>OU026065.1:32820000-35772500 GCA_907269065.1 Crocallis elinguaria
AAAGAGCTTGTGCATTAAAGTATAATTATTTTATTCATCATTTGAAATCCAATAATAAAACCAGAAATACTATTATCCCCTCGCGACATTCCCCGAAATAACTAAATTGACACGGTGATAATGAATAGAATGGAATTCCGTTTCCTTATTGGACTAATATCCGAGACATCACAGTTACTTCTCTGTAGCTCAAAGGTACGATAAATTGGTTTAGCTGAGGTGAAATCTCAATTTCTGATGCCAACACTTCAATTTCATCTTAATCAGGAGGTGATAAGATTTAGTATCGACTGACACAGGTGTTTTGGTATTGAAAAGTCCAGACGCAGTGCAGATGTTTACAGTGACTAAGCTTGTTGAATATCAGAATATCATATCATGAAATTGGGGTAAAAACGTACGTTGGTAAAAAAGACAAAAATACGTCTTTATTGAACGCAAGCAATATGTAGGTCCTTACTATTGGAAAAATGCTACTTTTTAATTAACTTTGCTCTTTCTTGCAGCAATAGATATCAACGTCTTCTTGCCCTAGATTTCTATAAATCCATTCCATAACTCCGTTACGGAACTATTTCCGTAACGTTTTATAATAAAACGTTTTACATGTAATATGTTTTTCCTCTACTGGAAATCTAAAAAAAACTTCTTTTACAAATGCGGGACCTGATTTCGACGCGTCGATAATATCGCGATATATATGAAAGTTAATCTAACATTTTTTTTCTAAACGTATTATAATCTACTACTTATCTTAATATATATAAATTACGCGTCACGTTGTTTGTCCGCGATGGACTCCTAAACTACTTAACCGGTTTTAATCAAATTTGCACTCAAATGTGCAGTTTGATGTAACTTAAAAGATAGGATAGCTTACATCTCATTTTTTTATATATACTTAACCCGTGTGAAGCTGAGGTGTGCAGCTAGTAATTGTATATAACTAAACTGAATTGAACCCTGTCACACATTATCACAGTCATTTAATAAGAATAGTTCTATCATGGATTGTCATTATTACTAAACAAACGTACTGATTTCCAGATTGATGTTGGCAAAAGCAACGCCAACCCAATTAGGACACTTGTTCCCATTTTGAAGTCCCTTCGCACTTTTAAGGCAGAAGGGTTTTGTTTTGGTCGTTGTCCCTAAGCCTCACTTGGCGGTTTATTATATTTATAGGGATTAATTCAAAAAAGAATATCTAATGTGATACATAAAAATATGCAAAATACTGGTAGGTACGTTCCAAGACTTGGTAAATTTGAAACGGTGATGGTTGAGTAGTAGTCCTTCGAATCGTAGGTCAAGGGTGATCTTATAATGAGTTTCAAGTTTTCAGAGAACAAAACATTTCTCAAAAATACCAAGAAACAATAGAGCCAATGATCTTAGTAGAAATAATATTCAGCCTTTTTATTCAAGTAGGTACCTGGTACATCAATTTGAGTTAATATACTTTTTACTTTATAAACCTATGTTGTCTTTGCTTTTAAAACTCATATTCTCGTAGTCAGGTCGTCGAGCGAGAGAAGTTTGTTACTCTAAAAGTTTCCATGTGTAACGAGGATGTCATGTCCAGTGAATCCACTCTAGTTTTTTCATAAAAAGTTGGCAAAAGCAAACTTTGTAAGAGGCGTGCGCACAAGGTACACAAATTGTTTAGCGAGACAAGAAACTTAACTAGCTTTACAAAATAACAATATCGAATACTAACAGCTTACCCTACCATAGATGATGCAATTGCAGTTATTGAAACAGTAGGAACAAGATGCCATGAATAGGGTAAACTACCCTACTACTAACTAACCCTGTAATTGGTAATACAACTGCATGAAACAGAAAATACATAATTATTGTGGTATACAGATCTAAGAACATCACATTAACACAATAAAAATAAAATTCACAAAAAAATATAATTTCCACAAAGTTAAAAGCATCTAAAAGTTTCCCGAATTTTATTTTGTCTGTTTGTAATATCAAAATAACAAGATAATTTAAATGCATATTAAAGTATATAGGGTACCTATATCAAAAATACAATTTTTAAAAACTTTGTCTCTCTATCTGTTTGTTCCGGGTAATCTCCGAAACTGCTGGATCGATTTTGACGGGAATTTCACTGGCAGATAGCTGATATTATAAGTAGTTAGGCTACGTGAGCGAAGCCATGGGGCGCAGCTAGTATATAGCTAGCTAGCTAGTATATTTCTATAAAACCAACAAGATTTTAGAGCAAATTATTTATGTTTTAATTATTTGTTCTATAGCAGGATAGTTATAGTTTCATTTCTTCGTTGTTGGATGAAAGCCGCCCCGCTAAAATGTAACCTAAGGCGTTTTTGTAAAGCACATAAATTATAAAACGGAGAAGAAATCCCAAACGCAGCCGGAGGCCCTTGTATCTAATTAAAACTTTTGTTTTTAAGTGTAAAATACCACTTGAGTAGTTGGTAAAAGTTAAGTATTTCCTTGTTATAACTTGGAAGCACAAAGTGGAGCGAGACTCGACACAGCCTCTTGAACGGGTCTCGTACAAAAATGTAAACTACTCTCATTTTTTTCTGGCTTAGACCTATTTCTGAAACTTAAGTTGTTGCACAACCAAACTCACTGGGTGTTTTTATATAAGTAGGAAAGTGCTGTAAAAAGTTGGAAAATAGGTATACACTTAACTATCAATAATGCATCAAGTAAGAGGATGTTTATGATCTAAGATTTTATTCGAAATGAAACTGAATTTGTGTTAAAACTGGAGCACTAAGCACCTCCTTTAATTATTAGGTGCGATATCAAGACAAAAAAATAGTAAACAAACAAAACTTTGAAAAAAAGAGAAACTATCGCCAGCCAGTTGTAATTGAGAGGTAATTCTACCTTCAGTAAATGCGTCTTCTGTGAAGCTTAAAGACAGATCTATACTATACAAGTATTTTTATTTTTTATGCATCAATCCTAAAAGTCTTACAGTATCGTGTCCTCTTTGTTCATACCTTTGTTGATATCTTTGGCAATTACAGGAAATGATGGTGCGAGGCTCGTGTAAATTTATTACATGGATAAATCCCCACTAAAAAAATTCAAGAAAAAGGAATTGTTTCATATAATCTATACAGATAAATAAAATTGAAGTGTCTGTTTGTTATGTTAAAATAACAGCTTTTACATGCCTGCACAAAAACGAGTGTAATGTGTTTAGGGTTCATGTACCTATGTATGTTTGTACTAAGTATGTATATGAGTTTCTTTGTTCAAAGAAACATGCCGGAACAGATTTATGTTCAGGCATTCAAAAGTTAAGTTGGAAATGTAAATCCAAATGTACCTGAAACTGCTCGGCACTAAACGTACCAGGAAATACAAAACAAATGCTAGTGAGCAGATTCATTCATGCATCATATAGTGCAGCGCCATCTGTACATCGTCATTTTTCAACTGTCGCTTTCCCGTCGAAATATTTCAATGAAAAAGATATTCGAATAAAGAAAACATCGGGACAATTGTCACGCTACCGTTTTTCATCGGGGTCGGGAAAACAAAACACAGAGAACAATAGTTTTAAAACTCTTAAACCACAGATTATGCGACGGTTAAACGTTGTAAAACCCGAAGCACCCAAAGTGCATAGGTGGTGGTAAAGATTTCTTTTGCATTCAGTACCCAGATACCGAATAAAGTAAAAAACTTCCACCGAACGGTGCATAAAACTTTTAAAAGTCTGTTAAGTTTAAGTTATTAAAACATATACATATTATACTACCAGTTATAAGAACACAGACTAGTATAGTATGGTTAAGGGTTAAACGTTGTAAGACCGGAATGACTTGAAGGTGGATAGGTTGTTTTGGGTTGCACACGTAATAAAGATTTGTTTTGAGTTCACCTCCAAATTTTAATTTCACGCTATAAACAAAATAAAAACCTTCCACCAAACGATATCCATTGAATATCATTTACGGGTTGAACTCCCATTTATATGATTAATTTTTATTGGCAACAACTACGAGCCTTTCGTTTCTAACTATTTCAACCACATCACGGTATTCTATTATGCGAAGGAATCCCTTATAAATTGGCATTCGTGTGCTTTAGAGCTTCACTAATAGATGAGGGTAGATGCTTAATTAATACGCATTTAATAAACATAATCAACATCTGTTTAGCGCCAAGATAATATTATTACTAACGGTAATTACGACGACAACAAATTCGATGCTTGGATTACATTAGATAATAATAATTGATTAAATTGATGTTATTAAAGCTATTTAACTACGAAGGGAATCTGGTGCTCAAAGCATTAATGTTGGATTAAACGATAATATCAAAATACATTTCGTAAAGCATCATCAAAATAAATATAGGGCATTATAAATACAGCTTTGTAGTAGGTATTTAAAATTAGTATGCCTACATTAAACAACGCTATTAATAATTTAGTTAAATCAAATTTTATTGCCCGTTGAAATAATACCAATTCATTTCAATCTCTGGCAATAACTTTGCCATTAGGCTAATGTCATTTTTACGCAGATTCAAGATGGTGTCGACGTCTTGGCGAGCATTAGCGCTCAAGCGGCAGTTGCCCAGTTGGTCATTTATCGTGTAGAATAATGGATGTTGCGAAGGAATGTGACTGACTGTACATTGAATACATGTTATAGGTACTATATTAAATTGTACAGATCATTCTCTTAATAATACAACTAAAAGGAATAGGCGTAGTTTTTCTTTTTAAAATTTATGTTTTTTCATAACCATAAAAATTTGAAGGAATAAAAAACAACAGCAAAGTAATTCCACAAATTGTACCATCGAGGAACTAACCTCTAGAGAGTGCTATGCGAGAGGTATGCGTTTGTATGTTTATGTGCTATATACTATATTAATATTAAGGAAATTATATTACAGTTACTTTAAGTGGTCTGTTTCAGCATAGGTGAGTTTTTTCAGCCAGTTGAGAATTGCCACTTTAGCATCCCGGTTTGATAACGCTGCTAAAATAGTAATAACTTTACTTGCCTTATTATATAAGAAAGGTCCAAGAAAAGATCAATGACGCTGAGCGTGAGCAAGTTTGGTGTTAAATTTTGGTGTGAAGAAAACTTTGTCTTTTCTTCTTTTATTAAGTGACGTTGCTTGTTTTATTAAGTTCGTTTGTCGATGTTGGGCCATTGGTTCAAAAGGTATCCCATGACTTCTCCCCTCAAAACAAATACTAAAAAGAATTGATCCACTCTCCAAAACAAACTACGGAACTCAGTAAATTAGCTACCTGTTTGACAGGCAAACAACGTTTCATTTTAAGACAAAACAGCCCTAAAGCGCTATCGTAAGATGGGCCCTTTTTGGATGTCATTCAACATCGTGTTTCACATTTGGAATTAAGGCTTACCAGTTCCGGGAAAATTGAGATAGAGGGCTACAACCGCTTTAGGCGTAACTTCAGGAGAGCCCCAATTTATTCTAAGACGTGTCTATTTATGCAACTACTACTTTTCTCAGAGGAAATCGAATACAGAAACTGTCAGTCTTTTAGGCATTTCTATTTTCATTTACTTTATACTGCGTGAGTAAACTGAGATATTATAAGGATTTTAGGTCAATTTTAACCTTAATATTTTTCTTTATCTTTATAATTTTTGATTATTTAAATAGCATAATGCTTTTTTTAACTATTTTGTTCTCTCTCCTATCTGATTTCTGGATAAAAATATTAGATTATGGGTTTCGTGATTTAAAAACCAACCTGCCAAAGATCGTATGCAGAAAGTTTGGAAAAATTTTTACAACATCACAAAGAAGGGAACTTATTATTTAAAAAAAACCTTAATTATGCATGATATTTATTCTGTCTATATACGATATAATGACGAAAAATTTCTTTTGAGACACTATAATATTGAATCCTCGTTAAATATACTTAGCGAAGAAAGTAATTATATTCTTTAAACACTTTCTTCAACAAACAGCAACCACATCAAAGAAAGATGATCCCTTCAAGAATATCCTTAAAAAGATTAACAAACACCGTTGAATATTAAAAGGTAAGAGAAAACATTTTAAAGATCAGATAAAATAAGCTGTGAGCTGGTGAAGCTTAGATATAAGAAAACTTGTAAGCCAATTCTCTCACGGACGAGAAATGGCGATCTCCGCTGCTTTGAATATTGCAAATTCTACCCTAGATTTTATCTCTAAAGGCATTTTCATCTTGAATAGGGGAACAATGAGTGGAAGAGAAAATATTGGTCAATAGAGATTTCAGTAATGTTTAAGGGGAATTTATTTCATCATAAATAAATGTTTGATAAGACAGAAACTGAAACGAATATAAAAAATTTTTTAAATACTTATCATTTCACGAGGTATATCAATTTAATTTCTTATCTACGAAATATACAGACAATAGCTACTTTGCTTAGCTGTAATTGTGCCATTAAATCTAGACTTATCTACTTTACTCTTTACAATTTACTCTTTCATTGTATTCTATTTATTTCAATGTATTTCACATCAATTTAATAGTTCTTATCTGCCTGGAAGTCTATCCCCCGTACCCTTAAATGCAAACTCCAGTCTAGTCGAATCAGTGCTACCCGAGTCCATGAGATTTGGATATTTTTATCAACTTCAAAGTGTGCTTCTTGTTTTCAATCGTAGATCAATCAAAACTTGCAAAATTGGCGGCGGAGGTAGCCCGCGTAGACTCAAAAGTTAATAAAAATAATCAAAATCCAATAGACTCGAGTAGCATTAAGTCGAGGGAGGTAGGCTGGAGTTTGCATTTAAGGGTACGAGAGTCCCTTCCTTTCATACCGTGAAATTGTTTTATTGTATGTTCTGTTTCGTGTTCAATTAGATGTTCTATTAAAATTTTGTCTATCTAAACTTTCGTGGTAGGAAATCTGCGATCCGTCAGCCGAGGCTTCGACGTTCAGTTTTCGGGGAAAGGCCCTTAGCACAAAACCTGTTTTGTGCCCCTAGTCTGAAAATTATTATTTTCAGCAGCCTGATCGCAAAATGAGAGCTGTCTGATTTAGGCCTGTCGCTGTTACCTACTTGACATTGGCGAAATTGTGGCTAACAATCCACAGAAGCCAGGAAATAAAGAAAGAAGGAGTAGGCCTGTCGCTGTCGCGTTGCTGCTATTGTGGCTAATACGTAATATGTAGCTAATTTGAAGGCAAAGAAATCAGTAACTACATATATTATTTCAGCATGTGTATGAGAGCTAATGTTAAAGGCTAGAGATGCAGTGCCATTCAATTTATTGCAATTTATGAAAGCCAGGCGTGATGTTATCATTAGGCACACGACACTACAATGACACAGTAGCAAACATAAGTGGCTACATGGGTGGTGTGACTTCGGGGTGGTCGAAGCTAATAATTATAGCATCGTATCCTTTTTCATGAAGGCTGTTGGAGATACTAGAAGCCTACGTCATTCAACACAAAGTGAGTGTTGATTTGGTAAAGTATTTAAAACTAGCTTCTGCCCGCATCTTCGTCCGCGTGGTATATATCTTTATAGTCTATATGCGTTATTTCAGAACCTAAACTGTCTACATTCCAAATTTCATCAAAATAAGTTTAGTTGTTACGTAAATGCATAGTAACGAACAACAAACTTTTGCATTTATTATATAAGTAGGAAGTAGGACAGGATAGTAGGAAGTAGGATAATTTGATTTGATTTGAAAGAAAGAATATAGGGCGGAAAATTCAACTGTTAAAAAGTGTTACGAATTAAATTCCTATAGCACACATTTTGCTACGACACTCTCAAATGACATGACACGACATACAAGTAAAGTAATAAAACTCTTCTGTCCATTCAAAAATAAAGTTTATACGAGTACTATTAAGGGTTACGGAATGTGAAAATTTAAGTTCGCTAGTTTGTATTCGTCATCGCACTTTTGTGTAATAAAGTTATGCGGTTCCACAGGAATCCCTAACCATGAAAGCCACATGAAAGACATAATACGACTAAAGCTAGAAGTAATTTCAAAGCAAGATTTCAGACACAGTTTTGCTTTTTGTAGCCCGTGCTATTTGTCTACCAATCTTTTGAGATTTTTTTATGTAAAAAAGCCCTCACATTTTCACATAAACATTATGTTCTGTTTTACTCGAATATGAAAGCACAGTAGAAGGCGGGTCTCGCCTTTGTTCTAGAAAAAGTTGCTTTGTTTGTCCGCATACCTACTACGGCCAGCTATGAGCTGCGAATATGTTGTTTTGATAGTTTATAAATATTGGATTTGAATAATAAAAACATTTAAATTTATTTACAGGAATTATCTTTTCTAATCTGTTATAATTTTATTATGAATTAGCTGATGCCCGCGGTTTCACCGCGCGGGAATATTGGATTTCATGGTTTTTATCTTTTTGCGCGGAACCCTAATTATTTTTCTAAAATAAAAGTAGCCTAATAACATCAGATATCTGCCAGTGGAAGTCCCGTCAAACTCGGCCCAGCCGTTTCGGAGATTACCCGGAAAAAACAGACAGACAGACAAACATTTTAAAAATGGTTGTTTTGTTATAAGTACCGTATATACTTTCATATGCATTTGGTAAAAAACTGTTATTTTGATATTACAAACAGACATTTCAATTTTATTTATTTGTGTAGATTTATAGTGTCACGAAAATTTTAATAGTAAACCAATTTTGATGAAAATTGGAATGTAGATAGTTTGGGTTCTGGAACAACACATAGGCTATAAATATATATATATATATATATATATACCACGTGGGCTATGCCGCAGGAAGCTTTATCAATAAATTATTTATAAATATGGTTTTTCAAATTTCTCAAAGTGGTGTACTTAGCATAATCTCAACATTTTATTTACAGTTGCATAGACTAACTAAATTTAAGGATCATTATATCAAGACCTTCTAATGCGAACGAGCTAAGAGCAATAAATCGTAAGATTCACATCCTCGGTCTATTGTACGAGTCCGGAAAAGGAGCAGCCACGGCACATTAAGTTTGAGAATGTATTACGTACATTATATTTTATCATATTATTGGTATGCTGTTACTGAAGTGTATGCTTACGTGTGTTAATTCTGCTTCATTTCTTTATGAAAAAATAATTGAACAAATTCTGATATATTCTACGTTTACTTCGCTATAGGCAATTGTTAAGATCTTGCTGTAATCGCTTCATTACACAGCGTTGGGTTTAATTCTAGGTAAAGTTTTCAACTTATTATATTAAAGCTTATCCAGATGAGGTCTCGTTCGAATTTGAACTTCGAACAGCAAAATGCGTGTTTTTTTTTTTTTGTTTTTGGCTCCACGCGATTAGCCTATTTAGCCAGTGTCGAGTTATAATATGAATAATAATATGTAATAAATCTCTAGTTTTGGTGCATGAAAGTCGTCAAAGTCACGTTAAAGTTTAGTCTAGGCGCGGTCAAGTCGAAGTAATGCTTCAGTAAAGCGGTGGATACTTTACTGAAGCTTCTATGGAGTTTTGGATAGAATACGAAAATACACGTCTTTCTTCTTTGTACTATTTGCCTTTCACTCATGCACGTTTACGAACACTTAATGGTTAATAATCCACCATTATTACACATTAACACTCGATAAAACACAGGTTTTAGTAAATAACACAAAATCAACAACAGCACATTTTCGCATTCCCGCCAAAACTCAATGCGTGATTGTATGTTGACAGAATGTACAATTACAGAATGTACATACCTGTCAGCACGTGCGAATGTAATGTCATATCAGATGCTTCACGCATCTCTACTCTTACCACAGAATACATAATAGTAAAAGCTCGCACATAAAACGTCTCTACTAAACATGGTCTTAGGTACATAATTATTATTAGAACTTCACTACCTATTCTAGGTTTAATCATCAGTTAAGATTAGGTAAGACGTGATGAAACGCTTACCGATCAAGGTAAAAGAAAAAAAAGAAAGCTGGCTTCAGTCACTCATCAGCAATAAATTTGCTTTCTCTTTCGCACGCTTCCACAGCACAAACTAGCATGCCCTCGTGGAAATGTTGAAAGTAATATCTCGATAATTTTGTAGGACGAAAATATTAATAAATTTCGAAAAATATTCATTGGTACTACACTCATGAGAGAGTCTTGAAAAGATTTATGTAAAGGCCAGAAAAAGGCTTATCGTACATCTTTCTCGCACAATGAACGGTAGAGGGCCAACTATGTCTCATGATCAAAGATTATATGTGATGAGACTCTGCAAGCATGTTAGAGGAAAATAGGCTTTGCATAATATGAACCTGATTCTGACGTAGTCTTTTCGTTTGAAGGATATCGTTGCAACAACATTGTAGAAAAGTTATGTTTTATTTAGGACTAAATACTGGGGCATTTATAAAGTCGCGTTTAAAAATGAACTCTCATTCAATTTTACTTAGGTTTTTTTAGACTTTACAGTAATAACTAGCTTCTGCCCCCGGTTTTCACCCGCGTTCCCACAGGAACCGTCAAACCGATCTGTCAAATTAAATCAACTTGTCAACATCATAAAACACTATTGACAGCTGTCAATTTATTGACAGTTGTCAATGTCAATTTTAAGTATGTCACACTAACTTCTGCCCGCAGTTTTAACCCGCGTTCCCACAGGAACCGTGTATTTTTCCAGGATAAGAAGTAGCCTATGTTACTCTCCGGTCCATAAACTATATCTATGCCAAAAATCACGTCGATCTGTTGCTCAGTTACTGCGTGAAAGAAGGACAAACCAACAAATACACTTTCGCATTTATAATATTAGTAGGTATGGATTACTGCCATGCTAAGTTTGTATCGAGATATTTTCCGTCACTGGAAGCCAAAAATCAGTTCGAATAAAAAACCTTCGACCACAGTCCCAAATATCATTACAGGTAGGTATCATTATCAAATCTGTGTATCCGACATTATTAATGTGACTTGCTTACTTTTAGTTTTCTAAGCAAGGCGAGGTCCCTTCTTTTTCCCTACTCTATGGGTGTAAAAGGAATAGTAGCCAATAAAGGAGATATTTCTCGCCAAGGCCATTCCGCCTCTCACTCCCAGCTAATTGCAGTCCCTACTGAACATCTGCTGTCCTTTAATTAATAACGTGTCTCTCTCATTGTCAGGACAAGTTAATGAAAAATTATTACTTACAAATTATTGGATAAGGAAGGCTTAAGATGCTACGAGCACATGCAAGCATTTAACTCTTTCTTTTTTTTACTTCTATAACTTCTATGTAACAAGATGTCTTTTGTTTCAACTCTAACAGCCTTACTAATAAACAATGTTTAACGGTTGAATACTTAAACAATGTTTCATGTCTTTCGATTCAGATTAAAATTGTCAAAGAACAACAAAGACAAAACATTGTGTAACTATACAACCTTTATACACTGTTTATTAGTAAGATACTAAAGGTACGGGCAAACATGGTCATTACGAGCACGAAAGCAAGCCTATGATGAACATTTGCTATTAGTAGCAAATATGTCAAAACATTGGTAGTAATGAGCATACTTATTTCGACCCTGCTCAACATCAACAGTCGTTTGTTTTTGAACTGATGCCTGAGGTGCGGGTGGAATGAGGCGTGCTTCTCAGGTCGGCTTACGAGCAAGCTATTATTGCTAGTATCAAACTAGCATGCTTATTGCTAGCAAGTGTGAACAGCAGCAGAGCATGCTAGTTTTAGACATGCTTTCTTATGACCATGTGTGTCAGTACTCACAACGCCTGCACATTACAATTGCTGCCATCCAGAACTTTTAGAAGTTACATGTTGGTTCTACCACCTAAAATGTGACGCTTGTGTAGGGAATTGTAACCAAAGCCATAAAGTATACTTCAGCGAGGCATTTACTTACATAGTTCGACATCTTTAGTATGCAGTCACATATTGAATTGGGCTAGAAATAGTGCTTATAATTCATGGTTAAATGCGGAATAGGTAATTCACAACTGTCTCTATTTACACACACAACAATTTATTGATTAATTACCGTATAAACAGAATAAGCATTCGCTGCCTTGCACAGCTTTTGAATAATTAATCGCCACTAATTACTGCTCGAACGTTGAACTGAGAAATTACAATAAATATTAGTAATTATAGGAGAAATTGTCAGCTCTCTTGGGAGTACTAAGTATTACGCATTACACTGCATCTTGGATACCAGGGATTTGAAGCAATATAGAACGTACATTAAATTCTAAATATATAATAATTTTATTGAAATGTAAAAATTAATGTACATAGGTTAACATAATTTATCCTAAGTTAATTATTAAGACACTTAAAGTGTTTTCTTCTATTTATAAATGATTAATATGAATGCAATTAAAACGCTGTTTAAGATAATTCCTTTCGTTTTTATTAGTTATTTTGGTACTTATATATTTAAGTACCTATGGTCTTTGTTATGTGAAACATTTAATTAATTAATATAAATTCAAGAGGATATCTTGTAAAATGGAATTAAACCTTTTTTATGTTTGAAACCGCTTCTCGATTTTTAAGGTCTTGAGAATTACCTACTTAGGTAAAAAGTATGACGATTTTTGCTGAGAGCCGGCCTGACCTTCGTCAATAGTGTTTTGTTTTTTGAATTATATCCAGATTATCTCAAGAGTACAATTTTGTACAGTAATACAATTACTATACAAATCTAAAGAACCGCAAGCCAACAAAATACATTCCTTTGTTCGGGGGACAAAATTGTTACATATAAATTCGTTTATCCAGGTGGTATGAATAACTCTTTTGCGAGTGACCTTCTGGGTTGGTACCACCACTTTGCTCGTGTAGTCTGCCACCAATCATTACTGTGCAAGCATTACTGTGTTCCGGTTTGATAAGAAAACAGTGAACTTACTCGGCTAATGAGACTAAAGTCTCAGATACTTATACCTAATGTGTCAACTGGCCAAACTGAAAAAAAAGATGAGGTAGAAAGATGATACTAGTAGGCACCTTTTGTGTAAAATTATAATCCTCTGCATTATAATTTTACACAAAAAATAATAAAATAAAAAAAATAATAATAAAATAGTGTAAAATTATAATCCTCTGCATTATAATTTTACACAAAAGGTGCCTACTAGTATCATCTTTCTACCTCGTTTCGATGCGTGTTCATTACCCACGGAGCTTTCGATCTTCATTAATAAAGGCGGTCGCTTCCTAATTGCCAATACTATAGCTAAGTGCAGCTATTTAGTGGAAGTACCTTTCGATTAACAACGCTGTATGTGATTAAAACTTTACCTATCAAAGATGCTCTGGAAAATTTGTAGTGAGAGAATGATATAAGTATAAAAAACAAGTACCTAGTGAAGTCGACAGCATACAGGGCTGCCAACTTTTTTACGTCGGCCTTGACGGACGAACAATCATGAAACTTATAAATAATAAATTACAACTAATCATATATTCGATAGTGAAACCTATTTATACATAAAACAATACAATATCGTTGTATTAGGTAGATCAGATCATTTCTTCGATGTATTGAGGTTTATTGTTAGCTCAAATAAACTATTATTATTATTATTATTATAAAGCCGCGGGGCACAGGTAGTTAAATACGTATTTATGTAGGCCTCGTCTTTTAGCTATACAAAGTTGAAAATATATCAGCAAGTACGTACCAATACGTACTTGGTGTGTTCCAGCAACTGCTCTTGAGAGCTGCCTAGGTTTTTCGTGCTTTTTCGAGATACCCTAACATCTGACGTATTAATTTATTTTTTTGCGTCTGTGTTCAAATAACAGCGATCGCAGGCCCATTATTATAAATTAGTACACTATAAAACCGTCTTTACATTCACGTCCACAACGCACTTGTGCACGCATCGTACAGTGCTTACCTACCTTAGATCATACAATATTTGGCATGATCCTCTTTTGTATCAACATTACTGCAACACTCACTTTGAAGTAAATTTGGGTAAAGTACAGGATTCATTCTAAAGATTATAATAGGCGAGAACACGATTTCATAACATTTTCTAATTAGGCATTTAAAAGTGATGATGGAATAAAGAAACTCACATAAAAGCATACAAACATACATACACTCCTTTTTGTGCAGTCCTGTAAAAAGTTCTGGCTCGATAAGTTGTAAGTATACGTTGTAAAGGATTTTTTTCTCAGTTCAACTTTACTCTTATTTCCTATACCTATATAAATGACCATCCAAGAAAGGAAGTGCTAAAAGAAAATAAATAGAAAATGTCACAGAACAATGCCCTGATAAATCATGTGCTTAAGTTGGGTACAATATTTCCTACCCTCTTTGTATGAAGAGATATTTGTGGCTTATAATAAGGTCGCTTTCCTATGTTTTATCTCTCGTGTTTGCAAAGTTGGGATATATCCGGTGTAGAATTTTAAGACTGGGCAGTGAGTACCTAAACCGTTGTAGTCACCAAAAAACGTTCCTATAAGACTGTGCTTAGTGCTCGTGGTTATATTTTCATTTACTTTCACAGATTTTGGAAAAAATCACAGCTGTAAAATGGGCAATCCTGCTATCCTACTTCCTACTAATATTATAAATGCGAAAGTGTGTTTGTTGATTTGTTAGTTTGTCGTTCTTTCACGCAGTAACGGAGCAACGTATCGACGTGATTTTTGGCATACATATATTTTATAGACAGAGTAGGACCGAGGAGAGTAACATAGGCTACTTTTTATCCCAGAAAAATGCATGGTTCTTGTGGGAACGCGGGTGAAAACCGCGGGCAGAACCTAGTGGATACATAAACCTTTTTTAATGCTATTCGTTTTTCCCATCCGCCATTCTGCCCAGTCTCAAAATACATCCCTCGTACATACCTACATAGAAGTTTCTGAACATGTAAAGTACATTTTCTAACGTCACAACACAGCCTATATGCTAAATACCAACCTCTTATTCACACAAATTAAATAAAGCTTTTGAAACTAAAATGTGTTTTCTACTTAGTTATCGCGCATTAAATTTTACGTCAGCGAGAAACACGTTTTTGGGCTTGGAGGTTTGAGGGATGCAGAGATTTTGCAGACACACGAGCGATCCTATTAGGATTCTGTTTTTCATCCAGAGGTTTTTTCTTTTTATGCTATTTGGTGACGAGACGAGCTGGTCGTTTGCCTGATGGTAAGCATAAACCCGGCTCTTAACAATTTGCAGTACCACTTAGAACTTTGAAACACAAAGGCCTGCGCGGCACTGCAGTGCGCTCGTTACCCTGAGACATTAGGAATTAAGTCTCATAAACCCAGTAATTTCACTGGCTACTCTGCTCATCAAACCGGAACACAGTAATTCTTGCACAATACTGCTTGGCGGCAGAATTCACGAGCAAAGCGGTGGTAACAACCCAGACGGACACTCGCAGAAGTACGGAATTCTAACCATGACATCATTGATCAACTTCGTTTTCAATAGCCCTCACGCCTGGTGGTACCCGGGGATGCGGTGTGAGGCGAGAAAGTCAGTACTGATGTTTTCACGTACTCTCCCTACTTTCAGCACATTTAAAACCCAATACAAATTTCTGTCCCCACACCAAATTTTTACATTTTTACCCCAGGCGTACACAAAAAAGAAAAAACTATAAACGCCTTTATTTTCCGCTTGAAACCGTACGCTCACCCCGACACGCTCGAAGAGAATTCGCTTCAAACTAAATTCAAATCCGATTTAAATTCAACCAAAATTCGTTTCAATTGCCCAAAACGTTTTTACTTCAACATATTTTGCGCAATTGTATTTTATTTTGTGACACCTGGTGCTTTAATCCGGGAATAGCAGTCAAAATGCACATGTCGGACTTGGGCCAGAGGAATATTGAATATACTAGCGTCTGCCCGCGGTTTTATCCGCGTTCCTGAGTAATCATGCATTTTTCCGGGATAAAAAGTAGGCTATGTTACTCTCCCGTCCATGAACTATATCTATGCCAGAAATCACGTTGATCCGCTGCTCCGTTGCTTCGTGAAAGAAGGACAAAGCAACAAACGTACAAACAAACTTTCGATTTATTATAGTGCGCATTATTCGCACTGTATAAATTTTCTGATTTAATATTATGGCAGGTTCTGAATTTTTAATGTAACATGTGTCAACAACTCTTAACTTTATGTTTTACACCTTATCTGCTCTATCATATTTATTTATTTACATGTACTAGCTTCTGTCTTTCATATTTTAACGCATACTATACTTTAACTAAATGATTTTCTTATAATTACTACTTAATTTTTACAGCCTTACAAAATCACAAGCCCTCAGGTATTTTCCCATTTAAGACTAAACGTGCAATATTTACTGTAAAAAAATAAGCTTCTAAAATGGACATCAAAGAACATAAAGAACATTTGAAACAGTCATTACAGCTTCTCAAATAGCATATATACTGGCTATACTTACATCTGATTTCACGAAGACATGACATAAATCCGCCACTGGCAAAGCCCGCTTTATGGATAAACTTATTTGGCCTAGAGTAAATGTATATGGCTTCGGACGTCAAATTTAGAAAATACGGATATTATTTATGTCAAGGCGTATACGTAGCGAAAACTTATACCGTGTAAGGGACCTAGTTTGGCCGTCCATGTTTATGTAACCAATACATTACTATTAAACAGCGTTTATAATAAACAGCCTCGTGCGACACATGCATATATTTTCAATTCGTGCTGCCCTGCTCTTTATCGCGTTAATGTTCTGCATACGTTCAACAAAGCCTTAAAAATAATATCCTAGGTTATTTACATTGGATTTCGTAGAAATACTTAGTTCGTCGTCCTTTTGCTTCATTTACATTCTCTGGTAATTTAGTATTAGCTTTCTGGCTATATATTTTACACACACACATACGTGCGCGCGCGCAGACTAAAGATATTACATAGCACGTTCTCGCGCATTCACACACGCACGTTTTATATTCCTTTTATGTCATTATCAAAAAGTTAAAAAATGTATTTATTATTTTAGGATGAAATTACAATCAACTAACGTGGAAGTGATTTAAAAAATAACGATCAGTTATTGTTGATTCTTTGTTTTCGTTTTAGTACAAACCTAGCCAGTAAATTCCAGGCCGAACCTCTTAATCTTTGAATCAGACTTGCCAAGTAACATACGACATACACCCATTTCCACTTGTACCTATAAAATAATGGGAAAGTTCCGACGGAGGTTAGATAAAAATACTCGTTTCCCTCCATAACAATGAACTGAAAGTTGTAACAATTTGGCTTCCGAAGAGATTTACGACTGAGCATTGACGCGAAAAGAAAAGTATTTACCTATTCGCCTTTTCACGGAGACAATCAGAATCCTTACAATAGGATGAATGGTAGTTCCTTCTTTCCTAGCCTCAGGTAAGACTTTGCGATGGAAATAGACTTCTGAGAGTACGTAAGAAGCTTTGGTCCTGCCTTTATGAACTGGCCTTAGAGGAGCAAATTGTTTTTCTGCCCTTAGGCGATTTACATCGTCTGGCGACAAGTGGGGTTGAAAAAATATTAAACGGTTCCAGTCTGCTTCTCTTAAACTACTGAGTCACTCTTTTGAACCATTCCATTTGTTCTTGGGGCTGGTTTTAGGTGCAGTAATTTAAGTCAATTTACTTCAATTTATTTAACTATTTCAAATAGGGATGTTGACTCCATTTTTTTATTATGTCAATCAGTTCGTTTTCCCATGAGAATAATCAAATGTATATATCGAAAAAAACTGGAAATTGAACGCCAGAAACGTCAAAAATGAGATTCACAGTTGGGCGGAAGTACGAAACGCTAAAAAGCCCCATACAAATTGGACAGAACCTCTGACGTCACTTGTTTTACGTGGGCCGTAAATCCGTACTAAAAACATGCATTTCGTTGATTTGGCCATGAAAATTTTACTTAAACACAAAGTTGTCTTAATTTTTTTTATTAATTAAAATTTAAAGAATCTTATGGTATCATGTAAATTAGTAATGGATTATAAAAAAACTTTTGCATTTGGGAAACTTATAGATGCATCTGTGTAGAAAATATATATATTTTTTGTGAATTTCATTTTTATTGTGTAAAGGGGATCTTCTTAAAACTGTATAATGACAGCAATTATGTATTTTGTGTTTCATGGAACATCCCATTTAGAATTAATTATTATAGGTTCGAAATGGATGTACCTGCTAATCGTCATACCGCTACTTAAACATTGTTCATTTATTGGATTATAAGTAATGTTTTTATTAGTTAACACATAGTTTAATTTTTATTTTAAATGAGTACATTTTAATTTATATGCATACAGAAACTATAGTGTAATATCAAATCAGAATATCATAATCAATAAAAAAAACTACAGTACCAAATAACAAATTGTTATGATCAGTTTTAATATAAAATATGTCCTATTGTGAACTGAATGTTCTTTTGTCACACACAAATGTATATACAAGAAATGTAATGAACCTGTCAGATAAGAAGATTTTTCATTGCTTGACGTTCAGATATGAAAAGAAATTTTTCAAAGGAATAAGTTAGGTATGATTAGACAAAAATGCTGATTCTCAATAAATGTCCCAATTCCCAATGGGACAAAAGAACAAAATAACTTTGCGTGGCACCATCTGCAGTATTTTTCATTTAAATTCAACACAAAAGAGGCCGAAGCTACTGAGTCCCGTTTTAGTGGATAATTGCTAAATTTGAAAAGGATTTTTGCTGTCAATGTCATGGTGTCAATGTTGACAGTATTGGTGGGCCAAACAAACACTTTTTAATACACATTGTTTCATAATTTCCCATGAAAGCTTATTCTTTCGCAAAAGCACAGGGGAAACTTGTCATGGTCTCCAAAATAGAGAGTATACTGGAATAAATAATGGGGAAAATAATTTATTATTTTATAACCTGGGCAGCCAGGTTATTAAATAATAAATGATGGGGCAGAAACGTTGTCATTTTTTTACGTATCAAATGATGTTACGTCTAGTATATATCCCATCTGTTTTTGCTGCATGATTCCATCGTTATTCCTTTTCATTCAAAGCCTCACTGGAGGAAAGCGATGAGATCATCCAATTGATACATCTAGGTAATTGTGAATTGCATTATAGTAAGTATTATAAGTATAATAAATCTGTATTTTTAACTGTAAAATAAAGTTAAAGTTAATGTAATATAAAGTTTAACAATCGGCATTATTTTTATGGTGTAAGTATATAAATATATTATATATAGGTATGTAAAAATATAACACGGGCAAAAACACAAATTTTGTATGTAAATTTTTGTTACTGAAATCTTATAGCTTACAAATATATACAAGGAAAACACTGTGAAGGCAGAAGGATAAAATTTTTGATGATACTCGAAAAATGTGCGGTCATATTTTAGTGTAGGACCCTCGATCACAGGAGGTACGTAAAAAAGTAACAGTCCTTGGGATCTATAAATACGCCTTCGTTTCCAAAATGGCGAATTGAAACAGAAATGTATATATTTATTTGAGATTAAGATTTTATGGAGATATTTTGACGGCACTGTGGGTAATATTGTGGGTAGTAAACTCTGCCTGCAGAGCGAGGGGCCCCGAGTTCGATACCCGGCCAGGGTAAACTTTGTGTGGGGAGCATAAAGTTTATTCTTGGGTCTTGGATGTTTGTGTTCTGTATCTGTGAATCCATGCCAGCTGCTACATAGGGATTCTCAACCTTTTATTTAACTTGCAATGTTTGTATGTATGTAAATAAAATAAATAAAATAAAATAAATATTTGTTTGTTGAGGTCAAAGCTTGTAAGCTAAATTTGATACACTTCCCGGTGTTCGATTGCAGTGCAATTTTACATACATATGTAAATCGGATGATAATGCAATATGATGATGTCACAGAGATGGTATGATGATGGAGCCGGAAGGCGGCCGTAGGACCTCAGTAACGAAACGACGTAACCACTCCGAGTTTGTGCTCGTTTGATTGGTCTTTATAAGTACTCTGATCCTAGATGATGTCCACGGTCCTGATGATGGTGCCGGAAGGTGACCACAGGAACACTGTAATGAATCGACGTAACCCTATCGAGTCTGGGCTTGTTTGATTTGTCTTTACAAGTACTCTAGATGATGTCCAGGGTCCTGATGATGGAGCCGGAAGGTGACTACAAGATTACAGTACCAATTAGAAAGAAAGAAATAAATTATTCAGACAACACTGCACAGAACAACAAAGTACAAAATAAAAACACGGTGAAATTAATTAGCTAAAAAACAATGCAGGCACAAATAACACAACGTAAACTAAAACGAACTAAATAAAAATTAACTTACAAACAATGAACTATACCTACATTATACTCATTAGGTACTCAGGTTGCTGCAATGTACAGTGATGTCTAAAAAGGTCTGAATAAAATTACGTATTTTATAAAAGATTGTCTAAAAAAATATGTTTTTCCAAACCAAACTGTCTGTTCCTATAGTAAGATAGGTACCTAAGATATTTTTTTTAATATTAAACGTCGGTTTTAATTTATTTTTCCGATTTTCTGACTTAAACAACAAACGGTAACACCGTTTTTTACGTTTATTCCGTTTTTTATTTCACTTCATTTCTGTTCTTATGATTTAAATATTCTACTTATTACATTAAAAAGTGAACGGGGTTATTTATACTTAAAAGTTACCTAGTAGCCACCACCTAATTTTGATAATCTTATTCAAAAGTCTAATTTATATTTTCAGAACCTTAGCAGCGTTTTGTTAGAGGGAGGACTAACTCTTCTGCGAGTGTCCGTCTGGGTTATTACCACCGCTTTGCTCGTGAAGTCTGCCGCCAAGCAGTAGTGTGCAAGCATTACTGTGTTCCGGTTTGATGAGCAGAGTATTCAGTGAAATTACTGGGCTTATGAGACTTAATACCTAATGTCTCAGGGTAACGAGCGCACTGCATTGCCGCGCAGGCCTTTGTGTTTCAAAGTTCTGGGTGGCACTGCAATTGTTATGGGCCGGCGTTATGCTTACCATCAGGAAAACGACTTGCTCGTCACGTTACCAAACAAAACAAAAAAAATAAAAAAAAATAAAGCGTTACGGCTTTCTTTTTGAGGAACGACGACAAACAAAAATTATGTCATCGTTTGGTGACAGACTCTCTTTTCTTGACTGTTTGGTTCTTCACTAACACTTCTAGGTTCTAGCGATCTGTTTGTCATCCAATCAAATTAAGTCAAAGTTATTAATTAAGTTACATTAACCGTATGACGAGTTCACAAAGACTGGACCAAAGCTTTTCATAACAAACTCTACCGCGTAACTATTATAAAGAATACATTTAAATTCGCAATTTAAAAAGTCCGCGTTAGTTCAGCTTCCTGCGCCTTACAATGGACTCTACATTACCGTATCTCAAGTCATTGCGTTACTTAAGACTAGAATCTGTTCTTAATGTTGCCTTTCCACGGCATTGTGTTCTCGGCGAAGGCTCAATTCATGCTGCGGCTTTTAACGGACTCCACGAACTAAAACCTTTTAGGGAAGTAAGATGCGAATAGAGGTATTTATGCTATTTATTGTTGCAGTACAGAAGAGACTGTAGTGGGAGGACTAACTCTTCTGCGAGTGTCCGTCTGGGTTGTTACCACCGCTTTGCTCGTGAAGTCTGCCGCCAAGCAGTAGTGTGCAAACATTACTGTGTTCCGGTTTGATGAGCAGAGTATCCAGTGAAATTACTGGGCTTATCAGACTTAATACCTAATGTCTCAGGGTAACGAGCGCATTGCAGTGCCGCGCAGGCCTTTGTGTTTCATAGTTCTGGGTGGCACTGCAATTGTTATGGGCCGTCGTTATGCTTACCGGCAAACGACCAGCTCGTCTCGTTACCAAATAACATTAAAAAAATAAAAATACATCTAAAGTTGATTAAATAAGACTCTATAACAATGTTTTATTTCAAAGTCTATATTATTATTAGCGCAAAATTACGTATTAGACAGTGGCAATTTTCCAGGCAATCAACTGAATATTACGCAAGATTACAAAATCGAACACAAGTCATTAAAAAGACCCATTATAACACCAATAATAAATAAATCACTCCCTAAACCCAAAATCAAATGACTCAAATAAATTGTGAATGGTGACATAAGGTAACGTAAAAAATTTAAGCATCTAAAATTTCCCCATCGTCCCGGTAGCAAACAGTGTCACTGTTCATTTAGATGGATCCAGCTACTGTCCAATTATAATCATAAAAGTTATAGAAAACAACTGAACTATCAAATTTGTAAGAACAACTGACTTTCAATTTCAATACCGTTAAATAATTAAACCAGTTCTACACAGAAGTATTCATTTTAATACCTTTGCAAAGAACTATTCTGATTTTATTTGGTCCGTTATTCAAACAAACCTGTGACTAATCGTTTTACGGTTCATTCACGGTCACTTCCCCACAGAATTACCACCAGCTACAAAAATGAAACAAAAAATGTAGAAAAAAAATCCAGAATATGCCGTGCACTTCACGTTGGAAGTATTTTTTTGTTGTATGGAAATTTTGCATGACGTTTTTCCAAGGGAGGTTCTCATAACTTGTCGACAACCATGGTTCTAACCAACCCCTTTTGAGATAACATACTAAACCTGCATACTGCTTCGTTAATCTAGTGCAACAAAAGAATGACCATTGACCATATCAATAATTGTTCAGGTCTTAGATCTATTCTTGTGAATTCCATACTCCGTGTTTCACATTCACTCCGGTTACAAGTTGCTGTCGTTGCCACTTTCCTTGACGTATTCCACACTGGATCAATCTCAACGGATCATAACGGGTCTCGTCCCTGTAATCGCATCTGTTCTCGAAGCGGGCGCATTGTCCCCTATCTCAGGTAAATTACGTTCCATCGTAGATATCTAACCCTCTTTGTCCCATTTTTTCGCAAATTTAGTTTAGCACAGGCTTTGGAAAAAACCGATAAGTAATTTAAAATAATTATTGTTTGGAAGTGTGTGATGATATCGCTGGGATAAAATAAAAGTTTCACTATGAAAATCAGATTTTAGAAGTTCAAAAGTTCTGAATACGTAAGGATAAAAAGAAAAAGGATAAAAGATTTCTTTTAATATCATAGTTAATACTTCTGTTAGCGGGGACGTCATGAATGACAAAGATACCATTAGTCATACTTACGGTGCACATTCTACCTCCAGAGTGGCTCCTCTATGCTGCACTTGTTCTTAATCTGATATTTTATTGTTATGTGAGCGATTTGAAATGTCTCTTATGCTTTTCTCAATGGTTTCACATTGTTCTCTTTTATAAAATACCTGGCTATACATTTTCGTCCCAATGGGACGACCTTATAGTAGTTTCGCATCTTAGCCCAAGTTGTTTCTACGGGTATATAGTGACGTCATTATCAGCCTCTTACGCTCCCACTGCTGGGATACCGGCCTTCTCTCAGAGAGAGAGAGGTATGGGCCATAATCTACCACGCAGGCTCAGTGCGGATTGGTGGATGTCACATGTCCTCGAATTTTCTAGTTCTTGAACATGCAGGTTTTCTCACGATGTTTTCCTTTACCGTTTTGGAGCGAGTGTGAATAATCCGCACATAACTTGATATATAAGTCATTAGTACGGGCCGAGTCGAGATTCGAACTATGGTGCGTCGGATTGAAAGTCGCACAAATTCCCGCTTGGCCACGCTCGCTATAGTGACGTGGCAGAACGATATCGGATTCATACATTTTATATGGTCAGGTTCACATTAATGTATTGGTTGTGTCGGGGCTCCTTGTGTCGTGTCCATACTAAATTTATGAATTCTATACCGTTCTGTCACGTCATGATACAGTAAACAAAAGTCCACGTTTTCGTCTTTGAATCTTAGATAAGAACCTACTATATCTGTTACATTTTTGTTGTAGAATTCAATAGACAACTTCACGTGCGCGATAGACGTTCAGATTTGCTGTCGCTCTGATTTGAAGTCTTTTACTTGCAAATAACAAAGTAATAATATAATATTTCCGAGCTTGTGAGGTTACTCACAAGCTCGGAAAGGTATTGTTTATCATTTGAAATCTGCGTGCAAAAATCCGCTAGCTGGCTATCTAATAATAGCTATCCTCAAGTTGTCAATTATTTAAGAATTATCTTTTTACTGATTCCGACTACAGTAGACGTACTTACTCATGACATAAAGTTAAAGCTGAACTCTAAACTAACAATAATTAAAACACAAATCCAGCAGAAGAGACACGTTGATATGCGATATGATAACGGGTCAGGACAAAAAAAAACAATGGTCGTATACCTACTAATATATTATTATTATTAATCGTAGTATTTAAATATCACATTTTCTTAAGTTATTGAAGTAATATCATGAATTGACCGACCCTCAGTATAATTACACATCACAAAATATTTTTAGCGCTACTAAAATGTAATTGCTTACTATCTCAACGTCAAAGTACAAATTTCTCGACTATACATAATTCTCTTGCCGTCCCTCCATCTCAAGGCTACCCCTGAAGGCATTACACGATTTAATTAAAATTTAAGAGCAACCATACGGAAACCGCAGCCGCTGCCGTCTCAAATGTTACTCCTCGATGTCCTAAAGGAGCAAGACGAAGAAGAATAATTTTCGGAGATAATAATTTATTTCTCTAAGCATGACACAAAAAAGAATGTTCATAAGCAGCAGTTTGTAAGTGTTTTTTTCGGTCCTTATCTGTCTTTGATTTTTATTTATCTGCGCAACAGAGGTCTATTTAGTTGGTATTGTGTAGAATAGAGATAAAATGGTATACAGAGTACTATTTCATGTAGAACAATTATTAATGTAGGTATATTGTGTAACAAAGGATTTCGCTACAATAGCCCGAACAGTTTATAGTAATAAACCGTAAATAATTGAGAGAAATATAGATATTGAAATTAATTAATGAGGCAGTTACTAGAAACTTGATCTTTTGTGAATATCTTGATGCAAACGAAGCATGACCGATGGTGGAAGGTAGCCACTAGAGCACCAGAAATTGCCCTGCCCGATGTTTTCGCTCACTGAAAAGGTCATTGTAGGATCCGAGCCATCGACCTATGGATCGGTGGCTGACTTTACTATCACTGAGTCAATTCGATAAAGTGAAAGAGATACACGGTAGTAACTTTTACGGTCTCAACTAAAAAATATAGATTTTTTTTAACTGGCTAATACATAAATACAAATAGCTACAAAAACAGTTGGATAATCTACAAGCCCTAGTAGGCCTATAGATAATCCAAATGTTCTAGCCCACTACCAGTTGGAAGCGTACAATATAGTTTCACAACCACTGCGTGTTCAGTGCAGAAGCTGCGGAAAAAACGCGATGCTGCGTAAGTGATGTATTTAGCGTAAAGCGGTGCAGTCGTCGCTTTAAGCCCAAACATGGATTCGAGACAGCACTATATGTCTTTACTGAACGCAAAAATGCATTAGCGTCTACGGCCGGCCTTAGATACGTCTGTTCGATCTCCATTTTATATTTCAGAAGTAGATAAAAAAAGTTAAAGTATGTATTCTATTGATATAGTAATATTTTGTTCCTAGTTTTAGTTCTTACATTCGTACTATAATAAAATATGTGTAATTGTGTCTCTACGTTTGTTGGTTTGTCCTTCTATCACGCAGTAATGGAGCGTGATTTTTGGTATAGATATGGTATGGACCGGAGAGTAACATAGGCTACTTTTTATCCCGGAAAATGCACACATGTGAGAACGCGTGTCAAACCGCGGGCAGAAGCATGTTAATAATAATTATACCATTAGGTTTAAGCATAGACTTGTGCTGTAAGATTCAAAGTCGACAAATGATATTATATGAAGCCATCTCATTTAATATTTACCTAGTTGAATATAAATGCGTTTATAAGTTAAATTTTCATTTTAATAGGAGTTTCTGTTGAACTTATAATAGGTAATACTATATTTTGCGTTGAGTCATTAGTGTGTTTTTAATTATAATTAGAAATTCAATGGGCCTGCAGGTCTTAAATAATTGCGTTCACGTATATAAAATTGAAATAATTCCACTACCTAAATAAAATTAAAGTTTGGACTTATTTGCATGTTTTGCATTTATATTTACATGTTTTGCTTTTGTAGGTACTCCAAACATTAATATATAATTATCTGATGTATATTAAACAACATTTTGGATTAAAACCTATTTTAATAATTCATCCTTTTGTGCCTGTTTTTTTTTTTTAATTATTCCGGCATCAGCTCATCATAAGGAACCTGCTCAAGCAAAACAGCAACGTTATCTACAACCGCCGTGCCAAGGGAGTCGCAAATAATTGGTCCGACGTCTGCTACTATTTCTTTCCATAATTCGTTTAGGAGCTTGTTTATGCGGTCTCCTGAAACAAGGAAAATAAGTAAATTATATTAATATGTTTTTAGTCCTCGATTTGTACTTACCTATATTATTATATATTATATATTCAATGAAGGTTAATTAATTAGGAAGTTGATATATGATTATAATTTGTGGTAACACTATCCAGCTTTTGCCATCTAACCGATCGACTGACCTGCCTGTCTGACTGACTGACTAACTGAGTGACTGAGCCTGCCTGACTGAGCCCATCATAGTGGCTGAGTTTGTTTGGCAACAACGGTTTTTCCATTACGATTACAATACTTACCTATATTTTTGTCGTTGAGTAAGTTCTCCAATCTAAAGTACGCTCTCTCTACTTCATACTTGATATCATGCTTTAATATGTGCCAGTGTATTTTACCATCTGGGCCGTTTACATGTTCATACCAAATTCGAACATGAAGCGTAGTATTTTCTGGAAAAAAAACTTTTTTAGCGATGACAGTTCTTGTGGTATAGCAGTCGAGTCAATGCATGTTATTAGGTCTAGACATGTTAACCTTTACGAGCTACAGAGCTTCAGTTTGAATCTGGCAACAAATATACGTGGCTTCACCCACATGGTATATTATGTCTTTATAGTCTATGTGTTATTCCAAAATCAATATACCAACCGCATTTGAACAATATGCCTGATCCGAAACAGCCCTAGATACAGAAGCAGGCTTTCGCCGAGCAGGGGGTCGAAGCTAGTTTAAAAATAGACATGAACCATATCCGTTACCACTATCGCCACAACCACGATGTGTCTGTACTTACTCAGTTTAATTGAAGAATCACCGTTCGATGTGATAGGAATCATTAGGATCGTCCCGCTCAACTCATAATCATTTTTAACGTCCAGGTTTACCAACGCATCTACAGAAATTAGTTTCTTATCTAAATTGAACCTGAAATACATAAAAAATATTGAAAATTTATTGTAAGTTTCTCTAACCTGATGAATATACAGCCTGAGTTTGAATTGGTATGTCGTCACGAAAGGGGTCAATATGGAGGTCAATAATTAGTTCAACAAACTAAGAATTTATCAATTAAAAACAAAATTAAACAAAACCTTATACGAGTAAATAAAAAACAGCATTAAGGTCGCCTTCTGCAGGTAGGGTGCCCAAAAAGCTGGCGACATTACCTCGCTGAATAGCTAAACTAATACGTTGATCGAGGTAAGCGCCAGCTCGTTGGTCACCTGTCATAATTTGTTATACGGGTTTTTGAAATCCGGAAGTGTTCATTGAAGAAAATGCATCTATTTAAAGGATGCGTCAAAATTCTACTACAGTTCAACTGGGCAGATCTAGATCAGCTGATTCAATTGATCTTTGTTAAATGAAGGAGACATAGAAATAATTCCAGAAAATGGCGCGAACTTCACGTTTGTAGTGAATTTATTTTTTTGTATCGAAACTTTGAATCACGTATTTTCACAACTTGTGGACAACCATCTATGGTTCTAACCCTAATCAACTCCTTCCGGGATAACATACCGGTTCAAACTCACCCTGTATATTATTTCATCGGAACGGTTCAAAAATATCTAAGTGATAATTGGTTTAGAGATAGTGATGTACGGAGCGAAGAGTGACATAGGCTACTCGTTACTCTTGAAAAATACACGGTTCCGGTGGAAACCTCCAAAACCCGAACCAAGTGAAACCACGGGGCGCAAATAGTATTTTTACATATATTTATCTATTAGTAATCTATTAGCGTTTTCCCATCTAATAATGACGACGCGATCAAATACTTCCCTCTGGCCACGTGGTTCAACCGCATAGTTCGATCAATCGGACTAAGGGGCAGTGTAGACGCTTATGAAAACGTACGTTTGCTTGTCAGAATAATAGCGCTTTTGCGTCAAGCGCGGATTTCGTGATACTCGAAATGCGCGCTTGACGTAAAAGCGTCGTTATTCTGACAAGCAAACGTACGTTTGCATAAGCGTCTACGCTGCCCCTATGAAAACCTTTTTTTCCAGTTGATGCAATAATAGAATCGAACCACGTGGACCACTGGTCCGCAGGACCACGTGCGCGTTTCCATAATCACACCACGACGACCGGTTTACCCGGTTCGATTATACCTACTATTGTAAAAAACTAACGGACAGGCGCTAGTTTTTATATTTGGATGGCTGTCTGAGCTACTTGAAAATCAAACTGTACTGGATAAATATCTAGTCTTATACTCGTAATACAAAAGAAATCAAATAATAAAAACAAATTGCGACACAACAGGCTTGTAGCAAAATGAATCCCGCTATCGTTGTCACAACAAATCACAAATAAATTGACGCTTGATACAATATTTTTCCTCGACGTTGTTACATCCAGATCGCTGCTGCCTTTCGCTCCATTACGCCTTTTGTTCCTAATGAATCATCTCTGCGCCTAATTGTATAACGGACCCTTTAAGATTCGCCTTCATAATATTCGTAATTAAAAGGGCCACAGCTAATTGCCCGTGAGGCCGTCGTTAGAGCCCGCATAGTTCATTACAGCTTTATTCTGAAGCCTTCAGTCACAGGCTAATTAATGGATACTATGACAGAGGTCACGCTTCTGTCTTTGGAACGCTAAGTATTTTCCAGTGACAATGATGCCACTAAAAAGTTAAAAAAAAAAATTGCTCAAACTAAGTAGGGCAGTATGTTCCAGCTAACTTGACTGTTCTATATATCAGAAAACACCAAAACAGTTTGCCATGAAAGCATTTCTGAAGTCGACCATTTTGGTGTAGGTTATTTAGAAATAACAGAACTACGACAGATAATCATCTGTACCTTACAGCATGATATTCTTCACGAGGCGGGGATACTTAAAAATTAGCACGTCCTGCTTCCATATTTTAAAATCTTATAATCTGCCTAAATACACGCACTGTTGTGTGCACGTCAAATCTGTCCACATGAATCAAATTAACAAATTGCCATTGCCAAACAATCTTTCACCGAGTGATATTATAAAGTATGTGTACCACAAATACTGAAAGTAAATTGTATTCTAGTTACTAAATTTGATAGCGGGAGGCACAGTAGAGATACTTGAATGTTTCGTTCCAAGGCTGAAGTTCATGAAGACCCTTTATCGTGTTTTTTCAAAATATTAGCGGAAACTAAGTCTTTGTTGTTCTGTGACCAAAAAGCTGAGACCGACCAACTACCAATGCCTGATTGCAGTGATTGTGATCGGTATTACAATAAGATAATGGTCGGTTTTCTATTAATAAATACGTATTAACTAACTGCAGTGATAATTTGATATTTGTCCGCCGCCCAGAACTTTGAAACACAAAGGCCAGCGCAGCACTGCAGTGCGCTCGTTACCCTGAGACATTAGGCATTAAGACTCATAAGCCCAGTAATTTCACTGGCTGCTCTGCTCATCAAACCGAAACACAGTAATGCTCGCACACTACTGCTTGGCAGTAGACTTAACGAGTAAAGCGGTGGTAATAACCTAGACGGACACTCGCAGAAGAGTTAGTCCTATCACTAACAAAAAACATACCTTATTTTCTCTAGCTGCATACCAGAAAGGCCAGTAAAGTGGTTATCTTTGAAAACTAATTTCAGCCCGTTCTCATTAGGTACATAAACCATCATTTCCTTCACAAATACAGGATCTAAGGGATGTAAACCCCTTTGCATATCTCCAAGAGAAAACTGATACACAGATTCCTTAGCTGATTTAAGGGCACAGTCATTTAAGTTTGGATCATTTCTAGAACATGCACGTATATATTTCGCTGAAAAAAAAGTTTATTTAGAAAATATACAAACAAGTAATATTTCTTATTCCGTTTACAGCTAGTTGTTTAAAACTTTGTTATTCAAATTTTGTGTGCATAAACCGATATGACCTTTTGTCACCACAAAGATTCGCTAGGGTGACAAAAGATAAGACACTTTTTAAAAAAAACAGTAATTATTTTGGATCCACTGTTGCTGTGGACTGAAATTAAAACAGGTTCTTATAATACATATTCGTTCAAATTGAGTGGTTTCATCGTAAAAACCTAACCTTTGTTTATTTTTTGCCCAAAATATTGTAATGCCATCTTTAATTACATAAATTAAGATGAGGACCAAACCTAATAATTACGAAACAGCTACATACTTATAAATTAAGCTCAAGGCCCCGAACAAATTATATCATGATGATGCTTATTTACTTATTTTGTGGCTAGCGTAAAATATTGCCTAGAAGTACCTCTCAGTATCAACGTGCGGTACCACATCAATGAAAGCTTGACATCAAGGGACTTACTAATAAAAAATATATAAGGGTGATACAGTTACACAATGTTTTGTCTTTGTTGTTCTTTGACGATTTGAAACAGAATCGAAAGGGACAAAACTTTGTGTAACTATTCAACCGTTATACAGTCTTTAATAGTAAGGCCCTAAGAATATCAGGCGAACGACCTACAGACTCACTGATTGCATAAAAAAGTATTATTAGCACCGCATTAAAAAAACTGTAAACAATTCTTCAAACTAATTAAACTTACGCAATTCTCTGGAGTTGACGTAATTAAGAACTGCCAACCAGAAGAGGACTTGCCACATTTTGCGTTTTACTCCGGTAAAGTGGCAACTAGATGACTCTCGTAACAACAAGGCTGCTTAGTTTGTTTGCTCGTCCATTTTATAAACAAACAGTTAAAAATTGCAGGGTTCCAGGTCCTCATTAGTGAAGGTAAACACGCAAGTAGCGTCAATATTGTCACAATGCAACGCTGGTTTACTCGGCTCGCACACGGATCTCGCGATGCGGCCACAAAATGCTGCCACATGAAGCTTGTCTCGGTGTTGCTTACATTAAACGAGAATCGGCGTTTTGTGGTATGTAGCGACCACTCGGCGAGTTCATACTAAATCTTGAAGACAGCAGTCTGCGGCGTTTTGTGGCTGTAGCTTGCGTTCCGTGTACGAGCAGGGTTAAAATTGGCAGCGTTTTCAGTTGTTGAATTCATCGCTGCACTTGCGTTTCGTGGCTTTTTTAATAAAAGATCTTAACATTTCTTAAATGTTAGACAAGCAATGGATGGAATTCATGCCTGAGTGCTTTTGTTGTTTGAGTTCCATCGAGCGATGAAGGCAACTCAGTCATTCTGAAATTCATCTTATGGGTAAAGAGTTAAAGAAAATTATTGGTTAAACGACGTTTGTGCAATGATTACTGACGTGGACTGACGCAAATATATTTTTATGCAGTAATATAATCTCAGTAATTTCAGAGTATATTATCATCAAAGTCACGTTTGCTTTACCTACTAACCAGTATTAATAGTAGTTTGGTAGAACATACGTCACCATAATCATCAAATAACAAACAAACAATAACAAAACGTTATGTCACTGCTGAACAAGTAGAATGTGGACAATCCATATCGCTCGCAAAACCGATGGGGAAGAATGGTTCTCGAATGGCGATCACGAACCGGCCGGCTCCCCGCTAAGTGGGCTGATGACCTTGTCAAAACCGCGGGGAACTGTTGGAAGGACTTTAGTTTTGTTGCGGGGGGGGGGGGGGGGAAGGAGAGTGGTAAGGTAATGTCAAACGAGTTCTCAAGGGCAACGCATTAGCAACGACCCCATAGTATTGCAAATGTCCACAGGTCACGGTGACCGCTTACCATCGGTCACTTATATCTGCGGGCCGTTGGCTTCTTTGCCACTCGTTAAACATAAAAAAAAATCTGATTTTCAGCAGAAGAGGCCTAGATACATTACTTAGTAGACTAACTAGAGTCATCATGTTCTCCCCGTTAAACTCCAACGTGTGGGCTGCCGGGGACTATGAAATTATTTTTCTAACTGCCCCGGTATCGGGACAACGACACAAGGGTGGCTGGAATCAAGTCAATCATATGATTGGTAAATATTTGTAATTCCAAAATAAATAGACTAAATATTTCAGTGAAAATTTCAATGCTCAATTATATTTGATTAACTGAGTAGTCACGGTTAGTTAGTCAATTATCTAAACCAGTCAATGCTCGTTTTCTGAATCACTAATCACGAATAATAACCTGTTAGCATCGAGATACTACTAATCAATGGCTATTAGGTAGTAGTGTTAGATGTAATAGCAAAACCAATACCGACACCTTCACCTACACTTTAGCCACAAGATACATAATAGTACCTTAAAGTACTTTAACAACAAATTAAAGAGCTGTTTTAATGGAGAGTTTCTCTTAATTTATGGTATTTTTTTATTAATATTTTTAATGCTATTTGATAACGAGACGAGCTGGTCGTTTGCCTGATGGTAAGCATAACGCCGGCCCATAACAATTGCAATGCCACTCAGAACTTTGAAACACGAAGGCATGCGCGGCACTGCAGTGCGCTTGGTACCCTGAGACATTAGGTATTAAGTCTCATAAGCCCAGTAATTTTACTGGCTACTCTGCTCATCAAACCGGAACACAGTAATGCTTGCACATTTCTGCTTGGCGGCAGACTTCACGAGCAAAGCGGCGGTAACAACAAATCGCCGCACACTTTACGCTTGAAGTGAATTTTTTTTATGGAAATTTGGAATGACGTATTTTCAAGTGAAATTCTCACAACGTGTGGACAACCATGGTCCTAATCACCCCCTTTCAGGGTAACATACCAACTCAAACTAATCCTACCATCATACCTATCTGAAAAAGAAAAAAATAATAAGGTACCAATCAAAATCGAAAATATCAAACAGGTATTAAAAACGAAACAACTTGAATATTATTATTTAATAATAAAACAAAAAAAATCTTATAATTAGTTTCTACACATTTTTGGCCCAACATCACACTCAAAAAAATTTATTTTGTACGGTATGAACGGTATAATGTTTATTAATTTTATTTTTTATTATTTGTCTCACATTATAATTCATCAAGATCGAACTGGTCTTAAGCTTTTTAAATTAATTCACCTTTAACATTTACATAAAGTTCATCAGATTATTTAATGTTACTTGGATCATCTTCACCTAATTTTATATCACAATATAGCTTCTAGATACATTTTTAAAAAACTTTGCCTTTTAAACGTTACTTTTGTTAATTAGTAATACGTTCAACCAAAACAATGTTTCATCAAATACGTAAGTTACATATCGGTTGATTACTGTTAAAAACACATAAATACACTTTTCTACCACATCGAGTGTTAACGCGTATATAATAGCGTTATATATATATAACGCTATAGTTATATTTATGTAACATTTTATGCTTTTTAGTCTACTTTAGTTTAGTTCTTTATACTCGATTTCATAAAAAGTCCATCTTGGTTTACCAGTTAGCACAAAAATATACTTTTATATGTTATCGTTAACGTTCGTGTAAAATAAATATATTAATTACATTTTGGAATTTTTAACAGAATATTTTAATTATTTTTCACTTAATCCCTTTTACAACACCTAGTTTATTATTTTTAAGTACAAAAATACGGTTATTTTCTATACCATAGAAATATAGACTTTTTTTGATGTCATACAATGTCAAGTTGAACTCCTGCTCGCTTGTGGACTCTTCTTCTTACACGTATGACGAGAGGTCGTCAATGATGTAATGTTTGGTTGGGGTTTTGTCAAAGAATTTATTTAGCAATTTGTGAGCCATCTTTATCGCCACTTTTCCGACATGTTCTCCAAATGAGGCCACTATCAATTTTGGGTTCTCGTTAATAATCTTGATGATCTCCTTGCCTGTTAAAAATAGAAGCACCAATTTAACATTCATTGTCATATTCTGTCTCCAAAAATGACGTTTATAATTTCATCCACAATTTTAATTATACAATATATTATGATTATCTTGGGTCACTGCACGTTCCTCGTCGTTTATTTTTCTTACAAATATGTGTTAAATTTTACATGTACTAAATTTTATTTTCAACACGAATACTTACATCTATTACGTAAGGTTGCTTGGACCCCAATTCTACCAAACAAATGGTTTTAATGACATTGGTTTCGTCACAAAATGAACACTTTGATAAAGAGCATACGGAAATGAATCTTTACCGTTTAGGTTAACTTAACCATAGAAAAACGATCGTGCTATAAAAGACCGATTGTGCCTAAAGTGATCATTTCACGACGAAACCATTGTCATTTTAAAACTATTTGTTTAGTAGAATTGGGGCGAGGTCATTATTCTCTTTGTTTGTCTTTGAGCGGTAGCCCAAAAATTGGGTATCGTTAAAAAGTTTTAAAGTTACGCTCGGGTGTATAAGGATATCAAGTACACCCATTTGTATTAAATTTCTAAACTTTGATTGTTATAAATTTTGATCGAGAATTCTACCGTTTTTTGTTAAATTAAAAAACACTATAAAATTAATTCAAAATTACGTCCATCGTAGAATTTCAAAGTAATGTAAAGAAGTTCTTAAGAGTAGGTACATATAGTATAGGCGTTACTTTATTAGTAAAGAAAATAACAATTAAACACTTTGAAAAGTTTTGAAGTTTTTCAGTCGTAAATAATTATTGCATAAAGATTATAGTGAATAAATACAATTTTCCATGACTGCAAACAGAAAAAAGAATGACAGAATAGCGTCATTTTTATATAAGTACTTCTGATTATGACTGCATTTGAGACCAATCTCGTTGCTATTGATGAAGTTCCATGTCCACAATTGAAAAAAAAAATTATTACCGTACGCAACCGATAAGTTACTCATTTCAACTTTCAACGTAGACGTATAAGTATTGGCTGATTAATCTGTCATCTTATTCGAAAATTATTAATCATCATCATCAGCCGGAAGTCATCCACTGCTAAACATAAGCCTCCCCCATAGAATGCCAATTGAATCAATTCCGAATACATGTTACAAATTCGTCTCAAAATAGAGTTACAAAATGCTATCCGTTCGCTGCACAGTTTGCCTTACACGTTCAAATCCCAAAGAGGTAATGTTTGTCATAAGTTCGTTTAGTTTCTATAATACGTAGCTATTTATTACTTAATTCACTTACTTGATTCCTTCTCTCCCAAATAAAGATTGTTAGCCTCAAATTTAATCGTTCCAAGGACTTCGTACGAGAATTTTATATCTTTAGTACCTCCTTTTAAATATGTGTCATCTCCACGCTTTTCGACCTTAAAAGGGAATCCGATTACCATTTTTAGTTTTTCTGAAATTAAAACAGTTTTAGTAATGCGGTGAATTATCATCATACACATAATTCTTTCATATTCTGTCCTTACAATGATATTTATTGGCTCTCTATAACTTTAACGAATAGCCAATCATAGTAGTGAATACCCAGATTTGTATGTAACTAACATCTATACAAATAAATAAAATTAAAGTGTCTGTTTGTTTGTAATATCAAAATAACAGCTTTTTACCAAATGCATATGAAAGTATATTATACGGTACCTACAACAAAACAACCATTTTTAAAATTTTTGTCTGTCTGGCTGTTTGTTCCGGGTAATCTCCAAAACGGCTGGGCCGATTTCGACAGGATTTTCAGTGGCAGATAGCTGATGTTACAAGGAGTAACTTAGGCTACTTTTGTTTCAGAAAAAGAATTAGGGTTCCGCTCAAATAAATAAAAACCATGAAATCCAATACATCCGCGCGGGTGAAACCGCGGGCAGCAGCTAGTATCAAATAAATGTTGAGCAATAACAGGTTTTATGTTAACAGTACCAACCTACGTCTACTTTTCCATCTCCGTCACCATGGATTGCTTGTCCGAGAAGGCTCTTTATGACATCACTCGTTGAATTCATTTTGTATTTGCCTTTGACAGTTAAATCACATATCAATTCTATAGTTGCGTATAAGCCCTCGATATTGAAACTGAAAAATTACACAATATTATAGAAAAACTACTAATACTACTACGGCCTGCCAGAAGAGGCAGGTTCGAATCCTGTTGGAAGCGAAATTTTTGTGATGTATATATTTGTGTGAACATCCGCTAGTGTCGGTTAACACTATAAAATATATCTCATAAAACTACTAAAATTTTATATACACGTTATACGTCCCCATGCGCTAGGGTACTGTGTCGCAGATGGCATAGAAATATACAGATATACACAGCTAAATCATCCAAGTTCAGAAAACAGACTTAATTATGCTCACCACATCAAGTTTGCGCTGCGGGGATTGAATTATCCGATGCAGACAGGATTACTCCCAATTTAGCCACGGATTCATCATTACGTTTACCCTAATGCAGAATGCTTTTCTATACCTAATTTTATATAAGTAAAAATAGTAACTACTTACTCAAACCGCTCCACAACACAAGTCCCAATTCCTTCCACTGTTCCTTCGGTGAGAGTAAAGTCTATTACCTCTAGGATTGATAGATGGATGGTCTTCATACGGTAAGGATCAACAGATGGAATGTCTAGCTCAAGGATTCCGTGTATACTTACTTCTTTGAGCATTTCCTGAATGCCATTTTTTTGACAGTCGTTATCATGTAATTTGCACTTCTTTAGAGTGTCCACTGAAAAACATGGACAAACTCGTGAGTACAAAATCACTATAGTAGCAAAAGAAATTTTATTTGGTTTGTAATTATGACTCTTGTAAATATCGGCGAAGGTAACTAATTACCATCAAACAGGCTCTCTGTTAGTTTGTTATAAAATTTCCTTAACTGCAAAACCAGTGAAATTACTGGGCTCATGAGACTGAATATCTCAAGGTATTCTCAGGGTAGCGGGTGCACTGCAGTGCCGCACAGGACTTTGTGTTTCAAAGTTCTGAGTGACACTGCAATTGTTATGGGCCGGCGTTATGTTTACCATCAGGCAAACGACCAGCTCGTCTCGTTATCAAATGACATAAAAAAACGTAGGTAAAATAGTTTTAGTTTTATTTACTGATATACACCGTGAACATAATAAATTGACCTAAAATTATGTTTTGTGTGCTAAGTAAGAGTTCACAGAGCATGACAACGTAAAATAAAGTTGATAGTAATGCTATAAGCTTCAGTATTTAATTACGTAATCATTTTAAAATCTGACTTACCATAAGAACATTCGCTCAATCCTAAAACTAAACCAAATACGAACAATAAAACTTTTTGAAACGACATGGCTGCTTCTTTAAACGATAATAGATTGACTGCAATCAAAAATCTCCGAGCTCCTTATTATATACCTAGGTCCGAATTAATGTTTTAGTATAAAACAAAACAAAACAACATAAAAAACGCTATATGTCGGCAAGGTAGATTTATTTGGTCATGGTTCTTGAACAGTGGTAAATAATTTAGTGTAATGGGTTAGGTAGTAAAATTTTAAACTTTTTTAATTATAGTATTGGATAACGAGACGAGCGGGACGTTTGCCTGATGGAACGCATAAGTCCAGTCTATGACAGTTGCAGTGCCACCAGAGAATTTTGAAACACAAAGGCCTGCGCGGCATTGCAGTGTGCTCGTTATCATGACACCTTAGATATTAAGTCTCATAAACCCAGGAATTTCACTTACTACTTTGCTTTTCAAACGGGAACATAGTAATGCTTACATAGTAATGCTGGGTGGCACTGCAATTGTTATGGGCCGGCGTTATGCTTACCATCAGGCAAACGACCAGCTCGTCTTGTTACCAAATAACATAAAAAAAAAGCTTCATGACACCAAATTATAGTTTTGTCATCCAAACTACTTATACATACAAAGTTTCATTTCGATACAATTAATTAATTAATTAATTAGGTTAAAATTGACTTCTAAGATTTTGTTACAAGTGAAGCTAAAGAAATAAAGTTCGTACAGAGGTGAGACAACAATTTTGCAATCTACAGGGTGTTCCTCCACTACTGTCTCAATCTCAATGTTCATAATGTAAATAGTGCAGGCGGAACCGCGGAACAGAATATAAATAATGCAGAGCAACCATAGATTTTGGATGTAGGCACTAATTTTAGGTATGTGAGGGCCACCGATGTCTTAGGCTAAGATTCAGAGACGATTCTAAGCGTAGACTTTGGCTTCCTTATGTCAAAACTGTATAGAATTTTGACGTATGGAAGCGTGAGTCCACGCTTAGATTCGTCTCTGAATCTCTTAGCCTTAGTCCACTCAGTGCAGTACTCAAAAAGTGGTGGTACAGCATTCTTTCTGACAGCTAGACTTCTTCTTTATCTTTCTATACTATTTGTTGGTCTGTCCTGCTTTCACGAAGCCACGGATCAACGTATCGGTGTAATTTATTGCATAGAAATAGTTTATGGGCTGGACATAGGCCGATTTCAACCCGTTTTTTAATAATTTTGGGTTTTCTGGAAATTAGCACGCGGGTAAAATCGTGGGCAACAGCTGTCTCTAATATCTTGAAATCGATCTCCCGCCTTCCCGCTTAATAGGAATTTTATTTGTTTGTATCAATCTACACTGAGTCCACACGAGTAAAAACAGTAAGTAGTTAAAACTTATAAATGATAATTAGTTACATTAATTATTATACATTTATTTAATATTGTTCATGTAGGTACCTACGTATTATAATTAGTTACATTAAATACATTTATTTATGTGGTATTAATGTATGTTCTACCTACATATCATAATAATAATCATATATTAACAGGGGCGGCTTTTACACCGTGTACCCCGATTTAATCTTGGGGTAAATGACATCCCTGATCTCCATCGTGCCTTAACTGGGTGTTAAAATTAAATTAAAAATTTGTTTTCTATGCATACTATATAATACCAAACAAAAATAACTCAACATGCTTTTTGACCAATTTGATAGGTACATTTACCTTTGACGGTGAACGTGTTAAGGTCGACAAACAAACAAGCGAATAGTTGATAGAACCACATTGCTTAAAAATCACAAAAAAAGTATGATTAAAATTTTAATCTTTCTCATTTTTTAGAAGATTACATCAGCCTTATTACTGAGCAGTGATTTCTTTTTTGTCAAAACAATCTGTAAAAAACTAGTTTAAAAGTATTTACAGGTTTATTAAGTACCTACATAGTTGGTTAGTGGGAGGACTAACTCTTCTGCGAGTGCCCGTCTGGGTTGTTACCACCGCTTTGCTCGTGAAGTCTGGCGCCAAGCAGTAGTGTGCAAGCATTACTGTGTTCCGGTTTGATGAGTAGAGTATCCAGTGAAATTACTGGGCTTATGAGACTTAATACCTAATGTCTCAGGGTAACGAGCGCACTGCAGTGCCGCGCAGGCCTTTGTGTTTCAAAGTTCTGAGTGGCACTGCATTTGTTATGGGCCAGCGTTATGCTTACCACCAGGCGAACGACAGGCTCGTCTCGTCACAAATTATATCTTATTATAACTTTTATTCACAAGAATGTTTATTTTCCTAAATATATTATGCTTAGATAAAGTCACATTAGAAGGACACACGTATATTTTTATATCAGGAAACAAAAACACATTTTAGATTTTAATAAAAACTTATCTATTACGTACATTGTGTTCTGATTGAAAAAACCAACATAGTTTATACAATAATAATGAACTGAAAATAAATAAGTAAATGAAAATGTTAATGAGCGTTATGATGATTATCTGAAATATAAATTATTATCCTACAATTATTTTACTTGTCTAACTTTTAACATAAGGAGATAAATCGTCACTAATAAAGTTTTTGGCAGGCATATCATATAAGAACCTATTTAAGTGTTCATAGAATATATCCATGACTTTGTCGCTGAAAAGCTTTCCAAAAGACCTGTTTATAAGACTCCAGTGAGTGTTCAAAAATTTCATGAGTGGTTCACCTGCAAATAAAAAAAAATACAATTTAATGGAAACATCGCTAATAGACTACTTATTTATATTGGCTTGTAAACACAGTGTTCTGCAAATGACATTGAATAAGTTAAAAACGATTTTTGTGACTATATTGCGACCCGATTTAAGGACTATCTTCTATGAAGATGGAGCGGACTTTGGTTTGGGACGTGCCTACGCTACTTTGGATCGTCACATCTTCCTGGTTTTGAAAATAAGCCTGGTGGAGAACGGAAAAGGCGTAAACTCCATCATCGGACAACCAGGCAAACTGTAAAGTGGCTTAGATTCGTGGTGGATATTCCTCCGTTACGCACGAAGCGTTTTGCTTCTACCATATCTATTCTGTGCTTCTACATACATTATACATACCGCTAAGGAGTGGACCTCCTTGCCTCTTCATGTCACGAGTGAATCTACTAGATAAACGTGTTCCAGCGTCGACCACATCGTCACTTACAATCAGGTGAGATAGCAGTCAAAGGGAAGCCTATACTATATTTATTTATTGTTGTCATTATCAGCCTCTTACGCTCCCACTGCTGGGACACCGGCCTTCTCTCAGAGAGAGAGGTATGGACCATAATCCACCACGCGGGCCCAGTGTGGCTTGGTGGATATTTATTATTGTCTTATTTATTGTTTTATATAACAATAAATAAATATGGTAGTATTGATAACGGTCATATGTTTGAGGCATTGAGTTTTAAAAAGACATAACAGGGTGTTTGGTCTAATCCACACGTGACCAAAGTGCAGGCCTTATGAGCTGACTGATGTTATAAGGAGTTATGTTAGAAGGGTCAAGTGATGTTAGAAGGTTACTTTTTTTACCTGGGCGAAGCCAAAGGCACTGCTAGTCTACATGCTACATATATAGTAATCTGTGGTCTACATATACAAAAGCGTAATGTCACTGACTCACTGACTGAACACGAAATCTCGAAACTGCTTTACCTATGTAACTGAAATTTGGCAGATAAGTACAGTTTATAGAGTAAGAGACGTCAACCAAAAACGAAAAGATGACGAACCAAAGACAGCGAATGTTTTGTCTAAAGGCTAAGTATCGTAAGTTTATGTATTACCCGTGCGAAGTCGGGGCGGGTCGCTATTACATAGTATAATGTATAGTTATTTTGATGAAGGTAGGTATATACTATTAATTGTTTACTTCATATTCTTGATAAAAGTGTATATTATGCAAGGTTATAAGTTAAAAGGTAACGTTAAGTTTAATAAGTTTTAACGATGAAAGAAATACGATGACAAACAATTAAATATTATTTAAAGAATATAGGTAGGTACTTTGAATTTATAGATACTTACTGACGTTTTGACTACCCATCATAATATTGTCAGCGCCAAAGGTAATCAATTGTATATCGCTTGTCGAGTATTCAGTTTCTTTGGGATTTACTTTGAAGTAGATTTCACCATCATCACGTTTCTCGACATGGAACGGCACTTTCATGTTCAACTTCATTTTATCTGAAAGAATAAAAATGCCTTAACTGCAGGGGAGTGAAAATCGGTTTTTTTAAATTGTACTGGATAACGAGACGAGCAGGTCGTTTTCTTGACGGTAAGCATAACGCCAGCCCATAAAAATTGCAGTGCCACTTAGAACTTTCACTCTCAGGGTTACCTCACGCCTCATGTTGAAAAATAGCCGCAAATCACCTATCGGCCGGCTAACGCAGCCGAAGAAGTGTATGAAGCGTAACACAAAGGCGTTTTTAATATTCGCCTGGCTACCAACTTTATGTTAAAAATCTATTTTCAAGAACCTCGTTGCGTACTTGGTGAAGTTTGTTGAGCTTCTATCACATTCTCACTTATCATGATTATTCAGATGATATCATAGTCGTCAAAAGCTAAAGAAAAAAAAATAACGAAAAAAGGTTTGCAAAAATTATTGCCCCATTCCACCTTGTCCAAAAAAATATGGCAAGAAATAGTAATGTAGTCTGGTTTACCTATTTGAATTGTTCCGTTTCCATCTCCCGATATGGGATTACCCGTAAGTGACGTGATAAGAAGTCCAGGTACAATTTTATAGTGACCCGATATTTTAATACTTTCACAAATGCCTTCCGATATAGTGTATCCTTTTTCAATGTCTGTTCTGTAAAATAGTAAGTTTAATTAGAAACACTTGTTTTTCATCCACACACTGCAGTGTAGCTACAGATTAGTTTTATCAAAAATCTCTTGCAAGACAGAATGAGCAGAAATATAATTAAATAAAAAATTAGTAAAAAAATGTTTAAGCTTATTTTTAATATAGGTATTTAAATGTTTAAAACTGGTTTTATTGTAAATAAATATTCGCCATTTAGACATGGAATTTTTTCATGGTGTACTGTATTCTAGTTGTCAAACCCTTTCATTTGATACCCATATTGAGGAGGTACTTAGAAAAAATGTAATCCGACATTTTGTGGCGGCGGTCATCTTGAATTTACAATGATACACATAATTGTATAATTGTATTGTCATCAGAACTAAAGGTGTGTACCAAATTTCAGATCAATCGGTCAACAGGAAGGGGAAAAATTACAATCACTCAAGAACACTAACTAGATACCTCCTTACTCAAGAACCAAACAAGGCAAGCCAAATAAAACCGTTTCAAAAATCTTACTCGAATTTGGTGAACGAACATTTCGTAGCCCCTTCAACTTGTCCATCAACCATCGTGAGGTCCGCCATACCAAGCACAGAAAGAGTCTTATTCTCGATCTTATAGGGGTCCATAGCGGGAATACCGAGTTCTGGTATGCCTCTCTCTGAATTATCATGTAACAACGACTCCATCATGTTTTTTTGACAATCTCCGTCGTTTATTGGACATTTCTGCTTAAAATTCACTATAAACAGAAAATATTAATTATAATATTAGATTTTTTTTGCTTAGCTTTAACATCGAATATCATCACTAAAATTGTATAACAAGCTTTTAAAATTGTGCGTTTTAGGTACCACCCTAAACAGGAAGATCTACTGCAGCAGACCTATTCCTGCAGCTTTTTGTTCATCACCTTTGACTACATAGTCTTTTAAAAGTGAGATTAGTGGGATAAAAGTCAATATTCTATATACAAAAAAAATGTTACAAACTTACTTTTAAGAACGCCGGCTTCACATAGCCCTATCGTTAAAATAATCAAACATAACTTTTTCCTAATAGTAAACATGATAGCTGTGGTTCCTGTTGGTTTCTTCAATCCTCTTTGATAAGAACGCCGCCAGCTTTATATACTAAGAAACTTGAGCATATCAGAGAAAAATACCGTACTCTGCCTGTTCGTGTGCTTGGGTTCAGTATATTTTTTATTTAGTTCCACTACTTAGTAATTCTTTTTTGATGAATAAATACTTACCAACCACATTTATTAAACTTATTAAAATGTCGTACCGTAAGATTTCAGTCTACTTATATCGTTGGTTGATTATTAACTGGATGAGTTCTGTAAAGACTGGTCCTCAAAGACTCAACATTGAGAATAATGGCAAGAGGGAAGGGATATCTTTTTAATAATTATTAGTTAACTAGCTTCTGCTCGCGGTTTTCACCGCGTTCCCACAGGAACCGTTCTTTTTTGCGGGATAAAAAGTAGCCTATGTTACTCTCCGGTCCATAAACTATACCTATGCCAAAATCACGTCGATCCGTTGCTCAGTTACTGCGTGAACGAAGGACAAACCAACAAACACACTTTCGCATTTATAATTTTAGTAGAGATTATGAAATTTTTGGACTTTCACAATTTTCTAATAATATAAACACAATCCAAACAATCCAAAAGAAGCGAACGTTTTCATGCCAAATTGTGGAATCATAAAATCTTGTTTTGTTTATAGAACAAAAACTGTCACTAAATTGACATTTTAGTGTTAAACTCAGCATTTTTATTTAAAGTTCTACTCTATTAACATATATTTTGATGAAAACTGTCAAAAGTGATACATAAATTGAATTTAGAGTTGATAGAACGAAGTTTTTTCTAAATGTTGTATGTTTCAAATCACTAAATACAGTTACAATGCCATTCGATCGGATACAAATAGGTATATTAATAAAAAATACAGTTATTTGTGCTGGATATCAAACTTATACTAACTAAACTACTAAATTGGTAAGTACAACTTCCAGTGTATAAGTTTAGGGTAAGTTTTTTTTTTAGGTATATTTATGTACTTATAACATCTAGATATATTTACAAATTTCTTGTTGTCTTGTTATGTGTACCTACATATAATAATATGTTCTACGTATATTTATTTGGTACTGTGTATATCATTATGTGGTCTGTTATGTTTATATATAATATTTCATAATTATATAAGTATTGTTTATTTTAGGTACATATCATATTTATTATTGTATATATATTTATTTATAAAACTTAATATGTGAGTATATTTAAATAGTGCACACAAAAATTTTCCTCTCCGTCCAAAGGTTGCCTGGAACATATTGTTTTTTTTAGCCATAAGGCCACCCATTGTACTTTTACTGTGGTTACTTTTTTATTTATGACTTGTACATTTTGGAGGGCAATAAAGAGTCTTTAATTGTATTTTATATGTTTGGAAAACTATCTTGGATTCATTATTCATATTTATTGGTCACTGTTCCTGAGTGGCCCCATGGATTTATTACGATTCTACGAAAAAATATACCATAAATGGGATAAGTCTTGACCAGAGTGGCTCGCGTTTCCCTTGAAATTACTAGTAAAGTCTGTCGGAATTAACCAGCCAATTAAAGCGCTTCACCTTCCATAATGTCTCAGCATCCATGGAAACCCAAACTTGGGAGCAGTTTTTGCAGTTTTGGTTTGGAAAAAAAGCATGATTCGTGCTTTATAGCAGCATCGCGTGATATTTAGTTTTTTGTTTTAAATGAATGCATAGCCGGATTGTTTCAAGACTTCCAAGTATAAAATAATAACAGTCCCAAAAAAACTGTGGCCTTACATTTAATTGATAGCAAAATAACGCACGAATATATTAAGATTTTCTAATGGCAAGACACTTAGGGTACCAAAAAATGATAATTAAATGAAAGAATTAATTACTTTATTACGAGATATCGAATAATTTTTCAATGCTAATGAATACGATACCTTCAAAATCAAGAAAAGTCTGAAATTACGCAGCCTCGCAGTATAATAAGGAAGTGCATCATAATTTATTTAATATAATTGTACCCTTTCAATATTCCAGTAATATGAACACATTTAAATTGAATGAATTTAAATAGTAACAGCAAAAAGTGTTTGTGATAACCCTCGACCAGTGTTTGAGTATACTTCAAGCGCCTGCCAGTAAATGCTTGGCAATAAAATAAATTTAAATGTGAATTGCTCTAAAAAATTGGCGGTGACACTTTTGTGAATTAGTGAAGCTTTGTTAGGCTATACGGGCACGTTTTGTATGTCGTATTTGTACATTTTGTTTTTACGCGGCATAGGGAAATCTTGAATAACAGGTACGTTCATACGTACCCGTAAAGTACCTTAAATATTGTAATTTTAACCATTGTGATTACATTTTGGTTCCCCTTGTCGTGACGTCTCACGAAGACGGGCCCTATTTGGAAATGGATACCTAATAACTTACTAACATGTTTTAATTTTCCTTGTCGGGTGTGTCGTGACGTCTCACGAGGATGGTATCATTAGCAACACTACATTATCTATGGTAAACTTATAAGACTATTTGACATATGGCAACACACTGTATCTTATTCCGTTTCCTGTTAGTGAAAGTTTATGACTATTCTAAGTTTGCTGTGCTTGAGAAATGGCGGGGACGCTTAGGAGAAGTTCATCAATTATGAAAGCTAAGTAGCTAGCTAATACGGTAACTAGTAATAACGTACTCACCAATTGTTTGTGTCATTAATAATGTGTATAATTCTATAGCAGACAAGGAAATAGGTCTGAGCTGTGTTTAGTGATCTGGCGCCGCCTTGGTATAATGGCGGCAATGCTATGATATGTGATGATGGTAAATATCTCTGGATTTCGGTGAGTACTTAAAGGTTAATACACTCAAGGTAATTGCTTGTGCTTGGAATGTGGATATTGGTTGAATGGCGGTGTCGTAAGAGCCGGTCCAGTTCAGACTTATGATGCCTCCACGCTGTTGGAATATGAATACTTGTTGAATGGCGGCGTTGTAACTTGTAAGAGCCGGTCCAGTTCAGACTGATGTTTCCACGCTGTTGGAATAAGGATGCTTGTTGAATGGCGGTGTCGTAAGAGCCGGTCCAGTTCAGACTGATGTTTCCACGCTGTTGGAATAAGGATGCTTGTTGAATGGCGGTGTCGTAAGAGCCGGTCCAGTTCAGACTGATGTTGCCACGCTGTTGGAACTGACGCGAATCATAATATTTATCATGGCTTGTTGGGCTTATGCACTGTCTAGATGATGACTTAATGCTGCCGATGATTCGCACTATTTATGACTGTTCTTGGGATTGGCATAGTTAGTGGTCGACTTACCTGCTGGACAATGATATGCACAATCGTGGTTTGTGTATGGTCGGCAGCTGGATGCCTCGGCGGCTAGTTCGCGCCACAGACCCAGGTTATAATTCAGTTATTTCTGAGCAACTAAGAGAGGTGTGGGCCAGGGGCGCGTGCACTGGTCCAACCTATAGTCCCGAGGCCTCGGGCATTTGCCGCTGCGGCGGCCTAGAGTCTCAGCTGGGTCTGGTGGTTGAGGATTCAGAAATTCGAAGAGGAGAAGTAACAAGAGTGATTACTTCCTGTGTTGTGTTGAATTATTTACCGTTGTAACCAAAGTGAACAGTCAGTCCGCATCAGTCTAATTACATGGATGAAGGTTGTTTGTCAGCACATCAGATGAATCTAATTACATTATATGTTGAATTGTTTCAGTATAGCTGAAGGTTGATCTGCCAGTCCCGCATAATATATACTCAGAGTGCCTATACATAATGACATAGTGTGGTGAACTATGTATTGATGTGTTCTAAGACCTATCCATAATAACTTAATGTGTTGAACTATATACTGATGTATTATAAGACCTATATATATATAATAATATGATGTAGGGTGTTTAACTATGTGTTATAAGAAGGGTGAAGTTTATGTGGGGTCATCTTATTATATTAATAGGTAGGAAGGAATCTTTATTATTAGGTATGAGTAGGAAATGGGGTCTGACCCATATATTAGTAGCAGTTAGGATAGGTAGGGTCCTGGCAGTTGATTAGTCCGGTGAACACCGGCTAAACCATGGTTCCACATTACATGTGGAATCATGGTGCCAAACTATAATTACAGGTGGTGGCAATTTGAAGTGAGACGCAGACGTGTCAACTAAAGCGAAGCAGATGGAAATAGAGGTATACGAGGAAGGTACTTAAACAAGGAGTCCTTGAAGAACTCAGGTATGAAAGTCATACTTAATTATGATTTATCATTATCGTTGCGCCACGTTAAGATTTTGTTTTTTGCCACTACCATTATCATATAAATGATTATCAACCCTATCAGGGCATTAACGTGGGCGCGGCGACACCCCTACTACTCCGGTACTCCGGACATTGCCAATTTAACAGACACACCTGTTTAAATTATAGGTGCTATTACAGCCTTCTATGCAGACGCTGCGTGGAGGCTGAAGAAACGGCCTCGCATATGTATACTGTTAGTTGAAATGTGCATTCCACAAGCGTGTTGCTGCAGCGAACAACGTTCCTCGGGTGCCTGGGAATGCTCCGAGATATCTGTAACGTCGTTAGCGAGCTGCTGGCCTTCCTGGGAGATATCGGGTGGTTGGTAGTGCGCTCTCGCAAAAAATGGATAAACGGCCTAATTGCGGAAAAGAGTCCGAACAAGTACCAAGTGTATAAGTAGGTATATTCATTATCAATCGTTAAAAACCGGCTATAACTCACGTCATTTGTCGATATTTTCGATCTAGGTTTTAACCATTTATAATGTGTGATGCTCACGAAAATTGTAATTGGTAAATTCAGTTCCTTTAAGCATGATATATAATTTAGTTTTTGATGGTACTCTCAGCGAAAAGGTGTTCGCAGGTGGTAAATACTCTAAACTGGAGCTGGCTGGCTATCAGAATGCACAAACTGGTGATTGGCGATACATTCCCTACTTAAGGAGTGTAGTTAGCCAGATATCTGGAAAATGTTCTACCACCTTGTTATGCTAGCATCACGATGTTCTTCTTGTAGGAGCACAAGTTCATTGTAGAATTATTATCCTCAATCCATAGATCAGCAGGCGGTATCTTACTACGACAGCCTTAATTACTACATAACTCTTCTGCGAGTGTCCGTCTGGGTTGTTACCACCGCTTTGCTCGTGAATTCTGCCGCCAAGCAGTAGTGTGCAAGCATTACTGTGTTCCGGTTTGATGAGCAGAGTATCCAGTGAAATTACTGGGCTTATGAGACGAAATTCCTAATATCTCAGGGTAATGAGCGATCTGCAGTGCCGCGCAGGCCTTTGTGTTTCAAAGTTCTGGGTGGCACTGCAATTGTTATGGGCCGGCGTTATGCTTACCATCAGGCAAACGACCAGCTCGTCTTGTTACCAAATAACATAAAAAAAGGTAAACACTATCATAGGAAATTTAAGGAATGACTACCTATAGCTGTACCCCCGACTTTTTCCGCGCGGATATTCCTCTGAGGGGGTCATCTTGCCCGACGAGAAGTGCGGCCTGGGAGCTATTGCTCGGCCTTTTCTAACGCATGAAAGCGAAAGTAATTTCATGAATGAATGCATATAGCTCAGTAGATTGACTTTCGTCACTGATCTGTAGGTCGATGAATCGTATCCAAAAATGGGCTTATAATAAGGACTGATTTACGTTTAATTTATTTTCTAACTAGCTTATGTCCACGGTTTCACCCGCGTTCCCACAGGAACCGTGCATTTTTTCGAGATAAAAAGCCTATATTACTCTCCGGTCCGTAAACTATACATATGCCAAAAATCACGTAGATCCGTTTCTCGGTTGCTGCGTGAAAGAAGGAACAACTGCAACGTACAAGCAAACTTTCCCATTTATTATATAAGTATGGAAATAAGGATTAGCTTATTTTATGGTTCATTATTTTTATCCAATAGTTGTAAATATACAATGAAAGCACATGTGCTAGGTAACTATAATGGGCTCTTGCATTAACTCGAAAAGTTTTGTAGATTTTAAGGTCTGGCATAAGGTGTGAGGTCATCCTTTATGTAGTATCTGGCAGGAACAACATTGAAGAACTTCCCGGCGAAGTCAAAGTATATCTCCACAGATTTGTCAACGAAAGGCTGGCCGAATGAGCTCATGACAAATTTCCAGTTTTCATTCAGGAGTGGTATGATTTCCTTGCCTGAAAAGGAACGATAAATACTAATCAATACAATAATATTGACCAGGACTAACTTTTCTGCTAATTTCTTGGTGAGTACTAAGGCTTTGCTCGTGTATTCGGCCTTCAAACCATCACTACATACCATCCAAACAGTAGATTCATTTCATGAGTGAAGTAGTCAATAAAATTGCAGGTCATACTTCAAGGGCACACTGCCGCCGCAGATTAGAAAAGAGCTGTAGTGAGGCCTTTGTTTTGAAGTTCTAAATAGCACTGCCGCTATTATTGGCAGACATTATACGTACTTACCACAAGCCGACTTGCTGGTAGTTGCCTCGTCAAATATCAAGCTTGGAATAATAACCTTCTACAATTTTTGCATATCATAAATAAATAAAAAGATTGTCTGCAGATTGTTCTGTGTGATTACTAATTTATTGCGTTAATATATGAGCTTTTTACCAGGTTAGGGTTAAATATTTTGTAGTTCACTCAAATAACATACAATTTGGCTATTTTCGTCTTAGTTTAGCTTTGAAACTACCTCAAATTTAGTTCTTATTTACAATATTATGTCACCGTTTTTATAAATTTATGGAAGCAATATTTAAATTTGTTTCAGTTTCCAAGCCAAACTAAAATTTAAAAGTAGCCTAATGGTTTGTAATTGCATGAATGAGAAAATATTCTCAAAAATTATATCATAACGGGGTTCAAACTACAAAAAACCACCAACATGTACGACGTCCCTCATTGAAGTGCTCGGTGATTTACTATTCATTACCTTCTTCCTTCTTTCATTTTGCCTAGTTTGCGAGCCATTATAATATTAGGTTTATGTAGGTACTTACTGACTTCCTGATCACCCAAATAAATGTTGTCAGCAAAGAATTTAGCTCCTCCTTGGACTTGGTAATCATATACAATCCTCTTGTAATCGCAGTTCATGTAAATTTCACCGTCACTTCTTTTCTGGGCGTACACAGGAAAATCAAACTTGAGGTGCAAATTGTCTAAAATGTAAAGAATAATTATATAGGTACCTACCTATAATGCATATTCTTGTGTCTACGAGTTATTCTCTATCCTTCAATCTGCTACTATAATTATGCAGACTTGAGGTAGGAGTAACCATTATCCAACTCATAAATGAAAGATAATTAAAAATCGACTCTCCCACACAAGGCTAGCAAGGAGTAAAATGTATCCTAGTATATTTTGTACTATTGAATAGCGGATCTTTCGCAAGATCGTAAGCATAGTAATGGTAGCTCACGACAATTATTGCAGTGGCAGTCAGAATATTGAAAAACAAAGGCCTACGCGGCACTGCTTGTCTCATAAGCCCAGTAATTTCACAGTGTGAGGAAGTGAGAGAGTATGTATGTATTTTTGTGAACTAACGTGTAGAACTACCAAAATTACCGATCTTGATTACGGGTACCTATAACAAAAACATTTTTTTTTAAATTTTGTTTCGATATGGCTGGACTGTTTTGACGGGACTTTCACTGGCAGATAGCTGATGTTACAAGGAGTAGCTTAGGATACTGGGCGAAGCCGACGCACAGCTAGCTATTTATATAAATTATTGATCAAGCGAGATACTGATGAAACGCTAACATATCGAGAGTAAAAAAAGTAATTACTAAACTAAGGTTTTATGTCATTTAAAGTTATGACAGACAAAAAATAAAATATAAAAAAGTGTTACCTAGAGAAACTTTTCCGTTGCCCTCTCCATGTACAGAAGAGTTTCCCAAAAAGGTCCGAATGAGAGGACTGTTCGATTTCAGCTTATATTTACCCTCAATTTTTATGCTACAAGTATTCTCCTGGAATCCTGAACCCTTCGTAAGGTCAAACCTGAAAAAATCAATTAATTTTTACAGTACAAACAGGATAGAGCTTTGGCTTGGGCCGTCGTTATAATACGAGAGTGGGTAAGGGAGAAGAATTCCTCCTGCCTATGGAGTGCCTATGGCCCTACTAAAGCTACTTGAGTTACTTACATGGGCCCTATGTAGGCACTCATGAAAATTGTAGTGACTCTATTCGTCTTGTTCTTACCCTACTTTATCATGAATAAGGGCAAAAACTAAGCATAAGAAACTTAATGCTGAGTGGATTAATATCACACCACATGGTTGACACCGCTGCACGCTGCAAAGTATCACATGTAAAATGTTATCTTGAGTCAGTGCTTGAGTCTGACTAACTCGTCCCAGAAAGAACACATCTCACGTAAACACGGTTCATTAAGGACCTAAAGTTTTTTGAAGAGCACAAGCTGAATAATATGAATTAGTTTCAGCCATAGAGATATAGTTTCAGCCAACTACATATACATTAATGATTAACAGCCTTAATAATAAACTCTGTATAACGGTTGAATATAACACAACGTTTCATCTCTTTCTATTCAGTTTAAAATTGTCTAAGAACAACAAAGATAAAACATTGTGTAACTATACCAACGTTATACACTGTTTATTAGTAAGGCTGTTAGAGTTTCAAACTGTCAAGATTGATTTTAGGTTGATGGAACAGGTAAATTTTTAATAACTTGAGTACATATGCAATAGTAATATTTTTATTAAAAGTAATCTTAGGATCCTAATCAATTTAATAGATAACTTTATATGTTTTTAGTACAAGCTTTTATTTAACTTGCAATGTATGTATGTATGTATGTATGTATGTTTGTTTGTTTGTTTAGATCAAATATTGTAAGCCAAATTTGACCCATTTCCCGGTGTTCTATTGAGCCAAAATTTCATATACATATGTAAATTGGATGACAATGCAATACAATGATATCACAAAGCTGGTCTGATAATGGAGCCGGAAGGTGACCATAGGAACTCTGTAACGAACATAACCCCATCAAGTTTGAGCTCATTTGATTCATCTTTACAAGTACCTACTCTGATCCTAGGTGATGTCCAGGTTCCTGATGATGGAGGCGGAAGGTGGCCATGAGGCCAATACCGATAATGTATTTTATAAAAATCTTGGAAAAAAAAAACAATAAACTTATACTATTGGATAACGAGACGTTTGCTTGATGGTAAGCCTAATGGCTACCCATAACATTTGCAGTGCCACTTAGAACTTTGAAAGACGAAGGCCTGCGCAGCACTGCATTGCTCTCGTTACTCTGTATCAGTAACATAGGTCTAGTAATTTCACTTTTTTCACATTTTGCATAAAATAAATCATGAATTCCACCAAAATGACGCCATAATATACATATTATTTAACTCATTTATAGACATAGACGAGTGAACAGGTATTCTCTGGGCAACCATGCTACATCGTCGACCGTGTCATCGCTTAGCATATTTAAGGTGAGATAGCAGTCAAATGCAAGTCAACATGCTATAAAAAATAGGTACTTGGTGCATTTTATAACAGCATTTCATAGTGAACTCTAAAGTTACTTCACAAAACGAGATTTATTTTAACAACCTCGAATTTTAATCGCCGTTTAATTCCATGTGGTGTTTTTATAATATTTTTTGTTTTTCTTTTTATCAACTCTATTTGATGGCTTTGTAGCTAAATTGGCCCTGCCTGAAAAGCAAGGGTTCAGATTCGGTTAGATCCCCGGCAGAAGCCAACTTTGTGTGAAGACCATAAAGTTTGTTCTCTTGTTTGGATGTTTATGTTGTGTACTTTTGTGCATATACCACCTGTGACACAGTAAATCTTAGTGCAGCGGTATGTAAGCGTATGTTTATTTGTATTTCTATATTGCTAAGTAAATTAATATTGCAACTGAAATTTTACCTTCTTTCTGCTGTCGTATCACAATTGAAATTATGGATAAATTTTATGAAAGAGCTAGAGTAAAACTAATCGAAAGTTTAATGTTCAGGTAGGTCCGTCCAATCATTCCATGCATTACTTACGTAAATTTATCAAACACACAGGTTTTTACACCGGTGGCGACACCTTTAACCAACTTAATGTCCAAAAGGCCAAGTACTGAAACATTCACATTTTTCAGTGCTAGAGGATCAGCAGTTGGGATTCCCAGTTCCGGAATGCCTTTTTCTCCAATCGTGTGCACGATGTTTTGGTACAATTTTCTCAGACATTCCTCGTCTTTTAAGGCGCATTTTTGAAGATCATCCACTGAAAAATAAATTTAACGTGATTACGAATCAAAATTATGGAAACGTTGAATGTTTTTTTCCCTGTTTTTCGTGCATTGTTGCCTCAATCGGGTATTTAAAAAATTATATATGTGCTTCATGTCATGATTCCACCCCAAAAGACTCAATTATTGAACTTGTATTTGCCAATTATAGATAACTAGCTATTATCCTACATTATTTCTTAGATAGTAAACTGCATTTAAGCTAAATTATTTTTACTATACTAACTATACGGTACTGTGCATGTAGGACTAACTCTTCTGCGAGTGCAGTGCAGTGCAGTGCAGTGCGCTCGTTACCCTGAGACATTAGGTATTAAGTCTCATAAGCCCAGTAATTTCACTGGATACTCTGCTCATCAAACCGGAACACAGTAATGCTTGCACAATACTGCTTGGCGGCAGACTTCACGAGCAAAGCGGTGGTAACAACCCAGACGGACACTCGCAGAAGAGTTAGTCCTCCCACTAACAAAACTTAGCTTTAGCTTAAGCACTTGCAAATTACTGAGCATATGAAATTTAATACCTAATCACTAATGTCTCAGGATAACGAGCGCACTTCAGAGCCGCGCAGGCCTTTGTATTTCAAAGTTCTGAGTGGCACTGCAATTGTTATGGGCCAGCGTCACGCTTACCATGAGGTATTATCATTAGACAAACATTGCTATTTTGTTTACATTTAGATTTACAATATCATCACAGTATGCACCGTGTTTTGAGAGAGGCTTAAGTCCAGCAGTGGATAAGTTTAAGTTGTTGATGATGATAATGAGTCATATTGCAGAAATAATACAAACGAATAGCAAATTAAAAAAGAAATACATTTTTACATAATTTGAAAAGGAAAGTTTTCGGGGAACTTCCGGATACTTGTGCACAAGTGCCTACAAACTAGAAAAAATAAGTCGGTTAAAATTACGTTTCTGATGCTAGTAAAATATTCATCACTTACCAAAAGCCGCGCGGCTTTGAACAATAAACACACAGAGCACGAATTTTGTAAACTGAATCATTATTTGTACCACCACTTACTGGCTTGTAGAAACAAAATGCTGATTAGATTTTTAAACGTTGATATTTAAGCTGCTCTGTAAACCGGATAAGTTAAGGTCGTTGACTAGATGCCATTGCCTCAACTTAGCTTGTTGCTCACAAACTGTGAATCACAGCAAATGTAATAATATTTACTATTTTTGGTCATAACTGCCGGTCTATTTATGTGACGGAAGGTTTTTCACTTTTATTAGCTTCACTTGTAACTAACTAACAATGTACAAAAATCTTAGAAGCCAATTTTAAGCCACGTCTAATTGTATCGAATTAAAACTGCTGTAAGCTTAGATGACAAAACTATAATTGGCTATCTCGCAGCTGATCTGGCCCAGGAGGTTGATATTGGAACTCTTCAGTGGCTTTATACAAAAGCTACCATGTTAACCACAGTGACAAAACTCCATTATATATATTTTAGACTTTTCTATACTATCGGTGGGGATTGTAGAAATTTCTTACCTTCAACATAAAACTTATTTTTACACGACTGCACAACAAATTAATGTAATGTTTTAGGGTTCATCTATGTAATTCATACATTGTAACGGGATATTTACCGTGATTATTATTGAGCGATGAGCACCCGATATTTCGAAGCTGTTGTAAGCATCATGTCCACGGGAATACTGATATAGTATTCCGAGTATGCTTGCAACAACGTCGAAATATCTGGTGCTCATTGCTCAATAATAATCACGGTAAATATCCCGATACAATGTATGGATTAGTAAATAACCGTGAAAGTTTAAGATCATGTATGTTTGTGAGGGATGTTATTACACCAAAACTTTTAAATGCCTGAACAGATTTCAATATAATTATGGAGTATCGTTAGAATCCTTACATCATCCCGTCTGACACTAGCTACGGCAGTCGTGTTGTATGTAACATCTGTTACATCGACTTGTTTGTACTATTTGATGACGAGACGAACTGATGGTATGCCTGATGGTAAGCATGAATAATTAGTTAAAACGAATTCGCTGGCGGCAGCTAGTCGACATACGGAAATAACGCCATTTGTAAAATAGAAGGTCAGGATGCTGATAATAAAAAAGGATACCCTAAACAAGATTGTAAGTTGTTGCAATACTTCTTGCGTGAAAAGTTACTGTGCGGAACATATTTCAAAATCTAATAACCAGCTGTATTCGGATAGTGCTTACTACAACTTTAATTGATACATGAGACTTAGAAACGTATAAAGCTTTTGTAAAGTTAACTTATATCTAAAAAGCATGTAGAACACTTCTTTATAAATATGTACCTAAAATATATTATGAACCCAAATATGATACAACACACCTCAGACAATTTAATATAAAAAGTTAATAGCTTAGTTTTGAGGATTCTCAAAATTAGAAACAATAAAAAACAAGGCACATTAAAGTTTTTCTAGAATTAAAAAAAATGGTCAAAACAAGTAGGTATACGACGGTTAACAAGTTTGAAAACTAATTATAGAAGAAAATATGACAAGAGAAACCACATACTACTTAAATCGAAGTTTTGAATGAAATTTGAACAGGCTAAAAAAGCCTTTTGTTTCGAGAGCTACTTCATCACGCCTTTTATCATAAGCTCGTTCAGTTACTTGAGTAGAGGGGATCAGCTTCAGGCAACACTTCTAGCCTCGGCACATTATTTCCTGGCTTAGCCTGCACTTACAATTAGGCCCACTTGCGCCAGCCCGGTTAGTTGCTAACACTGCAATAAAATACCATTTTGTCTTGCATCATTAGTTTATTTTCGGATTAGTTAATCTATTTTTTGGTGCAAGTCGCCTTAGCCTAGTAGATATAGGCCACAGATCTTTAGGTACCTACCTACGTTAGTGGAAGGACTAACTCTTCTGCGAGTGTCCGTCTGGGTTGTTACCACCGCTTTGCTCGTGAAGTCTGCCGCCAAGCAGTAGTGTGCAAGCATTACTGTGTTCCTGTTTGATGAGCAAAGTATCCAGTGAAATTACTGGGCTTATGAGATTTAATACCTAATGTCTCAGGGTATCGAGCGTACTGCAGTGCCGCGCAGGCCTTTGTGTTTCAAAGTTCTGGGTGGCACTGCAATTATTATGGGCCGGCATTATGCTTACCATCAGGCAAACGACCAGCTCGTCTCGTTACCAAATAAAAAATAATAATATGGTTCTTACAATAAGCTTGAACTTTCGGTGAAGGAAAACATCGTAACGCAATAATAATTATAGCATGGTGCTTTCCAGTGCTTGAATGACTAGCTACCAAAAAATATGTCGCCAAACACCTATCGGTGTGTTCCGACGGCTGCACTTGTCCTAATCCAGATTTAGTGGATTCACCATCTTCGATCACAGAGGTCAAACGTGAAGTCTGCCGCTAAGCAGTAATGTGCAAGCCTTACTGTGTTCACGTTTGATGAGCGAAATTACTGGGCTTATAAACGAGCGCAGTTCAGTTGCACACAGGCCTTTGTATTTCAAAGTTCTGAGTGGCACTGCAATTGTTATGGGCCAGCGTTATGCTTACCATCAGGCAAACGAACAGGTCGTCTCGTTGCCAAATAGAAAAAAAACGCTAACCTATAAAAAAGTAATAATTATAAGACAAAACTATTACAATGAACGAAAAGAATTCTTACTATTCCCAGTTATGTTATTAATTCCACGTTTCATAATTATTTTATTGTCTACATTCTTAAAATATAATTTAAATTAGGCTAACTGAACCACCACAACACGTAGGTATAATAGTAAACAATGAAAGTTCAAAATCTAATACTTATTAGACTTGTACGTGGTTATTTTTCAAACGAACTGCTAAAACGATGTATTACTTTATCGGCAATGTCAACTCTACATCGCAATTGTTTCCACTCTCTATTTATCACCTTGCATGATTGAAGCTAATGCATAATGCAATACATTTTTGCAGCTATATGCACGCACCTTCACTGAAACGTCAAGTAAAGACCTATTCTGATTGTCTGTAATTGTTTTTAATACAATAGAAAACTCTCCCAACAACACAAAAAACTATTCAATTTTCTATTTATCAACTTGGATGCCAAAGCTGTTGAACTGGAAAGGATATAAACTAACTGTGAAACGTGGTTTCTCCCACGTGGACATTACCACAGGAACCGTTAAAAAGTTTCCTGTGTCACTCTCCGGTTCATAAAAAAACCACGTGCCTATTTGTTGTTCGAATATCGCGTGTGATTGTACATTAAAATAATTGTATAGATTTGTATCATAGAACATGTACCTACTACACCTTAACAAAAAAGAAATGGTTTTGTTTTGCAAAAAAATATGTGTGCTGGAAAAATAAACGCGCGCAAGAAAACTGAACAAAATAACGGAGTGCAACTAGTTTTAAACAGAGGAACAAATAAACTGACTTCACGCCTGATGAAAAATGGACACCATTACCTCAAGACACATCGCAGCCACATCCAGTGAAAGATTCTCGAGTGGCGACCATGTCTCGGAAGACGTAGTATAGGCCGGCCGGGGCCCCACACAAGATGGACCGACGACCAAGTCAGAACCGCGCGGGAAACCGTTGGATGCAAGAGGCGAGTAGCCGATCAAAGTGGCGTTCTAAGGGGGAGGGCTATGTTCAGCAGTGGACGTCTTTTGGCTGATGATCAGATAAGTTTGTTTTTTTGTGCACAAATGTTTATTCCTTTGCGGGAATCAATTCCTTGGAGATATCAACTACGAAAACTATAAAATAGTAGGTATGTTTTTGCAGCAATTCTGCTTTATGGAAGTTACGACTAATACAAAATTTCTAAAATAGACCTGTGGTTTGCAAATAGCCCTATTATAGCTGTAGTTTACAATTATTTGAGTCTTGTGCGGCGAAGTGCTTTGATGTTATTAAAATTTAAGGTGCAATGCAAATATTCGCTCACCTTCACAACATTGAGTTTTACGAAATATCTGTGTTTTCAGGAAAATATTAGTCTTATGTGTTTCATCAATTAACTCTATTATATATATATTACCTATTCGTGATCTTATAATGTCATATTTTTATAACTATTAAAATTACGTCAATGAGATCCATTAAAAAAAATTAACGCTGAACAAGAAACATACAATATTGGTTTTTAAACTGTCATGGTCACAAACACTTTGAATTATACAATTATACATACATATATATTATACGTGGTAAATATCCTCTGGTTTCTGGTGATGAGAAACATACAAATGAATGAAATTCTGAAACACCTCCAAAAGTGTACACTATAAATCTAGATATTTTCGTGTCAAATTGGTAACTTCCTTTTTTGAGTCGGTTAAACATACTAATATTATCTCCTCAGCTGCCTCAGCGTTTTCCTAACCTTCGACACAAAGAAGAGGAACGTTTACCTAATTTGTAAAAAAAACACCTATCTTTTATCAAGATAATTACAAACACTTGTTACAAAAGCCGTACTTACATCAATATTTCGTGCAACATGCAATCACGCAAATTGTTCATACATTCACACAAATACACGTAGTTTAAATAAGAAAATTAAATAGTAAACTCAATACATATGTGTTTTTTTTTGTTTTGAAATGAAGTTATTTTTTAATTACCTATATTCGTCATTTTAAGCATAAAGGCTCAGTCATAAAGTAAACATTCCCACTCAAAAGCCTTGGTGTTGGGTTTTGAAATCCATCATGCCGGTATTCTAAAACAATACAAATAGTATGGGTGCTGCAATCAAATAGCACAATTTCTTTAAAATTTCATTTTTTTACACTCTCTTTGTTTTTTTCCGTCGCCAAATTCAAGACAATGAGTATTTGTATTTTTAACCGACTTCCAAAAAAGGAGGAGGTTATCAATTCGGTCGGTATTTTTTTTTAATGTTTGTTACCTCAGATCTCTGTCATTTATAAAGCGATTTGGAAAATTCTTTTTTTTATTTGAAGGGATATACTTTCAGATTGGTCCCATAGAAATTTCATCAAAATCGGTTCAGTAGTTTGTCACTGAAGTCGGTTCGTCGCTTTTTTAAAGCAATTTTTTTCAATAACGTATTAACTATATTTATAAAAAATCGTTTCATCATCATCGAATAATCTATATTTATAAAAGTAGTGAAGGAAAGTAGAAAAGAAAGTAGGATGAAAAATACCAAGTTAACGAAATATTATTTGTACACGACTGCAAAAAAAGGAGTGTAATATTTTTAGGGTTGATTTCTGTATGTGAGTTTCTTTATTCCACCATAATTTTTAAATTTCTGAACAGATTTGGATGGATGAGGTATTGTTAGAATCCTTACGTCATCCCGAGTGACATTGGCTAGGGCAGTAGTCGTGTTTTTTATTTATGTAAATTTTGTTACATCGACTTGTTGCTATTAGTTTTGGGACTTCTACTATACTTCAATTTAGAGTATTTATTTCTGGGGTATTATTTTATTTCTGTGCAGATGTTGGTCACATCTTTTACCTTAAATGAACAATCTGTAAAAACCTAATGTGATACGTGTGTATGTTTTCCGGTAATGTCCATACTGTTATAGTACCCTGGTCACCTACAATGCAATCGCGTTGAGTACGCGCCAGTCATCCAGAATAGGCCCGCAACTGCACACAGCTAGAAGTACTCGCTACCGTCCTGCGGTACGGACTAACAGCCAGTCTAGCGTGAATATTGGCACATTGGCAACCGAATTCATGCAACTGAAAAGAAAGAACCTGTTTGCATAATCGTTAATAGCTGAGGGTCAAAGAATCAGTCAGTGTGATTCGGTGCGACATATTGTTTACATGGTTTTGTGATAAATCAGGATGTGTGAAAGATATGTGATTATCGTTCTGGTTGCGTTGGCGAGTGCGGTAGGATGCCTGGCTAAATTAGCACGTGAGTATTTTGTAGTTTCTAACTAATATTCTTTACTTAAAAGAGCTAAATTTTTGAAATCTGAAATTGTCTGAATATTATAATAATTATTTACTTTACCTATAGCTTAAATAGATTTATTTACTATATAGGAAATTAAAGAAAATAATTTCATATCTATTTAAAGAATAATGTTTGCAACTAATTAGAGGTAGCAATTTAACGCTCAGGTTCAGAGACGAGTTTATTCTAAAAATGGTGAAGGAAAACATAGTAAGGAAAACATAGTAAGCAAAACCGTATGTTCAGAATACTCTCAAAATTTCAGGACGGCCGGTAGGAGCAGTCGGGCGACTGTAAAGAAAATTGACAAAACCTAAAACTGGTATATGTCTGAAAAGACGTACTGCGCTGTACCGTCCCTATCCCATATAAAATGGGACAAGGGTAGAGCTCATGCTGCCATGTGTCAAATTTTTATAGAACTCCATGCTTGAATACGTCCCAAATACCTAATACATCTGTTCTCTGCATTTATGCTAGAAACCGGTCTAACTCTAAACAGTGCCCTAAACCGGAGCTATAAATCTCATGTATTAAATATAGTAATTTCAGTTCATACAATTATTTAGAAGGTCATTGGTTTGCTCAAAAGAATCCTGCAGCGAAGAGCTACAGGATCACGTATGGACAGCGTCTAAATAACTCGGATTAACAACGTAAGAAGAGAGGCAGTCTTAAACAAACATACGAGATTCTGAACAACTGTTACAAAGTAAATATATAAATAAACAAACATTTCGCTGACAACATGATTCGAACCTGTGTCTTATGGTTATCTGGACCAGACGCCTTAACCAACTAGGCTATGGGAGCTGTCGATGTAGACTCCGAAATTTTTCAGACGATAATTTCTTTTCGGCTAACCGTGTGCCCGATTTGGTAGATATAATGAATCAACCTAAAACGAAAGAAAATCTGAGAGGTCATTCATTGAAGTTTGTGGCATATGCAAGTAAACCCTGGAAACATTTTGACAAATAGTGTATGTAGTGAGAGAATGGAACAAACTACTTGTTCGGTTACTCATTTATTCATTTTTTAATCTTGTCTAAAATATAATCAGACAATATTTACAAACTAAAAATGCAAAAAAAAAAAAACATTACTCGTATATGACTATTGAAGTACTATGGCTACCCCAGACCAAAATGAGGCTAATAACAAACATTTTGACACACAATAAACATTGATTTATAGTTGATTTACAATAAAGCCTTTATTATTTTTCATCAAGATATAAGCGTGAAGAAACAAACATGAACAAGAAACATGACTGAAAATAAGGTCTTAAATAGTGTATCACATAATATTTGTTGTTATAAGGTAATTAAAATATTTATGCTGAAACGTAAGAGTCTGGCACGGAGAGTCGAAAAATGCTTGTTTAGATCCTATTGTCCAAGTAGGTAATTTTAGAAATGTACAATATTACTAAGTATATTGCAATAATCTTAGAGCACACGCTACATCTTTAATTGAATGGCTCAAGTGGCGCAACTTTGCAGTGTTAACATATTTGAGCCGTTTGGTGTTGAGGCATTTATTGTGTTGAGTCAAGGAAGCTTTTTAAAATTGTATCAGAGCGCATTGCTTGCATGATCAAAATGGAAGTAATTATTTAGCGCAGCATTGCAATTCATTGAGACAATACCACAAGCTTGTTAAGATAACCCAACTGATTGATGGCGATGCACGATGGTCTAACTAGTATTTTTGTATGTCAGGCAGATGTAAAGTTTCCTGTAGGCCATCCGATGTAGTCGATTATTAGTCTAAACTAATGAAGGCATTAGTTAGTTACCTACGTTCAATATAATTGTGATGCAGCATATACAATACTATATAATACTATACAAATAAATAAAATTGAAGTGTCTGTTTGTAATATCAAAATAACAGCTTTTTTACCAAATGTATACGAAAGTATATAAGTACGGTACCTATACCAAAACAACCATTTTTTAAATTTTTGTCTGTCTGTTTGTTCCGGGTAATCTCTGAAACGGCTGGACCGATTTTGACGGGACGTTCACTGGCAGATAGCTAATGTTATAAGGCGTAACTTAGGCTACTTTTATTTTAGAAAAAGATATAGGGTTCCGCGCAAAAAAATAAAAACCATAAAATCCAATATCTCCGCGCGCGTGAGTGAAACCGCGGGCAGCAGCTAGTTTTTTAAATAAACCACCGCGAACGATTTTATTTACAAACAATCATCATCGACACCAATAATTTACGCCAGACTTTCGTTTATTGGCCGTCCCGCTTCGCTTGAGCAAGGTCAGGGTTTCACTTTTAACGTACGAGTTATGACGTAAATACCGTAAAGATTTTTTAAGACAACCTTGAAGTAATAATTCATATGCTTAGACAAAACTATTGAGTTCTCATTCCCGAAAATGGTCCTGAACAATAACTATTTCTACACTTTGTTTTTCAAAATTTTATGTCGGTTGTGGTATGGTAAATTGTTCTCTATAAACGAATTTGAGACTCTCACGACAAGCACTTTGTTTTGATAAGTCACACGGTGTACTACGCAATACTTTTTTAAATTTTATAATTTGCTGCCCTAAAGTGATCCCCGTAGGTGACCCTCATTCTCAAAATTCATTTAAATACATTACGTACATCCATGTTTGGGTCACGGAAATTCATATGTGTACCAAATTTCAACTTATTGGTACCAGCTTCAGTACTTTTGGAGTAAACTGGCTGTAAAAGACAGACAGACCGCCACACCCATATAGGATCAATCGGTCCTGTAAGGGTTCTGATTTTTCTTTCGGACGTACAGAACGAGCTCAAATGAGATAAAAATCCATAACCAACCAAAGCAACGAAACCAATACATTTTCGAAAAAATCAACAACGTTCTACCTATTTATCTGTCAATTTTATCCATCGCAAAATTCCGTACCTAATTGCAGGCCAGGTGAAATAATAGTACTTAGCCAAACGCTAACTTACCTAACAAACGTAAAAAAAACCAGTTAAATAGCTTTGGCCATCGTGATGCATGGCAAGTCGTTAACGAACAGCGAACAACTCAATTCCAAAAGATTTAGAACAAAGTATGTAAAGTACTAGCTGCTGCCCACGTTATCATCCGCATGAAGATACCTGCAAAGTGCCCTATGTTACTTTGCGGTCCATAAACTATATTTCTGCAAAAAATCACGTCGATCCATTGCTCCGTTGCTGTGTGAACGAAGGACAAATCAACAAACACACTTTCGCTTTTCTGGTAATTATTAGGTACGACACTGCAGTAAAAAATGTACTCTAGGCGACCCTGGCCCTGCATCCAAATGCCATAGATCATTTTTGTCATTGTTGAAGTATACTACAAGGCTTGTGATTATATCATATTTCATGACAGATTAATATCTTTAATGCCCTAGTTTCCACCACCCTTTACTAGAAGCAACGTTGCAGTTTACCTTCAAGCTAACGACTCGAATAACGGTTTTTGTAGTTTAGACAACTTGGTCATATCCAACTACAAAAACCATAGACTAAGAAAACATCTCATAGTCCATTTAGTTCATTTGTAAAACCTCTTATTCTTTCCAAAACTCAACAGCTCTTGCCAAGATTTGTACTGCATGGTACACCCTATGCAGTGCCCTACTGCTCCTTTTCGAGTCAGTGGCTAAACTTTTTTTTTATGTCCAGGCGCTTTTGTTCTGACACACGAGCTAACCTTTCGCTATTGTTTATGCGACATCCTTATACGTTATCCTATTACGCGCCACATCCTTAGCGAGTTCGACTGGTCGTTCATTCCCAATAACGCCTGCGTGTGCTTTGATCCAATGTAACTTAATGTCATCTCCCAACTCATGTATTCTTTTAATTTTATCTTTAATTTCTGCTGTAATAGGATGCAGGTTTTTAAGATCACTTAATCTTTTTAGGACTAACCTGGAGTTATTGATAGCACAGCGAAATGCTGGAGTCTCCTCGGCCAACTCCAGAGCCCTTAGTATTGCAGCCATTTCCTCCTTATCAACACTACAGCATCTTCAAGCCTGATGCTGATGGCTTTTAGTTCGGCGATATCAATCCAGTCAGTGATGGCAGCTCCGACTTTGCTTTCCAGCATACTACTATCCGTAAATAAATTCGGCCCGTTTTTGCCTATACATTGAACGCCTTCCTGTGAAGTAAGTTGAGTGAAGCGGACGCGTGTTCTCTTTGCAATGTATGATAGCTGAAAAAGGCTAGCACTTCATGTGTGGTCTTATTTGTTGTTAAAACCCAAATAAGTATATTCTTAGAAAATTCAGTACTCTTCATCTGAATGAACGAGCCATGTCAAGGTCGTTCATTTTAACATACATACCTTTAGGTCAAGGCTTGAGCGTGTATAATATTTATTTTAAGATGCAACTCGGAGATAACCAGCTAAATGTATTTATTGTGAGTAGTCAGTAACTGAGAGTGCGTGAGCTCACTGTTTGTATGTCTTTTATTGTTGAAATTATGACATTCTTACATTTTACTGGAGGTTACTCTATACGTACCTCTACCAAATTACAAACATAATGAGTTCAGTAGAGCCGTGAAGAGGTAAGAAAAACAGGCGTTGTTTCTTTCATTTTAATATTGGTTTGGATGTATTATATTTAAAAAAAAAAATATATAAGACTTAAAATTGTCAGGGAACAAAGATATCATCGAAATTTAAAACAAAAAATTATAAATTTATAAATATCCCAAAATAAGACAAATTATTAAAATAATAATAAATGTGCAGGCCCAAGGATTTGCAGTAAGTCTGTGATGTGGCCCAAAAAGTTGACCAAATGACAAAAATGTAAGATTTCATTATTGTCAAAAACTATATCGAATTCAGGGATGACGTCCAGTGCGTTGAGGCTGTATAGGGTTAGACATAAAAAGGTTTCAGCACGTGCGACGCTGTGACAAACGAGAACGGAGAAATTAGGTTAAGTGTATGTTTTCTGATGTTTCTGTGTGGTTTGTTTTGGAGAACAAACGATGACATCGTCTCATCAACAACTCGCTTTAACCTTCAGTATTTCTGTGCCTCAAAATTAATATTATTATATTTTAATCATGACGACAAATTATTCTTCTGTTTTAGTGCTAATATTTCGACAAAAATATTTTAGGGTGAAGGCTGAAGAATTAAGAAGAATTAGCTAAAAGCCCGTCTTTTTAGTAGGTAATATTTTTGTTAGAGTAAAATATTGGAAACTGCTAAATCAAATTTTAAAAAACTATGTAAAATTTGTAATTGAAAAAGAAGTAATTAAATAATTTTCTTGAATAAAACCCCGACGAAAAGGGAAAGTATCGAAAGATAAGTCAAACCCATGATTTTTAAGCCTGCGATAAGAATCTGCGGCGTGCCATTTTCCGTAAAAGTTAATAACAATTAAATACAAGTCTGTATATTTCCCCGTAAGTGTGTTGAAAAACGTCGTATGAAACGTGTGTGCTATATATTGGTTATTACACAAGAGGTGTATTTATTCGCGGGAGAGAAAGGCGAGGTGTAATAAAGAAGCCGAGTGCCAACATAGGATATTTGTATCATAATGTCATTAACAACGTGCATGGCCACCTGAACTTATATTTTGACAAAGGGGGATGCCTATGCTTGGCGTCTCCCATACGTGTTGCTTAAAGGTAAAAACAGAGGGCGCTATAATAGGCGAAAAATATTATTTTTAGCGCCTGCTGGAGACTTTGTGCCTGCATAAAATGTATATATTAAGAACTATCGTGGATAAATCACAAACCTTATACAGAAAACGTTATCTAAACCGGCCAAACCATTCTGGAGATACATTTATGTGCAAGCATTAACTAACAAACACACAAACAAACAAACAATCGCTCACTCTAAACGCATAACCTCCTCCGTTCTGTCGTGTGTAAAAATGTTTCACTTGATCGTATAAACCACTTAAACAAAACGAGCGGCAATGTACGTAAGCTATTGTAAACGTATCAAACTAGTATAAGTCGTTAAGCAATTTTCGCATTAGTTTAAATTATGCATTACTATTTCCATCAGTGCATCGCGTGATTCTAAACCAAGGTAGCCTGATCATTTTCTTGCCCAACCATAACTATTTGGTAAGCACGCGTGTGTTTCGCGAACTTCTAATACACGAGTGATTACTAACTCATTGAAGACATTGCAAATTGTAAGCACATATATTAGACGAAATTTTGAAATATTATACAAATATTATATGGATGCCATTCGACACGACGAAAAGTCAGCTTAGTATAGATTTAAAAGTGACGTAGTAATGAATTCATAATTTATCGTTTCAAGTAAAGTTAGGGAATAAACGAACGAGGTTAACTACGAAATCTTGCAAAAGGCTTCTTGGGAATACGTCTTGTTGCTAAAGTTTGTCACGACACCTCGTTTTTGTCATTGTGTATTCGACGTTATACTAATTCGTTTGATGTTTATCTAACCTTGTTTTGTTTTCAAATATTCATATCATGTATGAACAATTAATTTTTAGTAATATTTTCATTTAAATATATACATCACAAAAATTTCGCTTCCAACAGGATTCGAACCTGCGTCTTCTGGCTTGCCGGGCCAGACGCCTTAACCACTAGGCCATGGGAGCAATCACTATTGACTGCGAAATTCTTGATATGATGTATTTCTTTTCGGCTTACAAGCGAAATTTTTGTGATGTATATATTTATGTGAACATCCGCTAGTGTCGGTTAACACTATAAAATATATTTCATAATATTTTCATTATCATGTCGCTTGTCTCGTTATGTAATAAAATATAATAAAGATAGTTATACCTAACTTCTAATTTCTCGATTTAATTTCCTTTTTTCGCTAGTTCATACAATACAATACAATAATACTTTATTGCACACCAAAAAATTAACAGGAAAATAATAAAAAGAAAACAATAACTTAAAATGGTAGTACATTGGGCGGTCTTATCGCTTATAGCGGTTTCTACCAGACAACCTTTGGATGGACAGGAATCAAATGAAAACAATGTGGTCATATTGTGTGAGCAACGCCTATTTAAAATATCTAATCACTATTTTTCCTTTACAGCTGAGTTCATCCACCCTTGCAATAGTACAGAGCCAGAGTGCCTTATTAAAGCCACCAGAGATGCCATTCCCGAGTTTTCCAAAGGAATGCCACACCTTGGAGTGCCACCGCTGGATCCCTTTGTTATTGAAGAGTTGCCGATACAATTACCAGGGATCAAAGTAACCTTCTATGGGGGAAAGGCAACTGGATTGAGGAAATGCGAAGTGCTGAATGTGGAGTAAGTTCGATTTTTGACCTGATTATTTTAAAACCGCAATAAACAGGACATATTTTAGTTTCCAAATTAAACAAATAGAAGAAAAAAATCAAATGTAATGTAATCAAATATCAAATGTATTTATAGACTTATTAGCTGCTGCCCGGGGACCTTCCTGTCCATAAACTGTCTCTATGCAAAAAACACGTCGATCCGTTGCTCCGTTGCTGCGTGAAAGGACACACCAATATATCAAACAAACACATATTCGCATAAAATATTATATATTACGGATTAAAAAAACCTGCTTGTATATATTTTTCAGTAATTTGGTCAATATCTAAAAATAGTTTCCAAGCTTAGTATGAAAGGCAAGTTTCGAATTGTTAGTTAATTCTTCGCAATATAATTTTTTTTTGTGTTTTTTGGTAACGAGACGAGCTGGTCGTTTGCCTGATGGTAAGCATAACGCCGGCCCATAACAATTGCAGTGCCACCCAAAACTTTGAAACACAAAGGCCTGCGCGGCACTGAAATGCGCTCGTTACCCTGAGACATTATAGGTATTAAGTCTCATAAGCCCAGTAATTCCACTGGATACTCTGCTCATCAAACCGGAACACAGTAATGCTTGCACATTACTGCTTGGCGGCAGACTTCACGAGCAAAGCGGTGGTAACAACCCAGACGGACACTCGCAGAAGAGTTAGTCCTCCCACTAACAAAATAATAATATTTACAGACCAGTAATTCAGTACTAGATAAATATTGAAACTTCATAGATATTGAGTACTTGCGTCATTAAGAAGCTATAAACGGACTTAATTCTGTAAGTATTTTTTAAAAAAAGTTACATTTTGTAATAATATTCCGTATAACCAAAAAAATTTCTAGAAAATGTGGAAAAATGAATCTGAAACAACCTGGTAAAAGTGGAACGCAAAAGGCATTCATGAAGCATGGTAGGTATAACATTAGGTGGGAACCTCATATGTCAGTAATTTCACCGGCGTTCCTCTTTATTGTGCACATTCGTGAATATTACATGTATTAACATGGCAAAAGACCTGACAGTTGCTACAATAGAAGGGTAAACGTAGGTTCACCTTTGTGGTAATTACATAAAACCAGCTGTCATATTGTAAGGAACGGGGGTGAATATACAATTATACAGTTACACACCCTCAGATATATAAAGCTAGCTATCTGCATTATTTCATTAAACATTTTTTTATATATGAGTTTCTACGAAATATATAAGAAATTATTTATTTTTCGAAGTTTCAACCAATGTCTAACTTTAGTAACGGGATATTTACCAGGTAGTTTTTTTGTAATAATCTTAAAACTGCATCTCAAAAACGCTCCAACTCACATAAGCTCCAAGTAAAGGGTTACCCCGCCCTTTTACATCAAGGCAAAAAAAATGCAATCATTCAAAACACATTTTAAGCAGTCGTTTATCTTATACAATGAAGTTTACAAGCTGCTACTACTAGCAACTATGCTTCTGTATTTGGTTTACCAAGGACAAAATAAAAGACCCCGTAAATTACCAACAATGCGTACCTACGGTTAAAAATTTGAGACCAGAACGACCAAACATAAACCATTGCTACACGTTACCAGTTCACCTAAATACACCACGAACGGCAGTAAAAATATCTTATTCTACAAACTACGTAAAACCTTCGTGGAAACTTGTAAACCTAGAATGCCTTTAACAAAATGTTCAGTGAATTATTTTTTGAAGAAAGCATTAGGATAGCAATTGATTTAGCATAAAATATGTGCTAATTTTTACCAAAACAAATAATTTCTCGAGCTTGGCATAACAAACGACTATTTTACTTTCAATGTGCATTTGCATTCAAGCGTTTGACAACTGTAGCAACGAATAAGTTGTATTGTGATTGAAAATAAACGCTAGAATTAGATTTTTTCTGATGCAAAAGTTATTGTTGTGTGCGAAGGTAGAAAACGGAAGTTTAGAAACACAACAAGGATAAAAACCATGTTTGTCATGTGTCGTGCCCGAGAGTTGCTCGGGCTACCATCTTTCTGATTGATATCTGATGGATAGGGCAGTAACTACTAAGCTATAGTTAAGGTTTAGAATCATTTGACAGCATGCATGAAACAGCAAAATGAAAGAAACCATAGCAAAGCGACAGAAGAAAAGTGGCATATTACACGACCAAGCAGCTGTAGTCCCACGCAGCAGAAACTCGCAGATGAGTTTGTAACTCGCAGATGAGTTTGTATTACTATTATTACAAATAAATAGGATCGAAGTGTCTGTTTATAATGTTAAAATAACAGCTTGCTACTAGTAGCTTGCTAGTAGTAGCCTATGATAGTATATGCTGTACTTATAAAAAAAAAGTAATTTTTAAATTTTTGTTTGTCTTATGTTTGTTCCGGCTAATCTCCAAAACGGCTTAACCGATTGTAACGGGACGCTCACTGGCAGATAGGTGATGTTATATTTATGGAGCGGGTGAAGCTGCAGGGCACAGCTAGTGATACCTATTGCGAATATGGAAAGTATATTCTCAAGGCTATTCTTCCTCCATCTGATTCCTCAGCTCAGCAAAGCGAAGGAAACCTTGCCACATCGCAATAATGCGGTTTTATTCTCACGGTTATTGTGTGCATTGGATTGACGAAACCCTTTGTATTCTTATACTTGCTTGGATAAATTAACTTTGCGGGACCAAAATACGAACGAGTAAGCGTTAATCTGTCTTAAGGTCTTTGAGACTGGAAGATATTGAGAAATTTAATTACTCGACAACGCAAGGTTTTTTTTTAAATACAAGTATTCGACACCGTGCTTTTTTTACAACGAAATGTTCAAGTTGTGCGTCTAATTAATTATAAGTAAATAGTAGTACCGTTCCAAATTCCTGTTCATTGCAATTTTATAAAATTTGTTATCTTTATCATAATAATTAAAACAGATTATATTTAACAAAGTTGAGCTTTTGACAATTACATCGGCTTTTGAAATATTGCTTTACGTATTTTTTACTATTTTTATTTTATTTTATCCAACAGTTTTTTTTTACGTAATAGATACACTGCAACTGTAGTGATCGAAGTGTCAATGAACGATATTTATTTAAAAAATAGATATTCATATAAAATAAAAAAATATATCAATATTAATAAGGCTAAAATCAATAACCTACATAAGTTATGAGACCGGCCATTACCTTCCAGCCTATTGCTTCCAACGAAAATATTGCGTTAATCTACCTCGTGGTCTTTGGAGTTACCGAGCGATGGATTAGTGGGTCCCTATTGTTGTTAATGAATAGGAGGAATGGGAATTGAAAGGGGGGATTTTTATGGCTTTATGGTATTCGAATCCTTGACAGTCGGGGAATGTGTAGCTTTTCTTCTTTGTGTGAGGCAAAGTCTTGTACATGTATGTAATTTTACTAAAAATGTCTTTTTATTATGGAATGTAGCTCTTATGGATAACAGATGGACTATAGGAAGTACAAAATAGGGCCCAACATATAGAAAGAGAAAAAATTACTGTGTTTTGGTTTGATGAGCAGAGTATACAGTGAAATTACTGGGCCAGACTGGGCCTATAATGTCTCAGGGTAACGAGCGCACTGCAGTGCCGCGCAGGCCTTTGTTTCAAAGTTCTGGGTGGCACTGTAATTGTTATGGGCCGGCGTTATGCTTACCAACAGGCAAACGACCAGCTTGTCTCGTTACCAAATAACATAAAAAAAGGAAAATCATTGAAATTTGAATAAAGTAAACATGGATTTTCCAAGAACATGATTTCATACCGTCTAACTTTCCCAGTTCCCCTTGACACAGTAAACGTTTTGTCGAATATGCATCATAAGTACTAGGATTTCATAACTTTGAAGGATGCTATGCATTACAACAAGCGAACATTTAATCACTAGGAAACCTTCACGGTTTAGAGATCTAAGTGTAAGGAATATCACACCTTACGCACAGGATGCATGTTTTGTTTTCATATTTATAAAATTATTACTAATTTTAACACTATCTAATCTGATAAAACAAACGAAACGCTAATTTTCACAAAAAGATGAAAAGAAGGATTATACGCATAAAGTAGAGTCCAGTGATATTTGTGAAGTATTTGTTCAGGTTTTAGGGATGCCTGAATGATCTAGTATTTTCACGTTACACAGTAGTAAATTTCGGCAAATTCTAATATTATTTGTTGTAAATTTTCAGGGCTTACTTGGAGAGGAACATCTTTTCGATAGAAGTCAGATGTAACATCACAATCAAGGGCAAATATACTGCGGTGGGGAGGCTACTTCTGTTCCCCATAAATGGTGAAGGAGACTCGAAAATAAAAATTGGTGAGCAATTAGAACATAATGTGTAAATATACTTTTAATATGTCCTACATATGTGTAACACGATCTAAGAATTGCTTCAGGTCGCATTTAAAGTTACCAATACAAACTGCATTTTGTGCAACATGGAAAGGTTTAGAAAATTTAATTTTTGGTCCTATCTGTAGTGCAGATTCAATGTGAACTAAAATACCAGGGCACTCAGAATGTTTCTAGAATCTCATCTTTTTTGTTTGAAACACTGGCCAGTTGTAATATATTATAAAAGTATAATTATTTATAAGTAAAAATTCGAACATTCCAATTTCAAATTTCCTTCCATATTTTCATATGAGCTCATTTGCAAAATCGTGTCTCTATAAAAAATGGAACCTCACTGAGAACATTTTTGCGCCATGATTTTTTACGATTTTAAATGTCGCCTAAAACCGGAGAAATCTTTCAATAGACTTCAGATGGCTTTTTCGGATAAGGACCCTTCAAAAGCAACTGTGTACCACTGGTATAATGAATTTAAGTGTGGTCGGCTATCTTTGACTGACGAAACAAAAAGTGGTCACCCTGTGACGGCAGTTACAGAAGAAAACGTGCTGGCAGTTGTAACACCTACCCCCCCCCCCCCCCCCTACCTTATTTTCTTTTTTTTTTCCAACTATTAATATATTCTATAAAATGAAGATACGAAAGGTGAAGTTTGGAAGACCGTTTGCAAACCCGTAATTGAACGTGATCGTGATCGTCTAGATTTTCTATGACCTAATTAAATTAATCAAAGGGATATGACCGCATCAGTTACAAACAGCACAAAGGAAGTACCTACGTTGAAGTTATCCTTTCAAGCAAACCTAAATACAATGTGTGAAATACTCTTTAACAACTTGAATAATCTCTAAACTCAGTACAGTTACGTAATCTAAGAGTCATGGGAATCTTGTAGAACATTGAAGTAAATAAAAGATCAGGGATGAATCGCGAAAGCAACATGCAGCCTACCTTGGTTCACTTGATTCCCGTAACTACCGCTTGGCTGCGTACGCGTTTTCACTATGGGTCCTGTTGGGTTAAAATAGAAAATTGCTACCAAGTTCTCAAATTTATTAGTCCTAAAATTACAGTAAATTATTATGATTCTAGTAAAATTTAATTAATAAACATGCTAAAGGTATAATAGTTTAGTAAGGTTCTGGTAGTATAAAAGTCGCTTCAATATAGTCTTGTTGTCATTTCTACTTTCTGTCTTATGTCTTGTAGTAGTTTAGATTAATTCCATATGAGACAAGAGTTCTCCTTTAGTATGGATTCACCCATGAGAAATATTACGCATCGCTATAAAATTAAATCTGACACAAGGTCATTTTCTTTACGCCAATCAGGTAAACGCCCTGGATATATATCTTACGCAGAAATGCTGGTGAAGATTTTACGCAATTAGAGATAATTACTTACTGGGAGATTTTACATTAGATAAGGCAACTTAAAGATTAACCATGCGCTCATTCTCATTTAAATAAATTGTGTAAATTGATGAGTAACTGTAGCGAATGTTGTCTAGGCTTTGACGCTAGCATCTAGCACATATATTACACAACGATTCGCCTCAAATCCTGAAAAGGATTATATCCCACGTTGCGCACAAGAAGTGCGAGGCAAGGCACGCTGGCCTTTTCTGAATCATAGTCATGGTATATGTACGTCATCAATGCCTCCCAAAGCTTTCGACATGTTTCCCTATTTATAAGGCAAGTGTCGTGATAATTAAATATAATGAACATTCAATATTTGCTCCTTGCTACATATGTGTACATGCACAACATATGTTGACGTAGTTGTACTTATTCATTTGCGTTGTATTACACAAGCGATTCTCCTCCAATCCTGAAAAGGATTATATCCCACGTTGCGCACCAGAAGTGCGAGGCAAGGCACATTGGCCTGGAAGTTATTTATTTTTGAACGTAGTCATGGTATATATTCACGTATCGTGTCGTGGTAATTAAGTATATTGAACACTCAATATATGCTCCTTACAGCATATGTGTACATGTACAACTTATGTAGATGTAGGTATGCTTATTCGTTTGCGTAATGAACTTTATTTAGCTGCAGTTAGAGTTGGATTCTCCTTCGGCCATTGTAAAGTTTGTTGAGTCCTGGCGCTTTGATCCTCCTTTACATATATAGATAGATTCGCTGTAGTTTCCCGCAGATCCCTCAATTTGCGTTACAGAAAGAGCGCAGATGCTCTAACGTCCCTAAGACCAAACGTTTTGGGTTACGGTAAAACCGAGCGAGGTGTACATAAATAAATTATGATGAGTAGATTCGGTGGTAAGTAATAAAATATTCCAACTCCATATAATTGTTGAAGAGGGTGGGTGTGTATGCCATAAAAGGCAGGTCATAATGTAAAATCTCCGCTAATGCATGCATTACGCAGTATCCCTACTATTTGGTGTGCAGTACATAAATGTACTCCCGGCATGTTATTTTCACATAGTAAAATCCATACTAGAAGGTTTGTCTAGGCATGACCACAGTTGGCCATCATGAGTTGTAAATAATACAATATTGTCGTGAATCATTAGTCTCGAAGTCTCCAGTCTAAATATGTCATAGGCCAAAGTATCCATAATTGGTGTTTAATAAAATGTAGAATATAAATCGATGTGGAAGAGATTCAGTAATAGTCGCCAATTCAGTTGTAATAATAAACATTTGAATCAATGATGCGTAGCTTCGAAGTAGATACGGTAAGGTTCGAATCCTGTCGGGCTACTAAATACTTTAGTATTTAATCAATAGTAATAAACTTAATAATCAACAATGCGTAGCTCCAAGTCTAGGGACTTAGTCCATGAAATTTTGAAGATGTATAATTGTATATATTTATGTGTAGCACCTAGCCTAGAGAAGATATCCTAAATAGTTAATTGTACCATGATGGAAAATATTTTCAGTCGTAATAAATTTAAGAATTATCAACGTATAGCACCAAGTCAAGGAACTTAGCTTTATCACAGGAACCAGCTTTCTCGTTCTCTGCCACTTACACTTCACAATATCCACTTTTATTTAGTTACTGATTTTAAATTTAGACAACCACTTTGAATTAATGAACTTTAAAACTTTTACCATTATGAAACATAATTTATCTACCAAACGTAATCTAAACTACTCGTCAACTTAATCCGCGACGCGTTCGTCCTTCAAGTTTCTAGAGGACGTTGTTTTCGTTCCGGAGGAAATACGCAACTGTCTTTCGGCTTTCCGCGTCTCCTATATTTGCGTACGCGCCGGGGTTGCATCCCCTTCTCTCTGATTGGTTAATGAACTAAAGGCACCACCTCTTAAAACTGTAGTGTGCTCTGATTTATTTACTGTTGGCTAATTTTCGCACGTTAGAAACCAGGGCGTGGTTTGGACTTCTTGTTACTTCTATTGTTATAATATCTTTTGAATTAATAATTTAATATTAATATAAATTTAAAACAAATAGCTTTGTAGAAAGATATATTTTTAGAGACATAAAAGCTTATAGAAAATACGTAAGTAATAGGTAACCTTTTGGCCACCTTTCAGCTCCATCATCAGGGCCGTGGACATCATCTAGGATCAGAGTACTTGTAAAGACAAACCAACCGAGCCCAAACTCGACGGGGTTACGTTATTTCGTTACGGAGTTCCTGCGTTCGCCCTCCGGCTCCGTCATCAGACCAGCTTTGTGACATCATTATATTGCATTATCATCTGATTAACACATGTATGTAAAATTTTGGGTCAATTTAACATCGGGAACTGGATCAAATTTAGCTTGCAAGATTTGGCCTAAACAAACAAACATACATACATTGCAGTTCACAACCGTACAAACATACAAACAACCATTTTCCAACAACCATTCCTACATTGCGGTTTCAATTTAAAAGATATGCTTTTATCAATTATAAACAATTATATTGTTCTAACAAATTTACCTAACAACATCTGCAAGCCATAAAATGTCCCGACTGCATTGTGTTCATTTATTTCTCTAAGAAACGATGGTCAAGAGTCCACACGTGCAGATCTTTCTCTAAGAATTTAGGGTCATAAAATTGGGCTTTTTGCCTGGTTCGTTTCTAAGTCTTTGTTTTTAAGTGGTACCAGAAACGATACGTTTATTTCAAGATTGTTAAAGCATTTTGCCATTAATTTTACTCTGCACGTGGCAGTTATTGCTAGAAACTATTCTTCCGAAAATGTTCTGCAAGACAAAAGAGACTGTAGCGTCGATGGTCATTTGCTAAGCACATCTGTTGTTCCCAGCGGCGTCGGCCTTGAATTTATGTCGAAATATCTTTACATGTGTGCTACTTTAGTATGTGTTGTCTGGGATTATTTTATACTTTTTAAAGACTTAAGCAGAATCTATGAGCCTAGGGTATGGGGTAGTCACACAGTGAAAAAATTAATTCGAGAGAATAGGCGTATAACATACGAAGACATTCAGCAGACGTTGCAGATCGGATCGGGAAGCATTCACGAGATTCTCCACGTGCACCTTCGGGTGAGGAGGATTGTATCCCGCTGGGTACCGTACAACCTCACTGAAGCTCAGAAGCAGGCCCGCGTGGAATGGTGCCGTGACACGAAGGTTAAATTTGACGCAGGCTCATCTCGGCGTATTTATGATATCGTCACAGGTGACGAGTCTTGGATTTATCAATACGATCCAGAAACTAAGCGCCAGTCAACAGTGTGGCTGTTTCAAAATGAACCAAGACCTACCAAAGTGAAGCGGCCTAGAAACGCAGGCAAAATTTTGATTGCTAGTCATTTCACTTTAAGTGGATATCTGGTGTCAATTCCTTTACGGAATCAAAGTAGCATCAATGCTGAGTGGTATACTACAAAATGCCTGCCAGAAGTGTTCGAGGCAGTGAGCAACATGCGGCCGAAGAGAGGGTTCCGCGGGCTACTGCTCCAAAATGACAACGCACCCGCACACTCGGCGCTCAAAACTAGGGACTTCCTGGACAGCACACTGGTTAAACTGTTAGGTCACCCATCTTACAGTCCTGACTTGATGCCGTGCGACTTATTTTTGTTCCTCAAAATAAAAAATGTACTGAAAGGAACACAGTTTTCGTCGCCGGAAGATGCGCTAGCGGCGTTCGAATCGGTTGTAGAAGAGGTGTCTGAAGAAGACTGGAAAAAATGTTTTCAGAATTGGTTCAGATGCATGAAACTTTGTATAGACGCTAGTGGAGAGTACTTTGAAAAGATTTAATAAAAAAATTATACCCTATAGAACATTTTTTTTAGTTTCTAGAAATATTCTGAGTGTCCCACGTATATATACATTACAGTCGCCTATGTCAAAATGATGCGATTTATGTGCATACAAAATCACATACTTATTTTGGTACTACGTAAATCCCACCTTCTATAATGGTGCCTATTGACGCGTACATTCTATTTGCATACAAAGTGCGAGCTTAAAGTTAGATAGAGATACCTTGTTGCGTCTAGTATGCAAGCGTTTTTGGCATCACCTTGACAAGCATACTCAAAGGTAAAGCTGAAGTTGATGGTAGACATATGAGCTTTGAGTTCTCGGTTTTAAAGGACGTTTTTCATGAGGGCTTATACTAAAAGACAATACGCAGTATGCCAGCCAGTACTGTTTAGTATACTCAAATAACTGTCAAAACTTTTTATATACTATAAATTATATATACTAACTATAGACACTGGAAATTCTAACTAATTTCGTGCAATATATTTACTTTTTTTATTTGTCGTCGAGGGGAGATTTTTTTAGATATTCCGATGTTGCATTTTAATCACTAAAACCCGTCCCTTGATGTGCTTGGTGCTACTGATAGTAGAGCCTTGGACTCCTCACAAGTCCATCGTGCCTTCCGCCACACCATTGCTCATCTCAAGAACAGTTTCCTCCTCCATTCTGCATTACGCTTCATTTTATTACCACAATCCTTCTCAACCATAACGTCACTTCCCTGTCATCAAGTGGGTTCAGATTTTAACCGACTTCCAAAAAAGGAGGAGGTTATCAATTCGTCGGGTATTTTTTTTTAATGTTTGTTACCGCAGATCTCGGTCATTTATAAACCGATTTGGAAAATTCTTTTTTTATTTGAAAGAATATACTTTCAGATTGGTCCCATAGAAATTTCATCAAAATCGGTTCAGTAGTTTGTCACTGAAGTCGGTTCGTCGCTTTTTTAAAGCAATTTTTAACCAAACATAATTTGCTTTTTCAGTGAACTCCATAATAAAGCTAAACATCAACACGAAGTACTACAAGGATTCAGAAGGCCGAGACCACTTCGGTATCAAGAGCTACAAGTACACATTCGACTACGGTGAAAGGATACATTACACCATAACTAACCTATTCAAAGGAAATCCTGAGCTGAGTAAGTATTTCGAAAGCACTACACGATTGCGATTTCAAGTTCCATCTAAATGGTATCTTGAAAGAAGTAGAATAGATCGATAGGCAGTTGATTAAACTCTTGAATATACACATCATAAAGAAAAGTTTATCAAGAAGCAATATTTATTGATATAGTTGTACAAGTAACAATGGGAATTATTATTATTAAAGGATTTTTTAGTAATGAAGCAATTTTGAAGTAGGTATTTGAAATTTATACATGACGTTACAAATTATTAACAATGCACTCTGCGGCTTCGCCCGCATGAAAATTTACATGCCGCGCCCTGTTTAAATTCCTTAGGGGTTGATTTTCAAAAATTAGATTAGCTTATGTGTTATTCCAGAACCAAAACGATCTACATTACAAATTTCATCACAATCGGATCAGTAGTCTCAGAGATACGCGGTAACAAAGATTCACACATACACACACACAAACTTTCACGTTTATAACATTAGTAGGACATGATAATTTCTATATTAAAACTTGTCAAATTTACATAGGTTATTGCTTGCTAAAATCTTAAGATTAATTAACAAACACAATCATAAATTAATTGGAGATTCCATATTTCAATTATTATGTTATTCCTATTATGTTTGCTGCTGAATACTCTCTTTCCTCATTCCATCGCATAAACCAATGCTAACCAGGAATACTATGCAGTAGATAATTTTTCTGTTATTGACGTTTTGGTAATAATAATATGTATAAATTACGCGTCACGTTGTTTGTCCGCGATGGACTCCTATTTTAATCAAATTTGCACACCGTGTGCAGTTTGATCTAACTTAAAAGATAGGATAGCTTACATCTCAATTTATAGCCCCCATATTATTTTATTGCATATTCTATTAGGGTTCCGCGCAAAAAAATAAAAACCATGAAATCCAAAATCTCCATGCGGGTGAAACCGCGGGACAGCAACTAGTTTATCTATATGAACTTCGTTACTTTTGAAGTTAGTACCAAGTTAATTGTAAACAAAAGAGTAATTGCCTCGCCAAGCTCCAAGCTTGTATTTTTAGTGCCAGCAGTTGGCTACGGGGGAAACATACCAAGTTGCAATATTCTAGAGTCAACACAAATGTTGACATGTTCTCCACTACGAGAAACTTGATGTGTTTGATTGAGACCCAATGCACAATTCCTTATACTTGCTGGTAAAAGGAATCTTATATTACATTCCCCAAACGCAACTTTTGTAACACCTATCTTAGTGTAATGTAATCTCTCGCAATGTTACAGTCCGCAATTACATATTATTAAAAATTAAGTCTAATGGTCTTAAATATATAAAAGACCTCAAATAAATTCATATCGTAACAATTTTATTCAGTTAATAATTAGAAAAGACACGGTCCTTAAGTTTAAATATTTTACATATGTATGATAGTTGTTACATTGAGCATTTTAAAACAAAAAGTTTTTGGTGATCTTGTTTGCAATTTTTTCTATAATCTGGACCTAATTAATATATTTTTTAAATATTTGAAATATTTTTGAATGAGTCTTTTTTTAAATAGTTCACTATAAATAATGCTGTTTTTTTGTTGGCAATATGTATAGAAAGGGATATTTGTGCGACGAAAAACAGAACGTTTTGCTTTAGACAGTACCAGCCGTAAAGCTTCATCTGTTTTTAGGCACAGCACAGATAAAGTTAATCACACCCGCAGCAGTTTTCATGGTATGAATGGTTTTGCTAAAAAGACCATATACTAATCTATAATTATTTTTTTTACTGAAACCATAGTCACAACTCCTTTTAAAATTCGACGAAACAAAAAGATAGGGCTTTGCTTCATAAAGCTTAGCTTTCATGAACCATAGTTTCATAAAAACGCGCCATGGTAATCATATAATAATAATAAACGCTTACACTCATACCCCCGCACTATGATTCCCTGTGTCGCAAGTGGCATGGACACACACAGATACACATCACAAATATCTAAGACCCGAGAGCAAACTTTATGCTTACACAAAATCTGCCCCGGCCGGGAATCGAACCCGGGACCGCTAGCTCTGCAGGCAGCGTTACCACCAACTTAGCTACGGAGCCGTCGGCTATATGCTCGGTTCATTTCCTTAAAAAAAACTTTGCAGTGTAAGCTGACTGCAACTCTACGAACAATATTCGTGATTAAACCCCTCTGTTTTCCCTTACATAACTCTGCCACACTAACACGATCTCTTTGAGTTCCATTAAGTGCAGCAAACACTGAAAAGTGTTTTAACTCTGCAATAATATTGCCTGCCAACAACACTGAAACGTAATTCTGGGATACAAATATTTATCTCATTTCATTTCCGTAGCCAAACAGTACAGGAAAGGGTTGTTTCCTTACATGGTAATATTCGATTGTTGAACTGAGACTTTAATTTTTTATTTAAATTTACTGACTTATATGAATGTTGAGTGTGTAAATATATTATGAATAATGAAGTGAATATTTAGCGATCGTTTGTCTTTTTAAACAATCTAAAAAATATTTTTTTAGAATGTCGTCAGTCCTTTATTTTCTTATTAGCTAGCTAAGGCCTAAGGGTACATTACTACAGGCCTAAACAAAAGTGAGAATTACATAATATGTAACTTTAAAGTAATCATATATAAAAACAAAATATAAAAAGTAATAGAAGTAACACATAACTTATGCGACTATCATTTCAAATTTCAGGTAACACTGTATTACATTTCCTGAACGAAAACTGGCGAGTGGTCACCGAAGAGTTCGGTCAGCCCGTAGTAGACTACGCTATCAACGTTACTGTACATACTGCTAAGAAGTTCTTCGACGCTGTGCCGTACGACGAGTTATTACACGTACCTATACCGAAGTACTGATGACATTTGTATTTCTTGCTGCCCAAGTTAGCATCAGGCTCTCAAAGCACTGAGAGTGAGATACAAAGTTGCCAACTTGAGATATGATAAAAATAAGTATACCTCAGAATCATTAAAACTGAAAATGACAAAAATATAGAGCCTGACGAAGTTGCAATAGCAATGCCCACTTAAGTCTCTACAGAGTATTTTTTTAATGGGCGCTTTGGTGATCATTAGGGTTTATTTTTCTAAGGTCATGGTCCAACTATGATTTCCAACTGCTTGAACTACGTATCTTCAGTATGGACAGCAGTCCAAATAAAAATCATCTCAACGGCTTTTGTGTGTACGACCAAAACTGAAAAGTAAAGTGAAGTCCAACAAAATTAAACTCTGGATACCAAAACTAATTATTTTCTGTTACTTTATGAGTGGTAGATATTATAAGAAGTTGTGTTACTGTTACCAATGCAATAAATGTGTCATGCCAATTTGTAGTAATCTGTTTTGAAGTCGTTTCTACAGCTGAGGATTTAAAAGTAATAATAAGATGTCTAATAATATTTTTTTGTTATTTTGGTTCATGATGAGGTATCTAAAGAAAAAGATAATATAGTTTACTTTTACCTATGGTTAAAGCCCACCTGGTAGATATTTCGTAAGCCTATGTACTAGCCACTTTTGAACCACACATTCATCATTTACGCATAGGTACATAGATAAGTTGTGTTGTAAGGAAATTATTGTGTCACAATTTTTTTTATTGTACATGTATAGCGCATAGGTTAATGATATCATTAACCTATGCGCTATCTATAAATATATATTTATAGATGTCAAATAGTTAACTTTTATATTCGAAATTTAGATTTTCAGCATCTATCGGAGTGTTCGGCGTCACTTAATATTCTGTAACATTGTCTTCATTTCAGGCTGTGTTTGATTGTGGGTATGTTGCCACCTTTGATCGTATCGTAACTAAAGTTCTCGATTCACGATCAATCCAATTCCATTGCTCTACGCGTCATGGATTGATTGAAATGATAGTCCAATTTAGCACACAGACGGTCACTCCATTCCGGGCGCGCCATAGCTCCATTTTTAGGCATTCTGCGTCAACTAAGCGCGAAATGGATCGTTGTGTCGGCCACACACGATGAGTTGGAATGTTGTGGAACCTCGTATTTGGAACGTTTGGATATCCAATATTTCTATCACTCCACGTAATCCATTTGCGATTGTACTCGCGCACTGTTTTTGAAACATTAGCGTGGAATGTTGTGTAGTGGAGCCTTCGTGAATGGTGAACTTGAACTTCAGATTGTGGTCAAATGCTTATATTGCTAGATTAGGGTCTGTAGCTCAGACTTCCATGATTTTTAATTAGCTGTTATAAATCTGTTAATTAAATAACAATGTGGGAAATTTATAGTTTTAATTCCGCGATAAAAACTAATTTAATTTTATCGCGGAATTGAAACTATAAATTTCCCACATTATACTTTATTATCTTATTTACTAATTGTATTAAAAAAAACTGAAATAGTGAAAGCGGACGGATTAAAATATCTAATTGATACTGATATAATTTATGATTGTGGCTTCGAAGTGAATTTATTCTTGTGACGTAACATATTGTATCAAGGAAGGATAATTTAACTAATTCATTGTTGATTTCTTTTAATTTAAATTAATTATAATTGTATAGGCAACTAATTAAGGTGTAAGCGATCCCAAAAGATGTTGGTAGGTACTGTTTATTGTTAATTAATCTATTTTAAGCTTTGTATAATAACAACAAACAAATGAATAATTTGAAGGTGATTACATAGTAACGCAAGTAATAAAAACAAAAATTCGCTACAAGTATTATATATTATTTAAGTTCTTGTCTTACCACAAAAAAATTAAAATCATCCTATACATATTATTATAAAACAAGAAATCTGCGTCTAACTCTATAGTCGCGTGATTAAATTAAGCAACAAAATACCTTTATTTAATTAGTGTCTAACCGTTGTCTGTTTTGTGTACCTAATAAAAACTAAAACATGCTTTTTTACTTTTAGTCATTTTGAGTTAATTCTTTTTGGGTTCCTGAATATCACTTTATATATACGACATACGGTAATGTGTTTAAATATTTTACTAAAGTCAACTAGGGATAAAATTTTACGCAAAGGTATCTAAGTTTACTATTATTTTTCTCGGGAAACGAGCTCAATATTGTGAAATCATATCTTAGCTACTACTTTTACAAAGGTAATTCTAATAATATTAGCTAATATAATTATCAAAATGTTAATAGTGCTAAATAACCTGTATTTTATACGCAAGCAGCAAAACACATCGTTAATTTATTTTTATGCACTTATTAACTGAGGGTAAATATTTAAATTTAAGCAAATTCAATGCAGTATTTTTCTACTTATAATCCTTTACGATAATAAAATAAGATTGTGATTTTGTTTGTGTTTTTACTAGTAAACGTTTCCCTACCCGTCAATCCCGTAAACTCTACATTTTTAAATTATTATAATTTATAATCAGCTCTGAGGAGGGTAGGTACCTGGGCTGATCGACTCCTGGTGCTGACCGTATGGTTCCAAACAAGATGCGAGGATGTTTGAAGGCATAAAGCCGTGTAGGGCCCCCGAGACGGTCAAAAGGTTTGGTTCGAACAAGTATAGAATTTGGTTGGATTCAAACCGTTTCGATCGTTTACGTGTCTTGTTTTGGATCGTTTGACAGTCCCTTTTTTACAACAGCATAAATCTGAAAAAAACCCGGCCAAATGCGAGGCAGACGAGAACGAAGTGATGCTATAAGGGTCCCTTTTTCCTTTTGAGGTACGAAACCCTAAAAACGATTCATTCATTGAAAGGTTTTACTTTAGCCAGTGAACGGACGGATGATCTGATGATCTTACTTAACTTATGATTCCTTATTTGACTACTGTACCATTAAAATTTATTGAAATTGGTCCTTGAATATATTTCAAATAATTGAAAAATAACTACCGATAGAAAACAACTATAAACGTCTTTAAAATCGTAATGAATTCAGCATAATGGCTTGAAAGATTTCCGGGTGTTAGCAATGTTCCTCGTTGTAATTAAACTAGGAAATACTAAGTTATGATATCAATGACATTCACTGCAAGCCAATCTTTGGCATTTGTTATTTTATGAAAATGTTGCTTACCTGACTAGGTTCCTAATGCAAAGAGCAAGGTCAAATGTTTACCCCTATCCGTGCTATAATCAATGCGAAAGTGTGTTTGTTGGTTTATCCTCCTTTCACGCAGCAACGGAGTTACGGATCGAACTAATTATCGGTATAGATATAGTTTATGGGCCGTAGAGTTTGTTAGTAGGAGGCCGTTGGCCTTGGGAGGACTAACTCTTCTGCGAGTGTCCGTCTGGGTTGTTACCACCGCTTTGCTCGTGAAGTCTGCCACCAAGCAGTAATGTGCAAGCATTACTGTGTTCCGGTTTGATGAGCAGAGTATCCAGTGAAATTACTGGGCTTATGAGACTTAATACCTAACGTCTCAGGGTAACGAGCGCATTGCAGTGCCGCGCAGGCCTTTGTGTTTCAAAGTTCTGAGTGGCACTGCAATTGTTATGGGCCGGCGTTATGCTTACTATCAGGCAAACGACCAGCTCGTCTCGTTACCAAATAACATAAAAAAGTAACATGTGATACTTTTTATCTCAGAAAAATGCACGGTTCCTGTTGGAACGCGGATTAAACCGCGGGCAGAAGCTAGTATGAAATAATATTTTAAACTCTATAAACTTATTAATGCTTCTAGACGTTTTAAATAGGACTGAAAAACATAAGTTTTATCATTATCCATAATGTGATTCTAAATACCTCTTGTATAGATTATCTTCTACATCATAAAAAAACAAACGCCATTTTTGATATTAAAAAAGTATACATATTATCATTTACGATCTCTGACTCTAAACGCAGTTTTTTATATACAACAGTGTCTATGTAGTCCAAAAAACAAAAAGTTTTATAAGTCGTTATTAGGTTTTAAGTTGTTAGACCAGTATGCTTGCTGTTATAAAAAATACAATGGTCCCTTCTTTAAGTGGTTTTATTTGTTATCTTGTCGATTGTCGGTGTCGTTTGTATTGTTTCATACCTAAATCTAATTTTGGTGTCATTCTCTCTCTTTCCAATAACTAACATGAGAAAAAGATGGAAGATGTTTGGCCGGTCTAAATTTAGTCTTAGAACTGTCAAATATTTTCCATCCTTGATAAATTAGACGCCACTAAATTAATTACCATTAAATTTAGACTAGACACAAGTAAGTGGATTAATTTGACAGATCTAAAATATGTTCCATCTCTTTCTCGTGTTCTCATTTAGAAAGAGAGGTTGATTTTTGAGCTTTTTTTCACAACTGTCACCCGCGTGGAGATTCCCACGAACCATACATTTTTCCGGGATAAAAAGTGGCCTATCTTACTCTCCAGTCTATAAACTACAACTTTAAAAAAAATCGCGTCAAGACACAGCCACGTGAAGTGGCTCCGTTCCTGCGTGAAGAAGGACAAACCCACTGACCAACACACTTTTGCATTTATTAAAGTACTACGAATAATATCGGAATATCTACAATGATTATTACTCGTATTAGCTGATGAGACGATAACAGGTACGTAAATATACGCGATATAAAAGATTAAATTTGTAGACAATAATAGCGAAAATATATGAAAATAATAATTATGCATTCGCTGTTATGGAAGTTGTCTTATTCATAGTCAGTGTTTGTATTGCTGCAGATTTCCAGTTGAGACGGCGCCAGAGTATCAATACAAGTAGCATCCGGTATTGCCACTGAAAATATTTATTCAACGGTATATAATAAAAATTAATTACACACCTTTTTGCAAATTAATTTAACGTTATGGCATTAACTTCCTTCATAAAATTATTGCCTATAGAAGGAAGTTTGAGCACATAATGATAACCTATGTGTGCAAATCACATGTGGTTAATTACTTTTTGATTACTATGAAGACTCTATTTTAGAGCCCCGAAAAGCTATGCAAATATTGCGTTTTTTTTTCTTCAGGAGCAGTTTTAATATTTAATAACCTCAGACAAAGGCTTATATATTAAACAATTAACTTGGCGACAAGTAAGAATATTATTCCACGCGCTATTTTAAGGACCCTAATGCCGAATGGTTTTCACCAATGACGAATAAGGCCATGCCTAACTACGTATCTCTTAATGTAAGCAAAGTCCTAAGTATAAACCATAAGAACACTCCTAAAGTTTGGTGACACGTTTGTTAGTGGGAGGACTAACTCTTCTGCGAGTGTCCGTCTGGGTTGTTACCACCGCTTTGCTCGTGAAGTCTGCCACCAAGCAGTAGTGTGCAAGCATTACTGTGTTCCGGTTTGATGAGCAGAGTATCCAGTGAAATTACCGGGCTTATGAGACTTAATACCTAATGTCTCAGGGTAACGAGCGCACTGCAGTGCCGCGCAGGCCTTTGTGTTTCAAAGTTCTGGGTGGCACTGCAATTGTTATGGGCCGGCGTTATGCTTACCATCAGGCAAACGACCAGCTCGTCTCGTTACCAAATAACATAAAAAAAAAACGTTCTTTGCCGTAGCCAACTCCTAAATATTCCGGCATCCGATTTAGGCGTTTCCTAGGGTTGGTGAAAACGGGAATTAAAAGTATTTAATTATTTTTTGCCCGCTGTATTGGGATTCCCAAAGAAACCTTGCATTATTCCGGAATAAAAAGTAGGTAGCTTCCAAAAGTAGGTTGCTTATTAAACTAGCTCTACGCAATTATCTTTTGTTTTTAATCAGAAATAAAATAAATGTCCTCTTAAATGTGTATCTATGTATATATCTTGCTTATTTAAGCGTAAAATGCTATTCAGTATATATACAGGTATATATATACTCTATATACGTATATATATATATATATTAGGGTGTCCCTTATATTTCAAGTTCGATTTTTTTTTACGCATACCCTCTAAAAACTTTCGAAATAACCTAAAATAGGCTAGAAAAAAATATTAGCCCATTTAAAGAACGGTAACCCGTGCCGACTTGCGATTTTAACTTTTTCATACAAATAGCGCCGGTACTGCACTGCGGCCTGTAACTACGTGTTTCATTTGTTATTTTATACGTGATTTTTTAGATTATTAATACGCTGTTTTTATTGCAAAGATGTCGGTTGAATTACGGAGTGATAACCAAAATATTTTCCTCCTAAAGATGGTAAATTTCCTTTTATAGGTTAGGCAGCCTAACCATGAAATAGGCCAATTTTGCAAAAATACCATCTATTCGACAAATTCGACAAGTTTTCGCAGACTTATTTTACAATTTTTTTATTATATCATTGAGTATCTTGACGAGCTGGTCGTTTGCCTGATAGTAAGCATAACGCCAGCTCATAACAATTGCAATGCCACCTAGAACTTTTAAACACAAAAGCCTGCGCAAAAGTGCATAAGTGCATAGGTGCGCTTGTTGGTCCGGAGACATTAGGTATAAGCCCAGTAATTATACTGTAATATTCGCGAAATCAAACTGACTGTCAGTGAAAGTGCTAATCTTGTGATTAGCGAGTGAATAATATTACTGAAAAAAATAAGAATTGCCATAAAGGCATTTCGTAACTGCGTGAAGAAACTTGTTGATTTATACGAGTATCATGTTAGGAGAGAACTGCAGAAAAATTGTTAAGTCAATTATAGTAACCATAAAATTAATTTTGAAAGATACCTTGATAACTTATTTAATGTAGTACATGCTGATGCCTCTGCAGTAATAAAAATAGAGGAAGACAAAGTATTTATAAATGAACTTAGAGAGAGAAAGATCGGTCAACCGGGATTCTTAGCTGGTGTAGACAAAAAGTTGGCAGACAAAGAAAGAGGTAGACTAAGAGGAAAGAAAACTAAGACAATGAGAGTTATTGCCTGTTGTTGCATCGACTTCTACTTAGAACTAACTACGTACTACGTAACTTGGAAAATCCACAACATTCAGACCAAAAACAGATTCTGAAGTCAGTTTGCTAGTGATTTCCTGTCCTGAAACAAGTTTGTAAAGAGGTAGAAAGAATTTGATAACACCTAAACTTGTCGCAGCTCTGAGATCGATGCCAGCTCGATCGATGGCAGATCAAATCCAGCTAACCATAAGAGACTTTGTTTACATTCTCCATGCGGTCACAGAAGCGCTCGGTCTGAGCAGCGATGATTTCCCTATTAACAAATACTCGATTTAGCGCATTCGTACTCAGACAAGAAAATCCAGGGCAGAAGCAATAAAACCTGACTTTCAGAACAATTTACCTGATGTAGTCACTGTGCGGTGCGGATGCACTGACTGATTTTGTATCTGAGAAGAGCAAACAATTCTCGACAGCAGATCAATGTCAGTTTTCTTCAGGAAGACGTGTCTTCACGCGAAGATAATGTTGCTTTTCTGGGAGCTAAAAGACGAGTAAATGTTTTTTTCTCTGGGAGCTAAAAGAAGAATAACTCTTGAAGGTTGTAAATGACACTGCCGAAAGGGATGTCAAATTATTCTACGATTTTAATGGACTCATCACGGTTGAAGAAGAGCAAAAACAATTCCGGTTGCGCTGCGCCTAGAAATTTGTATCCGAAGCATACCTTCAAGAGAAGTTATTGTTGTTATTTTATTAAAATAAAGTTATTTATTGTTATTTAAATAAAGTTAAATCTCTCTAATTTCATTTTGTCCTTTATTCACTTCATTTATTGCATTTTTAGTAATTTTGTAGGATCAACCAAATATTAGGACAAAACATGATTTTTGATAAACTTTGCGGCTCGGTCGGCACGGGTTGCAATTATCGTAGAGAGATAAAATTTCACATTTAACTATGTTTTTACATTTATAAAAAATATAGAGGGTATGCGTTTCAAAATTCGAAAAAAAAAATTTTTTTGTCATATAAGGGACACCCTAATATATATATACGTATATATACATAGGTCCTAGACATAAATGATAGCGTGATGAAATCCTACGAAAAACATAAAATACTTAAAAAGCATAGGGCATTGAAAACCTCTAGTTTTTAACCAACTTCTAAAAAGTAGGTTAAAAACAATTACTTTTTTTTGAGGCGTTCCGTTTCGCCGTCAATTCTCCACCGATTTAAATAATTGTTTTTTATGTGTACCTAGCGTATATTTCAAGGGTGGTATTTTTATTTTTAAAATATCATTAAAGAATACTAATAGAATACGAATAATAATAGAATTAGGGTGTAAAAGAGGGGGATGAAAAAGTCATGACGCTTTTTAAAAGTAGTTTATTATGCGTTCATCTATAGAGCAGTCAGGAACTCGCAACATCTTCTTTTATATGTAAAGACTAGCTGTGCCCAAAGATTTTGGTCCCGTAGCTTAAGATACTCCTTGTAACATCAGCTATCTGCCAGTGAAAGTCCCGTGAAAATCGATTCAGCCGTTTCGGAGATTACCCGGAACAAACAGTCAGATAAAACTTTTTAAAATACGTTTTAATGTTATAATTACCGTGATCCAAACTAATTCTGAACCTACACAAAAAAAGAAAACACATTTCTGACTCAAAACGCAGTGCAGTGCAAATAGTTCTATTAAAAAAATACTAAATATTCTTCTTGTGTGATTAAATAATATATAAAACAAATGCTTACTGATAAAGGTCATTATTTGTTTGATTCTCCGTCAAAATATTCAACAAAATACGAATTATTATTTACTTTCTTTGTCAAGAAAGGATTATTGTTGTTATTTTTTGTGAAAATCTCTTGACAATGAAAAATAATCACATTAATAATTTGTCGTTGTTAGACCGGTTATCCGCATGCAAACATTGTTAAGTCAGTATTTTAACTTCATACAATCACGCAGCTAGCAGGGATTTAAAAGCTGAAAATATATTATCGGTTCACGTTACACAGTAAATATCCCGTTACTTGTGACTTTGTTCGAATTATATTTTTAATTATATCAATCAGCATGAATACATCCACTGCTGAACCTTCCCCATAGAACGCCACTTTGAACGGCTACGGCTTTTGATTTATTATATCTTCTAATCTCTCGCAAATAAGCATATGTAATGACAGATTTGTTATCGCTTTTCTCAAAACCAAGATACTTATGTAGAGGAGAACTAGGAAAACATCATGTTAAGGTTGCATCACGGTGTTTAATTCCAATTAATTTGCCCCCGAATCGATCGATTGGCGAGTTTCACCACGTCTGAGTCATCACAGCGCTTCAAAACAAGAGTTGAGATACTGTATGTGTATTGTCCTGTGATTACAATGTCAGCAGTCACGGATTGAAGGCTCGCTGATGTCTTTTCCGTTTAGTCGATATATAGCGGTTATTCTCGACGCAACCTTTACAGTTGTGAAGCCACCTTTAATTGAGCACATTGTCCGGAATGAAGATGGATTTGCAAACAATTGCAAATAGTGTGGGACTTTGTCTACTTTTGTTTTTCTGCGGAGATGTACACGCGAAATTAGCACGTAAGTGGTGATTTTATTTCTATAAGTAATTTTTTATACGAGCAATATCTTCTGCATGCTGGGTACACTGCCTACCAGCAATGAACATTTGGATTACCTATAAGCCGGTAATGCTTGGTATTCACGGTAGAAATATTTTGGTACCTGTAGGTAATATTTGTCTAGCGGAAATTAAGATAAACATTATTTTTTTGTTTAATATTTTTATGAATTTAATAAATAACGATTCATTTAGTAAGTTAAAATTTTGTTGTGTAATTATTTTTTTGTAAAAAATGTTGTCAGTTAGCTTTTAAGTTTTCATACGAAGGATATAAAATCCTTATTGTGATGGCAGTACTATCGATATATTTATCAATAATTATAGCTTCCAAATAAATCAGTTCCAGTGTGTGTCATTACAGTGACACACAATGGAATCCGTATTCGTATTTTAACTAGCATTAAACCGCTGAAAATATCTAGAGTCCGGTGAATTTTACTTTTTAATTATGTTCTGTAAATTTAGTTAATTACCAAATAAATCCTTGCCAAGCAACCTATTTGCGTGTTCTTGCAACTACTTGAAAGTTCAGTCCCAATTCTTGGTTCCTAGGTTGAAGTTAATACGGTAAAAATCTTCAGCCACATTATCACTTTGAATCAGGTGAAATAGAGGAGAAACGCTAACCTACCGGAATAAAAAAAAAACAAATTCTGTTATTCATAAAATAACTCTTACTGCCATTGTAAAAAGGTGCATCTTATCTATAAAGCACGGATATAATTATCTAAATACCTATTTAGATAATTATATCCGTGCTTTATAGGTCACCTGACCTAACTTCAATTTTAGTTTTTAATTAGAACGGTTACATTACTTACATACTATATTATACTTAATTATACGTTCCAAAACTTACATATATTGTCCTCAAGGAGAATACGCAAGGAGATTATTTGAAGAACTGTCTAGACGTTAAGAAAAAGTAACAGTTGATCAAAAATTTGATCAACAAATTTATTTATCTCTTGTTGACAAATGCGTCGAAAATTCTGTTTGAGTTTTGTAATGAGTAAACAGAATATGATAAACTTCATTGTAAAACTTTGTACAAATGAAGTTCTTAGAAAGAAAGTCTTGATCAAGCCAGTTAGGATTAAGTAATAATATTAAATATATTTTGTGGTCTTGTAAAAAGTGCAAGATTTTACTTTTTTTTAAAATAGAATACAGATCAAGGTGAACATTCAAGTTTTAAATTCTAAAAGGTATGTACCTAGTTCATTTAAAAAGTAATTGACCAAGTATTGCATAATTGACGATTTCAGTGGAGCTCAACTTCAAGGGGATTTGAAAATCATCTCTTTCTATTAATCTAATTAGGTATTATTTGGCTCCACTCACTAGTCCAAAAGCTTTTTAGGAACAAGAAGGAAAATCTCAATGAAAATAACCAAAACCCATTTCGTACATCAATCAAATACGATCTTTCAACTACGTCTAATTGGGAACGTCACCACTCACAAGTGTACTCGATTTTTTTTTTCACGTCATTAACAAGTCTTTGGGGCGTTGTTCTATGGTTCTTAAACCATTAGAGGCTGAAATAGGTTTTGATGACAATTAAACGCAAGACGTTGGCATTTGTATCAGGAACTAATTTGATAAGATATTTTAGCAACAGTAAAAATAAAGAGCATTTTGATAGAGAAAATAATGAACGAAAGTAATAATTTTATACTTTTATCAGTTCATACAAACACAAGTTGCTTTCTCAGGTCAGGTCAGGTTTTTTAAGATCTTTGGTTTATTATTGTACAATTGCACAAACAATATCATATTTGTTTTCTGACTCAAACTAATTCCCAAAAGTTAATGCTAAAAGAGATAGCTAAAAGACCCAAAAGTTAACACCACAATAGTTTTTCTTTAATTTTCTAGGTTTTTTTTAGTCCATTGAGAATAATTATTACATTCAATAAATTAATAATATTCCCAAGTTTGTTATACGAGTAAAGTTAAACTTTTTGCGATTAAACGTAATTATATGGTTTTTACCTATAAAGCCTGCTGATTTAATTATGTGCTTTATACAATAATGATAAAAACTTAACCTGTGATTCTTGATTGAACTATTAATTTAAAAATACAAAAAACTTACATTTATTTATTTATTTATTTCTTGCATACATACATTTAATACAATGGAGTAGGTACCTACTTTTGTATAAATCTATGCACCCTGTTAGGGCGTAGCAAACTTATATTACCTAATTAATAAAACTATGTTAAATTATGATAACTAACACTACACAAAAAAAAAAAAAAAAAAATATTATTATAATATTATTCTATACCTATCTATACTACCTACTTAATACTTAGTATGAGATCACAAGTTATGGTAAATGTAAAATAATAATAAAAAGAACTAAAGTAAACATAATTTTGTTAATAATTATGCATTTTATGAGACTGAAATATTTTTATCCGTTCTTTTGCTCCCATAAAATTAACGAGTTTCTGTTAGATAAAAAATAATACTTCTTAAAATAAGCACATGTAGGTACCTACAAAAAAAAATATAGCGGCTATTAAAAAAAAAACAAATAAAAACTTCATATTAGCATCGCCCTTGACTTTGTCTAGCAAGTAACGTTAATGACTCAATGTTAACTTACAGATAAGTAAGTATTAGGATAGTCTGAGAAATCTTTTAGAAACAGGTTAAAAACAATGTATTCAGGAAATATATTTTTAAAATGTATAGCGACACTAGTGGGATTTTCACTTAAGTATGTAAAAATTCACTGCCAACAGGATTCGACCCTGCATCTTCTTTTTATCTAGACCAGACGCCTTAACCAACTAGGCTATTGGAGCAATCAATGTTGCCTCTGAAATTCTTGAGATGATGATTTCTTTCAGTTAACAAGACTCCATCTAGCCGACCTCGCTTTGTTGCGATTAGCGAAGTTAAAGCGAAATCTTTCGACATTAGATCGATACAGTAAGAGCGATGCCGCACTGCATCCGATCCGAATCCGAGAAAATGCTGTCCAAAGTGCTATTTCTTAGACTTCTTCCGTTATCCGTTAATCCCCGATTCGGAACAGAATATTGACTTTTAGTTTTATATTGTATTGACAGTAAAAGATTACATATAATCTAAAATGTCAAAAGTGGATACACTCATTCGGTAGTAATTGTTAAACTTCCGTCGTGTTGACGTAGCCCTCCGTAGTGATAGGAAAAAGCTCCTTTAAATGTCTATTATAATATATTTTTTAAATTGTTATGTATATTATGTTTGCCATGACCGTCCCATCTCTTCCCATCTGTGCCGTTAGAATCGAACCTTATTGATATTTCCAAGTAATGGCAGCATTCTTAAAATCTAATGCGGTCACCAAGCCATCTGCCAAGCGCGGTGTATTATTGCAATGGGATTAAGTACTACAAATAATTCATTGCTCAGTGACTAGGTGAAAGGCTGACATATCGAGATCAAAAAAAATAAGCTAGGGATTGTATGTAAAATCTATGCATTTGAACTGTTTGTGGGTAAAAAAAAAGATTTAGATCCAGTTTAGAAAACAGCAAAAATCTTCTATTCGATTGGCATAACAGAGAATGAAATAACATGATGCTGCTTTTATGTAGGTGTCCTTACTGCTTTTATATTGTCAACACATTATAAAAGTAGCTCGGCCGCCTTTAGCAGGTGATTACCTCAGGGTTACTTCGTGAACTCGTTATGTCACTATCATTAAACCGTTTATTTTCATTTTAAACTTGTCAATGTAAATAAGAAAGGTTAAAAAGTCTTGAGAACTGTATGGTAAGCCTTGAAATGAGAACAATAAGAACTGAACTTGGTGTTTCTTAATCTACTACCATTCAATGTGTAACGAGTTTATTGTAAAATTACTATTTTATGAATGAAAAGGAAAACATATGACGATGACCTGACCTATTAAGCGATCTCTCTTTTGCTTTCTGTTATGTTATATACCACAGTTAGCGCTCGGACTAGATTTCCATGATGCTTCATGCTCCAACATGGTCCATGATTGACGGATATCCATTAGTCATGGACAACGCACCGCAATCATGGAAAAACCATGATTGACGCATATCGTACCGTCTAATGTAGAGCACTACGTTAGACGGCTACATGTAACATGCTAGTGCTGTATTTTTTTTCGAAGGTTAATTTATGTGTTACTTTACTGGGCACAATTACTTGAGTCCAAAGCTATTTCTTTATTCCGCAATGTAACATGTTACCTGGCAGTAACCATAACACCTGCTTATTCCAGTTGTAGTGCCATACAGAAATATTTAAGCCAAAAGGCAGAGCAGGGTGCTCGTTACCCTAAGACTTGGTTCTAATGCTCAGTAATTTCACTGGCTACTCCTCAGACCGACTAACATACAATACAAAAACTATTGCGTACCTACCGACACATGAAATGTCAAACATGCACAAAAATAAACATAAGAACATTTTATAACTTTCAGAAATACAATGGTTCTACAGGCCACCTTTTAATCCTAGTGAAAGTTTGTGAGGATGGATGTGTGGATGCTTGTTATATAGGTTTTTAAACTGTCATGGTCATCAATACTACGAACAAAATCAGAATTAACGGGTTATTTACCATGTATATTATTTATGGATGTTTGTTCCTCTTTCACACAAAAATTACTGAACGGATTTTGATGAAACTTTACAGTAATATAAATTACACATCAAAACAACATATAAACTACAATTTATAAAGATATATATATACTACTTGGATGAACCCGCGGGCGGAAATTAGTCATCTATAAAATATACTGGACGTATGTACATTTCACTAAATATTCTTACTACCTTTTCAGCTGACTACATTCATCCCTGTAATGAAACCACAAGAGAATGTTTAGTGAAAGCAACACAAGAAGCTGTCCCAGAATTTGTTAAAGGAATCCCTGAACTGGGAGTACCGTCCTTGGATCCGTTCGTCATTGAGAAGCTGGCTATTCCTTTGAATGGGTTGAAGGTAACTTTCTATGAAGGCAAAGTTACTGGCTTCAGGAAATGCATCGTGGACAATGTTATGTGAGTTGTAAAGTATAATACTTATTACTTTATTATAATCTTTTATGACGTTCTAAGAAAATAAATTTTCAATAACGGTCATAAAAAATAATTATCATCCTCTATAAAAATGTAATTATACCTAATGTGTGTAATGTACCAACAGTAAGAGAGGACCATCTTTTGAAGTTCGGTAATGAATTTTTTAACACCCTCTCTCGTAAAGCTGATATAATTCCACCGGTTTTAAATATGTAAAGCGGGTCATAAAAAACGCGTGTGTTATCAAAGCAAATAGTTAAGTTATAGTCCATACAAATTCCATAACAGTATTATTTGCCATTTCAAATATGGAACTGATCGCCGCCGCACCACTCCAGCTAGTGAGCAGCGCGCTGTTGCTATTCAAGCGCGCTGGTAAAATGGCGGGAAAGCAACAGTGTGCATTCACAGATTGAGTTTATTTAAATGTTTTTTTTTCCTGTTTACTCGCAAGTGTGTTAAAAAACGTCGTACGATATACGTGCGTATTGGTTATAACATCTTTACGCACTAATATCGTAATGTACTATTTCAACACACTTGCTCGTAAAGTGGGTTTTATCAAATCACTTTTAGGCTCATAATCCAAAATATTAAACACGCGTGTTTTTTACTTTACATTATCGGACTTGTATGAATATGTCCCGATTATGTCTAGGTTGTACCTCACTGCAAGTTGATGACGAAGCATTTTTAATTTACCGCGTAATACAGTAATTTTAATAACACCACAGATTCACTCACCCTTTTTGCAGGCTAATGTCGTGAAACCCACAGACATACTACATTACAAATCTGTAGTGAAACCATACCCACCTATGTCTTACGTAGTCCAACAAAGAGTTTTATGCGGCTAAAAAAAGTAAATATTTTTTCGCATCTATAAATCGTTTTGATAAATAAAAGTTTTATTTTATTAAATAATTCATAATTATTTATACATACGAAAATATTCGGTTTATTATATTTTTAATATCTTTGGCTGTTTGTCGATTTAGTTCGTGCCTTCGCTTTGCGCGCGCATCGCTAGCATGGCACACCCTTTGTCCGTAAAAGTTAATAACAATCATCATCATCATCATCATCAGCCGGAAGACGTCCACTGCTGAACATAGGATTCCCCCATAGAACGCCACTTGGATCGGCTACTCGCCTCTTGCATCCAACGGTTCCCCGCGGTTTTGGCAAGGTCATCGGTCCACCTACTGGGCCGATAATAACAATACTAGTCTGTTTATTTCCTCGCAAGTGTTTTGAATAACGTCGTATGATACGCGTGTGCTATGTTAGTCATTACACACGAGGTGCCAACGCGCGAGCCGAAGGCGAGTGCGATGAGAGAGCCGAGTGGACTACTTGTAACATAATGATGTAATATTATAATATCATTCTGACTGCTAGGCCTTTTGGTTGTTCCGGTTTCACCAACGTGGAAATTCCCGTAGGAACCGTGTTTTTCCGGGATAATCCGGTCATTCTCCGGCCCATAAGGTATCTATATAGGCAAAAAATCATGTTGATCCATTTCTCCGTTATTGCGTGAAATGAGGCCAAATCAACATAATTTCGCACAACCAACAAACACATTGTTTTAATAGGGACTATTCGTATAATCAAGGTTACTTAATTATAGTCGTCACAACACAATGCATTTCTGCTTTGATGTGTGGTTTTCGTTTTTATTCCTTGTCCACGTATATTTGTATGCACGGTTAGCTTGGGTCAAGGAAATCTGGAATTCTAATCATGATCCGAATGTTTGATGAACCTGTTGAGTAACTGGCATTTTTATTTGGAATCAATAAAATTAGTTACATAGTTTATTATGTATATTTTATTAAAAAGACTGATTAAACACCATTTGAGAGAAAAAGAAATTTAATGGAACAAGATAGTTATAATTAGAATAGTACCATAATATTTGATGGAATCAGGCGTAGTACCATAATATTATTCCAGCAACGACTGATGGAATTCAATTCCGTTGTTAAGATTTTATTATTTGTGGATACATACAAAAAATGTGATTTTTAGGGTGTGAAGATAGATAAATAAATAGAAAAAGAAAAAATATTTTACAAGTTTTGGAATTTTAGGCAAAAATAATAAAAGTTTGTATCAATTTAATGGAATGTAATTTTTGTAGCCAATTGTTAAGATTGGTTGAGTAACAGTGTTTTGTTTTGTAAACTTACTATTACTAATTCTCTTTTAATTTTCTCTGTGGTTAGGTATCAATACCTAAAGCTCGTTATTTATCAGACTTATTGTATACAGTAAAATAGTCAAGTTATCTCAGTGCTCATATAAAACACATTTACTACCAAAACACTCCATGTAAGTAAAATTAAAAAGCGATTATTATTTTGTTCATCATGAACTTCAATTAATTGTTTACACTTTAGTCAGTGTCGTCATTATCAAGAAGTCCACTGCTGAACATAGGCCTCACCCATTAGACCCCACTCTTTCACCCAATAGCTCCTAGTTATTTTGACCAGGTCTTCAGTCCACCTTATCACTAATAAATACCTCTTTAGTAATTTAAACTAATTATAAATAACGGGAAGCTAAATGTATAAATATAAAAAGCGCGCATTTTGTGGAATATGTTACTGAAGTGGAAAATTTTCTAATAATAATTAATTAAATATTTTTATTATAATGTACTCAAATTTAAATCGGCTGGTGCCAAGTCTCATTCCAACCGGTTTTGATGCATAAAAAATACCAATAGAATTTTCAATACCGTTTCACAATGCCCAATGCCAAGGTACTCCCAAAGTACTGATAAGCCACAGAAATTGCAAAAAAAAAATGGAAAGGATCAATTTATCTTTGATTTATCGACCACTATTGCAATAGATCTTTTGACGAGATGATGTGGCCGAGACCTGCAAAGTGTATTCCATCTCAAAAACCGAAATACTCCCATGCGTGCTAGGTAGGTAGCAAATATGTACAAAAATTATAAGTAGGTACCTATGTAACTATAATTTTTTATAAAGTGCCAAAGTTTAAGTCCTGTTGGTAGTAACAATTTTGAAGTGTTCATATTTTCAAAGAATATTCTTTAATTATGGGAAAAGACTTTAAAAATCAACTAATTAGCAATTATTTTTACATTCCATTTTATAATTTAGAATATCAATAATATCTCATAAGTGGACTGCGCCTAAAAGATCTATCGATCTTGAGTCACAGTGTGACTTGTTTGTTTGAACTAAATGATAATTTGCACAAATTGCGCATTGTACGAATCGCGAATTGGACGAACTGCGAATTGAACGAATTGAAAACTTTAAAAATTCAAAAAATGTACCAACTGCTCATAATTCTTTGGTGTGACTGGTTGGGAACCCACCCTAAGGAGTTATTGTTCTGGCCTTGCACACTTTTATTTGTTTGAAGTATGTAAGAAGTTATGGGACTTGCTATCACTTAAGTGACAGCACCTACGGATTGTGTGCATGGTAGTTAAAATTCTCCTTAAAAAAAACCACGTATTTTCTAGTCAGTTTAGGTTTTCTTAGATAAATATACTTAGGTACAATTATATTTTCCATGCTGTACCGACAATGATATGTTAAGGTCATAAAGACTCATCAGACTTATCTCAATGCCAAGATCTTAATTTAATGTATTACTACGCGCTGGACTTAATTCTCTCGGGTTTTCTTTTGTCGTTTAGAGCTTGTTTTATTATATTACAATAATGCAGACTATTAAAAAGATTATAATGAGCATGAATAATTAAGTATAATTAGAAAAACGTGTAAATTAATTTTCAAATAGTAATTCAGTGGTACTATATAATCAACTAAAATAATTATGTCTCTGCACTTTGAAAATTAGTCACAATATGTTGGATTTCAAGCACACAGAAACAAACAAGACCATGTGCATTAGTTGGCATCCGTGCACAGATAACTTATTCACTTTTTTATTCCAACACCAGCCTTTTTTATTCTAAGAACGTTTATATCTGACCACTATCTGACATGATGTGGTAAAAGCGGTGGAGATGCTAAGCTTATATTGCGAAGTGATTTACAAGTGTGTCTATTCAGTTTATACCTTTAGTTTGTTTGTTCGGTGCTAGATATATATATTTCTTTTTGTTTTGACGCGACAACCTATACAAAAAACTAAAAAAGGCCAAGTGCGAGTTGGACTCGCACACTGAGGGTTCAGTACAAACTTGTAGGTATGTAAATAGTTCGTCCATCTCGGGAATCGTTAGGTACTTAGCTACATTCAACAAAATAGATACATTTTTTTTGGGATTTTTTTCCTTTTATTACTTGTTCTATAAGACATTGCTTCTTGCCAGTTCTGAAAGATTCTAGGTCAACGGGAAGTACGCTATAAGTTTTGATTCCCGGTCTTGTCTGGCAAACAGACTGACAACGAAGTGGGACTATAAGGGTTCCTTTTTTCCTTTTGAGGTACGGAACTTTAAAAATATTGTGACATTGTAGTCGAAGTTAGTAAAGATACTAAATTTTTTTTTATCTAAAATATGTTATATAGACATCAACCAGAAAGTTGTAAAAAAATCGCAAAAAAGACCCAAAAAATGACTTGTCTCGAAGTTCTTAATAGTTTGAGCGGCAACTAAAAAAAAGGTAATTCTTATTGCCAAAAAAAGGAAATTTAATTATCTAAAGACATAATACATAAAAATATTTAAACTTTGAGGTTTCCCTTTTTCTTAATTAAATAAAAACTACGAAATAAGTTTCAACTAAGAGCAGACCATCGCCATTTTCATTCTTATTTCAACACAAAAGAATTATACCAAAAAGAGGGCCATAATTGCTTAGAGATATACCTATGCAACTTTAATAAGATGACGATCCACGTGAGCTCTAGAAAATGTCCCACTACACTATGGCCTACAATATTAACCTTCTCTGAAGGTTCAAGCCTATTATCAAACAGTCAACCGGCTTGGCGAGCAACCTTTCTACCACTGACTCATCATTTCCAAACTGACCTCTGATCAGCTTCTATAGATCTTATCACAAAAAATTAAACATACCCTAAACAAAGAGCGTCTAACTCATAAACATGCTTGTCGCGTGTTAAAATATAAGGTACGGAACCCACGTTTAAATGTCTGGGTTGCGTGTAGAAATAAAAATAAAAACATCACGGAAGTAGATGTCCCTAATTTACAAAATAAGAATGTGACAAAATATGAATTCGAAAAAATAACTGTAACAGCCTTTAACTAGGTACTTACAATAACTCAAAACAATAATTCTTGCCAAAAATATTTACTAAAATAAACCTCAAAAAAAAATAACGACTCATCAAAGAAGAATTTTACTCGCCGCGATAAACAATCATTACGTAAAAAATACTTAACATTTTTCAGAGCGCTTCCCAAACTTCATCCCCGGCCATAATTATTAATTCCACTTGCAAACTCCAATTATTAACTTGGGGGTTGAAATTTTTCACGTTGAATCTATGGGCGAAAGTTATTTATTTTTAAATACAACCTTCGTTAAAAATATTCACCAAGTTTAATTTTATTTAAAGTAAGTTTTGTTGAAGGTAGGTAAATCATAATATCAGTTTCTTTATAATCTCTTTGTAAGTAAATCAGTTTTATCAGTGATCAATGTTATTCAACAGTAATTTACAAAAATCAGTCATCATCACTGCAAACTTGATGTCTGTATAGTGTATACTCATTATTAACCGACATCCCCCGTTTTTGACAGACTTTACTTATGTGCTACTTAAGTACCAGAATAGACCAATTAATATGCCTCAGAAAAGAACATAAAAAAGGCTCTAGTATTGTCGATTCTGTGGCTCCAAGCATCAAAAAACCCGGTCAATACCCAGAAGTAGAATAAGGTATTAACACTTTTTTGTAAGTAAACAAATGTAAATGTAGGTTTCTTTGCGGGAACCAGACACTCAGCCCGTACGCACTTTAGTTAAGTCCATTACTAAGCTTCCAAATACATGGTGGGCGCTAAATTTGTGCCATCATCAGCCGTAAGACATCCACTGTTGAACATAGTCCCCACAGAACGCCACTTTGCACGGCTCCCCGCAATTTTGATCAGGTCGTCAGTCCACCTAGTCAGAGGCCGGTCTACGCTAATTCCAGTTCGTGGCTACTCCAGAGCCTTTCTTCGCAATCGGTTGTCGGAATGTGTCCCGCTTCGATCTTCGTCCCGATTCTTCTTTATTTGCCTAATGTCTAACCCACTTGACCTAGAAACCTAAATCAGACATGTTAGTGAGCTATAATGAAACTCTCAATGATATTTGTTTGGGTAAAGGGATTACGAAACCTTATACCATGGTCAGACAGGAATTTGCCCAGTTTGTGTCGTTCTGATACTCCAAACATTAAATACTATTAACATATTATAACATGATATATAATATATTTGTGTGTCAGGCAGGTGACCAGCTGTAAAAAATTGCCAAAAACTAAGTGTAAATGTAAAAATCTGACAAGAGCAGGAAGGAGAAGAGGAGAGTTAAGAACAAAACCTCGTCCTTTTAAATCAGCTGAAAATAAACGTACTTCCATAACTCATTGGCACTAACAGCATCAATTTTTTCACAGATCGGAATTGGAAAAACGTCACTTCGTCCTGGAGTTTCACTGCAACTTGACCATCAAAGGACGATACGATGCTATTGGCAAGCTCCTTCTATTCGAAATCAACGGTGAAGGACCCGCCAAGATTAAAATAAGTAAGCACGCATGTACCAGTATGTTTGTGTTGATATTCATTTCATCTTCTTTCTTTATTTCCTGGCTTCTGTGGAATGTTAATTCATTTCATCTTATTTTTAACTGCCTTTCATTTCAACTTTATAAACATTTCACATCGTTGTCACTACAACTGAGGTTTTTTTTTAATTGGCATCACGGCATTTGCGCATTTACCAAATTTTAAGTTTACATCAATTTTCATGTTTTACTGTAGGATAAAATCTATTTTAATATTATGATAATTAGACAATACTACGTTTAGTGACGGTCGAATCAAAACTACGTAGCACAATAGCGATGTTGATACGTCATTACCTAATGCTTCCATGAAGTTTTGGAGAAAACATGGAAGTACATGTTTAACCCGTTCTTTGTAAAAAAATGTAAGGCTAACATAACATAAGTAGGTTAAAAAGATATTTACTGTTCCGCTATTTTCTTAATAATTCAAGTGAAATTCCATGGATGGAATATATTGAAACTACATAATAAATGACATGTACTTAACTGAAATTACTTATATTCACGCAAATAAACGATCATTTCATTTAATTTTACGCCACTACGAGCCACCATCACTTCATTCATACCCATCCAGTCAAATTACTGGGCTTATGAGAGTTAATACCTAATGTCTCAGGGTAACGAGCGCACTGCAGTGCCGCGCAGGCCTTTGTGTTTCAAGGTTCTGGGTGGCGCTGCAATTGTTATGGGCCGGCGTTATGCTTACCATCAGGCAAACGACCAGCTCGTCTCGTTATCAAATAAAAAAAAATCCGCCATTCATAGTACCACCATCGGTGCAAGTTGGTGGGCGCCACTTGACTCTCTATGTTTCTTAACTTACTACACTACTGTAATTTTACTTTTCAGCAAATCTCCGGATGACGGTAGACATAAACACGAAGTACATCAAAGACGCGAATGGAGTTAACCACTTTGCTTTGAAGAATTACAAGTACGATTTCGATTACGGTGATCGTATGACTTTTGATCTCAAGAATCTCTTTAAAGGAAGCAAGGAGTTGAGTGAGTATCTAGCCGTTTAACTAATTAATTATCTAGTAAACATTTCGAAGAGGGTTGCACGTGTTTGTTTGCTAACACTTTGAAGCTTTTGACATAAACTATTTGTTTTCTTGTATGGAATTTTAAAAACAACCGTCATCTAGTCTTTGTCTGGTCATTTGGTCAGTGGTCACATTATACTGCGAAGGGTTTAAAACGCCTAATAGATAATAAATAAAAATTAATCAAAATATGCGATAAATTATTTATCACGAGCTCATATCAAACTACTGCCGCTAGAGAATTAGAAAAATTCTAAAAGATGTAAAGTAGATTAGTCTTCCTAAATAAAATAAACTTCCTTTCAGGTGTCATTAAACATAGCATGTGCTACTAATCCAAAATTAAAAAAGATTATTCTAGCCATTTTATGTAGCTAACATAATCCAAAAAGTTATAGCCTAAGGCCGGCTCCACACGTTGGCCCCATTGCAACAACAACCCAATACCACTCGCCCAACGTATGTATTTAGAAAATAACATTACTCCTAACGTTGGCGCGAGCGTTCGCAGTACTATTTTCTAGACCCACATTTTGGACGAGTGGCATTGGGCAAACGTTGGACCCATCGTGTGGAGCCGGCGTAAAGACAATACGCAATTACGAAATGGTTCCATTCCAACTTACCAGGTGGTAGGACTAGCTCTTCTGCGAGTGTACATCTGAGTCAGTACCAACCATTTGCTCGTGTAGTCTGCCACCAAGCAGTAACGTGCAAGCATTACTGTGTTCCGGTTTGATGAGCAAAGTAGTCAGTAAAATGACTAGGCTGATAAGACTTAATAACTAATGTTTCAGGGTAACGAGCACATTGCAGTGCCACGCAAGTCTTTGTGTCTCAAAGTTCTGGGTGGCCATGGCACTGCAATTGTTATGGACTGGCGTTATTCTTACCATTAGGTAAACCACCAGCTCGTCTCGTTATCAAATAGTATAAAAAAACTAAATTGGCTAAGTTATAAGGCAGTAGATATCTTGACGGTCAAGTTGACCTAGTCCTCAAGTGTGTTAATTTTAATAATTGTTCATTAATCATCTGTTGATAGGAAGTCCGCTTTTGACACGATCGTCATCAAGCAATTAAAAAGTAGTTAGATTATCAAAGATTTCTTACTAGGTTATTAGTAAAATTGGAGATAATTGACAGTGATTCAATAAATTATAGTCACAATGATTTGGATTCACTCAGGTTGCGTTACTTGGGTAATACCTACATGATTTTACTTTTCGTTTAGTGAAGCGTTTAGTATAATATTACGTAATAAGGTAACAAAAAAATATCTTTGTTTTCATTTTTCGTAATCTAATTACGAAAATACTACAAACGTCGGACACGCTCGAAACCTAGGTCGACAATATCGACAAATGACGTGAGTTATAGCCGGTTTTTTAACAATTTATAATAATACTATATGATAAAAAATCTAATAACATAAATATTATAATCGGAAAACCAGTACCTCTCTACCGTATTATTATATTCAACAATATAATAGGTGCAGTATGTTTATTTATCCTAAATATGCAATAATTGGATTATTCTCACTCGCTCTGAAACGATCGACATGTGACATTTACCAAGCCACACTGGGCCCGCGTGGTATATTATAGCCCATACCTCTCTGAGAGAACGCCGGTACCGGTATCCCAACAGTGGGAGCGTGGGAGCTGATAGCAGTATACAATAATGACAAACATTCGTTAAAATTTTGAATAATTTATTTTTCGTCTGATTGAATTGTTGAGTAAGTGAAACCTTCAATTGTCAAAGAGTGGAACGACATAGAACAGAGCTATTTCACAATAAAGACTCTTTTGGGGAAATTATTATATTTTATCTCTAAAATCCAAAGGCTGTAAGGCAGCGGCAGAGTTGGTCGTCGCATTATTTCGCAATTCGGTAATTATCAACGGTAAGAGGACGTCCGTTTCCACGGTACCACCGAGCACCGGTGGCAATTGAATTGATTGACTGTCCATCGAGTAATTACCCCACGGTTGACTGGCAGGCGGTAAAACGTATGACGCTGATGCTGACATAGTAATTAATATTCCGATAAGGTTCCAGTATTTTACCATCAGTTTTTTTTTATTCTTGACTAGCTGCTGCCCCGCGGTTTCACCCGCGTGGAGATTTTGGATTACATGGTTTTTATTTTTTTGCGCGGAGCTCTAATTATTTTTCTAAAATTAAAGTAGTCTATGTTACTCCTTGTAACATCAGCTATCTGCCAGTGAAAGTCCCGTCAAAATCGGTCCAGCCGTTTCGGAGATTACCCGGAACAAACAGACAGACAGACAAAAATTTAAAAAATGGTTGTTTTGTTGTAGGTACCGTATATACTTTCATATGCATTTAGTAAAAAGCTATTATTTTGATATTACAAACAGACACTTCAATTTTATTTATCTGTATGGATATTACGTTGGATCAACATCTCAATCGATCTTAATTTATGTGTTCGAAAGTATGTTGTTTTTAACTGACTTCCAAAAAAGGAGGAGGTTATCAATTCGTCGGGTATTTTTTTTTTAATATTTTTTACCTCAGGTCTCGGTCATTTATAAATCGATTTGGAAAATTCTTTTTTTAGTTGAAAGGATATACTTTCAGATTGGTCCCATAGAAATTTCATCAAAATCGGTTCAGTAGTTTGTCTCTTAAGTCGGTTTGTCGCTTTTGTCTAGATAAATTAGATAAAATCATTGTTGAACATCGGCCCGCGAAAGGGAGATTTTGCCATAATACATCACGCTTGGCAGGCGTCTTGGTGATCATAAGAAATTATGTTGACCGAGGAGACTGCTGCTGCCCATTCCCTAGATATTCCCTTAACCGGCTCTTACAGCATCCCAGGGAAAAGATGGGGTGGTACTATTCATGGACCACACGGCCAAATTAGATGTATTTAACATAAACAATAATCCATTTTCTTTTCTCCAGGTGACACAGTTTTAGTTTTCCTGAATGAAAATTGGAGGACAGTTGCCCAGGAGTTTGGGAAGCCCATCTTTGACTATGCAGTTGACCTGGCAATCAGAACCATCGAAAAATTCTTCCTTGCAGTTCCTTACGAAGAATTAGTCTATATCCCATTGCCTAAATGATATGGCAACACTATTCCTATACATGATACGCAGTGAGATATGTAGATAGTTTACGTACCAAATACATAAGTTAAGTGAATATAAGGTTTTAGTGTGCTCGTCGCTATTTGTTTTACTAATCTTTTCATGATCATCAGCTGGACGCTAGTTACGATATTTAACGCTCAAAATACAAATTCATTTCGAGACAAAATAATTTTTTAGGGTCTTTTGCGTTTTTTTTTACAAGATTATGGGCCTTTCTGTCTATGAAATAATATACCTACGTAATTATTTCATAGAAAAGTCGTTTCTATAAACAATTGGCGACTATATTTTTTATAATTTTTTATACTTATGTACCCATCTTAATTGCCAGTATCATCATCTGCCGATGGATCATCAAAGGAAACAAGATAATGGTCCCTATAACCAGTGGATTATATATCGAGATTAAAAAAAGTAGCTATTCATCACAATCCTCTCTTTTTAACACCAAATTATATGTAGTTTATAGAAACTAAAAACCCACTTCCACCTCCTGGCTCCATCATCAGAACCTTGACACCAAGTGCAATCTATTGAACTATACAACGAATCATATGAGCCTAAACTCGACGGATTTAGTTGTAACCACTGAAGTGTTCCACTATCCACCACCTGGCTCCATCATCAGATCAGCTCCACGATACCAAATTATTGTATTGTCATCCAAACTACATGTACTTACAAAGTTTCATTTCGATACGACATTTAGAAGTAGGTTAAATATGACTTCCAAGATTACATTACATAGATAGTTTTTTTTTTTTTGTGTTATTTGGTAACGAGACGAGCTGGTCGTTTGACTGATGGTAAGCACAACGCCGGCCTATAACAATTGCAGTGCCACCCAGAACTTTAAAACACAAAGGCCTGCGCGGCACTGCAGTGCGCTCGTTACCCTGAGACATTAGGTATTAAGTCTCAAAAGCCCAGTAATTTCACTGGATACTCTGCTCATCAAACCGGAACACAGTAATGCTTGCACACTACTGCTTGGCGGCAGACTTCACGAGCAAAGCGGTGGTAACAACCCAGACGGACACTCGCAGAAGAGTTAGTCCTCCCACTAACAAAACTAGTTACAAGTAAAGCCAATAAAAGTTTATGTGACCACAGTAACTGTCACTGCAGTAGTGGATGTTATGTTAGTAGTAATGTATATACATAAGTAAATTACAAGTTATCGTGCAAATCTTTTGTTAGTGTTTTTGGAACTTTCCGTGCCGGTAGCGGATTGTTAGATTAGGTCTGTGTATAGTTTCTGTATACGTTTTTTGCTTAAAAGTTACCTAGTTAATAAAGTAATTATTGTACTCTTTGAAGTAAGAAGATTTTTACCACTAAATCGTAACTGTCTATAGATCAAAAAGGTCAAAGGCCCTAGCACAAGTGTTGTCCTAATTTGAAAAGCCCGCGACCCTGCTGCCATGGGAAGCAGCCAGGCTATGTGGGACCTATACCAATTAAAACCCCATATATAACTTATGTATGTAGCACAATGGCAGACCACCGGTGGGTTTTGATTGATATAGGTCTCACATAGCCTAGCTGTTACCCATGGCAGCAGGGTATCTCAAGAACATTTCTGCCTAGGCAAAAGAAAACTGTGTGGATCCATAAATAATCCGTACTACAGTAAATACGAAAGTGAGTTTGTACGTTTGTTGGTTTATCCTTCTTTCATGTAGCAACGGGGCTACGGACGTGATTTTTGGCATGTATATAGTTTATGGACTGGAGAGTACTTATTATCCGGGGAAAATGCAGGGTTCGCAGGGGAACGTGGGTCAAAAAGCGGGCAGAAGCTAGTGAATAAATAAAATAAATATTTTATTTTATCTAGTCCCAAACTAAGCAAAGCATGGACTATGGATAGTAGAGAATAGATATAATACTACACAATGGTAAATAAAGATCGTACAAAGATATAAAAAGAAAGAAATACGGTATACAAAGATGCCATATAAAGGTGTAGTATGAGACTGTGATTAAAACGAAATTTTATTGAATCTAGAGCAATTGTAAGTTAAGTTGTACTGCAGTTGGTAACTTTGGCTTATTAACCTTCCTTTCAAACAATGACTAAGATAATCTTGAACCTAGATTTTATCTATCTCCGTGGTTGCAGTTGCAGTGGATTTTCCAGTAAGCGAAATTCAACTTTACGGTATTAAGTTTATGATATATAAGGTTGGACATTTATTTTATCCACAATAATAAAGTCTAGAATAAAAAAAAACTTTATCTACCTGTATCTAGAAAATATGTTTTAAGGGACAATATAATTATAATAAGTAGTCAAATATTTCTCCAAACGCGTAATATGTTACCGTTTACTGGGCAATTAGAAAACAGTAATCACGTCATCCTTACTAGTATTGATTATAAATGCGTGTTTGTTGGTTTGTCTTTCTTTCACGCAACAACGGAGCAATGTATTAACGAGATTTTTTGCATAAACGGTTTCTGGTGCAATCAACACGCGGGTGAAAACTGGGCAGCATCTAGTTTAAAATTTTAAAATGCACCAATACAGGTTGAGTTTGAACTGGTATGTTATCCCGGAAGGGGATAATTATAACTATGGTTGTCAAGAAGTTTTGAGAACCTCCCTCGGAAATACGTCATTCAAAATTTCCACACAAATAAATAAGTTCACTTTAAAAGTGAAGTACGTGGCATTTTCTGGACATTTTTCCAAGCCTCTTCTAATCAACATCACCATTCAACAAAGTTCAACATGTTTCAAATGAATCAGCTGATCTAGGGCTGCCCTGAAGTCCTCTAGTAGAATTTTGACATAAACTTTAAATGTCATTTCTTCAATGAAAAATTCCGAATTTCAAAAATTCGTAAAACAAATGTTGTTCACCTCCAGAAGTAGATTGACCCCCTTTTGGGATACATGCCAGTTTAAACTCAGCCTGTATAATAATGAATATAGGCTCCACATAGAATGCCACAATGAAAAATTGTTTAGCTAGTCGTTAGCATCTAATGCTGTCTTACGACCTAAGTCCAATACTCCTTTTAATTCGACTTTTCATAATTTGACTACATCTGTTCTAAACACTTTTTTTACTGAAGGCTGTCGGTTTTTCAAGCTGTGTGTGGTATAAACAGTCAATAATTAAAATTAAAACAATTGACATTCAATCCCAGTTAGGTCTTAGGACCAATTACCATGGTAGTACTACCATACGAAAGTAATGAGACATCAAGCTAGTACTTTATCTACAAAAAGTTATAGCTGAGTTAATATATTATTTGCATAGATGTGTACTATTTTCTTCACGATATACGAGTATATAGTGCAGTGGCTAATTTTGTGTGTGATTAAGAAAAAAAGGTAAGAAGAAACGACTAACGAGATTGTCATTTGGCATGATTTACTGTTTTCTTTTTAAATGGGCAGAATACCTTAATTTTTTACTCCTAATTAGATCCAACTAACAAATTGGATTATATTATAAAATATTATCTACAAGCATATGAAAACATGTTCTAACCCATACCACAGAATAGATAATAGTACTTACAACACACCCAGTTGGCAGCGTGCCCAGCATGCAAGTAGGTTTACCTCGTTGAGTTGCAATGCTGAATCATTGCGCCAGATAAGTAGGTACCAACGTTTTAGTCATGCGTCACAAATCCATTTAAATTATTATCACTATTGATAATTTACTGTAATGTAGATTATTATTCTTATTACTTAACCTACGGGTTGTTACACATTTTTTTAATAGATTAAGGTCCGATTTTTCAATGGTCAGATAACGTCCTGTTAGATAATTCCCTGAATTTTCACAACCATGCTGAGTCTGTGATTAAGACAGATAAATTGTTGTCATTCTTAAGAAATAATCATTAGTTAGCATCAGTCCATTAATTTCGAAATGAAAGACCCGAAAAACACGAAGCAGATAATGGATCAGTTAAATTTATCGATTCAATCAGTTCGTTAAAGTGCAATTTAAAGATCGGCACTTAATCTGGTCTTCAAGTACAGCTGCTCAAACACATCGATAGGACGAGCGGTTTTCGGAGACAGATTTTCAATCAAGCAATAGAAAATATTCTATCATCATGCAAAAATTTTTTAATACAATAACTATAAAGCTTATTAAAAATCTAACGGTCATACTTGCGCACTCAGAGTCGTTTAATGATTACTTAAACGAGTCCTTAATGTAGAACAAGTCTACACTAAGGATTCACGTAATTAATTATTAAACGACTCTGTGTGCGGCAGTTAGCCTTGTTACTGCAGCTTGTGTGTGCAGCTAAATAGCTTCACTTAAAAGATTTTTAGCAAAATCAGATGAGCTTCAAGCACTGGAAAAAATATATGCCATTATTAATCATATTACCGATAATAATCTTGTTGTGATCAAAACAAATAGACTCAATAAAAAATGACAAAGTTACCTCTAAACATAAGTTTGAAATGAAATATCTTTTTGGATTTTATTTGAACGGGCTAAATGCCTTTATTAACTACCTAATACATAAATAAACACTACATCTAACTTAGCTAGCTACAAAAACAGTTGGACAATCTACAAGCCCTAGTAGCCCTATAGATAATCCAAATGTTCTAGCCCACTACCAGTTGGAAGCGTATCCAGCATGCTGGCGGCATTGCCTCGTTTAACCACAATGCTGATCCGTTGAGCCAAATAGGCACCAGGATTTTTGCTAGTTATAAATGTATCATCGAAAAAAAAAACAAGTACGTTTTATATAATGACAAAAAACTTAGTTATGGTACGTTTTCGATTAGGCATCTAATTTTAACGTAATCACGCTTTTTTTGGATGTTTATTCAATTTTTACAAGCGCGCGATCTTTTTTCTGTATTACATCAATGCAAACCGACAGTATGTGTGAAGAAAGGAAAATAATAAATGTCATTGACGCGGGATAGCGCCTTAATACAGCTCTGTTTAACACGGAGCAATGCTTATCACGTATTAAGCACCGTAAGGAGGTTTTCTTGCGTAAGTAAACCTTGCGGCGTGAGCAGCACTATTTGTTTATCTTAGAAATGTTTTGTTTACGAACCTGTTCTTATGTTTAGAGGATATTGGTATTGACGATGCGAAAGTATGTTTATTGTTTTATTAGTTTGTCTTTCTTTGACCCAGCAACGAAACAACGACGTACTTAACATGATTTTTAGAGTTCCGTGCCTCAAAAGGAAAAAAAGGAATCCTTACAGGATCACTTCATTGTCCGTCTGTATTTCAGCCTGTCTGTCTGACAAGACCCCTTTTCTCAGAAACGCGTGGAGGTATCAAGTTTAAATTTAAATCAAACTAGCTCCTGCCCGCGGTTTCACCCGCGCGGAGATACATATTGGATTTTTGCGCGGAACCCTAATTATTCTTCTAAAATAAAAGTAGCCTAAATTACTCCTTATAGCATCAGCTATCAGTCCAGCCGTTTTGGAGCTGGAACAAACAGACAGACAGATAGACAAAATTTTAAAAAATGGTTGTATAGGTGCCGTTTATACTTTCATATGCGTTTAGTAAAAAGCTGTTATTTGGATGTTACAAACAGACACTTTAATTTTATTTATTTGTATGTATTTATAGATGATGTCTGCTATATGATGGTAACGGCTAAGTGGTTTATTAGTTTATTATCTTCTTCGCAAACGCCAAAACATATGGCTTCAATTGATACAGTTAACAACATTGATCGAAATCTATACAAATTTAATAGCACAATTCAGCTCAACTATATTGACCCTTATTCCTTTTTCAATAAAGATTTTTCTAACAGTATGTTTGATTTTGAACACTGTCCATTTGTCTTGGTGAGGATGAGGGAAGTGGTTACGCCCTTTTAACGTTATCGTCATTGCAGCAAGGATATCTGGACAGATAAAGTGCGTACGCTTGTTTTAATAAGAAATGAAGTTAAGTTGGGCCTCAGAAATGGTTAGACAGAAAATAAATGAAACGGTATTCTTCATATGTTACAGAATAGCAAGGGGACCAAGTATTATTATTTTTTCTTTTTATTTTTTAAGAACCGTGCTGTTGTTCTTGGGACCTTTACAGCGTCACCGAACTGTGGGAGTTCGCAGAAGACGCTCAGCCCTAAAAAAGTGGTGTTTGGCAACTAGCTCAAGGGTGGTCACGGTGGTACAGTCCTCGGCTTGGACCGTCGGCGTGAGAGGGGGAAAATCGGGAGAGAATAACCCCGCCGCACGAATGCGGCTGATTGAAGTGGGCCCTAACCTAGCTATAGCTACTTATCGCGGGACCGAGGGCGGGCGCGAGGTGGCGCTAGCGGATTTTATCATACAAAGTTTGGAACTGTATTGCACAGGACTAGGGGTAGTTTTGAAAAAATTAAAAATACACGTTTTTTTTTAATTTTATGTTTATTTGTACCTAGTTCTGAGTGAATCGAACCAAGGAATAAAATTTTCCATTAAAAAAATAGGTACCACTCTGTTTACCCCTTAGGGGTTGGGGTCGCCCACAATAATTTCATAGTAGGTACTTATAATATTTTATCATAATTAGTAAAGCGTAAAATATGTAGTTATATAATGCCAATCAAAAACTGTTAAAAATACCACTTTGAAAACAACCAGCTTTTTGTTAGATAACTATTTGAAGATCAAGGTCAACTTGAATATAAAGACGCTATTTAAATTATGAATGTAAATCTATTAATTAATGATCACGATAAACTACATACGAAAAAACGTGTTATAAAGAACTTATAGTGATAAACTAACTTATAATCCATCATTTTTAGACATTTGGGTAAGACTATGTCTAGACGTTTGGGTTTTTAATTGTACCTATTTTTTTAGCAGAGCCCCGATCGCGTTAATTTGAAATGACAGCGTACGGTTATGAGTTAGTTGTGGTTTGATTCCAACTGTAGTTTAGTTTCGGTTCACCTGTGTAGAATTTTTTTCACCGTTCATTTGACAGCGTGTTGTCGAGAAACGTCTCAACGTTTGGTAAAACTATTAGCGCGATACGAAACGGTCAAAAAGCTGTAAAGCGGTTGTAGTTTAGTAGCGGTTTGGTTGATAATTTTTAACGCGATTGCCCTCCAGTAAACCCTTTTTATCGCTTTACCTTTTGAAACCAAATTACAATGGAATTTACAACCATATGATAAAAAAAAACAATTCAAATTGAGAACGTCTTTTTCGATATACTTACGTATAGTGCAATGCTACATCAATGGATGTACCAACAAGTGATTTTACAACATCACCATCACCATCATCATCATCAGCCCGTAATAACCCACTGCGGAGTATTGGTCTCTTTTTGATTCTGCTATTCTCCAGATATCTCGTCACTCGTCGGAAACCGGATATAAATCGGATGACAATGCAATACAATGATGTCTCAGAGCTAGTCTAAAGATGGAGCCAGAAGGCAGCCACATGAACTCTGTAATAAAACGACGTAACCCCATAGAGCTTGGGTTCGTTTGATTTGTCTTTACAAGTACTTTGATTCTAGATGTCTAGGGTTCTGATGATGGAGCAGAAAGGTGTTCACAAGATAGCCGTACCAATTACGTATTATATAAAAACGTTTTTCTGTTATATTTATAACTAGCTTCTGCCCGCGGTTTTCACCCGCGTTCCCACAGGAACCGTCAAACCGATCTGTCAAATTAAATCAACTTGTCAACATTATAAAACTTTCCAGGATAAAAAGTAGCCTGTGTTACTCTCCGGTCCATAAACTATATCTATGCCAAAAATCACGTCGATCCGTTGTTTCGTTACTGTGTGAAAGAAGGACAAACCAACAAATCAACAAACACACTTTCGCATTTATAATATTAGTATGGATTAGTATGGATTTCCACAGAAAATAACAATTTACTGTGTCCCAACAGAACACTGGACATATCAAAGTAAATCAAAAAACACCAAACAATGGTAATAAAATAGAAAAATAAAACACAATCGTAATTAAGACTAAGAATATTTATTAAAATTATAAAAAGCGACTTTAAGTGAGAATGATAATTACGAGTAATACACGTCTAGCCATAATACCTATCAATTTTTTCAGTATCCTTTGGTTTTATTATTCATTAAAAATAAGTATCTACTAAAATATATATCTTATTAGTGTATTGTTTGGATGCTATCTACATAAGCAAAGAAAATAAAAACTCACCAAGCGAGTTATAACGTAAAGTACCTATCTCGTTTTAAAGTGTAGAAGGTATCTAGGAAGTTAGAAATACTTGATCACCTTGGCAAATAAATATTTCAGGAAGGTATCTCGTGGATTAGATTATATAAAAAACTGCGATAGTAAAATAATCGAAACAAACTAACGTAGACATGAAAAAACAAGTGTTGGTTAGTCGGTTTATATATAAAAAAATATTCACTACGTAAAAAAATTTACTTGTATCAAAATTGACGAAATGGTTTATACATAATTAATACTAGCTGCCGCCCGCGGTTTCACCCGCGTGGAGATATTGGATTTCATGGGTTTTATTTTATTGCGCGGAACCCTAATTATTTTTCTAAAATTAAAGTAGCCTAAGTTACTCGTTGTAACATCAGCTATCTGCCAGTGAAAGTCCCGTCAAAATCGGTACAGCCGTTTCGTAGATTACCCGGCACAAGCAGACAGACAGACAGACAAATAAAAAAATTAAAAATTGTTGTTTTTTAGAGGTAGGTACCGTATACTTTCATATGCATATAGTAAAAAGCTGTTACTTTGATGTTACAAACAGACACTTCAATTTTATTTATTTGTATTGATTTAGATATTTTTACCAAATATTTTTAGTGTATATGAATTATAATCCCTTTAAAGTATTCAAAAATATGTAAATTGTAAGCGTACCACTTCATCAATTTAATAATATTTTTATGAACCTAAAATTTCATTGTAGCCAAGCACCAAAGTTTTAAAACATCGTAAAAGCAAATTTTATACCTCAAAGTTTGTTAATTTTGCGTCGCTCATATTTTTAAACGTATACTTTAACACTCGAATGCGAAGTTTGAATTAATTTTTTTGTTGTTTTACGTTCATAAAAGTATGCTGAAAAAGATTTAATTAACTACGGGCCTAGCGAATTTATTTTTCTGCGCGGCCCTGCAGTCCGCTAAAAAATCGCTATAGACCTGTTACGTTGGACGGGTCTGACAAGTCCCCCTTTTTAGAGATCGAGTGGACGAGGGCCTCCTTCTACGAGGATGCCACACGTCCTTTTGAATAAGAGCGCAGGAAAAGACGCATCAAAACCGGAGCCAACTCTGGAGCACACGCTTTTAGGACAACAGCCACTTGACTTACGCACATCAAAGGCCATTCCTTGCGTAGGTACCGCCCTCTGTGAGAAGCATTCTTCTGGCATAGAACTCCCACATGGCTCAGTAACTGGTGGTGTGGCCCCCATCGTCAAAATCGAGTTGGAGGCAAATGAGATTACCCACAAGATGGGCCTTCTCTTTTGCACTGTGGGCCAGAGTGCAATCCGGCTTTCGTAAAGTTGGTAAGGAGATCCAGCAAAAATTGTCTTCGGCGGCTTAGCTAAGGACCAAAAATCTCAACTTCAGACCTGTGACCTTCACAATAGCCCTCTTGGTGGATCTGAAGGTTGCATTCAGCTCTTTTTTCATCTTGGCGTCATTTGGTAAGTCCATTGGTCCAGGGTCTACAAGTGGCGCTGAAGAATTTGATGAGATTCTTCAGCGCAACACTTACTGAACTATAGACGACTCCTCCCACCGACGCGAATCACAGAGTTAGGAATAAAGTATCCCATGTCCTAAAGCATGACGTCCGAGATGAAAATATTGATTTAAAAATAATTTGTTTATAAAGTACCTACGAATCTGTTATTGGCAGTATGTGTAAAAATATATTTAAGCTTGTAATTTTACCTAAGTGCTGTTTATTTTGTTTAATAAAAAACAATCAAAAAAACATGAAATCTCTACTGCTCGACCTTTTGAATAAAATGCCTATTTATTTTTTAGTTAATTCAACTCTTGAGTTGAACCAACCATCAACTAGAGTCAAGACTCTGGTTGATGATTACTGAAGTATTTACCTACATATCAAATTAATTAGTTCTGGCGTCCAAGTAAGAGAAGTCAATAAATTACCATATTCTTAAGTTTTGTAGTTTGTTTTTGTTACGGTTCTTTTTTCAGTCTGGAATGTTTAAACTTTTTGCTGCGATTAAAATATATCTTGGAAACTTCTGGCTCTTTAACTAAATTTTTTGCACATACGGTAAAAATAGATGATTAAAAATGAAGTAACTTATCTAAAGCAGCAAAAAATGGTGCATTATAATTAGCGCATTGCAGTGCCAAGCAGGGCTTTGTCTTTCAAGGTCATATGAATGGCGCTGTAGGTTGCTTCTACCATCATTAGACGCTATTTTAACTGAGCCGAAGTTTTTGAGTGTTCCGAAATTTATTATCATTTTATTATAAGTATATTCCTCCTTTCCGCACGAAGCGTTATGCTGCTACGTTTATTTGGCGTACCGCTAAAGAATGGAACTCTTTGCCCGAGTCTGTGTTTCCTGATCGTTATATTCTGGGCCTCTTCAAGTCACGAGTGAACCGATTATATTAATATATCAAATAAATTAAATAAATTTAAACAAATTTAAAGCAAAACATTTTTTTTTTCAAAAATCCTTTACTTTGAAATACGATATATTGCGCGCACGCGCTTGTGTGTGTGTGTATGTGTCTTAATGTGTGATTGTGTGTGTGCGTGTATGTGTTATGTGTCACTATCATCTACCTATATCCAAAAATATTCAAAGAAAACGTGCCAAAACCTGGCAAGCATAATTGTAGTATTTCTTAAAAGCAATTTAGAAACACCTTGACATTCAACTAAAGAGGCTGCAAATAAAAAAGCTTCTCCATTCCAACGTCTCCGTAACTAAAGTTTTCCACAAACTCTTAATTAAATGCCCCACTAACCACAAGAGATAACAGAGTGTCGTGCAATTCTATTTTCAGTGACAATGCAATTCTACACTACATTTGTAGAACAGTAGAGAAACTTCACGAGAAAGATAATAAAAGTTTTGACACGCTTAATCTGTACGTAATTGGTACTGTAATTTTGTTGCCACCTTCCCTCTTCATCTTCTGGACCCTAGATATCATTCGGATTAGAGTACTTGTAAAGATAAATTAAAAGAGTACAAGTTTGATGGGGCAACGTCATTTCGTTATAGAGTTCCTGTAGGCACCTTCCAGGTCTTTGGGGCAGCTTAGACGCTCATGCAAACGTACGTTTGCTTGTCAGAATAACAACGCTTTTGTGTCAAGCGCGGATTTCGTGATACTCGAAATTTATTTATTTATTTATTTGGTTCACCAACGATTGTTACATTGTTTCTTAATTAAACGTAACATAATTTATAACATAGTTATAGTACATATTGCTAAATGCACAACCAATTAAAGGTAAACACAGCGTGCAAATTTAAATTAAAAAAAAGAGTAACGTCTAAAATAGGTACTTGTTGACATAATAGTTTACAAAATTTTGAAATATTTAGTTAGGGATTTTCTTAAGCAAATGCGCGCTTGACGCAAAAGCGTTGTTATTCTGACAAGCAATCGTACGTTTGCTTGAGCGTCTAAGCTGAGCCCCTATCATCAGACCCGCTCTGATATATGTTGCTTTGCCATTAGATTTACATATTATGTATGTAAAATTTTGGCTCAATCTAACACCTAGTGGGTCAAATTTAGCTTGCAAGATTTGAGGCTTACTAACAAGGCAAGTTAAATAAAAGCTTGTTTAATTCGACTTTATTAAACTCGATAGGTTAGCATGTTATGTTTTTTTTTTAATGTTATTTGGTAACGAGACGAGTCGTTTGTTGGTAGTTTGCCTGATGGTAAGCATAACGCCGGCCCATAACAATTGCAGTGCCATCCAGAACCTTGAAACACAAAGGCCTGCGTGGTACTGCAGTGCGCTCGTTACCCTGAGACATTAGGTATTAAGTCTCATAAGTCCAGTAATTTCACTGGATACTCTGCTCATCAAACCGGAACACAGTAATGCTTGCACACTACTGCTTGGTGGCAGACTTCACGAGCAAAGCGGTGGTAACAACCCAGACGGACACTCGCAGAAGAGTTAGTCCTCCCACTTGCAAATGTGGTCGAAGACGGTGAAAAATAATAAAACGTAGAGTACAACTGGTGCTGCTATCGAAACACATCAATAGGTGCTTGGTGACAGATTTTTCATCTTAAGGATGATAGCTAGCCTGGTGGACACTACACTATTCCAGGTACACTTCTGCTCATCCACCTTAAAAAAATTAAAGATTCAAAGATACAACAGAACCATCATAATAATGGTAGCCATCAGTAAGTGTCAGATATTTTTAGTAAATAATTAGTAGATAATTTTGTAGTATTTTATTTTGTAATGATGAATGCTTTTATCTTATAATAGACGTAGTCATAAAACACGAGTGCGGTAATGTAAAGTAAAAAGAACGCGTGTCTAATATCTTGGATTATGAGCGTAAAAGCGATGTAATAATAACCCATTTTACGAGCACGTGTGTTGAAAAATATTTTATTCTTATCGTTGCTTCGAAAGCCTGGAGAGCCTATATTCAGTTTTTCCTCGATCAGTTACGACTTACGCCTAAACTGTTGTGCTGGCTTGTAATAGTCTTATTTAACCGATGCATTGCAATAAGAGAAACACAAGGAAAACACTTTTGATGTGTAAACAATAATTGAGATCCACATATCACGCTTGTTATATCTTATTTTATCAATCAAGCAATATTTAAGTGATTAATCGGCCTAAGGTTGTTTACTGAGCTGTAACTTATACAGAGTGGTACAAATACAAGTCCCAACAACATGTTTGAACTGGTCTGCAAGTTTACAAGTTGTTGTGGCGGGTCGACTTGCTCCACATTACATTTGGAACGTTATTTTATTGTCAGTGTAAGTTTAACAAGCTGAGATGGCTTACTGAAGGAGTTTTTCTAGCGCGTTAAAAGTTTCTTTTTTGTTTTTAATAGTTGCTTGCAATTACGTCTGACGGTTCAATGTTTTGTTTTCGTAACTTTTTAAATCTTTATGCTTTTATTGAATTGATTCTGAACATCTGGTTTTCTATACTTGACTAATAATGTAGACAAACTCGGTGGATGCCAAACAATGATATCAATACATCGCTACCAACGACATGATTCGAATTTGAATTTCTATCTATGTCATTGGTTGGTGAGCTGTCAAGTTAGCTTACATTATTGGACAACTAAGAAAATCTCCACCGTAATATATAAATTAGTATGAAACCTACCTAAAAGTACATAAAACGAGAAATAGAACTAGAAAAGTGACTGCTTTGGTCACAACGCTGTGTTTTCTTCCGCACAAGCTCATTGAAGAATATACTCGTATATACAGATTGGTGGACAATCACTGAGCAGGACAACTGGTGGAAACAACTGCTGAGCAGAAACCTTCAGGCAATAAACTAAATTGCTTAAATTTGATTCCAGCCGTCGACATTCATTAGTGTGTGTGAAACAACTTATTACATTTCGCTATGAAAGGTCCATTAATGTCACAGTTTCTGAGAGTTCTGCGATGCCACGTTTACTTTGGGTTAGTGGTTCAGCGCGTGTCATGAAAATGATTATTTTAACCCAATATCTCAAATTCCATTCTCAGTGTTCGTTCGAAATGATTGTCCAAATTTAAGATTTCGGGCAATATGATTCCAACTCTATAATTTAAAAAATAAATGAAGCTAGCTTTTCCTTAAACAAATGTTTTGAAGAACAATCCTCAAAACATTCCTTCTATAAAGACCCGCTCTAACAAAAAAGCATTCCATTTAACTGTCCAATACACTATCGTTCCAGCGCAAAGTGGGTGTAATGTAAGGGCGTGTAATCAAGTTAAAAGTTTCACCAGCCCTCGTGGCGTTAATTCTATTATTAAGTTACGACGTTCGGATAGAGGTAACTTTTTACAAGCTTTCTCTTAGCTTGTTTTTCGGCGAATCTTGAAATGCGATGCTGACCTATATCGCAGAATAAACAATAGTAGGCTATGTCAAACGTTTGTTAGACAGTGTTGTAGAACTAAGTGGAAGTGGATGGGACTTATAGCTGGCGAAGTGGAGGCATTTGAAATTGGTGCTTCTCTGAGTCTGCCAAAGAGATTTGCATGAAGGCTTCTTTCTGAAAACCTACGTTGAAAAATTTAAACTTTACAAGTATTGGCTTTTATATTTTAAGCGTATTAACCAGGGAAATATGATATTGACTGACTTATGTCAAACTATTATTTTGATATTATTTATTAACAGCACTTGATAAAGCAAATGCCTATGCTTTCAAACAGCAAATGCTATTTGAAAACATTTTTATATCTTATCCAATTCTGGTGTCACGCATCTAAATTAATATACACACTATCTATACTTTCAGAAAAATATATTGTAATTGGAGTGTTGCGTTTGACAATCTCAATGATTAAAATCAGCGACGATTCGGTCGAAAATGTTTCTTTTCCTCAAAACAGAATTAAATAAATAGATTTTTTTAAAGCCAGCGTTTCGGCCGGTTACTAAAGGATTATATTCTCCGCAGTAATCACTTGAACCATCCGTAAGCAGTTTGTTTGTTGACTGTATAAGTATACCAAGATTCCATCTATAGTCTATGTTCGTTATATGTGTATGAAAGACTTTAGTATACGTTCAAACGATCCGAACTCATTAATATAATACCTTCATCATGTTCATATTGTTCTTTTGACTGCAAATAGGCACGGCCTTTTTTGTAAGCCTTTGTACCCAACTCAGTATGGATCTGTCATACTGTTCTCGACTACTCCCATAAGAGGAGGCATTTTTTATTTTGATACATTTGGACGTTCGATACAATCATTCTGTCAATGTTGCGAATAACGAGCGTGATACGTAACTACAGACCAGTAAACCTAGACGCCGCATAATCCGCCGCATTTTGCATGAGATCGCAATCGTTAAATTATATTGGCGGTGGACGAGGGAAGAGAGTGAAGACGGCGTGTGGTAATTGGTTCGGCTTGGCGGCTTTAAGCAGTGATACTGCTTAACCTTGACGAGCCCCCTTGGTGCCCGGCTAAGCGGAGTCTATAGGTTTAATGGTCTGTGTACGGAACCAATTGGAGGATTCAATTTCAAATAAGGATAGGTCGTTAGCGATTCACTTACAAAAGTCATATTATTTAATAATTTAAAAAAGAACCACCAATCTGTACTGTTTTTACTCTAGATATATTGCAGACAATTGTAAAATAAAAAATACTCTCAACCATGCACACACATTTCATTCTCTCACGCATCCCTGTTTTGGTTATACGTTAAGACAACAAAAATTCAATGTTTTGTCTGAATGCTGTCTGTGGATTCAGTGAATACTGAACAAAATAAAGTGACGTCAGAGTATGTTTTGAGAACTGTGAGTCATGATGAACGGCCGCCGAACGGGTTGCTTATCTCTTGATGAGGGTTATGTCATGTCTTCCCATAATAATATCAGTAACATCCATATCTTAGTGAGTATTACTTGGGACTTTATTGAAAAATAAAGCCTGCGCGACACGGCATTGCACTCGTTACCCTGAAACATTATGTACTAAAGCGGCTCGTACACCTAATGCATGGTAGATCAAGCATCAATCACGGACCACACGAAAACCATGAAAAGATCACGATCCCCGCTTGACGCACATCGTACCCTCTAAGGTGGAGCTTGGTAGTTAGTCCTACTAGTAAAATAGTTTGAGAGCAACTGCGTATTCAGTGCAGAAGACACGGTAAATAAACGGTGTTGCGCAAATGATGTATCTGAAAGCAGAGCAGCCGTCACTTTGAGCCGAGGCAGGGAATGAAAGAGACATCAGTATCTGGCTGTATTGCTGTTCTGGTTTGTTTCGTGGATTTTATTTTCGTGGATGGTTTTACTTCAAGCCGCGCTTGCGCTTGTATTATCTCGTAATCTGTGCTTGATGCAAAACCATAGTTATTTTGACAGTAAGGGGCAGTGTAGACGCTTATTCAAACGTACGTTTGCTTGTCCGAATAACAACGCTTTTGCGTCAAGCGCTAATTTCGTGATACTCGAAATGCGCGCTTGACGCAAAAGCGTTGTTATTCTGACCAGCAAATGTACGTTTGCATATGCGTCTACGGTCTGCATAAAACGCAAACATGCATAAGCGTGTAACGCCGGCAATTGTCTATATTATAGATTTACCTTCGTGCACATCGTCACTCAAACTCTAAAGCGTTTAAATTTTTAGGTAATTTGGTTCCCAATTTTTAGGTAACAGCCTCTAGATGATACATGAAAATTACTAGGTCCTATTGAATTTTTTAATTTTCATTTGAATGAGACCAGCTGCTTCACTTGAGAGTCAATTTTAATGTACGATCAGCGTGTTCTTCATCTTTGACCACACCGACACATGAGATATAATAGCGAACAAAAACAGTAGGTATTAATTTAGAAATAATTGTACCTACATTGTACCTAACGTCATTTGATGGTCAGAGTGATCAGCCAAGATTAAAAAGGTGACGTAATCATTATCCATAAGACAATTCAGTTAATTATGCACGCGTACTTATTTTGTAATTACTGTAATATTGTAGTCGAGTCTGAGGAATCCATTAAAAGTAACCAGTTCTTTATCATCGGATAATTTTAAATGTGGTAGTATCTTGAGTTCTACCATATTATTATTATATATATTCAATGAGGAGATGAGTTGAGCGCGTCTGTCTGTAATAATTATTGCAGTGCCACTTGTTATGGATGAATGAAGAAGCAAATTTGGCAATGCACCGCGCGCATGCGCTCATCACAGTTTCAAGTCTATAACTATGAATTTGTTTGTCAATTCGATTTTAGCTTCTGTCCTCGGTTTTGCGGATAAATGGTGCCTATAATTACTACTCAGGGATATTATAGCTACCTATTATTAAAAAAAAAATATATTAGTAAAAAGTTTTATACCTATTTATAATTTGATTGGTGGATCGAGATATTTGCTGTAATAAACCGCAAAAAAACCTTTACCTCTTTATAATTTTAGATAAGATAAAGAAGTATAGATTAGTATAGAACAATTTCAATTAACATCAATTCGTTTGGGAGATGAAGAAACTTTATAGACAGATATACATAACAACTCTGTATGGGGCAGCGTAGAAGCTTATGCAAACGTACGTTTGCTTGTCAGAATAACAACGTCTACGCTGCCCCTATAGGTTCTACTTCAGGTTCTGCTTCGTATTTCATTGAAAATATACACAAATGAATAAAACTGACATACCTAGTGTACACATATTGTAAATTTCCTTTCATATCTCACGCCTATACATAGTCTGCAAAGTTTGATCTAAGTAACCAGTTCGACGTCTTTAAGAAACTACTAGCCAAACAAGACTGGCCAAGTAATTTACCTCAGCTTGAAGTCTGGACTAGCCTCGGATCACTGGGCAAAGAATTTGTTAGGTTCTCGTGAAATTAAGAAACTTTCTCAAGTAAAGCAGTCAGAACGCACATAAAGGTTTTGTTGACAGATTTTCCAACTGGAGGATAGTGACCAGGTGGTAAGCACTCAAAAATGGCCGTCTCCCAAGCTATGACTGTGCTACGCAACGGATTTGGTTGAAATTAAAGACTAAATACAGCCTCTTAAAACAAAAAGTGCACACAAGCATCGTTGACGATTTATTGACAAAGAATCCTGTTATCTGCTTTTAACTACAATTTGGCTCATAAAGATTAAACACCTACAAAAGTTAAACACTGCGGTCTTATGCTTACGCCTGATAATTTAAGTAATTTTGCTAAACTAAATTGCTCAAAAATACTATTCAGGTGCTTAGGTAAGAAGGCTATAAAGACAAAATTATTATTAATATTAAAGATAAAAAAAACTTAACCATCATAATAATGATCTTCAAATTATTTTGAATTTAATTGTATTTTTTCTGTTCTATGTAACATTGTATGTAACTTTTGGTTTTTGAAGCTATGATGGGTCAGTGATGTTGTTTTATGATTCGATTAGGTATGAGTTATGACTTTGAGCTTAAGCTTGCCGTCTAGGAAAACATCGTGATACATGCATTTTCTAGTTGTTGAAGTAGTTAGACACTTGGGTAGTTAATTACCTCAAGGTATAAATCATTCGCCAAATACCTATCGCTGTGTACCGTCAACTGCAATTGAGAGCTAGTTCTCAATTTAGGTTTAGGTTATCGATCACACCGTTATTTAAAATCCGATAAAATAGTGTCTGTAACCTAGCAAAAATTTCGAAATACTTAGCTTTTAATATTACTGTACCTACTTATGTGAATGCTCTATAGACTATAATATTCCATAAAATTAGGCACAATGAGTAACTTACTACAAAACAGACATAAATGGTCCGCGAGTATCCCTACCTCGCTGTAGGTGCTAGGTTATCTATTTTTGGTTTATTATGATATAGCATACAGAATATACATTTTGGGAACATAATCTTTTCGTAACACCGTGTATACCAGTAGCTTTAATTCCGTGGCTGAATTTCCAGTGCATCTTCACCCTTATATGCCTATCACGTTCTCTTGCTTGGCTTCATAACTCGAATTCTGGTATAGACTTCGCAACGTTTGACTTACTAATTAGGTTTCACTTCTCACTCGCGTCGACCCTCGTCAATACTCGTAGGTGTTTAGGTTGTTTATGCAAATGTAGTTGGGACCTAGATCTAATTAAAATTGGTTACCAATGTGAATACAAGAAATTGATGTGTGTTGATGTCTGATGAGCGAAAAAAATAGGTAGAGGTATAAATAGGTAGATAAAGCGAGGAGACTACGGCCTTTTGACCAAATGTAATTTGTGTTAGTAGTACTGTAGAGATTATCAACTTCGTCTACAACTGCATCAGTGGGTGGCGATGGGAGCCGGAAAACATCCTAGAAATGAAACTATATTCAGTATAACGGACAAACTTTTCGCGTGTTCCTATCCGTAACGTGCACTTTGAACGCGCCCAAAAGCAAAACTTTGTGCCTACACCGTGCTTATACTGCATACCTACTAAGTTGATGGCTGCGATGGCTGGCACATGCGTCACACTCGTGAACGGGTGCTGCTTGTGGAATCTCGTCCGCTCCGATTGTGTACTCAATTAAGTATTCTATTTTTAACATTTGTATTTATATAAAACTATATGTATATATAACATGTATGTATGTCAACGACACTTTAGTTAGGCTTTCGGAGTAAGTTTACTTTTGTTAAGTTGATGATAAGTAAGATTTTTTGTTTTCTGTATATATAATTTAAATTATCAAACAAAGGGTGCGAGCCCTGGAGCTTGCAGAGGAAAATATATAAATAAATAAAAAAAAAAATGTTGATGGCATGAAGGCAAATTTGAGTTATTCTCAGAACATTTGATAACCCACGAGTCATGATATTATTTTCTTAATATTTATACTCAAATTGATTAAGCTAAGTGAGACCCTAAACTAAATTTTGAAAAGGTAAAATGAAACTGTGTTCTACAGGTCATGGATTCAACTTTAGATACGTGCTTCTCCAGTATAAAGGTGCCAACTATGTAATATTCTTATGTTTGAATGGTACAGTTTAAACTAATTCTAAGAGCTCTATGATACAGTAGATACCTTATTAGGTAGAGTTGCTACTGATTCAGGAACAGTTAGTACAGTAGCCTTAGACAAATGTTCCAACTTGACCTAATTCGACTTTCCTTAAGACCCCAGATGTTAACAGTAACTGACAAAAGCAATTGGTGCAATCTCCAAAATTAGACAGGATCTAATTCCACTCCCGGGAAATTGGTCATAAATTTTCGGTCATTCCCGGAATGTCCAGGGTATTATAAGTGCCTTCCAATTCCCATAGCTACAGCGAAAGTTCCGGGCTTGAGCCACGTTTATAGCTTTTAAGATGCTGTTTCACTCAAGATGAGTTTCTGAAAATAAATCCCGCTGTGTATTTGGAGATTAAAAACACCTGCACATCGCGGCATCGGTCTGAAGGTGTTCGAGAGTTTGCTAGAGATTTATTTGATTACTGAACGTAGCTATACTGGGTACGAATAAAAAGTGAGTAAAGAGTACGTGGAAAAAGCGACTGCTGAACATCAGCCTCTCTTTTGAATCGGGGTATTTTGCCATAATACACCACGCTTGGCAGGCGACTTGGTGATCCCAGTAGATTATGTTGTCGACCGTGGAGAAAGCTGCTTCCCATTCCCTAGATATTCCCCTAACTAGTTCTTGTGGCACCCACGCGAAGATATTAGGTGGTACTATTCTTAATTGGAACAACACGATCAGGGGCCTGTTTCATAAAAAATATTAGTCTAATCTTATGAGTAGGTATAGCCTCATATTATATATGAAAAAAAAGCTGATAATGTTAAACTAATATTTTGAAACAGGCCCCAGAGTATAACCTCATTGTTTACTAAATCAGTATGACGCTGATGACAAAATAATAAAATTGGTAGCTGCTATATTAGGAAAAATTAGGTAGGTACTATGCAGTACTTGGATATTTATTCAAACAAGTTTTTTAATCACATGCTTGGTTAATAGAACATGTTCTCGAGGCGTGTTCAAAAACCTTACCTATAACGTAAGAAACTGTAGGCCAGAGATACGACGCCGCTCCAGTTGACGCTGTAATTAATAGCAATATGATGTGGCAGGCGCGGATCTAAGGATCAAACGACATTAAACATAGTTTTTTTACGTTAAATATTTTAGTGTTATATCAATACTAGCTTCTGCCCGCGGTTTTCACCCGCGTTCCCACAGGAACCGTCAAACCGATCTGTCAAATTAAATCAACTTGTCAACATTACCCACCTCCTGGGTTCAGATCAACTTAATGATACCAAATTATTGTATAGTCATACAAACTACATATTATAATATATATACCTACTTGTCAACATTATAAAACATTATTATTGTCAGCTGTCAAATTATTGACAGCTGTCAATGTCAATTTTATGTCACACTAACTTAACCTAACTTCTGCCCGCGGTTTTCACCCGCGTTCCCACAGGAACCGCGCATTTTTTCTAGGATAATAAGTAGCCTATGTTACTCTACGGTCCATAAACTATATCTATGCCAAAAATCACGTTGATCCGTTGCTTCGTTACTGCGTGAAACAAACCAACAAATCAACAAACCAACAAACACACTTTCGCCTTTATAATATTAGTATGGATTTCATCTGATCTGAAGATAGTAAATACGATAAACCAAAATTGGAACGCTGAGTAAGTGTAATGGATGCGTAAGTCTTATAGTCGTAGAGTTTGTCTAGTATTCATCTGGCTAGCTACCACCCTCAAGTTGTATTAAATGCTGCTGGAAATTCCTGCCAAAAGGTGAAAACTTATCGGTGTGATCCGGCAGCTGTATTTGACAGCCAGCTCTAATATGGGATATTCACCACCTTTAACGACATCAAGCTAGACAGATGTCATTTCAACGTACGATTATAAAAAATGTAGATTAGGGTGCCAATTGTTCTTCGTTCTTTTGTCCGCAGCTTGGCAAGTAATGAGTATCAAAAAGACGTCACACACATTAGCTTACGTTCCAACTGTTGAGAGTATGGGCCACGGCCCATAACGCTATCTCAGTACGTATTGTTGAATGTCTTATGCCTCGAATTTTGGTTTATCTTACCTTACAAGCTAGGTTATTCACGAAAATCTATTTGTGTCTAGCTTTGGCAATAAATCATAATGCTATCATAAAATAACGATTGTACTCGGCAGTTACTGGCTTGTTTCCGGCCGCATTAGTTTGACACGTACCATAACATAAGCCATGTAACTTTGAAAATAAATAAATAACTAGTTGTTGCCTAGTTATTTTGCTATAAGCCTTAGTTGCTCTAAATAATAACCAATACATATTTATAAACAAGTTTTCCTTTAAACCTCAATCATCGTCAAACTTGTACAAGGTTATTTACATAATCGTCAGATAATAAATATGCACGAATAAAGTTTAGTTACTAACCTGTACACCGATTATGCGCCGAAAAGTTCAAGTTAACTGTTATTAAAAATTCGCTTGGCATAAATAAAGTTATTGGTATTAATTTGTTAACAAATTCAGAACTGTTTCAAGCACAGTAACCAGTAAGTTGAAATCTTGAAACACAACATGTCAAATCAATCTTAACAACGGAAATGAAAAATGCTGTTCATCAGACTAATCTAACCACCAATCTGACCACTGGGAAACACCGAAGTAAACTAAAGCATTGTGATGAACTCTCTAAATGTTATCAGAGCCTTGGGCATCGATGCATAGATGTTAGTCTTATGAGGTTTTTATCGGTACCTGATGTCAGATCTAAACCGACTAACTAACGGTCAGACCTTAGCGTAATTTGCTATAGCAAATACCGCCTTTGGTAGAGAAAACCGACAAATATAGGAGATGATAGACTCGATATTTCCTCTACCCACAGCGGTAGCTTATATATGCTTAAGTCTGAACAAGTGTTTAATTAGACGAATTTGTTTTGTACTATTTAATTTCCCATCTTTGTTTTAATCTGTAACTGTTAGTGGAGGATTAACTCTTCTGCGAGTGTCCGTCTGGGTTGTTACCACCGCTTCGCTCGTGAAATCTGCTGCCAAGCAGTAGTGTGAAAGCATTACTGTGTTCCGGTTTGATGAGTAGAGTAGCCAGTGAAATTACTGGGCCTATTACTGGGCTTGTCTCAGGGTAACGAGCGCACTGCAGTGCCACGCAGGCCTTTGTGTTTCAAAGTTTGGGTGGCACTGCAATTGTTATGGGCCGGCGTTATGCTTACCATCAGGCAAACGACCAGCTCGTCTCGTTACCAAATAACATAAAAAAAAACTTTGGACCATCTGATTATCGGTAAAGCGTCATTCCTGCTGACTTCTCGTATAGACATCAGCCCTGGTGTCAGATTTTCTAAGAAATATCCACCATTGGTAAGCAATGATAAACGCTTTGTGCGTGTACCTATACAAAGCGTTTTGCTTCTACATTAATTATTATTATTCGTACAGCTAAGGAGTGAAATTCCTCGCCTGGGTCTGAATTACCCGATCCCTATAACCACAGTTTCTCAAGACACAATTGAATAGGTTTCTGCTCTACAAGCTTGCTTCATCGTAGACCCCATTTTAGTTTATCAATAGGCAAGATATGATCAAATGCAAACCAGTATGTAAATGTATAAAAAAGTGTAAAACATTTTTCATATTTTTAATCTTTGCCATTTATTTTTGGTAGGCAATCAAGCGATATAATTTCTCAGTAATTAAAAGGTCTTAGAGCAAATAAGTGCGGAAGTTAAGAGTTAATAAATCAAGGACAGCGATCTGTCCGTTTTAAGGTCAGAACTGTCACAAATCTATACACAGTACTGGTACTAATAGAAATAGAACAAGATAAAAAGAATGTTTAGATCGGCATCAATTCACAGCACACGGTTTTTATTAGGAGGTATTTTATAGCATCACAAAAATAAAGTTTAGCACTGAAGTTCGCCCCTGGTGGCACATGAACATGACACGCCACCGAGACCTGCTGACCCGTTTCCCTTTAACCACCTGCGACTAGTCAATTTAGCCTTTAAAAAATCTCGGAAACCACCGCCCGAAAGAAAGCAGTATGTTGACTCGACACACATACCCACATACGATATCACTGCGCCCTCATTTTCAGGTCACGCGAAAAACTTTCGCACCCCTTTCACACCTTTGCTCATTAAGTCTATATTTCTATGGACTCTGAAGGAGGACTTGAGACGTTTTGATAACTTTTTTTAGTGGAATGCTTAGGAATGGTTGAGACCTGAAACGCGATGTTTACGTTATTCAAATTGCTGTCACATAGGTTAAAGCTATGTGAGATTCGAGAAAAAAGATTTCATCCCGTAGGTGCCATAAGTGCCAGCTAAGGGAATATCCAGGGAGTTGGCAGCAGCATTCTCCTCCATCAACATCATAAATACTGCGATCTCCACGACGCCTGCCAAGCGGCGCTAAGCGGTGTGTTATCGCAAAAATCCGCCTTTATTGGGAAGGCCGATTTCCAGCAGTGGACTTTTTGGCTGATGGAGATGAGGTGACACGAAACATGAACATTACCTAAAGATAAATTACTTCTAATAAGCTTTTGATTAGCTTCATTTGTATGTCAATTTCAACCTTTACTATGCAAATTTTACTGCAAGTCGCAAATTGATTATTAATATTAATGGACTATTGGAACAATCAAGTTCATTGCTCGTACTGAATCGTATCTCTCCATATAAATCCGCCGACTTCATGTGTAAATCTTGTGAAATCAACTTGAATCCGGATCTCCGTCAAACGCTCGCAGGTCGTACATAATGCACGATTGCATCTCAAATACTATGTCCGGGCGTTCGAAAGTGCGATGAATAATGCAGCCAAGCAACGTGTAAAGTACGTACATGCAAAGAGAATCCGATCGGTGTTTGAAAAGTCAGTTCCTTCTAGTTATTTGCATGAATCGGTAGATGATTGACAAAATCTGATAAGCGCTAAAGCTAAAACTAATAAGACCCGAGCTCACCAACTTATACTCGTACTTATACTTCTAAGCAATCGTTTATTAAAAGACTGTTTAACAACAATATTAATCGGTTGTTTAAGGATTAAACTATTTTTTAGAATAGGAACTTCTGGCTAGAATAGGAACTAGGGCCTAAAATTGAAAGCATAGGATATGCGCGAAGGTAACCTAACCTAACCCCGCTTTTAGTCTTGGCTTATAGTCACCGGTCAGATTTTTACTGGGTAGAATTGAATCTGAGTTGATTTATATAAGTATACATACCTACATTACTTGCCGTTAAAAGTTACATGATAGCTTGAAGCCCGTGCTTGCTGATCAGACCGGGCCGGGCGTAACTCAGGCGACCAGTAAATTTTTGTATGATATTCAAATTTCTAGCCCACATAACTTGATTCTTATTTTGATGCGGAGCTGAACGACAGGTATAAGCATAGCTTCAGTCAGTTAGACACAGTTATATAAAGATAGATGAATCAACCACGCATGTACAACGAAAAAGTAGTTTTACACTTCAGTTTTTATAGTTTACAATAATTTGATAAGAAATATAAATTTATCATCATCTTCGTCGTTCAAGACTTCCACTGTTGAACATAGGCCTTCCCCATAGAACGCCACATAGATCGGCTACTCGCCTCTTATATCCAACGGTACCCCGCAGTTTGAAGAACGTCGTCGGGGCACATAGATGGGAGACCGGCCTACACTACGTCTTCCGGTTTGTGGTTACCACTCCAGAACATTAATTCTTCCCCATCGATTATCGCTTCTGCAAGCGATGTGGCCTGTCCAAGTGTCCATTGACCATTTCAACTTGCTAACTTGGAAAACAACGTTAGTGACTTTCGTTCTCCTGCGAATCTCCTCATTTCGGATTTAATCATGTAGAAAACTCTCTCCATAACTCGTTGCGTGACTCTGAGCTTTCTCATGAGGCCAATAGAAAGAGTGCGTCTCAGTGCTAAAAGTCTTCACTGGCAACACACACTGGTTAAAAGCCTTGGTTTTCAAGCTCTACAGTATTTTGGACGAAAAGATAGACCGGCGCTTCCCGAACGCTGGCCAGCCGAATTATATATTAATTATGAATTATATATAGCCGAAATTTATATTTTACCCAGAAAACTGAAATTAAACAAGGGATACAAACCTCAAGCCCACTTCTAACCACAGACATCAGTCAAACATACAGTCCCTACATGTAGCACTAACGTCATTAGCAAAGGCCGGGTTAGAACGTAAACATTTTACATAATTCCTACCTCCAGGTTACATCGACAACATGGTATATGGATTCGTGATTTTGGACTGTTATTTATGTAGATACATCAGTGTGACATCACTTAAAAACACAAGTACCTACTTGTGTTTTTACAAGTTTTTAGATCCAGATGCTTCCGCTTTATATTGCAAGGGAACGATCTATACTAATACATAAAATTGAAGTGTTTGTTTGTAATATCAAAATAACCGCTTTTTACCAAATGCATATGAAAGTATATACGGTACCTATAACAAAACAATCATTTTTATAATTTTGTGTCTGTTTGTCTGTCTGTATGTTCCGGGTAGTCTCCGAAACGGTTGGGCTGATTTTGACGGGACTTTCACTGGCAGATGGCTGATGTTATAAGGAGTAACTTAGGCTACTTTTATTTTAGAAACAAAATTAGAGTTCCACGCAAAAAAAAACCATGAAATCCAAAATCTCCACGTGGGCGAAACCGCGGGCAGCAGCTAGTTTAAATTAAAACACCAGATGCGAAATATTTACGTATTGATTGATTAAATTATGATTAATTCTATAATGCAATGCGACATTTTGCGGCTTTTGCACATAATTATCATCTAATAAATTACATTGCTTTTTGTTGCATTGCTCTCAAAGCTGTCAAAGAATCCGGTTACTTATCGTTTGAACACTAACGCACCCGTGTTATATTTTTCCTTTTGCTTTTGTGCCTTTTTTTATATTTTCATTGTTTTAACATAAGGAACTTCACTTAAAAGCCAATGTTATTCGAAGCATAATATTACCATCATCCTTTAAGTCCATTGTCATTTAAGATTAAGTCATTGTAAAAAAAGTTACATAAAAAACGCGACTACCCTAGTCAGTGTCACTCGGGATGATGTAAGGATTCCAACGATACCCCATAGATCCAAATCTGTTCAGATATTTACAAGTTATGGTGGAAAAAAGAAACTCACATACATACATACATGAACCCTAAATACATACACACACCTTTTTGTGCAGTCGTGTAGAAAATAGCTAAAGTACTATTTTGCTTGCATAACTTGCCACTTCTTCTTAGCATCAACTCCAGCCGGTCATCTCCTGTATATAACTATTTTTTACACGTGTCTCCTCTAATGGATTGTGTATTTGAATGTATAACGTAGGTTCAGTACTTCATATGAGGTCTAGGGAAGCCACATGACGCCAGGGAATAATAATCAGCAGTAATACCTGTAATGTTACTTACTCTAATGTCGTATACGCCATAATGTAGATCATAAAATATCATCATCATTTATTCATCATTGGTCAAATTATAAGTGACTAGCTTCTGCCCGCGGTTTTCACCCGCGTTCCCACAGGAACTGTGATTTGTTGGTTTGTTGTTTTTTCAAGAAATAACGGAACAACAGAACTACGTGATTTTTGGCATAGATATTGTTTATGGACCGGAGAGTAACATAGGCTACTTTTTATCCCGGAAAAATGCACGGTTCCTGTGGGAACGCAGGTAAAAACCGCGGGCAGAAGCTAGTATTCTATAAAGTAGTTTGCTAACTGCCGTAAGATCAAAAGGTACTAAGTGTCCTTAACTGATAAAAGAAAGAATTTGAAAAGTGACAAAGGTATTCTAACCATGACTGTACGTACAACGTGGTAGATAAAAGGTCAAAAATAAAAAGCTGACAGGTCAGAAGGCAATATACTTACACCATTTTCAAAGCTGGCAACTGAGTTCTTGTTCCTTCTCTTATTTTAAACTGACACTATTTCATGATGTAATAGCTGTTAATTTATTTTTGACCGTACTATTAACCAAACCTTTTATCAAATTGTCAACTTAGTTTAGCTGGCAGCATACTAAACAAATATCCGGTTACACAACCACCAATCCACCTCTATCCATACGACCCGGATTAATTTAACATGCTTTTAAGGATAAACCCCCGTTTAAATTGGTTTTAGCTTAATCCTAATTGTAACTACATACCACAATATATATGAGAATACTTCACGGACGATGGCGCGTGTGACAGTCATAAAAGTATTGTAATTATACTAGTACTTTAGTATAAATGCGAAAGTATGTTTGTACGTTTTGTATTTATGGGTTGTATACAATGGTATGAAATTTTTTCTATTAATTTCATGAAAAATGCAATACAGTGAATAAATGTTACGTAGTGAGCTGTTCGTATGATGAAGGTCGAAGCAAAACGCTTAATAGTATGGATAATATTGTACCTTTGTCTCTTTTTATCAGCTTACACTCTTCAACAAACATATTAAAAGTTCTGAAACATGATCAATTTTTCACCATTGCATGGAAAGGGACGTTTTATAATCCACTACTAGATAATATTTCATAATCCTCATTTTCCTCAAATTGATGGTTTTGCTAGATCACTAGTGATGATCCCTAAACGATCCATAATTATTAGTTTTAATTTATTTAGCTTACAATATTTTGGAATGTGCAACTTTTTTTCTTGATAGTTAAATTGAGCTATTGAGAGATTATATTTAATAGTATGAATACTTTTAACAATCAGATTTCATCACTCATATTTGATTTATCTTTCTCACAAACATAACACGAAGTATATTCAATAGAGCCCGCAAATATAGAGTAATGAAACGCTCGAGACTTCTCCACGTAACATAATTTATTAACATCCTTCGTATGCCTCTCGGTTTTGATATTAAATTCCCGGAATTCTTTCAAGGGGCAATCACATTGTTTTCACATAAATTGGTGGTTGATTATGAAGTACTTGTTGTAATTGCTTCAAGTATTTACCCTTTCCAAATTGGTTATATGTGCTTCAAGTCTTTTAAGTAGGTACTACACATATTTTAAACTTCCGTTTAAGTAACGACTTGGTTGACAGAAGAATAAGTTACCTTGTTTGCGTTTTCTAAAAGAATTGTTCATATCAATATTATCACTAGAAATGGGACATTTGCTTTGTATTATTTCGGCGCTGTTTCGAAGACCATGATCACGGTAGGACATGGTAAACATTTCGTTTCTAGTGATGAAATTATCAGTATTGATGACCATGATTTGAAAAAGAATTGGTCGTAAACTCTTGTAATAGAACATAACCGGGTATACCATGTAGAAGGATCTCCAATGTGGCCCATAAAACTTCGGCATTATGACTATTACTTGTATTTATGATAATGTTAGTGGTGATCATACTTTTCTTAATTTTAAACACCCAAGTTAGGCTAATTTTTTTTGGTTTATTCATTGCAATATATATATATATATATATTTCATGATAGTCATGAACGTAACTTTCACTACTAAAAAGCATTTTAAACTACAAGAAACCTTAGAACAAATTGTAACAATAAACTCTGATTGAAACTACTCTGCACATAATCCAGTAAAGGTACGACTCGGGGCCGAAGTGATACGATTGTGCAACGTTGGCGGGCAGACTACTAAGTGCTACAAATCCTTCGACCAGCGTCCCCTACCCGCCACCCCACAACACAGTACACCAATAACCACACCCGCGTTCTCACTTAAACGTAAAAAATGTGGTTATGGCACGAATAACTCTGATTCTTTCTATTTCAATTGCGTTCGCGGCAATCCAGGTTAAACTGGGTGAATCCAGGGTAAACCAGTTACCGACAAACGTTTTTCAAATCAGGACATCGGAAACAGCGCCCGCGGCCTCCGCCGGAAACAATCTAAATGCCGCAAGACAGTTATTCAACGGAGAAGATTTCCAGGCAATCTCCACGACTTCCTCTTACAACGTTAAAGAATCAAAAAAACATGGCGAAGGAAACGTCCAATCACATTCCAATCAAGCGAACGTCAAAGAAAACTTGAATCTTATAAGACCGCAGCATTTAGTATGGGACAACTGTCTGGAAACGAGCTTTAGAGAAAATCAACGAAATTCGGAGACATTGCAGGATATGGAAATCGCTGTAGATTACAGGCTTGACTATCCTCAAGAAGATTCTAAAGAGGTTCAAGACATAGGCCCTGCTTGGAGTAAAAGAGTCGATAGTAATGTTAATAATTCAGCAGCTATGGCAGCTTGGATTAAGAAATACAATATATTGTTAAACAGTAAGGCGGAAGAAAGGCGTTCGCAAAAACAAGAACCAGTATTTGTTAAGAAATTAACTACATCAACAAGTCTTGACACCAGTTTGCCTGCTTCAACAACGCCAACTGCATTAACGAGTGATACTGTTTCCACTTCTACAACAGAATTTCCAAAATCCTCATCATCTGGTGGTGAATCTAATACCATTCCAGTAATCCTTATAACTAGAGAAGTGTTTAAAGAACCAATAGTACCGAATGTAACTCAAAATGAAGTTACTGAAAGTAATGTAATAGCGAGTTACACCGAAGACTGGTTCGAAGTTAAAGATAGGACGAAAATAAGATTTAATAGTCTACCACAGAGGGAAACGTATTTGGTACCAACGTTGAGATTGGAGGAAGGTTTCTACCCTTTCAGTTTTATGTCGGAGTTTTTTTATCTGATTTATCCGTTTGACTTTCCTGTCGGTAAGTGAGTTGTGTTGTTTTTGGAGATTTTACTCAGTTTTTTTATCGTCGTCGTTAAGTATAGTTTTAGCTAAGTCACGGTGTTTCAGCCGCCATAATTAAAGGCCATTTCCCATTTTAGGTTTTTAATACCTTATATAAATAACAAGCTGCTACCCGTAGTTTCACCCCCGTGGATCCCACGGGAACCACGTATTTTTCCGTGATAAACAGTAGCAAAAGTATAAAAAAGTATCTCTCCAGCCCTTAAACTACCTCTTTGCAAAAAGTCACGGTGATCCGTTGTTCCGTTGCTGTGTGAAAGAAAGACAAGCCAACAAACCAACAAACACACTTTCGCATTTACTAAAGTAAATGCGAAAGTTGTTAATTTTGACTTTCCCACCAAAACACCTTGAGCACACAACACATTAATGGTGAAGAGGGCACAAAGAGAAGTTCAAATCTTTGATTTTATGTTACAGAGGCTAACTCAGTTGAAATTTCAAAATAAAAATAGTTCGTATAAATTTATTATATTTTTAAGGTTTTTATTTAACCAAAACCACAAAATAATAAAAAAAAATCGAAAGAAAAAATCACGAAGTAACGTGTAATTTTCATATTTTTTCAATAAATACTCGATATGCTGCTAAATATTAGGACAAAAGTTAGATAACTAGTTAATTTTATTATGTGATTTTTGGAAAAAAGTATTTGTTAAATAAAATGCTATTTGAACTGTTTGTTTAATTAATGATTTATTGAAATGAAGACAATATAGATGCCACGAAAAAAAGAAAAGTGCTAAGAGGAAGCTGACCAAAGACAAAAAAAATATATAAAACTACGTTGCTATTATGCAAGCTTAAAATAAAAAATTAAATGAAGAAAAATGTTATGGTCTGTACTAAACACTATTAATTATTTAGTTATACCCAAAAAACGCTTTTGGCACGTAATACATTTTTAATCCGTCATTTTTTCACGATCGCATGCTATGTGATAGGGAGAAAGTGCGCGAAGAAATGAAGACATTTTTGCTGGCTCTTAATATGAATTTAGTTATTACACCTAAAATTATTTACATATATTAATTTTAGTATTTCTTTACACCCTAAAAAAATTAAATAAGGAACGTTGGTTACGTTTAGTTTGAGCCCACATTGACCAACGTGGTTTGAACTATGTCACAACTTTTCTTCCCAGAAGGGGTCCTTCCAGAGAAGTCTTAGCAGTGGAAACCAAATGCTACCGTATTTTCCTTATACTTCTTTACCAATAATAACAAACAAGGACTTTGTCCTTAAATAGAAAATATGTTGTCATTACCGTTTGGTTCGACTGCCAGGGAATCCTGTTAAAGCGGCAGTAATCTCATAATACCGCTTCTTTCGTTCATAAGTATCAATAATGGTAACATTTTTAAATATGTGTTAAAATAAACTATATAGACGCTTACTAACTTTCTGTTACTTATAAGTTACCGTACAACTTTTAAGGGTGCAGTTAGAATTAAAATCCATCCTCCATACTTCTATAGTAATATCCATATTAATATTATAAATGCGAAAGTGTGTTTGTTGGTTTTTTGGTTTGTTGGTTTGTCCTTCTTTCATGCAGTAACGAAGCAACGGATCGACGTGATTTTTGGCATAGATATAGTTTATGGACCGGAGAGTAACATATGCTACTTTTTATCCCGGAAAAATTCCCGATTCCTGTGGGAACGCGGGTGAAAACCACGGGCAGAAGCTAGTAAGTTTATAAAACATAACATACCTACTAACTCATGCTGACGAAACACCTACACCTTTTCACAGTTCAGAAATACCTTGTTACGTATTTGATAGTTTTTACTTTGTTCCAGGTCTTGTGAAGGACATCGTGTGGGGTGAATTCACATTTCCATACTCGTTTTTACAGGTACGTTTTTTTTCTATCTAGGTAAAAAATAGATGTATAAAACGATGAGTTAAGATTTTTGTTTATTTTGAATCTTGTCTTGTCTTAACTTAAACAGTATTATTTACATTTAGTAACTTTTTAACAAAAACGCATTGAGTAATCTTTTAAACATTCGTTTAAAATCTTTCGTAATACTAATTTACATAAAACAAACGAATCTGTATTGTAGTTTTTCAATAAAGAGTCAATCTATATATCTATCTAACGAATAGCTATCATCCAAACTTAATATATTTTAACTATTACTTTTGTTCTTAAGTGCTTACGCTGTTTACGCAGCTAACAGTTCTTCTTTAGGTACGTTATGGAAGAACTCTTTAACAGTACCAAAGGTAATTTTAACGAGCCTATCGAAAATTGGTCCACCAAACTCTTCAGTCACCTGTCTCCAGTTTTGATTCAAAAACTGCAGTACTGCTTCACCTGAAATTATGTAAAACATGATATTAGCAATAATGACAAAGTCAATTTCGTAACTCTGTTATAAATACTAAGAAATCGAAATAAATAAATAATACTAAATTGTTTATATAATTACGTATAGTCTATGATGTTTAATAATAGTTTTTAATTACAATAATTATTAAAAATGTAATCAGGTTGAAAATGTTTTGCAAAATTAATAATCTGTTGTAAGTACTTTTTTAGTAGAAATAGATAAAATTGTGGTTCAGAGTTCTGAGTGGATTTTTTATGGGCTGGTGCTATTATTACCATTAGGCAAACGACCAGCTCGTTTCGTTAACCAATAATAATAATAAGTAAAAGCCCCCTGCAACCGAGGTCTTCTAAGGGCTGAACATATTTTCTTAAAAAAAAATAGAATATTGTTCCATCCGTTTAGGACCTACAATGCCACAGTCAGACTCAAAAATATACATTTTGCGTCGGGGATTAAAAATAAAAAACACTAACTGCTTAACAAAATCAAACATTATTTAGATCACATAACATAAACGCTCACAGACTCTTACCCCTGGACTAGAATACCCTAAATCACCGCTGGGTTTATGAGACTTATGTAGATAACGAGCGCACTGCAGTGCCGCGCAGGCCTTTGTGTTTCAAAATTCTGAGTTAGCATTGCAATTGTTATATTATTTATATTGTTATATAAGCATTGCAATTGTTATGGGCCGGTGATATGCTTACCATAAGCCAAACGACTGGCTCGTCTCATTATCAAATAGTACATAAACAAAAATTACTATATTATATACAAACACAAACATCCAAGACCCGAGAACTAATTTTATGCTTACCATACACAAAGTCTGACGTGGCCAGGGATCGAACCGGGGTTTGTTACTTTGCAGGCAAGGTTACTACCAACTTATTCACAGAGCCGTTTGAAAGAGACGTTTGAGAGAGCCGTAGACTTTGGCTTCCATATGTCAAAACTATATAGAATTTTGGCATATGGAAGCGTGAGTCCACGCTTAGATTCGTTTCTGAATTTTAGCCTAAGACTTACATTTTTCACATTATTGTTAGCATTAGAAACATTGTAAAAACTGACAAGATTCTTGTCCTTCTTCTTGATCGGTCTTTACCAATTTGGAACGGGCACTTATAGTCAATTATTTTAACTTTCATGAGTGCTCCCTTGGTGCCAATGAATAAAGAATTTTGAATTTCAATTTAAGAAAATACAGTATTATGGCTAAATTATACTTACTTAGTTCCGGGTTCCCTCTGAACAGATTGGTGAGGGAGAATTGAACCCTGCCAGCGTACTTGTGCTTGAAATTCGATTCTTTGATTTCGTAATACACTTTGCCATCACGGACTTTGTCTTCAAATTTAATCTTCGCTATTATAACGAGGTCGACTGCAAAAAAAAATATTTATAATTTGTTGTCAAACTTCAACCCAAAACTTATAAAATATAGGGTGGCATAGTACCAAAACTAGGTTTGGGCGTTTAATTGCCGATCACGTAAACGTCGTTTATTTCACATTTGGTGATGAACTCTGACCTTATACAGGTAAAGAGTTAATTAAAGAAATCAAGAAAGCTTACAGACGTTTAAATTGTAAAGTCAAGAACAACACGTTAACCTTTTTATACTATTTGATAAGTGATTGTTCTTGGTAGAGGTTGATAACTTTAGGTTTTACACTCAAGCACAGAACATACGTGACTCAAGTTTCAAGTTATTAACCTTCGGGCTGACGACCCTTGCCGCTGTTTATGTGCCACATTGTTGTGTCAGTTTTGCGATGTTGGTTAACTTAATTACATACAAAATTTAAGAACAAGATGGTAGTTATTTCCTTGTTGATAGTTATGGTAATAGTTTGGGTTTAATATTTGCATATACGTCAGACTTGCTTCGTTGAATAAACATGCGTAAATAATTTAAAAATGTTAGAGTTATTTTAAGCCTAATCTATATATTATCATACGAAACTAGTCTGTTTGTACCTTTTTTGTTTTCGCTCATAGCTACCAACCTCTGACTTCTTGTAAAATAAAAAGAGTTTAAAGTGATATAAACTCAAGAAATTTGACTCACATCCGCAAGTAGTTCACGCCTTATGAATGTGATAGCCAGGGGCGTATTTACCCTAGGGCCAAAAGGGCCATGGCCCGGGGCGGCAGGCTGCGAGGGGCGGCGCAAGCAGAAGAAATTTAAAAAAGCCTACCTTGTCAAAACATAGTTTAACTAAACCCCCGTTTAACACTGGTAATTAATAAGAGCCTAAATCTCGTAAGGTGCTCGTGGGTGTAAGTTTGATACACATCAAGACGTGGGGCTTTTATATATACTGAACGGCAGGGCGGCGGGACCTGCAGGCCCAGGGCGCTGAATCCTAAAATACGCCACTGGTGATAGCAAAACGCTTTATGCGTAAAGGTAATCCACCCTTTGTCGATAGTCCAATTATTCTTGATGTAAGTCATTAGTCAGGGGCCAAGTCGAGATTTGAACCATGGTGCGTCGGATTGAAAGTCACAAAAGTTCCCGCTCGGCCACTCTCACTCTAATCTTAGAGCAATCAAAACTTGCCAAATTGGCGGCAGAGGTAGGCCATATACTCACTAGACTTTGTATTATTACTTATTCTGTGTCTAGACAACAAGACGAGCTATTACGGACTTTGCTTTTAAGGTTAGTATACCGATACCACTGATAGAAATTATACCCCTTACCACAAAAATCAATGGTTAGCCTGTTTAGCTAGACGGTGTCTAAAATTTAAAAACCATTACACAGTAAAATGATTAGAAATGTCAAACGAAGTGAGTTAGACAACGGTTTGACACTTTTTAAATATAGATCTAAGCAGTGTCTACAAGATAAACGTCTAAAATGATTGTAATCGTCGCAACAGAAGTGAGTTCCGGCGACTAGGTACTTCTTAAATCAAGGTTTGAGACCTAAATAGTTTCAGCATTTATCGGGCAGTGTTATACAGTAAGAAAAAAACTAACCGGTCTTTATTTTAGCGTCACCATCCCCGTTGATTGAAACAATCAATATTTGTCCTGTAGCTTTGTACTTTCCTTTGACTGTAACGTTGCATCGCAGAGTTAAGTCTGCAACATCGTTTTCATATCTGAAAAAAATTTTTTTTTAATAAGTATCAACACACTTTGTGCCCCCGATTAAAAAAAAACAAAATGCATCGTCCAATGTTTGTTTGAAATTAGTTTTTTCGTAATTAGTGAATAAAGGTATCCATCCAGTACACTTTCGTAAGTTGTGTATTAATATCAACAAAGCATTATTTATGTCTATGTTCTATTAGTCTGTGGCACTTTGCAGTCATATTTTCTTTTATTCTCTTGGATAACGAGACGAGCCGGTCGTTTGCCTGATGGTAATAAACGCCTGCCCATAACAATTGCAGTTCCATTCAGAACTTAACCATTAAACGTATAGTACGTAAATTAATTTACCGCAGCACAACAGCACTTTACCTATTTAATATCACTGATTGCAAACAATGCTCAACAATCCGCTCTTTACACAATTGTTCGTACAATTAAGGCGATCTAATATCATTATTGTAAGCTTTGAATATACAGATTAACAAATATTTAGTATGGAAATCATGACGTTATTTATATAAGCTTACTAGCTTCTGCCCGTGGTTTTCACCCGCGTTCCCACAGGAACCGTACCTTTTCCGGGGATAAAAAGTACCCTATGTTACTCTCCGGTCCATAAACTATATCTATGCTAAAAATCACGTCGATCCGTTGCTCCGTTACTGCGTGAAAGAAGGACAAACCCACAGACAAATAAACCAACAAACCGATAAACCAACAAACCAACAAACACACTTTTGCATTTATAATATTAGTAGGTTAGTGGGATAGTAGGATTATCAAATTGATTTATTAACGCAAATTATTTTTCACCTTGTCTCAATAAATTCAAGGTGTTAACCTTGGGTTAAATTAATGCCACGCGTTGATCGACTCTGATGAAGCTTTTTATGCAGTATGCTTTAAAAAGTCACCTTTGTTATGTTTCGTTAAAGAAATTATCATTATTATGAACTATTTTTCCAATTGTTTAATATTTTAACGCGATTTTGGTGACGTCATGACTCTAACTCATGAATCTAAGGTATTCACTATACCTAGTTGTCGCTCGCGACTTCATCTGCGTGGTATTTTCAAATCTTTTAGACCTTTCTTCACTATCGTAAGAGTTTATTTTCCAAAAAACGTGAAACACCTGTCTTATGTTTTTATTTGCTTAGTCTTATTTCCAACGTTTAATTACAAACTCTGACATAAAAAAGCGTTTTTCATGCTAACTTTAACAACCTCTTTCACCCCTTGGCGAATGAATATTCCAAATTCCGTTCTTAGTAATGCATCCACATTACAAAAGGAAACTGCTGTCCTTTCAATTTTCTATTTTCAGTGGTTTAGGCTGTGCGTACCCATCTATCAGTCAGGACATCTCAATTAATATAAATGATTAATTAATAGTATATCGTTATTATCTAGGGCCTAGATAATCACAAAATTCCCAAATATAAGTTTCAAAAAACCGGGTTAAAATCTCATCAAATAGTCCCACAAACTACACTTACAAGTATTGTAACGGGTATTATCAATTTAACAATACAATTAGTGAAATAAGTTACTATTTGAATGCTTTCAGATCAGTTTAAGTAAATCAAATATAGTGTCTTTCAAAAAGGTGGTGATTTCTTAAAAGATCGGTAACGCATCACTAGTAGCCCTAGTATTACAGAGGTCATATAGCAACCTCTTTCTAGCAGGCTGTCAATTATTTTTTTTACTTTTGATGGGCCAGTCTTTTGACTGATCTTAAGTGACGATGTTATGGAAAGACGTACATACGCCCAATCTATAAGGGAAACTGGCTGAAAAAAGAGTGGAAGCCTAAAACTGCGATAGGTTCTTCATTAATAGCCGGAAAACGTCCACTGAACATAGGCCTTCTCATGAAGTTACGCACGAAGTTCACGCTTCGCAGGCGTCTTGGTGATCACAGTATATTACTTACGATGTTGGCTGAGGAGAATGCTAATACCCATTCGCTGGAATTCTCTTAGCTGGTTCTTACGGCACTCATGGGAAGAAATGGGGTGGTACTATGCTTAACAGGGACTACGTGGCCTATAGCACGGCGGATAGGCGCTTGACAAGAGATAATCACATTCGTGGTAGTTAAGACGTCCACTGCAGAAATTATCTCGGTTAAAATATAACTTGATAAAATAATATTAATGTATCATTGCACTATTGCGCCCTGACGAAAAAGGGACTTGACAAAACACGAACTTGTCGCAAAACGGACTTTTCAAAACACGAACTTGACAAGAACGGGACTTGAAGAAACAAAAACTTGACGAAAAATGGAATTGACGAAACACGAACTTGAGGAAAAAGGGTATTGACGAACGTTGTTTCAACCTGCTGAATATAGGCCACCCATATAGAACGCCACTTGGATCACCTACTTGCCTCTTGCATCCAACGGTTCCCTGCTGTTTTGACAAAGTCGTCGGTCCACCAAGTGCGGGGCCGGAGGCTTAGCCATGCGAGTTCAGAAATGTTCCCTAGTACCACGCAAGAAATACTCACTTTACATCATCCACGATACACTTCCTCAAGCCCGTCAAGCTTCCATTATTCAGCTCCACTTTGAAGTTACCAGGCAGTTCCAATTGAACATTATCTCTCAAAGGATCCAAGGTCATGACCCCGAGGTCCGGGATGCCCTTCACAAAATGAGGGATAGCTTCTTGAATGTTGTTCTTGAGACATTCAGTCGTCCAAGTTGGACAGACCTTGATGAAGTCAGCTGTAGGAAAACAAAAAGATTATAGACTAGACTGATAACTTGATATATAAATAATATATATTGTATTCCAGTTATTTTAAGTCCACTCTGCTAATGAATTTAGATCCAAGGTTTGTGTTGCAGAAGGAACCAACAAATTGAATTCTAGGTTTACAGGAAAGTTATAGAAGTAAACAATTTATCCTGAGAGTTGTGACCATGAGAAAAGTTTGATTTATTATTCAAACCCAACGAAATCATTAAAAAAATGCCAGATTCTGTAATACAGAACTAATTTTGTAATACATGCCTCTCATGTAATACTTATGGAAACATTCATTCAGATGGTTCATGTTTCAGGAAATTTCACAAAACCATATTGTTTCTCCTTCATTAAACAATTGAAATCAAATTAACATTTGAATTTAATATCGGTAAAAAAACTGAACATTTGATATTTGCAAATCGTCAAGAAAATAGCATGTTCTTTTAAAATTATTCAATCAAGTGTACTTCGACTGTTTTTGTATATAGGTTAATACTTGTTTTCTATAACTAAAATTAGATAATTTTCACAGTATTAATGGTAGCAGTTATTTGTATAAAATAAAAACATAATGTGCGTTTAAAAAAAAACAGTACTTACGTACAACTTTCGCCAAAGAAATATTTAAAACCACCGCTACTATAACTACCTTTAATATATGGCACATTTTTCGACACATTGTTTTAACCTAAAAAAACTTAAGAAGCAATTCGCTAATTCGCGAGTGTACTATACCGGTGCTCTCTCAAAATAAACTGAGATATTTCGGCAATACTGTCGCATAAAACCAAGGATATTTTATACAATAAATAGCTGTTGCTTGTGGCTTCGCCCGCGTGGATTTCAATCATCTTTGACCTCTTTGTTGCTTAAAATCAGGCGCTAGCCTATCTGGTAAAAAAATACTAGATTAGATAAAGAGTTTAAGTTTTTTACCTACCAATAGAAATTGGAGATAGTTATTGACCCATTTCCATATGAATCTAAAATTATATACCATACACTTGGCTGCCGCACTTCTTATTCTACTGTCTTGATAACTATTTAAACGTAAAATTTAAAAGCATTTAGTGTTACCACAAAAAACACATTTTGGTCGCCTGTTTAGCTAGACAGCGGCTAAAGATAAATGTCAAAAATGATAAGAAATGTCACAACAGAATTGAGTTAGACAATGGTTAGACACTACTTAAATCAGGATTTGTGGTTGCTTATATTTAATCGCGCGACTAAGGCATGTTTAGGCTTTAAACAGTGATTGACACGGGGCTAACGTGTGTTTAATTTTTTTGTTGTAAGACCCTTTATGTTTAATTTTTTAACATAATTTAACATTATTGACCTATTTTTATTGTGTGTAACATCAATTTTTACATTTTCATAACTAGTTTATTTTTTTCAATTAATGACGCAAATCAATAGGAAATTTAATTATAAATGACCCGGAATGAATTTAATAAAAAATAAAATAATGATTCCGGCTTCGTGGTTATGTTGTTTGTAAGTAGCAACCTGCAAAACGAGGAGCCCCGAGTTTTATCCCCGTCCGCAGCAAACTTTGTGTAGTGAGCGATAGACGACGTTTTCTATCTTACGATTTAGTTTAAATTTGTCAAAGAAGAATGAAGACAAAACATAATTTAACTAACCCACCGATTAACACTGTTTATTATAACAGGCCTACAATTACCAAAAATAGATAAAAATATTCTACGTCTTCCTATATTTGTAATGAAATAAACTTTTAGTTTTTATTTTAAAAGGATTGCTCATATATTTTAAAAGTTATCGCATATTTTTTAATGACCCGTTGACAGTGTATTTGAGCTTTTGTTAGTCAACAAATACACGCATTGAAGGCTGTAGTGTTAAAGATAAGCACAAATATAGAGATCATCAACCTAACCAAAACACCAAAGGTCAACGGTTATAAGAAAATTATAAAGTGATTTCCTTAATACATCCTGTGTAAGATCATTGACTATGTGCGTGACAAAATCAGTTATTATTCAATGGTTTAAATTACGCCATTGTCGTTCGCCTTTTAAAGATAAATCCATTTTTAAACTGCCATAATTGTTACCATCAATCTTTATGTTTTCACACCAAGTGCTTTACCAGTTCTACGCACTGTACTTAAGATGACTGGCAACATTATTACATAAGTTGCGGACGGCTACAACGGTGACATCTGTTGTCACAAATAAATAAAATTGAAAATATACATGTGCATTGTGCAGTTTGACAAAAAATTAGCCAGTTCATTTATGAAATCGGGTCAATAATTGTAATCCATAAGGCAACGTGTTTACTAAGAATTATTAATATTTGACGTAATTCACTTCGATGTTTGTCTTCTTAAGTTAGTATTCCCAAAAATAATTTCCACTTAAAAACAGTCTTGGCTAAGTATAAATCCATTATAAGTCTTGTATTATCAAGTGACGGCGATCTTTTCAAACAGCACTGACATTTTAAAAGGATAACTTCCGGTAACTTAATAATGCATTTCAGAGTTCTTAGCACTATCTTAATCTTATCTATACATACAAATAAATAAAATCGAGGTGTCTGTTTGTAATATCAAAATAACAGCTTTTTACTAAATGCATATGAAAATATATACGGTATGTATACCAAAAGCACAATTTTTAAAAAAATTCTCTGGCTGTCTATCTGTTTGTTCCGGGTAATCTCCGAAACGGCTGGACCAATTATGACGGGTCTTTCACTGGCAGATAGCTGATGTTATAAGGAGTAACTTAGGCTACCGTTAATTTAAAAAAGAATTAGGGTTCCGCGCATAAGATATAAAACCCATGAAATCCAATATCTCTGTGCGGGTAAAACCACGGGGAGCAGCTAGTATATTCTAAGAATATACCTACTAGTGACTTTGCCGTTTATATAAATAGCACTTTATTTTATGACTAAAATGTCTATCATTATGGTCAATATATACGAAGCAAAAGTGATAGCCGTATATAACCGGGGTACTGAACAACGTGGGGTAGAAAATGGCGCGCAACTGTCGCGCACGCGCATCTCAACATTTTCGAAGATTATAAAATCAAATATAGTCATGGAAATTGCATTGGGAGTGGGTGACCAAATAGCTTGTAACGTATTATAAGCTTTTTGGTCACCCACTCTCTCTCACCTCACCTCTCACCTCTTGGGATGATTATTAACTACTAAACCGAAAATACGTCCCCAAAAGATGCAAAAATAAAGAAAGGTGTAATTCAGTACACATGGTGACACGGCTGAGAAACGTAACTTATATATGTTAAAGCTATGGAACTTTCTTTTCAACTCATAGCCTTGGGTTCAAATTACGCTTCGTTTGTGTAGGTATATTTCGTTTCTACAGTGTAACTTGGAAATGAAATCACACTAAATATATCGCTTCTTGTTAGGACATTAGAGTATGATTACAGTAGAAATTCCCCTCGCTCGTTTAGAGAAAAGCACATTTTTCTTCTAGACAAGAGTTATTGGTTGTTCCTTAATTACATCAGCTTTTGAGAGAAACTCTTTATGATTTAGAACGTTTATTGTTTAGTATAGAACAAAAACGCAATTTTGTTAACATCCGTCATTTTTTTTTGTTATATCTTTGACATTTAAAAATGTATTTCACTGTATATATTTGACAGTATTGCACACTGGGACAGCTTCTTAATATTTACCAAGCTCAAATCCGATCCTATTTGGAATGATATTCTCACATGTGGGATAGTTCAGCCGCAAATACCAGCTCAGGTCTCCGCTTTACAAACTATTGAAAGACGAGCCCTAAGACTTATTGGTAATGATACGCTCGTTGACGCCAGGCTCCAGAGCCTTGAGCATCGACGCAGGGTTGCCAGTATATCGGTGTTGAAGGTAATGCCATAGCACACTCAGGCTATGCATTACACAATTTAATTCCACCATCCCCATTCCATCATCGGACGACAAGACGCACGGCGTTTCGTCACCCATTTACGGTTGCCATACCTTCTACTCCAAGCGTTTCTCTTCAACATTCATCATGGGGACAGCAAAAGAATTGAGATCTTTGATCCTCTGTATTTTCTGAATACTATAGTTTGGGAGTCTTCAAGACAAGAGTGAATAGGTATCTTCTAGGCAAGCGTGCTACATCGTCGACCGCACCGTCAGTTAGCATCAGGTGAGATTGCGATCGAAAGAAAGATTATTCAATATAAAAAAATATTAAAATATGAAACTTGAGAGTAAGATTGTACTATGAATATATTGTGACCATGGCATGGTTAATTTTCGTTGTCGGACGATAAATGGTCAACGAAACAAAACGTACAAATAAACCATCGATAAATATATTAGATATCGATTGGAAGAATATCTTCCAATCATATTTATCAATTGTGTTACAACAATTATCTCTAAAAATCGATATACATAGAACAATAATCGAATAATCGAATTTATAATCGAGGGCCATGCTGAAATTACACATTTTCAGATGAAAAATATACCACAAGCATACCTACATACAAATAACTCCATATATGTGCATACATTACGAAGATACAATTAAATAAATAAAAAATACCACTATTTTAATTCAGTTCTAAATAGCGCTGACATATTTTTTATTTTGATATTGCTAATAGTATAGGTGTTCAAATTACTTCACCTACTTATGACTTTTATGAGTAATTTTAATTGGGCTGACATCTACGAATAAATATTTATTCGTAGGCTGACATATAAGAGCGAATAATAAATTAGAAGGCCGCTAAAGTAAAATAAAAATAGTCAAGTATCACTTCCGGACTATTCGAAATTGCTAAAATAACAGGATGTAAATTCTTATTTTTCAACTGACCTCCACTAAAGAGGACAAGGTTTTCATTTCAAATCTTTTGTTTTATTTATATGAATGGGTCTGTTTTTTACCAAGCGATTTTTTTCTTATATCACCATTAGCAATTATTGCCCCCATATTCGCAATGAATAAATTAATTTGAATCTGCTTGATATATTACTTGATAATGGGGCCAAACATTAACCATGTTACCACAAAATAACAACTATTAGACAGACTGTGTCTAAAGATGAACGTCTAAAATGATTAGAAATGTATCAATATTTAATAAACTTATATCAATATTTGTGATTTTTAATATTAAAACACGCGACTAAGGTGTTTAAAACGTGTTTAGGGTGTGTTTATATTTTTGTGGTAAGACCGTTACGTAAATTTTCTTAGTTATGGTTTTGAGGGTTTAAATTTTAATACCTCTCACATCATTTTATTAAAAACAAAAAGAAACTAGTTTTTTTTTGTATAAATAAGTCATTATGGAATAGTACTATAGGCCTTGAATTCTATAATTCGCATAATCATCTTGTTATATCATAATATAGAGAAATATGTATACTTAATAATACATGTTGTTTTTATGTTTGATTAGCTGCTGCCCCGCGGTTTCACCCGCGTGGAGAGTTTGGATTACATGGTTTTTATTTTTTTGCGCGGAACCCTAATTATTTTTCTAAAATAAAAGTAGCCTATGTTACTCCTTGTAACATCAGCTATCTGCCAGTGAAAGTCCCGTCAAAATCGGTCCAGCCGTTATGGAGATTCCCGGAACAAACAGACAGACAGACAGACAAAAATTTAAAAAATGGTTGTTTTGTAGTAGGTACCGTATATACTGTCATATGCATTTAGTTAAAAGCTGTTATTTTGATATTACAAACAGACACTTCAATTTTATTTATCTGTATGGATTCGCAACTAATGTTGATTATAGTGTGGTCAGTATTGAGAGTATTTATTGGAACTAATAATGTATGCAGCACCTTTTTGTCTAGTGTTATTATACTATATTTAAAAAGGTCGTCGAAGTTTGTTGTACTCTAATCCGGATGTACAACTTAAGACAGTAAATATTTTTGGAATTAGGATAGTCAACATCCTAATCTTATGAAAATACTATACAACCTTCTATCTATAGTAATTATAGTTAATGACCGACAGACTGACAGCCACATATTTTATTTTATACAAGCTGTGCCCCGCGGCTTCGCCCACGTAGCCTAAATGACTCCTTGTAACATCAGTTATTTGCCAGTGAAAGTCCCGTCAAAATCGGTCCAGCCGTTTCGAAGATTACCCAGAACAAACAGACAGACAGACAAAAATTTTAATAAGGTTTGTTTTGTTATAGGTACCGTATATAGGTACTTTCATATGCATTGAGTAAAAAGCTGCTATTTTGATATTACAAACAGACACTTAATTTTTTTTATTTGTATAGAGTATAAGATGGGTCTAAAACGGAGGACGTTATTATTCAGTACTAGTAGCTGCTCTCCGAAACGGCTGGACCGATTTTGACGGAACTTTCACTGGCAGGTAGTAGATGTTATAAGGAGTAACTTAGGCTATTTTTATTTTAGAAAAATAAGTAGGGTTCCGCGCAAACAAATAAAAACCTAAAAACCATAAAATGCAACATCTCCGCGCGGGTGAAACCGCGGGCAGCAGCTAGTTATATAATATCTTATTTAGATGATGACAACTTCTTTCGGCTTACAAGCCGTTGGTCCATTTAGCAGAACTTGCTTATTTATTACATTGTTTGTTAGTTAGTTTCAAGTGAAGATAATAAAAGTGTGTTAAAAAAAAGTTTCTATACCAGTTCAAGGTAATATAACCTTTTAAACATAATGTGGTATTAATTATTTTCAAAAATGTGTCAAGACTCAGTTCAAGTATTACCTACCATACTTAATATAGTATTATTGGTTAAAATACATTTATTAAGTTATTCATTCTTGAAAACGATTCTTTATCACATAGCTTAGGTCCAGTTTACCTTATAGAAAATTAATTCGAAGGGCAGCCATTTATTAATTTTGTATTAGCTGTGACTATGAATAGGAATCAAAATTTATTAGGTTTAGTAATTTTAAAAAGTAATAAAAATTGTTAATCGATCCATAAATTTGCAATAGCAGGTTATAATGTAGTCTTTGATTCTTAGAACATCACCATTTTAATTCGATTCTATAAAAAAAAATCGCACGTGTTCTAGAATGAATACTAAGGTTATTTGTTACTCAACAGACAAGATTTTTTATGATTCGTCCATTGTCATAATAAACAGGTGTGGTAGTGCCTATATCGTCACACAGTGTGACGATATAGGCAAAACGGTAACAGGACAGACTGGCTGTTTTTATGCAAAAAATAGTTTAGAGGCCGCTAATTGCGTGGGAGCTTCGTCATACAGGTGTGGGAGACTGCGCCTTTAAATTTAGATGCTTGACTGTTCCGTGGCTAACTCTGCCTGAAAAGCGAAGGGCCCCGGGTTCGATTCCCGGCCCAAGCAGATTTTGTGTGGTGAACATAAACTTTGTTCTCGGATCTTGGATGTTTATGTTATGTACCTATCTGTGTGTCCATGCCATCTTTGACACAGGGAATCCTAGAGCAGGAGTATGAGTGTGTACGTGGTTATGTTAAGTTTATCGCGACAAGTAGTCGAAGCTATGAGAGGTACGCAGGTATGAGAGAAACAAACACATGACGAATGTATACTCGTACTTCACCGCTTTGGATGTCAATGCAACGTGATTTTTAACCGATTTCCAAAAAAGGAGGTTCTCCATTCGGTGTAATTTTTTTATGTTTGTTACCTTAGATCTCCGTCATTTATAAACCGATTTGGAAAATTATTTTTTTATTTGAAAGGATATACTTTCAGATTGGTCCCATAGAAATTTCAAAATTGGTTCAGTAGTTTGTCACTGAAGCCACTTTGGCGCTTTTTAAAGCCATTTTTTATTTTGTTGGTTGTCTATTTGAATAGCAAACAGAGCAATAGATCTAACTAAAATACAATTTTTTTTCAGTCGATCAAAGTGGAGTCAACTTTCCTCGCATTTATCGTGCTATTTGCCTGCATAGCTCTGGTGATACCCTGCTACCTTCTCATATTGGGGATCCTTGCGTTGTTCTCCAACTCAAGGTGCGATGATGAACTGGAAACTGGAGCTTTATTTCCTGAGGCAGAAGATTCAGGTTGCAGTGAAAGAGTTATCGTTGTTGTGACCTTATTTGTGGTGCTCATGTGCTGGTGAGTATTTTCTACAAATTGTTGTCCTGTGTTTATTTTCCCAGCTATAGTGGTTAAACCACAGATTAGGAAACAACAGTAGTACACGTGCACAAGTTTAAGAGCTAGTTCGGATAAGGTGTTTTGGTACGCGCGACTCGATTCGTGTGCGAGCAGGGCTAGGTATACATTCCGTACACATGCAATCGTGCATTTTACTGCCCGAAATTCAAACTTGATTTCGAACGAGTGCACTGCAGTGCTTTGCATTACTTTGTGTTTCAAAGTTTTGAGTGGCACTGCAATTGTTATGTGCTGTTATTATGCTTACCATCAGGCAAACGACCGGCACGTCTTAGTATCAAATAGAATAAAAAAAGAAGACATTGTCTAGGAGAGCTTACTTTATTATATTATATTGATACCTACCTTAAAATAAGCTGTCTTAGACAGTTATTTAAACTTTGTATAAGCTGGTGAAGCCGTGAAACTGATAACTCAAAGGGCTACAAGACAAACGTTTGTGGAACAAGGTAATGTTGAGGCAAAAATGGAAGAAAATAATACTATCTATAGTATAACTAGCTGTCTATTATCTTTTCATAAATTGTGATTCAAAGATTATGAACGAATGCATGTCATCAAGTCTTTGCCTAAGAGCAAAACTTCAAGCAGCGAAAAGTTTAACAAACAATTTGTTAAGACACCTTGTTTAATTAATTTTATGTTCAAAGAGAATGAAAGTTAATAAAACGTCAACAAAGACGTTGAACAAGATAAAACCAAACTGAATAGCGCAGACTGAGTCTCCTTACTGTATAATTTTATTTCTCGTTTTAAAAATGTATTTCACTAAATGGAGTATACGAACTTTACGTTTAAAGTTTACATGTTTTTAATTTAAGAGATTAAAGTACAGTATAGTAGTAACTAGATAATATGTTACTCGCAAAATTTACTCGGTTTTACTAGGTGGTGGACTAACTCCTCGGCGAGACTCCGTCTAGGTGCTCGTGTAGTCTGCCAAGAAGCAGTAAAATGCAAGCATTACTGGTGCTAAGGACTGACGTCATGCATACTATCAGGCAAACAACCAGCTCGTTTCATTATCCCACGGTACAAAAAGTTAACAATTTTAGAACACCAAAGCGTAACCGAATATCAATCTGGGTTTAAAATAGAAGATACATTATGTATAATCATATAATACCTATATATAGTTAATTAATAAAAGATGAGAATAACATCTTTATATACATTTCTGGGACGTAAATAAATAATATCGCCAACGGAAAGCTACCTACCTACACCAAAATAGGAACCGATCTCAATAACTCGTTTATTAAGTTATAATATTATTTTTTAAGGTTCCATAGTAAAACGAGGACCATTCTCATGTTGAAAATGTCCTTTAGTAGCGGTATTAATAGTTGTAAGTCCAATTAAACGAACTAGTATACAACTCTTCAGTTGCTATAGTCCGGCTATTTCGAATCACCGAAATATCGATATTTGCTACCATTTGGTAACAGAATTATGCACTTGAGAGGCAGTCTTATTTTACGTTTTACGTTATACCTATAAGCAGTCGATCTCTTCTATGTCAAAAGTCTTTATCAGAACCTCGATACAAAGTGCAATCTTGTATAAACAGAGCCTAAACTCAAAGGGTACTTGTAGGCACAGAATAGTTCACCTCCTGGCTCCATCATCAGATCAGCTGTGTGATACCAAATTATAGTTTAATCATCCGAACTAAATATATATAGTACAAGGTTTCATTTCGATAGGACAATTAAAAATAGGTTAAAAAATATTTTCGAAGGTTATTATTAGTTTGTAAAATATTTTTGTTTCATTTTACACCATAGTTCAACATTCAAAGGTATAATGGAATACACTTTCCATATTTAGACCCCTGTTTCGTCTTCCAGTGTCCTCATTAGCGGTATGGCAGTGAATAATGAACAAGCCCATGCAGCTGCCATCAGCACTCGCAATGTCATGAACTGCGCGTTCGCAGACATCGCCACATGGCTGCAAGTGGCTGCTAGGGAACTGCATCACAGCCTGGTGCCTCCTATGGATCTAGTACTGCATGCTTACAAAGAAGACTTGAAAAGTACGTACTTTACATTTTGTTTAAATTATTAAGTTTTAGTACTGGAAATAAGCACCAAAGAATTACTTCCAGTTCAGGTTACTAACTATAAAATATTACGTGTACTAACTAGCTGGGAGTTGAATCCGTATCAATCCAGCTCTCTGGTTTCGACGGTATAAGATATGGTGCCACTATTATTGTCTGGCAGACGCGATCAAATTCCGGCTGGTTGTTTTGTTCTGATTTTTTACTGTACGGTTTGAGGTTCCTAATCACAGATGTGCGTACATTGATTTCTGATTAGGGTTAAATTACATTTAAAATGTCAAACAATAAATCATAGATCAAGTAAGTTTATAACCTTGGTAGATGTACGTGTAGATTAATTTCTTTACTTGAGTAAAATGGATTGCTTCAAATCTATGCCATAATATTACTATTTATAATACTCCATTACATTTTAAAGTAAGCTGGGGTATATTTTTAGTTGCTGCTGATAAATGTTTTTTTTTAATAAAACAACCCATTTTCATTGTGCTATTTATGATTCTTTGTCCGTTGGCCTTTGTGTAAAAAAAAGATTTAAAATGTAAAAGAGAAGTTTAACTTTAGTTTTTATTTATTTTATGAGCAGTCAAACGAATCAAAGGTGATATGAGTGACCGGTTTCAATCATTCATTATATGTTTTTATGCGAATAATAAATATTTACTTGCAGATGTGGAAACTTTATTGGGAGAGCCGATACAACAATCGATTGCATCGGAGAGTGGGATCGATTTGGTGTTTGACTCTTTAGCGGATATTATTACAGGTGAGTTCGCTACTTGTTTTCAAAAATTGCTCTGTAAACAAATGAAAAATAACTTATATTATGTTGCTGGTTTTGACCTAGTACATTCGCTGTTAGAGGTTTTGCACAAGTTTTGCCCGTTGACACTGATGGAGAAGAAAGGTTCTCGAGTGGCGACCACGTACTGGAAGACGTAGTGTAGACCGCACCCCCGCTAGGTGGATCGATGACTTGGTCAAAACTACGGGGTGCCGGCGGAAACAAGGGGCATGTATAGCCATTCTGAGTGGCATTCTATGGGGGAGGCCTATGTACAACAGTGAGCATCTTGCGGTTGATAATGATGATGATCTTACGATTGGCATGTCACCTTCAATCGCATTGTGATTTAATACCGAGTCAGATAACAAGTAAAAGTGCTTTAAAAACTGAAGAATAACATCAGTGACAAATAAAATCAAATCGGTAAATGAGGGAGACCTGAGGTAACAAACACAAAAACATACAACCAAATTGAGAACTTCCTATTTTTTTAGAAATCGGTTAAAAAATCACATTGATGTGTACGAAGACTCACAGAATTTATGGCTGAAAAAAAATAAAAAGCAATTTTTTAAAACTCATAAAACCAAGTAAAATTAAAATAAACAAACGAAATAATAAATCAAAAGTTAGTGTCTAATATATATAACCAGCTGACGCACAGGTACAGGCTTTACAGTAAGGTAGTTTATCGAACCATTTTAAAATTGGGGTCAAAAATCAGTTAGATTTTGTTAAATTCAGATAAACCTAAGGAACCCTATACAGTATGCGTGGTCTGACAAGCAGTTGGCCAATCACATCGCGATTGACCATTCGTTTTATTAGTTCCGTCATGCGTCATTTCCGTTCGTATGAACTATCTAGTTCATATTGCAAACATCAAAAGACTACTTAGCAATGTAGTCATAAGCACATCATAATTAAAATTTACCATTAATATTTTATTTCATATGGTATCTAATTTACGTCTTGCACATTATTAAAATGCACGCCTCCATCTCGTTTTCGTACTAATTGTACTTTGTATGGATATGTGTCAGAAAATATATTTTCTACAATTTTTTTCCAATACAGCATTATATACAAAATAATAATTGTATGTTTGAATGCGTTTGAAATTTTGTTTTGCTGTCGATAAACAAAAGAATTGAGCTAATATTAGTGGAATTTTGGCTAGTAGAATAGAGCCCCGGTTAATATTACGCCATGTAAGGGGAACATTAGTCGCTAACGCATGATTGATCAAGCTGCGCATGAGCGTGTAATCGTAATCCGCGCTTGTTGTAAAACTATAGTTATTTTGGCAGCAATCTGTTAACATACATTAGCGTCTAATGTGCCCCTAAAGTAGTCTAAATCTCCACTGCATTTCACCATAAATTGCTCCTCCTCCAGTCTTCAACGTACATGAGATACGAAGTGTATTTCATTAAAACTTTAAGCCACTGGCACCGAAAGTTTGTCTACAACCTTAAACTAGGATTCTCTGTTCACAAACTCAAAACGCACTTGGCTGGCAGCAGGCTTGTACCTACCTGTAATTTTTAAACTTTAACAGCCTTACTAATAGGTAAACACTGTATAATGATTGAATAGTTAATATAATTATATTTATAATAATAGTTATATTCAACAATGTTGCGCCTGTTTAAATTCAATTTAAAATTATCAAAGAACAATAAAGACAAAACATTGTGTAACTATACTACCGTTCCACATAACAAACACTAATGCTCACCTATTCTGTGAAACTTTGTAGAGTAAAAACTTGCCTTTTTTCCCATGTAAAAATACTACGGTATAAAATCATGCTTCTGAATACCACCTAAAATAAAAAAGACATTGGCTAAAATTTTCTTTAAACGGATTGAAAGAGATTGCTATCATAAGGCTTGGCCTTTGTAAGCTATGTTTTCATTCATCTTTTATAAAATATATATTTTCATTATTCATTTAAGTATACTGTGTACCTTTTGGTAGAACAAAAATTAAAAATAATCTGAATAATTTTTTTGTCACATTAAACTTTGTGTAGGTACGGTTTAAAAAATAAAGAAATAAATATGGATAAAAGAGGTAACTTATTTTTAGAAATATAGTGATGATAGGGTTATGATGCTTGCGAATTTACACAATCTGGGCTCGATGTCAAAATTTTGAATAGATATTAATGAATTTGTCAACTCGTTACACGCGGGTCCAGATTCTGGCGGGGTCAGTTTGATGTAATAGCCAAATATTTTCGCATCGCGTCAACAATGCAACCCGCACACTTTTCTATCGCGCGATATCATCTCTCGACCCACGCTGCGCCTGGGCAGGCGGTCAAAACAAAAAGAGAATCGAGCGCCGCGCTAAGTTTTCTTAACTCTGATTTTCTTACATTTTGAATGTTACTGTTCGCAGATTCGCCATTATAAGCTTTCTTAAAAATACTACTCTTTGATTTGATACGCCAAGATCTCACTGCTCTCGAAGTTCTCTCGCAATCCTACTCTTAAAACAATAGAAAAATATTTCTTTGTTCATAGAAACTGAAGACATCTCCCTCAAGATATCATCTCTCCGTGAAGAGAGCATCCGCGCAGGATCCCTTGCATCGTCAGCGTCAGATCGCATTAAGGACTTGGCAAGGCAACTGGATAATTTGAAAAAGCACTGCGCAGTTAAAGACATGCCTTTGTGTGACACTGTTAGCACTAACTCTTTAGAGATGAAGATGAAATTCGATTTGGTAAGATTATCATATGAGTAGGTTACATTAAACACGACACCTCCTCACTTTTAACACAGTGTAAAGTATGGATTAACAGGCTTGTTCTATTAATAACCATAAGCAAACATCAATGTTATTTATTTGTGTATAGAATAGAATAGATACAGATTGTATACTGTATAAATAACTGAACTACTAAGAAATTCCGCAAAAAAAATATAGTAATTGAGGTAAAGTATGGAAATCTGATTACATTTTAACTTGTTTTGAAAAGTTATTTAAGTCAGAAGACGTAGCCACAGTTTTCCGTGACGTAGCTTTCTACCCTCATCTTTACTCTTTTATTGCCAGCGATATTACTTATACTCTCATACGCTTCCATAACGAGCTCCACTACAGAAATCTATACAGTTTTAACTTGCTACATTTCAGATCCTACGTGAGCAGCAACTACTACAACTAAAAACTTTTGGAGTGGAAAACCTGACAACGGCTATTTCGAGTGCCAGGAAGGAGTTCAGATCGTTACCGTCAGCGTTATTCAACCAAACTGTAGAAATAAGAGAAGGTATGTCTTCTTCACAGTTGAAATGTGGGACGTTCTTTTTTTCCGACTATCTGAGCGATTACTTTTTTAATTTATAAAAAAAAAATGTAACACGATACATTTCTTTTAATAAATGCGCGTGCGCAAGCCGTAAGGAAATGTCACCGATCACCTTTCAAATGTAATCTTTGTGTTGGGGTGATGGAATCGGAAAAAAACCTTGGTTCTTCTTCTCTTCAGAAAGACAAAGAACAGCTAAGAAAAAAACAATAAATAACAAAGAATACGTTTAACTATTTTTAAGCAAAGTTTAAGTGGATACGTAATTGCATTTCGAAAATCCTGAAGTGTTACAAGGTAGTAAATCTCTTTTAAGGTGTTTTTGCCAAAACACTAAAAGTGAATACGTTAGTTACGAGGTAATGTTAGTGTCCACAAACTGCAATCGAATAAGTGCTGTATTTCACTTTGGGAAATCTTTGGAAACTGAAAGAAAATGTTTTAGTACTAATTAAGAGTAATGGATAGTGCTCAAAACACTTTCCTCAATGCTTTTAACTTACCTGTTTGTTATAGAAATGAGATAAGAATTTATTTCAAGATAGACTTTAAATTACCAATAATTGTTGCATTTTAAAAGGTAATATGATGAGGAAATGGCATTTTGAGATTATTCACAACATTTATTTTGAATAAGAGGGTTTTATTCATACTAAATATTGACATTTAAATATTAATCCTGTCTAGACTTTACATTCATGATGTTTGCAAGATAGACTTCAAATTACAGTAACTTTTGCTTTTTTTTCTAGTCATTTAAGACAAGGAACTGGTATTTGTAAAATTAAATAATGAATTAAAAATGTTGTGGAATAATCTGAATGTTAATTGAGATTATTGCACAATTTTTTTTATATGAGACAGATTTGTTTCCTTGTCTTTAGTACGTTACGTTTAGGAACGTAAAGTACTTTTATTACAATCAAACAATTATAGATAAGCCACAAATTAGGCTAATGAGTACCTTATTTAAATTTGTAAATTTAAAACTTAAACTTCAGTAGTATAAGAGATAACGTCAAATTCATTATACATTTAAGTGTTGTTAAACTAAAATTACATTTAAAAATAATAAATTCCAGAAATCCTCAAAGATATCGAATTTCGTCGTCAAACGGTGCACGGCTCAGCGAAAGTTCTTAGTGACATAGTACGCCATCTAACGGCTAATCTCCACACTACGTCGAGGCAAATGGTGTCCGCGCTTGACAGGGTTCAAAAGTACGAGTTTGGACGGTGGAGTGTATTGTTAGGTAAGTTTTTTAGTCTTACCTACGTAGTATTTGTATTTTCTTTTTAATGCTGGACTGATAAACTGATTTAAAGTGACCTTGGTAACAGTGTATATTCAGTATTTTCTTCCCTGAGGATTTTGGCATTTATAATTGTATTTGTTTGTGAATAGTTGTCTCTAAGTTACACAAACATGAAACAAAGTATTTTTTCTTTTTATACTTTCTGATAACGAGACCAGCGAGTTGTTTGCCCGATGGTAAGCGTAACACCAGCCCATAACAAGTGTCATTCAGAATTTTGAAACACAAGGCCTACGCGGCACTGCAATGCGTTCGTTACCTTGAAAAATTTGTCTCATAAAACAATTAAGTAATTTTACTGACTACTTTGCTCCTCAAAACGAAACTGTTTAGTATTTTTTTTTTAATATTTGCCCCAAAATCATCTCTAGGTACATTTTGATGATAATAACATGAGTTCAGCATGCGTTGATGTTTTTTGTATGTCGTAGCATGATTGCTACGGAACTCTACAGCGTAGACACATTTTTATGATGGTTCTGATGTTTTCAGCCTGCATTGTTATTTTGGGATTCGTTATGGCACTTATACTAATGGCTTTGCTTTGCGGGTGCGGTCGTGCAAAAAACCATGCTCAGAGAACTTTGAAAGTGTAAGTTAAACGTGCAAACAAATATGAGCCTTTTATCGTGAACAGTAAAGTTGATTGTAACATTTTTTCAGAGTATCTGGTTGGTTGTGCTTCGCATCTCTCATATTGTGGGGAATGATTTCCACAATCTTCCTTATCACGGGCCATGCTGAGGTAAATTTTATAAGCCAGATAAATTACAGTACCTTTTCAAGGTAAATTACCTGCTATAATCAAAGAAAAAATGCTTTGGATGTCTTGTGTTCTACGGGATGTGAAATGTCTTTGAGTGTATTGCTATAGGCTTTTGTAAGGTACTTGAGGTCAAATTATTATTTTCACCTTATTATGTTCGCTTTGCCTATATGTATGCCATTACGTATAACAATATACAAAATAAATATGACATAAAGAATCACATCAATAAAGAAATCAATATAATATAAACATTTATTTCGATTTTCGCTTTCTTTGCGCAAAAAAATATTCCTGACCCCTCGCTTTGCAGGTATCAGCTTAACTACGACTAATACAATAATGTATGTTTACACTGTTTTAGGTATATGTTTGTCACGCCTTATGGGACAGTCCGCAGTATGAAACTTTAACGGCTTTGTTAGACAGACCTTCTCCTCTACTCTCCAAATATGAAGGAGTATTTGATGCACTATTCAGAGATCTGGAGAACACCACTATCGATGTCAATATTAAGGATGTATTGAGGTACGTTATTTTATTAGTTGAAATAAAAATGGAAACAATAATAATTTATTTCCAGTGACTATCATAACAATCTTCGTTCATCATCAAAGTTGAAATCATAGCAATCTTTTGCTCTTTAAAAAGTGTAAAACTGACTTAACTGCAACGTCGGATCTTGACCAAATTTGATTGGATTGTACCCCTTCAGAACATTTTTTTTATTGTTACATATCTTAAAATTACCACAGAGTGGTTTCCATAAGGCGTGAAACGTTAACGTGGGTGACCTAGACGAAGTGTGACCTTTGCCCAGCAGTGGGACACAATAGACTTGTAATAATAATTATTATTGTTGAATTTCAGAGATTGTCAAAAAGACCGACCAGCTTACCTCGTCTTTCAACTCGACAAGATACTAGATGTGAATAAAGAGACTTCTTACTTCGAATGGGAAGAGCTGCAGGCTGATTTTGGAAGACTGACTGAAGCAGTAGACGTAGGCCTTCTGAAGACCATTTCAGTTAACTTTAGCAAACTATTGAATCAGATGTTAAGAGTGTCAGATGTAGACCTGGCTAAGTATAGGTGAGGCGCTTTTGTTAAAAACTAAGTTTTATTAAACTTCACATGGTCAGCCGATCATAAAGCCTAGTTTGCAATAGCTATAAAAAGCGTAACGCGAGGAGATATTTGCAGTGCCTGTATAATGGTAGTAATTGTGTATTTTTTGTTTCATGCAACATCCATCCCTATTCTAGGATGGACTACAATGTTCCTGTAGTTGGGAAAGATCTCCCTTCGCTTGTGGATCAACTAGAGAATATTGCAGCTCAAGTGACTGATTTAACTACCGCTGCTAGATTCGAAACTTTAGGTAAGTGAACCTGCCAGATTTGACCAACATGGTGAATGTTTTACTGTTAGGACTAACTCTTCCGCGAGTGTCCGTCTGGGTTGTTACCACCGCTTTGCTCGTGAAGTCTGCCGCCAAGCAGTAGTGTGCACGCATTACTGTGTTCCGGTTAGATGAGCAGAGCAGCCAGTGAAATTACTGGGCTTATGAGACTTAATACCTAATGTCTCAGAGTAACGAGCGCACAGCAGTGGCGCGCAGGCCTTTGTGTTTCAAAGTTCTGGGTGGCACTGCAATTGTTATGGGCCAGCGTTATGCTTACTATCAGGCAAACGACCAGCTCGTCTCGTTACCAAATAACATAAAAAAATCTGTTTTGTTTTCATATAAAATAATTGGCACTCATTTTTATTAACTCCAAAAAGCCTCTGATCAATATTAAGGTAAAAAACAACTTCGCCTGTTGTTGTTTCCTTTGTTTTTATTTTCTTTGTACACAGTAAAAAATATACGATAATTTAGAAATGAAAGCGGAACTCTTTGAACTTTCAGCTTCTTCGGCAGTCTTGAAACTTGGCTAGAAATGAAAACAAATATTGTTTGTGAACATTTACATAAATAATTATATTAAAAAACAGTTCCTATTGTGTAGTGTTTATCAAGCTTTAAAATGTTCTAGCCAGCAGAACACAAAGACTGCATACTGCGAACATAAAGCCACTGGAACAGGTACGAGCAGATATGGTCTTCAAGCTGACTGAGCTAGAACTACAGCTGATGCCGTTCCGAAGAAAATTGAACATATCGCTTAGCCATATCCATACGGCGCAGTTCTACATCGACAACCAGGGCGATGTTATTGCAAGGAAGGTAAGAAATGTAAAATTTCAAAAAAAGTTTTTGTGTAAAAATATATTTTTCTTTATTGTAAGCAAATATAATGTTATAAATTATTAAAAACCGGCTATAACTCACGTCATTTGTCGATATTGTCGACCTAGGTTTCGAGCGTGTCCGACGGTCTTCCTCAGGGAGTGCACGCGGCGAGTGGTCGTTGCGATCTCGCCGCGTGCACTCCCTGAGGAAGAGCGTCGGACACGCTCGAAACCTAGTTCGACAATATCGACAAATGACGTGAGTTATAGCCGGTTTTTAACAATTTATAATGTGTGATACTCACGAAAATTTTAATAGCAAATATAATGTAATCACATCCTCATTTTGTTAACACAATTTCGGTCTAAGTCTATTCGAAGTGGATAAAGGTTGGATCGGGATAAAGTGTATTAATAATGCATTAATTATTTATTGACCGCAAGTTTTATTTATTCACTCAAAAACTGAAATTCATTGTTTACGTACCTATGAACTGATATGCGATTAATTAATTTTCAGTAAAAATGTTAGCAGTTACTGGTAGACTTTAAATTGTAATAACTTTTGACAGAGTGAGCTAATTTTAATGAAATAAAGACAAAATGTTACCTAAAGATACGGACTTTAAATTTATATCCAACTCCTAAAAATAATTCCGTAGTTTTCATTGGTGCGTGCACAATCAAACAGATAAACCGACTGACATTATTTCTATAAATTATACAAATGTATTCCATTCTCAGTCCCCCAATTTTTTTTTTGAAATCTATGCAATATTTATGTACTTACGCGATTTTTTTTTACTCTATGTATAACGTAATAAGATGGCCGACCTATATATATAAACATAAAGTATTAATATACCTTAGCATGGTGGTAAGGCACTCCTTATATACTACGCCCTATTTACTCTGAAAAATCAGTCAGTTATATAGAGCTTCAGATCCAATCTTCATCCTAGATTAAGCGTACTAAAATAAATCAAATAGGTACCAAATACGAACCTACCATGAGTATAGAAAAAATATTAATACTTTTTCAGAAAATATCAATGTACATTTCCCGGCTCATATCCCACGCGGCTGGTTGGAGGACTCACGTACTAACGTCGGTGGGCAAACACGCTGCTCGCTGCCGACCTCTGTTCAACGTCTTCTCTGGAGCTAGGACATTGCTGTGCATGAGTTTTATATCTTCGTTGGTACGTAAACATAAAACTTTTAACTTAAAAAATAATTAAAACTTCATTCAAATTTGTAATTCAGGCGTAATTCAAATTCAAATTCAAAAGTTTTATTTATGATACCATAGATCCATAGTGTTACTAAGATGGAAATTACATTAATTAAATTGTTAGTAAATTACAAGTAGTCATTAAAATGTTAATTCTGTCGACTTTCCCAGATTATTGGCAATGTGTAATCCATTTTCAGCATGGCTGGTGGGTATGCGGATTCTTCTTGGGAGTGCTGTGGTGTTCTGCATTGATGCCTCTCTGCGTCAAGCTATGGCGAAGTTATGGCAGAAAATTAAGAGCTCAAGAATCTTTGAGTCTTACCAACTTAGGATCAGGGTATGCAAAACATATATTAATATAATTATGTCATTATTCATTATATATAAATAAGTACACTTTCATTCAAACCAACACCCGAAAATTCTTCGTAGAGTCAATCAATCGAAAAAAGTCAACTGCTGAAACATAGGATCTCCAGCATAAGCGTCGTGTGTGCCATAATACGCCACGGTTGAAAGGCGTCATGTTGATCGCAGTAGATTTCAATGACCGAGAAGAATACTACTGCCCATACCATGGACATTCTTTCTTACGTTACCCATGGGAAGAGATGGATTAGTTTTATTTACACGCTGAAACTACAAGGTACTTTGTAGAGCATTTGTAGAGCAAAAACAAACAGAATTTAAATGTTTATGAACTTTTTTTATAGTTATTCTTTCTCTCAGGCAACAAGAAACCCCTACAACAGCACTATGTGATGGCAGTAATTGGAATACTCCTGGGTATGTATTACACTGATGTTTAACTTTCAACTCTCAGGATCTCATCATCAAACCATAGTTGCCATGGATTGTAAATGGTTTCAAAAAGACAAATTGAAACATCCTTTCCGCTTTCACTTCATCATCAGACCCTGGACCAGGTTATGGAGTATTCACAAGCTCTTTGCAGACAACTTGAAACACTAACGTTTTATAGCTATTATTGTAAGAGTATTACAAATTTGCATTATTTTTCAAGAAAAGCGGAAATGACCTTTCAATTTTGTAAATTTCGAACATAAAATTTCTCTAGTCTACATTAAAATTTCTACTGCCTAGTAGCGTGAACGGTGTCGATAAAATGGAGATTTTTCTTAAAACTTTGACCCCAATTTTGAACCCCTTGAGATGAGAATTGTCTTTTTTTGTGTGCGTTACAATACCGCTTTATAAACACTCCCTGAAAATTTAAAGTTTCTACGTCCAGCGGATTGTGTTGTACGTTGTTTGTCAGTCAGTCGACACCGGTGTCACAAATTGATGCATAGTTGACACGTATAAAGGTCACTTTACAATATCAATTGGGTGTTTTTTGGACTATTCTTTTAAAAGAAAACATATATTTTTCAGGGTTCCAGTACCACCGCCTAGGAGTGATAGCTGGTGAAACATTTCAGCATCGTTGAGTGAAACAACGGTGGATGACAACAACTTGCCAGGAAGCACAAAGTCTTTGTCTTTTCTTTCATAAGAAAACTACCAAAGTGACTTGTCTTCATAGCTGGGATAACCTGTGTGCTTTGTGAAGAGATAAAGTGTGGTGACAAAATAGGTTTTGTTAGTTATCCGATTTCGTGACTTAATGTTTTTGTAAATAAATCTTCTTGTCTATAATTTATTAACAACTTTACTTTTTTTTAATTTCTTACGATATCGATGCAAAGGTAGCAGTGAAATTACTGGGCAAATGAGTCAATATCTAAAGTCTTCGGATGCGGAGGCACCTTATGTCCCACACCTTTTATAGGTCCCTACCTTCCATTAAGAAGTTGATGAACTCCAGACACTCGAAGGCATCACCTGAGCCGTATTACCCGCCGTATTGGGGAAGTTAGGTCTCACCCCCGAAGCGAGTCCGTCTTACTAGGCCGTACGGCAGAGATAGTACTGGGTACTATCTCTGTACTGGGACAGTACTGGGTATTCTGCCGCCATCGAGAGCCGGCTGTTAGTCCGACACAACCACCTGGCTTAAGGCTTTTCTTTTTCAAAGTACGACATGACTGGACGGCACTGCAATAATTAGTTATAGGATAACTTTGTGCGCCTCATCAGACTAACATCAGGCATACGACACGCTCGTTTCATTACCTAAAATAATGTTGAGTACAAATATAGAAGTCAAACAAGCTTATAGTAAAAAATATATAGTGATTATAAAAGTGAAACACAGTTTGCACACGAGCAAATACGAGTATGTATTAAACTCAGCAACACTTACTTATATCTATTATTCATAAACAATTATCATTGCCATCTGTCTCGGTACTTGTACGCTCGTTTGGGCATATTAGGAATTCTAAAATCCTTAACTTAGTTACAGTCTTGGAGTGACCTAAAATATTGATTAAGTTATTACCACTTTATCTGTGAGCATATCTGTTTATTAGAAAGGACATATCTACGATACTAGACATCGAGTATTGGTTATTTTATAGATTGAGTTAGTTGTTGCACTGTACAAATACATGTTTTCATAAATGAAGTGTCTCAACACGCCGCACCATTTAACACGAACATTTATGTTATGTAACCGATAGGATTAACATTAAAGTGCAGATCATGTTGCTCCAGCGTCGATTTAAACAAATAAATCTAAAAGTATGATTCTACGGTAGTAGAAAATAAGACTACATGAAAGACATTATCTATTAAACTGAAGCAGTAATTGATTGGTTGGTGGTGACAATTGCTGGTGAAAAAAAAAGATTATTGAACAAAAAAAATTTAGTTGGTGGTGACAATTGCTGGTGAAAAAAAAAGATTATTTAACAAAAAAAATAGGCCGACGAAATAATGTGTGAGCCAAGTTTCACAGAATCGGTTCACAGGTGAAAATTCAGAGGGTGAACAAAAAATCAGGTCCTTTTTTCTACATTTTGGAGTGTTTTTTAAATTTGAATGGGACTAACTTCGACGTATATTATCCAATGAAAAAATCATCAAAATCGGACTACTCTACTACACAATTTTTAAACTACTATGTACGTCTGCCTGTCTCTATGTTTTCCGGCTAATCTCCGAAACAGCTGGACCGATTTTGACGCGACTTTCACTGGAAGATAGCTGATGTTATAGGGAGTAACTTAGTACTTTTAACGCGTGGTTGAAGCCGTGGGGCACATCTAGTAAAATATATATTATGATAATAAATTAATCGCCTCGACGTGAGACCCTATCCCTCGGTTGTTTTATCAGTTAGAAAGTGTTATAACAGTTAAAAATAGTGCTAGAATAATACATACAATATAATTTGTTTGACTATAATATATTGTAGTTTTGATACTTTAACTAAAGTATCACAGTGATATTATTCACAAATATAATAATAAATAAATTGACACATTTAATAGAGGACTTGAAACTCCGCTTGGTTTGTCGAATTTTAATCTACACTAAAATGTAGTCCACACTCTTCCCAGTATTTCCGGCATACCGCAAGTATGTCAACGAAGTTGATAGAATATATTCCATCAACTTCGCCTATAACGTTTTGCTACAAGAGGACAGTCTATTTCGGCGGCACCTTTAGCCATTTTATTTACCAATTCCGAAAGAAAAGAACAAAAGTAAATCGTTTTTCGATACCAAACACCCTTGCTCTTCGTGAAATATCCTTGCCACCAGTTTCCGCCCACGATAAAAAGTTATAGTTTTGTCTCAGAATAATACTAGTATCTTGTTTATTCGTATCGATACCAAAACAAGCAAATAAACAATTACAAACCGGAAAAGGAAGGCGTAAAATGTATAACGTTGTATATATAGGTAAACATCTTACTTGGAATACCTATACTGGATTACTGGCATTGATACAAGATTATTTCTTTACAAATTCTGAAGATATCAAAGAGAAAAGTCACTTTGTGTCGTAAAGGTCAATGACTCAGACTTAAGGGGAAGAGATAGCACAAATTCGTGAATTGGAATGGAGATTAAGCATCAAGCCACTGTTTTGGTACTGTAGAATCCCGACTTTCAGCCCAGTACACTACAACACGCACATACAACCACTCCGCTCAGCGGTCGGAATAAGACTGACTCATTCGTCTCGACTCGTTAAAGGGATCGAGTCGACCACCGGACAAAGGTAAAACCACCCACCACCGACCACCGTGTATTTTGACCACTGGTCAAAATACACTACAGGTACCAAAAAATACGTCTGGGGAACGCAATCATTAAATTGTATCCATTATTCGGCACTATAGCTATAAGTTTTATATTTGTTAGTGGGAGGACTAACTCTTCTGCGAGTGTCCGTCTGGGTTGTTACCACCGCTTTGCTCGTGAAGTCTGCCGCCAAGCAGTAGTGTGCACGCATTACTGTGTTCCGGTTTGATAAGCAGAGTATCCAGTGAAATTACCGGGCTTATGAGACTTAATACCTAATGTCTCAGGGTAACGAGCGCACTGCAGTGCCACGCAGGCCTTTGTGTTTCAAAGTTCTGGGTGGCACTGCAATTGTTATGGGCCGGCGTTATGCTTACCATCAGGCAAACGACCAGCTCGTCTCGTTACCAAATAACATAAAAAAAAAGCTGTAGTAGCATGGTAGTTGCAGTAAGATAATAACCACTGATTGTGATCCTCCTTGGTAGTAACCTTGCCTACCCCCGCCTAACCCTGGTCCTAATCACCACTTTCCAGGATAACATACCAATTCAACCTCACCCTGTAGAGCAGTCGTGTTTTTTTATGTAACTTTTATTGCATCGACTGGTTTCTGTTTGTTATGGAATCATGGTTCTAGCTTTTGATTCCTTATTTACAAAGCACCCTAGCACCCCCAACTAAATAGTCAAAGTAGAGCAGCTAGCCACTTTATCCAGTCTCCACGGTATATATTGCCAAATTTAAGTATATCACAACAATCAAAGTATTCCCGGCTAGGGCCAATTTATAAAAATAACTCACTCTAGCAAAATAAATTCACACAGATTGTGTATAGAATCTTTAGATATATAAAAAAAAACAACCGGATATACGGGTGACTACTTACAATAATAAATCATAACCTCAGTCATATATAATTCCCGTGATGGTTCAGTTTCCTCCCCCTATTTATTTCCTAAATTATGAGGCCTAGTTCCACGCCCTGTCTCAATAAATTCTACCCTTGTGAAATAGTGATACATGAAGTATAGTTTAGCAACGGGTGTAAAATGCAATAAAAATGTACCAGCAAAAGCAATTCGTCAATCGTTTCTAAAAAATGCGGAAACTTCAATCTTCTTATCTTCATGTACTCATCATATTTTAATTAGTGCTAGTACACAACCACTAACGCGATCACACCAGCTACCACCCACAAAGCACCTATTGGTGTGTTTCCCGCAGCCGCACTTAAGGACGAACTAGTCGTTCATTTCTCCATACAACCGTACTTGGGTGATTACTCCACTACTTGACGTTTTAAGTCCAAAATTAAGAATAATATCGATTTATCTCTTCGTTATCTAGGTCAGCCTGCTAATTATACAGAAAAAAAATAAGTGGCTTAAAAGTAATGAGCCTTCAAACATCTGTATTTTAGCACGTATTTTAACGCAAGTTTGGACGTAAATAAATTACAAAAGGATTACGAAAACTCAAAAATAAGGTACAGTACATACTAACAAGCTTTAGTTTATTGACATTTCAAATAACTTTGGTCTGACTAAATACATTCAGTAGTTTTGTCGTAAAACCCCAAGCACCAGAAGCCAATTCGTACATTTTTGCGCGTCGGTTTTCGACTTTTCGGTTTTCGTCGCGACTTTACGAGAGTGTGTAATTGTGTATGTGCGAGCATTAGCCTCATACTACTCATCGCTGCAGAGTCTTACCTTGTCCCACGAATGTTAGATGAAATAGCATGCATTTTAGCCGCGCCCACCGATGAGTTCGCCCCATGGACTGAGCCAGTTCTAATCATCACTGCTAAAGATCAGAAGAGATAGAGGTCAAATGCAAAACTATAAATAATAAAAAAATGCAGGTCGAGGTAATAAAACATACTAAAAACAATCACAGCCGTTTTAGCGTTGCATTTGCATACATGAAAGAACACAGAAGTATCTGAAGAGACGCTTATTGTGATGCAGTGAGGTAAAGTAACGCTTGGTCATAAAGTGCTGATAAAAAAGCTTTCATTCATGGCTGTAGATTATACAGGGTGTACGAGTAATAAATCTCATTATTTACCTATTTTTCCGGGTTTGCAAACCTCCCTCAAACAGAACAAACAAATAAAAAGAGACGTAAGTTTGGTTTCTGGTACCATAGGCTTTTTAAATTAAAGACCCGCTAGATCACCAAGCCACAAATACCAGATTTCGTTGATAAATATTTAATTTAAAAAAAATTGTAGATTTCTTTTTTTTTTTCATTCGCCGAGTTTGTTTACATTATTTGACAAATGTAGAAGACCAGACTAAAATTTGACCACTTGGATATTAATAAAATTATTTATAACGACATAATACCTCATTATACGTAGCTCAAAATTATAGTCATTACCATCTTAATTTTCAAGAACCAAGACCTAATTTAAATCTCTTGTTTGGATTTTTCATTAACGAAATTGGGCTAACAGCATTATAATTAGATACCAACTGCTATATAAGAACCGGTATACAGGATTAAATTCAACATGCAAAATGACTACGATTAGTTAGTTGATTGGCAAAGATTAAGGAGCTAGAAATAATTATTGCACTTCTCATTGAGTAAAAGTACGTACTGAATTTAAATTAATTTTTTTTATGTTATTTGGTAACGTGACGAGCTGTTCATTTGCCTGATGGTAAGCATAACGCTGGCCCATTACAATTGCAGTGCCACCCGAACTTTGAAACACAAAGGCCTGCGCGGCACTGCAATGCGCTTGTTACCCTGAGACATTAGGTATTAAGTCTCATAAGCCCAGTAATTTCACTGGTTACTCTGCTCATCAATACGGAACACAGTAATGCTTGCACACTACTGCTTGGCGGCAGACTTCACGAGCAAAGCGGTGGTAACGACCCAGACAGACACTCGCAGAAGATTTAGTCCTCCCACTAACAAATATTTGCGACTAGCTGTACCCGCAACTTAGTTCGCGATTGCCATCCCTGCAGACTAATTATTTCTGCCTATCTACTCAGCTTACACTATAAAATGCGTTACAAATCTTACGCCAGCTTTAGATGAGACATGTACTCGAAGGTTCCTACACGTCATTTCGTTTGTGAATATCTGACTCCTTCGGAGTGGTCGAACTTTAGGAATAGGCATATCCTTACGCCTTTAAACAGACCATAGACGCTTATGAAAACGTGCGTTTGCTTGTCAAAATAAAAACGCTTTTTCATCGCATTGCGCGGATTACGTTATACTAAAAATCCGCGCTTGATGTTTTTACATCAAGCGCGGATTTTTGCGCTTTTGCGTTGTTATTTTGTCGAGCAAACGCACGTTTGCATAAGCGTCTACGGTCTGCATTACGATAAAGTGCGAAGCCAGCTTAAGATGAGCAGAAAAATAAAATGCTTGTCTTTTCAAAATGTTCAGTTAACATTCAGTGAAGCTAGATTGGTATAGGCAAACATATCAACTCTAACATAATGTTCTTTGAAATTATCTACTCTTTGCCACGTTGCGCAAGAGCAGCGGTCGGATGTAATGATCCATCTGCGCTGCCGTACGACCGATTAACATTTGGCGTGGCCTTAAATCTACATGTTGCGAGTTGCGACACGTTAGGAAAAAGATATACATCTAATATCAGGCTATTGTTACTTAGTCTAATCGATCCCTAAAACGATAACTGAATTACCACAAGGAAAGTTTAAACGCATAGTTAAGAATGTATTATAAAGATAAGGATTATATAGATGACTAAGATGCATGGAGGCAAAAAGCTTAGGAGTCTCCTGGCGACTACTCTAATACTTAGACTTAAATTTAGACAAAATGGTTAGCATTAGAAATATTGTAAAAACAATTTTTTAAAAGAATGCTGAAGAGTTTTTTGCCCTTCTTCTTGATCGGGCTATACCAATTTGGAACGGGCACTGAGAGAAATTTACGTCTACGGTCACGGGGTGGATTAGTAACAATGGTGTCGGTCTAGCGTTTCGAGCCAAAACCTGATTTTAGTTTCATCCTCTCTTTCTTTTATTAACTTCACTTGTAACCAACTAACAAACAGTGTAATAAAATCTTAGAAGTCAATATTAACCTACTGCTAACTGTCGTAATAAGAAGGAGGAAGTGTGTTTTTTAGTTTCATTTAACTAGGTACATATAATTATTAAATATAAGAACATGGACACATATAAGGTATGGAACATATTTTAGACCTTCTGTCCGTTTTCTTTTGCACTAGATACATTCTTATAAAAATGGCTATTAGTTTGGTGGCGTCTAATGTAACGAAGAGACCGATAACTATATATTAAAGATGGAAAATATTTGACAGTGTATACCTTTAGACGTGCAAAATATCTTCTTTTTTATATGTTTGCATTTTATTGGAAAAAGAGAACGGACGTAACATTAGGTTGAAGCTGAAGTTACTGACGCCAGAATCCACGCCTACGAAATAGTATAAAAAACGCTCAAAGCGCGGTTTATGAAACAGTGGATTGTCATTTCTACAAGGCTTTCCCACCACCATAACCATCAATTTACGTACAAAAATGATGTAAATAACTGTTGTAATACCTCGAACAGCCCAGAGCTAAAGAGATAACAATCTGATTTATCATTTTTATTCTCTGAATGTCAGGCAAACGATCCTCTCGTCTCGTTATTCAATAGAATAAAAACAATATAGGTTAAACTTTTATTTCATATTTTTGTTACTTAAATCGTTTAATTAAACTAAAAGAGAGGCTTAAACAGAAAGTCAGTTAGAGATTATCTCATTGTTTTTCAAGGACTAATTATGTCGCACCCTTGTTAGCTGACTGAACAAACAACCTTTAAATTGAGAACGGTCAAAGTTTCGAGCATCGGATTTCTTAGTTCGTTAATTTTGTTTTGGTAAACATCACAAGGTTCCAACGAAAAGGTTGACCTTAATGTGATTAAGTCTTGTCAAAACAATAAATGTGTCACAGACTAAAACGAACTTCAGGGGATTATTATAGTTATATTAATAATAAATAATTCTAGTTCATTATTATAGAAATTTTCTAGAGCTGAAGAAAAATAAAAATAATAGCAAACGAAGACATTTTTTTTAAATACAGGATAAAGAGACGAGCGGTACGTATGCATGATGGCAGTGAGAGTCCCGTCGCTATCGGTCCAGTCGTTTCGGAGGTTACCCGGAACAAACAGACAGAATGACAAAAATTTAAAAAATGGTTGTTTTGTTATAGGTGCCGTATATACTTTGATATACATTTAGTAAAAAGCTGTTATTATGATATTACAAACAGACACTTCAATTTTATTTATTAGTATAGATAGTGCAAAGTTTTTATTCACAGAAAGCTCAAGTGTAGATTCGAACCATTCCATTGCTTTATACTTGATTTATTACACTCATGTTATCCTTAAGTATTTTTGGAGTATAAACATAATAACGACTGCGGTGATACTAATAAATTGAATACAAGGATATAGTGTTGACCTTGATAGTTTCTAGCATATATTCTGACTTCGATTATCGAACACATAATCGTATCTATATTTTTACTAGAGACCCGCCCCGGCTTCGCACGGATTCAAGAAGATTTTTGACAGTTCAGCATGTGTCTCATTTCACGTAATAACGTTCTTTCTTTTTTTGACAGCGGCAGCTGATAAGCCTCATCAATGATGTTCAGTTTTGGTTCAGTTTTTCGTATAAAAACTTCGGACTTTCTTCCGACTGTTCTACAAAAATTCTTTCATACAAATGTTGTCCTGACAATTAAGAACACAAAACAAACCCAAATCGATTGAGCCATTCGCATGTGATGCTCCATCATACATTCAGTGGCAATTGATTTTTATATTATATACCTACGAGTAGATAGGTACGCTATCACCATAAGAAAATATATAGCACTAAATTATTTCCCTCTTGAAGTAGAACCCACACAAAAGTAAGTAACTTTACCATTAATCATCCGCAGAACTTCTCTAACTTAGCAAAAAACATCTTGTAACCACTACTAACTTACATTACTACTTTTGGTAACTTTCCTTAAGTAAACATGTTTTTCCTAAGATCAATAACCTCTTGATAAAGACAGTTTTATTCTGTTTTGAATGTGGAACCGAATTGCCTTGAACTCTTGCCTTGATTTCAAAACCTTCCAAACTCACATTATTGTCTCGTTCAATAAAAGATGAGCTAGACTTGTCGGCTAAACATGGAGTAATAAGTGCTAAAAATGTAGGTCATGGATGCGTTAGTTTGACACCTTTTTACCACGTTTCAAAGATGCCTTCTTTTTAGTACAAGCTTTAATTTAACTTGCAATGTTTGTGTGTATGTATGTATGTATGTATGTTTGTTTGCATGTTTATCTCAAATATTGTAAGCTAAATTTGGCCCAGTTCCCGGTGTTTGATTGAGCCGAAATTTTACATACATATATATGTAAATCGGTTGAGAATGCAATATAATTATGTCATAGAGCTGCTGGTCTGATATTGGAGCTGGAAGTCGGACATAGGAACTCTGTAACAAAAGATGGAACCCCCTCTAGTTTAGGCTCGTATGATTTGTACTGAACTCTGGAACTCAAACTAAACTACACTCAAAACTACTACTAAACTCAAACTAGTTTAAGACCATAGTTCCCGTCGTGATGTTTTTTCTTTATATCGTTTATTTCTATTAATATATGACCTAATCTTATAAGAGTATGGACCACGTGTCCATAGAGTGTAATGTAACAAAATAAAAATTAAAAAAAAGATCTCTGGAACTCCAGGAACTTTGTAACGAAACGAAATATCCCCATCGAGTTTAGGCTTGTTTTATTTTTTACAAATACTCTGATCCTAAATGATGTCCAGCGTCCTGATGCAGCAGCTGGAAAGGTGTCTACAAAATTACAGTAATAATTACGTATTTTATAAAAGCTTGACTGGAAAAATATATTTTTCCACAAAAATGCGTTAATTGGGCAGAATCTGGTCTACCTAAACTGTAATCACTTTTGTCTATTAAATTATATATTACGAATTAATTAGTGAAGAAGATAATTAAAAACTAAGAATTTATCAATTAAAAACCAAATTAAACAAAACCTTATTTAAAAAAACAGCATTAAGGTCGCCTTCTGCAGGTAGGGTGCCCAAAAAGCTGGCGACATTACCTCGCGATTAATTAGTGATATATAAAATCTAAAATGCAGGGACGAGAGGAGGTATGAAAAAAAAGTTGGGTAGGGTTTTGTAAGCGACACAGTAAGCAGAACGTTAGACTACCACATCCATAACTAGTTTGCACATTAACTTAGAAGCTCAAGACGAGTAGCTCGTAACTCTCGTAACCACGGCTACTATTCCATGTGAAGTGAATGAAGATGAGTGCACTTGAACTCTTGAGGTTGGCATACATGATCCACACTTAAACTTATAATGTGGTTCAGTTGAAGTTCGGTTTTGTTTAGAAAAGTTATGGCCGCGTTTTAAACTGGTTTATGAGATATACATTGCTGATAATTACTAATTAGACTAAGTACTTATTTAGCTAATTAATTACTTTCAGTAAAATAATAATTGTTGTTCTGTTTTCGAAATTAGATTTAGTTTAAGTTTCCAAATCTTTTATTATTTATAAGTACATACTAATAAATATTTACATTTCAATTAAAAACAAAATTAAACAAAACCTTATAAATAAAAAACAGCATTAAGGTCGCCTTCTGCAGGTAGGGTGCCCAAAAAGCTGGCGACATTACCTCGCTGAATAGCTAAACTAATACGTTGACCGAGGTAAGCGCCAGCTCGTTGGTCACCTGTCACTTCTATTAAGCGTCGGGACAACTCCTTAAAAAACAGCTTCGCGTCTGGTCCCCAGGGGCCCATTGTCTCGACCCCAAAAGGAAGAAATATGTATCCGTCACCAAGGGATGCATATTTCCTCCGTTTAAGGATTTCCGCTGCTTCTGCTGCCGAACCCGCCGCCCTAGATGACAATTGGACGTGAGAAGGCGCTAGCGTGTCGACACAAGTTGCGTCCCACACCAGTGGCCTCCCACGACTCCAAGGAATTAATGTCATACCATCAGGCCTCTTACCATCGTAACGTGAAATACCGTTCGGCTCTAAAGTAGCCGGCACGTTAATCTTAATAGATACAAATCTTTTGTATCTATTTTGTTTCAAAAACAATATCATTTTCATACCCGTCATCTCCATTTAAAGATACCATTTAGACCGAATTAATGTGGCAATTATTTTCTACGATTTACATAACTCGTTACATTGTTTTTGGAAAGAAGTCGTTTTTTATAGCACAACTTTATACCTCATTATGTTATAAATCTTTAATTTTTTTTTATGTTATTTGGTAACGAGACGATCTGGTAGTTTGCCTGATGGTAAGCATAACGCCGGCCCATAACAATTGCAGTGCCACCCAGAAATTTGTAACATGAAAACATGCGCGGCACTACAGTGCGCTCGTTACCCTGAGACATTAGGTATTAAGTCTCATAAGCCCAGTAATTTCACTGGCTACGCTGCTCATCAAATCGGAACACAGTAATGCTTGCACACTACTGCTTGGCGGCAAACTTCACGAGCAAAGCGGTAGTAACAACCTAGACGGACACTCGCAGAAGAGGTAGTCCTCGCACCAACGGTTAAATTATTACAATAACATCGAATTATACTGTCCTTCTATTTTACATTAGTAAAAAAACCTTTAAGCTTATATAATAAAACATAATAAAATAATTATTGGCCACTTCTTACTTCAGCCATAATTAAAGATTCACTCGCCGTGACTATTATAATTAACGTAGGTACTCCGTGACGATCACTACCATTTCATTCAAGATGAGTCGTGCACTTGAACTGTTGAGGTCATGATCCACTCCGGCGCATCTCCGTGCAGTTACATAACTGACTCGTCTCCGGTCGATGACCTGTAATTATAGATATTATGTGGTGATGTATTTATATGGTTAGGCTTAAGTGTGGAATCGGTCGTGTACTGTGTTTTAACCTTGAACATTTATGAGTAAGATTTTATAATAAAGACAGGCACTTAGATTAGTCAGATAACGGGCGTTCAAGATTGCATGTTGTTGCAATGTTAGTTTAGTATCACAATTTCTAGAGCTCGCGTGCCTCTTGTGTTCAGCGATTAAACTTGAGAGGTAGTACTTTTGTGTATCCTACTAGATAATGAGCAGAGCTGGTCATTTGCCTGATGGTAAACATAACGCCAGCCCATAACAACTGCAATGTCACTCAGAACTTTGAAACACGAAGGCTTGCGCGGCACTGCATTGTGCTCATTACTCTGAGACATTCAAGCTCAGTAATTTAATTAAAGTTGTATATCTGAGACAATAATTCTGGTATCTTTTTTCCAGCAGTAATACAAGCATAATAAGGCTGATGATGATCATCTATTTATTATATCAAAGTGAATAGTCACAAACACGACATCTCGAAAACAACATGACGTATAATATGAAAATTAAATTTGGCAGGTAGGAATTTTTATAGGTAGGAGACGTCAGCTAAGAACGAATTTTGCATCAGGGCCGAATTAAGGGAGTCTAAGAGCTGTCGTTAGTTGATATGAAAGTCTTAAACTATTACCCATGCGAAGTCGGGGCGGGTTGCTAGTAGTAGCATAAGAAGTATTTTGTAATACTTTTTGGTATAGCTTTGACTTTATCGTCACGACAATGTGTTATTGTGATATAGTTAACTTAGAGATACTAATACAAAAAAGTTCTTGAACTATAATCTGTTGGAATAATAGGACACCTGATTTAATGCCTTTTATTTGTAACATCGAAACGGCAACGGGACACACGACAAAATTACAGTCGTCAGATTTGCTTGAACTGTACAAGAAAATAAAAAATGGCTATAGAACGAACTTATTAGGAACCTACTTTTCCTTTTAATTGACAGTTCAAGTAATTAAGTTTACCAAGCGAGCGCCTAGAAACACCGGTGAGGGCGTGTCATCGTTGCAACATCGATCCCTATGAATTTTACAGTGATCTTACGACAGACATGTCTGTATGACCTTTCACCACGAAGTCTGGGGCCGATCTAGATTCTAGATAAATGGTGTATGTCCGCCGTTTAGTTACGAAACTAGGTTCGAAGTGGTTACTCTTGGTTATCAATTCATCGAGGGAAATCGAAATTATTCGGCGTTACTTTGGAGATTGGGATGAAACCGCATCAGATTTTGCGTAAAACAATAAGCTTGATTTTATTTTATTCTAGTAAGTAGACAATTTCGTTCGCCTGGTATTTCATCAATATTATTAGTTATTATTACTACTAATTATTGTTGTATAACTTCACCAGAGATAGTTCACCACATCTCTCTATGACTTTAGTTAATTCAGCTATGTTATTACAATAATAGCTACTTTTTTAATTGACACTTTGTGTATTTGACTATTTGTGCTTGTCCTCTCATATGGTGCCTTCAATTTAACTGTAATAGTTTGATCCCAATTATTTTTGATTAGTAATTACATTTTTATAGTAGTGAAATAAAACTACACCAACATTATTTCGTTCACGTCATACTTGCTATATATTTGCATAATAATGCTATGACAATGACAATCATCATAATGTTACAACGATTTCATAACAAAGTATAGAGTGAAATTGTAAATGCACCTTGTTACGTAAGAAATGTCGATGTCCATCGGGACCTAAGAGTATAGTTTGAAGCTTCTGTCCGTTGGTTCGTACGTGTTGTATATATCTGTATAGCCTAAGTGCTTTCCAGAACTTAAACTATTCACTAATTCACACATTATAACGGGATATTTACCGTGATTATTATTGAGCGATGAGCACCCGATATTTCGACGCTGTTGCAAGCATCATGGTCACGGGAATACTGGCGAGACTGCGGGATGGTTTGTAGACATCGGTCTATAATAATCACGGTAAATATCCCGTTATAATGTGTGAATTAGTTAATAACCGTGAAAGTCTAAAACAGTGTTTAAACTATTCACATCCCTAATTTTGTCATAATCGGCTAAGTTGTTATAGAGATAATACAAATATTCATACAAATATTCAACATTGTGTTTTTAAACATTACTTTGTCCTATACTATTGATATAATTATGTTTTTTCTTATTTTTTGTCCAGTGACAATCTAAACATCTAACGCCCAGACAATAATTACGAGTAACAATCGTTACTGAACCACGAATTTTAAACTTCGAAGATAAACCTGTAACGTAATGTTTTTTCTTGAGACTAAGTATAGTGGCAAGACCTTGAAGGGACGAACGGTCACTATCTCTTTCGTAAAGGTTAAATAAATGAAAATTAAGGTGACATTTCGAATCTTGAGAAATTACATACTTACGTATTACACGCCTTATTAACCTACGTGTTTAATAAATAACTAAATATATACAAATAAATAAAATTGAAGTGTCTGTTTGTTATATCAAATTAACAGCTTTTTACTGAATGCATATGAAGTATATACGGTACCTATAACAATACAACCATTTTTTTAATTTTTGTCTGTCTGTCTGTCTGTTTGTTCCAGGTAATCTTCGAAACGGCTGGACCGATTTCGACGGCAATTTCACTCGCAGATAGCTGAGGTTACAAGGAGTAACTTAGGCTACATTAATTTTAGAAAAAGCATTAGGGTTCCGCGCAAAAAAATAAAACCCATGAAATCCAAAATCTCCACGTGGGTGAAACCGCGGGCAGCAGCTAGTATTATTCAATAAAAGAACCGACGATTTAAATAACATTACTGTTGTTTATTTTATTTTAATTATCTGTAGAAAATGCCTATAAACGTAGTAGGAAATTTCGACATGACTACGAGTATACCTAATCGGCCTTTAGTGATTTATGTACTGGAGTTACTTTTACTTCACATATGAATAAGTCAGTACCCAAGGGTCTATGGCCAGCAAATACTGAGGGCAGGGAATCTAGGGCAAAGGTTCTAGCATCATGAATAATAGATATGTACATTTATTGCCTACTTAGATAGGTGGAGTCGTCATTTTCTATGACGCATAACTACTTACTAATAAAACTGGAAGTCTGTCTGTATGGCATTGGCCCTGCTTCATGATTACTGAACTGATTTTAATATTTATTTAACTTTATAGTGGTATTAGGTACAAAACATCGTGAGGAAACCCGTACGATCAACAATCAAACATAAATAGAGAAAATGACGTGATATCCACCAAGCCGCATTGATACCACGTGGGGGATTTGTATGGCATGTTGCTTGCATGCTTACATAAGCTTACCATCAGGCAAACGACCAGCTCGTTTTATCATCAGATGGTATAAAAAAACTACATAATTTCCGCTACACTACAGGTAAAACCGCAGAATTAAAAGTAAGCACAGGTATAGCAAATAAAATATTTAGTCAAACATATCCATAAGGAGATATATTTTTAATTCTCATTCAAGAAACCTAATACTTATATGGATCGTAAACACCTTTATCGACAGAATGTGATCTAAATTAATTCTAATTTATCTATCCACATCACATTTTTAGATTTATGCCTTCATTCTATCAAATATTTTCTCAAGGATCGATTAAACTCTACATTTTCATCAAGTACCAAATATAGTAGTGTGGTTATAAGCTACTTTTAAAATCACTTAGTTAATAGTAAAATTTATGTAATAACTACGCTGTAGTTAGGTACATAAATAAGGTGGTTTATTTAATTTTAATTACTAATAAAATAAAATAAAATAATTATTATTAATTTAATTACGAAGGTATACTTATTTACTAAGTTAATTGTACAATATATGTACCTATAACTACGCTGTAGTTAGGTATGTAAATTTCATGCGTCTCATCAGATCTGAAACAAATATAGGACCATTGTAACCGATTAGTTTTTTTTTTCGAGTAGTTCCATACGCTTGGGTAATACAAAATTGAATGACAAATAAAATAATGACTTGAAGATAATGCTTTTTGATGTAGCTTTATTTCATGAACAGTATCTAGTATCTACACTGTGTGCAAAACTAAAATAAAAATAAATAGGAAGGCGAAATTTAATATCCTTCTTTATGGCAGTAACAAAGAGGTCCTGCGCAATGAGTTAGATCAAATAAAGACCTTGCTATTATGACCATTTGCGCGTTATGAAAGAGTCCTTTTGTAATTTCGCAGAACTGTGAAGTATCACGTACTAGCAAACACGTTAACTGCAGCAATAGTATTGTTAAATGGATGGATGAAATGGCTAGATAAGTACACAAAATGTAGCACAGCTAAACAGGTTTTCTTATGTTCTGGACCTTACAAGAAGAGTGCTTCTTTTGTTGAAGGTTAATCAAACTGATTTAAAGCTGCAGTCTATGTTGAATAGTTCTATGTCTGAAACAGGTAAAAGGCTATTTGGGTTTTATAGCGATGAATTCGTAGTAATGAGGTTGCTTATCGATTGAACCCGAATTTGAACAATTAGCTTTAATTTTCAGTGAAGATAAATAACGTGATGCAGCCATTACAGTCTGAAACTGCTTTTTTGTGGTACCATTCAATTCGCGAATCACCTATCACAGTATTTTCTGGTAGCTACGCTTGAAAGGCACTCCTATTCTAGGTTTAGTGTATTCGCCATTTTCGACCGCTTATAGTGCTAAAACGCTAACCTATTAATACAAAAAAAACCTCAACGACCAGCGTGTTATTATAAAAATGTTCAAGATGATGTCAGGGTTCTTTTTAAGCGACGGTGAGGTTGAAAAGTCAAAGGATCAATGCCAAAAGGATAAGACAGATAGAAACTCTTTATTCTATTTAAAGGAGTTCTAGAAAGAACTTTGTTACTACAAACATAGCTTATTAATCGACTTCCAAAAACGGAACAGGTTCTCAATTCATGTGTGTATTTTATTATATTTGTTATCTCAGTTCTCCCGTTATTTTTAACTTTGACTTGGGTCCCATAGATATTTCATTAAAATTGGTGCAGTAGTTTGTCAGTGAAGTTCTCTTGACTGGCTGAAGATTCGTGGCTCTTTTAAAGGAATTTGTTCAACATTATTTTCACTTGCAAATCTTCACTTGACTCAGCCATTCTCATATCATTTCTCAACAAAACTTGTGCTCTTATTAGTCAGTGCATCTTGGGTCTAATTACTATAACTTTTCTGGCCCGTTTAGAAAGATTTCATAACACGCACTGAGGCAAGAAGGATGCCGTGGAATTCTCGGGTAACAACTGGTGCTAATTGCTACGTTTATTATTAAAATACGGTTAAAGTGAAATAGCAGACTAATGAATGTCTAGAAGTTATTGCCAACTGGCTTTAAATGCGCTGTTTAAATATTTTAGTAATTTGGCATCGCGCCTTTTTAACCGACTTCCAAAAAAGGAGAAGGTTATCTATTTGGTGGGTATTTTTTTTAATTTTTTTTATGTTTGTTAGCTCAGATCACCATCATTTATAAACCGATTGTGATAATTCTTTTTTTATTTGAAAGGATATACTTTCAGATTGGTCCCATAGAAATTTAATCAGAATCGGTTCAGTAGTTTGCCACAGAAGTCGGTTCATAGCTTATTAAAGCAATTTTGTTTAATTTCAAACCAAGGCAAATGGACCAGTATCATAGCATTTTTTTTACATTTGCCGCTATTTTTTCGTAACTTATGGTCACATCAGGGTGTTCCGAGGGAGTGATGGAGGCCACAGACAAGGCAATAGATGTGGCCACTCGACACTTAAATTTGATGTTCGGCAGAACTCAGAAGCACTTGATATGTTACAGAGCTTAGCTTCAATACTTACGATTATATCCTGACTTAACGCCAGATGAGACAGTAATTTTACCAGGTGGTGGGACTAAATCTTCGAGTGTCCGTCTAGGTGGATACCACCGCTTTGCTCATGTATTCTGCCACCAAACACTAATGTGCAAACATTACAGTGTTCCGGTTTGAAGAGCAATGTTGTCAGTTAAATTACTGGACTTATGAGAATTGATACCCAATGCAGTTTTAGGGTATTGAGAGCATTGCAGGCCTTTGTGTTTCAAAGTTCTAAATGGCACTGCAATTGTTTTGGACTGGCATTATGCTTATCATCAGGCAAACGAACAGCTCCTCTCGTAAACAAACGGTAAAAAAAAACATCTTATAGAAGCAGATCATAAAGAAAATATAGTCAACAATTCCCTAACTACAATCTCAAGTAGAAAACACATAACTTCGCAGACTTATTATGCCAAGTTTGGAGTATCAGAGATGAACAAATAGGGGTCTTGATTCCATTTTTTATCGATTCGTTTTCTCATGAGAATTCTTCTCGGTTCTTAAACCTTTATAACGACAGTAATCATATATTTTGAGTTTCACGCAAGATCCCTGGATGGGATCTAAATCTGTCGTTATCTCGCAGACGCCTGCTAGCAAAATAGTCGAAACATTTTATCACAACATCAGCTCTACTTGAAAACTTCAAACTCGTATTTTCTAATTTATCCAATAAAATACAACTTTGAATTTAGATAACTTTCTTCGTTTATTATCATAGAGAAATGTTAGCTTGTCAGGAGTTTCGATAGTTTCAAAGCTCGTTTAATGAATTATTTTTGAGTTTAGTGTAAAATGTAATGTTGGCCTACGCTATTATTAGAACTAAATATAAAATTTACAATACTGTGTTGTATGTAACAACTGGTAGGTACCTAGTAGTAACTCAAATAACTATATATAGGGCGAGACGTTATTAAATAACTAGGAAGTACAAATACCTATCACTATACCTAAGCAAGTAACATACAGTAATCATAAGCTAGCCATTGAATTCTGATACTATTTATAACAAATTGTACACATCTCATACATCATACAAGCGTCAACACGAACTTCATATTAATATTCGCCCACCATAAGAGCATTTTGTTGGAATATAGTACAAGGTCGGACTTGACGCGCGAAGATCGACTTTGGTTAGTATTATATGTTCTGTGCTTTGGTTGAGGCTAGTGACCAGCTTTTGCACGTGGTTTCGCTCCCCCCATTTGCGAAGTCGAACGAACGCACGAAAAACTAATTCAAATTATATTGCCCTGTGGCACTGTAATTAGGCTGGCATTATACTTACCATCAGGCAAGCCTGTTCGTCTCTAATACAATTGCAAAAAGAGTTCTAGGAAAAGTACTAGAAACAACTTCAACTCTTAGTAAATTAATTGGCCTTTGTGGAAAGGCGACCACAATTACTAGAAACTTCTTGGCATTCTTTTTTTGACGATCTATGTGTCATTAATACTATCACCGCACTCATTTGTTTATCTTGCTCTGTTTTGGACACTCTAAAGATGTCCTGTGCTATCTCTATGGCATTTATGATAATACATACAATTAAAATAATGTGAACATAATGACACTGCTCCCGGTTCATGTCTTATATGTTAAAATGTGATTTGTTTGTTTCTAATTTAAATATCTACTCTAACTATAATTATTAATTGGATTTTGATGCCATTTAGTATATGACAGCTTATATCCTAAATTAAAAGAGATATGATTAATTGCACTGTAACACCTAAATGTTGAGATATTTTAATGAAACTGTACGAATTCGCGCATGACATTATAGTCTCCTAATTATTAATCGAAATCAATTTTGGTGTCAATTAATTGTTAAATTGTTTAATTGCTAGCTCTAAATGTTTCGTGAATTGGCGATTTATAAATTGTTAAAAAACCGGCTATAACTCACGTCATTTGTCGATATTTTTGACCTAGGTTTCGAGCGTGTCCGACGATCTTCCTCAGGGAGTGCACGCGGCGAGATCGCAACGACCACTGTGGTCACCAGATGCACTAGTACCCCAGTTCTATGCTAACAAGAAACCAAATAACAAACATTTGCAGAAAACAAAATTATTTTGTAAGCCTTCCTTAACACTTGACCTTACTCTACATAACAAAATCTAACATAAAAAATGATTCACCATTCATCGACCCATCCGACTAGCCTAAAACACCTTGGAACAAGCTAACGTAATTCTTTATCGAATTAAAACAGCAGTTTCGCATTGACCTAGATGGTGGAAGGCCGCAGCAAATGTCAACGAAACCTTTGCGATGAGAACCGGAGCACCTGTCCACTGGCAAAATTGCTCGTTTAATTACATGCCTATGAGGTTATGCAACCGTGGTATATATAGTCTGGAGATTATAGAAGTGATAATGGCTCAATGGCATGGCAGTGAAGTCATATGTTGTACATGTAGACTGAGAATTCATGTCCTACAAAGAACTGCTTTCAGCAAAGAAACATTTATAGATGCGCTCGTGGCTTGGTGGGGGCTAACCCATGGACAACCATCGTGATAGGCATTTCCTACAGCTCGCGTGACTAGCAAGTAAAATAAATAAATAATAAATAAACGCTTACACACTCATACCCCCGCACTAGGATTCCCTGTGTCGCAGCTGGCATGGACATACACAGATACACATCACAAACATCCAAGACCCGAGAACAAACTTTATGCTTACACAAAATCTGCCCCGGCCGGGAATCGAACCCGGGACCCCTCGCTTTAAGGCAGGGTTACTGCCAACTTAGCTACGGAGCCGTCAATTACCCAAGTTGATAATTTAATAAACTTGCAAATTTTCCAGTTTGGTGTGTTTTAGTTGCAGAAATATTCCGTAGCGTGATTTAATACGACACCAAAATTAAATCAGTCGACTTACCAACTACACCACGAGGGCTGTCTCCATTTATAACGTACTTTCATTTCCTATCTGTCCATGATAGTCTAAACATGGTATGACCAACGTGCGGCAACATATTATTTTATTACAGAATTTTCATATACTGTTATAAGCCGCTATAAAAGTAAGTGCGCCCTAAAGACTACCTAACATCGACCATTGAGTAATAAAGGCTGTAGTTTTGGCTGCGAGCCTAACCTTTGTCCTAAGGTGGTGACAGTCTACCACAATAACGACCCACTTGGCCTCAGCTGGTACTGGATACAAGCCAGATGTCATTTTTGTTGACACTATAAATTTAAGTATTTTTGTTTATATTTGTAGTATATATACAATACATATATTGTTGACGGCTCCGTAGCTAAGTTGGTAGTAACCCTGCCTGCAAAGCGAGGGTCCCGGGTTCGATTCACGGCCGGGGCAGATTTTGTGTAAGCATAAAGTTTGTTCTCAGGTCTTGAACGTTTGTGATGTGTATCTGTGTGTGTCCGTGCCACATGCGACACAGGGAATCCTAGTGCGGGGGTATGAGTGTAAGCGTTTATTATAATTACTGTAATTGTGCTTAATCGGTAATTATCATCTCGTTCCCCGCTTTATACTATGGAAATGTTTACACTTTGATATGATTGATATGGATGTGCGTACTTACCTACTTTATCTATATATGCTGAAAATTGATGAAAAAATTTAATTGAAATACAGATACAAAAGAAACCTAAGTACATCTAGTAAAATTAGTTAGACTCGGATCTACTAGAACATTTCTGTGAGATAGCATCTTCTCATAATTCTGTTCAATTCAAAGTGTCTCTATTGTGAGTTAGTATGACGTAAAGGGTTTTCTGACAGGAAATAAAAATCTTGCAAAATATTGTTCGTCATTCATTGTTCTCGGTTTATGAATGGACACTGAAGTATCAAGTTATCAACCCATACAATTAAAAGAACATTTCTTCATCTGTTCAATCTACGAAGACCATTTATATTTTCAATGGAAACTAGAAATTTTTCTGACGACAAACTCCGTTCATAAATAAAGCAATACATGGAAATTGCAAAATAACGAAAAATTCACAGACAATTAATACTTATTGCAAACGAGGAAAAATGCAAGCTTTCTGCGAAATGAATGAATTGAATAAAATCACAGCTTTATTCTGAGATGAAGGACATTCAGTGATAATAATAACGCGTTGCTTTGTGCAATAAAATTTTTGTTAACCTTTATAAATAATGTTGACACGTAATTTTAACCGATTTAATAATTATGTTAATGACTGAATATGTCAATGTACTTTAATGACGTGCAAAATGGAAACAAATATGATAAAAGTTGCATTTTACATCATCAAATGATTTAATAATAATGATAGGCGCTTTGCTTGAAACAGGAGAGGAACCGAAATCCATTTTATACTCTCGGTGGGGTTACCAACTCTCTCATTTGACCTGTGATTGAAGATAGTAAACATCTGTTAGTGGGAGGACTAACTCTTCTGCGAGTGTCCGTCTGGGTTGTTACCACCGCTTTGCTCGTAAAGTCTGCCGCCAAGCAGTAGTGTGCAAGCATTACTGTGTTCCGGTTTGATGAGCAGAGTATCCAGTGAAATTACTGGGCTTATGAGACTTAATACCTAATGTCTCAGGGTAACGAGCGTACTGCAGTGCCGCGCAGGCCTTTGTGTTTCAAAGTTCTGGGTGGCACTGCAATTGTAATGGGCCGGCGTTATGCTTAGCATCAGGCAAACGACCAGCTCGTCTAGTTACCAAATAAAATAAAAAAAAACCAACTCTCTTATATTTGACCTGTGGTTGAAGATAGTAAATATCTCAAGTATAGATGCCAGAACACACTATACAGTGATGTTAGCCAGGTTATTGGTATCCAAGGCAAACATTAGGAAATGCCCGTTTAAACGCGTTTTGTTCCATAAATCGGTTTAAAACGGTTTTATTCAATAAACCGGTTTTAGACGGTTTCCTTTTTGGTAGCGCAGCATTTTATGGATTGCTGTTCGCAGTTTAAATTTTATGAAAATCTACAGACATTAAAAATGCGTCCTTACCACGGACATTAATCGAAAGTCCTTAGATCACAAGTGCTTGCTAATTTACTGTGTCCGAAGTTCTTCCTACTAATCCTGATAAATGTTTGTTACTCTTTCACGCAAAAACTACTGAACGGATTTTGATGAAACATTACAGTAATATAGCTTATATTATATGAGAATATATAATTATTTATTAATTATTATTTTTTATTTATTTATTTATTTAATAACACATGGACTACAATATATAAAATATATACCACGCGGGGGAAACTGCGCGCGGAAGTTTGTATTCTATAAAAATACTGTTTATTGGTTTCGTGGTAAATCTTTCCTGGAGATTATCTCCACAATACCCCACATAACGATAAAAGGCTTCCAAATAAAGCTCTTCTTGCATTATAACTTGAACATATAAGGTGTGCAAAGAGTGGAAAATCCTTAACCAGCGAGTAGAGACATCGTGATTACATAGAAAGAAAATTATGTTTAGTTAAAAATCACATGGATTTAGAGTTTCTGGACATTTTGTAAATTTTAAAAAATCGACACCGATTCCGATGTCTATTTTTTAACCCACGCTTTTCGGTGTCCTGATCACAAATTAAGGATTTTTTCGGTCTGCTTTATGAATTCTATTGTTGGATAAACGTGCTACCAAAGGTTAACCTCCAGTTTTGTGCCGCGAGTTTAGTTTTTGTTTATTTATTTAAGTTACTCATTTAACTATCTTAAGTTTGTGGTGCTCGCGTGGTGTAAAAAAATCTTTTTGGTTACATGTGGCCAACTACGGAAAAATTTACTTCTTTCATCCAGATTTTAAATAGTATGGCACATGCTATGCCCAGCTTTCAAGCCACAGGACATTCCTATTAACATGGATGAGGGTCTATTTTTTTCAAATACAAGTTATACAAAAATCTACTTAATTAATTGGAATTTAACAAACTATATTAACGTAATTATCCTCATCACCCAAAATACGTCCACTGCTGAACTATCCTACCTATTTTTTAAACTAAATAGCCCGTATGTAGGTTTTGCCATAAAACATCATGATTTGCAGGCGTCTTGGAGATAGCAGTATATAAATTGATAAGAATTGATGAAAACAAGAAAATGAAACAGCTATGGGTCTGTGGTAGTGCCGTTGGCCACCCATCTCGAGGTCAGAGTTCGAATTCTACAATAAGATTGAGTTTTCAGTGAAGAAAATTATCATGATGCACCAATAGCATAGTGGTATACCTACACACGATATAAAAAATGGAGATTATTATATAACAAGAAGAACTTACGTAACAAAGATATTATATTAAATAGTAAGCATTGAATGTTACCTTTTAGCAAACCAAAAATAAATTTGTGCGTTGGCGTCACACAACGGAGACCAATTTTGAGTCCTTCAAATAACAATCTCAATATATACAAAAGCGAACTAGGCAAGCCAATTTTATCACAAAAAGGGAAGTACATTCTGTACTGCCAACGACAACAAGTCGAACTTATAATGATGGGGTAAGTCCGCTAAAGGAAAATGGGGGAATATTTTCAATTGGAGGGAACTGGAGCGAACTACTGCCACGGGTGTAATTTGCCGAAAATGTTCGAGGAATAAGAATAAAGCGTATAGCCGTGGACATTGAGAGGTAACATTTCGCTTCCGCTCTGTGGTTGCGTGGTTGCACAGATTTCGGAGTTTTGTTCTCGTTAAGTGATTGAAAATTAAAGGACTTGGAATCCGTATTCCTTCTTTTCGCAACCAGTAAGTTATTAGACAAGACAAAAATAGCGCTACGCCGAGGCAAAGTCTTTCATCATTCTGTCCTCTTTGCTTACACTATCGGTTTGCGTTAATGTAAAAGACGAGGAAGACCGCGTGGACCACTAAGATGAGTAACAATCCAAAAAAAGCCTAAAATCCAAAAAAAGTGCCGCATAACCTATCGTCTAATGTAATGGTGAACGACGGTACTTGATGGTTGGATGATGGAAATCAGGATAATGTTATTGTCGGCTAGCTAACTAATGGTGATCATGGTATTTCCATTTTCATAGTCCATGACTGATTGATTGCCATCAATCATGAAGAAAGTGCTTGCCTAAGGCAGCTCTCGTACCTAATTCATGATTGATGGTTAAGCATCAATCGCGGACCACGAGAAAACCATGGAAAAACCACGATCCCGCTTGACGCATATCGTATCGTCTATTGTGGTTGTGGCTGGGGCTTGATGGAAAACTAGTCCGAGCACGGCATCCGCTTCTACCTATGCTTCTACGAACTCTATTAAAAAAAAATGAATCACAACCACTGCGTGCTCAGTGCAGACGCCGCGATAAATAGTTGGTGGTGCGCGAGTGATGTACCTACGTAGCTTAAAGCGCAGCAGTCTTCGCCTTGAGCCCAGGCAGGGCTTCGAGACAGCACTATCTGTCTTCTTGTGTATTTTGTGGCTTTTTGATGGTTTTTCATCAAGCCGCGCTTGCGCGTGTATTATCTCGTAATCCGCGCTTGATGCAAAAGCATGGTTATTTTGATAGCAAAACGCAAACCTGCATAAGCGTCTACGGGCTGTAAGCCTCATATTGTCCACTCTGGCAGCTTAAGATTCGGTTCCCATCATAGATCCAGATATTTCATCTAAGGTTCCCATTGAGTGGTTTGTTTATGGTTTCCATTCTATAGCACGTTTCCAGCTTCGATCTCATTAATGCTTGACCTCAGAAATGTAGCGCTTTTTAGGCGTTGTTTATGGATTTAAACAGTGTTAATTAAATACCTCTAGATAAGGGTGAGCTGTGCGTGACAAATGGGTAATTCCCTGTTTTATAGACTTAAACCCGGGATTACTGAGGAAACATTGGAATTTATTTTATATCTGTTTATCCCGGCAACAGCTGCTTCTTTAATCTCTATGTGATCACAGCAATATTCTCGACAAAAATACACAACAACATTGAGAGAAAAAGCGCATCGCACGCAGTTAAAAATTCAATATTATAAATATATACTTTTTAGGGCCGATCTTTCAATAGTCGGATATTGCCTGTTAGAAAATTCCCTGAATCATCACAGCGATACTGTCTCTGGTGAAGTCAGACGTAAATAATTTGTTGCCATTCTGTAAAGAAATACACCGACTAAGGTTTATTACCTAACTATAGCTAATGGTCCATTAATTTTGAAATAAAAGAGCCAAAAAAAGCACCAAGCAGATGGATCAGTTAAATTTATCGATTCAATAGCAATCAGTTCGTTAACGCTGCAATTGAAAGATAGGCCCTTAATAAAATAAATGCAAAAAATTGAAATTTGTACTAGACTATTGAGCCAAGACTTACCCTGGAAGAACACAACCAGCTGGTTCATTTTAGGAATAAATTAAAAAAACAATAGCAAAATTGTATCTCGATCAAAACAAACAAAGCTACAAAACACAGTTAGTATTCAATTATTTATGGTGGCCATGGCAGTCCCCGTGTCCTATTCATATTATTTAATAACATGTTTCTAAATGCCAAGTATTTTAACCACATTTTAACCGACTCTATGATATTTTTATGACATATATCAATTCGAATTCGCCGCATTTTTTACAGTATATTTGTTTTCATTAGAAACTTTTAAAACACCTTATTTTTAGTACCGATCATAGTATTCAATATCCAGGAGATAGGTATTCTCCTTTCACGCTGCAACAAACCCACATACGCATTTATTATAGTATGGACGGATTGGGTAACGAGACGAGTTGGTAGTTTGCCTGCTGGTGATGGCCCATGACAATTGCAGTGCTACTCAAAACTGAAAAACAAAGGCCTACGCGGCACTGCATTGCGCTCGTTACCACGTGACATTACGTACTAAGCCTCATAAATCCAGTCATTTCAGTGACAACTTTGCTCATCAAACTGGAACACAGTAATGCTTGCAATTTACTGCTTGGCGGCAGACTACACAATCAAAGCGGTGGTACCCACCAAGGCTCTCGTCGCGAGTCGCTTGGTGACAAAAATGCTTTGCTTGGTACAAGTTTAAATACTTCAAAAGAACCTGCTTGATACAATCAAGCCTTAAAATATAATTTTCACCGAGGAAATAGGTACGGTACTCCATCGAACATATAATTAAATTTACACAAAAATAAACAACCTTTACTCAGTCCTGTTTTAAAATAAAATGTAGGTCATAATACAAGGTCCGGCAACTGTTGTTCGAATTTGGTACAAGCTTCAATTTACTTAAGAAAATTGCGAGTGCTACCTACTTGTGATAACATACATGAGAATAATCTAGGCAGCTGCGAAAACGGAACCTGTGTTTGGCGTACGGTTGGCAAAATAATATCCCTTCTGTACAATCATTATTTTCCGTCATCGTCACCTGAACAACCAGTAGGGTATATTCTCAACATCCTATTTAAACTTTCCTGCACCTGTGAAAAAAAATTGCCGAAATCTAACCTAAACAATTACAAACATACTATTTTTTGTAAAGACGTACTGCTGCGACCCCACGTAAAATGGGACAAGGATATTCATCATCAATTGTATGAGTCCAAACTAGGAGGTTTTACTGTCGCCATTGAAGAGTTCCGCTATCCGCCTCGTGGCTCCATCATCTGATCAGCTCCATGATACCAAATTATAGTTTTGTCATCTGTGGGGAAGCAAGCAAACTTAAATTTTCATCGGCACCACAATGTAGATTTATAGTGGTTCCGATGGGAATTTCCGAAGTCCTCACTGATGGGGAATTTCGTAGAGCTTTTGAGAATACATCCACATATCATTTTAAACTTGGCCCTAATCTAGCTTAAGCTACTTCTCATGGGCCCGATGTGGGTGCTCATGTAAGTTGTAGTGACTCTATCTTTCGCAAACATCACGCATCCATTACGCATTTCAACCGACTTAATTTGGCAATTGCATTACATCATCGAGGTACTAACCCCTAGAGATGAAAAACTGTACTACCAGATTCTACAACAAAGTCGTGATCTGTCATTAACAAATATCAGCGCTCAGCGTATCAGCGCACGGGAATTCGGTGCGAGGCGGTAGCTTAGCCAATCAGAGCGCATTATATCTAGGCAAAAATAGTGGAATTTATTTCGTGCGCAAACCAAACGTCACTGAATCTAGAGGTTAGTTCCTCGATGCATTACATAGACAAGTATTTCGCAGTGCAGTCAATAAATGTCTATTTTATTTTTAACGAGCCATCGGTACAAACAAGCTTGTGGTATAAATGCCGCGGCACACATGGTACATATTTATGCAGGCACCAATATGCTGTCTCTACATCTATGCACATAAATTTTAATATCCAACATACGTATGCAAGGCCGATGTTGGGCTATTACGATTAATAGGCTTCGAAATGGTACTAGCTTTTAACGTGTTGGTTTTGTCTTTGTCATTACTGAAATAAGTGACTATGACATGTTGCTCGAGCCACGCCTTGTGTGCTCTAGTGTCTATATCAAGATAAGAATATTATAATTAAATGACACTAATAAGTTGAGCTCACGACGAAAGCACCTTCTCAAGATACTCGTAGATTGGAAATATTGATCGAATTACCTAACTAAACTTTTTGACTTAGGGTTTATATTGTATCTTGTTTGCGGCGAAATATTTGAATATCAGTTTTTTTATTCCCAGGAACAACTTTAATTTTCTAATGGCAATACAATAACAATTAATTACATCAAAGCTTAAAGATCAATTACATTAAAACATCCATGCCCATAAAAGCGTAAACGAATTATTAATCTAATGATCAAGAATGAGACAACAACTTTTGTATTGCTTAACTAGACTAGGCAATCTAGATACGAGTACGTATCTGAGTACCTACGAAACGGATTTGATATATTACAACATTAGGTATATTCTGTTCTTAAAGCAATTGAACAATTAGATTGCTGCAAGGTCATTTTTGAGATAAAAGAAGTGCTCACGTCTATACAAACAGTAAATCGATTTCATGCAAAATGATTGTAGGTACGTGATTTTTATTCTACACACACATAATAAGTCTACAATGATGAAGGCTTATGCACCACAGAAAAAGTTTTTATTACTTTCTTAGAGAAGCAACAAGAAGAAGCTAACAATCACACCTGATCAAACATTATTAAATTTGGAAACTGTCTATATCAAAACGGGGACTGGCTTTAAAATAGAATAGATAAAGATTAATCCAACATTAACATAACAAATGAACTTAAGTAACTTAAGAGGTAGCAAAAATCCAAGCCCAGCTATAAGCTATTTCTTCTTATTTAAATGGAGCTACACATAAAAAAGAAAGTTTTATTTCAAGTGCAACTTTAGCCGATAAATGTATTATATACAAATATATTTTCGTATAAATTTGAGTTACTATATTTTATTATATGATCAAATAAGCTAGCAAAATGTAATAAGATGTCCATTCGATTGTCCGAATTCTTTTAACCTTCGATGCTCTTATAGGTTTTGCATTGTTATTAAGAATTGGTTTAGGTAATTTTAGGATTTAACTCTTGAAATTCAAGGTTTGGAAGTATGAATCGTGTGGAACTAGTGTAATAATTGGCCTGAATTATCGTCAGTTGCACTTATATAAGTAGCAGTGGGCTACCAGCTCCTTATTATCGTGAGTTAGTTACGCTAATGACAATTAGTTACTACTTGAGCGCAATCGAAGATAGATTGATAACATTATGACGCGGCTGGTAAGATAAAAACGAATTGAGATGTCAGATTATGTCACGTGACTTTATATCGTCACACATCAGGGTGATCAAAGAAAACGAACAAGTCTAAAAAAACAAAATATGATACATCATGTTGGTATCGTAAAGTGACCGTTACATGGTCAAGGAAATATTGACGGATACACATCAATCATTAACAACGCGTCAACCATGGAAAAATCCCGAACGCCGCTTGATTCTTCTTGTGCTGTCTAATGTGATGGTTGATACTCTAGTCCAAGCGCTAAAGGTGGTTTTAAAAAAATCTACTCCTAACTAATTAGTTTCTCAACCACTGCGTGTTCAGGGCAGAAGCCGCGCTAAACACACGGTGGTGTGCAAGTGTTGTATGTAACGGAAAGCTGAGCAGTCGCTAGAGTAGAGAGCAATATCTGACCCTATTGCTGTTCTTGTCTTTTTCGTGGATTTACTTCAAGCCGTGCGTAAGCTAGTAATGCTTAGTAATACCGCGCTTGTTGCAAAATTATGGTGATTTTGTCAGCAAAACGCAAACAAGCATGACTCTATAATGGGGGCCTAAGCTTTGCATCTGTATTGTGGAACAAGGTATAAAAATATTATAACTCTAAAAGACTACTTTTACAAAATACGTTGATTATCTTTACTTTGTCGACAATGTACGCTGATTACATTTTAATACTATCTAAGTAGATCATTGTGTAAATGTGTAAATGTTACTAGTCTTGAAATTTAGATTTAAAAATATGAAAGCTAAATTACACAGACAGAAGAACAACTTGTGCAATGGTTGGCTATGTGAATCGTAGAGTAACCCTTTAAAGTATACCAAAAATGCTATACAGACTGTAAAATGCACTATAATTTAAGTTTAACTGAAATAGCTCTTTCCTGGTTGAACCATTTTGCTAACTATTCTTTCTTAACTAAGCATTTAACCATTCTGTTATGTAATAAGGTGACTTTATCATCACGTGTCAATGTAATGATTAATTTCAAAGTATACTTGGATATAGTTTCATCGTAACTTAATGTAATTAAAAATCTTTTTAAAGATGTTTTATTTTTGTGCAAGGTTAGTGGATAGATTAATAAATAGACTAGGTCTTGCGTATTCGCCATCTTCAAACACTTTATTAGTGGCCAAACGCAAAACTATCGAGGAAAAAAAAGCTTTACAAGTGCGTCAGACCTCTAAAGAATAAATAAGTTCTACGCATAGTGGTTCGACGGGGTTCGCTACTTACCATCCCATGTTTTATAGATGATTTGTGCCTGTATAAAACATAAGATATAGCAACCCAGATTTATTATCTGTGGTCGCTCTCTTCCTTTATAAAAATTGTAGTGTCAAGACGTGCAGTAAAATAAAAATTCAATTAAAACAGTTTAAAGTGGTTTCAGTGAATATTAACAACAATCCGTCCTTTACAGTGCCCTCCCATTAAATTTTCATCGCTTCACCACCCGACCTCGTGCATGAGAGAACCTACATTACGTCATACATTATTGTCATCTGGGAGCTAAGCTTTTGTTACAATGACGTGATTAATCAGAAATAGATAGATAGATAGATAAACTCTTTATTTGCACACTATAATGAGAAATACAAAAAATAAATAAACATATTTTAACTTTACAAGAATGTTTAAAAGTATAATATAATATTTCTTTTATTTCAGCGGCTAATTCTAGCTGGAGTTGAAATTGGTCCTCCATCCGGCTAGATTCAGCGTGTTTTTTAACCTTTGACCAAATCGTCAGTAAGGATGTGGCAGTGGGGAAAAAGGGTAACGTAAGTAGTGTAAAATAACAGCTATATCTAATTTAAAGAAACTAAAAAACACACTTCCATGATCAGAACTTCGACACCAAGTGTAATCTATTGGATTCTTCTGAATCTTGTGAGTGCAAACCCGAGGAGTTCAGTTGTAGTCACTGAAGAGTTCTACTATCCACCTCCTGTCTCTATCATCAGAACAGCTCCAAAATACCCAATTATTGTATGGTCATCCAAAGTACATGTAGATACAAAGTTTCATCTCGATAGGACAATTAGAAGTAGGTTAAAATTGACTTCCAAGTTTTTTGTACTTTTTTTTGTGAAAAAACAAAAGCTTTAATTTTGTCTGACGTGTCATCTATTATAGTGTTGTGTACTTGCCATATTACTCAAAGATATGTAGAATATGCATGAAAAAGAGATGAGCTGAAAGGTAGCTAGGTGGTAGGATTAACTCTTCTGCAAGTGGCTGTCTGGGATGGTACCACCGCTTTGCTCTTGAAGGTCACCGCCAAGTAGTAATGTGCAAGCATTACTGTTCCGGTTTGATGGGTATAGTAGCCAGTGAAATTACTGGGCTAATGAGACTTAAAACCTAATGTCTCAGGGCAATGAGTACACTTTAGTGCCACACAGACCTTTGTGTTTCAATGTTCTGAGTCACACTGCAATTGGACTGGCGTTATGCTTACCATCAGGCAAACCAGCTCATCTGGTTATCAAAAGTTAAAAAAAAAATAGATGGAGAAGTCGCTACAGAATTTGATATAACAACAATTGAGTGGGTTGTACGTGGGAGCAAGGAACGGCACTCAGGAAATGTCAATTATTGTACTTGTTACCACAGAGAATATAAAGGCTACACTAGTTGGTTACATCCGCATACTGCGGACGTTGCAAATGACTTTATCAGACTATTCAAAATAAGAACTTAGTAAAATGCTACACGGGCCATCAAGACTCGTTGTTATGACATTATGATTACCAAATGACAGTATGCCAAGTACTTTCTTACCATAAACAAACTACAAAGGATACAATGCCTAATATAAACCGCCACATTCAATTACATTTGGGTCACGCCTACACTCTACATGACTCACATTTCAATGGTATACAGTTCATTGACAGGCATAATTATTACGAAGTCTAGTAATTTCTAAGAACATACATTTAAAACAGCATATAACAGAGCCCTACCGTCCTATGTCTCAACAAGGTCCACAGATTCTTCTTCGAGTGGCAACGAAGAGGTAGAATGCAAACTGAGACACAGTAGCAGCGTGTTCACATAAGTGTGTGCCTTTATGTACTACATTTGATTAGGATTTAGACTTATGGGCGACACAAACCAGTTTCAAAGGATCCGCTCCAAGTTACGACGACTTGGCTTGGTTGCACAAAACTCGACTATATCCACGTGAAACTAAACTTAGCAATATGGAGTAAAGAAACTTATTTTAGTCCCTATCCACAGTTTTGTTGTGTACATGTAACGCATATGTAGACTACACTATAAAAAATGTGCCCTATGACTTTATGCGCATCAAAAAATATAACCTTAATGATAGTAGGTTATACATTATGCTAAAAAAATATAGGTGTGCATCAGTACTAACATGGCATTAAGTTACGCGTAACTAATTATGCCAAAGTAAAATAGGAATTAAAAATATGCGAAACAAAGAGATCACAATAAGAATAGAGTAAGTTTACTTTTGTTAAGTTGATGATAAGTAAGATTTTTTTGTTTTCTGTATATATAATTTAAATTATCAAACAAAGGGTGCGAGCCCTGGAGCTTGCAGAGGAAAATATATAAATTAAAAAAAAAAAAAAAAAAAGAGATCACAATTACGAAGTCTAATAATTTCTACGAACAAACATTTAGCATAATTAAAACAATAACAGTGTCCATAATCTTGAGAGATGCATCCTACTTCCTACTAATATTATAAATGCGAAAGTTTGTGTGTGTGAATGTTTGTTACGACGTATGTCCTTAACTACTAAACTGATTTTGATGAAATTTGGAATGTCGATAGTTTAGGTCCTAGAATAACACATAGGTTATAAGATAAATACCACGCGGGTAGAAGCTAGTTCCATATATGTTGTTTTTTTTTTGCAGTTCGGTAACGAGACTTATGTAAAGTGTCACATGTTCAGAACAATAACAAAAGCTTTGAGTCACTTATCGCTAACGCAGAGACATCAATGTCTTATGACATGTGTGACGCCCAGTCATCTCCAGTCACTACTCTAACTTTGGCAATGCTTTCACGTCACGGCCAGCACGATATACAAAGCAAAGCAGTGGTATAAGAATATGTCTGCCGCCCAGTAAGCATCTGATCGATCACTCATGAATATCGATAATAACTTAGTAACAATCGATATTCATGGTATTTTGGCATGAATAATACATCGCTATTGTTTGCAATCTACCAACAGCAACACCATGTCCTTGTCGCCACAGATTTAGTAAGAGTACCAATGAGAAACAAATGCGATGAATAGGTATGATAAATGAGATAATGCAATGGTAATTAGGATTCTTACATATTATTAAGTGTTTTTTAAGATAAATGATAGGCTATAAACACGCAATAAATCACTTTAAGTTTGACGGTGGATGTTCTGCTCAATTTAAAAATAGTTACTGACCGGCTAGATAACAGTTCAATACAAGATATGCGTAAAATATCGCGTAAGCTAGCATTGGACATAAGTGTTAGGTATATGGAATAGGGTTATGAACATTGAACACTCAGAAGAAAAGTATCCAAAGTAACCTTGCAAAATGTACGTTGGCTTATTATTTCAAAATCGCAAATACAAAATGATATCTCCAACAATCTTCTGTTGTAACAGACCCATTGTACAAAAATGATAAAAAAATAATTAAAATCAACATTTCAGTAGGCAATAAACATACTGATGTGGTAGGCACTACCAACCTCATACCCAAATTCCATTCCAACAATTGACCCAAAATTGAGACCTAAATTTGACCTGACATTACCGAATAATCGCATAATACACTTTTATATTACACCTCATTAAGTCAACGGAATCAAAGTTGAAGGTCGTGAACCGGTTTAATACAATCAACTACACTACATCTGTTACGAATTCTGTAACACTTTGTCGCAACGAGAAAAATCGACGTTTCATACGAATGAAAGGAGAGAACAGCAACATATTTACTGTGATACAATACTTAAACGTTATGCAATGTAATCGTTTGTTTTGTACTTACAAACCTCCCATTGGGTTGACAAGGCGGGGTTCAGTAAAACCTATTGATATGATCATTGTATAAAAAGCCCGCGGTGAAAATATGTTGTCAGTCAATTAAGACAAGGTAAAGAACGCTGCCAAAATGATTCGAAAGGTATTATTTAAATTAAAATCGAAAAGCGAATTCAAAAATATGTTCAACGTTATACTTATGTGTCACACTGGAAGTATCGGAAGTGACTTTACGTTCAATATCAACGTCTTCTATGTCGAATTTGCAGTATACGTAGCAACATAAAATTTTTAGTGTTTTACAATTGCAATAATTTAACTATTCTATTTTCTTTTTCAGGTGCTGGTTATTCTGTGCGCTATAATTTTGGTCCATGGAGGTATTCTTGGCACTGACTACTCTCCGGCTACATCTGTATCTTATTCCTCATTCTCATCAACGCCAGTTTTTAAAACTATTGAACCTATTGTTGAAAAGACCCAGCAAATTGAATACGAACGAACTGAGCTGTCACCTATGTATGAATCAGTATTTAACACGCAAGAAAACACATTTAAAACTGAAGACGAATCTGAGCACAAAACTTTCTCAAAATCTTTAGATATTGCTGATTCAAAGAGTGAAAAATTGGACGCACGAACTGAGGGACTAGCATATTCAGCTCCATCTTTCTCAGCCCCTGTTTATACTGAAGCTATATATCAGTCTGGAAGTTATAGTCATGAATCTCCTATATCTCCTATAGTTCAGTCACTGTCGACTTCTTTGCATCAATCACCTGTTTATGCAGTTCAAACTAAACCAGTAACTTATGTCGCACCAGCAATCAAATCACTTCCTGCTTATCCTATTAGTGCATCTCCAATAGTATACAATACTAAAGTCACGCCAGGATTATCAGCTTATGCGTCACCTTCAAATGAATATTCGCCTACTTTGATCCAATCTCATACTTCGGATCGAAATCAAATGAAAACCTATTCTGATACTCATTCTACGTCGCATGTTACTGTATCTGGATCGGGAACCAACTATTTTTGGTAATTTAATGTTAGACGCGACTGATTAGTTGTAAGCTTTAGTTGATGTATTAAATTATTACTACTTCTAATTTGGTTTCATTAACGTAGTGATTGAGCACCACTTATACCTACTACGTTTACTAAAGATTATTTAGGTATTACGTGTATCGCCTATTCTTAATTTCAATGAGGACCACAGCTTATTGTCGTTTCTTAATTCTTCCCTATATTTTTATCGTATATCTATTCTGTATAATTGGTGATGTGAAAATCTGACCTTTTAATTAATATAATAACACGTTGAAAATTACTTTAGGTGCTAAAAACTTCGGAATTTTAATGCATCTTATCTAATTAATAAGCTAGCTTGCAGCTCTAATAAAACAGGTATTTTCTACAACTACATTTTAAAATATCAAATATTGATATTCATACTTAGTCAACAAAAACACTTTTAGTAAAGCCCTTGAACTTTGTTCAGAACATAAATAAAACTAAACATATAGGTAAGTATACAATATAAATGAAAGAAGTACATTACAGAGTATATTAGGGCCGTATGAAATATTAGTAGCTAACTAACTTTTTATACAACTTTGTACTCGAAGCAAGCCTTAAAAGGGAAGGAATGATACTAATTATTATTTCTTCATATTACTGTCAGACAATTATGTGATAATGTGTGTTAAGTTTAAATCACGTCATTAACCAAAGGACGTTAAGGTTGCTAGTCTGAAGTAACGAATCCCAAACTTCTCACCATAGCCCCTTTTGTACAAATAAAAAAAAAAATTGTTCAGCGTTTTGCACTTTTTTTTAAAAGTTACGATTTACCATTGTCTCAACTGGAGACAGATTGTTAAGTTTCCCTGAAATCAGTGGTAGGAAGATTTTCATCGATGACTTTGAAATCACTAATTTGTAAAAGTTGTATTTTTTAATATCATACGCCGTGTGATAGGTCAAATAAATTATATACATCGTAGTCTAGTACCTATAGTATACGGTATCCTAGTTTGAGGCTAGACACTACGTATAATATGTGCATACATATTTTTATATTTCTTATAATAAATTCTTCTCAAATTTGGCACACAAATATGAAATGTAATGTACCTATATCTATCAAAAAAATTGCTTTAAAAAAGCTACGAACCGACTTCAGTGACAAACTACTGAACCGATTTTGATGAAAGTTCTATGGGAACAATCTGAAAGAATATACTATCAAATAAAAAAATAACTTTCCAAATCGGTTTATAAATGACAGAGATATAAGGTAAACAACATTAATAAAAATACCCACCGAATTGATAACCTTCTCCTTTTTTTGGAAGTCGGTTAAAAAGTTGGAATTTGTTTTTATTTTATTTTTTAAATAAAAAATAAATTACCATTATCATGTTATTATTATGATATTGTTTACGTCTGCGTATCCCCCACATAATATAGATATCATAGGTAGACAATAATAATTGTAGTCACCTGTTGAGATTAAAAAATACGACGTTTTGTAAATCAGTGACTACCTATCATATCGCTGATAATTAGTCACTTGGTGACATTCAAAAATAGCCCCCTGATCATAAGTGACATTGGAATCGAAGGTGGTCAATTTACGAAATCTAAGATGGGAACTGATTCTAAGTGGCTGACTGAACACCTTTGGGTGGTTACAGGCACCTTTACATCTTGAGAGTGTGTTGAACACTAGAAAACGCCATACTTACTCAATGACCACGGAATGGTTGCATCAGTATGTTTTATTTCATCGAAACCTTTCAAGGATTTGTAGGATTCGAACCCTCAACCTACTGCTGGGCGACCGCACTACGATTGAGCCATCATCTATATCTATACAAATAAATAAAATTGAAGTGTCTGTTTGTAATATCAAAATAACAGCTTTTTACTAAATGCATATGAAAGTATATACGGTACCTATAACAAAACAACCATCTTTTAAATTTTTGTCTGTCTGTCTGTCTGTCTGTTTGTTCCGGATAATCTCCGAAACGGCTGGACCGATTTTGACGGGACTTTCACTGGCAGATAGCTGATGTTACAAGGAATAATTTAGGCTACTTTTATTTCAGAAAAATAATTAGAGTTCCTCCCAAAAAAATAAAAATCATAAAATCCAATATCTCCATGCGAGTGAAACCTTGGGCAGCAGCTAGTCGCTACTAAAATTACGTAGTCTCTTAATTTCTAAATTACTTTCAACTTCTAGTTTGAGTTACGAAAATGTCGTCCTTTTAGAGAACCAGTGGCAGTCTAGACTGAATCAACATTATTTAAGTCAATTACGCACTTTAAAACCACAACCTTTTATGTACACAGGCAAAGCTTACTTAGGATAATTAGGAGGGGTCTCAAGAGCAGATGATTATGTATAATGAAGAAAGTTTCAAGAAACGAGCATAAAAAATTCACTGAAAATACAGTTGGTATTTTGTTCTTTTAGTTAATATTGTTTACATATTTTTGGTTTATTGGTCTTAGTGAGAATAGCAGAGGTTGTTGACCTGAGGGCTCGCACCACGCCTACCGATTTTTTTTTATGCTGGATGATAAATTGTGTTCTGCTCAAGATCTAGAGTTATTTTAGCACTGGTATTAAATTTATGTTTGAGTTACATCGACGCGTCTGATTTTATTGAAATTACGTTCGTGTACAGTCAGAAACTTTTTTATTAAACAAAAGTATACTTCAAGATCTTTTGTTTTTTTAACATTGTTGTATCTAGATAATTTGTGATGTTTATTTGTTCCTTATTGACACATTTACTACTATTATACGGATTTTGCTGAAATTAGTTGTAGTGCTGTACACCTACATACAAACAGATTATATATATATATAGTTTTCAATATCTATGAAAAAAATACTGTTATCTATGGAAAATGGGAAAGCTGCGAGTGTCACAAGTTTTAATATATTATATTCTACGGGTACAAAGTTTCATAATGTGTATAAACGATAAACTATGAAATCAAAAGCAAGTTGTTTATTTCGAGAATCGAAATGGAAATATTATGGTAATTTTGTGCATTAATTAACAAGATCTCGTAGTTATAAATCCAGAAATCGATTTAAAGATAGAAAACCGGTTGAATTTTTTTCTTTTTTTTAGCGATTAGATACACAATATCGTTTCGATATGACTCTTTATGTAAGGGTCAGGATGTATCAAGATCATAATTTTACAAACACAGTGACACGAACAATGTATTTAGGTTTTTTAAACCACGCGTGACCAATAGGTATGGTGGCCTATATTTATCTATTGCCATTCAACGTGGCAATGCTGCAAGTAGTTTGGGAAACGTTGCCTACTGGTAGTGGATTATTAGATTCGTAAATAGAGTTGTGTGTCTAAACTAAGAGTAGTGTGTCTCTAACATACGCATATAGAATAAAACCTCACCCATGATCTAATATGCGCTACGGTCGTTTGACCACTAAAGTTGCCTGATAGTGATGTATAACCATAGCTGGCTACAGCGCAACAATATTGACCTGTCCATAGTAAAACGTGATAACGAGAAGGCGCTTACATGGCGGCGTCTGGAGTTAGTTATTTTATCTTGGAAGAAACTGATCTAATTTTATTGGTCTTTTGATTGGGAGAAACAATATCTGTTTTATATTTTAATTCCATAATAATTGAATATCGTTCATAGTAGCTTCAGAACAGTTTAATCGATATTAGCGTTGCTACTCTTGATGGAAAAAGTTTTTTTTTTTTTTTTTATGTTATAAGGTAACGAGACGAGCTGGTCGTTTGCCTGATGGTAAGCATAACGCCGGCCCATAACGATTGCAGTGCCACCCAGAACTTTGAACCACAAAGACCTGCGCGGCACTGCAGTGCGCTCGTTACCCTGAGACATTAGGTATTAAGTCTCATAAGCCCAGTAATTTCACTGGATACTCTGCTCATCAAACCGGAACACAGTAATGCTTGCACACTACTGCTTGGCGGCTGACTTCACGAGCAGTTGTTTTAGATTATTGGAAATCGGAACCACAGTTTATATTATCCGCTAAACAATGATTACGTCTTGCTCTCATCAGATAGACTTAACATTTCGTATTAGCGTCTTCCAAAAGGAAAGTGAACAGGAATCTTCTAGGCAAGCTTACTACTATATCGACCTCGTAATCACTTAATAACAGATGAAATTACGGTCACCCAAGGCTATTAAATTTGTAGTAAAAAGGCCGCTAATGGTTTTACCATTTTTGTTTTAGCGTACTTTTTATTTATGGTTAAAGTGTTTTTTTTTAATTGTGTGTTTAACTACGCTATTTCAGCTGATATTTTTGTATACTATTGGATTACGAGATGTGCTGGTCCTTTGCCTGATGATAAGCACGACGCCAGACCATAACATAAAATAATAATTATATTAGAAGGTGATGCGGTCGAAGGTGATGAACACGCTAAAAACAGAAAGAAAGAACATTTATATGTGACAGTTTATGACAATACTCGTTTACAAATACTAGGTGCTAGGACTAACTCTTCTGTGAGTGTCCATGTGGGTTGGTACCACCGCTTTGCTCGTGAAATCAGCTGCCAAGCAGTAATGTGCGAGCATTACTGTGTTCCGGTTTGATGAGCAGAGTAGCCAATGAAATTACTGGGCTTATGAGACTTAATATACCTAATGTCTCAGGGTAGCGGGCGCACTGCAGTGCCACGCAGGACTTTGTGTTTCAAAGTTCAGAGTGGCACTGCAATTGTTATGGGCCGGCGTTATGCTTACCATCAGGCAAACGGCAAGCTCGTCCTGCTATCACCGTCACAAATGGGCCCCAACTCAGCATAATGTTGGTCATTAGACTAACGCTGGTTTTGCGTTTGCGCCGTTTGGGCGATATCACTGTATACAACAGGATTAAAATTACACTAAGTAAAATATAATTATTATAGCAAACAACAAATTAATATGATATTAGAAAAAGATTAGGATTGGGTCCGAAATGGAACTACTAAAACATAAACATAAAAGTATAACGAATTATGATATAGCTGCTGGTTTTTCTGAGGTTTTGTTGCAAACGATTCGCTATGTAAACCTTCTCTTATATTAAGGCCTGCATGCTTACTATCGGACAAAAGCATATACGGCGAACTTACACAACAGCTGAACGAGGCGGCCCGGACCCGAAGCGTTTCTATGGAAACCGTGATATACGATACGTTCTAATGCTTTTGTAAAATAGAATAACTAGTATTTATATACAATATAGCATAGAGTTTTCTTAGCACACTTATATTAAGCTTCACTTGTCACTAACAAACAATGTAACAAAATCTTAGAAGTAAATGTTAACCTACTTCTAATTTCCGTATCGAAATGAGACTTTGTAAATATGTAGTTCGGATGTCAATACAATAATTTAGTACAGTCTGCCGCCAAGGAATGTGCAAAGTGCAAGCATTACTGTGCTCCTGTTTGATGAAAAGAGTCGCCAGTGCAATTACTTGGCTTATGAGACTTAAGGCCTAATGTCCCAGGATAACGAGCGCACAGCATTGCCTCGCAGGCCTTTATGTTTCAAAGTTGTTAGTGGTACTGCAATTGTTATGAGCCGGCGTTCTGCTTACAACCAGCTTGTCTCTTTATCAAATACTATAAAAAATATATAAAAACACGCGATAGAGGTCAAGCGATAACCTATCGGTCGTGAAAAGTACATAAACAGATTTTGCCAACCGTGATGTTATAAAAAAGTTTAGCTTCCGGTCAAGGAAAAAATCGTAATACAACCACAGCTTGGCAGTAGTGCATTTTATAGTGTTTATCTAGCTAGCTACCAATCTCGAGATGAAATTTTGACGCCTAGCACCTATCGCTATGTTCCGGCCACTGCATTGGAGATCCAGTTCTGATTTAGGTTTATACTCGTAATGGCATCTTCGACCACATCGTCTCTTAAGATCAGGTGAGATAGTCGTCAGATGATAACTTATTTATTTAACTTATATACTTACCTTTAAAATAATTTTAATTATGTAATTTAAAGAAACTAACAAACACACTTCCATCCACCTCCTGGCTCCATGATCAGAACCTTGACACCAAGCGTAATCTATTAAAATCGTCAAAATAAATCATATGAGCCCAAAAGTCGAATCGTGTTGCCACAAAAAAACATTTTTAGACGCCTATTTAGCCTATTTATTTTATTTTAGACAGTGTTTGCAGATAAACATCTAAAATGATTAGAAATGTCACAAGTCGCACAACAGAATGGAGTTAGACTACGGTTAGATACTACTTAAATCAAGATTTGTGGTTGCTCATATTTAAACACGCAACTGAGGCATGTTTAGCATTTAAACGCGGTTTAACACAGGTTTAGGTTGTGTTTAATATTTTTGTAGTAAAAGAGTCCGACCATCCACCTCCTGGCTCCATCATCAGATCAGCTTCATGATGCCAAATTATAGTTTTATCATCCGAACTTAATATATACTTACAAAGTTTCATTTCGATACGACAATAAGAAGTAGGTTAAAATTGACTTTTAAGATTGTATTACATTGTGTGTTAGTTAGTTACAAGTGAAGTTAATATCAGGGTGTAAAAAAATATTTACCGCTTGGTCACACTTACTACCATATCGCACTATAAAAATCTACGACTAAGTAATAAACTTTTCGACATACTACACTTATGACTCAGCAGCTTTCTCTATAAAACCTACCTAAATGTACCATAGATAGTATCAGTTTCATGATTTTCCAATACACCACGAGATCGAGTTCCGCGGTTAATCTGATAAAGAAGCCGGCAGTAAGTACAGCACGCCTGTGCAAATAATATTAACCGTCTGACGTCCTAATTAGCTATGGTAATACGTCAATCGATTAATGATAAACAATAATGAGATATCTATACAACATTTTCTATACTCGTCCAATAATGTAAAGAGACACAAATAAAAAAGTTAGTTGTAACAGTTATCGATACTAGACGAAATCCCTAGTTTTAGGAAGCTATGGGCACCTCAGGCATTTATTTCTATCTATACCTTACCTTATTTATCAGGTGGTAGGACTAACTTTTGTGCGAGCATCCGTTGCCGACAAGCAGTAATGTGCAAGCATTACTATGTTCTGAGTCGATGAGTAGAGTAGTCGGTGAAATTATTGAGCTTATGAAACTTAATACCTATCTCAGACTTTGTGTTTCAAACTTCAGTGCGTGTGTGTGTGTGTGGGTGTGTGTGTGCATGTAGATAGGTTTTAGAGAGGTTTTCGAGAATTAAAGGGGGGTTAAACACGATGCAATAAATCAATTTCCACGTGGCCAAAGCTGCGGGACGCAGCTCAAAAACACCATTATTTTCTTTCTTCAAATCTGTTTATACATGCCAAAAATGTTTTTTTCACTGTCAGTTTATACCGGTTATTGCACTTGATAGGAATTCCTACATCTCGTAATACATCAGCATTTTAGATGTGGTGGAATTGTGATAAAACGCGAGAATATAAAAAGGGAAAACTTATTTGTTAAAAAAGCCCTACACAGAAAATAGGACGACTTTCTGTAGCTCGCTAGTCGCACAAGAATAGCCAATAATTAGGGTTGACACTATAGGATTCTATACGTTATTATAAGAAACGCACCTGATGCTGCAAATGTTTCCCTATAGGTGAAAAATTGAGAATGACCTTTACTACCAGTTTGTCACGATATAACAAAAAAGTGTGAAAAAAAAAAGAAAAAGAAAGTTCGCTATTCAAGCCATACGTTTTTTTAGTAAAATCTTCATCCATTTTGTATCTATGTAGATACCTCAATGTCTGAAATATTTAATTTGGAATGGGTATGAAGGCTAGAAAGAATAAAAGTAGCCTAGTTTTGATGACGGTAAGTAAACAAATGTTTTTTTGGGTTCGGTTGGGATACCGTTTGGCCACTGTCTATTATAATCCAAAGTAAAGGGTAAACAAGAATGAGATATTCTCCAGTTTAAAAAAAATTATATCCCATGCGTGTTTTATTAAAAATATCCTATTACTAGCTGTGCCCCGCGGCTTCGCCCACGAAGCCTAAGTTACTCCTTGTAACATCAGCTATCTGCCAATGTAAGTCCCGTCAAAATTGATCCAGCTGTATCGGAGATTACCCGGAACAAACAGACATATAGACAGGCAAAAATTTTAAAAATGGTTATTTTGCTATTGGTACCGTATATACTTTCATATGCATTTAGTAAAAAGCTGTTATTTTGATATCACAAGCAGACATTTCAATTTGATTTATTTGTAGATATAGATTTGTCAGATGTAAATAAATGCCTCTTATAATTTAATAAAAATGTCATACCTACAAAAAATCTTTACTTAGCAACAATTTTTTTCGTCCATAAAATGGGCGACTTAAGTATATCGTAATCCACTGTATTAGTGTCACATATTTTGTATCCTAGCTAACTAGTATGTAGTATGAACTAGATCTGCCAAGGTGCGGACCGCATGGGGGTAACGTTCTAGTATAAAAGTGCCTGGTTGCACTTACAGAGTATCACTTGCCGTAGTGGACTTTATCTAACAAAATGGCAGCTAAGGTATTACAAATAAATAATTGTGTAAAAATAAGTGAATCAGCCTTATAGAAATGTGCGCAATTGGACCTCAGACCTTTTTTGGAGAATCTGGACTCTTTTTAAAGCTAAGAAACAGAATGGTGTCTGACTACGTTTTGGTCTTGTGTTATCAAGTTATCATGTATCAAAGTGCAAATTATGGTTTCTGAGTAAATCATTTCGTAAATTACTCATTCATGATTAAATTTAAAATGTGAACATTTCACACAAAATGTTCTTTGCAAACACGTTTATCGTTCTAGTTACTCCTAACAATAATAGATTTGACGACAAGTCTAGAAAGTAATTGACCTGCAGTTTCAGATCAGGTTTATTTTGTTGACAAGTAATTCATAACAATGTAGCAACTTACCAGTTTGTTTATCTAGATCTCCTAAGTTCACCGTGGTGCAATTAAAGTACAAGTACTCTAGTGATTCATCTAACATTAATACCTTGTTTCAGTTGGTAGTACTTCTGTGCGCGTTGGCGACTGCTCGCGCTGGGGGATTATATGGAGCGTCGTATGCTGCACCCTACGCTTCATACGGAGCGTCTTACGCTGCCCCGGTAGCGTCCTACGCTGCCCCAGTAGCGTCCTACGCTGCGCCGGTAGCAACGTACGCTTCTGCTCCGATCGTTAAGAGCTACGCAAGCTATGCCGCCCCGGCTGTGTCATACGCTGCCCCGGCCGTGTCTTACTCAGCTCCGGCTGTGTCATACGCCGCCCCGGCCGTGTCTTACGCCGCTCCTTCCGTGTCATACGCCGCTCCATCTGTGGCCTACTCTTCTCCCATCGTGAAAGCGGTTGCACCTGTAGCGTCATCTTACTCTTCGTACTCAACACAGACCTCCCACGCAGCGCCTATCTACGCCAAGAGTTACGCTCCGGTTGCGACTTACGCCGCTGCTGCGCCTGTTGCCACGTACGCCGCGCACGCGCCCGTCGCCTCCTACGCCCCGGCTGTCTCTTACTCTGCCCCCATCTCTACTTACGCCCACGCCGCTCCTTTGACCACATACGCTGCTGCCCCAGTCCTGAAGTCTGCAGTGACGTATTCAGCTGCCCCCGCCTTAGCTTACAGCGGTCTTGCGGGCCACGGCTGGTGATCAACTTATTTCAGTCCATGTTTAGTTGTTATAATATATTTTGTATATATTTTTTCTACAACGCGATTAAAATTATAAAAGTATACTTCTCTCCTTTTTTTAAGATTGCGTATGGTATCCTTACAATTTATAGTTAATATTGTTATGATATTGGTAAGTACAAGAAACAATATCCCAGAATACAAAATGGCCGTAGGTATTAATAATAACAAGAGTTTCTAATTACCCGGAATTTAACTAACAGACTTTATTTAAGTACTTACCTTACTAATGTTATATTTATAATGTACGTACTATTTTCGTAGTTACATTATAAAATACCTTGAGAAAATAACAAAATAGAGATCCTTCTTCTATATTAATAAGATCGTTAAAAATTGTAGATTTTAAAATTGCAATGACAGTCATGCTTCAGATACCTATGACATGCAATGCTCTTCCTGAGACGTCAACCAAAAAATATAATTTATATCTTTCTGCCAGGATATGTATAACTTATGTATACTGTAATTATATTTGATGTCCTCACTAAGAAAACATTCAAAATAGTATAAGAATTAGAAAGAAGTATAGGCAACACCCGTAACAGAACCCCAGGGTTGTCCATTTACTATAGGTAATTATGCATATATAATTATATATTTATTATCAATTTATTAATTTAGTAAATCTGGCAATGTATGGTACTCCGGTTATCATTTGACTGAGGTTTTTCGCTACTTAAATAGTTCTAAATTGTTTTAACTGGAGTAATATTCCTGAAATAGTTAACTTTTGTTTAAAAAACTAAGGTATGGTATGTTATATCAGTAATTACATTATACCATAAAAAGTTAACAAGAAAATTGACCATAATTCAAATAGGTAAATCACAAGCAGAAAGCTTGTAAAAATTTGGGTCATGTTTAATTTACTGAGTACAAATCTAATATAGTAGTTAAATACCTTTTAATTAACTTCTAATAAAAATGACTAGCACAAAATTATTACTCACTTAAACAGTTTATAACATAAAGTTGGCGTTATTATAAATAACCAGTTTTCTCGGCTTACACCTTTGCGCTTTACGAACATTTATAATGATAAATACTTCAAGTAGGTCATGTAGGTCATGTAAGTATACATCAAGGACCTATCCGTGACTACCAGCCATTGCTTACATTTTAATACAAACTCAAATTAAATTCATTCTTAAAAAAATATTATTTGCAATTTGTTATAAGCCTAAAGTCAGTATGCCTGAAAAATGTGCTATTCCCATAACCAGCTATATACAGACAGCCTTACTAATAATCAATGTATAATGGTTGAATAATTACACAATGTTTCGTCTCTTTCTATTAAGTTTAAAATTGTCAAAGAACAACAAAGACAAAACAATGTGTAACTATATCACAGTTACAATACAGTTTATTAGTAAGACCGCTTTTATTAATTATTATATAACATGTTCGCGTGTATCTAATATCGAAATTTATTTGTGCTCATTAGGGCCAAACGGAAAGCATTAGGGCCAAATTATACAATAATTATACCTAGTTACATATAGCGTCCTAAAATGATTAAGTTCGTATCTCCTAGTAGGACCCATTCTTTGATAGCTTTAGCCTACCACTCATCAGACACGCCATACATGTAAGGCCTTGCTTAAGGGCGGCATTAGACGTTAATGTATGTTCTAGTTTTGCTGTTAAAATAACTATGGTTTTACAACAAGAGTGATATTACACGCTCACGCGCGGATTGAAGTAAAACCAAAAAGCAGACAAGAACGAACAGCAATGCGCTCAGATAGTGATGTCTCTTTCATTCCCGATTCGAAGCCTTGTCTAGGCTCAAAGCGACGACTGTTCCAATACATACATCACAAGCGCACCACCGCTTATTTACCGCGGCTTTTGCACTGAACACACGGTGGTTGTGAAACTATTTTTTTGAGTAGAGGTCGTAGAAGCGTCTTTGATCGTTGTTTTTCCATGATTCGTGCGTGGTCCTTGATTGATGCATAACTATCAATCATGCATTAGCGTCTAATGTGCCTCAAACATGTCATGATAATATAGAAGTTTCTAGTGTTTGCCTAGATACCACCCTCAAGTTAGGAGTCTCTTCCACCTATAATACTGTTGTACTAGGTTTAACCTGTTACCTTCGAACGCATCGGCAGTTTGAACAAACAACGACCTCACCAGACCACAACCTCAGAATTCAAAAAGAACTTCTGATGTATTCTGAGTTCACAACGTATAAAACGGCCGGCGACCTTACTATTGAACCATCATTGCTACAAAACCTTATTAATTAATGTCATAAAAACAATTCATAATAATTACTATGTGTTAGTCAGATGATAGTTATCTTTTTAAATCATCATTGTGTTGTAGAAGGCCAACGACGGTGTCGAAAGCACGAGCCTAGTCAGTATACCTTGACTTGTCACGCGACTCTTGGATGTGACAAATGATTACACACTACAGTTGCAGTGCTGTTCTGTTCAAAATCTCTTTTCTGAGACGCTTCAAACACGACAACTTTTTGTTCTTCACGACTTTATTGGCAGATAGCTCAATTCGGTGTGTATTTTTTTATGGTTGTTACCTCAGATCTCCGTCATTTATTAACATATTTTGAAAATTCTTTTTTATTTGAAAGGTAGGTCTTTCAGATAGGTCCCATAGAAACTTCATCAAAATTGGTTCATTTAGTTTGTCACTGAAGACGGTTCATCGCTTTTTTAAAGCTATTTTTTTATATTTCTAAGACATGTTACCAGCAAAACCATCTGATTCAGAATAACTGAACTTGGTGTTGCTATTCGGTTTAATAAAGAAAAGGAAGTTGTTTTTTGTGGAGAATGTGTAGTTTTATTACTCGTAATAAGGCCGAAATATAACAATAATATTAAGGACATTAGCTATACCTAATTATAATAATATACATTACGAAAAGTAATGTAACGTTGTAAAGCGTACGTCGAAAAAGTTTTGGAGGGTCCTGTATATTTAAATCGATATAATCCTTAAATGTTACATAGGTACCTATAACCTTTGTTAGTGGTAAGACTAGCTTTTCAGCAAGTGTCCGTCTGGGTTGTTACCACCGCTTTGCTCGTGAAGTCTGCCGCCAAGCAGTAGTGTGCAAGCATTACTATGTTCCGGTTTGATGAGCAGAGTAGCCAGTGAAATTACTGGGCTTATGAGACTTAATAATTAATGTCTCAGGGTAGCGAGCGCACTGCAGTGCCGCGCAGGCCTTTGTGTTTCAAAGTTCTGAGTGGCACTGCAATTGTTATGGGTCGTATTATGCTTACCATCAAGCAAACGGCCAGCTGGTCTCGTTATCAAATAGCAAAAAATAACTACCTACTACAATATTTTGTCCGGCTATATTTAGCCAACTTAATAAGTAGAAGGTTCTTAAAGTGACCTAAATCCGTAATAGTGATCCGTAAATAAAGTTACAAAATTAACAAAAGAAATAAAACTAGTCTGAGACAATCAAATACAATCTTACATGAGGTTAAGCGAAGATTAAGACAGGTATTTGGTAACCTAACGAATTGTATAATATGAAAATAGCCTACATTAAAACTATTAGCCATGGCCTAACGCCTGACCAAACCATGATATTTAACAAAGTCGATCATAACAAGCTACTCGTATTTACTGACAGATAACATCAAAACGTTCATATGCGTATATTATGTTTTCATTAAGTGGTCAGAGAAGTCTTTCGATTTTGAGAACCGTTGTTTTGAACAAACGTTCTTTCGCTCGCATCGTCAACAGAACATTTCTTTCTTCTGCATCGGTAGCCAAACATATATCGGCTATATATCATTAATACTAATATTATCCCCACTCCTCCTCATGCCTCCAGTTCTTGAGGCAATCATGATCAAATTTCATACATAATCTTGATTATACTGGTTGGTTGGTGGTCCCATACCATGCCCCACTAACAAAACAATATACACACGTTACAACAGCTAAACGCAAGACATTTAAATCAACAGTAGGTTAGGTACATATAAGTAAACAGTAACTTATAGATCTACTACCTTCTGCCCGCGGTTTTCAACCGCGTTCCCACAGGAACCGGGCATTTTTACGGGATAAAAAGTAGCCTATGTTACTCTCCGGTCCATAAACTATATCTATGCCAAAAATCACGTTGATCCGTTGCTCCGTTACTGCGTGAAAGAAGGACAAACCAACAAACACACTTTCGCATTTATAATATTACTAGGATTACTAGGATAAAGAGTATATATTATCCTGCCGCAGTAATTACCATCACTCTTCCAGTTAAGCTTTACATTTCATATTTGCTCGTAGAATATTTTTGTTCGCTCGTGGCAATGAAAACGCGGCTTTATGCTAATGATCTTAATGACTCGCGATTTCAATCAATCATTTTGTCGATGGTTACATAGTGAATAAACTTTAGACGACGCCGCGGGGCACTCGATTATGTACTTCTTGCATATACTAGTATATTTGGTTGCGAAAGTAAACAGTGACTTATCGATAGTAATAGCAGTTAGACTACTTAGAGAAGCCCGTTAAGTTGACGGCTTAGACTAATCAAAGATATTGATCAAAAGAAAAAAATGGTTGCTAAACTCAAGGCATGGAAGGATATTTTCTAATGCGAGCCTGGCTTGCTGTCCTAATACTGAAAATATGTCGATAAACAACCAGAACTTAATAGCCTATCTCTCTTGATTTACCTACGTCATTTATGTGACCATTTGACAAGACATTAGTTTAGATAAAGGTAAACAGTAGACTATAGAGTTATAGACTTTAGAAAAACAGACTTAATACCTAATGTCTCAGGATAACTAGTGTACTGTAGTACCGCCCAAGTCTTTTTGTTTCAAATTCCTGAGTGGCACTGCAATTGTTATGGGCCAGCGTTATGCTTCCCATCAGACAAACGACCAGCTGCTCATCTCGTTAGTATAAAAACTAAATAGTATAAAAACAGTAAATAAATAGCAACAGTTATAACTTCACTACTTACAGATGAAACAGTACATGTTTTTGTCGTGACTAGCTAACAACCTATCAAATTTTCGGGTCAATGAACTTATTGATTGACTTTTGACCTCGCAATTGGCTGTGAGTAAATAATAATTCACGCGTCGGGTATAGAACACTCTTTGATCATAATGGGTATTGGTATAATTGGGCTTTGAAAAGATCGTTAAGCAGTACTAATCTCGGCATTAAATAGATCAATGATATGTTAACACGTATGTGTTTTGTCTTTGACAAAATACACGGTATTGTCAAGGACAAAGGTTAGTAAGATAAAAGATAACAGAGCACTGATACCCTGAAAATAAACCGATTTTTTTAACTTTTTCTAATCGTTATTATCATGAACAAGGATACCACCTCCAAGTAATATTAGGTTGGGGAAAAAGTCTTTTCGCATTATAGTATGTATGAACTTGTAATAAAATCTCTTTGGCTATACTATTTGTATCTGGCTGGTTTTGGTATCATTGAAAGTTCAAATTTTAAAGAACATAATTCCAAATTCAAATTAGGAAAATGTGTGATTTTCATTTGTTTTTCGTACTGTCAAAATGAGTGAATCTAATGAAGAAATTCGATACATTTTAAAATTTTACTACAAAAAATGTAAAAATGCAACGCAAGCCGCGAAAAAAATTTGCGATGTTTATGGACCTAGTGCAGTGTCTGTGAGAGTAGCACAAATTTGGTTTAAGCGTTTTCAATCCGGAAATTTTGATTTCAAAGATGCACGTCGCTCTGGTCGCCCTATTACGGATAAAATGGATGCCATTTTTGAAAAAGTGGAACAAGATCGGCATATCAGTAGTTACGACGTAGCTGAAGAACTGGGAATTGACCACAAAACAGTTTTGGCGCATTTGAAAAAAAACTGGGTACACAAAAAAGCTCGATATTTGGGTACCTCACGAGCTCACTGAAAGAAACCTAATGAACCGTGTACTCATTTGTGATTCTTTACTACAACGTAATGAAACCGAACCATTTTTGAAGAAGCTGATAACTGGTGATGAAAAGTGAATCACGTACGACAAGAACGTGCGAAAAAGGTCGTGGTCAAAGACCGGTCAGGCTTCACAGACTGTGGCGAAACCCGGGTTAACTCGCAACAAGGTGATGCTGTGTCTGTGGTGGGATTGGAAGGGCATTATTCATTATGAGCTGTTACCACCAGGCAGGACCATCGATTCTGAACTCTACTGCGAACAACTGATGAGATTAAAGCAAGAAGTTGAGAGAAAGCGGCCGGAATTAATCAACAGAAGGGGTGTGGTTTTCATTTCATGGTTTTTCATGATAACGCTAGACCTCACACATCTTTAGCCACTCAGAAAAAATTAAGAGAGTTTGGCTGGGAGGTGTTAATGCATCCGCCGTATAGTCCTGACCTTGCACCTTCAGATTTCCACCTGTTTCGGTCTCTTCAGAATTCTTTAGGCAGTGTCAGGTTAACATCACGAGAGGACTGCCAAAACCACTTGTCGCGGTATTTTGATCAGAAGTCCCAAAATTTCTATAGCAATGGGATCATGTCCCTACCTACAAGATGGCAAAAAGTTATCGAACAAAATGGTACCTACATACTTTAGTTAAATGTAAATTAACTATATTAAAAAATGTTTTGAATTTTCTTAAAAAATGCGAAGAAACTTTTTCCCCGACCTATTATAAATATGGAACAAATACTTGTGTATTTTTTGTCATTGCCAAAACATTTGTCCTGTTGTGAGATTCGATCCCATAACATTTTGGCACCGTATAGGTTCAGCCTGTTCACTAAGCTATTTATCAATTTAGCTTCCATACAGCATAATAAACATCATCCGGCTGATGATGCCACTAACGACTAACCCTTTCTCCTTCCCTTTTGCATGGAGTGTTGTGGTCGGGGATCGGAAAAATACCCGGTATGTACAACGTACGGAGTACGTTGTTGCTGGAAGTGCTGGTTCCACAATTTGGATCAGTGCGTCGCCGGGGCCGCGGTTGGCTACTATAGGCCCGCAGCCCCCGCATTGTCTTTCGAGATGGAACACACGTCGGTTTTTTTAGTTCTTAGGTCAGACTCATTAGCCGGAGTCCATCAGAACTACCACCACAACCACGCTGCCCTCGCTGCTAGAGGTATCCATGAGAATTTTTAGCGACGTTAATAAAAGGTTCTAGAAAAGTGAGTCTAAAACTCCATAATATATTTAAATGTCGACTATTTATAATCATCTTAGTTTATGTAGTGATTATAATCTAGATACTTGGAGCCACGAGACACCAATCAGTTTGATTATTCTGTACGCGCATCATCACGATATCATCTGATGAATTTGCTTTGCTAATGTAAATATTTCACCACATTTTTTACACCTGCCAATATTAATCATTTATGAGGAGTATTTTTTAAAGCCTCAATACTATTAGTGTTCTAGGACTTCAACCTCATCTGAGGATGACGTTCTTTTGTTTTCCTAAAAATACGTAACATAATAAATGTATAATTGAGCAAACTCTTACATTTTAAATAAATTTTAAATCTCATCAGAACCAGAAGACGTCCACTGCTAAATATAGCCCTCCCACAGAAAGCTGAACGTTTGCTTATAAATTGACAAGGATAAGGACATGTAATGTAAAAGAATCATCCTGATGGAGATTGGGTTGAATAGTTATACTTTTTTTAATTTAGAATAGTCACGCGTTTGACCAGTTTTTCATCTAGTGTTAGGTAAATGAAGATCTGGTTGACGAAGCAGCAAGCTACAATAGACACCCAGGTTACAATAATTGGGAAACACAAAATCAGGTTAGGAGTTCTACTCCTCAACGGTTGGTACACATGATGAATGTTGAAGACATCTTCTTCTTGCATAAAGGTGATATTTTAACCATGTATCAATGGCGCTACACCGTTTATATAGTCATTTGACAATGGATATGGGAAGCCGAAATATATGGGAGTAAGGCACACCCGGTAAGCTATTCAATTCCTGATGAGACAAACAAATACCAAAAGAGCTTCTTCATTTCATATTCGACACGGAACCCAAACACCTCTTCAGCTGCCTTCCTGCTCAACCGAGCGGCGATTCACCTTCATGCTATCATAATGGTGTTCAAAATATTTTAATATTTATAAACAAACACTTTAAACCGCATTTTGTGATACAATTAACTAGATCCGTGACAATAGCGAGGTCGGCGATGTTTCCGACATTTGGATATATATAAGCTGACAATTTCGAGCATTGTGCAGTCAAGACATCAGACCCAAAGCAGCAAAATGATCGCTAAGGTAAGATTAGTGTTAAACATTTTTTTAGTTAATTAATAAAGGAAATTAATGGAAACTAGCTTTTAAGATTTGGGTCATAGGGTGTGAGGTGAAAGATAGGGCGAAGTCATGTCATAAGTAAGAGCTCTCTCTATTTATACCCTCACAAGAGTGTGTGAAACACACAAGAAACTAATTCTTGTGTATAGGATCTTGGACAAACGCTTGTGACCAAAGTGTTGATTATAACAATTACTTGGATTTTCGCGACTATTGCACATTGAAGGTGATAACTACTTGTGACACTAACACAGTAAAGGGTTGGCAACGTTGGATATGTATATAAAGACGCGATAAACACCGTTTAGGTTTAATTCAATGCTGACGCTTACTTCGTCCCTGTGTATATAACATAGACAAGACACTTTCCCCATAATTGCAAAGATTTCAGTTCTTTTGTTAGCATTTAAATATTAACGGGAGCAGATGTAACTAATATGTGATAACATTTTTTCAATAGTTAAGTTTGTAGAAATACTATTGTTTTTTTAATGTTGAGTAAACATAACAGTTTTACGTCACTAAATACAGCAAATTGGTTTTTGGTGTAGTTTTGGAATGTCTACCCCGTGACCAAAGACATTTTTTATAAAGACCTTAATATGCAATAATCTAAAGTGAACACCTAAGAAATCTGTTACTACAATTATATGAGAAGCATCACAAAATTAAACAGCAAAGTTCCCACGATTAGCAATAAAAGTCTTTGTGTTCATGGTTCTCAGATTCAAAAGGTCCGTAGTGTGAAATTGTGATATACGTGTTTCAAAGAACTTTGTAACACTTAGCACGTTTCAATGCTAACAAGATCACCAATTTCACAATGATCCAGTTTTCGACGCGACTCATCTTTATTACCCATAAAAGTGTGCATTCTAAGCTTTCGCAACTTATTAGCATAGTCGTCGACTCATCGATCAAGGTGTTCTAAGTTTATTTCTTCGAGGCTTATCTCGTTTATATATTCGTTTAATTACATTGCAATTGCAAACTTACCAGGTGGTAAGACTAACTCATCTGCGAGTGTCTGTCTGGGTGGGTACCACCACTTTGCTCGTGTAGTCTGCCGCCAAGCAGTAATGTGCAAGCATTACTGTGTTTCGGTTTGATGAGCAAAGTAATCAGTGAAATTAGTGGGAATGTCTCAGAGTAACAAGCGCTATACAGTTCCACGCAGGCCTTTGTGCTTCAAAGCTCTGAGGCTGGCATTATGCTTTTCATCTGGCAAACGACCCACCCACTTGTCTCTTTATCCAATAGTATAAAAAAACTACAAGTTATCCAACCCCACAGCGTTGACAATTGTCCACAAGGCCGAGGTCACCAACAAACGTTTAATCGTTTGATCTACAACGTTTGTCAACATTTTTGCTAAGCGGTCGTTTAAGGATTAAGCGATTATTTACAATTTAAAACTCTGTTGGTAAACTTGATTCTAAATAAATAACAGAAACAATGAAATACGGTTACGCTACATACTTTTTCAGTTCTTTCAAAACATATAAAGTTATCTTTAAGCGATAATGGTTCCGTGGTAGGTAGTATCTGTCAAAATTCATAGCTTTGAATTTAACAATGAGCTTGATCTTAGGGGCTTTTATTAATAAACAGTGTTAAACGGTGGTGTAGTTAAACTATGTTTTGTCTTTGTTGTTCTTTGACAATTTTAAAGTGAATCGAAAGAAATAAAAACTACTCAACCGTTTAACCGAGCCATGGTGAAAAATCATCTTAAGCAACCACAAACCACTACAGCACATACTGCGTTTTCTATGCTCGCCTGACTATAGGTAGCTTGAGCACAGATTAAGTAATGGCATGGCTATAGCGACGTCAAATCAAATCAAATCAAATCAAATCATTTATTTGCAGAAAAAACACGGTATTTTTACATACAATGGTCAAATAGATGTTTTGTGACTCTATATATTATAGTGCACATGTTTTTTGCTATAAAAGCATGCAAATGTTTAATATAACAATTATTACACAATGACCAAATAGCAGTCCAAGTAGCAGTTATACAATGGCAAATCGAAATTTACATTTTCACAAGAAAATAATCAAAATAGCTTCTGTTTCATACCTAAAACTTCAAGTTAAACTGTCACCTTGCACCTATCAGTGTGTTCCGACTTCCAGCAGCTGCACAAACTCTCAAATCTTTTTATACAATTGGACAACGAGAAGAGCGGGTCGTTTGATCATTGTTTTTTTTTATGTTATTTGGTAACGACGTCTCATAAGCCCAGTAATTTCACTGGATACTTTGCTCATCAAACCGGAACACAGTAATGATTGCACACTACTGCTTGGCGGCAGACTTCACGAGCAAAGCGGTGGTAACAACCCAGACGGACACTCGCAGAAGAGTTAGTCCTCCCACTAACAGAAAATGTGAAAAAATAACGTGAAAAGTGATGATGATATAACCTAGTCATATTCTAGATTTATACCGTGTATACCTTTGATCATATTATGAGATGTTGGTTTAGCACTAACCTATTTGTGAATAAAATAAAACAATACCACAATTTACGAACGTTATAGAGCTGTTAGATTAATTTATTTTAAACTTCATAAGTGCTCCGTTGGGGCCTATATGAATAAAGCATTTTGAATTTGAACAATAACAAAAACCACAAAAATGTAATGTAATAATAATTTTAACATACTTTCTGAATATAATGATAGTAAAATAATGAAACATTTATTCATCAAAATAATGGAGCATTTGGTGCATGAACTCGAAGTTCATATAGCTTTTAACTTCGGCCTATTTTAAACGAGCATTTTGACATTGTCTGCCGTCAAAGCTAGCTCTGAATGTGTCGTGAATCGTGAACCACCGATTTGATCAAATTTACTCTGTGAACAGCAAATATTTAAACGTCAGTCAGTGTGGGGATTATAACTCCGATCACGTGAACATCATTTAATTCACATTTTGTGAATTTCGATCATCATATATCGCCATTTTGTGAAATACTTTTTAGTTTTTTTTTTTAATTCATTCTCTAAGACAATCAAGTGGTTACTTTGGTGTTTTTTCCTAATATTTTTTTTTTGTTGCAGTTTGTAGCCCTCCTAGCTATCATTGGCTTCGCTCACGCCGGCTACCTCGGCGGATACTCCGGTCTGGGATACTCCCACGGCTACTCCGGCCTAGGCTACCCCGGACTGGGCTATGGGGGATACGCCCCTGTGATCACCAAAGCCGTGATCCCTGCAGTGTACCACGCTCCGGCTATTTCCCACGTCTCCAGCTACCAGGTCCATCCCGCCCCGATCGTGAAGTCCTATGTCGCTCCTGTTTCTTACGGTGGCATCTATGGTGGATACGGACATGGTTTAGGATACGGTGGATACGGATATGGTGGACACGGATACGGAAGCAAATACTTGTGGTAAATTATGTTAAATAGTGTTCAATATCTGGTGAGAAATAATGTACTTATTAGAAAAATTTAAAGATGTTGACTTGATATTGACAAAAACATTTTTGTTTTGTTCTGAAAGTTAGACAAAGTGTTTTTATTATCTGGTTCCATACTGGTTCCATTCTTTTCGTAATCTTTCTGACAGTCTAAAAAATCTAAAAAAGAACTTTATTTTCAATGATTTGATTCCACTTCGGATAAAATTAAATAATTGTAAAATATAAATTTGATTCTACAAGTTAATGATTGAATTATTTGATTTAATTCTGTAATAATATTTTTTTTGGTATTGTTTTTTTTTGTAGGTATTAATCTGTATTGTTTGCTCTCTACGTAGGTTATATCTAAATTATTATGATTTCATATCTTTAAGCTGTGATAAAATTATGTCAATCTATTTATACATAAATACCAAATGATTATATTTTATTATTAAAATATAAATATTTTAACTGTTTGTTTCATTTACCAAATAATTTTACGTGTGTAAAATCTTGGACATCACATTTGTTACTTATAAGCTTTTTTTTTACCTTTATCTTGTGATGATGAAAACTTTACTATGAATGTTCAAACATCTGTAGCTAAGCAATGATTAGAGATGACAGAAGACAAAGTGGTCATAAGGTCGCCCGTAATATTTGTACTACAGTTATTCAATAAATTATTCTGATTTTGTTGATGAGTGATCGATGGTGATGATTGATGGTTTGATGCAATGAACTTGACCTTTTGGTCAAGAAAAGAATCGTGGTGCAACCATAATATTATGGTAGGCCATTTTCTAATCTCTCTCACTCTCACTTGGATATACACTAGGCACTACATTTATTGCAGGCAACAGTACTTCGTAGCGGGCCCATAGAATAAATATCTTATAGACTAACATACATACAAAATATAATACTTATAGTTAATTAACACGTTTAGTCAGCGACGTGCTACGTAACTACGCTCGTACTACCTACCGTAACTACGCTCGTACTACCTACCGTAACTGTGTTCGTACTACCACCTATCAAAGTCAAGTTGAAAATTTAACATTAACCCCCTTTCAGAGAGTTCAGAAAATATATTATAAGTCCATAATTATCCTTTAAAAATAAATCATCAATATAAAATACATATAACTATTGACTATTTATTTTCAGCTTCTATAATAAAGGAAACATGTTTTCCAACAAAATTACTCTTTATAGCCTATAATAATAAAGTATATGATTCCAATATAGCAGATATTCAATTAACTATGAAGTGAATTTAATTTTGTTTTAATAGACTTGTCAGGCAGTAGGTATTTACAAGACGGTTACATACCTATTATTTTATTTATTATTCGGATGAATCAGCCTTTGCTCTATTTCTAGGTTTCTGACTTTGTATTATTTATAATCCGAACCACACATTGGATATCCGGACTATTTTTATCATTTATCTATTTAGCATAAAACGATTTATATGATCAACACCTACTAATATTATAAATGCGAAAGTGTGTTTGTTGAGTTTTTTCTTCCTCCGCACGGCAACAAAGTGATTTTTTACGTAGAAATAGTTTATGGACCGGGTAACACAGGCTACTTTTTATCCCGGAAATTCACGATTATGGAGCCAGAAGGTGGCCACAGGAACTCGACTGCAATGAAACAACGTAACTCCATCGAGTTTGGGCTCGTCTGATTAGTCTTTCAAGTATTCTGATCGTGGATGATGTCATTCATATTGATTGTCGTTCCATCATCAGGGCCCTCGGGTCCTGATGATGGAACCGGAAGGTGGCCACATGATTTCAGCACCAATTACGTGTTTTGTAAAAGCTTGTCTGGAAAAATGTATTTTTCCACAAGAAACTTATCTGTTGCAGTTATCCTTTTGACGTACCTACCTAAATTCTAAAAGACTATGCAATTATGCAGATATTGACGACACCGTTTTAGCAAATGCGTCGGGGCGTCGAATTTCAATTCTCATACCATTGCCAACCCTTCGTAATGCATACTACAATAAACCAAACTGCTGATACGATCTCTTAACCGCACCTAGCAATAACTGTTCCTATTCCTTGAGACGTAAGATCTCTAATCGCTTGCAAGATTTTCGACTATATCTACGTAATTATAGTCATTGCATTTTAAGATAGCACTAATTAAATCTCGTCATGCCCCGTTTCCCATCCAAAAATCTAATGGAACCTTGAAAAAGAATGTTCATTTCCTACGTTTCTGATATAAAAGCGTGTAACAATAGCTCTAAGTACATTCGATTCATCACATTTGAAGATACAAGCAATATGTTCACTAAGGTAAGAAATAATTACAAAAGTATATAACGAAATTGAAGTTTTACAACCCGTCAATTATATTTTTTACCATCAAAGTTGTAACATTTGAATTAATGATAAACGTGAAGGGCAAAACTGTCCGCAACTCATGTCCTAATATACTCACTTATAAGTACCAGGTTGCTTCTTTTCAAAAATGTAAATTGTATGAACAATCATTATGACATTAATTTATTTTTTCATTCGACAGCTCTTCACCCTTGCTGCCTGCCTCTTTGGCCTGGCTAATGCCGGTGCACTATCAGCTGGCGGTGGTTATGGCAGTCTTGCTGGACATGGCGGTTACGGTGGCCTCGGCGGTGGTTACGGCGGCCTCGGTGGCGGACATGGAGGACTCAGTGGCGGATACGGTGGCCTCAGTGGGGGTTACGGCGGCCTCGGTGGTGGACATGGTGGCCTAAGTGGCGGATACGGTGGCCTCAGTGGGGGTTACGGTGGTCTCGGTGGTGGACATGGTGGCCTAAGTGGCGGATACGGTGGCCTCAGTGGGGGTTACGGCGGCCTCGGTGGTGGACATGGCGGTATCAGTGGCGGACACGGTGGCCTCAGTGGAGGCTACGGTGGCGGATATGGTGGATACAACGGTGGTTACGCTAGCGGCTACAGTGGTGGCTACGCTCCTGCTACCTCTTACACCACTGTGAACAAAGTCATCCCGGCTTCCTCCGGATATGGACATGGTGCTAATTCTCTTGGAGGCCATGGATATTCCGGAATCGGTGGATACTCCGGTGGTCACGGTGGTTACTCTGGAGTTGGATCTTCTGGACATGGTTATGCTGGAGCTGGACAAGCAGTGTCTGAAATCCACCGTATCGACACCATCACAAAGCACTCTCCTAGTGCCTACGCAGGTGCTCAAGAAGGCTGGTCCAACGCGGGAAGTGGTTATGGCAATGCTGGCTGGTCCAATGCTGGCAGCGGTTATGGCAATGCTGGGTGGTCTAACGCAGGCAGTGGGTATGGAAACGCTGGCTGGTCCGTCGGTGGTAACAACGGTGGTTACGGCCAGAGCGGTTGGCCCAACAACAAGCAAGCCTGGTGAAAGTATGAAGAAAATATTTCTCAAGCTGTGATATCGAAATAAATGTATAAATTAATAAAAATTGTCTTTACTTCATTCCTGAGATTCCATAAAAACTTATACGCATGTTTTTATTATATTTATTTACCTATTTTCTACATACGTTTTAAAGGTAAAGATATTTTATACATAATTACTATTTTTTTCACTTACTCGTATATGTAGGAGTATTTTATCAAGAAACGAAAATCAATCCATTGGCGTTTCAGATGGTGATAGGTAAGTAATTACGGCAATATCTTTCCTTCACGCGGACATTGACCCGCGTTATATTGTTGCCAATTCTTTTTGAAAAGGAAACCTTAGTTATAAATACATATCTTACATTCTTTCATATTATTTCTTCAAATAAAAAAATACTAAGATTACTAAGTACTATTCTTCGTACTCGTATGTCTTGCTATAAATAATTACTAAACAGTAGGTACAACTAAACTTTGAATATAAAACGACAATTCAAATAATTTGTTTGCAAAGAAAATAATAATGATTGAAAAATTAGCTAGAGTTATATAATTCTCAGACCCTTAATCTTAATTACTTGGCCCATTTTTAAATTGTTTAATTAATGGGAAAAGCTTGGTAATCAAATGTTGGATTGATCTTAAATCACATAGACTAGGATATGTACAGAAGTGTTAAAAATCAATGGTAGTTGTCATTACATAAAAGTATAATTAAGTACTCCAATAACAAATTATATATACAGCAAATTATACCAATTATTATAGCTCGTTTCCGAAAAGGATTTCCTCATTAGATCCGATGTGTGGTTTTAATGTTAGAGGTAAACCATACTTTTGATTACACAATAGGATGTTGACTCTATTTTTTATCAATTTATTTTTATTTTTATTTGTCGACAAAACTGGAGAACGAACGCTAGAAACATCAAATACAAGAGTCAAAGGCGGGCGTATCTACTGAGCGCTAAAACGCCCCATATAAATTGTACAGAACATTTGACGTCACTTATTCTACGCGTGCCGTAAAACTGAACTAAAAACATGCATTTTGTTGATTTGGCCGTGAAAAACTGCGTTTAAGTACATAGTAGTCTTAAATTTTTAATGCATTAAAATTTAAAGAATCTGATGGTATTATTTAAATAACTAAAGGTGATAAAAAAATGTTGAATTTGGAAAACTTTTAGATGCAGTATCTTTGTGGAAATTATATATTTTTTGTTAATTTAATTTTTATTGTATTAATGTGATCTTCTTAAAACTGTATTGTATATAACGACATAAATTATTTATTTTGTATTTCATGCAACATCTCAATTCAATTAACCAAGTAGATACTTACCTTGACATTGAAACATGAAGCCCGCAGGCTGATCCACTAAGATCCAATACAGAATACCAGTTTGCACTCGACAGTATAAAAGCGAAAGCAAGTGCTCCAAAAAATATTACAATCAGTAACAACGTGCCATACAAACATGTACTCCAAGGTACAAAAAGATTTTATTATTTAATCTTATTCGGATCGGTGTTTTGATGTGATAGTAGTACTTCACAGGGATACCTGATTTCGTCCTGATGAGATTGCTTGAACTGTTTCGTAGTTTGCGTGTACCGGGAAATTGTTACATTGTGCCTAATTTTTCAATGCTTTGTGTGACTTATAAAAAGTGTTTAAAGTTTATGGTGTCATTCATAATGATGACATGATTATTATTAATAAAATAATCCTGGTTATATAACCAGGATTATTTTATATAGGACCATATAAATAGTCATAGTAAAGGCTGTGTTTATAATGTAGGGCCAATAACTTCAACCAGGAGTCAATTTATTCTAACTCGACGTATATAGATTAACTCTTTATTTGTTTAATCATATGGAAATATACCGTACGTATAGTCACTGAGTGATGATCTTTTTGGGGATCAATTTAGTAATAATGCATAAGTGAAATTCAAAATTCTTTATACACATCGGCCCAAAGGGAGCACCCAAGCGCCTGTTCTAAATTGGTATAGGCCAATCAAAAAAAAAAGCAAGGAACTCGTCGGCATTCTTTTTAAAAATAGTTTTTACAATGATTCTAATGCTAACAATCATGTTTAAAATTTAAGTCTAAGTCTAGTTAACCAGTACATAATTATATAGGTATTTACTAATTCAATTCTATTTCTCCAGGTTGTAATCTTCTTGTGCGCGGCTGGTATCGCCTCCGCTGGCAACCTCCTGGCTGCCCCTGTTGCCTACAGCTCAGCCCCTGCCGTGTCATCAGTATCCTTCTCGTCGCACACCTCTCACGGCCCCGTCGCGTACTCCGCCGGCCCAGTAGTGGCCAAGAGCTTGGCTCCGGTCGCTCACTACGCTGCTTCTCCCGTCGCGCACTACGCCACTGCTCCTGTCGCCACATACGCCGCCGGTCCGGTTGTGGCCAAGAGCATCGCCCCTGCTGTGTCCTACTCATCAGTCTCTCACGGAAACGGCTACTCTTACGGTAGCCCCGTTGTCGGTCATTCTTACGCAGCGCCCGCTTACCAGACTTACTCCGCACCTATCGTCACCAAGTCTGTCGCTCCCGCTGTATCTTACCAGTCGATCTCTTCCCATTCTACACCAGTAGTGACTAAGACGATCGCCGGTCCCGCTTTGGCCACTTACTCTCACGCTGCCCCGGTTCACTACGCAGCTGGCCCTGCCTACTACTCTCACTCTGCTCCGGCTTACTCTACTTATGCCGCCGCTGCACCCGTTCTGAAAACCATCTCTGCTCCAGCCTACGCATCTTACTCTGCCCCTGTTGTCTCTAAGACCATCTCTCCCGCCGTCTCTTACTCGTCCATCTCTCACTCTGCTCCGGCTTACTCTACTTACGCCGCCGCTGCTCCCGTTCTGAAAACCATCTCTGCCCCAGCCTATGCATCTTACTCTGCCCCTGTTGTCTCTAAGACCATCTCTCCCGCTGTGTCTTACTCTTCTATCTCTCACTCTGCTCCGGCTTACTCTACTTACGCCGCCGCTGCTCCCGTTCTGAAAACCATCTCTGCTCCCACCTACGCCTCTTATTCCGCCCCTGTCGTCGCTAAGGACCTCTCTTACTCCTCAATCTCTCACTCTTCCCCCGTTTACTCAACTTACGCCGCTGCTCCCGCTGTACACAGCTACGCAGCTGCCCCTGCTGTGCATTACTCCGCCGCTCCCGCGGTCTCCCACGTCACCTACTCTGGCCTAGGATCCAACTACGGCTGGTAAATGTTGTAAATAATTGTTGATTAATATTTATGAACTTTTGTAAACGAATGTAAATATTGAAAAGTTATGCGAAAAACGAAATAAATTTTGTATATTTTAAAATGACTGTATTTTTCTTGAATTCATTATAATATTTATAACTTCCTTCCTTTCCCTATTTGTAAAGAAATAAGACTAAGTACTTAAATATTCTGCATTTATAAAAGAACATCAATGTCGGGGTTTATGTACCAACAATATGATGCTGACAACTGAATCCCGTAACCTTATAAATAACATCTAGCTAAGTACCACAGCAGTATAAAATTGAAATAAAAACTAATTTTATATCTAATGGTAGGAACCTATACAATTCGGTTTCTCGTAGATACTACTAGTAGATACCTAAACTATACCCACATAATATATATACGAGGAACCACTTATGTAGGTGCCACCAAATCCAGTCAAAAGGTCGATGAAATAATCTGTGTTAGAAAATATTCAATTTACCTACACAGGTTATTTGAATTACCTGCTCCTGCATTCAAGGCTAGCTTCATTTTTGTTTATAGATAGATAAACATAAGTACTTAAATAAAGCTCACACCAAACATAAGTATTCGTCTTATTCGTCGAAATTATGCGAAATCAGTGAATAGACACAACCGGAACATAAAAAATACAAAGACGGACCGCTACAACCCATAGCACCAAAGTACTAAACCTACCACAGTACTGTACTATCAGCTCACATACACTTCATCTCACACTCTCAATACATACTTTCTCCTTCTCTTTTCCCCTCTTTTCTCCTTTTCTTTTCTACGGTACTCTTGTCCCATTTATAAATGGTGTCGCCGCAGTATTTAGCATACATTCTTATTTTTTATACTACCTATGGTCGTTTGCCTGAGGGTAAGCATAACGCAGGCCCATAATAATTGTAGTGCCACTCAAAACTTTGAAACACAGTGGCCTGCGCGGCACTGCAGTGCGCTCGCCACCCTGAGACATTAGGTATTAAGTATTTGATATAATTGAATGTATCTTTTATAATTGTATAATTTAGAGGTAGATAAAAACCCGAAAAAGTAGGCAACTGAGCTTTGGATGAAGCTATGTCTAGGAATAAAGTACATAGCAAGCGTGACAACACTATATAGCGGGTGACTCCTTCCGGGTTATCATACCGATTCAAACTCATCCTGTATATTTATCGCGTAGCAGCTATTTTTTTTACTGGTGGTTGGTTAGCATGAATACTCTACATTACATAGTCCGTGTTACCATAAAAAACAAGTTTTATGTGCCTGTTTAGCTAGACAGTGTCCAAAAATAAACGCCTAAAATGATTAGAAATGTCACAACTGAAGTCTAACTCCGACAACGGCTAGCACTCCTTTCATCAAAGCTTGTGCTTGTTTATATTTAAACACTCGACTAATTCATATGTTATCCTGAGAATTCAACACATGTTTAGGCGTTATGTTAAGTGCGCGTATGTTTTGTGCCTTTATACAATTTTAGTGAACGATTAATTGATAACATCCAATGTTATTTAAAATATTATGTCACTATGGTCAGGTGCAAACTAATTTATTTTTTATATGTGTTACACGCATTCATCATTAATCTGCTACCTAAATTATTATTTAAACTAGACCCCGATCAAGTGAAGATTTAACTAGTCAGGTTAGAATTCCGTACAATTCACCTCAAGAATAGAAAAGTTATAGACTAGACTATCTATGCCGATACTACATATTATGTACCTACCTATGCTGTATAATGTCATAGTACACTGCACTCTATATCTATATCATAAAAAAACAAGGAGAGTACCTACTTACGGCAGCTGAAATTATCTTTATATTTTAGTAATAAATTTCACATTTCTCACCTCTTCTTAAATCTACTGGCGTATTATAAAGCTGATGGACCAAAGAGCCTACCTGCCTGAATACTATAAGAGCCTACATACACGAGCGCTCGAAACCACACCATTCCAATCCAACGTTCCAAAAACCGCCCGAGTATATGTAATCTCAGATGGATTAAGTGGAGTGATAAAAATATTAGAAATCCAAACGTTCCAAATCCAACGTTCCAACTCAACTCTAGTTGCCGATACGACGATCCTTTTCGCGCTCAGTTGGCAGTAATTGCGACGCAGAATGGCCGAAAAATAGAGCGACGGCATGCTCGGAATGGAGTGACCGTCTGTGTGCTCGAATTTGGACCATGTATCGTTCAACTCAATCAACGCCTGCAGTGTTTGATATGGAACGCTCGTGTATGGGAAACATCTATGTCCAACTCCAGCCTTGTGCCAAAAAAAGTTACCTAAAATTAATAACTATCACAGATGGACAGCCAACTTCCGTTTTCCTAACTTCGATAGGGTACTAAACATGTAATAGCTCCACTGGCCCAATGCATATTATGAATAAATTAACCTCTAAATATCACACGACAAAGCTTGTTTGGCAATAGCTACTCTCAAAACAAGTTCACAGTCGCTTCATTTCGTTAACTTTTGACACTAAGACTTAGCGCTAAAATAAAAACGGTGATGAAATAGTAATTAATATAATCAAGTTCTTACTTTTATTCTTTTTATCCATAATAATATATTATGTACTATTTCAAGACCATCATAAGAAACTACTACACATGTTTTGATTCAAATTTTGCTGATGACCCAGACAAATAAATCATTTAAAATATGTAAAAATCAAAGGTGCATTGCTTCACCTTTCATTATTAAAATTAGGGGTCAAAGTTAATAAGCCAAGACTAGAATAACTAGTAATTCTTGATTTATAACGATAATTATGTAAATATTAAGGATATAGAAAAATAATAACAACACAAATGATATAACACTTTTATTCGTAACGTTTTTAAAGCTTACAAAACAATTTAATCATGTCCTATAATACATAATCGTATTGATGATTTCGATCGATGATTTCGTACGTTTTATTTAATAACTGTAACTGTGTCCTAAACCATTATAATTAAGATGTGAAACTGCTGTTGAAGGAGAGTAACTGCTGTAGGACTTTGCAGGAGCATACGAAAGGCCGTATGCGGATTTCCCGTATTGAGGCAAATATGCATTCGAAGATGCTAATGTACTTGCAGTAGAATACAGTGGTATATGGTTGTATTGGGGCGAAACATATCCAGAATTATACTCTGACTTGATTATTGTAGCTTTTGGTACCGGGGTAGGGGTAGAAGAAACCAGAATGGTTGCAGGAGTACTTGAAGGTATAGCCTGGGTTGTAACAAACTGGGATCTAGCCTCAACACTGGGGTAGACTGGAGTGGAGGACACAGGATATGTCAAGGTTGGTTTAGCTGGTAAGATTTGAACTTGACTTTGTGGATACGCTACTGGAACCGGAATGCGTTGATATTGCGTTGAAAGAGGAGACGCTGTGGACTGATGGTAATAATTAGCCCCTGAAGGAGATACGGTCTGATATTGACCTACGTAACGTGATGCAGACGGTTGTTGTTGATATGCCGCGAACGGAGAAACTGTTGAATACTGAATGCCTTGGTAAGGAGCGGGTGTAGAATATTGTTGATATTTAACTTGGAAAGGAGCTGGGGTAGAATGTTGTTGATATTTAACTTGGAAAGGAGCTGGGGTAGAATACTGTTGATATTTAACTTGGAAAGGAGCTGGGGTAGAATGTTGTTGATACTTAACTTGGAAAGGAGCTGGGGTAGAATGCTGTTGATATCCAACTTGGATTGGAGCCGACTGTTGCTTATATTTTACTTGATAAGAAGCTGGCGTAGAATATTGCTGATAATTTACGGGGTAAGGAGCAACAGTTGGTTGTTGATATTTAGCAAAACTAGGAGCACTTGTAGATTGATACGCCGTGTATGGAGTCGCTGTAGGTTGTTGGTAACTTTGAACATAAGAAGCTGGAGTAGAGTATTGCTGATAGTTAACTAAATTAGGGGCTGGTGTGGAGACAGGAATGTAAACATTCTGAGAAACAGCGTTATAGTTGCCTATTTCTGGCTGATATGAGCTCCTGGAATCAACATTTACAGAAACTGGGATGGGATACTGAGCAGGAGAGGGTGTGGAAACCGAGATTGGGTAGTTTCTCACAAACGGTGAACTTCCATAACTACTCGTACTTTGATAAGATATAGGACTTGGTGTGGACGAAGGGTAATAAACTTGAGGGGAAGGAGATCCAGTTGGACTGACGTAATTTTTAGGCCACAATCTAGCAGCTCCGTAATAGTTGGCTGATTGGACTGCATGTGCTGATGGATCACTGGAATACCCTACAGGAACTGGAATCAGCTGACTTGATTGGTAATAATTACCTGAACCTTGTGGATATCCAGGAACACTAAAAGAGTTGCCAGAAGAATATTCATAACTTGAAGGAGCCAGTCTCACATTGTAATGTTCCGCTGAATGTTGCCCTGGGAATGAATGAGCAGCAAAGTTTTGTCCAAAATTGTCCGATCCAGGAGGAATATATAATTGTTGACCGCTTGAATAATATTGGGCCGATGCTTTCGCTGCCGGTTTTGGAGCAGCTTTAGGACTAGCTACAGCTAATCCCAAGGTCAGCACCCCAATCAGTATCTGCAACAAAAGTTTTTATTAATTAAATACTTCAAATATTAATCACAATAATTACACTAAATTTAACTCGTACCTTGAGATGCATCGTGGACTAGTTTAGCGGACAGAATATTAAGTTTATTAATATTGTATTCTCTTTTATACCATTAGAAGAAACTGGTCGTATCATCAAGATGTTCAACTCATTGCTTAATGTTAAAGTTGAGATATTGAGAAATAGCCTTTGGGTTGATTGATATAAGAATTTAATGGTCGCATGTTTTAATTTTGTTAAATTATAATGTCACCGAAAAGTCTACGCCGCTGCATAAAAGGATGACAAAGTCTGTGTAGGTCTGTATTAAATCTTCCACTAAAACCTGATTTTATTAATAACCACCAAAAGGACTACCTACGTGATTTAGGCGCCGCGCTCGCATAAATCACGGTATTCACAACATCCAATATCATACTATCGCAGCATTTTTTCGTAACGCTCCCATAAAGTCGTAAGACAACGCCGCCGGCATATGACACTATGACGACATTATTGTGCATCAGTACAACTCGAGTCGTACCATAGACATCAATCTGGACTGCGCAATGTGCGCATTCCAAGTGATTAAGAGTTGAAAACTGTGGGATTGATAAAGCGATCGTTTGGCTAGTACGAGTACTTAGTTATCGTTTTTCGAATCCTGATTGATCTACGTCACAGGCTTGCAGGAGTCAGACAGGCTTTGAAAAGTATTGACTTCGACAGGCATTGGCGAAACCGTCACTTGAAATCTTTCTATAGAATAGTCAATTTTGTGACGGTATTGCTCAGTCCATGCGCAACGTCTATGGTCGCACCATCGAAATGGTAAGAATCTTGATGATCGGACAAACATACGTCACGTGGCCAACTTGTTTCAACGCCTTGCTTGTTGCCATGCGTATCAGAAAAATGGGGCTCTGGCGCTCGGCGTAAAATAACAACCAGTATCAAGGTATCAATTAAAATTTATACCTACATGTGTAAATTTAGCGTTCTTCTGATGTATTTCGTATACTTAATAAGACTTCATTATACAAAATGAGTCAACATTAGACTTATGTATAAGCTCAGAGTAGAGCTTCTTCTTATGTATAAGGTAAGCATCTTTTTATGTGGATTAAATTCAACCAATTAATATTATTGCATAGATCTTTATATTTCCTTACAGGTGGTAAATATTTCCTGTTTTGTATTCATGATATTGAAATTAAATCAAATTAATAGGTGATCTAGCTAACTATTAACATTTTTTTAAATTATGAAATTAAAAAAATACTGATCGTTTTCGTCCACTACTACGCACTTTTTTAAAAATATTTTTTTTTCCTTTACGACCTAAGGCTTAGGTATAATTTATTTACTAAGACTAATGTTCTAGCTAAAAGCTTAGAGAGGAATCTAGCTTCCATTGTTCCTATAAAGTTTTGGCACATTGAAGCAGATACGAGTCTAAGCGTGGATTCATGATTCCATGACTGTGCCAAAATTTTTCAGGATAATGTAAACTAGATACGTCTCTTGGTACTTGTACTGTTATGTATACTGTGCTCTTAGCTAGCTCAGCCTGAATCTGAGCCTAAGGTCCAATGAATTTTATTATCATTTGATGAGTAGGTACCTATGCGCGCGCGGTCTTCTCTTTTAGGTACAACACAAACCGACGTGTGCCGAAAGAGGACATAATGCTGGAGGAAGGAAAATAGCTGGTGCCAATAAAATATCTAACAAGTATCTATGGAAACAGTCTAGGCATGTTGTAATATCTGCAATTACAGACTCAGTAATAAATAACTGTCCTTACACCATTACCGGAAACAAAACTGTACCTACAGGTAACAATTTTCGCATTCAACACAAAATATAGATAGAGAAAGGTTTATCCTTGATCGCTTCATATTTGTAACTATTATAAAAAAGCGTTTGCCATATTCACCAAAATCAAGTTTTATGTAATTTTTATTCTTCCTTTGAATTTTGGATTGGATTTTAGAACTACAAAATTAGCTACTGATTTTCTATACCTACATGTAAGTTTAGAGAATGTGCTGTACCTACCTGCGATCACACAACTTAGTTTTAATGTGAATAGACTTATAGACTTATTAACCATGCGCACTAGCTGTGCCCCGCGGTATTCTCCGCGTAATAATATTAAGCCTAAGTGGCTCCACATAACATCAGCTATCTGCCAGTGAAAGTCCCGTTAATATCAATCTAGCCATTTCGGGGATTAGCCGGAGCAATAGAACAGACAGACAAAACTTTTAAAAAATATTTTTGTAAGTACCATATTACTATATACTTTCATACGCATTTAGTAAAAAGCTGCTATTTTGACATTACGAAAATACACATCAATTTAATTTTATTTGATAAATGTATATATATATATATATATTATATATATTAATATATATAGTGACTACATCAGGTAAATTGTTCTGAGTCAGGTTTTATTGCTTCTGTCCTGGATTTTCTTGTCTGAGTACGAATGCGCTGAATCGAGGATTTGTTAATAGGGAAATCATCGCTGCTCAGACCGAGCGCTTCTGTGACCGCATGGAGAATGTAAACAAAGTCTCTTCTGGTTAGCTGGATTCGATCTGCCATCGATCGAGCTGGCATCGATCTCAAAGCTGCGACAAGTTTAGGTGTTATCAAATTCTTTCTACCTCTTTACAAACTTGTTTCAGGACAGGAAATCTCTAGCAAACTGACTTCAGAATCTGTTTTTGGTCTGAATGTTGTGCGGATGTTCCAAGTTACGTAGTACGTAGTTAGTTCCAAGTAGAAGTCGATGCAACAGACAATAACTCTCATTGTCTTAGTTTTCTTTCCTCTTAGTCTACCTCTTTCTTTGTCTGCCAACTTTTTGTCTGCACCAGCTAAGAATCCCGGTTGACCTATGTTTCTCTCTCTAAGTTCATTTATAAATGCTTTGTCTTCCTCTATGTTTATTACTGCAGAGGCATCAGAATGTGTGAAATAAGTTATCAAGGTATCTTTCAAAATTAATTTTACGGTTACTATAATTAACTTAACAATTTTTCTGCAGTTCTCTCCTAACATGATATAAATCAACAAGTTTCTTCACGCAGTTACGAAAATTCTTATTTTTTTTCCAAAATATTATTCACTCGCTAATCACAAGATTAGCACTTTCACTGACAGTCAGTTTGATTTCGCGAATATTACAGTATAATTACTGGGCTTATTCCTAATGTGGAGACACCGGTTGGTCGGTAACCGGAGGGTTACCGACCAACAAGCGCACCTATGGACTTATGCACTTTTGCGCAGGCATTTGTGTTTAAAAGTTCTAGGTGGCATTGCCATTGTTATGAGCGGGCGTTATGCTTACTATCAGGCAAACGACCAGCTCGTCAAGATGCTCAATGGTATAATAAAAAAATTTGTAAAATAAGACTGCGAAAACTTGTCGAATTTGTCGAATAGATGGTATTTTTGTAAAATTGGCCTATTTCATGGTTAGGCTGCCTAACCTGTAAAAGGAAATTTACCACCTTTAGAAGGAAAATATTTTGGTTATCACTCCGTAATTCAACCGACATCTTTACAATAAAAACAGCGTACTAATAATCACTTATAAAATAACAAATGAAACACGTAGTTACAGGCCGCAGTGCAGTACCGGCGCTATTTGTATGAAAAGTTAAAATCGCAAGTCGGCACGGGTTACCGTTCATTAAATGGGCTAATATTTTTTTCTAGTCTATTTTGGGTTATTTCGAAAGTTTTTAGAGGGTATGCGTAAAGAAAAATCGAACTTGAAATATAAGGGACACCCTAATATATATATATGAATTATGAATAGGTAATTGTGTTTATAAGAAGATTTACATATTGTATTTATGTATTATATTTTTCCCAACAGGCTTTACTAACTACAAAAACAGTTAGACAATCCACAAGCCAAACCAGGTCTATAGATAATCAAAATTTTCTAGACCACTACCTGGAAGCGTACCTAGTATGCTGCAATAATATTATGAGCGGGCTCCACGAATTCATTAGATAAATTATTATGCGGCAGTGTCATTAAACACTGTTCTCCTTTTTTTAACCTAACCAAATCTAATCTTTACTACAACTTCCCCTCTAGTTATGTAATTACTGACTATAGTACTATACCTAATTATACACAAACTTAGGGTCAATAATACTTGGTCTGTTTTATATACTGGGCTAGATTATATTCGGTGCTTTGACGTTTTGCAACCGACTTGTAGTTAGTTTATATGAATCTGAAATGAGGTTTTGAAATTGTACTTATTGTATTTGATACATTGTTATTATTGTAGGTATCTAGTGGGAGTAAGCGGCATGGGTTTGTATCTACATGAATAATAATGTACCTACCTAAATGTCATTACAGAATGCTGTGATTCTGAAATAGGTTTATATTTGAAAATTTAAAGGCTAAAATAATTAAGAAAGCAAGTAGTTTATATGGCAAGTCGTTTTATTTACATTGTTCTATTTACAATTTTTCTATGATTCAGTTCACCAACCGTAGTTAGCACCGTGGGCGCTGTAGGAGATGTGAGACACAGCGGGGGCAGCGGAGTACGCTACAGCTGATTTCAGGATGGGGGCAGCCGCGGCGTAGGACGCGTACGCGGGAGCAGCCGCGGCGTAGGACGTGTAGGCGGGAGCAGCCGCGGCGTATGAGGCGTAGGCGGGAGCAGCGATGGTCTTGGTCAGGACAGGGCTTGAGTAACCGTGAGCGGCATAGGAGACAGCGGGACCAGCGCTGTAGGAGATGGCGGGGGCAGCGGCGTAGGAAGCCACAGCTGGGGCGGCGGCGTAAGTCTTAGCTACGACGGGGGCAGCGGCGTAGGCGACGGGAGATCCGTGAGACGTGGAAGAGGAGTAAGAAGACACGGAGGAGACAGCGGGGCTGATTGTCTTGGTTACGACAGCAGGAGCGGCGTAGGACTTGGCGATAACGGGAGCAGAGTACGCGATGCCGACGGCAGGAGCGGCGTAGGACTTGGCAACGACGGGAGCGGAGTACGCGGCGTACGAGGGAGCGGAGTAGGCAGCGTACGCGGGGCTACCGTGAGCGGTTTGGGTAGAGTAAGAAGAGTAAGAAGACACAGCGGGGGAGATGGTCTTGGTCACGACAGCTGGGGCAGCGGAGTACGCAATGGCGGGGGCAGCGGCGTAAGTGGCCACAGCTGGGGCAGCAGCGTAAGTCTTGGCGACCACGGGAGCAGCGGCGTAAGTGGCGACGGGGGCGGCAGCATAGGTAGCGTATTGACCACCGTGCGCAGTGTGGCTTGAGTAAGAAGACACGGAGCTCACAGCTGGGCTGATGGTCTTGGTGACTAGAGCCGGGGCAGCGATGGCGTGGCTGCTGTAGGCGAGAGGGGCGGCTCCGTAGAGACCACCGGCGTGGGCCACTCCCAAGGCGCAAAGGGCGACGATCAGCTAAAAATTACAGTAGAAAAATTAAGTACCTAAACATTAAGACGCTTTTCATATTTGTACCAAATAATTGGAGCACTGTTTTTGTTTCTTGATCGAACGGGAATATATGGAGCTAAGCTACCCAAAGTAGCACAATGATTACGAACACTTTACAATGGCTTCATAGACTCAAGCAATATTTTTATTATTATTGATTGCAAACAGAAGACACTTATTGTTACACACCTTGGCGTACATGTTTATGCTGCTAGTGTTGGCAACTGAATAATTTCATGAAGGAGTGCTCCGGTTTTTATAGTGGTAGATGCGAACTACAGTGTCCAATTCACTTTCATTGCCAAGGTGAACGAGCGTACTGTATGTAAGTAGCTTACCTACGCTCTGAGTCAGAGATAGCCTTTCGATTTCGTTTGTTCCGTTTATAAGAAGCTTGGGCGGTTACAAAAGCCTTGGTGCTAAAATATCATATTTACATTTGAGATAGAAGCTTGATGACTTTGGGTAGTACTAGTTTAATAGTTATTGATTTCGTTAACGTTAACTAAACGTGTTCGAAGGATGTATTTTATTTATTGTAGAATAATTAAATTAGTTTAATTACCAAACAATAAAATAATATTAGCACAAATAAAAATATTTGACCTGAACTTTCAACTAAGCGAAACTCAAGCGTAAGGTTCGCTAACTTATAAACTCGGTGGAACCACATCACCTCAAGATACGCAACTTTGCTGAAAATTATTATTGCACATAAAAAAAATAAAAAAATGTAGGTACTATCACAACAGTACCTACCTACAAACGATCATAAACGTAGATTAAATAACGTAATATACATATAGTAATTATGTCAAATATTTATGCAATGTCAATAATAGGAAGTACAAATTGAATTAAAAATAATGAAAGAGTGAAAAATACAATGATGATATAAATACGGCATTATTCTTCTATAACAGACATTTGAAGCTGCAGTGCCCGGGTTCAGTTTTGTGGTGGTAGACATCCGCCAATGATTGACAAAAATAAAACATCAGAATCTATTAATAATGACAAATGTGATAAGTGCAAAATTAAAACAATAAGAATCTTTATTCAAATTTAAATACAAGTAAACAGGTCTCCAACTTCCCAAGTTAGTTGATAACGATGTCTTTCAGACCACCTTTGGATAAACAGTGGGTGTCTACGAAAAGTTGTTTGCAGCACAACTAAAAAAAAAGAACAACTCAATACAAAATTTAAATAAAAAACACAATATGCGTGACTAGCTGTTGCAACCCTTGCGCTCGATATTATGCACCCTAGCAACCTGACCTCTCAGTGATTTCACTGACTGATTAACCTATAATATTTTAGTAATGAAGAAGACAAATTTGAAAATTGCGGTAACAAACTAAAAACTTTACCTTTAGTTACCTATTATTAATATTAGAGATACAGTTTGTTTGTTAGGACAAATTTTATCTTGATTCCTTGCTTGCGAAGCCGCGGGCAAAAGTTAATACTACGTTTGGAAGTATAGATACCTATACTAACCAAGAACGCAAGAACTAAAGAATTAACCAAGAACCCTAAGCCAAGGATATAGGCAAGATTTAGAGTAATTGAAATACCTATACATGGTTCTGAAAAGGTAGACTGTCCCATTTACGTATACGCTTACCTATGTTACACTATAACATGAAATTCCTTTCAGAGCTCTAATTTAATATCATATCGCAGACCACAGACATGGAATGTCACGAAATGCTGTCACGAGTTCTTGTGGTTATCTTTCACATAGGTATACAGTACGAGTATAAACAAGCTTAAAATAATGTTACCAGATTTTATGGCCTACTATACCTTCAGCCACATCGAATGTGATAAAGTGATAACCAATTATAGTGATTAAATGCTGCAAACTACTGTACTTACTCGTACCTATTATGCAGACCGTAGACGCTTATGCAAACATGCGTTTGCTTGTCAAGATAACAACGCTTTGGCATCAAGCGTCGATTACGAGATAATCTAAATCCGCGCTTGATGCAAAAGCGTTGTTATTCTGACAAGCAAACGCACGTTTGCCTAAACGTCTACGGTCTGCATTAGATATGTAACAAAGATACCTAAGTACTAACCAATTTAACTAACAGTGTCTCTTTGCCCCGTAAAAAAATCGTATAGCATTGCCGGAAGGATGGCGATATGAGTTGTCAAGTTTTGCATGGCGAACGCTATAGGTACTTGATCCATTGACACTCAAGAAATCTGTCAAGTGAAAGAAACCTGTCGAGGCAAACCGCTACGTCAGTACCTAGTTCCTACAATCACTTTAATCTTCATACGCCTAAAATAAATCAAGAAGGCTATAAGAGGTCGTAAATTAACTACGTGCCACCCATTTGACTTCTTTTAGCCCTCTCTTCCGGTTTGAAGCTTAATTTGGTCTTTTGCAATGACTACCACATTTACTAAGTATATAGCTTGAGTGAATCTATACAAATAAATAAAATTGAAGTGTCTGTTTGTAATATCAAAATAACAGCGTTTTACCAAATGCATATGAAAGTACATAGGTACGGTATCTATAACAAAACAACCATTTTTTAAATTTTTTCTGTCTGTCTGTCGGTTTGTTCCGGGTAATCTCCGAAACGGCTGGGCCGATTTTGGCGGGACTTTCACTGGCAGATAGCTGATGTTACAAGGAGTAACATAAGTTACTTTGATTTTAGAAAAATAATTATGGTTCCACGCAAAAAAATAAAATCCATAAAAACCATTGTCTCCAGTCGGGTGAAACCGCTGGCAGCAGCTAGTACTTAATATATTAGGTATGTTATATATATCAGTACCTATCCTTGAAAATCGTCAAAAAGTTATAAGACTTAATTATAGTAAAAATTCTATTCATCGCTCAGCCTGTCGAACTTGCTGCACCTTCGATTTTTGTTATAGTATTGGATAACGAGACGAGCTGGTCGTTTGTCTGACGGTAAGCATAACGATAGCAGCATAACTATTGCAGTGCCACTCAAAACTTCGTAACACAATGGGTTGCGCGGCACTGCATTGCGTAGGTACACTTCCAGTGCACTACACAATACATTCACGTGTTTAATCCCAGTGGATTAAAACTTAACCAGTGTTAAGTTTTATAAAAATTTCACCCCTGATGCTCAGAAGCTATCATCGCGCTATTTCAGGGACTATTTATTATAACTAGTAATAATTACTAATCATTGCATAAGAAATCAGCTTCTAAAGAAAACTGACATTAGAAAAAATCACTGATTCTTTGCACCTACACATGAATTAAAACTTGTTATAAAATTTGGTTTACAACAATGGATTAACCGTTAAAAAGTTGATTATCTACACGTTTAAAATTTTTGAAGAGACCTGTTTTTTTTATTTTTGAACCAATCATTCAAAAATCAATGCGAATTTATAGCAGAGAGGCGTGCGCAGAGGCCTTGCGTCAATAGGCAACTGTCTCTCAAACGGGGAATCAGATGTTGAAGGTCATTCTCTCAGGGATGCGCCTTAATTAAGTATTATAATTTGCTGGCTGTCGGCTGAACCGTTTTGTTCCGGCTGCAATACTTGATGGCCAGAGCCAGTCCACATCTTATCTTTGAACACGTCATGACTATAAGATGCAATATTAACCTATTGAGATATCAAAAAGTATTCAAATCTTGGTCAGCTACTTCACAGCCCGCCATGAGTGACAGACTGACTCTACCTGAAGTACTTACGTAGGTACATTTGTAATGGATTTTATCACCAACATGAGAAGTTGACTTTTAAGCTTACCTACGTACCTCTTACGTAGGAGGTTTATCGCGTGACATTTTCATTAATGGCAATGTCCACATAATTTGATTGGCGTGTTAGTCGATGTAAGTTGTCGATGATAAAAGTACACGCAAGTTCACTCAACGAATCTCCGACCGGAAGCTAGTTTTCAAATAGGTAGGTACTTACTTATACGTACGTACCTATTTGAAAACTAGCTTCCACTTCTTCTACCTAATTAAGTATTATACTTACATACCGATAAAAAATGTAAATTGTTCTTTAGGTACTTGGTATTCTGTACTTGGGAATCTATAAAACGAGACGCATCTATAAAAATAGCGACCTAATTGGGCCGTTGACGGTTCAAAGTAGCATGAAAAACCTATTAAAAATTCTAACAATAGGTATATACCTAGGCATAACCCTTTTTTGGGCAGTGTAAAAATCTCTCTTGGATATTTTATCCGACTAAGCACCTAACGCTATGGCACTTATAGTTTTTGAGCTGTCGCCAATAAACTGGACGTGTCTAGAGCTCGATCTGAAAATATACCTAAGTATCAGGGCTACGCCCCACTCTAGTACAACCCCACTAGATCTTGGATTACTTAGCTACTGCGCAGGCCTACCAGTAATATTCCCATGGGCCCATCGAAATATCATAGGTTGCTGCATCAGCCACCATAGTTTGGTTATTTACCTAGGCAAAAACAAACACATTGACTCAGAAACCTCGTCATGCAAAATGTTTTATGAAACTAGCAGGAGCTAGGTGCATTCTCTGAAAAAACATTTTAAAGGCTATTAAACGGATGACGGTTATAGGTAGGGGAACTGGGGGTGGAACGGGTTCTGTGACGGAATGGGATATTTCACTAAGTGACAGATAAGCGTGCACTATACATCTCGTGCCGTGTTTCTCTTCACGACATATTATGACGTGCCGCACGCGTAGGTACCTACACCACTGCATAATTCGTGCGCGAGTTTTGTTAGGAAATGATGAAGTCATCGAAAAAGCTTGCTAAATCTGAGTTTTGCTATATTGCATCCAGGTAATTATACTATTTATTATTCGTTCTTAGAAAATTGACATAACAAAATTTCCTCTTTTTTAAAACACAATTTCTTGCTATTGTTAAGTTTAATTATAGTTTGTAGAAAGACAAATTAATAAATAAGCCTATGAATGGCTAAATAATGGTGTAGGTTGGTACTTAGTTTCATTCGAATTCTTACATTTCAACCAAAGCTCTAACCCGTTCTACTCCGTGTTCCCCTGCCTACCGAAGTAGTTACACAATCTAGAATTCTGTAATGTTACAGGCTTCCGTCTGATCGATGCATTAATCATGTACCTCCCCGTCTAGAACTAGATCCGTTGCAAATATTGCATCCTATTTTTAGAACAATTAGACATACTTACCGTATTATCTGTGCCAGGTACTTGCATAGTTTCTTTTTATTTTTCAAGAAAGATCATAGCTGCATATTATGTTATGAAGCATCTACTCTACTAAGTCGGCGTGACTCAGAGCTAAATTGAGAGGAGTTCCTTACCAAAAACGTCCTAGGTAGAATAGGTTTTGCGTATCATTAGCCGGAATATGTCCACTGCTGAACACAGGCCTTCTTCCCCAAAGACCGCCACTTGGGTCGACTACCTACTCGCCTCTTGGATCACGTGAGATAGTGGGTTTTTAAAAATAGGTTAAATTAACAATGTTGGAAAAACCCACGACGAGTGTATGAATGAAAAAGGACTAAGTAAATGTTTTTTTTAAAAAAGCCCAACTCCGAATAAATCTGTCGGGGTTGCCAATTTCCCTGCCCTTTCGAAAATGGGAACGGAAATAGTAATGGCAGCCCTATAAGATATTTTTTGCAGCGCCCCCTACCGTGTTAACACTAACATATATCTAAGAACCATTGCCGATGAATCACAAACCCAATACAGAAATTAACCGTAACGGTCTATCTAAGTCGGTAAAACCGCTTTGAAGATAAATTGGGACATTCGTGTGTACGCACAAACAACCATTCACCCTAAACGCATAGAAGTAGGACCTACCGTCTCAGTTTTTTTCGCGGGAAACAAATGGTTCAACAAAAACAATAATTTACTACACAGACGAACATTTAATACACCAATTATTTTTAGACACGAATTAAAGTTAGTAAACATTGTTTCGAATTACATAAACCATCTATAAAAAAAAACAGAAAAACAATCTTATATTTTCATCAAAAAGCTTTAAAAAACGTGATTTCATCATTTCAGTATAACTATGAACAAATTTTATCGCAAATACATATACCAAAGGAATTGTATAATTGCATTAAAATTTTAACATACCGCAAACATTTAAATTACAACGTCGTAAATTGAATATTGAATTAAATATTAGTACGTCGGAAATTGTTTCGAAAACATTTTTCTACCTTTTCTTAATTCAAGTACCTCACAAGGCTTTATTAACAATATATGCCTACCTATGTATTTGTGACGTGCGTTAAAGGAAATAGTCACTATAATTTCATTCACATAACGTAAGGGGTATAGAAATCTATAAGTGCCTTACTAATAAACTTAGTAAAAAAGGGCAATAGTTAAAAATTGACACTGATGATAGACAAAATATCATTACTGTGATATTTTTATAATAGCTAATAGTAAAATTAAAAGAACCTAACCCAATCATACGGTATCTGGTCAACTCTTGTCTCTACTGTTGTCTTGTAATTTAGTTCTATTTTAATTTCGTTTAAGACCATAGTTCCCGTCTTGATGTTTTTTTTTTCTTTATATCGTTAATTTCTATTAATATATGATTATGTTATAAGAGTATGGACCACGTGTCCATAGAGTGTAATGTAACAAAATTAAAAAAAAAAACAATCATACGTCAAAAGATGAATTTGAATCATACAATAAGCTAAAGCTTTCACTGAAATAACACGTTCTAACGTAATGCAACGACATCATGGTAGTAAGGCATTTTATAGTGCTGGCCTGGCTAGATACCAACCCCAAAAAAAATATTCTTTAATTTTTAAAATTGAGGGTAGTATCTAGCAAAAACGTTCACTACCAAATTATCTATCATGATAAGATTATATAAAGTGAGTAATTTATAGTTTCAATTCCGCGATAAAGAATGTTTAATGGCCTAAGTTCAAGGGCTTGTGAAAGGATACTACAGTTCAGCGTCGCGAGTAAGTAACATTTTGTAATAGTATATGGCAAAGCCATCAGTAACTGGTACTAACCAGTAAGAGTATAGGCAAAGCCATCAGTATATGGCAAAGCCATCAGTAATAGTATATGGCAAAGCCATCAGTAATAGTATATGGCAAAGCCATCAGTAATAGTATATGGCAAAGCCATCAGTAAGTAATTGGTATATGGCAAAGATATCAGTAAGTAAATTCAGTATAGATCGAAGTTAGGCCATTAGACATTCTTTATCGCGGAATTGAAACTATAAATTACTCACTTTATATAATCTTATTTAAAATGGATTTCCGCAAAGTAACGCCTGATTCCATCAAATATCTTATCTATCATGCTTATAGTAGGATCAGGCATAATGTTAATCATCTAGGACCTTATGAATAAATGATGTTAAACGGTTGAATAGTTAAACTGTCTTTTGGCTGTTCAATACACTTTAAAATTGTAAAAGAACAACAGAGACAAAACGTACGTTAACTAAACCACCGTTTAAGAATGTTTATCAATAGTCTTAGCTTATGCTGACAACAACAACCCGACTACTGACAGCCTCCCTGACTCTCTGATCCTAAATGATAGAACCAGTATCGCTGCGAAAACCTTTTCTATTTTGCACAGGTGAAGAGGTTCTGCTTAATTTGGTTCCCACGTAGCTTGTTTAACAGCTTTATGTGAACCAAGTCAACAAAAAAACTATAATGAATTTACAAAATATAATTGTACACTTTATTATCAGCCTCTTACGCTCCCACTGCTGGGATACCGGCCTTCTCTCAGAGAGAGGTGTGGGCCATAATCCACCACGCGGGCCCAGTACGGCTTGGTGGATGTCACATGTCCTCGAATTTTCTGGTTCTTGAACATGCTGGTTTCCTCACGATGTTTTCCTTCACCGTTTTAGAGCGAGTATGAATAATCCACACATAACTTGATATAAGTCATTGGTGCGGGCCGAGTCGAGATTCGAACTATGGTGCGTCGGATTGAATGTCGCACCAGTTCCCGCTCGGCCACACTCGCTCGCATTACTTTACACTTAAGAATGTATAACTTTCAAAACTATGTATAATGAATTTTAAATATTTCCTTTTCCAAGTCACAAATACATTCACAGTCTCACCATTTCTCAAAAATGTATATCGTTATCACAAAATTTTATAAAAATTTCAGTGTACAATAAAAGCGACACGTGGACGGAGAGAGAATCAGTCAACATTAGCATGCGTTCTACCATTTTATGGAAACCGTCTTCTGCCACTTTTCTCTCTTTTGAAATACCGCCATGTCATTATTTTATGTACGCTATTAGACTAAGATTTTAGGCCAATTAGGTTAGTCTCGTTAATTTTTTTAAATTTAGAATATTATTGTCCAATCTATTCGTTCTTTTATTATAATTAATGTATTTTTCTTACAAATATTTGTAAATGCTATCTTTATTACCTGTATGCCCGTTACCTATCTAATATCTCAAAATTGGTAACAATCTTAGGAATTAGAAAATTGACGAAAATTAGGTATATATAGATATGAAATACTAACTAAATCTAAATAAACCGCGCCAAAACGTCTTGAGCAAAAAAAACTAACTTATATATTATATTATATTGATTGATATTATAAGTCGATATGGTATTTCTTCGGTAGTAATAACCTAAAAAGTATGAGTCAGAAACAAATGCGAACTAATTATGTTGTCTTTGTTTTTTTTTTAAACATCGATCATAGTATGTACAATGAACGTGTGACTCACAATAACGAGGCCCTGAGAAGCGTTTTACCTACGCATAGAGGTTAAATTCGCTTGCCCAGTTTACCACGTATACAAAGCAAAGTTTAATAAAATTATTCAGAAAATATATCATCAAACTACCGGTTCTGTGCAATAACACATTATTTTTGCCACATTTCAAACTCATCATAAAAATACTTACTACGAATACACATTAGTACCAACAGACACATCTTAATTCTAGACATAAAACAGGCGGCTAGTCCGTCATCACAAACATCGACAACGTGTACAATATACTATAGTTTGTTAAATGTAGGATGACAAGCGTGACAGCCAGCTTTTTAGTCTATGACTAAGAAACAAACAATGAATATGTCAACATCAACTTCTTTGAATCACCACCAATAAAGTACGATATTGATTATAAAACATTTTTACTATAAAAAATACGTCACTTCATGCTCATGAGGATTGCTGACAGCTGTCCCGCGTATCAAGCTATAATTTACAAACCGTAGAGAATGATCGACCAAAAGGTCATAGACAAATACACATTTAATAAAAAAATACGCTGCGTCCTTACGTTCATTCAAGCAGTTTATCAAAATAATTTATTTACAGTGTTCCCAAGTTAACAATCTTAACCAACAGATGGCACTAAGACTTGTCAGCACACACGCCTCTAATTTTAGTTTTATTCTCTCTTTTTAAATAAGAACATGAGAAAGGGATGAAATATATTTTAGACCTGTGAAGATAATCCACTTGCTTGTATCTAGTGAAAATTTAAAGGCCAAGAATTTAGTGACGACTAATTTGTCAAAGATGGAAGATATTTGACAGCTCTAAACCTTAATTTAGATAATATATTAATCATCTTCGATTCCTTTCTCGAGTTTTTTATTGAAAAGAGAGTGAAACTAAAATTAGATTTATGTTTATGACGAGAGAATTGACCCCATTGTATACGTTATTTTAGGATAAAATAGATTTTAGGCGATACTTTAAGTGGCACGGTATTTGAGTTCTTTTTTGGAAAAGTATCGTAATCGTATTATATTGAATTTTTATTTTAATTGACTTTGTATTATTTAAAGTAATAAAAAAAATGCCTCGTGCCACTTACAATAGTTTTTAAATTGTACAATCATACATGGCCAATACACCAATCAAACTGTTGTTACATTTTAAATTCGGGTTAAATACAGCAAATCAAATAGGCCTTGGATGCAATGAAGGGCTGAGCTGAGTACATAAGGACGTTGTATTTTTTAACGCACGTTCTTTAGTTACTCACTATGGAAGAGGTTTTTGCATAAAACAGTGCGATTAAGTTATGTTATCTTAACCAACAGATGGCGCTGGGACTTATCAGCACAGTCGCACATTCATTGCATCAGGATTTCTTATCGACTAACATCCATAACGTGAAAAACTACTAAGTTCATAATGATGCGATCGCAACGGCAAGTCGTCCTCTTTAGCAATAAACATAGCAATATCAAAACGTGATTAAGACATATTATAATATTTTGATATTACTTTAAATGTTCCTTGAGGTTGCGAATGCATTTAAATTGACCTTAAAAGTTAAAACACAGTAAAATAATAAAATAATTTGTTCTATATTTTTACAATATACAGGTCGATCCATTAAGATAGCAAGGTTAAAACTAGAAGAGATAGAAAAGAAACATAACGTCGATTTAAGAGTTAAGAAAAATCGATCGCATTCCTATCTCTTATGGTTTCCAGGCTTCCCCGTATTGACCCATCTTGATGGATCACTTCTCTGTATTGTCTTTTTGATATTTTATAAAGTACCTAATGGCCTCATAGTCATTCGGACGGTTGTTGTTTGGTTTTAACTAAAGATGCAAAGATTGAATGGAATAAAACGCTTTAGCGACAAGTCTGCCCATTTACATACGGTTATTTTTATATTCAAATCTATTTTATTTTAAACTGTCATGCATATCGGAGTAAAGTTATCGAAATAAAGGGCTTTAAGAGGAAAAACAGCAATCCCTATGATGAGGCTTCCGTTTTTATATATTCTTTAATACATAATGGATGAGTTGTTACTGTAATAATTCGCTAATTTTTTGATCTCTTCTTTTAAGTATACGAGATCGTATAAAAAAAAATCTTTATTTTATTTTTTATTTAACAAAACAAAGACTTTGTACCGGCCACAACTCTACACTTATTTTATATACTTAAACGCGTAATAAATAAAAAAATCATAAAAAATATTTTGCAATGGGCAGGTCTCATCGCTCGCAGTAACGATAACCGATGGGGGAAAATAGTTCTCGAGTAACAACCACGAACCGGAAGACGTAGTGTTGGCCGGTCCCCACTCCACAGCCTGATCAAAACTTACGGGAAATGGATGCAAGAGGCGAGTAGCCGATCCAAGAAGCGTTCTTTGGGGGAGGCATCGAGATACTAACCACGAGAGATGAAATACTGTCTCTCACTGATCTCATAACAATGCATTGATTTTGCTATAGTTCATATCAGCGCTCAACGTATCAGCGCACGGGAAATCAGCGCGAGGCTGTGGCTTAGCCAATCAGAGCGCATTATGTCTAGGCAAAAATGGTGGAATTTATTTCGTGCGAAACCAAACGTACCACTGCACCTCTTGTGGTTAGTATGTCGATGGGGGAGGCCTGTCTGATGATGATAATGAAGAATATATTTGCCCTGTTGTAACCATATTAGGTATGCAACTATAGTTATAACCATAACTAGAAACTTTGATATATAATAAAATTGACGGTAGTTATTTTTTTTATTAACTCACGTGGATAAACTCCATGAAAGTACCTATTTCACACAATTTGTACTTCGATAAGGAATAACCAACTAAAATAAAAATACTCAAATGTTGTTCTACACAAGATCAGTCATAGTGACCTAAATGTATAAATAGTCAATAAAAATTGAAATATCTTACTTACTAGCTCAAGTCTAATGTAACAAGGTGTACTTTCGATAACAATAAGGTATACTATCACAAATCAGTTCTAGCTTTTTCGCAATAAGAAAATAGACATTTGCCATTTTTACTGTGGAGAATTTAATCTTAATCATTGCGACAAGGGTCTGCTACTCCATCTAACTGATCTGAGTCGAAAGTCTACCCCGTTCTTATAGCTAAACATTCAACATCAATATAACACGTTGCATAAATTTAATTTGTGTAATAACTAGTATAGAAATGGAGTTACCGACTATTTTTATTGTGTAAATTTAAAGTGTTAATGAGAGATAAGATCACTAAATAGGTAAATCGAAAAATATTACTTTAAATTAAAACATGTACATTCTAAAAGGGGAAATCACAGTTTTTTTGAGGTTACAAGTTTTGTTAGTTTAAATTAAATCGAATTTATCGAAATAATCGAAATTAATTTAATTTCGAGTGTTCATTTTTGTCCATTAATAGTGGCAGGAATAAGGTTTTAAAAACCAAGGAATAGATTATTTACAAAATGTTCATTTTATGGGTGTAACTAAGAAAAGTATGTTCAATTACCATGTAGACATGATGGTAATTTAAAACGAAATATCTATCAACAAACATTTACTTACACGGAATTTCATCGTTTTTTTATAGTACACAGTAATCATCTAATCGTTTGTCTGGAAGAGATCACTATTTAACGATAAGACCGTCCTTTGTACTTGTTATTCATTATTTAGTTTTTCACTCACTTTTATATTATGTTCGTGTACAATAAAGAGTTATCATCTACTAATATACTTTATTGTATGACATTTAGGATCTAAAGATCTATAAGAGCCTTAAACTTTTAAGTGTTGTACTATAAGTACATATTTAATCCAGCCAAACTAAGCTGTCAATGTGTACTGATCAACTTCCAAAAAGTCGCAGACAGCTACATAATGTCTAAATCTCTTTTACAAATCTGTAGCATAAATATGTAAACCACGCTAGCATAATTTACTCGACGATTCGGTAAGAATATTAGTATTATTCTCTTATGTATTATAATTCTCGAGGCTTTGCCCGGGCCTTTGATAGGCGTTAATGGAGCCGTAGCCAACATTAAAAGGCCCTTTATAATTAAAATTATGAGTTGGGAAGGTAGTGATGGCATGGACTATTGGAAGATACGAATCAGTAAAAAGCCTGAAATATTACAATGAATGTTTGATGACCCTAAAGCAATCTATGAAATGAGACTCCGGCACCTGCCAATTCCGCCTCATGTGATAAAATATAGGCAGGTGTTGACTCGCCACCCACTGAACGGGCCCGCCATAAAGGCCACCACTATAATTGGCGACGTAAGAGGCAACCTTAGCGTGGATGGCTAAAGGGTATTGAGAGGTGTGCTGCAGTTTCACTGAGGCGCTACTCTCGTGGATTATGCTTTTTATCACTTCCACCCTGGAGCTTATAGGGTCTTAGGGGCAGCTTAGAGGCTCATGCAAACGTACGTTTGATTGAGCGTCTCAGCTGCCCCTTAGCTCTTGCGGTCACCACCCCCGGACAGCCAGTTAAGGCAAGCCGGGGGTCAGGGTCTCATTTAGCCCCTAAATGAGGCGGATAAATAATTGGGGATAAATAAATGGCTACACTTTGTATCCCGGTATACGGTGTAGCCACTCACCGATGGATCGTCACAAAGCCGCCCCTGTGTTTATTTTTATTATTATTAGTTTTATTCTATTTGGTAACGAGACGAGCAGACTTCACGAGCAAAGAAGTGGTGCCAACCCAGACGGACACTCGCAGAAGAGTTAGTCGTACCACCTAGTATAAGGCCTTAAAATAATATGTATATCCAGACTATAAATTACATCAAATACGAACGATAATAACGTCTCCTCATGACTTTAATCAAAAGATTTTCTAAATAAAAGTCATAATTATACTGAAACTGTAATCTAATTTTATAGTAATATACGTAGAGGTATGAGAGTGGTATTGAAATATTAACCCACTTAAATACCTCTTAAACTCTGTTTTTATGCCCTAAACTATATTTAAGTTGTATTTCTAATATAGTTTTGTAGATTACTGTAATTGAAAACTACATATAATAGCCCTTATTAATTCTATCGGCATTAAATTATTATTTAACTGTTTTATAATGATAAAAATTGGTATTTGAACTATTACGATTAATATCGTTATTGCAAACCTTTTTTGCGGTTATTAAATTATATACCAGGGCTAATTAAATGCCTATACAAGTAAGAAACCACATAACTAAAAATACTTGGGCAAGATAATTACTAACGCCGGTATAAAGGTCGTCCCACATTAGTCAAGGCGGTCTCATCTTATGAATCTACTCTACTAGTAAAAATAATCTACTCTACTAGTAAAAATAATCTACTCTTATATCATTGGCATGAGAGCTTAACTTCTAGCTTACTACTAAATATACTTAAATCCAAACGATTAAGTTCAGACTGGAAACCTCAAAAGTCAAAGTAAGTGGCGTAAAACGTCAAATTGTAATAACATATCCCTCTGGATCTTTTAACAACATGGAACTTCAAAGTATCGAACGTTCCACGGTTCATTTGATTCTTAGGGACCAAAAGAGCTAGATCCATATTAAGGGGCAGAATACGGTGTGCAGCTATCTCGCTCGCGCATCTCAACATTTTTGAAGATAATCAATCACTTAATATAATTATGAAAAATCGCATTCGGTGAAGTTGGTGGCAATAACACTACAAAGGTCCGGCAAAAGTATTATTTTGATCCGGTCAAGTTTTCATACATGAAAATGGGCAAAACATAAAATCCCATTTTTAGGTTTGAAAACTTGAATGGATCAAAACGAAATTTTTGTTTAACCTTTGTAATATGTTATTGCCAGCAACTTCACCGAATGCGATTTTTCATAATTATTTGAAGTGATTGATTATCTTCAAAAATGCTGAGATGCGCGAGCGAGATAGAGGCGCGCCGTATTCTATACTACATAGAGCACTAAATATATGTGCCGAACTGCGAATATATATTTGTCTACGTAGACGACTAGCGTGGTTTATATTTTTATAAACATTTTGTAAAATAACTAAGGATTAGACAAGTCGCAAACTACTCTCAACGCTGCAGCTTCTTCGGTCATAAAAATTTAAAATTAAATGTCAGTTTTGGCAATTTAGCGGTTCAAAATAGAATCCTTGTCTAAACCCTCAACATTAATCATGTATCTTTACACTCATCATAATCACACTTAGGTCTAAGATATAAAATCTATAATTTTGCCTTGCGGGTCAAATTCACATTACATGCAACTTCGCGCTTCGGTCCTGTAGAAAGTCAGGATGGAAAAACGAACCAACCTAACAACTTCGGCTGGAAGGTGCTTCCAGTAAAAGTTGGTTGATAAATGCATGATGTTAGTTACATACATATGAGATATACAACTATTCATACATCCATCAATACATCATATAATATAGGCGGTATAATTTTTGTCCTGTTTGGTAACGAGACGAGCTTGTCATTTGCCTGATGGTAAGCATAACGCCGACCCATAACAATTGCAGTGCCACTCAGAACTTTAAAACGCAAAAGCCTGCGCGGCACTGCAGTGCGCTCGTTACTCTGAGACATTAGGTATTAAGTCTCAAAAGCCCAGTAATTTCACTGGCTACTCTGCTCATCAAGCCGGAACACAGTAATGCTTGCACATTACTGCTTGGCGGCAGACTTCACGAGCAAAGCTGTGGCAACAACCCAGACGGACACTCGCAAAGAGTTAGTCCTACCACTAACACTAACCTACACCAATCCTTGTCATTTTTTTATCGGAATGAGCTTTTAAAACATTTCATCATAAAAATCAGAATAGGCGAAGTGTAAAGGCCGTCGCAGTGGTTCGTAGAACTGCACTGTATCAGCGACCCATTGGCCGTTCTCAAAACGCTGGCCTATTATGACTGAAATAACATAATAGCCTAAAGACCTTTCGTCTGGTTCGAAACCAAGATAGAAGGGAAGACGGTGAAAGCTACCATCTGGACCGGTAAAGCCAGCCACAATATCATTGTGTGAACCATGTGGGGTGAATTGCCATCGGACACTACTGCGATCCGGCTGGAAGTCAGGGTGGGAGAGAGATCCCGGATTCCCCGGAACTTGTTCAAAACCTGGCTGTGGTCGAGTCATTCCGTAATGATATTGGTTATATTGCCAAAAAAACTGGTTGTTAAGAGGTTGGCTGGCAAAATATGGGTTAGGTTGGCGTATAATATATGGAGGTTGTGGTATCAAATATGGAGTAGGTTGATATAAAAGAAGCTGTTGGTTGTATATGGAAGGGTGGTTGTATATGGAAACTTGGTTGGATCCAGTAGCTTGGTTGTGTAATACAGATCGTCGGGGGATCTGAGCATCGAAAAGTCCATTAATTTGATACAGGTCAGGAAAATAATTATTGTTTAAATCAGGGTTATTCTGTTGATTAAAATCGAGTTCAGGCTCAAATACACCACCTCCACAATAGTTTTCTACTATTTCCGGATCTGGCCCTTGATTAGTGGCAATATTGAGATTATCAAAATTTTGAGCCCTGTTTGGGAATTGAGGGGAATGAATTTCAGGCCTGTCTGAACTAAGCAGGTTTTGACCTTCTTGGTTAACATTTAGCTCCCGATTAGACCAGTTTGGACCATCTTGCACCTGAATTTGGGCCATTTCAAGACCGGGCAAATTTTGATTCGGTTGGTAAACAATTATTTGTGGAGTATGAGGTCTAAATGGATTAGACCAGTTTAGACCATCTTGCACCTGATTTTGGGCCCGTTCTTCACCCGGCAAGTTTTGATTAGGTCGGTAAACAATTGGTTGTGGAGTATGAGCTCTACCTGGATTAGACCAGTTTGGACCATCTTGCATATGATTTTGGGCCCGTTCTGCACCGAGCAAGTTTAGAATCGGTTGGTAAATAGTTGATCGTGGCGTATGAGGTCTAAGTGGATTAGACCAGTTTGGATCATTTTGGATCTGAATTTGGGCCCTATCTGGACCGGGCAAGTTTTGATTCGCTTGGTAAACAGCTGGTCGTGGGGTATGAGGTCTACCTGGATTAGACCAGTTTGGACCATCTTGCACCTGAATTTGGGCTATATCTGAACCGGGATAATTTTGATTCGGCTGGTAAACAATTATTTGTGGGGTATGAGGTCTAACTGGATTAGACCAGTTTGAACCATCTTGCAGCTGAATTTGGGCCCTATCCGGACCGAGCAAGTTTTGATTCGGTTGGTAAATAGTTGATCGTGGCGTATGAGGTCTAAGTTGATTAGACCAGTTTGGATCATTTTGTATCTGAATTTGGGTCCTATCTGGATCAGGCAAGTTTTGATTCGGTTGGTAAATGGTTGAACGTGGCGTATGAGGTCTAAGTGGATTAGACAAGTTTGGATCATTTTGCATCTGAATTTGGGCCCTATCTGGATCAGGCAAGTTTTGATTCGGTTGTTGGTAAACAGTTGGTCGTGGGGTATGAGGTCTACCTGGATTAGACAAGTTTGGACTATCTTGCACTTGAATTGGGGCCAAATTTGGACCAGGCAAGTTTTGATCACGTCGATTAAAAGCTTCTTCTTGAACTGGAGCCGTCACTTCGTTATTTACGCGTAATGGAGGCGGGACGAGATTAAATTGGAACACATGGACATCATTATTTCTACGGGCTAAAGTAGTTGTATTTGTACTTAAATAGCAACACATCTTCGATTTACGAAACGATTTTGTGCTGCGTTTGGCCCTGCACTATGAGTTCTCTAACTGCGCCAACTCATTCGTCATCCTATCAGTTGATTGTAACGTGGCAGATAGAAGACCTCCGTTGACCTCCTTGCTCCTGAAAAACAGAAACTAATTATTAAAAAGAATCCTACTTATATTATAAATGCGAAAGTGTGTTTGTATGTTAGTTTGGTGATTTGTCCTTCTTTCACGCAGTGACGGAGCAACAGATCGACTTGATTTTTGGCATAGATATAGTTTAATAGTTTATGGACCGGAGAGTAACATAGGCTACTTTTTATCCCGGAAATATGCACAATTCCTGTAGGAACGCGGGTGAAATCCGCGGGCAGAAGCTAGTACAATATACTATAGGAACTAAATAAGCTTGAACGCTTGAGAAAAGCCTTTCGAAGAGTCTGAATCTGAACTCTACTCGATAGTGCATCGGATATAATAATATAGCTCTCCTTCACCGTACTATTATATCGTCTTTGTACCAGTAAATACCGGACATCCAAAGGTCTAACTAGAAATGCAGATCTACTAATAAGCTTAAGACTTGCAAATTACCGCTGAAATACTTGTACGATATATCAGTCACACAAAAGATAGTTCACTTTTAGTTTGCCGATTTATTCCAAAGTAAGCCAATGTGGTCTGATCGAATCTTCGATAAAGCCTTCTTACTTAGCCGCTTTATTTCACAGTTTTTGCATTGGTAAGCGACTGCATTCGACGATAAAGTGAGTGTATATTTATTTTACCAGTAGGACTGAGATGCGCGCCGCACACCAGTGCCGCGCCATTCTGCATTTCAAAGTTCTGGGTGGCACTGCAATTGTTATGGGTAAACGTTATGCTCACCATCGGGCAAACGGTTTACTTAGTTTGTATCTTAATTGCATATTAATTTAAAAAACATATTATACTGACACGATATCTCGAGCCTTCAAGCGGCGTTTGGTCGCAGGCTTGATGCGCGGTCCACCCTTGCTGTTTTTCCCTTTTCCCGTGATAACCCAAACTTCCTGCAATAAAAGACGAGTATTATATTATAAAGAAGTTTATATTTTTATACATTTGATGTAATTTTTAAATAACAAGCCACAGTAAAAGTTAACTTATAATTTATATAATTAATTCCAGACACAATAAAAGTTAATTTATGAGCAAAAAAATTGTATCACGTAAGGACTGAATTCAAGTAAAAAAAATTCATGTAGGTATAAGTCTTCTTCTCTACCTATCCTTTTATCCAAAGTGAACGTATATGTAGCTACTAAAGCATAAGGGAATTTTACCTCACGTGGTTGTTCCACTGTAAGAGTTAAAACTTCCTACAACACAGCTACTCATAGGATAGGAATTAGTTACCTAATTAGCCAAGTTATTTATTTATACTATTATAGTGGGGGTGTACGGTACACCTCCACAAAAGACTGCGCGGCACTGCATTGCTCTCGTTACCCTGAGACATTAGGTATTAAGTCTCATAAGCCCAGTAATTTCACTGGCTACTTTGCTCATCAAATCGGAACACAGTAATGCTTGCACATTACTGCTTGGCGGCAGACTTCACGAGCAAAGCGGTGGTACCAACACAGACGGACACTCAGAAGAGTTAGTCCTTACCGCCTAGTAAATAGATTAAAAGTGTTTACATTATATTACCTTTTGTCGAAGGTTTTCACGGCGAAGTCCTTACCGCCTAGTGAATAGATTAAAAGTGTTTACATAATATTACCTTTTGTCGAAGGTTTTTACGGCGAAGTTTCAAAATTATTCCATCAAGGAACAGGTCAAGGTTCACCATGGCCTCTGAGACTCTTAAATAATGTAGATCCAATACATCTTTATCCGGGTTGTTTTTCAAGTGATACTGAAAATATGAAATACATAATGGATCTATAAATTTTATTCGGGAATTGGACGAGAAAATGTGGACTACGGTACCTATATGTGGGAACAAACATTCAAACAAACACTCACACAGACTTTAGCATGTTTCTAATATTATGTAGTAGGATAACATAGAAAGTAGGATGTACAGAATTGGACAGGTTACAGTTTTTTATTATTTGGACCTAATACTGAGGGTTGTGACGTCTGTCATTTCTGAACTACAAAACCGATGATGACCTTGAAATATTTACCGGACAGTACCTCCTTTCTAACAAAAAAAGATTGAACGAAATCGGACCACGCGTTAATGAATTAAAACTAAGTACACATTTTGACTATCATCCTCTCTCCCAAGGGAACCGTGCCTGATTTCGGGATAAAAAGTATCCTATGTTCCTGTGTATTAGAAATGGTGTTTCATAATTCATAATTTATTTTGCATTGATATACATTGGTGGACAAAATAGTAATGTAATTACGTACATTATACCCTGTTCGGGTGTCGCAAATAGTCATAATATAACTCTTTAACACAATTTTTTTTACAAATGTAATGTATAATCAATAAATATTTTTTTAAAATAAATTTTAATAATTCATAAACAAAGTAACAAAAAATTTGGTACTCACGTTCATCAAATAGGCAGCGGCTAAGCAACTGGACTGTTCATACTTCTTTGTATGCAAAGCAGCAATGTCAGAATAAAAAGACGCAGCAAAGGGACTGTTTCGAGCGAAATATTGCCTCGCCTTTTCAAAGTTCCTGTTAACCGGAATAAACATTGTTAAGACGTAAGATAGACAATTGCCTAATGACTCCTTATATATATATATTGATGATTATAGGAAGATTCCTTGTCAAGACCTTCCCACTTGCTCGCGAAATAAATACCTGAAGCTTAGCAACTAGCAATTAGCAATTCTTCTATAAGTTTTTCTAAGTATACCTACTTATTTTTCAACGTGTCCTGAATAAACATTTTTTCATTCTGTTATATTTTTTTCATGGGGAAAAATATTTTCCCTCTGTAATCTGCTGATTAAGGCCACTTATTAAGGCCCAACAAACAAAATAAAACATCTCATTTTGAAGATAGGCTTATAATTGAGGCTTATTTGTTATTTTTGCTCGATTTCCAGTTTTAGCGATATAGACATTTGATTGATTCTCATGAAAAATCAAATCGATTGACTTCCTAAAAAAATTAAGTTATCATGTTATGTCAAAATTCTATAGCTATACGGGAGAAACAATACATGCTTAGATTAGTCGTCTTTGAAATTTAGCCATACGATTAAAATCGTACCGAAAGGTCATAACACTTACGCGTTCCTGTTCAGAAGAGACTTCTCTGCTTCAGCACGGTAATGATTAACGGTCTCAAGAGTGATCGGCAGTTCCGAATCCGTTAGCAACGGCCACTCTACATCCGTAAGGTTCTGTAAAAAAACTCACATATTTTAAAAAAATATTTTTTTCCAAAAAACTTTATTAATTTTATCTTTGCCTAACAACTACCTACTAATTAAAAGAAATGTTTATTTATTATATTAATTTATACAATAATGTTTATATTTTATATATCATATCATATCATTATCTATACATATATAATTATGTCTCGACTCTCGACTGACTGATTAGCATATTGTCAAGACTTAGATATTATAGTACAGTCAGAAGCATATACTCGTAGTATCTCTAAGAATATGTTCATTTTGTAGTGTTGGCCTTTCGTGAGATTTATCTTCTTCTATTACACTTTCATACTGTAATAAAAGTTAGCTATTGCTTTTCTACTCTTGTGTGGCGTTTCAGTTGAATGTCATCGCGATACAGAATGTCTCATTGCTATTCCGTTAATTTTGATGATAAGAAACTAACCTAGAGTTTAAAGAATAAGGTTTACATTAATAATCTTACAATAAACGGCTAGGTAAAAGTATTTCCAGAACCCATTCCAATTTTTCGTACGCAACCGTCCAACAAAATCCTAGGCTGAAACTTTATTTTTGATTTCGTTGATAATTTTGTAAATAAATAAGTTCTATATTATGTTAATTTGTTTACTGTGTACTTTTTTTAATAATAAGCAGAAAACTTACTTTGTTTTGTTCTTCTAGGAACTTTTCCTTTCGCTCCATCTCTTTTTGCATAACAAATTTTTCGACACCCTTTTCATCTTGAAGCCAGTCGTCAGCACGTCCGGTTGAAACTAAAAGAATCTGAAGAAAATATACAAAATAAATCCTACTTCCTAGTAATATTATAAATGCGAAAGTGTGTTTGTAAGTTTGTTGGTTTGTCCTTCTTTTACACAGCAACGAAGCAACGGATCGACGTGATACTTGGCATAGACATAGTTTATGGACCGGAGAGTAACATAGTTTGTCTGGATGGATGGAATGGTTCGTCGAACACTTTCATTCACTTCCATTACCTACATTGTATAGCATGTACTATAGGTATCAGTACTCTCAGTAGTGTGTTCTGATGATATATATTGAAGAATCTCAGAGGTCAGTTCTATTTATTAATACCGGTCTAACACTCATCTAAGTTTCATAAATTGTTGCAAAGGGAAAATATTTCTTAATCGAGCAGCGCAACAACTTCAATAGTGTCGATACATTTATCTACACTGGAAGTCTACTTCCAAAAACAATAACTATATAATGTTAAAATACGACATCGCTCCGAATATATCGCAATAACAAGTTGATCGACAATTTTTTTGGCTTGTCAACCTGATAAGAATCCTTCTTTCGATCGCCGATACGACAATGAAATTGATGAAACTTAAGAGTGTAGGGTACGACACGAAAAATGCAACGATAAATCGTTCATTGATTTTGCAAGTAGACCCCTTAGAAAACCGAACTAACCTTACCTCGATAGTAGTTTTAAAGCAGTAATCATGCGCCATTAGCATTTCAGACAAAATCTCCTTAGACAAATCGGGAAACAGATTATACAGTTTCTCCCTGGAAAGCCTAGCTGCTAAATCCTGTGGCTCATTGTTGCGCCACTCAGCGATATTGCGCTCGTAAATAGAATATGCTAGCTCCATATCCATAATTTCCTTTAATGACGGCACATCGGGCTCTTTACCCTCTTCCGTCAATTCTTGTCCTTTAGCAGCTAGCTGTCTGCAATACAAAGTAAAGAGCGACTCAATCATTGGCCCAGAATCGAAAATGTGACCCAACTCAAGGATAGAGACTCAGCCTAAGATTCAGAGACGATTCTAAGCGTAGACTTTGGCTTCCATATGTCAAAACTGTATAGAATGTTGACGTATGGAAGCGTGAGTCCACGCTTAGATTCGTCTCTGAATCTCAGCCTTAGACTTGTTGGAAGTTATAAGGGACGCGATGAAACGAAACTGTTTCCAAATTTCGCTCAGTGCATAAAAGGTAGTACACATCTAAAACCAGTCTAATTAGAGCTTTGCATAAGCTAGGGTTGGCTAATATATGCGTATCGTTTATTTAAGCGTTCTAACTACGCTCTTAGTACTATAAAACTTATTTTTTATTTATATCTTTAAACTAAATACTAGGCAGCTATAAGAGCTACTACTACGAAAGGCTGGTAAAGATCACGTTATCCCGTAAGTTCTTATAATTTTATGATTACCGCCTTTTAACTATAACACTATTTAAATTAATTTTACTTATAGTATGAATTTTGATGTCCCCGATTATATAATTTTATATTAAAAATGTTTATTCTATGGCATTTTCTGGAATTGTTTGTATGTCTCTTCTAATCAACGTAATCACTTAACATAGTTCAACATATTTCAAGTGAATCAGCTGATCTAGGGCTGCCCGAAAATTCTGTAGTAGAATTTTGTCGTAAATTTTAAATGCCATTTTTTCAATGAAAAGTTCCGATTTTCTAAAACTCTTAAAACAAATGTTATTGACCTCCAGGAAGAGGTTGACCCCCTTTCGGGGTAACAGACCAATTCCAACTTAGGCTTTATATATATGCACACAAAGCCTAGGCTGTAAGAACCTAGGACTTGTCTAAAATGTTATTTTTAATTTAGTACTTGAAATTACGAATGCGCCTTTTTTGTATTTTTTACCCATGCAGTTAGACTTGCTAAGCCAGGATAACTGTCTCAACTTTGTCGGTTAAATTTTTAAAACAAATGAGAATTATTTTATTTTAAAATAAATACTTAAAACACGTTTTTTTTTAAATCACGATTGTTTATTTTAAATTTTTTTTAGGTATTTTTTATTTATGATTTTAACTTTATGGAACCCTAAAGCCACGCATTATATTATATTCATTATACAAGAATTTTCACCTAACACTATATATTATGATACGGCTTAATTAAGAATATTTACACACATACACCAAAGCAAGTAGACAGTGGGCGTTTTTATAATTATTTACTATCCATCATTTCATGCATGACGTTAACGTCGACGAAAAATTAAAAGTACAGTAAATTCATGCAGTTCCATACATTTTGCTTTGTAAGAATAAAATCATGACAGGAAATTCGTGGACGGTACATTATAAAAGCGCCCAAAAGCAACCTTGTAAAGAATCTGTCGTAGATACAATTTCACCGATGCAATCCTAAGTTACGCAAAATATCTTATAAACACCTTTTTTTATTTGACAAAAACGACATGGAAAAAATATTTCACTATTTATTGTAAAATACTATCTGTAACATCACAATATAATTGTAATTTTATTGAATTTATTGCATTATCTATCATATTGTGTGTTTTATGTGACTAAAGATAGTAAAGTTAACCAAAATTTCGAATCGAATCACTTCTATAATTTCGTTAAAATCGTTATACTCGTAATCATTAACGACACGATAATGATAAAATAAGCTGGTTATGTTTTAGCAAAACAATTAAGTTTCAAAGAAAGGAATCAACAAAAGAATTGAATTTCAAACAAATAACTTATGTTAATAATAACATAATGATTCCTTTGTTTTAATAACTTTTACAAAAGGTGTTTAATAGATAACCCGAGTACCTATACCTTGTATTGTCATTGTTATTTATAGACATTCGTATTGCTGTTTACAACATTACAACTTTTATAAAACTTGCAATGCAAAAAAAAGCAAAAATTGTTGGAGCGCTTTACGAACTTTACTTACACAAAATGTACGTGGCAAAGTTTTTCTCACCTTGCGAAGTCCTCGTCTTGTTTAATCATCGCTACGGACTGGTTCGAGCCATAGTCCATTTGATACGTAACAGACGTAGCCCAATGTGCATTGATCTCCCGTAAAAGAGATATGGGAAGGTTAACAATGGGTTGTATGTTCTCAGGATATTCAAAACTTTCCCTTCCAAATATTTCATCTAAATTTGCTATAAATTCAAATCCAAGATTAACAGAAGCTGTTCGCTCGACGTCATCCGATTTATCACTCTCTGTGTCTGAATCTGTTAGATCCAGGAATTCAAAATTATAATGCGATGTGCTCGGTATAGCAATATCTCTAATTTCACTGGAATTGTTATTAATAGTGTATGGCAATGCGGTAGCTTTATCCGTATCAACTTTGTCCACGCCAGACGCATCTGCTACATCTTCAGTTTTAGCATTAAAAGTAGCCGATTTACTAGCTCCATCATAGGGGTTTTCACGACGCCGGCGCATGTTCAAATAATGTTGTGAATAATGATTATCTGATATCATAATATTTTTTTCGATTCGGCGCTTTACGCTTAAAGAGCTGTCCGACATTTTTATTTCCTTTTTTGGTTTTTTCTGTGACATAGGAGAAGAACTAGGAGAGTTATTTTCCGTTACAGGAGCTTGTATTGCTGGTAAAGGTATCATATTACGCAAATTGTTAAAAGATGCGAAGCAACCACACCCTTCAATAGGCTCTTCTTCTGTATCAGAGTCATCTTCATTATCTACAAAGTTTGGTGGCATCGGTGGATAACCGTCGAGGACTAAATTATATGCCCAATCAACGTCACAATTACAATCTTCATACACATCTCGCAGTATATTACGCGGTACATGTTTACATAATCGCCTTAATATCCTAAAGTGATGTTCTTTGTAAGGACACTGTTGCATCTGAGTTAATAAGTCATTTTCATGAGTAGATGTACTTTTATCAAGCATCATTACTTTGGGCATCTTTGATTTTTTTATTTCTGTTGTGGAATCTGAAGTAACCTCATTTATGTTGCGGCACTCACCGTATAGTACTTTATGAATGTTCCCAGACCTATCTCCTGCTTCCAAACACGTTCCGACACTTTTTGTTTCAACCTGCTTCAGAGTTTCAACAGCCATGGCCAAATCTAAGCCTTTATCCTCTTGCCATGGAGGCATGAACATTGATATTTTTGTCCAATCATCACAAATACTAGCCGACCCGATAAATTGATTACTGTTGTTTTTGTCGGCCTCTCTCGGAGGTTTGGGTTCTAAAGCAACAGCGAGGTCTTGAGATGCAACCGAAACGTTTTTTGTTGCACCATCCCAACTTTCGCCATTATCCCACTCTTTTTCTACCTTTTCCAGCTGTTCGAATTGTTTTTGAGCTTCAATCATTTTCTGAAGCAGAGTCGGATGAGCATTCTCCGTATGTGACAGTATATCATTGTCACCAGGTATTTTTGTAAGTTTTTCAGACACACCAGCAATTTTATTTGTTTCATCAATATTATGCAGGTGTTCGTCCGGCGACTCAGGGCTTTCGCGATGTACAATTTCAACTTTTGACGAAATTGCTCCAAATAATGAATTGTTTATATCACATTCTATTTCATTCGAAGTCTTCTCTGGTGACTTCGGCCTGGCATCTGGGTAGCATATCGGTGGAAAAAGCCTTTTTACGGGAGGTTTCATACCGTCAGGATAAACCAAATTATATTTTGTGATTAAACTTTTAGGAGTTATTTTTGTGGAGCATCTTTCCAGTACACGTCGGACTGTATCTTGTGGTACTCTATGAATGTTTTTTTTTGCAAGTTCTGATTCATTTTTAGCCCAAGGAGTTTTGGGTTCGATGATTTCAATGATATAACCATTTCGTACTCCAACACTCGCGTACGGTTCCATTTCCCAATGTTCTGAGTTCGTATTGTCTACGATAATGGGACTTATTCCGTTATGTGTAGCATTCCAAACCTTTTTGTGATTTGTTGAATGGGCTGTTTGCAGATAATATTTATCATGTCGGTACACACCGTTTCTCATGAAAAAGTCGTCAGTAGAAAATATGTGATCAGCAAATACGGCCGACCCTCCTACGGTCTTGTCAATTATGTGTTTCGCCAAATGACTTTTGCCACTTCCTGGAGCTCCTCTCATAAATATCAGTATACGATTACCATTATGGTGGTGTTCCAAAATTCTTTCAATGGGATCAGGCTTGGTATAGCTTTTGTAATGTGATTTAGAACTTTTTGTGTCTGGTCTTTTCGGTACTGCACCAGTATTACGAAAAGCTTCAGAGTAGGATATTGAAGGTGCTTGATCGTTTTGAGGTATAAGGGTGGTCAGAATTGGAGGCTCTATTCCGGCAGGTTCGTCTGTCGAGATTACTGGAATTGAGTTTACGTCGTATTGTTCCCTACTTTCTCTTGCAGCATCTATGGACGATGTCGTCTCATTGTCAAAATTCATGATGGCTTCAGCTGCAACGTTAACTAAAGGAAAAAATAAAAAATAAAATTTACAATATAGAAAACAAATCAGAAAGAAATCGACGTAATAATAGACATAAATAATACACAAATTATATTTTCGACTTTTCGCCAAGTTAACTAGCGCTCTCAAGTAGACAATCTGTCGCCAAGTACCCATCGGTTTGCTCCGGCATCGGCATTTGAGAGCCAGTCTTCACTTTAAAGTTAAAGTGAGAGTTTCGCCTATAATCATCACTTAATAATAATATCAAGTACAATAATGGTCAAACGCTAGCCAATTAAACATTTTAAAGAAATACTTGCACACTCGCAAGAAAACCATTCGCAGATGTCACTAACAAGTGATTTTTGAGTCACAAACTGGAAAAGGTAAGTACAGAAAAGAAATAATCAAAAGTTGCTTGCAATGGTCAAATACCGAAAATACATTTAAGAATAATGATTTGAATAATATTCAGATGTACTTATTAGGTACAGCTCATTGATTCTTACAAAAATAAACCATTTTATCATGATGAAAATGTATTGGCCCCTCAGAGCTGAGATTGGCCCTAATGGCCCTGTCTGGTAAGATAAAATTAGTAAACTAATGAGAGGTGGCTTCCGAGAACTAAATTGTATGATTCGTAGCGAAAAAAAAATCAAGTGGGCTGTGGGTACCAATCTCACTTTCTGGATATTTCAAATTCACGGAATTTTCCTTCACTAGAAGCTTAAGCAGTAAGGTCATTAGTAAGTTAGGTACCTATACTTAGTATTTAAAAAAAAAAGTTGTGTTACGTTCACGGTCCAGCACTGATATTATGTTTTTTTTTTAATATTGAATAAATATCTTTATATATTTAATAAATAACCTTTGGATAACGAAACGAGCAGGTCGTTTGCCTGATGGTAAGCATAATTCCACCCCATAACAATTGCAGTGCCACTCAGAACGAGACACAAAGGCCTGCGCGGCACTGCAGTGCGCTGTTAGGCCTGCCACGTGATAAAAATTAATGAGTTAATACGTCCAGCGTGCAGTAACGTATACAATATTTATAAAATTTATTCCAATCAACTTCATCATCGTGAGATCTGCGGCGCAAGTACGGAAGTCGGTTCGATAAATTTGTCGAACCGAAAAACTCGATAACTTTTGTCGAAAGTATCGAGGCTTATTGGCCCTCATTTTGTGCTACTAGGTGATAGGACTAACTCTTCCGCGAGTATCCGTCTGGGTTGGCACCACAGCTTTGCTCGTAAAGTCTGTTGCCAAGCAGTAATGTGCAAGCATTACTGTATGAGCAGAGTAGCCAGTGAAATTACTGGGCTTATTTACGAGACTTAATATCTAACGTCCCAGGGTAACGAGCACACAGCAGTGCCGTGCAGGCCTTTGTGTTTCAAAGTTTTATTTGGAACTGCAATTGTTATGGGCTGGCGTTATGCTTACCATCAGGCAAACGACTAGCTCGCCTCGTTATCAAACAGTCTAAAATACCCCTCTGTATCTACAAGGTATACAGTATCTACTATCTAGTAGCTACCACGCAGGACTCCTCCCAATTTTCAACAATATGTAACCAACTCAAACAAAGAACAGATAGAGTTCCGCATTGGGCAATCCAAAAATCAATATGAAGCATTGTAAATTAATAAACAGGTAAGATGCGTATATTGATCAGTGCATACACGCATGTGCATCTGCGCCGCGCCGTACATCCCAGGCAAACTAGGTCGCCCAGCAACACCCTGTTTGCTATACCCGGGGATCGGATTCACTCCCGACCCTTTCTTGTTCCCCTTTGTGATTTTCTACTTACAATGATTAACAAAGAGGTCCTGATGAATAGCACCCTAAAAATACAACATTGCTATTTGATATTCAGAATGTTTCAAGGGCATCCAATGCTAAATTTAGACGAGAACAATCCTGCAAAGCGAGCTGTTACGCAAATTTAAACAAAAATAATTTAACCCTTTGGTTGGGCAATGAAGACATAGAATGTCCCAGAAATTGAATTAATTATAAAAATACATAGTGGGCCAACTCATGCCTACTTTTTAACTAACAAAGGAAACTCGGGATCAGCTTTTCTCTGAAACATTTCAAAGACTTCTTTCCGAACTGGCAATCACAATACCTTTTTATATTTCTTGGAAATGTTGTGCCTACTGTATTTTTATCATAACTTGACTATTGATTCTGAATGTGAAATTGTTCTTTGTTCTAGTACTCTAACGTATGAGACTATTTCCTTAAAATTGTTTCATATGAATTGGAGATATATAAGATAAAGAGAAGACTTGTGAGACTTAATTCTTAAGTAGGTGTTTGATAACTAAGTAAGGTAAATAATATGAGGAAATTCACCTCAAGTTATTCTGATTCATCCTTCTTGATGAAGTGGCAATCTGTGTAATATAATAAGTACATCATTAATATTCAAGTCTATTAGTAGTTTAGTTATCCTAAAATGTTACCTAACTGGTTATTGTATAACAACTGCAAAGCTGATGTTTATTTGATTATAAAAATACTCAACATAAGTTACTGATATATACTAAGCCTGAAAATATAAAATAAGTCATGAGTTCAAAAGTATGCTATTTTAGCTATAGCAAAAACCTGAAACTGAAATGAGTTATTAGAAAATATGGTATTTTTATGAATGTATCCCTAATTGCCTTTTGCCCAACAGTGGATTCAGCTCAAGTAACTTTTATTGCGTCTGGACCAAATAAATATCACCTACCAACTTATTACAACAAAAAATAAATCATTTTTAAAGCTCAATATATATTAGGTTTATTTTATACATACCACTCTATAAAATGTGTGTATCAAAAACAATTAAAACCTAAAACATAATGACATAAAAACACCCAAATATGCTTATAATAAGGTGTGATACTATTGTTAAAAAAATATTAAAGCGTTAATATATTAGAAGTACTCACTGTACAAAGGGTAGTCATACAGCACTTCACAATTAAAAGTACAGACATACAGCAAGTCTGGTTTCGCGCGCGTTATGCAAAGCACTGGACAAAGGCACAGGGAACTACGGGCCCAGACGAGGGGTGAAGGGATGGGAACTCCAGTTTGCAGCCCATAAATCAATACTGCACCTAATGAAATATACTGTGTCTTGACCTCAGCAACTGCGCAATGGGACCCATCAGCGCATCTGCACAGGTATGTACCTCACAACCTATCAAACTAGGTAGGTATGTCTGTTATTGATACTGCACTGCAGTATCTCAATAATTCATACTGACATATAAAATTATACTTACTATCGCCATTGCAGCTCTCAAGAACGGAGGCTATCACGGCTGCACTGATTTTACCCCCGAACATAGGCTCTAGAATCGCAATTTCTTCGCGATAATCGTTGATGTCGTCTATACCTGCCATTTTCACTGACGGTAAAAGAAAACTAGGTTATAATAAGACTGGATTTACATGGGATAAAGGTTCATTTAGCTTTGTAAACATCTACGAATAAAGAAGAAATTATTAGCAAATACAAATGATAAAACATTTCCGCAATGTTGTAACTTGTAGGACGAATTCAAAGATTTCAAAGTGACAACTGACAGAACAAATAACATTCGATTCGTTCATAGTAATTCGTTCTGTCAAAGTCTGTGCTACCAACTCCCAAAAATATTTCTCCCTAAGATATGGTCAAAACTTCCTAAAATCACCAGAATTCGTAGAAAACCCCCTAAATAAATAAATATTAAACAACTTATTCTTTGTAAATTCATTATTCGTAAACTAGTTTACAATCTTAATTAACTAGTTTTGAAGCTGTTGCTTTCCAGCTCTTACGAAAACAAGAGCTTCTAGTAATTAATTAAATAATAGTAGTAATTACTGTGGTAAATAATGTAAAGTAAAAGTAAAGTAGTAATTATTAATTAGAAGAGATTTAACATCCAGAATAAGCCACGCACTTACAGTTTGAAGGTTTTACTTTTTTTTATTCGGTTTGAATACATACCTTCTACAGTTTAGTATTCTGTCAGTAAAAAAATTCAGAATTGGATCAGAGGTTTGACTAGTTTTCACTCCGTAGGGTGGATATAGAGTGGTGATTACTAACTTAAATTAATAAACCTAACTAAATAAATCCTGTTTGTGGTAAAGGTTTTTATAGAGAGTGAAAACATACTCTTATGCATAGAGATTTTACTACATATATGGTCAGAAAAAAGTATTAAGCCATAGAGAAAACTCTAGATTCTAAAATACAAATAACCCCAAAAATATAAAGCTTCTAAAAAATTCCAACTCACTTATTTTGCTCCTAAACTTAGGGGAAACCCCTAAGTTGGCAACATTGGTCAAAATTAGTAGACTGACAGTTGCGGGGGATTATTTAGAGATGTTCCGGTTATTCTCATTCTCATTAATTTCTCAATAAAATAAATTGATGTGTACCAATATTAACACTTGGAATGCCTTAATAATTTACACTTTGATTCTTTAATACGTGGAAGGGAAAATGCGTTATTATATCGTTGGCCTCATATTTCTGAGCTACTACAGCGCTGTGACCATCGGACTTCAGTGGTGGCGAGGACCAAGCGTGGTTCACAGATATGTAATATATGAGTTGATAAATTATATCAAACGTCAATATGTCCTTGATAAGTGAAAAGAAGATAGACCAATATAATTGTTTGCAGATGCAAACGACATTGTTTCGGCGATTTTAACGTTTAATTTAGCTTATTTTGACAATGTTTATCCCCAAATACGTAGAAATATAACGAATTACGTTCAAACATCCTCAAAATCCTTAAAACTGTTTGGACATATTGGATTTTGAACTAAATCAATGGACATATTTGTTTTTGAAAAAAAGTCATGACCGGACATAACAGAATTTGATTAAAAACACTGTGACGAAATAATGGCGCCACGGCTAAGGGTTGCCACCGAAGACATACTGGGGATTTGAACTACTACAGTTAGGTATTAAATAATAAAATAAAAACTATTTTGTCATAAGTTTAATTATTTAAATGGCTAAAATCTCAAAGATAAATTGAAATTCAAAATGCTTTATTATAAAAGCCCCAAGAGAGCACTTATGAAGGTTCAAATAAATTACTCTAACAGCGGGCCTCTGTAACGCTCGTCTACCAGACAAGCTTTTATAAAATATTTAATGGTACTGTAATCCTGTGGCCAACTTCCGGCTCCAATATCAGGACCCTGGATATCATCTAGGATCAGAGTCTTGTAAAGACAAATCAAACGAGCCCAAACTCGATGGGGTTATGTCTGTTTCATTACATAGTTCCTATGACTGCCTTCCGGCTCTATCATCAAACCAGCTCTCTGCCATCATTATATTGCATTGTTATCCGATTCACAATATGTAAAATTTCAGCTCAATCAAACACCGAGAAGTGGGTCAAATTTAGCTTGCAAGATTTGTCCTAAACAAACAATAAAATGTTTACATACATACGTATGTAACATACAAATTAAATCAAAGCTTGTAAATAATACGATAAAGATAGTTATGTATTCAAAATTTATAGTAGTTTACTTAGTGAGGATATCAAAATGCCATTGTGGTGGGCTGGTGGCAGCCCTGCGACTAGTTTAACTTTAGCTAAAGTAATAACAATTTGACTTATAATTTTCGCTTTTCCTCTGCTTTCTTTTGCTGCGTCTTTATATTACTTCTTTTCCTGGCTTTATCAGTCAACACTTTTAACATTTGAGTCCATTTTCACTAATATAAACTAATTAAAATTCATTTAAATCACAGAGCTACGCCGAGTTAACCATTAATGCAAACACTAATTCCCGCCATCATAGCCAAACGGATTGATTTGATTGGACGGTTGGGACATATTGGTTTCTGTTACGAATGCCTTTATGGACTTAATGTATTTTGAAACAAACCGAGGTTTTCACTCGCGGTTTTCACAGCAAATAAGTGGACATATGTGTAATTTTAAAATTCCAGAATGATTAGTTTTTATTTTACTATATGTTAGTATAAAAAAACAGTTTTTTGTCCATAGTGGACATATTGACGTTTGATATTTATCAACTCATATATATTAAAGTCTGTGGCGTGGTTATAGTATTTTGTATTCTCTTTGCTAGTCTGTGGCAAAGAGTATATATACTTGAACATAGTCTGTGGTTTTTGAAAAGTTTTGGATTTGAGTTTTGGCTTTTCGGATTCGGTCGGTTGTTTTGATTTGTTAGTAGAATTATCTATATAATTTTTGTTGAATAATAATATATATCATAAAATTAAAATAAGCTACATCGTTGTGAGAATTTAATAACTATGACCTTCTAATTTTCTTAACAAAAACTTCTCAAGCAGCATTAAACATGGGCGATAATTTTCAAAACAAAACCATGGCGACAGTAATGATGGATTACGATTTCAAAGTGAAGACCCAAAACGAGCGGTCTAAAGTGGAAGATCTGTTTGACTTCGAAGGGTGTAAAGTGGGCAGAGGAACTTATGGACATGTGTACAAAGCTAGACGGAAAGACGGCTCCGATACTAAGGACTATGCCCTAAAGCAAATAGAGGGTACTGGATTGTCCATGTCGGCTTGTAGAGAAATAGCTGTAAGTACAAAAACATGAACGTTACAGAGACCCGCTGTTAGAGTCATTTATTTTAACCTTCATAAGTGCTCTGTTGGGGCCAATATATGAATAAAGCAATTTGAATTTGAATGCAGTATATCACGATTTTAAACAGTAGTAGGAAAGGAAGGACCTTAGAACTGGTTTACTAATATATTACGCAAATAGTGACGAGAGAACCCTCCTGACTACTTAATAATTGTGCAAGTTTACTGGGAAAACACTAAATCTGAACCGAAGGCTGGGTTGGGTGCATAGGCTATTCTTCATATTATGCTTGTTGGCAGTGGCAGGGCTTGTACTTGGTAGTCCCTACTTTTTTAGAATTATTGTATTCATTAATTGCTTGAATAAGGATAATAAGTCTAGGATAATAAGATCATTACTTGATTACAATTAAGTAAAACAAAAATAATGATTATTGTTATTATAATCAGGGATTGGAATAGGTAGAGCTAATTTACCTTTTGCAATTTATGCAAAAACTTTTTTGATGCCTATCCATGCTGTCAATAGAGACCTGTCGATCTGTGTATAGAGATCTCTACTGGACCAATTGAAGTTTGTGAACTAGAAAATATGTCAGAAATCGCAAAAAATGTTTCCCATAAATTTTGTAGCAAATCACTGTAGTTGCCGGAAAACATTCTCCTAAATTTTTGAAGATATTTTTTCACACATTTCTCACATTTTAGTATTCAAAACTAAGCACTGAATGGGTTTTAGGGCCTCAAACTAATTCAGCCATATTTTTGTATTATTTCTGTGAATTAATATAGACCAAATGACAATTTTGTATTTCAGTTACTTCGAGAGCTCAAGCACCCAAATGTTATAAATTTAATCCGTGTTTTCCTGTCACACACTGACCGTAAAGTCTGGCTACTCTTTGATTATGCAGAACATGATCTATGGCACATAATCAAGTTTCACCGAGCTGCAAAGGCCAATAAGAAGTCAGTAATGGTGCCAAAGGGGATGGTGAAAAGCTTGCTCTATCAGATATTGGATGGGATACATTATTTACATTCTAACTGGGTCTTGCATAGGGATTTGGTGAGTGCAACTTTAAATACTTTATTTTTTACAATCAGTTGAATAAGTATATTGAATAAGTTTTAAACAGTATTAAAATTAAAAAAAATGTGGTGAGTACAAAATCAAAAGAAATAACTAAAACAATACTTAAATGAAAGTGATTTTAATTTTCTATATGGACGGAAAATTAGTAATTCGCTACTATTTAGATCTATATATAATATGTATATTGTATAATCATGCTTACATTTGGTCATCCAATAATGGAACGCGGAAGGGGGAATCAAGTTATGCAGTAGACAGAAAGGCTAGCAATCTTGTATCAACATTTATATCGAATATTTTGCACACATTTGGCCTTGGACTCTATGTAGGAGCCAATGTTGAGGTTAGATGCGTGCGTGCGTGCGTGCGTGCGTGCGTGCGTGCGTGTGTGCGTGCGTGCGTGCGTGCGTGCGTGCGTGCGTGTGTGTGTGTGTGTGTGCGCGAGAGTGTGTGAGTGTGTTTAAATTATTTTCGGACATGTGAGTGAGAGTAGTAACTCAAATGCATACTAAGCAATAAATATTTGGCTCATTTCTTCTTGTTTGGTTTACTTGACACTTATTCAGAAACCAGCCAACATTCTAGTAATGGGTGAAGGTCCGGAGCGCGGCAGGGTCAAGATTGCAGACATGGGCTTCGCTCGATTATTCAATGCTCCATTGAAGCCCCTGGCAGATTTGGATCCAGTGGTAGTCACTTTCTGGTACAGAGCACCTGAGCTACTGCTTGGAGCAAGGCATTATACTAAGGCAATTGGTGAGTACATATTCATAGGTAGTTTTAAAAGAAAAATAACTCTTGCATATTGAGCACAATTATAGTAAGGAAACTTTTATTAAGAAAAGATAGATCAGATGTCAATTATTAGAGTACTCCTGGCTGATTCCCCCAAGTTACTAGCAGTTGATAGCTTTGAAGTTCATAGTTTGATCATGTTATTGTTCACGACCGTATATAAGGCCAGCGGCGCAAGTACGAATCTTTTCGATAAAAAAAAATTCGATAAAATTGACAGTTAAAATCGATAAAACCCACTTTATCGATTTTAACTGTCGATTTTATCGAATTTTATTTATCGAAATGATCCGATAAAAAAATTTGGATAAAATTGACAGTTAAAATTGATAAAACCCACTTTATCGATTTTTACTGTGAATTTTATCGAATTTTATTTATCGAAAAGATCCGTACTTGTGCCGCTGATGTGACATCTCGCTAGGAGTGTTTTGTGCATTCGGCTTAGGTAGATAAAAGAGGGCTTTTATGGGTCTACCCCAGCCACCCTAGCTCCTTTAAGCGGAACAGAGGTCAAACCCTGCTGAAGACCCAACTGATGCATAACTATTCACCAACTGGTGAATTGTGCATCTCATACTTTGTTACTTTGCTACTTTTAAAAGCTTTATCAATTTTACAATTATGATTTACAGACATTTGGGCAATAGGATGCATATTTGCTGAACTTCTTACCTCAGAACCAATTTTCCATTGTCGTCAAGAAGACATTAAGACCAGTAACCCGTATCACCATGACCAATTGGATAGGATATTCAATGTTATGGGATTCCCACAGGAGAAAGACTGGGAGGATATCAGGAAAATGCCCGAACATGCTACACTCCAGAAAGACTTCAAAAGATCAAAGTAAGCCTCCTGCATTATATTTTGTTTGTAGAATTCTGAGCACCTGCTCTCTTCGACCATCTGGTGACGCTGTATAGATAGGTCAATTGACAAACAAAAGGGTAAAAGCAGTGAGTGTTGAAAAAAAGTCATTCGGAATGATATCCGTGTCGGAAGTGACAGTCTTGATCGTTTGTATCACGGAAATATATACCGTCAGAGAAATTTCCTGTTTAGATTCGATAACTCAGCTGCATAATCCCAGACAATATTTCTTTGTCTGGATGCGTTTCCGAGATATAAATAATCAAGACTGTCGCTTCCGACACGGATATCATTCCGAGTGTATTAAAATAACCCTGCTGATGATGGAGCCGGAAGGTGGTCACAGGAACTCTATAACCAAACGACGTAACCCTATTTACTATAATAGTTACGACTGTCAATATAGTTCCAGTTATATTAGATATTTTATAAGCTGTATAGGAATGTTACTTATTTCTGGTGAGAATTAAATGTAAGCTATGAAAATTTGTGATCTGGAGAAATATTGCAGTGGATGTCCAAGCAAAACCTGTGAAAGTAAAAGCTAATCATTCTTATTAACGTTTTGCTTTTTTACTTTTCAGCTACCAAAATTGTTCTCTCAGCAAATACATGGACAGACACAAGATAAAGCCTGACAGTAAAGCATTCAGTTTACTACAACGGCTTCTTCTCATGGACCCAAATAGGAGAATAACATCGGAACAAGCAATGCAAGACCCTTATTTTGCTGAGGATCCGTTACCTACACAGGTAAATCGTTGTAACTGTGAAATTCCTCCTAATTAGGAGGCATTTCACGGAATTTCAAAGAACATAAAATCTTAATTATTTTTTATTCTATTTGAGAACGAGATGAGCTGGTCGCTTTTGTCTGATGGTCATAACAGTTGTCAACACCAGCCCATAATAATTGTAGTGCTACTCAGAACTTTGAAACACAACGACCAGCTCGTCTCGTTACCAAATAACATTAAAAAAACCGAAGTTATATCAATACTATTATAGCTTTTGCCAGATTCACTCGCGTTCCCGCAGGAAACATGCCTTTTATGGGGATAAAGAGCTTATGTTACTCTTCGGTCCATAAACTTTCTTTATGCAAAAAATCACCTCGATTCGTCGCTCCATTGCTGCGTGAAAGAAGGACAAACAAACATACTTTTGCATTTATACGTACGGAAGTACGGATATACTGCTTGGAAATGTATAATTGTAAAATGTATATTATTATAGTTTCAACACATAATAAATTAATTTATATCTTACAACTAGCATCATGCACACTTTTGCACAATAACCTTATTCTATTATAACTAACTTTTAAAAGATAACTCCTACCCTTTGCAGGATGTCTTTGCTGGGTGTCCCATCCCTTATCCGAAGAGGGAGTTCTTGACCGATGACGACCAAGATGACAAGAGTGAGTCCAAGGCGAGGCAGAATCAACAACAGCAACAACAACAGAATAATGTGAGTTTGTTTTTGACCATAACTCAAAGATAATGTATTCAATGTCAGTGGGCCTAACAGGAAAATTGAACTTAAAAAAATACAATACATAGTAAAATATCTTCGCCTTCCGCGGCGGGTTTGGCTTGGTAGCTAATGTAGGCAGACCTATGCTTTGCTTTAAAGACTGCGCCAGATGAAACTTGCCCTCTTTTAACATCAAACCTGAACGGGAGCTCAGAATATCTGATGTTTCAGGGTAACGACAAACTATCTTCTCGTATCTTTACCTTGTAGTTTAAAAAAAAGATAAAAAAAGTCGCCAAGAAAGTGGAGACTATTAAATTTAATAATAACTAGCTGTGCCCCGCCGCTCCGCTCACGTAATAAAAGTTGCTAAAGTTATAAAATCAAATCAAAATCGGTCCAGGCGTTTCGGAGATTACCCGGAACAAACAGACAGAAAAACAGACAAAAATTTTTAAAATTGCTTTTTGTTGTAAGTACCAGATATGCTATCATATGTATTTAATATTCAATATTATATGCCAATTTGGAACGGGCACGGTGGGTTTCTGGAAGGTTCGTTGACTTTGAGCACGGATTGGGTCTGTTGATGTCTTTGTCATTTATTATGTTCTGATAAAGACAGCATTAGTTTTAGTATGTGATTCGGGTAGACGAGCGTTACAGAGACCCGCTGTTAGAGTCATTTATTTTAACCTTCATAAGTGCTGTCTTGGGACCTATATGAATAAAGCATTGTGAATTTGAATTTGAAAAAGCTGTTATTTTGACATTACAAACAGACACTTTTTTATTTCTATACATGATATTTGCTAATTTTTCGCAGACACAACAGAATCAAGTCCAAGCAAACAACCATGATCACGCGGCCAACAACGCGAAGAGAATGAGGATGGCAGGTAAGACAATTATATTTAACCATCACCGGTTTTTATGGTACAACATACAAATGGCTATGTAAAAGAAAGTAATGAAGAATAAATAAAAATCAATAAAAAAAAATGTTGTGTTGTAGAGTTTTGGAAGGAAAATAGCAAAATGCGTGACCCCACCTTTGGTAGTTTTTTTTTTTCATAAGAGAAACTACAGAAATGTTCTAGTTATTATAAAAAATTCCTCCGGTAATTGCTAGGACGATCCCTAAACTAATACACTAAATTCAATCAGAAAATCAGGATACCGACACTGCAATTGAACGCACATTTATGTTTCCGTTTGGTTGTTGATTAAACACCCATTTAGCTATTATAAATTACGAATTATGAAGCAACGGCTTTTTTGTTCGATACAGAATTACGTTTACAAAACACGTGGTAGTAACGCAACATCAATTATTTTAAACAGGAAAGGAAATAGCAATCATATTATGGTCTTAATTGTCCTTTCCTTCCATATTTACTTCATGTTACAGTAGGAACTTATCGGAATTTAACGGTTGTTGTGTATGATTTTTTTACACGACTGTACAAGAAGGGAATGTAATGTTTTTAGGGTTCATGTATGTAGATAAAATACACTGTACCAACAATTAGTTTTAAGATCCTAATTTTCATGTATTTTGGCAAATAAATTATTTGATTTGATTTAAATTCTATTGCAGGTCCGAACCAAGGCAACAACGCATCTGGCGGTGGGCAACAGGAATTCCATCAGCAACAACAGATGATGTTCGGGGGACAACAGCAAGGCGGCAATTCGCAGCAACAGGGCAACTTTCAACAGAGATTTTGAATCAGGACTTTGTTAAAAGCGCAAGCCGGAATATATGTTTGAATAAGACATCGAACTTTGATCCCGGGAGCGTTATAATTATGGATTTGTGACGTATTTTTGTCATTGTGATGTTACACTGAAACGTTATGTGAACGAAGGTACTTTTCAAACTCCACTTATTTACAACACATAGGTACATTTCACAGGTTTAAATTTATTCCTTGAATTCCAAATGGTGAAGTTAAAATTGGTTTGGGGATGTTGACTCAATTTTTTTTATGATGTCAAATAATTCGTTTTCTCATGAGAATCAATTGTCTATATTGAAAAAAATTGGAAATCGAACGCTAGGAATGTCAAAAATGAGAGTCAATGTCGGGCGTATCTACTGAGAGCCAAAACACCTCATACAAATTGGGCAGAACATCTGACGTCGCTTGTTCAACGCAGGCCGTAAAGCTGTACTAAAAACATGCATTTTGTTGATTTGGCCGAACAAAATGGAGTCAACATCCCTATGCATACATTTAGTATGGTCAGGTTCACACTAATGTTTTGTGTCGGGGCGCCTTATGTCTTGTTCTTTTCCTTTGTATTGATTCGATATCGTTCTGTCGCATCACGACACATCCCGACACAGTAATCTGAACCTGTCTTAATAATTGGGTGTTTTTTTTTAATACAACCATACATAGAGATGTAAAGATATATGGATTAAACTAAGTATACCTACTAGTTAAAGTTTTAGAATGTATTTTACTTTAATCAATTTGACTGTATTTAGTCAAACTGATGTAATCAAAAGTGATGTAGATTTGATCAATTTTGTAAGTACATGTATATGTAATTATATTTGTATTCATATAATTTAGTGCATAAGCTGTATTTCTTAAGTCTAAAAAATGTAAAAATAAGACAAGGAACTTCGTTTTAATTATTTTAATAAGACTTATGAAGTTAGTTCTGTACAAAATATATATAAATTACGGACGGAAATCTTGCTTTTATTTAACTCTCGTGCTAATTACTAATAAACACTGTAGTTACAAAATGCTTTGTGCCTTTCGATTCAGTATAAAATTGTCAAAGAACAACAAAGACAAAACATTATGTACCTAACTGTACCACCGTTATACATAACGGTGTAATTATACATAATAGTGTATACACTATTTATTAGTAAGACCCTTAGGTATGCCCGTTTTCGTCAACGACGAATTAGGCAGTCCCTAAGTAACTCCTAATATAATCAAAGTTCTAAATATAAACAATTAGAACACTCCTAAAGGTTGGTGAACAGTTTTTTTACCCTAGGCAACTCCTAAATATTTAGGCGTCTCCTAGGATTGGTGAAAAAGGGGCATTAAGTCTAACCATTCTTATAGAAAAATGAGGCAACGGAACTGTGATAATTGAATTTCAGTTGGAAGATTGATCTATAATTTACACAGAACCAAAAAGTACGCATTAATTTGAATAGTTGGTATATTAAAAAGCCATCTTTGACGTCTCAAAGTATCAATTATTTCAGTTTCATTTCGAAATTTGTCTATAGCTGGCCAGCTCGTTCACTGTCCGTGGTCCTACTAGGGACTCTTACAAGAAAATGATTGTCTCACCTACAAAGTGATTTCAGTTTAAAACTTAGCTCTTAACAAAATGAACGAAATCAGTCTAAACAAGATAGTGCTGCTGAATTCATCTACTTATTTTATAACTAACGGTAGATATTATAAATCTTTAACGGTGGAAGTATCAAGAATACTTCTATGGCAATAAGGCAGTTAAGTGAGCTACTGTAACACAAAAGAACACCAAAATTTTCTTAGACTTTTAGGCTTCCGCATACTGTATTCATCTTTCTATGAAAAAAATTTGGAATATCTCATGTATTCCGTGTGGCAATGACCAAAACTTAAGTCATTGATACTCACTACTGCTTTGTGATTGCGACCAGTGTTATTCAAACTTCGAAATAAATAACAGTGGTTTGTTCTTATATTAGATCGGATATTTTCATACAAACATAACTGCCCTTAATTCAAAACCGACTGCAAACATTTAAGGCAACTCACTGTTTCTTTAGTCGACTAGTCGGTTTGAAAATATCGTGTGGTGTTAATGCTGTAATGCCCATAATCTACAAAGACCGGTTAGAAAACTAGATTTCTTGTCGGCTGATGTACTGAGTTGGTTGTGTGCGCCAAGCCTTATTTTCTACCACTTCGTTTCAGATATACTTTATAAGGTTGTACACACTGGTCGTGGCGCCTAAATTCTGTTTCAGATATGGCAGATTTGTACCAGCCAATCTTAGTCAAACCTGCTAATAATATATTCCATTTAATCGACTTTTTCTCTTGTCTATTTACGCATAAGCCCCACTGAACTCCAGGACGGTTTGTGGTTCTGAATTATCCAAGACGTACTGCAGTTTCTGTAGCTCGTCCCTTTTGAGTTTCGAAGCGGAGTCAATCGGTCTGATCCGGTTTCGTAGTTTGCCACAGCTGCCGTCTACAATCTTCTCGAATGCTGAAAAAGACGAATGTTATTTAAGAGAATTGCTCCCTAGAAAATGGTAGCTTCGACCTTCTTTTTTTATTAGAGTAGATATTTTCGTATGAGAGTAGAGTGAAGAGCTCATTCAAAATATGATCATAATTGATTTTGAAAATAATTTAAGTATTCACATCGTCTCCCTTTGTATCTTTTCACTTTTATAAGTGTTTCCTTAGATTTATGATTTGTTGTCGAAACCACAACCGGTAATAGGTACACCTACCTATCTACCGTTTTGGTTACCTCACACGGAGTTTACACGCACTATTTACAGTCTAGATTGTTATAAATAATGCATTCGCGTGTGAAGAAACTAACGTTTGTGATATAGGGTATACTCGTATATATATGTACTTTACAATTTACAAGGATTATGTGATCAGCTTATTTGAAATATTGAACTAAATAAATAAGCCTGAATGTGGCGAGATGCCATCCACTGGGTCAGACTTGTACCTAGGTTTTTTTTTTAATATTTCTTAGTCCCTATAATAAAGTATAACAAGACAACTTGAAGTCTAACGCCGGCCCATAACAATTACAGTGCCACCCAAAACTTTGAAACAAAAAGGCCTGCGCGTCACTGCAGTGCGCTCGTTACCCTGAGACATTAGGTAATAAGTCTCATAAGCCCAGTAATTTCACTGGATACTCTGCTCATCAAACCGGAACACAGTAATGCTTGCACACTACTGCTTGGCGGCACACTTCACGAGCAAAGCGGTGGTAACAACCCAGACGGACACTCGCAGAAGAGTTAGTCCTCCCACTTTATAACCTACATAGCTATTGACGGGTAAGAAAAATCTTATAAATAAATGATGAAATGAAATTTAATGGGTTCAACTCACCGTCTTTCCTGTAAGAATTGTGGCATGCCATATGACACACGGACGGGAATCCTCTTAATGTCTTGGGATCGACGGGATACTGCGACAGTGGCGCTGCGCATAGCGTCTGCCCGTTCTTTCTGCAACCTTGCAAGCATCTCTCATAGGTGTTCTTTCTTGGCTTGGGTGTCCTTCGCGTCGTGGGCTTCCGCGTTATTGTGGTATACGCAATATACTTCTGTGTCGTCACAGGGGTCTTAGCCGCAGCATTGAAGTTCACGTTCGTGATAGACCCACTTGGAGTTAAAACTCTTATCTTAAGCGGGAATAGCCCGTCAAGGGGTATAGGCATTGGTCGCCCGTTAGGTACGATTCTCGGAATGGGTGTCGTTTGTTTCGGCAACATGCAATTTATAAGTCTGGTACCACTGCTGGTGCTAGCAATACTGCTGCCAATCGTAGATAATGAAGTGACTGTCACTTTAGGTGGAGTGGACAATAACTGCTGCGTCACTGGAGAACTAGTCGAGGAATACATAAAAGGAGACGTTCGGACGGACACCGGGATACTTTCGATAGTGGAAAAAGTTGGAGTAGGAGAGCTAAATGTTGACGACAATGTACTTGTTACAGGAGGAGCGCTGGTGGTTACACTCTCTCCCGCAGTAATTTGGGACGGTGAAGATGGATCCGGATAATTTTGAATCGATTGAGGCCCTTGTTGGTATATGAGGAAGTAGTTTGATTGCGGTGGACTAGTTTGAGATGGACGTGGTGTGGACAACTGTGGTCCGAGACTTGTTTCGGTTTCTTGCGGGAATTCGAACTGCAACTCTCTAGATAGAGTCGTTTCAGACGGTGGTGGTTGAAAGAAACTTGTGAGTTTTATTACTGATGGGCTCGGAGGTAGAGTCTGAGTAGACGTTGATTGTTCCACCTGAATTTGAACGTTGCGTTGTGGTTGCGATTGCATTTCTGATACCAGTTTTAGCAGAGGATTTACCGATGCAATCTGTTCAAAAGCTTCTGATGTTTGTTGGAATACTACCGCAGGTTGATTTAGCTGATGAAACTTTTGCTGGTTTTTGTTCATACGTGGAATATATTGTTGTGGCAAGGTGGATTGAGTCGAGAACGTCGACTGACTCGTTGGGGGGGACGTTATCGACGACAGGCTTGATGAGGGAAACAATGTCGTACTTGTTCCACCATATCCTGGTGCCGTAGTTGAGAGACTGGTAGGTGGTGCCAACGTCGACACCAGAAGGGCATCGTCCGATAAACTGTTGCTTTGCGATGAGACAATTATAGGATTCGCAGTTGAGAAAGGTGTTTCAGTCGAGAACAATTCTGATATCGATTTGGGTTGAAATCCGTCGTTTATTATGTTGGCCGAATACCATTGTGGCTGAGCATCCTTTATTTCAGCTCGACATAGTTGTAACACTGGAAAGGAAACAAAATGTGTTAGTTGGGCACTCGGTTAGAAAATACTAGTTTAGTAGGACTAGAAACGTTAGCCATATACCAAATGCCGTATACCAACTAGTAAGCCCCTATTTCTGTTGGTGAAAACCATATGTAAATTCGTACCTACAGTAGTTTCTGAGATTACCCCGAACTCAGCGCGGCGGAGGACTCTAATTCATAATATGTTATAGTGATTATGCTCACGAAATAAGCCCCCAATGCACACTGCACACAATGATACATGGTAGTACTGATCTCAAAAATTCTATACCTAGTGTACAAACAGTTCTTTACTTTATACGAGTATTATCTGTTTAGCGGATATAATCACGTGGAAGGCTAGTCAGACATAAAAAACGGCATCTGTAGCTTGATTAACTTGATCTGCTCCTGTTATACCGCAAACTGGTTACCGAAGTCCAGTTTTTGCGATGCCCTTACAAGTCAACCTAGGTCGTACACCCTATAATCAGGGACCAAAAAATAGAATCATATTTCGCTTCCTTTGATCAAAGTCAGGAAGGCAGAGAGCGAATATTGCGAAGAAATAGAAACTGGTTTCAATTTTTTTTTTCTTATTGCGGACTTACTTATTACCTGCTTTGAAAATAAGTATGTTATTACTATCTGTACATACTTAATAATATACATACTTAATGGGTAATAGATTTAAAATTGAAGTGTCTGTTTGTAATATCAAAATAACAGCTTTTTACTAAATGCATGTGAAAGTATATACCTGCGGTATAATTACAACAAATAAACACTAAACTTTTTGTCTGCTTGTTCCGGCTAATCTCCGAAACGGCTGGACCAATTTTGACGAGACTTTCACTGGCAAATAGCTAATGTTATAAGGAGTAACTTAGACTATGTGGGCGAAGACGTGGGGTTTATTTAAAGTATAATATACCTACATACAAATTTAATATCTTTAAATGTATTATATCTACACACACTAATCCAGCTAATAATATTTTTTGTATAAACTGCTTTAACTTAACAACTACCGATTCGTATTGAACCTGTTTATTCCCAAACAAATGTATTCGCTGGACATCGGCCAATTGAATCAATAAGAATTGAATAAAAAGGGGACTTTTCATTGATTATTTTGTACGCAATCGCATGCTCCAAATACGTTACACAATGCTATGGGAGTAATATTACTTTCACTAAGTTAGGCATTTTATTTAATGAGTGTTTGTTCTAATTGTATTTTTTTTTTAAATTCTATTTTATAACGAGACAAGCTGTTCGTTTGACTGATGGTAAGCATAACGCCGGCCCATAACAACTGCAGTGCCACTCAGAACTTTGAAACACAAAGGCCTGCGCGGCACCCTGAGACAGTAGGTATTATCGTAAGCCTTGTAATGTCACTGACTAATTTGCTCATCAAACCGGTACACGGTAATGCTTGCACATTACGTACTGCGTGGTGGCGGACTTCATGAGCAAAGCGGTGGTTCCAACCCACACGGAAATTAGCAGAAGAGTTAGTCCTACCACCTAGGTACCTACTAAATAATAATAATATGTTATTTGTGCAATAATAATTGTAGTACCTCTCATAGCTTTGAATTTAATACAGTGCTGCGCGGTACTACACTCCACTCCGCAGTAACTCTCTAAATATTGGCATGTATCATAGGTATGCCCAGATTCACACAACTATAGGTCCCTACTTAGCACCAATTTGATCGGGCGATGATCTTGCCTACCATCGCTTTTTACAACTCACTTGCTGAAGATGGAGCGGAACTCTGAAAACAACACCTACTCTTACATGATGCACCAACCCGATAACTATAAATAGTTATAGATAAAGGTACCTACCTACCTGGATAAGAAACAAAATTCAAAGTAATTTTATTACCATTCCATTCCTTGGGAGATTGGGTTAACAACTTAACAGTCAGAGTCGAAGAATGTAGTGTGAATACATTTAAGTCCAGTTACGGCATAGTACGTACGTACCACATAACCAGCTGCAGCTGCATGAATGCATTGCTCGGTTACTGTTTTCATAGTGGGTTATGAACGGTTTTAAAGCTTTGGATCATAGGCGTAAGGTCCATTATTGTTAGTACCTCTACACATAGTCAACAAACAGATTGTGGATGTATTACGCGTGGAGGAGTCAAAATATTTACAATCTTTGATCTTAAGAGGCCTCAACTCGCCATACTTTCCATACAAACAACGGTTTATAAATCAATCTATAGTGACCAGTAGGTACCAACTATAATAAATGCTAAATTTTGTTAATTGGTTGGTTTGGTAGTTAGTACTGAATTATTGTATTAGTACTGAAATAAATAAATAAATATTTTAAAGAAGAACCACTTGAAAATCTGTCGCCAAATACTTATCAGTCTGTTCCAACAGCAGCATCTTTACCTAATTAAAATGAGTATATCCTGGGACAAATATATATACTTAAGTAGTCTTTGGTATAAACGATATAGGTAGTATTCTGGATCTACGTTGTTTTTTGTTTAAATCAGTTCATGCCGTAAAAACGAATAAAAAAAAAATTATCGATAATCGGTTACAAAGCGGCTACTTACCATCTAAACGATACGATATGTAAGACCTTTTTTCATAATTGTCTTCGGTAATAAACCTGTTGCTAATGAGTTATACCGGTAATAAAAGGTACCTTCTGCAATAAACGCATGATTGACGACCAAAACTAAACCGCTTTTGTAACTTGATCGAATAAAATACCGGTCACAGTAGCTTCGTATAGGAAAATCGGTTAACTGTAAACATTATTTTTTAGAGTTCCGTAAATCGAAATGAGTTGTTCGTCTGCCTGTCAAGGCTCTCTCTAAAATGGCTTGGTATGAAATAAATGTATGCCTACAAGCAACAGTTTACTAAGTCCCCCACCCTATTTTAAGTTTTGAGAATTACCTCATTACTTCACGATCACGTCCCTAAGCAGTTATACGCCAACCTTTCGGGACAAAAAGAGGAAAACTGTAACAACTGAAACTGATGTTTTCCTAATCAGTTATCCAACAACAACAGATTCCCTACATAAATTTAACGGATCATTTTTTCAATCATAACTTGATTAACGCAAGCATTGTAACTACTTGCATCTAAATGCATATTAATTACAAGTTGTTACGAAGAAACTATCAAAAACGAGTAATGTACATCAGGCGAGAATTTTTCCTCGTAATTGTATTACATTGCAAGTTCACTATAACAGTATTTCTCATTACTTGCAACATCACTTGCGTTTATTAAGCACAATATTGAGAGATATTTACTATGTTATTTTTAAGATCATAGTCATCTTATAGGTTTTTCAGTTATCTATCTATATCTATGTAAGTAAAGAAATATTTTTATATAATTTCTTTTTCATATTTTTGGCTCAGTAACTTCGGGCATAATGGGGGAATGGTAAATTTTTATTTATTTTCTTAAATTTTTATTTGTTTTATATTCAAATTCATTTATTTACGACTAGCTTTTGTCCGAGGATTCACCCGATTTCCCACAGGAACCGCGTGAATTTATCCAGGGTACAAATTAGCCTATGTTACTCTCCGGTCCATAAACTATATCTTTACCAAAAACCACGTCGATTCGTTGCTCCGTTGCTGCGTGAAAGAAGGACAAACCAACAAACGTACAAACACTTTCGCATTGATTATATTAAAATGCATAATAAGTATGTAAGTATGGATAAACGCTCATGTTGGGGTCACAGGAATTAGTATGTGTACCAAATTTTAATTGCTGTTACAGACCAATTACAGACAGATAGGCGACAGCCGCTTGATTCACAGATTACTATATATGTTAGGCTTGATTGATTCTATGACGGTTTCTTATTTCATTCGGACGTACCAAAAACCTGTCAGATAAGTTTAGGTCAGCCATAATCTGAAGAAGAAGAAGAAGAAGAAGAAGAAGAAGTTTAGGTCAGTCCTCCATAATTTATTCCGTGGTCAGACACCAATTTCTGACCATATTTACGAGATTCATATAATTTTCGAAACTTGATACTGCATAGTTCACTATACACGAGCGTTCCAAATCCGTAGTTCCGCGCGTCGTGGATTGAGTGGAACTATGGTCCATTTTCAAAATACTGTAGATAAGTAAAGAAAATATAACGCTACGCTGGAATTTCTTTCTTTCTTTCTAATTACATATATACCTATTATCTAACCTAACTAATTTTGTAAGCACCAATAACCGGCAGAGAAGGAATCATAATGACGACCAAAAAAGAAAACAAAACTTTTACTAGCCATAGCTAGTAAAAGTTTTGTTTTCTTTTTTGGTCGTACTTTACTGATATGTCACACTGACATATCAGTACTTGAGACTAACCAAGTCCTTTTAAATCACAACACTTCATTAGGTTTTAAGACAAGATTTTTATCAGTAAAATTGTATGGGAAGTACTCACATGTTAAAACGACGAGCGACTTGACGCGGCGGCGTTGGCACTCCATGCCGGCAAACGGGTGAATATCAACTGGGAAGGCAAAAGACTAAACGCAGCACGGTTTGACCGGTAGCCGATGCCTCCACTTCGCGCGGTTACAGTAATTACAGTATTGACGAAGTCAGTGCGCCAACTCAATAGCATATTATTCTGTTGTCGAAGATGCAATCCTAATTTTTGGTCGTAACAGAAATGGATCTTAAATGTGGGCTGTCGTGGCGGAACAATACATAAATGATAATATTGGTATACGCCCTGTCCGCAACAGTTAAATACTTTCAATTTCAGAGAAATAATTAACAATTTGCAAGTTTATCCCAGTTTCAAGCCCGTAGCCAATAAATGGCAAGTGGCAACTTTGCTTACTAAGGAATTACCAATTGTATGCATTCACGTACTTACCACCAACAATCGGGATGTTGACTCCATGGTCTCTTAATCAATTCGTGTTCTCATGAGAATCAAATGTCTATTTCGAATAAACTGGAAATTTAAAGCTTGAAACGTCAAAAATGAGAGGTCAAAGTCGAGCGTATCTACTGACCGCTAAAACGTCCCATACAAATTGGACAGAACATCTGACTTCATTCGCAGGCCGTAAAGCTGCACAAAAAACATGGATTTTGTTGATTTGGTCGTGCAAAACTGCGTTTATATTTAGTTGTCATACATTCTTTTATCCATTGAAATGTAAAGAATCTCATAGTATCATTTAAATTACTACTGGGTGGTAAGAAAACAATCGTTGAATTTGGGAAACTTTTAGATGTATCTTTTTTATTCAGTATCGTTGTGGAAATTATATTTTTTTTGTGTGCAATTCATTTTTATTGTGTTAAAGTGATCTTTTTGAAACTGTATAACGATAGAAATTATGTATTTTGTCTTTCATGCAACATCTCAATTATGTTTCTTTAATTTACAAGTACTGTGACTTGCTCGCCTTGTGCGTAAGGCGCAGCACGGAATAAAGATTATTCCATAGTCGCAGCCTGAGGCGATGTTGAGCCATTGCTCATGTCTGCGTCACGCCGCTGTAAAAAACAGCTCCACGCTTGTTTTTATTCCATACATGTGGCTGCAAATTGGTATATACACAGGTGGTTTCCTTAAGTTCGTATATGCCAGTGAAACTGGACCTTTGTATGCGTAAAATGCTGTAGTCGTTATGCATGGACCTCGATCACTGTTATGCACTGTGCTCAGGTCCCGGTTTTCGCACGTCAAAGCCAAACCACGCCAAACGTTAACGTATGTTTATGACTACAAAAAAATGAAACGCGGAGGAACAATGCGTTAAATTGGTGTTAAAATAAAAAAAAAAACAATGAAATCCACATTGATCTAGTTACACAGTTTTCCTTGTCTAGTAGTAGGGAAGTAAAAGCCACTATAGAAGTGGCCTATGTTCAGCAGTGGACGTCTTCCAGCCGATTATCATAATCTCTAATTACATAGAAAAATTATAGAATTATTATAGGTACTTAGTATAATTTTTCTATGCGATTCTATTATAAAAGCTTGTAACTAAGGTTCTCTATGTTTCATAGATTATTTATCTCTTTAGTCTAGGAAACAGATTTAATTGTGACACTGAATAAACACGTTTCAGAAAACAAGAAAAAATATTGTCATGTCAAAAATAGAGCGTTTTTACATAAAACAGAGGTTTGGTTTTGCTTTTTACCTGTGTTTTTTTACAATGTAAAAATATGTATAATGCGAAGAAAACGCATTATACGACTATAAGTTTTTTAGAAAGCTATAAAAGTGTTTTTTTACAAGATCTACTTTGGCATCCTTGTTTTAAAGTGTTCGGTTTTGATAGACGCTAATAACGTTACACGAAACGATTCTTCGATTTTGGACTTCTATGATGTCTTTCTGGTATGTTATTACGTATCGTTATTTATTTTAAGTACTCTATAGTTTTACGTTTGATCAGTATCTCACTTCTATGTTCCTAACGGTGTGGTTGAAAGTAAATAGAATAGTACAATCAGCAGCAAATACCACACGTGTACACATTGTATACAAATGTGCTCTTACATACCGCATGCGTCTGTTATCTCTTTTTTTATGTTATTGGTAACGAGACGAGCTGGTCGTTTGCCTGATGGTAAGCATAACGCCGGCCCAACACAATTGTAGTGCCACTCAGAACTTTGAAACACAAAGGCCTGCGCGGCACTGCAGTGCGCTCGTTACCCTGAGACATTAGGTATTAAGTCTCATAAGCCCAGTAATTTCAATGGCTACTTTGCTCAACAAACAAGAACACAGTAATGCTTGCACATTACTGCTTGGCGGCAGACTTCACGAGCAATCTCAATCACGGACGTCTCATGCGTCAATCGTGTGTGCCATCGAACCTGCATACATCAGTGCAATTATAGAACCGCATTGACTTATATCCTTTCTTGAGATGACTCTACATTCTACTCTATTATAATAATATAAAAACGAGTAATCGATCCAAGTGACGTTTATGTGGAAGCCTATTTTCAGCAATGGCAAACTTCCTGCTGCTGATGATGATAAGAGTTTTGGCGGGAATGCGAAAATGTGCTGTTGTTGATTTTGTGTTATTTACTAAAACCTGTTTCTTCGAGTGTTAATGTGTAATAATGGTGGATTATTAACCATTAAGTGTTCGTAAACGTGCATGAGTGAAAGGCAAAATGGTACAAAGGCGAAAAACGTGTATTGTCGTGTTCTATCCAAAACTCCATAGAAGGTTCAGTAAAGTATCCACCGCTTTACTGAAGTGTCACTTCGACTCGAAAATTGTTTCTAATATTGCGACTTAAGGACTATGTATCCAGGTCATGAAATAAATTAAAAAAAAATGATGATGATAATGATATAAAGACTGCTTCTAACGGTGATTTTGAATTTAATTTTTACTTATCATCGGTTTTCTTTCAGCGTGATAAAGTTAAAGTCGTTGAGAAAAGAGAAGTACTGTATCAGGAAGTGAAACTTGGGCAACTACCGCATCATGTAATTTAGTTTTTCTATCTTGCGTAGAGCTGTATAGTTTATTGTATTTCTGTTTATATTCTGTATACTAATTTACCGGTAATTCATTATTATTTATTTAGTTTTTTTTCAGTTAATCAGGCCTCAGGTAAAAACTCTTGAAAGTTAATTCATATTTTTTTAAACTTAGAAGAAATAATCTAATTCAAAACAATTACATTATTCACAAGGGTTAGAATTTTTGGTTCTCATTTTCAGAGTTAGTTTATAGATAATAATAATATAAATATCTACTAATAATAGTAGTAACGATTAACTCTGAAAAAAAATCTAATCCTTCTGAATTGTCTACTTCTGACCAATTAGATATCTAATTACATCAGTTGAATACAATTACAGGTGTTCGCTTACAAAATATTTAACGCGAAGAGGAAACAATACAGAGCGTTTTGTGCCGGTAGCATAATTTCGACACAGAGGGTACTGACGTCCGCCAATTGCTTTCTAACAAACAGGAAAAAGTAAGAAACTTCTCTCTTGGATAAAACAGAAAAATTTTGGTATTTTGTTATTATCTTGAGAATGTTAGATCTTAATAGAACTGAATGGGACCAATAATGAAGGACTCGATTAGATAAAAAAAATAATGGTTTAGAAGGGTCAATAAATAGGATTATAATCTAACACTGTGCTTTGCAATAAATCGTGGTGTAACGCCACATAATGATAGACATTTTCGAGCAATCACATAGCTATTATCACTCTCCAAGTTAAAGTTTTATTAGGTAGTTTGCTGGCGACAAAGGTAGGTGGTTTTTTTTTTAATGTTATTTGGTAACGAGACGAGCTGGTCGTTTGCCTGATGGTAAGCATAATGCCGGCCCATAACAATTGCAGTGCCACCCAGAACTTTAAAACACAAAGGCCTGCGCGGCACTGCAGTGCGCTCGTTACCCTGAGACATTAGGTATTAAGTCTCATAAGCCCAGTAATTTCACTGGATACTCTGCTCATCAAACCGGAACACAGTAATGCTTGCACACTACTGCTTGGCGGCTGACTTCACGAGCAAAGCGGTGGTAACAACCCAGACGGACACTCGCAGAAGAGTTAGTCCTCCCACTAATTACGAGTACTAAATACGAGTAACTTTGTCGCATACCACCACACCTGACCGGTGCGGTGGGATCTGCTTGTCCTGATACCGGCATCGATAGCCAATCGACCTATGACGAGACTATATCCTAGCTTCCAAGTTTAGGAGTGTAATTTTATTGTTATACGGTTTGGTATAATTTTTTGATATTTCTATTTTTGTTGTTTAGGTTAAAGGTTACCTTAAGCCAAGTCAAAGTAACGGCGGGTATTATAGCCACACTAGCTCAAGAGACTGAAAACGACGTGGAACAATGGCGATATATTACGAAGATATACTCCCAGAATTTCTTCAGATTCCCAGCATACAATCACGCCCTTTTGGTAAGATTTTGTGATCGATAAAGTGGGTTTTACGACTTTTTTCGAGCCTCGATACAATCGTCAAAAGTTATCGAATAGGTAGGTCGAATCCAAAGAGAATATAGAGCTACTACAATACTTTACGATCAGACTTCGGTACTCGCAACATTCGATAAATTTATTTCGATTCGACAAATTTATCGAACCGACTTCCGTACTTGCGCCGCTGGTAAGATAGTGGTCAAACGTTAAACATTTTTGAATAAAATAAATTGGGTTTTTTTCTATAATTCCATATTTCCAATTAGGTATTAGGCGGTGTAAGATTGGTTGTTCCTAATTGGTTTTATATTCTAATCTCGGTTTCATTTGTTTCAGCAACTAAACATTGTTCCTAAGTCCTTTTTTATACTTATGTCGGTTTCATTTTTTTCAGCAATTAAATAAACCGTACGTTTTCAACCTGTGGGTAAACAAAATACCATATGCCTCTCTAGATCAAAATTTCGATGGTGTCTGTGTTGCGACTGGATTGCAACCAATAACGGTTAGATTGTAGTTTTCATTATTTAAAGTAAGACAAAGACTTTAAAAATGGTTGTTTTGTTATAGGTACCGTATATAGTTACATACCTACACATTTAGTATAACGCCGTTATTTTGATAAGTATTACAAACAGATACTTCCATTTTATTTATTTGTGTATATATTAGATGTATAGATAGTCTATGTGTTATTCTGATATTATAAGCTATATTACTGTAAAGTTCCATCTAATTCCGTTCAGTAGTTTTTGCGTGAAGAGTAAACACATCCATACATCCATTCTTACAAACTTTCAGGCCCAATACTATTAGTAGGATAGTTGAAGATATAAACGTCACAGGGAAATATACACAGTTTGCTTCATTTACCTATTGAAATTTTGTTCCCCAGAGCTGGTCTCTAAATAAATACCTCTTCACTGAGCTTCTACAGATGGTGAAGAGGCGTCAATGTGAACGAACACTACTGAGAAGTTGCAGATTATATTACTGCACAGCTTATAAAACCCGATATATTTACGCTGTAAGTCCTAAACTTTGACTTTGTTTGTCTTATGTTTATGTGCCTACCTATCTTTTGTGCAACTTGCTGATCTTGGATCATAGCCTTTCATATTACTCATTCATGTTTCATTTCTTGCTATCTGTTACAAACGCTTGGAGACCGTGCTCACGTTAGGCTAGATTCGTTGGGCGTGCTGTACCTACGTAGGTAGATAAGTTTTTAGTTTACTACTTAAATACCTACCAGATTAGAAGCAAAAAGTATCGACCTCGCCGGCGAGGTTGATTCTTTGCTCGTGTGTAGATAAATTTAGTTTTTAGGGACTAAGCTCTATTCCGCTGTAGATGTTGTCGAAGTTTTCGCCTTCTCATAGAAGTAGGCTCTGAAACGATGTAACTAGACATTACAACATCAATGAGCATCCACATCCATGTAAAGCAGATTTAGCTAGATTTGAGCCCTCTCAAATATATTCGTGTGTCGGGTCTAATACTCTCCTGAATTCTATTCTGGCGAAGGCCTAATCATCATTGCATTCTACAACCTATACAGTGTCGTGGAGCTGATTGTCATCGCCATTTTAGGGCTGTAATCCTTTTAGGCAGTCAAAAAGATGACTGTTATTTTGTGCCCCTTTTTCCGATGTAAAACCGTCTCTTGTTACGCAAGTTAACGAACCTGCGGCGCGAGTACGGATCTTTTCGATAAATAAAATGCGATAAAATTGACAGTTAAAATTGATAAAACCCACTTTATCGATTTTAACTGTCAATTTTATCGAATTTTATTTATCGAAAAGATCCGTACTCGCGCCGCTGCAGCGCAAATACGCAGCTTTTCGATCGATAAAATTGACAGTTCAAATCGATAAAGTGGGTTTTATCGATTTTTTATATAATTTATCGAGCCTTGATACAATCGACAAAAGTTATCGAATAAATAGGTCGAATCCAAAGAGAATATACAGTTACTACAATACTTTACGATCAGACTTCGGTACTCGCAACTTTCGACAAATTTATCGTTTAGACTTCCGTATAGTTGTGCCGGATTGTACTTGGCTTGTGACACGTTCTTTTTTGTACAGGAAACAGAAGGTGGCGGCCTGGTCTGCCATGGCACAAATGATCCTGTAGAAGAAGATATTAATAAAGGCGTCCTCGTTGGTGTTACTGCCGTGATCAACTTGGACCTTCCAACGTTACACTCCAGAGTGGGCCTCTTTCATAATTGGATTACCAATGGCGGAAGAAACATGATGGCGTGTGAACTAGTGGTTGTAATTATTATTGTGTGTTTATGTCTTGTTGCTGAATAAATTGTTATATGTTAAATAAATATAGTTATGGACTTTTTAAACACCCAGGGTCAGTTCACACCGAGAGGTGATGTGTGATCCAGTACTTAATCTGGCAAAATGAGAATTCGACCATTTGATGCAAACTTATATCAAATGGAAAAATAAAATCATATAAAATATTTTGACACTAATATTGTTTAGTTTTTATTTCTTTTCATGATAGGGAAGTATTATTTGGTGTCAACGACATTTAAATAATTATTTAGATTATGTATTATTATTTAGATTTGGTTTTTTATGTGATTCTGATAGGTGAATATGCTTTTTGTTAAATTAGTTTTATGTAGGTAAAACTGTACTTACCGGTGACAGTAATTTTTCAGTTTGTATCAATATATTATTGATAAGCAATTTGGCCACGAGGAAACTCCCCAAATGCAGCCGTCTTTTTCTACATCTATGCGAGAAAAGTAGCTAGCACTTACAAGTTCTAAATAAAACAAAATAAAGATAAAACATGTCTAGTATTTAATAAACACAACCAAATCAAAACTTTACTAGGTTTACTGAAAGTAGCTCTACCTCGATCTATGAAACGAGAATAGGAAGATACTCTAGTGAAAAAAGACCCAACGCGCTGTCTGTTGCCGCTTACTATGCCAATTAGAATGCCCTTACTCCCTTCTTTTGGTTCTCCAGTGCCAGAGCAAACTAAAGGGCCTCCAGAATCTCCCTAGAACAGAAACAAAAAACATTAATTATTGCCAATATTATAGAACACGACGGCATGGCACATAGGTTCGCTAACTAAACGTTAACCATACATCTTCTATACAAATATTTCACTGATAGATAGTAGATGTTATAAGGTTACTTTTATTACGTGGGCAAAGCAGCGGGGCACAGCTAGTTAAGAATATAAATGTACAAACTTTGCCGACATCCGTTAAATATGTTTCTGAGCAGACAAACTTCATCATGTTACTCCCATGAATCTTGCTGCATCTTGAACTTCTCACCAGTACAAGGTGAGCTAATAGTAATTTATCAGAAGTCTCCTGGAAAAGCAAGGATCTGATACTCAGACGTGTAAAAACTAATCCTTTCACTGTTGAAAGGATTAGTTTTTACACGTCTGCACAAAAAGGAGTGTTTTTAGGGTTCATGTATAACGCAATATGTATGTTACTTTATTTTACCAGCATAACTTTTAAGTGCTTTAACAAATTTGGGCGTATGAGGTATCGTTAGAATCCTTACATCATCCCGAGTGACATTTCACTCGGGATGATGTAAGGATTCTAGTGCCAGTGGGCTAGGGCAATCGTGTTTTTTTATGTAACTTATGTTACATCGACTTGTTCAGAATTAAATCATTAACGCGAATCGTTGAATAATAAGAACAATAAGAATAGTGAACAATAAGCTTGACCTTTCAGTGAAACATAGAATGAATGAATGTTTGCGTTTTTGCGAGTCGAAGTATGTGCGTGTGAGTATTTGTATATAGTTGTTTATGTTTTTATGTATTGTGCGTAGTTTATTGACAATTTATTATTTTAACTTACATGACAGTTACATAGCTTTTTTTTTATCGTATTAAGTAGATATTGATAGATATTATTATTATTTTTTTTTTTTTTTATGTTATTAGGTAACGAGACGAGCTGGTCGTTTGCCTGATGGTAAGCATAACGCCGGCCCATAACGATTGCAGTGCCACCCAGAACTTTGAAACACAAAGGCCTGCGCGGCACTGCAGTGCGCTCGTTACCCTGAGACATTAGATATTAAGTCTCATAAGCCCAGTAATTTCACTGGATACTCTGCTCATCAAACCGGAACACAGTAATGCTTGCACACTACTGCTTGGCGGCAGACTTCACGAGCAAAGCGGTGGTAACAACCCAGACGGACACTCGCAGAAGAGTTAGTCCTCACACTAACAACTATTACATTATTATTATTATTTTCTCTTCCAATTTGAATATTTTGCTGTCTTTGTCTTATCTGTGTGTTTATCTTTAATTATTGTAATTGGTGCATGCCGTTTTAATTAAAGTTAAACAAATAAAATAAATAGATATAGATGCAACTAGTGATGTTAGTGCAGCCTGGCTGGATGACAGTCTTTTTAACACACTTTTACTAGCTTCATTTGTAACTATTTAATGGAATCTTAAAAGTCAATTTAACCTACTTCTGAAATGTCGTATCGAAATAAAACTTTGTATGTTTGGATGACAATACAATAATTCGGTATCAATGGAGCTGATCTGATGGTGGATTGTGGAACTCTTCATTGGCCACAACTAAACCCTTCAAGTTTGGGATCATATGATTCGGTTTGACTAGTCAGATAGATTGCACTTGGTGTGGAAGTTTTGATGATGAAGCCAGGAGTTGGAAGTGTGTTTATTATAGTTTCTTTAAACTACATTTTATTTTCAGTCTTAGTTGAAATATATCTCTAAGCACGTGTATCGATGAGTTTCGACAGCTGTTAATACTTACTACTTGATTCAAGCCATCTCTAGGCTTATACCATATTTAATAACATCTTCGATCTAGTTAATCTAATAGTCAAAATCTTATCTTCTAAATATAAGTGTATAAATATTTATATAACTATAATACATAAATTAGTTCTGAATCGTGATAACGCTTTGAAAATATCGAGTATGCACTTGTGACTATTAAAATACTTATCGAAGTGTTTTTCGTAAGTGAGATGCAAAGTTTTGATATTAACTTTAATAAAATATATTACGTATTTTGAAATTCTTCCATAACCAGAGACCAAACATTTTCCAATGTAGTCAGCGTATCTGGAGGCGTATGGTATTGGGGCAACTTCTGCATTTATTAAAAATGGTGCAGTAGTGAACTGAAATATAAAATACGTAGGTATTTATTAATTTATTTAGCATGTAAAAAATAAAGGATGACACTATTCTCTGTAGTCATCCTGGACGTGCAAGGAAATTGGTGGCCACTGGCTTCTTACATCGCCATTCATCCATCGTTCCATCGCCTATATTACCTACTAATAATTCATTTAATTCAGGCATCACAGGTCCATAAAATAAATACCTTACAGACTAACTAAAATATAAAAACTAATACATAATTTATTTTAAGATAGTTTAAGTATTAAGATAGTAAGCAAATGGGCAGATAGAACGTCTTGGGGGGATGATTTCATATCTCGGTATAATTCATCAAAATAATATTTGATGTATGAGATTTTCTGTCTTTATTGGCTAACCATGAAGTTCAAATGCCAGGCATTCAAAGAAAAACTCGCCACTAATTTTTTGGCACGAACGCTGAATCTATAGCAGCCAAATTCATTCATTCAGTTTTGGATAAATTAGGAGATTTGGTGCCTGCCTCATCTGGTTGGTTTGGCATGCTAGTTTTAGCTTCAGCTCTCTTGGCAATCAGTGGATCCATATTTCTATATATATCACATAAACATAGAGATAATTTATCCCATAGTGTGGATCTTTACGCACAATTTATATCCTATACTTGCTAAGGAGTGAAATTATCGCCCGAATCTGTGTAGGTACTACTCCGGTTGCCATATCCTGGGTTTCAACATTCCAAGTAGCGAGAGAATAGATATATTCTTTGAACACTGTTGCACAAGACACGAGATGCACAAGGATGCTTGTTTTCAATTAACGCGGAACTATAATGATAGGTTACCCCTTTTTCTTTACGATCATGATAAAAGACTCACCCCGACTGCAATATCGGCCCTAGGAAATTTATACCTTCTTGGATAACGCATACTCTTCAATTTTCTCCATTGCCCATTACTATTGGCAGAAGTATATACAGCTGTGTTTAGAAGATTACCAGCCACTACCATTGTTTTCTTTAGATGGCGCTTGCTGACTGTCCTAAAATAAAAAAAGTTTACTAAGAACTGTTTAGTGCCTGGTTATTGATTATGGAACTTATTCTATGTGTCTGGTAAATATTCAGACCTAAAAAAATGGTGCTTGGTGACTAGCTCAAGGGCACCGCGCCGGACAGAGCCACGTCGCGTCGGTACAAACCTCTGCTTGGGCTGTCGCCGTGAGAAGGGGAGGATCGGGAGATAAGCCCGGCGCACGAGTTCGTCCGTTTGGAGTGGGCCCTAATCTAGCTAAAGCTACTTCTCGCAGGCCCAAGGTGGGTGCTTGTGAAACTCGTGTGTGTGTGTCTGTGATGTGTATGACTCTAGTTGTCTCGTCCCAAAGCCTACACCATCGAGAACAAGGGTAAGAAACTTGACGGCGGAGTGAGTGGAGATGTTGGGAATATAGAGTCATAATAGTTATGACGAAAAGTTTGGGTTCCTTTGTTATGTCTCAGTGTTGTAATCACGGGCCGCGCTACATAGCATGCATTAAATAAGTAAAATTGTACCCTTTCCCCAAGCATTTGCTTCCTTTTTCTTCAAAGCAATGAGCAGCCGACACCACCTTGTCCGGTTTTACTAGAACTCCTCCGCAAAACGTCCGGTACGCCTTTCTTGCCCGCGATACTAATTGCTTGAACGCTAACTAAAAATAAATTTATGTTTTCGAGAACTATTGCAAGTAAAAACTACTTAAGTAACTAGGAGGGAGCTGTGAGCAAAAATGAGCCTTGGCTTCCGATAGTAAGATGTGCTACTTCTGTTTGTCTTGCTTATCGTTTGTTTTGTTCCAGCAGTTGCACATAGAGAATCAATGGTTCTTCATAGCGTACCTATTACTATTTTCAATCAATCAATCGATTCGTAGGTTTTGGTATACTTATAAACCCTACAACGACTTTCGAGACTTTTGGCGACTAAATTAGTGCTGCAACCAAAGCAAGGTGGTATATTCTAGAGCTCTCCTGCATGTATTATATCTGTCGCAACTACTTAAAAATCACAATAGTTTTTTAAGTAGTTGCAATGCCAAGAAAAATCTAGGAAGGATTATAATTATTTGTATATTTAAATATATGCCATTTACCTGATAAGGCACATCTCCTAGTTTAGCGGGCCACCCATTTACGACTCTTGGCACAAAGTCCTCGCCTATAACTTGTCTCTTTGTAACCATATGTGGCGAACACGTTTGTATACTGAAAAGGATAAATAAAATACCCAGCGGTAGTTTAAACATGAAGACTGTGTAAACTAAAAATTAGAAATTCAAAAGAATAATAGACGAGAATTTTGTGACCTAGTAATTATTATTCTAGTTTGTGACTATAATTTAAATCAAATGTAGTAAGTACGTATTTTTCACAGGTATTTTTGACCATAGCGTAGCGTTAAATTCTCTTTGAACTGACCAATGACCATAGACGTGATCATATATACTCTTTGCCACGGAGCCTTTGTGTTTACCACAGTCAAAGAGTTTGCGTTTCTTTTATCATTGACCATCATACCATATTATATTATTATTTGTGACCATCAGTGACCACCAAGTGACCACAGTATTACAATGACACATTCAAAGTTTTTTGCAAAGACTATTAAATAATCTATGGTTTTTTGCAAGATGCCAAATGATGAAATTACCAATCTATTTGCCAGAATACTTAAGGGGGTATTACACATTGGTAATCTACAAATCACTAACATTTGGCGCCATAGATCTATGCTTGGCGCCTAGGTCGTTCTTAAATTTCGACGCATGGCCGCAGGACTAGGGTTGATTGCATATAGAGTAGTACTATAATGTTGGTTGGCTGGTAGAGTTTGGTAGTTACAATTAAACAAATCAAAAATAATAATATTTTTTACTATAACCCAGGATTACCTATGACCAACAGGATGATTTTAATTCACTCGGAATGATTCCATAACGGAATCATGGACTGTTTCTGATCGTTTATATCTCGGAAACGCATCCCGACAGGGAAATAGTGTTGGGATCATGTGTCTTATGAAAATAATCAAGTTAGTATATCGTCTTTAAAATTGTTCTATATTTACCTAATTTTATATAAAGGTGAAAATACACGGTTCACTTTTGTCGTTCAATTTGGATGAAGCAACCAAATTGATCCATGTAAACTTATAAGTGAATCATTCAATGTCATTGCAACAACAGCATTCCTTTAATTTCTGCTCCATTCAACCAAAGTGATTCAATTTGGTTGAACCGTGTATTTTCACCTTTACAAAATAGCAGTACATATTACGATTAATTTAACATAATGCGAACATGAAACTCATATACTTGGTTACAGTGCCATCTATCGACTACTAGAAAAAACAACGACCCTACAAGTGAACTACACTTGAGTGCGATGAACCCCTTGGAACTAAGCTAAGTATATTATGAACAGCGAAGCTGTTGATGTTATAATTTTGTTGCAGTTTGTTAGATGGAGTGGATATGTGCATAAAACGCTTTAATAAAAGTTGTTTTGTCTGATAAAAATCTATTTAGAGTTAATCTCTCGTTTTACAAAATCTACTTTGTAACTATATTCATTTATGTGTTATAAAATACAAGATTATTTCCCGTTTCCCAAACTCCTGACACTAAGCAAGACCTACTAACTGGATTCGGTACCTACTTAACTGGTCGCCAAGTTTGCAGATCGCAAGTAGTAAGACCTTAAGCTCCAAGAACAGAACTCATTATTCTTTTTTTGCATCAAATAAAGTAAGAGAGGATCTTTAGATCACTGTCTGAAAGACATTTGAAAGCTGAAAGCCCCGGAAGAGTTTCCGGTGCTTTCAGCATGTAAAATGTCTTGTAATTATCTTTCTCTTCAATTTACATCTATCAAATTCGTTTTCTCAAGTCTAAGAAACTTCCTGTATAATTTGTACCTTCCTTTGCAAAATTTATGGATGTAGCAAGTATTTTATTATTGGTGGAAGTGTTTTCGTATAGCCTGCTTACTCAGATACTTCAAAAAGTTATAAAGTTTGCATGGTAACAGGCATAGTGTAACCAGGCGCTGACTAGAGGGTTACAAAGTATTTCTCAGTATATAAATCGGTGGGCTAGCTACTGCAGCCCATTTATCACCAATCACTAATCATCGTTAGTGGGAGGACTACTCTTCTGCGAGTGTCCGTCTGGGTTGTTACCACCGCTTTGCTCGTGAAGTCTGCCGCCAAGCAGTAGTGTGCAAGCATTACTGTGTTCCGGTTTGATGAGCAGAGTATCCAGTGAAATTACCGAAAATACCGGGCTTTTGAAACTTAATACCTAATGTCTCAGGGTAACGAGCGCACTGCAGTGCCGCGCAGGCCTTTGTGTTTCAAAGTTCTGGGTGGCACTGTAATTGTTATGGGCCGGCGTTATGCTTACCATCAGGCAAACGACCAGCTCGTCTCGTTACCAAATAATATATTAAAAAAAAAACTTCTGAAGTGTTCCAATATCTGCTATTGAGAAGTAGTCCTAGTTTAGGTTTAGCGTATTCACAATGTACCAATCTTCAATCACACCGCAAGACAGCAGTGGGCAACTGGGCAACTTTAAATATCGAAAATAAAAAGAACAATCGGTACACTTTTACTTGCTGTAAGTTTTGCGCGTCACATAACTGGTTTAGAGAATTATGAATTTTGAAGTAATGTAAATAAGCTACTACGTTTCGATTCGACAGAATTCTGACGTTTTAGATGAAGATTATTGATTACACAAGATAATGACATTTTTCAAGATAAACTAATGTCTTCTACGGGTAAAAAAATACTTCTAGTACATTTTGTCGTGTTATAAATTGCCGGGCGTGTTACAGCGTTTTTTTTTTTTTTACTTTATTTTGCTCTGGAAGCTCCAGGGCTCGCACCTTTTCTTTGATATTTACATTATATTATACTTGAAGTGTTACAGCGTTGAGCTGGTACCGAAAAGAACCGACTATCGCTTGTAAAATAATAAAGCTGTTTCCGAGCAAGTGGAAAAAATAGTTTAATGTTAAACCTACACCTATTAATTTTTAAGTTTAATGTATATACCTGGATACGCTCACGTCTCAAATTCTTGATAGTTTTAAGCAGATCTCAGACACTGTGCATTATACATCAGGTGCTTCATTATCCCTCCTGGCCCCGAGAGGTCGTGAAGGCAGAGGCCGGAAGTTGCTTCATAAATTATAACTTCCGCTAGTTGAGACTTGGATGAAACCGTCGCACACGAGGTGATTTTGCTAATAATGAGAAAGTAAGGCATGAATCTACCTATAGTAACTATGTAATATTTGTAGTCGTTTGAATTCTTGTTTTTATATTATGTAGGTACGTTGTTCATCTCCACCATTGAAATAATTTGGATAAAGTCTTTATTTAATTTAATTTATTAAAAATTTGTATGAAACATACGAAAAAAATAATTAGAGGTAGCTTTCATTCCGCTAAATACCATTTTCCATGGGAAAAAGCTGAGAGCAACAATAAACCTATTTATTGTTTTCTTTTTGCTTATTAAATGAGACAAAGGCATAATTCAAGTAGAGTTTAGGATTGCATGTTTTGTAGCGGAAAACGAATGTTGGCAAGCGTCAACTATTTGTTGTGTTTAGCGCCAGAGCGAAACAAACTTACAATGTCCATTTTGTAAAATTATGTAATACTAGCTGTGCACCGCGGCTTCGCCCACGTAGCTTAAGTTATTAAATAAATAAATAATAAACGCTTACACTCATACCCTGCACTAGGATTCCCTGTGTTGCAGGTGGCATGGACACACACAGATACACATCACAAACATCCAAGACCCGAGAACAAACTTTATGCTTACACAAAATCTGCCCCGGCCGGGAATCGAACCCGGGACCCCTCGCTTTGCAGGCAGGGCTACTACCAACTTAGCTACGGAGCCGCCTAAGCCACCTGAGGTATTCCTTGTAACATCAGCTATCTGCCAGTAAAAGTGCTGTCAAAATTGGTCCATCCGTTTCGGAGATTATCCGGAACGAATAGAAAGACAGCAAGACAAAATTTAAAAAAAAATGGTTGCTTTGTAATATGTACCGTATATACTTTCATATGCATTTAGTAAAAAGCTGTTATTTTGATATAACAAACAGACACTTCAATTTTATTTATTTGTATAAATAATTATATAATTTACCAACTTACACATAATACCATTAAGTTCAAACAAAAAACATATTATTTTAGCATTTTTCATAAATTCGCAAGTTTTTTGAAAAAAAATATTAAAAATTTAGTCACACCGTGGGTAGATTTAGTTTTCATCGAGGAACCAATGACGTAGCTTCATTTTTTGAAGCGGAGTGGAAGTGACCATGCGAACTTGTCTTGCACCCGATGTTGAGTATTGCGCCTGCTCATAACATTTCCTTTACCATCTCAGTGCTCTACTTTTGTTTATCCAAAATACCTACCTGTATACTAAGCAAAAAAAATATCACCCCGTGTGTTGCACAGTAGCTCAATCCGTGCAGCGAGTATTGTCTTGAGACTTGTATTTAATTAGCGCGACCTCAGTGCGGGCGGATATTAAGTCGCGCATATCAAATGCCGCAAGAACTAGCATAACCCTTTGGACGGGTCTAACTCCTAACACTTGTGATTATCTGTGAATAGCTTCTGCCCACGGTTTTCACCCGCATCCCCACAGGAACCGTGCATTTTTCCAGGATAAAAAGTAGCCTATGTTACTCTCCGGTCCATAAACTATACCTATCTATGCCAAAAATCACGTCAATCCGTAACTCCGTTACTGCGTGAAAGAAGGACCAACCGACATACCAACAATCACACTTTTGCATTTATAATTAGGACTATAATTAGGAGGAGGATATAATAAGTATGGACTAGTAGGATTAGGAAGTCTCTAAATATCTTAGTAGGTATTATAGAAGAAAGGTTTTACAAAATATTAGCACATATTCATCTTCCTTTTTACGCGACTAAGTAAAAAAGTAGTGTATTGTCTATATGATTCATGCATGTACCTATGTGAGTTTTTTCTACCATAAATTTTAAATGCCTGAACAGATTTGAATGTATGGGGTAGAATACTTAGAATAAACGTTAGAATACTTCTTACATCATCCCGAGTGACACTGGCGAGGGCAGTCGTGTTATGTTTTATTAAAAATTTTGTTTTAAGACAGCCCATTTTGAAACCTCAGGGTGGAAACTCTATATTTAGCGTTTATTTAAAATAGACCTGCATCTCACTGCATTCGTTGCATTTAACTTCATCCAAAATTATACAATTTAACTTAGACGTAACTTAGTCGAACTTAACCGAACAGTCTCGTATCACTTAATTAGCATTTGTACCATCTTGTTAAACTTAGCAGACCTAATTAGTAGCGCCTTGTTGCGGCTTGTTAACAGGCTGTGTAGATCTATCTTAGTCCTGAACTTAGTTGAGATATAGTAACTTAATTAATCTAAGTATAGATTAGCTTCAGTAAGATTGGGCGTGTGCCAAACGATAAGTTTCACCACCATCTGTCTGTTCCGGCTAATCTCAGAAACGGCTGGCTGGACCGATTTTGACAGGGCATTCACTGGCAGATAGTTGATGTTATAAGGAGTAAGTTAGGCTATTTTCATTACGTAGGCAAAGCTGCGGGGTTCAGCTTGTTAAAAATAAAATAGGTATGCATGGCATAGAAAAATTATCTACCTATAGTGCATGGCACGATAAACATCAAAGATCGAACATATCAGCATCTTATAGCAGAGCTAAGATGCGCACCGTGAGATAATATGTCTTCACGAGGAACTTCTCACGCGCAAGTGTTCCAAAATCAAAATAAAATATGTGTGCACTGTGCTTGGCATAGAAAAATGATCTGTAGTGCATGATAATTATGATAAACATCAAAGATCTAACTGACTCGTATTATCAGATGGAACTTTGTCTACCAACAGAGTTTTTGTAATAATGTCAGGAAAAATTAAAATCAGAACACTAACTTACTATACAAGATCATTCGTATTTAAATGAAATATCTAAAACAAAATAAAAATTAATGTAGGTGTTAATCCAAAAACACTTTTTACAGTCACGCTCAAATGTAACAGTGTCGAAAACTCAAATAAAATAAAGTGATCCACCTGTTTAGCTAATCTACGAAGAAAATAAAGTAGATATAAGTTTGTAAGAGGGATTAAATTGGATTGCAAATGAAAAAGTGTCCTTCGTGGTGCCTTTACATTGCTCGCATCTTTTTTTACTCATTATAGGCATCTGTGAAATTTCATCATCCATTTTTCCACCTAATCTTTCATACAATTCATATGGAACCTCTAAAAGAATTTAATTATAATGCCACCAGCATGCTGGGTACGCTTCCAACTGGTAGTGGGCTAGAACATTTGGATTGTCTACAGGCCTACTTGGGCTTGCAGATTATCCAACTGTTTTGTAGTTAGCTAGGTTAGATGTAGTGTTTATTTATGTAGTAGCTAGTTTATAAAAATATACATTTGTAATATTAAATTAAAGAATTTTCATAATCGGCCCACAACTGGCAGAGAAATCCGCCATAAACATAGGGGAGAGCGGGGCTGGAAGTTACCAGGGTAAGTTGTTCCGACGGCAATAACTTTGTAATGAAAAGAGATAGCGATTCATGTGAAGTGCGTTATTAAAGCGTCAGGTGACGCGCCGCGCTGGTAGCCATTTTAGTTATTCCGGTGACATCGGTTAAGTGGCTATGTACATGGTGCTGTCAAAACATCACAAAAGTAAATTTTTTCATGTCTAAACTTTTTGGTCTATCTCTGTTTATTAAGAACCGATTCATACGTAACTTTCCTAAATTATAGTGGCATTAGTAAGGTATCCTATAGTTTGAGTAATTTTTAATTATTTCTATTACTTTGCCAGTATGTCAGTCTTCTTATAAAAATGAAATTTGGGGCCATAAGTTCCTCCTTCGAGGGGCTGGTTGTTCCTAGGAACAATTTACCCCATTGACTTTTAGTCGTATCTACAATACTTATGCCCATTTTTCTTTTTTTAAGCTTGCAAACTACAACTGTAATACAAAGAGAGGCAAACCCTCCGAAACATTATTGCATCAAGCTGCAAATGCCGTGTCATCAAGGAGGGAAGCCTGTTAAAACTGTGGCTAGAGAACTTGAAATTTGCCATATGAAGTAACATCGATTTTTTTACAAAATTGAAAGCTGGCAAATATCCTGCCAATGGTTATAAACCCAAACTAGTTTTTACCTTGGGACTGGTTATAAAAATAATTCATTTAGATTCTAAAGGTTACTATATGTTTTATTGTTTTTTAAAGTTTAGATAGTTGTGCATCTCATAAGATATTGAAGATCATTGGTCTCAATTATAATTTAACTAAATAAAAAACTTTATCTGGAGCTCTACAGTTATGTTTTGTTGTTTTTATAAGTTTAGTTATGTTTCTAATAAGATCTATAAGATAATAGATCTTAGTTATAATTTAACAAAATAAAAAAGTTTATCTGTAGGTTACCAGTTAAGTTTTTTTGTTTTTTAATGTTTATTTGTGCATACTATAAGCATTACATACATACAATTATAAAAATGGTTGTTTTATTTAAGAAAACCTATGTTATTCTGACAGTATATGGTCATAATCTAGGCGGAACAACTTGCCTCAATGGTGGAACAACTCGCCCCAAACTGGGGCTGAATGTTCAACTCCGGAATTTGTTATAAATTTTCTCCTGTAAAAAAAACTACTGAGATATAAGTAGAAGTGACTATATTAATACAAAACACGATAAAAATCGGTTTAATATTTTCACTTTTCGAAAATAAAATCCTTCATTTTCATAATAAAACTTCATGTTGTTTGAAAATCGGAACGTCCAGCCCCAAAAATACATAGGACAGATCACGTCTAAGATACTCATAAAAAAATTAACAGCATTTCCATCCGTCCATCACGTCAAAGGACACAAAAAACCACTACAACGTGCCCTTCGAACAGATGTGCCACAATACTTCGTTACGAAGCGGCACTCTCAATAAAAATATAATAGTAGTTATAAAGCGCATATGCGATGATTTTTTAAAGAAAATATTGATTTGATAGCGCTTATGTGTTTTGATTGCGAATAATATTTGGGATAAAAGGTGTAAATAAATTTAAAAAGTATTATGGGAACTATTTCAATGTTTTTAGTTCAAGTAACATTTACTAGGGTTTCTTCATCTGCTAAATGGAATACCCTCTTCACGCTTCTACACTCTGTTTTTTCCTTGACCTGATACGAGGCGACGTTTATTGCTGTTCGCGTAGTCTGTAAATACATGGAGAAGCCAAACTGAACAGGCAAAACTGCGTCAGTTCGGTCTTACCAGATGCACGCACATACACGGAACAATTTTACAGTTCATTTTGAGTTGTGGTTGTGAATTATGTACGTTCAGTCAGTCCGGCCGCCTTCGGCGCGTTGTCTTATATATAATCAGACCAAAATACCCACACACGATACAATTCTCCCTTCAGTTCCGCCTGATGGATAAAATATATCCGGTCAGGCGGAACTGAAGGGAGAATCGTTCGTGTATGAGAGCTTTAAAGGTTTTCCGAGGTCTCCTTGTTTGCCATTTTTCTCCTTTTCCTTCTATTTACTAGGGCTGGCGATTCCCAAACTTAGACAATTTACTCTCGTAACATGTAAATTTGTAAATGATAAATAAAGCTATGATGGAACGCATTCAGGAGGGCTCGAATCTGCGTGAGCTTTGCATTTTTATTAAATACCATTTGGCGTGATTTGTAATAAAAATCGCCTAAAAGCAAATTTCGCTCAGTTTAACGATCATTTCAACAACACCCAAATTTGGCTTCCTAATGAAATTATGTCTTGAAGCAAATAGCTCACAATGGTACTGCTAAATCACCCCTAGTTTGTGGGTTCGAAGCCTACAATGATCTTGAACAAAAACACCATGTATCAGCCACAACAAAGCGCACGGAAACAAGATTTAAATATTTTGTATCCATTTACATATAAAATTAATTTCAAAATGTCATAATCAGTAAAATAAAACCCAGTATTATTTAAATTTAATTTAATATTTTACCCCGAGCAATAATTATCTAGGACAACGTTCAAAGACCATAACTAATTTCGCATAAATCAAAACTGACCATGCAAGTAACTGGCTACTCACATTTAACGGTACAACAAAAAAGCTATTTAGCAGTGGGCCCTAGCGCTGCCATTAGGGCAAGTACAGACACTGCTGCTTATTAAAAATGTGGCCTGAATATCAAATTGCTATCTTGCTATTGTGTAGCGCCCTAAATCATACGGGTACACCGGCTACCCCTTGGATTATGAGCGATTTTTTTGTAGAGTAGTTACAATGGCAGAGAATTAACACAGTCGAATTTTAAATTCTTTTTCTCAAACATGCCGATAATCCTATCCTACTACTCCTACTATCCTACTTAATATTATCCTAGTTTTAATATTATAAATGCAAAAAAGTGTGTCTGTTGGTTTGTCCTTCTTTCACGCAGTAACGTAGCAACGAATCGACGTGATTTTTGCCATACATATAGTTTATGGACCGGAGAGTAACATAAGCTACCTTTTATACAGGAAAAATGTACGGTTCCTGTGGGAACGTGGGTGAAATCCGCGGGCAAAAGCTAGTAATAAATACATGTCATTTTGGAATAAGTAACAACATTAGTAACAATAAGTGATAAAGGGGTCACTCAAACTCGATTTTAATAAAATAGAATACATAATATTTTAAAATAAAGCATGTTTGATAAATATATTAATCGTGATTCAAGATATAATATTTTCTAATAGATACTTTGTGTTTTGTTGCAATTTGCAAGACCAAATCCAATTTGACAATCGTGGTGGCTGTCAAATCACATCATGAACATGAAGTCAAATCAACTTATTTGTTTGTTATATACGTTTGTTTTCTCGAGTTTTATTGTAATTTTACCAAAGACCATGTTTCAAAATGGACCTTGACGATGCTGGCCCGAACATGGATTCCGTTTCCGAATTACGCGACAACCCTAGCTCGAACTTGGACTCAATACTGACTCATGATGACGACCCCGGCTATCGCATACGCCAGAGTTCTTCCCAGACCGCTCAGTTAGTTTAGTAGACATTCACACCGAGTGAATTGTGGTAAAGATGTCACATGGCTGCGTCGCCGTAAATTAAATATTGAAATAATGCGCTTTCTAATGATAGAGCAATGTCGAATTTTATCATGTTTTTTCCAACTAAAATACCAACCAATCAGTTAAGGACGTTGTATACTATCACTTCCATGCCTATATTTTTTAATGTAGACAATCATGGCCAAAATGCCCTTAGAAAATGGACCTGCGCCTTTTATTAGCAAAATGCTTAATTCGATCAGTGGTTGCCATAATCAGTTAAACCGTCCCCAAAGAGCATTTAACCTTTTGGTTATATATAGTTTTTACGTAGTTTAGTGAATATTTTCTTATTGTTGAAACTAAAAATCTTAATCAAAGAAATCTTAAAATCAAATTAAAGGTTACCAATTTTACTATAATTTATTTAGCTGCTTCTGCCTTTTCGCTGCTCTATACAAAACTAAGGACGAGCACAAACATTATCAAGGGGCTCTACAGTGGCCCTCGAACTATTGTTTGTTTTTTTTACATAAATAAATTCAGTTGTCACATCTCAGATGATAAATGGTAGCACTGACACGCTGGTCATATGGCGAATAAGGGATCCACTTGTTCGTTAGTTAGGTTGTTTTAATATTTTAGGGGCTGGTAGAAATATGGTGCGCATTTTTACCGGGAGATAGTTTTTATTGTCATTTTCGTTGTACGATTGTTATACTTGGTAAATATCCCGTATCTATTGATAGAAATTGATGGCAGAGCTTTCCATCAAAGGTGCCACTGCCTAATTAATGTACCTATAATTACTTTATAACTATACATTATAGTGGCCTTTGGATCATTTAAGGGCGCTGATGTGTATTCATTTTAGTATTTATATACTGCATAACACAGAAACTGTTGACAAATTATGCTGAAAACTGTAAAAAAAATAGTGATTTTTGGTTGCGGCGCACAAAACATGAATTTCAACGAAGCGTCACAAATTTCACTACTTTACAACTAACCCAATTAGAAACCTGTTTTTGCACCTGAAAAACAAGCGAAAATCATTGCCGAATAATCCAAAGTATACCAAAAACCGTAATCAGTTATGAAGACGTTAGGAAGCGTTAAATAAATAATGAGGTTCCGAATCCATTTGCATCGCTTTTTCGCATTTTTCTGCTCCATTAGGCATACCTATGGCGCACAGCCAATTTGGAAATTTTGAATAAGTAACGCGCTCCCGACCGAAATATGAAGCAGAGAGTAAGCTAAATAGATATGTTGGTCGTTGTGTTCATGATGAAATATTGCCTAAATCCAAATGTGGTAGATGTATAGTATTATGCCGATATTAGTATCTAGTTAGTACTTAAATACAATGTAAAGTACCTTTTGTTTTTTTGGAGGGGAAATCTTCTGAAGATGCTCATAATATGTATGTTAATTTATTAATATGTATAAATGACACTTTAGTTAGGCCTTCGGAGTAGGTATAATTTTGTTAATTGGATAATATTTTAAGAAATTGTAATGTAAATTTTTTGCGAGCCCTGGAGCTTGCAGAGTATAATAATTAAAAAAAAAGACGCTCAGCTGCTTTCTAAGGCAGCCGGGCATTCGCAGCCATTACCTCTTCCAACACAAATAAAAATAAGTTTAGAATAAATTAGAAGTATTTAGGTACAATGTATGACTTAGATGACTGACCTATTTGAAATGATGATCAGAAAATAATAGTAGCTACCAAAACCGTACTTCTCTCTGAAAGAGCAGTAACTGTAGCCAGTAACTTTTTTATTCTTTGCCCACATCCACAGAGCAAAGAAAATTCTAAGCACATTATGACGAGTTACCCGCGCTTTATCAAACCAACCGTGCCTCAAACATCATAACACTGGCGCGGGAAACTCACCTTAATTTCCCATACACCTACACCATTATAAACATTCAGAAAATATAGCGCACTTTTATTCAAGCTTTTGGTATAGTAGAAATCGAGAAGTATGTTATCTCCATAGAGCGTTATATACCGAAACTGCATGTATGTGTGCGAACGAGTTCGCACACACAGCAAGGGGAAATCTCGGACTGCTAATACTGTGCTGTGGAATGTGGATATTGTGGATGGATATTGACCTTCTGGTGCGTGTGTATAGGCCGCGTTATAAGTTCTCTGCTTTATGGCCGGCCATAGAAGTGTTTTGCTGTCAAAATGACCATGGTTTTGCATCAAGCGCAGATGACGAGGTATTACGCACGCGTGGCTTGAAGTAAAAACATCATCATAAAAACTTTTGTTAGTGGGAGGACTAACTCTTCTGCGAGTGTCCGTCTGGGTTGTTACCACCGCTTTGCTCGTGAAGTCTGCCGCCAAGCAGTAATGTGCAAGCATTACTGTGTTCCGGTTTGATGACCAGAGTATCCAGTGAAATTACTGGGCTTATGAGACTTAATACCTAATGTCTCAGGGTAACGAGCGCACTGCAGTGCCGCGCAGGCCTTTATGTTTCAAAGTTCTGGGCGGCACTGCAATTGTTATGGGCCGGCGTTATGCTTACCATCAGGCAAACGACCAGCTCGTCTCGTTACCAAATAACATTTAAAAAAAAATAACAAAAATCCACAGAATAGACAAAAACGACTAGAACACGGCCAGATAGTGCTGTCTCTTTCACTCTCTCGAATACAATGATTAGCGTTCGGACTAGATTTTCACCAAGCACCACATTAGACCGTATACGTTATGCGTCAAGCGGTGGTCGTGGTTTTCCATGGTTTGCGCGTGGTACGTGATTGATGCTTCTCCATCAATCATGCATTGCGTCTAATGGGCCCTATGAAGTTAACACACTTTTCTATTTCTACTATGGTTTTGGGTCGTTTTTTTGTAAGTCCTGTTACGTTGTCAGTTACTGCCGACGTTTTTCATAGTTCCCGTTAGTTGGTCTTATCTTTTACCCATTTTCGTGACGTGTAGAACGGTTTTTAAAAACTGACTTGTCTGTTAGCCTGACTATTAAAATTTCGCGGTTTTATTTTTTGCAATTTGCACAGCTATGTTGGTGAAAGAGAAAGTTTTAATTTAGAAAGGTTTATAAATTGTTTTTAGATTGAGATTTCTATTGATAGGTTAAAAAGAGAACAACGATTTTTTTGAATCAATAAATGTTGAAGGTTATATATATTTATGAGGTTCTGCAGGTAGAATTAAAAGCTTTGTTTATCAACCCGGAACACAAGAATGCTTGCACATTACTGCTTGGTGGCATGGTAGCAGTCTACATGAGCGGAGGTACCCACACAGATGGATACTCGCAGAGGAGTTCTACCACTTCGTGGAGCCACGTTCCTAGTAGCCCCTTATTCTCTAGATTCAGGGAAATCAAGTTAGTTAGCAGATAGTAGTTGGGATGTGCGCCCCAACTAGTAACTGCACGAGTATGATTATCATTGAAAGTTTATTAATCCTAAAATATTGAACCCACATTTTGGAAAGGCAAGTTTTTTTATGTTTTTTGGTAACGAGACGAGGTGGTCGTTTGCCTGATGGTAAGCATAACGCCGGCCCATAAAAATTGCAGTGCCACCCAGAACTTTGAAACACAAAGGTATTAAGTCTCATAAGCCCAGTTATTTCACTGGTTACTCTGCTCATCAAACCGGAATACAGTAATGTTTGCACATTACTGCTTGGCGGCAGACTTCACGAGCGAAGCGGTGGTAACAACCCAGACGGACACTCGCAGAAGAGTTAGTCCTCCCACTAACAAGTGTCAAGTGTCTAATAACGGTAAAATCTCAATGTAAAGAACTTACTTCAAATGTATACTACTTAGAGAAGATGTCATGTTTAATATATTCTCAGCATGAATTAACATTCAAAATTATCACTTCCAGAGAAACGTCGCCAACAGTACAAAGAAATATACAGAAGTTGCGGTCAACTCTTTATACAAAAAATTGAATACAAGAATTATTACCTATTTGTTTAGTGAAATGTGTCGCTAAAGATGTAATATTAATGACTATTGTCAAAATGTTTGTGGAATCATGTTCACAGCATGTCATTGTATTGTGAATTTGTCACACAGTATAGACGCAGGTAGTCTGGCGATAGTTTCTATGGTTCAAAGGATTAAAAATATTTTTATATTCTTGTTTCAGGATAATTGGTGAGAGAACGGATGTACAAAGTGGCGTTGTCTGATAGCAAATCTTTGAATAGTAGAGGTCAAATTTAGCTTGCATGATTTGACCAGTAAGTAAAAAAAGGCACAAGGCAAGTTAAAAAAGTTTGTAAAAAGGCGTTGGTTGGGTTAGTTTTCAATTACAACCGTGAAACTTCAGTGCGATGTTTTATTAGAACTAATTCGAATCGATAATATTATTGCTTCGTAAAATATCCGTTTAGAACTTCGCCTACATACTTAAAAATAAATTAAACAAAAATCTCCTTCGAAAGAATAACATAGGTACAGGAATCGGTTGACCAAAATCTGATTCCGAATTATTTAAAATACGAATAGACTTCTTTCAAATGTCAACAAACTTAATTTATTACACAAGCTAGAAGCCCCAATTGTGACCGGAAGTACTGATCATCAAATCACCTACTGTTTAACACGTTTCTTGTTAAGTCTTCAAGGTGCTTAACTCAAGTAGGTATCTTTATTTCTTATACTACTTCACACCCACTTAAGAATCACATGGCTGAAAAAAACTTCACAACCACGAAACATCAAAATTCGCCAAAACATAAACAGATTTCTACATCCGCTGGACACATCTGCAAGTTTTTGTCACGGGCATTCCCGTTCCTTCATAGAAAAGCAATCGGCTAGTCGTAAACGTTAAGGGTCTAAAAGGCCCCCTAGGGGGTATCTAAAGGCAGGACGATGTTTCTTGACACTGCCGGAAAAAGTACCCGTTGGTAGCCCTTAATCCCGTACTGGTGTCCGGGGGGTTATAAGGGTAGAAAAAGTGTAATTTAAAGCTGACTTAGGGTTTCGAATTAAAATGAAGAGGCAGTGTGCCCTTGCTACGTGATATGCCGTTTCAAGTTTTCTATGAAATAATGAGGAGAGAAGCTGTATCGTCCTGCATGTAAGCGAATTATGGCTCAGTGAAGTTATTCGCCGATACGAGGGTCATAGGTACGACTCCTACAAAACTCCTCTATAGGTTTCAGTAAAGAAAAAGGTCTTCTCGTGACCACGATTAATGCAACTTGATCGAAACATCGAGGTAAACCTGTGTTTTTATCGCGATTAAGTCACAATTTTTTCGAATCGCGAAAGTTTAAAATAAAAACATCGTTTTCAACCACAAACCATCGTCAAATAATTATAACACAATCTGCCGCCAAACAGTAATGTGCAAGCATTAATGTGTTCTAGTTTGATGAGCAAAGCAGTAGTGAAACCTTACCCAATGTCTCAGGGTAACGAACGCACTGCAGTGTCACGCAGACCAAGACAAGAGATCGAGTGGCAATATGGTTTATTCCGGAAATCCCCCATGGCCGTCCCTCACGTGGGGGATTTCAGGCCTTTTTCCTGATATCCCCCTAAAATTGTTATGGGCTTGCGTTATGCTTACCATCACGCAAATGACGCACTCATCTCGTAATTCAGTAGCATAAAAAAAAACTAGAAATCCAGTCAGAAAATCATTTACCTATTATCCTGACTTGAGATCCAATCCTCATTCTATGTTTAGCATGTTTTTAGCTCCGATCGGGTCTAAAGATTTCGATGAACATCGCAAACTGCCGATTTGATGGGTCTGGACACCTATATCTATCCCATCTATCTATTTACATATACCTTTTTCAAAAGATAATTGAATTGAATGATACTTAATTTGAATTTCAGTGTATGTCAAAAGTCATACATTCAAAAAATTCGTATGTATGTAAACACACAGCAAATTTAGGTCCAAAATAATTTTTTTTATTAATTCAATATATTTAAGAATAGTATAGTACGTATTTATCAATCACTAACAACGCATTAATAAACCAATCAATTATTCAATATTCACGTCAGTTCTCCTATGCAAATGATTTCCCTGCAGGCCACCGGCGCCGCTCTAGCTTGCAACAACCAATAGATCTACCTACAATTTTGTATTTGTAGGTTCTGTCCGTGTGTTTACTTGACGTGGACAGTACCGCCTCTGAAACCTTGTTCCAAAATGTGGCAAGTGAAAGAAAGATCTTATTGATATGTCGGTATTTATTTTGTCGACTACTGGAACACAAACCATATTTTATTAAAGAGTAAAATCTATAAGTCTGATGTGGGTGTTTCTTGTTTTTACCCAATGAGTCAAACGCTATCCTTTGACCATTACACCGCTTGATCTTAAGTGATCACAGGTATTACACCCTAAACCCAGATTTAGTCCTATCCCCGGATAGGACTGACTCAGTCGATACAGAAAGATGTACAGAAAATGTCTTTGACACAAAATTAGAAGTGTTATTTACCTTATAATTTTGTACACAAAGAAGATTGAAAACAACGGGATACACGTGTTTAAAAATACATAAATAACCAGTGATTAAGAAAAGTAACCGATCTTGAGTTCGCGCTCAAATCAGAAAGTCCCCGTACTAAAATAGTTTCTCGATATATGTAACGAATAGAGTTGCGGCGAAAAGAATTTTTTTCAGCATGAATCCGACTGAAGAAACAATTGACAGTCAGCTGCCGGAATACGCGACTCAACTTGATGGAGCTAATACCCTGATCTAATGAGAACTACTTAGAAAAAACTTCCTGTGACATTGTGCAAACATTGTGCTGCTACCATGCCATGGTTGCAGCACAATGTTTTCCTGCACCGAAAGCTTAAGTTAATTATAAGAAGTATTCGAACCCTAAGATTGGAGTTAATCCAATGTGAAATGAACGACGTTCACATGATCGGCACTTCTAGATCTAAATTTGACAGCAGATATCAAAATTGTCTCTCGAATAATTCAAAGTGAACTTCGGTTCTTGAAATTTCTTCGGTTAAACCTAGTTCATAGTTAACTTCGGTTTAAAATTGTTGGTGATTCACTAATGGTGGCCATCACTTGATAATATTTTTTTTACTAATTTTTTGAGTCAGCTTATTGTTTGATTATTATTTACAGTAATTACGATAGGATGTGGTTTATTTCACAAATATTCGTGTGAAATTACATATGTGAAGATTTATAAACATTCCGTCAAAGATACAAACAGATGAACGATCACTTTGTCTTACTTAACTTCAGAACAGTGCCGACCGGGTATAGAGGTAGGCTTGCGCGTACAATAGGTAACCTAATTGTGATGCTTCGATCTAGATTCCATTGTTCCACTTAAGGAATGCCAGGAAGCGGAGTTCTCTTTGCTGATCGCTGTGTGGATTAGAAATCAGAATTTAATTCCATTTACATACATACGAAACAGCACTTTGTATAGATTTTTTATACTGTAATATAGGTAAAGAGACGAGTGAGTTGTTTGCCTGAGGGTTAGCATAACGCTAGCTCATAACAATTGCAGTGCTACTGAGAAGTTTGAAACACAAAAGTTTGCGTGGCACTGCAGTGTGCTCGTTGCCCAGAAACATTAGATATTAAATCTCAGAAGCCCAGTAATTTCACTAACTGCTTTTTCTCATCAAACCGGAACACAGTAATTCTTACACATTACAGCTTAGCGGCAGACTATACGAGTCAAGCAGGGGTGAGCCAGATGGACACTCGGGTAAAGTTAATATTATGATTAGCTATAACTGAAAGTTACGCTTATGATACGTCATTAGGTATTCTCTCGCTTTGCGTTATCTTTGTTATTTTATTTGTATCTTACTCAAGACGTAGTGATGCATGATTTGCAGTGCAAAGAACACGTCTTGTTCCAAGTACATACAACGCTCCATCCATCATATATCTTAAGCAGCCAGCAATATTTTTACAGCACAAGTCTCTAGGCACAACGGCGGGGCGTGGCCTCGAGTGGGCGTGGCGAGGGGCGGCCCTCTGGGACCTCCCAGGGCACTCCAAGGCATCAGGCCCGACAACTTGTTTGTTGTTCTTGATATTAGTCATTTGGTACCTAACTTCTGTTATGCGTTGGCTGCCAATTTTGGCATGATGTCGTGAAAAAGTAAATGTCTTTAGGGAAATGAAAAATTGTCGTGCTGGTTTATTTTGGTGTTTTACTTACCTGTGCGGGTATTTCGCCATGTGTTTTATCTTTGGTTTTTTAGATTGATATGGTGAATAGCCTGAACTACTTGGAAAAGAAAACATGTATCTTGAGCTGTGGGCGTATTCTAATTTAGTTATAAAATAAACAGTGTACATACGACAAGGATTTACTTAATAATACAAACATGACCGCAGTCATAGACCAAGGTCTGGTATACGTACGTCATACACCTATCTAAACACAAATGTTTGCTACGTTTTCATAAAAAACAAATTAAAATACCCATTACCTTGTGTATCATTTGTACACTCGCCCACAGTGTAAAGGTAAATGATAGGACAAAATAAAGTCATTGATATAGACAATCATATTTAGATATATATACTTATCTACTCAGACTAGGTATAGTATACTTCAGTATAGATACTAGGAAGAGCAAAAACTATAGATAAGAAGGAAGAAAAATAAAACATTGATTTTACAAACAATGAACATCAATAGTGTAAGTTAGTTCGCCTGTCGATCTTACAGTTGTATTTTCGGTAGGTAAAGCTAAATTTTTATAGGGATATAGAGTGAGTGTGGTCGAGCGGGAACTTGTGCGACTTTCTATCCGACGCACCATAGTTCGAATCTTGACTCGGCCCGCATCAATGACTTATATCAAGTTATTTGCGGATTTATCACACTCGTTCTAAAACGGTGAAGGAAAACATCGTGAGAAAAACCCACAAGTTTAAGAACCACAAAGTCGAGGACATGTGACATCCCCCAAGCCGCACTGGGCCCGCGTGGTGGATTTTGGCCTATACCTCTCTCTTTCTAAGAGAAGGCCGGTATCCCAGCAGTGGATGGGGGCGTAAGGGGCAGCGTAGACGCTTATGCAGACGTACGTTTGCTTGTCAGAATAACAACGCTTTTGCGTCAAGCGCGGATTTCGTGATACTCGAAATGCGCGCTTGACGCAAAAGCGTTGTTACTTATTCTGACAAGCAAACGTACGTTTGCATAAGCGTCTAAGCTGCCCCTAAGAGGCTGATAATGATATAGGCGTAGTGGTCAGGCATTTTCCAGACATGCCGCGTACTTTACATTTGAAGTGTATGTATTTTTTTGTATGGAAATTTTGAATGACGTATTTCTCACAACTTGACGACAACCATGGTCCTAATCACCCTTTTACGGGATAGCATACCAATTTAAACTCACCCTGTATAATATTTATCTGAACCTTGTGTTTACGGAATTTTGTGCGTACAAATAATTGCAACAATAATTAACGATATAATTGCTTTTAAAAAAGCGGGAAACGATCGCTACACCTATATGAAATTTCATCCTCCATTTTTCCACCTTTAGTGTAGTAATTATTTATAAAATTTATAGAAGGGCCAGCCTTGATATATACACCAAACTCATGAAAAAAAAACATTTAAATCGATTGGCAAATGGCGGAGAAAAATACATACGAATTGAGAATTATCTTAGAACGCTTCTCCTTTTTCTGAAGTCGGTTAAAAAGCATCATGATGCAAACTTAGCTTGATGGTTGGTTATTTGCCAATTTTTTTTTCCTTGTTTAGTTTATTACTTGACTATCAGGGCTCGGGCCATTTTACTAAGCAAATCGTTTGAAAATTTCGTCGCAAAATGATCACTTTGATGAAGAGCATACGAAAATTAACAATGGTTTATTGATGACCGACATTGTCATAGGCGATCATAGAAAAACGATTGTGATATAAAATACTGAAACTAACTAGAGTGATCAGTTTGCGACGAAACCATTGTCATTTTATACCACAATTTGTTCGAAGATGGTGGATAAGCTTAAACTAAAAGCTAAAGCTAAAGCTAAAAATTTGTTAGTGGGAGGACTAACTCTTGTGCGACTGTCCGTGAAGTCTGCTGCCAAGCAGTAGTGTGCAAGCATTACTGTGTTCCGGTTTGATGAGCAAAGTAGCCAGTGAAATTACTGGGCTTATGAGACTTAATACGTAATGTCTCACGGTAACGAGCGTACTGCAGTGCCGCGCGCAGGCCTTTGCGTTTCAAAGTTCTGAGTGGCACTGCAATTGTTATGGGCCGGCGTTATGCTTACCATCAGGCTAACGACCAGCTCGTCTCGTTACTAATAACATAAAAAAAAACTAGATTAGAACTGGCTCTCGAGTTCAGCTGCCGGCATACCTACACCGATATACGCTCGGTCACAGATTTTCAACTTGAATTTGGTTGTTAGAAATGTGAGCTCTAGGAACTGCTCTACCACCAAGCTATAATGGTTGCATCTTGATGTTTTCCTTCACTGAATGCTCAAACTCATTGTTCTCGTCTGGGTCAGCTGCCATCTATCACCCATTAGGTACCTACAAGTGTGGTCTGATCGTCGCAATTTGGAGCCAGATAATTTCAAGTTTAACAATGTTCCAAAGCTTTTCGCTCAATAATCAGATGAGATAAGTGGCCCTACATGAGACGAATAGAAAATGCTCTATCGGGTAACTTTGTATGTCTACATTTTTTCTTTCAAATTCTCTGTGGAATTTAAACCTTCAACCTTCACAGAACCTTCGAAAGTAACGGACGCAGCGTAAAAATCGTATTTTTTCTCTGTATTGCCATTCTATGAAAACTAACTCGAGCTAATTATTATACCTAATCATGAAAAAGTAGCTGACATTGGCAGTACAGGTAATGAGATTTTTTATATATAAGTGCGTTGTTGTTCACATATTATTATGACAAAGCAATTACATCATAATTGATGAGGTGACAAAACCTCATCTCCCAAGCAGTTAAAGTCAATTCCCACAGAAATTTCATCATCGTCGATCTAAGTTGGGTTTAATAAGTAATACTAGCGCTATGGGCCGTCCCTGAGCTCAACAGGGTTGGTCCAGCGAGATATTCTGCGTCTCATCTATTTCGCCATCCCTTATCCACGCGCGGTCTCTACGGGAAACCTCACAGCGAGGCAACGAGCACTCCATTACAATGAAACACGTCGATAAACTCACACGTGTACTGGCAGAAATAATTTAAAAAAAGAGAAATAAATTTTACGGGAAAGTTTTAAATTAAGAATCGTTTAAGAAAAAATTATAATGTATGGTGAAGTTGGTGTGCAAGTGGCGCCACCTGTGCAGGTCTTGCCGTCCCGCTCTGGAGGCGAGGGCGTGTCCCCAGGGCGCCTCCCACAGTCCGCGGGGACGGTCGGGGGCGCCGCGATGCCGGGCACTCGGCGGCGCGCTCCCGCGACGCTTGTTAGTGTTCCGCAAATCCGCAGCGGGATCGCCCGCACAACCGGGACTCGCTCCCTATACGCACATACGATAACGCAGAGCCGCCTACCGGATAGTTGAGTACTTGCTGTAACTTTGAAAAAATATTGGCTGCTTTTTCTAACGAAACAGTACGATCGGATTTTGTATTGATAAACTTGGCATTTCTTTTTGAAATTAGAATGTGATTTCGACTGTGTTTTCTTTAAACTATCACTAAACTTTTCCTCATTAAATTTAAAATAAAATTCGGATAATTATTATTAAATACTGCCAAAAAACAAAACAACAAAACGGACGCGAAAAAAATAATAAAATTAACTCGTCGACTGCTTACGTGGGGCACTGGTGACCCATCTCCTGCCGCTACGATCCAGAGCGCTCGCGGGGCGCGTACCAGTGTCGCGAGACGGGTGTCGCGATTCGGTCGGACGAGCTCAACGCGGCGGCGGGCGGGTACACCGGCTCGCCGTGGCCGCCGCTCGAGTTAGACCCCGTGGGATGGGGACGGAAGCTGTATCCCTCTGGAGCGCCGAGGTCTTCAGGTATGTACGCTAATACCACTATCATTACGCAAAGTCTTCGTTGAGGTTAGTGTTAACATATTATTTGCCGAGATCCAAATTGTCATGTTTCGCATTCACGAATGTTTATTGACCATCGGTGGAAAGCTATTTTCATATCACTTATTAGGGGTGGTAGGTATAGTTAGTCGTTTTTGGTATTATAAAAAAATTAGGTTTGATGTAAAAGTTTTCAAAAGAGTCAAGTTACGTTGGTATGGTATCAGATGATAAAAATATGTACATACATACGTAATTTATTAATACGTAATTTAATAAACAGTACCTAATTAAAGATGTTAGATCTGTTGTGTGTTGATATATTTCAGGCGTTTATTTGGAAACCATACCTATGTAAAAGACCGTTGATAAAAGTAATTTTATTTTCTACTTACAAATTTTAGCTTCCATTGTATAGAAAAATAGAGAGTTAGATTGAAAAAAAATATTAAAAAATTAACTGGAATATTTTTGACCAAATCAAGTATCAATGTTTTCAAACTGATTTGCTCAAAAAAATTCGATTGTCATGAATTCCTTTATAATGGGCTATAGACTGATCCATACCAAGTTTGGAGTAAAATGCATAGATGGCGTTACCGCAATCATTGTTATAATTTCGTCTGTTTTATCTCTGAGTTACTCTTGTTCCTATGCAAATATTAAATAAATCCGTTTGTACAGATTGGTTTTTGTTACGTTTAAGCCAAGTTATGAAGATGTTAGCGTGGAAAGTGTTTTGTAGATAACACTTTTTTTGGTCAGTATCATAGTTAGTTAGTATCTAAGTATATAGTTAGTATCATAGTTTTGCAAACATGTAAAATATTTTTGGTTCTACATTTAAATAGATCAAGCCATGTAAAGATATTTTTTCTTTCTTTATTAATCAATATTAACAAGATTCAGTATTTGGAAATTGCTTTATCGCGTTATTAAAAGAAAATTGTTAGTACCTACTTACAAAAAAGTTTTTTATTAAAATGAAATAAATATTTGCACACTGAAGATTATAATATTATAATTTTACTACATGCATGACAATAAATATTTAATCTGGCTGGTTCGTAAACTAAATGAAAAGTAATTTGCTATAATTTAGTATGTGGTTTAGAAAAAAATAAACTAATGTGCTCAAAAATTTTTGGTAAAAGCAAATACTGGCCGATGACACTTTTTATGTACATTTTGTACTAGCAAAATGTACATAACATACTATTGTACATTTTTTGTGTGGTTTTACCATTTTGCGTGTTGTACATTATAAGCCGGAACCTTTTATTTGTATGAACGCATAATCCTTAGTTACTTCAGTTTCAATTTGAGTATTAAAATATATCAAAATCGAATGTAAGTCGTGCAAAGAGAATTCTGTTTTTAATTTACCTACATTTACGTCGGAACTGTGAGTTTCGTTGGTTTTCCCGAGATTCCTGATTTTCTAGAACGTGACATTTAAATAGATTGAAAATAATTTGACAATAATTGATAATATTTCTTTACAGAAATTTAAATCTACTTTTAAGAAATCATTAAACTAAGATTTCATTCTTGAACTATTTTTATGAAGAAAAAAAAAACAAGTCGTGGCATGTAAGCGCCAGAGTTAAAGATGGCAATGATATTTTATACCGCAAAACTCTTCAGCTAATCCATAATATAAAAATTTAATAACGTGTTTTACGTTCACTGGCAGATAGCTGATGTTATAAGGAGTAACATAGGCTACGTGAGCGAAGCCGCGAGGCACAGTTAGTTTTACACTTATATGATATTTATTATTCGGCCTGCCTAGCCTGGCTAGTCTGTCATCTATCTATAGATACGCATTAATGTGTGGTTTAAATATATGTAGATAATTGACCTAAAAACTTCACGCTTTAATCTATTAAATAAAACTTTAAAAAGTTAATTTTACCATATAGCTAAAATCAAAGTGAGGCTATTTTATTATTTTGTATTTAATTTATCTCAAGTGACACATATTTTATTTTGCTTGATGTAAGAAAATATTATAAATATTTTATTGTCACCAAAAGGGAGTGGTTTTCTTTCAAAGTCCATTTTCTTCTTTGTTTTGTGGTTAGAAAATGTTTTATCATCACAGGTGGCCTGATGTTTGGCCTCCATCATCAGGAAGCGGCGGGGGGGTTGCACGCGCAACCTCGCGGTCCTGTCACCTCGCTGAAAGAAGAACCGCTAACAAGAGCATGGATGACGCCGAGCTCGCTAGTTGACAATACCAAGTAAGTCCTTGCTAACATAATTATTTGTACGTCTGATAAATTACGTCGTCTAATTAGACTCAATACCTCTAACTAGGTGGAAGGTCTAACTCTTCTGCGTGGGTTCGTGTCTGGGCTGGTACAACCGTTTTGCTCATGAAGTCTGCGCCAAGCCGTAATGTGCAAGCATTACTGTGTTTCGGTTTGATGAGCCAGTGAAATCACTCGGCTTATGTGACATAATACCTAATGTCTCAGGGTAACGAGCACAGAGCAGTGCCGCGCAGTCCTTTGATGTGTTTCAAAGTTCTGACTGTCACTGCAATTGTTAGAGGTCGGCGTTATGCTTATCATGCGGCAATCAACCAGCTTGTCTCGTTATCAAAGAGTAATTAGGAACTATGATAGTAGACAATACCCAGAGATTGAACATAAGTTATGTGCGGATTATTCACACTCGCTCTAAAATGGTGAAGGAAAACATCGTGAGGAAACCCGCATGTTCAAGAACCACAAAATTCAAGGAGATGTGGCATCCACCAAGCCGCACTGGGCCCGCGTGGTGTATTATGGCCAATACTTCGCTTTCTGAGAGAAGGCCGGTGTCCCAGCAGTGGGAGCGTAAGAGGCTGATAATAATGTTAGCATTTGACCTCTATTTCACCTGATCTTAAGCGATTATGTGCTCGAAGATCCTGTGTATGCTAAACTTAGACTAGAACTGGCTTACAAAATGTGATATAAGTCTAAAATTGTTTCCCAAATTATTACAAACAACGGTCAATATGAGCCAAACTTCAACAACTATACAAGCAGACTATCGAAGGGCACGGATAAGTCGCCCTTATTTACACTATATCTATAAACCTTTTAGTACGAAAAGAGCAACAACGAACCACACTGCAGCTTATTAAACACCGACAATTGTATTAGCAACCGGATAAACCGAAACAAATGTCTGCCCGGTTTGACATTAAATAACCGAATGAGATTAAGTTCGGTTGGCGAGGGGAGTCCGATTGGGATGGAACGGTGGCAGGGCGCCTGTCAATCGTGCTTGAGTATTTTGGCTTTAATACTGGTATGAAAATTAAAAAATAGACTTGGTTATGTTGTCTCAAAAATCTGTGACAATTTTTATGGCGCGATGTGCTACTTTGCTGCATTTTATAGCGTTCAAAATTATCTTTGCATCCATTGTCGGCATTAAAATACGCTGCGGATTTTGTCCTTTTCAACTTTTCATCATCACTTGGTATGTTTAACATCTTTCTATTTTCTTTGACTTGATATCCTTTGTTTCCTGGCACAATAAACTAAGTGACTTGATTTTCTTCATGGTTGAACTTACAACCGACCTATGTGACTAATTTTTCATGTTATAGTCCCTTCGTACTCCCAGCCAGATAGTCCTTGTGGTACTTTGAGTATTTACAAGTGATCAGCCCATAAATCATAAAGCGAGTCTTTCTTTTTTATCTGAGCTTGAAACGCGGCTGTATTATTTCGACAGGACAGTCATTTACGATCTATATCAAAACTAAAACCATACCTGTTTATCCTTCCAATAATAAATTTAATTCCTAAATAATACTTCATTTAGAGCCCAAATAAACAGTTTACTTTAAGCATTAAGCAAAGAAGTAAAACAAATACGTTACTCGACACCATCTGTACCTTTATCGCATCACATAACACTCGATCACGATGACTACATTATCTCGGGGCGGTGTCCAATAATGGGCGAGCAAATTTTCGCTGATAATGAAGCGGGAACAAGTGTATTCATATACGGAAGGGCGGGATAAATCATAGCGCAATGCGTTCGGCGGGATGTCACTATAAGCCGTATTGAGTAGCAAAACTCAAGTGAATTAGTGTATTTTTTCGGTTCACCTTTAGCCTTTTGCATAGACTGATGGTGATCGAGTGATAATTCGTGTGATTACCGTGTTGAGCGAGTTGAATTTGTATATAACATGTCAACAATTTTTTTAACTGCTTTTTTGAGAGAAAACTGACATGTTCAAAAATCACACAATACAGGACATCTGATATCTAACACGCAATAAACCTACATCCTCACTATCTAAACCAAAATCTTACTCCGCTATCATTTAAACAGTCCATAAACATAGCTCGCAAAATTTCAAAGCATACTATGTTAGTGTGCGTACAACGAATACAGCTGCATGAGAAATGCTTATTAACTGCTCTGTACAACGCTTTACCGGCAAGTTTTGGTTATGACCATACCCGTATCTGTAACAGTTACAGCTTCCAAATTTCGACTGCCTGATAATGAAGCAAGTGCTATTCTATACCATAAAGGATAAACAGTGCATTTTCTGCTATCAGCAAGTGTCTATTATGAGAAGGATGGCAGTATAAGAACACTGCTATTCTACATCAAAAATAACACTTTTATGGCTTAGCCTCATTCATTCATGGCTGTTATGCTCCTGTCCGCAGCAAGCGTTTTGTTTTTACCTTCATTTTATGGATGGCTTGCGAGTAAAAGTCTTTGCCGGATTTTTGTTCCATAATTGCTACAATCTAGGGGTTTAGTAAAATGAAAGTGAACACGTTTCTTTTAGGAAAACTTTCTACTAAATGTGTCATCAGCTCCATAGAATTAGAAAGCATAATATTGCTACAGATTTTGGTATCTTGTGTTACACACAGCGACGGAATTTCATAATATTTCTCTGCACCAACGCAATGCGTTATCTGTACATGATGTTTTACGATGTTAATAAAGTAAAGTTCTAACATTCGTAACTACTTATACCTATTTATAAACTTCTCAAAAATGTTGCTATCAACGCGACAGACGTTCTTGCAACTGACCTAAGGTAGTAAGTGACGTTATTGATGAAATTATTAGTTTGAATAAATAGTAAAACTTTATTGCGATACTTTTCACATGGGTTCGAGTCCTTATCGGTAGCATATTTAAGAGATATTTACATAGCCAAAAATGTCAAATAAAACGATAAAAATTTGTAGTCTACCATAGAAATTTATTTACTCCTAAATAAACAAATTTATTTAGCGTTGAATAACAGATTTGCGCAACAATACTCAAGCATTTGGCTCCCTCCTGCATTATGATGATGATGTATTGATGGCCACCAACAGAATTAACGCACATTGTTTGAAGACGGAACACTTGGACATCTGTCGTTTTTTCACTTTACCGGTTTTGGTTTATAGGTAATGTTTATCTTGCATGGAGTGTTTGTATTGGGGTACTTTATTTACTAGAGATACTTGAGCATCAATTAATTAGGTCGTTTTATTAGTTAAGTGTTGACAATATAATAATATGTTTCAGATAATTATATATGTTCTACGTGTCATAGAATGGTGACTTTATCTAACGTTTGATTTTTTTGGAGCAAATATGAGTGGCGAAAATGAAACAGATTGCTTGGTTATGATTCGGACCGGTTAGTTCTTAGATGGTTGACAACAGTAGCATAATTGCAATTTCGTTGTTCCGGGCTCCGTTTTGTTCCCTGTTCTTATTGTAGACCACACTCGGTGCAAATTTAGACAGCCTTAAGATATTCAGAATCTATAAATTACCTAATAACACGAAGCTCCTATTAGTGAAAGAATTTTAGAATTGTCCGATTCTAAAATTCTTTCCAGCAGTTCGAGATACTAGCGGCAACAAACAAACAAACTTAGGTACAACAAACTTCACCTTTTTATCCACGCCTCCTCGCATCCAAGGGTTCCTCTCGATTTTGACAAAATTAATCAAATATTATTTGAATCATCAAGGAAACAAATGACAAATGCAGATAGATAGCTAGTCATCAGTGACGACAGGGTAATTTATGAACACGGCGTAGATTATTATTAACTCGCCACACCCGACTATGGCACCCAGTCATAATAGAGAAGATACTAGAAATAGTGTTTTTTCTTACGAAGGTTACTCAAAGTTTTTGAAATCAAACATTTTTGACGTGATAATATTTAGCCTGTTTCGTAAAAATACGAAAAATAAATCTGGACTCTGGCTCAAAGATTAAGTTTCAGTAAAAACCATACCGACTCAATACAGATAATACTTTGTAAACAATCACCATTTCATGAAAATCGCATAATTGCTATGAAGTTCCATCCTGATTCACTATTACCTATAAAATGAGAATCTAAATTCCATACCCGAAAACTTCTGTTCTGGTTGATGAATTGTATACTAAAATTTGCGTTCGTAAATAGTAGCCTAAAATTACAGAGTTTGTCTCAAACGTCACAATTGAGACAACGTTCGGCAATCTGTCTTAACAATTTCCCACAGCAAAAAAATCTAGTCACCGATTGACAAAATACCAGAGATTCGGGAGCGGAAAAAGCGCGACCTAATCGCACACTCGCTGCCGAAACTGGTTGCGATAAATAAAACAATGGAGTGTCGCTCGCGAGAGTATAAAATGGCAATCGCGAAACCAATTTGTTTACGCAAATTCTGCAGCGGGGCGAGATGAATGGGCGACCATGCCGTAATACGGAGCCGGGTAATGTTGTAGTGTTGGGTTTGCAATTTGGCTAGTTTAGCTGATATCGAGGTTTAAATATAAACTCACTACACATTAGTGAGTAGTGTAGTAGTGACAGCTCCATGGTCAAGTTGGTAATAATCCTGTCTGCAAAGTGGGTTCGTTCCCCGCCAGGGCAAACTGTGTGACGAGCGTAAAGTTGGCTCTCAGATTGTCTATGTATGCACTAGGCTTTCCTGCGTTACAGGTGGCACCTGTGACGTATAATTTAATGATTAAACGAACTTACCTGTAAGTTAAGTTCTATCATAATTATGTGAAGTAGTGAGTTTGAAGAGATTTTATATATACACTTGTAGTAGCACGCATAATGTCGCCTTGTCTATGCACTAAGTTCAGAGAGAGAAAAAAAAAATATGTAGGTAGACCGCACAATTTCATTATTTCGTGCGGTCGGCTGGTTCTTCATTTAGTTCAGAGCTTATCAGTTCAAGTAGATATTTCACTATTCGGGACCTATGAAATAGGTAATCTGGGTGGGCGGGATGCTATATCTCTTCAAACTCACTACTTCACATAATTATGATAGAACTTAACTTACAGGTAAGTTCGTTTAATCATTAAATTATGTTACAGTATTGAGTTTGAAGAGATTTTATATATACACTTGTAGATGTTGAGAGAAGTTGTGAAATATCTATTTCAGTTGAAAGTATTACAGAAGTAAATATATTTAATATTTCTTCAATAATTGACATAATAAATGTACTTAATCACTCAATTAAAAGGTAATGTTTCTTAAATAAACTATTAACATAATAGCTACAGTAAATTTTAGCATAAATCAATCAATTTTACTTCTAGCAAAACAATGATTTGATTCTGTATATGCTGTCTGTTATATGCCTGTTATAAAACTTGGCAAATATTGTAGAGCCGCCGGACCAACCGGCAGTCTCCCTGATAACATCCAAATTCACACCGAGCTTATGAGCTTTTGAGGTGTCTAGTACTATGTGCAGAGTACTGTGTGATATCTATTCCACAGACCCACAACGTATACTCTTTATCCATCTGCTAAGTGTTTGGTGAGAAACTTTATTATATGGTTTTTTATAGAAATAAAAATAGAGGTGTGATGATCACGTAATGCCGCTACATTACTTTTAAATAATCCGTTAATAATTAAGCCGGACCTATGTCAGGTCAGTCTCGAAAAATTGGCAGCATCAGCGTTGGCTGAGTTGCGTTTACACTTGACGTTTTTATTAAGTCAGGGATCCTAATGGAAATATCATTCCGCCAATTTTGAAAATTTCGGATATCTATTTTTGAAATAGTTTGTACTCTATGCGCTGTTACCAGCGCCAGCAGGGTAACTAGCTTCTTTAGTCATTATTTCTAAAGAATGAGATTAATTAGGAATCCAAGTGGCTAGAGTTTCAATTACTAATGTAGTATCCCAGTGGATTCATACTTAGGTAAGGGAGGGCGAAGCCTAAATATACCCTTAAAACACAGTCGTCTGTGCTTATCTGACTTCCTAATACTAAGGAAGGTGTAGATCTAAACCCATTTAGAGTGCCGTATAGCGCTCCCGATTGAAATAACTCTGTTAAAACATGAATAATAACTGGAATGTGTAAGTATCATATTACTTAATTTAATTATCTGACAGAGACGCTATTAATGTGTCTAAAGACCCGGGAGGGAGTTTTCTTATTAGAGACTCCCGCACAATACTCCGGCATCCAGGGTAATCTGCCGCTGGATCTGGCAGAAACTGGAATGAGAGATTATTAGGTCCTCAGAAGTTTGAAAAAAAAAACCAGTGGTTTAGTTTGTAAAAAACTGGTTAAATAGGGGATACCAAGGTTCAGCTGGCCATGTTGGCCCGACCAGTATGCACTTAGCTTTGTCGCTAATAATTTTCATCAATGTTTTTTTTAAAATTGTTGAGAAGGAAGGGAACCCGTTTTTACGGGTTCCTGGTTCATGGTATTTTTATACAATTTTGACCAATTCACAGAGAAAGCGTCAAGCATCAGGGTCTTTGTGCCATGATATGTATACAGGACATTTTTTATTTATTCAACTAGCAATCATGTCAATCTCTGGTAGCCCGAAATTGTTAATGATTTGCTGAAAGGCAAGATCAGATAGTTCCCATTCAATATCCGGGTGAATACACCTTGATTCAGTATCTGCTATAGTATTTTCTGTAGATGGAATGTATAGCGCTGTTATAAATAGAATTCGCGCTTCACACCATTGTCGTATATCTTTGGTCAGTTTGTGAGATGGGGGAATTGGATTCCTCCCATACGATTAATGTAAAAAATCGCAGTTGTATTATCTATTCGCAAGATAATATGACAATTGGATAAATCCTCTAGACAAATTTTTAATCTTATGAATGTGAAGTTTTCTTTCTTCCCGACTTCAGCTACCGCTTGCCGTTTTTCCCGCACAGGCTATCCCCCAACCCCCCATAGTCGAAGCATCTGAATTCGTCAAATTTAATTTGATTTTTTGGATTTTCGATAGATTTAATCCACCAATCGAAATCTGACTGTAAATTTACAGGCAAATTCATGTACTTTTCATTTTTGTAATGTTATCCATACATTCGCTATAGCTGTGATATTAGACAGGTATCGTTAAGATATATTGCCAATAAATAATCAGCACAGCGTGGCATTCTGACCACCGTTTTCATTATTTTTGTGAAGACAAAAGGTGCCGTATTGACACCAAACGGTAGGGCATTAAATTCATACAAGTTACCGTTCAAACTAAATCTTGAATATTTTTTAGAGTTATCATGAACTTTCACTTAATAATATGCGTCTTTGAGATCAATAGTTGACCTGAGACAACATCTTGAGATTAGTTTGATCATTATTCTAAAATCTTCTAATTCAAATGAACATGTTGAATGAACTCGTTTAGCTTTTTCAAATTTAGGATAAAGCGTGCTTTTCCGTTCGGTTTGGGTAAAAAGATATTGGATATCCTCACAGGGCTCACAGTGAGGTATAGCACCTATAGAAATTAAATTATGTATAGCTTGATCAAATTCAAGTTTGTCTGAGTGTGCATAATTTCGGGGTTGAGGTATACAATGCTGATATGGAGTTTCAGTGAACGGAATTTCATAACCACGTATCCACGATAAAATTATTTTATCTGCGGTTATTTGTGACCATTGGTTGTAAAAAACAGATAGTCTACCGGCGTAATTTACCGTATTGTCTAGCGGCGGCCGCGACTGAAGTTCGGTCGCGATGTCCTCGATGATGGCGAGTGCTGTTGCCTCTGAGGTGCAGACTCCTTCATCTTTGAGGGCGCCGATGGCTGCTGTCTGTGGTTTTGAACCGGAGCCTTCCCGTTTCAATTTCTGTTAACGACTTGATGCTTTGGTTTTGTAGCAATAGTCTTGTTAGAGGTGGAAGCTTTGAGATCCACACCTGTTTTATTGATCGCTTTTGCGGTCTTTAAAGTTTCGGCTAGTTCTTGGCTACAAGAAAACTATCTATTATCGTGAGCAGCATCTGATCTTTCAAGTCCTTCTTTAGTACAGCCAATATGAAATTTCGCCTCGTTATTGACTCACTGAGTTGTGTGTCACAGATGATGCGCCCAGCATCAATCAGCAGCTTTAGAACAGTTGGATCTTTATTATCCTTACTAAGAAGAGTCTTATAGGCTCGTCAAGACAAGCAATACCGCTGCTAATTTTGCCTTAGCTTGGTTCTGTTCGTGGAACATCCTCACTGCTGGAAGCACCTTTAATCACTGGTGGTGGAGATACATCCTCCAGTATTGTCACGTTGGCTATATCCAGCGAACGATCGGAACTCGCGTGTAACGCGCTAGTCGACGGTCTTGGTTCGCGTAGCTCTTGATTTTCGTTTTCAACATTAACAGCAAATTGCAAATTTGTGTCTAATATACGTAATTATACGTATACCTTCATATTATTATCATAGGATAACCTCAACAAGTTGCTATATGCATGGCGTATTAGGTACGCATAGGTATACAGCGAGTAAGATGAACTCGTGGCGTTGCATCGTGAACTCGAGTAAAAAATAGGTTAAGTAACAACTCGAATCGTTGGAGCGTGAAACCTCGTATACATTATTATCGGTAAGTGGCAACTCGAATTGTTGAAACGTGAACATTAGAACTTAACTTATATAGTTAAAATGTTACCTTCCGGTTCGTTTCATATTATTATTATAGGACAACCTCAACAGGTTGCTACATGCATGGCGTATTAGGTACGCATAGGTATACAGCGAGTAAGATGAACTCGAGTAAAAAATAGGTTAAGTAACAACTTGAACCGTTGGAACGTTAAACATCGTATGTATTTAAGTGACAACTCAAACGTGAACCGAAGAAATTGCAAATTACTTAAATAGTTAAAATGTTACCTTTCGGGTCGTTTCATCTTTTTATTATTATAGATAACCTCAACAGGTTGCTATATGAATGGCGTATTAGGTACGCATAGTTATACAGCGAGTAAAATGAACTCGAGTAAGAAGTAGGTTAAGTAACAACTTGAATCGTTGGAACTTTAAACCTCGTATGCATTATTATCGATAAGTGACAACTCCAATCGTTGAAACGTGAACATTAGAACTTAACTTAAATAGTTAAAATGTTACCTTTCGGGTCGTTTCATATTATTATTATAGAATAACCTCAACAGGTTGCTATATGCTTGGCGTATTAGGTACGCATAGGTATACAGCGAGTAAGATGAACTCGAGTAAAAAGTAGGTTAAGTAACAACTCGAATCGTTGGAACGTTAAACCTCGTATGCATTATTATCAGTAAGTGACAACTCAAACGTGGACCGAACAAATTGCAAATTACTTAATTAGTTAGAATGTTACCTTTCGGGTCGTTTCATATTATTATTATAGGATAACCTCAACAGGTTGCTATATGGATGGCGTATTAAGTACGCATAGGTATTCAGCGAGTAAGATGAACTCGTGGCGTTGCATCGTGAACTCGAGTAAAAAAGTAGGTTAAGTAAGAACTCGAATCGTTGGAACGTGAAACCTCATATGCAATCGATAGTTATCGGTAAATGTGCAAATTACTTACAAATATTCCCACTCGTCGTTATGTTTCCTCTTCGGTATCTTGATTTTGACGAAAAAACTTGTTAACACGGAGAAACTTAGAAAAACCAACTTTGTAGTGCGACGCGGCGGAGCACTGCAACGTGAATGAAGAACCAGCCGACCGCACGAAATAATGAAATTGTGCGGTCTACCTACATATTTTTTTTTTCTCTCTCTGAACTTAGTGCATAGACAAGGCGACATTATGCGTGCTACTACAAGTGTATATATAAAATCTCTTCAAACTCAATACTGTAACATAATACGTATTACACGTAAATTATAAGTGAAATAATGAACAAGTATCGTGCTCAGTGACGTTCCTTGGGAGAGGCTTAAGTTCAGTTGTAAACTGATATAATAATTTGTTTCTAAGGTTTGTTGTAATTGTGCGTAATACGATTTTAAATTGGCTCGAAGGGCTTGGGCAAGGTATTTTATTATTTCGCTGACGCGCTGACATTTACATTTTATGAGTAGTATACAAGGTGCAAATGGATATACTGAAAACCTCAGACACCCCAATTGATTCTTTTTTATTTTAAGTTGGAGTAATGTGTATATTTATAAATACCTTAATTATTTCAAAAGATATTCGTTTGTTTTGCTAAGTACGTAATTGTAATTGATTTGTAACTCTGCACTCGTAATTTGTAATTGTCAGCTGCGCTTTTCCGTTTCTTGCTACGTTAAACGTGACAATCGACGGCGCTTTAGTCTAGTCCATGTATTATTTATCTAACACATTTAAAGGTGTAACCTCGCCAAAAATTTCATTGGCATCATGTTGCATTTGCAACTATTAAACTTGCACAGTAAAAAAACGGTCTGCTTTTAAACATAGTGTTATAGATTTGTTTATGGGGTTTTCTCATAAATTTATTAATTACCACATTTATATGTGACGATCACTGATAACCATTTTTTTTGTTTCGTTGTAATTATTCATGATCGAGCAAAAACTGCCAAAAGACAAGGTTGGTGTTCGAATTTATACATATTTTAAACTCTAATAATTACAATCAATATAAACAAAAGTTATCAAACAGAACAGGACATCACTAACTCGCAACATCGGTGCAACACCGGTGAGAAATGAGACCGAAGATTTGATGAATATCCCGTGTTTGAAATGTTGCTCTATCGATGCATTTATTACGCCATCTGTACCTATTCGCCAAATAATTTTGAGCTTTACCCCTTTACGATAAGGACGCTTTGAGTTTCTATTCCAAAAACCGCACGTGTCGATATGTTTTTGGCTATTCGTGTATCATCACTTCATTGTGGTCCCGATATTTTGGATTTAGTTTCATTTGTTTCCTATAAATTATGAATGAACCATTCTTCTAATATATTTTCGTGTGAGTATAAATAATACACCCACAAAAATGTATATTAGGATTGTTTGTACTTTTACACAAGTTTGAGAAGGACTCACCATTTCCACCGTTTTTAAAAACGAAGTGTAACGGTTCCTTATTTCGAAACATTTTTTATAGTTTAGTTTAATTCGCTACAAGACAAGGGTAGCATGTTATTTAAATAAAACTAGTAAAAAAATCAAAAGCACACTAAGCACCGTTATTGTTACAAAATAAGCCATCATCGTAAAGGTATATTCAACAACCAGATTTCTGCACGTTACGGTCAACAATAAATCAATTTTAAAAGGATTATAATGTGTTCTTTTGTTTTCATTATTTCTCCGTTACTTTGTGGTTGCTGACAAAAGAAGTACGATCGCTTTATGTTAAAACGGTGTTTAAACTAAACTATAGCTTATTGCGGAAACATTAGGGGTCACTTTTTTATGTCGTACTCAGTTTCTCAAATCGACACTACGTAAGCACTATCGACGTTCATGCGACCACTTCCACTTGTCAAGTCGTAGACACTACTTGTTCTGTGGATTCGTGCTACATTCTGCCATGTCCGGTTAGTTGAACAGGAACCTTATGTTTAACGCCATAGGGATCAAATGACTATGTCAGATAACAGGCACCAGTATGTAAAGACAGTCAGTTTCGTTAAAATTATATTGTTTCACTATTGAGTAGCGTGTTGCGCCCTATTGACAGATTGTTGGTTAAAAATAAGTGTGCGTGAAAAGACATTTTTAATTTATGACCGCCGCCTGTGGGTTCTTTATTTTTTTGTGATAGGTTTACCAGCTGCTTGGATACTACCGTTACCGCTAAACGTTTTGGATTAGTTACCGTTTACCGTTTCATTCTATAGGACGCTTTTTTTATGAATCATACCATTATGTAATGCCCAATCATATACGATGTGGTAAGATCAACTCTTCTGTGAGTGTCTGTCTGGGTATAGGTATACCACCATTTTGCTCGTGTAGTCTGTGAACAAAGTAGTCATAGAAATGACTGGGCTTATGAGAATTTACCTATAATGTCTCTGCAGGGTAAATAGCGCAACGAAGGGCCGCGCGCAGCCTTTGTGTTTCAAATTTCTGAGTGGCACTGCAAAAAAATTATAATAGGAAAACGAGCAAAAAAAAAACGTTACCTACTCAGACAGTCTCTTAAAGAAAAGTATCTACCACCATCATATTTGTCTAGATTAGATAACTATTATAAGTTAGCCATAGATACATATTACGTAATACATTTGTCATGATTCAAATTACCACCAAAGGTCATTGGGCATCAAAGTATGAAAACCCCAATATATATAGGAATAAAATTGGGTAGGATTTGTAGATTACTTTACAACAGTACATAAGTCGCATAATTGTAGATAATGGGAAAGAAATTATACAGGTAGTATTTTATAGACGGGGCAATAAGGGTAGGTACCTTCAACCGTAGCTTCAGGAAAACGTTCTTAGAAGATCGACTCTAACTTATGAAGATATTTTGATGTCTATTCATAGATTTCAGAAAAAAATTACAATCAGCAAGAAAATATTTGATTGATTCCAATTGATCCAATTTTTTATAGGGATAAAAAATGTACAGGATCAACTGAGGTTTGAGTACTAGAAATATCAGAAATCGTAAATAAATCTTTACCCTTACTGCATGTCTAAAAATACACCCTGTATTTTATTTCCATGTTTTTTTTTTTTTTTTTTAAGTATCACATGATTATAATTTTTATTAAGATATATACCTAGTTTCCATGTTTTTTTAATAAAATATGTACATAATGTGAAAAGTGAGATATTACTTAACATTTTAAAATTGGTTTTGTTTTTGAACGAAATTTTTCACTAACCGGGTCGGGATTCCGCCCGTGTGGAGCTATCTTTAGATTTGGCACAGCCCATCAAATTTGACATATTTTTACTTCTGCAGTAGCGTGGGCGTTGGCCGCGCACACTTCGAGAAGCAGCCGCCCAGCAACCTACGCAAGAGCAACTTCTTCCACTTTGTGGTCGCCTTGTATGACCGCTCTGGGCAACCCGTAGAAATTGAGCGCACTGCCTTCATTGGATTCATTGAAAAGGATCAGGTAAGAAAATTACCATCATTATAGAATAAGTGCAGCCGCACAATGGGTCACCAAACGCGGTCACTGACGCGACTAGCTGCGGACAAGATTGTCCCACACATTTTGTACGGCATCGGCGCATACTGCACAAGCATACTTGAGCACAAACGCCGGCGTTTAAAAAATAGAGTGAGAACAGAAGGGGTGCTTGGGCGCGTAAGGATAGCCAAAGCGCCCAAGCGCTCCTTCTTCTCTCTCTATTTTGTGGCTACCACAGTGGCTGCGTCTAGAGGCCGCGTTCAGTGGCCCAATGTGCGCCATCAATAAAACTGCTAGATAGCATTAACAATGAAACCGATATGTGAATGTATATGGAACCATAAGCACATTCTTAACCTCGATAGGTTCAGTTAGAGATAATATTTCTATCTCCCATCTTTGTATGTTTCATTCGTTTTCTCTCTCTTGGCTTGCCTTTCAATACGCCGTCATTACCGTACTTTATTGATATCTATCGGGGATCAATCCCGGTCCATCAATCAGGATGTACGCGACATGATTTCTATTGTGTGGCTATATTTGCATAATGCGGATGACTGTTGGTGGTATTTTGTTGCCGTTGGATTCCTTATGTAAAGTTTTTGGAGTAAGACAATAGGTTCATACAATATTTACCGAATAATCATATTAAGATTGTTTTGAGAGATTGCTGTATTGCTTTGGCAGATGCTAGTTGTAAAATACTGTTCCTTTTGTTATATCAGGTGGTAGGACTAAGTCTTATGCAAGCGTCCGTCTGCTGCTAAGCATGTGCAAGCATTGCTGTGTTCCAGATCGATGATAAATTACTCAGTGAAATTACTTGGTTTATAAGACTGGCTCTTATTAATAAACAGTATTACACGGTTGAATAGTTAAACTATGTTTATAGGTATGACATGCGTTATAGGTAAACATCACAATAATTATGCCAAATTAAAATACCTACGTTAAAATCACTCCGATTGGCACATAAAAAATAACTAAAAATAAAGGGACATCCACACGCCCGTCTGTGTCCACACGGAAAAACACAGGCCACATTACGTATGTAGGTTACAGAGCGTGTCGCCAGAGGGCGTGCGTTCACACGTCTTGTTTGTCGGTGCAGGGTTAATTATTCAGATGGTAAACATTCATGGACGCGTTTTTGCGGTACGTGTAGAATGGCCATTATAATACGAGGAGTTCATGAATGACCGCTGATATTGTTTTTTGCTTGTACCAGGCTCTAGTTCGACAGCTTTGCTCGTGATATAGCTGTGGAACTTGAGTATAAGTCAAGAAATCCCGTGCATATTATTGTTATCAGTTGCTGTTCCCTGCCCCTTTACTCCGCGTCACGTTTACAAGCGTAATGTTAAAGGTATTTAAAAGCCGTTTTAAGGATTTTATTTTTATACAATTAGGTGACAAGACGAGCACGTAATTTTCCTGATGTTAGGAGGCACTCTAGTGGAGTGTCACAACGCGAGTGTCTTTAGGTATAATTCTTTTGTATTGAAATAATGTTGAAGATGGCGATACAAACTTGCTTTTAGTTCAAGGTTCTTTTGTAGTTTTTGTTTAATTAAGAAAAACGGACACCATAAAGTTTAAATATTTTTACATAGGTGTATGTCTATAGATAATAAAATGTGTTTTATTTGTTTCAAAAATTATGATAGTTGTTGCTCTAAATATTGAGCATTTCCCGACAAAATAAATTTTTCGGGGTCTCTTTTGCGATTTTTTTACAAGATTCTCTTCATAATATTTTGCTTTGAAAACTGAGATTTTTGCGACGTAAAACAGGACTTTGTCGAACGTTTCGCTTTAACTATTCTGAGTCTATAAATGATGATCAGAATAAATTGCTGTTTTTATAAACACTAATTTATGCCATTATTGGCATCCAGTCTAACTACTGATTTATTTTGTTACAGGAAGCAGAAGGGCAGAAAACAAATAATGGCATCCAATACAGGCTACAGTTACTATATGCGAATGGTAAGATCTAATATTTTACTAATTTAAATATAAGACGGCAGTTCGTCATTTCCTAGTATCCAAAATGAGTGGAGTCAACTTTGTTTTGTATTATTAGACGAGTAATAATGTACTAAACGATCTAAGTACTTAACAAAAATAAACTTAGTTATAGCATTTTTTGTTACACTGTTAGGTTTTAATTTCTATAGGTGCATTCTATAATGCCAGAGTAGCATTGTATTACTATTATTATTGAAATTTGCAGCACTGAACGGAAAAGTGAACAGTGTACGCGGATTGGATCTAGGCTGATCAGTGATCATAACACATTTCATACTCTCTAAGTTTTCAAGAGATAGCAAACGTGAACCGCGTTGATAAGTTATTGAGCCATTTGCTCCTTATTTAAGGTCATAGTATTTTTGCATGTTCATAGATACTATATATTATACTTCTACTATATTGTTTTTCCAAAAAGCTGTGGCTGTCACTGTTTCTTCTCCAAGGTCTACCAAACATTATTAATAGAGGAGATTTTCTTGCATAAACCAAACGCGAGTTGAAATTTAATAGCAATCTCCTCTATTTTGGAGTTGTATTCCGTACCTTCATTTCCAGTTTAAGTGGTTCAATTCACCTGAACACAATAGAGATGCACGTTGCATTGCCTCTCTTAGCATTGTGTACAATGCGAAGTTGATAAATCCTTCACGACGTCTCGAGACGTTTGATGGTTCGAGCGGGCAAATATTGCCGCAAACCGGCATTGTAGGCAGGCTATTGTCAACCTGCCGTCAATGGGCACTGGGAGAATAGAAATCAGGGCATTAACTTCACTAATCTCCCTGATAGTAAGATGTGTCTAGTGTTGTTTCATTTCATTCATCTTAGCTTTTTGGGAAAGTTGCCTTCTGGTAGTGGTTTGTTAGACTAAGATTGTATATAGTTTCTATTTCATATTTTTTTTAGGTAGTTTATTAATTTTGTTTTGATAACCAATTCTCTAATTCTCATTATTTTAAGTCTTATCATATAAATTAAGACGCGGGAATAAAAACAGCTATTTTTGTATTTGCCAAGCTCCATGTGATGTGGGGGTCATGTCTACGTACTTAGAGCTTCTAGAAGGTTTTTTTTATGATTTTATTGACTTCGAAATTTAGATCAAGAGACAATTATTATCAATTACCTTTCAGGAAACGTTTCATTTTTTATACTATTGGATAACGAGTAGAGCTGGTTGTTTGCCTGATGGTAAGCATAATGCCGGCTCATAATAATTGCAGTGTCACAAAGAAATTTGAAACACAAAGGCCTGCGCTGCACTGCAATGCACTCGTTACCCTGAGACGGCTACTTTGCTCAACAAACCGGAACACAACGATGCTTGCACATTACTGCTTGACGGCAGACTTCACGAGCAAAGCGGTGGTAACAACCCAAACGGATATTGCAGAAAAGTTAGTCCTACCATCTACTAACACATATTAGGGTTTGACCCCCACGATGAACAGACATTAGTGTACAGTGTTCAACTATTTGTTGGTAATCGACAACGTGGTCGACGGTGGAGCACGCCAGCTTAGAAGGTACATATTCTATCTCGACGTATAGCAATTGAAAATGAAAAACTCAGGCAAAGTATGTTGTATAGCACTCCTTAGTACGCATGATAATGAAGCAATACGCAACGTGCGTAATTTTGAGCCATTGTTAAAATTAATTTTACCAACGTTAGGACCGATGCAGCATTGGTAACGATTTATAAAGAGTATAACATTGCCAAAGAGAAGAAAACCGTCAAATCATAGTGGCTATTTTACTGAACAACATGTATAATAAAATCTTATTGAGATGCCTTGGGACTCATAAAGTATCACAGATACTTTGAAATAACACTTTAAAAAAATCAGCACCAAATGTAGGTACGTTATTTTGCGATTTCTGAAAAACATAAAATCCAAATTTGAGAAAAATCATTACACTTTGCAAATTACATATCATTCAAGATATGTACGCTGATTTTCATTTTCCCCGTATTACTTTAATTCTTGTCCTGTAAAAGGAAAAAGAAAACAACTGTAGAGGCAATTTCGAGAGGTTAACAAATTGTGCTGCTACGGCGCTACGACGTAGCTCGTAGCCGGGCACTACGGTCTTTATTACTACAATGTGTAAATGTTAACGTTCGTAGACGTTAGAATTAGAACACGCTTGTTCTGTTTGGGTAGGTTCGTACAAATATTTGTTCTAAGGTTAGTTGCAGTTTTAGGAAGGCCATTACTGTTATTTGTAGCACATTCAAATTCAAATTACCGAAGAGAGAGACACCAAAGAGAAGATACTCTAAGGTACGCTCCTTAAAAGGAAAAAACCATCTCTCTGTCTGTATATGTGTCTGTTAGCACCGGGAATCAAAACCATAGGGTACTTCCCGTTGATCTAGAATCATAAAATTTGTCAAGATGCGTCTTATAGCAGTGGAAAAAATCTCCAATAACCGTAAAACTGTAGTTAAATCACAAAAAAACATATTTTAGTGAAAGTATAGCTGTACAATTACCCAACGATTTTCATGATGGATGGAAACGGACGGAGCCCTAGGTGGGGGAGTCCGACTCGCACTTGGCCGGTTTTTTATTTTTAAATTTACTTATGCTTGATCGAAATATTATCTGATTTTAAGCGATGATATGGTCGACTATGTTAACACTTACCTAGAAGATATCTGTTCACTCTAGCTATGAAGACATCCAAAATATAGTAAACAAGAAACAAAAGCTGGAATAGTAAACGTTTAAGCAAAACGCAAAGTATGACAACAATTTGAGAAACGGCAACATAGTCTACGTTATTCGACGCTATGCTTGCTACTTTAAAGTTTTAGGACCACATTAAATTCAATTTATTTTGCAGGTATCAGACAAGAACAGGACATCTTTGTTCGGCTCATCGACTCAGTAACTAAACAGGTCAGTAAAGTTAATTAGTTCATATGGATTTCAGACATCATCATAGACTATTAGAACAAATCAGTTATAGTGACAGTGTGACAGTGTAACAAGAACTGCGCAATTATTATAGAAATGACACGATTTTTAATTTTTTTTTTTTTTTTTATGTTATTTGGTAACGAGACGAGCCTGTCGTTTGCCTGATGGTAAGCATAACGCCGGCCCATAACAATTGCAGTGCCACCCAGAACTTTGCAACACAAAGGCCTGCGCGGCACTGCAATGCGCTCGTTACGTTAATTAAAATTATTTTACATTTTTCGGTTGATTAACATCAGAGATATGGATAAGGGAAAGGTATTTTTTTTGTAAGTTATTGCCTACTAATAATTGTTTGTAAAATATCTACTTTACTACAGGTAATACATTAGTTATTAGGTATTTATTAAGAAAAATGTAACTCTTATTATACCTTTATGTCAAATTTAAAGTCGATAACTATCACAATTGTTAAAGTACACCTGAACATACGGAGATGCAGATACAGAAGTCATATGGTATGAAATCGTAAATAGAGTAACCAAAGTACTAGTAACCAAACGATCATTTCTATCAATTAAAAAGGGGGCCGAACCAATTCTGACCACCGACTTTATGAACCGTACGTGGCCCACGGGCACACACGAGACACGCGTCATCCACGCACCGCCACGTGGCAGATTGTCATCGCCGACGCCCGATTAGAGGCTAATCCCTACGCCCTCTACCGGGCTAAATTGCATTGCGTTTGAGTACGATCATTACTGTTTTCATATTGCATATTTTAAGACAGTTGTTGAACTTCTCAAGTTGTAAATTATAAATCGACTTCCAATAGAACAGGATTTGTGAATAAAAATAAAATTACGTACGTGGTTGAAACCAATATGTATTTTTTTTTATTTTTGTTTTATACTGTTGGATAATAAGACTAGCGGGTCTTTTGGTCTGGTGGTAAGCATAACGCCAGCCCATAACAATTACAGTGCCTCTCAGAACTTTAAGAAAAAGTCCTGCGCTGTACGCGGTACTGCATTGTGCTCGTTACCCTGACACATTAGGTACCCAGCGTCATATAAGCACATTAATTTTACTGACTATACGTTTGTAATCATAATGTAGTATATTTCTATAGGTTGTTAGATTTTCTTTGAATTAATTTTATCGATGGTTGATCCCATATGCACTATCACTGAACCATCAGATCTATTCAAAACATTTATTAAACGTTACTAACATGTAATAAAAGTCCATCCTGTTGAGAACAAAGGTTGACGGGAAGAGATCGCTTTTAGCAATAAGTTCGCTCACTCTACTTTAGTGATTCTGTACTGTTTTTACTTTTAAGTCTGGTGTACATAAGCATTAATGTTCTTAATATGCTAGGCCACGCTTTTTTGGTACGGCTGTCTATATCCTTTTCGGAAGTAGTTATTCATTTTTGTATCAAACTGAATCACTGACATACATTTCCTATGTTCCACTGTAATAATCTTATCTCGTGTTACAATTATATCCCACGTTAGTTTTAAATTTGACGCCGGACCCACGCCGTTGTGGCATCGGAAATTTTAGATTTGATCGACAGCTCAAAGGGTTACAGAAACATAACTGGAGAGGGTGTGATTGTAAAGGGGCTTATAAAGCTTTAAAGAAAACTAAGTAGTTCAATTATTATTGCTTATTTTATGTCTGTGTTGTTGTTACTATATTAGTGCTTTATTCACTATTCTGCCAGTTAAGATCAGGATACGGCGCGCCGCTTTCTCGCTCGCGCATCTCAACATTTTTGAAGATATCGTAAGCACCATATCCTGCCCTTAATCAGCCACCAAGCAATATGGTCAAAAAATCTTCATTACGAGCAAAACTTAATAACTGATCTCAATAATGACACAAGCACTGTAGTGTATGTCACACAGGATTTATTTTAGGAACGTGCAGTCTAGAACCTGACAATTATTAAAAAGATACGAAGCAGCTTATTATTGTTTTTTTCCTTTATCTATTGAAGTATTATGTAAGTACCTAACTTATATATTCCTTTATAAAAAAAGTCGTGGGTGGCATCACAGATACGAAGTTAACCCGGGTTGCGAATAAAACCTAGACTTGTGATTTGCAAGCAGGGTGCCTACCAACTTAGCCATGAAGCCCAGTTAACATCTTCGAGATCCTGCTTAAGCTATGATAAAGTTTTAAGGATTATTAAATAACTTTACTGAACCAAATAGCTTCTCAATTTACTTATTAACAATACAAAACACGTTGGAGCACCTACACCTCACATATATTATTTCAACACGTCCCTGCTCTTAGTGTTGTGAAACTGGAGGCCAATTACTAAAGATTTATGCCATGAACATAATTAAGTTAGGCCAATGTAGTTAACTTAGAATTACAGAATTGTGTGTGTTTTGTTGGAAGGAATAAAGGTGCAGTAATGCTTAATTAGATATTTTCTTTTTATTTATAGGAAACAAACAAAAACTAAGGAACAATCACAAATTAATTTAAATGTCTACTTCACACTATAATCAGTCATAACGGGATTTAGTCCCTCTACGCATTAGGTACGCCGATTTGAAAGAAAATTTAACAGTCGAAGTTCAAACTTTGCGACACAACATCACGTTGTTTAAAATTGAAGTGAAATCAATTCATTAATTTTAGTCAAAAGATGCCACTAACTAGCATACCAAATAATCTGTATCATGTGTATTTACTATTGTCCCTCATTGTATTATAGTTATAAGAGTGACAATTAAAAATAAAAATTTTAGCTAGTATCTCTTTGATATCTGATATCTCTATTGTTGTTTTACAAAATAGGTATAAGTGTTAGTGATTCTCTCCAAGAGTTATTTTTTACAAGTAATTCACATTTACATAGGCACACTAGCTTCTGCCCACGGTTATACCCGTGGATATTCCCACAAGAACCTATGTTACTCTCTGGTCCATAAAATATATCTATGCAGAGAATCACGTCAATGCGTTGCTCAGTTGGTGCGTGAAAGTAGGACAAACCAACGGGCACACTTTTGCATTTAAAAAGTAAGTAATACAAAAATTTACCTCCATTTAAATGTTCTCGTAGTATTTAGGATCAAGCAATTTCAAAATATTTGTAAGTTTCTAATTCGTTTAGTTGCCACAACGTGGCTTTTTTAGACTCTTCAGGTACGGAGAGCCATTTTTATCATAAAATTAAACTTCATTCAACAGTTAAAAATTATTTATTTATTACCCAATGTAGCCGCTGCTGCGTTACAACCTTCGTTTCTTGGCCCAGATGTCAGGATACATTTGTGCCATTTGACCCACTCAATCCTATTTTATTTGATTGATGACAGCTATGTGACCTACATTAGCTATTTTTGTATTTAAGCCAACTTCCAAATAGAATTTTTTTTCTGCTAAAAGCCTGGTCTAAATCTAATTGAACTGGTCTGATATTATTTCATTTAATTCAATAAATAACTTTTTATGTTATTTTTGTCTTCTACACACATCCTCTAACATCTATAATATGTTAACTTATACAATTTTTAACGGCTCAGATGTTTCAATCACTTTTCTCGTCATACTTTGACATTGATCTACTATATATTAGGTATATAATTATCTAGCTAAAAACAGATTCGGATAACAATAGCGTAAAAGAACGTGACCCCTTAAAAAATAAACACTCTCTGCTGCAAACAGTATCTAGTCATTAGCCTCATTTGAAACAAAAAAAAAATAACAAACTAATTCCTAATTGAAACACAACGATCATAACATTAAACAATTAACAAAAATTATTCAAAGTTGATTAACAAAACAATAGCAGCACTTAGTCTGTGACAGAGCGACACGCAAAATGGTCGTTCTGTAAAAATTGCGATGAAAAGATGGCGTTCGGATAATAGAGACTCGTGGTCGATTTAATTGTATTAAAACGTTAGGAAACAATGTAATGTGAGACAGTGATCGAAGTTTACGAGGAGTAGACCGGTTCCTCGCGTTGACGTTCAAAATAGGTTTTAATATGTCTCAAAAATGTGAAATAAAAACGTATAATATGTAAATTTTTTTGGATTTCCGTCGATATCTAAACTTGAAGGGTTGTTTAATAACTGCAAAAAATAATATGTTTAATAAAAATGACAATAACACTGCAACTAAATTGTAAATAACTAAATTATATACATTCTAAACGAAACAATAGCAAAACCTAACTAGGTTTAATATCTAGTGTCCCAGTAGTATAACTATACTACTGGGACACTAGATATTAGGTAGAGGCGACCTATTAAAAACCTTGCCAATATTAAAATATATTTTACTAGTATATACAATATATATTACATACTACAAGTCTCATATAATAAATTTACCAAGTGGTAGGACCAACGCTCCAGCAAGTGTCCATCTAGGTGCGTACCACCACTTGGTTCACTTGGTCACCAGTGTTTTACCAAATCGAAAACCACGTTATTTCGTCAGAAACAACAGACTTTGTTGGAAGCTAAATCACTGTGTCACAGTTACATTGCTGTTAGGCTGAGGGCACAATAGCAATCAGCTAATGTTGTACAGTGCATGCGAACTCGGCACGCAACTCTTGTTTCGGCGAGATTAAAAAAATTACGTTATCTGACGTCGTGACATGTATTCTGAAGTTTTTGTGGCTGATTTTTTATGTACTTTGGTAATCTTCGTAAATGGTTTGATTAGTTTTGTTTTGCGTACGATACTCGAAGGTTATGTTAGACTGAGGTTAATAATAGCTGTATTACATTAGATTAAAGTAGTAGGAACATAACGTAAAAGAGAATCAATCAGTATATACAAACAACTCGAAAATATTCGCTGACAGCAGGATTTCTATCGTTAGGGGCAGCATAGACGCTTATGCAAACGTACGTTTGATTGTCAGAATAACAACGTTTTTGCGTCAAGCGCGGATTTCGTGATACTCGAAATGCGCGCTTGACGCAAAAGCGATGTTATTCTGACAAGCAAACGTACGTTTGCATAAGCGTCTACGCTGCCCCTTAGTGTCATCGCGATTTCTGGCATGGCCAACTGAGCTCCACAACTCAGTTGGCAAACCCAAAAATCGCAGATTCAAGCCCTGTTTAATTTTTTACACTTTTAATTTACGAAAATATACCTTAAGGTCAACAGTTAAAAATCTATGACTATCTAACTTAAATGAATATTTAGAATCATTACATAAAACATAGAAATATATTTTTGGAAAATATACACAGTGACACTATAGTAAGCTAAAAAATGCAAACCCGGGTATGGGCTCAGGACCACTGATAGCTGATTACATAAATTTAAAATGGATTGCAAGAATGGTAGCTACACTTAGATGCATATATTTGCAATATATTCTGTTATAGCCCCTTAGTATTTCACACGTATGCTGAAGAAAAGAACTATTACAACCACCCCTAAAATAAGTATCAGATCACCGATAACACTCATTTTAAAGTATCCACTGGCTATGGCATTAATCACTGGATTATTTATGTTCCCATACTAAATCACTATCATATCAATATCTAAAACATCAATCTGGCCACCCTCTGTTTAGCTATAGTCTTAAGATACTGACTCACGGTCCACGGAATGAGATTCGACAAAATCCTATAGAACGGCCGTATGCTGAATAGAACGGGCGTGTGCTGCACACGTGTGTTCATGATTATGTTTACTTAACAATGTTCAAACAACATATTAATTTGGTGCCTTTTATGTTGGGAAAATGATTTTCGGAAGCTAATTAACAATGGGTGTACCGATTTTTTTGGTAGGTTTTGTGTGGATTTTGCGGTTGCTATTGCTTTTGTTCGAAGTTTAAACTATGAGCATAGATCCTATAATAATATTTTATAATACAAACATTTTCTAGTTAATTGAATGTTATGTTTCTAATGAGCATTTTAGAGAAAACGCAATAATGGTTCGTGCTAGGGCTGCTGATAGCTAGTCTTATTATAGGTTTCAAACAAATTCTCACTTAAAATCAGGTGAGATAATGGACAAACGATAATTTACTAGAACTAACTCTTCTGCAAATGCCCATCTGGGTTTTACTGTGTTCCGGTTTGATATGTAGAGTAATCAGTGAAATTACTACGCTTATGAGACACAATACCTAATTATAAATTGTTACAATACCTAATGTCTCAGGGTAACGAGCGCACTGCAGTGCTGAGCATGCATGCCTTTGTCAAAGTTCTGAGTGGCATTGCAATTATTATGGACCAGCGTTATGCTTACCATCAGGCAAACGACCAGCTCGTCTCGTTATCAAATAGTATAAAAAAACAAACGAGAGTATAAATATATGTTCAAAATATAACCTTATATTTCTTTTTTAAACCTAGTATAGAATCAAACTCAAAAATCACATTCTTAAAAATTATTATAAACACAACAATAAAAATAACTATACAAGTTGCTGGCAACCCTCGGCGTGAATGCCTGAACGTAAATCACTGAATTCTCGTGTTGTCTCTTAGAAGTCTTTGTTATTCTCCCTTTTATGGTTGGACTTTATTTAGGTACTCGTATTGAATTTCAAAATATCAACTGGGTCAAGTTTTACAATAGGAAAATCGTATTTAAACTTCTATTCAAACTGAAGATGCTTCAAAAGTTAAATTTGTATACATAATTACATACTTAAAGGAAATAAAACAATATCTTCAGATTTTACTCAACGCAACTTTCAGGAAGTTTCCTTACATAAATTAAGCCATTCAATAACGTTGAAAATACTAAATCGTCATAAATGCCCTGTTCCGTATCAAAAATATTGTGTTGTCACAAAGTGATGATGTAGTTACATCGTTACAAACTTGATGTAAGTAATTGTATACGACTGAATAATAATTTTATTATATCTATATGACTTATTTGTAATGCTTTGGTGTATACTGTTATGTTACAAATGAAATGAATAAATGAATTGAATTGAATTGAAAATCGATACTCAAGTAGGTATACATTTTTATCAATTATTCAATATAATAAAAACAAAAAAACACATAATACAGCCTGGATTCCATTGGCAACTTGCTTTGTAAATTAAACTTTAGTAGACTACAAATCGTAGTAGAAAAACTGCTTTTAAATATGCGGGACCCGATTTCGGCAAAGATATTCCGATATATCACAGACTTAATATTATAGAGATGCTACGATATATGAAATTTGATCCCTCGTTTTTCCACATTAAGGGGTATGTTTTACAAAATTGTGACACCTACTCGACAAAAAAAGAATCATCAAAATCGGTTGACAAATTACGAAAAAAAAAACGAATAACAAAAACACAAAAAATATACAATTGCGAAATCTCCTCCTTCGTCGGTTAAAAATGTTTCCTAGTGTCTGTAAAACCATCTTGGTGCATTTTCGCTCATGTAAATCACGCGCGGACGCTGTTTGTCTCAGCTTCTTCCAACTCTCAGTGTACTTTTTATTTCTTGTTTGTACATAAATTTAATAGTAGTTTAGTGCGATGCTCCGTGCTTGGGATGGAATATTTATTGCGTTACAGTGACCGCTTTTATCTCAATCATTGCGCGAAAATGTTATAAGCTGATCCTATATTTGGTTCGAATCCTATGACGAACTTAAACGTACGGTGAAGGAAAACATCATGATGCATCCTTAGCATGTAGGTGGAGAGTTTTCTAGTGTGCACCTAGCTAGCTGCTATCCTCAAATGGATGTTGACAAACACTTATTAATCTGTTCCGACAACTCCACTTGAAGGTTAATTTAAATATAGTCCTCTTAGTTCCTGTTTTCTTAGATACAGAATATTTTATTCCTAGGTTTTTGTATTTAATCGTTGGGCGTTATTTATTACTATAGCCTCACCCGGCTTTTCGCAGCAACCGTGCATTTTCTGGGATAAAAAGTGCTGCGTGAAAGAAGGACAAACAAACAAACGTACAAACACACTTTTGCATTTATTGTTATATATAAATTTATTAAAATTAATACAAATTTAATAAATTTACTATTTAAGTGTGGATGTTAGGCGTTTTATTTAGACACAATAATTATATTGATGAGCTGCCTAAAATATGACATGATTATGTTTATAAATCTATTTGTAAACATAATCATGTATCTATTTGTATTTGTTTGTAAGTGCTGCATTCCGCTTCGGAGAGCTCACTAATAAAATATGTTATATAAAAAATGAAGATTTTTGATTGTGAAAATAAAACATACAACGCACACGATATCTCACGTTACCATGCAAAAAATAAAACTCAAATTTTAATTTTAGAAATCGCTTTATTTATCACGACTAATTTAAAACAATTAGCGATAATCCCCGCATTACTACCAACAACTCCGTCAGCGCATCAGTGTCTATTTTTTTTAAATCTCCCCAAATTCCCATGAGATTGAATCCCAGGCGACGGCAATGCCCAGTCCGGGTGGCTCGCTCCCAGCGCTCCTGAGGGACCAGTCAGGATGAACTTGAAAAATGTTGGCCCACTATCAGACTAGTAGCTAGTAACAGTAAATAGTCTATGGGGTATTGTGACTTTCTAAGTATTCTCGCGTATTCTGTGACTTAGTTTAACTATTGAGTATACTGTGACTTTGTTAGTAGTGGTACGAATGAGATAAAAATTATATATGCATGTAACTTTGATGGATAATGCATTTAAGTTTCTACTATAATCACGATAGTACTTAGTGGTAAGCGATAAGTAGGTGACTACGCTTTTCATACATTTTACAAGGACTCACCGCACTTTTCAACAATTGAACAATTCGATTTCTACAACAGATTATTTATAATATTGTGTTAAAAATCATTTTCATACCTCAAAATATATTCGTAGATGGTTTTATGCCGACATAATTTCGGTTTCACTATTACACATGGCAAAACCATTTATATTTTATTAAAAGGCAAATGACATGCTTAACAGTCACACCTGATACCCCAAACGACCCTCAACAAAATACTTTGACCCTTATCTGAGCTATTTTGCTTAAACACTGTTCTATGGGCTCTATGGCCCTTCAATACCATCAACAGTGAGCACAATCCCAGTAGAGACCGTATACCCGTGTACATGGTTCTGTCCACTTATCAGTGAAATATCACACTGTTTTGTCACATTGACTATTTAAGTCTAACTATTTAGTGCGGTTTGTATATGCAATAGTCACTCCTAAAGCACCAGCTAGTCGTCAAAATGTTACACATACTTAGCTACTAAATGGGAACTTAAAAAAAATTTGAACGGAGTTTACCAGTACCAAAATTATAACGCACAACAAATAATTTTGTTTACTGACGTCGTTCGAGTAATTCATAACTTAAGATTCCATTATTTAAAAAATATATAGACGATAGATTAAGGTTTGGTAAATATATTTAAAAGCCTTTAGCGTTCACAAATGTTGTTTTAGGTGATACAAGATGTCTCCTCTATTGGGATGTATACTCTATGCCTATTATTCACACCCTACTATACAAAAATCCTTACAAATCCTACGCACAAAGAACGTTATTTCATATTCAATTAAATATTTTGTTAGGGATGAAAAAATCTCTTTTGGATTTTTCGGATTTAGGAGCTAATACAGGTTATTTGTAACTAATATCGTTTTAAGTATCTAATGCATTTTTCGAACACATTAAATACGTATTTTACGCATAATCCTAGAAAATACTTGTGCTGCTTTTTAATTAAATTAATGTGTTTGTTTTTCATTTTTAAATGCTTTTTTTAGCCTAAGCTTAAATAAGGTTTCTAGAAAAAATCACACATCGCGATACATACCTCTCTACAATACGAGTAGAGCGTAAATAAAAACTCCTGCCTCTTATTGTATGTAATAACGATCTTATCGATTTACCAATTTTTCACCGCAGAAAATATATTTTACAAAACAAAATACTAAGACTAAAAAAACTTTCATATTGAGACCAAACATTTTCTTTTTTACTTTATAAAAGGTCAGTGCATAATTAATGCTGATTACATTTTGTTTTATCTAGTAAACTGCAATTATGCAAGGGTGGGGTGCATAAATTAACGAAACATAATGGAACGACGAAGACGAAACAATTTTATCTTATCGTTGATTTTAAATTATAATTTCACTCACAAATTTACCATTTAATTCGTTTTTTTTTGTTTCAGCCCATCGTCTACGAAGGACAAGATAAAAATCCCGAGATGTGCAGGGTTCTACTTACTCATGAAGTCATGTGCAGGTAACCTTAAACATAAGAGAACAAACATTTTTTCACAAGAATTATAAGACAAAACGTTCCGTTTTTAGATCCATCACAGAGAATTTAAAAATAATAATTCTATTTTTAAATCTACGCATGTCAGAATGCTTCTATAGATGATCACCGGCCAGTGCTTCGTAGAAGTGTCACGGCAGTCATTTGTCAAAAATACGCCAACACAAATCGCTTGTCATCTTTCTTCCAGTAATATTGAATTATACTATTGTGTCATATTGTGTCCTTGCGTATATTGTTGGTTTATGTTTCGACTAAAAAATTGTTAAATGTTGTAGCGTAGGTATTTTAGGTAACTAACAGTTTTGGTATTACCGTCTAAATAGAGCGTAAACCAAATTAAATTTGTGGCGTCTGATTTGAGGAAACCTGTGGTTGAACTAAAATATTATAAAAATTGACATAAAAGTCACTTGGAGTACCTAAAGGATTGATTATTAGGGCAAAATGTAATTGATAATGATGACAGTGTTATTTACCATGTATTTACTCTTCTGTGAGTGTCCGTCTGGTACCACTGCTTTGCTGGTGAAGTTTGCCACCAAGCAGCATACTGCTTGGTGGCAAACTTGGTGGAACACAGTAATGCTTGCACCATAGTGCAAGCATTACTGTGTTCCTGTATGATGAGCAAAGTTGTCAGTGAAATTACTGGGCTTATGAGACTTAAGTACCTGGATATCATAGGGTAACGAGCGCAATGCAGTGCCGCGCAGGCCTTTTTATTTCTGTGTGGTACTGCAATTATTATGGGCTGGCGCTATGCTTACCATCAGGCGAACGACCTGCTTGTCTCGTTATCCAGTAGTATAAAAAACATGTGTGTTTCGTATCTGTACTTCATTTTCTAACTAAATTCATGTAGAACTAGAACATCTTTATACGCTTAATCCTACAAATCAAACATAATGTTTACACTGAATGCTCAACACGCTCCTAACTTTCCTACAAACGCACCGACAGAAGTGAACGTCCTTATTAATTTAACCATTTGTTTGGGGTGGTTTTTCCGCTCGTAAACGCGTACAATCGTCTCGCCACCACATCTATGTGTTAGTGTTTGACAACACGCGACCGCGTCTGTGTGAGCAATTAAAATTTTATCCCACCTTTGTCAATATCTCCGTCCCTTTCCGGGGTATATGTGTATCTCACTCTATCGTCTTCTGGGGAGGAGTCTCTTGGGAGTCTGTCCTTTCGATGTCTTTGCCCTTTGCGTCAAGGAGCCGCGGTAGGGCGCGTGCATTGGTTACGTTTGATTTGTGTGGACAAGGCTCTATTTTTTTTATTTTGTTTTGTGGTTTACGTGGAAGTCAGCTGCTGTGTTTATGTCAAAGCAGTTTGCTGATTCATCGTTGTGGTCGATGTTTTAAAGCTCTTTACAGGCGACTTTTTCGTAATATATAGGTAAATATAAGACGCTGTTAGTGAATGAAGTAAGCGTAGATGTTTTCTCCTTTATTAGGCAGTTTTTTTAAAGTCCCACTTTAAAAAGAGTACGAATCATATGTCTGTAGAGAATATGAGAATAATATTTCGCAAATATAGCATTAAAACTAAATTACGAAATTTTAAGCTTTCCATAAAAAAAACAGAAAATTACAATTATCTTTGTTTTTAAAATGATATCTCCTTCTTTCTAACTATTTAAATATATAATTATGTAGGTATCTTTTTTATTTGTATAAAGTTCCATTATAATCGGTTCATTCGATTTTTTATAGTATTGGGTAGCGAGTCGTTGGCTTGATGGTATGTATAACGCTAGCCCAACATTGTAGTGCCACTCAGAACTTTGAAACACAAAGGCCTGCGCGACGCTCCAGTGCGCTTGTTGCCCTGAGATAAGCCCAGTAAAATCACTGACTACATTACCCATCGAACCGGAACACAGTAATGCTTGCACATTACTGCTTGGCGGCAGAACTCGAGCTAAGCGGTGGTAACAACCCAGATGGAACTCGCAGATTTCGAGATAAAGGACTTGAAAGTTTTTATGACAAGCCGTAAGCCCTACGAGATTGTAAACCCTATTTATAGGGTATAGGCGTATAGAGCATAAACGCCTTAGACGCTATTTCTTGCACAAAATATTTGTTTGCAATAGGAATGAAACTGTTTGACGTTAAATGTTTGTATGTAATTAATAAATTAAATAAATTGCATCCTTAAATTCTTAAAAGTCAATTTGGAAGAACACACCGAATGCAGTCTTTTAAAAAACCGTACAGTCACGTGCAAAACTAACTCAACATGATATACCTTCCGAAATCGCTATAAATCGTCCGTCCTATGATAGACACGCGGACCCCACCGTACATTTACTGGCGATATATTGATTTTTCCTATGATAGGAAGCCCTTTAAGTAGTTTTATCTTCGAGAGCTGCAGGGTTTCGCTGGTTTACTTGCTACTTATATACCTACGTGTAAAAAAGAAAATCTTTCAAATAGTAACGTTTAGTACTGTAAATATGCGTCTGAGAAATATTACTACCTGATTGTACCTATACTGAGATTGCTTCTTTTTTTACTTAAAAGACGGGACTAAAACACAGATTTTTTACACTAAGGTCACTAAATATGAAATGAACGTTACAGCAGATATCAAACAGTTCTTTAAAATAATGCCAACTTGAAGCTACATGAACCTCAGTTCATGAGCTAAACCTAGTTCATACATGAACTTTGGATCAAAAAGTTTGTGGACCCGGAACTTAACGGTCTGACCATAATAAAATTAAACACACCCTAAACGTGTGTTAAACAGCGCTAACTCCTAAACATGCCTTAGTCACGTGATATGAGCAACCACAAATCTTGATTAATAGCGGTCTTGCCACAAAAAAATTAAACTCATCCTAAACCTGTGTTAAACAGCGTTTAACTCCTAAACGTGCCTTAGTCGCGTGTTTAAATATGATCAACCACAAATCTTGATTTAAGTTAGACACTACTTAAATCAAGATTTGTGGTTCGACGAGCGCACTGCAGTGACACACTGCAATTGTTATGGGCCGGCGTTATGCTTACCATCAGGCAAACGGCCAGCTCATCCCGTCATTCATGTAAAAAAAATTGAATCGTCTCGTCATTGGTTAATACCACTTGATCTAAATTTCGAAGCCAGTAAAATCTATGTTTTTAGCGTGAGGAAGTCGTTTAAACGAAAGGTGTTTTTGATTCGTAAAAGTTTAGTTAAGTACGTACTACTTTTACTTATTGTATTTTTATTTCGCAGCCGGTGTTGTGATAAGAAAAGCTGTGGCAACAGAAACGAAACTCCATCAGATCCTGTTATCATCGACCGGTAAGTTAAAGATAACGGATAAAAATAATAAATATCTTGGTAGTATTGCCATTTAATTATAGATAGTTGTCTAGAAAATTTTCCTCCGATTAGAAAGTCTAAATAAAACAAAACCTCCAACTACGTTAAAAGTCTAATTAACGCAATACCTACGTCTTATTAGAAAAATCCGTATTAAACATCGTCCTGCTATCGAAAGATATGTTTAGCAGAACGCATCGCGATACTAACCCCGAGAGACGAAATACTGTTCTCTCCGATCTCACAACAATGTATTGATTTTGCTATAATTTATATCAAAACTAAGCATATCATCGCATGGGGAATTGGTGCGAAGCGGTGGCTTAGCCAATCAGTGCGCATTATGTCTAGGCAAAAATGGTGGAATTTATTTCGTGCAAACCAAACGTCACTGCACTTCTGGAGGTTAGTCTCTCGATGGCAGAATGTCTATTCAGGTGATCGTCAATTTTTAATGTGTAAACAAATAAATAATTTGTATTACAATTTGGTTTGGTTACTTGGGAGTATTTAGCTGTAGCTTGTTGTAGCAGACAAGCAGTCTGCCTTATTAATACCTCTACGCTTTTTCGCAACATAAGCTCAAGGTCACACAACTCGATTTAGGTGTTGTTTTTTAGGTGTTGTTTTTTGCCGAACGGCTGTAAAATATGGAATGAGCTTCCGCCGATGGTCTTTCCACAGACATAGCTACAGCATGGAGCTATTTAAAAAGAAGGTAAAAAGAGCCTTACAGCAGGGTAAGCAATACATTAGTGACACTTCCGGTGTTATAGATGTTCAGAGGCTACAGCTTTCCATCTGGGCCGTACGCTTGTTTGCTACGCATAACTTAAAAAAAAAGGTTGAGTGCAATTTATTAAACGAAGATGTGACGCTTCTAGGTAAGTACTTAGATTTAGATTTGTTGAAATTATTTAAATGTAATTATTAATAAATGTTATTTAAATTATATCTACCACATTCGATTTAAAATATGACGTATTCGAAAGTTACGGGAGCCCTCCTAAAAATACCTTTATTTGTATTTCGTCTACAAACAAAATTCTAAAACAAATCAACAAAGTGAAAAGTTCATCGACCACAGAGTTGCGAAACAATGGAGGCGGCGACTGTGTTTGTATCGAATTGTTCCATCCACAGCGATTCATCAGCCGACAATGACGGCAATCTGAGAACTTTCCAAATGCATTTCCACGATACTGAAACTTTCGACTAACCACATTTTTATTGCGATTCCAAGCTCTGATATTTCTATACTAGCAGACAAAAATAGAACAGCCAATAATTTTGTTTACTCAAACTTTGCTTCCATATTTGTTTTACTCGCCGCGCATCGACAGCAAGGACGAAACACCTCGACTTGATTAAAAAGAAAAAAAAACAAAAGCGAATCACGTAGCTCCTGATTATTGGTATCACGCTGCGTCATTCAGCCAGATTCTATTTTCAAACAATTTAGGCGGGAGAGCTGGCTAATCAGGCTGACAAATATCGATGTTTGAATGGCGAACACTATTCGGGCGCTATTGATAGGGGGCTAGCGGGCGGTGCGCCGTACCTATTGCTTTTTATTTTTCGTCCTTTTTCGGGAATTCAATAGAGATAGGCGTCTCCCGTTTGGTACGTCGTCGTTCGGTATTTGAAATGTAGGGTTGAGGATGCGATGTAATACTTAAATATAACTATATTTTTGCTGATATTTTTAGAGTACGATAAATTCATCTACAGAGATATCAATGTAAAAGCGGTGTTTTCCGTAAAAATGTCTGCCCAGCGTGCACTAAAAAAACTATTATTATACATACTTAGTGTAAATAAAAATTCAACTGAATTTTTATATTTCCAAATCATAAGTTACATATTTTCATTGTTTTAAGTAATTGTTTTCAGAAAAAGGCAACAGTAAAATAAAATCTGGTGATAAAAATATCCAAACTCCGTACAACCCTAACTTCTCAAACGTCGCGCGTCGGTTTTGTAATTCGCTCGATTCAAATTTTTTCCTAGCTTTGGAAACAAAAAAATCAGCGATGGCCTTTGTGAGGAGCCTCTCCTTTGCTTTTCGACGGGGCATGAAGTTGAACGTTTGAAATTTTCCTGACCGCGAAATATACGTCTGATTTTTTTTCGCCATTTGATGTAAATGAAACTGAGTTTGATCATGTGGGAAGTCCATTATAAACTGGTGGCGTGTGAAATTATAGAATGAGTTTTGAATGAATATTTATATTTTTTTAGACTTACGATATGGTTGTTTTGTTACTGAATTGAACTAATTTACTGATTATTTCTTGGAGGCGAAGATTAACAGTCACTTATATACGTATATAGTATAAGCATGACGTAACATCGAACAAATTAATTTAGAACAAGAAGACATGGTGTCGATTCTGTCATCTCATACCTAAACCTAATTTTAGCTTCAATCTCTTTTTCTAAATGAGAACAGGAGAAAGAGATGGAATATATTTTAGAACTGTCAATTTAATGCACTTGCTTGTGTATAGTGTAAATTTAACGGCAATGAATTTAGTGGCGTCTAATTTATGTAGGATGGAATATATTTGACAGCTCTAAAACTAAATTTAAAACTGTTAACCGTCTTCCATCTCTTTCTCTTATTATGTATTAGAAAGAGAGAGAGAGCCTAATAAGACAGAATAACAGAATCGACATCGTTATTATGTTTAGGCTATTCTCAGCATACACTTGTCGACTGCCGAATAAAACCCTTTTCTAACGAACGCCACTGAGAACAACTGGCTCGTGTCATCTAGTTTCTGATAGTCACTTTTCGCAAGCAGTCCGCCCAACAACGGGCTAGTAGGCGTTTTACGCTAAGTTTTATGAGTGAGCGTATAACCTTGGTCAAGGACGCATGTACTCTATATAAGGTTGTCTGTCTTCCTAGAAATGTTTGCCAATTCAACTAATGTGTTTCTTAAAATTATAATATTTAAAAAATACCAATTTCCCTATCATCGTCGACCGTTTCGCTTAATATCAGGTGAGATGGTGGCCAAACGCAATCCCATCTTAATATACGTTATAATAAATAATTAATATTCGTATACGTATAAATAAAATTGAAGTGTCTGTTTGTAATTTCAAAGTAACAGCTTTTATAATAAATGCATATGAAAGATCGTGTACTTACCTATAACAAAAAAAAACAATTTTTAATATTTTTGTCTGTCTGTTTGTTCAGTCTAATCTCCGACGGCATCATCGCTTACCATCAGGTGGACAGACGGCATTCAAACGTGAGCTTCCAGAATATAAAAAAGAACACAAGCTTATACTAGCTAGTGAAAAAGAGGTGACCAGCCCTTTAGAACCTGCAGGTAGAGATTAAAAGCATAGCTCTTTTCATAGCGTTTAACCTATCATGTACTGAAACTAATAAATTACAATAATAAAAGCGAATAACCAAGTACTATCATTGTCACAAGTGTAGTCCGCTGTTAATTCATCAGGGCCTCGCCTCGCCCATGCTTTCACACACATTCCAACTACAGTTTTATCCATCCTTATTTCTATGCGAATACAGTTTACTTTTGTCGGTTTATTGACAGTACACTCGCAAACTAATACGATAATTGAAATTGTGCAATTGCGTGCGAAAACGCCCAGTGCCGAATTCATTAGCGTTGTGTTTTCACATTTTTTTTCCTTGTTATGCATTGTCACTGCCTACGAAATGATACGACTGTTAGCGGTTTAATTATTTTATGAAAGGGTTGTTATCCTTTTATCAGGTGAGGAGTTTGCGTGATGACTAATTCAAAGTAAAAAAAACGAATGGTAAAACTTTTTTGCTCATGGGTATTATTTTTTCCCGTTATCTATACAAAATTAATATTTGTTCTACTCATATTTTATTCAACTTAGTTGGTCGTTTGCTAGTTGGTAGGTACGTTTTTCACAATGCACATAATAATATACCTAGCCGTCGATAGTTTACAAATTTACTTATTACTTAAATTTACTTCAGTTTACAAATTTACAATGTTCACCGCTGTCTTAATTCAGATTTCTAGAAAATAATGGATTTTCAGTGTTAGTATATGAAAATCATAGTGTGGTTGACACTATGATTTTGAATGAACCACATGCTACCATACCGTACTCGATTCACGTAGCGAATCGATAATATTTCGAATAATTGAATTACGTTGCGAACTCCAACGAGATATCGATATAAATGGTGTAAAATACCCTTTTTGAATATAAGTCAAACAATTTTACTGTCGTTCGTCACCTGGCGAAACACAAATCGTTAGTTACTGTTAAAGTTAGTCATAATTAATTACTAATCTAATGTCATAACAGGACCAACAAAACTCGGATTAAGTATCTATATTTCTTCTACGAGTGTGAAGAGATTCCTCTCAGAGAAGGATAGGCAAAGTGTTGACAATGCCTCTGATATGGGAGATGTTCATAGGTAGCAGTGGCCACTTAACATCAGATGGGCTGCTTGCTTGTTTGTCACCCATTTATGTAAAAAGAAAAAAACTGCACGTCGAATAAAATTGACGAGTCTTTTTTTAAAAGCAATTATAATTTTAAAAGAACAAATCTATAACCAACTGGTCACTGCAGGAGCTTTATCACAATAACCCTTGTAAATCTCTAAAATTCCACAAATGTACGAGTTACAAAACTCGATTCGCGTATCGATAACACGTCGAATAATTGACGTGCCGGTAAAAGCACGCAACAATCCGGAACCCTACGAATCAGCAGCAATTTGTTAAGTGGATTTTTGCCCGAGACACGCGCCCGCCTCGTTGCGCTTCTGTACACAATTTCATTATCTGTGCCCGCTCGCGCCGACTCCACTATTAACTTATGCGATCCCGCGTCTATGGAAATTTTTTACGGAGTTTATTTTTACATTGTTTAAAAATATTTTAATGACGCCATTTACCCTGTTAATAATGGTGGTCAATTTTTTTTACTAAAGTTGTAGGTATTATAAAAGTTATGTTATTTTGTTGTTTAATGCAGTTAATTTAGTGAATATTTGCAAGCAACAGGTTTCGCATAACAGGTTAATCACTAGATAAAAGCATAAGGCTGATAATATGTTGTTACCTAATTTGCCATAAGATAATTTTAAAAAGTAATAATTATGAAATACAACATTATATTCTGATATGCCAATAGAATGAATACATCCAAATCAATTAAAATCATTCAACATAATCGAAAATTGATACAACCCCTGTCTAACTCACTATCAATAAAAAACATCCATTGTCGTTTTAAGCGGTGGCACCCCCAATTGTCTACATGACTATTAAACCAAGGTACTTTATGAGATGGACTTTGAAATCAATTCGTGCCCACGCAAGCCCCAAGCAATCACTTAGGAACTTTATGAACCGTAATGATTAAGATGTTCGAATGTAAAACGCGTTTTGACCGATAGGGGGAGCTGTTTAGGAACATATTGTGCTCGGAATAGCTATTAAAGGATTAAGAGCTGGTTGTTTAAGTGAGTGAAATAATTCTTTTTATATCGTCGTGGGAAAAAAGTGATGAATATACTGTTTTATTTTTAGATTTTTTGAAATAATATGTCAGTACAGTTGTTTGAAAGGAGATAGTTTGAGAAAAAATAAACCAAAGATTTACAGTAACACTTCGACCAATAAAAATAATGTTTAAGTATTATAAATAGTGAAAATATTATTCTCACCGTTTCGTTTCTGATTATAATATGCTTGTGTAATAAAACATGACTACCAAATTAAAAAAAACTTCGAATCAGATTCAGTTCAAAGTATGCACAAAATAATACTCAAAATTTTGCTAGCTACCCCATAAAAACGCTTTTTGATGATAAATACAGTAGCAAAGGGACAGAAGTCCTCTCATACGACATATGGCATACATCTATATTTACAATGGGATTTTTACACCCTACTCGTATTTTGGGCGCGACAAAATCGATTCTCAATTCGATATGACCCTCTTGCTGGATATTCGATTGAGACACATTTTGGTAGTAGTGTAGATATAATGAAGTGAGCCTAGAAGAAATTGCGTGGAAAGGGAGATATGATTTTTATTTCACGCATGAAAGTGATGTTGAAATATTATATAGAAGACACTCGCCTGGAATATTACGTGCCCCTTTCAATGTCACCTACCATAGACAAAACAAGAACAAAATTAACAAGTTCATATACCTCCGGTTAATTGCAAAGTGTTTTTGATGTGAGTCTATTAGAATATCAATGAAACTTAAATTGATACCTACAATTAAATATTAACGTGAAATTAAAAGTTTAATTAGTACTGGATATACTTTTATTATAACTATTAGGTCTACGTTTGACCACCAACTCTCTTGATGGTAAGCAAAGAAAATATCATCAAAAGAAGAAAAGATCATTCAATGTTGATGAAGCGAAAGAAGTATGTAATGCAACAGTGATTTAAAACATAATACAAAAAAAGTTTAAAACTTCTTATTTTAGCAAACGCAAAATATAAAGGTGTACTGCAATTTTCTCGCGATTTTCTATCCTACGAACGTTGGAATCAGGACTATTATATTATCTCATTAGACGCGGTGCGGTGGAGCGAGCCTCTTCTCGCCAAATATATTCTTGTAGACTACTACTCGTAATACTAGGTAGCTTTTTTTTTTTAACTGGCTAAATGCCTTTATTAACTAGCTAATACATAAATAAACACTACATCTAACCTAGCTAGCTACAAAAACAGTTGGATAATCTACAAGCCCTAGTAGGCCTATAGATAATCCAAATGTTCTAGCCCACTACCAGTAGGAAGCGTACCCAGCATGCTGGCGGCATTGCCACGTTGAACCGCAATGCTGATCCGTTGAGCCAAATAGTTACCAGCATTTTGGTTACGCGTCGCATCAATCAAACGCTCTGACAAAATTTTGAAAATATTATGAGCTCCCGGCCCCCACGGACCCAATGTTTCAACACCAAACGGCTCAAATATGTAACCGCTCCCGAGGTTAGCATATTTGCGCCGCTTGAGTCGCTCAGCCGAAGAAGCCGCGGCGCCAGCCCTAATTTGTGTCTCGGAAATATGAGACGGTGCCAAAGTGTCGACACAAGTAGCGTCCCGTCTAGGTAGCTTGTATACACCCTATATATATACTAGTTTTGCGTATCCTTGTAATTATTTTAAATACCTGCTGTGACTAATGTTTTTATAATAAAAAACTAGATATTGATACAAAGGAATTAGCTATGTAGCTTTACGAAAATTGTAGTGAAAATATTCATAATATGTAATAATATCATCAATTTTTCTAAAATCCCGCTGATGCCAAAATATCATTGGAATATATATTTACAATTTTTAATATGTATGTTTTGTGTGATGCTTAAACTTTTGATGTATGTTTAGAAGTTTGTAAGCGTACATTCCGTATAGTAGTTCCTTAAAGTATCGCAAAAATAATCTGAGAACGTCTTTGAAAACAGTTTCTAGAGATTGTTCACTTATATATTATCTTGCTAAGAAACAGAAAAACAGGTACTTATGTGTGCACTAAAGGCAATGCTAGCCTCATAATAAATTCATATCACAAATAGTTACCAACTGTAAGTTTGTTCATGCACGACCCGGAACGTTTGCTGTGGAACTTCCTATAACTTTACAAAGTCTCTTTATTAATAGCTTTGCACTTTCTTCACTTTCCGTTCACACGTAACTTATCCTGTAAAGTTTAACTGGTATAATCCAAAAATAGGCAATGAAACTTGAAATCATTGGACTGCTAAAAACTTGAGTCAATGTTTTAAATGTTTTTCCTGATAACTTCAGCTCAAAAGTAGAGATTTTATTCTGATAGAATTTCAAAATAATTTGAATGATTTATCAGTTCCAGTTACTTCTGTACCAACCAGTACTATATCCTCTTCAATTTTTAGCGAGATTCCTAGCGTTCAAAATGTCTCAAAAACATTTCTAACTCGAAAATTGTTATTATTAGTATTACTTATTCAAATTTCACTCTCAAAATGTACACAAAATCCGCACATCCAGTCTACTTTAAAAGCGATACTGATACAACTAAACACAATACAAATCACGCAAATCTGTACAAAAAGCGGGGGCGCAACAAAAGAATTCGGCACACTTACGCTGTAATGTAAACCAAAAAAGAAAACTGGTCCCAGAATAGCGCCTTGGGGGATACCCGCTCGCTTCGGAGGCCCGATACAGACACGACGACCGGTGATTAGGCTGCTTATCCCGAGATAGCGACAGAAACTGTGCAAGACTTAACAACTAGGACCGTTTTCGTATTCTCTCTAACCAAGCATTTTCTTGTCCGACGACTTTATCTAACGCCTCTGTTACGCTTAAAATTCCTATGTAACGCTGCCAAGTTTTGGATTCTGTAAGAATTTTGTTTTAGTTTTTAATTTTCGGCTTCAAATCCGACACAAAAACATATTACAATGTGGGAAATTTGTCATGATAAAAATATTAGTTACTAGTAACTATTTACAATATTTATATTTTTTTTTGTTCATTTTAAGTACATTAAAAATGTTATAAATGCAAAAACATCAATTTTTAAAAACAACCTGAGTAGGTAACCGTTTTAATTATGCTTTTACGTAAGACTTTGCCATTTTAAAATAATGTGTAGATAAAATGTATGGTAGTTTAATAACAATAATACAAGAAAGTTTTGATACAACCAATATAAAATCAAATATCATTTGATTTTGCTAATGAGACGTCTCGTTTCTGATTTATACCGCCATAGCCCTCGTTTTTTCTACTCGATAAGTCCGAACGATGATCGTAAATTGAAATATGATAAAGTCGCAGTAATAAGCTGGAGTAATCGTGTCGACCCTTGCAGTAGGCCCTCGACTAACGAAATGTCATGCTAAATTTAACCCCCGTAGGTATATCATATTCAGTTACTTTTACTGAAAAAATATATGAATAGGCAGTTAGTTATATGTCGTAATATTTTTTTAAATTAATTGTCAGGATGACACTTTTTCTGTGAGGATGAAATTTCAACGCTTGTATATAAATTTAGTTCAGAACCGACACGTTCAACGTTATGAGTGAAAAAAACTACACCTACTTACTATTATAGGACACTTGATGGTCTAATATTGTTGAATGAAATACTACAACTACTACTTTGAATTTCATTGACCGGTTTATATTTGCCATTTTGAATATAGATACATTGATCTTTGCAACTGCTCGTTTTATCCCCATGTTCGAGGCTTCTATCTCAATTCCGTGCTCATTCCCGATTCCGATACGTGATTCGTCGGTTCGCAAATTATTCGCTGAAAATTCACCATCTCGTTAGGATGTGCGATCCGGTCGGGGGCAAGCCAACCGCTTGATAAATTGTCCGGAATAATAATGATAAATTGCTACTACTACGGTGGTGTTGAACCTAATCTATGGACCGATTCCACTATGTACTAGGTACACTTTTAAAACGGTTAGGAAGGATAAATGGTTAAAGGAGTTATTCAAAATACAGATGGAGTTGAGTTAGGTTTGAACGGTCAAATTTGAAACTTGGAAGAGTAGCAAAAAATGGTCGAAAGACTTTTAAAGATGAGTCCTCATTTTACCGTACTGAAAAAAAAAGAAACTTTTACAGCTCATATTCGAAACATACAGGTACACATTTCCACAATGAACCGAGTCACACCACCTAAAGTCACACCACACGTGGCCAAATTCATCCTAAATTAAATTAACTTTTGAAATTCCCAAATTAATTCGACGTTTGATATTAAGAAGAGCTCGACGAAATTACTTCAAATTAGCGACAAATCTATTAAGAATAGGACGTCTCGGGCCCATTTAATTAGTGACAGGGTTTTATCATCCGCCCTCTTCGCTTCCATTCGTTGAAAATTTCAACTGTAATACGGGTATCGGGGAAGCTTAAATAATATTGAACGAAGTTAATAAAATAGAAGACTTTAAGAGTAATTTGGCATCTGTTTTACTTTACTTTTAAACCACAAACATCTTTTATTTTTCGTTAAAGTTGGTTGTAAAAGTCCTGTCATTAAATACATTAGTTCGTGACATCTCCTTTGAAGACAAACACGCCCATAGTTGGTGTAAAATAAAACACACTGAAGTTAATTGCTACTTTTATGACGGCATTGCGTGTGAGGAGGGGTCGGATGTTAAACAAATTGTTGCTGTTGTATTTGAATATTTTCGTATCTTAACAAATACGTACTCGTATTGTGTTTGTCTTGGTGTCTTATTTCAAGTTGTTAGTTCTCCGTTAGGCATAATATAAAGTGATAAATTCCGGTATGTGAAGTAGGATATGGATAGCTCAGTTGGCAGAGTGATTGAATGGTATTCCACACTTCGTTCGTCCTTTGTGTAACTTTACTTTTTCTACTACTAGACTGTTTCTTACGCACTTCGCTGAAAAACCGCAGATATTTAATTAAAATGAAAAGTAAAATTTTATTTAATTTTACTTAAATAAAATAAAATTTGAGTAAAGTTTAGTGTGAAATTAGTGCTAATTTTAATTAGACAGCAAAACAACTTACGGTATATAAAAATGGCTTTTAATCGAGAATAAATTGAACTTTATTCTATTGGGCACCTACAACCTAGAAACTTATAAAAAAAGGAAAAACACTACAATAGTCTAGACTAGTAATTGCGACCGGGTTTTTTCTTATAGTTTTCACACTGTTTTTCTTCAAAAAAATGATTAATTTTCGATATAAATATCCCTACTCTATTTATTCATTTAAACTATTGTCTGTATACCAAATATCAGCTTAATCCGTTTAGTACCTATTTTCGCCGTAATCATGTAACAAACAAGTAAACAAATATCTAAATGTGTGCATTTATAACATTAACATACATCAAATCAAAAGAATATCACTTACATTCTATTAATACGAGTGGCTATTAATTTACTTATCATGATTTGAATGTAATCATGCCTTTTTACTTGATTGATGGTCAATCTTCAATGTTACCTACGTCTAAATGGTTTTGGGTACGTTAAAACTATGTTTTTATTCCATTAGTCAGATGGTCGTGACTATTTTCATTAGATGCGAGATTTTAGGGGAATAGTTGTTCTGGTTTAAAGTAAATTTGTTGTTTAGAAATAGGATTTTATTTCAACTTGATTTTTAGGTATTTTTTTAGACTACTTCACAAAAAGGAGTGTCGAAGCTGCTGAACGCGATTTGACTGAATTTTTTAAATGAAAAGCGTCATTCTTTCTTAAAAACGCATAGTGCCTTCTGAAAACACGCAAGGATTATACGTATCAATATTTCTGCATAAAAAAAACTAGGATTTCATATAGACTTTAGCACTCAATTACATAAATTCAAATACAGGTACCTACTCATACACGGAACATACTGAGAGCTGTTAGTACCCCCCTCTGGGACTCAAGACGTCAGCACGTTTAAGCACCAATTAATTATTAAGGGCGTCTTAGCTTCCTTTGGCTCTTTGACGATGCACAACAATGTGGCCGACTTTAGTGATTGCCTTTCTATACTATCTTAGTTGCTTGAGTGTTTGGAAATATTGTTTTGATGCAATTAACAAAAACGCTCACCTTAAATTTTAATTGCTTTTACCTTAGACCTTTACCTAAATATAAAAACATTGCTGGAGATTGGTGTAATATAATTAATTAGATGTAGCGTTTTGTATAGTAGTCCATCAAACTAAGAACTAAATATAATCTAAACACAGGTCTTTTTTACAAAATAAGTTGTGATGTAAAATCACTTTTACAGTGTATCTTACGTTAGAGTAGGGGACGCTTTTGATAGAAGCGCCTTCAATTGTCAGCTGCAAATCCAATTTTCATTTTATATTGCCAGTTTCACATGTCGTGGGGTGCATTTCTTTAATGGATAGTTCTTTATCAATACAGTCCTTAATGCATAAAGTATAAGTATAGGAACAAAATTTCTTTATAAGACTGACTTCCTGCTAAAAAAATAGGTCCCTGGTCCATACTAAACATTTGTTTTTCATTTTTAAATTCTGGTTAGATTTTTGTTTGACTGTTGGTCACCATTTCACTAATAATATATAGGATTATATAATACCTACTAAAGACATTCAAAAGTCAAAAAGTAAATAAGTTTAGCTGTCGTAAAAGTATTTAATAGCAGTCGGTGTGCACGAAATAAATCCGTTTACTCTCTTACAGGGGCAGATTAAATTGCATTGGCCTACCCATTAACACATTGTCAGATCTGATTTCGATTTATTGATCTGATAAATAGGATGGATATAAAACAAAAATGAGTGATGAAAAGTGATATTAAATGGGCTGTGTTGATCATTTTGTTACCAAAAGAATTTGATACCAAAGGAATGGGATTGATTTCCCCGCCAGAAATAATTAAACACTCTTTTGATTTCTGCATTTCTGCCTAATATTTGGAATAACATTTATCGTGAAGTAAATAAAAATTACTCCATCAAACTTTTATAAAATAATTTATTAAAAAAATAACTGTGTGGTTTTAATTTGCTTTTTCACCCTTCTTCAGAATTCAGAGTGGCACCACAATTATTGTTATGGACCTTCGTTATACTTACCATCAGGCAAATGACCTTATCTCTTTATCTAATATTTTAAAAATGCATTTAAAACAATGTTAAATGGATTATCTTAAGTGTTAGTACCTTCAGCCGAGTTTCGCAACGACTGCTCGACCGGTTTTGATGTGTTTCGAGCTTCATGGACCTACATGCACAACTCAACATACTAATCTCGTACTATTGTTTCATCAAAATCTTAGCCGTGCTAACAACTCTATAGAAATACAAAACGAACAAGCGACATTTGTTTTAGTTTGTCTTACGATTTTTTTCCGTTGTCACGGCGAGTTAATGAAAGAATTAGCTTTCATTACTACTGATACGATTCCTTAAAGGGACTCCCGAATGAAGACGAAGTGCCCCTGTAACCTTTCCAATGGACAGGGATCAATGCGGGGCGGATCTTATCTGTGATTAGTTTTTTGGGACACCTTTTAATGGCGCCAAAATGTATGTTGAGTCGTGAGGGTTTTTGTAATCGTTCTTGTGATGTTTTGATAGATATACGTATTAACCTCTTTGTTATGATGTTTTTTATATATTATCTTTTATTTACTGCTAAGTTTTGGATTAGTAACAGAATTTACTGATCATAAAATCCAAACAACTTTAAATTCAATGTTCATTTGTTTTGTACTCTGTAATGATAGCTGTAAAAATTCATGGTCTAGGTAGACAATTGTAATGTTTAGCATTAGCTACTTAAAAATTCTGATTGATTGAAGCGAATGCCTCGTCATGTTTCAAAGTAGGCAAAAAGATAAACGAAACGTCAGAGTTTCAACCCTAATGCATTTAATTAAGCCGCACCGAACCCCGAAAATCGTCTCGAACCTCTCTCTGTTTAAATTAGTGCAGAATTCATTTTCTTTTTTAATTCGTCTTCCAAATTCAAATAACATTTCTTTTTTTTATTACTCCATCGCATAAAAGGGTAGACCGAGATTCGTCGGTGAGTGCCGTTCACTTCGAAACGCTAATTCCTCCTCGTTCAGAAATACTGATTGGACGATATATTTAACAATGCTACCGACACGGTGCTCTAAGAAAAAAATACATCTTACGTTATACTTTTTTCGCGCTGGGATTTCTTCTTATTTTCTGTTTGGGCGCGCGGCCAAAAGTTACAAGGTGCGGTTTGTGCACGCATTAATGAGACTAATAGCAATTAGTAGAAGGTTGTGTTTAGCTTGTACGTTGTTGGATATTTAGGTATTGTTGTTTAGTGTGTAAGCATATTACGGGGCCAGGCTATGGAGGGTCTTAAAGGGAGGTCGTTTGCTACCCTGCCAGCCTTCTAAGATTAATGACGTTATGCTAAGACAGTTTGTAGACGTGACAAAAAAAACTAATTGTTGTTAAGTAGATCGATGTAACTATTTGCGGAAAATCATCATTATTTATATCACGTTCTATTTTAGGGACCGGCTTATAAAATATGTTTTATTTTGCAGATTTTACCATAATTATGTTGGAGTACGTACATAAGGTTTATAATTTCAAATCAAATATTTGACGTGTTCACGGGATTCATGAAAATAGGTAATTTTTGTTAGTGTTCCATAACTTTTTGTATTGAATAGGTATTGTATTGAATAGGTAATTTACACCTTTCAGCTGCACAGAGGTACATCTCACATGAGATAACTACTGTAGTGGGCAACAACATAAACGGAGAAGCAAAGAAACGAAAAGAAACCTTCAGAACAGTCAGTCTTGTTTAGTCAGTAGGTACTAGGATGAGTGACCGACATATATCGGTCGCCGATGAGATAACGTAAGTTTACCTAAGCTTTTGCTTCGTCTCTAAAAATAGTTTTGTTAGTGGTAGGACTAACTCTTCTGCGAGTGTCCGTCTGGGTTGGTAACACCGCTTTGCTCGTGAAGTCTGCCGCCAAGCAGTAGTGTGCAAGCATTACTGTGTTCCGGTTTGATGAGCAGAGTAGCCAGTGAAATTACTGTGCTTATGAGACTTAATACCTAATGTCTCAGGGTAACGAGCGCACTGCAGTGCCGCGCAGGCCTTTGTGTTTCAAAGTTCTTAGTGGCACTGCAATTGTTATGGGCCAGCTTTATGCTTACCATGAGGAAAACGACCAGCTCGTCTCGTTACCAAATAACATACAAAAATAGCTGCAAAATGATCATCAATGATTCTATAAAATAAATGTAAATGTAACATTGTTGAGATTTCACACATAACTGTATTCAAAAAGTACCTACTTCTGCCTGTTTCTGTATTTGTTATATGAATACTGACCATTTTCTACACAAACCTCCAAAAATAAGCCCACAGACTACAAACCTAGCGTTGACTGGACATCATAAAATATTTAACACTCATATCTTGCGAAGCGCTCCAAATATTATCGAGTTGCCTATAAAACGGAAAATTCTTACCAGAAAAAGACGGATATATATAATTTGCTTATGTGAGAGAGGGACGGGTGTGGTCTTATTGTACGATCTTTGGAAATTCTTCGGGAACGTTTGGTTTCTTTTCCATCGTTTTTATCGTAGCCGTTATGTTTTGATAGAGCAGTTTAGAAGGATCGCCGATATAACGTTTATGTTTTGGTTTTTGGATACCTTAAGCAAAAAGGTTATTGTTTGTTACGGTCTATATATTAAACCCTCTTAATAGAAAACGAAATAAATTCTGAGAATTAGCCGACGTTTACATAAAAATCTTATTTTGAAATGTATACTCTCAAGTATGTATATATAATAGTAAGTTATTTTTGATAAAGCGTCAAACTTCGATTTGTAGATCCAACCGATTTACTTTTGGAGTGCAACATACTTTCGTAGTTTGCGACATAAAAATAAAAATCAAAACTGTCGTTAACTTGCCATCTAATAAAACCGTCATAGAAAAAAAAAAGAAAACGAGATTATATCATTATTTTTTTGCTGGTCTGTTTTTGAAAACATATCTATGAAAGTGTTGAAAATAAAAATACTAGACTTAGAAGAAGGACAACCTAATACGGTGAAAACACTTCTAAAACTGTTTTGTGCCAGATTTTCTAATTAAGGATGGTAGCTAGACAGACTTATGCAACGCAGGCGTTTTCCAGTCTGTTGCATATCTAATAATGATTATTAATTGTAAATGTAGGTAGGACTTCAGTCTTGCAATAAACGCTGTACGGGAACCACGTCTTTGATTTAACAGTGGCGTACGAGGATATAATTGGAAATATTGAGTGCAATTTTGATAATATTCACAATGTCTATCGGCCAAATTCGTAAATTTAACATAAAAACCGGGAACTGGGTGGCGTATGTCGAACGAATGGAAATGTATTTTGTGGCTAACAAAATCCGTACGTATGCTGTACGAATCAAAATCATGTAGGTATGCTGTAGTATAGGTAACTATGCATTGTTCCGTGAGGTATCGTTCCGAGAATTAAGCATTCTCGTAGTTTAAACTGATTACATATGATATTAAGCTGCACGCACATACAAGCTATATAGATACATAATACAAGTACGTATGATACGCAACACCGCGTATTCATACGCGGCCGCGACTCTCCCAATAATAAATTACGCTCCTTGTCCGCTTACCTCGGGTTAACCGGCTTTTATAAACTACCCGGGTAATTTATAACTATTACCCGGGAAAACGATCACGTGATATCACTTTATAGCGTATTCATCCGGTAAATATGAGGGAAAACCGGTAATATGTTGTTCGGCGCGTGTAATGTAAAGATAGGGAATTAATGGCCATCGGCTAGGTGGGAAATATGTTGCCTGTGCTGCTAGTTTTGATGTATTTTGTAAGATAGAGTGAAAAGTATGTTTTGCGTTCTGATTGGCTTACGTTGAATAACGTGTTTCAGTTGTTTCAGGCCGAAATCTTTATTACATTTATTACATACATACATCATAATGTTGTTAATTTTTTTTACGAATTTTTTTATACGCTTTTGATTACACCGTGCGTAAGAAAAGAAAGAAAATTCGCGTAGAAAATTCTACAGCTTAATTTAGCGTAGTTTGTTGTAAACATTAAACTTTAAAAAGCAACTAGGTATACTTTGGTACAAAGTCCTCATAGACTCAACTTTCAGTCACAATACGAGTTATTAACTGAAAACGTGAACAAAATAGCTGGCAGAAAACAGCTGCAAAACTACTTACTCATTTTAATAATATCAGCGTACATTTAAAACAATACCTTAGCATTTTAATTTAACCAACAAACGGCTAACTCTAACATACTATCTTACAAACTACGTGCTTAATGTAATCGTGCTATATCCTTTGTTCACTTTCAGACTCATTAAAAAGGCGATGCAATTTAATGAGTTGATAGTGTGCGTTAAAACCCCTCCGCTACGTTTGCAAATAACTTAGAAATACATACAACATTGAACCTTATCGTCCTTATAGAAGAGTCAAAATGGTAGAGCATCGGTGCTAGGGATATCGGTATGTGGAGGGTCGAAGATTAGTGGCTCACGCCTACCGACACAGAGCGCTGAGCGGTCGATGTTGCCCAAGAGTGTAGTTACAATTAGACCGGTGCCCACAATGAAGTGATGCCGTAATGTTGCCCGTTGTCTTTGTATGTTGATTGCGATGGAAAGAGCTTTGTGTAGTGAGAGATAGTTCTAATGGGACTGGTTATTTTTCAGGGAATTTTTTTGGCATTCTGTGTTTTTTGACTGTGGTAATTTCGGCGATGACATTATCCACGAAGATCAAATAAAAAGTGTACTTAAGAATGGTAAATTTAGAAGTAACGGTAATAGGTAGATTTTTAAAATTATTGGTCTTACTAAGTATAATATCTATCTAAGTACGTATATATGTTTTGCTAAATGTATATAGTCCAATAGTCTCTATTAGCTAGCAGTAAAGGTTAGATGAGTGGGCAACCCAAATTGAGGTCGATAGACTGATATGCCTGAAAGAAATTTAAAAAAAAGAACTGTTCTTAATTTGGAAGGCAGCGCAGCATACCCTGGTGGTATTAAATTAGTGACGTTCGCCTGCAGCTTTGCCCGCGTGGACATAGGTCCAGAGACGACAGTGTAGGTACTACAAGGTATGTATAGATACTACAAGGTTTTGGCCGAGGCGTCACATATTTTGGAAACATCTTTGTATCGACTATCGATCGTGTAATGTATCGTGCGAGTCCTTAGTACGACTTGCACCGGGCCGATTTTTGGGTGGCCGTACCACAACCTTTTTTGAGGTCTGAATCTGCGCATGAGATGAATTATATTTTTGTTTCATATTAGGCTCAAAACGTGAAATCTACGGCCCTTCCATAAAGTCAAAGGTTGTTTTGTAGACGCTTTAGAGTGATAAGACATTTTATCTAAGGTCAATCCACTGCAGTTACCGTCCAGAACACGTAACATGTACTGTTGCAGATGTGTCGTTATTAAATGTAGCTTATTCGTTGAATCGTTGGGCAAAGGCGCTTACATTTCGCAGCGATTGCCCGACTCCACCGGCGGTGGCGGGTATATTGTCAATTGGAACTGCGCGGCTTCGAGAGCACTTTTAGATTTCAAAGAGTATTATAGAACACACGTAGTATGCAGACAAATTTTTTGGTTGCGCGTTCTAAATTTAAACTCTTTCGGCCTTATTACAAAACGAGTTTTAACGCTAAACTGGAGTTTAAACCGTAGTTTTGTCAAATTTCTTATTACAAAAAGCAGATTAGCACTTAGGTCTTGGTTGACTATGGTGTCAAAGTTAGTCTTGCCGGGCACTTAGTTTAGCGACGGTTTAAGCATTTATTTTAATGGCGGCCACGTATTCTACTTGTCAAATCGTAAAAAAATTCATATATTTTGTATTAAAGTAAGAAGGGTTGGTGAGGTATTAGGAAGCGTGGATGAGTAGAATAATAGCTTTTAGCAAAATATATAGGAAATACTTATAATATCAAAAGTATACATAGTAAAAACAGAATATATTACAAGAATTGACAGTACACACAATCAACAAAACATGTTGCTATGGTTACTTAGCCATAGTGTGCCATTGTATAGGTTGGATATATAAGGAGTATCTCCCTAACATTTTTTTCATATACGTAAATACCTAATTAGGATGTTTTGAATTACTCGCAATGATCAAAAGTCATTTAAAAATTACCTAGAATATTTTTCGATATTAGAAAATAATATTGTGTGACAAAATAGCTACTTATATTCCAAAATAAAAATTAGTACATTGTGTCAATTCTACATTTCGTGTATCCGTAGCATAAAGACATTTATTATCTGTGGAAATAATTTCTACCATAGCTACAGTTTGGTATTAAGTTGTCTTGGCTTTATTCATCTTTTGTAATAAGGTTTGGTTTATAGGTCGACTCTAAAGATAGTTGAAGACAAATTGGTTGTCGACCAAAGTCGAGTTTAACGAGTTTTTTGTAATAAGGCCGTTTAATGTTTACTTTTTTCTTCATAGTTTTAGCGTGTTACTTGCTTTGATTACATCGTCATTTACTATCATTTATTACCAGAAGAGGTAGTCAAAGGGTAATCTATAAAACTGAATGCGTATTTTTTTTTATAGAGTTCACGAATTGTGCAGAGTAAACACAATTCCCCACCTTTCATTGTTTTAGAGGAGTTTTCGATTTGTTAAAGTAGGTATTATCTGAGTTTAAAACTCGTATATTCGTCCGTCTTCTAAAAGCTTTCCCATATCTACTACGTAAATATAAAAAAAATTAAAAAGAAAAGCCGATTTTGCTGGTTTTCGTAAGTTTCTCCAATATGAGAGTTATCTTCTTGTATCCTACGTATTTCCCAAGCCATTTTCAAAAATGATCTGTTAATAGATTATTCCAAAGCCATTTCAGAATTGAAGGATTTGTCTACAAACCTAACGTTTACTGCACAGAGGGCTATGAAAAGGCGAGGTTTTATCGCGTTGCCATAGCTACGGCGGGATGCCGCGACGCGATACCTCGTACATACCTATACCAATAGTATACACTCGTGCCCCTCGCTCGGAAAAACTACCACAGTGCTTTATATTTACGGCCGTTCGATATGTATACTGGAATAGGAATTTCTGAAGAGAAAGTGAGTGAAGAAAGTTTAACGGCATTGCGATTTTTATGTTGATTGTACGTATTTTCACTTATGAATGATGCACCGTTGAATGTTCGGTTTGTATTGATTAGTTTAAAAATGGATTACCGCCGAGTTTCTTAACGATTTCTCGTCCGGTTTCGAGCTATTCATATTATATAATTTTACATAAGTCTTAAGGTGGTTAAATTTCCTTTCTTTTGGTTACAGAAACTATGGTTGCTGTTGCTCAAAATAGTGAGCATACGGTACTATTTTTCACGTTTACAAGTAGTTCAATCATACCTCTCATTTCAAAGGTACCTTGATTGGGATAGGTTTTAGTGAAAAATCCTTTGTAGAATGTAGTGTTTACTGCTTATGCAGGGCTACAAACTACGCGGAATATAATAATATAATATAATATAAATTACTAAAAACAATATATATTGTTTAATATGAACCCCCGATCTCTTGTCTTGTTACCACACTTTTTCAAAATTTAACTAACGCTTCAATTTCCTTTCAAGCCGTAGTAAAAGCACATGAATATTTAATAAACAGAAACTAGACTCAATACGGTAGTGCTAACAGTACTCAACTAGTCTAGACTAAAGTCTAGTCATCAACTATTACTATTTTAGAGTACTTATTATGTTATTAATTTTCGATTAATAATTATTGGGTGAAAAATCTATTGTGGTAGTTAAAATTTTATTTCATCTGTAAAGTGAAAGACTAGAACATATGCAATAATATACAAAGGTCAATTGTTCTACAATTCTAGTTTATCTAAATAACCGGTTCTTTTTAGTTACATAGGTACTTACTATCATATCCGACGAATAACGCAGTTAAATAAAACGTCTTTCTCATTGAATTTTACTATTTGCTATAAAGGGCCAGCTAGCTTTTGTTATAGTCATTTCGTTTACGTTCGATAAATAATTTGCTTTGTTTTTTAGCAGCATATTCGCATAGAACGACATATATTTACGCTATTTGGCGTCCAGCGAACTGGTGAAGGCTTAGTATAGTGCTCGTCCTTCATAGGTTACTTATACGGTCAAAGTGCTCGTCTGCCTAGCTACCACCCTTATGTTGAAAATTTGTCGCAAAGTAAGATGAAATTGCAACTTCAAATTGATTCTGGCACAGTACAAGACAAGAAAACATCATTCTGATCATCATCGAGCGATGGTACGTCTCAAATACGCTCGATAGAAACACCTGCACGCGTCAAGAAACTTTTATTGCTATCATGGTTCGATTGGTATATCAAGCATGTCTACAAACAATATTTCCTCAGCAAATCGTTCAATAGCCCGTCCTAGATCGTTAGCGCACTCACCGTTTAACCCTTGAATTCGGTAAACACTGAAATATTAACGCCTGCTATGGAAGCACGCGGAAAAACAAGTCGAATGCCGGCCCGTTATAGGCCCGTCGCATGGGCATAGAGTAGACGGGTGTTATTTAGGATGACTAGATGTGACAGCTCTGTGATATGTGCGGTTTGTTCAACGATTATTTATTAATATTTTTTTCCAGTGGCTTACTGTTTTTGCATTCCTTCACCTGTTGTTAATTTCTTACTAGCCTGAGATGTGGAAAGTGCAGCACGAATCACGATAAGCAGGACGATTTCCGATAAAAATAATTTTGCGACTAGAAGAAACAGAATCTATTTTTAAAACATGTTTTTTGCTACAACATTGATGCGATTATCACCGTTCACGTATTTCTTAGCGTGTTTTTTTGTTTTAATTCTTACGCTTTTAACAATTAATATTATTATTTTGGGATACTTTATGTTAAGGTTTCTAGGATGTTACTATAGTTTTTACTATGTTTTCTTTTCATTGTAGCGTACAAGTGAATTTATCTAAATGTACATACATTTCATACTAAAAAGAAATAGATACCTATATTATATTGAAGTTAAGGAAAACCTGAGATCTGATCTCAGTTATGTACTGAATGAGAATAATCGAAACTTTTTAACGTTATTTCAATAAAGTACTTTTAAAACGATCTATTGGGGAATAACTTACATTTTATTGAATTGTTCCAACAAAAGTCCACTGTCCAGTCTATGTCCTACTCTTTGGTTACATGGCGTGTCGGCATTGAGTGGTGGCAGGGCGTCCGGGGAGTCGCTACCGGCCCTGGGGACCGCCTCCCGAGGGAGCGGGGGACGAAAGGTTAAAAGGGAAAAGTTATAAGAACGCTTGTTGTACGTTGCCAGTTCGATTTTCGAATGGTTGCCGATGTGCGGATGTTCTGCGACTGGCTGGCTGTTCAGTTAGTTTTCGACATTGGAGTTAAAGAAAAAAAGGTTTTACAAAAAGGTTTTTGTTGATTGATTTTTTTATACATACATACGAGAATTGTTTTTGTGACTGGCTAGTATTTTTGCTTTTGCTCATCATTTTCGATTTAATAGATTATAAGGATCATCTGTTATTTGCGAATCCCAATTTTTGATTGAGAAGAGTTATAACAATTTGCTTTGTTTTAAGAAAATATGATAGTATTTTGTAGATAGTTATTTTGCTAGTAGTTTGGGTTCAAAGGCTGAATGACTTAAAATATTTAATCTTTAAAAATCTACATCTTTCTTGACAATAAAAATAATTAATATGGTATATAATAGTAATAATAATTAGTATTAAAGAACCACTAATAAGTAAATACTTAGTGGTTCCTTAATAGAAAAGTCCTAAACCGAAATGTAATAACATTTAACCTTCAATAGTTGTAGCCTACACTCAAAAGCAGATAAAAACTTTCACAGCGTATTCTTTCCAGAACACCTTCAAGTTTTAGCCCAAACTATACTGGCCAAGTTTTTCCCAACTATATCTGATGCAAATAAACATAGTCTACGCCGCAGTAGTGGTGGCACCCACCCCCAGGGGGGTATCAAGTGTTCCTTGAAAGAGGGCAGGCCGATACGACTCGTCTCGCGCCGCGACTTAATGCCGCACTGGATTTTTTCCGCAGAATTTTCTGTTGAATAGTGTAGCTTCGGAAACGTGGATGAGAGGAAACTTTTTTACGTTTTGGTTGTATTTGTGTAGTCTACAGACCTGTAATGACCTTTAGATTGTCGATCTGTTTGTATCGTTGTATAGTCATTTGCACTCGTATTTAGCTTAGAAAATAGAGACTCAGTAAATGAGTGATCATGCATAGAATTCCGGCAAGTAAGTTGTTTTTTTTTTTTGCTCCGGTGTTGAGTCAGAACAAGGCAAAACATCGGGAGACGACGCGTCTAAAAATTCGTCTCCTGAGCTGGCACCTCTTGTTTACATTTTGCAATTAGCTTGAGATTTATTAGATGAGAGAAAACATCCGAATTGTATGTATGTAAAACGACAAAATTCAAGATTTTCTCTTATTTACCTAATAATAATGTTTACACAAAATTAAAAACAGAAATTAGCAAAAGATTGTAGATTTTCTTTAAGGGTATTTACATCATTTCATAGCTAAAGTTCCAAGTTGTAGGCTTTTTCCCTCCAGCGTTTTATCAGTAAACTGAACGATAAGCACATACATGTAACTACCCCTAGATACCTACGGAAGGGTCAAAATACGAGGGCAGTTTTTACGACGTAAACACGGGAATTTCCTCTGAGCGCAAATGTAGACATAGCTATATCTATCTAGTTCTATGGAAATAAAACGTTTTAGATAATATTACAGAATAATCAAAAACTAAAATTTATGATAAACGAATTATTATTACCGCCAAGATATTGAGTGTGCAGCAACTGATAGCTAGATACTTACGATTATCTACCTTCGGACTTAGGTACAACAATAAGTACATAGTCCAACCATGGTCCAAACGTTTTCTAAAAATGATAAGCGTAAATGTCATTTATGTACTGATAGTTAGTTAAAGACTAATAAAAGACATTCAGTGTGCTGAGTCTGAGTTTCGCCGTTAAAATCCGTTTACGCGAACAACCGCGTTTGTCAAGTAAACTCCATACTAAAAGCATGCGCGACGATAGTTCACAAACGCGGCGCTAGGGGCGCTGTACATTTTTTTCATATAAAATCTTCGTAAACGCGTTCACTGTAGATTGCGTTAACTTGTTGAAAAACTCACACTAGGCCCTCTGCTCGTTCAAAAGTTACATTAATTGTTTTAAAATCTGAGTTATTTGGAACATGTTACGTGTTCCAATGAAAGAAGTTCAGATTTAACCACTATTATAAGGGGTTTCGTTAACAGCTTCAGTTTTATCAGTTTGTTCCAGTGTTGGCAAAACATCTTTCGTTTTGGTAATGAGACTCCTGAGTCTTTATTTAATTAAGAAAAAAAGACACAATTAATTATACATATCTGTACCATGTCTTTCAGATGATTATATTTCCTTTCCTTTGGTTACAAAAGATATAATATTTGTCGCTCAAAACATTGAGCATTTCGAGACAAAATAAATTTTTTGCGGTCTTTTTTGCATTTTATTTTATTTTTTTTTATTCTGGGCCATTTCTATAGACTATTTTATAGATAAGTCGAAAAGAAATGGAAAATAGATATTATTTCATGTCAAATGTTTAATAATCTTTACACTGAAACAACCGTACGGAAATTAATAAGGGGTGTAGTCGTAAATCTCACCTCGGCTCTTACAAATTATAACACCTGACGAGACGGCTTGTTCTTATTATTGTAACACGGAGTTAAACGTTATACCGGTAAATGCTTTTACTAAGTACTAGAGAAGTAAAATTTTGAATAGAATATTTATTTTAAAGTTGGGAAAGATCAAGACATGTTATTGATCTATACAAATAAATAAAATTGAAGTGTTTGTTTGTAATATCAAACTATAAATATAACTATAACAAAACAATCATTATTAAATTTTTTGTCGGTCTCTCTGTTTGTTGCGGGTAATCTCCGAAACGGCTGGACCGATTTTGACGGGATTTTCACTGGCAGATAGCTGATATTATAAGAAGTAACTTAGGCTACTTTTATTTTAGAAAAAGAATTAGGGTTCCGCGCAAAAAAAAACCATTAAATCCAATATCTCCGCGCGGGTGAAACCGCGGGCAGCAGCTAGTTAGTAAATAAATTTTAACACAACCAAGTAATAAGATGAGCTTGACGTTTGCCTCATACTAACCCATCACACCTGCCCATTATAATTATTATTAATGCCAGCCAAGATTTTTGAATGAAAAGCCATGCACAGCACTTCACCGTTAGATATAGACTTTCAAGTCTCATACATCATGCTATTCCAATGACTTACTTTTAAACCGATATGCAATATACACTTTAGTCAAGTTTTATTGATACATGACAGCTCGTAACCGAGAGTGATTCGCCTATATCAATAAACAGTTCATAGCTATTTTCATTTTTCACAAAAGAAAAACATTTATTAAATTTTCTTGATAACGCGGTTTGGGAAAACCCTTACCGTGAAGTGCTACCGTGCCATATATTCTATTTACCGCGCATACCATAATTTTTCGGCTTACCGGACACAAGAGCGATACTGGCGGATAACGCCATTGTCAGGTGGTCCTTACCGTGATATTAATGGTAGGCTTACGATGGTCCAGATATAAGATCTTTTGGAACCGGTTGTTTGAGAAATATTTCTAACAAGTTCTTACACATTTTTTTGTTAAATGAATTTTTTTTATTCAAATTACTTATTTAGTATTCAAATAAACATTTGTTTAAAGATATAGTTAGGTATGTCAGAAATAAATATCTATTAACATAAAAATATTTGTAAAAAATATACTGTTCATTTTTATATCATTTCATTATACATCCTGAGTTTAAATTGGTATGTTATCCCTAAAACGGATAACATAAGGGAACTCCTGAAGGAGTTTTTAAAATTCGGAAATGTTTCATTGAAGAAATGGCATTTAAAGTTTACGTCAAAATTCTACTACAGAACTTCCTGGCCGCCCTAGATCAGCTGTTTCACTTGAAGTGTGTTGAAATTTGTTAAGTGATGATGATAGAAGAGACTCGGAAACAATTCCAAATAAAGCCGCGCACTTCATGTTTGAAGAGATCACCTTATTTGTATGGAAATTTTTATCACGTATTTCCATGGAAGGTTGTCACTACTTATCGACAACCATGGTCCTAATCACCCCCTTCCGGGATAACATACCATTTCAAACTCATCCTGTAGATTTAAATACCTATTTCAGAAACAATGTAAAAATTGCTATTGAATGAATGATATAGCTTTAGTAAAATATAATATTGGTTACCTACTTGTTTATGGACTAGAATGTAACACATACATTCTAGTTAAGTTGTCACAAACTCTGTCTGTTTCGTTTAAATTATTACTATTGAAATGCTAAAGATAGAGCCCAAAACAATTTTCTTCTGGCAGCTGCACGACATAGTCCGACCTAGTCTTTTTTACCATTTTAGACACACTTAAGATCAGATGAAATAGGAAATAGCGATGAAATGTTTATCTATAGGAAATATAAAAAAAATGTAATGACAATGACCACTGTAGAAAAAACTCGTGATTTTCGCAAAAATTACTAGTCGTAACAAGCGAAGTACATTTTTGTAATCTATCTTGTTACAGAATTTAAGTTTCATTACAAAAATGTTAAAATCGGTTTGATTACGATTTTGAAAGTGTTTCTCAATGAGGATGAATAACAAAAAACTAAGTAACTGTAAGTGTGAGTATTTATTTCTGACTGCTGCGGTCCGTGCTATCTTCTTGCGTGGCTATTCTCACAGGAAACAAGTATTTGTTCATATGAACATTAAAACTCTTTGAAATTGGGCACACTTAGGTACATTGAATGGAAGAACGAAAAAAAAGAGAAATGGTTTTATTCACACCGCAGATAAAAAAGTGTAAAAAATAGCACAGATAAAAAATAAATAAATGTTATTTTAATGTAACAGTATTTTTTCGGGATGAAAGTAGCCTAAGTATGTCACTCTCCGAACTATTCTTTATGCAAGAAATCGCGGTAATCTATTGCTTCGTTGTTTATTCAAATTTACTAAACATATAATAGTAATGATTATTTTAAGAACGTAGGGTTCTCAAAATAAAATCTCTGTGAGTGACGTAGGTGGTTTACTCTAACTCGCGATATTGCGACATAAGGTGTTTAACATAAATAATGCGAACAGATGTGTGGCGCCTCAGGCGCCGCAAATACGTTCTCGCCAGAGCCGCGTATTGTATGGTCCTTTGGTATAAATATAGAGCTGATGAAACCATCGCGAGCCGATTGGATCACAAATCTACATACATTTTTTAAATAACTACTACTTAAAGATAAAAAGACTTACATTATTGTTTGATGGCCATAAGTAAAATGGATGCAAGATTATTCGAATAATTGCATAGATCACTAGTAACTATAGGTTTTTTGATAACAAGACAAGCTGGTCGTTTGACTGATGGTAAGAATAACGCCGGCCCATGACAATTGCAATGCCACTCAAACACAAAGGCCTGCGCGGCATTGCAGCGAGCTCGTTACCCTGAGACATTAGGTATTAAGTCTCATAAGCTCAGTAATTTCACTGATTCTTTGTACATAGAGAAATAAGCACTGTGAGTTCCCAGATTTAGTTCAGTACAAAAGCTTCTACTTTTTTGTTACCACAAATATCGTCGCGTTCGTTATCGCATTTGCAACCTTTACGCGCTATAAATATTGAGATCATTAACCGACCTTCTAAATTACAAAGGCTATACAATAATAAATATGAGATTTTTATACATTGAGATTAAATTACCGACCTTGAGATTAAATTTTACTATTAACCTCTTACGACATACTCAATAACATTTGTACGCTAAGTGGTATCTGACAACTCCAATGAATCCATATCTGTTGGCACAGCAATTCGGCGTGGCGGCATCGCCGACGCCTCCGGCCATGTAAAATATTTCTGCTAAAAGCATTCATCGTGATCGCTTGCCTGATCCTATACATCACTACGTGTACCTCCAATAGACTTTAACTCGATGGAATAAAGGCTAGTTTGAAAGATTGGACAATTCAACTGCTGTATGTAATCCGATATGACGATGGCTCGATAGACTTGCGTCCGATTGTTTGATTCCGATTCGAGGTTTTATTTTGACTGGCAACAAAGCTTCTCTACCATAGTAGTACGTACTACGTAGATATATGGAGATATGAATCGAGAATATTAGGACTAAGTATAGAATAGAACAATAACAGCAGATATTGTCTCAAATTGAAAGTTGGATTGGAACACTTGGATTAGAACAAGAACATTACAATCAGCGGCGCAAGTACGGATCTTTTTGATCGATAAAATTGACAGTTCAAATCGATAAAGTGGGTGTTATCTACTTTTATCGAACCTCGATACTTTCGACAAAAGTTATCGAATAGCTAGGTCAAATCCAAAGGGAATATAGAGGTACCTACTACAATGCTTTACGATCAGACTTCGGTACTCGCAACATTCGATAAAATTATCGAGTTTTTCGGTTCGACAAATTTATCGAACCGACTTCCGTACTTGCGCCGCAGGTAGGATAGTAAAATATATTATGAACTTCACCTAGTCTTATCTGTCCCATAATTTATAGCAACAAAAAAGCACCACTCCAAATATTGACAAAAACTTGTCAGCTAAATTACTAGCAAAAAACTTCCACACGTTGAACCGATTTGCTGCCGCAGTAGCAAACGTTTTTTTAACAGATTTAACGGAAGTGGTACAAATTCGAGAACACGAGAAACAAATTAATACTAACTATAGTTGGTTGTGAAGTGGAAACAGCTGGGCGTTCGAAGTTTGTTTGGTCAAGGATTCAAGAATTTGCGAAACTGTGCCAGTGCACCTTAGGACTAGGTTTAAGTGGCTTAAGGTGAATAATCCAAACCAAAATTATGCAAATTTTTTTCATTTTTTTTGTACATAACCAAAATGTTGATTGGTTAGTCACACAACAATTAATGTTTATTTGGACAATAAGCCACGCTGTAGAAAAGAAAATTTATAGGCAGAAAGACTATAATATTATCTAAAGAAAATAATATACTATACTTATATATCTAGCTACTAAATCCATATAATTACTCGGAGTTATACCTAAATTTAGATAATGATGTTGTATTTTTATATTGTTGTTGTTGTTTTGTGTATTGACAGAAAAGAAAACAGTTGATAAAACTCCCCGTTTATAAAAACAATTGGTTTATTTATTACCTATTATAAAAAAGCAGTTTGAATTGAATGCCAACAGTAGTTACAGATTTGACTCTACTCTTACAGTTTTTTTTATATAGGTACACTGATGTAATTTTAATACGTTCCTCATTGTCGATAATTCGAAATTGCCTGTTGATTTATGTGTCCGCATCATTTGCCTTGCATTATCTGTTCACACGCCTGTTGTCGGTGGTTTATAGCCGAGGCACATATTTGGTAGAGATTTTTTAAACAATATTCGTTTATGTCGTAATAAATATATTTTTCCATAAAACTAACGTATCTCTTCTAAAAGCTTTTTTTTATAACCTCGATCCTTGTTTATCCGTTTGGTAGAGACAAATCTTGGCAATCTATTTTTCAATTTCTTCTCGATATGCAATCGTGCTAAAATTTGGATTGTGAAGAAAATATAAAAAGTATGTATTTTGTATATAATATTGGTGTCAATTCTATCATTTCACAACTAAACTAATTTTAGTTTCGCTCTGTCTCTTTCCAATGCATAACATGAGAAAGAGATGGAATATATTTTAGACCTGTCAAATTAATCCACTTGCTTGTGTCTAGTGTAAATTTAATGGCAATGAATTCAGTGGCATCTAATTTATCAAGATCGAAAGATATTTGACAGCTCTAAAACAAAATTTAGATCTGTCAGACATCTTCCGTCTCTTTCTCATATTATGCATTGGAAAGAGAGAGAGTGAAACTAAAATTAGTTTAGGTTTGTAATGATAGAATTGACACCATTGACAATATTTATGAAATAAAAAATGCTAGTTTCCAAAAAATATTTCGAGAAAATATTCCTAGTAATTATAATGTAAAAGCTGTTTCCAAAATTGGCATAAAAAGTAGAACCAATTATAATAGTTCTAATAACACAATTTTGTTTCAGATTTTTCCTGAAATTCTTCCTAAAGTGCAACCAAAATTGTTTGAAGAACGCCGGAAACCCCCGAGACATGAGAAGGTTTCAAGTAAGTATTCTTGATAACAATTTAATCACTCAATTATTTTTTCTCATAATCTGCAAATCTGACGCAATGGCTACAAGAAAACATGTAACTAAGTGAACTCAAGTTACTACAATAGATATCTAACGTTATAGTATCTGTCAAAATGATTAATTTTCAAGTTATTTGAAACAGTTGGTATTTTTATGAACGGCCGGCAGTCAATAGATAGATATCCCATCAAGAATTTAAAAAATAACTAGTTATCAGGTAATAATTTCTGCGATCCGCACAACTTTCGGTGTGTTCAACTATTATTATGATGGTAGGTGCAAAGCATAAGCTAAGCGATTTGATTTTTTTGGTTATTACAATAACGAAGAGTATTCTAATAATCCAATCAAAAATGTCGTAAAGCACTATAAAATTCAACTACTAAATACGAGTATAAACTAGACTAAAACGAAATTTTCTATTCGATTTTTTAATACATGTTATTAGTTCATTTTGGCCTCGTTACTAATTGCTAACCAGGTACGGTATTATTTTTCTTTAATTAAGTGTTTTTTTATTCTATTCTATTCCAATAACAAATAAGGTTCTGCTGGTGGCGTCTTTAGTTTACCTCTTACTTACCAGCCATTGCTTTTATGTCATCGTCTGATCGTCTTGCCTTGGAGTAATTGGCTCTTGGCCTCTAACTTTACCATGTAGATCCATCTTTATTTACGTTTGAACGGATTAACGGAAGTTAGAATGCCGAGTTTCAAGATTATTTCTCGCTCGACCGGTTTTGAGGTATTCAGTACTTCTTCGCCAAGGAGCTAAATGCGCGCACTCCGACTGGTTGCCGTACACTAAACATACACTAAACGTGAACTGTTTAAACCAAAAAGGCTCCCTTTTTTCCCAGAACCGCTCCTAGGACACGTTCCATCGGGTAATTTTACTAACGAACTTATAATGTCATAATTTAAGAAGCTCTTGATTCAAGTTAGTGATCTTCTTCTTTTCTCTTAAAACTTGTACGAAGTCAGTCTGTATAGCCCTTAACTGAAGGAAGGGGTAGCGTTCACGACTCTTGAATATTTGAAACGGCCCCAATTTAGGGGAGGAATGAAATTAAATTTATTTATACGAGTTTATTTATTTTATTTATTTACTTTACCGATTCTGTGTTTGCTCTTTACTTATTTTTAATTGATGGTACTCTTTTGTTTGGTGGTATTGGGTTTCGTTTATTATATGTAATTGTAAGGGCTAACAGTCTAACATGTTTGCAGACGACAAAGTTATAAAATAAATTGCCTTCTATCGCCTTAAGAATAGACCAACAAAACTCCATCAAAAGTGACTACTGCGAAATTATGACCACATCATTGTTTGCTTTCTAAAAATCGCCAGAAATTAATTATGTGTGTATAACAATTGTGCAATAAATGTTTACTTTACTTTACTTAACTTTTATTAAAATAAGTTAAAATGCTTATATTTGATGTAGTGTTTTTTATGATAAAACATAAAAAGAACGTGTAATGATCACATAAGTAGACACCGTTCCTTAATTTAGATTATCTGCATTTAGCTAAGTAGGTACCTACCTACTACTTACGAACATTATGGTCCAATACACCTAGGCCCAGAACAAATATTAGCTTCTAGGCAATTTGGTTTAATGCTTAAATAATTGTCCTGTACTGGGAATTGAGTCCAAACCCCTACCGGCTTCAGAAATTAAGTTCATTGACCTTTCGACTAAACCACGAGTCTTTAATACTGTAAACCTTAATACATGCTTAATATAATTACCAACTTTCAAATAATAATTCATACTTAAAACATGAGCCCAAACTCACATACTTCATAATACAAACTAATTAAGAACAACCCTACAGAAACTACGCTAAAGGTGCAGTCACACAGTCTACTTATTAGTACAAATTTGCTCCTACGGTTCCGAAGACATATTTGTCTTACGTGAGCTTGTTTAAGTATTCAAGCTAATACCGCACTTAGTGTTAGTTACATTTGGTGCATATTTCAATGTCACGCGACGTGTGCGTGTGTGTGTGTGTGTGAGTAGTTATGTCTATATTTGGGCTTACTGTGTGTCACTGAATAATTCAGTGGTCGTTCCCCGTTTCAAGGGTAAGAATATATGGGTGTAATGTATACTGCATATATTTATAGAGTAAAGAATCCAGGAAATGCAGTCATTGTATTGGTTGTAAAGAAATGTAAATTCTGGGATATGTGACATGCTATCTTACCGGCTAACGACAATCGCGTTTTTTTTCGACTCCAGCGGTTAATAGCCTTCGGCTGGAAGGAATTGTCTGGAGTTTTCGCTAGTTTTCGTTTTGTAATAACCTTCTTCCTTAATAAAGTTCGTTCTAAAATTAAAACCAGCGAAAATATTAGCCACCAGCGACATTTCCATCCAGCTGAAAACCTAGCGACCGCTGGTCTTAATCGGATTGGAGGCGAAACCGAAGACGATTTCCGGTAGAAATTTTTGATTTTTGCAAATATAATTTGCATCTCGTGTAGGATGTTTTTGAGTTAGTCTGCTCTATGCTGGTCCTCACCGGCCTGTCTTTACTAATAGCACCGCATTGCAAAAATAAAATAGAGTTTGTTCGATGCCGGATGTGCTGTGAACCAAAATGACTACCTACCAATGAGTCCCTGTCACAGCGCATCAGTGACCTACGGAATCTTCGGCTTTGAAAAGCTGTTCAAATTCTTTTTTCTCGTAACTTAGCGAAATCAATATAAGAAATCTCATTTTTTCAATCAGTGTCTACCATTTACTTAAACCTACTGAAGTCCATTTATCACCAAGCATCAAAAGAGAAAAAAGTATCGATTGTACGTCCATCAAGCGGCCACCCACTACTCACATCCACACACACATACACACAATGCATTTCCTTGCATACCGATTGGAAGAGTTCCATACATTTCGAGACATTGGCTCCACCTCCCTAGGGACTCTCCCTTTCGGCGCGGCTTCGATGTGTGTGTAGGAATGCTGAAAACTGTTGTCGGTGTGTGGATTGCCCGCGTTCCGTCTATTTACGTTGTTTGACTTGCCGATCTTGAACTTGGTGTTAAAAATAAATGTGGTTGGTTGTTGGAATTAAAATTTATACTGAAGAAGGTTTCTGTTGAAGAGTCTGCTATGTCGATGATTTTGTTTTCAATTTGTTGTGTATATACTTACTACCACTAGACTATTTTTAAAGTAAACTTAACTACTTTTTAATCTAAAGTACTAGTTGGGTAGTATGCAACCACTAGTAAGTATGTATTTTGTATACAAAGGTAAGAGATGAACGATGAATGACAATGCTAGATGTTCGTGCCAAAAAGGTCAGAATTTCGGAAATTTTAAACTTACCTATATGACTATCTTCATCCCCTTTTTACAAGACCTGTAAATTTAATTTATCTCAAACCAAGTAAATTTATATGTCTGTTTCATAATGTTTAAATTGAATTCATCGGATAACAAAATTTGTTCTCTAAGAAGATGCGGACACGGAAACAAAGAAAAACAATTTTAGCGTTAAGACAACTTTAATAATTTTAGTCTTTAAAAACAAGCCCAGCAATCATATACATAGACTCACACCCTACGATTATATCATTCCAGATGAAAAAAAGTGAATTGCTATTTTAATAATTTATGACATTTTCTCTGCAGGTGGTAATATCAACGCAAGTGATGGTCGACGGTCCTCTTCTAGCGATATCAGACAACATGTTCGTCCACAACAACAGCAAGCACGGGCGGCGGGCGAAACGACTCGACCCTACTGAAGGTACTGACGCAGCACCTCAGAGTAATTGTACGTTTTTGTTTTTTTATTATTCTTTTGTTTTAAGTTTTTTCTTTTCGGAATTTAGCACCGACGTTTACACAGTTTAAACGGTTTTATAATTTCACTCGATTTGGCACAGTGGTAGAGCATTCTTAAGTGAATCTTTAAACTATCACTAAAGTTTAAGTCTATGGTTAAGTAACTGACGTATTTAAATAAAAGGAGGAATTAACAGGTGTCATCAGTTCTTTCAGTAAATTGGTTTAGAGCACAGATTACAGAATTTATAGTCTTTGGTTTAGAGTCATCAAAAATACTACACAAACAAAATACCTCATTTCTCACATCCTATATTTTTCTCATCCACATGTCGAAATGATATTCATAAACTTAAATTAACCTTATTAGTGCTAGCTAAGGTTGTTCGAAAGTCTATCAGAGAGCCGGGCGTAGATCTGAAGATTAAATAAACTATGCAATAAAGAAAAAATAATATAATATAAATGTCCATTGATTGAAATAAAAATTTCTCCTTACAACTATTTTAATCTAAATTCTAAAATTCCTTAATTCATGCATCCGTAGATATCATTAATAATACAATATAGACGTTCGCTCTGATCAATTTTACGTTCCGTTTTATTAAGAAATAGAAAGTAATCGATTAAAAATCCTACATAATAAAAAAGAAAAATAACACACTATAGTAAACTAGCCCTAAGGATCATCGGTCGACCTCTCACAAAACTACGTGTTAAACTCGGCAGTCAATTGACGATGAATGTGCAAAAGTCATAATACAGTCGTTTTAAGATGTCATTTGTATTCAAGGAATCACTGTAGACATTTCGCAAAGAACTTCAGGCGAGAGGGTGGGTGAAGTGGGTGGAAGGGGGGTGTTGAAGCGAGCATGAACCGAATAGGGATAATTTAGTGAGAAATTATGCCTTGTAAAATCTTGGAGCATGCCTTTTGATACGGTTCTCTTATCTTGAGGTTGGACTTTTGGCTTGGCTATTATTAGCTATCAATTAAATTTTCATTAAATTTCACTTAATCTATTTAGGAACTGCAACTTTTATTTTTAATACGTCATGAAACCTTTTCTGATAAAATTAACAATTTATGGATGTTTTTTTTTATTTCGCTGGACTCTACCACCCTTTCACCTCTGACACACTTAATTTTAAGTGAAGACGTGATCTTAACACGATTAACCTAGAATATACTGGCTCTCAAGTGCACCTACCAAAATAAATCTATCTTTGGCGACAAAATTTCAAATTGAGGGTGTGAGGCTGCGTAACACTTACTAAAAAGACCCTACTACCAAGGAAAAAATATATTGTAAGTACCTAGTATGAAAATTGAATATTCAATTTTACAAATATAATATCTTAGTTCTCTCTTTTAGAAAGGTAAAGTTTGGTACCTAAAACATTTGTAGGTATATAAATAAATATCTATTCTACATTAAGAAATCATGCAAAGTTCGAAACGGATAGCGTGAAACCAAGTCAAAGGGATTACACGGCGCGAAGAACCCCAAAAAGGTTTATTTTATCTACTTCCTCCCAACTAAATACTTGTTCAAGCATTGTGTCTTTGCTATTTAGCATTCCATTGATAAAAGGAGTTGTTTTTAATATTGAGCTATTGATGATATTTAAAGCCGAATTTACATTGAGTCAGTTAATGACTTCAAATTGAAGACAAGTCAATGCTGACCTGATCCTGGTATATTCTAAACATTTTTCAAGTCAGTACAGGGTGGCGTCAGTGCTGATTTAAGTATTCTGGCTGGATATTTTAAAGTCAGCCCACTCTCCTCGCCACCCGTACCAAGGACGGCCGAGTGGTCGACGACCAGTCGGCCTAGGTAACGCTGGAGTGATGAGATTGACAAGGACTTGCGCGTACTCCAATTTGCGAATTGGCAGGAGGAAGACAGATCGAAGTGGCGCTCTTATTTTCGTAGGCCAAGACTCATTTTGGGTCTCTGCGCCCTCCTAGTTAGTAACATAAAGGAATTTCAGAGATATATTATGACTTTTGTTATTGTATCAGATAGTTCAAACCATTCATTTTAGCATTGAAGATATAAAACTTAACAAGTACACAAATAAAATTTATCGAAAGAGGCAGCCACCCACGCATTTCCTTCGCCAATAAGCAAAGAAAATCTTAAAAGAGTATTAAAATCTATTTCGAGGAGGGCACGGGACTTATATTAGTCAAATTAAAAAGAACCACCGACTTAATCTTCTTTCGTTCCCTTAGATTCACTTTCTCTTGTCTTTATTACAGCGTCGTTTGTTCGCAAGATTTTGGTTCCCCTAGGTTACGATCCATGTCCCCCCTCTGATGCTCTCCTTGCATCTATCGTCATAACTACCAAACAGTTGTAATGCAATTTTCAACTTTATTACTTTTCTATTAACATTCATTTTCAATCGATGGATGATTTGATGCTTAAAGTTGCAATTGTCCTTTTCTTGAGCAGTCAAAGATAAACGTTCAAGTAGGACAGAAAGAGTTTTGTGCGTCTGTGTAAGTTTTTAAGTTGTTGGGCATACATTCGACCCTTACTTTGTGGTAGTTTACTTGAATGTCGTTTCTTTGGAATGGTGTTTGGGTGCTCGGGAACTATTTCTGTAAGTTCAGAAATATCTGATTGTGATATGTTGGGAATTGGAATCTATTTAGAATCAGTTTACCTCTGGATGTTAGCTTTGGGATCGTTTATAAAATAACCTTTTTTACTTTTTCGTAATACTTTAATTTGCAATGAACTAAAAAACTTTTACATTATAACATTAATTAAAACTGTACAATTTACGGCCTTTTAAATTTTTGACAACATAGAACAAAAAAATTCGCCAACTATAAATTATAAATTGCATAAAAAGGGTTTATTGTGACTTTTTCAATGCTTAATTTTACGTCGCGTTGTGAAGACTGGAACGTGACGCTCCATTTATAGATACTCTTTTAAAAACCTTCCTCTTATTGGTCGTTTAGAGTCATCGAGATACTATTAGGTACTTCCTTATCAATGTTTAGAGTAGTGCAAAAAGTAAACATAGTGTTTTTTATTTCATGTAAATACTTATCACCTCTTTTCTCGTAAACAGCAGGTCTCTACCCACCGTTACCAGTAGCAACACCATGCATCAAGGCGATATCACCGAGTGAAGGTTGGACTTCAGGAGGCTCTACAGTCATCATAGTAGGAGACAACTTCTTCGACGGCTTACAAGTTGTGTTTGGGACCATGCTTGTTTGGAGTGAGGTAAGAATCTTAATACATGTACTATTAGATATAATAGGCGAAATTATGAACGTACGTCTTCAATTCACGGTAAATTTTCCCGTTATGATGTTTTAAATATTGGTGTCAACTGTCTACAAAATGTACAACACCATGAATTTTATTCAAAGATAAGCGTCTTACAATGTCCTGACCTTTTTCTACTAATCGCTTTAACAAGAACTCTCAGCAAATTGATATTCCAAAGGTCATATTTAAGTCCTTCATGGTACTGTGTCTTCGCCTAACCAGTTCAGCTAGTATACGCCTATGCACTATAAGTGTAAACTCATTGACTGTTGTCACTTTGAAACCCACTGAGCTCGATTTTTCAGCTGCCTTGATTCAATATCTATTCGCTTCTGCACTACAATCTTTATGCAGCTTTGCCCGCGGTTTTCACCCACGTTCCCACAGGAAGTGTGCATTTTCCGGAATAAAAGTAGCCTATGTTACTCTCCGGTCCATAAACTATATCTTTGCCAAAAAGCACGTCGATCCGATGTTCCGTTACTGCGTGAAAGAAGGACAAACCAACAAATCAACAAACACATTTTTGCATTTATAATATTATATATTAGTAGGATTTACTAATCCTAATAGGCGGAATCCGAATAGGATAGTTGGACTAGTAGGATTAGTGTCTTATTGCCAATTCCATTTTTTAACGTAAATAAGGAATTTCACTATTAAGTAAGACATTATATCCATAAAACTACATAATTTATTTTACTTTGTCAACAGCTGATAACATCACACGCGATCAGAGTACAAACGCCTCCTAGACATATACCTGGAGTAGTGGAAGTCACGTTATCTTATAAGAGTAAACAGTTCTGCAAGGGCGCACCTGGAAGATTCGTTTATGTTTGTGAGTATGACGTAGTTTATCAATTTATTTTCTAACCTTTTTTAAATTTTCGATATGTAAGAAAGACAATAGATTTATTTGTAGCCATTGTCAAAAGGTACATACATTTTAAAGCTAAAATTAGGACAAAAAAAAATTGGGCAGTTGACTACAAAATGGACACAGCTCAGCATAAAAGCGCCACCGAAGTAGCGCGCTGGTTTTCAGCTGTGGTCCATTTTGCATCGAGTAGCTGCAAAAACATGCAAATGAATAAATTTAAATAAATGAATGATTAAATGAATGAATGATGACATGAAGAATGATGACATGATTGAATGATGAAATGAATTAATTGATTACCACATTACTATGTTACCTATAGTATCGAGATTTCCGTCACCAGGGCAACTTTTGCTCAGTTAACAATATAGCTACTGCACACGTTATAATGTACACGTTTGAACCCGTCACATGACCTTGGAGATGGTGAGCACATTAAACCTTAAATGTAGACTGGCCCTCAAGAACAGCTATGTACCAAAATATCGATAGGTAGCTGTTTAGCGACAGAATTTAAACTTGAGGATTGGTAGATAGCCAGCCAAATGATAGAAAAATGCCCTTCTATCGTGCTATGGTTGCACCACGGTTTTTTTTTCTTCTGTCTGAAGCTCAAATTCATTGTAGGGTCTAAATCAACCTGCGGATGGCCCATCAACTCCAATACCATTGAGTTAACATCGCTTCAAAGTGTCAGCAACTACCTTTAATAATCCTGTTAATCAATCACTCTATTGGATATACATGGATAAAATCTTACCCTGTCTGTCTCAAAAATTATGGTCCCAAGATTTTAGGCTACATTCAGAGACGAATCTAAGCTTGGACTAAATTCACCATATTTTATATTTGACATAATTATATCAAAATTGTATATATTTTTTACATATTGAAGCAATAGTTCATGTGTGGACTCGTCTCTGAATCTTATTAGATTTAGAAGTCAAGCTAGTCTTGTCTTTCAAACGCATTTTATTTTATACCATGTTCATCATTACCAAAAGCATCCACCAAAAATACTTAGTAAACAACAGCAAATCTCGACCGCGATCCATCAATTAGGCTTCCACTCGTTAGCGGGGCAAGCTCAAGACACTAATGATTGATTTTCTTTTTTCGCATAGCAGCTCTCAACGAGCCCACGATAGATTACGGATTTCAGCGGTTACAGAAACTTATACCAAGACACCCGGGCGACCCGGAAAAACTGCCCAAGGTATGTGGAAGTCTTTACGTCTTTTTTTTTTTGTTTTTGTTTTATCTTTGGCTCCACGCGATTAGCGTATTTAGCAAGTGTCAAGTTATATAAATAATAATATCTAATACATAAGTCTCTAGTTTTGTTGCATGAAAGTCGTCAAAGTCACGTTAAAGTTTAGTCTATTCGCGGTCGAGTCGAAGTGACGCTTCAGTAAAGCGGTGGATACTTTACTGAAGCTTCTATGGAGTTTTGGATACAATACGAAAATAGACGTTTTTCGTCTTTGTACTATTTGCATTTCACTCATGCACATTTACGAACACTTAATGGTTAATAATCCACCATTATTACACATTAACACTCGAAGAAACATAGGTAGTAAATAACACAAAATCAACAACAGCACATTTTCGCATTCCCGCCAAAACTCCCTTTACGTCTTTACTAATTTCTCATTTCCAGTAGTGTTTTCTTCGAAGTTTTTATGCTCGGTGAGTTAGTATTCGTTCACTATCTCGCTTGATTTTTAACCTCCTGACGCAAAAAGGAGGAGTGTTATAAGTTTAACGTGTGTATCTGTGTGTCTGTCTGAGGTATTGGGGCTCCTAAATGGATAGACCAATTTTGATTTAGTTTTTTTAAAGGTTAATTGATCGAGAGTGTTCTTAGCTATATGATTAATGAAATCAGCTCAGCCATTCGAAAATAATCAGCTATTTTAGTCGGGGGTTTCTAAAATTTTAATTTCTTTTAAGTAACGATATGGTCTCTACTAGATTGTGCGCATATTAAACCTAGAAAGAATTGGCTACCAAGTGCAGCTGCCGTGTGTTCTATCGGCTTGATAGACGCACACTTGAGGCTTGTTTACATATTTTCAATTTGAGGAGCGATCAGGATGGCATTTCTGGGCTAGCTGCGAAGCCAGCCAGGTGGCACTGGGAAATTCCCTACCAGCAAGTTATTGTTGTATCACGATATTTTCCTTGAGCTAAAGCTTGTGCTATAGGAATAGAAGTGGGAACCCTCAACCAAAGGATTGATAGGGTCTCTAAGCCATCATTGTTCAAATTGTCAAGTTGTCTAGTGATGTTTAACATTGCAACGAAAGCCTGCTAGTAATTTTACAGCTGACGAATTTGTAAAACTTGTAGGTATTCCAATTATAAAGCAAGATATTCCTTAAAATACTTTTATGCGGTTTGATAACCAGACGAGCTGGTCGTTTGCCTGATGGTAAGCATAACGCCAACCCATAAAAAATGCAGTGCCACTCAGAACTTTGAAACACAAACGCCTGCGCGGCACTGCAGTGCGCTCATTACCCTGACACATTAAGCATTTCACTGGCTACTCTGCTCATCAAACCGGAACACAGGAAGTAATATTTTGTTTCATTTTCAATGCATATCCAGATAGGATAAGATATCACCTAATTTTTGGTTTTTCATCAGGAAATCATCCTCAAAAGAGCGGCAGACTTGGCTGAGGCTTTATACTCCATGCCTAGAAACAACCAGCTCGGTTTAGGCGCGCCGAGGTCGCCCCCGGCGAGCATGCCTTTCAACTCGTACACGGGACAGCTGGCTGTCAGTGTTCAGGACACAGCTGCGTCCCAGTGGACTGAAGGTGAGTGACTTTATACAAAATATCCTTTAGTTAGGTATAAAGTGAAATGCCATAGTTGAAAGTATTAAGAAATATAAAGAATCAGTAGTTTTTAGTGGTAGGACCAACTCTTTCGCGAGCGTCCGTCTGGATTATTATTATGCTAGTTGGTAACGAGACGAGCTGGTCGTTTGCCTGATGGTAAGCATAACGCTGGCCTATAACAATTGTAGTGCTACTCAGAACTTTAAAACACAAAGGTCTGCGCGGCACTGCAGTACGTTCGTTACCATGAGACATTAGGTATTAAGTCTCATAACCCCACTAATTTCACTGGCTACTCTGCTCATCAAACCGGAACACAGTAATCCTTGCACATTACTGCTTGGTGGCAGACTCCACGAGCAAAGCGGCGGTAACAACCCAGACGGACACTCGCAGAAGAGCTAGTCCTGACTTTTTATGGTTGACAAATAAAGTGATTTACAGAATTATTTAGTCAAAATCCTTGTCAAATTCAGATAATTTTTTACTTAGCTAGTGTAGTAAAGAAGCGTTAGGTCAAAAAGTTAACATTCTCATTTGAATAAGTAGGCTAGTTCTTTAGTACACATTTGGCATAGCTGATTTGCATACTATTTATAGAGACACTTTCGCCTGACCTTTAACTAGCCCATCCCTAAACATGCAAATAGCCTGTTTTATTTTAGCTGACGCCAAACAGTCCTAACGGTAATTTCGTGTTGACCCCAGGCTTTTTCTTTTAGAGGAGTATGCGCGTAGTGGGGGTTCTGTGTCACCGAGGTATTGTTCCGCTGCATCCACCCCACACGCCGCGCCAGCGACCTACCCGCACCCTCAACACTACCCCGCGCCGCCTACCTCATTGTTCAACACTTCTTCTCGTAAGTTGACATGTTAAAAATGGCACAGATTATATCTTAGCACGGTCATGGTCACGACTTCCTTCCGGCCCCTTCGGAGATAGATCCTGTAACTACTTCTGCAGTGGAACATCGTTTTTTTCTCGTAAGTAGAAAATGTAAATATCAACTACCCCACTACCCAGTCTGCTCCACCTATATCGTGTCCGTCTACAATATAAAAATAATAAAATTTCGTGCGGGTGGCGACACCATTCACAATGCCTTATTAGGCCTTGGGTGATATTGTTCAGCATTTCTAGTAAGTATTAAAATAAATGTTAAATAGTTCGTGTGCTTAAGACTACTATAACATTAGCTATTATAAAAAATATTTCTCTAACAGTATTCAGCAACGGGTACCCCGGACGCCGAGGCAGCTTTTTGCACGACACTGCGCGGCTCACCTCGACGTTCTAGTTTATTTTTTGTAAGTAAAGTATTATTAGAAATTTAAAAATATGTGCATTATTTGGTGACTACCCTTTACGGCTCCCACTACGTTCTATCGTTGCTACTACCCGCACCGCAGCTAAAAGCTAAAAGCAAGTAAGTACGAAACTAATATTAGTTATATTTATTTAATGCAGTAATCTTAAGCTAATGCAAGATACGCCTGCGATATGTCTGCGATGCGGGAATGGGTTTTGTTTATTGGTAAGTAGTATAAACGTCATTTGTACTGAATACCCCGCCCTCCCCCACTGCCCACATACAGGAGGCGTATCACAAACAAAGGCATACTAAAGTCATTACGAACTGTGTATTACGTCATCAGTCCTTATCAACCTTCTTGATATTTCCTCCTCGACCTTCATGATCTTGTCCCATTTTTACATGGGGTCGGCGCAGTACGACTTTTACAGACATAAAAAACGTACTGTTATTTGACATCAGGTATTTAAAAATATTTGGTTATTCCCTTCATAAATTCACCTTATATAAAAGCTAAAGCTCTCCCAGACATAACTATAAAGATTTGCCCAAGTATTAAAAGAGAAAAGAAACCGTTACTTATCTGACCTAGACGCTTAAACCGTCTAACCCAAGAGCTTATCTAATACAGAAACAACTAAAACAAGATTTACGTCCGGCATTTCCTCGCTTTCTTTTGCTTTGTGTAGTTCTAACCCTAGTTTTTCTTTCGTCCAGTGTCGCTAGGTCCGTACCACCCGGCGAACATGAATGGCCACATATCTGACCATCACTATAACGCCTATTATACGAAAGATAGCGCGTATTACACTGAAAGAAATGCGGATTCTAAGAGCGGTGCTGACTGTCCGGCAAACAGTCATACAAAATGCAGTGGCAGTGATATGAAAGGGGAAGGGGACAAAGGAGCTAAGAGGAGTGCTTTTGCGGTGGTGAGACAGAGTCCGCCAAGGGTGTCCAATGTTCAGCAGTCTCAGCACCACAATTGGCAGCTCGCAGTCCAGTGTTAGTAGTTTCTTTTTTGTTTTATGTGTGCAACTTTTATCTTTTGCTGCTTCCTTTTCTGTGTTTGTTCGCGTTACGCCTGCGCTATATGAAGATGTGACCGTGGGGATTGAAAAAACTATCATATTTGACATTATTTTATTAGCTTTATCATTTGATGATCTATAAAGTTCTCTGCCCCGCTCCACGCTTTTTCTTCAGGCGCATCGGAAACGAACTTGACGAGTACTTAATAGTTTTCTGTTCATTTGTTTTCTTGCATGAATCTTTTGTTTATACTCGTAATTGTTATACTCAATTTTATTGGTAATTTTCAAAACTAAAGTTTGTCATAATTTGTATTAAAATATTAACCACTCTAGGAATTGGTTTGTTTACCTACGTCTATTGCCATATCCATACTTATATAATAAATGCGAAAGTGTGTTTGTTTGTCCTTCTTTCATGGAGCATCGGATAGACGTGATTTTTGGCTATAAATATAGTTTATGCATCGGAGAGTAACATATGCTACTTTTTATCCCGGAAAAATGCACAGTTCCTATGAAAACGCGGGCAAAAGCAAGTTAGAATATATTTGCTACAATTGACAGAGAAATCAACACAGGTTTTACAATATCTCAATTAAAATTGTAAAAAATGATGATTATATAACGATTAAGGGTCTTATCAGTCAACATGCGTATTTTTTAAAAGGAACAGTTTTTTGACAATCAATTCATTATTCATAGTAGTAAGAAAAAAAACAAAAATAATTGGTTTTTGTCATTCACAATTTATAGCTAATTATTTTACAAAATTCCACTACTACACGTTAGTAACGCTCTGGATGTATCTACTTAAAAGTTTTTTTTAACTCTACCAGGAAATTTCAAAACATATTTCTTTGTTCCCAGGAATGGGCGGTCTTGTCTCCTCTCCGTTCAGTGTTAATCCATTCTCGCTGCCTACTTGCAGCGCCCAGCAATACGCTCAAACAGCACCATTGGCGTCCAAGTAGCATATGTTGAATTACCCCACTAGTTAGTGCGGTTAAAGAACTTGTGCGATTCCTTAAAGGACGGTACCCACCTGGAGCATTCGCCTCGCAAACGCGCATTTCGATCACGTAGCGAATGTTTGGTTCACAAGCCAAACATTTTTCTTATGCTATTTGGTAACGAGACTGCTGTTCGTTTGCCTGATGGTAAGCATAACGCCGGCCCATAACAATTGCAGTGCCACACAGAACTTTGAAACACAAAGGCCTGCGTGGCACTGCGTGGCGTTACCCGAGACATTAGGTATTTAGTTTCATAAGCCCAGTAAGTTCACTGACTACTCTGCTCATCAAACCGGAACACAGTAAAGCTTGCACATTACAGCTTGGCGGCAGTCTTCACGAGCAAAGCGGTGGTAACAACCCAGACGGACACTCGCAGAAGAGTTAGTCCTACCACCAGCAAAATTTGCGTGGAGCCAACGTTTTGCTCGCGAATCAAAATTTCCATGGCGCAGTGAGACCGTTAATACGTCCTTAAATACGCACTTGGAGAACAAAGTGAAGTGAGTTCAAGCCAGTGATAGGGTCGTAAAACAATATCTCCATTTTTTTTACTCTATGGTTAGGTTTACAGTCAGTGACATGAGTAGATGAACGTTTTGAGTATTTAAACATCACCGTGATTATTACAAGCCGTGATCGACCCATCGTTTAAACATAGCAATATAAAATAACCGATACAAAATTAAAACTTAAAAGCTACAGCAAACCTGAATGAAAATTTGTAACTAACGTGTAATAATAATTTTTAACCTATGAATATAAAAATTGCTGAGATATTTTATTAGGTCTTTATGTTCATCAACTTGTGACGTTGACTGTAACTTTCTTATTGATACTGACGACAAAAGTGGACATAATTGTTTTATTACTATATTCAAAATAAACTTAGAGATGGGGTTTTGGCGGGAATGCGAAAATGTGCTGTTGTTGATTTTGTGTTATTTACTAAAACCTGTATTTTATCGAGTGTTAATGTGTAATAATGGTGGATTATTAACCATTAAGTGTTCGTAATCGTGCATGACTGAAAGGCAAATAGTACAAAGACGAAAAACGTGTATTTTCGTATTCTATCCAAAACTCCATAGAAGCTTCAGTAAAGTATCCACCGCTTTACTGAAGCATCACTTCGACTTGACCGCGCCTAGACTAAACTTTAACGTGACTTTGACCACTTTCATGCTCCAAAACTAGAGATTTATTATATATTATTGTTTATATAACTTGACACTGGCTAAATACGCTAATCGCGTGGAGCCAAAAACAAAACAAAAAAAAAACTTAGAGATACGTCTACTATATCCAAAACAACGTGTTCTAAGTTAAAAGTGTGTGCATGTCATGAGCAGACTGGTCGCTACCGCATAACCGCATCAATGTGTGCGGCGCCTAATTTGGGGTCGAAATTGAAAATAGAAAACAAGGAAAGTACATTAGTATGCCAATGTCGAGTTTGATTGATAAATTCAATGGGGCAGAATTTCATACGAAAATGTATCTTATTTTTATTTGAAAATTGTTTAAATTTCTATAAATCCTGCATAAAATAATAGTAGGCTTCTTGCAGTGTACTTTTTGTAAATATTATAGCTATTGTAATTGACCTGTATATATATAGAGTATCAAATAAATACACCGAAATCAACAGATCCCTTGCTATATTGAGAAAAGTAGAGTAGATTTTATAATAGACTTAAAATGCTCAGAATAACATTTTTAAATCTGCTGTATAGTTTATAAATACAATTTTTAATTTGTGTACTCGTCAGTTTTGTTATTGTAAAATCTGTGATATATTTATTGTAAGTAACATGTAAATTTTAATGTAATTGTAACATTATGTATAAATTTATCGATTTTTGAATTTGGTTTAATGATTAAATTGTATATAAACTGTATAAACTGCAGACCGATTTAATTGTTTAACAAATAGATTTTTGAAATTAAAATATAGATGTTGTTATGACAATTTTGTTCTGCAGTTTACAAACATCACTCTTTGTGAATCTGACATCGAAAATGTAAATTGTATTATATCATATCTTGTAACAAAACATATCTTGTAATACGAATACTCGGTTTATCTTTAAGGACACAACGAAATCTCACACTGATATGAAAAACATTGTATACGAAAATAAAAAATATCACCCGAACTATATCGCTTTGACACAGAAAAACAAATTGTATTTTTAGAGATAACCAAACTGAATATATAATGTGTAGTTACATGTCATTATAACGCGATCGTGTATGAAATAAGATGTGTTAATTGTAATCGTTCATGATGACAAAATATCACCGACTAAGGGATTAAATTACATAAATTCTAACATGATTTTTCATTTTCTCTACTTTACAGGTTTTCTAATACGATCTAATCTATATAAGATGAATGAATGTTTATTGTATGCAGCTAAATATATTACGACATTTTATACAAAGAAACAACCAATGAAATAAAAGACGCATGGGCGCGCTTTCGCTGTTTACACGATTGCCCAAAAAAGGAGTGTAATGTTTTCAGGGTTCTTGTATGTAGGTACCTATGTGAGTTTCTTTATTCCACCATACCTTTTGAACGCCTGAACAGATTTGGATGTGTGGGGTATCGTTAGAATCCTTACATAGGGACACTGACTAGGGCAGACGTGTTTTTTAATTATACTTGTTTAACGTCTAGTAATTATATGCTCAGATATTTTTTCTGATCCACTTACATTACAAGTTGCAAGGTTAATAGTTTTTGGAAATTATAGTGAAGAAGTTGTAAGAGGTGTTATGTAGAGGGAAGAATATAGGTAACTTGGACAAGTTAATAAAAAAAAATAGGGAAAATTCAACCTTAGGTACCTACTGCTCTCATGACTAAGATGCTGTGACCGCTTGAAGCGAAAGACTCGAACAGAACGAACTAAAATTGCTTTAAAAAAGCTACGAACCGACTTCAGTGACTAACTACAGAACCGATTTTGATGAAATTTCTATGGGACCAATCTGAAAGTATATCCTTTCAAATTAAAAATGAATTTTCCAAATCGGCTTATAAATGACGGAGATATGGGGTAACAAAAATAAAAAAACCACCGAGAAAATACCCACCGAATTTATAACCTCCTCCTTTTTTGGAAGTCTGTTGAAAAGATGTGTTGTGGGTTCCTTTTGGTACATAATTTAAGAAAGAAAAGAAGAAACAAAAGTTTTTATTTGTAGCAAATACATTGAAGAATGAATGATATACAACTTATCGTGATTTTTATAAATGTACGACTATCCATCAAACACGCGTCACATCTGACAAACAGACTATTTTAACCATTATGATTTCACACATGGTCCGTTTTGCACCCCACTTGAAATATTATACAAGTTCGGGCTTATTCTTTTGTGCTTAACTAGATAATGCATGGGCTTATCTTGCTTCTAATTGTATGACTTGTATGAGTCCAGAATGGGGGTTGTGTTACTCGATTAGCATTAAAATAGACGGTGTAGGATAGTCTTTGTAAACATAAATTAATTATGGTGATTTTATATTCGGAAGAGGGGATGTTTGATGAATGGAACTTCCAATTATTTAAAGATAATGTTAGACACATTACCCAGACTTCCATAGTAGAAAAAGAAATCCTTATAAACATACAATAACATAACCACTTTCATACTTATACCCTGCACTAGGATTCCTTGCGACGCATGTGGCATAGACAGACACAGATAGGTACACAAACATCCAAGACCCAAGAACCAACCTCATTTTCAACACACAAATTTTGCCCCGGCCGGGAATCGAGGCCCCTTCCTAAAGCAAGTGTGGTAGTAACCTGCCTATCAAAGATATTCAAATATTTGTTGGTAGATAAATACCAAAACTGATCGACAAAGTATAAGGTTACCAACACACTGCGCTCACCTAAGTAGATTGGGTACAATAATCCAAATGAGCATTTTGTCGTGCTAGTTTGTCGGCGCGTGCGTTACACGTGTCTAAGCCCTCCCCACGTGTCTCGCGGGCGTTTCCCCAAACTATTCGATTATCTGCTAGAAATTTTACTACACTAAAACTATTTGTAGTAATGAGGATTTGTAGGTAGAAGCTGAAGCGAAAATGTTTGCTTAAATGTATAATATTATTATTTATAGAATACTAGCTGTTGCCCCGCGGTTTCACCCGCGTGGAGATTTTGGATTTCATGGTTTTTATTTTTTTGCGCGGAACCGTAAAAGAATTTGCAATAAAATAATATTGCGGCTATAAATTGAGATATAAGCTATCCTATCTTTTAAGTGAGATCAAACTGCACACGGTGTGCAAATTTGATTAAAATCGGTTAAGTAGTTTAACAGTCCATCGTGGACAAACAACGTGACGCGTAATTTATGTATATTAAGAAGAAAGATTAAGTATTTATATTATTCATTATATTGTTTTTTTTTACTTTTGAATTAAATGTAGATGCTGGAACCGATAAGTGCTTGGTGACATTCAAATTATCAACTAAGCTAAGCGAGTACTAGAACTTTATGTCTTTCCATTACCCTATAGTCGTATCGCGATGTTTTCCATCGCAATACAAAGGTCAAACTCACTACGGTTCGAACTATCGACGTCTGAAGCCTGAACCTAACGCATTACTCAAACCTTATTTTCACACAATGTAGTAGCTGATACCATACTAATTCATGTGAGTAAATGTAATTGCATATCAAATTACAAAGGGGCGTATCTGACATTTTTATTTCAGCGCACGTATTTGCTTGTCCTTTGTAATAAACAAGTTAAGTGAACAAATCGACCAGTCGCGTCAATCTGTCGCGAGATAGTCAGCGGTTGCGACACGTGTCCGTCGCGTGGCGATGTCGCGCATTACGAAATTAGGGTCCGTCCGGTGTGCGACCGGCCTTAAATTGCATTAGGCGGGTCGTATTACTAATCGAAATTACATTTTAGGTCGGTATTTCAAAATCTCTTTGCATTTTAGATAATGTTGATGTTTAGTTTTGAAACTGCGTCGTCTCTTACGGGGAAAAATTATTCTTAGTTCCGTACAAAGCTTTGCCCAAATCACTTACTTAAAAAAGTTTGAAAATAAATACAAGTGATTCTGAGGTTAGGTTCAATACAGTCAAATTACCAAGATAAATACATTTTTATATTGTCATAAAATATCTCTTTAAAAGTTTACATTTAGCCGTAATAAATTTAACTAACAATATAATCAGCGTTAAAACACCTCAATAATACTATTTGTCAGCAAATTGTCTTGAACGAATTATAACCTACAACAACTGATAAAAATAAAACGAAAAACGCATAAGAAAGTCTTCGAACGTCGGGGGGATGAAAAACGGGAGGACGGGACAGGGGGTGGCCGACAATAGGTGTACAGATAACTTTCCTTCCATAGTAGAGTCAATACCGACCCAAGGGAGTTTTACCCTCGAGGCTCGGTCGCTTGGGAAAACTAGACCCAACAATATAGAAAGGGACAACGTTATACGTGAAGCTGAAGTTAGAGGAGTGCATCAGATTGTACTTATGTATTAATAATATATAGAGGAAAAATGTCGAGAGCTCGCCTAGTGATATGTTGCGACTGTTAGCGAGAGAGGGATGGATGACATCAATTTGTCGTGTCGTGATGGGGTTTTATTTTGTTTGTCCTTTTGCGATTTTTCAGGGAGTCTATATTTGGTTTGGTCAGGTTACGCACTACCTGAAGTCTAATTGGTACCTCATAGTAGTAATATCTTTGATTTTGACAAGCATAGACTCAAGCATTTGTATTTAACGTTTAGTATAACGTATCTGTAGTTTACTAATAGCTGCAATGTACTCACATTGTTTTATCTTTTTAACTGAATTTAATTGACGGCTCGGTGGCTAAGTTGGTAGTAACCCTGCCTGCAAAGCGAGGGGTCCCGGGTTCGATTCCCGGCCGGGGCAGATTTTGTGTAAACATAAAGTTTGTTCTCGGATCTTGGATGTTTGTGATGTGTCCATGCCACCTGCGACACAGGGAATCCTAGTGCGGGGGTATGAATGTAAGCGTTTATAAATAAAAGGTAATAATTACCTCCAGTGTTGTTTATTATTAACCTTGTATCGTCCTTGAGATGAAAAAAATAGCAAATAAAATGAGTCCAATATCGAATATGAATTATATTAATTTACTTAATTTTTTTTATTTCTCCTTTTGTATATTGAAAATAAATATACAGTCAACAAATCTTGTAAGTCCATTCGAAGACATATCAAAAATTTCACAATTAATGGTAGAGTAAAAAATTTTGATTAGTCTAACATTCGATATGTATATAGCGTTATATAATGTTGGTGGTAAAGGTAAACGGTAACTTTCAAGAACGTTTGAAGCAAATATTTCCTCAAAGTTCAAGTTCGAGTAGTAAAACAGTTACAAAGCGATGCGGCGCCGGCACCGAGGCGTGTCAACGACGCGAGGCGTTAAGCGAAATTGAGTGAAAGTCGAGTTAAGGTATTAAAAGTTTTCAGCGAGCGATCTTTGCAGGCGAGACAACCGCTTTATTGGGATGAGACGAGTTGATATCGATAAATGTACGTTATGTACTTGAATACGTTTCGAGTTTCGACGTTTGAACCTCGAAACCACTTTCTATTGTATCGTAAAATTTTAGGGGATAGTGATAGTACTTCTCTACTAGCTCATGTTGTCTTAGTAAAGTAGAACAGTTACAAAATGTTGAAGTATCGGTACCGAGACGTTGCGTGACGTTGAGAAAAATTGAGCGAAAGTCATCGTAATAAGTTACTTAGAGTGAAATCGGTTGATACCGATAATCGACTATACTGCTTTTTCAATTCTATAGTAAAATAAATATGATGTGCCTGTCGTTGATTTCAACCTCTTCAATAGCTCACTTATAAAGAAAATTATAACAAAGAGATAAAATGTCAGCACCAAAGTGTGGCAATAATGCGCAGCGATAACTAAAATCGAGTGAGAGTCAAATTAAGGTAGGTATTACACGTTTTCAGTCGGCGATCTTTGCAAGCGAGACAGACGCACCACGCACTTTGTTGAGATGATATGGTTGATATCGATAATTATTATAATTTAAACAACTGATTTTACTAAATTAGATTTATATTAAATGTTAATTAGGGTAGCTGTGAGACTGCCGTTGATTTTTACATGCGCAAGTTCATGTTATAAGTTGAAAAAAATATTAATCGATGCGGTGCGAGATCCGAGGTGAGTAAGAGAAGCGAAAACGGGAAGATTAGTAAGTATTAAAAATTCCTAGCAAATTTGCTGGCAAGACGATTGTTACACTTCCTAATGAGTAGTTTCCCTGAGACATAAAAAAGAAGACGATTTCAGGTTGTAGAGCACATTTTCCATAATGTTATACTTTTTTGCATTTCTAGCGCCTCCAATATTTATTTGTGTGAGGTTTTTAATGAATACAAGTATTTTATGAAATAAGCATATGTATTTAAATAAGCTATTAAATATTTCTGTGATATTGAGTAACAATCAGTTTGTTTACGTCCTCCATTTTTATGTCGTTTAAAAATATTATTTAACTGAATTACAGAATAAAACTAAATGTTAGTATTATTTAGTGGAACCTTTCGCTTAATTAGAGGTGTTTTATCGATATCACAAACATCGACCGTCCCATCACTGCTTCCTTAACACGGTGTAAGTTAATAATGTAACAGAATTACGAGGGAAAAACTGTTGAACTCCGCAGAGCGGGTCGCGACTTAATTGTAGCATTTTGTTTGCCGTGTCTGCCTATCTGAAGGTCTACACCACTTCTCAAATGGTGTGCCCGCCCTCTAATATTTCAAAATAAATATATAAAGAATCTATATTGCTAGGTTGTAAACTAAAAGATAGGTTGTCTAGTAGAAATGAAAATGGAAAATAAAAGCATTTCACTAAATAAGTGTTAGTAGGTTACAATGAGTATATCAATCATTCATTGTAGCTCTACCATTTATTTTCTAACCTAAGGTTATTTTGACACTTGTATATTATCATTATTTTGTAACACTTGTATATTATCATTATTTTGTAACACTTCAAAAAAGCAAAACGTCTGTTGATTTTTTTTACTTTTGACTTTTTTTACAAAACAATTTCTATAATTTTAAACATACCTTTGATAGTATACGAGTACCTACGAGTAAAATAATATGTGAGTAATTTTGCGTTGAATACCAATACGTCCTGAGTAATACGAGTTCAGCTTGCTTAATTTTCTCAAAGACCACCTAAAGGGCACCATAAAAAATTGAGGTAAATACCTCAATTTTTTAAAGGTGCCCTCTAAGTCCTAAATAGGACTTAGTTCTATACGCTACTTCTACGCGAGACAATACTTTCACATTTATGTGTGACATATACGCTGCGTTAGCGGTTAGTAGGGGCTTACATACTTTTGTACGAAGTAGGCAAGCGTTGGACGCGCCTTTGGAAATATCCAAGTTTGAATACCAACAAAGTTCTCCTTGAAGGCACTTGATAGTAATTATTGTAGTTGATATGATCTTAGTATTTTTACTATTAATAGGTTAGCTTTTTACCAACCACGATTTCTCTTGATCTTAAGTCACAATGTGTTCGAGAATAAAAAATTAACCTAAACCTAAAGCATAGTATCTAGGTTAAATATACCTACTTGTTTAGTTTAAAACCATTTTTAAGATTTCTAGTAAATATTAAATATAAATTAACTAGAAATTACCAGTTCTTATCTGCGGTTTCATCCGCGTGGAGATTTCTCAGGAACAGTGGATATTTCCGAGACAAAAGTATCCCTTCTGCGTCTTAAACTATATCTACGCAAAAAATCACGCCGATCCATTGCTCTATTGCTGCGTGAAAGAAAGACAAATCAACAAAGTGACTTTGGCATGTTCGTGTGAGACTGAATCTTTTATTTTGGTGGGAGTTGTCTCTAGCATAAACAGTCAGGTAATAATATCCAAACGCTTTTATAGTCTCTGCGGCGAAACAAAATCCAACTTCCTGAATATGCATAGGTGTTTAATAAAACTGCATTTCAAATGTACTGTTTCAGGAAAATTCTCGAACTGACGTCTCGGCGGTGAGCCAACTGGCAGAAAGTTAGTCTCAAAAATCATGCGAATATAGTAGCAGTTAGCGAAAAATTTAGAACTCAGACGTGTACCGACCAAACTCAGCCTGATGTACTGACTAACTTTGTAATGGTTGTTCGTAACTGCAAAAATAGTTGATAAAATATTTTAGCTTTGAGCTGAATAATAGAATTGTTAATGGAAAATAGTGTTCTGTTTTTTTTGTTTTATTATGAGAGATGATAGATCTATTCAACCAAATAAGCTGCATTACAATTTTCCTACGATAGAAATAGATAAGTATACTTGAATAAATGACACAAACAAATTGAATTCTTAATAAAAGATATCCCACAAATGTTTAGTTCAATAAGTAGTTGGTTATCTTACGATCAATTATTGTAAATATTAACATTTTAAATTTTTAAGATGTTGTAAATATGTATATTGTTTGTAAATATCAACATCTTAAAAATTTAAAATGTTGACGGGAGTTGAGTCCGTGTCTTTGGCATTCTGGGCTTTGGTCGCTCATTTATCGGCAATTTTTTTAACATAAGTATTCCTATTTACAAAAAATATCTAATAAGAAACTTCACGTCCGTCTAAATCTGTTGCACGGACTGTGCGTGTTCTAGTTTTTCGATTTCTTCACGGCGTTTTCCTGCTTCATTTTAGAGTCGGTACCTCATGGAAATCTTAGAGCAAGTGTGGTCAAGCGGGAACTTGTGCATCTTTCAATACGACGCAGCAGAGTTCGAGTCCCGATCACTGACTAATATCAAGTTTTGTACGCATTTACCACACAAGTTCTAAAATGTTGAAGGAAAACATCGTAAGGAAACCCGCATGTACAAGAACCACAAAATTCGAGGACACGTGTCATCCACCACATCGCATTGGGCCCGCGTCGTGGATTATGACCCTTATTCTCTCTGAGAGAAGGCCTTTATTTTAGCAGCAGGACCATAGTGGTGATGATAAATGGAAATCTGCATGCAAGTTATCTAAAAGTTATTAGTACCTATCTTTATGATTCGAGATCGCTGAGTACTTCTCTTATAGGCACGTGGCCAGCCCTGGTGGCAGAATATCTGAGCCACCAGAATATTTACACGATTTATGCGAATCAAAACTCATCGTTTGGCCGATATCGCTCGGAATATTGTATACGTATAGATAAAATTAAAAGTCGAAACTATTGTTGAAGTTATCTTGAGGTCTTATTCTGTTGAGAAATCCATCCAATTTTAATGAACAAAAAATACATGATCAAATAAAAAGTCTACAGACGATAAAAAAGGTAATCTTCAAAAATAAGTAGGACTAAAAAGAGCCATTACTTGCTACGCGACCGCGAAACGGCGTTCTGCGTGGCAATATATCGGCAATAGCTAATTAGGAGTAATCCTATAATCGGCCAGGTTAGGAAATGAGCCGCGCGGGCCCAATTTGTGGCCGGCCGCGATTAGGCCCATAAAATTCGGTGCGATCTTGATAAGGGACGCGCGAAAATCGACAACCAACGTTTGGACAATGCCGCAAATATTTGGAACAATCAGTGGCGAAGTCGATAGAAACAGAATTAAACCGTGCTACAACAAAAAATACTTTTAGACCCCTGTTTAGCTAGACTTTTTCTATAAAGATAAACGTCTAAAATGCTAAGAAATGTCAGGAGAGCATGGAGTTAGACTACGGTTAGACACTACTTGTGCTTGTTCATATTTAAACACGCGAGTAAGGTATGTTTAGGAGTTGAACACTGTTTAACACAGGTATTTTTTCTTTGGTAACGAGACAAGCTGTTCGTTTGCCTTATGGTAAGCATAGCGCCGGCCCATAACAATTGCAGTGCCACCCAGAACATTGAAACACAAAGGCCCGCGCGGCACTGCAGTGCGCTCGTTACCCTGAGACATTAGGTATTAAGTGTCTAATTTCGCTGGCTACGATCTGCTCATCAAACCAGAACACATTAATGCTTGCACATTACGACTTGGCGGCAGATTTCACGAGCAAAGCGGTGGTAACAACGCAGAAGGACACTCGCAGGAGAGCTAGTCCTACTACCTAGTATTTAGTCCTACCACCAACTATTAATTCGAGCTCTGGAATCAGCTTTTAACCCAATTAGTATCACTAAACTCAATTTTAAATAACCACAAGTGATGTGATCCAATACCCATGATAAAAGTTACTTTTATTTCGTTACACATTATAACAACTTGTACGCTTTGAAAGTTAAACACAAAGTTTCAGCGGCAGTCTAACTTTTCTCGCACCCTCCCTAAGGCTTTCACGGCGACTGCAGGCGCCATCTTGTTTTAGCTCCCACACCGTAGTTCCACCAATTTCCGCTAGATGGAGGTATTCACTCTCCAGGGACTCAGATACGAACCCGTTTCAGTCCGCACCGTCCTGAAATACAACGTAGCTGCTTGAGAAAGGGAGAGAGAAATTCTCAAGGCTCTGCGTTTAGGGACTTGTTTGGGGTATTCATTTTTGTTACACAAGTGGGAGGAGCCACAAATTGCCAATGGGAGTGGCTTGCTCGCTTTTGACCACTCCCACCCAGTTTCTGATGCCTACAGGGAGTTGGATGAAAAAAATGTTGGAAATAGGTAATTTTGGCTGTCGCTCGTAGGTACTTAATTGCGAATTTATGCATTAGCGAAACGCGTTTATATCGTCTACACAATTGAAAATTAAATTATGTTCTCGTGAAGCAAGTTCTGAGATCATTTTGGTAAGTATAAAAATGCCGTATTTTTAACATCATAGAGGTAAAACTGTAAGAGTAGGATACAATTGCAGTACTGGCAGAGAGAATTCAATGAATTCACATTTGTTTTTGCTATCGAGGTGGGCCAATTTGGCCAATAATTATTATACAACATCTAAATCACGTCCACAGTAGGTACTACCGATATTGTTATATTGTACTAATATTACTTTTCATTACGACAATAAAGAATTTGTGAATTGTAAATGCACAATTGCCCTAGCAATTGCTTGGGCACAAAAAATATGTTGTCAGATGCAATAAGTTTATTTTAAGATTCCTCTAAGGAACTATAATAGATATAATTCTCATGCCTAACTGTCGTACATAAAGCAGAGTTGGTAGTCACCTTGAACGTGAAGAACTCGATCACGTGGTCAAGTCGCCATCATTGGCCGTCTGGAAAAAAGTGTTTAAAAAATGTAATTTTCTGATTAACAATCTGAAAAAAAAACCAAAATAAAATTTTATAAATTCTTCAAAACTACTCGTACAGTAAAGGTAATAAAGTTCAAGTACGTTCGAATATTTTCGTTCAAAAATACTTTCAAACTACACACAAAACTACGGTTCGTGGTATGCAAACATATTGATGGATATCGTATCCCTGGGAGTACGGTGGTCTCGACACGACTTAGCACTTTTGAGGGACAGCCTCCCAGTTTAAAGTTTGAGAGTGCCTCTTAGTAGGGATGTGCTTTTCTGCCATAATAGTCGTTGGACGCGGGTAACTTTATGACAAAAAGGTGAGGCAACTGTGAGGGATTCAATTATTCTGTATTTTTGACTAGCATTTTTTAATAGTGGGCATCACAAAGTTGTTTCTTATTACTGTTTAGAATTTTGTTAAAAGTATAAGCAGGCTTTTTATCCTTAGTTGGTTAGTATTTCACCACTATCTCAACATAATCTTATGATGTTTAAGTTTGCTAAATCCATATTTAAACTGCCTCTCAAGTGCTATTGCCGATCACTCCGACAAGTACTTGTCAACTGATTTTCGGCTTGAGGGTGGTACCTAGCGAGGTGAACACTAAAAATATCTAGCCACCATTCTCGCGATGTATTCTTTGCCAATTTAGAATTAGAACTGACTGGCGGTCAACCCTCGAAGTATAGTATGTATAATGTATATGTATTATGTATATATAAGGCGTGTGAGTATGAGTTAAACAATGCTTAATACAGGTTTAAAGTGTGTTTAATTTCTTTGTGGTAAGACCGTTAGGGCCTTACTAGTAAACAGTGTATAACGGTGGTACAATTACATAATGTTTTGTCTTTGTTACTCTTTGACGATTTTAAACTGAATCGAAAAAGACAAAACATTCTATAACTTTTCAATCGTTATGTAGTGTTTATTAGTAAGGGAGTAAGAACATAAGAAATTACCTAGCTTCATAAAGTTGGAGAATGGCAAGAACCTCGTCGAAGTTTACCTATTACTTAAGTTTGATGTTTTACGTATTGGTATGCCATAAATACCTACTTTTACACTACAACATAATGAGACGATCAGGTTGTTTGCCTGATGGTAAGCATTACGTCAGCCTATAATTGCCGGTAAAATGCCGTGTTGGTACGTATATAAACCCATCCAAACGAACACACCTAGAAGAGTTAGTTGTACTACCTCATAAAGAGTTATTGTATTGCCTCATCAAATAACAAAATCTGTCACCTAAAGCGCGAAAACAGAAGCTATACTTTCACCATATTCAATTTACCATCTGAATGGTGTATAACGAGTTGTACCGTTCATTATTTCCGTGGCACATTTATTATAATTCCTGGCTACCCCTTTGGCTGTCAGCGTCATAATACCATGTGTTAGTGCAATTACCAGCAATGGTACCACTACAATGGTAACAATAACAAGTGTGAGGATTTGACAGGCAATAAATTCGATTTGAAATGTTGTTAGTATTGTGTTTTCATTGGAATAGAGAGCTCGCTCGTATGTTTGACCGCACTATGTTTTAAAATCATCTTAACACTTCGCGTTTGGGTAGGAAGTTTAGAATAAATGTTGTAAGAGCAACGACTTAACAAAAAGATTTGTAATGTATTTTATCCGATTTTATGACTAATTCTTCTGCTAGTGTCCGTCTGGGTGGGCACCACCGCTTTGCTCGTGCAGCAGCGCAAGCGCATCTTTTCGATAGATAAAATTGACAGATTCCAGATCCCAGCATTAGGATACGAAGGTCGGGAGAGAATAGCACGAGTGCGTTCGTTTGAAACAAGCCCTAATCTAGCTATAGCTACTTCTCGCGAGCCTAAGGTGGGCAGTTGCTAAATTTGTAGTGACTATACATGAGTAGTGGCCTCGTTCTACACTATCGAAAATGGAAAAAAGTCGTCGGCGAAGTTCCTTCACAACCTATACGGATACGGTAGCTGACCTACGAGTTCTAACTTCAAACATCGCTTCAAAAATGTTTTCAACTGATGATACAATTAATGGTAGCGTCAGTTGAACTACCAAGTTTTTTCCTAGATTTAAATTAAGGAAAGGTGTGAGTTTTACTCTAAAAATCTACACATACAAATGTTGACGCATTTTATCTCAATAATCATTGAATCCTTCCAGAAAATAATAACATTTCCCGAGCAAACTCCCAGAAAATCATTAATAACCGAAGTAACGATGTGCGACAGGTGAGGCAAACGCGTAGATGAATTGAAATTCTTTCGGATAAACACATGCACTTATCAGATTTGAGTTTCCCCCTTGGGTTTTGGAGCCAGGTTTCTTAATGTATTTTCTTAGATAATGTTAGCATTAAAAAGAAAACTGTTTTTTCCCTTTTTGTTATTGATGGCAGAGGCGTTCGATGGCATTTTGACATTAACTAAATTTTAGTTGCGATAGGTGTTTCTTTTTTTTAAACTTTATTTAATAGGTGTTTCATAATAGAATACTTTCTATGGACTTCTTTTCTCCGTCCGCTTTCTGTTGTTTTTTTATTTAGAGTCCCGATTCTACTACTAAACAAATAAATGGTTTAAAAATGACGTCACAAAATGATCACTTTAAAAGCCATAATCTGAAGAAGAAGAAGAAGAAGATCACTTTGATGAAGGCCAAACGAAAATTAATAATGCTTTACTGATGACCGACATTGACATGGGTGACCATAGAAAAACTGTTGTGCTATAACAATATACCGAAAATTCATAAACTGATCATTTAGCGACGAAACCATTATTGTGATATATATACACGGTAGGCCTAAAATGGAATCGGTTGAAAAAGATTTTATCGGTAGAGCGCTATCATGAAAAAAAATTCATAAATTTGATTGAAAATGAAAATACTTAGTACCTATCTAATTTATTCTATTCTTGTCTCCGATGAAATAATAACAAAACATAGATCTTAAGTAATAAAATTCTATGTAACAAAATTAACCCCAAAAGGTGGGAAATAAGTCTGAAAAGAGGTGGAAACTAATAATATGTTGCACCTAGTCATTCCAAAAGCTAGTTTTTTTTGTAATATCGTAGGCCATATTGTCATAATGTAAAAATATTGTTGAATTAGCTGTGCGCCGCGGTTTCGTCCACGTAGCCTAAGTTACTACTCAAACTTACTTCTCTTCTTGTCCCGTCAAAATCGGTCCTGCCATTTCGGAGATTACCATGAACAAACAGACAGACAGATAGACAAAAATGTTAAAAATGGCTGCTTTGTTATAGGTGACATATATACTTTCATATGCACTGAGTAAAAAGCTATTATTTTGATATTACAAACAGAAACTTCAATTTTATTTATTTGTATAGATAAGCGAGCCATTTGTGCGACAAAATTAAACCCAGAGTTTCACTTTGCTGTGGAAACAGTCCCTATCTCTCAGTCACTTATTTAAAGAAAAAACACGAAGTTTATTCATTCAATTCCACACCTCTTTGTGAATTTAATTTATTACGATGCGTAAACAAGATGAGACAAGCTTTCTTACGTGTAGAAAAATGTGGAAGAGGGAATAAATGCGAAGACTAACGTAAAATCTGACAAGGGAATCCTGTTGGCGGATTTAGCTTACTTGATAAATAAGGCAAACCCCATAAAATAAGCTTAAATATTAGTTCGTTATTTGTTTACTGTCCACTGTTGAATATCGGCCTTTCCAGGGTGATTTTGCCATAATAATACACCACGTGACAGGCGTCTTGGTGATTGTAGTAGATATATAGAAGTCTTGATGGAGAATGCAGCTGCCCATTCTTCTCGTAGCTGGTTGTTACGGCGCGGGAAGAGATGGTGTGGAACAATAAAAATTCAAATTTAAACACCAATCTGTGGCTGCCTAGATAAAAAGATGAATGAAGCCACGCGGGGTGCCTATAGCTATCAACATCGTATGGTCAAGATACTTCATTCTGAAACAAGTGAGGTTTACAAGCTCGACATGGGTCTCACGATTCCTTCTGGAATTTTCTCGTCTTATGTTCCGCTCATACCTGCGTGCGAAGCAGGCTTTGGAGTATTCAAATTATGAAGCAACACAACACTTCAAATTCAATTCAAAGATTCTACGTCCGAGGACACACTCGCCATCCAGCTACGCTATGCTACATAGCTCTCGATAGCCGAGTTCTTTTAAAAACTCTTTTACTGAATTCTTGCATAATTTCATGTACAGTTTGATAATTTGATATCGTTTTACATACTATACGGGAAATTATAATAATTTGAACGCTCCAATGCCTGCATTGTGCATCGCACGTAGGCTTGAGCGGTGCGCATGACTAAAAAACCCAGAAAGAATCATGCAGCCGATTTCGAGCTTGTAAATCTCACTTGTTTCAGCTTTTAGTCAAGTATCTTGACCACACGATGTCGATAGCTGTAGGCTCTCCACGTGGCTTCGTTCGTCTCTTTATGTAGATAGCCACGAATTTATTTCTTTATAAACCTAACAGATCACCCCTAATAGCTAATTTCACAACTGAATAGATTCAATAAACAAAAAGTTCCGAGTCCAAGTTAAACTCTATAATTCTCTTTCCCAACGCCTCATTGACTTTAAAACTACGATACGATAAACACAGTGTTATTGTACTATTGTAAATTGCATTCGTATTGGTGTCATACATTATTGTGTCAAACAGAGCATTGTTGGCAGATGTATTGCATTACAGCTTCATTTTGTAAGAATTGTAATCGAGCGGGGTGACGGGACGGCCCTATGGTGTGATAGCATTGTGTGGATAAGCGTTAAGCGCGTGTATCAGCAGCCCGGGGATAAAATACGCTTTATTTGTGTTCGATATGTCTGATCAGTAAAGTTGATAACCATTGTAGTGTGCAAAAAAACAAATTATTAAAAAACCTGTATTTTATTTGAATGATGATTGTACTACACTGACAATAAGAAAACCCCATTGTGTCAAGTAATAAGACCTTTTACATCTTACTCGGTTTACTATTCGATATTTTATTCGTAGTTATCAATATTTCATTAATAGAGTGTCATTTTAAATCATATTTAAAAATCATAACGTTTTGCTACTTTATTATAAATTAGTTTTAGTCCGCGGGTTCATCTGCGGTTCCCACAGGAACCGTGCATTTTATCGTGATAAAAGTTGCTTATGTTAATCTCCGGTCCATAAACTATATCTATGCCAAAAATCACGTCGATCCGTTGTTCCGTTACTACGTGAAAAAAGGACAAACCAACAAATCAACAAACTGTGTATTATAAATGTAATATTATTAGTAGGATGCTGCATTTTGTACCATTTTGTGTAAAATACAAAGAAGTTACAAAAAATAAAGTTATAAAATTCCATACTAGATAATTAATTTTAAATAAATAGAATCATCTGCTTGGTAAAAATTAAAATAACTAAAAAAGACATTAACTATGCAATCGACAACAATAAATTACCAAGTCTAAATTAACCCAATTCATGATTTTAGTAATATATTTCTCAAATTGGTATATCCACCCTATTGCTACCGTCCGAACCCGGGCACAGGGGCGCACACGCACTGCCCTGGAATTGTGTAAAGTACGAAATAATTTCACGCATCACGTGTCCCGCTCCCGGATAATGACCCGGTAACGTCCCAGTATAGTAAAATACAGTACACAGCTTCCTATTATTCAAAACTACAAGCCAATCAATTCAGTAGAAAACGAGGCGAGAGGAATATCTTCAAAATTGGGTGGCAACTAAATTATGCTAATCCTATTTCTTATGTCAATGCGGCATACAAGCATTGACAATGAGGTTAATATAAATAAAGTAGAGAGAGACTGTTTTAGTTTCATTTTTCGAGATCGAGACGAGCATCGAGCATGTCATTTTCCTATCCTAACTCATATTGAAGCAGTCTTTGACATAAATTGTTATTGATCTTTGAGATTTCTATAATAATTAATAAAGTTTTTTCACTAGCTTATGTACTGCCAGCAATATCAGGGTGCAACTGGTCCGGGGACCAAAACAAATACGCTCTGTGTCTAATAAGGGAATGACGAAGTTGCCCTAAGAAACGGTTGGGAAAGAAATTGCTTAGGTTGTTTGTTGAGGACTGAATAATTGCTGGATTGGAAAGATTAAGGTTACTGCTAAAAGTAAAAGATATTATAAATTATAATGTTCAGCAATGATATACAGATACTGATCCTAGGTTTTTCTGATCTGAACTTCGTGAACCTTGGGAATCAGGAACTAAAGAACCATCCAGAAAAACATGCACTTTTTTCGAGGCACAAAATTAAATATTGATTATCCCGCTGCGAGGGTCGAACCCGCCACTTTCATCTTCTATACAAATAAATAAAAATAAAGTGTCTATTTGTAATGCCAAAATAACAGATTTTTACTAAAAGCACATGAAAGTAGGTACTGATAAAAACACAATTTTAAAATTTTTTATATCTCTGTCTGTATGTTTGTTCCGGTTACTCTCTGAAACAGCTAGACCGATTTTGACGGGACTATTACTGGCAGATAGCCGATGTTATAGGTTACTATTAGAACGCGGTCAAAGTCGCGGGGCACAGCTAGTATGCTATAAGAATTAAGTTCATAAACATTAATTAAACGAAAAATCTTAACATTTGTTTTTAGTTTTTATAGCACTAATATTTGACATCATTATTTTTACGTGGAATTTTAAATCATTTTCATATTTTAATTTCCAGCCTATACTCTAACCTCTCTATGAGCGCTTTTGTTGAAGTAAATACAGAATCGTCGAATGGCACGTGCCAATATATTTAATAAGTAATTGCAATATTACACGGTTCACTTCTAGTTTTCAATTTGGATGAAGTAACCAAATTGAACCATGTAAACGTAAAAGTCATCAATCAATAACATCAAATCGCATACTAAGCGTATCCTAGATTTGTACAGTGTGAATCAATTTGGTTGAACCGTATAATATTTTCTTTAGTTGAAAGCAATCAGTTCAAATTAATCAATATGAACTGATTGTTTTCAACTTGCAATCACAAATACAGCTAAACATAAGAACAAACCAATATGCTTCAACCAACAAACAACCCATGCGTTCATACAACAGATCCCTCAGCAATCAGACCCTGTGTTGACAAAACCAATGAACATTCTTAATTATTTGCCTGGTTTTTGTAAACAATGACCCTGTACTACCACCAACCAGAGTTTAAAGACCCCTAATTGTATGGCAGCATTCTTTTAGTTTGGCCATGTGATACTGGCGTATGAATATAGAGTTACCCCATCTCTTCGCGTAGGTGCCATAAGAGCCGGCGAAGAGAATAGAATATCCAGGGAATGAGTCTCTATGGTTCTCCTAGGTAAATATTAGAATCTATTGCGACTATCAAGCCGCCTGCTAAGGGTGGTGTATCATGGCAATCTGCTATCCCCGTTATGGGAGAAGCCTAGATTCTGCAGTTGCCGTCGTCGCTACACGACGTCTTCCGGCTGATGTTGGCTCACATAAATACACTTATCATCAAAAAAATCGAGCCACCTCTAAAGTTAAGTTATTAAAATCTAGAGATAGACTAAAAAACAAAAAGCAAAAAACCCTATGGATAAAAGTTAGAAATGTTTAGAATAATCACAAATGAATGAAGTTGGACGACGGTTACACACTACCTAATTAAATCAAGATTTGTGGTTGCTCAAATTTAAACACGTGACTAAGATATGTTTAGATTAAAACGCTGTTTAACACACTGTGTTTCATTTTTTTGTGGTAAGCTCATAAGTAAATCAAATAAAACCCAAACAAAATCAATTAAGCTATCACAGATGATAGAAAGATGCTGATGTTATTCTATAGTTACGGAGTATTCATCTTGAAATTCGACAATAATGGACTCAGTATTAAAACAGTAGATTACTGTGATGCAGGTCTATCAACACTGGTCATACAGTAGTTTGACGACATACGTAGGGTTGTCTCAATTAAAAATATGGCTAACAAGACAAACAGTTGTCACGTTGAATGTTGGCTGTTTAATTGGCTATTTGATGAGATAACATCTTTGTGGATTTATGGTTGACATTCTGTTGGTATTAAATCTGGTGTGGTGTAAGTACTTAATGTAAACTTAACTTAAAACTTAGTCAGAACAAAATTATTTAAGTATGAACAATTGTGAACAGAAATTGGAACTTACATAGTGTAATGAAATAAGGTTTGATACATAAACGTTATAAGGTTGCAATATGTAAGTTTGCCAGTGGCAGAAAACGGCTCCAATAATTTTCAGTATCTAACTTACCTATTACTTTATCTACTGACTTATTTGCCTACCTGCAAACAGCAACCACAAACAGACGGACTATATAAACTGTGGCTTAACCAGTAACATTACCTCACATATTATATAATTTGGACCGGGGACAGACTTAATTAAGCTATTTAAAATCAATATTCACACCAAAACAATAGCTAAAAAGCCGCTAGCGCCACAATTCCGAAGGGTCGGGTCTTCGGACCATTTGGCTTTACTGTTTTATCAGCTCACTCGCAGGGCATTTTAGCGCTATCTGTGGTCGCCATCTTTGGGGCCGCTAGCACAGGGTAATAATGGAGACAGTAGCACAACTTAACGATAAGACTTCCCATTGTACTTACTTAATTTTCCTTAAATACAATTAATCTTAACTTATATTTAATTAATCTAAACTGTGTGCAAAATAATGTACGTTATATATTTCAACAAAAATTTTTTTATTCTTTGTACATATTTGTATTTATATAGTTTTGTTTACTTTGGTATTATTTTAGTTTACAATAAAGAGTTAGTTATCTATCTTAAAATATCACAAATTCACTTAATGTATTTAAAAAAGGTTTCTTTAGAAAAACGTATTGATCCAGCTTATTGTAATAGTGAAACGCCTCTAAAAGAAAATGCGTCATTTTCTGTTCATGTCAACAGATTGTTTACTTAAAATTACTTTATAAACCAAAGTTCGATCGAAATGAGTAGTGTAAGAAATAAATCTAGGAATGATTACATTATTTTCCGTCACGTAGGTCAATACCTACATATACATAGTTTTATAACATTCCATTATACAGTAACTATGCTCGATATATTGACACCAAGAGGACATTGTTTGTCACATTTATGAATATTTAACAACTATTTTATATTCATATTTCTAATGAAAAATTTATGTTGAAATGAATAAATGAGCATCTGCAAATATTGGAATATTGGTCATATTGATCTTTAGAATTTAGTCGCTGTCTAAAGATAACTTACTACGTCAGCATGTACTGTGACTTTAGGGTCGCCAGTGGCCAGTCTTGGGGACCCCGTGTCAAGATGAAAAGCATGTTTGTTATGAGTGGGGTTGTTAATGAGTTAGTGGATTTTGGTGTAGTAAAGGTTATGTTATATTTTGATGGAGGCTTTAAAATAGGGTTAATTTTGTAGCTGAGTGGATTTTTGGATTTGATTTTATTAATTTATATGTACTTAGCAGGCTAGCGCAGTAGGGTACAAACGGTACCTAAACTCAAACGGTAGAAAACATTTTTACTCCTCTTGCTCAAAAAGTTTGTCATTATAGCGTGCGTAGCGGGAATAAAATAGCATATTTTCCTCTAGAGATTAAGCAAATTGTAAGAAGATGCCCTACTATGTGCAAGAATGTAATCTAGGGGCCGACCTTGAAAGCAAGTTATATGTTTAGAGTGTTCACTACCTTGAGATGGAAACGAATCGAAAATGGAAAAATTTCGTAACCTTTAGAAAGTCGTACTAAACACAGGTAGGCAAACACTAGACGATGTTTGCAATCCATTACCACAATTATTCGTCACTGCTGTCAAAACATCAATAATCGCCGGATCCCAAAGGACACAGGCAAATTCCGGCATCCATCTGTGAAAGCTTTTAAAATTACAGGCCATTCATTCCTGCTTCTTTGTCGTCTCCCTTAGCGACCGCAGCGTTTGATTTAGAGCCCTTTTCGATTTTTTGATGATGAACTGACATGAATTTGGATTTTGAGATTAAAGAGAATATTAAAAGGAAGTGTTTTATGTCGTAAACAACACTGGGGATGTATCTGAAGTGTTATTTTGTTTTTTTTAAACGCCTGCCCAAAAAGGATTCGTTATCGTTAGAATCCTTACAGCAACACTGGCTAGAATCACCGTAGCAGTACAGTACAGTAGTAATGGTGGTTCATACAAATTATAAGACAAACTAATGACAGCTAGCAATCTTCAATTTTTTTTGGACGGCTCCACCGCTTCTACTACAATGCCGCGGTATGCCCACACCAAATTTCAACAGTTTGCTTTCTTTTACTTTGAAATAAGGTATAAATTGTAGTAGAAAGAATATACATATAAAACAGCTATAGTATATATAATACAGCTGGTTGGTTATTTCCCAACAGACATTGCTTTATTTAATACTGTTATAAACCTATACCTATAACTAAGTTTAACATTTCGAACTTCGAAGTATAACTTTGTGTGAATATCGGTGGAATACCTCGCAGTCAAAAGCTTGCCGAAACAAAATAAAAAAAGATTCGAATCTTTCCAATTTTGAATCCCAAGCGATTCGCACGTCAGTCGAAGCGCGCGACTCTACGAATTACTGATTGATTATGCATTCCAGTCACGGTTGACGTGCGGGGTGAAAAACAATATAATACGAACGGATATTTTTGTTATGCTAATTTAAAAACCGCTTTAGATACTAATTTTCCTTTTTTATATGTGATAAAGCGTAGCTTTTTTTCTAAACCTCTCGGTTTTAAATAAAAACAAAAGCTTTAGATACTAGTTTTCCTTTATTTATCTGTGATAAATCTTAACTGTAGGGTTCTTTGCATCTCAGAAAAATGTGATATAGGTATATCTAAAAGCAAAACTGAGTGAGGAACCGGGACGCCGAGTAAGGTAATACTCCTAATAAATACTAGAGTATAAAATATGTAGTACTTAATTGTTTAAATGACTATACTGCACAATACGACAAAATCTACACGAAAATCATAGCATAACTAAACCAGCTCATTTCGTGGCATTGAACGGAGCATCTCGTCTCTTATCTTTGAATATTCCAAAACAGCCGTTATGCTACAGCGATAAAGATGTATAACACGGTAAAAGTAAGGTTGCCTCGGTAAGCGCACGTCATAACCTCTGAGCAAAATTGGGGAAAGCGTGTGAAATAAATCGTGTTACAGATGTTCATGTTTAAAGCGTTATAAAAGGTAATTAATCTTGGAGAATAAAAATGAACTAAATGGTTTGTCAGATTGAACACTGCGTTGTTTTGGCCTCGCTGCGACACTGCCTACAAAACGCCCCGGGTTCGATTCTCGGCCGGGGCAGATTTTGTGGGGTGAACAGTTCGTTCTCGGGTATTTGATGTTTCAGTTGTGTATCTATATGTGTCCATGCCACCTGTGTCACAGGGAATCCTAGTGCCTGTACTAGAATTATGAATATGCAATTAGTATAATATGAGTGTGTAAGCTTTAACGTCAGTGTCTCCCAGAAGTTTGGATGTCAAAGCACTGCGCGGCACTGCACCGCTGCCGGAACTTAGTTGGACCTGAATCGAAAATTTCTCTGTCCATTACCACCATTTCCATTTGCAGTTTGTGTAATATATTGTAGTATAATGTAAGTACAGTCGGTAGAGTATGAACAGACTTTATCAAAGAACGACAGTCGTACATACATTTCAAGCTCCAGCTCTACCAAATACTCTCAAAGGGGTCAAAGGCTAAGCTTTAAAAATATAATGTAACAAATTCCACGGTATCTCTGTATGGTCACTCCCCGTGCAATGAGCAATTCCGCACGCCGTGATTGGTCCGATTCCCCGGAGGAGCACGCGACTCCACTCTTAATTCTCGACTTGGATACGCGTCTGGCACCTTGCGACGGCTTATCAGTGTCTTGTTAGTTCTGTCATTCGATAAACGTGTGAGATGTGGTGGGAACTAAAGAAGGTTGTACGAAATATAATGAATGCTCTTTTATGCTATTTAAAAGTAACATAACACGTTGTTTTTTCATTTGTGAGACAATCCATATTCAAAATTTAACTGTACACCAAATTGTAAAAAAAACAAAAAAGTAACGCTTTTATAGCTAATCAATCAACTAGGCATAAATTTAACATTTTTATTACATCATGTTAGGTAGCTGTCGTATACAGTCTCGGAAAAGCCTTGTACTATTATATATTCTGTAGAAATGCTCCGAGCTCAGCTAAATGCGACGGACACACCCAAAGCGCTGATTTTCAGTCCTGACCATATTCTACATATTGAAGCACTTACGTAGATACTAAAAAACCAATATATTATTGACTAAAATTAAATAAATAACTATTAAATAATCAATGGTAAGGTATATACGTACCGAGAATAACAACATGTCGATTATATTCTTTTTATATTTCCTCAAAAGAATACATACTATATTCTTATTCACTTACTTCAGAAACAATTCTAAATGTTTAGTATATTAATGGGCAATATTAAAAAAAATACAAAAACCAAAAAAAGTCTAACTAAGCACTGAATTCACAGTAATATTTTAATATTCAATTATAATTTTTCTTCTATAAAAGCCTCAATAGGGTACTTAATCGAGGTTAAAGATTTGCGTGAGATATGTGATAGTTCGCGCCCACTATCCCCTTTGGACCCACAATTAGCTACTCCACAGGATTTGCATCAGTATTCACACTGGCCATAAAGTCTGTATTACACCTATATGTCTAAATGCAAAATTTCACTCATTTTGATCACCTAAGATATATCGGGGTAAAACAAAACCGCACTCCGCGTTCAACGGGCTGGAAGAGCGAGCACGTACCGACATGCTCGTTTTGTCGCATTAATGAATATTAAGGGGCTAGGTTACCCAAAAACGACTACTTTCTGCTCCTAAAACTCCCACACGGCTTGGTTTAACGACTTGAAAAAAATACTACCTGAATGATCAATTCAAGGGCATTAAATTTGATTGATTGATTTTTTTGTATTACCATTACTTATGGCTTGAAAAAATATTTAACAGCATGCTATTTTAAAACTATTTTCCCTAAAACTTCTAAATGACTTAGACGTTTGGGATTAATTTTACACCAAAAAATAAGGAAGAAAATTTTCTATAATTCTTATTGATTAAATTTGTGCATAGAGCAATATTTCGCAAAGAAATTATCAAAAAACTGAATTCCAAATGTACAAGTCTCAGAGGTGCTCTGCGCGGGCGCGCGCGGCAGTCATGCACTGGCATTCAGACGGGGAGGTTGTGTCGCTCGTTGCTCTGCTCACGCTGTCCGCCGACGTTACATATTTGTGTGCGTGAATGATATACAATACAAGTATTTGTTTTCGTGTGGGTTTGAAGCTTGCTCAAAGAGTAGCGTCTAGAGTGGTGAAATCTGATTCATTCCGTGATTTGCGCGTGGACACTCCTCGCATACATATTGAGTGGGTTACATTTCTGATTACAATTTCTTGTTTACGTACATCATTTTTACAAGTGGCAAATATATGTATTGGTAAACAAAGGAATATCGGGAGGTTGAGAACCGTTATAGAAAATACTGGAAATGAAATTGAAAAGTAAAATTACTGGCCTTATAAGACTTAATACCTAATGTCTCAGGTTAACGAGCACAATGCAGTGCTGCATATTTTTGTTTTAAAGTATTGATTGGCACTGCAATTGTTATGGGCCGGCGTTATCCGAAAACTGTAAATATGTTGTAATTGCAGTGCCATTCACAACTTTGAAACACAAAGGCCTGCAGGGCACCGCAGTGTGCTCATCATAATGCTGGCCCATAAAAATTGCAATGCTTCACAGAACTTTGAAACACAAAGGCCTGCGCGGCATTGCTCTGTACTCGTAACTAAGTCTCATAAGCTCAGTAATTTCGCTGGTTACTTTGCTCATCAAACCGGAACATAGTAATGCTTGCACATCTGCCGGCAAGCATATAATGCTGTTCCGGGAGAAATCAAGGACCTACCTTGGACACGGTTTTGGCAAAAATTGAAATGTTGGTTGCATGAAAAATATTACTATACTATAGCTGAAGTTTTAAAGTAATTTATTTGACCACTGAATTTCTAGAATTCTATTTAAATTATTGGTTTTATTTTTGGACACTTTAGTATAATTAATAAGAAAAATAATAACATTTGATAATATAAATAAGTACCTATAGGAAATGAAATATGAATTGTATTACGATCATTGTGTCATTAGTTTTTTGTAATATTTTAAATTCAATGATAGTTAATTATTCTAATATTTGCATGCCATAATGTGGTAAAATGTTTATGATACTTTATATTTTCTATACCTGTGACCCGACACTATTGTTGTCACCAACATTTTTAGCAAATAAATTATTATGATTAGGCTTCATGAACAAAGTGGAAACCCAGACGGACACTCGCAGATGACTCGATACCTCGTAAATGACACCAAAATAAAAAACACGACTACAAAAGTAAAAATAAAAACAACCCGAAAATCATTTATTTACGTACATGTTAATTTTTGGGTCAAAATGTGTAACAAATTTCAACTTTACGGAGCAAATTGGCTGTCTGTACTTTTATTTTAGTCCAGAGCGATATTTTGAGATCAATCTCAACGTTGGATAATCTCATGTGCGTCCGTACCGTTTATTTACGAATAATAATGATCACTTCAACACTTCATTTCAATGAAAAACTTTCCACTAAATGAATTCAAAGAATTATAGGCAAAGATGCCGTGCGCGCGTGCGGGTACCGCTTCGTAGCGGTTCATCCGCGTGTTCTATGACGTTAGGTTTTGCGATGTTCTTGAAAGACGTAGTGCGGACCGCGCGGGGGAAGTGCGCTTGACTCCACCCATTCGAGCAAGGTCCTTGGCCCGTATAACGTCCTTAAGTGCACACGCACGCATCAACCCGCGCCATCTTGTGATTGAGACACTCAATTTGTAAGGGGAATTTAAAGTTTAATCTTGGTTAAAATGCGACTGTGATAAATACTGTCGCGTGGGATTTGAGTCGTTTACATTTGCAAGTGTTGCTATAATTAAAATGTTCGTCCCTTATTACACGACTGCACAAAAAAAAGCATAATGTTTTTAGGGTCCATGTAGGTGAGTTTCTTTATTCCCCCATAACTTTTAATTGCCTGTATAGATTTAGATTTATGGGGTTTCGTTAGAATCCTTACATTATCCCGAGTGACACTGGCTAGAGCAGTCGTGTTTTTTATTTATTTATGTAAGTCTCAAATTCATAAAAATATGCATAAAGCATGGCTAGCTTCGTCAAGATGAAAATCATTTGCCAAGCACTCATCAATAGGTTTGATCAGCCGCTCTTGAAAGCCAGTTTCCATTTTAGGTTTAGCGTATTTTTACCACTTTCAACAACATCGTCACTCAAAATCAGGTGAGATTGTAATAAAATGGTAACCTAACAAGAATAAAATATGCTTAGAGCACAATTAGATATGATAATTCTAACACACTACACATTTCTAACACACACTAGCTTTGTCATTTCTGTGTGTATCAGAGAAAGTGACTCAGCAATTTCCTCCAGAATCAATGTTTTTTCTGTTGGTATTCTGTAAGACTGCATTATTACGGTACCGTCGTGGACGATGATGGATTGTGAGCGCTGAATCACATGAGATTTGAGACTACCCTTGTTACACGGTACATGAATGGAGGCGCGTTTGCAGTAGAAATAATTAATACTTATATCCGTAATGTTCATTCTCTCAAAGCTTTTTACGCTGCACGATGTCTTCGCCGTGTAAGGTGTAGGTGATATTTTTTTTAATTTTTTTAAACAACATGTTCATGCCAGCCCTATAGAAGACACCATTTTTTTTTAATGTTATTTGGTAACGAGACGAGCTGGTCATTTGCCTGAAGGTAAGCATAACGCCGGCCCATAACAATTGCAGTGCCACCCAGAACTTTAATACACAAAGGCCTGCGCGGCACTGCATTGCGCTCGTTACCCTGAGACATTAGGTATTGAGTCTCATAAGCCCAGTAATTTCACTGGATACTCTGCTCATCAAATCGGAACACAGTAACGCTTGTACACTACTGCTTGGCGGCTGACTTCACGAGCAAAGCGGTGGTAACAACCCAGACGGACACTCGCAGAAGAGTTAGTCCTCCCACTAACAAAACCATATACTAATTATCATATACTAATTTGAATAACACGACAAAGTGCTGGTGCGAGCGCACATAAACGCAAAGGTATAGTACCAACATCTATATGTCGTCGCACCTACGCGCATGAAACATTACATATAATGCACTTAATAAAAAATTCTAAATTCTGAATTATTTTAGCTTCACTAGAATTTGGTGAAGATAATATGCTATAAAATACTCCAAGGATCATAACTGTTAGTGCAAGAGATTCTCAATTTCTGTACCCCATCTTACAACGTTGCGTACATTACCATTCGCAACCGCTTTCTGTGGGCAACCCCGGTGTAAATATTTGACAAGATTGTGACGACTGCCGACCGAATGTCTTATGCTTAATTTATTTTGATAAATCATCTTTCTTTGTTGGATGTTTGGAGCATAGGTATGTTTACTGAGGGGAACCTGAAATTTGCCGTTTCTTGCTTATTTTTAACCGATTTCAAAAAAGAAGGAGGTTCTATGTTCGACTGTATGTATTTTTTAATATACAGGTTGTATATATAAACGGGTTCAATATTCGACGACAGTGTCGTATTGGGTTCTTAAAAAATATAAAAAGTAATTTTAAATCCATATCAATAAAAAACATCTACTAAAATGTCATTAGACTTTGCAAGGTAATTAGGAGATAATAAGGACACCCTGTAGTCGGTCAATAATACGACACAACCAGCCGTTATACCTCCTGCGCACAGTGCGGTAAGAGACCCTATTTTTTACCATGCTCTTTTTATTGCAAAACCTGATAGTTTAAACTAAACAAAATGCAAGAGTAAAACTCCCAGGTATCAAAAGTATCTAGTTCCAGAAATATGATTTTTTGAAAATCGTCAAAATTTGATCCGGAAAATCGCAAAAATAAATATATCACAAAATACGTGAAATAAATCAAAAAGTTGTTCAAATGAAATGTTTAGATAGTAGTAAAACCTACGTTTTAGAGCAATCAGCAAAGTCATATGATCGTTTGTTTCCGTGTTATTACGAATTTAAACATTTTCTTTTTTATTTTTTTTCTCGAAAAGTCGGCCGTATTCGGGAAAGTTATTTACACAAGAAGATACCTCACTAACTCTTCTACCTCTCCAAAAAATATCTCGCCATAACTCCATGGACTATCGAGGATAAAGTGTTTCAAAAATATGTGCTAGGGTTATCACGAATTTTGTATCAATTATCCGGACTTTTTAGGACATGTTGATGATGTTTTTTTATGAGTACCAAGCAGTAATAGCTACAAAAGAAGATTAAAAACGTGGTCAATCATACAATTCAATAGTCATTTTCAGTGGTAAAACTACTGTTTGCTCGCCCAATTCGTCGAACTCTTCGTAGGATTGTGTTTCACTGAATACCTCTGAGGACGACGAAGAAGTAGGTTGAACAGAGAGTGAGTCACTTGTAGCCCTTAATCGAAGTCTACATCACTGAACTAGCGGCCCAATCCTGCTTCGCACGGGTAAAAGTATAAGCCTTTCATAATTATAAACTTACGATAGTCCCATAGACAACCATAATTCAGCCGTCGCAAAATCCGCTCTTAGCTGACGTCTCCTACCTATAAACTACCTACCTGCCAAATTTCAGTTTCATAGGTCAAGTATGTAGTTTCCGAGATGTCATGTATATGTAGTCACTGTCTTTTAATTTTTTTATATAATGATTATAGATAGATAGGTAGATAAAAATCAGAAAATTAGTCTCAGTGAGTTGACTAAATGTGCGAGTAAATTATTCTCAATGTACTAGAAATAATATCCACTTATTGTCAATAAATAATAAAAAAACAAAAAGTGTCATCCCTGAAACCGAGTAAACCGGATATACCACGTTTTGGCTGATAACTTGATTAGTCCATGGAATTTCGACGAGATATTTTGTGGAGGCGTAGAGGAGTAAGTGAGGTATCTTCTTGTGTAAATAACTTTCCCGAATACGGCCGATTTTTCGAGAAAAAAAATAAAAAAGAAAATGTTTAAATTCGTAATAACACGGAAATAAACGATCATAGGACTTTGCTGATTGCTCTAAAACGTAGGTTTTACTACTATCTAAACATTTCATTTGAACAACTTTTTGATTTATTTCACGTATTTTGTGATATATTTATATTTGCGATTTTTCACATCAAATTTGGACGATTTTCAAAAAATCATATTTCTGGAACTAGATACTTTTGATACCTGGGAGTTTTACTCTTGCATTTCGTTTAGTTTAAACTATCAGGTTTTGCAATAAAAAGGGCATGGTAAAAAATAGGGTCTCTTACCGCACTGTGCTGCGTAGCTCGCGCCCTCGTCAAGCCTGTGGCAGACGTGGTGACTCTGCTTTGTAATAATTAAGGATATTTTGATGAAACTAGAGGTAAAAAAATCTATTGGTTCATTTCGTGTATCACCTGTATATTCACCTCCTTAAAAATTGATACCGTTTACGTATACACCTTGCATATATTAACCAAGTTCTCCGTTAATTGTGGACCGATTTTGGCTTTATTTTTGTTTAAAAGGATATACTGTCGAGGTGCTCCTATATAAATTTTATGAAAGCGCACCCCTACTCCAAAGGTAGAAAAATGAGAGATAACATTTCGTATATATCACAATATTTTCATGTAATTCGGCTACGGCTTTTTTTTGACAACGCTTTCAAGTTTTACTATAATTTCTAAACGTAGGTACCTACTATACTGTAATTCGAAATAGTATGTAATCACATTTTATCTACAAATGGATTGATAAAGAATCCAGAAAAGGAGAATGTACATAAAGCAACCCAAATAAAGGAAAGTGCACACAGACAATAAAGGTAACTAACCCCATCCGACTCTTGCAAATATTAGAATAGCAGATAGTTCCGAGTTAAACAGCAGCCCGCGACCAAATCCCTGAAGGTCGCGACATCCGACATTCAGTGAGCCTTTATTTTACTGTGTAGCTACCCCTTAATGTACAGCGTGATTATTTTTCAAGGTAACAAAATATAACGTACTAGCTTTTGTCTATCGCATGCGTGCATTCACGATAAAATGTAGCCTATGCACTCACGGATAATGTAGTTATAGGTCCTATTTGTGAAAGGATTTTAAGAATTAGAATAGTGGTTCCAGACTAACTAACAAACAAACAAAAAACAAACTTTACCTCTTTATAAAATTGGTATGTAGAAGTATAGAGTATCATATTGGAAATAAAATATGGGCCAATGGAGAAGACGTCCATGTAATTAATACGCAACAAATTTTTTTACTATTTAATCAAAACATACAAACTTATCATAACAGCTGATTGTCTAAAATTGTGAATAAAAATGTAAACTCTATAATTATTAGATCGAGCAAATGTCGCAAAACTCGGCCCTATAATATAATTGGGTTAAACATAAATAAATAAGTGCAAAACATTTAACAATAATTATAATAGTGTCTTAACTACATACTATTATTATTACACTTTGAATTACATAATTTTTAAAGTTATTTATAGCGAACACTTCGCAGTATTTCAGGTGTGCTTATATAATTTTATGACCGTGAACACTGCAGTGTTCGAAACGTCGTCTGGTAATAAAATAATTTGAAATATACATGATAAAAAAACCTTTAAAATTTTCAATTCAATAAATTTAAACTTGCATTGAAAATAAAGTTTTTAATGTATCTACATAAATGTGTTATTTGCAATATAGTCAACATCCTGTATAACTCAGAAACGGGACGCATTTGACACAGCTTCATAATATATGAGACGAGTTAACAGGCATGTAGTTACGGCTACCTCAAGTTCCCTAGAGGTTCTCCTAGTATGGAATAACTTTATTTTGTAGCGGTAATTAAGTTTAATATAACTTCAAAGTTGTTTGTCAAATGGGTTCGGATATAAAGTAGCAGTCATTAATGTTGATTTAGAGGTTTCAAACAAAGAGTTTTACCATCGAAATTGAAATACGTTCCATTTCGTCCCGTTGGCGCATATAATACAATATATTGGTACAATACAACATATTGTTGGTTCACATTATTCGTCGGGTGCATAATTATTCAAATTGGTCCAACCGCGGGTAACCTTGCAACCAACGGTAAAGAACTTTATTTACCTTATTTATCATAAGATTACAAAAATACACTTACGAGAAATAAACTTGTAACTTAGGTATAACTAACTAATTAATTATGTGTATATTCTTTACAACGAGATTTTAGAGTTTTAAGAGTAGAATAACTTCTAAGCCACGGAGTTGTCATAATACCACAGACGCATACCTACTCAATCTCCAATTCCAACCAAATCAGCAAAGCTAAAATTCCCTAATACCCAATAGAGAAAACCCACTCTACGATTCGGACCAATACAAACATCATTATGTACAATATTATATGAATATTCGATATATTCACGTCTGAGGACGACCTCATAGGGAGACCGTCTTCAATGTTTAAAAAGAGACATTATCTATAGCCGTAATTTCATAGGGACGTGGGGACCGAGATGTCTGTTTAATATTTTAATATGAGTTCTGTTTATTTTTAAATGGAATTGAGTTTAGAATTTCTTCTTAATACCATAAAAGAAATACTTTGTTTCTGTTGTTTTTTGAGTTTATGATGGCTCAGAGTGTTTGCAGTTAGGAAATAAAAATAATGACCTTTGATATGTTATCAGTTGAGGCTCAACATAGTGCGTAGTGGTACCTTAACCGTAGGCTCTATATTAGTCTGTGGTAGCGGCCAAGTTTGATACGAATTTTTTTTTGGGTCATAGTTCTCGTCATTAATTATTTCTTTTACTAACCTATTGTGTCCTACTGCCGGAAAGAGGCCTAATCTTTCCTTCCTTTTTTACGACTTCAAAAAAGGAAGAGGTTCTTAATCCGTATGTATTTTTTTTGTGAAGCGCTGTTACGCGATGTGGATGGTACGTAAAGTGGCGGGAAATTTGAAAAAATATTAAATATTTGTGACTTTTTGAGAATATTATGTAATTCGCGTGAATAAGAAACAAAAACGCTACTTTAAATGCCAAACTATAAGACATTAAAATTAGCATAATTGTTTGTTATTTCAGCGATTTATAAAATAATCTCAGAATCTTTATCGGTGAAGACGAATTTATGGTCATGAATTATCATGCAACTTGAAACATTTCAACCAATTCAAGTTATCTTACCTCAAACTAGTTACAACCCAATTATGAGCAATCTACGGAGTGGTCAGGTAAGGCCAGTCCTGAAACTAATCCGGTAGTATAATTGCGTTAGCGACAACTTTGATCCCTCCTTCCCTCAGGATTATGATCCACGGGAAATTATGTTAGTTATTATTATAGTTGGGGTAATAAAGTTTTTGGAGAAATTGGGAATATTGGGTTGACTGTCCTTCTATTGACTAGCTTGGTTTATTGATTCTTTTTTAATTGCACTGTACATTATATACATGCATGTATTGAGTATAACTCCTTATAAGTTTCGTCCTTTAAGAACAATAATACATTATTTATATGAGTAGGTTTGAATGTAAAAATATATTTGCGTATAGATTTACGCTAGCTGCGCCCCACGGCTTCGCCCACGTAGCCTAAGTTATTTCTTGTAACATCAGCTATCTGCCAGTGAAAGTCCCGTCAAAGTCGGAACAGCCGTTTCGGAGATTAACCGGAACAAACAAACAGACAGACAGACAAAAATTTTAAAAATTCTTTTTTTGTTATAGGTACTGTATAAGTGTATATACTTTCATATGCATTTAGTAGAAAGCTGTTATTTTGATAATACAAACAGACACTTAAATTTTATATATTTGTATAGATGGGAAACATATTTAATTTGTGGTACATATTATACAATATACATACAGCCTATTCGTTTTTACATAACTTTCGTATAGTATGTAACAGATTGCTTAGATTATTTTTTGTTTATTTCTTTATTTATAATGTTGGAAGATTGTTGTAAATTTGCAATATTGATGTATGTATACGCAATAAAGAGCTATTAGTTATGACGTACACAGTGTTTAGCTGGACGTAGATATAAAAATTGTATATTGCAAAAATTGCATTTCTTGTTTAGTCAACGAGGTAAACCAAGGTAACACAATATCATCCAGTTACGAGGCCCCATTCCAAGCGACAATTTTTCAACCTGAAAAATTATGCATGAACCAATGTTATTCAATGAGGTGAACAAAATTCTCCTACACCCTACATCTTGCTGAATATTTAAAGAGTCCAATGTCTCGGCGTGCTGAAAATTCATTACTAAGACACTGCTATAAACAGTATGGATGAATCGGTATGTACCAATTCAAACTCATTCATCATTCCCTAATCTACAGTGACAGCTTGTTATTGTAATCCAGACATCCATTGAAAAATATTTTTTGAAATACCTGACCTTGAAGTTAAGATGAAAATATTCACGCCAGCTACAAATAATAGCCCTTATTCATACACGTACCGTAACTTACTTAATTACTAGAAAGTGTTTTGTCTCGTTTTCACGCGTAACAGTTTCCGTCAACGAGAAATTGACAGAGCAGTTTAAAGCATAGATTATCTTATTGAGCTTTTATGAATAAGGGCGAATATGTAATGAATGATTGTATTGTATTGAATGCAAGAACCACGGCTAGGGTCTTTGACGGCAAGTAGTTAATTTAATGATAGGTGGGTAGTTATGTATCTATATTTATCTATATATATCTTTCGCGCTAGCTGCTGCTAAATGTATTACTATTGTACTCATTATTACTCGTATAATATGTAAGTAGGTCTATTTGTATTGTTTATTTAGTTATATATGTATGTTTAATGGATTGTTTATGTAATAAATGTATTATATATATGTATATATTTATTTATTATATGTATAGTAGGTATTTTTATGTTAATTTACATTCAAATATATTTACTTCATGTTCGTAAAACCAATATAACTATAACTGAAAACCACCATCCCAAACTTTTAGTTGTATACTTTAGCTTTTGGGTTGACTGGAAGAGATCGCTATGAGCGATAAGTCCGCCCATTGTGACACTTAGTTATTAAGATTTTAGTTTTTAAATTTTCTTTGTACTGTGGTGTTTCAATAAAGAGTTTATCTATCTATCTATCTATCTATCTATATTTATTCATGTATTTAATCCGCTTCTAAACTGCCCATACTGTTATCCATCACTCCGAAGTGGCGTAAAAAGGCACCCCTCTTTGTTTAAACGAAAAATCACAATAAACTTGTTCTTGTAATGGGCTATGCATTTTGAGGAGTTTGGTAAGGCTTGTTTATTTTGTTAATTTAATCAAGTGGCTATAGACTGCGATTATGTGGTGTGGTATAAACATGTAAAGAGTTTTTGTTAGTCTTTTTCGATGTTCAATTAAACGGTTGAACTCTGTAAAGCAAACCAACACAGATCAAGTTTATGAATCAAATCGTGATACAATCATATCATGGTCGTAGGGAATTTTTAGTTCTCGCCTGTCTAGCTACCACTCTCAAAGTGAAGATCTGTAGAAAAGCTCTGATCAGTGTGTTCTGGCAGCCGCTTTTGAGATTCAGTTCCCATTTTACCTTCGAACACATTGTCATACAGACTTAGTCATCAGTCAAGCGGTAAAATTATCAAAAGTAAAAAAAAAAATCTAACACAGTTTGTGAAAACTCTAACGCAATCGGCAAAAATATGGATCTTAAAGTTTTACGTGGCAGCACCGTAGTTAACCCCGAGCTGAGACTCCTCTCCGAATTGGAAATATTGAGAATTGGACATTTTGCGAATTGGACATTACACGATAGCTGGACATTTTTCGAATTGGACATTTTGCGAATTGGATATTTGCGAATTGGACATTTTGCGAATTGGACATTTTGTGAATTGGACATTTTGTGAGTTGGACATTCTGCTCCTAAACGTATGCTTCGTTGGAAAATGAAGAGGTATTCTACATATTATTTGTTTAGATCGACCGGTATATACAGACACCGTTATATTTTAATGGGACAGTCTACCTGATGCAATGATAGTTGTATATCGGTTCGCAACTACAGACACATTTCAGTATTTGAGCGGTCGACTCTTTGGGGACTGTCCAGAGTCCAGACGGTCGCAAAGGACTGGACCCTCACTATCTGTAGGCTTTGTGGCTTTGTTAATCTGTTTTGCATTGATTTTACTGGTACGAAATGATAAGTCACATTTTAATTACACTTAGTAGGTATGTTATGTACATAATATGATTATTTTAGAAGGCAACATGGGTTTTTCGGTGTCCAGTTTATTGAATCTTACGACTCGCCAGTCCGATATCATTTTTTAGGTTTTTTTTTAATAATATTGGATAACGAGATGAGCGTTTGTCTGATGCGTAGCGCTAGCCCATGACCATTGCAGTGCAACTCAGAACTTGAAAAGACAAACTTGTTTTGCACTGCATTGCCCTCGTTACCCTGATACTTCATTATCATCATTATTAGCCTCTTACGCTCCCACTGCTGGGATACCCGCCTTCTCTCAGAGAGAGAGGTATGCGCCATAATCCACCACGTGGGCCCAGCGCGGCTTGGTGGATATCACATGTCCTCGAATTTTATGGTTCACGAACATGCTGGTTTCCTCACGATGTGTTCCTTCACCGTATTAGATCGAGTGTGAATAATCCACACATACTTGATATAAGTCATTGGCGCGAGATGAGATTCGAACTACGGTGCGTCGGATTGAAAGTCGCACAAGTTCCCGCTCGGCCACACTCGCTCTGATACATTAGGTACTAACTCTCATAAGCCCAGTATTTCACTAGCTACTTGCTCATCAAATGCAAAGTACTGATTGAAGCGATAAATTACTGCTAGGCTACACGAAGAAAGCGGTGGACACCCAGACGGACACTCGCAGAAGAATAAGTCCTACATCCTGGTAAAATATTCGTGTATACATCTCAAAACTTTTGCTGCCTTAAATAATTATCTAAGTCATTATTAAAAATCTGGTCACAATTTTAAACCTTCAGATAGTTGTATAACTTTTGCCCGATCCAATAAAATGACGCGTTGTATTAGTTAAGGGACGTCCACAACGAACCGTGAAACGTTTCAATTTGGCCTATTTTCGGGCAAATCAAGCGGCACTGCCCAATTTGGAGCATTATTGGCAATATTACCGATATTATACCTGAATAGTTTTACCGAAAACTCCGGGGAACATTATACGGTAATTTATGGCGTTAATGATACAAAGGGGATAATGGTTCGTTTAATAAACCTTCCTGTGGATTATTGTTGCAATTGTTTGTTGTAATTAAATTTAGTTCGAAAAGCTTATTTGAATACTAAACGAAGGAAAATATTAAACGAAATATATTGATTGGCTAACGTGCGTAGACCCTAATCTCTAATTAGTATTCCATATATTTCGACTACTAAGGAACCAATAATTAAGCTTTATAATATATATTTTGTCCCATCCCATTTCAGGAATTGAACCCATAACTCTTATGCGCTTACAACATTTAAGTCTAGCTATCTACGAACTGTCATTGGTGTTTTAAAAATGCCTTGGGCAGCCATAAAAGTGACTCCATTTTTTCAGCTGATACTACGTCTAAATTTTTAAGATAATGACGTCACTGGGTAGCTGTAACGATACTTACAAATTGAAAAAAGCTGTTTTTGTTAATACGCCACTTATGGCTGTGTAATATATGTTTAATCTTCATCAGTGTTATTACACTCCCACTGCTGAGATACCGGCGGCGTTCTTTCAGATAGAGGAGAGAGATCCATATTCTAACACAAGGCCCAGCGTGGCTTGCGGATAAAAAAATATCGATACGAGTTAAGATTATGAGCGATCAGCCACAAAGAAAAGAATCGAATGTCAGCAAAGCGTTTTGGTAAATAGTAAATAGCTATTATTTTATCCTCATAATGAGCCCATAAATAAACTTGATAAAGTTCCGTCGGCCTTTCCCCCTCCCCCACCCTCTTGTTATTATTTACGCGTGCAATTTGCAACAAATGGAACGTACATTGTCGCGATTGGCGGGAATTTGTCGCGGATATTTATGACCGATAATGATCGTTCAGCCACGAAATAAATGATCACGGTTCTTTTGAAATTACTTATTGTTAGTAATAATAAAGAGGCGTACGCGCGGCTGCGTCCCGCAACGAGACCCGGCAGTCGATTATACTACTTTTCATTGAACACACGTATTGTTATTTCCGCCACCCTGTGCCCACAAAGACTAACATTGGCGACAGGCTCGTTCCTAACGCGTATAAATATTATAGTGATTAGTGATACATCACGATGTCGAAGGTGACTGTTGGAAGTTTGTGCTTATACAATCATGAAGTGCAAGATTGGCAAATCTACAAGGATAGATTGGAGCAATGGTTTCTAGCAAACGATGTAGACGCCGATGAAAAAGGACTAATCAAACGCAGAGCCATACTTGTCAGCAGTTTATCCGAAAATACCTATAGATTGGTTCGTGATTTAGCGCTGCCATCAAATATTTCAACACTAAATTATAGCCATTTGGTTGGATTATTAGATATACATTTCAAGCCGATAAAATGCGGGTTCGCGGAAAGGTACCTATTTCACAGTTCGACTCAACTTGAAAATGAATCCCTGACGGAATGGGCAGCTAGAGTGAGGAGTCTGGCTGCTGGGTGCGATTTTCCGGCCACGATGTTAACAGAAGCGCTACGTGACCGGTTCGTGCTCGGCATGCAGCCGGGCCCAGAGAGGGACAAACTGTTCACTATGGAAATGTCGGAGCTGTCGCTGAGGGAGGCAATACAAACAGCTGAAGCTATTCGCTGTGCTCGGCTGGGAGCGGCCAAGTCAGCGGCTACACCGCCCGTCTCGTCCACGTTGCTTAAAATGGCGGCAGCGCCTGCGCCGGCTCGCGCTCAAGTTGTTTCGACGGCGGGCTCATCGCGTTCTCGTGATCCGTCACTACGCTGCACCGCCTGCGGATACCAGGGGCACGAGGTCTCAACGTGCAAGTTCGTGAAATATAAGTGTACCATGTGTGGTGTTGTAGGTCATTTAAGAAGGGTGTGCCCAAAAAAGTGCGTCAAACACAACTTCATCGAGTGTAGCAACAATAATGATGAGGTATCTAAGGACGACGACGGTGAGTTTGTTATCGCTAATATTAAAACATTTAGTGGGGAACCCATGCACGAGTCTGTTCTAGTCAATGGAATAAATCTAGACTTTGAATTGGATTGTGGCTCACCAATTACAATCATTCCACAAAAGTTATACAGAAAATATTTTTTAAACCAACAACTTTACCCTAATAACCTGTCTTTAAGTGCCTACAATGGAACAAATATTAAAGTGGTCGGGTTTATGAAATTGACCGTAACCTATTAATTCAAAGTCACATGATTTAAATGTATATGTAGCTCATACGGAGGGAGTTCCGTTACTAGGACGAGATTTTTTTGCCAAATTTAATTTGCGAATTTCGATGGTAAACTCGTGTTATATCGATGAATTTTCACAAAAATATCCCCAACTATTTTCCGATACTCTCGGTTGTTTTAAGGGCACACAAGTAAGTCTAACGCTTAAACAAGACGCTAAACCTATATTTTATAAAGCCAGGCCTGTACCTTTCTCGCTACGGCAGGGGGTGGAACAGGAGATTAACCGACTAGTAAATGTAGGTATTTTAGTGCCAGTGAACTTCTCGGAATATGCCAGTCCAGTGGTTCCTGTGTTAAAGCACGATGGGAGCATTCGTCTCTGTGCAGATTTTTCGGTCACTCTCAATAAACAACTGGTTATTGACAAATATCCTCTTCCTCGTGTAGAGGAGCTTTTTGCGCAACTTCACGGTGGTCAAAAATTTTCAAAATTAGACTTATCGCAAGCTTACGCCCAACTGAAGTTAACGGAATCGTCACAATCATTAACGTGCATTAACACACATAAAGGTCTATATAAATTTACGCGACTAGTTTATGGTTTGTCGAGCGCTGCGGCTATATTTCAAAAGACAATGGAAGGCATCCTATCGGGCTTAGACGGTGTTTTAATATTCCAGGACGATATTTTGATAAGCGCGAATTCCGATGTTTTACATAGAACTAGACTTCATGAAGTATTTAAACGGTTACAAAATGCAGGGTTAGTTCTACAAAAAGATAAATGTTCCCTGTTTCAAGATTCAGTATCTTATTTGGGCTTTGTTATTGATAAATATGGTGTTCACAAATGTCCTGATAAAATTAAGGCCATTTTAAATGCCAAACCGCCCACCAACGTTTCCGAATTGAAGTCATTTCTGGGACTCGTAAATTATTACAGGAACTTTGTAAAGAACGCGTCTTCTATCCTAAGTCCGTTGCATAGTTTATTGCAGAAGCACACTCCATGGCACTGGAACAGTGAGCATGACGATGCTGTCACAGTTATTAAAAGGGCGTTGACCTCCGAGGAAACGTTAGCGCATTTTAACCCTGATGCAAAAATTATACTAACAGTTGATGCGTCACCCACAGGGTTAGGCGCTATTTTGTCTCAAATTGATAATGGTATTGAGAAACCAGTGACGTATGCCTCGCGCTCGCTGTCTAAAGCTGAGAAAAGTTATAGCCAAATCCAAAAGGAAGCCACGGCGATCATTTTTGGAGTCCGTAAATTTCATCAATATTTGTATGGTCGTTCCATTCCTTTTATTCTCAGGACAGACCACAAACCTCTCTTATCTATTTTTAGCCCGGACAAGGGCGTACCAGAAGTTACCGCTAATCGGTTGCAACGCTACGCTATTTACCTAAACTCTTATAATTTCCTAATCGAGTACGTTAGCAGCGGCCAGAATGCAGCCGACTTTCTTAGCAGATCGACGATCGATCTATCGTCTGAAGTTGAACATTCATATTTAGATAAAGCAAGTTATGTGAATTTTGTGGTCGGTCCGGCATCAACACAAATTATAAGTTTAGATCAAATTATTCAAGCCACTAAAACGGATCAAACTTTATCTAATGTGTGTGATTATGTATTGAAAGGATGGCCACCTAGATTTAAAAATGACAATTTAAGGCCTTTCTATTCTTGCCGTCAAGAGTTATCGGTTGAAAAGTCATGTCTAATGAGAGGTCATAAAATTGTCATACCGTCCGCTTGTCGTAAACAACTGCTGCACGAACTACACTCGGGGCATCTAGGTTCGTATAAAATGAAGTCCGAAGCGAGAAACAGGTTTTGGTGGCCGCGAATGTCAGCTGATATTGATAGCTACGTGTCGTCGTGCGAGACCTGTGCGAATGCAAGACCCGCCCCGCCTCGTGTGCCCCTCGCGCCGTGGCCTTATCCCCCGCAACCATGGTATCGCGTCCACATGGATTTCCTTGGCCCGATAAACAACCGAACCTATCTTATAATAGTTGACGCCTATTCTAAATGGGTAGAATGTTTTGATGTTTCTTCCGGTTACACGAGTACACGAGTGGTTATCGAAAAGCTTTGTGAAGTAATGTCGAGATTTGGTTTGTTTCGGACGATTTGTTCTGATAACGGATCTTCTTTTGTTTCCGATGAGTTTAAACAGTTTTGTAGTAAGAACAGCATCGTGCATGTGACGTCACCTACCTATAGCCCTATAAGCAACGGGCAAGCTGAAAGTTCTGTTAAAATAGTTAAAAGGGCGATAAAGAACATCATCTTGACGGGTACCGGTCAAAGGGATTTAAATATCAAACTTAATGAATTTTTATTTTGTTATCGAAATTCCATTCATAGCACAACAAACAAATCGCCTGCTGAGATATTGTTTGGCCGTAAATTAAGAAGTAGATTAGACCTTATTGACATGCGTGAACCGTCATCATGTGATGCTACACTCGATGCATTTGTGAAACATAAACAGTGCTTGCAATCTAGGTTTTATGGCGGAAAACGGAAAGTTACTTTTTGTGCAAATGAATTAGTGTTAGTAAAAGTTTATAAACTGCAAAAACAGTGCTGGTTAAAAGCAACCATTCTAAAACGCCTTGGCCAAACCCTGTATTTGATTCAGATGTGTGAAACAGGTGCTATAATAAAAAAACACACAAATCAACTTTTAAAGTTAAAAGGGGAGATGTGGTATGACGAGTATGATGTGCAAGATGACCGCTCAGCTTCGAGCCATTACGAAGCACCTGCCGGCTGCCCGGAGCCTTCTACTCTGCCGCCCATTGTGATGCAATCGCGGCAGCCTATGACGACGTCACCGCTGGCGGCGCCCGATACTGCTACGGCGGCGCCCGCGGCAGCACCCGTTACTGTGACGGCGGCACCCGCGCCTTCTATAGAAGTGCCAGCGCCGGAGCCGGCACTCTCAAATAAACCAGCCCCAGTTTCGACTAATTCGGCCCCTCAAAAGCGTACTCGTAAAAAAGTGGACTATAGTAAATTATTTTAGTGATCCTTATTTTCTTAATAATATATTATAAGTGTAGTCTCTATTTCCATAGTAATGTAATAAGTACCTACGTCAGTAGCTTGCGGTGGAGGGATGTTAGTAATAATAAAGAGGCGTACGCGCGGCTGCGTCCCGCAACGAGACCCGGCAGTCGATTATACTACTTTTCATTGAACACACGTATTGTTATTTCCGCCACCCTGTGCCCACAAAGACTAACACTTATACAAAAATTTGGTGAAGTTGATACCTACTTATAGGGGGAAATTTTATGTATTTTATTAGATATTTGGTGTGATAATGTGGACCGTTTTTTTTGGTTATTTATTAAAATAATTATCATCAGCTTATTTCGGTCTCATATCTGGGGTAGTCCAGGCCTTCTCTCAGATAGAGTATGGGCAAAAATCCACGAGTTAAACCCATTCCTTTACGTTTTTGCCTTCTCCAAGCTTACCAGCTACATTACCAACCATATCCGTAGCGGGTGAATGTTTTCTCTCGTAAACAGTCAATATTGCATACAATTTATGCGCGGGTAATTAAACGTATCATGTTAATTGCGCTACTGTTCTGCTATTTATTATTATGTAAATTATGGGGCGAGTAAAGTAGTTCAAGTATTTTTGTACGTTCTAAAATTAAGCAGAAAATTATATAGATAAAAAAGGTTAAAACATACCTGTCATCGTTTTGTCACAATAAAAACTCGAAATACAGCCTTCGGTTGGGTTACAGAATATTTATTATTATTTATTTCGCAGAATTTTTATTCTTTAAAATTAGGTGTTTAACCACTATCAACGCGATGGGTGTAAATGATAAGAGATTTTTTAAATGAAAGTTTGAATTCTACAATGAGTTTGAAATTTCGGTAAAGGAAATCATCATGACACAACCCTAGCATGGTGGTAGGATATTTTCCAATGCTCTTTTGGAATTACCTGTAAAGAAAAATAAAAAAAATCTGTCCCCTTGACACTTGGCAACAGATGGGTATGCATGCGCTCGACTTCCGGTTTCGTGTGTCTGAATTCGAAAGCCAGTCGTTTTAGCTCACCACCACCTTCGAATGTAGGGTTATCACTCAAATCAGGTAAGATAATGCCAACGTGGAGTCAAACGCTAACATATCTGTGGCTCAAGGAATTCGACAAATCATCTAATCATAGAAAATAATGTAAAGTGCACGATTCAATAATTAGAACGTAACCAGCTTACATTCAAACCGCACTTACCTTGTCAGCTGACCGACTGATCACTGACTAGTACCCACTTACCTTTGTCCACATGTCGACCCTCGTCAATCCCCGCTAATTTATGCCCGTTTTGTTAAACCCAAAAAACCACCCGTTTTACGTTTTGTTTAACCCAAAACGGCCGATTTACGGCTCTGTCCAAACTTTTACAGATAAATTACATTTCTTGTTTGCTTTTAACTAGGTTGGATAGTAGGAACCGATGTCTCTTGGAAATCTCAGGAGGGCAGTGCTATCAGTAGTTGTGACTTCAGTTGTCTTCTCTGTTATTTAACCGCTTTTTAATAGTTTAATTGTACTTATTTCAAAACTGTTTGTTCTTGGCTGAAACTGACACATTAACATGTAACCAATATATTTTTATATCGGTTTTAATAAAAACGATGGTTACCAATGTGTGTCTTCAAACCATCATTTCCCGATTTGATTTAAAAGAGTCAACGGTAGTTCGTCTGAAAGGATAGTTAGAAACGAGAATGAAATTTGACTGAGGGCACCACCGTAATACAAATTATTTTTAACCCAGCAGAAAGACACATGTGACATTTCCATGGCAATGGAATTATTGGCTATGTCCACCGTTCAACCAAGTTAATATAGTTCCTTGTTGGACTACAGTAGATATTGATGGAGGTGATGGACGTAGATGTCATGGTTAAGTTTATTTGTCCCTTTGGGATTGACACGCTTCGCCCGACAACGTGTGTCTTCTCTTGATAGATTTATAGGTTTCAGTATCTACTAGAAATGAGACACTCTGTTTGAATAATCGACTCGTGTATTATCGCTCGTAGTTCAATGAGGACTGCTGTCTTTCCCCGCGTCTTCCCCTCGTAGCGCTAGGACGACTACGGCGTAGCATTGACTTGCGTAGCACCACAGCAGCAGACCATTTTCTACCTTAATTCTTACACTACCTACACATACATAATCTAGGCGTTGGGTTCATAAAGATATGTAAAGTGATGGTCGTATAAAAAATATACAAGCAAGAAACAAGACTGAACAAACAAGACTGAAACAAACAAGACTGAAGCAAGCAAGATTGAAAGCAAAAAAGACTTTCTGCTGCAATGTTATCTAAAGCGCCGTGCGTCACTATGACTTGAGTTAGTGTTTACTTTATTGTTTTCTTTTTACTTTCAATATATCGGGATAATAGCCTTTTTTAACTAGCTAATACATAAATAATCACTACATCTAACCTAGCGACAAAACAATCCGATAATTTAAAAGCCAAAGTAGGCCTATAAATAATCCAAATGTTCTAGCTCACTAGCAGTTGGAAGAATACCCAGTATTCTGGTGGCATGGACCCGTTGTACCGCAATGCTAATCCGTTGATCCAAATAAGCCAGCATTTTGGTTAATGAAGAGAAGAGTTAATGCATTTTGACTGAACCTATCAGACCAGACTAAACGACCACACGAAGCTTCTACAAGATCACCCAAGCTTCCAGTCTTCCAAACGGGAAGTGCAATTATGGTCAGACTTGTCACATAGACAATGCACTGCAAAGTCAATAAATACATAACCAGAAACTACAACAGGCGACAGTGACGTTATGCCACTGGAAAACGATGGCCGAACGTTTACTAACGAACAGAGAAAAATGTAGAATAGACATTGATACAAAAATAGGCCATACTCTCAGAATTTCTAAGGAGTGTTGGTAACAGGCAAGTGTGTAAAAAATTGACAAAAACCTCAAAACAGTATGTTTGTAAAGATGTTCTGCGCCGACCCAATTTAAACTGGGATAAGCGCAGGAAAGAGGAGGATACCTTGACATCAAAATCTTTGAGCGTTTGAAGTAAAAGTAAATCGTAAACAAGCAATGTCACAAACTAGCATAGAAACATAAATATCAGGTTAAATAAATAAACAAATAAAAGTAAATTAACCACTTTCACGCTAAATTTCTACAATTGGCCCTAGGTCAACAGAATATTGGTCAAGTTACCACGGCTGGACTTCCGCCAAGTCCTCGATATCTTGTCAAATTAAAGACAGAAGTGAACGAAAAATAAACCGTCTGATTCCACCTTAACAGCAGTCTGAACATATTAGGTAAGAAAGATTGATAATGATGATTTTTAGATATACCTACACTGAAGCCAAAAGGACTACTCCACTCATTTTTTGTGTCAGTTACGTCGTGCATACATCACTGCGTGCGGACCATTATTCTAATTGGTCACAAATTATGCCTGATCGGGTTAGGATTTAGCTTAGTTTAGCTTTGGGGGGTGACCACGGCAAACTCTATTGTTTGATAATCGAATGCGGTTTGATTACTGGTATTGTGATTGTAATGCAACCTACGGACAAGATGGTTGAAACTCTTTAATGTGTTTTTTTTTGCACGTTCGGTTTGTTATAACTTAATTCAACCGATTACCCTACCCGATTTGCCAATACTAAATTTCTTTATTTATTCTCTGGTTAGGGTTGCCCCTATCTAATCAGATTTGATAACTGATGTCTCAGGATAACGAGTGGAAAATGGAGATCAAACTTCTGGTTTCAAAGGGTCAAAGAATTTATATGAAAATCAAAGTCACAACCACGAGCAGGCCTAATATAAATTTGACCAAGTTCTGAATATGCTCGTCAAAGAAGAAAAGAAACCATAGCGTTTGAGTACTTCCGCTTTTTAGATAAATAAAGTTATTATTTAAATTCACTGATTTAAAAATATTGTGTCGTATTTTCATGCATTATTCTAATGTAAATTTAAATAATATTTATTAGCATGCCAAAATATAAACCCGCATTAACATAACACGAAAATCCCATAAACATATGACATTTGTTTTAACTCCCTTCTGGATAAGCGACATCGGATTGTCGGGATTCCCCCTTTTGAGAATGAAATTTACTATATTCTAAGTGTGTCTGAAAATGTATTTTATAATATTACATATGTTAATATAGAAGTATATATATTTAGGTCGAAACCTTGCCATATATATACTTCTATCTTGACGATCTGGCCGATCATAGTAATCTAGTCTATTTGGGTCTTAAGTGATATCCTAATCTAGGTGTAGCGTATCCGCCAACTTCAACCACATCGTCGTAATCTCCGAAACGTATAGACCTATTTTAGCAGTAAATTAGGGTACGTGGGCAAAGCCGTGGTGCGCAGCTAGTTGATAAATAATTTTGTTTCCCATTTCGCTTTTAACCCTAAATTTAACAGTAATTAATTAACAGGCTACTTTAATGTACCAGTATTAATTTAAAAGTAAAGTACATTCCTGTCTTGTAGCTGGTTAACCCTTTACCGAATTAATTTATGCTGTCATTGTTTTTTATACGTAGGTGTGGTTACTATACAAAACGTAAGTACACAGTTTTAATAGATTAATATAGTGTGGTGTGGTTAGATACGAACGAAAATTTTGTAACAGATTTGAATGAAAAATGTACCAAATAAAACTGCGTTCCTCCTTTAGAAATCTTTTCTTTATAAAGTACGTTCTTCTACTAAAATGTCCTTTACGGCGTCTAAGCGTGGAATCAAAAATCAAAGTAGAATACAAACATATCAAAGCGTAAGTCCACGCTTAATACTTATGGTAGAGATTTTCTTTATTGTCCAATAATATAAACAAACTTGACGGCTCATCAACCAATAACACATATAACTAAAACTCTGCAAGTAAATCGACAAAATATTTTCTCATTGCAATATTTTTTGTTTTGAAAATATATGCTTGTAGCTTATACGAATCACAGTCAATTTACCTCGAAACGTTCACCATCAACAAGGCTTAAAAATTCACAAAAAGGAGGTAAACAACAAACCCGCGAGCCACGTTCAACGGGCTATGTTTTATTCAAATTTACTTACATTTGTACTAACGGGAACGACCTCTGCTATCCTGAATTGTATTCCCTTGTTGGCCCATATATCTTCTTCACGCGGTCTCGTTGCTATGTGGTTATTTATTTTAGGAGCCTACGTGAAGGTAGAGTTTTTCTTGGTTGCAGTGTGGATTAAACCCCTTCTTCCTTTTTCTTTGAATTTTTTCTTGCTGTTCTTTTTTGTACATGCCTTTGAGCCGATGAATGAGTTTGAGCTTAGGTATAGTAAAGGAAAACCCGCCCGCCTGGATGGGTACCACCAAACGGGCACTTTACAATTCAATTGAATTCAATTCTTTGTCTTTACTTGTGCAGTCAACCACCAAGTAGTAATGTGCAATCATTACTGTGTTCCTGTTTGAAGTGGTCACGAAAATCTATTGGTTATGAGACTGATACCTAGTAGCAGTCTCAGAATAACGAGCGCACTGCAGTGCTGGCCTACGCCTTTAGGTTTCAAAGTTCTGAGTGCCATGCAATTGTTTTTCAATGGGCTTGTTTTATAGGCAAACAACCAGATAGTCTTGTTACACAATCGTATAAAAAAAAATTGAACCCCATTTTTATCACGAAAACATTTCTGACATTGTAACACTGATCCACGCACTCCAGTCTACTAATATAGCACCGACAATAAATAATACACAGTGTCTTATAAATTATTATCGCGCTGCCTCACTGTTCATTTGCTGACGAAGTTCAAACCCCCAGGGGTTTGAACCAATCACGGCACGAGAACTTATTATGAGAAAAAGTATACGCTGTGTTGTATCGAGCTGTGTATGAGCAGTAATCACGTTGATTATTCGTTGGTAACAAAAATAGTTTGTAGAGAAAGTATATACTAAATTACAATGAAATGAGGCGTGTATTTCAGTGACAGCTTAGTTGGCTGTGGATTTGTAGAATTTATTTATCTAGGTAGAGTTCTATAATGAGTTAGAGTTTTCGGTAAAGAAAAATATCGAGATGCAAAGGGTGTTTTTAGGTTTTGCCTAACCACCTTCGAGGGCGCCTTCGAGTAACTACACGCATCACAAGCAATTGGCATCACAAGATTGCGACACAAGCAGTTACCATCGCGGAAAAGAAACGTCACGGGAAAACAGCGAAAATCCTCAAAAGTACTGTGTAATAGAAAAGTAGAAATAAGTTGGAATCAGTGACGTCTAATATGGCCAATTTTAGGTGACGGCTAACCAGCAAAACATTCCGCGATTGTATTGTAAAAAAAAATACTTTACATAAAAATAAAGAACAATATCACAAGTCATAAAACTCATCGCCCGATACATCATCTCCAGTATTCATCTGGCAAGATGCCGACGCGGCTAAACGCGACAATATCTCAAGGCGAGCGGAAATAATTCCGATTAATCCGAGGCCGAGCGACGGTGAGACCGCCTATTGAGGCGAGTGTCAATTTGTAGGACCGAGAGGGCTTGGTACTTTGAGGATATAGTTTTTTCACATGTTGTCCAGGGCTCTATCTGGACGCTACCTATCTACCGTCTAACGGCTCTAACGTGTAGCCTGCCGCCAAGCATGTAATGTGAAAGCATTACTGTGGTCCAGTTTGATGAGCAAAATAGACAGTGAAATTACTGGACTTATGATACCTGATGTGTAAGAATAACGAGCGCACTGCAGTACCACACAGGCCTTTTTATTTCAAAGATCTGAGTGGCACTGCAATTTTTGTGGGCCAGTGCTATGCTTACCAGCGAGTGTGGCCTAGCGGGAACTTGTGCGACTTTCCGACGCAGCATAGTTCGATTCACGACTCGGCCAGCACCGATGACTTATATCAAATTATGTGGGGATTATTCACACTCACTCTAAAACGGTGAAGGAAAACATCGTGAGGAAAGCCACATGTTCAAAAACCACAAAATTCGAAGACATGTGACATCCACCACGCCGCACTGGGTCCGCGTGGTGGATTATGGCCCATAACACTCTCTCTGGAGAAGGCTGCTATCCCAGCAGTGGGAGCGTAGGAGGCTGATAATGTTATGCTTACCATAAGGCTAACGGCCAGGTCATCTCGTTACCCAATAGTTTAATACAAAATACGCCAGTAGAATGTAAAGTTGCTATTATAATTATTATAATTATAAATAAATCCAATCACGGTGGGGTTTAATTGGACCTTTCCAAATAATAAATAAAAGGTAAGAAAGTATCAAAACTACTAACTCCGTTAGTAACCATCAATACTTACCATAGCAAGGTGCATTAATATTTTGGTTGAGTTTTTCACCACCGTCAATTCCCAGCGCTGGGCCAGAGGGGGGAATGGGAGGAGTTATTAAGGAGGAGGGAGGTGCTCCGTCTCAATAAATTATCGGATATGAGAGGGTACATTAACTAATTACCGATACTGATACCAGGATATCGGAGGTGTTGAATAAATTAACGGTATTTGCGGATATTTTCTTCCTGCTTAGAAAAATACTTAACGATTTTGTTTTTCACATTATTAAAGCCTTAATCATACGGATACATAATAGAGAGGAGAAGAAAAACATAAAACTTAAAAAAACCGTAAAAATATTTTTTTTTTAAATTCAATTGTACCAACTTCTAAATATCCAATGAAAAAGAATTAATAATTATTCGTTGATTAGCGTTGCGGTTCAACGAGGCAATACGCTGCCATCATGCTGGACACGCTTCTAATTGACTAGAACATTTGGATTATCTATAGGCCAACATTGGCTTGTAGATTATCCAACTGTTTTTGTAGCTAGCTAAAAAAATTACGCTAAGTCTCAGTATATTAAAATTAATTTAGATTTGTTACGACAGAATCGGCTTATCGTAAATAAAGTTGGTGTACTACACTTGCTTTTTTGTAGCAGTGTGTAGCGAAAAAAAAAACCAAATTTCTAGATTTTTCCGCCAAACAATTCCCAACTTTCACAACCAACTTAAACACAACTCCAATCCGTTTCATTGTTGCAAACAAATGCAAATCCAGACATTTCACCCTTTACCCGGGCTTGATATTTAATTCAACACAACTGAATGCAGGTAGCTAACACGAAACACGGGTTAACTGTAAGTGTAAACGAAGAGGAAAGTACGAAAAATTTTGTGCCGCGAGAGAGGAAAAAAAACAACAAAGTGAAACTCAGGCTCCTTATTTCCCCTGACGATGCCCCGACGTTCCGGGCTTTCCCCGTTTTTCCCGGAAATGGAAAATATTGCGATAAGACGCATTATAGATTAAACAGGATCTCTGACGGTAATGTTCTGGCTGTGATCAAGTGCCTTTATCGTATGTGCTTTTAAAAAGTTGTAATGTGCGTAATGGGAAGATAAGGTAATATTATGCAAACTGCTGTTTGAATGGGAAGAGTTAAGGTTGCACTCTTACAATTTCTTTTATATTTTTTGTCTCTATTTTTTAAATCGTTCCTACTTATAATTATCGTATCGAAATGGAACTTTGTATGTAGGTATGTGTAGTTTGAATGACAATACAATAATTTGGTATCTTGGAGCTGATCTAAGGCTGGAGACAGGAAACTAATGACGCAAGACAAAACGGTAATTTATTCCCGTGTTAGCAACTAACTCTAGTTAAATTTTAATTCAATATCAATGAAAATTGTTGCTTACTTGAAGAACTCATAATTCTTTGATAATTAGTAACAAAAGAAGTACACGTAAATAAAATTAAACATTTTAAAAATCCTGACAAAAAAGAGCTGATGATCTTCAAACGGCAAAATAGATTTTCTTGAATAATAGCTAAATGCATTCTCGATCAAAGAAAACAAAAAAAAACGGTTCATTCGTTTGTGATTACGATGCCACAGACAGATACCTACGTATTTGCTTGTGCCTGGGGTCAAATAAACAAAAACAGTTTTATAGACGGCTGCGTAGCTAAGTTGGTAGTACCTGCCTGCAAAGCTCGATAAAAGGATTCGATTCCCGGCCGGGGCAGATTTTGTGAATTTGTTTTGGGTCCTAGATTCTGTGTTATATTTGTGTGTGTCCATGCCACCTGCGGCACGGAATCCTAGTGAGAGTATGAGTGTGATAGCATTTATGTTTTTGTAAAATTCGAATATATCTACGACCTACGTACTAAAAATGGTTCAAAGTGGTCAGCTACTGTCATTATTGGTCTTCGGTTTTTTACATTTTATTTTGTCACAAATAGCGTCTAAATTTTTCTCACATGTGCAACAAGCGTAAGTAAAATTAAGTATGGTTTTAGCTGCGTGCTGGTAATCGGTATTACATCAGAGCTTAAGCCGTGCACACATGTCCCGAATGCAATGAGGCTCGGATTACGGGCATGTGGAGCACCCTTAATTTTGTGGTTGGGGTATCTTATTTATGTCTAGATAACGCGTAGTTTATTTAAGATATTTTTAGTAGATTTTTTTTGTACCCAATATTCTTATTAATATTTACATTGATATTCCATTGATGCGTTTTTTATACTATTGAATAGCGAGACGAGCTGGTCGTTTGCCTGATGATAAGCACAACGTCAGAATATAATAACTACAGTGTCACTTAGGACTTTGAAGTTTAAAGACCTGCGCAGTGCGCTCGGATCCCTGAAACATTAGTTGTTAAGTCGCAAACGCCCAGTAATTTCACTGAGACATCAGTAAATGTGATGGCTCGAGTCAACTTACGTAGTTAGTCGTCTCAGGGCCGATTTTTCAATTGCACTTTAATGAACTGATTGCTATCCAATCAATTAATTTTCGTGCTTTTAGTGTTTTTCGGGTCTTTCATTTCAAAATTAATGGACCATTAACTAAGGTTTATTTCTTTAGAATACCCTAAAATTTATTTCCGTCTATTTTCACCACAGACTTAGATGATTCAGGGAATTATCTAACAGGACGCTATCTGATTATTGAAAAATCGGCCCTTAGTAGTCAGAAACTTTTAACCATCAATCACATCGTCACTTTACGATAGGCAGCAATGCAGGCTATTCAACGTCAAAAAGGTGTGTGGTAACGGTGCATTGAATGAATATACCTGTCACACAAAGACTCGTATTGCTGTGTAATGTACGTATATATATTAGGTGCTAGAACTAACTCTACTGCGTGTCCGTCTGTGAATACTACCGCTTAACTTACTTTTTATATGCTGTCACCAAGGAGTAATGTCGAAGCAGCGGCGCAAGTACGGATCTTTTCGGTCGATAAAATTCGATAATATTCGATAAAATAGACAGTTCCAATCGATAAAGTGGGATTTATCGAGCCTCGAAACAATCGACAAAAGTTATCGAAAAGCTAGGTCGAATCCAAAGAGAATATAGAGCTACTACAATACTTTACGATCAGACTTCGGTACTCGCAACATTCGATAAATTTGTCGAGTTTTTCGGTTCGACAAATTTATCGAACCGACTTCCGTACTCGCGCTGCGGTACGGTGTACCGATTTGATGAGCAAAGTAGTCTGTGTAGTAGAAGTAGTCAGTGTCTGTAAGAAATGAAATTACTGGGCTGGCATATCAGGGTAACGAGCGCAATGCAGTGCCACGCAGGCCTTTGTATCTGCTCTGAGTAGTACTGCAATTGTTATGACTTATGATCCGATATTATTTTTACCATCAGATAAACGATACGCTCGTCTCGTTATCCAATTTTGTATTTTAAATTTACCAGCCTATATAGATTTTTGAAACTGGCAACTTTTACCACACCGTGGCAACACCAACGCAGCAAAAATGAACAGTCGCTTCTGTAACTCAAGTAGGAGCGCATATGGTAAGACTAATTCCACACTAGCCCCTACACGTGGGGTTGAAATAAAATAAAAAGCAAATTAGGGGATGACGCAACACACCCCTTCGATTTTTGATAAATTCCATTATAGGAGTATCTCGATGCATTAGAATTGATGTATGTTCAGATATTCTCTTTTGGGATAATACATTATGTTTTTACCCGCTTAAAAATGCTTAGGTCATACATAATTCCGAATCAAAATAAAAAATCCGTTCTGTGATTATTACCTATAGGCAGGAAGCCTACCTGCTAAGTGGATCATCACGTTGCTTCCCTATGGGAGAGGTAAATTTTGTGTGGTGAGGTGAGCATGTGAGTACTAAATGGGCAAAAAGGAAACAAATATGTAGAATATTACTGGTTTTAATAAACGTGAAAACAACACGGTACTTCGCCGGGACGCCATGAAAGAGAGAAAAAGTATACTATAAACGTCACCTGTCATGTGAGACGTTGACAGTGACATTGAATTATAGTCAGTAGTTTTTATGCGGTGGCCAGATCATAAAAGCATTTTCTATTAAGAAGTAATACTATTGAAAAATAATCTTGACCTACCCAAAACGATTCTCGATTTCCTTTGCCAAAATGTTTTATGACCATGATATTGATACAAAAATCACAAAAGCAAACCTACTGTTCATAAGGGCCACATGTTAACCAATTTGTACCATCGAGAAGCTCCCGCTGTGAATATATTATACCTACCGTTCAATGTTATCAATATAATAAACAATAATTATACCATCTTCAACATTATTTCTGTGCACTAAAGGTCAAAGTTCCATGGATATTGCGACAGCACTTGCTACAACTAAGGTACAGTATAAATATAACGCCCCTGCTATTTGAATTATTATTTGTAACAAAAGCTACTTGATTATGAGTTATTATATACCTACTTGTTTTTATTTGTACAGTTCTGATGCTTTACGATAATTGGGTATGCAATTGTCATGGTTGATGAGACATTTAATGATGGCAAAATATAGCACGAGCAAAATGCGACATGAGCAAAAATGTTTCTGAGAAAACAATGTTACATAAGAATGGTAGGTCATTTTCGAGTGCACGCCTTTTTAAATCTTGGTTTCTACGGCCATACCTACTTAAACCATTTAAAATGACACATAGACAGTAACAAGTTTATAATCTTCTGTATTCATAATTATTAAAAAGAGTTAATTTTGTTGTGTTTGTTTGTTACCGCAAATCTCTTGAATTACTGGTCCGATTCTAAAATATATTTTACCAATATGAAACTACGTTTTTACTGCTATTTACTTATATGATATACTACACGTATGAAACCGGGGGTTAGTTTAGAGATATAAGGTGTCGAGTCTCAGCTGCTGAGTTCAATTTTTATCAATTGCGAGTATCCCTAAAAGCCACAACATGCAAATTTTCAGTTTTATTTTTTTTAATTTAATTTAATTTTTCGTTTTACATAAAACTTTTTTTTTGTTTTTTTTTTTTTTACTTTTTACTTAGGTAACTTTTGTTTTTCTACAAAACTGTTAATCTACGCTTCCGCAAACATGTTTAGTTGTTCATCAGCGTGGATTCTCACTCAACTTTGGTTTCTAAATTTCAAAACTCAATCTCATATTGGCCGAGCGGGACTTCCAATATAAATGTAAATACTGGCGGGTGAAATATGACAGAAATAATTGGTTTATTGTACTCTGTCGACACCGTGGTTCACAGCGAATGATAATCAGAAAATTTTGAAGTTATTGCGTGTGGTGGTGCATAATCTTAGTTCGACATATATATGAACTAGCTTTTGCCCGTGGTTTCACCCGCTGTCCCACAGGAACCGTGCATTTTTCTAGGATAAAAGTAGCCTATGTTACTCTCCGGTCCATAAACTATATCTATACCAAAAATACTTCGATCCATAAACAAGCGTCTAAAAGTTGTTTTTGTGGTAAGATGGTAGGAATTTTACCTACTTTCCAGGGATCAAGCTGTTTCCAGGAAAACGGTTCAAATCGCGGTTACATTATTTTAATTCTCGACAGTTTCGACCCTTTCTAGTATACGCGGTAGAATATAAGCGATATGAACGGTTAAAAGTTGTTTAATTCAATGATTAATACGAATATAATCGCGAAAACCTAAGAAAATATTGGAGCTATAGTTCTGTGTCTCTCTATTTTGGTGGTTCGGCTGACATCTTCCATATAAACTTCATAGCTCATGAAGTTAGGAAAAAACAAGTAGCTTTAATAAGAAATTTACATTGTTACATTATCAGCCTCTTACGCTCCCATACCGGTCTTCTCTCAGAAAGAAAGAGTATTGGGCTATAATACACGCGGGCCCAGTGCGGCTTGGTAGATCTCACATGTCCTCAAATTTTGTGGTTCTTGAGCATGCGGGTTTCATCACGATGTTTTCCTTCACCGTTTTAGAGCGAGTGTGATAAATCTGCACATAGCTTGAATAAGTCATTGGTTCGAGCCGAGTCCGGTCATCGGGCCGAGTTGAGATTCGAACTATGATGCGTCGGATTAAAAGTCGCACAAGTTCCAGCTCGGCCACACCCGAATTTATATAGCTTGAAAAGGTAACGACTTGTCCTTGTCTCTCATCTGGAAATTCTCTGCCGTTCGTGACGTTCTTTCACTACTGATTTTTTTCCCATTAAAACTCCAGTGACTAAGCTCGTAGTGCCGTAATAAAATGCATTAAAAACACCGATGGCTCCTGATGGCCCTTCATAAATATTCAAGAGTAACAAGAGACGGCTCATTTAGGACTCTGCCCCTCTTTTTTGCGTTATTGGCTTAATACACAAGAGGGCAGTTCGGATCAACTTGTTACTGAAATAAGGAAATCGATAGCGGCGTTAATGGACCAGCTTTTTTATTAATTACAGGATAATGTTGAGAGAGTGGAAAAGGGGTTTGGTGGAAAGGGAATAAGAGCAGGGAAGATGTATATCTTGTGGAAAGTTTTATTAAAGTGGTCGCCATTTGATTAAGCAGCACACACACACACACTACGTCTAATGATAATAATCAATTATTATTTTTGAGCTGAAATGCTTTCCTATTGCAAGTATTTAGAAATTTTGACAAACGCTGGCTTCTCCTCATCGCACAGAATAAAGAGACAAAACAGGCGCTTGGGCGCTTAGGCCGTCGAAAAGCGTCCGAGCACCCCTTCTGTTCTCTGTATTTTGTAGCTACCACATGGTGGCTGCGACTAGGCGCCGCACCCAGCCACTGGTAGCTGTGTCTAGTAACCAAGTTGCCCATTGTGCAGCTGCCCTTAGTTACCATTTTCAACTATATGTTTGCAAGCAAAAAAACAAAGATGAGAACAAGAAAATACCCTAGCACCATGCAAACTACCGACCATTTTTTGTGCGTTCAAAGACAAGGTGGAAATTCGTTTAGAAGAAGAAGGTTTTTATTCTATCGGATTACAGAGCAAGCATAGGAAGTAAATAGCTAAACCACTTCTAATTTACCGCGCAACCCTCATTACCTGAATTTCCTCGAATCCTCACCTGATCTGACCTGATACTATAAATCACACGTTACGGCACGTATCGGGAATTGATCAGGAGTTGAGTCACGATTGTTGCCGGGAACATCCGCCGGGATTCATTACCAGGACTCCGGGACTGATTGCCGGGACTACACCGGCCATTGGCAGTATGTGTCTCAATGGTAGACTATCATAATATTTGTTTAGTTTTCTAAATTTGGTTCTTTTAGTTTCTTAGCTTGCTTCAAGTTCAAATTTCAGTTTTCTTTAGGTTGTAATAAAATTATGAAGATGTGAAATCCCACATTAGCGGGATGTTCACATAAATGATATAAACATTATCCATACAGATAAATAAAATGAAGTGTCTGTTTGTAATATCAAAATAACAGCTTTTTAAAAATGCATATGAAAGTATACACGGTACATATAACAAAACAACCATGTTTAAAATTTTTGTCTGTCTCTCTGTCTGTCTGTCCGTCGGTCTCTGTCTGTCTGTCTGTTTGTTCCGGGTAATCTCCGAAACGGCTGGACCAGTTTTGACGAGACATTCACTGGCAGATAGCTGATGTTACAAGGAGTAACATATAGGCTACTTTAATTTTAGAAAAATAATTAGAGTTCCGCGCAAAAAAATTAAAACCATGTAATCCAAAATCTCCACGCGGGTGATACCGCGGGGCAGCAGCTAGTATTTTATAATTTAAATAAAGTGAAATCTCACGCCATTTGTTTAGCACTGAAAAGTATCACAAATTCAGTAGGCAATCGGTGTAAAGCGATGTTTGCTACATGGAGCACCGGCTTTTAAGTCGAAAGAAATCATCATCTCAATAATTTCGGCGGGGCTAACAGCGGTCACTCCCATAGCTTAGTTCAGCGGTTCTCAAACTTATTTGGCGTCGGATCCCTTTTGGAAAACGAATTATTTGACGGAGCCCTAATATAATCAAAAACTGGTTTTATGTGATATAAAATTTGCATCTAATGGGAGTATGGCTTGGCTTAGTTCATATCACGATTTATTCGAACCAAGAATGAACCAAGCCTTAAACTCATGTAGGATTCGACGGTCGACATCACTACGTCTGAGCCAGCAATGCTACAAAAAACTTAAAAGACCACATCTGTGATCGAACTCAAGCCTTTACTACTAAAAAAACTCAATATTACCTACTAGATTCCCTTGGCGTACCTACCATCGGAATGCTGGCATAAAGTCCGCGACATACGTATTTGCAATTCGGTCCACGACCGAGGCTGCACTCTTCGTGATTCCATTTGGGAATATATGTCGCCGCAACACTCACAAATCAGTATTTTCATTATAACCTAGCTACTGACTCGTTTGTTTGTTGTCTTGGTTTGCAGAAAGATACAGTGAGATGGAGTTAGTTTTCTAGATGGAAGACGTACTTTATTTTCTAGCTAGTTAATAAATGTTACGGCTATAATAGGGATATAGACTCCATTACTTTTCATGATGTCAATCAATTCGTTTTCACATGAGAATAAAATGTCTATATCGAAATAATCGGAAATGGAACCTCGCTGGTTTCGTGAATTTTCGTTAAAAATACAATTAAATATACAAGAATTGATTATTGAATACAATTTTATTATTGAAACGAAATATCTATAATCCGTGAAAACATCATATTTAAAACAGTGGTATTAGTCGAATAAAGGCATAAAATACCGGTATCTTTTTGAACAGTGAAAACACCGAAGTAAATGTTGAAGACTTTTAAATAAACCATCAAAGTAAACTTAAAGCCTCAGATGTTTTCAATCCAACACTAACCGCCAATAGAACTTCAACTCCCTTGATAGAATAAAAATTCACGACATGCTCTTCCCAAATAAATAACATTGACAGTGGCCATAATAGCTTTTTTCTTTTTACACTGGTCACGCCACGTTTTTTATCCCATTATTGTTTCTGAGAAATTGTTACAGTTTTGACGAGTGACCTGACCGTTTTTCTTCCACTGCTAGTCGGGCGGAATGAAAAATTTTCAAGTTGGTCCCCCCGAGTCCCTAGGGGGTCGTAAAACTCGGTGCGACGCGGATAGTCCGAGCCAGGCTGACCGCTACCGGACAATTTGTCATATTCATATGTTAACGTGTACGTCTTTTCTTGCAAAAAGTGGATAACTTAATTTCAGGCTGGCGAGTCGGGGTTATTGGATTGTGGACATTCAAATTTCGCGTCTTGTTATGGTAATATCAGGTGTTGTCTCGCCTCGGGCGGATTTTTGTTCCATGTTGTGTGATTTTGGAGAATTCTGTTACAGTGTTCCTTTTTTTTCGCTTTGTGGAAATGGGAATTCAGAAATGTGCATTTTGAATGTGATAGTTTAGCGAAATTAGATTTGGTTGTATGAAATGTTTTTTTCGGCTGACTGTTTATTTCTTATAGAACAATTTTTAATCTATTTTGAATGAATTTGAATTGTGCTTAGCTAAATTAGGTTTGGTTTGACCAACACACTTTCGAATTTAAAACCAACCCGTTGGGAAACTCTACTGAGGTCGTTGAGCATGGTACCGAGATCCTCGAGCGATTCCGCCATTATGACTATATCATCGGCAAAACGAAGGTTAGTGATGTACTCTCCATTTATGTTGATGCCAGACCCTTTCCAGTCCAAGAGCTTAAACACATCCTTCAATGCGTTCGTGAACAGTTTCGGAGAAATAACGTCTCCCTGTTTTACGCCTCTCTGCAATGGAATTTGTTTCGTGCTCTGGTCCTGTATTTTGGAACTACATACATTTAACTAAATTTTCAATCTCAGTAATTCATATACAAGAATAATCCTATAAGGGTTCCTGTCCGTTTTACATTCAGACGCACGGAACCCTAAAAATGCCATAAACGTTTCGCTGTACCTATCTCGTATCGTTTTTATCAATAGTATACACCACTATCTCTTACCGCATATCACGTTACTTGACCAGAAAGCACCCCTCCATACCAATAACATTGCACAATTGATGTCGTGTCCGATTTGGTCTTACCAATCGTTTCTCATTCGTTTTACGACACGCGTGTCCTGTTTTGACGTTACCTTATGGCCGTGCTAATAGAAAAGTCTGAGAAAAATGCGTAGAAGTGGATAGAATTGGATGATTTTGTGAAATGCTGAAATTGAATGCATTTTATATACTTATAGAGATAATTAGCGTCTAGTGGGAGGACTAACTCTTCTGCGAGTGTCCGTCTGGGTTGTTACCACCGCTTTGCTCATGAAGTCTGCCGCCAAGCAGTAGTGTGCAAGCATTACTGTGTTCCGGTTTGATGAGCAGAGTATCCAGTGAAATTACTGGGCTTATGAGACTTAATACCTAATGTCTCAGGGTAACGAGCGCACTGCAGTGCCGCGCAGGCCTTTGTGTTTCAAAGTTCTGGGTGGCACTGCAAATGTTATGGGCCGGCGTTATGCTTACCATCAGGCAAACGACCAGCTCGTCTCGTTACCAAATAACATTAAAAAAAAAAAATTAGCGGGCCGCAGCTAGGCGATAATAAATTTTTAAAAAGCATTATTTATTATGTGAACTCGTTATTACGAATAAAACAGCAAATTGTAGCATTTCTACGATAAGTGTCCAGTGAATGTATAAATAATATTATATGTTAGTGTCAGTAGAGATTTTTTGTATAAGTAAGTAGTTGAACATACACCTTCAACAATAGCGCTAGCTTCAAGTTAAAAAACCACCCTTGTTTTCAATTTGTTTTGGGTGGCTTCTAATATATCTTTTGGTAATTGGATGGGACGCGCTCTAGTAATAAAACTGTAATTAAAAATTAACTATTTTATACTAGTTGAGCCTCCCTGAGGGTGCATACTAAGTAGGCAGATATGGTGCGCGTTTGTTTACTGTAGGTACCTACTCTGTACTTAATAAAGAATTTGAATTTATTATAGAGAGCGAAGTGTTTTAGGATTGTAGTTTTTCGAAGCTAAGTTAATTAAGCTTGTTGATGGCTGCACATTGTATGCTAACACCGCATCCAAGTTTATGACATTTTCTCATTACATATTGTAAAAAAAGCAACAAAAATTTATTTTAAATGTGTGTGTTTTTTTTTTTGTAATTAGCCCACTCTAAAATTGTATAAAAACAAACAGGTATAATAACGAGTGTAGTTAGCGAAACAGATATATAGGCCGAAGGCCGAGAAGGCTCTTTGAGTATTAAAAATTGCTAAAATGCGGACTGAAAAAAATGTTAAATGCTTGCTTCACTATACACTATACGGTTGCCTGGAAGGTTAAATAGCAACTAGATATTAATTGTAACACTTTTAATAATTAATTTCGAAAGTTTACGCAATTTTTACACATAGTACTAAGTAATTAACTTCACTTCACTACGTGGTAGAACTAACTCTTCTGCGAGTGTCTCTCTTCTGCGTCTGGTTTGGTACCACCGCTTTGCTCGTGAAGTCTGCCGCCAAGCAGTAATGTGTAAGCATTACTGTGTTCCGGTTTGATGAGCAGAGTTGCCAGTGAAATTACTGGGCATATGAGAGTTTATTCCTAGTGTCTCAGGGTAACAAGGGCACTGCAGTGCCACGCAAGCGTTTGTTTCATAGTTCTGAGCGGCACTGCAATTGTTATGGGCCGGCGTTTTGCTTGCCATCAGGCAAACGACCGGCTCGTATCGTTAACATGACATAAAAAAAATTGACATAGGTGATCCCACAATAATATTGTTTATATCGTGTAAAAATTGTATCTTTAAGCTTTTCATACTATATTGAGTAGTCTTTTATAAACAGTGATAAACGGTGGTTAATTAAACAATGTTTCGACTTTGTTGTTCTTTGACAGTTTTTGTTGTACACCTATGTGTTATTTTAATGTATAAGCTAATATTACTGTAAAGTACATCAAAATCTGTTCAGTAGTTTTTGCGTCAAAAAGTAACATACCATCTACCCATCCTCACAAACTTTCGTGTTTAAATATTAGTAGGACTTCAAGACTCATTGTCCCAACACAAAAGGTATAATCATTCTAACAACGAACACGTAACCCTTTATCACCCCGCTGGCCTTACCACTTTTAATTTACCAAATTTGCTAATTACCTTCCTCCATTACCCGGGGTATCATAAGCCGTAGTGCACATTATAATAACTTATTACAACATAATTTATTATTCTGTCATTACCATGACACGATCGCGTGTCCACCCGTCATAAGTTAAATTCATCTACCCTGCCACTGTTAATTTCATTGGATATGGTGACAAAAATTCTGTTTACTTAACATTTTAGCGTTAAAATGACGCTGCAATGTGGAGTCAGCTTGGTGGAGATAAGGATGGTAATGAATTGGATTTAATTAAGTAATTCGTGTGTAATAGGGTTTAGAGTGGTGCCCGCTGGCTTCTTGTGTTTTGATCTCTTATCATAACGCTTTGTCATTTCTATTCTAGGAACTATGATTCAAGCTAGAATTTTTATTGCAAATATTTTTAACATATCCGCTCGTAGATGCTAGCAGCCATGTTAGCCAAAGAGCGATCCATTCTCGGCATAACTTAACAGACTGAATTCTTGTCAACATTCTCCGGGCAAAATCATGTAGGTGATTACTCGACGTATTATCTACACATAGTAATTGATTTCAGGGTGAAGATCGAAGGTTTTCATATCACAGACACAAAACTATGTCACAGACTTTACAGCAGGATTTTTAGCACTTTACAAACAAGACAGACGAAGACTTACGAAAGACAGACTTTTACAAATAATGCCAATCCGTTCGTATATTTTATTTTACTATTAAATAAAAGCGAAAGTGTGTTTATTGGTTTGTCAGTTTCTCTATTTTTCTTTCTTGCACGTAATGACGGAGCTATGGATTGACGTGATTTTTTTGATAGACTTAGTTTATGGGCTGAAGAGTTGCACAAGCTGCTCTTGTCTCGGAAAAATGCACAGCATCTCTCTCATCCACTATGCCTCACCCACGTGGGAGAAACCACGGGCAACCGCTAAATTTTATTTATTTTCTATATTCCTTAGTAACTATCACGAAAAACATTGAAAATAGAATTCGCAAAACAGGTGCCTTTGAACACAAAGCACTACTGAGATCCCAAGTGGCATTAGCGATAACACATATCGTATTCGCTTCGGGTAAAAGCATGGGGGATACAGATTTACATCTTGGTATCGCGACTCGAATTTCAAAGAGTTTTTTTTAGTCGACGACCTATTTTGCGAATAACGTTAGACTTGGATCGATGGATTTCATTCTGAAAAGAGTAAGTTCTATATGGTAAGTTGTGAGGTATACTGCACTCAAATGAAAATTGAGACATTTGTAGGATCGATTATTATTATCTACTAGGGCTTGTAGATTATCCAACTGTTTTTGTAGCTAGCTAAGTTAGATGTAGTGTTTATTTATGTATTAGCTAGTTAATAAAGGCATTTAGCCCATTAAAAAAAAAATATCTATTTCCCGCTATTGTCGTCTGTTTCCTTTACTTTCGCGTTTTAAATACAAGTACGGGTAAAACGGACAACGATATTTTTGTCGCATCATGGACGCCGTTGCATGGAAAACTTTCCGCTGAGAAAGGGAGGTATATTGAGGATGGAGCTTGTATGCCGAAAGAAGTCATTATCTCAAGAATGTTGACGTCATGCTCCCAAAGCTTAGTTTAGTTAGTTGGAGCATCTAGTCTAGATAGTCTGGTCCAGAAATCACCAGAGGTCAGCATAGAAATTTTTGAGAGGCATTTTTTTTAAAATATATTTTGTGAACGAGACGAGTTGGTCGTTTAAGTCGGTAAGCATAACGCCGGCCCATAATAATTGCAGTGCCACTCAGAACATTGAAACACAAATGCCTTCGCGTCACTGCATTGCGATCATTACCCTGTGATATTAGGTATTTTAAGTGTTATGAAACCGGAACACAGTGATGCTTGCACATCACTGCTTGGCGACAGTCTCCACGAGCAAACTGGTAGTACCAACCCAGATGGACACTCGCAGACGAATTAGTCCTAACACCTAGTAAAAATTTACTAAAAGCAGTGTTTGTGAAGACGTACTGCGCCGACCCCATATAAAAATAGGACAAAGGTAAGGAGGAGGATCTCTAAATACGATTGGGTTAAGAGCTTCATACCTTTATCCAATTTAAAAGGAATGATGCTTCTAAAACAAATACATTAGAATCAACATCGCCATCCTAAAACACATAATCCCCTAAACGTAACCATGTTAAAAACAACACAAAAATGCACTAGAAGTTCCTTTGCCATTTACAAGTCGATAAATATGATAAAAAGTATTATTCGGGTAAAAATGGGCCCACAGGGATCCGCAGAACGAGTATTATTGTTTTTATGTTTCCACCCTTTTTCGGTAACTTTAAACGTATTGAAATGATGCTTGATATGGAGATTTATTAGAGTTAGAGTTTGGTGAATTGGTGTTTGGTGTTTTATCTTACTAGCTTCTGCTATACGTTTTCACCCATGTGGCGATTCTCACAAGAACAGTGCATTTTTAACCGACTTCCAAAAAAGGAGAAGGAAAATTATCAAATCGGTTTTTAAATGTTTGTTACCTCAGATCTCTGTCATTTATAAACTGATTTTGAAAATTATTTTTTTATTTGAAAGGATATACCTACTTTAAGATTGGTCCCTTAGAAATTTCATCAAAATCGGTTCTGTATTTTGTCACTGAAGTTGGTTCGTCGCTTTTTTAAAGCAATTTTCTCAGGATAAAAAGTACTCTCTGATGTTATTCTCCGGTCCTTAAACCCATACAATAAACCTACAAACACACTTTCGTATAAATTATTATAGTACAAACTAGCTGTGCCCCGCAATTTCGCTCACGTAGCTTAAGTTACTCCTTATAACACTAGCTATCTGCCAGTGAAAGTCACGTCAAAATCGGTCCAGCCGTTTTGGAGATTAAATTAAGAATTAAATAAACAAAATTGTGTTTTTATTTTAGTTACCGTAGATACTTTCATATGCTTTTAGTAAAAAGCTGTTGATTTTGATATTACAAACAGAAACTTCAATTTTATTTAATATGTAATAGATAACGCTCAATAAGAAATCAATCAAAAGATCATCCAAATTTACGATCCAATGTATTTTCATAGACATCTTTAAAAAACCTACAACATATATCTCCTTTATCTTATGTACTAACTGTACTTCCGAGGTAGGTAACTAAGATATAAGTCAGACCCATGTCAAATTAATTAAGGTGAAGGTAGGTCTCTTGTCGAGGGCTTCACATGCCCACTTACAAGATGTGATATAAACAATTATAACATACGATGCGATATTATTGTTAGCGTTATTTTAGACATTTGTTTTTTACTTTTTATTTTTAGTATGTCTCCACGGCTTTTAAGTTTTAACATTCAGTATGACTCCATGGGAGAATTCGATCCTGTTTTAAAGTTAATTTTGGCTTCATATCTTCTTGTTCAAACATTTTTTTAAATCGTTACTTTCTCTACTATATTTCTATCCTTCTAATATTATAAACGCAAAAGTTTGTGAGGATGTTTGTTACTCTTTAACGTAAAAACTACTCAATGGAATTTGATGAAACTGTACAGTAATATAGGTTATATACATTAGAATAACACATAGACTATAATTTGTAAAGTTATGTACCACGCGGGCGAAGCCTTAGGCGGAAGCTAGTACTCTAAATTTTATAGCTACTGTTAGGTCCAGAAATGAGACAACTCGGTTTGAATAATCGATACACGTGTATTTTCAATCGTAATTCAATGAGGACTGCTGTCCTTCCCCGCATCTTCCTCTTGCGTAGCGCTGGGACGACGTCGGCGTAGCACTAACTTGCTGACGTCATAGCGTAGCACCACAGCACCACACCATGTTCTACCTTTATTCTTACACTACTTTTACAGCGTCACGGAATTTGTTTTACTAAGTACCAATGCAACACTTAGTCTAAAATTTAAGCCACTTGAAAAACCACTCTCAGTCTAATTTTTTTTTGTCAAGATCGGATGATACTAAGATGATGGAAGTGGGTTCCGTAAAACGGGGCGACTTTCAAATTAAGAGGCGTCTTTGATGATTACTACAATTTTTACTTTTTTATTTCGTATTTCACTAGTTTCGACACGCAGATTGTTAAGTTTTTTGGGTTGGCTGCACTGACAGTTCTGCCATCTTTTCTCAAGAGCTGTGCGCGCTGTTGTTGTCAAACAGCCGGTAAAAAATTTTAAACTTAGTATAGAATTCAGATAAATTTGTGACCTTTCTTTGGGGATACTATAAGAATCAGTCGAGAAACAGGGGCAATCAAAGCAACCCCTTTTTCAATATTAGGTTGATAGGCCACATTCTAGTTTTTTACTCTGAAAGTATAAGTCCTAAATTTTTTTCTACTGTTGTATTTAAATCTACATATCAAGTCGTCATTATGGTATTTATTTCATAATTTTAACTTTGAAAATAAAGTAGTGAGACGCGTTTTAATTTTAAAATTAATCAAAGTAACCTCGTTTTACGGTTCCAGCTTTTTTCAAAAGCAATTTGCTATTGGTTTCAATTGTGGAGGCATGACACTGAAAACTAATATTACAAACAGACGAAAACATTGGAACTCTTCTGCAAACAACACCAATCCCCCAGTTCCCAACACAAATCACCGCAGCCCCAATAACAGCTAATTTTTCCAGCAAACAACGAGTCAGTATTGTCGCCAATAGCTAAGCAATAACAAGGTAAACGTTCCGTCCTTATTTACTTATTGTAAACTCACATGACAGGCGCCTTAATGGGCAGAATGACATGGCAGGCGCGGCGGTGGCTGAGCAAAGAATTAAAAATTGTGCAGAAATGACACTATGAATATCATACCAAACACCTGTATGTGATTTGGGTACGTATTTTGGTACTTATTGGTCAGATTACAAAGGCTTAACTAGCCACGCCCCCAATGATTTAAAAATGACAATGGTTTCGTGGCAAAATGATCACTTCGATATTTTATAGTACAATCATCTTTCTATGGTCGCCTATGACAGTGACCGTCATCAATAAACCATTGATAATTTTCGTATGCTCTTCATCAAAGTGATCATTTTGTGAAGAATCCATTGTCATTTTTAAACCGTTTGTGTAGTAGAATTGGGGCCCAGGTCATATGTTAAAGGAGGTATTAATCGTGAAGATACTTTATTTGCCTTCAGTGTAACTCAAACTTAAGTCAATAAGAAAAATATAGGCCTTAACAGATGGACTAATACAATTACGACACCTTTCTTTCAGGTAGGCAGTTCCATTTCTGCTTCATGTACTCTTTGCCAACAGTGAACGAAGACCTCAAGGGAAATCGTGTGTTGCGCTAGTTACGTGGTAGGTGCCACGGGCGCGGCTCCTATACAGTAATTAATTAATTATCGATTCGCGATACCGTACGAATATGTTATGATGGCTGTAAATAGGGATCAAAAGATGTAAGGTATCAGTAGGAAAACTCGTAATTTTATATAATGTTCGGGTCTTGAGGTAAAATATTATAGCTTCCGTATGCAACGGACAAATTAAGGCCATGACGCGTAATTTTAGGTAAATTTAGCTCTTATGACTTTCTAATGTTTTTTATTGTATGTAATTTAGTAAAATTTTAGAATAAAAAAAATAGAACTCACTTTGTTGGACCAGCATGCAATGTGTTTGAGTTTAACTAAACGTAGCCAGAATTATATTATTATTATTTAAAAGCTATATATTTCCTCAAGTATCTTATGGTGTGACCATATAAAAAATTTCCGACAGTATTATCATAGGAAAAAACCTCTTTCCACCGGATCGCCATTACGACTAATACCTACCTCCATACGTTCGAGGCAGTTATCCGCAAGCAATTCCCTGTAGTCGTAACGTCTAATTCCCGCCGACTTACACACATCAGCGTTTCCGATATCGTGTTGTACCCCCTTTATGTGCAGAGCAGGGCGGAACAGAGACTCTTTATTTTCAAACATCATAGAATAAATGTGATAGTTATCCTACGTAAGACTAAATACAGCTTCTCTATTTAATTGGCGTGAAAGAGGTAGGATACCTGACCGTTTATAAAACACTCGATGTTTGTTTGTCGATAGCGTGAGTCCGTAGTCAGTACCTAAAGCGTAGAAAATAATGCTACGGCTGCTACGCTTACGCAAATGGGACATATATATGCGCAAATTCACTTTGCATGCCTTAATGCAATGCATGCCACAATGCAATGCATGCCATAATGCAATGCAATAAATACTGTAATGCCTTAAATCACAATAGGGTATCATATTTTTGTTCTCATTATTTTATTGTAAAATAACACACGTTTTCTTTTTAATATTCTTTTGTTTCATTCTAATTTGATATTCAAACTGAATAATATTTGTTCTTTATGTTGCGTTATTGACCTTATTGTCTTTGCTAGTTAGATAATAAAATTCTCTGAACGTTACTGATGTATGGCCTTGAATAGCAAGTACATACTTACTACCCAGTATCTCAAAGTATTTACCGTCATTGTTTAAGTAAAAGCCAGCGACACCCTTTGGCATTCACTTGTTTCGCAGAAATTTGCGCTATTTCTGTCGGCAAGCACCTTTCTAATCAATGCCAAGCACCTATCCTTACGTGTATTCCGGTACCTACACTTAAGAACAAATTTTAATCTAGGTTTAGCGTATCCGCCATCTTCGTCCACATCGTCGCAATCAAGCGAGATAGGAGATCAAAAGCTAACAAAGAGTGTGAAAAAAAATTTTCTTGCACTCGTTTGATAGCCTTCACTTGCCCTCCATATAGGCCATCCTGAATAGGTTACTAAACGTATTCCGTACATTTGTCAGTCCATAAAGTTAAAAACTTGTTATCTCTGCATCCAAGCTACTCTACTCTCACAGTTTTTCCATTTACACGGAACCGCACAAATATTGCAAACTAAACGTGTGCCGAGCACTATTTACAATTTCCCGGCCCGGTTATGTCCGTCAGGGCGCATTCGAACCGTCGTTATGTTGCAAATGTTTATATTGCGACGCAACCAACCTTCCTTTATCGTGGAACTCACGGTTGTCTGCTTAGAGTATTCCATTTTTGGTGTATTTGATTTTAGCTGGCGCTTGAGTTTTTGCTATAAGGAGAATTGTTTTTGGGTATCAAATCAAAAGCTTATAAAAAACTGAACTAATGCGACGTTTTGGGCAGAATTTCTGGAACACGAGAGACCAATGTGTATTTAAGAATAAAATAGAAGTGAAGAAGAATAGAAGTGTGTAATTAAGAACTAACTTAAGTGACAGCAGTACTGAAGTGACGGTATTTTAAGGATAGGAAACACGCTACGTTAAAACTTAAGAATATAGATGCCTGACTTGAGCCAGGCGAGCACTAAAAGATACTTTATCATATAATATAGTTTCATCACGAATTACCTACTGTTAAACATGCTCTTAAATTTTACAAATTCACTGGAATAAGGTGACAGCATGATAGAGTCACTCCAAACACAGAACTCTACCGACTCTAGCATCTTTATACGAGACAGACGTCGCCTAGAGAGTTCACGGTCCATTATCGGTTCGTAGAGATAGGGTAACTGTCTGCATTGTTGGCACTTACCACACTGGATGCAACGGTTTTAGTTTCCGTGTAGAAGCTAACTCTATACTCTGCTGCATCCATGGAATAGTAGATTCGGTGAAAATTGGTTCTTAAATTGTTGAACAGTTGTTTGAAGTTTTAACGAACAATGTTTTCAGGATTTATAGTAAACAATTAAATTAAAATAGATCGTCCACGACAAAGAAAGAAATTCCTTTTAAATAAATACCAGTTTTGATAAACTGGTTGCGTAGCAAAATGTTTTCTTGTTTGACATCTTATTGCGAAATTCAGTTGCACTTTGGCCGGAGAATGTTTTTATAAATGGTAAGACAAGTAATTTGCCCGATAGTCTACTTTTAAAACCCTCAGAAAGGATTTTGCCCTTTGCATTTGGAAGTCGGTAAACAAAACGATGATGACGTGATGATGATTCAGTCGTCCACCAATCTGTAGCTTGAGTTTTCAAATCCTACAATGATTTTGAGTTTTCTGTGAAGGAAGCGTGATGAAGGAAGTTGTCTAGTCTAGCTGGCTTCTAGCTGGTTGCCTAATTCACCCTCAAGATGAAAATCGGAATTAACTATCAGTGTATTACAGCTATCACTCTTCAAATAGCTGATGGTATAGGAATAATTCTTCCGCGTGTGTCCGACTGGGTGGTTATCACCGTTTTGCTCATGTAGTCTGTAGCTTTGCAGTAATGAACAAGCATTACTGTGATCCGGTTTGATGGTAAAATAGTGAAATAGTTAATAAGACTTAATACCTTCACCTCATAATACCTCAGGGTAACGAACCCAATGCAGGGCGCAGTTCTGTGTTTTAAAGCTCTAAATGGCAATTGGTATGGGCTTTATGCTTACCATCAGGCAAATATACCGCTCGCTTCGTTATGCAATAATATAAAAAGACCCAGTTCCAATTCTAGCTTTACCATATTTTTGACCACCTCCCACTTAAAATCAGATGAATTAGTGGTCAAACACTTCTAGTAAAAAATCTCCAATCTTACTTTTGCATCCTTTCAAACAATTAAAGAGCGAAAAATTAAATTTTCACTCAATAATCAATAACTTCTACAAACGTCAATTCAAATCACAGACGAATGGCAACTCAATAACCATGTTAGCTAGAACAATGATCAAGTTAACGCAATTACAAGTGACATGTGCCCAATTAAACGCGTCAAGTGCGGCTCATTGGTGCGTGACTAGATTAGGGCGCGTGACACGCTGGGCAGGCGGGTAAATCTTAGTTCGATTTATGGCTTACAAAACCATAGCATACAGTTTTTATATTTTTTTATGCTATTTGGTAACGAGACGAGCTGATGGTAAGCATAACGCCGGCCCATAACAATTGTAGTGCCACTCAGAACTTTGAAACACAAAGGCCTGCGCGGCACTGCAGTGCACTCGTTACCCCGAGAAATTAGGTATTAAGTCTCATAAGCCCAGTTATTTCACTGGATACTCCGCTCATCAAACCGGAACACAGTAATGCTTGCACATTAATGTTTGGCGGCAGACTTCACGATAAAGCGGTGGTAACAACCCAGACGGACACTCGCAGAAGAGTTAGTCCTACCTCTAACAACCTACGGTTCTGCAACACACAGACACGTTACAAATATTTAAACTTTTTTCTTATTTATCCCGTTGCGGAAATATAAGCTACGACACTTGGGCTGCAGAAGTTAAGTCCATGTAGCACAGAGAGTGTCGAATATAAGTACCTAGTTAGTATTTTCAAAATCCCCTCTCGTCCAACCTCAGGGCCCCGATCGCGCTAATTTGAAATGACAGCGTACGGTTATTGTTTAGTTGCAGTTTGATTCCAACTGTAGTTTAGTTTCGGTTCAACTGTGTAGAATTCGGTATTGCGCTAAAGTCCAAACACCAACCGTTTCAGAATCGTTACTGACACTTTACCACATGTTGGTTATTAGAGATGTAATTATTGGATAACAGCTATTTGAGCTACAAAATGCTAAATCGAGCATCGATTGGACATTTTAAACTGGTACAACTCTAGTTTTGGCAGCTGACAGCGGGACATGGCGACCAAAGAGAATATATAATCCCGGCTGATGGCGACTGTCAAATGCAAAATATGCAATATAAAAAACATTTTCTATTTCAGATGTAAAATTCATCCCTAGTTTTCATATTCACCGACCAAATTATTCTCTCCAAGCACTGAATCTCCTTTGTTTGATCGTCTATCATAGTACCTACTTGACATTGGCGAACATACCACAGAAGCCAGGAAATAAAGAAGAAGAAGAAGAAGAACATTTTCTATCTTTTCAAGCGTTTATTATAAAAAAAACTGAGTTATGACGTGTTTGGTTGGTGATGAAGTGTAGATACGCAGACACATTATGCCCAGAAAGTACTTGCTTTACAGTTGTGATTATAAACACATTTAAAATATGTATTTACTTCCGGAGTTAGATTATTTTAGTTGCGAAATGTTTTCGATGATAGAAGAGCGCCGCAGATGAACAACAGCGCATCAGCTAGAGCTCATGATAGAGCTTATAGAAGGACACCCAGTTCTTGCGCTGCACCGCATCCTAGCCGTGTGACGCCGCCGCCGCCGCCGTTGCGCGGCGCCCTCGTTCAGTCAGCTCTCGCGAGACGCCTCCTCTGCCGTCAATGGATTGTAGGGGATGTGTGCTCTGTTTGTTATATTATGCAGCACACAGCATGCATTCTTGCAACAGCTGCCGCCGCATAATGCAGTTTTCTATGTACTAATAAACACCTGCAATGAAACACTTTTTGTATTATTAAATGCCGATGCAACCAAAACCTAAAACAAAATCAATGTTAGATACCTATATATGTTGATAGCACAAGTATAATATTACTGTAATATAAAGTAAGCTTTGCCTATCATTGTAGGTATAACCTTAACAATGGCTAGCATAATGTTCAAAGGAAACCAACCAATGTTAGATGTTGAGGTATCATCTTAGTGGTATTCCACTCATCAAAAATCTTTGTCAAAGTTGCATTTGATCAAATAACTTGGATGATTTCATCAGTTTGTTCAGTTTGTAGGAACATCACAGTTTGATCAAAGATTATGACAACGATAATAGCAGCATTAATGGTCCAAAATCCAACTACGCAAAACACTGTGCAAAAATTACTAATCAAACTTGGACAAAGATCTTTGACTAGCGGATTGTAGACTAGTTAACATAACCTTACCTTGGTTTCAACATCCAAACCATCAGAACGTATATAGCGTGAACGGCATATGAGTAGTCAAGTCTGTGATTAATTGTCGAGTAAATTCCTTAGACAGTATGTATCGTTTTGCAAACTGCCTATCATTCATATTATAAAATCCACACATAAGTCTTGCACTTGTATTTTTCTTTTTCGGTTAGACCCGAGAAACCGCTATATCGAATTCATGGGCCTTCTCCAATAAATCCAAATACGCAATCATCCTACGTATTAAAGTTTTTACTGTTTTCGATGAATTTACAATCAAAATTATTAAATTACAACAGAAACGCTCCGACAAAAGTTGCCTCTTTCTAACTTTGTTACAACCGTTCATTTGACAGCGTTTTTTGTCGAGAAACGTCTGAACTTTTGGTAAAACTATTAGCGCGATACAAAACGGTCAAAAAGTTGTAAAGCGGTTGTGGTTTAATAGCGGTTTGGTTGATAATTTTTAACGCGATTGCCCTCCTGTGCGGTCGTTAAGCAGGGTTGTCACGTATCGCTAATCACGCCGCTGTGACGTCACGCGTCGGCGATTCGCACATTCACACATCCACACTCTTGTTTATATTAATGTTCCGGTTAATGGAGATATCAAGATCAACATGTGAAATGTGTAAGAATAGGACCCACATTGCAGTAAGTATAAATGATTATTTCCTTTTTTTACCAATCCATCAAGAAAATATAGTATATCTATTAGTCGCATAAAAAAGCGTAATAACTTTTTGTTTGGCATTTGAAAAGTATTTTACATAATCTTAAATGACGATACGGTCAAAGGTGGTAAATACACTAAGCCAAAAAGTGATAGGTAATTATTATTAATCAATTGTCCCCATAATCGAATACACTAAATACGATATCCCTCGCCTAGATTGAATTTAGCCCTGCTTGACCAGGAGGGTCAAGCGGGGTTCTAGGTGACCAACAATCATTTTAATTGACTATGGCGCTCTAGTGAATTGACAGGGGATGAGGCAATTAGCTTCTCTATAGGGGTATGTTGCGATGTTGTGTGTAGCATTTCATAATTTATAGGTTTGTTTATGTACATTTTTTTTTTTTTTTTTTTTTTAAACGCTTACACTCATACCCCCGCACTAGGATTCCCTGTGTCGCAGGTGGCATGGACACACACAGATACATATCACAAACATCCAAGACCCGAGAACAAATTTTATGTTTACACAAAATCTGCCCCGGCCGGGAATCGAACCCGGGACCCCTCGCTTTGCAGGCAGGGTTACTACCAACTTAGCTACGGAGCCGTCAAATACTAAAACTATAAATGTATAATGTATGTATATTTAAAACTATAGAATCATTTTGCAACACATTTTGTTTATGAAATTATGTGACGGGGTGGAGCACTTGCCTGTTATTAAGTCTCACGCCTTTTAAACTATTTAATTACGAGACGAGCTGGTCGTTTGTCTGATGGTAAGCATAACACCGTCCCATAACGATTGCAATGCCACTTAGAACTTTGAAACGCAAAGGCCTGCGCGGCACAGCAGTGCGCCTGTTACCCTGAGACATTAAGGCTAAAATTCAGAGACGAGTCTAAGCGTGGACTTTTGCTTCCGTATGTCAAATTTCTATAGAATTTTGACATATGAAAGCATAAGTCTACGCTTAGAATCGTCTCTGAATCTTAGGCTAAGTCTCATAAGCCCAGTAATTTTATTGACTACTTTGCTCATCAAACTGGAACACGGTAATGCTTGAACATTACTGCTTAACTGTAAAATACAGTTGTCTACTGCTAATATTTGCCTAATTTTTGATGTGAGAGCGTCTCTTTCTCTCTGTTCGATCATTCATAATGAAAAATCACCTTATTGTAAATTTATTGTGTAAGTACTAGCTTTTTCCCGCGACTTCGCACGCGTATATTCGGAATAAGATATACTTATTGTATAAATACTCAGGGAAAATTTGATTTTGAAATTAGGAATTAGAAAATTAAAATTGGAAAATGTGACTATAAATATTTTCAAAATCGGACCAGTTCCTAGAGATTAGCGGTAACAAACAAACAAAATTTACCTCTTTACAATAGATAATACAGAAAAACTAATACAGACTTACTTAGAAGAACAGATAAGGCGCTTCCATTGGTTTCTGACCAAACAAACAACACTAGCACTCTCATATTCTCAATTCAGTTCAGTTGATAATCAAAATCTACAAAGTAAAACGTAAAACAATGTAAATAACAAAAGTTAAATAAATAAAAAACACAACCACCCTAGCCAGTGTCACTCGGGATGATATAAAGATTTTAACGAGACCCCATACATCCAAATCGGTTTAGACATTTAAAAGTTATGGTGGAATAAAGAAACTCACATACATAGATACATACATACAAATAAACGCTTACACGCTCATACGACCGCACTAGGATTCCCTGTGTCGCAGGTGGCATGGACATACACAGATACACATCACAAACATCCAAGACCCGAGAACAAACTTTATGCTTACACAAAATCTGCCCCGGCCGGGAATCGGACCCGGGACCCCTCGCTTTGCAGGCAGGGTTACTACCAACTTAGCTACGGAGCCGTCAAAATACGAGTTCATCGAATTGTCGCATCTGTCTCCTATTCTATGATGCCTAAATCACTTGGGTGCAGTAAACCAGGCGAGAGTAATTAACACGACGGCAAATAATTCACGGACCGACAAAACGAGAATTTTAATACGCAAATGAAATAATTCCTCAGATTGATGACGAGGATTTCTCGCACCATTTTTTTTCTCGCACCGTTTTTCCCTCGTTTTTTCACAGAATTGAATTTTTAATTATGTTTTACAGCGGAGTATCGCAATTTGCCGGATTAACTGCAGTTATAGAATAGGTGTTTTTTTTGGAATCGCGATGCTTTGTTTTTGAGTTAATCTTTGATGGATTCCTACGTTTTAGTTAAGAATTGGTCGCTGAAAACGTATCGATGTTTTTCACTCTGAAAGCGGACTGCTTACAATTTTTTTTACGTAAACGTTAAAAGTGGGCTAAATAAAAACTTTTGGTAAGTAATCCAGACTTAAAACTATAGATGCGAAAGTGTGTTTCTATTAATAGAGCAGATATAGAGCTACGGATCGACATTATTTTTTGTATAGAGATAGTATATGGTCCGGAGAGTAACAAAACAAAAGTTTAAATAAAGTTTTAAAATAAAAGAATTCAGTGAATCCGATTTGAAGTTAACTAATTAAACCAAACTAACCGGAGAATGTCCGAAACTCACAGGACACTCAAATTCAACATAACGACTCCAACTTTGCAAGCACATATGACTATACACGTACAACCCTAGTTCATACTACAACAACCATGTATACATTAATACGACATTCTAAACTCTTATTAAATCAAAATCACGTTCAAAACACAGAATTTAAAAACCGTAAGTTAGATTTTTTTACTCTGTGACGCGTTTTATACGAGGGTTGTCACACACTGTATGGTGCTTTAAAATGATACGCGTTTCATTTATAAACAGAGACGAGTACGACCCGACAAACAGCCTCCCCCTCAGGAGCCAAACTTTCCGTCCACCTAGCGACAATATTTGAAAGTTATTTCAACATTCACAACCCTCATAGGCGCCGTTAAAATTTTCCCTGCCACCTTATTCATAATACACACAAAACAGCTCTCTCATTCGCACACTAATTGGAAAATGCAAGAGAGAAGGAGAAAGAAATATTTACAAACTGACATCTCGAAATAAACGGTGGTCGGCTCATGATAATTTACATATTTAGGAGAATTAACCTCGTTGCGTTAAATTGTATTATGAATATTAATAGATGTGTGCACGTATTATATTTCATGGCGGTGTTGCCACCTTTACGACTCAGATTTTGGTACAAAATTATTATGCAGAGGTTGCATCATATAAATAAACGTTAAATTATAAAAGCGTCATCTGGTTTTATGTCACTTTATACTCAAATAATAAAATGTACGCGATCTAAATGCTGAATCTAAAATAAAATAATGTATACTGCAACTAATAAAAAAAATGGGTACCTATTATTAATTATAACATTTTTATAGTCGTTTATATAATAAATCTTTTTTTTCCTTCACATTAACATGACAAAACCATACACAGAATCCAAAAGAACACCGACAGATAATAAAATTAAGGTCATGCTATAAATATCCAAATGTTATCAATGTTAGTTTTTTTTTCTGACAACCCTGCCTTTAAGTTCGAGTAAAACTGAATAATCAAAAAATATATGGACTTTCTTGCTGACACCATGACTTTGCTTCGAATTTTCCATCTTAAAATAAATATACAATTTCGCGAAAACTGCGGATAAAATTTGCAAGAGCCAACAAGAAGAGGTTTATTTGGTTATCTAATAAAATATTACGAGCTTTGACAACTGCCTGGGCTGCCCCCTGGTGGGCTATGTTTCTTACCTTTTTCAGTTATGGCCCTGTAAGCATCTACAGCTTTTATGTAGCACAAAGTAAATATTCGTTAGGGGAACTTTGTGGAGCTAGACGTTTTTAACTGTGTTCTAAAAAGAGAAAGTTCTTGAACTCCGTCATTTGTTTTTTTTAATCTGTAAGGCGATAGTCCATTGTTTCCATTCAAATTTGATCAGGATTTGATGACGGACTCAATATAATCAGCAAAGAGAATATAACGCTGATAATCAGTGCGCAAATCACGGTAGGCTTGAACGAAGGTTATTTCAAAATAGCAAAAATTACAGACCCTGTTAAAATGTGACTGTATAATAAGCCTTTCTAATGTTGTGTTGTTATTGATTTCTATATAGGTACGTTCTTACGTACCTATATACCAGCTTTATACCAGTATATAATTTTATACCAGCATTATTTAAATTTTTAGCGCTTTAGATTTAATACTGGTACATATACAAAAGTAAGTAAATTTTATTTATGGTTGGGTTGGATCTTATTGGCCTCGCCAAAATAATCACCACACGGAAAAATTCCTTACGGCCAGCAATAATTCGAAGGGCGGGAAAAATTCGAGGGGGATTTAAATTTAATTTTCGAACTGGAACGACGTGAAATATCCCCAGCGGCTATAAGTTCAAGCGTAGAACAGCTTGAAAAGTCAACGAAGCGCTATAGTGCATGGGTGGCATTGCATGGGTTGGATATTATGCTAACCATCAAGCAAACCACGCGCTCCTCTCGTTATCCAATAGTATAAAAAACTACAAAAAATCTTCTTTAGCAATAGGTACTTCATTTCTGTTCGGTACATCATGAGATATGGCCTAAATTTTAGAGGACCACTAATGTATGTATTTATTCAAATAAACAAATGAAAATCGACACACATAAACACAAAAAGATGGCAAATTGGAAACCTCTGTTAAGGTCAGTTTAAAATTTTGGTATAGCCACAAGAATATGCTATAACACTCTATTAATAAAAAAACGTTCAACTTCATCTCTAAAAATCTGATGACCAAAATACGTGAAGCATTTTAATAAGCCTAAACATTAAAAGGTTTCCCTCCGCGACTTGTAGTTGTAATTAACGGGGACTCCTAAGGGATGCCTCGGGTCCGGCCGCCGATATATTACCTCCAGATGACACTCAGAGCTAAGGGTCGCTTGAAGGATCATATCTGAACTCCGAAATTGGACATGTTCCGTTGATATTATAATTTCGAGGGATGCTAATGTTTAATGTGTTTTTCTTGCTGATGTTACGGCAAAAATGCAAGGTTTTTAACCGACTTCCAAATAAAGAGGAGGTTATCAATTCGTCGGGTATTTTAACCGTCTTCCAAAAAAGGAGGATGTTATCAATTCGTCGGGTTTTTTTTTATGTTTGTTACCTTAGATCTCGGTCATTTATAAACTGATTTGGAAATTTTTTTTTTTACTTGAAAGGGTATACTTTCAGATTGGTCCCATAGAAATTTCATCAAAATCGGTTCAGTAGTTTGTCACTGAAGTCAGTTCGTCGCTTTTTTAAAGCAATTTTTTTTTGTAATTTTTTTTCGAGTTTGACTGTTATAGGTGTTAGTTTACTGTTAATACGTTGTTTTAGGTGTTGGTTTATTGCTTTTTGGCAATTGTTTAGCAAATTTGGTCTTGATTGTGTGCATGGTAGGTGAGGATTTTACCAGCAAAGCGACTACGGCTATCTTGCTGTGTCATTCCAACTGGAAAAAACCCTGGAAAAATATTCTTAGCCGGCTTTTGCAGCACCCATGAAAAGAAACTCTTCCTAGCCAGAACTACATGGTCACACGGACCTTTGTCGCTTCCTTTTTGCCTTATATGTATTAAATTATGTATACTGTGGTTATAACCACCAGCGAAAAGAAAGTGCCAGAAAATGTCTTTAGCAGAACTCGTGTAACGAGAAAACACGACTAAAGCCATAATGTGTCTGTTATCCTCAAGATCATACCTAATTACTTAGAATTTTTAGCGTAGGTATGATCATGAGGAGAACAGACAGAGCTAGAATTACCTAACCCTACAAAACAACATTAAATTTTCATCTGAAATAAAAACTCTACAAACTGAAACAATAATGTGAAACTGCTCAATTGCTCCTTCTTATTTAATTTTCATAGTTTACTGCCGGAAGTTTTTACGATGAACGGTACGACCTCTCAGTGTCGTAACAGTACTTCTACGATTAATTCTTTAATCTTTGATGAGGTATAAAGTCTCGCCAACTCTGTAATTATGGGAAACTTTGATAGCGTAGTTAAGTACCTATAGAATAAGTTTCTGGTAAGTACGAGTAACTTTTGCATCAAGCTGTTAAATCCTGTTCAGTCTAAGTCGCTTAAACATATTATATTTTTCAATTGAGAATTTTACACTTATTCATGTCAGGTAGGAAATAATACGACTCGCTTGGGTCGCTTTATTTTATCCAATAGTATAAGCAGTGATGGTATAGTGATTCCATAACTTTCAAGGTAACGGAACACTCTACAAATCCGTGTTATTATATGTAACCTCTGGTCAAATACAAATGAAAGACACTGAAATGCATTTTTGCGCTACCTTAAAATAAAATTTGTAACTGTGGCATTATTTATTACCCAAAAATTGTCCTACGATTACATGACAAATGCAATTTCGCGGAGCCCTGGTGACTTATCTGCGGAAACCAAGAGTTCATGGAACCCTCTTTAGGAATTGCTGGTGTAATGTATTCTTACACCGTAGTTGAATGTACCCTTAACTCTTGATACCGAAGTGGTCTAGGACTCTAGGCCTTCCGGGTCCTTGTAGTACTTTGCGTTATTCATCATTGTCAACATGTATCGATCGCAGAGTTAATGTTTAGCTTTATTATGGAGTTCACTGTAAAGACAACAATCAAAAGCTGTGTGGTGGCAAAAAGCAGATGTATGGCGCGAGGAGAACAATTTGTTTGTTAGGAGTTATGGTACATTAACATGGAAAGATGAAAATTACAGATTATAAGGTACTGAATGGCGACTGCGAACAGGCCGGCCCCTCACATGGTGGCCCAACGACGTGGTTAAAACCGCAGGGAGCCGCGTTGACTGCAAAAAGCGAGTAGCCGATCTGGCTTTCTATGGGTAGGCCTGTCTTCAGTAGTGGAGATCTTGTTAGGAATCAAGACATATGCAATCATTAAGTATTATATTTAATCGTCGTAAATCTTTTTAACTAAAATTACTATCATAATACTTATAATGTTTTCAAAATTTTGTCAGGGCGTTTGATTGATGCGACGCGTAAGCAAAATGCTGGTAACTATTTGGCTCAACGGATCAGCATTGCGGTTCAACGAGGAAATGCCGCCAGCATGCTGGGTACGCTTCCAACTGGTAGTGGGCTAGAACATTTGGATTATCTATAGGCCTACTAGGGCTTGTAGATTATCCAACTGTTTTTGTAGCTAGCTAGGTTAGATGTAGTGTTTATTTATGTATTAGCTAGTTAACAAAGGCATTTAGCCCGTTAAAAAAATACTTATAATACCCAAAATCCAATACGTACCTAAACATTACCTACACTATACAGATTACTAACGTAGATATAAAAATGTACCCTATAAACTATATTATTACGGCATAAAAACAAGGAAAATTACAACAACTAAAGCACCACATATCCCAATACACGCGGGTCTCTAAATCCACTCCCTGACATTTTTATAAGAGCTACTTCACCCTATTGCACCCCGAATTAGAAGGTGTAGTACAGACAGCAGATATAGCACATTTAGTATTTTATTATTAGAATTACTAAAAAAATTGTTAGTTATTTTTAGTAGTATTACTAAAATAATATAGATAGATAGACAGATTTACTCTTTATTGAAACACCACAATACAGATACCTTAAAAATTAAAACAATTTAACAATAAGTGTTGCAATTCGCGGTCTTATCGCTTAGAGCGATCTCTTCCAGACAACCGTGCATGGAGAAGAATTACAATAAATAAACATGGACACGTAGTCTAAATATATAATCGCTGCGTTTAAATTATAATGCTGCCCTACAATTATCGATAACATATTCAACGAGGCAATGCCGCCAGCACGCTGGGTACGCTTCCAACTGGCTAGAACATTTGGATTATCTATAGGCCTACTTGGGCTTGTAGATTATGAAACTGTGTTTGTAGCTAGGTTAGATTTAGTGTTTATTTATGTATTAGCTAGTTAATAAAGAGAGCCTTCAAGACACGAGTGAACAAGTAAGTATCTTCTGCAAGCGTGCTACATCGTCCAATGCATCGTCACTTAACATCAGGTGACGTGGGGGCAAAACGCTAAACAATTTAATAAAAAAATTATTTCGCATAACATTTGTTTGAAATTGAGATAAGTTACCATGGTAACTACTTTATACAATCGCTATCGATAGTAGAAAATTAAAAAAAAATATTCAGTTGACTTATGTCATCTTACGTTAACTTAACGACTTATCTCCATTTCATACAAACTTCGTTGACTTTGAAGCGGTAACGACTGAAGAATTAGAAACGCTTCGAAGCGAATGCCATTTTTCTGTTAGGCCCTCAAGTGAGATAGAGATCAAGCGCTTATTTACCTATACAGACAATTTTTTTATTACCTAGATATGAAATAAAAAAATAGTAATATCAAGATATTACTGAAATATTTTGGTTTACCAAAGAAATAACTTTAAGTAATGGATCAATTGTATGAAAAAACGACTCCTTTTATGCCGACCATACAATCTCATCCCCGTTCATCTTCCAGTGTCCGTAACTAGTGTTTTTCACACGAAGTTTTATGCGCTATTATTTGCAACGAGGCATAAAAGTAACCCGGGCAAGTTTATGGCCGGGCATGGCCAGGCTAATCCTGGGTACAAGCCAGTGGCGACCCCTTTATGTTGTGTTCGGTAGTAAAATCTTAGCGTATTGTTTAGTGCAGTAAATACAATGGCTTATGTACTCATTTTATTTACTGTACCTACACTACGAGGTCATAGGATTTTTAGAATAAGGTTTAGAATAAGGTTTTAAATTGAAATATTTAATTCTGTCGAGCTGACAATAATATTAATCATGCAGATTTTAAAAAATGATGTAATAATTCCTTGACCAACAGAGATAATTGTATGGTTGGATACGTTCCTATCCCAACAACAAAGTTTTCACTATCTACTCATTTTTTTGGGATGTATCTGTCTGTGGTGTTCTCCATCACCCTAGATGCAAGGAGAGTTGAGTAATAATTAATTAAAACCATTCAGATTAGAATCAATGAAGCAGTAGTAAAAGGTCATTTGAATGACCATTTTTCGATGACCTTGCAATTCTAAATGTGGAAACATTAAATATGTGTTCTCCTAATAAAAATACGATATGCAAAAGTTGGTAACATGATCAGCCCCAGAATAGAGATACCTATAGCGATCTTTGTGAGTACGAGTATAAAATTTCACTTACCTGTATTTCACAGAATTCGAGATAAAAAGTGTACTATTCTGGAAATCGCTCGTAACCATCTGTTTAACACCGCTCGAAGTGATTCCGACTACCATGAAGCTCGAGAGCGCCGTGATTGCGTGAAATTTTCATCGCGTGGCGAACGTAAACGTCCAAGTTAACGTTTATCGACGAACGGGCGACGGAATTAGTTCGGGAGTTTCGATGGGTACTTGAGGTTTCAGAATAGGTAATTTTGTGTGGTTTGGGAATGAACATATTATAACTGTATATAGTGAAGGCAAACACTATAGCGTTTTGCATACAAGAAATAAAATTAAAATAAAATAAAATAGAAATCTCGTGAACTTTGAAGTTGGTAAAAAATAACAAGTATTATTTCTTTATTCTACTAAAATCCTTCCAATAATAATGAATCTGAATGTTAAAACTCAATGACACCGGAAAACTCAAATTTAGCTGCTGATCACGTATAGCCAATAGTAGTTAAGTGTCATTATTAAAATGCACTATTTTCAGAAAAATAAAACAAAAACCACGGGCACAACATAAGTTGCACTCGTTGTGTTTTATGAATAACTATAAAGTTATTCATGAATAACTATAAAGCTATTCGCAAATTTCTACTTCACTACTTTTGGACTGTTAATCAATAAATTTACGACAACTTTTAACTGTCAGTTTAGTTGGTTTGGCTACTGAAACTCGAATGCATGTTTGGACTATTTAACCGAAGTTTGAAGAGATACCTCGCAGAGAAGGCTATGGCAGCGCTTTGATAATGCCTCTGCTATTACAGGTGCTCAAAGGGGCAGTGACGACCTAGCATAAGCTGAGCCACATACATATTTGTCAAACTTGCATCGAGAAGACGTAAAATGTAAGATTTTTTCCATGATTTTTGAAGATATTTCACTGTGGAAGAACAAATTACTGAACATATCACCTGTTTAGGTCAAAGGTTCGAATGCTATAGCTTTAAGTGAAATAAAACATCTTCATGTCAGAGCTAGCCCTAAATCTAGATTTTAACAACTGGAACTGTCATGCTAAAAAAAAGACTGCTCACAGCAGCATCATGTGGTGGGTCACTGTCTTCCACCAAAAATGGTTGAAGAGGGCGATGGCTGGCACATGGGTCATACTCGTGACCAGGTGCCGCTTGTGGTGTCTGGTCAATTGCGGTTGTAATCTTCCTACAATGATGTTTTCAAGGAGGAAAATAATGAGAAAATATCATTGACTTTGCTTTAGTTTGTGCCGAGTATCTGTATCGTGATAATATTTTACAATTAAAAAAGAATCGAATCTAGATTCAGCTTGTTTCACCTTCAACCACATTGTCACTGATCATGAGTATTACCTAGTAGTTAAAAGCTAACATGATTACGTTACCAAAGCGATTAAACACAAAAGTGATGGCCACACATCAAAAATGTACAACTGCCGTACCCCTACCACACTTACTCACGGGCAATCCAAAAGCCATTTTCTGACATAAATAAAATAAGTCTCACGCGCCCCATACCTTTCAATTTCTATGTAGTGTAGGTACCGGCGATATTCCCGGGACTGCACTAAACAACTGTCATTTTATTTTATCACCTGGCTTTCGCGTAAACTCGCTCGCTAGTGATAAATTTTAATGTTAGACACTCGAAATATTGTCGCGCGTTTGCTTGGTAGGGGTGTGGCGGCAGGCTAAGATATACACTTCTTGTACCTTTGAGTTATACTGCCTAATCATTTTAACTTGAATAACTGGGCTTATGAGACCTAATAGGTACCTAAATGTCTTAGCTTGTCAGGGTAACAAAGGCGCCCCCTCGCAGGCCTTTGCGTTTCAAAATTCCAGGTGGCACTACAATTGTTGTGGGCTGGTGTTACGATTACCATCAGGAAGCGTACCGCTTCTCTCGTTACCCAATAGTATAAACATACCTTTGGGTAAGCTGATAATTATATATTTGGGTAATATTCACAATACATGCCTGAAAGCTGATCTGTAAGTCATGGAATCGAATATTTCAATAAGCTAAAGTTATTGGTGATGGAAAAAGTTCGTGATGGATATTGTCTAGTGCTTGCCTGATTAGCAACTATTTAAAAGTTGCTAATATTTACGTCGAGTGATAAAAACGATAGCAAAATAAGTAAAACTAGTTCAGTAGGTATTTACTGAACACAAAAATAGCCAGTAGGTAATGGATATTTTTCTTTCAAAACGGAACATGGAACGTGAACTATTTATAAAAACAAGTTTTTTATACTTTGGTTAACGACGAGTTAGAATATCTTCAAGCCGTGTTGTAGGCCTCATCACCGCAGCCTCAATACGCTCCCAGTGCTAGGATACCGGCCTTCTTTCAGAGAGAGAGAGAGAGTCACACGGGCCCAGTGCAGCTTGGTGGGTGTTACATGTCCTCGAATTTTGTGGTTCTTGAACATGCGGGTTTCCTCACGACGTTTTCCTTAACGTAACAATTTCTTTGTTTTTGTAGTCAACTTGCGAATATATACCTAACTCAAAGTCACCCCACATAGTTAATCTCTGGTCTACACCAGAATAAATAAAAGAACAGACGCCCGGGAACCGTAAAATTATTCAAGGAAAGCTTTACGTAACCCATTGTAAAGTGACTTTTTAACAAACTCTGCGTAACTTTTTAAACTCGCCGTGTTTCAAATCCGGCACCAGTCTCCGGAGAATCTCCGTTAAAAATTAACTCAAAGGAGAAAAAATAAAAGTTTAAATGTCCCCTCTTTGGGCAGAATAAACATTTTACGTGCGCCTCGAAATTGGAAGGTGAATTAAAAAGCTTTTGTTGGCCTAAGGTTGACAGCGTTGAATAAATGTTCGTTCGAATAAAATAAATAGAATCGAATAAACCTACTCCGTTTTAAAAAATACATGAATATTAAAAAAAACTGAATCAATATATTAATTTGATGACGTTGACGTTTTCATAAAATAAATTGATCGTGGTCGCACGATAATAATTTGCTTTTAGGTACGGTGTTACTCTAATATGTTTTTTAACTAATCATGAATATTTAAAAGTAATAAGTATATAGATAAAAAGAAAGAAGTGTTTATTCGTATCAAATAAGCGTCAGTTACGTAGATCACATCATTTAGGAACTAATCTATGATACAAAATAATTATATAACTTGCTAAAACAATACTTAACGTCATTTAAGTATGCAAAATGGCGCAAACCAGCCCCAACTTTAAAAAAAACGAGTTGCAAAATACATAATTATAGCTTTTACAGTACTAGCAACGCCATCTAGCTGGTTTTCCCCGTAACTAAGAAAATACCTACGACGCAACATTTTGGTACTAGTGACAAGTTTCTGCTTTTTACATCGTGACCAACTTAAACATTAAATAAAAAGCATTTCCATGTATATATACGGTTAAATTAGATTTTAATTTAAACCACCCAATTACCCAAGCAAATTGGTGCGACTAATTAAACGGTCCCAACTTCGTTAAGCCTACAAAAAGCAAGCAAATCTGTAAACGACAGAATCCACGATTAAGCCGCGGTTAATTCATGTCGAATTCATTAAGTTTGAAGGTGCCTTAACTAGGTGTCTTGATAATTTAATCCAACCAGGATTTCCCAATTAAAGCGTTGCCAACGACTTTTTAAATATTCAGGTAGAAGGGTTAGAACGAGGCCAAAAACGGCGTAAAATTCATAACTCCAGGGAGAGATTTATTAGGAAATGATGACATTTTAGGTGTCGATTTTGGAAGTTCTGGTAGAAACTTTGTTAGAAGGATTTAAGTTGTCACGGCGGGGTAGAGGGGTAAAAATGGTTGAACATCCATTTTGCAGCTATAGGGAGCCGTTTTGCGATTTATTTAAAGCTTATCAGTGGACACAGATGATGACATTTTGCCGCAGACATATGAATCTGACGTTAGATGGTACTTTAACAGAGATCGTTTTTTATTTATAAATAGACTAGCTGCTGCCCGCGGTTTCACCCGCGTGGAGATATTGGATTTCATGGGTTTTAATTTTTTGCGCGGAACCATAATTATTTTTCTAAAATTAAAGTAGCCTAAGTTACTCCTTGTAACATCAGCTATCAGCCAGTGAAAGTCCCGTCAAAATCGGTCTAGCCGTTTCGGATATTACCCGGAACAAACACACAGACAAACGGACAGACAGATAGACAGACCGACAAAAAATTTAAAAAAGGTTGTTTTATTATAGGTACCGTATATACTTTCATATGCATTTAGTAAAAAGCTGTTATTTTTATATTATTATTACAAACAGACACTTCAATTTTATTTATTTGTATAGATATAGATTTTGAACACTTTCCAACAGCGACATTGTGGTTGCCGGCGTAGCAGACTTGCGATACCACTTGGGCTCTGCCTAGGTTTTAGTTTCCAGAAAATACAGATCCGTCAGTCAGACAATTTTTCATTTCGTTTTTTTTTATAGTGATAGAAAACGGGGCATGTTTCCATTTTGTTGACACTTTAAGGGTTGCTAGACATCAGAACGCTAAAAAAGCTATTTAAACATAATTCTAAATAACGAACAGACTACAAACTCAGAGTTAGAAGTAGAACCACAGACGAAGAGGCCCAACTTTCAGCAGATATAACTCGATCACGACTAAATCATGAACTGAAATATAATCTAGTCGCAGTTTACGGGCGAAGAATGGAATAGAGTAGGCAATTGGTTCGTTAAGAAATATTCAAAGGTTTTAAAGGGTCTGTGTGTTTTTAAGTGTGTGTGTGTGTGTGTGTGTGTGTGTGTGTGTGTGTGTGTGTGTGTGTGTGTGTGTGTGTGTGTAATGTAAACAAATATGGTGACGGATCTCCAAACAATGATACATAGAATTTGCACGATTTATGTCATTGGTTGGTGGTCCGTTATTGGTTGGCGATTCAGGTTGTTTGCTTACATTTTAAGAAGACACTTTTAAAATTTGTCTTTTGCAATAGAGAATATTTTTTGTTGTTGTGAACTCCTCTGCGAGTGTCCGTCGTGTGGCGGTGGATACCGCCGCCACTTTGCTCATGTAGTCTGCCCCTAAGCAGTAATGTGCAAGCATTAGGTACTATTTTCCGGTTTGATGAGCAGAGTAATCAGTGTTTCAGTAACGATAACAATGCAGTGCCGCGCAAACCTTTGTGTTTGTGTTTAACATTTGACACATTTTTTTATTCTTACGCTGCCAGTAAATTCTGCTGACTAAGTAAATTCTTAGTTAAGTATCTACATTCTGAGTATATCATCACAAAGCCCAAAGTGCTCCGACCTGGATCCTAGGATGGTCCTACCTCACCATAGACTACGGGAGGGAGGCTGCAAGGAGTTAGCGATGGTGAAGATCAGAAACATCAAAAGTAGTATTCAAGAAGACGTCTCCACAGCTTCCCAATTCCATCTGTGCTATAGCCAAGGGACGGACGTGGACAGGCGGACGGCAACTTGTAATATTTTCATTAGATTGCCGATCCCGGCGGAACGTCTGTGCCTAGATCTGATCAGCTTAGAAACCTCTGTCCTTGTTATGACAAAGTTACTTCAATGCCAGCTTAATAGTCTGCCGAAACCTCTATTACATACTTATTATCCTACTAATCCTACTTAATATTATAAATGCCATAATGTGTTTGTGCGTTTGTGGTGTTTTGTGCAATGTGTAGTACTTATAGCGTTTTTACGAGAAATACAACTATACTTATATATAAACTTAGAAAGAAAAACCTTGTCTATAAGTTTGTTAAATTTCATCCAAATCATTTGGGCCGACATACGCGCAATAAAATAGGTACCTAAGTACTTATACAAGAATTGCTTTTTTTTTCAATTCAATTCATTTTCAGTTCAATGAAATGAAAATTATAATCTTTTGGTAATGGTGGTTACTTTATTAATATATACCATGAGAAATGAGTACCTAATTCAATTACTATTTTACTAGATACCGTTATATAATAAAAGTAGAATTGGTTTTAAAAAACGGGAATTGATTTTGTTGCAAATACCGCGATATATGAAAATTCAACTCCTATTATTTCACCTTTAGATGTCGTTTCATAAAATTTAAATGAGACCAATTCGGTTCTCGAGAGTACCCAACCAAACAAAAAAAATATCAAAATAGGTCCACAATTATTGACAGGGAAATCGGTGAACATACATAAAAAATACATAAAGTCGAACCATGGACTTAAATAAAATATAATAACTCCATGAATCGAACATATAACCTCCTCCTCCTTTTTCTAAGTCGGTTAAAATTCAGTTCAAAAATCTGATTATAATTAATCAAGCCTATTTTTTAAATAGCGCCATCTCTGCTTTTTCAGTAAACTAACATAACTAACGTTATACTTTGTTTTAAACGCCATCTATTGTGTCTCTTTTGAAATACTTCATAAAACGTAAACATTACTTAGCATGAAACAAGGCTCATTCTAAAAGCTCATTCTAGTTCGCAACTATATTTACAGATGGCGCTATATAAAAATTTCTAATTTTGAAATTATTTTTCCTCCGAATCTGTTCAAATTGATTAAAGAGCTTTTTATTGCAATACACTCTAATTATAACCTAAATTTTGTCCTCGTTGGAGCAGGGGGTGGCTATGTTCCCTGTTGCTACTGACAGCGCGTATATTGGACGAGATAGCGTAGAGGAAGGCCTCCATCCTAAGTGGCGTACTTATGAGTGCCGTGGCGGGTGGGGGTCGTGCTCCAGAGAGCACGGAGACGGGGGCGTGGTATCCTCCCGTCTTCACTGGGAGGTTCTGGGGCGTCGGATTCGGGGGCATCTGGCGTCCAACTCCTTTGATAGGAAGGATGCTGTGTAGTGGGCAGGTAGGCGGGGAGTCCCACACTCCCTCCGTTAGCCCCCCGCGTGCGGTATGGTCAATACGCAAGGTCATTTTCCCTGAGTGACCAAAAAAAGTAAGGGTAACGAGCGCACTGCAGTGCTGCGCAGGCCTTTGCGTTTCAAAGTTTTGGCTGGCACTGCAAGTAATGCTATGAGGCAGCGCTATACTTACCATCAGGCAAACGACCAGCTCTTCTCATTATCAAATAGTATAAAAAACACTATCCAATAGCGAGATGAGCTGGTCGTTTGTCTGATGGTGAGCACAATGCCAGCCTATAGCAATTGCAGTGCCACTCAGAACTTTGAAACAGAAAGGCCTGCGCGGCACTGCACTCGTTATCCCGAGACATTAGGTGTTAAGTCTCATAAGTCCAGTCATTTCACTGAATACTTTGCTCATCAAACCGGAACCCAGTAATGTGTAGGTACCTAGTCTGCCGCCAACATTGATTAGGAGTACCTAGGTAACTATCTTCTCAATGGCCGTCTCAAGTGGCGCCTCGTTAGTACCATACTCAATCTTACATCCTATTCAATATTAATAGCCATCTGCCAAAACTATCATATACTATTGATGTAATATTTAACTAACAGAGAGGACGTTGAATCCCATAAAAAATTGCATCAAAAAGTCAAAGGTCCGATTTCAAACGTCCATATAAAAAAGGCAATTTATTATTACCACGTTGATAATTTTATGTACGTCAAACGATAAACAATAAAAATTATTATTGTTATTTTATTGCAAGGTCGACCACTGGCGCCAATGCTTAACATTCCAAAGTTGCCGGATTTAGGTAAATTATACTAAAAACTAACAAGGGTATTTTATAGAGATGCGCCGAATATTCGTAAATTATTCGTATTCGGTTAATATGATGTTCGGTATTCGGCCATACCTATATTTGAGGTTGAATAAAAAAACTGGTTCAAATGCCGAGTATTAAACTTATGTCATTGTAAGTAAATAAAAACTTCATTTTCTACCAAAATATACGTTACTTATTATGTTTTTTTAAATCACAGACACTAACAATTATGTACCTACTTACTTACGTGTTATTTAAGTCCCTGAAATTCACAGCAGCTTCTTTAGACTTACATAATAGAAAATAGTTAAATCGTAATATAATATCATCTAAATTAATTATAATTTTAAATATTTAGCATTTTTAGTATGTATTTATTTTGTATATTAAATTTATAACATTCGGTTCAATATGCGCTAAACAGTACAAAATTCGTTATTCGGTTTGGTTTAGAAATTCCTACTCCGGGCATCTCTGATATTTTAAATTTTTACCTCATCGGCGAAGATATCGCGAATAATAAATATTCATGAGGTTTTTTTATTTAGAAAAAAGGTTTACATTGATTTTTAATCTCTGTTCTTTAACATTTAGCACTGATTAATTGGTTTAAAGCCTTTGAAGCTAGCTTTTAAGCATTTGTTTGAATAACCTATCAAGAGCCGGAACTACAGCTTTGAAATATGAACGAATACCTTATTTTAGATAAAATTAATTACTGTAGGTATTTTTCCACATAAATACTTAATTATTTTGTAAAAAACATTTTTGGTCAGATCCTATTTGAAATAATTTTATATGTATACCTATTTACGAAGATGTGTGACGATCCTTCTAGATTGTTATTTAGGCAGGTATTTATACTTCGTAAAACAAAGGACCCACGTTTCTCTTTACTATACCTACCTGTCAATTTAAATTATTGACAGTAAACAATAACCTATACTTATAACGAAAAGAACATCTCTTGTGCAACTTCTGTTTATAGCTGATTAGGTCTAGACAGAACGAGATGGCCTAATGTTCAAGCCCACTATCAATTGACAGCGTTTTACCCACGCTGACAGCAATGCTCCATTGAATTGCAATGCGATTTTTACTGTTGATAATTTAGTGTTTAAACAATTCCTTGCCTGATATATAATGTAGTATTATAGTGTGAATACGCTGAATTTAGATTAGAACTGGTTCTCAAGTGCAGCTACCGGAAGACTGATAGGCGCTTAGCGATTGTTTTTTTATCACCCTTAAGCTAACCCTCAGTATTTAGCCAAACGTATAATAGAAACCTTCCTATATCATCATATGCCATTAGATCCTTACTGCTGTGGAATAAAGGCCTTACCTCAGAGAGGAAGTAAATGAGCCATAATCTACCAAGCAGCTCAGGTAGCTTTAAAACATCTCTTAGACGGACTGGTAATCTTTCAGCAAGTGATCCATTTAATCTCAAGTCGTCTTCATTTGTCTTATTCCTATATACTTATTGCTGATTAACTATCATAAACAAAGTTTGTAAAAATAGAGAGGAAGTAAATGAGCCATAATCTACCAAGCAGCTCAGGTAGCTTTAAAACATCTCTTAGACGGACTGGTAATCTTTCAGCAAGTGATCCATTTAATCTCAAGTCGTCTTCATTTGTTTTATTCCTATATACTTATTGCTAATTAACTATCATAAACAAAGTTTGTAAAAATAGAGAGGAAGTAAATGAGCCATAATCTACCAAGCAGCTCAGGTAGCTTTAAAACATCTCTTAGACGGACTGGTAATCTTTCAGCAAGTGATCCATTTAATCTCAAGTCGTCTTCATTTGTTTTATTCCTATATACTTATTGCTAATTAACTATCATAAACAAAGTTTGTAAAAATAGAGAAGAAGTCAATGAGCCATAATCTACCACGCGGCTCAAATGCGGCTTGGTGAATGTTCTTGAATTTTGTGGTTCTTGAATGTTCGGGTTTTCTCACTGAGTTTTGCTTAACCTTCTATAGAGCGAGTGTGGTAAATCCCCACATAAGGCATTGGTGGGACTGTGAAAGTCGCACAAGTTCTCACTGCACACTCGCTCAAAGCCAAGCAAAACGGATAAGAAAACGTCCTACGCCAGATTTGAATTACTCGCATCAAAGTTCCTGGTAGAAGGCCTACTACCGCAGCCGTGCAGCCTGTGGTAAGCCCGGTCCCCTTTGACAGTTAACGCGTGCAACAAAACTACTACACGGCTCGATGGAGCATTGTTTCGAATTCCTTCACGCGTCCACTCTCGACTCGGGTTAAGGCCACTGCGGAACTTTGTACTTAGTACTTTACATAGTCTAGCCGGGCATTGGAGGTTAAGTTAATATACGCGCAAGGTGTAAGTAAAGGTAATACATTACTTAACAATGCTTCTGTAATTGATACAGTTTATATTGAATCACTCCTATAGAGCACTAATGACCAAACCATCGTGGCGCTAATACAGAGCATGGACTTACTAGGTGGTAGGACTAACTCTTCTGCGAGTGTCTGTCTGCGTTGGTACCACCGCTTTGCTCGTGAAGCCTGCCGCGAGCAATAATATTATGTAAGTATTACCGTGTTCCAATTTGATGAGCAAAGTAGCCAGTGAAATGCCACGCAGGCGCAGGCCTTTGTGTTTCAAAGTTCTGAGTGGCACTGCAATTGTTATGGGCCGGCATTATGCTTACCATCAGGCAAACGGATAGCGCGTCTCGATTTTAAAAACCGATTTTGATGACCTATTTCTCGGTCAATTGTGAATTCTTGATTTTGAATGTTCTTGTTTTGATAAAAGATCTACTCTACTATAATTTTTATGAAAGAAATACCCTCACTAAAGATGGAAAATAGGAGAAAAATCATATATAGCGATATTTTTATCGAAGTCGATTTCCTCTTTTTTTGTCTGTAGCCATTTTACATGTTTTATTCCTTTTGTAATCTTTTATTCTCAGCTGTTAATCAGCGACGCCCTTCTAAGGACAAAAGGCGGATCGTTAGAAATAAATTACAAAATTAAAACGTTTCTTGTTGACCCTTCATCTCTCCACCGACCACTTAAGCTTTATTAAGGCGAAGCACTCATAACAAATTAAAAAATTACCTTTGGTTTATCGACACACGTAACTTTCTTGCGATGGTGCCGTATCGATCTGTAGTTGAGATGTTGCATGAAATACAAAATATATTATTTCTCTCGTTATACAGTTTTATGGTCACAAATACTCAATGAAAATGAAATTCGCAAATATATATAACTAGCTGCTGCCCGCGGTTTCACCCGCGCGGAGATATTGGATTTCATAGATTTTATTTTTTTGCGCGGAACCCTAATTCTTTTTCTAAAATAAAAGTAACCTAAGTTACTAAGTTGTTTTGTTATAGGTACCGTATATACTGTCATATACATTTGGTAAAAATCTGTTATTTTGATATTACAAACAGACACTTCAATTTTATTTATCTCTATAGATTTCCACAAAGATACTTTTGTTCAGCCTCATTTATCATGCAATCTTCTTCAGTAATCTGACTAAACATTCATTTTCTCAACCAGCCAACGGATTAACTAAACTATAAACTAAAAAATAGCCTTTATTAGGTACGATCAAATTGTTTTCGCACTGTTTCTTACAGTGCATATTTTATGACCAAGCAGATATGAGATATCTTTCAAATGCGTACATAATCTCACAGGCTACGGGTATTCACCGCAACTGTAGATAGCCCAAATCTAAATTAATCTCATTTAAATCTATTGATGAAAGATATTATCAGTCAAAGGTAACTGATAAATCTAAACTTTTTTTACTATTATTAAAATATATCCAACTCCTCGTTGCATGTTTGTTGTAAAATAGTGGTTAATCTTCTAATTCCCTTTTATTTATTTTTTTAATGCCAATGGGCTTGTGTTTGTCCGCTGTCTCACTTGATGTTAAGCGACGACGCGGTCGACGATGTAACACGCTTGCCCAGAAGATACATGTTCACTCGTCTCTTGAAGACTCCTAGATTGTAATGTTCAGGAAAAATAGATGCCGGTAATGAGTGAAATCATCATTAATCATGCGTCTCATTTACTAGGAGTCTGCTTTTCTTGTCCTTTTGTCTCTCCTTTGTCTGTTTTTGTGTTACGCAGCTTTAGCGTTAAGTTCTGTTTCCTTAAAGTCGAATTATGAAAAAACAATTTTAAAAGTTTAATCGAGATGAATCGTGATTGAAAACAGCTTACCCTTAAACAGCATAACAGTGACTATGCACCCTTAAAATCAAAGAAAAGCACCCTTAAAAGGGCGCCGCCCTAAATGCTGTTAACTGTTAAACTACTGATTTATCTCACGTCATTAGGGACTGTGTTGATTAGCTACGGGTGATTTTAAAAAGCTATGTTAAGGTAGCCCTTTGTAATAATCATTTTGTGGATAGCGAGTTTGAAAGATGATAGATACGAATAGCCCTTTAAACTAGGAATGTAGAAATTAAAAAAAAATGGAAAAAAGTGATAGCTTAAAAAAGAATACTGATAATTTTACACTATCGTATTACAATTACTAGGTGTTGTAAAAAATATTAAATTTCTGGTTGAGTATCACCGAGGACTTGGGTTCTCTACTCTAAACTGATTTTCCATGAAATTTCATGATTTCCATGAAATCTTACTGAAGATCTTTAATAATACCTGGTACCTACTTAATGCAAATAAAAACTAAAACAATTTAAAAACAGAGAAAATTTGCACAAAATTATTTTAAATTATTAAATGATTGGATTAAAATGATTGGCTTGGACAGATTTTGGTAAAATTTGATTTTTAAAGACCGACTATCATTTGAATTAATACTGAAAAGGTACTATTTATACATTTTTCAGAAGAAAAGTAGCCTAAATGCTAGTAAAGCTATATAGTAGGGTACAACTTTTACTTCAATCACATCATATTGACTTCCACTTTGTATTATATTGGCTTCCTATAATAATGACAAATTTACGGATACGTAATCGATGTACAAAAAATTGAAATTGCAATCTGTATCAATATGTTTCTCAGAAAGTTCCTTATCGTCTTAATGAATCAACGGTGTAGGTAAAGTGTTCATTGTTATTAATGGGCCGTTATTATTATTCAGCTTGCATCTTTTCACAAACGATGCCGCCAATGATGCACAAGATGTTGTAGAAATCTGTGGAGTAGGTGTTGATTTTAATTAGGTTTGTTAGAAAAATTTAGTAGTTAAGGTTTACAGAAAAACTGTTCCGCGGGGAGCCGTTGCATGCAAGAGGCGAGTAGCCGATCCAGGTGGCGTTCTATGGGAGAGACCTAAGTATGTTCAGCAGTGCGGACAACTTCCGGCCACGCCAGGAGTAAGGTAATAAATAAGTACCTAGGTTTAGGGAACAGATGGGGTTTCAAATCACATCCAACCACCTTGATATAAAAATAGCACTGGCAGTTTTTTTTAATGTGTTACTTTATTTTTGCATCGGTATTCATTATGAATAAGGCTTTAAAAATCTATGAAGAAAAAATTTGTCACACATAATTCTGTATATTTACGACATAATTTACATATCAATTAGGTACTTATTACTCTTATTAATTTCGTCGTTAAATTAAAGTTTAAGCACGGTTATCTCGAAAGTTTGATACGTTTAACATTACCTACATTAGAATAGGTTTCTATTTATTAATACTAGAAACAATCAGTTTAGAAAAAGAAACTAGAAAAAAAATTCAAGATAGGTATTTTCCTAACAAACAATCAAAGAACTGAAATCACAATGCGAGTCCATAGTTTGAATTTGATCGCACTATTTCAAAAATAGTCTTACGTACTATGTCAAACTTATATTTGCATAATTCGTCTACTTCCAATCTTCTCTGTTCCAAACACCCACTCCAAATTGAGTTATCAACTTTGGTGAAATTCATTGTTTTATATAAGCTTTTTTGTGCCGATACGTGTTTAATAGTCAATTAATGAAGCTACCTGGGGCGTTTTTATCCCAAAGTGACCGAAGGATATTGGCCAGTCATTCGCCTTAAGAGAAATGTGTTCGATCGGACCCCGGTCTCGGGCTCTGACTGTTGCTTCAGGGTTAGAAGTGATATGTGATTGGAGTTGATAATTTAATTTGTAATTATTATTTTTTGTTTTTAGCCCATATGGTTTGAATGTAGAAGTAGTTGGCTAGATGTACTTGCCAGCGGTTTTCAGGAGTTTTCCTAATTTGTGAACTGGTAAATTCGCAAATCAAATCAAAATGTTCCTCAATCAACTTAACGACTAATAATATGCTATGTGTGTGTTTGTAACAATTACAATTAAGATTTTTCCTGACAGCGCCATAGCCAGTGAGACTGCCATCATTGAAGATGGCATCAAGATTAAAAACCGTGACATGTCGAATTAAAACTGCTGAGACGAAAATCACGGTTCCTGATAAATTCCTGGTATCACAAGATCACAAGACTTCATCGGTCGCTTATAGGGATAAAGGGCTAATCGCTCCAATTACGGGAGTAAGCGGTCCACGCCCTGTGATTTTGAAGCTCCCACGTTATTTTCTTGATTAGATTGGTTAGATGTAGTCTATATATTATTTTATTACAAAGAGTCAGTTGGGAATTTTACTTGATGCTGAACATTCATGTCGTCTAATGTACTACTTACGTAGGTACTTGTGGTTATAGTAATTTCTGAGTATTCTATTTACAAATTACCAGGTGGTACGACTATATATCTCTTGTGCGAGTGTCCATCCGTCTAGGTGGGGATCACCTCCTTGCTTGCAGTGTAGTTTGCCGCCAAACAGTATTCGTAAGCTGCAATTTTGTGATCCGGTTTAGTGAGCAAAGTTGTTATCTGGGCTTATGAGACTTGTATCAGGGTTACGAGCGCACTGCAGTGCCGCGCAGGAATTTGTGTTTCACTCTCTGAATGGTACTGCAATTGTTAGGGGCTAACGAGCTGCAGATCTCTCTACATAAGTATCAATATTAAAAAAAAAAACTAAACATAATTTACTTTAGCGGCGATCAAATGCTAATCTGCCAAGAATCTAAACACTATTTTAGTCAAACGGTAGCAAAACTAAAAGATATATAAAGTCCAATAATCATTCCGTCAATAAAGCAAAGCTGGGTGGCTACGTTTACGAGCGACCTGTGTGTTCTCATAACTCCAGTTTTTGTGCCTGGTCGTTATGGCCACTCCGATTTAGATTATAGTCCATAACTGATTATTAGACGTCTACTAGGTAGGAACGGACAGATGTTTGGTATGTGGTGCACTTTTTGGCATAGCTTAGAATATTAGTGACTCGTAAGATCCGATTCTGAGATCGGTAGACGGTTTTTAATTGTTCAGAGTAGGGTTTAAGACGCAACGTCAAATAAGGCTCGGTCAGACCGAATGCAAAGCCGAACCGATAGACCGAAACGAATCAAGTTTGGAGTACGAAACGTCTGAACTTTCGGCTTATTCATCGAATTTGTCACTTCGGAGTATACCTACTGTTCCCGGAGTATACTTACTGTTCTGAGTATGCCTGCTTATACCAACGAATTGTATAATGTAAGTAACTCCTGAGCATAGCCAGGGCTATGCGTTATGTGACTTTGACCTTGTTAAGGAGGCCAACAGTAAAACATTTTTATTACTAATTTCTGCACTATATTTAAGTTACAGGAAATCTATCTTTTTAGTTCAGTTTTTTTCTGTTGGTAAGATTTTAAGTAGGTTTTAATTGGCTTACACTCACAACTTTTATAATTTTAATAAACATATATTAAATGTTTCAATATCAGCAAACCTTGAATGTATAATAAATATATCAATGAATTGGAATCCATTCATTACACAAACACCGATTAGATAAAAGATAGCTGATTTAATATTTCCGGTCACACGTACAAAGACTGCAGTGCGATTAAAGAAAACAACTTAGTATAAAAAGGGTGGTTTGAAATGATACGTGCTGTTATATGTATCAGGCCAGACATTAATCTAACTCATAAATTTAGTTATCAAAAAGTATCTTGACTGAGTGCTAAACGTCCAATAATTCGGCAGTAAGCATGACGTCTCATTTTCAACGCGAGCCGTAAAGTTGTACTAAGACATGCATTGTGTTGATGTTCATCGTGAATAACTGCAAATCGTTAAAAAATCGTTGAATTTGGGAAACTTCTTGATGCAGTATCTTTGTTGAAATTATATATTTTTTGTAAATTTATTTTTTATTGTGTTATCATCATAATCAGCCTACATCAGGCCACTGCTGGACATAGGCCTCTCCCAAGGCGCACCACTGAGCCCGATCTTCGGCTCTTCTTCTCCAGTCGCTGCCAGCAACCCTGCGTATGTCGTCGCTCCACCTAGTCGCAGGACGTCCCACGGCACGTTTGCCAATTCGCGGTCTCCACTCAAGTTATTTCAATTATTGTGTTAATGTAATGTTTATCGACAACTATGTATTTGTGATTCGTCCGACATGCCTATTGAATTGAACTTTGAAACATAAGCCTGCATGGCACTGTAGTTATTGTACTGCGCTCGTTACCCTGAGACTCACTTTATAGAGTTCCCAACCTTTTCTTAATTTTGTTGTTTGTTGTTTTTATAAATCCTTATGGAATCAGAAAGCTTAAGAAAAATAAAAAATTAAATAGCAAAAAAAATTAAATAAAAAACAAACTGTGTTAACCTAAAACTAAAATTTGATAGGGAGATAGGGATGTGTTTAATTCAAAGACATTCTTCGATTAAACATAATTCAGAATAAAGCACTAAAAGTAACGTAGATTGCATCATTCTTTATTGAAGACAATGTAATTGAGGAAGGAATGTTGACTGAAAAAAGATAATCAGGCGATTACATCTACCGAATTCCGCCAAAATGGTAACAGTGTTCATGGCACTAATCTTTATGTTTTTACAGGCATCAGCAATCTACACAAATCTACGGGCCAATCAAACGAAGAATGAACTTTTCTTAAGATTTCCAAGGATCGAGTAGACGCTGTCTAGTTGCCTCGTTCTAAAGCGTTCACTAGTAAAAAAGGGCTAGAAACTCGACGGCAGAGTGAATCAGGTCTTCGTGACGGACGACAAGTAGTTATCGTGTAGCGTGAACGTATGGTAGTTGGTAAGGAGTCGGAATTAATCTGGCGTATGTATGTAGTGCTTACACGAGATAAACTTCGTCACTTTTTCTGTAATTGAAAGTTTTTACCTTCAAAAGCATAAATATACATATTTTTTACTTGGCGTAAATTTAAAATTTAATAGAAAAAAATATTTCTAAATTTTTTTATAAGTTGCGTTTGACCGCCATCTCACCTGATGTTAACTGACGATGCGGTCGACGATGTAGCACGCTTGCCCAGAAGATACTTGTTTGTTCACTCGTGTCTTGAATACTCCCAGATTCTCTTTGTTCATTAAAAACAGACGCTGGCAAAAAGTTCCACTCTTTAGTAGTGCGGATTGGAGGGATGTCAACCATAAATGGATGACGAATTGCAGTACGTCTGGTCGTCCGATGATGGAATGGGGAATTAATTACTCCAATACAAGAAAACATGTGTAACAGCGAGCCTCTAAAACATATCTCCTTTATATATTAGACTAGCTGCTGTCCGTGGTTTCACCCGCGCGGAGATATTGGATTTAATGGTTTTTATTTATTGCTCGAAACCCTAATTCTTCTTCTAAAATAAAAGTAGCCTAAGTAACTCCTTATAATATCAGCTATATGCCAGTGAGAGTCCCGTCAAAATCGGCCCAGCCGTTTCGGAGATTACCCGGAACTAACAGACAGACAAAAATTTTAAAAGTGGTTATTTTGTTATAGGTACCGTATATATACTTTCATACGCATTTGGTAAAAAGCTGTTATTTTGATGTTACAAACAGACACTCCAATTTTATTTATTTGTATAGATTAATGTTTGACAACTACCCCATCTGATCAAAAGTGACGATGTGCTTCAAGGTGAATACGCTAAGCCTATAAACATAAAATAACCTTTAGAAAAGTTGGTTTGGTTATACACCCTACTGCTTACAATCTTAACCCTGTGCTAATAATCATCAGATATAAATCGTGCCTGATGCTGTAACTACCAACCTATAAACATTGAACCTGGCGTGCGTTCTACCATAATTGGCGGCAAGTAGGTAAATTTATTATTATATTTAACCCAACAATTACAACTGGCAAGCAGCAATTATCGGATACATTACGTTACGCGTGTAATATACGATGTAATGGTCGATGATAGCACGTAATTATTTTTGTTCTTGCATGTGTATCGATTATTTTTGACGGCGGACCGCTGTTAAAATTGGTTAGGTTTCCCCACACTGGAGTTTACGTACGTTTATTAATATAAAAACTTTCAATAAATGTACTAGGAATACGCAACGACGAATTTTTTGACCGGTGTAAATATTGCGATGCCTTCAATCAGCTTCAAAATTCTGCCGCCAGCTAGCCACATGTCTACCTATACGAGGAACAAATGTTGGTGCAATTCCTGTGGGGTAGCTAATTTGTAAGTCAAGCGGGGCGTATAAGAGTAAAAGGGGCAAAGCATGCGCATACTAAGTCTGGTCATAAAGTGTGCATGAGAAATACCTAAATTTTGACTTCTTTCGGCTTGACGAATTCTTAACAAGTCATCTACACGCTTGCACGCTTGCAGCACATCTAAGACGTTAGCTTTCGTTCTCGGGAAAAAGGCTATGATCCGTTTTCGAAAAAAATCAGTAACGACCAACCTACTTCTAATTTTAGCTATTTGAACCGTCAATTTTATCGATCACAAAGTTACGTTTTTGCAGAACTGATGTTAAGTGACAATGAGATTGATGATGGTAACACGCTTGTCGTAAAACAATATATTATTTGTACCTACAGTATATCAATCATTCAAATCGTGGTGACTCTCGTCACGTCATTTATATCGTGTGCCTAAGCATCTCATGTCATTTAATTGTAATTGTTATAGATGTGGCTTATGAGATGAATAAAAACTACTCAATAAATACAGGAAACGTCAAATATGACTAGGGAAAGAGTGGCCGATTTAAAAGAAAACATTTATAATAGCTGCTTCTCTCAGCATTAGCATGGAAGCCCCTTTATGCATTTATAGGCCTAAAGTGTTTCTGAAGTCAGCTTGGTTAAATGCTGGCTATTAAGTGAATATAGCGAACTGAAGCGTCCAGTCTCTACATTAACCACCTCTACCCAGGGCCAAATTATCCATAAGGCAAAGTAGGCAACTACCTAGGGGCCCAGCACCGACTAGGGGGGCCCCGCACCCCGGGAAAAATAATAAATAGGTTTCTTAGAGTGAAAATTAAATTTGAAGATTTGTATGTAACATACCCTTTGAAGATTTGTATGTAAGAAACCCTTAATGACAATTTTATTAATATTTGTTTTTTATATTATCCTAGCGGCCCCAACATGGTTGATTCGGCCCTGCCTCTACCTCCATCATGGCTCTATAGTCAGAAAAACAGATTACTGATATGTCTTTAGAACTTATACAAAATAATTATGTAAATATCTGTGACGATGAAAGTTAAGGTGCAAATAAAAAAAACACCCATTTTTAGCAGTAAAATATATTTAGTTAATAAATATAGGCATAGAGCGAATGTATACGAGCGATAAATTGTGCGCCATTCAATACGATGCAACAGACTTTGAATTTCAGCTCGGCCTTGCACCAATTATTTTTATCAAGTTATGTGCAGATTAACCAAGCTAAAAACGGTGAAAGAAAACATCATGAGGAAATTCACATGTTCGAGAACCACTAAAGTCGAGGACTTGTGACATCGACCAAGCCCCACATGGGTCCACCTTTTTTTTTATATTCGCTAAAAATCCTCATGGATACCACCAGTCGCGAGGGCAATTGGTGCTTATGTTACCTATACTAACCTATGCGTAGTGAATTCTGGCTCATAGTCTTATCTCACTGAGAGAACACGTGTATCTCGGCTATAGGAACGTAATGGGTTGATTATGAAAAATATTCTGCCAAAAAAAATAATTACAACAGGCACTGGTTGCCCTGTTTCATTCGTTGCTACTTCCCGCTACCTTATCGAGTTAAAAAACCCAATTTCTTCAACACGTTTCATCGACACAAAAGCCATAAATTTGCAATTAATCTCGATTCAGATTTTCTAAACATAAAAAACAAAACATCTCTATAACACAAGTAGCAAAGCCTACTTAATAAGGAAACTCTGAACTCCAAAGTTACCGAACGTGGGCGTCCATTGGCGCCGGGACGCCACGCTCTAAACAAGTTATATTGTATGCTAATTTCAAAGATTTCGAACTGTAATTAATACAAAAAATAATTTGTTGGCCGCTGTTAAGGGCGCCGAAACTGGTTCCTTAATAATGGTTCTTATTTTAATGAAAAACCTATTTGGACGGTACCGGTTTGACAGTCAGAAAATGTGGTAGCTAACTGTACTTCTCATTCTTAAGTAATAGAGTAGGTACCTAGCTCGTTGGTTGAATTCTCAAAAGTCTCTTGCTTAAGTATATTTTTAAAGTTATATAGTAATAAATAATAATCATTTCATTTCATAAAAATTATTTCATTCCATTTCAAAGACCAGGTAATTATATATTATTTATCTTTAAAAAATAGGTTTGAGACCATGGTTCTTAAATTTAAAAATGAAAAATCACGAGGTTCTTTTCAACGAAACTCTACATGGAAAAACAACAAAAAATACGTCTTTGTCATACTCTATCACCTCATGGTATCGGTATACAAATATTGTATACGCAATTGAATTAAAATAACAAATTAAACAATTTATCATGCCCAAAAATCAATAGCTGTTCTATCAGAAGGAAGTACCTACAGCCTTGAAAAATAATTTTATGATGACATACCTACATAAATAATGTATGTTTTCATTGTTATTGAATTAGAACAGGGTCATAAAGGTTCAAGATTTATTCTTAAATTAAATTCCTAAATCCTTATGTCGACATGTTATTCATGATGTAAAGAGTCTTATACAGATAAGATAAATCTGCTTGCAGGATCAAAATAATTATTTTGACCTTGATGCAAAATGTCAAAGAGATCTAGAACCACTACTTGCTGTACTATAATAACAATTCAATAGATATTGAGCGAGCTCTACATGTATTTTTTTTTATGTTATTTGGTAACGAGACGAACTGGTCGTTTGCCTGATGGTAAGCATAACGCCGGCCCATAACAATTGCAGTGCCACCCAGAACTTTGAAACACAAAGGCCTGCGCGGCACTGCAGTGCGCTCGTTACCCTGAAACATTAGGTATTAAGTCTCATAAAGCCAAGTTATTTCACTGGATACTCTGCTCATCAAACCGAAACACAGTAATGCTTGCACACTACTGCTTGGCGGCAGACTTCACGAGCAAAGCGGTGGTAACAACCCAGACGGACACTCGCAGAAGAGTTAGTCCTCCCACTAAAAAATAACGAAATTATTTTAATGACCATCACTAACAAGATCTGAATTTCACCCAAAATTTGTAATGAAATAAAAAAACTACAGCATAGTCTAGCTGAAGAGTTTTGCAAATCCCCATTCTAGGCGTAATACTTAATTAACATCTTGCGCCCCCTTGTTAGTTCCTGCCCATTGTCTGTTATCAAACGCTGGCAAATAAAAATAAAATGCGGATGCGGCTCCGTAGCTAAGTTGGTAGTAACCCTGCCTGCAAAGCGAGGGGTCCCGGGTTCCATTCCCGGCCGGGGCAGATTTTGTATAAAATTAAAGTTTGTTCTCGGGTCTTGGATGTTTGTGATGTGTATCTGTGTGTGTCCATGCCACCTGCGACACAGGGAATACTAGTGCGAGGGTATGAGCGTGTAAGCGTTTATGTTTAATAAAAAGTACAATTAAATTGTATACTCATACTCCCTTACCCAGAATCATGTTATTAATTAAGAAGCACGACACATGATAGATCACTTTTTACACGAAAGAATAAATTTATAATTATTCCTGATTGATAATGCCGCGGCGGCATCGATGCGGCTGCTTACTTTGTTTTCGTCTAAATACCACCGATTTAAGTGTTCGACCAATAAATTATTTTTTTAAATAATGGCTGATAAATATGCTCATTACATGACGGAACGCCTACCGAAAATGTCGATGCATATTTTAGTAGCATGTTTTGAGTACAGTTAGTCGCATAGAATATGTAAGATAAGATGTGGAGTGGTTGAGTTTTTGCATTTCATGTTCGAGCCTCTGAGAGGACAGTTGACAGTTTGTTAATCTTTGGTAACGAAATTGGGAATACTGTTAGGCATATTTAAAATATTCAGTATTATTAGAAAAACATGGGTAAGAACATGAATAAAGATTTATTTATTTAACACAAAACATTATATACAGAATAAAAATTAAAAACTAAAACAGAACTCTAACTCCTAATATGAATAAAAAAATTAAAACGACAATGGGATATTCGCGTATTTAAGCGAATATCAAAAAATATATATTAGTATTGAATTTTTCTTATTTCGTGTAGTGTAGCGACAGTTCTTTTGGTTTTTGAATGCCTAGGTTTATGTAGGGTTATAGGTTTATGTAATTTTGTAAAATTAAAGACTTTTTTGTAGTGATAGTTAACTAACCAAAGGTAAAAATATTGTTGAACTCTGATGATGTTTGCTTTGAACGTTTAGTTTTAGGCATATTAATTCTAAATACAGGTTGAATAAACAAAATCATCTTAATCAGATAAGCAAGTGATAAATGCAACAGCTCCACTAGGAATTATTAATTTCAATTGACTTTTATCGAAATTTAAAGTGCAACCATTATCTTAATTCAATTTAAGATAACTTTACATGGACCGTATCTAAATATGTATATTATAACATGTTCTATTGATTATAAATTTACTAGTTGCAAGCTAAAACTCGTTTGAAATGGAACGTCTAATTTTTCTCTTTGGTTTGTTATCTATGCTAATTATGATTGTGCATGTTCATGCACAGAATATTCAGTTAAAAAAAATCGTATATTACATCCATTAACGCCTCATACCGTATGCAAATTGCTGACGAGTCGAGGCCTACAATTATGATGACCGAACGGCGTTTCTCTCAATTTTTCGTCTCTCATTTCCCTTTAATTTTCTCTCTTATCTCAGTAGTTAAAGATTAAATAATAATGTACATATTGTAAAGGTGATGATTTTGGGTGGTCTGCCTTTAAAGTAATGATGTTATTATTTATATGAGGTTATTAATAGTGTGCGTTCGTCTCAACTGTCTCATCAAGATAAGTTTGTTTTCAACGAGCACTCATTAGTATTTTATCGGATGAACGATTGACTTTTAAATATTTATCTATGTTTAGAGATTTTGATTTGATTGTGTTCATGAGTAGTCGGTGAAATTCCGTCGCGGTTGTTATCCTTCATTGTTTATGTGTATTTAAGTAGTATTTTAATCATTTTTGTTTTAAGTTTAGATAGTATAATGGCAGTCGTAGTGGTACTTGCAAATATTACAAATCTCAAATGTTGACGATTGACCACGGCTACAAAAGTAGGTACAAATCAATTATCCAATTACATGTTTTCTTATACGTTGCTTTTATAATCTATACACATAAAAAAAATGCATAAAATTATGAAAAAGTTGGTGTTTGACCACCTCCGGTGATGATGAAGACGTAGAAGATGAAGACAAAATATCTCAATTGGTATTGGCCCTCAAGTGCAAGTTGCAAGAACAGAGTGATAATTGATTGACGAAATAATTTCAAAATCGCATCACGATGTTTTCCTTCAGTGAAAGTTTAAGCTCATTGTACCTCTACAGTCTACATATTTGGATATATATCTATACTTACATAAAAATAAATAAAATTGAAGTGTCTGTTTGTAACATCAAAATAACAGCTTTTTACTAAATGCATATGAAAGTATATATAACAGTAGCTATAACAAAACAACCATTTTTAAAAAATTTGTCTGTTTGTCTGTCTGTTTGTTCCGGGTAATCTCCGAAACGGTTGGACCGATTTTGGGACTATCACTGGCAGATAACTGATGGTACAAGGACTAACTTAGGCTAAGTGAGCGAATCCGCGGGCACAGCTAGTAATATATAGTATATTGCAGACCTATAACGGTCACAACTTGTTTGGCCATTAAAACCACAGTTTGAATGAGACAGAAGTCCTTTATCAAAACCAGATTCATTTACAAAATTGCATCACTCAAAGCGTAGATCAAACAACTTCACAACGACAAGGTTGATCGTCCACACACAAAGCAGGCTTGCATCCGTGGGAAAGCCATCTATTTGCCCGCTACATTTGTTCTCCAAGTTCCGACGACCAAACACTCCAAGTCTTTTGTCAGAAAACGTAATGGGTATAGATAAATAAAAATAGAAGGACCTCAATGGGACTGGCGCTAGAAATTTCGAGGACGTGACAGCAAACGAATTATTGAAATTGAGGGTTTGGATTTCGTATGGTTTGCCTGTATAGCTGGCAGGATAGGTTTTTATTGATTTGGTGTTCTGTTCCTTATGTTATTTGTGTCAAATAAGTATTTTGGACAAAATACTTTAGTATTTTTTAAAGTGTAACCGACACTAGCGTTTAAGGGAATGTTAAAATACGTTTTTTTCATGCTTGAATTGAAATGATATGTGGGATTTTTATTCTTGTGAATGTTAATGTAATGTTATTATTTTCATAAAGACACCATTAGTTTTAGTCGGTGATTCGGGTAGGCGAGCGTTACAGAGACCCGCTGTTAAAGTCATTTATTTTAACTTTCATTTAAAGTGCTCTCTTGGGGCCTATGTGAATAAAGTATTTTTAATTTGAATTTGTGTCTTTTTCATCATCAAATGTCATTGGCAAGTTTCGTCACGATTTCTGGACGGAAAAAAATAATTGAAGAAACTTTACCCGTACATTTTCATCGTGATATGATCGTCTCCTTTTCTTGGGCGGAAAGCCACACAACATATCCGCAAGTGAACTAATGGACTTGTAATACCCGAATGTTCAAACACGAAAGTGGCGTTAAAACGACGAAGACCCGACATAATACATTTTGAGACGTTGGTCCAAGTTATAGCCTTAAGGTTTTTTAAATCTTCTTTGTCATTTCTTATTAACCGACAAAAAACCGAGGAGGTTCTCAAGTCAACCGTATATTTTTATAGCAATATTGTTACATATAACTTTTTACAGATTAGGCCGATTTTCACGATATTTTCTTATTTTCATTCAAATGTGAAAAAAAACGGTCGTTAGATTATTTTTTTTATTAAAAAGTTCAGTATTATTATTTGGTTTCTTAAGAAGAAGTTAACGAGTGATGTTCATGAGTAAACTGTTTACTCGTGAACATGGCGCTTGCAACAGTACCGAAATATCGAGTGTTGAAAAAAAACAAAATATATGGTAAATATCCCGTTACTATAGTTAATTCTTGTACAATGATACCTATTTTCAGCGCATTGATATTGATTAGATTGATTAGATATAGAATCGGGAACTTTTATAGAAATAAAATTTATAAACATACTGCAGTTAAGACGGCTCCGTAGCTAAGTTGGTAGTAACCCTGCCTGCATGGCGCGATGTCCCGGGTTCGATTCCCGGCCGGGGCAGATTTTGTGTAAACATAAAGTTTGTTCTCGGGTCTTGGATGTTTGTGATGTGTATCTGTGTGTGTCCATGCCACCTGCGACACAGGGAATCCTAGTGCAGGGGTATGAGTGTAAGCGTTTATTATTTATTATTATTAATAAGAAACACACTTGAGCGATAAAGTCATGACTTGCTTATGAGGACACTTATGTGTCTATCTGCCATCTATGCAAAATCTGTTTTTTAATTGTTACCTTTGTCTGAAACACTATGGTATAATTAAGTGTACCCATGATGTAGTAGGTAATACATAATAGGTCGGGGAAAAAGTTTCTTCGCATTTTTTAAGAAAATTCAAAACATTTTTTAATATAGTTTATTTACATTTAACTAAAGTATGTAGGTACCATTTTGTTCGATAACTTTTTAGCATCTTGTAGGTAGGGACATGATCCCATTGCTATATAAATTTTGGGACTTCTGATCAAAATACCGCGACAAGTGGTTTTGGCAGTCCTCTCGTGATGTTAACCTGTGGCGGTATCCTATATACTTACCTTAATTTAATATTACCTAAAATAATTGTACTACATTCTATAAAATATAAAAACACTAAATTCATATTAATTACAATCTACTTATGTACTAGCTATGTCAATAAACAAATATATACTTAAATAGATATCTAAAAAGCACTATAACTATTGTATAATATTTTACTTAACTAAATACAGTAATATTGTAAAGATAGCGAAAATAACTTACCTGTATTAAGAACGTATTGGAAACACGCACGGGTTTGTTTACATCAGCTGCGAGCCGCGGGCCGGCCCCCGGCCCCGCTGCCTCCGCGCACCCGCTCCGCTAGTCGTCTCTGATACTTACCTGCATTCGCACGTTATATCGCTTCGCATTTTATCACAATTGTCCCGGACGTATGTGGTTAGACGTAATTCATAAATATAGACTTTCGGTGCTTTTGGAAATAATCGTGTTTTTGAACTCTAACGAATAAACACCTACTTCGCAATAACAGACGCAGTGACCATTTCTCACCCCCACATACTGGTGACCCCTACAAGGACAAAACGTGAGTCGAGTGAACGTATATAACAACCGAAAGTACATTAAACAATCGAAGTTTCGAGTTAAAACATGACCACGTCGAAGAAAGATGATGAGTGCGTTTCCACTGCACCAACCGAAATTTATCGTGTCGGTATAAGAGTACCACCATTTTGGCCTGAGGAGCCCGAGATATGGTTCGCACAAGTCGAGGGTCAATTCGCCGTCTCAAACATAACATCTGACGTCACCAAGTTCAACTACGTCATCGGACAATTAGATCACCAATTTTCAAAAGAAGTTAAAGACATTATTATATCTCCACCTGCTACTGAAAAATATGAAAAGCTGAAAAGCGAACTAATTAAGCGCTTGAGCGCCTCACGTGAGAAGAAAGTGAAACAGCTCTTAATGCACGAAGAGTTAGGAGATCGCCGACCTTCTCAATTTCTAAGGCATCTCCAAAGCTTGGCTGGACCAGACGTACCAGAAGATTTTATTAAAACTATATGGACGAGCAGACTACCACGCAACGTGCAGACAGTTATAGCTGCACAACCCAGCGCTACACTTGAAGTTCTTGCTGATCTCGCGGACCGGATTCAAGACATTGCCCCGACCTCACCACAGGTGGCATCAGCGTCTGTACCAGGTTCTTCTCTCGACGCCATGGCTAAAGAAATAGCCGAGCTGCGCAGACAAGTGAAGACATTGTTAGATCGTCAACCTCGCTCACAGACACGTCAGACAAGTCGAAGCCGCTCCGAGACCAGATCGCACTCCAACTATAGAAAATTCCCCACTTGTTGGTACCATTCCAAATTTGGGGGAAAAGCAAAAAGATGCGTAAAACCGTGCGACTACAAACCGGAAAACTCTCAGGGCGGTCGTTAATGGCGACTGAAGGCTGCCCTATCGAGTCTGGTCGCCTGTTCGTCGTTGATCGTCGGTCGAAGATGCAATTTCTTGTCGATACTGGAAGCGACGTTTGTGTCTTCCCCAACCAAGCACTTCAACAGCGTCGTCCTAAATCAGACTTTCAACTGTCAGCTGCTAACGGTACGCCTATCAGTACTTACGGATACACACAACTGGATTTGGATCTTGGTCTTCGCCGCGATTTCCCGTGGCGCTTCATCGTTGGTGATGTTACGAAGGCAATCATCGGTGCCGACTTCCTGAAATTCTACGGACTTCTCGTAGACATACGTAACCAACGTCTACTGGACAATACGACAACACTCTTCGTCGTAGGTTCACCTGCTAACTCGTCGACTACGATTTCTTCAATTAAGATACCAATCGGCGAGTCGCGCTACCACCAAATCCTGAAAGAGTACCCGGAGATTACTCATCCATCTGGAAGACCTGCTGAAGTTAAGCACCGTACCTTGCACTATATCAGGACCACGCCAGGACCACCAGTCTCTTCAACTCCACGCCGTCTAGCGCCAGACAAGCTGAAAATAGCAAAAGCTGAAATCGAGTCCATGCTGAAATCAGGAATAGCAAGACCTTCAGAGAGTCCCTGGGCATCACCCCTGCACCTCGCACCAAAGAAAGATAACGGGTGGCGACCTTGTGGTGATTACCGGATGCTGAACGCTCGAACTGTGCCTGACAGATACCCAATAAGGCACGTTCACGATTTCACACAAAGCATCTCAGGCTGCAAAGTATTTTCAACAATAGACCTCGTGAAGGCTTACCACGCCGTGCCGGTCTATTCAGAGGACATACACAAGACTGCCATCACGACGCCATTTGGATTATATGAGTTTCCCTTCATGACATTTGGATTGCGTAATGCTGGACAGACTTTCCAGCGATTTGTTGATGAGATGACCCGTGGATTGGACTTCATTTATCCGTATGTTGACGACTTTTTAATCTTCTCGGAGAATGAGACCCTGCATGAAGAACACCTTCGTCTACTCTTCAACAGACTGCAAGAATATGGAGTTGTCATCAATACATCGAAATGCAACTTTGGCCAATCTGAAGTCACCTTTCTCGGCTATACCATATCAGCCGATGGAGTTAAACCTCTCGATTCAAAGGTGGAAGCCATAAAATCATTCCCCCCTCCAAAGACCATTAAAGAACTTCGAAGATTTTTGGGGATGATTAATTTTTACCGGAGATTCATTCCTAATGCTGCCGAAATACAAGCTCCTCTTCATGGACTCATGACAGGCTCTGTCAAAGGAACTCACCCTGTAACTCTCTGTGGTGACACACTGCAAGCCTTTGAGGACTGTAAAGAAAGCCTCTGCCGCGCTGCACTTCTTGCGCATCCAGATTGCCAATGCAAATTAGGCCTAGTGACAGATGCATCTGATACTGCAATCGGCGCTGCTTTACAGCAATACAAGGATGGACACTGGGAACCACTTGCCTTCTTTTCGCGCAAGTTAAGCCCACCGCAACAAAAATACTCGCCATACGATCGAGAACTACTCGCAATTTACGAAGCAGTGAAGTACTTCAGACATATGGTTGAAGCTAGAGATTTCACAATTTATACAGATCACAAGCCCATATGCTTCGCATTTCACACACGTAAGGACAAATGCTCACCTAGGCAATTTCGACATCTCGATTTCATCTCCCAATTTTCGACAGATGTGCAACACATTTCCGGCAAAGACAATCTAGTTGCCGATACTTTAAGTCGCGTCGAAGAACTGGAACTGTCGCTTGAGTTCACAAAACTTGCTAAGGCACAAGCATCTGACCCAGAATTAAAAGAAATGCTCGATAATGGAACATCCCTACGTCTAGAAAAAGTCAAGATACCTGGAACTCGTTCAGAACTTTATTGCGATGTCAGCACACAGATTTCGAGACCTTACATTACCAAGCTCTTACGTAAACAGGTCTTCGACAGCTTACACGCATTGAGTCACCCTGGCGCCAACGCCACTGTAAAACTGGTTACTGAACGCTACGTATGGCCAGGTGTTAAGAAAGACTGCAGAGAGTGGACGCGTACATGTCTTGCTTGTCAACGTTCTAAGATTACCAGACACGTATCCTCCCCGTTGGGAACATTCCAGCTGCCACGAGCACGCTTTATGCACGTGCACATCGACCTCATCGGACCACTTCCATTATGTAGTGGAAATCGCTATTGCCTCACCGCCATAGATCGGTTTACGAGATGGCCTGAAGTGATACCTATACCCGATGCTACTGCTGAAACCGTGGCAAAAGCCTTGTTGAATGGATGGATAGCTAGATTTGGAAGCCCTTCAGATATAGTTACTGATCGTGGAGCTCAATTTCAATCTGCCCTATTTCAACATCTTTCCAAAATATCAGGATTTCATCACAGAAAGACTACCGCATATCATCCTGCGTGTAATGGAGTTATTGAGAGATTCCATAGACAGCTCAAAACGGCAATTACATGTCATGCAAATGAAAATTGGATGGAAGCCTTACCTCTAGTTTTACTGGGGATAAGAAGCGCCTTCAAAGAAGATATCCAAGCCAGTTCTGCAGAACTAGTATATGGAGAGCCCCTCCGCTTACCGGGAGAATTTTTTGACCCGAGCACTGCTGGAACGACAGATATCTCTGATTATACAGCACGCTTACGCTTGTTTGCCAACAATCTAAAGCCTTTACCTGCTTCAAGACACAGCAAACCATCCACCTTCATTTTCAAAGACTTACCTACTGCCAGTCACGTGTTCTTGAGAGAAGACGCGTTACGTGCTTCTTTGCAACCGGCATATACAGGTCCACACGCTGTCCTGGGGAGATCTGAAAAAGTATACAAATTATTAATAAAAGGCAAACCTGTCACCGTATCGGTGGATCGCTTAAAGCCAGCTTACATACTGGATGACAGCAGAAGCAGCAGCACTACTCTCGATGAAACGCCTGATGACACACCACCACCTGAAAACATACAAAGAAAAACAAGATCAGGTCGTACAGTTAAATTCCCAGATTATTATCGCCCGTAGATTAGACTCGGTCTCTGGGAGGGAGTAATGTGGCGGTATCCTATATACTTACCTTAATTTAATATTACCTAAAATAATTGTACTACATTCTATAAAATATAAAAACACTAAATTCATATTAATTACAATCTACTTATGTACTAGCTATGTCAATAAACAAATATATACTTAAATAGATATCTAAAAAGCACTATAACTATTGTATAATATTTTACTTAACTAAATACAGTAATATTGTAAAGATAGCGAAAATAACTTACCTGTATTAAGAACGTATTGGAAACACGCACGGGTTTGTTTACATCAGCTGCGAGCCGCGGGCCGGCCCCCGGCCCCGCTGCCTCCGCGCACCCGCTCCGCTAGTCGTCTCTGATACTTACCTGCATTCGCACGTTATATCGCTTCGCATTTTATCACAATTGTCCCGGACGTATGTGGTTAGACGTAATTCATAAATATAGACTTTCGGTGCTTTTGGAAATAATCGTGTTTTTGAACTCTAACGAATAAACACCTACTTCGCAATAACAGACGCAGTGACCATTTCTCACCCCCACAAACCTGACACTGCCTAAAGAATTCTGAAGAGACCGAAACAGGTGGAAATCTGAAGGTGCAAGGTCAGGACTATACGGCGGATGCATTAACACCTCCCAGCCAAACTCTCTTAATTTTTTCTGAGTGGCTAAAGATGTGTGAGGTCTAGCGTTATCATGAAAAACCATGAAAATGAAAACCACACCCCTTCTGTTGATTAATTCCGGCCGCTTTCTCTCAACTTCTTGTTTTAATCTCATCAGTTGTTCGCAGTAGAGTTCAGAATCGATGGTCCTGCCTGGTGGTAACAGCTCATAATGAATAATGCCCTTCCAATCCCACCACACACACAGCATCACCTTGTTGCGAGTTAACCCGGGTTTCGCCACAGTCTGTGAAGCCTGACCGGTCTTTGACCACGACCTTTTTTGCACGTTCTTGTCGTACGTGATCCACTTTTCATCACCAGTTATCAGCTTCTTCAAAAATGGTTCGGTTTCATTACGTTGTAGTAAAGAATCACAAATGAGTACACGGTTCATTAGGTTTCTTTCAGTGAGCTCGTGAGGTACCCAAATATCGAGCTTTTTTGTGTACCCAGTTTTTTTCAAATGCGCCAAAACTGTTTTGTGGTCAATTCCCAGTTCTTCAGCTACGTCGTAACTACTGATATGCCGATCTTGTTCCACTTTTTCACAAATGGCATCCATTTTATCCGTAATAGGGCGACCCGAGCGACGTGCATCTTTGAAATCAAAATTTCCGGATTGAAAACGCTTAAACCAAATTTGTGCTACTCTCACAGACACTGCACTAGGTCCATAAACATCGCAAATTTTTTTCGCGGCTTGCGTTGCATTTTTTCCTTTTTTGTAGTAAAATTTTAAAATGTATCGAATTTCTTCATTAGATTCACTCATTTTGACAGTACGAAAAACAAATGAAAATCACACATTTTCCTAATTTGAATTTGGAATTATGTTCTTTAAAATTTAAACTTTCATATGACACCAAAACCAGCCAGATACAAATAGTATAGCCAAAGAGATTTTATTACAAGTTCATACATACTATAATGCGAAAAGACTTTTTCCCCAACCTAATATGTAGCATAGTTTTAGAACCACTCTCCAATGTTCTTTTTTTTTAGTTGAAAGACTGTTGCCATGTTCTTATTACTCAGCTTAGAAGCCAGTGCCCATTTTCTGGTTAGCGCGATTGCCACCTTCGACTTTCCATGAAAATTAAAAAAAAACGTCTTCTAGAAGAAACTACTAGGTAGGACTGCGAGTGTCCGTCTGGGTGGTTACCACCGCTTTATTCGCTTAGCCTGCCGCCAAACCAGTTTTGGTATATTATACTATACGTTAATACTATATACTATACTTTATGATACTTTAAAAATAATAGCAACCATCGGGGCTTGATCCTAAATTATGTAATCTAAGTTAATATTTACTTAATCTTTGGCGTATCGCTACCGCTTCTTCCTTAGACTCTTCAAGAATCTGGACGTCCAATATTGACAAAGCGGAGTATTTTTGTCAAGCCCGAATAGAAGGGTTGAATGGCGGGTGTTTGGAGAGGCCGCGCTTGGACCTGGTGGTGGTATTGTGCTGAGCTTATTCCGTTTTTCAAATTGTTTGATGTGATGCAGATAACTTGCAATCGATTAACAAAATAAACTATATGTAAAAGAAAGATCGTCTTTTACAATACGATCTTACTACAATTCGGTCGTAACACAAGAGAATCCTTTTTGGTAGTTTTTGTTTGATTTCATGAAGACTTTCTCCTAGTTATGAAGATCCACATTGATTTTCGCGATACCTTTTATTGCCCGCCAGCCTGTGCCACTTCGCTCATGGATTGTTTGCGCTACACTCAAACCTACTTGTAGCCAGGCATAATCCGTTGATAATCACTAGGGAGGTATTGGAGGACAAATACCCATATTTGTCTATAAGCTTTGATAGAATTTTATCCATTATTATCGATAGCGCAGCTGGTGTCATGAGTTTTGTAAGGACTAGTGTAGTACGAGTAAGTATATTAGTTATGATGAGCGAGAGTAAATAGTGTCAAAAAAACTGGCTATATTGCTGGACATACAAATGTAGAAGTTACTATAATGTTTAGGATTCTGTATACATATTGAATCTTTTATAAAGAAAACCTAAAACTTCACGTTATTTTAATAGGTAAGTACATAGTGAAATCAATTTTAGTTAGTTCAAAGCGATCACATTTTTTTATACTATTTGATAAGGAGACGAGCCGGTCGTTTGCCTGATGCATACCGCCGCCCCATAACAATTGCAATGCCACTCAAAACTTTAAAACGCAAAGGCCTGCGCGGCACTGCAGTGCGCTGGTTACCCTGAGACATCAGGTGTAAAGTCTCATAAGCCTTCAAGCCATATCAGTTAAAATGTGATAAAAGCTCCCAACACTTTTAGTATTCAACGCAACGATTTCTTAGACACTCATTCAAAAAGCACTCAACACCGTTCCGACACGAAAAAAAACGTGTCGTTTTTTTTTAATTTTACCAGTTGGTACTGGTTATAACCGGCTCAGGTGCAAATGTTTGGTTAAATAGTTAACAAGTACCCTCAACTGGGCATCATGAGGCTTGATTAAAATTTGTTTTTTTAATGTAGCGGTTTTCGTTTCATTTACGCCGATGCAGGTAGAAGTTAGAATGTGGTTGGAAAAATGTTTTAAGTGTAAAGAGCGATGGGACTTGAACTACTGTTTTAACAGTTAATATGTAATTTAAAAGATCAACTTCGTATATACAACACAGCTCGTATATTCTTTTCAAACAATCCTTAATTAAATTACACGAACGCCTGTTATCATTTTTTATCATAATATTCTGTTACACCATTTCGTTTTTTTCTTTTTTTTTTGCTTCTATCGTAAGTTGTTTAATTCAATGTATAATAAATAATTGCTAAAACCTAGGAAATTTCCAAATGAATACCATGTATTATTATTATTTTATGGAATCATTCATATACCACCAAACGTCTACGAAATCATTCTAAAGCTACCTAACAATCACCATGCCAAGAGACACTATTTATACGTGTTCCAAAACTTCTATTAAACGCACCTGGCACTATCAAAGACACCAACGAACACAGATGAGATAATAGTGGGTCAGAACTCATAACATACACTACTTAACACATACAAATACAGAGGTAGGTATGTTAGTATCTTCAAACATTTTAATCAATGCGTAAGAAACGTTAGAACGCATAGGGTCTCTTATATTTCATAAATATATAGAGTAGGCTGTGAACAGAGAATTTTACGTCAGGAATTTTTGTGGCTTGTGCGAGGTGATATTTACTCTTACCTTGATTATAGTAGCAATGCATTCTATAATATATGTAGGTCACCGTTTTTTTTAATGTTTCTTATCATAAAACGTAGTGAAACATAATAAACTATTACTTATATTAATCATCCATGAACAAAATCTATCCAAAATTACCAGAACTCTAATGTATTACATTAATTATTTCAGAAAGCCAGTCAAAAGCAAAATTAGCTATAAAATACTGTTTTTTAGTTAAAGCTAATAATTAAGTTTTATTTTACGAATATATTATGTGTTGCGGGCATGGCATCACATGACCAAAATATGCTCTACTTTAACCGATTGCAAGGAATGCATCGTATTTCCAAACCCCCTGTATAATCAAATACGTAAATGAAACACCAACAATTTGAGTTCCGAATATGCATGATTTAGTGCAGTTGACAATAACGATACTGTAAAGTAAAGAATGCATATTATACAAAAAACTGATAAAAAGACGCCACAGGAAGTGATAAATATGTTATTTAATACTTTATTAAGATAATCTGTAGATTAAGAAACTTTAAATTGCAGTATTATTGAATAATGACAGCTAAATATATGACACACAGGAAATACGTTATTGCAAAACGATAAAAAATCGTTCATAGCAAAATACACTGTGATAAAAAGTACGTAGAGAACCGACTTACAAAATATATGTAACCATCCTAATCCACCGCTTTCGACCATATTGTCTCTGACTTTAGGTGAGATCGTAGTCAAATGTAAGCCTATTTCAAATTAAAAAAATATATATAACTGACTAACACACAAGAATTATAGGTGGGTCTAGATCTAGAAGCATGAAATAATGCAAAGCAGCTCCTTAAACAAAGTAACGTTTTTTATGCTATTTGATAAGGGGACGAACTGGTCGTTGGCCTGATGGTAAGCTAACACTGGCCCATAACAATTGCAGTGCCACTCAGAACTTTGAAACACAAAGGCCTGCGCGGCTCTGCAATGCGCTCGCTACCCTGAGACATTAGGTATTAAGTCTCATAAGCCTAGTAATTTCGTTGTAAAGTAAGTAAAGTAAGCACTATGAAAATATTATTGAAAATTAATCGTCTAGTGTCGTTCTTAAATTACTGGCATCATTGGCACGCACGTTGCAATTCTTAATCTTTGTGCTAAGTAGAAAACATGCTGGTCATTTTGGTCACGTGTGGCTTCAATCTGACGTCCTGATTATTTATTAGTAATTAATTACTCTTAGATAGAATAAACATAATTGCATTGTAGTACAAAGTGGATTTACTATATTATGACTCAAACTGTAGTGTGGCGTCATACTTACCTACCTATGCTTTACCTGCTCGTCTTTAGAAACGCTAATAAGATCTAGATGCTATCATAACCATGTCCTTGCAAAAGAATATCAATGTAACGAAATAAAATAATATTCCATTGAGTACAAAAAAAGATTCACCAAAACAATCGATACTAAAGTAAAGGAATAATATTTTAATGCTGACAAAAGCGTGTCAAATCACAAACAATGTTGACAAATTGTAGGTAACAGACGACAAAGAATTGTTACGTCAGTAACTTATGTAATATTCTAGGAATTTGACCATTTACGAAGTACTAACATACAATTATGTTGACGTACTCGAGAATCCCTTTACTTAATCATAACATGTTGTATTGACATTATGTCTAGGTTATACCTACACGCGTAGCTCGTTGTATCTTTGACGTAGTAATGTCAACAAAAAAGTTAACATCGTGATTTTAAAAGCACTAGAAACAGCAAAAACTTATCATAATAATGTAACACAATCTACTATTATGTTACGTACGCAATTTATTTGTCAAATCAATAAAAAAGTCCATGTAAAGGATGTTCATTATTTTTCTTGGTACACATTGTTTGAAAACCTCTCCAATTGGTTATCCAAACACACCTGTACCGAATTTTGTCAGACCGGCGCTATGCCTTGCAATTATCAACACGGCAATAGTTGGCACACCTCTGTGCGCGTACTTGAGCTATTATCCACAAACATTAAAATTAAACACACTCAAGTTGCATGTTTTCATTTGTTTAGTAAAAACGCTGTTTATTGTGTGCGAACGTGTATGTAGGCATAGCGAGCGATTCTCTTGGCGCGATTTCGCGTGCTTGCTTATTCAGCTTATTTAGATTTTACTTTTTAAATTCTTATGTGCTTTGATTATTAATTTGAATGTATTTTAATAATTTTGAAATATAGTAGGCCTAGCAAATGCTGTTGAAGTGAAAGTATTCACTTAGTATGCATTTAATCTACCTATCACTTACCGGTTTTTAATCTTATCAAACGTAACTTAGAATCAATATAACCGAAAATTTATAAATCTGCGATGTATAATGGTAGTGTTTTTCGTGATATTTCGGTTACTACTTCAATCATACAACTTTAATATTGTATACAAAAAAGAAAAAAAAAATGTAAATTTATATTGTTAAAGTTATATGATTACATAAAGAAAGATGCAGGACAACACTCTCTGTCCTCAACGTACTCTATACAAAAAGGTGCTAACCGCACCATCCAGTACACAGCGCGCGCCCGCGACGCGATGGCCAGTTAGCCCCACTTTACCCTATTTGTTCTAAACGTTACGTTTCACCCGCAAACACCCTCTTCCGGCAAAGTTAGTGGAAATCTCGCCTTTTTTGTGCCTGCACCCGGCCAGCTACTTCGAGCAAACATGATTACTTGAATGTAACAGGTACCTATATTCGAAACAGGATTCTTCAATAATAATTTTGAGAATGTGTGTGTTTTTTAAGGCGGATAAAGCTTTAGGAGGTAAAGATTGTAACTTCTATAAAAGGGCAATGCTTCTTAAGCCGGGATTTTTTGGTATTATGTCTTTGCAAATCGATGACATCTTTTGGCCAATATACCTATAACATAAGTAGTCTTCTCTATAATAGAGAAGACAGTTAAATTGTCAGCCTCTTAGGTAATATAGGTAATATTACTGTTATATTTTTGGCTAAGTTTAGCGCATTACTTTCAACTACACAGTCGCTTTGTTACCATCAGATAAGATTGCGCAAAGATAAAACGAAAGCCTATCTTATCTTACAATTGAATAAAATTGAAGTGTCTGTTTGTAATGTCAAAATAACAGTTTATTACTATATGCATATTAAAGTACTGATAACAACACAAACAATCTTTTCATTTTTTTTGTCTCTGTCTTGACGGGACATTCACTGACAGATAGCTGATGTTGTGAAAATTAACTTAGGCTACGTGGGCGAAGCCGCGGGACTCAGATAGTTGTAAATAAAAAAGTTTGTAGTAGGACCTCACATGTAGGTAATAAAATAACAAACAAAATTGCAAGTTAAATAATATGATTTAATTTCGTAATTTTTCTTAGCAATTATTTCGTTCTCAGCATTGGAATACTTATAATAACGACACAGTAATACAACACATGGTGTCAATAACAAATACATAAGCGCATATTTTGTTAATTATTTTTACATACTGTTTGGAATGTTTCATGTCTTTTATTTTATAATCTATATACTACGAAATATGGAGGAATGTATAACATCTTACTTTTTCAGAATGGCAAAATTGCAACGATGACTCAATGATAAATATTATTAAATTTTATAGTAAAAACTTCTTAAACAAGAATGATTTGGAAAAAGTTACAGTACAAAGTGTTGGATTTAACGTTAACTTTGCTTTTTTTTTCAAACAAAACCAAGCGAGGCAGCGAGGCACGCAAACAATTATCTCAAATTACATATGAGTCTATAATTGTAAATTAATTTACATTTATTTCTAAATTGGTTAAAATTTTCATACTATTTACTATTTTACATCTGACTAAGTCATTCGTCGCTTCTAACATTGGAATAGACACTGGGAATGAATTGAATAAGTATACAACATTACATTTTCTAACAAAAAAATGTATTAAACATTTTCATTAATTAAAAAATATATTTGAAAATTTTAAATAAATCATTTTGGTGTTATGAAAATACAGATAAAATGTTACATAAATTAGTTTAGAAAATGATTAATACATTTGATTGAATTCTGTACTTCTTCTAAGTCAAATAGTTTCTACATCAAGTTTACAGACATTACGACAAGGTTACAGACAAATTATAACACTATAGTTATATGGGAACACACCTTTAGTTATACACTGCCACCACACTATGGCACAGATCTCATTAAATAAACATAAAATTAAATAACTCTATTTATGTACTGACAATATGTACTGCAAATGAACATAATAATGTACCAACAAAATATTAAAAGTTAAATGCTTTACACCAACTGCCTGAGCTTCCACGCGAAACTTTAACTTGAAATTATAAGCATCACAAAATATCGAGAAGAAACATTTCGACAAAAAGAGATTCAGAAAAAACCTAACACTCTCGTACAAACTTAAAATAATATTTACAAAGCGCTCAAAATCGTACAAACAAATTCATAGAATCATACGGAAACATTCAAAATGAACATTAGTAAGATAGTTGTTCAGTGCATGGAGTTAGTAAAGAACTAGGTCACATCCAGTGTGGCTAATCACAAGAGAGCGGTCGGATAGATTAAATACCCATAGTTAAATACAAGACATTTTAATACAACTTTACATCTAACACCTACGTTTACATATTCTGGATTAAGATTTTTTCGATAAATAAGTAAACATAAATCGATTTATTATATTTACAAGCAGATAACACGATCCGTACTTAACAATAAAGCGTTTTAAATAATAACACACTGAGAATTGACGTAAAGGCGTTTTTGCTACACTTATGGCAAGCCAGCCGGAGCGATCGAGGGCTACAAAAACTGTTGACTACCGACCAGATGTTGCCTGGCTCGTACGCAGCTCGAAGACGACGCGTCGCATCGCTTCGCGTCCAGCACCAAAGTTCAGCGGTGGTCTTTCGGAAGACTCGTGACCGGTGATTACTATTTGCTCTCTCCACAGAAACCTTTTTCCTTTTAGAGCACGAGTCCGACTGGCACAAGAGCAAACGCCACGATGTTGCACGACCTTAAGGAATTTCACAGCTCCGGACGTCTCGGGCTCTTTTCCCCGTTCGAATGTTTGCTCTCTCGCTTCAGCTACCATTCATGCGGCGTTTGAAACGCCGCGGCCACCGCGGCCGAGCTAACCTAACGCTATCCAGTCCACGTCACTGTAATAATACTGCGATTGACTAATACTCTGTCCACGCACAATGTCCATCGACAGCTGGCAACGGAACGCGCGAAGCGTTGAAGCGTAATTTGCTGCTAATAAAACGGTTGGGATCTACGTGCCGTCGCAGTTCCTCCGCCTCTGATGCCTGCCATGGTGGTGGCGGACGCCGTGGCAGGGGGGCTTGATGGAGTTCTGCGAGGGGGGTCGGAGCCTACGCTGGGGGTAGGTGCGCCACTTGGGCAGGTCTCCAGCGAGCATGGTGTTGTGCCTGTTGATGTCGAAGTCGTGGGCCTCCTTCATGAATGAGAAGCACTTGTGAAGCCGCTCGGAGATGCGGCTCTTTCCTCGCCGCAGCTGTACGCCGCGCCGGTTGAACCCGATGTAGCGGTCTTCGTTCTTCACCAGGTGGTACCTGTTGTAGCCTGTGTCCACAAACTCCTCTTTGAACAGGCAGTTGGGTTGTCGCTCCGCTTGGAATCGTGTCTGTGGACAACCAATACAAATACTAAGCAATTGTATAACGTAAGTAAATAAAAATCAACTTATTCACGTAAGATATAGTACATCAATGAACAGGTATCTTCTGGCTTACTGGCTTCAAGCGTGTTATATCGTCGCTTAATATCAGGTGAGATAGAGGTCAAACGCAAGCCCATTTGCCATGATGAAGAAAAATATCGTTACAAAAATGGACCTTAATCTTGATAAAATAAGATCAATAACTCACCAGCCGCCTGCCGACCAGTCGCGAACGGTTGAAGCAGAGGTACATGTCCTGAACGGGTGAGTGGATGAGCAGGTCCAGGCTGAAGCCGCGCGTACTGATGGTGAGATTCGCTGAAACAAGGAAAATTATTATTATTAGAGAACTGTTTTCCAATGTTTATTGAATAAGGTACCTAAACAACATAAAATATATGTTTGTTTCGATCATTAAACCAACTGGCGTAACTCTCAACATTTTTTTTATTATATAGCTTATTAGCTTGGCATTAATTTTTTCCACAAGCTTGAATTACAATGCAGAAAGAGCACGCAGGCTTCATTATGGATGAAGACTAATTAGGGTTCCGTATGTTTTTTTATTTTAGAATCATTTTAGTAGGTTAGGTACAATATTATGTTATAATGTAATCCATGTCCACAAAATAAAAAGTAGAACTGCACCAAAATAGACGAGATACTCAATTAAATGAAAGTAAAACCATGCACTGTAGTCCATCCAATGTAGAGGACATGAGCGTATTTAGGCTATTGAACGATGAATTTAGTCCTTCATCTCATTTATAAATCTTACACAAGATAAATATCTAATTCCTTTTCCATAATTTCATGTGTCATCCGAAACTTTCTACAGACCAATGTTAAAACACATATTAATTGACCCATAACATTATTAACAAATAGATACGTAAATATTTAAGGTATTCTCCACTTTTATTTCATGAATAATTACAACGCCCCAGGTGCATAATATTCGATTCGAATCAACGCAGCGGGCTTTGGACACATAATAAATTCAATTTTTATATATAAAAATATTTCAGAGAAAACACGTGGCATACACTACACGTAGTATGGATACTACGTTCAAAGAAAACGGATCGAATATAGGATATGCACTATTATATTAATTGTTTACAGTGTGTACGTTGGACAAACAAGAATATAAAAAAATGCTTTATAAAAGCGATAAACCGACTTCAGTGACAAATTACTGAACCGATTTTGATGAAATTTCTATGGGACCAATCTGAAATTACACCCTTTCAAATAAAAAATGAATTTTCTAAATCGGTTTAAAATTATGGAGATCTGATGAAACAAATATAAAAAAATGCCCAAGAAATACACCTTCTCCTTTTTCGGAAGTCGGTTAAAAAAAGATTGCTTATAGCGATAAGACCGTATTACCATAATATGTCAATTATTCCGATTTTCATTGTACATAGTATGACTTTTCATATATTGGTACCTATGTAATAAAGAGTTATTGTATTGTAGTAGGTTCTCACTTTCACAACTTCTAGTGTTATGTAAGTACAACAATAAGGCGGCATGTATGGCAAGTATAATAGGTAGTACGCTGAGAGAAGTACCTTTGCCAAGGAGAGACGATGCGCCATGGTTTTTTTACATGTTCTTGAAAACAATAATTCATATCGATTCGTTTTCCTAAGTTATTAGCGAATCGCTCATTCACATGCCATCAAGTCTAAAGACAATTCAATTTATACGTCCCCAATTTCGTCTATGGTAAACTATAGTTAGACTATTCCACTGTGGATCTTCTAGCACGGCAACGATTCATTATAAACAATGTAGATTCTACGATGGAACCTATGGACGTAGGTTGTGGGATGTAAATGGGGGCGTTGACAGCAATTCCGCTTGCAACAATTCTAGTTGTACATAGATATTGCCCGCTTCGCTGTGGCGGTCAATGTGGCAAAGATTAGCTGGGTTCATACTGCTTCTATAGTGTGCACATAGCAAGCCGCGTAAGGTGCGACATACTAGTCATTAATGACATCAGAACGCCAATAAAGTACAAAAAGAAAATGTCGATAAACATTAATCTGTGGAGAGGTTGGATATTCAATACTTTTTAGTTAGTGAAGATTCACATGGCGTTGCTTTTTTTTTATGTTATTTGGTAATGGGACGAGCTGGTCGTTTGCCTGATGGTAAGCATATAGCCGGCCCATAACAATTACAGTGCCACCCAGAACTTTGAAACACAAAGGCCTGCGCGGCACTGCAGTGCGCTCGTTACCCTGAGACATTAGGTATTAAGTCTCATAAGCCCAGTAATTTCACTGGCTACTCTGCTCATCAAACCGGAACACAGTAATGCTTGCACACTACTGCTTGGCGGCAGACTTCACGAGCAAAGCGGTGGTAACAACCCAGACGGACACTAGTAGAAGAGTTTTTGGGGTTATTTTAGTAGCAGGCTTAGTTCGCTTAGTTAGCGTTTATTTAGCTTCAGTTAGTGTTTATTTAGTGAGTAGTTAATAAATGTTTCAGGTTTGTATGGATATTATACTTAATTAAAAAAACAAACATTGGTAATTTTCCGGTGATAAAGCTATAACACAATGTATATTGTTAATGAATAATTAAATAAAATATAAATATGAAACTTGTGTGTATAGGTACTGTCAGTAATTAAAAAAAACTCAATCACAATCCTAATTTTATTGTATCTTTTCATAAATTCCAAAACATAGTCAAAACATGCGTCAAAACAAATAAAAATAGCACCGTGTAATCTAACCAAATAGAAAAAAAAAACAACTAGTGGAAGAAGAAAGTTGTTATACGTAGCTCGAGCCAGAATCCATAAAAAGAATTAACCAAAATAAAAGTACAGTCGGCGACATTAGTTGCCCGACAGTATGACGAGCTAAGTTTCCCAATAGCTATAATCTTGGAGTTTTCAAGACGAGACTGAATAAATTTCTTCTAGATAAACTAACACGTGGACCGCATCGTTGCTTAACATACGGGAGATGGAGATCGCGTTCAAACGTTCATCTATTTAAAATAAAATAGTTATTTTTCCATCGAATCTAAGTTTCAATTTTATATTAACTATTTTCAAATTTTCAAAAAACAAAGTTTGAAAACTATGCTTAGCTGTTTTTTTGTTGACAGTACCGTATCTTTCGAACGCAATGAACACCGGCGATGTCATTTCAATTAACTTAGGGAATCAGATTTAATACATTTGGAGCACACTCGAACGTATAGGTACTCGTAGTTCCCTGGAGTCGTCGGGTGGAATTCATAAGGTAGTAAAATTAAAAAAGATTAAGAGGTGTGGACAATTTTGTAGTGAAATCGATCGTGGAGGTTGAAATATAAATTACAGATAGAGCTCAGACTTTCCTTCCTAGTCTTTTTTCAACCTTATCACATAATTATTCCTTTAGATTAGGTAGACCGGCGCTCAATAAAAATATTATTAGAACTTCTTTTCTAATAGGGATGTTGCATGAAAAACAAATTACATAATTACTGTTATTATACAAGTTTGATGTTCTGAAACTTGTATAATAACAGTAATTGTATAATAAACTTAATAAACTTGTATAATAATAGTAACATTAACAATAAAAAAGAAATTCACAAAATATATATAATTTCCACAAAGATACTACATCAAAAAATTTTAACTTTGAAACACAAAGGTCTGCGTGGCACTGCAGTGCGCTCGTTACCAGAAGCCCAGTAATTTCACTGGCTACTCTGCTCATCAAACCGTAACACAGTAATTCATGGACATTACTGCTTGGTGGCAGACTTAACGAGCAAAGTGGTGGTACCAACCCAGACGGACACTCGCAGAAGAGTTACTCCTACCACCTAGTAATATTTCTCCACCAATTGTCAACCGTTTGTTTTGAGTAGGGCATGTAACAAGGGTGGTCCTTTTTTAAATTTGACTTAAAAATACCACCCCTAATGGTGGAAGCATGGGGATTAAATTTGAAATATCGCGATATTTTTGTTGTAGCCGGATCCCGCTTTTTAAAAAGCCACTTATTATTTTTTACTATTTTTATAGAGGTAGAGCGTTTTTGAACGAGTTTGTAATTTAATTATTAAAAATTACGATAGTTTACTTTCATCATATAACATTTTGAAAGCATTTTGGGAACGGGGTTTCTGGTACCATTCTAAGTTACACTCACAGGAACTAAATTATAAAAAAATACTCACAAGATACTTATTATACCAACTTATACCAACATTTATAAAATAAGTAGTTTAATTAAAAAGTTCATCCTTTTTGGAATGTGGTAAAAATAACACATTCCACAACACCATTCAACAGTTTCACAAAAAAAAACGTATAAAGAGTTACTCTATAAATTAAAATAAACATAAAACTGATTTAAAAAACGCTCTATAAAGTAAAATAAAGACAAAACTGATTTAAAAACGATGCTAAAGTTTTATTTATGTATTTTTTTTTTTCATTCTAAACAAATAGAAACATTCGTCGGTCTCACAAAATCTAATTTGTATTTTATATTTAGGGTCTTACTGATTTGTCAATGTTACCCTCAATCGAATGATACAAATCATTGCGTAACTATTCAACCGTCATACAGTGTTTATTAGTAAGGCTGTAAGTCTAAAGAATAGGCAAAGGCAGATGAAAGAAAGATGATAAAAGAAAGATGCTTTAGACTATAACAATACTATAATGTAGCCGGTTTACTAACCAAAGTTACCCGAAAAAAAAGAATGTCGAAAGAAAGTGAAATGTTCACGGCGGCGTAACTTCAAAAGCGTGTTTGCTTTGGCGACTCGTGATTATGTTGTCTTGACAAAATTAGCCTGCGTCTATTACGGAGTTGGGCAATGTTTACATGCTTCGTTAGTTTCGAAAGAAAATTCTTCGAGTAACCGTAGTCGATTGGACGTTAGACAAGTGGAATTCTGTGGGTTCGAGCGGACCTTTAACATGATCATCTACGTTAAAGATCAGGAGTGCATGTACTTGTGTAAATTTATTTGAAAATGTTAAACACATTTGAGTATCAATTATTATGGAATACAAATATTTATAATTTTTTGAAATATTTATATTTATTTTCTAACTTTAACAATTATTCATATTTATGTGTAGTTCGCTATTTCTTAAAAATTCTCGGAAGTCGGCCTGTATCAGTGAAATTACTTTAATACCTAATGTCTCAGGGTAAATCGCGCACTGCAGTGCCGAGCACGCCTTTAAGTTTCAAAGTTCAGAGTGGCAATGCAATTGTTATGGGTTGGCGTTATGCTTACCTGATGGTAAGACTATCTCGTCTGTTATCCAATAGTATAAAAAGGTCTGTTACTTGTTCTAAAATTATAAAGCTTAAGCCTTGTGGTGTCTCACAAATCACAATGAAAAAATATTGAATACGTAGGAGAGAGCAATCGTAGTCCGTCGACTTATATCGGTCAATGACTTGCTATCGCTACGCGTGATAACGTTGCAACCACGAGTCAGAAATCATCGATAGCAATCTTTGTACTTATTACCTGAATTTTCTCAATAACTCTCTGCGACAGTCTGATACAGAATTGCTTGCATTGTAAAAATAAATGCATGTTTTTAAAATAAATTATTTTATCTTCTCTTTGCGAAGATAAAGTTGCCAAGTGTTTGAGATAGGTAGTTGATAAATGGTATTTTAGGATGAAATGAACAAAACCATACATTTATTATTTTCAGTTTTACAATTTAATTTTTCTACCAGCTATAGAACTACTATCTATATTCCGTCAGGTGATACGCATTATAATGGTGCCATAGCGTTTTTCACGTAAGTCAAGTTGCGCGTAAACTATCGCGCGATTGTATTATACTAATAATATTATATTATACGAAATTATGCAAACGCGCGTTTTGTGTCTGTAGTCTAACTCAATTCTGCTGTGACATTTATAATCACTTTAGACGTTTATCTTTAAACACTGTCTATCTAAACAGGCGTCTAAATGTGGTATCTCGGTTAAGGTTTAAAATTGGTCTTAAAATCTGAACTGACGTCGATAAAAGTATTGCGATATATGAAATTTCATCCCCTGTTTTTCCACCTTTCGGGGGAGTTTAATAGACTTTCAAACAAAAAAAAAAACAAAATCAGTCCAGAATTGACGGAGAAATCGGTGAACATACATAAAAAAACATACGTGGAACATAGAACCTCCTCCCTGTTTTGAAATCGATTAAACAATTAAACATGTAATCAAACACAAAAGAACGAAAAGGTGCTTGATATTGTGAATTAAGCAATTGAGCTGTGTTTATCGGTTTTGTTCATATCTATGTCTTGTCATAATTTATAGCTATATGATTGCTTGATCGGCGTAATCCTTGTATTATATTTTGTTGTCTACCTATTAGTACCGGTTTTGTTATTCCTATATCATTAAAAAATACTTGATTAATAAAATATGGAGCGCAGATTTAGTTGATTAATTATTATTTTTCCATTTTTACTTTGAACAAGGTGAAAAAATGTAGTGTAAAAAAATCTTTTTATTCAAACACAAGATTATTAAGAAGTAAGTGTAAAATGGACGGTCTTATAACGATCTCTTCCAGACGACTTTAACGCTGAAGTAAAAACTATTAAAAAAGAATAGTGTGGTAGATAAAGTGAAAGCCTGTTATCCAATCAAAATTTGGAGAATAGAGCAAAGTGTACTGACTTATCTCCACAATTGGAATGTTTATATCTTTATTTATATAGGTATATTATATGCTTGCGTTTGACCACTATCTCACCCGGTGGTAAGTGACGATGCGAGGATGTAGCACGCTTACCCAGAAGATACCTGTTCACTCGTGACTTAAAGAAACCCAGGTTATAACGATCAGGAAACACAGACTTGGGCAAAGAGTTCCACTCCTTAGCGGTACGCCAAATATATCTTCTTTGATGCGACTTTAAAACACATTTATCTTCGTAAATATTCTTAAAATGCCGCAGTCTGCATGTCTCGAACATGTAAAGAGTAAAAATTAAACATTTTTATCAGTAACCTTGCGGGTTTAATGAACGTACAAACATTCGCATAGTTTTTACGTAATTTTCACGACCTGATAAAACTCGATCTCACTAGATTAGTTTTTCGTAAACATACACGTGGGTGATAGATTTAGGGCGCTTAGTGCTATTTAGTTTTGCGATAAGATTATTTGTTGTGTCAATGTCTATTCATACCACCTATTTATATTTGTTAGAGTAGGTTGTTAAACTTCCTTAACACGATAAATTTAAATCATCGCATAATATTAAAATTATTGAAATTTGAGTCTATGAATATCTGCAATAGCAGAGGCGTTATCAACAAGTTGCCTTCCCTTGTCTGAGAGGAATCTCTTTAGCCTTAAAACATCTTTTTTCTTTAAAATTATCAACTTTGGTGATAAAATATTTTTAATTTCATAAGTAGCATTCAATATTTAAATAAAATGACCTGATGGAGGTTCGTTCAGTACTTCGGGGGCTAGAATCTTACAAGGAGCTTGATTATTGGTGAAGGAAAACATTGTGATGAATATGGTAGAGTAATTCCTTTCCAAAAGACACATTTTTTGTCAAACGTAAACTACTTTATTAGTGTAAGCAGAATAATAAAGAAAAGTAATCACAGAAATTATGAAAACATTTGAATTGTGTGTATAAAAGTACTCGTCACAACACTCATAAACGAATTACAGCATAGATAACGGAAAATCCTCACAGACTAAGTACATCGCAGATACGACAGTTCTTTGAAGTCTTTAATCCGGGACAAACGCGTGTAACGTCCTAAATCCCGGATTATACTGCGGTAGGTTGTTGTCGGGATTCCTGGGAATTCTGCTTCGCTTCCTTAGTAGCTGGTTTGGTTTCGTTGTCACAAACGATACGACAATTATTTTGAAACGTAATTTTTAGCAAGTTTTTTTATGTTTTGATGTAACGTGACGATCGAGTCGCTTACCTGATGATAAACATAGCGTCTATCCGAAATAATTCCGAATTTAATAAATCCGAAACAAAAGCTTGCGTGGCACAGCAGTGTGTTCGATACTCAGATACCTTCGGGTATGTTTATAGGTTGTTTTATGTCTTCTTCGCTTTATAAAATTGATTTATTTGAATCGTTCCCAGCAATTCCTAGGGATGGTAATGATTGAACTTGGTCAAGACCTAATAAAAAATTTACTCTGACTAAGAGTCAGGACAGAAATGGATTTTTTTCTGTTTTTTTTTTATGAAAAAGTTTTGTATGTACTGTTGTACACGTAATACAATGGAAACAATACCACGACTAGCGCCTCCCGGGCGACAGGATATACCGACAAATTCAACTGTAAACATGGATTTACTACTGAAACCCTTTAATCGCCGCCTATCTTAATCTAAGATAACTTTATACGGTAAACTCACTTTTCCGAGATTTGCGGAGCTTTTCTACAAAATGAGATTTACTTATTCATAGAATTGACGGTGGTAAGTTTTTACAATTTAATATAGGTATAAACGAATCAACTTATGTTGGATAGTCGTGATTATTTTCAAACCCGCCTACTTTTACTTATAGTACGAATTTCGAATTTGCATGAATGGTTAATTTGAACTAAATGATAATTTGTACAAATTGCGAATTGCACAAACTGCGAATTGGGCGAACTGCAAATGCGACGAATTGACAAGTTTACAAATTCAGAAAATGTACCAACTGCTCACTCCTTTTATAAGATATCCAATTAGATGCACAATGTGTTCTATATGTGTTGCCAATGATTTGAAGCGTTTTTAGTACCTAATTATGTCTGATTATTGTATGGTTACTGTTGCTTTAAATCTTTCAGGTAGGGCACTATAATTTAAAAAAGGCGGTGGTACTGTCAGGAGACTGACCTGCTTGCCTCAATACTATTTTTTGTACTATTGATAACGAGACGCGCGGGTTGTTTGCCTGGTATATATAACAATTGCAGTGCCACCCACAACTTTGAAACTCAAACGCTTGCGTGGCACTGCAGTGAACATGAAAATACAAAAAAAAGTACTCCAGATTTATTATAGATTTATTTATCCTATAATATACCCGTATATTATAGGATAAAAAAATCGTTTGTTAAAATGTTTGTAAAAATAACCGAGACAAAAACAAAAAAAAAAAATTTAAAATGTTTTCATGCCCGTGTAAACAATAATCATATTATACACTGGCAATAAGTGATTTCACGGACATCGGAAAACTTCGGGCAAAACTACGAGATGTAGTACGGAACCTAATCAAACCTACTAATGAATTAATTACGTATTACAATCTATTGCGCTTCCTGAACCTTAAATTTACATAATTTGATTCATTCATATTAAGATCACAAGAACATAATTTATGAATCATAAACGTTAAATGACATAATTAATTTCGAATAACGCCTTCTTAATTAGTACTCGCCTCGAACTATGAATATTATTGCCCGTGTTGTCTACTTATATCTTGTTTGAATTCCTCCGCAAAGCCTTCGGACGTCTTTTCCTTATCAACCATTCTTTTGCACGTACTTACTGACGTCACGATGCATCATCTGCTTAAGAATTCTAACATCTTAAACGCGCCTTCTATAGTTTTGCCTTCTTTAATCGGAAAATAGATTTTCTTTGTTTTACTTCATAAATGACAACCGATCTCAGAAAAGCTTTTATGGTTTCAATTAAATTATTATTCTATTTAGTTGATACGATCTTCATAGAAATCTAATTTTCATATATATTTTAACTTTCCTAGAAAGTGTCCATGTTATATAAAACTAAGCAATTCAATGAAAATAGAATGGATTTGATTTTATCATGATTATCGATCTCGTTTTCAGACACCCACTTGATAATGAATTCAATAAAAAGAAACTCGGTCAGGGCTACTTTCATATCATATTTAAAGGTGTTTATCACAAACAAAAAAAACGTGATTATATCCATTTTTATATTTATAATTCTGAGTGATGAATTGTAATATTTATAATGATAATTTGTACAATAACTATAGATATTTGATATTTCAAAAACTAACACATTAAATCAATTTTTAAAAAGGTGCTTAATTCTCCCTCTTTATATTTTAGACAAATCGGCCATGGAAAAATTGTTATTGACAGGTGACCAGAAGGACATCTAAAAAAATAAATAAAATCGCGTAAAAAAAAAAAGTATTTAACACGACCCAGGCGCATACCTATACTAAATGTCACTCAATAATGTCAAGTATCTATGCTATAATGTTAATGATATTAAAATTACTTTATCTCAGCAGGATTGCATACCCACTGACACAAAATACATAATAGTACAATTACCACTGATTCAATTCAATCTAATCGCATCCTAGACTATCAATACATTACAGAAGCTTAGGGTCTAACTACACCAGCGTTTATCGCGTCAGGTAAAAATAAAAAAGATTGGGGCGTATTATTTATAGCAGCTAAATAACTTCACTTAAAAATCAGCAATTAATTAATTAGTCAATTAATAATCAGTAATTAATTTTAGCAAAATCAGATGAGCTTCTGGCACTGGATAAAATATATGTCATTATTAATCTTGTTGTGATCAAAATAAATTTTTAACAAATTTACTCGATCAAAAAAAATGTCAAAGTTAACTCTAAAAATAAGTTTGCAATGAAATATCTGTTATTTATAAATGTATGCTAGCTTCTGCCCGCGGTTTTTACCCGCGTTCCCACAGGAACCGTGCTTTTTCCGAGATAAAAAGTAGCCTATGTTACTCTTCGATCCATAAACTATATACCTAGCTTTTATGAACATAGCTTCTACATAAACACTACGGCTAACTACATATCCTTACATACTATAATAAATGCAATAAATGCGAAAGTGTATTTGGTTTGTTGTTTTGTTGGTCAGTTGATTTGTCCCTCTTCCAAGCAGCAACGGAGCAACGAATCGTCGTGATTTTTTTTAGATTTATTTTATGAACCGGAGAGTAACAGAGGCTACTTTTTATCCCGGAAAAAATCAAGGTGACACAGCACAACATATAAGTACCTATTACGTACTTAATATATTGGAACTAACATTATTCCTTCGAATTTGGTAGTGTTCATAGTTACAGTAGCTAGATGACAGTTACCAGTTAAACCACTCGTCATTCCGTCATTTTTTTAAACTTTCTCAATTATTTACTAATTGTTATTGAGATTGAGCACCCATCGTTGGGTACTCCTCGCACAATAATAACCTTTTTTTTATGTTATTTGGTAACGAGACGAGCTCGTCATTTGCCTGATGGTAAGCATAACGCCGGCCCATAACAATGGCAGTGCCACCGAGAACTTTGAAACACAAAGGCCTGCGCGGCACTGCAGTGCGCTCGTTACTCTGGGACATTAGGTATTAAGTCTCATAAGCCCAGTAATTTCACTGGATACTCTGCTCATGAAACCGGAACACAGTAATGCTTGCACACTACTGCTTGGCGGCAGACTGCACGAGCAAAGCGGTGGTAACAACCCAGACGGACACTCGCAGAAGAGTTTTTGGGGTTATTTTAGTAGCAGGCTTATATCAAATCACGGTAAATATTCCGTTACAATGTATGAATTTCAGTTTAAAGATACCAAGTTAATGACTATGTTTTACCATTATTAGATGCCACTACTACCAGGTAAGTACTTGACATATTTTCTACATGAGGATTATAGATCGTAGCCTAGATGAGCCTTAGAAAATTCCTTACCATCATATAGCTTTGCATCACGAAGTTATCGTGCACTGAAACCTCAAGCATATTGAACAATTTCAACCTCATCGCAAATTATTAAATCATCTGAATTTCTTCGGACTAAATAAATAAAAGCTAATAATAAAGATGACCTAAAAATTTGTAGTTGAATGAAGGTATGCAGCAATTGAAACATAGTATGCAAATCACAGCATCTGCATCTAACACGAATTACTTAATTTACTCAACCTTGACATAAAGGCCACGGCAATCACGGTAATAAAAAAATATTTTTGAATCTTGGAAAGGAAAAAACTGTGGATCGGGTTCAAATCTGCGACCTCTGCCACGTAGCATCCGCTCTGACCACTGAAGTTGAATCTCTTCGTTGCAAACAAAATTCATATAAGATAGATAAACACTTTACTTTACATACCGACCGACATACTGTACATATGCTTTACTGTAGATACAAAATAAACATAAAAATATTACAATTACTGCTACATTAATAAGTACAAGCAAAAGTTGTCTAATAGAAATCGCACAGTGTACTAAAATTTATTTTCTATGATATAACCTAGTATTCCCATGAAAAACTCACAGTGAAAAGTCTTTATGGAAATACTAGATTGAGTTCTAGGGACCTTAAAATATGGTTATTAGGAGCATCTGCGGGTGTCCCCATATAGCGTACCTAACATCTGTTTGGACAGATTTATTATTCTGTACATAGATCTAGAAAGAATATTTCGATGATCAGAATAATGAGTAACTAGAAGCGGGTTCGCATCCCATTGGCATTGAAATTTTTGAGAGGTATTCATATTTACTTAAGAATATTTTAAATTAAGACGTAGAAGTAAAACCTACTAATTCTAAAGGTTAGAGATAGCACTTTGCTCATATATTCTGACCCAAAGAAAGGTGCGCAACCTTTTAAGAACTTTGGTTTGAAGGGCAAAATGGGCAAAGTATTTAATGATATGCACGTATGATTTTTGAAGGTGATAAGCGCGATGCATTATCACGAACGGCTTCGTTATTCAGTAACTCCAATTAGCACTGCAATTATAGTGAGGTGTGACGCCTACCAACAATTAGTGAAAAACCTGCTAATATCGTCACTTATACAAAACAAAATGACTAACCCTTTAAATAATAATCACAGGAGGTACTGATGCTTCGGTTTGATGATTGATTACAAACTTCAGAATACACGTTAGTCTAACATCGCCCTAAGATAAGTGCATACTTATATCAGGTTACAGTCAAGTCAGACTAGATTATGTGACCACAAACACTGCGCGGCATTGACACTAATAATGCGAGATTCGCTTATAAATATAAGACTTATCAATATTTGCGTGGAATTACGTGAAAAATTGCCAATCGATTATTCGCTTATTCCAAGTCAAGTGGTTATACCTAAGGAGGTTGCATTACGCAACACCGATGATTGTTACTAAAAATATTATTTGAATGGGCTTTAGTATAAAATCGAGTCGTCTATTTAGCTTTAGAATTTTTCTTCTCTCGTTTTTTTGTATATTTTAAGACCATATTCGCATCCTAAGAAAATTCATAATGTTCATGTTCATGAAACATGCTACTCCTTATTTTCTTGTAGTCGTAAGTAACTTATTGTAAAATTCTTAGTATTTAAGTATCTGATTTAATTTGATTGTATGTTATCTTCTGTTTAAATGTGTACCGGATTAATGTTTTTTTTTTCTATTTTAGTTCAGCCCTGTTCTGCCCAATTCTTAAGCCATTAGTAGGCTTCTGACTGACAACTTAGCCCGTCCTCTGAAGAACGGCAGTGCCCAGTTATACATACCTCATACGGTCACCCATCCAAATACTGACCACAACCAATGTAGCTTAACTTTATTTATTTATTTATTTTTATTGCATACATACATTCAACTTATACATTTAAGAGTAAACATATACACCCTGTATCCAGTAGTTAAGAACGGGCTACTGTTTGAGCACTGCGTGTATATTATATACTTAAAGGCTTAACGTATTTTACAGAACAATAGGGAATTATTTAAATTTTGTGCTAAACATATAACCAAGTATCGGCTTTGTCAAATCAGTTGCATTTTCTTCTTGGATGTCGCAACTACATCGTTGTAAGACCTAATCCCTGGCGCTAATCTCAAGTTTAGTAAATACCTGACATTCCGATGACACTATCTGTCTATGACTAACGATAAGAACCTACAAATCTAGACATAACGGGAGTAGGTAAAACCGAAAGTGTGTCAGTATTGCGAACTGTAATTTTGCAATAATTTTCACTATAGAATAGTCCTTATTGCTGTCACAATAAGAGTTGTAGAAAACTGTTGTTATCAGATAATATATTGTCACCTTAAAATCAGGTCAAACGCAAACTTTGATAAATACTGTTACAGACATCTTGATGTTTTGTGATAGTCGGAATGTATTGGAAATATTGGAATAGGTACTTGACACGTCAGTGAGGGGAAAGCCATGTTTGACCAGCTTTGACAGTAGGGCTTATAGATCTAAGTAAACTCTTTAGACTTTAGCCTAATTTTGCAGCCATTTTTGTAAACTCCTTTCACTATCTAGGTAGGTAAGTAGTATTTTTAGTTTCTTCCAAAATCACCTAATTGAAAATAATACCTTGTGTATTTGCCATATTGTCGATTTTAACAGACACTTACTCCTCACGATTTTAAATCCCCGATTAAGAGTGAGTATGGTGAATCCGTACATATATACTATATAACTTGGTAAAATTCATTGGGACTCAAACTTTTTTCATACTATTGAGTAACAAGACGAGTGGGTCGTTTGCCAGATGGTAAGTATAACCTAAGCCCACTGCCACTCAGAACCTTAAAGACCTGCGCGGCACTGCAGTGCGCTCGTTACCCTAAGACATAAGATATTAACTCTCATAAACCTAGTAATTTCACTGACTACTTAGTCATCAAATTGGAACACGGTAATGCTTACTGCTTGACCGCAGACAACACGAGCAAAGCGATGGTACCTATCCATTTATGGACACTCGCAGAAGAGCTAGTTAGTCCTACCACCTAGTCCTTCAGTTCACACACTCGCTATCTTGAACTTTATGATTAAAATCTTCTAATCAACCAAAAAAATCACATACAGTTGTAACACAACACTCAACTTTCGTTAACCGCGACGTTTTTATAACAATACAATGTTAAATATTTACAAAACGTTACAGTATTTTTTTTATTCGTATCAACAACGGAATAATACCGGACCACCCAGCGCGTTATAACACATGTTAAAATAATAGCAATTTAATAGATAAAATATTATTATAATAGTAGTTATGATAATTCACACATATGAAAATCACATCAACTTTGTTAATTGAAATACGTAATAAAATAGTGATAAAATAACGAGATTTCAAGGTTTTTAACAATTTCGGGTTAACGGAAGGAATGGATGACATTTCTCGTTGACATATCCACGTTCTGTTCCACAAAAAAGTGTACATAATTCTAGTTTTTTTAAATGGTCTTTGTTTTTTTTTTGTGTCGGACAAACGTTTTATTTTACCTCAGCTACCGTTACAAAAGCAAAGAGTGAACCACAAAGCATTCAGCAAGTCACGCTACTTATCCCCTAATTAAACAAAACACTATCGCAAACTAACAATTCGTTTCTAACAAAGCATTCAAAACCGCATTTTGTTGCAGCTTGAAAAACAATGTGCCACCTCAAAAAGTTATATCAACAACTCTAAAAAGGTACATCTTGACACAAAAAAGCTCTCTACACCCGGCAACAATTGACCCGATTCAAAGAAATCGATTCGAAAAACTATCGAATTAAAACAGAAACATTATCGAAATTGTTTGGAAATCGCTCAGTTTATCGATGCTCACAAATTGCTTCATTAATTTCTTATTAGATTAAACGTAACATAATGACCGTGCTTGCGTGTGGCACAGTCGTTTTTTGCCAAATGTACCTTATGAACCTACATTATGGTGTTTTGGAGGTATAACAACTTAATTTAGGAAGGCGCCGTACCGCCTACGTCGATTGATTTCTTATAATTTTCTTGCCGCGCGCATCCGCTTTCGATGGATGGTCGCAAAAAATTAAACTGGCCGGCAACACTCGAGAGCTTCTATTTTTAAACTTTATAATTCAAATTAAGAATGCTTTCAGGTTTTGTGATATTTATTTGTTTGAATCTGGCACACTAGAGAAATTAAAAAAAGAACTATTTTTTTTATTGGAGAAGACTATAGAATAATTATTCTATTTCATTTTTCTTAGACATAAATGCAACAATAATGTGATTTATTCTAACTTTTTCTACTAAGGTGATTAATTATTTCTGTTATCAGCTTTTAAAAATCTAATTTTAATTAAAAAGCGTCACATATTTCACGCATTATTCGGCGGTAGGCGGTGCAACAATTCCGAAGTAATGCTAACAGTCAAAAGTATCTTGAGCCGTACATCATTAGTATTTCCTTACGGAAGAGATTAAGATTAGAGATCTTGTGAGACTGGCGATAAAATATTAAATCGTTAAATATAATATTGGCTCTGTGATTTCTTTTATTGCCTCACAACGAACGCGTGTGTTAACACAGGTCAAGTGATTATTTTTTACCCTGGCAACAAATAAATGTTTAATCTCACGCAATTATTGTTCATATTAAATTAATGGCTTTCCGTTCTGGATTAATTTATTGGTGTGTTGTAATAAATTTCGAACTAATTTATTATATTAGGTATTTTATGACAAGAATGTGTAAATATGTTACACATTCTTGTCGATTTTTTTAAATTATTGATGGCATAGGATTGTTCACAGCTCACTATAAAACCTACTACGCTCCTATAGATGCATCAAGATGTTACCTTTCACTGAAAGTTCAAGATTATTGTAGGATTCGAACCTTCGACCTACAGATCGGCGCTCCAGTTCACTACCACTGAGCCACCATCGCTTGCATATACACAAACTAAAAACATTTGAGTTAAATAATTGTTTAAATAAATAAATGTTACACACTCATATACTAGGATTCCTTGTGATGCAGGTGACAATAGATACACAATACAAACATCCAAGAAACAACTTTATTAATCTCGACAAACTTAATGCTTACTAAGTACACAAAGTTTGCCCTGGCTGACTCGAGGCCTCTCACTTCTCTCTCTCTTTCTCTCTCTCGGGCTACCACCAACCTAGCCACAGACCCACTGTTGGTTAATTTTCAGCTAAAATTAATATGATATGTACCTAATTGGTAATTAGTATATTAATAAATAATAGTAATTAGTAGAGATTTATATAAGTAGCAACTAACCTGAACGTAAGTTCAAAAGTTCATGTCACAATACAAGGTAGTTAAACAACGTCGGCGAACTTAGATCCTTCACTTAACTACCATCTTAATGGAATTAATTATCCAATTAATGATAAACAAATCATGAAGCAAACAGATTCATAATTTAATTATATGTCAAAACGTTGATATGATGCTGACATAGTCTTTATTAGGTCAGTCGTAGTACGTGTCATGCAATATGAACTTCACCACGGGAACAACGATAGAACATCTTAAGTCGTGTCATTTTAGACGATTTCAGCCACTATTGTCATTATAGTACAGTAAATAATCCTTTGCAAACAAAAGTCGCATATGATTATGGATTGGTGAATAAAATAGGCATCTGCTATTGAATTTGTCCTTATTGCGAAGTCTTCAAATTACGACGATTATGCATATCGGCGCTGCAAGTATTTTAAGGAATGTTTTTGTTTTTACTACGGACCTATATCCGCTGTTTACGTTTTTTAGTTTTGCTTTTCTAATCGTTTTCATGTCAATTGCAAAATAAACTCATTTTGTTTTTCAAATGTATATTGGAACAGCACAGCTGTCCATTTTCATAACCACCAGTGACAATTGATACTACTGAAATTGCGTGTCCTTATGAAGGGAGATTTTCCCATAATTCACACCACACTTGGCAGGCGTCTTGATCACAGTAGATTTTGATGTTTGATGAAACTTTTTGAAATCAATGTTTTTTATGTATGGCAATAACGAATAAGGACAACTCTGATTTTAAGGTCGATGGTTCTAATGCCACAGTAATCTAGAACTTTCGATGAAAGGTGGAAGGACATTTCCGTAAGGCAATTGAACTAAAATTATTCTACCACAGATAATACCAACCCAACAAAAGAAAAAAAGGAGAAAGTAATGTTTACACAAAAGCATGACGATTTTGACGCATTACGTGTTATAGTAGCAAATATTGAGTAATCCGGCGGTAATAATAACATTACATGTTCGCGAATACTTACCATTGCTTTCGCTAAGCAGTAACAGAAAAAAAGAAATGCTGTTTGAATCTTGTGTCCGCTAATAGCAAAGTCTTGTTTGAAAAAGGTTGAGTATCCCTTATTTATCGTTCACGTCAATTGTGTGAAGTTTTCGCATTTTTAGCGACACTAAAACCTCAAACAGCCGGTCTGAAGCTATAAATGCTTGCATTGGGTATTTTTAAGGAAAAAAATGGGCGTTTAAATAAGTATTAATTTATAATAATACATACCACACTAAATTGAATTTTTGTTAGCGTCTATTTTGGTATCTAAATGCTTCGATTATACAGTACTGACACTTTTTATGTACGTAATTTGACGACGAATTTTGATTGATATTATATAAAGCAGGATTTTATGATGAAGTTGTGGCACATGGGTTTACTCGCGTGATGACTCTAATTATAGGACCAACGCATTTTTCTGAGAAAAAGTAGCCTATGCCACTCTCTTTGGCCGTGTGGTTCCGGTCTATGAATAAGATCGCCCAAACTCAGGAATGGAATTCTTTACCGGCATCTCTATTTCCTGAATACTATAATTTGGGAGTCTTCGCGACAAGAGTGAACAGGTTACTGGGCTTATGAAACTTAATACCTAATGTCTCAGGGTAACGAGCGCACTGCATTGCCGCGAAGGTCGTTGTATTTCAAAGTTCTGAGTGACACTGCAATTGTTATGGGCGAGCGTTATGATTGACATATATATATAAAAGGCAGCTGAAAAGGCTGCTTGGTCTAACAAATAGAATTAAAAAGCTATCTTTTTTATTTCTATTTGTTAGAGTGAGGTGATTGTCTTAAAACAGTGTTATAATATCTTTAAATTTTGTAGAAATACTCGTCCGTGTACGTTTCATTTATATATTCTTTTCTATAATATATGTTGAAACTTGTAACTAGCCTTCAGCACATGTTATTATTATTATACTTTGTAACTAGCTGTAAGTTTACAGTGAAAAAAAAGTTACATTGAAAAAAGTATTTTAGGTTTCCAACCTCATTTTTCACTTCTTCGCTAAAATGCGCAGTGAGGTGCCTGGCGTGAAGTAGTTCGCATACCTCCGATAGGCCCTCATGTGACCATTCTCCGTTACTGCAGCTCGGACTCTACCAGTTACGAGTTGGACGTTGACCCGTCAAGTATTGACATATTTGTATAGTTTCTCACGTCTAGCTTAGGGTTGGCAACTTTAGAAAAAGAAATCTACAACTAAAATAGTTTTGAGAAAAACTGTAACTAACAACCCTATGGAGTGTATGTGAAATCTGAATAATAGTTTTTTTGTTTAGAGAGCGATGAATAGAAAATGTTAACACCGGTGATGGGCTTATGTTGTTTTTTTAACTATCATATATTATTTAATTAATTTCACGAAGATTAAATTGTAAGGTAGTTCAGTATTCTCATCTTTATTCGGAGTAGCTCATCTGGCTAGCTACCACACTAGAGATGAAAGTTTGTAGTAGTTTAATAAACTCTTAATTATATCTTAAATGAATAACAGTGAATAATGAAGATTCTACTGCAAAATAACTACTAATATCATAACTCATACTTTACTATAATTATTACTTAAGTGTAATTTACTTACTTAGTCTGTTTTTGTCTTAATAGCATACAATACTTTTTTAAACTTTAAAATTATATTAAACAAAAAGAATTAATAGCTGTATTAGAAAAATAACCAAAGTATTAAATCTTATGTTGACAGCCCTATTATTATTTCCACTGCACACGATTACCACTGGCATGTTTTTACTACGTAAGCGAACAAATGCATCTGACTTCTGGCGCACACTTTCTTTCATTTGTATATTTAATTTTTGTCATCGTACATTTCGAAATAAAAATTCTAATCCATACTAACCACTACATAAATATTGTAGCTAAATATTACTAACAAAAAACAAAACAATTTATAGAAAAGAGTAGACTAAAATTATTCTTAAGGTTGTTATTTACGCGAATTACAAAATTTTCTCAAAAAAATGTATATTTTTCAAATTTCCCGTCACTTCGCGGACCATTTACCAAAAAACAAATAAGAAAAATGTTAATGAAATACAATATTAAAACCTCTCATCTAATAACTCAACATCAAAATAAAAAGTGTGTTAAGGGACAAAAATGTTACACTACTGAAATCGTTTTTAATTAGGATAATCCTAAACCAACATTGAATCCTCTCAACCACATATCCATTAGCAGTATGTTAAGGTATTATCTGGCGGGCTCGCTTTAAGCGCGAAATTCAATGTCCAAATATAGCTTAAAGGAATTAAGTTTGCCTAATTTTAAAGATAAACTTTAACCAACCCTAAATCTCTACGACTTCGACGGCTCCGTAACCCTGCTAGTAACCCTCCTTGCAAAGCGAGGGATCCCGGGTTCGATTCCCGGCCGGGGCAGATTTTGTGTAAGCATAAAGTTTGTTCTCGGGTCTTGGATGTTTGTGAGGTGTATCTGTGTATGTCCATGCCACCTGCGACACATGTAATCCTAGTGCGGGAGGTATGAGTGTGTAAGCGTTTATCGTTTATCTAGACGCATCTTACAATTTGTTTATTCATTATTGAATAGGTTTTTGTGACGCATACCTGATTTGATAGAATCTCTTTATATATTCATCGGAATACTATAAAGATATATACTATTATAGACTATGATATAGTGAAAAATAAAACATCACCAACTACAAAAGGGCTATCTATGACTATTTCGACCAAAAACATTGATTAAAACAATACTTACGTTGGTCGTTTCCATCTGAGCGAGCCATGACGGTGCCGTTTGGGTAAACGTTTAGGTAGAGATGAGAACACTGGCTGTAGAGGCGAACCGACCGGACCATCGACGGCACCGCACCGCAGATCACCACCTGGTCATAGAAAAAAAATAAACATTGAGAACATCCCCATAAAACTCATGGATACAATTACGTGGTTACATAACATTACTAACGATATAATTATAGTAGAACGTACACTGCTGCTTTTATTCCTTTGTATGTCTCTAAGTTGTAAGTCTGCCAGTGTGGCCGAGCGGGAACTCGTGCTGGAACTTTCAATCCGACGCACCATAGTTCGAATCTCGACTCGACCCACACCAATGACTTATATCAAGTTATGTGCGCATTATTCACACTCGCTCTAAAACGGTGAAGGAAAACATCGTGAGGAAACTCGCATGTTCAGGACCCACAAAATTCGAGAACATGTGACCTTTACCAAGCCTCACTGGTCCCGCGTGGTGGATTATGGCCCATACCTCTCTCTCTCTGAGAGAATGCCGGTATCCCAGCAGTGAGAGCATAAGAGGCTGGTAATGATGATGTCTCTAAGCCTATCATAACAAGAATTTAAAGATTTCTGAAACATTATCTGTATTTGAATCTGTATTTGGGTCTTAAGACTTAGGTATTTCCAGCAGCGTTACCGAAATAATGCGGAAAGCGCTCAACCCTAAAAATGGCATTTGGCAAATAGCTCAAGAGCACTGAATTAGGTCTAAAATGAGTGCGAGCCTCAACTTGGGTTCTCGCTACATTACGTGTTCAAAGAAAAAGTATTTACCTAATAAATCTATTCCACAAGAAAGACAACAGCTTGTTCATATCGATTATATTATTATGTCACCTTCTACACAGCTGTCATTAGCCATGAAAATAAAATAAAAAAACATACTTGATGTCTGAAGAGCGACGTCAATGTCGTATTAAAGGTCTATGATCTACGGTTTGCACTAGCAATGTTGCATTTATGCAAGTTGCTTATCTAATCTCGCTGTGTAAACCTTGATCTTATATTTTCAAGTAAAACATGTAGTAAATCGCTGCACGCTTCTGTCTAAATCTAGGTATGTTATATATAAAACAAATTTTTATTAAGAATAGGAAATGAATACATACTGATATTTTGTTTCTATTTGTAAAGTGCTTAATGTCATGATTTTTTATTGATATATAATTTAATCAAATAATCTATTGAGGTATACTAATGTCATTTTCTAAAATTGTGTTACTCATTACATTATTTAAATGAAGCCAAAATCAGATAATTAGATTAAAGTTTCCATTCAACCGTTTATTTTGATTTATAAGTTCTGATTAATGTTTATTAGTACAACATTATGATTTAAAATACACTATAACCCTTTCGTCACACAGTAATTTAGGATTCATTTCTTTAGCTAATAATTTGAACTGCACGGTCAGTTTCATGATGTTCGTCACCCCAACGTCAACGGGCATACTCACCGCTATCGACAAATGGTCACACTAAACGATAACAGCTCTAGTAAAACGCTTGTTTATGCCTTCGTTACTCATTTCCATGGTTACTCATTTCGTTAGTGGGAGGACTAACTCTTCTGCGAGTGTCCGTCTGGGTTGTTACCACCGCTTTGCTCGTGAATTCTGCAGGTTTCTCGTGAATTCAGGTCTGCCGCCAAGCAGTAGTGTGCAAGCATTACTGTGTTCCGGTTTGATGAGCAGAGTATCCAGTGAAATTACCGGGCTTATGAGACTTAATACCTAATGTCTCAGGGTAACGAGCGCACTGCAGTGCCGTGCAGGCCTTTGTGTTTCAAAGTACTGGGTGGCACTGCAATTGTTATGGGCTGGCGTTGTGCTTACCATCAGGCAAACGACGAGCTCGTCTCGTTACCAAATAACACAAAAAAAAAACTTAACGCCTGCATCACGATGACGTAAGACTATCGCGTGTCTCGGGAAAATTAACTTGTAAATCTAATATCGGGAAACGGATGTTGTAAAACTTTGGTTAAGTTTCATAGTCTTGATATTGCATAATTGCTTAAGTTCGTAGGCGTGACTATAAATGTAGCACATCTACTACGATTTGTGTAGCTTTTATTTCAACCGACTGCAGATAGATGAGTTATATAATATATGGAAGGTGTTTTTTTAAGCAGGTGTTATATTCTCCATTTTATCAATTAATTGACGGCTCCGTAGCTAAGTTGGTAGTAACCCTGCCTGCAAGGCAAGGGGTCCCGGGTTCGATTCCCGGCCGGGGCAGATTTTGTGTAAGCATGTTTGTTCTCGGGTCTTGGGTGTTTGTGATGTGTATCTGTGTATGTCCATGCCACCTGCGACACAGGGAATCCTAGTGCGGGGGTATGAGTGTGTAAGCGTTTATGTTTATGTTTTATGTTTATGTAATGTACTCCAAGGCCCGCTTGCGCTATCGCCAGTCCAGTTTACCTTAATTACAGAGATAATTGCTAACACGGGGTTATTATGAATTAAAGTTTTAACCATATAACCCGATGTCACTTAATCCGCGTTACATAATTTTAACCTAGCTTTTGGAGCTTCTTTAACTGTTAACATTTTTTAAAAACCTCAAAGGTTTCTTTTAAAGTATCACTCTTGATCTTCAGGGTTAAGAACAACAGATTGATAGACAATTAAGGGGAATAAGTCTCAAGTGTGGTCTGTATCGACGCTTTATCAATTTCGATTACTAGCCAGGTCAATTGAATTAGTTTACCGAGAGTGCTTTCAACGGGATTTTAATAGCGCGATGTTGATACCTCATTACGACTGATACGAATCAAAACACAGCCGTCTATGACCTCGTGGCCTTCTAGAAGTGAGGTTCTGTTGATTTTCTCAATATCGTCGAAATTAGGATCACTGTAAAGTTATCACTGTTTAGTGCGTTACAACAGTGTTACCATAGTTTGTGGTAGCCCAATATTTTTACTAAAAATACTAAGTGGTAGGACTGACACTTGTGCGAGTGTCTGTCTGGGTTGGTACCACCGCTTTGCTCGTGAAGCCTGGCGCCAAGCTGTAATTGTGTAATCAAAACGGTGTTCTGGTTTGATGAACAGAGTAGCCAGTGAAATTACTGGGTTTTTGAGACTTAATACCTAATGTCTTATCTTAAAAGGTAACGAGCACACGTATACATATACGTATACACGTATATATACGTATTGGTATGTTATTATAAGTACTTTCTCGTACTTGTACTATATGATAGTGACACTACAGTGTCACTCAGTCAGATAGCTTAGGTTGTAGGGACCGAGCTTCACTCCGCCGTCGAGTTTCTTGCCCTTCTTCTCGATGGTGTAGGCTTTGGAACGAGGCAACTAGAGTCATACACACCTCACACACATACACGAAATTCCGCGAGCGCCCACCTCGGGCCCGCGAGAAGTAGCTTTAGCTAGATTAGAGCCTACTTTAAACGGTTGCACTCGTGCGGCCGGGGCTATTCTCTCCCGATCCTCCCTTTCTTACGGCGACGGCCCAAGCCGAGGTCCGTACCGACGTGGTTCGATCCCACGCGGTGCCCTTGTGCTAGTCGCCACAAACACACTTTTTTCGGGCTGAGCGCCTTCTGCGCTCTCCAACAGTCCGGTGACGCTGTAGAGGTCGCAAGACCAACAGAACGGTCCTTCAAAAAAAAAAAAAACACTACAGAGTCGCGCAGGCCTTTGTGTTTTAAAGTTCTGATTGGCACTGCAATTTTTATAGGACGGCATTACGCTTACCATCAGGCGAAGGACCAGCTCGTCTCGTTAATAAATAGAATTAAAAAAACTGGTTTACTCTAAACAATAAGAGAATAATTTCATATGAATGCAACTTAACTAAAATACAAATTAAAAATGCCAAGAAATACGATATTAAGTTCAAGTAAGTAAAAATAATGGTTAGGACTATAATCATTACAGTTTTGCCAAGAATAACGTATGGTTTAATAAGAAGCTAATCATTTTGGTATATTTTACACACCAATATACGTGACTAAAAGCTGCTGAATAAGTATTTCTATCAGCTAATACTTTAAGAAAACATTGTAAGTTTTATGACTTTTTCAATAAAAATAAAAACGATATAAAGATTTGGTTCTTGCGCTTGATCTTATATAGCATGGAAATTAAAGTCAGGTTTCCGATATAATCAAGTCAACCGATTATGCTACTACTAATGACAATATCTCTTAAGCTAATTAGTGATGCGATATGTAGACGTCTTCCTCCTTACGATCTCGGTTCACATTCTTGCACAATCTCAACTGGTCTCGAGAGAAAATTGTACAATCATATAGAGTTTTATAATTATTAGAACCGGCCGTCCAGAGCGCCACTATAAGGAAACAATCGATCGATTTAATGGGTCAGCCGTGCTGAGTTAATCCGTCAATGTGAGGGTTCAAGGAGTTGCTGCCAGCGAATCTCAATCCTATACAAGTAAAAAAGAAGTTTACTTTACAACTATAAGATTTAGATATGTAAGACCTTTTAAAATTGAAGTGATGGTGTCATATTCAGGTGGGAAAGCGTGGGCTACCGCGTCGCGGTCACTACTCAGCCATATCCCATATCACGTGAACTTTTGTAAACAATACCGTATTTACTTTTTAATGAGTACACATTTTTTTTTAACTTTAGAAGAATTTGACTTTTTATTATTAAGATCAAAGTACATTATAAAAGCATGCATGCATGAGGCGCAACAAAAGTGGAATAATCTAATAATAGTGTAATTTAATAATTTGTTTTAGTGATCGTACAATATTATGATAGTCCGAAGTGTTAACAAAATGAAGGTATTATAATACAGTTTCGAATTGCTTAATTCATGAAACACATAGAACTTTAGACGAGTTTGTCGAAAAGTGATCCCAGCTTGACATATTATTTATTAAAGCGAGTAAAATGTAACAACGACAACTGTAATAAGGCAGTAAATTGTAATAAAAAAAGATTTGTTGAATTTTTCTAATTTTTATGGCAAAAACACGAAAATTCTCCGTGAAGTTAATTTATCTATATACGTATTTTGTGTAATGTAACCAGTCATCCTAACCTTATTATGAGGTTATAATATTATTTACAGTAAATAAATAACAGCATGATAATATTTATTGACACACTATATCGACTTTGTTCACATGATTTTATTGAATAGATATACGTTGCTTATGTTAATCTTAACAAACGACAACTGTGGCATTTACTGTTGAAAATAGTTTTGGATTTCCGTCAAGATCTTTTTTGAGGCAGCCAAAATACATATTGCTGCACAGTGCTTTTGAAGGCCGGATATTATAAGGTTATATAACAAAAGATCAAGAACACTTAAATATTTAGTCACCGTATAGGAAGTATCGTCATAATATTTACTATGTATTGTTAAGAAGGTCTCGTATGCGATTATCAATTTGGAGGTCATTGGTCGTTATGACATTGCGCTTATCGGGTACTCCCGGGTTAACGTATTACTGCCGCTTGATTACATGTTTAACCCACCAAAACTATCTCTGGAACAAGTGAATTGGAAATTTTCACGGTACTTGAACAGATATCCGTAGAAATGTGAAATTAAACGCATCGGTGGCTATAGGGAAAGATGAAAAGCACATCTGTGTTTACACTAGCTTTGCTCGAGCTACCGCTGAATGTAGGCGTATGTAATATTGGTTTTAACAGAAAGATAAAGTAGGTTTATAACTTTTACCAAATTCTAGGCAATACGCACGCTATTATTTCGCAATGTTTAAAAAGGAGCTTTTACCAAATATCTTTTTTTCTAATGTTATTAGGTAACGAGACGAGCTGGTCGTTTGCCTGATGGTAAGCATAACGCCGGCCCATAACGATTGCAGTGCCACCCTGAACTTTGAAACACAAAGGCCTGCGCGGCACTGCAGTGCGCTCGTTACCCTGAGACATTAGGTATTAAGTCTCATAAGCCCAGTAATTTCACTGGATACTCTGCTCATCAAACCGGAACACAGTAATGCTTGCACACTACTGCTTGGCGGCAGACTTCACGAGCAAAGCGGTGGTAACAACGATAAATTAATTAAAATCAAAAAGTTAGGCAAGTTAGTAATTAATTCAAGTATAAGAAAATTGCAACATTGAAGCCTTACGTCAAGACTCTGCATCTAATAATTTCACTTAAGGTTTCACTTTTTAGTATTTGTAGTGGATGAAAGTCATCAAGAAGTAAATATTTGTGACTCAACTACGTATATTTAGTGTTAAATGTTATGTTACATCTATAATTATTAATGTGAAGATATGTGACATTTGACATTTTGTAAAAAAATGCACGCAGTAATCTCATGAATTTACAACTATGACATGAATATCATGGCATATGCAAGTAAAATTTCCATTGAATTCTAACTGCAAATCATACGTATTATGTTATTTGTACCTATTTGCTATTGGCTCTGTATCTATACAACTAAATAAAATTGAAGTGTCTGTTTGTAATATCAAAATAACAGCTTTTTACTAAATGCATATGAAAGTATAAATTGTACAAATGACAAAACAACCATTTTTTAAAATTTCGTCTGTCTGTCTGTCTCTTTGTTCCGGGTAATCTCCGAAACGGCTGAACCGATTTTGACGGGATTTTCGCTGGTAGATAGCTGATGTTACAAGGAGTAACTTAGGCTACTTTAATTTTAGAAAAATAATTAGGGTTCCGCGTAAGAAAGTAAAACCCGTGATTTCCAATATCTACGCGAAGGTGGAACCGCGGGTAGCAGATAGTTGGAAATATATTTATTCCTATAAATTGGATCAACTATAATTTGATTCACACGACCGAAAGTGACGCTGATAATATTACATATGAAGTAAACATGTTGCATGTTCCGAAGTACCTTAAAAATTGTGAGTGGTGAGTGTAGTTGTAATATGTTCAATACTTCAGAAAAATGGTAATAAATTTCCAAATCTCAAGTTTCGTCTGCAACTGTTGTCTGTTACTCACTAAAAAATGATTAAAGATAAACATTACCACCAGATAGTACAGATATTAATTTAATTATATTTTTCCACTTGGCGAAGTTATCGTAGTATATAATCCATAGAGACCGGTCTTATCACCCATTTCCTTGTGATACTGCCTTCATGATAGCCTAATTTTGGACAGAACGGTCGTAAGGATAATTCTAATCATACTTTTTTATCTTGGCCTAAGTACCTAGATGTATTTAACGCCGGCCCCACACATTATTAGTGATAACAGAGCGTAAAGAATTCATTATTTTGGAAAAATTAAGTGTGTAAAGACTAAGGGGTTTAAAGACTGACACATCATTTCCGTGCCAAAATTTTGATCATTCTATTTTTATTTTATTGTAAATTTAAATGTGAATTTTCTATCGATTTTGTTACGTTGTACCTTCATTTATCCGTGTCATTTACGAGATTTTTAATTTTCGACACTTTTTATTATTCTTCTTCACTTTTTTTCACTCTTCGTCACTTTTCATCAGCTGAGTTTGAGACAAGCCAAGCGCAAGTATTTACAGGAAATAAGGTGTTATTTAATGTGCAGTTATTTTGTCTAGAACCGTCTAACTGAAACGTACTTGGGTGGTCTCCACGAGGTGAATAGATAATCAAAGTGCTAAATAACAAATCGCGAGTGACTTTCGAGATCCGTTACCGTTGTCACTATAGAAGACATAGAAGGAATAATAGTACCTATAACAAACTACTGTAAAAACTAGTTCTACAGCATTTTTGTGATGTTATTAAATGGTTAATAAACAAACGTTAATATTAGCTTATTTATTAAAAACACGAAACAGACTTTTAGAATCTTGATTAAAAATTAGTTTTTTTTATCATTATTTTATATGACATGTTATTATATTTAGTTTTATTTTAAAGGTATTATCTTATAGTTAGATAGTTTTTCTATTAACAACAAAGGCGAAAATGTTGTATTATCTTTTATTTAGATATCCGATCTTGATAAGATGTATACATGTATATAAAATTTATTTTTTTAAATATCATAACATTAGAAAGATTTTAATTAAAGGGTTCGGAAATTTTCTGATTTGATCAATGAGTTCAGGGTTTTTATAAATAGAAATGATTATGTCTTATTAGCATTACTCATTATTATCTGAGGTAACAATTATTTAAATCTACAGCTTTTGGACTTTGAACTATTACAGCTAAAGCTAGTTCTGATCTGTATCTGTAATATAATTATGTACTATTATAAGTAATGCAAAAGTTTGTTTGTACGTTTCTTGATTTGGTCTTCTTTCACGCAGCAACGGAGCAACGGATCGACGTGATTTTTGGTATAGATATGGTTTATGAACCGGAGAGTAATAATAGGCCACTTTTTATCCCGGAAAATGCAGTTCCTGCGGGAATGTGGGTGAAACCGCAGTCAGAAGCTAGTTACAATGCTAATATATATAAGAAAGAGAGTTTGGTGTTTGTTGCTTTTTTATTACATTACACATTTAGTCTCCTTGAGAATCTATTTTTATATCGCAAGTTTATACTTAATTTAAAATTAAGTTGAGATGTTTTCTGCAGTCTTTATTTTATGCAGTATGCTGTTAATATTATTACACTATATTACACCTGTTACAGATTATTTTACGAGCATCTATAATTGAAAACTGGTAGTCAATGAGAGCAAATTTCTTCATCATCCACGGTGCACTGTTTGAGCAGTAATCACGGCAAATGATAGGTGATAGCCGAGCGGGTATAATGTAACGGGTATTAGATGCACGCTGATAGATCTTAGTTGAATTATATCTACGCTCTGAAAGGGCGCATCTGAAAAAGTTAACGCTATATATAATAACTAGCTGCTGCCCCGCGGTTTCACCCTCGTGGAGATTTTGGATTACATGGTTTTTATTTTTTTGCGCGGAACCCTAATTATTTTTCTAAAATTAAAGTAGCCTATGTTACTCCTTGTAACATCAGCTATCTGCCAGTGAAAGTCCGGTCAAAATCGGTCCAGCCGTTTCGGAGATTACCCGGAACAAACAGACTGACAGACAGACAAACAGACAGACAGACAAAAATTTTAAAAATGGTTGTTTTGTTATAGGTACCGTATATATTTTCATATGCATTTAGTAAAAAGCTGTTATTTTGATATTACAAACAGACACTTCAATTTTATTTATCTGTATGGATGAACTTCGTTAAAAAGCAGATGATAAACAAACACAGAGAAATAAATTTAGCTCACAAAGATCGACTAACAACGAAAACTAAAAAAACACTTTGATAGATTTAATTGCAATATCTAATGATAGTGAAATAGATTAAGTTATTGTAACAATTATAAACTGCATGACCTTTGAAATTAACAATGAATCTGAAGAACCAAATAATACACAGAGATTTGAGTAAAAAACTCTGATAAAATACGCATTGCTGCCTGAATCATTTAACTGGCAAAATGGAATTTCAAGGACAATAAACCACCCACCAGATGACAAACAAAATATATCTCTGTAACTGATACTGTGTTATTGGAATTCATAAGCAAATTGTGTGATTAGAAATCAATCAATTTTAATTCACTATGATCATATTGCTTAGACAGATTTCCGCGTTTGGTGTTTCCCGAATTTCAATGTCAATTGTGATCAAAATTACAGACTTGAACTTATTATGAAAGATACAAAACAAACAACAATTACATTTAAAGCATTAGATAGCAATTTGTTTACTGAACCACTTCCTAGTTTCTACAATAACTAATCATGTAGGTAAAACTATATTTTGAATAATGTTTAAATCAACAAACAGCACATTTATTGCAAGGTAAGAAATAAACAGATTGATGAATTTTTATGAAGCGAAATAAATACATATGCAAAGCGTAGAGTGAAGTGATCTTTTAACCTCTTGCTTACTCCAAAGTATGATACAGTGATAGTAGTAGTTAATACAAAGCGCACAATTTGATAAAATATATTTAAATCATAGTTACTCATCATGAACATGTTGAGTTAACAAGTCGATGTAACTAAAGTTACATAAAAAACATGACTGCCCTAGCCAGTGTCACTCGGGTTTCTAACGATACCCCATACATCCAAATCTGTTATGGTGGAATGAAGAAACTCACATACATACATACATATATGAACATACATACATTACACTCCTTTTTTGTGCAGTCGTGTAACAAGTACATAAATCTTTAGTAAAAGAAAAGATGCACCCTTTTAACTCGAACGTCTATCATTACTAACCGGCAGACGTTTTCTCATTAAAGCAAGCTAATGTGAATAAAATGATAGCAAATGCAATTGATAATACTTACTCTTTTACACCGGTTAAGTGACCTTTTTACGTGTTACGTAAATTATTTCAATATCTTGATACTGATACAGTATCGTTAAGTAATAAGGGAATTCGTGATTAGAAGCTAGTCTGAGTAGGCAAGCTACGAAAGACATTTATAGCTTCTCCAAGGTTCTGTGAGCATGTTACTTACTTTAGAACCTGCTTCAGTGGCACTTAGAATCATGTTACTTTAATATACTTAGTTATTATCTACCAAGTTTAGCACATCATTTATTAAAGAAGCAATAATTGAGTTTCAGTATCATATCTTAAGTTTATGCATATTATTATTTATAGCTATTTGTTGATGTATAACCAAATTGTTATTGATATCCTTATCATAACCTAAAATTATTTTCACTTAAATTGAATTCGGTTTATCTCCAGTTAAGTTTACGAGTGTCTACGATAACCTTTGATGTCTGTTGAGAAATTATTTTTTAAATAACTTTTATATAACAAATAGTTGGGGTTTATTAAACTGCGTCACAGATACTAACCTCAAACCTTGCAAGAGATTTTTCCAGCCTATTAGAAACTTACTTAACTGAATCCCTATACTGAAATGTAGATAAATAGATAGTAGAAACGCTATTTGGCTTTTCCTCGCACACCAATTCATCATTATCTGTTTTTGACAGATTTTCAAATGTATTTCTTGGTTTTATACTAATTATATTACAAAATATCTCCATTCGTATTTCTAATACGGTAATATAGGTATTATCATGTATCAGAAAAATTACAATGCATTAATTTTTAAAACTATTTTTAAAAATAGTTTAAATCCTGTGGGAGGACTAACTCTTCTGCGAGTGTCCGTCTGAGTTGTTACCACCGCTTTGCTCGTGAAGTCTGCCGCCAAGCAGTAGTATGCAAGCATTACTGTGTTCCGGTTTGATGAGCAGAGTATCCAGTGAAATTACTGGGCTTATGAGACATAATACCTAATGTCTCAGGGTAACGAGCGCACTGCAGTGCCGCGCAGGCCTTTGTGTTTCAAAGTTCTGGGTGGCACTGCAATTGTTATGGGTCGGCGTTAAGCTTACCATCAGGCAAACGACCAGCCCGTCTCGTTACCAAATAAAATAAACAAAAACTTTGGGAACTTACCATCAGGAGGCACAATATCTTCGCAGAGACGGCAAGCTGTGGTAACCTGAAACAAATGAAAGATACGTTACAATTAATATAAAAACAAACGGTACATGGATTGTGACATTGACATTGAAGAATTGTCTCGTCTAACATATCAGAGTTTAAGATTTATCATCATCACGGGCCCGTTTCAATCCATTGTTAGACCTTTAGGCCTCTTCTTTATTGCGCCATATAATTTTGGTCTCCAGCCAATCTAAACCTCATTCTATCTTCAATTCGAATGATATCGTCTGCCCATCTCTCAAATGGAATTTAAAGATTATGTGAGTTTAATCAATAATGCATCTTAGGAGACTAGTGTGGGGCGCTATTGGTCTAATAGAAAGATTGTCACTACAATCACAAATAGCACCAAGTGCAGTTGATTTAAAGGCCAGACGTATAGCGGATATGCCTTGAACCAAAATTTCTTAAATTTTTTTATACTATTGAATAACAAGACTTAGCGGGTTTGCATTCAGCATGGGACGGAATCGTATGTTTTTTCTAATGTTTTGTTATAATCAGTTTCGATCGATAGAGGAAAATATTGTTTTAAACTTGTTACCTTTAGTCACATAATTATTTAAAATCATTCGAAATCGTAGTTAAACACTAACCAATCCAGAAAAAAGAATATTTCTCTTTGTCACTCAAGATATTCTATAAACAGAAAATCTACGAAATAGGTAATGTTGCTGTTTCACTAAAATGGTTTATTTTTGCTGTCCATCGATTGTTAACTTGTTAATCTTTCTGATTTAAGTAAATAAATCTATGGATTTAAAATTAGGTATATTAAATCAGCTCATGATTAACGAAGTTTAGGACGGATGTATTGCATTAGTGCACCAGTATCTTATCACTACAATATTTATTTATTTCTACTTTATCGTAATATACCAGTCAAAATATTATTTATAGATTTAAAATATACAACAATATTTGTTAAATGTAGGTAGTATTATTTTGAGTGTAAACGTATTCTTAATTATTCCGTTCTATTGCACTACCTTTCTATAGTTAATTTTTTAACTCGGTTATTAATTTACATTATGTAAATAAAAATACTCGTAATTGTTGGAACCAAAAAAGATTGATAAAAGTTTATGCAATGAAGAGCCAAATATCAAACAGCAAAGTAGCGTTCTTTAGCCTAAGCCATACGACATAATTAAAGCATAGAGAAGTAGTCTGGTTACTTTTCCCTTCAAAACCGTGTTCATAAGCAAATTCAGTCATTTATCATTTTAATCGTTTTAAATTGTCAATGACAATAGTGTTATATTCTATCGTCAAAGCTAATCTTATATATAATTATATCAGTGTATTAGAAACTAGCTTCTGCCCGTGGCTTCGTATGCGTGGAATCAGGATAATAGCAGTCAGGGTCAAACAAAACAGCTTCCTAGTAGAAAAAAAATATTAGAATAGGAACCGCAGTTTCAGTGATTAACGGTAAAAACAAACAAAACACTTTATAATATTGGTATAGAGGAGCTGTGTGAAAAAAAGTCTTCTTAAATTTTTTATATTTAAGGTAAATCCGCTGCAGCGCTAATACCATAATTATGTCGTCTAACCAAACAAAGAAAACATGTAGCGCTAAATTGTGTCTAAGGCGCAGTTTTCTCGCGATGAAAAGGTCGAAAGCGCCGTTAATTTCATGGCGCTTACGCGTTTTGTTTAAGTAAGGACTGGGATAGTTGCGGTCCATGGACCGCAGAGTGTGGCGCAAAATATGCCTTTCCGGCGTCGACTCTATACGTAGTAATAATAGTATAGAAGTATAAATTTAAGCCTGTGTACCATTATCTATTATGTACCCGTAGTTAATTAAACGAATAAGTAGGCTTTTCTCATAGTTTTGGCTCATTAACCATTCATAATCACTGCATCATACAATACAATACAAATTACTTTATCATACACCAGACTTAAAAATTAAACAGTACATAAATATTAAGCAACACTAAAGTACAATGGGTGGACTTATCGCTAAAAGCGATCTTTTCCAGTCAACCTTTGTATGTAGAGAACTACTCGTAATGGAGTGAGAGAGGTTGGTGGTGTAAATAAATAAACAAAAAATTTAAATATACATGTACCCACAAATAAATAAATAATAATAATATACCAATAGATACCAATAATATATACATATAACATACTAATAAACACACATACATAACAGGTAATCGTATATGCTAATAGGCATCATCTGTCATTTCTCGGTAAAGTGATACCTAGGAATCGTATAGGAACAAAAAGCTAGGTTCATAGGCCATCTAATCAGGCTTAGGTAATCGATGTAATGCCTTGCTTGGAGTAGATAAGGCACGTAGTTAGTGACATTCTTGGCTCACGCATAATGGTTGTTGTTTTATATTATTATTTTCGAAGGTCAAGCTTAGTTATGTACAAAAATGTTAGTTTAATTTTTTTTTTATTTTTTTTTATTTGAATAAACTTATGAGTAAATTTTTAACTTTATTTTGCTGAAAAAAATAAGTTCAAATTTTAAATTAAAATAGGTTAGTAAGTTTTTTTTTTCATTAGAGTTACTTGCATTTCTGCTACAGTATTCTGAGAAATTAATATGAAAACTGAGTGATTATAGTTTAGTTATTGTTATAAGTTATATAATATTTTATAATTACAAAATCTATATAATTTAGAATAAATACAAAATGTCTAAATTTCAGAAACAAGTCGATGTATCAGTGGCACTGGGGCTGATGTAAGGATTCTAATGACACCACATACATCCATAATCTGTTCGAACATTTAAAAGTTGTGGTGGAATAAAGAAACTCACATACATACACGCATAAACTTTAACAGTAAAAACATTACACTCCTTTTTTGTGCCATCGTGTAAAAATAGATCGAATATCAAACAAAATTTTACAAACAATTTGACAAGACACTTCCCCACTCAGATTCGTTTAATGATTACTTAAGCGAGTCCTTAGTGTATAGTTACAAAAGAAATCTACACTAAGGACTCGCTTAAGCTCTGAGTGGTGAAGTTAGTAAGCGATACTAAAATGAAAATATGCAAAATCAATTTCAAACAAACCAGACGCACCCGGTACAAAGGTCAGCTCTTAAACAATTTAATCTAAATTAGTAATTACTAACAATTTTTAGTAATTAAATCTTAACATAACATCACCACTCATAGCTAAACTACCATCACATTTGGCAGAGATGTATCCTAGAGCCCAAGAAAGGAAACGGAGACAAAGATAGTTTACAAAAAAAAATTCGTTTCATCTTTACGATACCTACTTACAAGCTGTTACGCCATTGTAAACCTGCCAAGAAAATACTAATTCTAATCCAAACCATTAAAATATTAAGACATCAATGCAGATTTATTAGTCCATAATTCAGTGTTAAGACAGGGCGTAATCGCATTTTTATGTTAATTTGTTAATCCTGTATAAAATTCAATACTTAATTTGATATTTATATTAAACAAAGTAGCATTCCTTTGTACCTATATTAACATGTTTATAAAAGATTTTTTTTTATCAATTCTATTGTGATACAATAACTTTATTGCATTTCTTATACAAAATATACTTGATAAGTTATGGAATAGATACACTCGCACTAAAACGGTGAAGGAAAGCATCGTGAGGAAACCCGCATGTTTTAAGAACCATTTAATTCGAGGACATGTGATATCTACCAAGCCGCACTGTGCCCGCGTGGTGGATTATCTATTATGCTCCATACTCTCTCTCCTTCTCTCTCTCTCTAAGAGAAGACCGGTATCCCAGCATAATAAGGCTGACCTGATAAGCGTTTAACCAGCGACACACTTTTAATCTAACAATTTACTATAAACTCACTAAATTTAAACTAAACTTTAGAGTTAATGTGCTAGCTACTATATTGTTTTTATTTTATAATACACAAAATATTTATATATACCAGTACGAGTATGGATATATACACTTAAGGCGCCGTCGTCTAAAGCAAAACGTCCTGTTTTCGTCGTATAAATATCCGTTTCTATATTCTATAGTCAAGTGTTTAAAGAAAATACTTATTCAAGAATAGTTTAAAAAACCGCCCGAACTCTTGACAAAAAAAATCACAAAAAGACCACGAAAAATCTTTTTGCCTCAAATGCTCAATATTTTGAGCAACAATCATATTTTTTGTAACCAAAAAATTCAATTGTTAATTGTTGTGTTTAAATTAAATTGTTTCATATTTGTATATATGTTAAGTCTGTAAAGTATATATTTTATGGAGTTTTGATGTCTGAAATATACGAATTATTATTAAAAAAAGGAAATTTAATAGATACTTATATTTAAAATAATAAACGTAATGGTGGCTCTTTTCCTTAATTATATTAAAACTATTAAATAACATTTTCAGATTTCACTACAAAAGGAGTATACCTTTTTTTTTATATATATATTGATAGGCTTGCGTTTGACCACTATCTCACCTGGTGGTAAGTGACGATGCGGTCGACGATCTATCACGCTTACTTAGATACCTGTTCACTCGTGACTTAAAGATCGGTGTAGCATTTTCTGCCTCATCCTGGATGTGCAAGAAAAATGGTGGCGGTGCAGTAAAAACAAAAACTTTATTTCTTTATACAAATAAATAAAAAATACTTATGAGAAATAACAATATACATAGCCCCATTCCTTGCTTACCCCTGAACATTTTCATCCGACTTCAAAAAAAGGATGTTTTAAATTCGATTGTATTTTTTTTATGTTTGTTTCCTTAAAATTGCGTCATTTATAAAACCATTTGGAAAAATCTGGATTAAAGCAATTTAACTTGTTAGTGAATCAACAACTACGTGGTCCATGGTCCCACAACACCTACACGGAACAAATACTTGAATTTTTTGAAATATACAATTATTTTCCGGCTGCAAATCGAACTCGCTACACTTATAAGGGCTAAGTCCATTAACTTCATCGCGAGGGCTGAAAAAACGATACATATGCTGTTTTATGCTCTTACTCCCATGTAGGTGTCGCCCTAAAAGTCAGGCGTCAGCCAATTTCATGTACTTTAGAAACGAAACACAATATCTTATTGTTTTTCGAACTCCGAAAAATGTATACCACCTAAAATTTCACTGGAACAGCTGTGCCAGCAACCCAAAGCCGTGCTCCGTTATGTAAAGGAGTTAGGATGGCTTGGGTAGATACTGGCAGGGGGGAATGCACAATACACCCCAAGCGGGACGTCAGTGCAGGCCTTATCGCCCCCACTTGAATAAGAATATCTTATTTATTTATTTATTTATTTACCATGGGACATAAACAGCTTATATCTAAGGATTATAGTAATATGACTGATAGGTACAAAAAAGCCTTAAATAGTTTCCACTTATAGAAATTATCGTGAATCTATCATTTTCTTCTGCTTTCAGTCACTAAATATAACCATTTTTGTATAGCAACCAATTCTTTACAATATAAACACATGTTAAGGCCAGAACAGGAGCGAAACTATCTAGATTCTAGCCTATCTACGAATTGAGATTAGATATAAAATCAATATAGCACGTTATTCTATACTCGTTTGCTTAAAATATACCCGTATCATATATTATGATAAAAAGCATTGAACAGGTTCTTTTTCAATATCGCGTTAGAGTCTAGATGTTGGAGATAGTCCACTGTGATAGAGGCATAATGTAGTCAAATTATATTTTTAACTGATTAAACGATTTAAAAAAAGAAGACACAATTTGTCATGCATATTAAAACTGTCTGTCGGTTATGTAACAAGCGGGAGATTGTCTACGAAGTCGTGTGAAATTTGATAAATTTCTTTTTAAAAGCGACGAACCGGTTTCAGTGAGAAACTACTGAACCGATTTTGATTAAATTTCTATGGGACTAATCTGAAAGAATATCCTTTCAAATAAAAAAGAATTTTCCAAATCGGTTCATAAATGACAGAGATATGAGGTAAAAAATTTAAAAAAAAATACTCACCGAATTGATAACCTCATCCTTTTTTGGAAGTCGGTTAAAAGTATGAACTTTTTTATTTTAAAACCCCCTTATGATAAAAAAATTGTGAATATTTTATAATTCGCTTAAGCTACTTTTAATAGTTTGGCTATGAAACTAAACCAAAATAAAATCTTGGTACTTTTAATAACATGTGACCGTTTTTACATTAAAAGTACCAGTGTTTAAATTTGGTTTAATTTCAAAGCAAATCTAAGACATTTAAAAGAGCCGTATTGTTTGTCATTTACACGATTTTTTTACCTATCTGATAGCGATACGAGCTTGTCGTTTGCCTGATGGTAAGCATAACGCCGGCCCATAACAAAAAAATACAAAACATTCTCAAAAAATCTGAACGTGGTTAAAACCACAAAAATGTTTTTTTTTATTTTCGGCCATTGCACTGAACGCCCACCTCAGTTGAAAGTGGTGAAAAGTTTAAGGGAGAGTCCCTTAAACTGACTGTTATGATGGTGATGATGGTCTGATGTAACTCAGCAGGCGAGCACTATAAAACAATTAAGTAAGTATACCGCGCTTGGGTTACACACGATATTTTTACTGCACAGTAAATTCATTCGAGGTTCGAACCCTCAAACTACAAATTGGCATTCCGCTGAGCCATTTATCGCATACATTTATAAAAAACTGCTACTAAAGAAAACCTATTTTTGTACCTTAAAATCATCTGAATAATGTTAGCCCATATTTTATACATAAACATACGTTTTTGTCTTTTGCAATAAAACAAAATATTTATTTAAAATTAATGTACTTATGAGGTAAATGTATAATATTTATTATAATGGAAACTAAATTAAAAACTGGATGCTTACATGAGAATTAACTTTAGTAACGGGATATTTACCATGTATTTTATTTGTTTTGAGCACTCGATATTAGTGACCATCAAAGTTTAAAAACTTCTATCGATACATGAGTTCTACATTTAGGCTATATATTACGTATGTTTTGTATAACTATTTAATAAAACTTATACACACATTTTTAATTCCAATATCAATAATTACAATTAGTTTTTAAAGAGTTATTGTTAATCCTTTGCCTATCAAATATAATTAATTGCTCAATCCATAATTTAATCAAAATTGATTACTTACTTATATAATTGAATACAAAATAAGTTCCTTGGATTCAAAATATTATAAAGTATTTTCTTTATCCACAAATCCGTAGTTTATATCAAATCATATCATAGTTTATATAGTGTGTTATCAAAATGTATAGATTAGCGTATGTATGATGTATGTGTAGAACTACTTTCTTCACAAATTACCAAATTCGAATATAAAATGCACAAATAAGATTAATTTCGTGAACCTTACATAAGTAACATTTTGCATATACCGGAATCTTCGAATAAATTTGACATGGGAAAATAAATAAAAAATATATTAAATAAGCAAAGTTTAAGAACACTGTTTTTATAATAGTGCACCAATTGCCACATTCTTTATTGATAAAGATACGTGAGCAATAAAGAATTTTATCTTTTAAATCAATAGATATGTTGCATTCACAGTTTTACGAAACTGTAATGTGCATACGCCATTATAAAAGATACACTAGATAATGAAATTACATATTTATATCCATAAATATTATATTTATCTCTTAAAGTTACAATGTCTGTCTATCTATTACCTCTTCGCAGCTAAATTATTAAAGCACCTAATAAGTTTGAGACACAAATATTTTGAAGTTGAAGGAAGAACACAGAAAACACACACGCAAGCCCATTTACTATAAAAAGTAATCATAAATAAAATACTCTTCAATGTCATTTTATGAAAATTAAAAAAAAAAGATCACGTAACATTAAAACCTAATTATTATTTATTCGCATTAAGGAAAATCGAGTGAAAAAGCTAGCTGAAAAGAAAAAAAATATTCTTCACTTACATAGCCAAACTTTGCCGTCATGTTGTGTCCCGTTGTATATTATGTAGAACATACATCTAACTGAATTGCTCAGCCGCTGTTCCTTTATCAAAACTGAACAATCCACTTTTATGTAATTTTTCAACACACTTCTCATTCAAATGAACAAACACTGGAAACAGTTTTTTTTTTCTGTTTCAACCCGAAACAATAGCTTTTGTGGTTACGAAAAAAAACGTATACTGAAGAGAAACACCTACGTTTTCACATCACTTTCATAATTTTCCGAATAAGCCCGCTGAGGCGCGAATTTGAAAATGGAACACTTGTATTCGTCAAAGGCTTTTTACGGTTGGCGGTTCTTTGAGTTATACAAACGGGGACTTCTTTTTAAATTTTTCATGTGTGAGGCGATTTTACGTTCGTATACGTGAAGGCTCGGGCGACATGCGCGCGCTCCGACGTTCGACCATCGACTACGAGATAAAAACTCCGCTTGATTATAAACTTATAAGCTAAGTTTTTTTGTTCGTGTGCGTGCGCGATACAGTATGCATGCGAGGCTTTACTATTGGTGACCTTACAAAGTTTTCACTTACGTATTTAGTGTAGAAAAAGTTTTTGTTCTAATTTTAAGATGTTATCCTCAACATTAATCTCAGATTTTAGGTTTGCAGCACTTGATTCATTAAGGTTCACGGAGTTCACGAAATGTGGAATTAACGACGTGCACGTGATCGATTCAATTCCCAATTCAGACAGCTGAAGTTAAAATTCTCATTATAATAACCCGAATTTGAAGCTATATGAACCTTGGTTCACGAGTTAAACCTAGTTCATAGTTAACTTATGATCAAAATGGTTGGTGAACTAGGACTTTAAATGAGCATTTCGATTGTTTCCATTTGAATGCCGTGTCTGTTCAACTAATCAAGCGAGGGGTCCCGGGGGTTCGATTCCCGGCCGGGGCAGATTTTGTGTAGGTAAGCATAAAGTTTGTTCTCGGGTCTTGGATGTTTGTGATGTGTATCTGTGTATGTCCATGCCACCTGCACACAGGGAATCCTAGTGCGGTGGTATGAGTGTGTAAGCGTTTATGTTTTTATGTTTAATTCGATCAAAGTTTCGGATGGCGTTGGTTTTTTGGGTAGGTTTGACGCTTACCATCAATTCAATGACCTGCTTATTTCATCACTAGTGTGATAAATAATTTACTTACCAACACCCTTAGAAAAACTTTACGTTGTTGTAAAAATGGTGTACGATACACATCATTATCATTTCAAACGACAAAACTATTTTTTGCATCGAAAAACATTCCGAAGCTAAAGTAAAATAAATTTTCCACAAGAATACGGAAAGCAAGCACCTGAGTTCAAACTGGACGTGTAATCTGCTCGCTGGTTTATCAAAATGGGTCAATGCGGCACAAACGCTGCCGCGGTCTAGAAATGTGATGTACACAAGTTGTACAACATAAATCGCTGCCTTTGTACTTAATATTGCATTTAGTTTTAGTGCAAAGCTTCTAATGTACTTTGATTTTTTTGTATTGTTGTTATGTTATAACATACATTGCTTGTATTGTAAGTTTTTAGGACAAAGCTAAAACATAAGGTTAAATGTGTTCGAGGTATTTCACGACATTGTTACTAACCTTATTAATATTCTGAGAATAAATCGACTTCTGCTTAGTGTTCGTTGCTTAAATAGTGAAAGAGGTTTTTTTGACGAAACATGGATCATTGTGAATGAAGGAATTTTCTGTTTCCAATATTTTGAAATCCTTTTTAACATTTAATATTAATTCAATTAATTTTCCATCTAAACGTATGTGACGTTAATCTGCAGATTAACGTCTCGCAAAAATTACTGAGTAAATGTAAGTCAATCCGTTTAAACATACTTCATTCTGTAAACTCTGCAATGAATCCGGCTACTCATGTTAGGACTTGCACCGTGCACCTGCAGGGCTATTTTAGTTCACTCGGAAAGACATCCGTGTCGGAAGCGACTGTTTTGATCGCTAATATTTCGGAATCGCATCCTTTATTCATATTGATGAATAAAGGTTCACCAAAACGGACCTAATGAAAATTAAATGATTGTTGATGATGAGGCGCCTGTTCCTCTTACGTCCGTCCCAGAAATGGGCAAAAAAATCGTTGTCATTATTTTTTTTCAAATACGTATCATTTTGTGATTTGTACATTCCGCGCGTAAACTAATATTTAGAATAATAGTTTACTAATGCACTAAGGTACAATTGGCTCTAGTAGAAAATTACACACATGTGCGGCACAAAATATTAACAATACACCCAAACAAGAACATCAGTAAGGATGTTTGCGGTAAACTTTTTCTGCATCTTTACAAGAATACTCCACTTTTTCTGACTGTACCTTACAAAAGTGATTTCACTATCTATGAAACACAATAGAAATGTAAATCAGTTACCCAGCACCCTTTTATTGGATTCCAATTAGGTATTCGCTTTACAAACACCGAGCGTTTATTGGTTCAGGTGCCGCAGTTCCAACCCTGAATTTTACTAACTAATCGACCAAGCAGTATCGTTTATAGTAAAAATAATTGAGTTTAAAAACACTTTGGCCCTTGCATACAAAATTCATATTACGGTTGAAATTTATACGTATGTAATTAAACAGAAATATGTTTTTTGCCGAAACAAAATTGTAGGAACTCACCTAAACGAACTTAATGCTACAGACCAATATTTTCTGGTTAACCTCGGTGTGCTGTGGGGATGTCATATTGTAGCGATATAAATATGGAAATGTACCTAGAAATACTTTTGAATTAAAAACTTAAATCAGCCCACAATAAAAGTTGGAGACATCGATTCACATAGATACCTTCACCATACGGTTTTAACTTACTTTACGGCTTAGAACCCTTTAAAAACCAAAACCACGAAACACCGCAATGGCACCATCAACATCGCAGTGGTTTGATCGTTCAAAGAAGAGCCAAACTGCCGAGTCCAATCAATGTAACTATAAGAAGATCCCATACTGTTCGTACTGTACACATGTACACTGCATGTACTTTACACGGATCCCAATAACACTTTTTTGTTTATAGCTATTTTTTGAAATTATAAGACAAGTTATTTCATTTAATACATATCACCAATTCACATTAGCGCTAATTCGTCAAAAGATTTTATTTGCTTAACAATAAAAATCGAACAATGACATGGTTTTTACGCCTGTAAAGTTTTACGAAAGCAGGACCTAATTTGTAGGTATTAATTGATTTTGAATGATTAAGTGTTGTAAGGATATAACCACAATAAATCACACACGATGTGCGAGTCAGGCCGCAACCTTTGACCTGGCGTCAAGATTCTAATAGATACCTACAGATGTTGTTGTAATATCATCGGGGAAAAAATATAGGTAAAAATGTATGACGTATATAATGTGGAGGAGAATGTGTCGTCTATGTAATGAGTTCGTCACAAAGAATGACAGCTTAGCTTATTATGTTTGTACATTTTTTGTGTTGTAGACTTCGCATGGTTTGTTGATTTAGCAACAGTCAAGTTAATTATAACTTCGTCATTGTCATTTTGGAAGACGTAACATAGGCAAGTAACGCCTATAAGTCAGATCGCCATAGTTATATTACAAGTCTGTCAAATTCGATTGGGATACTCCAGTGGTACAAACGTGGTACTAGGAATTAAGAGTGGAAAAAGGTGCGAAACGTGGTAGGCAAGGAACGACACTTACCCACGATAAGTTTGCGTTTGACCATCTAGATCTGACCATCTGGATTAGCCTTGTTACACTCTACAGTAGGTAGTCAGTATGACTCCTCCTTCCTCCCATTGTACAATACCCCATGGGGTCTGTGCAATATTTCTACAAACACACTGCTTTTAGGTGTGGCTTTTTTTTACAGCCGGCCGCCTGCATGACACCAACTCTCTTTGGGAACTCGGTAGTCAGCACGGCTAGGTACTATAATAAAATATAAAATTATCAGTCAAGTTTACAATATACAGGGTAAGTTTGAATTGGTATGTTATCCCGGAAGGGAGTGATTGGGACCATCGCTGTCCACAAGTTCTGGGAACCTCCCTTGAAAATACGTCACTCCAAATCTACATACAAAAAAATAAATTCACACCAAACGTGAAGTGCGCGGAATTTTCTGGAATTGTTTCTAAGTCTCTTCTAAACAACATAAATCATCATTTAACAAAGTGTATCACAGTTCAAGTGAATCAGCTGATCTAGGGATGCCCGGAAATTTTGTAGTAGAATTTTGACGCAAACTTTAAATGCCATTTCTTCAATGAAAGATTTTGAATTATAAAACCCGAATTTCGTAACTAATGTTGTTGACCTCCAGGAGTACATTGAACCCCTTTCGGGATAACATACCAATTCAAACTCAAGCAGTATATTTCTAATATAAAGTATATCATACAATCGGTGATCGTAGCTTACTGAAAATATTAGTATTTAGTACCTATCAAGCGCATATTCTTGTAGACTCTTCATTTAGACTGTGGTTTTCATTCAAAACATAACAAAGCAATATAATGCTTTTAACCTCAATGTATTCAAGTAATTTAAAAACCCATATCGAAGACGTCTTTCAGTGCAATCTTCTGGTTTTCCCTACGACCGAAGATGCGTAAATAACACCTGTCAACTGACAGGTAGATTTCCAAAGAAACTACGCGAACTGCGCTACCTTGACGTGTTAAATATTTAAAGGTAACAGAGTCCACTTTAAACAAGTGTACCATTGACCTCCAATCCGTCACATCAGTTCAAAACACTTCACTTCCCGCTTCCGAGGTGTCGGTTCACTAATTCCCAAAATTTTCCTTGTTTAGTCTTAATATTGTGTTTTGACTGTATCTCCTTGACCGGCCCTCAGACTACTTGACCGCTTGCACCAATGAAACTTGACCTTTGATGCCTTTGGAAAACACATTACATTTCCTTTATTTGTATTGGAGTTGAGTACTGTCGCGGACGACCGATGTACTTTATAACTGGTCGGAACTTCTCGGATGAAACGATGACTTACGTCGCGTCTTTTGCAATCACGTTAAATTTTAAACGATTCTATTGAAATAGTATCGATCACTCTTATTTCCAAATCTTCGAGCATTTGGTTAAGCTTATTAAATTAACTCTGTTTTTGTAATCATTTAATTAACGCCATCAATTCCAATGGGACGTGATTTTTCTTATTTCAAAACAAATTGTAAACATTGTTTACTTAAAAATGTGTAATTGCCCAACCTATATCAAAACCAATTAATAAATTAAACACATTTGTGTGATTCAAGTTTATTATGACAACTGTAAATAAACATGTCCAATACGCCAATGTTGCCGTTCAGTCAAAGCAATAACAAACATAGTCCTTATTGCAAGACAGTTAACAACACATAATAACGACACAAGTCAGACGCCGTTTGCCGCTTTTACGAGTGTTTATTTACTTAGAATGCCACAATAGCTGTATCACGCTATAAAGACACGCTCCCAGCTATAATGGGAAGGTTTCTTCAAGAAGACACTTAACATGCGAGTACTTAACGCAGCCTTTACTTAGCGACTGTTTCGCATCGATAAAATATACCCCTTACAAGCCTCTGACGTCTTATTCCACTTTTACAGCCGACAACAATGTTCCCTGTACGACAACCGACAATTCTGAAAATTTATGCTTCAGCAAAGGTGAAGCGAAAACCCTAAGACCTCGCGATGTAAATTACAACGCGAAGTTAGAAAGCTGGTAGCTAACAGAGTTGGCATTTTTGTTAAACTTGTAACACAATAGCCATTGTCAAGTTCCGTATTTCATCTAATGATAGGTGCATTATTCAAAATGATTTAACGTCATTCCTGCACTTTGTTTTGTCAATTATTTATTTTTATGAGTGTAATGTTAAATGTTTATTGATCGTATATTTTTGGTAAGTGTCAGGTAGTGTAATTGTAATAATTTAACAAACTTCTTTCGTTATCTTTGGTATGGGATATTTATTTCACTTTTTTAACAATATAAATCGCAATAAAGCTTTGTATTTTTAATAAACACCAGCATAATCTACATGTCTTATGTCAATATGAATTTTGAAGATCTATTTTGTATTTTTACAAACTTTTTAAAACATCTATTTTAGAGGTCCATAGTAAGTAACAAGGAGCCCATAAAAAGTTGTTCAACCTACACACACAGTTTGTCACAGCTGTTTATTTGTAATAATTTCTATTTCGTTTTCATCATATTGGGGAAGGAATATAGGGTGTATTTTTTGAGGTCAGTAAAGGTAGGTACCCTAACAACTGTTGTAGCTGCAGGAACACTTTCTAAAAATTAGACTAATTTTTGAAGTGCATTCATAACATAAAAATAATTTAGTCAGCAAGAAAATGGGAACTTTTACACAAAAACTTTTTTGATGCCAATCGATCCTGTTTCTTATACGCTCAAAAGACTGAATCATACTTTATCAAATTTGGTGGTGTGAGGTAATGGAGCTCGTAATATTTAATTCCCTAGGATTTAGGGAATCCAATATTATTGTATCTGCACACTATACCTACAAGCAGGATTTATAGTCTTTGCCTACAAGCAATCCTAGTTCGCAGTCTGGTTCTGGCAGGTATATGATAGTTAAATGTTAGTTAAGTAACTTATAATAATATTGGAGTACTTACTCTCAGTTTCAAATAAACTTATTTAGTTTTACCACAATATACAAAAAAAACTGTATAAATATTTACGTAACGTAAATAGGTAGTCTTTTTATAATTCCATTTTAACGTAACATTCGGTTACGCCTTTCCTAGCTCCTAGGTCAAGAACTATGCGAACGCTGGAAAATTTTACCTTGCCTACCTTTTCTACAAACATACAGTTTTCTATTTTATTTCTATACACATAAGACACATTTTATTATGGAACTAAAACATTTGTCATGATGATTTAAGTAATTCTGTAAAGTAAATAAACAACATAGAAGCCCGCCCACGCACATTAAGGTTATTTTATAATTATCTAGGGAGGTACCTACTCAGTTTATTCTATTTTAAATGTGTTAAATAGACAACAAAAAAAAGTGGTATGGACGTTTAAACTAACATCATTATAAGTAATAAAGATTGCTTTCAAAAAAGCGTAAACCTACTTCGACGAAAGTATCACGATGCATGAAACATTACCCCTCGTTTTCCCATCCTTAGAGAGAGAGAGAGTGGTTTTTTCATAAAATTTGTTAATGGACCACTTATACCTAAAATATGTCTTATGTATGAAAAAAAAGAATTGTTGTAATCGGTTGACAATTGGCGGAGAAATCGAGTGACATCGCCAAAAAACAAACAGACGAATTGAGAACCTCCTTCCTTTTTGAAGTCTAAAATGTTACGCGCCAAACTTTATCAAAATAATCGTAGGTGGATTATAATCTGAAGGCCTACTAGAACGAATCATTAATATAATCACTTAAGACGAATTATGATTAATTAAAAGTTATAGAAGTGACGGTGCTCTATCATCAATCGACAGCTTACATTATCAGATTAGTGTTACGTATGGACCCAACATTCTAAATTTCCTCAAGAGAATTCTTCGAAATTGATTTTGACACGAGATTACGAAGACTCGTCATTTGAATTGGTGACATCAATGTGTGATGTCAATATTCAAAGAAAATTAATAATTTTATATCGTTTGTCGAAGATAAAGCGTAGCTGATGCATGTAACCTTAAAACTTAATTCTTGTATCTCAAGGTGATTGCAGCCAAATTATTTTGTGTTAGCCTAGAAGATAAAGACAAATATAAGTTTCTTGTGGAAAATATATTTTTATAGGCAAGCTTTTATAAAATACGTAATTGGTACTGTAATCTTTTGGCCACCTTCCGTCTCCATCATCAGGACTCTGGATATCATCTAGGATCAGAGTACTCATAAAGACAAACCCGATGGGGTTACGTCGTTTCGTTACTGAATTCCTGTGGCCACCTTCCGGTTGCATCATCAGACCAGATCTGTGACATCGTTATGTTGCGTTGTCATTCGATTTTTTTTACTACTAATTGATAACGAGACGAGCTGGTCGTTTGCCTGATTGTAAGCATAACGCCGGCCCATAACAACTGCAGTGCTATACTCAGAACTATGAAACACAAAGGGCTGTGTGGCCCTGCAGTGCACTTGTTACCCTCTCACTCACTACTTTGCTCATCAAACATAATCTTATATCCGGCCACGTCGCTTTAAGTTTGCGACGGACGAAATTGTACAGTGTTGATTATTTACCTTTGACTGCTGTAAATTCGAATGTAGGTTATTAGGTGGTTCAATTGTTAGATTTTCCGTGTTATACCTACAGTTAGAGCCAGTCACAAATTATTAAATCAATAGTGGGCATTGTTGGTTTTTGGTAAATTAAGTACTACGTTACGTTAAATCATCAATAATCAGTTAAAAGGCGTTCACTGCTGCACATAGCTCACTCCCATACAATGACACATTTCCTAAAAATAAGTAACAAAAAAACTTAATTATATAAATATGTATTGGCAGGTTTCTTCTACGAAGAGACGACCACGTTAACTGTTAAGCGCCATCGGGAATTACATGGTTTTACGAAGCCTTTTGCTTCAGTATTTATTATGCGTACTGTTGAGAAGTGAGACTCCATGACTAAGTCTGAATTTTTCCTTTTGCTGGGCCTGGGCATAACCTAGGCCGTTTCAAGGTGCAAGAGATCTTCTAGGCAAGCTTGCTGTTTTATTTTTGCATCGCGTCGCACAGGTGATATTGTATAAAAAAACTGATCCACAAAAAGTTCTCTGACTGGTTTTCAGATTCTATAAAATGAAGTAAAAGGTTGTTTAACCATAGTATCAGGATCGTACTTAAAAGTTAAAAGTGAACCAAATGAAATTCTAACGTTCTATTAAGTATACAAAATATGTGTTTTTCTATCTAAAGGTGAACGTTTCGTTTAAACCGACAGGCAAGTGCTAAAACTAGATACATTAGTGAATCAGGCTCCCGACCAGTCTGTTTGTTCGAACAATTACAGATGGCAGGCGCCAGAGAACAAATATAGCTGTAGCTGTGGATTGAGGAGAGCTGTAATTTTAATCAAATAAGGCGTTTTAACATTGTAGTTAACTGCAGTGTTTTTGCAAAACCAGCGTCTATCTGTCTAAAGATTAAAGGCAACATTGATTAAACAAATTTTAACGGTTTTTGGCGCTTATTTATTCAAAATGTCGTATCCCACTTTCTTTCACTTATAATAAAACCATATAATAAAATAGATATATTTTATTATATAGACAGAACATGATATGGATAGACAGAAAAAATGGGATTAGCTAGACTTATAATAAAACCATATAATAAAATATCTTAGTGAAAGCTTAAGAAATAAATATTGTTTTTGTAAGTTATAAACTATCATGGTCTTCAACGCAACGAAAAAGTCGTTGGTATAGTTCAATTTAAATTTAGTCAAGTTAAAAAAGAATTTAGTCTTGAACATTTTATTATGTCATCATGCGTTGAACGTGTCATGTATCGTGAAGTAAAAAATAAGTGTACTATTTTATTGTAGTTCTGTAGACTTTTTCAACTGGGTTTTATATTCACCTTACAAAGTGGCAAGCGCAAAAGCAACTAACACAAAATGACGACTGACTCCAGGTCTACAAGTTTATGATGCAGCAATGGAAAACGTTGAGCATTCTTCACTCCTTCTTCAAAGTAAACTCATGATGTATTGTGATGTTTTGCTTATGTATGTAAACAATTTATTTAACTTGAGAATCATAATATTAAAATTCTTGCCTATAGCAGACAATTTTAGGGTTCTTCATCTCCATGTAAATAAAAGTTTAGTAGGTTTACTGCTGATCCTGTTAAAAAAATCTTTAAGCGATGTAGCCAGGGTGCGTATACTCTTTTTCTCTATTTTACTTGACTAATAATTTAAAAAAAACTTTGCAGATGCCAACCAATGACAGCCATAGTGATCCGATTGCTAACCAATGACATGATTCCAATTTCAAATAATATAAACAAATTTGACAGCTCACGAACCAATGACACAGATATATTTATGACATAGACCGGAGAGCCGTCAAGTTTGTTTATATTATTGGCCCTATAACAAAATCTCCACCATAGTTGTCAATCGTTAACCAATCAAGAATAAAAACAAGACTATTCCTAAATCCTTGAACTGGATTCGGTGTACATCAACCCTACAACATAAAGTAGTTTGTGTGTGTATTTCACAAATCGACCTATCGCTTCTTATTCTCATCATGCCAAGACAATGTGCTGACAATAAACAAAACTGATTAAAGAACCTAGCCAAATTGAAGGATAGACGAATGGTAGACAGCATTTGCGTCTAAATGACTTCCCTAACTAGGTATACAGTGTACATAAATTCATCTACGCTCGATTTATTTCGATATATAGACAGATTGGATTGTTTTCTGTCTCTGAGACTTATTTCTGTCTTTGTTTGTGGGGTTTCTGTTTACCTAATGTCACGAAAACGTAATACATATGAAAGCTACTTTTTTTTATGTTATTTGTTAACGAGACGAGCTGGTCGATTGCCTGATGGTAAGCATAACGCCGGCCCATAACAATTGCAGTGCCACCCAGAACTTTGAAACACACAGGCCTGCGTGGCACTGCAGTGCGCTCGTTACCCTGAGACATTAGGTATTAAGTCTCATAAGCCCAGTAATTTCACTGGATACTCTGCTCATCATACCGGAACACAGTAATGCTTGCACACTACTGCTTGGCGGCAGACTTCACGAGCAAAGCGGTGGTAACAACCCAGACGGACACTCGCAGAAGATTTAGTCCTCCCACTAACAATAGAAGATACTAAACAATTTATTGTGAATTATGATATTACCTGTCGTAAATTTTAATAAATTATAGGATTTCATGGGGCGTTTTTACACCACAACATCGCTAATTTAGTTCCACAAAAATCTGCATCATATTATGCACTTCTATAACCATTTAACCATTCTATAAAAAAAACTAGTAATTAGCTTATCTTAGTCATATTAATATTGGCATGGTTATGAGTAAGTAGGTTTATGCACCATCTCTTGTCATGAACTATAGTTAGTACGAAACCTTGAATAGCAGGATTGAACTATTTTAATCTCACCTGTACTTATGCCGAGTGTGAGATTCAGTGCGAAAGTTAAATGTTTGTTGGAGTGTTGGTTTGTTAGTTGGCCTGTCCTTCATTCACGCAGCAACGCAGGAAAAGGATCGATGTAAGTATTTGCGTAGAGATAGTTCATAGGCCAGAGAGTAACATAGACAACATTTTATACTGGAAAAATGCACGGTACCCGTGAGAATTTCCACGCGGGTGAAACTGGGGTTGCAGCTAATATTTTAAATATAGGTATTAGGTAATGTATATTTGTTTTAAAACAAGCGTATAAACCTTTTCGTATTATCTGACCTGATCACAACTAGCGATTGATTAAAGGTAGCATAATGCATTATCCAAATAAAATTTGACAGGAAGTGAAACAATATCCTACTTTGCATTCATAATGCAGTACGTATCATCAAAATATCAGGTGATATGCTGAGTTTATAATGACTCACGTATTAAGAAGCCTTTAAAGAACATTGAAAAGCTTACACCCATCCCTTATTCCCTGGAATCAAAATGACACACCCTCATATAGTATTAAGTACATATTAATAATCATATATTATCATTAGCCATATTTTGTTTGAATAAATTTGTGATTTTTTAATTATTATTATTTAATACCAATATTATAAGAATGTCATAGTTTTAGAAGAACTCAACATTATCAGAATTTGGCTCTAGTACATGAATTTTCTTTAACGTAAGATGCATCCACACTTCCGTACTTGGGTACCTATATAATAAATGCGAAAGTGTGTTCGTATACGTTTGTTGGTTTGTCCGTGGCGCGGTTGATTGATTCAACTTTTGTAGTAAAGGCTGTTGGTTCGATGTCTGAAGCAGAACAAATATTAACTAAAAAACCACATTTATTTATTCCGTTTCTGAGTCTTGATCATCGCAGTTAATGATTCCCTAGAAACGTGGCATCTTAGTAAGAAGTCAAAATATTAATCCTGGCTTCTAAGATACGATTACATATCTGCGTGTCTATTTCCAAAATGGATGAACGATGTATCGTTCTCGAACGATAGTCAAATTAAGAAGAGGACTTGTCGTACGAACATTTGTTCGTGTTTATCGATGTCGTATCCTGTAAAAAGTAATGTTTAGTCGTATCGAGACGATTATACCGTTATCGTTTTTGCGAGCAGACCCACTGTTTGTAATTTGAAACAAAAGAAAGAAGTTGATGGCTGAAGAACTGCTCGCGCTCCAAAGCCCGTATTTTTTGTTCGTGCATTTATTATCGACATGTGACAGTGTCTGCACCGATCGCGTTATCAGCTGCGTATTATCTGTGTATCATTACGTTATCGACTCATTGATACATGGCGCCATGATATGTGTTGTACAGTCGGTGGAAACTTTAGTTCGGATAATAAAATTTAATATTACACAGGATTACACAACTTTTAGCAAGTTTTTGCGTATATTTTATACAATCTGTCTGTAAAAATACTGCAAAAGAAAATTCACGTCGGGAATTGAAATAGTGTAAAAAGCTATTAATGATGGTTATATATGTACAATGTTTTAATAATCGCATTATTCTTAAAAAACTGAATTTTACAAGTTATTGTACTATTAATACTAAATTCATTCATTATAGCCTAACTCATTCGTTGTATTTAATCTTATTTATTTTTTCAGAATTAATGTAATTCAAACTAATAGTAGGTTCTTGTTTTTCTTGCATTTTCATGTCATGAGATCATAGGTGGAACATTATAACAAAACACGCAATTAAAAAACACAAACATAATATTAGGTAATAATCACAATATACGTTATATTTACCCTGTATACCTATTAATTGAATTTCCGGTATTTTGACTGTCGTAAGCGCCAGACGGATAAACTGAAGAACAGCGCCGAAATATCGGAAACTCAAAACAAATAATATCATTATAAACATTCCGTTTATTGTATATTCGTTGTGTTGATGACCATGGCAGCTTGAATAAATAAACAAAATAATTTGCTACTATTGTGTTTTCTATAGAAGTATATTTAAAAAAGAGTACGTACCACATCGATATCAAAACAGACACACCTACAAAATTTATACAATATGTCATGCTTTCGCGATCTTGCCTTATTCACTGTTTCTACGAGGAAATCATCAGCGAGACAGCGAGTATTCTACAATAATATTGAGTGGCATTACAGCCTCGAGAGTTGTATCTGGGCGCGTGGTGCTAGGTTTTCTAGTATGATCTGGGACCTCTTCAGAAGTTTGACTTCTGAATTCTGGACTGTTACAATTTCCGCACACTATTGTGATTAAAAGTCATGTGTCTGTTCGGTTTACGCTTGCCTTGAATTGAGAATTTGTCACACTATACGGCCTGACTTTGAATTGGTATGTTATGCCGTAAGAGGGTCAATATACTCCTGGAGATCCATAACATTTGTTTTACGTTTTTTAAATTCGGATTAGCATTTACAGTTTACGTCAAAATTTTACTAAAGAATTTCCGGGCACTCCTAGATCAGCTGATTGACATGAACGCGCACTTTGCGTTTGAAATGAAGTCATTTTTTTTGTGTCAAGATTTGGAATGAAGTATTTCCAAGGGACCTCCCTTCCAGGATACCATACCAATTCAAACTCATCCTGTATATATATATTCACTGCTTCTATGAGAAAATCATTTATAATATCAAGATGACGTCAGTCAATTGTGTCACTGCATGAGTTTTTTAAGTTTTTTAACTCACTTGCCTGATAAACTAGTTGTAATCTCATTAGTTACAAAAATAAAAAGCTTAATCATCGATAATATATCGATCGGATTTAAAAGTGTATCAAACTTAAAACAAAACCTAAATTCAGATTTTTCCGATTTGTTTATTTTCATTCTTTAGTGTAATGTACAAGACATCTTAATTATAAACAAAAGATAACAATGATTTTACCAAAAGAATCAGTCACCTTTATTTTAATTCTCGATAAAACTTAGCGTTTGTCGAAATGTTACATGCAGCGTAAGTTTAATTCACTCGGAAGTCGGAATGATCCGATTCCGTCTAGGGTACGACTGTGTCAGATCGTTTATATTTCGGAATCACATCCCGACAGAGAAATATTAATTCAAATCAAATCTAATCAAATCATTTGATTTAAATGAAATCGTTTATTTGCTAGAATACATGTTAGTTTTGATCAATGTATTCAACCTGCAGGCAGGTGTGCAAATATTGTTATACATTTTAATTCCAGTGCATGTCATAATCAGTTATTAAAATTAAGTTATTAATTAGCTATTAAAATAAAATTATTGTCAAACATTATTTAAAGTTAAGGTATTCCTTTACACTATAAAAACAATTTTGCATTAACCACTTATGTAGGTGTAACTTAAATTTATTACCCTGCAACAATTTAATATTTTCTGGTAAATTATTATAAATAATTATACACATATTATACACATTTTTCTTATAAATCAAATTAAAATCAAATTAAATTATAGACCTGGCACTGGTTACTGTTACTGGTTAAAACAGATTATAATGCTAGAAATAATCAATTTTATTTAATATTTTTTGTTTAAAATGAAATAGAATCAAGGAAACACTTTCTCTATATACAACTAAACAATCTAGTTTCAATTTCACACAGTTATTGTTGAATGATTAAATCAGTGCAAATAAATCAATCAACTCTCAACATTCTAGATAACGTCAATTCTCTAAAAGATTACTTTACATCAATTAATTAGATACCAACTATTGTACGAGTATAACTCAACGTTCACACGTCAAAAACTTGTTCACAGATAAAATTATTTCCATACGACAACGCATGCGTGCTGTTGAAAGTAATTTCAATTTGGTTATGAAATTCATAGCATGTGGAAGATGATAAGCAGAGATGTTGTAATAAGAGCGATGGGCGGCATAGAATCTGTAATAGTATGTAAGTGACGACATTGAATGTCATCTGGTCAATTATCGAAGTGTCAATGAACTTAAATGTCCTAATTTTACTTGTAGACTGAAGTGGCTGTGATTCATATTCGAAAAGTTAATTTTACCGTAAGATGAGTAAATAAACATTGGGGTTCTTAGAAATACAGTGAATATTCCAATAAGAAAAGTGGCGTGTGAAATGTCAACTTTGTATCCGAGAAGGTGTATGGAAAAAGTTCAACATTTTTTGTTATTTTCAACTGGAAAATAATGAAGTTAGAGATTGCTCCTTACAAATCGGTGTGTAATGCGTAGAGGGACTAAGTAGCGTTATGACCAGTCATAGTGCGAAGTAGACATTATATATAGTAAGGGATCACACGACAAATTTTCTACTTGAAGGTGGCAAGATAGGTAACTGCCAAAATGCCATGTGTGTCATGCATAGCATTTCATAGCGATGCTTCCCTTCACCGAAACCGAAATTCATCATAGAATTTGAACTCATGACAAACAGGCTCATTACCTGCAGTATTAAAAAGCAGATAAACCCAGAGAAATCTAAACCAAAGCGAATAGTCTGTTCTTTTTGTATCATCTAAAAATTTCTTACTGTTTTTTTGTAATACACTGACATCGTTACGTGCACCTTGACTTGTCCAAAATACAAGATACATGTTTCTGACATCCATCTTACAATGACCCAACATAGAACCAAACACGAATTCAATTTTACCCGCACACTTCATTATTCAAGACGTTATGTAAATAAGGCTCTATACACACCTACTAGCCATAAATAACGTAACAATGGCCAGGCTCACGTAACACACCAAACGGAGTAACAAATAAAATGGTCATAAATTCATTGAATCAGTTTTTCCTTTACATGAATTACCGAAACATTTATTATGAAATAGTTTTGTGTCATTGTGATGCATCACTGCGAGGCACTTACTCCATAAAAATTGTCTCTCAAATTACGAAAAAGAAAGTCCAGATGTACCCAGTTGAAAGCAATAGGTTTTGTGCTTTCTTGTTTCCTAAGAATTGATAGTAAGCCACATTTCAAGGTGCAAATCTTACCATATAGCTTTCAATTGATACTCGAAAGACCAAAATACCATTCAAGCTGGAACAGAAGCAGAGGGATCAACACATTTTTCATTCAAGCACTAGCATGCATGAATGACAGTATTCATTATCAGCCTCTTACGCTCCCACTGCTGGGATACCGGCCTTGTCTCAGAGAGAGAAGTATGGGCCATAATCCACCACGCGGGCCAGTGTAGCTTGGTGGATGACACATATCCTCGAATTTTGTGGTTCTTGAACATGCCGCACGATGTTTTCCTTCATCGTTTTAGAGCGAGTGTGAATTATCCGCACATAACTTGATATAAGTCATTGGTGCGGGCCGAGTCGAGATTCGAACCATGGTGCGTCGGATTGAAAGTCGCACAAGTTCCCCCTCCGCCACACTCGCTCGATATGAGATTTGATATCTTGATATCTCAAGGTAAGCAGTGCACCGCAGTATCAGGCAGGCCTTTATGTATCTAAGCACTGGGAAATAATGCATATGAGCAAACGTTATACTTACTATTAAGCAAACGAATAGCTCGCCTCGTTACCTATTCAAAAAAGAACCTTTTATTCAGTATCGAAAGGCAAATGAACAAGTCCCCTATCAAGCATTTACCAGGTTTCAGTTATCGAGTTAGTCATACCATTGCTCACTGTTCGCGAAATTCGTTAATCTTTTTAGCGACCTAGTTAATCATTTTAACCGGCATAGTGCTTGTTAACTCGTTTGAGAATCGGAAATGAGGTTTGACGGAACAATAACATGGTTTAGTTCGGTGTTATGATTTGGTTTTATTCAGAAAGGCGTTAGGATAGGTTTTGTCACTTAATTTTTATCTAGTTTCGTTTTAAGAAGTTTGATTTTGTTCTCTATAATTGCTTTTGAGAAGTGAGAACTTTTAAAGATATCGTGATATACATGAAATTAGATCCCCATTTTCCACCTTAAGAAGCGATTTATCCAAGAATTGAGATATATCTTAAGTACTTATGAAAAAATAGTTATTAAAATCGGTTCACAATTGGCGGAGAAACCGAGTTAGAGACCTTCTCAATTTTGAAATATCGGTTAAAGCAATATTTTGTAATGGTTATATTTACTAAAGTTTTAGCATCGTGGTAGGACATTTTCTAGTGCTGACCTAGCTAGCTACCGACCTCAACTTGAAAATCTGTCCCCAAGCATACCTATAGGCAGATGCACTATGGATACAGGATGCCAATCCTGTAAGCTAGGTTTTAAGTAATCACTACCTTCGATCAAATCTAAATGCTGCTATGAACAAGCAAATGCAAACCAATAGTGAATAAAAAACATTTTGTCTGTCTTTGCCAGCTTAAGTCAATATTTTAAAAACAAAGTCCGCAACCTCATAAAGGTGGTATGTATTTATCAATGAATGAACGATCACAAACGTAGAGTACACTTTTTTCTTAGTACATCTGTTTTTTTCCAAAGAATTCCATTTGTTTATTTGTCATCACCTAACAAAATTATGCTCAACACGAAAAATTCGTGTTGGGGAATAAATTAGAACTATTCTTGGCCCGATGACACTATTCCTTCCTTTAAAATTATGTAATTAACGGAACGCACATTCTTACCTGTATATCTGGAAATATTTGCATTTAGTGTGGGAGCTATCTGTCATATAACATAAGGTTGTTCAACTAGGGTAAGTTGTATTGATAATATTTTTTTCCTGTGAAAATTATTGCAACCTTTCGATAAGTTATATACTCTGAATAGGCAGTGTGTAATAGACGCTTAAGTCGGCTATGCATTTATTAGATTAAATTTAACTCTGAACCTTTAATTATGATTGATAAAGTGTTTCATTGTTATGTAAATGGAAAGTGATATAATATGTAATAAATTATCTCTGCCTCCGTAGATAAGTTGATATTAACCTTGCTAAAAAGCACGGGGTTCGATCCCTGGCTGAGAAAAACTTTGCATAGTCAGCATAAAAAGTTTGTTCTGATATCTTCGATATTTGTGTTGGGTATCTGAGTGTCCGTGTCCAAGCCACCTGCAATAAAGGGAATCTTAGAGCATTCCTACGAATTCCATTATTGCTCTTACTGACCTTACTCAGAACAGCTGTCGCCTCCCAAGCTAATAATTTAGAAGAGTAAATTCGACATGCCAAATATGAAAATGTAATGTTGTCGGGCAGACACGGACAGTCGTGTTCATGCATTAATTAAGATATTGATATTAGCCAAAGTATTGCCAACATAGGCATGTTTGGACGGCACACATTTCAAATCAGCATTAAAATTATTGATGTTAATTGAAAATTCTACAGCTTTATTTTCCACCCGTGCAATGATGTTTATGTTTGTTTACTTCTTGAATAAAATCAAATCCATTGGAAGTAGGTACATAATTATAATCTTTTGTGGAATGTTTTTGTTAAGTGTTATAATAGTAAGGTTACGCTTGTCCACAATCTCATCTGATGTAAAGCGACGATGCGGTCAAACAATAGTAAGCAATGTATACTATATGAACAACTTTTCCTGAGGGTTTTTATTTTCAGAAAAAACTATTTATATGTATCTATTGTTCTAAAGTGTGTGTGTGTGTTTGGTATCCTTTAACCATTATCAGTAGGTACACTTTAATACCAATTTACTTCAGTTTATAGAAATTAAAAGCATTCAATTCCTAATATTTAGTTACTAACAATTTTCGTTTCTAATGACGCATTTTGATTAGTTTTTTTATGTTATTTCATAGCGAGACGAGCTAGTCGTTAGCCTGATGGTAAGCATAACGCCGGCCCATAGCAATTGCAGTGCCACTCAGAACTTTGAAACACAAAGTCCTGCGCGGCACTGCAGTGTGCCCGCTGCCCCTAACGCTGCCTAGCCTAACGTATTCAAATTGAACATGCCTTATTCACATAGACCCCAAAGGAGCACTCATGAAACTTAAAATAAACGACTCTAAATGCCCGTTCTAAATTGGTATAGGCCGCAAGTTCTCTTGTTTTAGTAAGCACTCGTGTACCTTTGAAGTGAATATTCTCGTAAATCGATGTCATCGAACTTAAAAAACAATTGAAAGGTGCTAATGCGCTGGAATTTGCAGAATCCTTAGTAATGGATTTGTGTTTGTTTTTTACAAAACAATAAAGCAGATAATTAAGCGCCGCGCCGATGCAGTGAGTAATGTCTCCAAATTAGTTGTGTGATTGAGTGGAGATTTTATAGTTTTCAGATATTTGATGGAATCAGGCGTTACTTTGCAGAAATCCATTATATGGGTAATTTATAGTTTAGACATTAGACATTCTTCATCGCGGAATTTAAACTATAAATTACCCACATCATATAACCTTATTTAGCTATGTTTTCTTTTTGAAACTAGTTCTTAATGTTGGGTTCAGTCTCTTCAGCAAGTAATCTAGGTATTTAGGCTAGATATACTTAGGTAGTGCTGAAACGCGATGATGTCATTGGTATGTCACGGTTAGATCGAAATATTTGTGATGCTGTAGTATCATATTGTTGTAGCACACAACATCGTTTAGCCATGGAGTTGAAGTTCTTCGAATGGCCTAAAGATTTCAACACCACGACTAGCAACTTATTTATTAGAAAAAAAAGTACACATAATAATTTAAGCATAAAATCTCTCTGTAACTCAATCTCAAACGCATACGAAAATGCTAATTACCAGTAGGTAATTAGAAAGAAATTATGGTAAACGAACAATCTGATTTCTTACATACATAGATCGCTTACCCGTAGTACCGTCAGTTAGTAAGGTCAACATCAATTTTCCCTTTACTTGGTCACTGTCAACATCAGGGCTAAAGAACGTTTTATGGCATATCTTTATTTGCAAAGTGGTCTTGCAACAATGCCCAGGCATGCACTCTCCAAACACATGCCGAGTTGGGGCTTTTACAGGGAATTTGACTTCGCACGTTATACAAAACCTTTGAAAAAGAGAATATTTGTGATTATATGATCTCTAATGAGCAGCGAAATACAGCTAATGTTAGCTTAAAGTTTTAGGGAAAAATTCAAACCATTATTTAAAAATAAGTAAAGATATGGCAAGACTTTTGATACGTCTTAGACTAATTCGCATATTGCGCGCCGGAAACAAACTTGGTCACAACCTCAAGACGATAAGAACAACCAGATTTTTCATACATTTTATATGGCATCGGCGCACACTGAGCGTTTGAGTGGCCGCGACAGAGCTACAAGCTGAGGTGGTGACCTATTTGTGTCTCATGTCCCGCGCACACTCTACGACCAAGGCTGGCTTCTCCCCGCCCACGTAGAATAAAGGGAGAACAGAAGGGGCGCTTGGGCACTTATGACACCAAAAAGCGCCCGAGCGCCGCCCCTTCTGTTCTGCAACTGGAGACCGCACCTAGCTTCTGGAGGCCGCGTCTAGTGGCTGCGTCTATTGGCCGCTTTTAGGTCTGCGTCTAGCGGCAGCGTTCAGTGTCCCAATGTGCGGCTACTCTAAGGGGCAGCTTAGACGCTCGGCGTCTAAGCTTCCCCTAAAAGCTCGTCCAGATGAAGCGTTTTACGCGCGAGTCAAGTCGTGCGTAGCCGATCGCAGGATTGCGTAGACCAGGGATGGGTAACCCTTGAAAAGTTGCGGGCTAAACTTTAGGATGTTATTATAGTCAGTTGTGAAAAAAACCTACCTGACTTGAAAGTAAATTTTCATTCTTTATTTGGCATATCTATCAACTTCGACTCAGTGACTCTTTCCGACTGAGTGAACAAAAATATAACGTACTATTTTTTAATGGTTGTAATACATGCGATGATAATAGGTATTAGCAGTGAATAAATATTACATTTGCTTGCCCCGCTCTACGCCTGGTAGGTCATAGGTGTATGAATCAGGTGATAATACACTTGAATCACATTTGGAAGTAAGGAGAATAGATAAATATCAATAAATATTCATCGATTCTCCTTAGTAAGCCAAGACCTATTCACCTACGTGTGAGATACAAGTATACAAATATGTACCGTATATGAATATTAAACTTCTATGTCGCATCTCTGACTCTGTGGTTTTCATTACAGTTCTGTTCATAATCGTATAGACATGCGGTCGGGTGTGCCATCCTAATAACCATATATTGTGGTGCTTCGGACCTTGGCCGTGATGGCGATGACTTTTATCGTGTCTAATGGTGCACTCAATGTGTCAATTGTAAATGTGTTTAACTTTAGGTATGTTATTAAAAGTTGAAAAATAATAATTTTCTTTACCGACTTCAAAAAAGGTTGATAACCTCCTTATTTCGATACGTATGTAGTTATGTACCTATGTAATACTATTAGAGCTGCAATATATTCACGTATGATAATCTATTAGGGCTTCCAAACCAATATATGAAATTTTATAGGTGTATGTATGTTTGTCCACGCATTTCTCTGAAACTATCAATCGGATTGTAGCCATCCTTTTTTATTGGCTTTCATTTACTCAAATTTAGAGAACAGCGTCAGTTTCATCACAATCGGTTCAGTAGTTTAAAAGATTTGGGCCAAAATGTTAAATCAGAAGTCGGTTTAGGTATATTGTTACTTATGTTACATCAACTTGAGTGGAACGATGGTTAAATTTTGAGCCCACAAACGGGCACTCCATTCTGAGCGCGCCATTCTCCAAATTTCGGTCATTCCGCGTCTCGAGTACTACCAACTGAGCGCGAAATGGATCGTCGTATCGGCCACTAACGATGAGTTGGAACTTTGGATTTGGAACGTTGGGATTTGTAATATTTCTATCACTCCACGAAATCCATCTGAGCACACACGACACACATGAGCAGTTTTTGGAACGTTGGATTGGAGTGCTCGTGTATGTGGGCTCTATGGGCCACTATAGAGTTCAAACGCTATCCTATCGAGTGTAAAAAAGCACAAATTGAATACATGATGTAATAGCACTTAGGCCAAATTAGGAAGAACTTGTAGCTACTAAAGTATTACTTTAGCATTACAGTATTATTTTATCCTGTGACCTTGAGTAGAGTTTTGAAATAAAAGAAAAACGAGTTTTTTATGTCCCAAAAAACAATTTTCCTTCTATTGAGAACAAGACATTTTCTCCAATTGGATTGTATTTTAGATAAAGTGCTTCTTTTCAGTAATAAAATTGTTCAACTAAAAGTATCACGTACTATACAAGTAATGAATATTGAAAACGTACCAAATATATTGGTTACATTGTACTCCCTGCCAAGACGTCTTCTTTATTTAAATGGAAAGAGTTATAAAACAAAATGGTGTTTCAAACTGAATATACGAGTATGCTTAGAGGCAAATTGCTTTCATGTCATAGCTTCCACATAAATATGTACTATAGGCACCATAATACAAAAAATTACATAACACAAAATGTATAACTTAGAGTTGTACGTAAATGTACGCCTATACCTACAACTCGAAGTTATAATTTTGTGTTATATTATTATCTATATAGGTAAAGCATGTTTTTTCCTTTAGCACGCGGACATGGATGGAGCCTGGACGTGGAAGTGTGTTTTTTAGTTTCTTTTAACTACATATAATTATCATGTTGTAGGATATTTTGTTAGTGGGAGGACTAAATCTTCTGCGAGTGTCCGTCTCGGTTGTTACCACCGCTTTGCTCGTGAAGTCTGCCGCCAAGCAGTAATGTGCAAGCATTAGTGTGTCCCGGTTTGATGAGCAGAGTATCCAGTGAAATTACTGGGCTTATGAGACTTAATAGCTAATGTCTCAGGGTAACGAGCGCACTGCAGTGCCGCGCAGGCCTTTGTGTTTCAAAGTTCTGGGTGGCACTGCAATTATTATGGGCTGGCGTTATGCTTACCATCAGGCAAACGACCAGCTCGTCTCGTTACCAATTAACATAAAAAAAAAATATGCTCCATATAAATCGTAAAGGATATCCGTACAATAAATCATTTTAAATGATAGGTACCATTTTAATCCCACAATTACCTTTACATTTCCACACCCACGGCGGATAAATACTGATAATCCACACTTATCTGAAATAATTACGCATTTATCATGATTATTAAACTTAAATAATAATTTCTTAGTGGAATAACATAATCATGTCGCTATCTGATACATTTTTGTTTAATCAGCGTAGTGTATATGCAGAAAACTCGCATGCAGTGAACGAGGCACGAATACGATGAGACGAGATAATGGACAAATTCAGACCAATTATTATAAAATATATAGAGCGAGTGTGGTCGAGCGGGAACTTGTGCGACTTTCAATCCGACGCACTATAGTTCTAATCTCGACTCGGCCCGCACCAATGACTTAAATCAAGTTATGTGCGGATTATTCACACTCGCTCTAAAACGGTGAAGGAACACATCGTGAGGAAACCGGCATGTTCAAGAACCACAAACAGTTCGAGGACATGTGTCATCCACCAAGCTGCAATGGGCCCGCGTGGTGGATTATGGCCTTCTCTCAGAGAGAGGTATTCCAGCAGTGGGAGTGTAAGAGGGTGATAATAATAATTATTATAAAATAAAAAATGGATGACAACAAAATTTCATTTATTTCACGTTTTGTTGAAAATCATATGACAATTACTAGCAAAAAAATCTCTTGTTCTAGATTCCCAACTTCTCTGTCTCATCATGTAACTACTCATAAGTAAGTACCTGTTTATGACTACCATTTTCTATAAAACTACTTGATATTTTTTTATGATTCTTCCACTAGTTTATTTATTCTTATTTAACTAAGAAATAACAATAAAACTTATTAGGATACCTATTATAACTCTTAGTAAATGCAATGCAATTGACATCCTTGGACTCAATTAATTTAATTAAAATTGGCTGTCGTGGTTATGAAACCAATAGAAAATATTTTTTCTTCTTCCTTAAAAATTAAAGATCAGTAGATAAGTCATCGTTATTTATTTCCGATTATTTAAATATAGAGATAACTAGCTGATTCAAAATTATTTTGTACCAACAGAAATAAAGCATCAAACAACCTTCTGAACGGAACGTCGCAAATTCCACACATTTAACTGCCTAAAACATAAAACTTAACTACGTATTTTCTTTAATGAATATAATAAACAAACACGCTTCGCTACTGCACATTACCTACAGCCACTAGTACAATCAGCGACATAAGTTATTGTACAGCTAGCATTTAAGCTAGCTTTAACTTTAACGCTCACACACTCATACCCCCGGACTAGGATTCCCTGTGTCGCAGGTGGCATGGACATACACAGATACACATCACAAACATCCAAGACCCGAGAACAAACTTTATGCTTACACAAAATCTGCCCCGGCCGGGAATCGAACCCGGGACCCCTCGCCTTGCAGGCAGGGTTACTACCAACTTAGCTACGGAGCCGTCATTTAATTTTATACTATGTAATGGAAGTGCAATTTGGCTATTATTAACTACAGAAACTTTGTATAGCATGAAGTACATTTGTAAGTAATAATTTCATATGAGTTAATTTTTAAATTATTGCAATGTTTTAGAACTCAGAGGGTCCAGTGCGATTTTAACGTTACAGTGAATGCATTCACGCGGAACTTGCAAGAAAAAATATACAGTACCCCGAAGAGCACGTTTATAAACTACCATCACGCATACTTTTAGTATGGTGCTTAATCTTGAAACGCAGTCATCGCGTATAACAGCGAAACTCACGTCGCGGCATGCAGGAGTACAGCGAGTTTTGTCCCTGACTGTACTATGCTACTAGTTTTAACTCGCGGGCGTGAAGCTATCACTAATATTTATTTGAATTACCTTCTGGTTACTAGTGGGTACTCTTACGGTTACAAGCTTGTATTGCCAGTTCGTAACTGTAAGTACGCTATTAGTTAATCGTATTTTTTTTTATATTTTGTAACGAGACGAGCTTGTCGTTTGCCTGATGGTAAGCATAACGCCGCCCATAACAATTGCAGTGTTTTATGGAGCATAATAATTTTTTGTGGCGATATTACTTTATTTATATGCCAATTTTATTGTTAACCGATTTAAATTAGTCTTTTTTCATGAGAAGGTGCAATGGTGATCATTTAAAAAATTAAAGAATACCACCCTACCAAGAATACCACCCCTAAGGGTGGGTGGAAAAATGGGGGTGAAACTAACTGAAACCATGCTGCATTTTGATTCTGCCGTTTCATGCCTAAATTTAATTTTAGTTTCACTCTCTTACTTTCCAAACAAGAACATAAAAAAGGTGGACGATCTTTGACAGCTGTAAAACTAAATTTAGACCTCTCAAACATCTTCATCCCTTTCTCGTGTTAGTTATTGGAAAGAGAGTGCGAATCTAAAACTAGGTTTAGGAATGAGCCGTCAGAATCGACACCATTGTCGTCCATTTTTTGCAGTCAATATTTTTCGTTTCGATTTTCTGGCAACACTGCTCCTAGCTAATATTTACTCAGATAGTACGCATAAGCAATTTTAAGTGATAGTTCGATTATGCCAAACGAGATTATGGTATTTTATTATTACTTCTATTGCCGGCCAAGACATATTTTATTGATGGTATGAATACCTAATATAGAATTCGTGCCCACTGTAATATTAAGTGGTTAATGTTCGTATAAAATGTAGCTAGACTGAAAGAGAAATTGTGTTCTGGGAGAAAGCGTATATAAGGAAAACCTATTGTGCCTAGCCTCTTATTTCATAAGAATACTGCTCTTTTTCGCTGGATTCCTTATTTAGTCCAAAGTTCTTTCAATAGATTTTATTCCCAGTAATAACGATAGCATATTTGTATATAAAAGAAATCGTTGTTGTATATATTTGATAGCGACTTTGTCGTTTTCTGCATCACCAATCGGTTCGTCGAATTTTGTTTTAATTTGTATATTATTTGTGTAATGGTCATGTTTTAACCAGCTAATTTATTTCGACTCAAGAATTTTAGAACAATTAAAATGGGTTCGTGTGTTAGGAAAGCATGGGTTTCGTTATAATAACCGTCATTAATTGCTTAGCTTTAGAATTTAACACGTAGGTAATATCTGTACTAATATTATAAACCAGTAAAATTTGACAGTATTTATGTCTGTTAGTTACCGCTAATCTCTGGAGCCGCTGGATTCTATAAATTATTTCACTAATAGGAAGCTACCTACATTATATATCCTGAGTGCTATTATAGGCGCCATTTTATTCAGATGTTACGCGTGCGAAGCCACGGGCAGATGCTAGTTAATCAAAAAAGGAGGAGGTTCTCCATTCATTGTGTAGTTTTTTATGTTTGTTCAGATCTCTGTCATTTATAAACCGATTTGGAAATTATTTTTTGTATTTGAAAGGAGATACTTTCATGTTGGTCCCGTAGAAATTTCATCAAAATCAGTTTACTAGTTTAACACTGAAGTCGGTTCGTCACTTTTTTAAAGCATTTTGTTTGTGCTTCTGATCACTATCTTCCGTTTGCTATGTGATGGTGTGTTTGAAGCTAGTGAACACATTAGAATGGGGACTGGGGACTTATTCCCAAAATTGAACGTCGAATCTTTGGCTGACCTATCGCAGTTTTACTACCTACCACATAAGACACAATGCCAAGTTACATACGTCGAATGGAACGTGGGATCTGAAACACTTAAATGGTATTTCGGAGTAAGAACCCTGGATCTAAACCGACTGACCACCTGAACTTACTGGTTGGTAGATTATTAAATTAGAGAAAATGCACAGTAGCGCGTTGTGGCATGCAATAACCTAAATAATAAAACACATGACTATCAACAACAATCCATAGAGTAGTGTATAAAATACAGTTCTTTCCTTGTAAACATATCAGAGTTAAATCAATACGTATCCAATGTAAAGGGCAAATCTCGAAATGTACAGAGTAATTAACGTTTCAGAGGCTTCACGTGGAATAGGATTAATCCAATGACCCCAACCCCGTTTATTCCACGATGGGAATAGAGGTGAACTGTATCGTGTCACGCGAAGTTTAGTACCTACTGGATTTGTGTCAGTGCTTTTCTATAGGCTATACATTGTTTTGGAATCGATATTGTTTACGAGATTGGCGGTACGTTATACTAATCCTATAGTTTATTACATTTTGTAGTATATAAGTTTTTGGATATAACAGATTAATCGTTTTTGGAGGCCTTCGGAAGATCTACAAAACAATTTGTAGCGTTGTTTGTTATCTGTTTGTTGTTGTTGGTAAGCGTTGTTGTGGTTTAATTTTCGCTTAGAGCCCAAGAAATGACATCACAAAGTAGCCGTAGCTTGTCTCCAATAAATGTTCTTCATCCGCTTACTCATACTTTGAAAATTGAGACAGATTAATTACGAAAAATAATGACTAACAATTTTTTTAGGATTTCGGCGGATTACCTTGAATTCCTCAGACACTGACAATATCTTGATAAATTATGCCTTCATAGAAAATGATGACTCGTTCATCCCAAACAGACTGCTTGACGTCAACTTTAGTCTTCCTAGAAATATTTCAAAATCTATCTTGATAATGTCAGTGACGTGTACTTAATTATTCAGAAAATTAGCTTGTGTTAACAATCTACACTTTATTCTAGACTAGCTATATCATAGGAAAGAAAACTAATCTATGTCTTTCTTTGGGCTGTAATGTCTTTGTCAAATTGAAACTCCTTTAATAAGTTTAGCCGTGAAGAGGTAACTGACAGACACATTATTATTTCTCGATGTTTTGTTTTTTACAGTTTTAACTATTTCAAGTTCAAGGCAAATGACACGCTTGTCTCGTTATCCAATAGTATACAAAAATGTTCGAAAACTGTGAACATGCTAAATCTAGACTTAGATATTTCAGTCTGTCTGCTAGAAACAATTATAAATGAATATTAATGGGTCACAATTAATGAAATCTTGTTGGGGTATATCGGAGGTCGAGCAGACGCCCTGTAATGAAACATTTATGAGGTTTGGGAGAAAACTAAATGATCCCACGATACTCATAGTTTAACACAATTCCATGCAATATAATTTTTCGCTAGACTATAATTGTTGGAACATTTTGTTTGATCAATAATTTGGACTGAGGTAAAAACTAATAACGCCCAATGATCACATACATAGACTCAGCCCCTTTACTAAGACTCTGTATACAGGAAATCAGAAACTACCAGGAGCCTCTTCACACATGTAATGCTTGCACACTTCTGCCTTGCGCATCTAAGAGCACAGATTTGAGGTAAAAATAATCACGATATTTTCCACTTTTCCGGAACATATTCAAACGATCAACCATCAAAACTAATTTATAACTCAATAAAAAACACGTAATTTGATCTAAAACTGCTCGTAACATCCATACCCATAACCGAGCACATCTCATAACTTCTCCACGTTATTTACACTGGTAAAGAACCACTGAACATAATTGACATGAATTGATAAACACATATATGTATGTGTATATATACACAAATATTTGATTTCGCCAACACAATTAACATACCGATCCGACTGGGGAGTCGTCTTGCATTGGAGAGAGACATGTAATAACAGCATTTTTAGAAAACAGGAAAAGTAGTGGCACCGTTGTTATTGTCTAGGAATTTCCTTGAAGAATATTACACAACTAAATTAAATATACTCTGACGATTGATTGCAGATTAGATAACTTGCAACGTCTTGTGTGTGGTGTGTTAGCAAACACTTATTTAATACCTTTAAGCTTACTATTTTTTTGCTTGTTAGGTCAGCGTATAGCTACGATCTCAACGTTCTGCTTCTTAGCGTGTCATCGATTTGACTCTTTTAAATTACGTTTGCGTAGTGGATTGCTAAGTGACCGCGTCCCTGTTTGCCTCTCGTAAGTCTTTCATCGTGCAAGTGGCAAGGCATGAGGGACATCTAAGTCTGGTCCGTGTGCCCACCGAGGTTGCAGTGGGATTCGTCAATGTAGCCCAACTTAGCCGTATTGTGCCTACAACGAACGACTCCGGCGCTAAGCCAATTAAGCGACTTCCAAATCGGATGTAAGTCATAACCAAAAGGAAGTGTCCTCTACCTGGGGAAGGTAGTTGGAGGGTACGGGATGCCTATTATCCCAGATAATTATTTGTTATGGGCTGGCGCATCAGGCAAACGACCAGCTCATCTCATTATCCAATAGTATAAAAAAAGAAACAGATGTGCCTTGCTTGGCTCCAAGCTATCCAAGGCTGTGGTTTGGAGGAAGATTTTGCGGCTTCTCCAAATTGGTTACAAAATTAACCAATAATTACGACAGGCTTATAACTTGATGCATAAAGGTTAGATTCCGTAACGGAAAATTTTTTACACAAATAAGAAAATATATTTTTCTCAGGTCTCGGTACTTTGGCATCGAGGTTCTCGTAGTTTCTGATGATAATTGTACTGATAAGAGTATATTGTACTGAGAATACCTTACTCGTTGATGGGATTAATTTCTATCGAAGAAACAGCATAACTAAGTTATGACTACAACAAAAATCGACTAATAAACATGAGTATGAAGTACCTCGCAGGTCAGGTTGGACAAAAACTGTAGTTAGTTAATCAGATGAATATTCATATCAAAACCTTGGCCAATACATTCCATGTTGCGAACGGGTCTCGTCAGGTGACACGACCATGTCTATGCAAATTCCGATTTCATCCAAAGGAAATCGAGAAAATACCGTTGTTGGTAATGTATCATTTATCATCTTTAAAAAAGGAGAAAATTACCTCGTACTTCGAAGTAATCTAGCAAATCTTTACCAAATTTTTATGGGAGCACGCTTGGGTTAGTCCGAGCTGAAGACTTCTAACAATGTACCTATACAAACAGCGAGTCATATTATAAGTTATTTGGAAGTAGTTTTAAAAATGTGACTGTCATTTGAACTAGTTTAAAAATTAACATACTCAGAATGATTTCGCTGCTTGGACATAGGGTGGTCTATGACACTGAGCTCGATTCGTTCTCGGCTCTTTTTTCAGCCAGCAACCCTGCAATACTATCACTTCGCCCAGTAGTAGGAAGTCACTATACACGTTTGCCAACTCGCAGCCTATAAAATATAAAATATATTTATTGAAAGCAAAACCTCTGGACACAAACACAAAATACGTACATACATAGAGATGTACGTATGATAAACAAACAAAAAACTTGTAAAACACTAATTATCTCCACAAGAGAAAAACCGTGAGAACTTTATAAAGGTAAAAAGTAAGTGGGCTACATAAACAACATTGTTTAGAAACAGCAAATTTTCATAAAGACAGCCCAAATATTAAGATTTCCAAACTAAAATGAATTTGAATCGATAATTAACTCTCAATATCATATTTATGGGCATCCAATGTCATAGAAATGCCATCGTAACTAATGCTAATGTCAATTTGGAAATCAAGAATGGCCCAAACAAAGAGATTATGAATAAATTTCCGCTTTTAGGGCTTCGAATGGCTTTCTTTAACCTCGACCCACTAATGACGTTCTTAAGATGAACAGTTTAAGTCTCAAATTAGTTACTGTCAGATCGGGCCTGAGGAAATGTATATTTGGCACGTGGGCATTGTTTAGAAAGGGATTAAAACACATATTTGAATAGCGATTCTAATTCACAGATAACGACAATTAATCACACTCATCGTGTGGGATGCCATACCAGATGCTGTGGTGACAATTTAGGCATTATTTGATATTAGCATAGAGTTTTCCATACAAAACAAAAGTTTTGTGGACTACTTTTTTTACTAGAGTTCTGTACAAAACTCTATGCTATGCAACTCTATGCTCTTAATATCTAGAGAAAAGTCTTCTAAAGGAGTTTTGGCGGGAATGCGAAAATGTGCTGTTGTTGATTTTGTGTTATTTACTAGAACCTGTGTTTTATCGAGTGTTAATGTGTAATAATGGTGGATTATTAACCATTAAGTGTTCGTAAACGTGCATGAGTGAAAGGCAAATAGTACAAAGACGAAAAACGTGTATTTTCGTATTCTATCCAAAACTCCATAGAAGCTTCAGTAAACTATCCACCACTTATCTTTGACTAAACTTTAACGTGACTTTGACGACTTTCTTGCACCAAAACTAGAGATTTATTATATATTATTATTTATATAACTTGACACTGGCTAAATACGCTAATCGCGTGGAGCCAAAACCAAAACAAAAAAAAAAGTCTTCTAAATGTTTGTATTCTTACAGTTAACTATTTATTATTAGTCCCAATCCCAAGGAGACTTGTAGAAAATAAGTTTTATGGGACTGTGGCATAGTATTACAATCTGTCAAAATATAAAAATACCAAATCAAAGTACCTATGTACCTATTTAAAAAAAATGCGGACGACACCAACTAAAAGCTCGACAAAAAATACAACCAAAACTATTTAAAATATTTTATGTTTATAAATAATTTAATGACATATTTTATAATTATATGCTATTCCAAAAACCCGACTGCCTTGATTAACAATGCAAATTAATAGAAATAAAAGTGACGACGAATTAATTATTTTTATTTGACATATCACTGCAAATTCCTAAGATACGTGTCTGATATCGTGTACCACCTAATATCTATTTGTCGTTACATTAATTTATTGACCATTTATGTTAATATAATTATAAATTAATATAAAACTAGTAGGACATAATACCAGGCTGGTTCTGCGGAATTTTCATTATCTTTTTATTGTTTCATTTTCCTAATGTCGAGATTATAACCCGTTTTAATACTGAAGTGATTTTAAAGTGAATATTAACTAATATTTTAATAGAGTTTTTGTGTTATATGACGTCTTGAGGTTTATTTATTGGAAAGAGGTCAAAAGGGCAGACTGATGCCAATATCATTAGTCATAGGTGCTCTGTTATTTTCAATACCAGGAGCTTTATTTCACGATGCTGATCTAACATATGGTTTTGATGCATTCTTTATTGAAATAGTTTTTAATTTTGGCATGCTTAAGTGTTATTTAATAATACTGATATATAAAAATCGCGAATATAAACTATTATCAATTACTTACCTAACGTAATATTGGTCAATGGACCGTTTACAAGCTATTGTAGCATTATAGGTAATCAAAATGTTCTAGCCCCTACTCGTTGGTAGCGGAACCAGCAGTCTCGCGGTAGTACCCCATTGAACCGCAAGGCTCCCACAGAATCAAAGTCCACCAAACGGATCAAATATGGAACCACTGCCCAGGTTAGCATATAAGTATGTGCTACTAAGCTAAAAAAGTTGTGGCGCCAGCCATAATATTTTACGTCTGCGAAATGTAAGAAGTTAACATTTATGACATTTTTTTGTGGTGTCGTATCGGGACAATTGCAAAACTACTTCACAAAACAGTTCCTTGTCAGCGGTGTTTCTACAGGCTGTATGTGCGAAGTAGTATTTACCGTAGTACGTCTACATTAAAATTGAATTGAATGAAAAACACACACGGTACACGCGCGGTTGAGTGTACACGCGCAGCAACCAGTCGGAGCCCCTGCGTGTAGCTCCGTTGATGAAGAGGTATCAAATACCTCGAAACCAGTCGAGCAATCGTCGCGAAGCTCGGTGATATACACTTATGACGTCTACAAATATTCGCAGGAAAGTCATAAATTACCCACCAACCAACAAAAAAAAATTACAATTAATTCTTATAGACAAAATGATATGTAAATTGGCAAATTTACAATCCATATTGTGAATAGTTGCGAGTCGTTTCGGTCAATTATAACATTTTACTACGTTCTTTGTATACCATTTACTGTTTTTGAGTCTGTTGCCATTTTTACGATTGGTTCGTAATTTATTAGCTTTTAGAATCAACGTTGTTAAATACCTAGGTCCTAGATTGTTAATTAGTTTGAATCGATGTTGGCTCAATAAGTAAGGTCGATGTAACAATTTGTTCCAGCAGATGAGAGAATAATAGTTTTCGAGGAATGTTATTCTGTTCACCGCTACATCACTACGATCAAAGCAAGAAAATTGATAAAAAAAATAAAGTTATGTTTTCGTAAATAAGGTTTATATTTTAAGAACCGTAGGCACCTTCGAAATGGGTTGTTGTATCGGTCACACACTACGAGTTGGAATATTGGATTTGGGTATCCAATATTCCTATCACTACGCAATCCATCTGTGATTCCCCACACACGGTTTTTGGAACGTTAGCGTGGAATGTTGTGGATTGGAGCGCTCGTGTATGGTGGCTCTTAAACTCGTCTCCGAAATCTTAGCCTAAGAAACACTGGCCAGCAGTTTCACTGCTAAACCTTTAAAGTACATAATATGGACAGGGAATTTAAACTGTAGAATTTTAACTCTTCAGTTAAAATTCCCTATCCAAGCAATTGAGTCACGATGTACCTAGTTTATTCAAATCAATCGAGAATCAAGACTAGGTAAATAAAATACTTTAAAACTAAATCACAGACACATCGTCCTCAATTTTAAAGAACCTTCCAAAATACCACCTCATTAATATTCTAAACGAAACCACAACTAGTGTGTTCGACTTGGTATTCCAAAAACATTATAATGTCGATTTACTACTGATATCAATTTGTAGTTAAGAACGTTAGAGGAATTTTAAAGAGTTGACCATGCGATGTTTTGACTAGAATATTTATAAACATTAATTATTGATAGAGCACTATTATCAAACACCTGGGATAACAACACAGATTAAAAGAAAACTGATTTCGATTTTACTAAATAGTAAACACAGGTCTTGCGGTGTGCTCTATGAACTAGTTTCGAGAGTCGCTTTTTTCCTTTTTAAACCAACTACCAAAAAAGGAGGAGGTTCTAAATTGTATTTTTTATGGTGATAGGTCTTGATTTCTCCGCTAATTATTAAGCGATTTAAGTGATTATTTTTGATGAGTTAGGTATATCTCAAAGGTGGTCCTTTTATCGAATCTTTGACCGAATGAACTTGGCACTAAAAGTACACGTATAGTTTAACTCAACCACCGTTTAAAAATATTTATGACGAGCCTAGAAGATAACCACTTTCTACGAAATTTCACTAGGTGGTAGGACTAACTCTTCTGCGAGTGTCCAATGGTATAAAAATAACCAGGGGAACACTACGAAGTGTCATAAACGCATAACCACCTTGCTGTGATCACAGAATAAGTACAAGTATGGTTGGATTTTTTTTCCTTCGCCAAAAACACAAGCTCTGATCTTCGAAATAGCTTTAATTTTTTTCATAAAATGGTCCAGTTTAACAATGTTTTCACGCAAGACGGCAGCAAGAATGATTTTATTTATAGCATTAATCACGATACCGCAGGTTGTAGTATTTATTTTTGAAAGTATATTCAGTGGCGCCACAACTGTCACGATATGGCACGGGTACTTTATACCTTTTTGAATTGCCGCTTGGAAAGATTGGGGTACACTGGGTCCAGAATAATTTAGTTAAAAAGAAAAGAACGAAAGAAAAATTATTTATAAAATAAACAATACTCGCAAAACAAACTTAGAATAATACATAAAACAATCAAAGAAAATAAAAGAAACAATAGGTTACGTAAAAATATAGAAGTTATTTTCGTGTTAAATGCTTTTTATAAAGTTAATCTCATTATCCGCATCTTACGGTCCCACTGCTGGGATAATCCACCACGCGGGCCCAGAGAGGCTTGGTGGATGTCACATGTCCTCGAATTTTTGTAGCTTTGAACATGCGGGTTTCCTTACAATGTTTTCCTTCACCGTTTTTAATAAAAATTAATAATTTTAAATTAATTGCGACATGATACTTTCGCAAGCAATACAGAAAGAAGACAAAGTATTTTGAAACCACGAGTATCTAGTGATAATAATTGTTAATTGTACGTATTAAAATATTACGTATACTTTAAACATTTTAACAGAAACATAGATACAACTTCGGATCTCTTAAACAATTGCTTTTTAAAAAGCGGGATCCTTCTTCGACGAAAATATTGCAATATATATAAAATTGCATACCCCATTTTTCCACACTTGGGGGTGTTTCAAAAAATTTATGAAAGGACCTCCCTTGAGTTCGAATTTGAGTTGACGTTACTCATGAAAAAAATTGATGTTAACATCACGATAAAAAAAATACAGTCAAACTCAAAATCTTTTTTGGAAGTCGGTTAAAAAAGCGACATGACATGAATACTTATTATCTCAGGACCTATGAAAGAGGAAACTTATAGTTAAATGCATAAGAAAACCTACTAGCATTTTCAATTCGTTATAAAAAGCAACAACAAGAACAAACTAAGCATATTCTCGCTCAGCTCAGTCATACAAACTTAAAGTAAATAGGAAATTAATTACGCTACAACAAACATACATTGGTGCCACAGACTTTGTACATAATTAGCATCGCACGAGTGTACATTGACGAAAACACTGCAGTGTAATCGTCAAACAAGCGAAATTTAACATCGAGTCGACAAGTTTGTCTGTACAAACTCAACTAACGGTCGTACATAATAACATTCAACAGTTCAGAGAATGAAGAAAATAACATGAGTATTGTGTCTTCTTAAATGTCAAGACTACATACAATGTCGCGCGCAACATAACACAAAAGGTTGCACGACAATCACGCTTTGTCGTGTCGAACTTGTGCTAAAGTTTTCCCCGGTTAAAAACTTGACTTTCACAAATATCAACGTCATCAATTTAGCAAATAGATGCAAAACATTTGAACAAAACATTAAGGTTTAAGATTCCTTGTCTTATGTTTCTTATTAAAATAAATCGCAATGTAATGTGTTTTACTAGTCCACTGTGTGCCTCGCACTCAATCGCAAATACTCTTAGCTCAACCTGCTCTTCGCTATATCTCGATTGTTTTGCATATCAGCAAACCACTCCTGCGCAGCTGATGCAAAGCAAATTAACGATCAAATGGCATCCCGCCACTATCCGCCTTACTTGAACTTCCGACGTAAACGCACAACAAAACTTAAATGCGTTCGTCACAAATATTTCCATCAAATATTGAGCTCTATGCCCTCGAACAAAGAAAAAGAGTAAAGTTAACGAAGCACAAAATTAATTTGGTACCGTAATTCAATTACTACCGTCCTTGGTAAGTGTGCGGACGACTCGTCCATCAATCACACTTTCAACTGTATCAAGTTTTTTGTCTCTTGCGCCATCACCACATCTTACGGACCGACATTCTGCCCGGCATAATTTGTCATAGTTTTTCATTCGATTAATTGATCACCGTGACGGAGGCGCGTCGAAGGCATGCGTCGAGGAAATATTAACGCACTCCACGATTGTGTATCTAAGAACTGAATGTCATTAACCATTTCCTGCACAAGGGCTTCGAGTGACCATCTTTCGAGCCGGTGTGCTATTGAATAAATATTGTTCAACAAGTTGCCAAGTGACATTTCGTTTCGACCGCCGCGGCCCACGTCATCTCACGACGTCCACTCTCATCGCGAACAATTTATTTTCAATACCTTTTATGCAAAACATTACAATTAAAATTGTCTTATGAATTCATAGCGGCGTCAATTAAGATTTCATTTTGATAAGGAACGCTTTTTGTGAACTGTATCATTAGGTAGCATCATGTCCTCTGAGTAGTCGTTTGAGTTATGGTAGCGATGGATGTCTATGTTACGATCCGCGGATTATCTTATTATGGTCTAGTAATAAGTCTTACAAAGTGGACGTGATGGCATACTACATGAAGGTTGTGAATAATTCATGACACGAATACTTTAGCTATCACCGGCACCGCCAAGAATTGCTATCTGAAAAAGTTCGAGGAGGTAGTAAAGTTCTCGCAAACGATAAAAACTGTGCAGTGAGATTTAAACTTACAACTGACCGCCGCGCCGTCGCTTCTTCAAGTTTTGTGAATTTATGACCACAAGGTTACGACGTTTCATACGCCCACTAACAATATTCTGGAAATCGGACAAAAGTTGAGACTTTAAAGCGTAATGACCGACACTGGAGGACCAAACTCCTCAATCAGACCGCACAACAATACGCAAAGAGAACTGCATTATCCCTTGAAAGGGACAGCGTTAAACACCTACAGCTCGCTCGTAAAACGGTAAGGAAAAAAAGCGTCGAAACTCTTGAAGGGTTAAAATGAAGACATAAATGATAATGGCTTGCAAAAGCAGTGTTAATTTTCTAGGAACATTAACAGCGGCGTCTTAAGTGAAGTTATGCGAGCTTGAAGAACCTACAGACAAAATCCCTATTGTCATTTATGCTTACGCTTGTATTCATGTTATTTGTGTCATGGACATTCATGTTCTTAATGTAGCGGAGTCGGCAACTGTCACGTACAGTTGAAACATCAATGAACACTGTGCGGACTTCCGACAGAATAAATACACAGCGATGTCTTGTCAACAGTTTGTTTATTGGTATTTAAAACATCGTTACAAATTCACATATTATAACGGGATATTTACCGTGATTATTATTGAGCGATGAGCACCCGATATTTCGACGCTGTTGCAAGCATCATATTCACGGTAATACTGGCGCGACTGCGGGTAGTTTGTAGACAAAAATATCCCGTTATAATGTGTGAATTAGTAAATAACCGTGAAAGTTTAAAACAGTGTATATCGTTACAAATTTAGACGCGTAACTGAAGTAATCTTATTATCTAATATTACAAATAAATGACGAGGTCTGCACTTTATGTATCCTAATTTTTTTAAAGACTCGTAACTTATGTCCTTTTCCTATCCTGTTTATCCTTATTATACGATCATCTAAATTGGATAGTTTACCAAAAGCCTTAAAATCTACAATAATAAACAGTGCCTTACACAGGTTGCTCTTTACTCCACAAGATTATTCGGCAAAATCAAAGAGGCAGGTCTTTCGATACTGGCTCGGAATGTGGAAGTGATAGATAACAGAATCTCTGAGAACCAGAACAAGCCTTTACATCTGTTTATCCATTAAAGGTTTGAAAGGATTACAACTACGTCAACGCTTACAACATCATGAAGCGGTTAAAGTAGAATATTATTTAGTTTTTCCTGCAGTAGTGAAGCTTGCCATGAACAATGAAACAATGCAGTATGTCGACCGCATGCTTGCAGTTAACAAGTTCGACTGTAAATGAGTGCGAAAAAGTGTTTTTTTTTTTTTTTTTCTTCTTATTTATTTTGGGGCTTTTACCTAACAAAGGTATGCCAGCCCCATCGTACCCTAAACAATAATTCAACTTACAAAACTAATTTCATTCAGAGGTAGACTTACTTATGCAAAAACATCTCATAAAGAGAAATTGCAGCATCAGTTGTTGGATTTGCTAAAATATGTATAAATGCACCTATATCATATTTATTTAAATTACATTTTTGCATAAGTAAGTTTCTTTCCCTTCTGTTCCGGACGCACTCCATCAACAAGTGATGGACGTCTTCAATAGTTCCACACTCTTCACAGTTGGGCGAATCAACTTTTTTCATCAAAAAAGCAAACTTGTTTGATGGATAGTGTCCGGACCGCAATCTATGAGCTAACACAATGTATCGTCTACTTAATTTAATATTTACAAACCAAGGAATGGGAGGAGGCTGACATTGGATAGTTTTATACCAAATGCCTTTTTATTTGCTTCTTTCATCAAAATATTCCCTAAAATTATCAGTACTAAGTTTCTTCCCGTAATGCAATAGTTCCATAAAATTTGGTTTTATGTTACAAAAAATGCCATCTAAACAAGCTAATTTTGCCAATCTGTCAGCCTCCTCGTTCCCTCTTAATCCAATGTGTGAAGGAAGAAAAAGTGTAAAATTGCAAACTGCAAATTTTGCTGTCTGTGTCTTTCCAATTAAATACGTTTGAGCTAGTTGTAGTACGCATTCATCCCAGCTAAGAATAGTACGACAACATCCCTTCCCGTGCATTCTGTAAGTGCCTGCTAAGGGAATATCCAGAATGTCATAGCAGCATTCTCCTTGATCAAAATCTACTGTGATTACGAAGACGCCTGCCAAGTATGGCTTAAAGCAAAATCCCCTGTCATAGGGGAGGCCAATGGTTACCAGTGAACGTTTTTCGGCTAATGATGATGATGCTGATGCATTCATCACCCTAAGAAATAGAAAATCTCAAGACTCAAGCAAAGTTTACAAAAACTAGTTCTATTATCTCCTTAATCCGTAACGATGGTGGCGCCTTATAAGATATCATGTACCACAAAAAGTTGTAGCCTAAAGTGAGTAAGGCAATTGAGGCATTATTCCTTTTAAGAGCATCGATTAAGACCACCCAACATTTTTAAAACACCAAATCGACTGTCAATGTCAAGACGAAAAATAAAACGCCCGACTAAACAAGTCATGTTTAAAACACGTATCTTTAAAAAGATTATCGCCTTTACAAACGATCTGGTCAAATTGCTTCAGTAACAATAAACGCTGTCATTTCGAGAAATGTATAAATAAGATTTATTGCGAAAGCAATATTCACAATAACGTCTTCACTTACTGCATTCCGGTATTCTTTAATCCACCGTGCATTCTTTCTTTAACCCACTTGCGAGTAATACATTTGGGAAGGGATATCGTTAATGTGATAAGTGACTTACATCGTTAGCAAAAACAGATGTATCGAATAAGTGCCAAATTATTTGATGAATTGGATTTTTGAATGAAGCTCGTTATTGGGAGTTGAAATAATCAAGAAAATGCTAAATTAAACTGTAATTTAAGCTTTGAAAGATAAATTGGATACAGTCGATAGAAAATAGGCACAACATTAAAATAATTTAAAAAATTGCAATAATTAAACCATGCCTACAAACCCAAAGATTTATTAAAATAGATTTTAATTTAGAAAGCGTGGAATCTGCACATAGCTACATATCATTGCAATACAGTAGTAACGAATTATTTTTTCTTTTGGCGATTTTGTTATGTAATCAACAAATTTGTATTGCATTCATCTTGTATAAATTTCTGCACTAGTAAAAGAAATCTTTTTAATCTCAGTGACAATAGCTAATAGGCTATATTCAATTAAAGATACAGGCGTAACAAAATAACAGCATCGCAAATTGGTACCGCCCGGCTTTGATTTAATATCATGAAGTTTATAACTACTGCAAGTGGCAGCAAGAGGCAGTTGTTTCTTTTTACTTTCACAGGCAGTGTTTTAGTTTATTTGACTATAATTACATAAATAACGTATGTAGTTTTAGTTTATTTGTACTACTGGATAACGAGACGAGCTGGTCGTTTGCCTGATGGTAAGCATAACGCCAGCCCATAACAATTGCAGTGCCACTCAGAACTTTGAAACACAAAGGCCTGCGCGGCACTACAGTGCGCTCGTTACCCTGAGACATAAGGTAAGTATTAAGTCTCATAAGCCCAGTAATTTCACTGGATACTCTGCTCATCAGGAACACAGTAATGCTTGCACACTAATGCTTGGCGGCAGACTTCACGAGCAAAGCGGTGGTAACAACCCAGACGGACACTCGCAGAAGAGTTAGTCCTCCCACTAACGAAATAAAATACTACTACTACGATATAAAAACATTTTACTTATTTACAAACAGTTGGATAACTACAAGTCTATAAATAAATATCTAAATATTCTTGTTTAATAAGTAACGTCAGAAGTATACCTATCCTATAGGATGCACCTTGAAAAGATCGCCTATAAAACGTTACCATTGAGAGCATATTAGCACCGCACCGGGAGTTCGACCTGACAAATGAAAACCATAATGAAGAAACATGGCCGAGATTACGGGTGCATTAATACAATCATTTATTATTTTAATCATTACAACTGCTGTCAGTGGGGTTATTTGTTGGGAATGTGCTGATCAATGTAGCGTAACAGTTAGGACCTGTAAGTTTGTAACGTATCATGTTTAATGGTAGATAAAAAGCTTGTCGAATATTATTTTATTATCAACATCGTCAGTTTTATTAGGGTTACCATACAGAAGTAATAAAGTTAAGTGGATACCCTAGAGAGCAAATACACCAATATGTCGCGGAACATGTCGCTCAACTACTTTAACTGTCTCGAGGTGAATGTGTTGGAACATTTCATTACACTCGGCAACAAATAATAATAAGCGATAGACGAGCGGCACTTGTTCTCAAAGCGGGAATTAGCCAAATGTCTCGCGTCAAATAGATGCTGCATTCAATGTTGTGGAATACGTTGAAGAAAATTGGCAACGCTACAGAGTAAATTCTCAATGTTGCACGTCACACTTTATCCCTAAGTATAACCTTAAAATTGCTAATAGAACCTCGAGCCTGAGCATCCCCATGGAGCATCATTTATAGGACATCCTACAACTCAAAACAAAGTTCATCAGTGGCGCAACCCAAATTGAAACACTGTTTATCGACAAACAAAACATCGATACAAGTAACATGAACTTGAAAGGTAGATGCGGAAGCGAGCAATCAATATCAAAATCAATCAGTAAATACCGCGACTGCATCAAATAAATGGTTTCAAAACTAATATGTAGCTAGGAATGATGAGCAGTCACGACATGAATGGATCTAGGATCTGCTTGAGGGCCTCTCTTGAACTAATTGAATGAAATAAACCCTTCAAATAATAATAATGATTCATTTATTTCAGGCTTTACTTACTTTCAGGACTTATTCATTTACTATAGCATTTAATTTATGCCTTAGTGGTAAAGGGGGCATCACTTGGTACGATGTTTGAAGGTCTGTATCTGATAAGCTTTCGGTGAAGGAAAAAGTCGTGACGCAATCGTAGTACGGTGGTAGAGCTCTCTTTTATAATTGCCTGGGCCTAGAGTCGAGAATCGTGTAAATCGTAATAATATCGATGCCTGTCTGGATGTAAAACGTTCTTAAGCGGCTCCTTAGATACATGGTGGGAGCTTTGCAAAAGCAATAAAAAAGCCTGTTGGACAATCGATTCTATTGATTTCACCGCATACCTACCGAAGGCGTACAGAGAATTCAATTGACTAGAATTAAACCAGCATGATTGTTGTGTTGCCCCCTTTTGCCCTCTCCCCTTAATCCGCCTCTTTGCCACGGTCAGACTTATTAGTTTTGTTTTCTACACACTGTTTTAAATTAATAGGCGCCAGACATGCCAATATTAACGAACTTTTTGTTGTAGTAATCTTCTAACATTATTATATTGCTATTTAGCTAATACATAAACATTATATCTAACTTAGCTAGAAAACAGTTGGATAATCTACTAACTATTAGGCCTAGAGTTAATCCAAATGTTCCTTAGCTCACTACCAGTTAGCAGCGTATTTTATTGGAAATTAGATGTAAAAACATCAGAATTCATAATTTATCAAACATCAGAAGGCATTTCAATTTAGCGTGGCAACGCTATTAGCAAAAATGCTAATAGCATTGCCAATAGCAATGTAATAAAAGTTAGATTGCTGAGCGGTTTGTTAGATTAGGTTTGATACAGGTAGTTCCTAAATTTTTTTTATTACATTTGTTTATAGGTAGGTTGTTAATTTATTTAATTTTTCAAACACAGTATGAAAGTGTATTTTTATGATCCTTTTCTTAAATAACTTTTAGTCATATTTTTTTGTAAATGACTTTTTTTTATTGTATTAGGTTTACGAGCATATAATAATCTGCTGAAAAAAAGGTGTTACTCAATATCCCGAGTGATAAATAAAAAAGAGGGCGCTTATAATTATCAAGCACATAATTTCTCGTCACGTCTCTTAGTAATTGTTTAAAATAGAACGAATCTGTAACAGACTCAAGACTAGTATAAATAGGTTTGTATTAAATAAAAAGACATGTTTTTCGTCTGTGTAAATACCTAAAGGAGCAAAACTTTACAAGGCATTACATGCTAAGATCGGTCATAAAGCCTGCATACGATAAATTAGTCGAGTTAAGGAAAGACATAAAAATTTCTTCATTAATTAAGAACCAATAAATGGTAACACGACCAGAACAAATGAGCGGGTAACCTTCGGTTTTACATTTCCAGATGCTAAAGCTACAGTTACAAATACTATGTTTTTGTGTTACCGAGTTACCGTGCATAAACTTGTTTCTCATTTTTAGTCAGCGAACGCGTTTGATGACTGCGCACAGTATATCAGTAAGCAAACATGTGCTTGAAGATACGTACGCTTTCTCATCATGCATATTCATTTTACGCTAGAAGAGATCCCCGTTGTTTCCTTTATTTTTGAGTACAGATATGCTGAGGCAACGTACTCCATGGTCCTTTCCAATGCACTGAAAGCGTATTCTTCATTTCTCACTACAGTTACCTAAAACATGTAATACCTTTTGCAGGTCGTTGCTTTACTTGAACAATATGAAATAAATTTCATTTTTATTTGTTTTGCTGTCATAATATTAACGGTTCTTGCTTTCACGGCATATACATTTACCCGCTCAGGTTTTTAAATTACGTTTATTTCTGTTATCCAGATAAATGCATTTACGCATACAAACCGGAACCGTGTACATTGTTTTAAACTGTACACAGTTAGCTAATTTAATCTAGTTGTGGCAATAAAACTTCTATCAATAAAATATTAAATATTAGGTAACAACCTTATATGTGTCACAGCCCTTATAAAGATCAGATAATGGCTTACGAGGATGAGATAAAATCTTTTCAGTTTATAAAAATTCCTTAACGTTGTAAACATTTTACAAGCTCATAATTACTGTTTTAATTGTAGGTATACTTGAAATACATAAAACAAGGGTTTTATTGTCATTGGAAGCGACACTTTTCTGTGTGACATGCCGGTCTGCCGGCACAACTGTCTACAGTTGAATATCATCGATAATACAGTTGTATGCTTTGAGCCACACAAATTAAACATTTTCTGTAATTATGAAGCTCTAAGTATAATATTATAATACAACGCTGTTTTTGTTCCATACAATTATTTTCCATATCGCACATTTGCAGTGGTTTAGAAAATTTCAGTAATTTTTTTTTTCACACTCATACCCAAGCTCTAGTATTCCCTGTGCCGCAGGTGGCATGGACACACACAGATACACATCACAAACATCCAAGACCCGAGAACAAACTTTAAGCTTACACAAAATCTGCCCCGGCTGGGAATCGAACCCGAGTCCCCTCGCTTTGCAGGCAGGGTTACTACCAACTTAGCTACGGAGCCGTCAATTCAGTTATATTTTTTATATACCTACTATTGGATAACAAGATGAGCGGGTCGTTTGGTAAGCACAACGCCGGCCCATAACAATTGCAGTGCCACCCAGAACTTTGAAACACAAAGGCCTGCGCGGCACTGCAGTGCGCTCGTTACCCTGATGAGACATTAGATATTAAGTGCCAGAAGCCCAATAAATTCACTCATATTTTGCTCATCAAATCGGAACACAGCAGTGTTTGCACATTACTGTTTGGCGGCAGATTTCACGAGCAACGTGAGGGACAAAGATTTGTGGTTGCTTATATTCAAACATGGCATGCTTAGACGCTGTTTAACAAGTGCTTAGGATGTGGTTAGTTTTCTTTGTGGTAAGACCGATCGAGTTTAAAAAATCTTGATGATTTGTAACAATTTAACTGACGATTTTGTTTGCATTTTAGATGTATTTAATTTATATATTCTCATTAGTTACCAGTTAAATAATTATTACGGTAAATACCCGTTTCTTACTACAATAAACAATTAGTATTAAAGTCTGCGAAGATGACCGCAAAACAAAAAGTTAATCAAATTCTTGTAAAAACGAACTATTAATAACTTCTACAATTTTCCACGGATCTTGTGTTTCCCGGCTCTGGGTTATCACACAACTTCATTAGTAAACTTGATGACACGTATTTCAACACAAAGATATTTGCATATACCTTAAGGCGAGAGTACACATTTCTTAATGCAATATGAAAGTTTTGTTAGTGGTAGGACTAACTCTTCCGCGTGTGTCCGTCTGAGTTGTTACCACCGCTCTGCTCATGAAGTCTGCCGCCAAGCAGTAATGTACAAGCATTACTGTGTTCCGGTTTGATGAGCAGAGTAGCCAGTAAAATTACTGGGCTTATGAGACTTAATACCTAATGTCTCAGGGTAACGAGCGCACTGCAGTACCGCGCAGGCCTGTGTGTTTCAAAGTACTGGGTGGCACTGCAATTGTTATGGACCGGCGTTATGCTTACCATCAAGCAAACGACCAGATCGTCTCGTTACCAAATAAAATAAAATAAAATATAAAAAAAAAATTTGGAAGAAACATAGTGAAATGCTCGGACCTGCAAAGACACAAATAATACATTACGCGGTGGGTTGCAAATTTGTTATCTGCTTAGTATTTCGACTCTAGGCTAAGGTTGATTTTAATAACGAGTGCATATTAATATTTCTTTTATCAGCTGTTTTTTCCAGCAGAGAGAGCTTTTTAATAATTATTTTTATTCTTTTTGTTCACAGACCAACTATATAGTAGGCATAGGTTTTAACCTGCTTAAGTTAAAATCACAAATAGCTCAATTTTATGCATAGTAACTACGTCACATTGCAAGTAGAGCTGCAGATGTGTATTCGGCTTTATATACATGCAAGCCTATCTTTTTATTACAAAGTCACAGCCCTATAACTACTTACAACATCATTGAAATTCACTTGCTAATTGGTTACTTGCTAGTTACAAGAAATAAGATATTGCACGGCATTTTGTTTCTTTTTCTGTGTCCATTTTATTTCTTGCCCACGGTATAATTTGTGCGGGGATTTTGATAATTATTTAAATAAGCGGACGACATGCAAGTGCATGTCAGGGAGTCTTCGTTTTTTTAATTTAAGTTAAGGTATATTAGTTTGCGTCCAATGCCAAATAGCTCATACATGCGGCGTTTGAGTCTATTCAGATCATACTGAAGAGATTTATTTAACCAATGATGGTGTGGTGGTAACAAAGGCTGTGGTTGGTTTCAGCCACACATCTTTAGGTCGATGGTTCAAACCCTCCAATGAGCTTAAGCTGTCAGAGAAGGATAATATCGTGACGCAACCACAACCTTTTCTAGTAATTGCCTGGCTAGCTACCTGTCACCAAAGTTTCAGTAGTGGAACATCGCTCTTCATTTAATTCTTTCTTTCCTCTTTTAACATTAATAGCTTACCTACGTTCTTTAAAGAGTTGACGACTTTCCTTCAATAATTTACAGTGCGACTTTCAAACAACCTCAATTTAATATACGCATCGATCTGAACTTGAAGTAAGTAGTTACATAAAGTCGCGATCGCCGAATAAGATAAGCCTAGCCTAGATTAAAAGTCTAGATAATGCGGAAACTTGAGCCCTAGAACCGGGTCAGGGACTTAAAAATGTAATGGAAATAATAACTGACTTTAACGATCTTGTTATTAAATGTAAATGTGTGTGTGTGTGTAGTCGTAAAATACAGTCGCCGGATAAATATATTTACAACAGTTTGCAAAGATATCGAATTTCAATGATTTAGGTAGACTTTTCCAAGAATTTTTCAGTGGTCAATTGCAAACCTATTGATTATAATTATGTAGTTAAAAAACTAGAAAACACAGTTTCACCTCCTGGCTTCATCATCAGAACCTTGACTCCAAGTGCAATCTATGGGACTCGTCAAAATGAATCATATATGAGCTCAAACTCGAAAGGTTACTTGTAGCCACTGAAGAGTTCCACTATCCACCTCCTGGCTCCATCATCAGATCAGCTACATGACACCAAATTATTGTATTGTCATCCGAATTACATATACTTAAAAAGTTTCATTTCGATATACGACAATTAGAAATAGGTTAAAATTGACATCTAAGATTTTATTACATTGTTTATTATCTAATAAACTAGGTTACAAGTGAAGCTAATATAAGTTTGTTAAAAAAGGCAAACGCTTACCTAACGTTAGTATATAGAATTACCTAACTATACATTATCAGCCTCTTACGCTCCCACTGCTGGGATACCGAGAGAGGTATGGGCCATAATCCACCACGCGGACCCAGTGCGGCTTGGTGGATGTCACATGTCCTCGAATTTTGTTGTTCTTGAACACGCGGGTTTCCTGACGATGTTTTTTTTTTCACCGTTTTAGAGCGAGTGTGAGTATTCCGCACAGTATTCCGCACATAGCTTGATATAAGTCACTGGTGCGGGGCCGAGTCGAGATTCGAACTATGTTGCGCGTCGGACTGAAAGTCACACAAGTTCCCGCTCGGCCACACTCGCACTAGTTCCCGCACAGCCACACTCGCACTAGTTCCCGCTCAGCCACACTCGCACTAGTTCCCGCTCGGCCTAACGGTAGTTAAACTAACATTCCACAACTTAGCACCCAAATTACTCGGGCGTTCTCGTGCTTCTAATAAAAGAATAGTAAAAAAGTGCTTTCATCACGGCAAGGCCACACTTATCCCTCGAGGCAGTAACCAGTGAAATTATTATACAATATTCAAATTTAATTAACGCTCACACTAGAAAGGTTAAGCAAATAAACGTGAACGCAGCAGGTGCGAGGAATGCTAATAAGCAAATGAAGGGACCTGTGTTACCGAGTATCAAAAACTTATTTGAGAATTGAGGCCGAAAAAGGACAAATTACTTTATCGCTTGTAAGTTGTGTTGCATGTTATTTCATCTACAAGGGTTTTCCGAGAAATATAGCCCTGCGAGGGGTTGTACTGACATTAAATTATGTTTTAATATTAAACTAAATGATAAATAATTTTTCAAATTTACGAAAAACTCCTGTTGTGCTGACAGTGTTACACCGTCCACTAACCGCGTTGAAATACGTTCCATTTGTGTTAAAACTTGCCTACTTTGTTTGCCTTTGGAAATCATATAATATACTAGATGTGCCTAGCGGCTTTGTCCCCCAATGTGAATCTCCACAGGCAAAGATTCCTACTGCTGATGAAAGGACTTTAAAAGAGTTCGACTCAAGGAAAGAAATAAAAAGTGTTGTTTTGGCACAAAACAATAGTAAAAGGAAGATAACACATAAATGAAGCAAAGAAGATAACAAACAAAAATTGCTTTAAAAAAGCGACGAGCAAGCTTCAGGAACCAAGTACTGAGCCCGACTTCAATAAAATTTATATGGGACCAATCTGAAAATATATTCTTTCAAATAACTAATAATTATCTAAATCGGTTTATAAATGAAAAAGATCTGAGGTAACAAATATAACAAAAATACAGCCGAATTGAGAACCTCCTCCCTTTTTGGATTAAAAAGGATACACTAAAAATACATAAACTATCCGAGTGTTGCGCCAAAAAGGATTTATCTCAGCATAAAGCTGAGTGCAAGAAACACTTGACATTGATTTGACTAAGTGCGTGCCACCGCTTCGAACATAGTTCCAAACCAGCAGTGTATAGAAGACTTATGTCGCGCGCTCGAATCAAATTTTGAATTGCGTAACGAAACTTCGGAGTACATATTGCACTAAACGAAGTGGCAACGATGTAACTTTTTACTTCTTTGAATAGCACCGCACTTTATGCAGAAGCTTGGCCTTTACAATGGCGAACCACTTGGTTTTTTCGTCACTAAATTGCATACAAAAAATTTACTGCTAATATAAACACAGATAAGTCTCTTTTGGATAGTTATAAAAATCAGAACGCCAGTACAAGATGTCCTTGCTTACTTTTTTGTATACTATTGGGTAACGAGACGAGGGGGTCATTGGCCTGTCTTCATCAGCCTCTTATGCTCCCACTGCTAGGATACGCTTTCTTTCAGCGAGAGAGAGAGTATTGGCCATAATCCACCACAGGGGCCCAATACGGCTGTGTGGATAAGCCCAGTAATTTTCCTTGCTACGTTAAATCAACATTTATCAAATTTTTCAATTAAGTGTGCTCTTTAATTACACTTACACTTACTACATCGAGATTAAAAACGCAAGCACCATTGACCTCTTACCTAACTCTTCGGCATTTTTCACACGAACTTTGGCACTAGACACAACCCAACAATAAATATCCACAATTTAATTATACATTAAATAATAAAACCCGTGGAAGAATATAATCGATTAATTAAACGTCAAAACCGTAATCTACGAACGTATTAATTACCGTACTATGTGGTATTTTTCGTACCACACCTCGAAATTACAAACTTGTAAAATTTCACACCAACAATTTAACTGGTACATTGAGCGACAGGAAAATGGAACAGCTATAATTACAATTACAGAATACATTGTAATTACACGGTGTTTAATTTAAATTAACAAACCGTAAGAAGATTTTACGGTAATAAATATCGGTAACTATAGTGAAACTATGCCACGTTTGCTACCTTAAGCTAGCTTGGTTGGATACCCCTGGATTTTAGTGCACATTTTTGCAGTTTTTTCAAACTTCTCGATACTTTCATCAACATCCAGTCCAGTGCTGAACATCGACCTCCTCCATGAGAGGGAATTTTGCTATAATACACCACTCTTGGCAGGCATCCTAGTGATCGCAATGGATTATGATTCTAACCGAGGAGAATGCTAACTCCAATTTCCTGGACATTCCCTCAGCCGGCTCTAACAGCAACCACGGGAAAAAATGAAGTGGTTATACTGCTAGCCAGGGTCACACGGCCACATGACCAGTGTGTTATACGACCAGTAAAAAGATTGCTTCTGTATCGCTTTAATCACTAGCAAATCATGTGCCTTGACTCTAAGCTGTCAAAGTCAGACTTCCGCATCTATAGATAATAAATCTTGAAATAATAACATTTATCGTATTGGCGATATCAAAGAGGATACGGTCATAACAGTACCATTTATTAGTTCCTGTCTAATAAGTTATAATACCAATCAATCTCGGGTGCGAAACACTTGTATGAAATGAAAGTGCTAGAACACCATGTAATTGAAGTGAGGTTGTTTATTGATTTATTAGAATTAAGTGTTAGATAGTTACTGTTAGAGTAGTATTCAGTTTTATAACCGTTTACTTTGTAAGTACCTACTCTCGATTGATGTATTTCTAGATAGTTCGGAATTGAAGCTAATTTTTAATAATGCGATGGATAATAATTATAAATGCGATATTCGTTATGTGTGGTGTTAAGCGATAGCAAAGTCGACTGCCAATCCGTCTGCGATTTTGGTGATGGAAAGCATCGGGGTACAACAGTAGCATGGCGGTAGAGCATTTTCTAGTACTCACCTGGCTAGCTAATCTTAAAGTTAATCCGATAGCTACACTTGACGGCTACTTGTTATCATCATCGAGGTGCTAACCCCGAGAGATGGAATACTGTAGACCTGATTCCACAACAATGTCGTAATCTGTCATTAACAAATATCAGCGCTCAGCGTATTAGCGCACGGGGAATCGGCACTAGACGGTGGCTTAGCCAATCAGAGCGCATTATGTCTAAGCAAAAATGGTAGAATTTATTGCGTGCAAACCAAACGTCACTGCATCTCTAGAGGTTAGATCCTCGATGTTTACCATCTACGACCAAATCGTCACGAAAATAGATTTGAGAAACGCGAAAAAAACATTAAAAATATATAATAATTTCTTTCTTTGTTTTTTCGAAATCTGCTCCATTAATTCCATCATCATTTATTTAAAAGATATACACATTTATATGTAATATTTATCTTACTAAGTACTTTTGTTTTAATAGTTTAAAAATGTTTGAACGAATATATTTTTAGTTATCTTTCTAGAAGTTTTTAACGCGTTAGGAATGCATTTTATGGTTCATAATAGGTCCCGTTATTTACAAATGTCAACCGTTTAATTTATTAGGTAAGTAAATATTTTTTTATGTCTTAATAACCACTGGTTAGTAATAAGATAGTTAGTTACGAGTATAACGAGGTATAAATTAAGAGATCATTCTGAACAGCTGTTGTGTAATTTTATGGTTCAAGACAAGTGATAAAGAACTTCTAACAAGCTTTTATCTTAAAATGTTATAATAACATTTGGAAGCGTTTTCTTTAATGTTTTCTCGGGCTTGTTTTTGGCATTGTACGTGACTGCTTTCTAGCTAAGTTGGTAGTCGCTCTGCCTGCAAAGGGATCGGTGCCCCGGGTTCGATTCCCGGCCGTGGCAGATTTTCTGTGCTGCGCATAAAGTTTCTCAGGTCTTGGATGTTTGTGTTTTGTAACTGTGTGTGTCCATGCCACCTGCGACACTGGGAATCCTAGTGCAGGGGTCTGAGTCTGTAAGCGTTTATGTGTGCGTGTTATTCCAATTTAACTTAATTTTTGCACAGGTCTGTTTAGTGAATATGTGATCAAAAATAAATGATAAAAAGCAAAGATATTCAATAACGGACCGAATTCATCGTAATTGAAATCCAGCATGGTGGTATAGGTTTCAAAAGCTTGGCTGGCCACCCTCAAAATGAAAATCAGTTTCAAGTACATATCGCAGTGTTCCGGCCAAGGAGGAATGGTTCCAGCAGATGCTCTTGAAGACCATTTCCCTATCATGGTTTAGCTTATTCATAACCTTCGATCACAATGTCATTAAAAAATCAGATACGATAGTGTTCCAAAATTAGGTTAGCTTTTAAGGTTAAGAGTTTTTATACTATTGCATAACGAGAGAAGCTGGTTCTTCACGTGATGGTAAGCATAACGCCAGCCCATAACAATTCCAGTGCCACTCAACACTTTGAAACACAAAGGCCTGCGTGGCACTGCAGCGCGCTCGTTACCCTGAGACATTAGCCCAGAAATTTCACAGACTACTCTACTCATCAAATTGGAATACAGTAATGTTTGCACATTACTGCTTGGTGGCAGACTACACGAGCAAATCAGTGGTACCCACCCAGGCGGACAATCGCAAGGAAAAGTTACTCGTTACCACCTATTTCAAATAATAAAGAAGGAAGTTACCGTGTCAAAATAAATAGAACGTCCTTTTTAAATGCAGTTAAAAAATTACATTAACTTTTTCACTTATTTCTATCAGTAACATGAATACTGTAAAAACATACCTACTATATACAATAATAACGACGAAATATGTACAACGAGATCGAAGAAAGACAACACAAACAAAAAAAGAGAGCGAAAATTGATACTTCAAATCAACACCAAACTGGAGCACCCAAGGTGGCAGCAAAGACAGATGGGCCTAATTCTTAACAAGGTGGCAACAGCGATTCATCAGCGCTTGTCAATTATTGTAGGTGCCACCATCCTGCCGGCAATGCACGATTTAATTAAAATTTATTTGACACCGTCCAGCAGTTAAATTGTGAACCAAGGAGGTAATGTATGAGTGAACCATAGAGACTGTTTAAATTAAGGTCGCAATTCTCGAAGTCGTACTGTTTCATAGACAAGCTGTTATTTAGAGTAGAAATTATTGACTAGTGTTCTGCAAAGAGTTTTGCGATGATTTCGGAATATGACCTCTCCTGCTAATGTCTTAGGCAATATTTTTAACACTCGATATGTTCGCGGTTAGTCACTGTCACACCCCCAAAACGATAACGATATACCTAATCGTCAAAGAACGACATCGAGACGACATTGCTAAGAATAAATCGAACTAACCCTACTAATACCAAAGTTTCCATCATCAAGTCCTTTTTAAATGTCACCGATAGAAAAGTAAAATTGATAAAACTTAAGAGCACGATGAAAAATAGAACGATATATCATTCATTGATTTTGCGAGTACACTCCCTGATCTTAAGTATACCTTGAATACAACTGGCTCTTATACAGGATGAGTTTTAATGGGTATGTTATCCCGGAAGAGGCTGATTAGGAGCATGTTTGCTCACTAGTTGTGAGAACCTCCCTTGGAAAAACGTGATTTCAAATTTCAATCTAAGGATTAGCAGTCGACCTTACAACCACTAAGTCATCCCCGCTTTACTTTGATCACACTTCGTCTGTTTGCAGTTTTCTCGTAGTCACTTCTCCATGTGATCGGAGGGAGTCATATACATCGTATACGTAGTAAATAGGAACGTGTTTTGATAATATAATATTCATGATACTTACTTTAATAATACATTAGAAGTAATTATAAGTCGCACCTACATGGATTCAGCTTTTTTTTCACATTTTACACACAAATTTAGATTTATCACCTACAATTATTAATTTTTAAGCGTCATCAACCTACTAAGTTTCCACAACTGAGTCATTTTCCAAGAGAGAGTCAGAGACCATCAAGGTTAGAGACTCGTTTTAAAAAAACTACAGGCCTATGTCAGTTAAATTAACAGTACAATAATCATATTTCCGGATTATTAATCCTTAAAAGTACCGGTGAGCCGACTTTGATTAACTCTGCTCATCGGTCACTTAAGGTGGGTTCATTTGTCGTGTCACATCAAAGTCCTTTCACACTTATTCAATAGATATTAATCCCTAGTCCCATATCAAAGCATTCGTCTAAAGCACGCCTACGCACAGATTATACCCAAACTTATTCAATTACATGGGATTCGACTGACTTTCCAATTATTTTATACATCTACTAGTAGATAGTAAGTACTTTTAACAGCTTTCAATGTACAATGAATAAAGTAGGTATACAATGATAAAGCAACAATAATTACAATAAATAAAAATAATTGTCACTAAAATAATTACGACTAAAGCTCGAATCGGCGTTTTAAACATGCACCGTTAATTTATGAAAATTATCGAACACTGGCAGGATACAGCTGCGTCGAAGAAAAAAAAACAAAAGTTCCATAATTAAATTAGCGTCTTCGAAAATTAAAATATGGAAGAGAACTCGCGGGACGTCCTACCGACGGTACCGGCCGCTGTAGGGCGCCGTCCGCGCGACACATACCAGCGCGTTTTATACCCATCAAATCGTCTGATAATTGAAATGAGTTCCTTGTAAAAAGCAGAAAAACGATTATCCCCATACCTTTTAAGACGTCCGAGATACACAAATGGACTTTGTATTAGAATTTATGTCACTTAAAAGAGATGATATAAAAAAGCGCCGACGGTTTTACACGCTATAAAAATATGGGAACGACGAGAATGCCTTCCCGGTTGTCAATCGGGGGGTTTAATAATCGTAAAATGTTTTTTGATCTACTCAAATCGTGAGGTTGTATTTGAGGACGTACACGGGTGGAGATTAGCTACGCTTCATTTGAAAGGTTTGTAATTATTTTATCCAGCTTTCTGTACGTCGTCTGGTGTTATTTCAGACTAAGTTATTTTACCTGAATTGATAAATGTATAAAATAACGCTTATTAAAATTTAAATAACGTAATAAAATCAGTAAGTGATTGAGTCACTGCAATTCAATAAAAGTTATTACGATACATGTTACTGTACTTAGTCGCACTAAATGTTGAAAATATTTAAATGATACAAATGCACGCTGCGCACCGCTGTCTCAACACATCAATATTCCTATATTGATTTTATGACGTTTACTGGTCAGTAAATACATTGTTTATCTTAAAAAAGCATTTTTATTCGCTCACTGAGCGCGTTTTACGACTTGCCGCTACCCAAATTAGTTAAAAAACTAAGAACCGATAAAAAATCATTTTAACATTCTTAAATAGCGATAAAATGTACATAATTACTGGAGACGCACGTTACAACTTTCACTTGAATCGATCATTTCACTAAAGAGTTGGAATATTGAAGCATTTCATAATTGAGTTTAATTATAAAGGCGCTTCCTTGGCGATCGTTTTTCTCGTTTCTAAATATTTTCTGACAGCTAATAACGTGTTTCTGTAATCGGTAGGTAATTTATATCGCATTCCCGACGCCCTTAACGATTAAAAGACGATGCTCTTTAATATTCATAATACGCTTCATTCTTCTTTTTGTTAAGGTGGATGTGCACCTCTCAATCGATCAAAAGTTTTTATTGGCTGACTACTTGTATGGGAGTATGGCTATTGTTGGGGTGTGTAGAGGGAATCAGAATGTAAACACATACAAAAAATATGAAGAAACGATATTGAAATCAATTTGATTGTGTGGTATTGAAATTGTGTACAAGAACGTTCTTATGTTTATAGTGAACTAGCTGCTGCCCGCGGTTTCACCAACGTGGCGTTTCCCACAGGAGCAGTGCATTTTTCTGGGATAAAATGCCTATGTTACTCACCGGTCCATAAACTATAATTATGCAAAAAATCATGTCGATCCGTTGCACATATGCTGCGTGAAAGAGGGACAAACCAACAATATTTACAAACACACTCTCGCATCTATTATAGTATATACGGAAGCTTCAATTGATTGATTTAGCATATAGATCTTGTGCTTAAATATATGTATTATTAGGATAATTTTTCAAAATTCAATATCTTTATTCACGTGGGCCCCAGAATAGTTAAAGAATGAAAGTTAAAGTATTCTAAATTCCCATTCAAAACTATTTCATACGAAGTATATATTTATTTAGAGTAATATTGACACATGATAGAGGATATTCAACATATTATTTTTTTGTTACAAATTAATAAACAGGGAAAAAGAATTAGATTCTTGAAGGAATTCTAACAATTTCAACTTTGCATCAAAAAGCAAAACTGCATAATTAAAAAGTTTAACGCTGAATATATTTCATGTTAATCGAGACGTAACGATGGCCCCCAGTAATAAGACATCAACGGTTTATGGTAAAAAATGTTATTAAAAAAAGTCCACCTCCGATTATAATACCTATTCATTAAAACACTTACGCGTCGTGTAAAAAACGTCTGCATTGTGATTGGTGCAAGCTAAGAGAAGTGGCGACAATCGCTGTCTGACTTCAGAGAGAAATGATATCTACACTACACATAAGTAACTTCAGTAATAATAGTTATCGGAGCAATGACGTCACAGGCGAGCTTCATGGACGGTGTAAAATGACAACAATCAAAACATGTTAACTTTGGTTTACTAATAAGCGTTTAGAACCATAAATTACTCATTGGATTGTTAATAATTTCACTTAAACTTTGATTAACTAATTAATGTTTGTGAACCATTAATTACTCATTGAATTGTTAAAACTAGACAAATGATTGTTAAACTGAACAAATTCACTGTAAACACATTTTTTAAAAGATTGCCGGCAAGTTTCTTGCCCGTTCTTCTTGTACGGCCTATTACTTGGAATGGGCGCCTAGAGTCATTTATTTTAACTATCATGAGTGCTCTCCTGGGCCCCATGTTAATAAAAGTAATGAATTTCAATTGAAGATTAAAATCTAAAGTAGAATGACAAGATCTAACAAGTTTTATAAAGATTCTTTGTCACAATCCGTTTTGCTATAAATACGAGCGACCGACTGTTGGAAACAACTAGTGTTGCGCCTACCGTCGGACCGTTCAGATCTCCCATATAACCTTGCCGAAATAAATGGTTGAGATAAAATGGAGCTACTTCGTGTTTTCTTTCTACGAGGGGTGAGCGGTCACCATGATGCTGAAGATGTTGACGTCACCGGTGGTGACGTCACCGTTTTTAAAAAGACCCCTGGACTCGCAACCCCGTCATCAGAAGTGGGATTGGAACGGAACAACCTAGCTTTCCAATCCTAGCCTTCTCACCCGCTTGTCACCTGAAGTACCAGCACAGATGGAGTGGGATTGGAACGGAACAACTTAGCTTTCCAATCCTAGCCTTCTCACCCGCTTGTCACCTGAAGGACCAGCACAAATGGGCAATGCAGCCGAGCCCAGTCGCAGCAGAGGTCCCCACATCAGACACCAGCTCCTGAAGATTATGCTGACACACCACCGTATTGGCGAGAGATGACCCATCACTACCAGCTCCTGAAGATTATGCTGACACACCACCGTATTGGCGACAGATGACCCATCACTACCAGCTCCTGAAGATTATGCTGACACACCAGCCACGTCCGTGGTATCAACACGAACGGGCCAACACGTGCAACCAAACCAAGAAAAAGGCGATGGAGACATGACATCAGAATACAGGTGAATCGTAACTTTTTCTACCATATTTTAACTTTAGACTTGCATGCGCATAAACGCAACTTACAACTTACAAATAATCCAAGAGATTACTTCTAATTTTACGAGATTTCGTAGTTTCTTTAGTTTTATTTTAAAAGTTTTTCACGAGATACCCACAAATACCAAAAATCTACGACTTATCTGTGTGCTACCCACTATTTATCACGAGTTACCCGCGAGGTACCTACCTACGATTTTCTAAGAAAAGTCTCTTCTTTTAATTGATTTTGATTATTGTGTTTGAAATTATTGCTCATCGGTCTTGTGAATTTGTGAAAGTGAGTTGTAAGTCACAACAAGCATTCTAATTAATTTAAACTTATTTTGACCAACTAAATAAAAGGGCCGCCAAATCATTTCAAGTATGGCAGTCTCTTTAATCGACATCACAACTCTTAATTCGGGTTAAGCTTTGTGTAGTGAGTGTGAAGTTTGATTTGTTTGGTTTAAGTTGAACTTCGATGTTTGTGTTGGAAAACTATTACCGTTTTTCCTGTGAATCTGTGTGTATGCTAGTTAATTCTATAACGCGTTTGCCACTAGCGTTTGCGTTCATAGTGTTACTTCTATTCCGGTATACGTAAATGCGCGATGTGGTAGTTACAAAAATTCATTGAATATACTGAACTTTCATTGTTTGATTGTTTCATAAATTCGCGGCGTTAGCAACAGCGCGATGTGTTCATTTAGTACTGTGTGAGTCGGGAATTGATAAGTCAACTACGCCTACTAATCATTTTTATTATGGTTTCATGTGACTGCTGCATCTATCATCTGATGCCTAAGCAACAGCGCAAGGAGTGCGGTAAAAGGCTGGCGCTTTACATGTGATGGTGACACATGGCTTCTTCGGTCATCAAGAAAGTGGGCTCATCCACTAGTCATCAGCAAGTGAACCTGTGCTCCAAAACTGCGCGAGGAATGTTACAGATAAGTGATATTCGGTTAATGATTCGGGATCCGAATTGTTAAACCTGATAATTTTGAATCGTCTTTAAGACTGTACAAATCATTTTATTCCTTATATCCCCTCCATTTTTGTCATTTTCAGAGCCTCTGTGGACCACGGTCATTTAAAGGCCTAGACCACAGCATCGTCCTTTCCAATTTCCTTTAGAGCCCCTGTGGACCACGGCGTAGAAGATCGCCCAGACCACAGCATCGATTACTTGTGAGCTATTTATAATTACTATCGTAACAACGTGTTTGTTGTTCGTTATTGTTTTATTATTTCAGAGCCTCTGTGGACCACGGTCATAATTTAAAGGCCTAGACCACAGCATCGTCCTTTCCAATTTCCTTTAGAGCCCCTGTGGACCACGGCGTACAAGACCGCCCAGACCACAGCATCAATTACCTGTGACCTATTTATAATTACTATAACGTGTTTGTTGTTCGTTTTTCTTTTATTACTTTTTTCAGAGCCTCTGCGGACCACGGTCATAACAATAAGGCCCAGACCGCAGCATCAACCTGTATCCCATTTCCTTTAGAGCCTCTGTGGACCACGGCGTACAAGACCGCCCAGACCACAGCATCAATTCCTAGATTTCAGAGCCTCTGTGGACCACGGCCATTTAAAGGCCTAGACCACAGCATCGTCCTTTCCCATTTCCCTTAGAGCCTCTGTGGACCACGGCGTACAAGACCGCCCAGACCACAGCAACATCCCTGTCTACGAGAATTTAAAAATAATGCAATGATGCGTGGAGCATTTGCATTGAACCTATAATAAATCTATTCATGCAATGATGCGTGGAGCATTTGCATTGAACCAATAATAAATCAAAGCCATAATGCGTGGAGCATTGGCAAACTACTGCTACTCACATTCCCTTGTACAGCAAATTTATTTAAGTTTAACTGTGAATGTTTGCATGTGAACTGTTGTGTTTACAGAATATTATTAAGAAAGTACCTACTAAAAGTTGGCTGATAATTTTGTTACGTGAATATTGTTTCACTCTAACATAAAATTAAATCTTCGCAATTTGAAAAATAAGCAATGCAGCTTAATTTATGCAGTGATGAGAAACAAAGTTAACAGCTAGTGTACCGGTGTACGGGTACCTACCTCAAAACCAAATTTCTAGTTTTAAGAAACACCGTGCCTGGTGCAGGGCGCGCACCACCTGTCAGAATGGCCGAGTCGGCGCGAAGCGGGCTACGTCTACGGTGTTGAGCAGGGCAATAGGAAACATAACATGTTTACCTACTTTGATTAACTAAATGTTTACCTACTTTGATTAACTAAATAGTTTGCTCATTAGATTGTCGAAACTAGATAACTTCACTGTAAAGATAATTGATCAAAGAAAAGAAAGCAAAAAGAAAAAGAAAAGAAAAAGAACAAAAAAAAAAAAAAAAAAAATTTTTCTTTTCTCTTAAGAATGCAAACTATTACTCTTGCAAACTTAACTGCAAGCAACGGTGGTTGCTTACAGATACCAAACTCAGAAGAAAACGTCTCATTGTTTCAGAACATAACTGGACTGGTGCAGAGCACGCACCATCTATCAGAATGGCCGTATCGGAGCAATGACGTCACAGGCGAGCTTCATGGACGGTGTAAAATGACAACAATCAAAACATGTTAACTTTGGTTTACTAATAAGCGTTTAGAACCATAAATTACTCATTGGATTGTTAATAATTTCACTTAAACTTTGATTAACTAATTAATGTTTGTGAACCATTAATTACTCATTGAATTGTTAAAACTAGACAAATGATTGTTAAACTGAACAAATTCACTGTAAACACATTTTTTAAAAGATTGCCGGCAAGTTTCTTGCCCGTTCTTCTTGTACGGCCTATTACTTGGAATGGGCGCCTAGAGTCATTTATTTTAACTATCATGAGTGCTCTCCTGGGCCCCATGTTAATAAAAGTAATGAATTTCAATTGAAGATTAAAATCTAAAGTAGAATGACAAGATCTAACAAGTTTTATAAAGATTCTTTGTCACAATCCGTTTTGCTATAAATACGAGCGACCGACTGTTGGAAACAACTAGTGTTGCGCCTACCGTCGGACCGTTCAGATCTCCCATATAACCTTGCCGAAATAAATGGTTGAGATAAAATGGAGCTACTTCGTGTTTTCTTTCTACGAGGGGTGAGCGGTCACCATGATGCTGAAGATGTTGACGTCACCGGTGGTGACGTCACCGTTTTTAAAAAGACCCCTGGACTCGCAACCCCGTCATAGTTAATCAAACTTTATACGTACCAGCATGTATTTTCCGATCATAACAAATCTTAAGGAGAGAGTGAATCTGTATCTTCTTTTTTTCTTAAGTCGAAAATCTTCTGATGATCCCAGTTGCCATTGTATTAATATGTATATTCTATGCGTTTATCATCGTAACTTTACAGCAAGTAATATAGTACTCAATTAAACACAAGCCTTTTCTCTCCAAACTATAAATACGCTACACTAATAAAGTCAGTCACTCAGTCAGACATTCAGTCACTAATATCGTTTTTCTATTGTAAATACAGTTAGGTCTAATTCGTCTCTTTCTTACAAAACCTTAAACATCCAAACTCATGACAGATTAACCATCAACAGTTTATGACCAATCAAATACATTCAAATCACACGTCATTGTATGTTTAACGCTTCTTTTCTCTTTGCCACCGTTATTTATGAACATTCAATCCATAAAAAAACAGTCACATTTTCGCACTCTAACAATAAATTTACTAATAGACCAATAAATGTCTTTTGTCGAGAACTTTCTCCGCCCACGCTGACGCTCATCACTTAAGGCGGGCGTTGAGCAGTAAACCCCACAATTACGCATATTGGTTCGCATCAAAAGCGCCGCCAAAAGCTATTATCATGTACCAAATTAAAAAGCTTTACTATTATCTGTGTTATTGATAGGTTAACGTCAGCGTACTAAAAAGAGCCTCTGATGATATAAGTAAATTATTACATTGCACATTGATTTGGATAAGGGAACTAAGTAAAATTATTATCATCGGTCTAATTATAATCAAACGAGAACTAATTTTACAAACTACGATTTGCTTTCTAAGCTCGGATATTTTTTTTATTTGGCCATTCGATTTCAAGCCTTTTTTGCACGCATAACGAACTATTCCATCGGAGAAGGTAACACATTTTTCGTACAGTGGCATAGAATAGAATAACTTTTAAAGTTAAACTATGTACAAGTGGTCTAAAAGGTAAATTATGATCAACAGCTTGCTCATTTCGGACATACAATAAATTAAGAATTTATTTTAAAACTAATTAGTGTTAATCTTGCTATAAAAAACGAAATAAAAAAATTTTTGGAGCACTGAAATCTTATAATATATTATAATTAAGCCAAAGTTATGTAACTTTTAATGGCTAAAATTTCTATTGTGTCAGACCTTCTTTATTACATAACGTGTGGTTTGTTCCAATATTGTTTAAGATACCTATTGGCTACCTCGCTCATACATTTACAAAGAGTCATCCTTCATCCAACTTCTGCAAAACATCATGGTACTAGCAATTAATAATCCGGTCGTGTAGAATCTTGATTCAATTGGGGTGCATTTTTTTACGTTTAATATAGTTATGATATAAAGAATAAATTGTGTTCGTAAATGCTTTCTCTAATTTTAGAGGTCGTTGATCCACATCATGCATGGTTCAGTATTTCACTCATCAGTACAAAACGTTTATCAGTCCATCACTTATACGCAGGTCCTTTTGGAAGCACTCATAGGGGTTCTTTCATACTCATATTGTGCGCTGATAACACACAATGCACGCTCTGCCCTTAAAAACGGTTTTCCCTCTTGAACCAGTGAAGGGTCGAGAGACCACCTGACCTGATAATGCTAAAGTTCACTATACACGATGAATAGTAGTTAAAATTTGACGCAAAATTAAATCAAAAACAGCCGGCTTTAGTCCTAACTTTTTTGTAGCTCTATAACTATTTTGAATTGTAGAGCAGAAGCTTTTTGAAGTCGTGATGGCTCCGTGTTAGTGAGGTCGTCTGCCGATTCGTAAATCAAAGGTATGCTATAAGTAGTTTAAACTTTTGGTAAATAAGACACAGTGAAACTATAGCACGGTGCTAAGGCATGTTAGAACATGCCTCTGCTCCATGCTATGCCTGGCCAGGATCATGTTCAAGTTGTAAAATCTTATCGGTGTTTTGGTCCCCGCATTTGTGAGCCAGTGCACGATTTTGGGCTCCATGACCTTCAAACTCATATAGTGAGAGAACGAGATAGCAGTCAAATGCCGACCTTTACGTAATAATGTTAGAATGAAAGAAAACTATAAATCAAATTATTTTGAAAAACTGTAACTTTAATAAAGTGATTTCAGCCGTAATCATTTGGACATAGATTATGTACTTAAACACTTCGATCACGTGAGAACAGCACGTGTTAAGATAATGTCGGTATGTTAAGTATAAGCATATATGAATTGTGAGACGTGACTTACATCAGGAAATGAGAAAACGGCTATCTTCATTCCTTCGCTTGAAATATATAAATACTTTCTTTATGAGAAATATCCTTCAACTTTATCATCACCTTTAGCCCAATGCGTTTAGTTCCTACTGCAGGAAACCAAAACTTTTTTCACAGAAGCGATATAAGACGTTTAAAGTAGTATGCATTAGTTATTTTGAAAGACCTTTTTTGGGAGGAGGAAATGCAACAAATGCTACAAACGCACCGAGGGGCGCGGTAGTAGTGTGAGACTAACCACTGACGCTGAAAGCCGGTAGACTATCCACTAAAGCACCGCCATACCACAGAACATATAATAATGTCATACGGGCCAGCCACATCTATTGACGGGTACGCGGGCTCGTTCAAGCATTCCTCGCAGTCCCGTCAGCCGTTCGTCCCGTAGAAAGAGGTGGGATGGACTCACCTAGGGGGGAGTTACAACTTCCCCGGGCTCAACTCGGAAGGACCTTATCCATAACAGGTACAGGATACATGATGGCCCCGCATCCGACGCCTCAAGCCTTCCCAGGTTAAGACGGGATACAAGTGTGGGCCGCTCGCCCTCGACTCCGTGCTCTCCGAAGCGGCAGTGAGAGAGGGTCTCCCTCTCTCTCTGCCGCTCCTCAAACTTTTGTGTTTGAGGAACGTTGAAGAGTGAGAACCTGCACAGGCTTGTATAGTGCGCTTGTTACACTTACTGTCAAGTGTACAATCTGCTCACTAAGTTGAAAAAAAAGATCCAACGCTTTTAGAGCTTTGATTTTTAAGATAAACCAAACCATCAAACTTAATCTATCGTCAAAAAACTGTTCGTATGTAAACCGCCTTATCCATGACCAATACAGATCCGGATCGCAGGCCTATGCTAATTAATTTATTGTCACGTATTATACTTTCCGTATTATGTGAACCTTTTGTACAGTACGGATGTTTATTATTTATGAGATACAACGAACACACCAACACTTTCGTACTATATCTCAATAATAAAACTTCTCCCTTCATTGAGAACAGGTTGAATATATTGTTGAGCTTACTTTGACATAGTTCTAGAGTAAAATGGTATTTATACTGTCGAAAGGTGGTATTTAGCGATGAGACAGTGTTTTCAATAGAAGGAGGGCAATGGGGTGCCCCATTGATTCGAAGATGCGACGTGGGCTGTTATTGCTTTGACCACTACGTTGCAAGCTCATAAGTGCAACTTGAGTATGTGCTTAGTGTATAGGAATGTGTACTTGAAACGTATTTAACTTACAATTTTTGAATGAATACATTTCTTTTCTAGAAAAGCTATTAGCTGTAGTATTTATGTAGTAGCTAGATTTGTACTAATTTACGAATTTAAAATAAAAGCTTGATTTTTTTGGGATTACCTTACTGTGTATACATTCTATACATCTTATTTTTACTTTAAATATTACTTATTAGAGGTTTTATGAACTACATATAACATCACAAAACAGTCGATTTACTCAATATTAAGATATAGGTAGGTGTTTTACACTACAGTACTGGGGTGACCAAGCTATGCTCGTTATTTAAACTTTTTTTTGTGTAAAAGTTCGTTTTTATATGAAATACAACTATAGAGTTAAACTTCAAAAGCAAAATCTTATCTAAAAATAAAATTTCATGCAAATCGTTAGAGCCGTTTCTGAGATTCACAACACTGTGCAAGTTGCTATTACAAAACTGTTTCTATGGCATAGCTGAATATTTAAACTTTAAGTGACATTACATTAATATGACTATTTTAATATTTGCACGCCTGCTTGCAGGCTGAATACTGTGACTTTTTTTTTGGAACATCTGAAATATGTAATATTATGTATTCTTGCGAATAAATGTATGATTTTATTTGATTTGATTTTGATTTGATGCGTGAAATTAAATTATGTACAAGAATTGCTCGTTTAAAGTTATTACATAGATCACTGTTACATTGAAATATATTTACATTTCCTTATTTAGACACTAAAACCATCCATCATAGAAAGTAAAATATATATTATACATGCCTAATAGAATATTCCAACAATTAAATTAAGCCAATGTATCATCAAAATTACAGTTGCTCGAATAAACTCAAGCGGTCTTTAGCGTTCCAAATAAGGCCGCCCACACAGTTTGTCGGAGAAAAAGCTGCTTTCCAAACGTAATTGTGTGCAAGTAACACGCCAACAAAAAGAGTGCATACAAACTTACGTTAAAAGAAAAATTGCTTTAAAAAAGCGACGAATCGACTTCAGTGACAAACTGCTGAACCGATTTTGATGAAATTTCTATGGGACCAATCTGAAAGTATACCCTTTCAAATAAAATAAGAATTTTCCAAATCGGTTTATAAATGAACGAGATCTGAGGTAACAAACATAAAAAAAAATAGCCGACGAATTGACAACCTCCTCCTTTTTTGGAAGTCGGTTAGTTAAAATAATAAGAAACATTTAGGTGTCTTTAAACAGCAGTTATGACGTTATACAGTCACAAGTTTGTTCTCGTACATCACAAATACAAGTCCATCACATAATTCACAAGTTGTTTCAACTCAAACACTTTGACAATTATATTGTTATCTAAACAGGTATTTAGGTTTATAATTAACACATTACAATAACTCCCGCCCACAAGACCACCTATAAGTTAAACAAATGGTAATTAGATACAACATTAATGTTAATTAATATATTACAGATTCTTACAAAGGTTACCACTGTATTTTAATTGTTTCTACACGCCTTAATAGCCATTGTAATATTATTTTATTTTAAATATATTAATTTATTCGGAATTCTTTATCAATAAACTTGTACTATTATTTAGATATTAGAAATGAAATAATATTTTGATAGACTGCTGGATTTGTTAATAAAAATTATGTTAGATGAATATGAAAATTGAAACTTTAGATATAAAGGTTTACATAAGTGCAAAAAGGCGGATTTTGTTTCTAAAATAGAGGCAAGACTATCGTAACGGTGTTAGCGTTTTTTTTCTGAACTCTTTATTTTCCGAATTCTTTTTTTCTATATTCTTATTTTTATAAATTCCTATTTTTCCGAATTTTTAAATTTCCAATTTCGTATTTTTCCATATTCTTATTTTTGTAAATTCTTGTTTCCTCTGAATTGAATCTGTCAGGACGCCTATCGGTAAGTTTTTTTTATCAATACTTAGTATAAATAGGCAACGAGATCTTATCAATAGGTAACGAGACGAGCGTGTCGTTCGCCTAATGATAAGCATAACGCCAGCCCATTATAATTGAAACTTTGTGTTTCAATTATTCTGGGCTGCGCGGCACTTCCCTCATCATTCAACGTCAGATTAAATAGTGATCAAACGCTAAATTGAGAAGAGTATAAAGGAGCTTGAGAATGTTAAATTACAGGAAAATATTGTAAGCAAACAGGTAAATCAAATAAAACAAGTTCTACCTGGAATCTATTCTAGCAACGAGACGCTTACACAATACTTTAAAATTCATAAACAATTAAAAATACAGATGGTAAGCAAATAAACTACGACGGGGAACTCCCTACAGGAAAAATTGTATAATGCGCGTGTAATTATATATTACACCAATATGCAATTTATATGTACAACATTAAATCTTCCATGCCTCAATTTCTTAGGTAATGTTCGATCTGCTTATATCTGAATGTGAAAGACCGTAAGATACAAACTGAAACAGATTCTATGAAATGTAAAAAAAGCAGAAAAACGATTTGCAGAAATTTTCAAAAACTGTTCATCAGATTTTCAATATAAAAACATATTATTATACATCCTATAGGTGGTAGAACTAACTCTTCTGCGAGTGTCCGTCTGGTTCCACCTCTGTGCTCGTGAAGTTTATCGACAAGCAATAATGTACAAGCATCAATGTGTTCCGGTTAGATGAGCAAAGTAGCCAGTGAAATTACTGGGCCTATGAGGCTTATTCTCTAATATCTCAGGGTAAAGAGCGCACTGCAGTGCCACGCAAAGTTCTGAGTGGCACTGCTATTGTTATGGGCCGGCGCGGTTATGTTTACCTAAAGCAAACTGCCAGCTTGTCTCGTTGAAGTATAAAAAAATATATACTATTATAAAACTTGCATTTACGTATATAAATCTAATACACCTACAAAAGTCTTCTAAATAGCTTCTCAATTCACCGCCCCCCATATTTGTAGAGCACGTGCTGATGAGTGACATATGTCTTGCTTTGTATCTGGTGTCAACGACTTGTTTAGAATTAACTCCTAATCATCATGTTAATAGTCCTGATTCCCAACTCTTAAGGGTCGATCCACATTTAAGAGCTTTGACGTCATGAGCTCTCTTAAGTCATTGACTCCGGTTCCGGTTGGTTTTGGTCGAATCATTTAAGGTCCCATGATTGACCATGCCGTTTTAATTCCCTGAACTATAATAATTTGTTAAGATCTACCTTTTCAAAAGATACCTTTATAATACATTTACCTAGTATGTATTTTGCGAAGTGATGCGAAAATCTATTTGTGTTGTTTTTTAACAAAGAGGTGACAAGACAATCAGTTCCTTCACCTAAATGGTATGACCGTTCATAACAATTGCTGTGCGCAATAATATAATAATTGGCACTGCATAACAACGACTACGAGTAGACAAACATTTACCGTCCTGACTGATGCATTTGAGAGAACTTGGACCATTACCTTAATTCACGACATTGTAATTAATAAACCTCTACTACATAAATCTTTCAGTTTTCGGTCAACAGCAGCTTAAAAACTTAGATAAATCGAACAATGGTGTCGATTCTGGCATTTCACACATAAACTTACTTGTAGTTTCACTCTCTCTTATTAAATGAGAACATGGAAAAGGGATGGGATATATTTTAGACCTGTCAAATTATTCCACTTGCTTGTATTTAGTGTACATTTTTACAAATTTGTCAAAGATGGAAGACATTTGACAGCACTAAATCTAAATGTAGATCTTTCAAACGTCTTTCGTCCATATCTCATGTTTCTTATTAGAAAGAGAGAGCAAAACTAAAATTAGACTTAGGTTTGTGCCGTTAGAATCGACACAAACGCAAAAACAACACAGTCACAACATTCAACACTGCTAATAGAGACCTAGTCAGTAGTCAGTCTAAAATAAGAACTTAAACCCCAGACCTCTATACATTAGACAATCGTCTTCTCATTAAAGTCAGTCCAAAAAACATTCGAACATGATTAATCACTCTTAATGCACGCCTACAAAGGCAAGTAGCGGTTCAAATAAAAAATGTCTACCTTTCATTATGTCTAGACGCTTGTTTTGTAACTGCTATAACCATACCGAATAAATTAATATAGTCAGTAGTAAAGTTCCAGCTTTTACGTTTTACTTCTAAATAAGAACAGGAAGTATTAATAAAGCGCAGAGATTTCAGAATCGATCCAGTAACCTGTCCCCTTATTGATTCTCCTGCACAAAAGTATGGAGTATTATTTGGGAAAATTGTGTGACTTGCTCTAAGCTTGCTCACTGGGCTTATGAGATTTAATACCTAATGTATCAGCGTAACGAGCGGAAAGCAGTGCCGCGCAAACCTTTGTGTTTCACATTTCTGAGTAGCACTGTAATGGTTGTAGGCCAGCTTTATGCTTACCATCACATAAACAACCAGCTCGTCCCTGAGCTCATCTTCGCCTGAGGGGACTTACTGGAGTAGCATTTCTATATACGCGACCAGGTATACCTTATTAATAAACAGTGTTAACGGTTTAATAGTTAAACTATTTTTTGTCTATTTCGATTCAGTTTAAAATTGTCAATGCTTTGACAAAGACAAACGATAGTTTAACTAAACCAGCGTTTAAGGCTTTATTAATATGAGCCCTAATGTATAAAAGCTATCAATCGAAAAACGCGTGGCCAACATAGCTGAAGCGAAGTAAAAACATGCATTAGAGTGAGTGGGCCGCTGAAATATAGTTGTATGGAGCCTTGTATATGTTATATCCAGTAACACGAAACCTGACCTCTGCGAGTCCAAACAATGATCAGCCCACACACAAGTGTTATTGTTGCCATCGATATTTGACTACTTTTTAATGCGCAAATAAAAAACGGTACATCAGAGCTATCGATGGAAGTGTCGAATGTCTGTCAGAAGTCGCGGTGCCATTGAATTGTTTGTAATAAAAGCTATAGAAGGGTTTTGTATAGGTGTCATTAATTGGATGAAAGAAAAAAATTGTTTATGGCTCATCATATTTACCCATTTATATTTAGAATCGTAAAATTTAATAAATTTACAGATTATTGAAATGCTGGTATATTTTTGGCTTAAAAAATTGCTATGTTTACCCTAAAAATAGATTGAAAAAGGGTTGAAATAACCTCTAATAACATTTGCACATAACGGTCAATAGATAAACATATACCTACCTAAAACAACAAAAAATTGTGACATCAATTAGATGCATTATCGCCTTGTCGCTTATGTTAGACGCTGAGAGAAAATAAAACCTCATCAAAAATCAATTGCAATTGCACTTTTCACCAGTTAAAAACACTGTCATAAATATAATGCTTCCCACTGGGGGACAGACAAGTATTCTATTTTGATGGAGTAAGTTGTGTAAGTGTTCCCGCTTGCAAATTACAATTAAACAACCTGTCTTTTAATATTTGCCACAACGGCAATATGCAGAAAGTATGGATTATTTACAGGTGAGGCCTGATGCAATACACGCACACTAGCGAAAGCATCTACATCTACAGGAAACCTCGCTGTGATTTACAATTGTTTTGGCAAATGCATAGTAAAGTAAATTTACATCACTAATTAATTTTGGTCTCTTAAAAGGTTCCGTTACATATGAGGTGTATTTGAGAGACGGAGAATACCATTTGTCATTTAGTTTTTATCATTTAGAAAATGATAAAATGCTCGAAGGCTGAACCAGAGGGCCGAGTCTACTAAACGAAGAATGTATCAATTGCATGTCCTCACTCACGTTGACAACCCTAATTATCGTTTTGTCACTTTGTGTTCTATTCGATGATGCTCTTTTAAAACAACAATGAAATCACTACACACAATAATAAATAATCGTAATATTGCAGTTCATTTATAAATATTTATGGATTTATTTATTAGTATAATAAGGTTAAAATAATTACCTTTTTATCAAAAATTTAATTAATTTTAATTAACAGTCTCGATGATCTGTCAATATGTTTTGTTTTGTTATATATATTTTTATACTAAGTAAATCGTCTCGTTACCTAATAACATAAAAAAAAAAATAGGTTTGCGTTTGACCGCAAACTCATCTTATGTTAAGCGATTATCTGTTTACATTTACAACCCTGATTGAGAATAATTTTCTTTGCTTACATTATTAGCAAGGAGTAAGAAGTCCCCTACTGTTTGTTGTGCTACTTTACAACGTTGTAAGTTAATATTGTGACCACCACGTAACTTGAATGTTGGAAACCTTCGTCGACTAATTAAGAAAAATGTTTGCTTAGAGCTTCTTTCAATATGAAAATTTTACAGGTTAATCTCTACCGGATCCACTACACACTATGAAATATGCAATTGAAATATAAAAAATTAAATATGTGACAAACTGCGAGTAATTATTGACAGATAGATATATTGTACAAAGTGCTAAACCTTATCATCAAAATTATAACGAACTGAGTATTTGAACAACTCACGAAATTGTACCAACTGCTCATAATTCATTAAAACAACCTGATAAAAAATAGACTTCCTTACAAGACAGAAATTAAAGATGGTGACATGTTTATTTAGCATATTATAAGATCATAAATATTTTCACAAAAGTTAATTTTAATTTAATTCCAATTGTTTTATTGTACGCAAGTTGTTCCAATTGTTTTATTGTATACTTTATTGCACGCAAGTAAAAAATGAGCACTAAGCATTTACTATAAAAAGTCATCTATACAAGAAAGAAGATCGTAGACGTGCATCATAAATCTGAGGCATAGAGGCGTGCGTTTTAATAAAATCCAAATTTTTAGTATAATACATTGACGCTAAGCTTTATTAATTGACATAGAGAATAAATAAGAACTTCTTGGAAAACTTGTTTCATCTCTAACCACATTTTCACTTCTCTCAAATGAAACTATAAGCTTTTCCTTTGGTGAAATGGGTAAAGCGTAAAGCAGGATCATACACAATATTATTGTCTTTTATGGTTTGTTGTCTCACAGCACAATAAAATAAGCGTAACCAAGCCAATTCCAGTTTAACACGCACATTTTATTATAATAGTTACTGTTGAAGTGCTTGTTAATAATGTGAATATTACTAAACTCGTAAACTTATCTTTGGTTCAAATGACAATAGGCGCGAGTAGATAATTCTAACACGAAGTACCCGTTGTCTCATTTAAAGTCAAATTAATCAGTCAACTAATAGTTCCGCGTTCAGTAACCCTATTCACTAGGGTTCCCACCGTTCAAATATTTAGGCTAAAAAATAATGTGTGATTTTGAAAATCGGAAAAGAAAATCGACAAAGATGGTCAGTAACGTCAGGTCAGTTTTACTCATATAGTACGAGTAATCAATAGGTAACAGAAAATATCACCAGGAATAATCATATAGTAACTACTAACTATAAATTAGTACCTGTACTAATACTTATTCTGTGGTTCAAGTGCTGCCGAAAGAAGTTTGCAACTGGCCCACTGTTCTGTACCCAGATTATTATCGTGCCTAATTATTATCAATTATAAAACCCAATACAATACGACATTTGCTAATATCATTTAAAAGTTCAGTTCACTCTTGTATTTATCATCCACTAGTATCTACCCGCGTTCCCACAGCAACCGTGCATTTTTCGGCATATAAAGTGGCCTACACTACTCTCCGGTCTATAAACTATACTCGTATCGTTGTGAATAATCACGTCGATCCGTGCTCCGTTGCTGCATTTTTTTTTTTTTTTTTTATGTTATTAGGTAACGAGGCGAGCTGGTCGTTTGCCTGATGGTAAGCATAACGCCGGCCCATAACGATTGCAGTGCCACCCAGAACTTTGAAACACAAAGGCCTGCGCGGCACTGCAGTGCGCTCGTTACCCTGAGACATTAGGTATTAAGTCTCATAAGCCCAGTAATTTCACTGGATACTCTGCTCATCAAACCGGAACACAGTAATGCTTGCACACTACTGCTTGGCGGCAGACTTCACGAGCAAAGCGGTGGTAACAACCCAGACGGACACTCGCAGAAGAGTTAGTCCTCCCACTAACAAAACTAACATGAAAGAAGGACAAACCAACAAATGTAAAATACAGTTTCGCAAATTTATAATGTTAGTAGGATAGGAAGTAGGACAGGATTATAATATATAATTGCATAAATGTATAATATAGGTAAAAATTAGATGCATCTATGTTAAAATTAGTAATTTACACCCCTTAGTTCTGTTATTAAATAGTGGTAACCCTATTTCTAAACGCCAAGCAGATGCTACCATGTTATTGTATCTCAAGTCAAAATGCCAAATTATAATTAGACACATCGGCCAGCAAAAAACCAATATGTATGGTAATACGGCGTGTATGGAGTTTATTTACATGATAAAGTACCTACCGAGTTACGTTTTGCATGAACACTTTGCAGTTGTCGCTGGGTAAAAATTGGCATGTTGCAATGTGACTAGAATTTTTAGGAATTGTCGGCTGCGTGCAATGAAGTGATTCGCACAATTTCCAGTTTCACACGCCCAGGGCTGAAAAACTTTTCCTGACACAATTATTAATTATTTCATCAGATTATAAGAATTTTTAAAACTACATAAGTTGTGGTCGCGTTAGTGGCCACTTTCGGTGGCCCAATATCCGGCTACACGAATACTACATCAGTCTGTGACCATAATGCAGACCGTAGACGCTTATGCAACCGTGCGTTTGCTTGTCAAAATAACAACGCTTTTGCATCAAGCGTCGATTACGAGATACTCGAAATCCGCGCTTGATGCAAAAGCGTTGTTATTCTGACAAGCAAACGCACGTTTGCATAAGCGTGACGGTCTGCATTATACTGCAAAAAGTTCGTGGTGGTAATACCTACCTATCTAAGGTACGGTATGACGCGGAGCGAATCTTATATAAAATCATTTATGCGAAAGCTTGTGTGAATGTTTGCTACCGCGCATCTCCGTAACTACTAAACCGATTTTGATGAAATTTGAAATGTAGATAGTTTAGGTTCTGGAATAACAGAGAAGCTATAAAGATATGTACTACGTGGGCGAAGCTGCGGGCGGAAACTAGTAACTTATAAGACTTTAAAAAGCTTTTATTTTTTTAAATAAAATGTAGATTGAGAACATATTCGTTCAGTTACAAAATAAGTACACGAATAAGATAAAACTACGGATGCGAAAAGTACTAAAGTACGTGAAAATATAGAAAATTTCCTGAATTCAGTAACGAACTGCGACATATTGACATCGACTACTGACTTTGTGGATGTCTTTGATTAGCTATGCATCGCCCCAGACAAACGTTTGTTATTAATTATCGTATTGTATCCGTTTTTGGCTGTCAGTGGGCGGAACCGATCGGTCAAGGATATTATTTTGACTCTGCACATCCAAAAAGTCTCCTTATAACCTTTAAAATAAGAACCAGACCCCACAAAAAACATTTCATTCTTTGTTTATGAATTACTTAATGCCATTTAAAAAGGAAATCTAAAGAAATAAGCATATTTAATGACTGTGCCTAAGACCAAAATTTGACAATAGCCCATAAAAAATCAATATAAATAATAATATTAAATAGAGCATTTTCTATTTTGTATTATTAAAAACTATAAAAGGTGCGATATCTTTCAAAGTTTATATTATTAGCTAAGAATCAGATAAGATATCGATTTTATGTTTATCGAAATCCTTTTTTGGATGGGACTAGCTGTTTATGGCATATCCAAATGTGTAACAATGGAAAATATGTATTTTATTAAAGTTAATAAAACTTTATAATATGTTAAGTATAATATGTATTGTCATGTAATGTATGTAAGTATAATATGTATAATATGTTATTTGTTAAGTACCTACTCGTTTTTTCATGACCAAATAATAACTGATCGAGGCTTTACTTTTCTGCAATAACTTTAAAATACGGTCTTACCACAAAAAAATTAAACGAACCCCAAGCATGTGACAAAACAGCGTCTAACTCCTATACATGCCTTAGTCGCGTGTTTGAATGTTAACAACCACAATATTGGTTTAAATCGTCTCTAACCATTCTCTAACTCCATTCTGCTGTGACATTTCTAATAATTTTAGATGTTTATCTCTAGACACTGTCTAGCTAAACAGTCGTCTAAAAGTTGTTTTTTTGGTAACACGGTTAATTCATGGTAGAATCAGATAGTTCTGTTCGTTCTTGCAACCACAAAACAATTTTTTTTTTATAATATTGGATAACGAGAGGATCGATGGCCTGATGGTAAGCTAAACGATTAAATTTATAAATTTACTAGCTATTCCCCGCGGCTTCGCCCACGTAGCTTAAATTACTCTTTATATAACCTCAGCTATCCGCCAGTGAAAGTCCTATTAAAATCGGTCCAGCCGGAGATTAGCCAGAACAAACAGACAGACGGATAAAAAATTTAAAAATGCTTTTTTTATAAGAACTATATACTTTCATATGCATTTATTAAAAAGCTGTTATTTTGACTTGTAATGTATATGTATTTATCGACATCCTCGTGACTAACGATACTACCTACTAAACTTTTAACCTATTAACCGATTTACTTCCCCACTCAGTACCATTTTTTTTGTATGTGTTCTCTTATATAATTATTATAGCATGAATTAGAACTCACCGCAAGTATGGGATTGATATATTAATTATAATATTATTAGCGTTGTAAGTAATTCCAAGGTGACTAATTTTAATTTACTTAAGACACGCTCAGATGGACCTTAAAAATAAGGCGATGAAACTCGATCTTCCGTTTTTTAAATAACTATTATCATAAATTAATAAGTACTGTCCGTACTTCTACTGCTATGGGGCACCTTAGACGCTCAAGCAAACGTACGTTTGCTTGTCAGAATAACAACGCTTTTGCGTCAAGCGCGCATTTCGAGTATCACGAAATCCGCGCTTGACGCAAAAGCGCTGTTATTCTGACAAGCAAACGTACGATTGCTTGAGCGTCTAAGGTGCCCCTATGTTTCGTACCTACTGTCAGCACCTAGACTTCGATAGACATATAAATTGGCCTCGTAATAACAACTTATCTGTTTACCATCAAATAATGTGACATTCCAATGGTTTTGACACATCGTCGCGACATTTTCAGCAAACTATACATGTAAACACTATTGGGAGGCTGTTAAATATTTATTTTACATACCTACCTTCTATACTACCCGAGTAGGATATGTATATCGTTAAGGTCAGGAGAAGGATCGTTATGTGACTCGACAAATAATTGTTAGTGGTAGGACTCTTCAGCGAGTGTCTGTCTGGGTTGCTACCACCGCTTTGCTCGTGAAGTCTGCCGCCAAGCAGTAATGTGCAAACATTACTGTGTTCCGGTTTGATGAGCAGAGTATGTGAAATTACTGGGCTTATGAGACTTAATATCTAATGTCTCAGGGTAACGAGCGCACTGCAGTGCCGCGCAGGCCTTTGTGTTTCAAAGTTCAGAGTGGCACATGCAATTGGTTATATGGGCGCTTAATACCTAATGTCTTAGGGTAACGAGCGCATTGCAGTGCAGCGCAGGCCTTTGTGTTTCAAAGTCCTGATTGGCACTGCAATTGTTAAGGGCCGCCGTTATGATTACCATCAGGCAAACGACCAGCTCGTCTCGTTACCAAATTGCATAAAAAAAGAGAAAAAAATCGCACATTTACTCATAAAATTACATTAGCTACGTGAAAACACATGACAAACAAACAAAAAATTATAATCACAAAAGTCGCCGTAGCCGATAACAGTTAGGATAATAAGCATCACTTTGATATTGAATGGCGAGGGCATAGTCCCGCTTTATTCCTAAAACTTGAAATGAAGGATGTCTTCAAGCAATTACAAATTAAAGATTACCTCCAGTCGGAAGTACAAATCAATGTGAACGACCTTTATCTGGTGTTATCTAGCGCTGCACTTTACTTCTAATCTATCGATGAGAGTTTATCTATAAACGCTTTAATTCTTTATTATTTCTGAAGGTAAATAGAGAGGAATGGTATTAATGAAACATTACTTTATAAATTTAACTAGCTTCTGCCCGCGGTTTTCACCCGCGTTCCCACAGGAACCGTCATACCGATCTGTCAAATTAAATCAGCTTGTCAACATTATAAAACTTTATTGTCAGCTGTCAAATTATTGACAGCTGTCAATGTCAATTTTATGTCACACTAACATAACCTATCTTCTGCCCGCGGTTTTCACCCGCGTCTCCACATGAAGCATGCATTTTTCCAGGATAAAAAGTAGCCTATGTTACTCTCCGGTCCATAAACTATATCTGTGCCAAAAATCACGTCGATCTATTGCTTTGTTACTGCGTGAAAGAAGGACAAACCAACAAACACACTTCCGCATCTATAATATTAGTATGGAAGTATGGATTAGTATGGATAGTATGGATTAAAATGTAATTATTGTTAAAGAATTTAAATGTATTTAGCTGTAATTTAATTTCACTAAAACACGTAGGTACTGTGCTATCATATAACGTTGTTTTAATTTGAATAATAAATATTCAAAAAATCCATAAAACTTTACTTAGTTTTCGTGAGGCCCTTCAAATATAATTTGATTTGTAAATACGTTAGCCTATTTCCTCACTCTGTCGTCGTGTGTTTCTTCAAGGATTTTTATAGTAAAGCCATTTTGAGATATCACGTTTAAATTACTATTTCAAACAGGTAACACTCTCATATAGTTCTATAAGAAATTCAAGATTCAAGCTAAACTTAACACAAAGATACAGCCATTTAATTCTTAATTTCATACAGAAGTGTGTTATTAAATTTATAGGAATACTTCCTATCGTGCCCCTAACTAAAATCTCGATATTCGAAAGGTTTCAGTGATTTCCATTTCCACGAGGGATTTAATATTTCCAGACTATATTGAAACTTCTCTGGTAAGACGCGCCTTCGAAATGGGCTCACCTTACAGTAGCTATCTATTCATTTTAGTATTACCACGATTATATAAGCACGATAATTTATATATATTATTATCAATGGTCAAAGTAGGTACACGGAAGACTCGGAGAGCTGTCGTATATGACGACTTTAAATATCATAGGCACCAAACTATTACAACATTTTGCAAAATTAAATGTCAAAGTGTACAGTAAATTGTACTAATTTGTAAAAATTGTATATAAATTGTACAAAGTATACATTAAATATAAAAGTGTACAACAGTAGTGTTCATAGAAAACCATTTCATTGAACTATAGAAACTAGAAACGACTAGTCGTAAATCGAGTTGTAAGCGGACACGCCCGCCGACAGGCGCTTATTTAACGGAACATATAACTTTTATGTCCCTTACATTGATGAGCGTAAAGCAGGAAAGGCTTTAGACTTTAGAGACCTTACCGTGTCACCATAAAAAATATCTTTTAGGCGCCTGTTTAGCTAGACAGTATCTAAAGATAAATGTCTAAAATGATTAGAAATGTCATAACAGAACGGAGTTAGTCGACGATTAGACACTACTTAAATGAAGATTTGTAGTTGCTCATATTTAAACATGCGATTTAGTCATGTTTAGGAGTTAGACGCTGTTTAACACGTGTTAGCGTTACTAACTTTTTGTGGTACCTAAGACCACTAGGGTCATTTCAAGTACGCAACAAGTGTGATTGGTTGACTGGCCACCACCGGTTAGTCTGTAATGGCCGTTAACTTCGACCATTACATCATAGTTACCGGGGTAATATTCAATTAAGTACAAACTTCTGGTTTTTGAAAAATATATTCTAACAGTTATTTGGTAACGTTAACAAGTCCAGCTTTCATATATATTTAGTAAAAAGCTGTTATTTTGATATCACAAACAGGCGCTTCAATTTTATTTATTTGTATAGATTAAAGTAGATTTAAAACTTATAGTGATAAAAACCTGAAAAAATGCACTTATAGAATAAATTATAGTGTTAGAGAAGTAAATAGTAATGCAATGGTACTCACGTGTATACAGTTAGTAGCATCCAGCACTGAAGTCGTGCGCAGGGAAGCCACGTGACGTAGCGACCAGTCAGCGCACAGTCGATACAAGATGAAATATAAAGCATACCACGGTGGTGGCGATTCCAGAACGGTGCGCACTAGATCTGTGTCCTAACCTCACTATGGTAACTTACTATTGCTATTTGATCTCGATTTAGTTTTTGACTAGTTTAGTTTTATGATACTTCGATCGTTTTTGAATGTGAGCCAATTTCAAAGTCGTATTATTAGAGCATCTACTTATCTAAGCACCGGCTGTCATCAGCCGAGCTAAAGCAGACGTCTTTTGGCGAGAATGAGGTAACTGAGGTTACTCTTGTCGGAGCACACCCCAGCATCTTCGTTATTCAGGCGGTTATAAAAATCGCGGTTCTACCAAATAAATAAAACGTCTATGAGTCTCCTAGAAGCGCACCAATCAAGTACATCATATCCATATTGTTCCTGCAACAAAAGAAATAGAGTTTTAAACAGTATTCATCGAACTCGTGAAGGTGAAGCAAATATCAGAAACCACCCAAAGTCGGTCAAGAGGCTTTTAAAGGCAGAGTCGTAAATAAATCACACCTTCGCACAAGACCGAGTCCCTTTTGTTTAAACGCTACCAAGCATACAAAAAAAGCTTTTTTCCGGCAAGCTGCGCCAAAAAAAGTGAACTAGCCGAGAATTGTGCAAGATCACAACAGAGAAATCATTAAACAATGCCTTTGCCTGGAATTGAGGTGTTTATTATATCGGGCTACGGTTGTTCCGAGTCACTCTGCGAAAAAAGCGTCCAGGTAAGCTGTTACTTGTGTTTTTTGCATCCCACAGAACTTATTATGCGGGATTTATGTCAGTTTTTGTAACGTCCAAGCTAATTATTGTTATCTACTTTCTGCTTGACCATGCGATTTCTATGGACCAATAATGGCCCACTAATTCTTATAACACCTACGGAGATAAAACGTCAGTTTTCTCGACGCTGCCATTGTCCAGGACAAAGCCACCCGCAATTCCTACCGTTCCTTTTACGTTTCTATTATTTGTACCCTCGATATCTCATTCATCTTTAGCATCGTTTACTTTTATGATTTCAAGTAAATGTCATTTGTCAATCATCTGCCTTTTCGATTCCCGTACAGCTGACTCATTCTCAATGATTCGCGCTCATTTCTCACTAATGTGCTCAGAATGGATTGCAAATTTAATTTTGGAGGTTAGTATCGGCTCACGGCAAAGGGGAAAAATAATAATAAAACATCGGATTTAGAACAGCAATCCGTCCGGGCTGGGGTTATTATTTTAGCCAACAAAGTAGAAAACCATTTACAATAAATCATTTTGAATGCTTTCTCGGTTCCCATGCGTTCAGCGGCGACGCAAAGGGTGATTTCTGTCTGAGTGTACCTACATAAATAAAGGCGAAGGTCCTGAGATCCCAGGTACGTTTGGTTTTGTAGTAAGTACGTGGAGACAGTGGGAATGGAACTGCCAATTTCGGTTGTGATCTGTGAATTTGGTGGTTTGGAACTGGACGTAGTGAATCGCAAACTTGACCTAGTAAACTTGGCAACAAAATAACTAGTTAGAACTTTGATATCTTGTACTTGTTTCGTGTAGTTAAGTGATCTTTTAGTCTCCGTTAGAACTTGTAACCTGATGACTTGAACTTGTTTTGCTAAATTATAAGTGATCAAACTATCCTACTATAAAAGCTAGCTGATGGCTGATGGCTTAGTGGTAGCAAAGTCACTGATCCGTAGATCGATGGTTTGAATCCCACAATGAACCGATCCACAATACTTGATCTTTTAGTGAAGAAAAACATTGTTATGCAACCCTAGCTTGGTGGCATAGCATTTAAACTTGATAGCTATCAAGTTTAAAATCTGTCACCACCGATCAGTATATGTTCTGGCAGCTGTACTTGAGCCGCGTTTCCATTATGCAAGTAGCCTGCTTGCAAGTTACTAGCAACTTGAGTAGTGGAAACGTAAACCCACATGCAAGTTGCAAGTTCCAAACAAGATTTTAACGCACGCAAATGTGACGTCAAACTTGCTTGCAAGACTTGCATAATGGAAACGCGGCTTTACGGGCCAGTCTTATTTTAGATCTTGCGTGTTCAAGATCTGAGAAACACGTAGAGAAGTATGAAAACGTATTTCGTCACCAACGCCATATCTAGTAACAATATTACCTGTGTAGTTCTTGACACCAGAGGTTTGAATACCACAACGTACATTGTCAGTGGCATCATCAAGTACGACTAAGCGCTTGAGAGAATGTACGCCCTTAACTTTATTGATGGAAAAAGATAATTTAGATATAGATAGAAAATACTTTAGCGCACATTAAGAAAATTACATCAATTTTGACTAATTAGTACAATTGGTGGCCTTATCCCTAAACAACGATCTCTTCCAGGCAACAGTCATTTACTTTTAATATATATTTTTATAGCTCAACGCTCTCTTTCTTGTTTTTTTTGGCCCAACTAGCCGTATTACCTATTATAGAATCAAACCCTCAAGATCAGGTAAGATCTTACCTATCGATGGTAGTAAATACGCTGAATTTAGCATGGGATCTTGCTCTTGACAGATTTTCATGTTGAGGTTTGAAGCTAGCCAGGCGAGTACTATAAAAGGACCTAGATTATACAAGACTAGTATTTTTATTAGAATGTTAAAGTAGGTATCTCTAATCTACAGTCAGATTTGTTTTCCTATGAGTTTCAGATTTGTATTTACAAGTTATAAATAACTCAAAGTGGTAATTAAATTTGCAAGGCGATAAAAGTAATACAGTGGGTGGTCCATTTTATATTGTATATCAAGTTACAAATACTGCGAAGGTGCTTTACCGCATCGAAATTCCTAAGTAAAAATGAGACGGTAGCATTCACTAAGGCGGCAAGATTAAAGTAATGTTATGTAGAAAAGGCGGAGTTTAATCCGTGTACTGTAATAAATGCCAAACTGTATTTGTACGTTTGTTGGTTTGTCCTTCTTTCATGCAGCAACAGAGCAACGGATCGACGTGATTTTTGGTCTAGATACAGTTTATGGAACGGAGAGTAACATAGACTACTTTTTGTCCCGGAAAAATGCACAGTTCCTATGGGAATCGCCACGTGAGTGAAACCACGGGCAGAAGCTTGAGTAGTATATTTTTTTTCTCATCTACTTGAAACACCAAATTAAAAAAATAGTTTAAAATAATAAGAAATCAAGATACGAGTAGAGCTAATGGTCAACGATGAGAATGAAAACTCTCAAGTGTAGCTAGAGAAACAGCGATAAATGCTTGCCGACAAATTTTTAAATTGAGCGTGGTAGCTAGCCCACAAAATAGTGTAAAATACACAGCTAATAGGAAAACACATCAAACAAACACATTGATTAAACTTTAGACGCCGCGCATTCAGAGACTTAATAATAAATAAATTAATATTTGTTGTTGTTTGTTGTGTTTGTGTTTTTGTAGTTATTTTTATTTGTTTTTTTTTTTGGTTTTTTTTTTGTGTTTTGTTATATTTATATTTGTGTGTGTTGTTTGTTTATGTTTGTTTTGTGTTGTTATTTGTCCGCGATTTAATATTTGTCCAATAATATAAACAGATAAATTAATAATATTGCTGATATAATAATATTAGACAAGTATAAAAACTTGAACGTTACGTACAACAACAAAAAGCAAACAGCCTTCTACAACCATCCCGATTTGCTCAGTAGTTGAAACGAATCATCACTGTTCAGACACACTCACCTCCAATAAAAACTATTGAAAAATATTCGTATTGCCTAACAATATGATATTCTTACATAACAAATACTACCATTTCAAAGTACCTACAAATATCTTCCACAGTTTAAAACAAATGAAGCCGTTTTAAGCTGACAAAGTATTATGTTATATGATACTATAGATACTACGTAAATTAATGTTTTTCTGACAAAATATGGTAGTCCAGTGATTTGAAGACTCGTGATTTCAGTAAACAGAGACACAAATGTGAAATATGCAAACAACGTAAAGGAGCGTAATTTGATTCCAGTTATGTCGGTTTCAGCAAAATTGTATTTACATGTTGGAAGTCCAGTCAAGGTTTTTGAACGTGTGTTCTAAATATTTTTAACCTCCGACGCAAAAAGGAGGTGTTTTATAAGTTGAGAATATATGTGTGTCTGTCTGTGGCATCGTAGCTCCTAAACGGATGGACCGATTTCTATTTAGTTTTGTTTGTTTGAAAGTTGACTTGATCGAGAGTGTTCTTAGCTATTCTAAAAAAATATGTGCTGCCATTTGCTATTTAATCGGAGGCTTTTAAAAAATATCTTATTTCGTATTTATAGCTTTGATTTGAAAAAGCTAGATGTTCTTTTACCCGTCTGCGCGACGTAACGGAGGGTAATGTGTTTATGTACTTGTGTATGTTCCTTTGTGGCGTTCTAGAGGCCAAACGCGTAGGCCGATTTTGATTATTCTTACATCAATCGATTTGTCTTAATCTTGCAAGTGTCACTAAAGCTATGGCAGTAATCAAAATTCAGTATGGTGACCACAAGGAACTTATACACGCAAACCGACAGTAGGGGAGACCAGGGACGAACGTAACAATTTTCATATTTCTCGTAATATCTCACAAAGCTTTTTGAATATCAAAATTCTAATCCGTACACATGATAGATTGGTCTTTTAACTATCTTTTAACACCAGCTTAAATATAACCTATATTACAGATTTTGAGAAATACGACCAAACAAAAAAAGTGGAAATTGTTACAACTATCCCTACCCCTAGGGTTGGTTGTAACAGTGTAAGGGGATGGTTGTAACATTGTAAATAAAACCAAAGTTACTTTCATTTTCCACATATTAATTTCTAATCAGCCTTTTAGATTTTACATTAGAATCACAACAATTAAAAAAAAACTAGGAAACATAACAATCTTCTTCATTTATAAAAATAATCAACATTATTTAAAAATTAGATCTCAATCTGGTAAACAATTAAGGCGTAGGTAACTTATTTCGTTATTAGCACAATCTACTTGAGCCCACAGCTGATAGTTTCATAGACTATCAGCTGTGGGCATTCTCATGATTGAGATCTCATTTTTAAATAATGTTGATTACTTAAAAATAAAGAAAATTGTTGTTTCCTAGATTTTTTATTGTTCTTATTCTAAGGTAAAATCTAAAACGCTGATTAGAAATTAATATATGTTGAATATAAAAGCAGGTAGCCACAATGCTAAGTATCGTTAACTAAGCATTGTGCCTACCTACTTTTCATTTAACCTACTGTTAGAAAAGGATTTCATACAAATTAACCAGAAGCAATCTTCGCTGTCTGAATGATCACTATTCTTAGTTATTTTAGTACATATTTATTTATTCTTTTTTAGTCTTTTATTTCAATTTTTCACTAGTTTTATTATCAACTGCAGCCCTCGGCTTTTTTGTCTGTTTAGCAGTTTGTAAAATAGGTTTCTTAACTTCTTTGGCTCTACGCTTTCTTTCTTCTTGTTCTTGAATTTCAAGCTTGTTTGGAGACAAATTAAGCTGTTAATTATCAAACAATGTCTATTTCTGAAATAATTTTCAATGGCAAAGCCATTACTGGTGGCAAAGTTAATTCAGGAGGGGTTCTTGGCAGTAATAGTGAAGCTACCGAAGCCGGTGAAGCTACCAATGGTGGTTTTACTTATGGCTGATATGAATTCACATCGTCTCAAAATGATACATTTCTATAAAGTACTTCTGTAGCCAAATCCATTATTTCTGCAGTAACTAAACCTCTGCTAGTCGTTCGTTTATATATGTTAGGTATTCAGGAGAAAGAAAATAAATCTGTATTACTTTGAAATATAAAAAAACACAATAAAATCGTTTCGAGATATCACGATCATAATCGGGATGAAAGTAACAAGTTGTTACTTTCATCCCTAACTATAAATTTTCCCTCAATTTGCCAAATACATGCCTATAACCTAAATAAACTATCGTTTTGAACGCCAAAATAGAAAGACGAATACTTATGCTACTTTACTGTCACTAGACACGCAAGCAAAAAACCTCCCATAATAAAAAAAAACACCGTTGAAAAAACGGTCAAACCTTACTTTGGGGGTACTTTTGCAGCACCAGGTTGCTACCTCCACAACCTGACGGCACAGTGCCAAGAGGGCAACTGAGGTAATAGGTGGTTCAAATTGGAACATATCGGTGGTACCACCCATCAATGTAGCTAACATAGTTTGTTCAGAAACTCATTTGTTACGTTCATCCCGCGTTACTTTCATCCCTGGTCTCCCCTATGTGCAAAAAGGACAGAATGATGAATGTCATTGGGTCGAGGTAGCGCCTTAAAGTAGCGCAGAAAAGCTGGATTGAACAATACACTGTAAACGTGCTAGTATATAATTCATTCTAATCTCACTTCACTAACGGAAGCGATAATATCTTAATAACACCATCTACAACGGCTTTAATTAAAACTAATATTTTATAAAACACATCGGATAGAATCTCAATTCAAAATTGATTAATTATAACATAAATAAAATATCTAACACAATCTCAAATTAGCATAAGCGTACAAAAACTACAAGTCTTTGTCCATGACACCTACTCAATGTTCTCGTAAACCCATCTCACTTGAATCGTAAACAAGCATCTATCACGGCGGAAAAATAACCGAGCCGGTAATAAATCACAGACATTTCTCAATCGACAATTTATAACAAAACGAACGGAAGTTAGACGTTAGTTGACTACGTGTTTACGGAGCTGGGATTTACTATGTTGTGCGAACTCATTTCGATCTCACTAGGAATGTGTTTCACGCAAAGAAGTGAGAATCGTCTTGTGTGTGTTTTGTATTATCACTGGAATGAAACAGGTGAAAGACGTGCGAGTAAGAATGCATAGTTACGGTTCGAAAAGAATGCTCAAAGTGTACCTATGTGGCTGATTATTCACGCGAACTTTAAAACTGCAAAGTAAATTGACTGGTTTAATCTAAATAGATATATATCGAAGAGATTTCTTCAAGTGCTTCATCAACGTCGAATTGAAAAAAATTACGCAGGAACCCACTTTAACCGTGATCTTAGAGCTTGTACATCTATCACCAATTTAGGAAGCAAATTTGACAGATCCGAGGTCGGTTGGTTGTGTGAAAAAAAGTGTACTAATTATTTTCCGGATTACGATAAAACAGTGTACCTACTACATCTTAATAAACATTTTTTTTGTTTGAACATTTGTAGGATACACTGTCCCTCTCAAAATTACAATTTATTCACGGCAGCGTATTTCTACCAAATTGCAATTAACGGTTACTTTACCAGCTTTTGCCCGCGGTTTTCACCCGCGTTCCCGGAACCGTGCATTTTTCCGGGATAAAAAGTAGTCTATGTTACTCTCCGGTCCATAAACTATATCTATGCAAAACATCACGTCGATCCGTCGCTCCGTTACTGCGTGAAAGAAGGACAAACCAACCAAGACACTTTCGCATTTATAATATTAAGTAGGATTTAATCCTTACAGTTAATTTATGTACCGTATTACAGCCTAACAAGCTTAATAAGAATCTTACTTTCAGTAGTTACTACAAGCGTAACATCTTCGAATTCTCATAGTAGCTCTACAAAACGCACATACAACGTACTACGTAACGTATAACGTATTCGGAAATTGGCAAACGTCGGATTTCGAGTTCACATGAGTGCAATGAACGACGCTCTCGGGCTTGGACGATTTTACAGCGGATTGAAAAATGTTTTCAGACTGATGTTAGTCACATTTGCATCAATATTTCATGGCTGTAGGATTTATACAAATCCTACAACCATGAAATCACCTGTACATCTAAATTTGTAGAAATGTTTGCTACTCAGTATGGTATGATATACTCCTACGTAAGTCAAGGACTCAAATGCCAAAGCAAAGGCAAAGGGGTAGATTGAAAAACAGCGCTGCGTGCACAAGAAAATGTGTATACCCAAGCTACCAACCTAATTAGAAAAACAAACAAATCAATTGAATGCCAGTAGCTCAGCTTACAACTAACTTGAAACGTAGCTATTTTTATGAACAGTATACAGATTCACGCGATTTTCTATCTCGTTAATTCACTCAACTGCACCACTAACCTAAAAACCTTGCAATGTTACTCGTAGATGCATATATAGGTACTCGGAATAGAACGAATTTCATTTATGTTTTCAAATAACTCTTACAATAGTTCATAGAAAAATTAAATTGCTTTAAAAAATGTATAGGTACAGACGAATTGAGAACCTTCTCCTTTTTTTGTAGCCGGTTAAAAAGCGAAAGATTTTGTCTGCAGAACCAAAAGTCTGTGGAAAATTTCAGCATGATAACATAAAGTAAATTGTAATCAACTCTGTTGGATTAACGAAATATATAATATAAAAAAAAATATGATTGGATATCAGGAAGTGGTAGAAAAATTGCCCGATTTGTTTCTAATATAGACAAACAAGAATCAAAAGGTAATAAGCTCGTAAAAAATTGTATGAAGCTTGATAACTGCATGACACTGTCAATCACACCAGGCTAGTTGGTAACTGTTACGTATCCTGTGGTAGAAGTCAGAATGCTGTGTAATTAATCAATCACATGCCAGAACGATGTCAGCTTCCTAGGCTTAATTATTTACTGACCTCGATTAGAGGTACCTTCTTTCATCCTTTCTAATTTTAGGGCTTATTTTAATTGTGATATTTTATACAGTATATCTAACGAGATTCGCGAATATTTAGCGTAAGTTTAATTAGCAAAAAAATATGAACTAGCAAAGTCGAGCCGCAAAAATATATTTTTAGTTTTGAACTTATTTCCAGTTTTGAAATCTAATTTGAAGTTTTTCGATTACTCGAATGAATATTCAGACGAGGGTAAGTAGGTCTTTCAAAATATTCCCCAACAGCGGCGGCTATCCGAATAATTCTAACAAAAGTCGTTTACAGTTACCAAAACAAAATCATAAGAAAGCACGTTTCAAAAACAAGTCACAAATATCAAATAACAACGGGAATAGAACTTTTCCGCGGAAATAATACATAAGAATGTTTATAAGGTTTGGAAACTGCGCTACGACGCAGTTACAGTACAGCAATCACATCTAAAACACTACAGAGTACAACGCTCTCAATGTGCTGTACATTTCTGTATTACACCTAATACGAATCATGCCCATCTACTACGAATAATTCATTGTATGCGGTCTAATTGTTTTCCTGATTGTCTATTGAAGAAAAGCAGATGTAAAATTAAATAAACTATTTAATTTTAAGGCACATTGGTTAATTAACTACAACAACAGCATTGCCCTTACTTTTAATTCAACTTTAATTTAACAGACGAGAACAAAATCCAGTGCAGAAAACTTGAATTGTGTAGGCAACTAAGTCAAACCGAGTCGCTCCCTACACCTTGATCCACAGTGTAATAGAGAAGGAACGTCTGTTAAACAGGTTTTAGAGGTTCTGCCTCTATTACACTGTGGCTTCATTCCGAAAACAGCAAGACGTAGTTTGGAAAAATATCTACGTTTTCAGAAATGCAGTTCTTTGCAGCGGTTGTTATTCTAAAAGTTATACGGGGAGTCAATAGCACCGTTAGTTAAAATATATGGAATGGAGAGTTTTATGGCTCCACGCTATGCAACCCTGGCAGATTATATGGGACTCTTTTAGGGAATAAAGTAAAATTTTGCACTGTTATTGCGAGACAGTCAAGAAAAACATAAAGTTTTGCTTAGTGTAAGGATATTATCCAGTGCTACCTAGCATCCCTTAAAATGAAATTCGTTCGCCAAGCTCTTATTGGTATCTTCCGGCAGCTGCTCTTTAGAGGCAGTTCTCAGCCTACGTTTAGCATATATACCAGCTTCGACTACATCGTAAGATCAGGTAAGGTAGTGATCAGACGCTTACGTACGTAGTTTTTAATTAGCTGTTGGGACGTCCGTCGTATAATCCTAACTATAATATTATAAACGTGAAATTTTGTAATGATGGTTGGATGTTTGTTACGCTTTCACGCAAAAATTCTGAACGGTTTGATGATACTTTACAGTAATATTGCTTATAAATCAAAGTAACACAAAAACTATTTAGTGGGATTATTTATTATGTTAGTGGAAGGACTAACTCTTCTGCGAGTGTCCGTCTGGGTTGTTACCACCGCTTTGCTCGTGAAGTCTGCCACCAAGCAGTAGTGTGCAAGCATTACTGTGTTCCGGTTTGATGAGCAGAGTATCCAGTGAAATTACTGGGCTTATGAGACTTAATACCTAATGTCTCAGGGTAACGAGCGCACTGCAGTGCCGCGCAGGCCTTAGTGTTTCAAAATTCTGGGTGGCACTGCAATTGTTATGGGCCGGCGTTATGCTTATCATCAGGCAAACGACCAGCTCGTCTCGTTACGAAATAACATAAAAAAAACTATAATATATAATATACAGATTTAAAACACGCGGGCGATGCCGCGGGCGGAAGCTAGTTACATAATAGAAATAATAAGTTTTAGTACCAAAATCCCTTTTTATGTAATGAGAACGAGAATTGTAGAATGAGAAGTCTTAATAAACTATATTACGTGGTCTCTTAGCCTCATTAGCAAGCTCAAATTTTCGCAACGAACTTGGTTCGATTCAGTCAAAACTCGGTACAAATAAGCTTTCAAATAAATAATAAAACACTTATTTTTTATTTTTACAAACTACCCCTAAGGGTAAGGGGGTGTGCAATAGAGTTCTAAACTCTTTAATCTCTTTATGGAAACGTTTTATTCCTTAGTTCGATTCTCTCATAACACGGTATTTTGATGAGTTTGGAATGTAGATAGTTTATTAGGTTTTGGAATAACTCATAGGCTATAAAGATTCTATAAAGATATATAATTCGGGCGAAGCTGAGGGCAGAATCTAGTATAAAAAAAATTGCTTTAAAAAGCTACGAACCGACTTCAGTGACAAACTACTGAACCGATTTTGATGAAATTTCTATGGGATCACTTTGCAAGAATATCCTTTCAAATAAAAAAAGAATTTTCCAAATCGGTTTATAAATGACCGAGATCTGAGGAAACAAAGAGAAGAAAAAAAAATACCCGGCGAATTGATAACCTCCTCCTTTTTTGGAAGTCGGTAAAAAAATCTACAGAAATTAACTACTAGCATTTAATTGTACAGTACTGTACATTAAAGTACAACGGACGAAATTATCGCTAAAAGCTATCTCTTTCAGTCAACCATTGGAAAGAAACAGAATTAATGTTGAGAGTTCGGGGGTGCAAATGAACATAGTACTCCTCTATAACTAGCTTTGTAATAATCGTAAAACCATAGTACCTACCTATTATAATAGTAGTGCTACTTTTCAAATAAATTCATTTTCCAAATTTATTAAAAACCGTTGAGTCGTATTTCAACAATTTATGTACCAAAATGTTAAGTTTCATGCTTCTTAATACTAAATATTTAGCAGCTATAAATCCAAGCTAGTTATTTGAGCCCTTATTAATATTAAGTTATGAAGGTCGCTCAGAAGCTTTAGTTAACCAAATAGCAAACTTAACAACTCAAAGGTATAATTTGAATTTAAAAGGGAACCAATAAATGAGGTAGTTTAGTGTACAGTCAGTGACAAAAGTGGTGCGCTTTTAAGTTACCAATGACAAGGAACTTCGTGAATTTAATAATGTAAAATGTTCAAGGAGCATGAAAATTATTTTTTTAAAACTCGACGCAAAAAGGAGAGTTTTTTAAGTTAAACGTTGTGTAACTGTTTATCTGCCTATGGCTTCGCCGCTTTACAACGGATAAACATATTTAGATTTAATTTTTTTGTTTGAACGGTGACTTTAGAGTGAGTAATAAAATGATGTACGAAAATTTGTACAGTCATGTAATCAGATTTTTTGTCAGGGGTTTTTAAAAATGATAATTTTTATTCAGAAATCAAACAAATTTATTACAAAAAAATGGCGGTGCCCCGCGGATGCGCCCGTGTATTTTTCTAAAAATTAAAGTAGCCATATAACATCGGCTATCTGCCAGTGAAAGTCAAAATCGATGCAACAGACAGATAGACAAAAATTTAAAAAATTGGGTTTTTGTTATAATTACCGTATTATATACTTTCATTTGCATTTAGTAAATAGCTGTTATTTTGACATTATAAATAGTCACTTCAATTTTTGTATTGATTTACAATCCGCTTGTAATAATTTCTATAATCAAATTTAATCTAAAACCGCTCCTCGCAGCTTCACTCACGTGAAGGTTTCCACAGAAACCGTAAGTTTATCGAAATAAGTGTATGTTACTCTCCGGTCCATAAACGATCAGTATCCAAAAAATCACGTCGATCCGTTGCTCCGTTACTGCGTAAAAGATGGACAAGTCTAAAAACACACTTTTGCATTTATTTAAAGAATTCACTTTTAGAAGTAAAACATATAGATTTTATTACATAGCACCAAAAGGTTCATCGTCCATTTGTAACTTTTTATACTATTTGATAATGAGACGATCTGGTCGTTTGCCTGATGGTAAAGCGTAAAAGCGTAACGCCGCGTCGTCAGCCCATAACAATTATAGTGCCACTCAGAACTTTGAAACACAAATGCCTGCGCGGCACTGCAATGCGCTCGTTACCCTGAGATATTAGGTATTTAGTCTCATAAGGTGATCAGTAATATCACTGACTACTTTGCTCATCAAACCGGAATACAGTAATGCTTTCACATAATAGCTTAGCGGTAGACTTCACGAGCAAAGTGGTGGTACCAACCCCGACAGACAATCGCAAAAGAGTTAGTGCTACCACCTAGTAAAACTTAGTCTTAATCTTAATTGAGTTTTTCAGTAAATTCAATTTATTGTTCTTTATTCACCAAAGTTACAAAAGTTATCAACTTACGTCATTGACTGTACATTTTTGTACAAAAAATAATAACTATTTGTTTTTCATTTCAATATATAATATTTAAATGTTTGTTTTATTTTTCTCTCTCGCTCCATTAGTTTTCTCCATCGAAGTCTGCCTATTTTACATTAGTGACAATATTATTTAAATATTTAATTTTATTATTTTTTAATCTAATGTACCTACGTACTGTACTGTAAATTTACTGTAATTTTGTATTGTGCATTGTATTATCAGGTATTTTTTGTTTTATGGAAAAAAACATATAACAAGAGAAAAGAAAGATGGTAGTCACTAATAGAATGTAATTGAGTATACATTTCACTTCTTAAAAACCACACATAGAGACATACCTACGTTACATATTTTATTACGAGGTTCTTTAAATTTGTGGTTCATGAAAAAACCGGTTTCCCCCTGATGTTTTCGATCATAATTTCTGAGCTGATAATGGTAATTAAATGCATATCTACATTATCTAATCAAAGATAATAATTATTTTGTTACTAAGTATGTGTAGAAGTATAACTTATTTGTCTATCTTAACTTTTCATTTGAAGATCATTAGTGTGAAAAATTCCTTCTACATATTTCTCTTAACTTCGCACTGTTTCTAATGTAAGGCATATATACAAATGATTCAGTTGATGATATCAACATCCTATACAAAAGATAAAGTTATAATTTAATATCTCCGCAGAGTTATAATGCGAAAAACTTCAATTACGGCGATAAATAAAACTTTATGCACACGGCGACTACAAAAAAGGGGTTTAGACAGACAAAAAACTTCAAAAGCCTTTAGCTATTTGAAACTTAAAATACTATGTTATTAATCTGAAAATCTACTTAAAACTTGAGATACTGTTGGCATGTAAGTAAAGATAAAGAAGGAAAAACTCTACACAAGCGCTTTCTTCTTCAGCTATCTACCGACTCTATCAACTCTTACCATACAAATATTTATACCCAATTAAAATTCGCCCACTCTGATACGTTTAATATGCCCGGGCCAATTCCCAACAATTCATTATTTCTGGTTAATAAACATTAATTGTTAAGTTCTTCAAGAAAAACATGGTCACAGCAGTACGATCTCTACTCTACTACAAGAAAGCGTACAAGTATTATTATAATATATTGTATCCTATTACTAGTTTTGAAAGAAATTCTACAATAAAAATAAATAAACTGCGATAACAAAGCAAGCACAAATAAATAAATAACGCACCTTTACAATAAAATAAAAAATGCATCAAAATAAACCAACCAAAAAAATCCGGAGCAAAAAAATCCAAAATCAAAAAGTGCACAAAATAAAAAACACTTCACAGAATCTTTCGGCACATTGTTACAGCACACAAAATGAAAAAATAAATCTTACAAAAGCTCTGAAAGTTCACTTTACGGGCACAAAACACAAATTTACCGTTTGCCGCCAACTGCAAGTTTTCAACGAAAGTTAAAAAAAAAATAGTGTTCGTAATTCGAAATGAGAAGAAAAAGTTAATTCGCGAATTCCAGTTTCGAGTGCGATTCGCGTGGTGTCGACGCGTGACTCCCGGAATTTCGGCTATGTTAGGGAAGATGTTCGCATAGCTGTGGCTTAGATGAGACTGTGGTGTGGAGCCGCGTCGGCCCAGTGTGTGGCCGGAGCCGACTTTCGCCCCGACCGGTCGCCCTACAGCTCTGGCGATCGGTGACGCATCCAGGAACACTTAATTCACTTTATTTAACCTGTGCGACTAAATTTTTATCTAAATAGTATATTGTTTATTTGAGAATTGTGTGATACACAAGCGAACCGATCGACCAACGAGTCGAGACTGAATAGGGGTGGCTAATACAGGTATGAATATGAATGGATCATGTGTACAAAGATTTTTTAGGCAAACGTGTTTTTTTAATGTATTGTAATTTTATAGCACTTTAATAAAACTTAAAACACATAATTATTTCATGACAATCGATAACATACTGTGTCATATTTCTTTTTCAATGTTCAATAATAGTCTTGAAGATTTAGAAACTGTTTCACAGCCCACTAAACTAAATTTTAAATAGTTTTAAAGCGTACTTAATTTTAATTTGGATTTATACTGTCTTATTGGTATGTATTGTAATAGATTATTAATATGTTTTAAACCGTGTTATATAGATAGTATGATATTGATATTGTTTTATTGGTTTAATGTATTGAACCGTGGTATATAGGTAGGCAGGGGAACAGACAGGAAATATCGATTTATATCGATATAATATAATCGATATGTCACCTCGTCGGTAACAGGGGGACAAATCGAACTTTTTCTACGTGTTTGTCCCCCTGGGGGGACAGATCAGGGGGACAAACAGGAATAATCCGTATATATAAAAGGTATACTGCCCTTCGAAAAAAATATCGTTGATTTGATTTGATTATTTCAATAGATATAAGTTTTGTCCATAAAAAATTATTGTTACTTACCTTTTTAAATTAGGCAAAAAGGCTGAAAACGACGCAGTCAATCATAATTCATAACAGCTGATGCATTATTCATAGTGTGTTATTTAACATAGTTCACGAGAACTGGGTCGAATAGTTCACGACATAAATACAATTTACGAATTTCCTGTGAAACCGCATCGGGTTGCGCGAAAAGAGGAAAATAATTGATGACTAAATTAGTGTTTAGACACCAATGCCGGTTAGAGGTCACTTTGATGACTTTATTAGTATATTTAGTTACTTGTGCCAAATGGAGAATAAATAGATTAGACCGCAAGTAATTTAAGTAGGTTTTTTTTATTTAATATGATACAAGTCGATGATTCATTGCTTCAATGTTTTGAGGTATTGCAGGATGATTTCATTAGTCCATATTGTCGTAAATGGATGGATATATTTTTAGACCGAAAGAATACCTTTATTAGTGTACTAAATAAATACAACAAAATTAAAAGGTCAGGTTGATCAAATTTTTTGAAGTTTTGGTTTTATAAAAATGCTATAAGTACTTATTTGGCTCAAAGGATCAGCATAGGCACAATACTGCCCGCATGTTGCTGCAAAAAATTATGTATATTTTGAAGCGACGGCTTGGCTTAGCTAGCTAGATATGGTAGTGAGCTCGCTTGCCATGTAGCTCGAGGGTTCGAATCCTACATGTCCGTTCTTGAGCACTTGATTTTTCGGTGTAGGAAAACATTGTGATCACATCGTGACCTCAAATGGTAAGGTGAGATAATGTTCAAACCAATCTATTTTAATAAAACAAATAAGTAGTATATGGTTACCCGTATAACAGTTATGCTATCACTAACCTAGTTTAAAGTTACCAGGCTCGCAGGAAACGCAGGAGCAGGATGCGGACGTCATCCAACTTTACAACAGTTCTGTTGTTGTCACTGTGTTGTTGTTTGTTGTTGCGATTGCAGTAGTTATGGCCAGCGGGAATTGTAGTAAGCTAGATGAGTTCATTGTATCCTAGTGATAGTAGCATTTTAATGTATAAAATCATGCAATTTTAGGTCAGCGACCGATTCTTAGGTGGTTTGAATTCTTTAATTAGATTTTTTTTTTTTTTTTTTTTTTTTTTTTTTTTTTTTTTTTTATGTTATTTGGTAACGAGACGAGCTGGTCGTTTGCCTGATGGTAAGCATAACGCCGGCCCATAACAATTGCAGTGCCACCCAGAACTTTGAAACACAAAGGCCTGCGCGGCACTGCAGATCGCTCGTTACCCTGAGACATTATTGAGATTGCGTTTTAGGTGAAGGAAAATGTCGTTATGTGACTATAGCATAGTGGAAGGACCTGATTTTGCGTGCCATTACTTGGACGGTAATGCATGATAGACTGTAATGCATGATTGATGGTTATTCATCATTCGCGGACCATGTGCAAAACCATGGAACCACCACAATGACAAACGCTTAGGGGACCTCTACTCAAAAAAATAGTTTCACAACCACTGCGTAGTCTTCTTCTTAAAGTTATTTGTATCACTATCAAATAAGCGCTCGCCGCATCGCTTTGCGTCGCGTCTCGTTCTGATCTGACCCTTACATTCGTGTTTCAATGTTTCCTGTCCCAATGTTTCTTTTACATTCATAAAGGGCAGTCAATCGCAGTACCAACACACGAAATCTATTCAAGAACCCTATTGACGCAATTCAAAGGGCGTCAGACGAAGAGAAAGTATAGTCAATGACAATTTCGTCAACTATATTAGTATTTAAATATTTATATTTGGAGGTGCGATGCTTTTACAGTATAATGATGCTGGAATGTTAGAATCTAATTTTGGAGATTATAACGATAATAAAATGCTAGCGGTGAGCTAGTAATGTTACACCTAAAAGCGTTGGAATTATATGTAAATATTTATTGGAAACAAAGTCTGTTTTTGAATTGAACTTAGTGTATTTTTAAATTGGAATAATATTCTATAGAGATAAGGAAATATATAGATTTACTACGTAAATTACCCACTTTTGCGCGAATGCTTTAATTTTCGGTGACTTTGAAATCTGTATACAAAAAATTCAGTGTTTTTACACAGTTTTTTTTTCTAATTGTCTTCTAAATTCTATTTTTTGACGTCGATGTGTTTATAATCTGAAAAAACATATATCAGTCAGTTTAATATTTGGATTGAAGGTTTTTTACAAACGCTTGGAGTCATATCTCACGCCAAATAATTTATACATTTTATGTACGACGCGTGCTCCGTTCGCTTCTAAACCGAATTTAAAAAAGGAACAAATTTGCAATTCATCTCGTATTATGTATGTTTATAAAAGCTTTTTACTTGAACTTTCAGTGAAAAGCACGGTAGCAATGTGGTAGTGTTTTCTATCGCTCGCCTGGCTAGTTACCACCAAGTACCTTTCTCTATATTCCGGCATCCATTACTTATTACAAAGCAAATCGTATTCTATATAGATATGTGTAACGTTCACCACCATCAAACACGCAATGGTCACTTCAGATCAGCGGCGCAAGTAGGTACGGATCTTTTCGATCGATAAAATTGACAGTTCAAATCGATAAAGTGGGTTTTATCGACATTTTATACAATTTATCGAGCCTCGATACAATCGACAAAAGTTATCGAAAAGCTAGGTCGAATCCAAAGAGAATATAGATCAGACTTCGGTACACCATTCGATTCCGTACTTGCGCCGCAGACGCGAAAAAATCAAAAATTAACCAAATTAGCTAACAAATAAATTACGCTAATCTATAAAAATCGAGAGCTACTTATATACTTACATTCAACAGACATAATTATACGCTTACCTACTATAATTCACGGAATATTACAAGTAGATCCGCTGTCAAAAGTTAGCAAAGATAATGTAAAAGCTTTGGGAGAGTTGAAGCCTTCTTTCGCTTTAGACGCTTGGATGTTGAAATGGTATATTGAATAAGTTTTGGGCCTGAGAGAGTTCTTTAGGCTTTCTAGGCCAGGACGTAGATACTTTACCATTTGTAAGTATAAGTAGAGTAAGTGAAGAAACGTGTATTCGTTTTAGTGCGTGAATATGTTTTTTTCTTCTAGGTACGCTATAAGTAGCAAACAACGGCCCGCCTGATAAAGTTTACCGTGGTCTATGAATATCCGTGCCACTGGATTGGTTGCCGATCCTTTAAGGTATTTTTTCTTCTTTTTGAAGGACTTAGTATACGCACTAAGACACCACTACCTTCTTCTACGTATACGACGTTAGAAGATCTAAAATACGTAACTATTTATATCATATGCATAATATTTAAGTGTATGGCAGTGACTTGCTCTCAAATGTATAGTTGCCGGAAGATTAATCAAGTTTGCAAGATTTTCAGAAGACTAAGCTAGTTACTTAGTATAGAAGCTAGATAGTCAGTGAAGCAGTAGAAAATGCTCACCACTATGCCACTAAAGTATTTTATCTAGTTTGTTATGTTCACTATAGCATTCGAATCCTCGACACACGGATGTGTGAGTGACCTCACTATCAATGAGCCATCATCACTTCATACATGTGATTCTCACCATAACCTAAGCAGATATGAATAAAATCATTAAAGTGGAAACTTATCAGTAAAACATCTTATGTAATAATGCCTCTACATTAGTTGAAATAATCGCAGTTGCTAGCTACCAGTTTGATGACAAACTCGAATTCAAAACTATCGTTATCGGGCATCTATCTCGCGGACAACTCACTCGTGCCACAGAAAATCGTAAGTAGGGTTACTTTGAATGTGCAGATCGATAATGCATTTACACATCTCCGGATAATTTCAAAAGCTGTTCTCTTCTAGTTGATCTCATCCTCGTGAGAGGCACGGTCTGGTTTAAAAGATGTTAGTTTGCTGTCTCACTCAGCCACGCTAGCCCTCGTGTTTTATAAGTAAAGCGTGACGGTTGGTATATGCAGTGAGCGAGTCCATCGAACGTAGTCGTATTTACTAATCATTTACAATGTAAACTGGGAAGAAAATATAGGACACTACATGGAAAGACCGTGTTTCTCTACAACTTAGTTGTTAGTGGGAGGACTAACTCTTCTGCGAGTGTCCGTCTGGGTTGGTACCACCGCTTTGCTCGTGAAGTCTGCCGCCAAGCAGTAGTGTGCAAGCATTACTGTGTTCCGGTTTGATGAGCAGAGGATCCAGTGAAATTACTGGGCTTATGAGACTTAATACCTAATGTCTCAGGGTAACGAGCGCACTGCAGTGCCGCGCAGGCCTTTGTGTTTCAAAGTTCTGGGTGGCACTGCAATCGTTATGGGCCGGCGTTATGCTTACCATCAGGCAAACGACCAGCTCATCTCGTAACCTAATAACATAAAAAAAAAGCTATAACCTTGAAACTTCAACCATAATATATTACTCTTGATTTTATGCGCCAGTATTTTCAAATATTGTACGCATCCGCATCATCGCTTATGTAAGTGGGACACTTACTTCCATTTTCATAATTAAAAAAACACGCTCAAACTCAACAAGTCGTGCTATGTAGATTAGATTATTTATTTGCATAAAAAAATTTTCATGCCGACAATGCGTGATTTGCCGTTATGCACCCCAAGTAAGCACTATTTGCCTTGCTGTAAGCCGTTTTAAAGCGAGTGGTTGTGAAATGAACACTGCAATGGGCAGAAGCACAATATAAAACACAATTTGATGGCTCAGTGATAGCATGAGGTGACCTAACGATACTTAAAGGTGAGACAGTGGTAAAATGTCTGTTTTGTTTCTGTAAAAAAAACCGATCCTATATGATGATCTTGAGCTTTTTTGAGGGAAAATAAGAAACCATGTCATCACATAAGACTTGGGCTCCACTTGTGACGAAAACATTGTCATTTAAACCATTTGTTAAGTAGAATTGCGGCCCTGGTGGTAAGTGGCGATGAAGCACGCTTGCCTAGAAGATACCTACTCACTTAATTTAGTATTGAATTAAAACTCTTCTTTACTTTGTTTATTTTTAAGCACGGGACTTAATCGCGATAGAAACACAGGTTTATATTTACCTCGACGTTTCGATCAAGTTGCATTGACCGTGGATGTCTTCTTTACTTTCCCCAAGTATCTATACTGCTTCGTTACTGTGGCCTCACTACTTCAGGGCTACTGCCAGCCATAATAAACAGAAATACGATATCCTTGCCTACGACAGCCCTTTAACTGCAAGATCTTTGATAAAAAGATCGTTCGCTATATTATTTACAGTCGGAGCGCCGGCGTTCATTACGCCAAAACTGACTGCATATTTTTACGACCGAATTATAAATACATAAAGTGTGGGTTATGACGATCAATCAGTTTGAGCAAACAGTACCTACCTACTTACTACATAAACTATTATAGTCGTTAATACTTAATACTATAAACGTTATTGTGACTACTGCTGTCATTAAGCTAGTCCTATTTGGGGCAAACAGAGAAGATAGAATGTCACTCAACTCTAAGGCTAAGATTCAGAGACGATTCTAAGCCTAGACTTTGGCTTCCATATGTCAAAACTGTATAGAATTTTGACGTATGGCAGCGTGAGTCCACGCTTAGATTCGTGTCTAAATCTCAGCCTTAGTATTATAGTAGTTTAGAACGTAGTCCTTGCTTACAATAATTTGTACAATCGGACAATAAGACAAACGGCAAAACGACATCGATACATTGTCTGTCTATATTCATCCTTTACGCATAAAGCGTTTTGCTTCTACTACCATTATGCGTATACTGCTAAGGAGTGAAACTCCATAACAGCCAAAATACAACCAGTTACCATAGAACAATTTAAAAACAGTCACGTGACGTCTCTTAAGGTAAGGTCAACATTTTCTATGGTCTTCGTAGTAACGCGTTGGTTTCTCTCGTCTTCTGGCTCTATCTAGATATCATCTCTATACTAATTTGTTATTTACGTTTTTGTCAAATTGAAAATAAATTTAAATGAATTATTAATATTAAATTTTATAATTAGTAAATAAATTATTTTATTTATTTTATTACCAGGCTTTAGCGCAAAAGCATTATTCATCCTAAATATGCTTTAAATGATGCATGATTCATTTCTATATAGGTATATACGGCTATATTAATTATACCTAATTAAGAAATAGCTCACTGGATTCTACACATATGAATAATGAAGGATTTCACCATAACAGATTACGTTCTTCTCAAGAATACATATGAGGATTCATTCGCATTGTTCTGGTTCAGAATATTTATCTCATTTATTTAAAGGATTGAGCTTGTAATTGCTCACGCTTATAATTATCATGACAATGCTTAACTGATTTGAAGCAAATGTTGTCTTGCAATACTTATTTTTTTGCGAAATATTCCATTATTCATTCGAAAAAAATGATGCGGACAACTATTATAATTTTTGAATAAAATTCTTAATATACATTTTTATTTTGCTATAGTATATTAATCAAAAGCTTGCCACTTTGACACCTTTTTGATCAACATTTTGACAAATCACATGAAAAAAAATTTACCAAGCGTATAACAAATTCGACAGCTGCAGTTAAACCGCGATTCTTTTGCTTTTGTAAATTTATTCATTTACCCTTCACGCCCCAAATCCGTTCGCATAAGGGGTCGGCTTGCCGCGTGCGCCTGCGCATCCATCAATTTTGAAGTCCGCGGCTAATCGATTTCTAAGCACGTGCGATTTATTTTATTATCACACATGTTTTTATGTGTAGTGTTAGCTTGATGACAGAAAACCGGAGAGATTCTTCGTAGACAGCCCCCGTGGTGTATTGTATAGGATGGACTTACTGCTGTGGCGCGTAAGAGTTACAGTTTCGATTCCCGAACGATGCAAATATTTTTGCACTAAAAACAAGCGTAAAGTGCGGTTTTATTGGTATTGGACCTTGGCCAACATTTGTCCCCTAAGTTTATTATATTTAAACAGGTTTGTTACTTTCTTGATGTTCACATTCCAAAATAATACGTGATCACTGATCATATCTATAATTTAAATTAATTGAAACTGTGATACTATCTCAGTGTAATATTAATGTATTCTGTGCTAACAGGCAGTATACTGGGAGATGTATATGCGAATGCAAAGGCGATGAAAGTGGAAATATGTATTATGAACTATACCTTATTAGAACTACGGTGCGTTCATTGTAGATCTGATAAAAGAAGTTCATAACTTTACAGATGTAAAGCAGGTGCGGTTTAACAAGCTCCGATGACAGAGAGCTTATTAAACCGCACATTTAAGTATGCATTATTAAGTTGTATTTCATCAAAATCAGGTTATTTGTATGAATTAATAGGTTTGTACTTTAATTTATTTTATCACAATTTCTTTCTTTTTTAAATTTATTAATTGCATGTGTTTTTAACATCTACACGCCTGCTTGATGTAGATGCAATAGTACTATGAATGATTATTTTTTTAACGTGAGACATGTATGATATTATCCTGTATTCGCAAATATACATGTTTAATTTGAATTGATAATATTACTTCTTGTCGGCCTGACTCTTTCAATCTTCGAAGTTTTCTCTTTGAAATTCGGCTTTGTAAGGATTTTTATAACATATAAAAACAGACTCAGAATATTTTGTTTTTGGATCATTTATTAAAATACAGATTTAATTTGAACTCAAAATTAAGTGACAGTATCAAATCTACATAATATCAAAGCAACAAATGTCAATCGTAACAAAAGGACACTGCGTTCGGAAGACCAAGGGCGATAGCGGAAGTGTTACCGGTTTTATCGATTCCCCGTCGTCACCGCAATACTCGCAATAGGGGACATTTTTGAATGGTTTTGATTGATGTCCCATCCCTATTGTGCGCGCTTCCTATGAAAATAGTTTTTGATAGAATGAGAATGTTGGGGAATTCTGGTCGTTGTGCTTTTGTAGAAAAATGTGTTTGTTTTGTTTGACTTTTGCAATTTGTTGTCTTGATTGATGCTGTTTGTGATCTTTGATATTTTATGTCCTATGTTGTTATTTATGCCTTTCAGCAAACTTCTATAAATACTGCGCATTAAATATATATCTATGTATATTACCAGATGGTAGGATTAACTCTCCTGCGAGTGTCAGTCTGGGTGGGTATATAATACGCTTTGATCGTGTATAGGCTTGTGTTTGACTCCTATCTCACTGATGGTCAGTGACGATGCGGTCGACGTTGGAGCACGCTCACCTAATAGATACCTATTCACTCGTGACTTGAAGAATCTGAGAAAACACAGACTCAGCCAAGGAGTTCCACTCCTTCGCGGTGCGCATAAGGTAGAAGCGAATCGCGTAACTAAAAAATCTGGAGAGAATATTAATCATAAAATAGATACTAAAAACTATATATACTAACCGAAAATGACTATACGAAACATAATTTGTAGCGACAAAAAAGGGACCATTATATTATACACATTGAGAACAATGTAATCAAATCAAAAACTTATTCAACCCCACCAATTATAAATTCGCAATAAGAACTAATTAAAAAACGTTATAATCCAAACGTCCCTTAGATGAAGAAATATAGAGAACCACCCATTCTGTTAGGATACATGTAGCACCGCGTGCCAAACCGGTTTTCTGAATGAAGCCATAACGCTTATTTCTATTGTTAACATTTTAATTTGCATTAGCATGGGATTAGCATAAAACGAGGGGTCACAAATATTTGAATATGTACGGAACTCCTTGCATTCTTTGGATAGCGGGTTAGAAGCAAGCGAACAGTGGTGTCATTCCGTATGCGACGACAAACCGCAGACTGCAGCGATAGTGCCGTCCAACCGCAGTATGAGACCACTGCGACACCATGGTTTCTGTGATTTTCTAAGAAATTATTTAGGTAGACGGCGATTGTGCAGCCGGCCGCTGCGGTCGACAGGCCTGCTGGCCTGCTGCCACTGACCGTAGATCGGCAACATGTAATTTTTTTCACTTCATACAGACTGGTCTGAATTCAGTGCCGATGTCGTCGCGTGCGGAATCAATACGGCAACGGCACTGTCGCCTGCGGTTATCGTCAGCAGCACTGTCGTTGCGGTCTGCGGTCTGGCGTCGCCTAGATCTGTATCTACCAACGAACTTGCTTACACACTGTTCTTGCACGCAGGTCTATGGTAAAATTCTTTTTCTTTTTGAGATTTCTTAAGCTGCTCTTGTGAGAGCCATTTCTCTCCGGAGCTAAGTTGGTAGTAACCCAGCTTGCAAAGCGAGTGGCCCTGGGTTCGACTCCCGGCCGAGTTTGTTCTCGGGTCTTGGATGTTTGTACGGTGTGTCTGTGTATGTCCATGCCACCTGTGACACAGGGAATCCTAGTGCAGGGTTGTCACTGTGTAAGCGTTATTTATTTACTATTAATCAAAGTTTAGCATATTCACCATCTTAGAGCACATCGTATCTTAAGATCAGGCGAGATAGCGGGAAAATGCACTCGATTATAAAAAAATATTAATATAATAAAATATTATAATTAAATATAATTGGGTTTTGGTGGATACTGGCATGGAGAAAATCCTTTATGCTGGTATCTACCGGTCGCACAGTGGAGATCAGGAGACGACCGGGCTCATGAACTATCTCAGTGAGACATCCGATGTGGCGCTACAAAGGTACCCAACTGCTCAACTCGTGCTTCTGGGGGATTTTAACGCCCACCATCAGGAATGGCTTTTCCCATATCAGAGCACAGACCATGCGGGAAGAGAGACGCGCAAGTTAGCGCTAACGCTGAATCTCACCCAACTGGTCCATGAAGCGACGAGGGTACCAGATGTTGACAGCCACACAGCCAATTGCTTGGACCTTCTGCTGACCACAGATCCAGACCGATACTCAGTGTCGGTTTCATCACCACTAGGTAGCTCCGACCATTGTCTGGTAAAGTCAGTATCGGTATATTCTCCGCCCGACCCTTGCCTCAAAGGCAATCGGCGAATATGGCGATATGGGTCAGCAGATTGGGACGAGATGCGGTCCTTTTTCGCATCTTATTCCTGGCAGTCTTTATGCTTCTCTTCTGGCGATCCTTCGGCTTGTGCGGAAGCTGTGACGGACGTGATACGTCAAGCTATGGAGTATTTTATTCCATTCTTCGACGTACCTCTGTCCAGCAAAGCTCGCCCTTGGTTTGGGGCCGAATGTGGACGCGCTCAGGCGCAGAAACATGAAGCTTACTTAGCCTGGGCTGACGCTCGACACCGTAAAGCCAAGGATGAACGCGTAAAGAAGAGAGCCTTTAATAAGGCTGCCAAGTCCTGCAAGAAGGCTCTGAAGAAGGCTCGCTTCGATCATATTAGCCGAGTAGGGACTAAACTTGCTTCTTACCCTGCTGGAAGTAAAGCATTTTGGTCCCTGGCTAAGTCGGTTGAAGCGAACTTCTGTTGGACCTCACTGCCTCCACTGCTGAAACCTGATGGATCGCTGGCCCATACGGCTGAAGAGAAAGCAAACTTGTTCGCTTCTCTCTTTGCGGAATGTTCGTGTTTAGATGCTGGTAACGCCATACCTCCAAGTCTGCCTGGATGTGGAACGGTAATGCCGGATATTCACATTCGTCAGATGGAGGTACGTAGGGCGTTGCGCAATCTAGACGTGAATAAAGCCAGTGGTCCCGATGGTATACCAGCCATTGTTCTGAGGATCTGCGCGCCTGTGTTGACTCCTGTCCTGACACGTCTTTTTCGCCTCTCTTTGGAGACTCATCAAGTGCCGAAATCTTGGAAGCAAGCTAACGTGCAACCAGTGCCCAAAAAAGGCAGTCGTGCCGACCCTGCCAACTACAGGCCCATCTCAGTCACTTCCATACTCTGTAAAACTATGGAACGTGTTCTGAATAACAGGCTCCTGGCATACTTAGAAGCGAATGATCTCCTCAGTGACCGACAGTACGGATTTCGCCGAAATCGGTCTACTGGGGATCTTCTAGCGTATGCCACACACGTCTGGAGTGAGGCCATTGAGAAATATGGAGAAGCGCTTGCAGTTTCTCTTGACATCTCGAAGGCCTTCGACAGGGTTTGGCATGACAGTCTTATTAGCAAGCTCCCATCATTTGGCTTGCCCACTGACCTATGTGAATGGATATCAGATTTCCTGAGAGACCGATCGATTCGAGTAGTCATTGATGGCTGCTCGTCCGATCAATTGGCTATTAATGCCGGGGTCCCTCAGGGGTCAGTGCTCTCTGCAACGCTATTCCTGCTTCATATTAATGACCTTTTGTCTCCCGGTACTTTTGGGTATGCTGATGATAGCACGGTTGTAGAGAGCTACATATCCAATGCACGAACCAGTGGTGCGGAGATCCAGTCTCTTAGAGAGGCTATGGTCGAGCGCTTGAACTTGTCCTTAGAGGTAGTCTCCGTTTGGGGCGATGCCAATCTGGTCAAGTTCAATGCCTCTAAGACCCAGGCGTGTCTGTTTTCCGCCAAACGGAGTCAATTTTCCCTTACTCCTACATTCCGTGATGTAGCCGTACCAATAACGGACCAGCTTGAGCTTCTTGGCGTCACTCTGACATCGACTCTAAATTTCGGCTCCTATATTGAGTCTAAAGCTCAATTGGCTGCGAAGAAGCTGGGTATCCTGGCGAAGGTGAGGCAGTACTTCACACCGGAACAGTTGCTCAACCTATATCAAGCACAGGTTCGGTCGTGTATGGAGTACTGTTCTCATCTCTGGGATGGCTCGGCCAAGTACCAGCTTGAGGCATTGGAGTCTATTGAGAGGCGAGCCAAGAGGCTCATCCGCAATGACTCGCTTGTAGAAGGTAGGCTGCAGAGCCTTGAGCACAGGCGTAGAGTTGCTTGTTTGTCGGTATTTTATCGGTTGCATTTCGGCGAGTGTGCGTTGGAATTACACCACTTAATTCCCCCTTCTCCTTTCCATCATCAGACGACCAGACAAACGGCGAAGCGACATCGATACCTTGTTGATATTCCTCCTTTACGCACGAAGCGTTTTGCTTCTACGTTCATTTGGCGTACCGCTAAAGAGTGGAATGCCTTGCCTGAGTCTGTGTTTCCTGATCGCTATAACCTGGGTGTCTTCAAGTCACGAGTAGAGGTATCTTCTAGGTAGGCGTGCTCCATCTTCGACCGCATCGTCACTTACCATCAGGTGAGATAGTGGTCAAACGCAAACCTATTTTATATAAAAAAAAAAAAAAAAAAAAAAAAAAAATATTTGTGATTTCAAACACACCAGGTACGTACCACTCAGTAGTATAGTTGATAAGTGATGGACTTAAATATTTGTGATAAACTTTAAAAAGGCGCACACATTTGGTTTCTGAGACCAGGGTCCTTGTAGTTCCTGTTTCCCGAAGAAATAATATTTAGGAATCAGGTTTTACATAAACGTTATAAATAAATGCAATGTTCGGAAAATTGACCCATGGTATTCGCAAAAAAATTACAATGAAATATATTAAAAGTTCAGCTCAAGTCAGTTCTTTTAGGAGGTTACAGATCGGTGGATGAACTAAGCCTTGAAACTCCCTATGTACTTATCATTCGGTCCTACCCTCCACACTTATGCATCCGAAGTGTTAACTACCTACTTAAGCCTACTAAAACACATAAGTCGCGTCAGTCGCCCGCCGCGTAGCGTGACACGTAGCAAAAGTTCACACCGTAGCAATATTTTGTAACGTGTAGATATTGTAGACCACATTTGTTTACAATACATGAAAACGTTTAAAATTAACAAACAGTTATTCTTATCGTAACGAAATAATTTAAACAATTATCGACAACTATAATTTTCATTGCCAGGAACTAATAGATTCTAACGATTTCAACGTCAATATCACTTTCTATTCATTATGTAAAACACAATAAAAAACATTTAATCACTTTTTAATATCATATTCAACCAAATCAAATTACTAACAAGAAGTATCCACGGATATAAATTTTTAACGCATCGCAATAAAATGAACGAAATGGCATATTAGTGGTTGAGCTATAAATATATATTTATAGCATATTAAACATCAGTAAAAACTCAATAAACTGAATAGGCTGTATAGGACAAATGGATTGTGAAACATGTGAGAACGGACAATAGATTAGGTAAAAGATTAAGGCTTTGATGGCCAAAGCGACAATTTCTGCGGATTAGTATAATTGGACGTAAAAGTGTGTGAATATTTTTAACTTCAGTCAGTGCGTCATTTATTGAAGACTCTCGGGCATTAGGCGGGGCTTAGTCGCGACGACCAGAGTGGTTTACATAGCGTCGGTGATGTTGTCAATCACTTCACCGCTGGCTTCGTATAGCCAAGTATGTCGTTAGCGCGCGTCTATACGTTTATCGGTCGAAACTAGGTTTGTACGGCCATGCAACCTAATGCGCGATGACCATTAAGATTTTGGTTGACCTACTCTACATTAGCTTATTACCAAATAACAAATTTATATTTATTTGTAATATCTAAAAATACATTTAATCTTTTAAATAATGAATCAATCATCGGCTTGGACACGACAGATGTCAAGTTTTATCCAGTTTTATTGTAAGCCATGATTTCTACAATGACGTATATTATGAGTTACGATGTGACTATTGTTTCTATTTCAGAGCTTGTCAAAAAAACTAGGATCAATTTGGGTTTATGGGTTATTAAAACAAAAACGGTTCTATTCTCGTTTTATTCGTGATAAATACCAAATAGGGAAGTTGACTCCGTTTTTTTTATGATGTCAATCAATTCGTTTTCTCATGAGAATAAAATGTCTATATCGAAAAAACTGGAAATCGAACGCTAGAAACGTAAAAAATGAGAGCCAAAGTCGGGACGTATCTACTGAGCGCTAAAACCTCTAACGTCTACGCGGGCCATAAAGCTGTATATTAAAAACATGCATTTCATTTATTTTATCTTATCATCAAAATTATAACGTTGAGATTATACAAACCAACAAATTAAATTCGCTGTATTTGCATTATGGAAGTCGTACATTATAATATTTAGTCATGTCAAACCGTCATAACATTAACTAGCATTTTTTTTTAAATTTCAAACCAACTAACTTTTTGGACAACCGTTTTCGACATAGTTGTTGAACACAGATTATTGGCCTACAACCCGCTAATTTCGCTCAACAACCTCATGCGGTAGGTATGCATTTTTTTTACAAAACGAATGGTTTAAAAATGACAATGGTTTCGTCGCAAAATGATCACTTTAGTCACTTTCAGTATTTTATAGCCCAATTGTTTTAACAATGCCCTATAACAATGGCGGTCATCAATAAACCATTGTTAATTTTCGAACGCTCTTCACGAAAGTGATCATTTTGCAATGAAACCATTGTCATTTTTAAACGATTTGTTTAGTAGAATTGAGGATCTGCCTTACCGGCTAGCGACGATCGTCTTTGTTTTCGATTCCAATTCGTTTAAAACCAGCGGTCACTAGTTTTCGGCTGGAAGGAATTGTCTAGAGTTTTCGCTAGTTTTCCTTTTGTAACAACTTGTTTCCGTTCTAAAATGAAAACCAGCGAGAATTCTAGACAATTTCTTTCAGCCGAAGACCTAGCGACCGCGAGTCTTAATCGCTTTTGAGTCGAAAAAGAACCCAATTTTGTTAGCCGGTAAGGCCCCTGGTCGGCGTGCGAACTCACTAGCACTGAGTTGTCATCGCTTCCAAATCTTATCTTATTTTCTTATCTTATTTATTGGACACCATGTATGGTAAATTGTATTAGAAGCACTGATTACCTCTTAGCTGCGCTAAAAGCATATCATACCTTAGAACATTTTTTAACCGTTGTAATTCTTTTTTCCAATCCTAACTGTCTGTTTGTTTGTCAGGAATAAATATTTTTCGACCACTTTCCGATACCAAATCAAGCTAAAACTGCACAGACACCACAAATTGACAGAAAAAAACAGTACCTATGAAGAGTTATTAAATATTTTTCATAACTTAATAATTACGATAATATTCATATTTTAACTTTTATTCTAGCCCAACTATCACTTATTATATGTAACTAGGATTCCTTGCATCTAGAGTCTAGACTCGTTATTATTTGTTTTTTTCTACACTATCGGAACAATGAAGGCCATTTGGTCCCAAAACATAGCCACGGAATAAATACTTGTAAAGAATACCTTACGCAACACACAAACTTACTATCAATATCAACACAATCTATAACCTATCTCTCCGATATTTATTACTATAACTCGATAATATCGTACTATCAAACAACAGCAATAGATAGACTATAGAACTGCCAGACAGCGTTCACACCGTTATCGCGACACATAAAACATAATATTGCATCACTACACCAGACTTCACATATGACGATAATATCTAAAACTCACGAGCTTTCGTACCAATAAAACAATATAAAAACTTATTGATAATAATTTATTCAATACGAGTACAGAGCGACGTGGAGCTGCGAACGCTGTAGGTGACAATACATAGAACATCCAAGAACGAAATAAATACCAATTCACCATACCAATTTACCTAAATACCAAGCAGCAGTTAGTAGCTAGTAATCTAGGTACGTAGTACGTATAGCTAGGTAGAGTAGCTAGTAATCTAGTAGGTAGAGTAGCTAGTACTTGTTTAAATGCTGAGAGTGTCCCTCTGGGTTGGTACCACCGCTTTACTCGTGAAGTCTGCCGCCAAGCAGTAATATGCAAGCATTACTGTGTTCCGGTTTTATGAGCAAAGTAGCCAGTGAAATTACTGGGCTTATGAGACTTTATACCTAATGTCTCAGGGTAACGAGCGCACTGTACTCGTATTGCGCCACAGGCCTTCGTTTTTCAAAGTTCTGAGTGACATTGCAATTGTTATGGGCCGGCGTTATGCTTACGAACGGCTCGTCTCGTTACCAAATAGGATAAAAAAAACTACTTGCCGGTTCAGTGGAGCTAGGTTTCACTACGATGTGTAATTAGAAGGTTTGTATCTAACAATGATCTTAAGCTTTCACTGAAAGAAAACATTATGAAACTATGGTGCGGTGGGTTTTCTACTGCTTAGCTTGCGCACTGCGCAGTAACTTGGCAGCAGACTTCACGAGCAAAGCGGTGGTACCAACCCAGACAGACACTCGCAGAAGAGTTAATCCTACCACCTAGTTAAAGATACCTAGGTCTTCCAATCTCAGTTCGATCAATCAAAACGATACACTCAATCTCAAAATCAGTTGCCGCATCTATCTCCAAGCCAGGCGCATTAAGAATACCGTATCAGTAATAGCGTATAAAGTAAAACTCTATAGAGGCAGGTGGGCGGTAATCTTGTGATTACAAGGCATTACCATCGGTCACACCAAAGGGACCCACATAACTTTCCCATAAATACGTAATTTGCCTCAGCGTTCATACATTTGTTTATTCAATAACGCGTTAAACATTTTCATACTTAATCCCGGATTAAGCATAACGTCTTTTGGATTATCTATCGAAGTTAATTTATCTTTGACTCGTAAAAATAAATTCACACACATTCTGAATTCTTTAGATAAAAACTTGAGCAATAATTTTTATAATTTGACACGATGGTCATTAATATTTAATGTTAATGAATTACTATTTTGTTACACCTCTATTAGATAAAGATCACTGATGAAGACGTCAGTGGGCGAAAACGGAATAGACGGTTAATTATAATTTAGCAAAATACTGTTATTTTTAATGAATTATTGCTTTGCCGCGTACGGTAAGCCTTGAGGATATTAATTAATGTGCACTAGTTTATATACCATTTAAATTTCGCTTCTTTACGGGTTACTAAATTGTCTCTCAATTGTTTTTCAATGAACTCATCTGCACAGAGCTGTCGTTTGAGAAGTTATATTTATAACGTGGTCGAAGATGGCAAAAATGTGTTTGTTGGTTTGTCTTTCTTTCACACAACAACAGAGCAACGGGTACACGTATTTTTGCAAAGAGGTTGCTTATGGGCCGGAAAGTAACATAGGCTATTCTTTATCCTGGAAAATGGACGGTTCCTGTGATCTCCTCGGGTAAAACCACGGGCATCGGCTAGTAAAATAGAAGCCTGACATACACCCAGTCTAACAGCCCAGTGGACAAACAGCCACGCTGCGCGGCCAAGTCATCGCTCCCTAAAGTGTTGACATTTGATCATTGTTTATTCGCTTCCACACACATACAGTTGCGCGCGTTAATTACGTACATAAAGCCTTTTTGTGCACTGACCGTATATAAGCCTTTTCGTTGTTATACACCTTGATATTGGATTTATGTTTATTTGCAAATTGCATTTGATTAATTTTAAATTTTGATTACGCAAAGATTATCACAGAAAACCGAAAAATGACGTCTAGACCAAGGCATTATAGTTAAAACCTTACCGAAAAATTTCGTATCCTTACTTACCACCTTACGTACCTTATTTACCAATGGATAACGAAACGACAGGGCCGTTTACCATTATATAGGCAAGCATAACGCCAGCCCATAACAATTGCAGTGCCACTCAAACCTTTCAAACAAGGAAGCCTCCGCGGCACTGCAGTGCGCTTATGACATTGAGACATATCATACGCCCAGTAATTTCACCGACTAAGTACTTTGTTTATCAAAGCGGAACACAGTAATGATTATAGGTACATAACTGACGGCAGACTAGGTACCACGAGTAAATTGGTGGTACTGTGGTACCCACCGAGACGGACACTGGCGTGTTAATCCTACAACCTAGTAAATCAACAAAACAATCGAATAAACAATTCAATTTGAAGTAGGTACATGCCTAATTAGACGCCAATATTATCACCACTTTCATTACATTTCACAACTTTACTATTGTTACTAAGAACCCGATAACCGCATTAAATCACGAACATCCTCAGGAAACGTCCCAGATTCATATCAAGCACTTTCCGATTACGAAACACCTTACGAAATGTGGGTGAAGATAAGTGTTAGTATTTACTAATTCCGTTTAGTAGTTATATCTAATCGTGGAAACGAATAATAACATCCTTTTTATGGCTAATTGAAGGACGGACGAAGGTTTTTGCGTAATTGATTGGATATAGTCAAAACACTTATGATTTTATCACGTCAGACGGCCCTCAGCTCGTTTTAAACTTAAAATAATAAATATATCTTTTCAATAGTAACTTTTTAGTAGCGATAATGGTGCTGCTGTAGTGAGCCGCCAATCTGAAGGCCAATGGTTTGAATTCTACAATATGCTTGAGCTTTTACACGACGGCACATAAAGGAGTTTTTAGGGTTCATGTATATATTATGTAGGTACCTACTTATTTGAGTTTCTTTATTCCACCATAACTTAAATGCTAGAACAGATTTGGATGTATATTTGGTATCGTTAGAATCCTTATAGCATCCCGAGTAACTTTTGTTACAGCGACTTGTTTGTAGGAAACTATTGTGTTTTTTTTAGTGCATATCACGAGCTCATAACTTTTGCAGTGCCACTCCGAACTTTGAAAGGCCTGCACGGCACTGCATTGCGCTCGTTACCCTGAGACATTCTCATATGATTTCACTGACTACTTGACTCACCAAACGACCATTGTTGACCACATCATCACAGACCTATACTTACCTAGACCTACACTACTACACTAGATCAAACACTAAACTGCGTCAAAAGAAAAAAGTCAATACCTGTGACCAGCTATGCTATGATCAAGCAAATATACTTCTAACCACGATCGGTGAGACAGCAGTCAAGCGTTAACCTAAAGGTAAAAAAGTCAAAAACACTTATTTCAGGGCGCTTTAATGACTGGTGACTAGTATAAGACTCAATAGGAAATATCGCCGATAGATTTGCATCCTATAGACTTCTAAGAGTGTCTTCTATATGTGGTGAGGAATGTCGAGTACCTACAGCCGTCCGCCTCGATGTTGTCACTTGAACTGTGGACCGCGCCGCATGCGTACGATGTTAGTGCAGCGATGAATAATGAATGATTAAATGATTCGAATGGTTCTAAACGTGAAGAATTATTTTTTGTATCCAATTCCGTTTTTAGACCCACAGCTCGGCCCCAGCCGTGTGGGCCAAGCGTGTGAATAGTACCACCCTATAGGTGGGAGGACTAACTCTTCTGCGAGTGTCCATCTGGGTTGTTACCACCGCTTTGCTCGTGAAGTATGCCGCCAAGCAGTAGTGTGCAAGCATTACTGTGTTCCGATTTGATGAGCAGAGTAGCCAGCGAAATTACTGGGCTTATGAGACTTAATACCTAATGTCTCAGGGTAATGAGCGCACTGCAGTGCCGCGCGGGCCTTTGTGTTTCAAAGTTCTGGGTGGCACTGCAATTGTTATGGGCCGGCGTTATGCTTACCATTAGGCAAAAGATCAGCTCGTCTCGTTACCAAATAACATAAAAAAAAAGCTCGGCCCCAGCCCTGTGGGCCCGGCGTGTGAATATTTCCACCCTATTTGTTCATGTGGTTGCCGAAAGAGCCGTGTAGGCGAATAGCCGGGTCTTTCGGCTATTCGCTTAGCCAGCGAAATAGGCAGCAGCATTCTCCTAAATAATCTACTGCTATCACCAAGACGCCTGCCAAGCGTGGTGTATTATGGCAATCCGCATGGGGAGGCCTGGATTCTGCACTGGACGTCTTCTGGCTGATGATAAGATCCGAGCCGCGGTTTTTCCATGGTTCTCGCGTGGTCCGATATTGATGCCTATCCATCAATCATGCATTAGGTGTACGGGCCGCTTATATAGTTCTAGTCTGATTATTTCATTAGGAAAGAAGATACAGTACAATACAGAATATTGAATTAATTGTTGAAGCGTAAATCGAAATGTTACATTTTAGGACAGCAGAAAATTAGTCAATCTTGTTTGTTTATTAGCTAGTATTTTTTCAAACTTGGTACTTTAGCGTATATAAAAAAATTGCACAAAGCAAGAACATTCGGGCAATTATAACTGAAATCGTCTATTTTTTTAAACTGCGCACTGAGTGCTGTTTATAGCTAACAGGTAGTTATTACAAAAATACGTTTACAAAAGCTATTATTATAGTTGGCATTACTCCGTCAAATTTGAATTATTAAGATAGTAAATTTACTAACAGTATTTACTACTTCTAGTCCTAATATTACTCAGTTCACATAAGTGGCTAAGCGCCAATTGCTAAATTCCATCTATTTGTTACACGCAATAATCTTATCGATAAATATTCTGTGTACAAAATGTCGAAGTGCGTGACTGGCAAATCAGAAGCACTCTCTTGTGCAGGCATAACTTGTTTTTAAATACAATACGAGTAGGTACTGCCTATTTGCCTGCTAATAGTACGGCTAGACACTCGAAGAGGCTACATTGAAACTTGGTAAGTTTGTTTACGTACTTTTTTACGAGCGCGATTCGTAACTTACGAAAATGTTTTTAATTAAGTAATTTAGAAAAGAAGGTTCTTAAGTTTGAATGTGGTATGGCATTTTTAGTGCTTATGGCTATACCGCCCTAAAGATGAAAAATATTTGCCAAGCATCTAACGGTGTGGTTTGGCAGCCTATTTAACTTACATCGGTCGACGATGTTCACATCTAGCTACCACCCTTAAAATGAAAATCATTTGCGAAGCTTCTAATATGCGTAGGCAGGTATTCAACTTCCTCGATCGATAGATGTGAAACAAGCTGGTGAAGGCATCCGATAGGTTAACCATCTTCGACAACATCGTCATTTATTTATTTATTTTTAAAGTCATTATAATATATTAGTTGTTCTTCATCATCAGCCTTATTATACTCACACTGTTAGGATACCGGCCTTTTCTCTGAGAGACAGTATGGGCCATAATCCATCACGCGGGCCCAGTGCGTCTTGGTGGATGTCACGTGCCTTCGAATTTCTGTAGTTCTTGAACATGCGGGTTTCCTCACGATGTTTTCGTCACCGTTTTAGAGCGAGTGTGATAAGTTTGTCCTCACATAGTAGAAATTATCCACAAAAGCATTTACAAAATTAAACATTACCTCGCCCACTCTGTATTTCTCGTTTTATTTAATCCAGTTACGTAAAAAACCTCCAATTAGTAGAATGAACAGTGACAAGCACTGAGCCATATAATTTAGTCTTCCAACTTTCCCCAAATTACAATTTATTGGCCATCGAGCTTTATTGATAGGCATCACAAGGCTCGAAATTCGCATTTACATGGTAATTGACTAAATAATTTGTGTTACAACCTTACGATCTGTGAAGAAAGTAGTTTGAGAATCTTACAACATTTATTGAATGAATTGGACTGGAATAATCTATAGGTCGAGAGCCAGTTACAATGAGGTTATATTTTCGTGAGGCTTCATTCTCAAGGTCTTCATAATAGATATGTGTCTCATGGTAGATGCTACGTTTGAATGAGAAGCGACTTTCTTGTCGAAAAATCAGCAGTGATCGAAAAATACGGCATGAAACTATAAGTACTTTTTTTTTTTTTTTTTTCATTTTTTTCGTTAGCGGGAGGACTAACTCTTCTGCGAGTGTCCGTCTGGGTTGTTACCACCGCTTTGCTCGTGATGTCTGCCGCCAAGCAGTAGTGTGCAAGCATTACTGTGTTCCGGTTTGATGAGCAGAGTTTCCAGTGAAATTACTGGGCTTATGAGACTTAATACCCAATGTCGCAGGGTAACGAGCGCACTGCAGTGCCGCGCAGGCCTTTGTGTTTCAAAGTTCTGGGTGGCACTGCAATTGTTATGGGCCGGCGTTAAGCTTACCATCAGGCAAACGACCAGCTCGTCTCGTTACCAAATAACATAAAGAAAAAAAAAAGTACTTAGTTCGGGAAAAATACAATGCGGGTTGTACCACGGGGTACAACTAGTTATGTTAACATGAAGCAAAATTATAATAAAAAACAAAAACCCACCGGCATAATAAAAACTGAAAAGAAATAAAAATACCCAATCTCACTCCCATAATAGGGATGTTGACTCCATTTTTTTATGATGTCAATCAATTCGGTTTCTCATGTGAATCAAATGTCTATATCGAAAAAACTGGAAATCGATGGCAAGGAACGTCAAAAAAGAGAGTCAAAGTCGTATACAAATAAAATAAAATCAAAATGGGCCAGTTGCTACAAAGACATCGTTCTTTCGCTTCACTCGCTCCGTCTACTGTCTAATGACACCTCCTCCTCCTCCTTCGTCCCTTGTCCTATTTTACACAGGGTCGGCGCAGTACGTCTTTTATTTTACAGATTGTCTTACACCTTCCCTACTCCTTGGAAGTTCTGAGAATATATAGGCCACAATCCAAGGGAGCCCAATGCTGCTTGGTAGATGTCACATATTCGCGTTTTTTTTTCTTGTACATGCGTGTTTCCTCACGATGTTTTCCTTCACCGTTTCAGGCAAGTTTGAGTAACCCAAGACAGTAAATAAATAAAGTTAGTTATGATCAGGAAAAAATATATCGTCAGGACAGGATATCCTAACAGCGAATAAAGTAAAAAAGATTTGCGTTTGCTGAGACAACCTACAAATTGTCAGTATAACAAAGAGGATAAACGAAGACGAATAGCTTGATCAGAGATCTAACAGTGCTGAAACATAAAACATAGAGCGCTAAACTTGGTATTAACTATACCTACTGGGAAACTAAATCTACCTTTATAGTATTTTTATATTTAGTATTTATATTGGGTAACGAGACGGGCGGCTTGTTTGCCTGATAGTAAGTATAATACCAGCCAAAATAATTGCAGTGCTACTGAGAACTTTGAATATAGACCTGCATAGCACTGCATTCCGCTCGTTACATGTACGCTCTGAGGCATAAATGTTAAGTCTCATAAGTCCAGTAATTTCACTAATTTGCTTATCAAACCGGAACACAGGTAATACTTGCACATTACTGCTTGGCGGCAAAATACACGAGCAAAAGAGCAGTACCCACCCAGACGGACACTCGCAAAAGTATTAGTTCTACCATCTAGTGAAACTTGCGTTCTCCCATCTCTTTAGCACTTAGTTTATATTTCAAGTGCGATCTTAACCTAATTCTAATATTCTATTTCCATAGGTAATCCCCCCGTATAGTTAACAATGATTATAATGTAAGGTATAATAGCAATTAATACGTTATCTCGAAGATTTAATCACATGTTTCCACGTAAACACATCACTTGAACTATCTATTTATCTACGCGCCATTATAATCGTATCCTTCTATATCGTATGCAATTGTTATGAAATTGCATAATTATATTATATCCTTATAATAATAACCAATTTGCATTCATTTTTTTATGATGTCTATCAATTCGTTTCCTCATGAGAATCAAATGTCTATATCGGAAAATTGGATAATCGGACACTATAGAAACGTCCAAAATGAGAGTTGAAGTCGGGCCTATCTACTGACCGCTAAAACGTTCCATACCTACAAATTGGGGATGCTCATAACATGTAACGTCACATGAATTATTCCATATTGATGCACAAATTCTCAAGAAAGAGAAAATACTGTGAATAATATCACCAATATTTTTCAGTCTTTATCTATACAAATAAATAAAATTGAAGTGTCTGTTTGTAATATCAAAATAACAGCTTTTTACCAAATGCATATGAAAGTATATAAACAAGACAACCATTTTTAAAATTTTTGTCTGTCTGCCTGTCTATTTGTTTGTTCCGGGTAATCTCCGAAACGGCTGAACCGATTTTGATGGGACTTTCACTGGCAGATAGCTAATGTTACAAGGAGTAACTTAGGCTACTTTAATTTTTGAATAATAATTACGGTTCCGCGCAAAAAAGTAAAACCCATGAAATCTAATATCTCCACGCGGGTGAAACCGCGGGCAGCAGCTAGTTGATAAATAAAGTTAGTTGCAATAGTCAAATCAGCGGCATTTATTAGCCAACTAATAAAGTAGCTGAGCCAAAGGTGTGTCACTTATACAAATGTGATTGGCAATAACAATTTTATAGTTTTTAACAAGCTTCTGGTTTCTATCATTCTCTACAAATCGGATTTAGAATCGTAAACCTAAATAAGAACTCTTACATTTTTGTAAATTAGGTACCTATAAAAAAATAATGGCAGTTATTATGATTAAATTTTGAGTATTAGTGTTCAGTTATTTTAAGTCAAATTCAATTTGAAGGTAAATAAAAATATAATTACCTACCTACAGTCATAATAATTGCAAAATACGCATTCTAAGCGACTCAATAAATGTGATTGTATTAAGATTTTGAGATAAAGTAGAGAATAACGTGGGAAGGGATAAAATAAAGAAGCATAATAAAAACGAAGACTACTAGAACTCTCAACCTAGCTTTATGACGATCATTCGGAAATAAAAATTGACCACACAAGTAGATTTATTACCATTACACACAACGTTATAACTAGCATTCCCGTCCGTTATTGGTATATTTTTGCCTTTATTGCCATCAAGGCGATAAACAAAGCAGTTATTTCAAAGCAGTAGTTAATACTCGAATGTTGTAACATAGGCGAATCTAAAGGAAAAATAAATCTTAACGAATAGCTTCTATTTGGACTACACACAGACAGACGATTATTAAAATGTAACCTGCTTTAAAGTAACGCTACCTGTGTGGACACCCTTGCGCCGTCACATCTTCCCGGTACTCAAAATAAGGCTGGTGCGGCAGCTGAATCAGCTGAGAACCTCAAAAGACGCAAATATAGTAGTCTTGATAGCAGTTACATATTTGAGCCTTTTGGGGTTGAGACACTTGGACCGTGGGGACCTGGAGCTCATCGAATTTTTAAAGAACTTTCAGGGCGTCTGGTCGAAGCCACACGTGACCAAAATGCTGGCCTCTACTTAGGTCAAAGATTAAGCATTGCCATTCAACGTGGTAATGCTGCCAGCATTTAGGGAACGTTGCCTACTGGTAGCGGATTATTAGATTAAGATTGTAAATAAATTAGTGTGTATTTTATTTAGTTATTTTAGTTTATGTTGTTTACTTTTTCTGTTATTTATTATTCAACAATATTACCTGCTTTTAAAACTAGAAGTCTTTTTTTTTTGTTGTCAGGAAAGATCGCATGCTTGACATTTATCTTAAGGTTTTACCTAAGTTCTCCTGTATTTTAGATATTTTTTATTGAAGTGTGTCAATAAAGAATAAATCCATCTATCTTATTTTTCAATATATTCCTTCTAGAAACGATATATATTAAATTATTAAAGTTTTAATTATTATTTACGTTTACCAATTCTACTATTGTCAATTATTGGATTTCACCATTATCATTCGCTAGGACAGGCATTCCTTTCAAAAACGTCTATAGCAATTAATTACATTTAATAATCGCAAAAGCGAATGCCGACTCAACAATCGATTTACCTACATCGACGTTCACATCACTCCGTCACTAATTCTACCCCTGCACTATTACATTACAGTAACTCAATCCGACCGCAGAAAGGACAAATTAGTAGAAATATATGACGCACGAAATCAATAAACCGGTTACGGAATCGATGATAAATCGAATTACTTACATCGAATCGTATTCATAGTTCGCACCCTGGCATGCGCCATCGATCACAGATGAAATGACCAACAATTACAGTCCTTTATGAATAGGAAACGTATAATCCAAGGATAAATTGGTCTATTTCCGCTCTAAATCGACGACTCAATTCGACATGGAGTGGACAATTTTACCGAAATCGTTACAACGTAAAATAAATGTTATGTTAACCAGATAGAAGCTGTTTTAGCGTGATTTTCGTTTTAGCGAAATGTGTTAAAAGATTAAATGAATAATTCGATAATGGTTGGCTATTGTGCCTCGGTTAAATACCAAAATATAGCGTTAAGGGAGGTATATTTAAACACATTAAGGGTTTGGTGTTCGATTTGGTAATCTGCCCGCTGGGTTTGAAAAGATGTCATAACCTGACAAAGGCATATTTAGAGTCATAATAAATGCTGGAAATTCCTATTAACATTGTGGATTGTAAATTATTGTGTATAATAAAAAATAATTCAATATAATTTTATTATTTCGTTTGCGGTGTGTTTTAACTAAAACAGTTTAGAATAATTAATATTTAATTCCCATGCATAAATAGTGAATTTTACATTTGTTCAATTTTACTTATAATTGGTAACAGCAATAAGTAGTTCTTATGTTCTGAAGAATGAAAACATTTGTATTAATATATAATATAAATTCATGTATATAATCTACTAGCGACCCGCCCCGGCTTCGCACGGGTAATAGTTTAAAACGTTCGTATAAAATTACGGTAGCCCTTAGACCCTCTTAATGCGGCCCCTTTGCAAACCCGTTCTTAGCTGACGTCTCCTACCTACAAACTACCTGGCAAATTTCAGTTTATGAAAAAGTAGTTTTATAGGTCAAGTAGTTTTCGAGATTGTTTAGTCAACGAGTCAGTGAGTGACCTTTTATATATGTAGGTATATTGATAGAAGAAGATAGATACAGCTGTATGCTTATTTCAAGCTGGCTTACACAAAAAACTCCCTCATAAGTCTCATAACTTAACAGAAGTTTAGTTACTTATGTTTTGACGTCAAAGCAAACGTAAAAAAGAATTATTAAAATTGTTGTAATATATGGAAAACATTTTCATTCCTTATATCATGAAACCTGAAATCCTTTCCTTTTAATTTTGTGTGATGAACATAAAGTTTGCTCACGGGTTTCAGCTGGTTGTGATGTGTACATGTGTGTGAGTCCATGCCTTCTGCGACACAGGGAATCTGAGTGTGTAAGCGTTTATATTTACTGTGTATACTGGGTCTTCAAAAAAGTACCCTAATGATGTGATACTATTTTTACAAAAGTAACCTTTCGTCATCTCGTAAAAAGCTACCAAATTAGTCAATGCTCATAATTAATCACCAATTGTTTGAGGTACTTAGTCACTTCGAAGCATTCATCGCAGCATGAGTAACATAGTGTCATTGTGATGAGATTAAACAAAAAACGAAACAAAATATAGAACATTTACAGTTGGTATAAAAAACCACAATTTGCCAGACAGCGTGCCGCTTATGTTACCTACCAGCTAATTTGGTGGACGCGGAGCTATGAAAAACATTTTGATATGTTCTAACTCTGGATTTAAATTCTCATTATTTTAGTCTGTTGTGGTATCTTAGTTTACTTATTAAAAAAGCTTTTAAAAAACAGTTGGATGATCTGTAATGGGATATTTGACAACATTCCAAATATTTTACAAAAAATCATCTACATAAAATTTAATTTACTTTAGGTCTTCAAAGAAATTTATTATTATTAATTATTGGTAATTTAGCGATTGACCAGCGAGTAGACCCTCAGATAAGCTACCAACATTAATTAGACAATGTATAGTATACCTATAATTGCTTTAATGGAAAGTCTTTCCTACTTTGGTAGACCACGTTGACACTAAAAGGCAAGTGAGAACATCAAACAACATACCAATTATAAAAAAAAAATTATATAAAGCGTTTGGTAAAATTTATTTATTTCAGTCATAACTAAAAATGACCGTGCATTCTTAAATCCATGCTTATAATCCTCAGTTTGTCTAGAAGTGTTCGTGACAAATAACTTTGTAAACTTAACTACCCTTACAAAACCTTCTCCATACTCAAGTTCTTAGTAAATCCATGTAATTTAGAACATCTGGACGAAGCAAGGTCTGGTATTGAGGAAACTAAATCACAGACACGACGCAGCAAAAAACTTATAAACCATTATTTCAATATCATTAAAGACCATCGCTGCACAAAAACCAAGTATCAATAGCACAAAAAAAATAATGAGCTTCAAACCAGAGCAACTACTTCCTAGATAAAACGTACAGTTAGTTGTATTTTAAGGCACCTTGTTAATAAAAAACCGATTTGCATTATACATATAATTATCTTATGATTATCGGTTGTCAATAAAAACTCGTTTATTGAAACTATAAAATCAATTGCTACAGTTATTTAACATGAATGTTATTTTTATTGGAGCATATAAATTAGTTACTCGACTTTTTTCTTTTTAAATTCTAATTCAATTGTTTATTCTGTAATTTACTTGAGTGTTGGTTAACATTATAATAATTTCATAAGCAATGGGGTAGGATTGCCTAAATTATATGGCTTTTCAAATTTGTGTATACTTCTTTATTTATTTTGTTAGTTGCGATTTTGAATTATACTGTGAGCTAGCATTACGGTCACTTCTTTCAACGAACTTCAAGCTCAGTGTAGGGTTCAAATCTTCAATCTACAGATCAGTGTGCAACCACACTATAACAGCCATCATTCAAAATATTTAATGTTACTGTATACACTATAGAAAAATTGCTTTTAAAAAAGTGACGAACTTCTGAACCGATTTTGATGCAATTTCTATGGGACCAATATTTTTTTTTTTTTTATGTTATTTGGTAACGAGACGAGCTGGTCGTTTGCCTGATGGTATAACCTTTAAAAAAAAAGAATTTTCCAAATCGGTTTATAAATGACAGAGACCTGAGGTAACAAAAATAAAAAAAACTAACCGAAGTCGGTTAATAATGAAATAAATAAAATTACTATTGACTAGTTAAACAATAATCAAAATGATTGTCCTTAAGCATTTAAATTTATTTGCTGTCATCCTTCGGAACGGTAAAACATAAATATTAGTATTCTACATTAATTAAGTTTCTAATGTCCCAATATAATTTACAACCTGCTAGCCCTTGAGAGAAGCTCCTAGATAGTTTCAAAAGACCAAATAACAATAATTTATAATGCAATCGAATGTCTCAAATAAAACCAATTAATTATAAATAAAAATAAAGTACGTCTAAATACTTAAAGTCATTCATAAATCATGCTTTCTTATCGGCTATCGTAATAAATATTGTACCATAAATAAATTTCAAACTATTATGCAGATTTCTTTATAGCACCTTTAAAATTGGTATTTTATTGGAGACATGAAGTAAAAACAAGGCCTGTTATCTATCAAATTCAATCCCTCGCAATATAAAATATCAGTTTCGATAGTCTGTCTCTTTTCTCACAACATAGATGAAAAAAGAAAGCATTCGATTCTGGTGAAGTGTTAAAAAACACAGTGTCAAAGTGATCTACGAGTGATATGAGTCATAATATATATTGATTATTATCTTAACATGTATATTATATGTCATAAAATGTCATTCGCACATCGATGTGGCTGTAAATCAAAGTTCATGTGTGCTTAGATCTGGCATTTGATATTTTTAAATGGAATTTGATGACATAATTTTGCTACCTTTAACTAAAAGTCATTACAGACAAAAACACTACACAAAGATTGGGTATGCAACTTAATTAGTATAATGATGAAATTGGGTAGGTACATACCAAAGTAAAAGTTTAGCTCAGAAAGGCTTTTGTAAATCACAAGAAAGTCTTTTGATTTTAGGATACGATATCGATAGCACTGCATTTTAATTATAATTTATTGACTACTCATGATATACATATAAATATGTAGTTTAGCTCTGTAAAAGAAAAGTATGTATACCTACATACTTTGTAGGTACCCTACATACATATATACCACCTACACTCATACCGCTTTATTGTAGAATAATTATGTAGTTTGGGTCTATAAAAGAAAAGCAATACATACTTTTCTTTTACAGAGCTAAACTAAATATTCTCTCAAGCTGCCTTAACACACCATTGCCGTTGAGTGCTTGACGATAGATGTTTGGCGAACTTGAAAGTAGGCTAGCCATCAAGCAAGGACCGAAGTTTTCGTTTCCACATGATTCATACCAGATATTACACTTTAGCCATTATTGTTGAACAGCAACTTGGGATACGGAAAGCTAATTACTAATTGTTTTCGGAACATTCTTAAAATTATTCTATAATGCCTTACATCGCCGTTATTTGATGCTGTAGAATTATAGATCTGTAGAGCAAACTTAGACTTAGGCCGCCATTACTCGGTCATGCATGTTTGCGTTTTGATATCAAAATACTTACACACTACATACTTGCTTACACACTACATACTTGCTTACACACTACATACGTGCTTACACACTACATACTTGCTTACACACTACATACTTGCTTACACACTACATACTTGCTTACACACTACATACTTGCTTACACACTACATACTTGCTTACACACTACATACTTGCTTACACACTACATACTTGCTTACACACTACATACTTGCTTACACACTACATACTTGCTTACACACTACATACGTGCTTACTATGCTTACACTTTACTATTTGGTGGCAGACTACAAGGGCAAAGCGGTGGCACCCACCCAGACATACACTCGCAGAAGAATTAATCCTACCGTAGGTACTAGTAGGTTTTTTTTAAATATGGAATAACAAAATGCTCTCTTTTCTTCTAAAAAATGTTTCCTAAGTACTTCAGGAATTTAACATCAGTTAATTTTGAATTAAACTTGATTGATCGGCGACATAAAAATTTAACGCACTTACTTAACTAAACGTCAATCAAGTAGACTATTAATCGACTCATATATTTAACTAGGAGATAGTACGGCTCGATAACCTTGCGGTTTCTTTTAAACTTTATTAATAAAACGGTTTTACTTACAAGTTACACCTAAGTTACGACTTAGACTTATCTAGGCATCTATAACGTAGGGTGACCACAATCCTTGATTGTTTTAAAAGTCACTTCAAGCAGATATTTTTTATACTGTATCCATCAGAGTTCAAATGCAAAGATGTTACTGTTTTGTGACTAATCTTTATCTTTAACCAACTTCCGAAATCCTTTAAGTCGTTTTGAAATATCGTCATCTATACCAATATTTAAAAAAAATGGGATTGCATCTATGAACAATTTGACGTAACAAAATTTACATAAAAAAAACACGATGCCTCTAGCCAATGTCACTCGGGATGATGTAAGGATTCTAATGATACCCCATACCACCAAATCAGTTCAGGCATTTAAAAGTTATGGTAGAATAAAGAAATTCACTTTTGGAACACAATTTTTGTGTGGTAGGAATAACTCTTCTGCGAGTGCCCGTCTGGGTTGTTACCACCGCTTTGCTCGTGGAGTCTGCCGCCAAGCAGTAGTGTGCTAGCATTACTGTGTTCCGGTTTGACGAGCAGAGTAGCCAGTGAAATTATTGGGCTTATGAGACTTAATACCTAATGTCTCAGGGTAACGAGCGCACTGCAGTGCCGGCCTGCGCTGTTTCAAAGTTCTGGGTGGCACTGCAATTATTATGGGTCGGCGTTATGCTTACTATTATTATCAGGCGAACTACCAACGCGTCTCGTTACCAATAACATAAAAAAAACCCTAAAAACATGACACAACTTTTTTGTGCAGTTGTGTAAAAACCAGCTTGGTCCGTTTACCATTCTAATTGGTCACCTACACAAAACACCAATTTAAATAGCATCGTACCTAATCTCAAACTACATACTAATACTTTAATTGTGTTAATAAAATGAACATTAATCTAATACGGATCGATAAAGTAATTTGAATAATTAACAGAAACGTTATGAGAGATTTTAATCGATTAATTCTTAATCCTGCAATCTTATTAAAATTTCAATGAATAACATTATTGGAAGATTACGATAAAGGATCGAGTACTTTACCAAGGATTATTGTATTATGTTTATTCCTCAATGACATTATTTAATACCTTCTTGACTTGAGTTCAAGGTGGATTTGTAGAACACAATGTGTTATTTATTCACGTATCGACAGCTCGATAAATATAAGATTTATTTTTAAAAATACAGTAATCTAATGCTTGTTTATAAATAACCTTCTATATCACTCTTTTAGGTACTAAGCAAAATTACGTAAGTAATTTTTACGCTATTAGATAACAAAACGATCATAGTCAGGTCGAATAATGGTAAGCATTACGCCTGAAAAAAAAATAGTAAACTAACGTACGGTCTGGTTTTCTATACTTGTCCAATAATGTAAACAAACAGCGAAAGCCAATCAATGACATCAATAGTGATCCGATCGCCAACTTCTATGTATTCAATTTCTATGTATGTTATTGGCTGGTGAGCCGCCGTGTTTGTTTATATTATTGGACAACTAAGAAAACCTCCACCATTTCTCAAGATGATGGATCAGTGGTTGATCGCTCGAATCTTACGATGAGCTTGAACTTTGAGGAAAATTCACAACAAATGAGTAGGTCCATTCGTAGTTTTTTTGAAACCGTCTGATATTGCGCGGGTGACGTAGGCTCACGTGACAGTTTAGCACGCCAAGTACCTACTAACTGTGTTACCAAAAAAAACATGTTTAGGCGCCTGTTTAGCTAGACAGTGTAAATGTCACAAAGAAATAAGTTAGACAACGGTTAGACACTACTTAAATCAGGATTTGTGGTTGCTCATATTTAAACACGCGACTAAGGCATGTTTAGGAGTTAAACACTGTTTAACACAGGTTTAAAGTGTGTTTAATTTTGTGTGGTAAGACTGTAGGTATATGTCTTTCCTGCGCTCTCTGTTTTGTGCCTAGAGTAAGAGAAATACAGCAGGTACAAATGACAAATAATCGATCCGAAATTTTTAGTTTTTGTTTAGCGTAAAAACATTACTTAAGATAGATACAGAAATAGTTTACAGACACGCAATATGTATCTGATTTTTAATTTCATTCCATGCTAGAAATAAAATTGAGTCAAATAATATATTTTTTATACGAAAAAAACACAATTTACTGAAATTTAGTCAAGTAGAAAAACACTGTCACCTCCTGAAAATTCAGCTCTCCATTACTTATTTCAAGTTTTCACTTCACTTTTTTTACCTTAAACGCAGCTAAAGACAATGCAAATCTACCTCATCCATCATACCCAAGACAGAAAGCAAATTGAGACGGTAGAAAAATACCGCGAAAATATTCAGGTCTTCCCAAGATCCAGACAAATCACTTTATTGAGCGTGTGATTCGATTCTAAGAATTCTAAGAAAAATTCCCCGGGTGTTTGCTACGCTTCTTGTTTTCTTCTCTAATTATTAAAAGAACTTGATTAAAAAAAAAGTAAAATTTAAAGTATTATAGGTAAGTACATGAAAATAAAGGTAATCTACAAATCCAAATTAATAAAATTAAGTGTCTGTTTGTAATAAAAGATTTTACTAAATGCATATGAAAGTATTTACAGTACTTATAACAAAAAAAAATACTTTTCAAAATTTTATTCCGTCCGTTTTTTAGTCCGTCTAATAGTTTTCTAATAGTTTAATTATCTATGTCTGTTTGTTACGGCTAATCTCCGAAACGGCTGGGCCGATTTTGACGGGACTTTCACTAGTTGATAGCTGATGTTATAAGGAATAACTTGAGCTACTTTAAGTACGTGGGCAATACCGCGCGGCACAGCCGCGGGGCACAGCTAGTAGTAAATAAAATATTATGTCCGACAATCCCATACAAATAAGCACTAGATCTTAACGAAAATTCCCTATATTTAGGGAATCAGGAACTACATCGTCCATCTCCGTTGATCATCGGTCTACTCGATAGATAAGATAAAATTAGTTGAACATCCACCGCTTCTCCGAATTAGACAAGATTGAAGCACTCTCTACGAACCAGACAACGAACGCAAAACAAAAACAACGTAAAAATCGCAAACACAATTTTCAATTCGGAATAGGAAAATGAACGAACATCGTCAGCATTTTCGAAAAATAATACACAACGAGTGTTTCAATACAATTTCCCCTATTCGCGACGGCATAAATTCAATTCGCTGCCGATGAGTCTGCAACATCGCTTCATTTACTAACTGGGTCTAAGGTATTTTTAAGCGTTTCGATGCGATATCATACGATCGCTTCGAGGTTATAGAATAAGGTTTCAGTGATAGCGAGGTCACTCAGCATCCGCAGGACCAAGTTTACAATCATCGAACGCGCGGGCAAAACTTTGCTACATGAGTTAATAAAAGTGCAAAGGACAAAAATGACGGTTTTTTGTCCTTGGCTGGTCTATGGTTATTTAGTAATTGTTTCATATTACGAGTTCCGACGTGGAACTAGACACAACAGAAATAGCTCGCTATCGATTATAATATCGAATTTTCCAGCCCAAAACGACAATTCCATACTTTTCGCAAACTTACTTCATGTCTTGGTATTGTACGATCACGGCTTTGATTCCCTAAATACATGGAATCTTAGTTACGAGTCAGTTAGTCATTGGCAGTTATTTATTTTACAAACCTTTAAACGCTCATATTCTTTCAGTTCCAGTACGACTTGACGTCGCGTGTCGTCCACGTATCACAAGTAGATACCTATACCAAGAACCGACTGACAATTAGGTGAGAATCGTTTACATAATATCGCATCGGATCGTATAAATGCAGCCTTACATTCCCACCGGCTGATTTAAATACATTTTACAGTAAATGCCTATTGTACTGAAATGGAAACAAGTAGGTATCTTAATTAAATCTATGTTACCTAACAAAACGGCCCCGTTTGGCTCAGCTGAAAACTGTTAATAAAATAAAGCTTATTCTGCGCTCGAATTAATTAATTTTATCTTTGTAGAGCAAGTGAATTCAGCATATTTTAAGAGAAAACTTTTATGGACCTTTGTTACATAATAGCTATTACATAAACGTCTATAAAATGTTCTCCAAAGTAAAAGTGTGGACGTTTTTCGATTACCTACTCAAATAATTCAAGTAGCGATCTAAATATGAGATTATGTTACACTATGTGCAAAATTTAACTTCTCATGCGAGTAAGGTCTCAAAATATTTTAGATGCATAGAATATAAAGGCTGCCACGATTATTTTGTTGAATAAGGGGGGCTTCGCCAGTTACAGCCAATGAGTAGAAAAAAATGTAACCGTCATCCATTGTACTTTTTTATTTAATCTATTATCTCCCACTGCTTGGCAATGGTCTTTTGTAAAATTACCTCATAAAAATGTATCGTATCTGTATCGCTTTATTTTATTTTATTTTATTTATTCAACAAAATCCACAGCTCTTATACAATCAATTATTAGGACTTACATCTAAAACTTATAGCCAATAATGGATTTACATTCTATGTATTTATATTTGTTACTAGACAGTCATCAGAGAAGAAAATTAATAATAATTATGGCAGTTATGTTTAATGGAGGCGTGTGTAGTATTAGGGAGTGTGTATGTGAATGCTTGCGCGTGTGTGTGTGTGTGTGTGTGTGTGTGTGTGTGTGATGTCTTCGCGTGTTTATGTCGGTGTGTGGGTGTGCGCGTGTGTCGGTGTGTGTGCTTGTGTGAGTATATGGGTTGTTGTGTCTGTGTGTGTGTGCGTGTGTGTGGTTTGCGTAAAACAATGTTATGAGTGTGTGGGGTGATGAAATAAGTGTAAAGTGTCTTCGGATATCTGTGTTATGTGTTTTTGTCAGTGTGATTATGCTATCTTGGAAGTGAAGGTCCCATATCATCACCATTTAAAATCATTAACATTTCTCGCTTAAATGCTACCTTACTATTTTATATTTTTTTTACTTTACTAAAGTGCAACATATATATTACCAGCAATTTGTGTGTGCGCGATTACTCAGCAAATTTATTGGCACCTTGAGTACTTCTACCGAAGGACTACTGAAGTAGGTGTCAAAATCGATAACGACAAAATAAAAAGCTAGAATAGCTTTTTATCGCAATTTGTTATATCATTATTTACATTACTATTATACCTATAAAAAAGCTTTAGAATCGATATGACCCTCATATGAACTTCAACTTCTTCTTTAAATGGCTTCTGCAGGGTTGCCGCAATTTCGCCAATAGCTATGAAACCTCAACTTCCTTTTATATCGTGACAGCGAACAATTCCAAGTGGTCACATTATTGCAAATCATGGCAGGTAAGCATATTGGAAACATTGTTGATGCTCCAGAATAAAAATAAATTACGAAGCTCGAGCTAACGTCATATTATTTGGCACGATGCCAGTACGCAAAGATGTGCGCCGAATAAATATCTCCAAATGTTAGAGGTCAGGCATGAAATTAAATATCTGACGACCTCTGACGTGAGCAATATGGAGCCGATTTGCAGTTAGTTATGTTGGGGTAAGTGGGTATTACCCGGCTGGTTTTGAGATAAGCTTTCATTGGGGGCGTGTAAAATTATGCTGAGATGGAGGTATAGGTAATGAATTACCGGATTATGATATAATGATGCTTGGAAAGTATCCTTTGATTTGGCTGACGATGAAAACGTTTCTGGTAAATAAGTATCTTACTCGTGAGCAGAGTACAGGGTATGTAAGAAATATCTACATAGTAATTTGATTTCGTCGTGAGACGCTGTCGCGAAACTTTTAAAATAGTTGCAACACGCGTGAAAACGGGAGGAAATATGGTAGAGAGTTGACCTTAACACTAGCCGAAATAAGCACTAGGGAAACAAATAATTTAACATTGGATCTCAAAATCATACAGGTATTTTAGCCTGGTTCCTCACATCCGTACAATGTATTTGTGCATTTTTTACCCCACACCAAACAGGATTTTACGGGTGTATCGTGTCATCGGAGCTCCCAAACGGATGCACAGTTTTATTTTTTATTTGATTATTGGCTTGATTGATAGAATTCAAGAAGATCATCAGCTCTATATCGGGGTTCTTTTTTTAAATTGGTTAAACTTTGCAAATTTCTATATAGGACCACATTCACACAGCCGAGAGAAAAAATACACTTCTGTGTTCGCGTTCGAACAAATTTTCGTCATGTTCCCTCTCACTCCCTCGCATTAAGCTGCCCTATTAAATGACATTGAGTCAATTGATTAGTTACATGACACATCATTGGCTACGTTTAAAACAAGTCATCTTACTTGAACCTGATTGCTTTCAAGTTTCAACACCAGCCAAGAATTCCGGAAGAATTTTGGTCCGTTACAGTACCTAATTGTGATTGGTTGGCTCTGATTAGGTCATATCCATCACAAACTTGATAGGCTTTGACGCACATATATTCAGCAAAGCCAATTCTTTATCAACACCCACGCAATTCCAACATTCCTAATGTTATAGTAAGAAAGCATGAACGGGATGCCCTGTTTTGGGGGACTGCCAAACGAGGAGACGGAAGCCGTGTTCCGTCTGCTGGTTCCGTTACCTGTGTTGCCTCATTGGGAAGTTTCCTTCGGAAATTAGGGGTTTTCTTGCGGTTTTGGAGTTTTATTTACCATTTTTCTTTATTGCATTATTAGTGTAAGTATTTAGTTCAATCTTCACAGAACAGATACTGATAATTTAAAAATACTTTTAAAACTCCTTATTATCATCATCATCAGCCTATTACGCTCCCACTGCTGAGATGAGAGGGAGAGAGAGTAAAACTCATATGACCTTCGCAGAATTAGGGCCAGGCAATTTTACCTCAGTTCCTTATTAGCATGTTTCGTATTGCTGTCTCTTTCAAACGCTAAAGAACTTGTGTTAACAGGATAACGCCGAATGCTACCGTTTAGTTCCGAGTAGATGCCACTCCGCCGTCGAGTTTCTTTCTCTTCTTCTCAATGGTGTAGATTTTGGCACGAGGCATCTAGAGTTACAACAACTTCCATGAGTGCCCACATCGGGCTCATGTGAAGTAGCTTTATTAATACTATTATATAAACACTGGATGCATTCATGCACGGCGGTTATTCTCTCCTGACGCCATATTCAAGCGACGGCCTAAGCCGGGGTTCGTCTTATTTGGTACATATCACGCCGTGCCCTTGAGTTTGCCAATAAACACCGTCGGCTGTGCGCCTCCTGCACTCTCCCAACGTTCAGTGATGCTTTACTGTACATAACAGCCAATGGCCAGCAATTCGCGTTACTTAGCAAATTTACTGGTATATTGAGTACGTGCACAGTTACGTAGGCACAATTATTTATAAATATTCTTAGGAGATTTCATTACAAAATAATATGGCAAGCGCAAGAAACAATTTTGCAAAGGTTAAGGGTGACGAAAATAATGTAACAGCCATTTTCGGTGTGTTACTGAATCAGGAATGGTCTACTTTTTGCAGAATTATCTCTAGAATAGAGGGTGAGTGTTATGAGCAATAGGGTAAATGCGAATAGATGTTGTTTATGTACTAAGTAGATGTTATTCGATCGATCTTGAAACTCCATGACGTTGGCAGCTCCATGGCTAAGCTAGAAGTAGGTAACCCTGCCTGCAAAGCGAGAGGCCCTGGTTCTATCTTCGATCCCAAACTTTGTGTAGTATTTTCGCGGGTCTTGGGTGTTTGTACGATATCTCTGTGTGTCTGTGCCACCTGCGACATAGGGAACCCTAGTGTACTAATATGAGCGAGTTTAAACTAAGCATTTAAAAAAATAATTTACTATTAATTTTGAATTATCATTAATAAATCCCGTTTGTATTCAAACATGATTTATTTATAATCACAATAGTTTTTGCAGATGAAGCCTCTTCCGGAATGGTTTCTTTCGAATTACAATTATCTCTGTATTGATATTTTTATTGCATTGTCAATTTGTCATTATAGCAGCACTTAAGTTTTTTTTTTAGAAACGTCTGTATATTTTTTCTGTACTAATATTTTTTATGTCGTTGGAGTTAGTTATATGTACCACAATAAAAGCCACATTAAATCAGCATTTTCATAGGATAAATTCCGCAGAAAAATAACCAAAAACAAAAATATAGGTCTTATCCGAATGTTTACGATTTCATTAGATATTTGCACAGAGAGCAATAGAAAATAACAATAAAAATATGTTTATTATACAATAAAGCTGGTTGACATAACTTTATTACTAATGTTTGGCAAAAAAGTTTATGATTCTGTCATGCATATACATGATCATAATAAATCTCTGCAAAATAACAAGAGAATTACGTGTGCAAAAATATGAAAATGCTGTGTTTGCCTCATACTTTAAACGCTTTATAATTTTCACGAGTATCCTGAAGAGCTTGGCAAAAAAATCGTTAGAACTTTTTTTCAGAAACGACATTATTTTCACACAGAAACTCTTGAACAAGAACTGCTTTTGTCAGCAATGAAGGGTCATGCCGTCCAGAACCGAACTATACGAACAAGTTTCCCTGTTCATACATTGTAACGGGATGAATTAGTAAATAACCGTGAAAGTTTAAAACAGTGTTTAAGTTTCCCTGTATTTTCAAGCCATCAAAAGACTTTGTTTACAATAGTGATAGCAGCAAGAGTAAAACGTAGATACTGATTTTTATTTAGTATTAGTATAAGCGTCTCTCTGCTATCTCACCTGTTAGTAAGTGAAGGCGCGGTCGACGATAAAGCTCGCTTGCCTAGAAGATACCTATTCAGTTAAGCTTTGAAGAAACCCAGGTTATAGCGATTGGGAAACACACTCCTGGAAGGAGTAGCACTTCTAGCTATACGAATGTGAATGTAGAAGCAAAACACTTCGTGTGTAAATATGCAACCATATAGGTATAGACGGCGCTTCGCCGTTTGTTCTATAGTTTGGAGATATGTACCTACATGTATAGAGGTTTCTATACTTAGTTGCTAAGTTTTGTATAACTATATATTTATCAACTGTTATATAATATTGGTAGTTTATCAGTTGTTTCATACATTACCTACAAACATAAAGCATGTATTGATCAACCCACACACTATAGGTATGCGTCCAGTTCAATTTTATAGAAACGAAACCTGCGCTGGTTGTAGTTTAGTTAAGCAGGTCGTTCCATTTTATGGAACCAGCAGCTGGTATTATTTTAGAAATAGCAGCTGGGAGGAGTACAATCCCATTTCACTGCTGTTCTTAAGTGTTAATTGAGGAGAACGAAAGAAACGTGACGCCAATTTCAGTTATAAAATAGATATTTCTTAAATTGTGAACCAAACATGTTCTATTTTTGGTCCGTATTATTCGTCCTCCATTTAACCCCCCATAAACAGAAACTCTATGGCTTGCCTCCTTCCCCTCCCACTCGTCTTTTCCCATACCACTATGACTAAGCTGAATTAATATACTGCGAATGTATTAACCGTCGCCTACGCAAGAAAAATCTGCGTGGGAGTGCCCTGAAAACTTGCACATATACAGGTTGTCCTAACCAATTTTTTTTTTAATATTTTCTACCTTTTTTTCTTTTAGATGAACTGTGGCCTCAAGTTCTATGTTGTGGATGCCAAAATAATAATAATATTCAAAACTTTCACATGAAGTGTTTTGCTTCCACATTCGTTAATCTGAAGTATTCTGTGGCTGAAGTGGAATTCTTTGTAAGACCTTGAATTTCATTAAAGGCTTCTCGTTTAATATTTGATCGCATCGTTGCATTACAGCAGGTGATATAGTGAACAAAAGCAAGCCTATTAAGGTCGTGGGATCAAGTCCCACTTTTTATCTTTTTAAAAATGTAATTTATTTCAAAATGGTATCATTTTTATTTTTAGCGTCATGTCACCATTTGCCTTATCATTTACAAACAAATACATGATTTGCGTAAATATATTATTAAGCTTACTAAAATATATTATAACTCCAAGTTTTTTTTTAAAGACAGTTAAGTAACTTACAGACACCCCTTTATCATCTCTACATTTCCCTAAACACCCACATCCTTTCAAAGCGCTTTCCACCACATCCTGTATACAAAAAGAAAGCTGTACAGTTCTGGCGTCGCTTTGGCTCGGTCGCCGACACACTTTCCATTGACGGGGATGCTACCCCCACAGTCTCCCTTTGTGCCACAGAATAACTGCAGACAGTACCGAATGTCGCAGTCGTTGTTGAAGTGTGAAAGAATCGCGTAAATGTGAAAATTAATAGGTAGGTAAGTATGTATACCCGTAGAGCAAAGGTATTAAAGTTAAGATAGCTTAATTATTTTTTATGTTTATGTTTTATGTACAAATAATCGTTCGCTAGTAAATTCGTATGCATCTTCAATTTGCATGTTTTTTTAGTCTATTGTAGCCAAAGTATATAAGTGTACGAGTATGTATAGGTACTAATAAAGCAAAGGTTTATCTTCATTGTTTTCTTTTTATATTTAAATACAGATTTCTTGGTAAATTTTTGTGCACCTTCAATTGACGTGTTTTTGTAGCAAACTTTATTTTTGCTGTCTGTATATTGGTAACAAAATAGTATTGGTTATACACTCATCAATGCATTACCTCCAAAATTTAATTTTGCTTAAATTTTATATATGTCCATCATAGCCGGCTGCCGTATAATTCCGTTCATTATTGTGTGTACATAAGTCTGCCAGTATTTTCAATAGAGCTTCCACTCTGACTATGTTATCTTACTTAAGCTTATACCATGGTATGTTTTGCAGAAATAAATATCTCCTAATGACATTACAGACGATTCTATTTTTAGATAGACTGAAATAACGGTTCTTACAATACTCGTCTACAAAGTTTCAAGAACTAACCTCGATTATTTATGAAATCTACACAAATTTATTAAAGAGTTTCTAAGTATTGTTTTAGAAGTTACAAGCTTAGGTTAACTTTACATTTTATTTCTAAGAACGTTAAAAATAAACTGAGTCTCTGTGAAACAATTTGTTCGTTTCAAATATGTTCGACTTCACCATTACGGTTGAGTTTTGTATCGCTTCGTAACTAACCCTTTCTTGTTGCGGGTTGGTTAATAGATATAACTCATGTAAGAAAAAATGGATCTAAACCCTTCAACCAAACAAATGTTAGATTAGCCTATTAAACCGCGCGTAAAATCACGAGCCAAGCGAGCGTAAAGTTCGGCGCAACCCACTCCTTTTTAGAAGTCGGCTAAAAATTGTATTTAGGAATACGGTCATAGATTTTTATTGACACAATGTAAGCCTCATATATAGTGCACATTTTAGTAATAGTTTATCTTAACAAGATTAACGTCAACAATCGTTGGTTTGCCACACAAGGCGAGAATGAATGGCCATTCACGGATTTAGTTACCAATAATAATATGAAGAGATTAAGGGCCTTTTGTCAGTGTTCAAAACTGTTAAAACCGTTAACAACTGAGCCAAAAAGCCATTGTTATGACTTAATTTGTAGCATTCGATGCTCAAAAGCTGCTGTATTTACGCGTTTGTGACGTTTGAATGTATCTGCCACTCGTAACTTTCAACACACACCCTAAACATGTCTTAGTCGTGAGACTCTCCTTAAATCAAGGTTTGTGTCCTTAGTCCTTAGTCGCTTGTGATATGAACATTTGAACAACCATGGTTGTTCATATCACAAGCGACTAAGGACTTTTTAACCCTAAGCCCCAGTTTATAAGGTGTGTTTAAATTTTTTGTGGCAAGACAAGCTATGGTTTATTACAATAAAAATTAATATTAAACCCCATTATGCCCTAATGGCTGCCCTAGCCAGTGTAACTCGGGAAGATGTAAGAATTCTAACAACGATACCCCATATATCCAAATCTGTTCAGGCATTTAAAAGTTATGGTGGAATAAAGTAACTTACATACATATATGAACGCTGAAAACATTAACTACATTACTTTTTTAAGCAGTCATGTACAAAACGACACACATCTAACGTAATCTCGCTTTTTATTTCTCACTTCGGAAACGTTCTAAGCGCAACGCTTAACGATTTAGGAACACAATAATCATCCGACGTAGGTACATACATAAACTGGCATTAACTAGGTAGCAATTTAAAGTGATAAACAGAATGCCAGCGAGCGCCCTGTGGTCAGAACAAACTGAGCTCTGTTTGTGTTAACAATTTCACATTCTCAGAATTCGTTCCATGTGCAGGTAGACTCTTTTTTTTAACCGCCACTTTAAGTGTTTTATCTTGGGTGAGCAGTGTTTAGCTTCTATTACTTTTGTTGAGAATAGGTTAATGGTTAATATGAAGGACTGAAGGTTCTACTATGTTGTGATGGAATACCGCCCTATTGATCTGTGAGGCTCCGAGGACAAATGCCGTGTTATCGATATTAGCTACTGTTGTAGTTTTTTATTTGCTGAATCAAAAATAGATTGTTTATTATTATATAAATAATCTACACAAATAAATATAGTTGAAGTGTCTGTTTGTAATACCAAAATAACAGCTTTTTACTAAATACATATGAAAGTATATATGGCACCTTATAACAACTCAACCATTTTTTAAATTTTTGCCTGTCTGCCTGTTTGTTCCGGGTAATCTCCGAAACGGCTGGACCGATTTTGACGGGACTTTCACTGGCAGATAGCTGATGTTACAAGAAGTAACTTAGGCTTTTACGGTTATGTTAGGGGATGTATAGAGGTGGGAGTATAATAATAATTACTCACAACAAAATGCCTTACAATGATGTATTATTTTATTTTACATGCTATTGTAAGTTGGTGAAAAGTTCTTACCATTGTAACAAGTAGCTCGGTCCACAACTTGTAGCAGGGCAACAATTGACCCCGCATTCTTCCGTAAGGTGTGTGGAGCGCTCTGCTAATCGTGTTTTGTATGCGGCATCACGGGTCTGAAGCGTGAGGCCGCTAAAACTTAACAAGAAGAGCGTGGTAAAAGGTAAAAGTTAAATTTTTATACATATAAAAAATACTTATATAGACTTGGAAAATCGAGCAAAACTAAAATCGCTCCCATAACTTTGAAGGTAAAAACGTTTAGAAAACGCGGTTTCAAATTCCGTGGGCAGCGAAATTTTTTAGATTAAATTATTTAGGATAAGTAAACACTAAATTCATTACTTATTATCTGTTGAGTTTATTACTAACACACTTTTTACACAATTTTATTAGCTCCACTTGTAACTAACAATCAATGTTATAAAATCTTAGAAGTCAATTAACAAAACAACCTACTTCTAATTCTATCGAAATGAAACTTTGTATGTATATGTAATTCGGATGACAAAACTATAATTTTGTATCATGAATCTGATCTGATGAAGAAGCCAAGTAGTGGATAATGGAACTCTTCAGTGGGTACAAGTAATCCCTTCGAGTTTGAGCTCATATGAATTGTTTTGACGAGTCCTATAGATTGCACTTGGTGTCGAGGTTCTGATGATGGAGCCAGGAGGTGGAAGTGAAATAATGCATATTATAATTATATTACTAGCTTTTATTTTTGTGTTTGGCGTAGTAGAGCGCGCGTGCGCGCTCATTCACAAAAGATTTCAACGCGCACTTTTTTGATCAGATAACGGGCGTAGTGTGCGCTAATGTTGTTACTATATACAGGGGGAGCTTGAATTCGTATGTTATCCTGAAAGGGAATCATTAGGAACAAGATCTGACAATCTCCCTTGGTAAAACGTCATTCAAAATTTCCAAAAATAAAAGAATAAAATACTTCGAACGTGAAGTGCGCGGCATTTTCTGCATTTTTTATAAGTCTCTTCTTATCAACATTATCATTTAACAAGGTTCAAGTGAATCAGCCAACTTAGGGCTGCCCAGAAGTTCTGTGGTAGAATATTGAAGTAAACATGAAATGCCTTTTTTTCAATGAAAAATTCCGAATTTCAAAAACTCATGTATGCACATTTTGCGGTTGAAATACAATTCATTAATTGTTTTAATACTAAAGGTGAGCTAAAGCCAAGCTTTTGCTCACATCACACTCTGTAGATTTCATCTTTAAGTATATCTATAGGAATTGGAAATGTTATAGTTTTGCGTTATTTATGCACAATTTCACTAGCAGCGCAATTTTATCTGCCTCAGTCCAATGTGGAAAGTATCCATCAACTGTACAGAATCACTCCCGCCTCATTTGCATTCGTCCACCGCTTTACAAACTGTAAACAATCGGCACAATACAATAATAAACGTATTATATTGTGAATGGACTCGGCCATTCATGAAAACTGTTTTCATGACCCTTCTTTCTTTACTTCCTCGGTCACCACCCACGTGGTCCAGCCAACGTGATCGGTTGTGTAAGAACGGGCTTAACTAATGATGGATTTTACCGTTTATAGCTAAATTATTCATATGAAGTAGGTAAAACTTTTAGGCGCTTTTACTGCTCGATTCTATTGTTATTCGTTTCCAAACCTACGCGATTGGTGGACTTCCAAACGTTCTTGAAATTGAGAGTGAGAATTAGCTGGAATAATGTTACCCATTTGCGTTTAACCTTTGTAGTTTTGATACCATTTTGTATTTGAATAAAAGATAGATACGATATACCTACCGAATATTTTGTTAATTATTATTAGGCTTGTCTTTAAGTCGGAATATGAATAAGAATAAAATACATTTATTGCCAAATATAACCAACCAGCAACTACCACTATTACCAACACTATTTTGGACACCTCAGTTAAGATTAATTATAAATATTTGCATATAGGGGTAGGCTCAGCTCTTTGCTGCGTAGACTAAGTCTAAAGCACAGGCTGGTTTTCAGCATACTCCTTCGCGCGAACTCAGATATCGTCGAGTGATATTAATAGTTCCTAAGAGGGTGAGAATAAAAGCAAAATATAGTTAATTAGGTTTTTATTTTATGGTATACTAATTGACTACACGTTAGTGTGAGTGCGTGCGTGCGAACGTGTGTGTGTGTGTATGTATGTGTGTTTGTGCGTGCGTGCGTGCTTGGTATATCAATATCTATCTGCTTGTTACCTCGGCTATATTGCTGATTGAGTTTGATTTTGGCAAAGATGTAGCTAGAGCCCAGAGACAAATACATAAATTTAAATCTAGATATTTTTACGACTCATATAATTAATGACAGTACAAATATAGCGCAATACAAAACTAACCTGTTATAAACTTTCTTCGCTTTAAAATACTGAAGCTTATATAACATGCTATGAAAACAAAATCACATTAAAAACCCTATTCCTCCATATACAAGACATTGGCTTTCATAAAACATCTCATTCCCCAGTTAACACTGCGAACATAACCTGTTACGATTTTTTTTAACGGGCTAAATGCCTTTATTAACTAGCTAATACATAAATAAACACTACATCTAACCTAGCTAGCTACAAAAACAGTTGGATAATCTACAAGCCCTAGTAGGCCTATAGATAATCCAAATGTTCTAGCCCACTACCAGTTGGAAGCGTACCCAGCATGCTGGCGGCAAAAGAAAAAGCATCTGTTACGATCAATTATAATTTTATATTATCAATTCAGTGTCGTTTTACGAGACATTGAGGATGATGCACAGTTCCTTTACAGACAGAAACGCAGTTATTCACAACAGATACTTGCTGGAACTGCCTGGAACAACAGTTGCATGCAACAACAGAATTTGAAACTTGATATGGGCAATAAAGCTCGCGAATACGTACACTACGACAATTACATGTGAAATAAACTGAAAACGTTGCAGGGAGTGTGGGAAAATGCTTGGTAGGTGTACTGCGAAATATCATGCTGACTGCTTAAAAATGTAATTCCTTGCCGACTGTTTTACCTCTAAACTACAATAGGTACACCGTCGACCGCATCATTGCTTAACATCAGGTGAGGTTGCGTTCAAACGCAAGCGCAACATTTAAATTTAATTTAGTAAACATATTTGCTACTTCCAAAGACAATGAGTATGCAGTTATTTTGTTCTGTTTATTTATTTCATTGATTTAATCACGAATAACTTATTAACAGTACAGACGATACATCAATTTTACATATATAGATTGACTTGGATAACTTAACTCAGCGTTTGATCAATATCTCACCCAATCTTATAACAAGAGAACGTTGTAAACAAGCATAAACCACAGACAGACTTTCAACTTGAGCGTGACTAAGCGAGAACTAAAAACTGAACTTCCTATAGGTTTTGCAAAGAGTAGAAGGAGACTCAACTCAAGCGCCAGCTCATTATCTCACGGTCTCACACAGATCGCCATCTCAACGTACGGTTTTAGTACCAACTTTTAATTCCGGCTATTTTAAATAAATCCCAATGTTAACCTTCACCAGCAACATCGACGACATTTCCCGAGGAGGCGTATGAGTAACGGCGTCTCGGTAAGCAATTTGAGGTTCCGTCGGCTGCGAGATCCCGTGCCAAAACTGCCGTCTTTCCGCCTCGCTGGGATTAAGCCTCGCGCTAATCCCGAGTTGAGAGCTAGCGAGATGAGGGTATTTTACATGTCAGTTGCAAAAGAATTTTACAGTGGCTTTTTGAGGAAGCAGCTGTGTCGCAAAGAATGGGATGTTTTTAAAAAGAAAATAAATGATAGTCTTTTAACACGTCACTGTAATTCATATAGCTTCAAACGAGATTGGATAGAGGAGTCTGGGGACCGAGACCGTTGGCAGGATGAAAAAGAGACTTTTGCGCAGCAGTGGGACACAAAAGGTTAGTTAAAACAGCTGCACCCAGCATTTTCCTTTGACTGTATCGACGCTTAGCAAGATTTGGAAATGCATAAAACTCCAATACTACTTAATTAATAATAAATGTATCAAATAAATATGGAAAGCTCTGAGGATTTAGCTGATGGAGACGCATGTACGTGAGTATAAGCACGTATGTACGTGCTCATAAGCACGTATGTTAGTTAGCAAGTTAACATTTGCATTGAAAGAATTAACCAAAATGATGATGTGTAAGATCGGAAGTTAGAACCTCATTTCGTTAGCAACATCGTTTTTTTATATTTTTTTACATCTCTTATTTATATAGAGGCAGTGATTGGATTAGTTTATCACTGTATAGAGGCTAACGTTTCACAACAACTCGTTTGATGCAGTGAATGTGGTTTCATATGTAGAAATGAAGTCCGCGGAAACATTGGCAGCCCCCTTGGTGTAGTTATAGGTCGATCCATTTAAGGTCTACAACGCATAAGGGTTGCAGGTTCGATTTCCGTAATGGAATAAATATTTGTGCACTTAAAAACGCTCAATTTTATTTGCCTGGGTGTTGTAAGTGAACTATGGCTCTCATTGCTTCCGATTCCCTAAAAGCAGTGGATCCTAGTAAGGGATTTGGGCCTATGTATTCAATTTAAACATTATCGTTATCCGACTTTTGATCTATATAAAGAATTTGGGGTGTTAACAGTGAGACAGTTGTACATACAAAATCTTATTATAAAACAGCACCGAACTTTAATAACAGATACAATTAACAAAAGAAGACCTGATATTGTGTATGCAACTCCTTCCTGTAAAACATCATTTGCTCGACGTTTTGCGTATTTCCAAGGGCCACGTTTGTACAACAGAATAAGTAAAGAAATCACAATAAAAAACCTTAATAAATATAATCTGAAGAAAACTCTGTTTAATTACTTGTATAATTTAAATTACCACAATACTGAAGATCTTTTGATAGTGCCTGCGTAACCATATATCACTATATATTAACTATATACCAAGTACTAATTTCACGAAATATTTAGTGCAATAATAAATAAACTAAGCGTACAAAAAAAAAAAAAAAGTGTAAGCACAGAAACTGCGTTGTACGGGACAATACGATAATATAGTTAGAGTACATATTAGTCTATCATGTTATGTTATATAGGTATTTATACGTATGTATTTATGTAGAGATATTATTCTATATATGTAACTAAATCTATCTAATTTACCAATGTCTAATTCTAATTCTATTATATTTTACCAACCTATTACAATATTTTTAAACATAACGTATTATATTCTTTAAGTAGTATCTGTTAATATGTTTTAATATTTATCTTGTCTTATTGTGTTTATTAGGTTTTATATATGTGATATTTAAATGTACTCTAGTAATATGCTAAAATTGGCTTTATTATTTAAGAAAGTACATAATTAGTGTACTAAAATACCTAATTGTAAATAACTGTTATGAGCTGGCGTTATGCTTACCATCAGGCAAACTACCAGCTCATCTCGATATATAATAAACAAAAAGGAAAAAAAAAAAAAAATTACAAAATTTACATCTACTTTTTCTGCGTATACTATGTTACGACATGCAACATGAACACAGCTCATATTGCGGGACGAGGAACACTGCCCTGCCGTCATACAGTTCTTACTAGTTCGGAGGGTAGTAGTAATTTGTCTTTGACAAGTGTGACTACTTTCGGGCATATTTTTATTTTCTACCTACGCATATTTCGAAGCATATAATACACAGTCATTGTAAACTATTGATGTTATGTAAGTTGTTACTTTGTAATCGTTATTCTATATTAATTATTAGACTGTACTAACCCTACTAACATAGCATACATAAGTTTTTTACTTACATACTTTAATTTAAAATGCGCCTGATATGGTCAAGCACAAACTTTTTTGTAATAAACATTTTTCATTTCATTTTCATTTTCATTTTCAATCGTTGGGCGTTATTTATTTTTATTTATTGCTCTACCTATAGACAAGCAAAGGCATCAAACAATAAGTAGTGTACATTATAATAAAGCAGTTATTCCTTCATGCCAAAGCTTACAGTAGTTACTACATACAATTCCAAGCCCATCACTGCAACTCGCATGGCGTCCATCCAAATGTGCCCCATAACCTTTAATGGGCCTTAAGGCATTACCCACATGGCCAATACACATTGTAACGCTAAATTTGACTCAGACAGCACCGTTTAGATCGAAAAACGCTTCTCAGAGCACACAGTTCAATGTAATGCGGCAGCCGTTACATTACCTAATATGGGATCGTTCCAATACAATGCATAAGAATTAACTTTTGTTTTTGGGTGTGTTTCATTTGTTTTTAGCAGTCGAAATATCATCAACCTTTTCATTTAGGGCAATAATTGCATTGCAGGTCCGCGCAGGCCATTGTAGTAATTGTTCTGTGAAGCCCTTACGCTCGGTACTTAGGTACATATTAGAGAAGCGACATGGCGTTAATTTACTCGTGATTATTACTCCTACAATGGTACCGAAATATTTTGAAAAACAACATAAAGTACATTGTAAATATCCAGTTTCTGAAATAATTTTTTTATATAAGTCGCCCTGTTACAGCGTATACGGTGTTAATGTTCTAGTACAGTCACCGCAGTAGAACAGTTTATAGTATTCAGGAGAGATTTAGCAAGGAAGCTAGTAGCGCTCTAATGTAAATAAAAAATATCAAATATCAGGTAAATAAAATTGTTGTTTAATGTTGTATAGAAAGTATATAATTTTTAAAACCTTAATAACTTCCCCGTGGAGAGATGGAGTAAAAAATATTATCCACACTTGACATGTAGAGAATTTATTCTTAAACCAGTTGTTGTTTAACATTTAGGTGGTAGGAATAACACTTATGCGAGTGTCCCTCTGGGTACCACCGCGTTGGTCGTGTAGTCTGCAGCCAAGCAGTAATGTGCAAGCATCACTGTGTTCCGGTTAGATGAGCAGAGTAGCCAGTGAAATTACTGGGCTTATGAGACTTAATACCTAATGTCTCAGGGGAAAAGTTCGCAATGCAGTGCCGCGCAGACCTTTGTGTTTCAAAGTTCTGAGCAGGACTGCAATTGTTATGAGCCAGCGTAACTTAAGCATAACTTACCAGCAGACAAACGACCATTTCGTCTCGTTATCAAATAGTATCATAAAAAATTGTCTTCTTGAAAAGTCAATCATACAACTCCATGCCAACTTTTTTTTTCATTAAAATTTATTTTTATATTTTTTTTCATTACTAGAAATTTAATACAATGACAGACTGACGAAACGTCTGAACAATTTTAAATTGGTTTGTTTACCCTAACAGTGGGTTGAAGAGAAACTCTGAAGTTTTAGAAATTGGAGAAAAAGAGCGGGATTTTTTATGCTTGATAGTCCAGCGAACATTCAAATAGCTCAAGTTCCACCCAATAATATAAAACTTTACAGTAACGTCACTATTGTTTTCCCGCAGGCTTTCTCCAATCATTTTTAACTGAGCACTTTGCAGAAACTACTGCGGAATGCCGAAGTCTATTTTCATTGTATAGTCAGGGAAATAACGAGAATTTACGAGAGTGGAAAACATGAAAATAATCTTTAGTATTGTTACGCGGCAGATACAAAAATAAAGTAGAAGCTAAAAGAAAGACTGAGACTAATAAAATTGTGCTAAAGTTTGTTAGGCTCTAAAACTATATAATAAGTAGGTAGGTATGAGTGAATGTCAAAGATCCGTTTGTAAATCTCCGACGTTAAATTCGCGCGAATCGTAAACTGTGGTTTGCGTGAACGCATCGCGCGATCGCTTTGATTTGAAAACACCGCAAAGCCTTTAACACCATGCGAAAACATCGACACACGTTAACGAATATGAACTTTATGTCCTCGGAATAAAGGTGCAATTTTCAGACTGTTTTTCCGTGATGATATATGCCGTGGGAGTTTCACTCTTCCAATAAAATGAAATTGCAGTCGAAAGTGTCCCGTGCTATAATATTATTTATCTGTGGATGTCGGTTACTGGATAATCAAATAAGTCACAGTTGAATTTCATTGTGAATTAAAAAAAATAAGGAAAGTTTGTTGATGAAACTACTAATCCAAATTTTAATAAATTAGTAGGAGTAAAGAAAGCCTGTTGTTTTATCTATTGGCATTTCATCCTTTGACCACTTTATCATAAAGGATATAGACAAAGTTATTCTGTACCATCGTTAATGAAAGGAGGTAAACAAAAAAAAAATAAGGAACTGACGTAGGGATTCGTTAAGATGACATGGTAGCCATGGTAACGATTGTTTAGACCACTTGAGAGCCTAAACAAACGGCATTTCGCTTCAAAGTCATAATAATTTGCGATGGGAAATGCCAATAAAAAAATCAATTGCGATAACATACAATGAAATAAAGTTTAATAATTAATAAATATATTTAAATCTATACGTTGTAAATGGTGTATGTATATTTATGAATTAAGCTTTATTCACTGTATGTGTTCCGAATATAATAAATAATCGCTATTAGTACACAGTTCAAAAATTTTCGGTACTGACTTAGATATATCACCATGGTTTTGACGTGTGCTTGAATACACCTATAGCAGCGGCAAAGCGATTCGGATCCACCTTCATTGTACGTACCGCCAAGGAATGGAATTCTTTGCCATGTTCCTTGTTTCCTTCGAAATACAACTTGGGTATCTTCAAGGCTAGAGTGAATCTTCTAGATCTACGTGCTCCATCTTCGGCCACATCTTCGCTTACCATCAGGCGAGTTGGTGGGCAAACGTAGATTTATTAACTATAAAAAAAAATTTAAAAAAATCAGGTTTTCAACTTGAGGGCTTGGGTTGTTTTCAACTAGACTCTAGAAAATCCGCTGCCACCATGCTATGGTTCCATCATGATGTTTCCTTCACTGAAAGCTCACGCTCTTCATTAGTATCACGTTACTACTATGCCACTAAAATGCCCAAAGTAGTCAGTAAAATGACACTTAATAAGACAGTAAAGTGACACTTAAGACCCTACCACGCGCCAATGGCCTTGCTCGAATGGGTGGAGTCAATCCCACTTCACCCGCGCGGTCCACACTTCGTCTTTCAAGAACATCGCAAAACCTAACGTCATAGAATACGCGGATGCACGAACGCGCGTGCGAGTAGCGCGCACGGCATCTTCTTTGCCTATAATTCTTTGAATTCATTTAGTGGAAAGTTCTTCATTGAAAGTGAAGTTTGATCATCATTATCCATACTATCCATACTTCCATACTAAATATATCCTATATCCTACTCTATTATAAATGCGAAAGTTTGTTTGTTGGTTTGTTAATTTGTTGGTTTGTCCTTCTTTCACGCAGTAACGGAGCGACGGATCGACGTGATTTTTGGCATAGTAATAGTTTATGGACCGGAGAGTAACATAGGGTTCTTTGTATCCGGAAAATGCATGTTTCCTGTGGGAACGCGGGTGAAAACCGCGGGCAGAAGCTAGTTATATTATTAATGCGAAAGTGTGTTTGTTGATTTGTTGGTTTGTCCTTCTTTCACGCAGTAACGAATCAACGGATCGACGTGGTTTTTGGCATAGATATAGTTTATGGACCGGAGAATAACATAAGCTACTTTTTGTCCCGGAACAATGCACGGTTCCTATGGGAACGTGGGTGAAAACCGCGGGTAGAAGCTAGTTCGTAAATAAACGGGACGGACGCACATGAGATCATACAACGTTGAGATTTATCTCAAAACATCGCTGTGGACTATAATAAAAGTACAGACAGCCAATTTGCTCCGTAACGTTGAAATTTGTTACACCTTTTGACCCAAAAACGAACGTGTACGTAAATAAATGATTTTCGGGTTATTTTTTATTTTTTACTTTTGTAGTCATGTTTTTTATATTGATGTCATTTACGAGGTATCGAGTCATCTGCGAGTGTCCGTCTGGGTTTCCGTTTTGTTCATGAAGTCTGCCGGCAAACAGTAATGTGCAAGCATTATTGTGTTCCGGCTTGTTGAGCAAAGTAGCCAGCGAAATTACTAAGATATGAGACTTAGTTATGAGCACACTGCGGTGCCGCGCAGGCTTTTGTGTTTCAAAGTTCTGAATGGCACTGCAATTTTTATGGGCCGCCATTATGACTCCTATCAGGCAAACGTCCAGCTCGTCTCGTTAACCAATACAATAGAAAAAATAGACAAGTGTGGGTTGGACTCGCAAGCCGAGGATTCCGAAAAGACTTGTAAGCATGTAAATAGTTCGTTCAAGACTGGAATCGTTAGGTCCTTTTACAGCTACATTCAACAAAATAATTAACCCTAAAAAATTTTACACAATACACTCATTGATAATGTGCGTGTGTGTGAGTGCGTGCGTGCGTGCATGCGTGCTTGCTTGCGTGCGTGCTTGCTTGTGTGCGTGCTTGCTTGTGTGCGTGCTTGCTTGTGTGCGTGCTTGCTTGCGTACGTGCGTGCGTGCGTGCTTGCTTGCGTACGTGCGTGCGTTTGCGCGTGTGCACGTGTGCGCGTATGCGAGCGTGTGCGTGAGCATGTGTGTGCATGCGTGCGTGCGTGCGCTTGCGCGAGCGTGTGCATGCGCGTGCGCGTGTGTGTGTTATACATAATTAGTTTTCGGATTTTTCGCTTTACTTGTGGTATAAGACAATACTTCTTGCCAAATTTAATGATTCTAGTCTCTTGGTCTATTGCTCTAGGTCTCCGTGAACCACCCTATAGGTCTTGAATGGATTTTAAATCGTTATCATTTTCGATATCAGCACCCCGAGAAACCTAGAAAATGGCACCCATATTATCGATTTCCTAAAAAAAATTCCGCCATCTTGGATTTAAAAATGGTTGTCATTTCCGTAATCAGCACCCCTAGAAATCTCGAAAATGACACCCATACCATTTAATTGAAAAAAAAACGTGTCCGCCATCTTGGATTTTAAAATCGTTGTCATTTTCATTATCAGTACCCTGAGAAACCTCGAAAAAGACACCCATATCCTTTTACTAAAAAAATTTGTCCGCCATCTTGGATTTTAAAATAGTAGTCATTTTCAAAATCAGCACCCTGAGAAACCTCCAACACGACACCCATATCATTTTACAAAAGAATTGTCCACCATCTTGGATTATAAAAGAATTTTTCATTTTTGTACACAGTACCCCGAGAAATCTCGAAACTTACACCCATAGCATTTTATTGAAAAAAAAAATATTGTCCGCTATGTAGGATTTTAAATCGTTGTCATTTTCGATATCAGCACCCCGAGAAACCTAGAAAATGGCACCCATATTATCGATTTCCTAAAAAAATGTCATCTTGAATTTAAAAATGGTTGTCATTTCTGTAATCAGCACCCCGAGAAATCTCGAAAATGATACCCATACCATTTTATTGAAAAATAAAAATGTCCGATATCTTGGATTTTAAAATTGTTATCATTTTCGATATCATTTTTACTGTAGATGGCCCTGATCGTTTGGTGGTCGTTTGCCTGATGATAAAGATAACGCCGGCCCATAACAATTGCAGTGCCAATAAATACTTTGAAACAAAAAGATGCAGTACCGCATTGTGCTCGTTAACCTGAGTAATTTTACTTTTCAATTTCATTTCCAGTCTTTCTTAAACAGTTCTAAACCTCCCGATATTCCTGTAGCTGCCGCTAATAATTTGTTTACCAATACATATATTTTCCACTCGTAAAAATGATGTAAGTACGTAAACAAGAAATTGTAATCAAAAATGTAACCCATTCAATATGTATACGAGGAGCGTCCACGCGCAAATCACGGAATGAATCACATTTCACCGCTCTAGACGCTACTCTTTGAGCAAGCTTCAAACCCACACGAAAACAAATACTTGTATTGTATATCATTCACGCACACAAATATGTAACGTCGGCGGACAGCGTTTGCAGAGCAACGAGCGACACAACCTCCCCGTCTGAATGCCAGTGCATGACTGCCGCGCGCGCCCGCGCAGAGCACCTCTGAGACTTGTACATTTGGAATTCAGTTTTTTGATCATTTCTTTGCGAAATATTGCTCTATGCACAAATGAAACGGCCAGTTTATAGAAAATTTTCTTCCTTATTTTTTGGTGTAAAATTAATCCCAAACGTCTAAGTCATTTAGAAGTTTTAGGGAAAATAGTTTTAAAACAGCATGCTGTTAAATATTTTTTCAAGCCATAAGTAATGGTAACACAAAAAAATCAATCAGTGAAATTAATGCCCTTGAATTGATCATTCAGGTAGTATTTTTTTCAAGTCGTTAAACCAAGCCGTGTGGAAGTTTTAGGAGGAGAAAGTAGTCGTTTTGGCGATCCTAGCCCCTTAATAAAGTAGCGAGCGCACTTGTACTATTATGTATTCTGTGACTGGAGTGTCGTGCAGGCCTTTGTGTTTCATTGTTCTGAGCGGCATTGCAATTGTTATGGACTGGCGTTATACCTACTTACCAATATGCAAACGACCGGCTCGTCTCGTTATTCAATAGTATAAAAATGTAAAAAAGGTAAAAAACCACCGCGAAAACTGAACATCTAATGTAACCTCCCCGCTGTAGCAACTTGCCCAACCACGATTAACTACTATTTACTTTAGATCATAAACCCACGCTTCAAGTATTCCCGTGAGAAATAATGGATACTTGTAAACTTCAATAAGTTATTCTGAATCTCAGCTCTAAACTACCAAAGAATGTGTAAGCATTTTTAACACAAATAACATACATACATAAATACTTCTATGTTACGACTTTAAGTCACCGAGCACAATACCTCGTTAAAGGAAAATTTACGAAGCTGAAAATCACGATTTTCATACAGTTGTTTAACCATAATTACTGTACTGATGATAAATATCTCAACACTTAAGTACCTTGTCATAGTTAGGTAGGTAAATAAAGCGACACATCAAAGAGACATCAAACATTGTTACAGAGCTAAGGTATTTTCTAGTTAACTCATTTGTGTATTGACTATACACTTAGATAATTTACTAAAGGTACCTACCTACTTATCTTAGGCTAGATAAATAGCTGTACTAGTGGCATATAATTTCTAGTAGAACTTCAGTTTGTAAGGCGTTTGTGAGAAGGAATTGCGAGAGTTAAGTATCAAATCTTTTATATTAATTACGACCTCTTTTTTGCTCTTTGCTCTTTTTTTACATACATACCTTGAGGTACCTACTTTGAGGAACTGACTGTGCCACAATCATAACTTTATTTCAAACTAGCTGCTGCCCGCGGTTTACCCGCGGGGAGATATTGCATTTCATGATTTTTATTTTCTTGCGCGAAACCCTAATTCTTTTTCTAAAATTAAAGTAGCCTAAGTTACTCCTTATAACATCAGCTATCTGCCAGTTAAAGTGCCGTCAAAATCAGTCCAGCCGTTTCGGAGATTACCCGGAACAAACAGACAGACAGAAGGAACAGACAAAAATTTAAAAAATGGTTGTTTTGTTATAGGTACCGTATATAATTTCATATGCATTTAGTAAAAATCTGTTAGTTTGATATTACAAACAGACACTTCAATTTAATTTATTTGTATACATAGCTAAAGTATATTTTCCATCATAATAAAAGATTAATTTTAATATAAGAATCTTTTTTTTAAATGAGATTATGGTCAAGCGCTAACCTTTCAATATATTGCCAGTAATACGAGTATTCCCAACTACAATAAACTTATTCTAATAGGCTGTACTAAGTTAGTATGACTTACCTAATCGTAATACCTACCAAAGAGAATACACAGCAACGTTAGAATACCTACTTTGGTCTCATGCGTCTAGTGCAATGCATAAATTTAGCACTCTAGACATCAGGCTCGTTGGTCTAGGGGTATGATTCTCGCTTTGGGTGCGAGAGGTCCCGGGTTCAAATCCCGGACGAGCCCAACTTTTTAATGTTATTATCGGTTATTTCATAGGTTTAAAAATCACTATTCTGCAATCAGAATTAATGCTTCTTTCATCATGCCTTTTTTGTGGTCACAAAATTTTTTCCGAGTTTCAATTCTCTAAAAGGACTTTATTTAAACACTATCTCATTCTAGAACACAAAAGTACTTATTTTACTCCCAAATTAAACGCTTAAACGCTTACACACTCATACCCCCGCACTAGGATTCCCTGTGTCGCAGGTGGCATGGACATACACAGATACACATCACAAACATCCAAGACCCGAGAACAAACTTTATGCTAACTCTAACACAAAATCTGCCCCGGCCGGGAATCGAACCCGGGACCCCTCGCCTTGCAGGCAGGGTTACTACCAACTTAGCTACGGAGCCGTCAAAAATTCAAAATACATATTAGAGTAGTAAAAATATTTTACTATAAATAAATTATATTGAAGTCCTAATAAGGTGTAAAGTGGTGTATATTCATATACTTACTGTAAATCGAATTGGAAGTTTCAAAATCATCGAATTACCTGAAAATAGTGAACTGTTTATGACGGTTTTTTTGCAATTTTAAAGTTGAATGTAACTCAAATGGTGTGTCATTCATTCGCGTTACCTCGAGCTCGTATTTATCTACGCAAGAAATACAAAACAAACAAAGTGAATGAAAAAAAGAATCATATGAAATCGAGAACTTCTTCAGATCTAACAAGACGAAGCAAAGAAATAAGACTATAGAATAAATACACAATTCCTGAGATCGCAACATTGCCGTATCATACACAAAACGTAACTTAATATTTAGTACATTTTGTAATAATTCATAAAAACTCATGACGGTTAAGTATTAGGTTAATACCTACCCCATTAATGTAGGGTTGCCCATCAATCCATAGAGGACTTGAATCTTAGAAGTAAAGTTTTCAGAAAAGGAAACTTCAAGATGAATTGGTATCCATAGTACAGTATTTTCCAGTGCTTTCCAGCTAGCTATCACCCTTTGGATAAAAATCTAACATCAAGAACCTACCGGTGTTCACCTTCCGGTGCAGCCGCACTTGAGAGCTCCTATTCTAGTTTCAGCTCGTGTTCCACCGTCAACCAAAACCTCACATAAGATCAGATGAAATAATGGCCACGGCGAGAGTAAAAAAAGTAGCAGCCTATCGTCTTTCCTTCCATTATTCGTGCCCTATCTCTAAGCCATTACACGCTTATAATAAACATCATATAAATAATCTAAAATCCCTAAAGTAGGAATAACGTCGCATTAATGAGCAAAGAAAACATCAAAGTTCAATATATTACTACCTAATTACCTATACATTATACTTATCGCGCGCGTTCGACAAACGCAAGAAAAATGTTTTATCTGACCCGTTGAAATGTATCTGTTTATTTACAAGTCTATTAATAAGATTATAGAGGATTTACTTCCACGTATTTGTTGTATGACTTGTATGTAACAGGTTTTTTTTTGTATGGAACTTCGTTACGTATCTGCTTTTTCATTGAAGGATTTAAGTTTATATTGTGTGTATGTAGTGGAGTCTTATAGGCCGGCCATACGGCTTATGTATATTTGCGTTTTGCTGGCAAACTAACCATGATTTTTCAACATGCGCAGATTACGAGGTAATACACGTGCAAGCGCGGCTTGATGTAACACCATCTAAAATCCTCGAAATAGCCAATACATTAAGAAAGTGACGACTGCTCCGTTTTACGCTACATACATCACTTGCGCACCGCATATTTACCGCGGATTCTGCACTGAACGCGCAGTGATTGTGAAACTATTTTTGAGCGTCTGTGGTTCATCTCTTTCACTATCTCTTACCGTTACCGTTCCTGTGGGAACGCGGGTGAAACCGTGGGCTTCTCCCCGCTTGTAAAACTATAGGTACAGGTAATATTACAATTAATAATCAAAATCTTATCTAATCCAAATTGTTAGAGCCGTTTCTGAAATAGCCGAAATAAATTTATATGTTTATATATATATTTATAATAATTGCTCGTTTAAAGTTATATGATTCGTTATTGTTCTGAGTGTTAAACACGTTGTTTGATTGAGCCCTTTATCTATGAAGCCCGATTTAAAAAACACCTGTCAGAGCAACACTCTCACTGCATTCCAAAATTAATAAAAAAGAAAAGTAACAAGAAACGCATGCGCCTTTACTTTTTATATCGAGCATTGAGATCACCCGATAAAACTGTAATAAATCGCTTCCTGTCCCACCATAGATATCATATCGATGAACTATCGGTTACCAATATTCTTACATTCGTTTATGGAAAAAATGAATCATTTAATTATTTATGTGATTTTCTATTCGTGAAGTAAAAAATCTTTTAAGTGTAGACAAAAACTCAAATCAATTGAAATGAAATGTAATTCAAATTAATACAGTCATGTCATTATTTCCATATAATATAATGAATTAATCATATTCTTATATACTGAATATTATAAATGCAAGTGTTTTTTGTTTGTGCTCTCTTTCACGCAGCAACGGAGCAAGGAATCGACATTTTTTTTGTATAAAAACAGTTTAGGGGTCGGAGATTGGGATAGGTTAGGTACTAATTTCCCGAAAAAATTTAAGTATAAGGGGGAACTGCGAGCAGCACTAGTTTAAAAAAGGGGAAAAACAATACTTTATTTTTATTTCCGTTCAGCTAAAATTGGATATCCAATCAATAAACTATAATATATAGTACCATTCAGATATATACATCACAAAAATTTTGCTTCCAACAGGATTCAAACCTGCGTCTTCTGGCAATCCGGGCCAGACGCCTTAACCAACTAGGCTATCGGAGCAATCGATGTTGACTGCGAAATTCTTGATATAATGTATTTCTTTCCGGCTTCCAAGCCGTAGCTCCATCTAGCAGACCCGCTTTGTAGCGATTGCCTACTCCATTGTGATACGTTACAGTACCAATCAAACGGCGAGAGATTTTGCATTATTTAAACTTTATGAAACTGTGTGATCATCCGCTAGTGTCGGTTAACACTATAAAATATATTTCATATAGTACCATTAACCACTACCACCCATCACGAAACGTCTTACCTACTGTTCAAAGTCCACAGACCTTAAACTGCCAGCCGAACGACCGTTTCCGAGAACACGTCCTCAGCCCTAAAGCAAACGCACATGCCCTCGAGACTTGCAATCAATACTGGCGTCGCCTTAAGCAAACGTTTATTAATTAGTGTATTTATTAACACGTACACGCGGAATTCATTACGTCTCTTCAGACGATTCCGCGTTGTAGTGCTTCATAAAGATGGATAATGGTGTCGATTCTGTCGTTTCATTCCTAAACCTAATTTTTAGTTTCGCTCTCTCTATTTCCAAAACAACATAAGAAAGAGATGGAAGATGTGTTACAGATCTAAATTTAGTTTTACAGGTATCAAATATCTTCCATCCTTAATAAATTAGACGCCAATACATTCATTGCTGTTAAGTTACACTAAGTTAAGTTAAGTTTACACTAGACACAAGCAAGTAGATTAATTTGTCAGGTCTAAAATATATTCCATCACTTTCTCGCGTTCTCGTTTAGAGAGAGAGAGATTGAAACTAAAATTACGTTTAGGTATGAGATGACAGAATCGCCACCAATGTGTCATGTTATATAACAGCCTAATGGTAAAACTTACTCTTCTGCGAGGGTCCGTCTGAGCGTGTAGGTACCAGAACTTTGCTCGTATAGTCTGCCTAGCAATTAATGTGCACGCGTACTGTGAGCTTTGGTGAGCAGAGTAGTCAAATTTCTGGATACTTGAGGCCTAATAACTGATGTCCAGATGCATTTTCATGATATCATAGATATATTATGTAGTGCGTCTTTCTTTACAGCCATTCTGAATATGTCCATGCTCCGCTATTCACTATTGTACATCCCCGACCTCCGATAGATTCATAATAGTTGGCTAAGGGCAGGACTCGTACCAATATTCACAACGGCAAAAATGTTTAGTTACATAAAATATGTAGTTGGTGTCATCTCACTGTGACTCGTTGGGACTTTTTTTTCCATCGAGTGTTCGGGTATACAAAGTATCAAATGGTAGAACTAACTCTTCTGCGAGTGTCACCTGGGTGGGTACGACAACATTGCTCGTGAATTTGCTGCCGCCAAGCAGTAATGTGCATGCATTACTGTGTTCCCGTTTGATGATCCAAACAGTCAGTGAAATTACTAGGCTTATGAGACTTAATACCTTATGTCTCAGGATAACGAGCGCAATGTAGTGCCGCGCAGACCTTGTGAATTGTGTTTCAAAGTTCTTGGTGGTACTGCAAATTGTTATGGACTGGCGTTATGCTTACCATCAGGCAATAGAGCTCGTCTCGTTATTCAATAGTATAACAAAAATATTAATAAGCGATCAGAATTTCAAGAACGTTCGGAACTAATATTGACCGCGTCGTAGCAAACAGAAGCTGCAATAATATGATATGGTGATGTGCTAAAAATTAAAACAAATAAGGTACGTATAAATAAGAGTCTTGGTAAAACCACAGAATAGATAATAGTACAAAAACCTCAAAAATATGATCGAAACTAACATTACCAACCGGAAGAATCGAATAAGGTTTCAAATTAAAATCGAGATAAAGTTATCTTAATTAATTAGTGAGAAATCGATCCGGCTGCGATCGCTTCTGATTAAATTAAACGGTTGAGAACTATTTTATTGAATGCGCAATAAAATTTATGGTCAGATTTAAATGGCCGGCGTCTAGTTTAGTTTCCAAAGGCACTGATCTGGTATTTACAACATGTTTATTTTGGATATCTATTTGTATTACATTTACAGTGTTTATAGACTGCGTAAAAGAAGGACAAACCAACAAACGTAAATATAAAGTAAGTATATGGATGAAGCAAGGTCAAATAAATAAAAAATTATCAAGATCAGCCGAAAGTCGTTCACTTTTGAACATAGGCCTCTCCCATTTTCATTTACAGAACGCTGCTTAGAACAGTTGCTTGCTGCTTGCTGTTGTAAATCATAAGCCGGAGGGCATCTAAAGGCTCCCCACAACATAAGCAAAGGAAAACAGCTATGTATTTTTTTTTAAACGCTTACTCTCCTTCCCCCGCACTAGGATCCCTGTGTTGCAGGTGGCATGGACAATTGGACACACACAGATACACATCACAAACTTCAAAAACCCGAGAGCAAACTTTATGCTTACACAAAATCTGCCCCAGCCGGGAATCGAACCCGGGACCCATCGCTTTGCAGGCAGGGTTACTACCAACTTAGCTACGGAGCCGCCATTTACTTATTGTAAATAAGTACCTATTTATGAGTTAGGATCCTACAACTAAAACGAACAAGCTACTCTATTGCAAAGCTATCCTGTCAGAGGCTAGGTACTTAACGATATCCTATAACAACCTATTTTCCAAACATATGATTAATGGCACCGATATATTACGTTATCTTTGATTCCATAACTCTACCTAATGTTTACTTTAAGGAAATCTATCCTACAATTAACTTTAATAATATAGAAAGTCTCACTAGCTTATTAAAATAAGTTATAATTAAAACATGACCCAGTGTATAGAGGGAGAAAAAATTAGAATGGTCAATGTGACCTGATAAAATCTTATTTACAAACATGTATAGAGATGGCCGGTCTTTTTATTCTATTAAGATGTACAAATATATCTCACAAACCTCTTATTTTTACAAACATTTTCTTTAGAAATTATTATATTATCTCTACTTAGATACTATCTATTATTATTATATTATTTTTCACGATTTTCACGGTATCAAAATAGATTAAGTGTCGGCTAAATGTCAGTTGGCCTATGAGCTGTGAGTTATAATATTAAATAGGCTCTACTTACTAGTTTATACGTACTTCCCATTTTTGTGAGAATGAGATCGAATTTTCTAGCGCTCTATTCTGTTCTCCCTCTATGACCCACTGAATCGAATGTTTCTAATGCTAGCAGAGAGAACTGAACTGACGGCCAAACCTTTTAATTGTGTTCCAAAGGAAGATTGTATTATACGTTGATACGTCCACCGATCCAGTTTATTAATCGCTTTATTCGATAAAGAGTATATTCGTAGAGAAGTCTACTTTAACGCTGACATATTTATTAGGTAGAATGAATCATGACACACGAGAGCTTTAACTAAGTTTTTTATCACTCGCTCCATTTTCTCCATTCGTGGTTTTCACTGTTTTTAGGCATAATTTCTTTTTACCTTTCTTATACATTATATTATTTCAATAATATATTACAATCTACTTATTTGCTTGATTTCTTCCATACGCAAAATGTAAAAAAAACAATCAAGATGTTTAAGTCCCTTGAAATATATTTCCATCAGCATAGAGTAGGTAATATAGCAATCTAGTGCTATACTATGTCATCTTTAAGTATCTTTAAGTATTTGTATTTACAGAAGACTAATAAAACATTTTTAAAACACTCACTTACGTTGACCTAGGATTCCCCGTATATATATTATAATCAGGAAATATGAGAACCATACTTATATAATAGAAATACTTGCACATAAGTGTTTTAGGAGCAACAACCACAGGTCGTTGAAGACTCTGTAGATACCTATTGATATTTTTAGCAAACTTTTAAAAATGGTAGTTACCTAATCCATTTGTGATTTCGTTAAGGACTAATCACAAAAAGAGAATGATTTTTATTTATTAGTAATACTATTAAACCTACTTTTATTACATATTTTGCCTACTATCATATTCCTCTCTGAGGCGCAAGTCTTATAGGTAACTCCTGCCTTAATTCTCACCGTCTATATTCTATATCAAATAATCAGCGCTATCAGAAGCGGGCCCCAAGGCGCTTAGACAGTATCGCTCGATTGAATTATCGATTCCATAATAGGATCGTGAGAGTAATGCCCCTGTATATTGTTCTAGCTTTCATTATACAGGAGCGAGCTTACTTATTGTTTATTAAAACATTGGCAATAAAGAAAATTACTTAATGAAATATCCTTGCTACCTGTAGGGGAGGATTTACTAAATTACGGCAAGCGTCTTTTTAACCCCCGGCACCAAAAATGAGGGGCGTTATGTCTGGACCTCACCTATCAGCCTGTCACTACCCAGTACGGCCAATTGCTTGTGTCTGTGAGTGCGTATGTATTTTTTGATACCCAATAGGCTAGCATTTAACCACCATCTCGCCTGGAGGTCTACCACCATTACTTAGAGCAGTATTACCTTAACCTTACATTGAAAATTCGTACTACAGTTTTCAATGTAAGGTTAAAGTAGGTAATACTGCTGTAAGAGATGGTAGTAGGGCTCCTGATCTTAATGCGTATACTGCAGCTAAATAGCTTCACTTAAAGATTTTTTAGCAAAGTCAGATGCTTCGGGCACTGGAAAAATTATGCCATTATTCATCATATTACCGATAATCTTGTTGTAATCAAAACCAGTTTCTATCCAACTTAAGTACTCGGTAAAAAAAAAGTCAGTTACCTCTAAAAATAAGTTTGAAATGAAATATCTTTGTTATTTGTAAATGTATATCGAAAAAAATATCAAGTCTTACGTATTATATAATGACAAAAAAAACTTAGTTGTGGTATATTTTCGATTAGAAATTAACGGCACCTGCCCATATTCATCTATGTCAATGCTTCTAAATAAGTACCTCAATAAAATATTTAAGCGACTGACTTCACCACTAAATATTGTCACAAGTATTTGCAATTATTCAATTAGCCTTATCTTCAGTTCATTCGCTTATCATCACATTTAATTGCTACCCATTAAAACTAGAATACCAAGAACTGGTCTAAAGCGAAAACAGGCAGGATTAATGTACAAAAACGGTATCGATTCCCGCTGATCGCAGAATCACGACACCTCTATACAAACTAATGTGCATACTGTGGTGCTGACCCACAGATACTGAAAGCGCCGCCACAGATAACAATCAAAATGGCGCCCTAAGCGTCACCAACTGTCACCGAAACTAACGACCACATTAAAATGAAAAGCGTCGGTCTACGCGACATAAATTAAATAGTCATCCACGTCAGTCAAACCGTAGGAGACGTAGGACCTCATGATATACGCCTTGACGGCATGACGGAAGCCAGGTAGTTAAGATCAGAAAACAAAAATATGAGATAACACCAGTTAAGATGTAAGGTTTTATTGGGAGCTAACAAAGCAGCTAATTTACGTCCTTTGTGGGTCGTAAGATCGCTTTCAGGTTTAATGATGGAAGTCGAAGGACCGGTAGCGTTGTGAGGAATTGTCGTCAAGTTACAGTTAAATGTTAATAGTATGTACATAACTAAGTTTTCATATAGACGCATGGAAGCAATGCAAGCGCCTCTTGAGGCTGCTACTACACTGGAGCTTAGGCTTTAAAAAATAATATTGTTAATTGTTCCTTACCCGAACCAAGACTGCTTCTCAAACTTGAAAGAAAAAGATGACCCCCATGACCCATCGCTATCATTGATGCACACATCATCTTTTTTCGCAGCTAAAGGTCTGAGTCCCAGAATATTCCCAGCAATATTTTTTGACACTTGATATACCCAGGTATGTTTAAAAATAAGCCGTGTTAATATAGTATTAAGGGTCAACCATACTGCATATTAGGTAAGTTGCCATTCACTACGAGTATCGCCAGCAACGCAGTAGTTTTAAGTAAATTAGGTACTCTTAGAGTTCTCGTAAAACAGGACCGTGCTGTGAATGAAAAATAAACAGTATGGATGTATTCACAATATGAATTCCTCCTAGATGCAAGCCGCCACATGATGTGTTTCAAATGTCTAACAAGACGCAGCCGGTGTGGTGTACATCCCAGTAATTTACACTGCACGGTCCAAATTTTGACATCATTTCAAGGTTTAAACCTGGAATAGGACAAGCTCAAGTGCATATGCCGGAACACACGGCTAATTGCTTGACTTCAGATTTTCTTCAGGGCGAAAATTAGCCAAACGATAAGGATTCGTTTGGCTAACTTTGCCCTACCACATTGGTGAGATTGCATAACGACATTTTCCTTCAAAATTCAGTCTTCAAAGGACTGAAATCCATGACCTACGAAGAGTTACGTGTCAAGTAGGCATTCAGCGATCAGTGGGTCGATGAGTGTCAGCGTCCATTCTGTTGTAGTGCTTTCAGTCCTAGGAACATACGCCCGAGGGTCCAACAATAGAGCAATAAACGCCGTGAGAGCCACAAATGTATCGGTGGCAGATAAATCAGTAGCACAGCCTCGGGCGTTAGTATGCCAGCTTCTATTGCTGTGAACATAGCTAGCTGTAGCTCTGGACGAGGTAGAGCTGAAACGGACAGGACGACTACGCTTTAACGTCCATTCAAATGATCCCATAGTAGTTACAGCCCGGTGTACGAGGATAATGCTGGATGACAAGATCCTGAAGATGGCCGATGTCATCTCAAAGACGCTTGATTCTGGACCAGCATTGGAAAACTGGGCAGTACCGGAAATCAATTGGGTAAATGGGGTTCCTGGATGCGGCAAAACAACATGGCTGGTTGGGAACTTCGACGTAGACAATGATGTAATAGTCACCACTACAACTGAGGCAGCTAAAGATCTAAGAGAGAAGCTCGCACACCGCATTGGAGACGCTGTAAAAACTAAGGTGCGGACTATGGCCTCAATTTTAGTAAATGGGTTTAAGGAGCCGGACAAATGCAACCGTTTAATGGTTGATGAGGCTCTTATGAACCACTTTGGGGCCATAGTCATGGCGACTCGACTGTCAGGTGCTAATAAAGTTGTCCTCGTCGGAGATCTCAACCAATTGCCTTATATCGACAGAGAAAACCTGTTCGAGCTAAGGTACAATCGCCCAAGCCTGGTTGCAACCATCAGCCAGGAGTTGTTGTGCACGCATCGGAATCCAATGGATGTAGCGTACGCCCTTAGTGAGATATACTCCGGTATATACTCCTCAAGACCTCAGGTGCGCTCCCTGAAGCTAAATATGTATAAGGATGCCCAAATACCCATCTCTCTTCCAAACACCCTGTTTCTGGTTAACACCCAGGAAGAAAAGGAATCCCTGACCAGCAAGGGATATGGAAGTGGTGAAGGGTCACGCATTCTAACTATACACGAAGCTCAGGGACTTACTTACGAGTCGGTTATCGTCCTTCAAACAAGATCGAAAAAGTTACAGCTTCACGATAGCGTTCCACACGCAGTAGTAGCAGTATCACGACACACTGTCAGCTGTGTTTACTACACCGATGACAGTGATGACGCGATAGGCAGATTTGTGAAGCGGGCTATGATTGCGACACCACAGATGATCGTGGACTACAACCTCCGAAAAGCCATACAACACCGTAATGAAGAAGTGGTTCAAGCGCTTATGAGGTTAGGAAATGCGGGATCCACGGCCGATAATCCCCAGTCACCGATCACCCTGCAATCCCCTAGTATATAGGTACCTATGTATATAAAACTATGTTCATCTATGTAAGCAACTGGAGTTGTCATGCTCACGAAAAGGATTCTGCTCGCGGCGGCATCGTGTGGCGGGTCGCCCTCTTCCCTCGGTAATGGTTGAGGAGAGCGATGGCTGGCACATGGGTCATACTCGTGAACGGGTGCCGCTTGTGGTGTCTGGTCAACTCCAATTGTAATCCTTCTGTTGTCTTGTAATTTAGTTCTACTTTAATTTAGTTTAAGACCATAGTTCCCGTCTTGATGTTTTTTTCTTTCTTTATATCGTTAATTTCTATTAATATATGACCTAATCTTATAAGAGTATGGACCACGTGTCCATAGAGTGTAATGTAACAAAATTAAAAAAAAAAAAAAAAAAAACATAGCTAGCGTAAGCTAGTACTATTATCTATTCTGTGGCGTAAGTCATATTATTAGTAAATAAATATACTTATATCAGAATTGTACTTACTAACTGATATACCTACCTATACTATTATAGTTTGGTAGTTATAGGCACAGAGCATATAATAAGTACAGTTCGTAAGTATAGGTTTTTAATCTGTGCAAACTACATAATTTAAATAGTTTTTTTTTTGCGTAGTACCAACACCATATTTTTAATACTTACTAGAAGTGTCATCTTCAAAAGCCGCACCACAAGTAAGGCAGAAGAAAACCAGAAGAGCAGCATCGCAGGCACTTAAATATTATTATAATATACTAGGTCGCCGATCATAGTTAAGTAGTTTTAGATGAGGAGCAGATTTTGACATAGCTTTCAGATGCCTACTGGCCCTAATGGTTTTTCAATCACTTTGTAATGCTGAAATTTAGCACAAGTCTTTGGTTTTGAGTCAAATACAATCCGTTGGTACTATTATAATCCATACTATCCTATTACAAATGCAAGTGTTGGTTGGTGTCTTGGTATGTTGGATCAACGTGATTTTTTGATAGGTATAGTTTATTTACCGAAACTAACATAACAGGATATTTTAGTTTATTTTGTTGAATTTGTTTGTTTAGTTTGTTATGAATAAAAAGAATCTCTTTTTTATTATTTGTGTAAGGACCACTTGCACCAAAAGCAAGATTAACTACTCCGGATTAAGATAAAGGCAGGCGAATTAAAATTAAAAAGTAACCTAATAACGCAAGCCAAAATGATAATGTATTCCCATGTTAGCAACTAATTCGAGTTAAATAAGATAAGTCGGGCTGGCATAAGTAATAATAGGTGGGGTGCTATGCCGGGGAACCTCCACGTGGTGCACCCTGGGTACCCGTCAGCAACATCTCCTGGTCGACCTTTCGGTCCCGGAGGGGTTGCTGACGGGTAGCTGATGCCCCGGCGAGGTGGGCCCCTCCGCGTGTCCCTCTGATTGGGTCAGCAGAGGGCACAGCGGATGGGGCAGAGGGGTTGAGCGGGACCTGAAGGCCGCAGGGAGGGACAAGCGTGCCGGTGACGCTACACAGGACGTGACGAGATAGGGGCGCGCTGTCTTCCAGCGTGGGACCAGGGGGTTACCTTATTGGGTAGTGACCCCCCTGCTCCCGCTGGCAGCGCGCGACCGGACGGAACATTGGAGGAGAACAGCCCCTCTTATTGGGGGGGCTGTACGAGGAGGGGCGCGCTGGCCACCAGCGTGGGACCAGGGGGTTACCTTATTGGGTAAGAGAGCTCCCCCTGCTCCCGCTGGCAGCGCGCCAACAACATCGGACGTGACACAGTAGGAGAAGGGCCCCCACCCTGGTTGGCCATACCAGGTGTGGGGGCAATATCGGATTGGACTCAGAGGGAGGGTCAGGTACCCCCCTCTGCACCAGATTAAGACGAGGTGGAGCGCGCGGCCGTGTTTTGCGACCGCGCGCCATTGTGATGGCCCCCGCCCTAAGCGGCGCTTGCAGCACGAGCGCCGTGGCGGGCGAGGGACACGACGGTGCTCTATGAGCACGGAGACGGGGGCGCGGTCTAACCCCTCCGTCTCCACCGGGAGGACCTGGGGCGTCGGATGCGGGGGCATTCGGCGTCCCTCACCTGCGTATAGGTAGGGTCCTCCCGAGGCGGGGGCGGTACGTCTAGCGTGGACGCACCGCCCGAGCTGAGCGGGGGAGCTAGGCTCCTCGCGAGGTGGGTCCGCCCCAGGGGGGCGGACGACGGCTGACGGGGTTCCGCGTGTAGTGCGAAAGTGGCACCGCAACCCCGTCCAGAAGCTGAGCCGTATAACGCCCCGGTGGTTTTTTGGTGGGTAGTCCGCTGCGCAGTGGGCGAGCGGGAAGCCCACACTCTCTCTGTGACCTCCCCCGAGGCACGGAGGGGTAAGCTCATAAAGGAGTTTTTCCACCGGGAACCAAAAAAAAAAAAAAAAAAAAAAGTAATAATAGGTAGTAGTAGATTAATATAAAAATAGCAACAAAAACACTATGGAAAATCCTATTGTAGGACGCGGCACGTAACTCTCTAAAGATATATCTTAAAAAGTAATAAAATTTGGGTACAATTATCTTAAAATACGCTAAGATAATGTAGTAGCCGAAATTCTTTCACGAACGATTTCGTAACTTTAATCTTAAGGGCATCTACAGGTGGAAGGGAAAATGTAACTGCGTACAAAATTAAGAACATTTTTATGAAAAAAAACGCGGCGATTTTATCTATACGAAGGCTTTCCTCTCTTTGCGTAAAAAAAAACTAAACAGTGTACTTATTAAATTGTATTAAAATTGAAAGCTAATTCATAACAATACTTAGTTAAAAAATAAGAGATACAAGAGTTACCAGAGTTGTCAAAATAACGTTTCCCCATTCATGATTTTGCCAATAATCTAATATTTATGTGATCAAAACAAGTTTTATCCAAATTTACTCGATCAAAAAAAATGACAAAGTTACGTTTAAATATAAGTTTGCAATGAAACATATCTGTTATTTAAGACTGTATATTGATAAAACTAACAAGACTTACCTATTATATATGTAATGCCAAAAAATTTGGTTGTGGTAGGTACATTTTCGTTTAGGCATCTAATTTTGAAGTATTTACGCTTTTTTGGATGTTTAGATTAAAGCCATGGATAGATTGGAATTTAGTCACGCCATAACAAAACATTACCTGTATGTCTAAACTGCATCTAAATGTTCCCTCCACACATTAAGGGGCAGAATCCGGCGCGGCGCTATCTCCCTCGCGCATTTCAACATTTTTGAAGATAAACAATCACTTAATATAATTATGAAAAATGGCATTCGGTGAAATTGCTGACAAGGAAATTACAAAGGTTACACAAAAATTTCATTTTGTTCCATTCAGGTTTTCAAACCTAAAAATGGGATTTTATGTTTTGCCCATTTTCATGTATGAAAACTTGATCGGATCAAAATGATACTTTTGCCGTACCTTTGTAATGTTAATGCCAGCCATTTCACCGAGTGCGATTTTTCATAATTATATTAAGTGATTATTTATCTTCAAAGATGCGCGAGCGAGATAGCTGCGCGCCGGATTCTGCCCCTTAAGTAGCTATTGAGTTCAGGCGTAAACACTACTTCACGCTCGCGCTGTACACTGGCCCAAAAGATAGCTAGTACTGTTTCCTTTTCTTTGGTTTTGGTTGGCATTCATTGTTGTCCTTTTTGCTTTTATACTTTTTCCTCTTCTTGTTCGGTGGCTGACTAGCGTCGTTAGCTGATGGTTGACTGACGTTTTTGGTCCACGGTTGACTTTCGTTCTTGTGCCTCGATTGACATTCGTTCTTGTTTGACGTTTGACTAAGATTCTTGTATCTTTCTCCACTATGATTCCAGTCTGAATCAACAGAGAAAATAAAATTCAAGTTCAGTCAGTCTTTGATTAAAAAATACTAGTCAATGTACGAGAAACTTTTGCACACGCTTAATTATATTAATGCTCGAAACAGAATCGGTTAATAATAGTCCTATGGTGAATAAGACAGACGGATCTGATGCACTAACTTAAGATGACATAATATATGGACATGTATTTCCGTATTGCTATTTAAAGACAATAAACAAAAAACTGACAGAAATAGACTGTGGGTCACAAGCACCAATCTAAGGGTACACAGGCGCATCTACGCACGGACGATAGGATCAACCACGTACCAGCCGCGTCCATACGTGAGCCACTAGTTTTACTATAATAAGATTTGTTCTCATGAATATGAATCTAAATAAACATAGACAAAATTGCCGCTGACTTGATGCAGCCAAATTGCGTCACCTTAAAGCAGAATGATAAACATCACTACACCACAAAACAGAGAGTACAGAATTGACACTTCATACATTGCACGCAAAACGTTAGCCTATGACACTCGCATCAAGGAAACCTCAAATTTTCTCAAACGAAACCTTATGCACATGAATAATGCAACTCTACATTGCCACTGGCAGTAATATCTCTCACGCTATAAGAGAAAAGTTGCCAATAACAAAAGAAATGCCGGTCGAGTGCTGCGTGCAAGTTGATAGTAGACTTCTTTGGCGTAATTTATATGAAGAAATGACTTCAAAACGAGCTTACTACAATTGCGTATCAGGGTGCCTAAATTCTACAATATATAATTGTGAATTGACGTTTCTTTGAAAACTATGAAATATATCGTAGGAAAAAATGTTTTGTTAATATTTGAGTGAATAGGTATTTTAATGCGTAATAGCTACATTAGAAATATAAATTTGTATTCATATTAACACATTTAGTCCATAATCTACAATAAAAAAAATATTTATGAATTTAAAAGAAAATAATTATACACTTGCAGCTCGACCATGAGCAAATTATGTTTCATGCAAACTTAAGACCAGAATCTAAAGTAACTAGCCTAGTGAGTTGCAAAGATATAACTTATAAAAAAATATATAAGTTTGTACATAATCAAACATAATCGTAATGAATGAAAGTTCGTACGTTTTTGTACAATCACGCCGAAACTACTGAACGGTTTTGGTTAAATTTAATATACAGAACGTACTATTCCCGAGAAAAAACGGGAAAGTGGAAACGTGAGACGCTTTAAAAATAAAAATGCTTTCTGTTTCCAAAATATCTTTATTTTGTATAAATAATTTTACCTAAAAATACAACATGACTTTTATGTCAATGTCAGTTTATTTATGTAATTTTTAAAATGGAAATTAAACTTCTATTTCATTTGAATATTAATATGACAACCTATTACCTAAGTTTCAAATTGCAACTCAATATACACGATAATTTACTAATACAAAAATCTATAACTTCCAGTAATCATTATATCTAATAGAATTTAAAGGAAAACTTACGGATGCTATTATTATTGACGATAAAAGACGGGAACCATCATCATATATTAATGGAACAGTTAGTAATAAATAACCTAATAAAATAAATTTATTAATACTTTGCATATGCATTAGTTTATGTACAAAAATAAAACTGCTATTACCTTACCCAGCAGATGAAATAAATTACAAATAAACAAATATTTCATTCTTTTTTCATTAAGAGATTCTATGAACTCGCACAAAAAATTAACTCGTCATATGGCCGGAGCATAAACCTACCCGACGCAATATAAGCGGTTGTCTTTTTATAGAAAGTAAAGAATGACATCGTCGAAAATGATACATGGTGGACGGTGGTATATAAACATACATAAATAATAAACTTACAGCCTTACTAATAAACTCTGTATAATATAGTTGAATAGTTACTCAATGTTTTGTTTCTTTCGATTCAGTTTAAAATTGTCCAAGAACAAAAAAGAACCAAGAACACCCTAACGGTCTTACCACAAATAAAATCAAAAAACACCCTAAACCTGTGCTAAACAGCGTTTAACTCCTAAATATGCTTTAGTCGCGTGTAAACACGCAAGTCACAACAAATCTTGATCTAGGCAGTGTCTAACCGTTGTCTAACTCCATTCTGTAGTGACATTTCTAAACATTTTAGAGGTGTATCTTAGACATTGTTTAGCTAAACAGGCGTCTAAGTGGTGTTTTGTGGTAACACGATAAGTCTTACTAATAAACAGTGTATAAATAATAAACATTGTGTACCTATTCAACCGTTAAATAGTGTTTATTAGTAAGGATGTTAAAATTTAAGACTTAGATGTAAACCAAATATTTTGTAGAGTGACCCAGATATGACCCAAAAGAGTAAAAAACACGCTGTATTATGTTACTGTCTGCACGAATAGACTATATATCTAGGCTAATCCTAATTTGGTACGCCTATTATTCATGCATCTTGGGAGAAAGAATTGATATATCGAATAGATGGTTAAAATTCATCTATTAACCTCAAAAAAGTTAAAGAGCCACAGAAGATAAATCTGTCAACGTCAACTATTACTGACATGAGGACTGTCAAATGTCAGCGTTGGTCTAATAGGGTATCGGGAGGTAAGCTACAGTATACTCCATACTTATATTATACATATAATTATACATCTCAAAAATTTCGCTGCTAACAGGATACAAACCAGCACCTTCTGGGTTATCCAGACCAGCAGCGCAAGTAACGATCTTTTCGATAAATAAAATTGACAGCTCGAATTGGTAAAAATTTAAATTAGAGATAGGCAGTTCTTGATTTTTTTCGAAAATGAAACGGAGCCTAATCTACTTTCTTCAATATGAAGTGAATATTCGCATCTCACATGTAGAAAACTGGTTCACGGAACACAAACTATTTTAACATAAATGTATAAATGGTTTTACTGTCGTTCGCCACGGTTTTCACACGAAAATCACATCGCGAAATTAGTTATTCGGTCAATGCAATTAAAAATTGAACTCCATTTTGTAGGAAATGCAATCGATAACAGATTACAAGTAAAACTAGTCGTCGCAAAACTAGTTTCGGAAATTAGTTTTCGTGCTCGGGAAAGAGGTTGTTTCGTTTTCGAAAAAAATCAACAACGACCTGCCTATTTCTAATTTTAACTTATCGAACTGTCAATTTATCGATCGCTATGGATCGCAAAGTTCCGTACTTGCGCCGCAGATGCTTTAAAACAACGGTAGCGAACGATGTTAACCCCGACATTCTTGAGATGACGACTTCTTTCGGCTTACACACTGTGGCTCCATCTAGCAGACAACGTTTTGCAACTTTGCAAAATATATTAACTTCATACACTTGACAGTTTTTGTTTATGCGATCTTCACCCTCAAACAGCCATCAATTAATGCAAACTTGACGTCGGAGGTTAACTTCAGTCCGAGATAGTCAGGTTGTCTATGGCAGGGTATAGGGCGTCACCGCTCACCGACGGCTCAGCCACCGAATCTATACAAAGAAATAAAATCGAAGTGTCTCTTTGTAATATCAAAATAACAGCTTTTTACTAAATGCATATGAAAGTATTTACGGTACTAATAACGAAAAATCTTTGTCTGTCTGTTTGTTCCGGGTAATCTCCGAAACGGCTAGACCGATTTTGACGGAACGTTCACAAATGTTATAAGGAATAACTTAGGGCCGATTTTTCAATTGCACTTTAACGAACTGATTGCTATCCAATCAATTAATTTTCGTGTTTTTAGTGTGTTTTTCGGGTATTTCATTTCAAAATTAATGGACCGTTAGCTAACTAAGGTTTATTTCTTTAGAATACCATAAAATTTATTTACGTCTGTCATCACCACAGACTTAGATGATTCAGGGAATTATCTAGCAGGTCGCTATCTGACTATAGAACAATCGGCCCTTAGACAATGTGAGCGAAGTGGCGGGGCACAGCTAGTATTATTTACTGGGATGAATATATTAATTTTAGGGCATTATTGGCTCTTTATAGGTTTTTAAACTGCCACATTCACACTACGAACAAAGTCAGAATTCCCGTTAATTGTGACTGCTCGATGCTCGTAGTTTTGTTCGTTTGGTAGGCTTTTATTAATAATCACGTGTATATTGATTGCAGTCGGATTGTCCTGCTCTCGCTCTCGACCCAGCGTGGCTTCTCCAGCTGTCGCCATCGTTTCTGTTTGAGCTTCCAGCGTTATAACCGCTCCCTTCACCCCTGTTTCTCCAAGACAGCACGCCACTGCTACTGCTATTACTTCTATCATTACCGTAGAAGTTACCACTATTTCTTGGATAATAATTACCAGGATTTTGTCTGTTCCTATCAGTTGAAAATCTACGTTCATTGCTATCAGGTCCTGCTGACATGCAATTTTGTTGTATATTCGTCGGTTTGATAGTAGTCCCCTTACCGAATTCTGGTGGAGGTACCGTGTTCCCTAACAGATCGGCTATGTAATTCTTTCTTTCGATTTGGTACCCGCGTGCCTTTTCAAATCCTGCAACAAGTAAGCCAGATTAGTATAGTTATATAGTTTTGTAAAGTGCCAGCTTATATCGACCCGTAAATAAGGCGGTACAAGCTAGCCATAACGATTTTACGAGGCCCAATAAAACGACCATGAAATGGAACTGAATTTTGAAGTAATGACAGTTCTGTTGTAGATTTGTAATATCGGCGAAGCGTCGATGAGTCGAAGGTTTGAGTCCTACTATGAGCTTGAGCTTCCTGTGAAGGAAAAACATACGTATATAGATCCTTTTCGGCCCCACATCACTGCAGATGTTCTTTAAAAGGACATGGACAAAAGTGGTCCTTGGAAACCGACAGATACAACATATATATCAGTCGAAAGCACGTTTATAAAGAGTTCTTAAAATAAATATTTAAATTTTTTACGCACCACCATTTTTGAATAAAACAGGGTTTAAATAAATGGTATTAATGGATGCATTGCCTAAGGCCAAAACCTTGCGACGACAAAAAAAAAATACCACAGCCAATCAGAAGCCAGATCGTTGGCCTGACGTCATGTCCGTATGATACGTAGTATCCTTTTGTACTCCTAGTAGTAGTCTATGAATAAAAGTTGTTTATGGTAATCACAGCAGAATAAGGATGTGCCTACATGTTACAATTGTTTTCTTCTTATGAAGTAGAATCGATTGAGTACGATATCGATAAGCTTTTTATATCCGATATCAATTCAAGATTATGGTGCAAATCAAAACGTATAGTAAAATTATTTGAAAAGGATAAAAGGTGGTATCCAAAAACCATAATCAAGACCATGTCGTATAATATATGTATCATCATCTATTGGGCTATTGACTATCGAGTATCGATTATCACTGACTGTCAATCGATTAATGATATAAAATAAAGAGGTATATTTTATCAACTTATAGTAAATAAGGTCTTAATAAAATCTAAAATCTCTTTAACTTGTCCACATAGACTCTTGTTCAAACGAAACATCATGCAATTAAATTTTTTTAGTACCTATTACTGGGAGTTGCAGTGAGAGTTTACCCAAAAATGCTATCTTGAGGGTAATGTGAACTAAGGCTTTTGCTTGGTGGTAAGCAAAACGCCGACCCATAAAAATTGCAGTGCCACTCAGAACTTTAAAACACAAAGGCCTGCGCGGCACGGCACGGCAGTGTGCTCGTTACCCAGAGACATTACGTATTAAGTCTCAATAGCCTAGTAATTTCACTGGCTACCTTGCGTATCAAACAGAAACACAGTAATGCTTGCACATTACTGCTTGGCAGCAGACTTCACTAGCAAAGCGGTGGTACCAAACTAGTGAACATTGTTAAATAAAATAATTAAACAAGTTTGTCTCTTTCGATTCGTCTAAAATTGTCACTGAACAAAACAATAGTTTAACTAAACCACCGTTTGACATTGTGTGATTATATATTGTTTCTTAATAAGTGCCATTTGAGAAACGATTAAATTAGCTCAATATAATAATTGATTCTCTATATCAGATCCATCCGGATAATCGATTTTTTTATAATCAATATATCCCTACGGTAACTGACAATGGGGCTGCCAAGCTTCAATTAGTGATGCCAGAACCATTTTCCTAATTATTACTATGGATTTTTTAAATTAATATAATTAATAAATGGCGGTATCAAAAAATCATTCTTTATGATAAATATTATCTACAATTACTATACTACACATTAGTTTAAGTTTTATTAATGTCGGTTTCCAAGGACCACCTCCCATACAAAACCATGCCATGTCCTTTCGGATCGTGTCATTTTTTGTATCGTTGTTAACTGTTTATTTTGTCATTTTCTCCTTATGTTCTATTTATTTTGTTGTGAGAATGCCGAATAAATGTTTTTTCTTTCTTTCTTCTTTCTTACTATAGGACTACAATGTTTAAGAGATTATCCACCCTTTTTTGTTTGTAGAAGATAAGTTTCGTGTATTTAGATATTTTAGATGTAGCATTAAAAACGGTAGCCAATTAAAAAATCGTGTTGTCCCCGTTGAAAACAATAAAATTAATAAGATCTCTAATATTTATTTTCTTACTATTAGCTTACTTTAATCGCCTATGCTATGAAAATAAAATAAATTACTTACTTTTAATAGCCACATCAGCCGGTATATTCATTCGATCTCTCATGTACCGGCATACCAAGTACCCAGTGCGGTTCAAACCGTGCGTGCAGTGAACGCCCACCAGTGCTTCTGTAACAAAAGAAAAACGCATTTTAACAAACTGTTTATTGATTTTTTTCTACAAACGGAACTGCGTGCAACACATTCAGTCCGTCGATACAAAATTCGGATCCCATCCCTGGTCAATGTCTTAAAAGTATTTAATGTGAAGCATTGCAATCGTTCAAAACAATGATTGCTCAGTGGTAGTAACGTCGGCCGCCGATCTGTAGGTCGATGGCTCGAATCCTACAACGACTTAGGCTTAACCCAAAATATACAGATAAGCTCTAAGCCTTTACTTGGAACTTAGGAAAAACAAGGTCCAACAACACATAGACAAATTAAACAAAACACTTTTTTAATTGTACAAATATAAAATGTGTATACGTAAACGGTATCAATTTTTAAGGAGGTGAATAGAGAGGTGAAATACGACACGAATAAATAGTAAAAAAAATGTACCTCTGGTATCATCAAAATATCCTTAATTATTACAAAGCAGAGTCACCGTGTCTGCCGCAGGCTTGACGCGCGGGCGCGACCTACGCGGGCGGCATAGACAGCTGGATCGCGTATCATTGAACGACTACCCTTAAGGTGCCCATATTCTCTCGTAATTACCTTGCAAATTCTAATGACATTTTAGTAGATATTTTTTATTGTGATTTATAATTACTTCCTATATTTCTTAAGAACCCAATAGGACATTGTGTTCAAATACTAAGCCCCTTTACATATACATCCCGTATTTGTTTTACGGGTTGCATACAGTCCGCATATCCTCTTTATGTTTAATTTCATAAGCAAAAGAAGTTATCTTGATCATTTCTTGGAGATATTGCTGTTTTCAAAGGTGACCCTTTACTTTTGCGGGCGAGTTTATATTTTTCTATTGGACACACATACTTACATATATTTTTTTTGAATATTTATTTTATACTCTGCAAGTTCCAGAGCTCGCACCCTTTTTTTGCTAGTTAAATTATTTCTTGCAATTTCTTATACTTACATACTTTAAACCTATTGAAAAAAATTATAATACAAACCTTTTTGAGGTGACTCATTTACTTAGAAATGCCCAACTTTCAATCTAAAATATTACAGCAAAAAAAAAGCTTTTTGAACGAATGATTACGATTTTTAACAACGAAAACTATCTTCATACTAAAGTAACTTTAGATAAAGTCAATTTTTCAAAACAACTTATCGAATTTATATCGAAATTTACCTGACAAATCATAAACCTTCAGTTAAACCTAGCTTACACCGACAACCTCTTAAAACAGAAGTGACTCATTCAAAACCAAATCCAATTTAAAGATTAAACGTCTAAAGTTCCTGATCGATAACCACTAAAAGTAAAACGGTCCACAAAAAAAACTTCATGTTTGTGTCTTCGGAATCGCACCGCAAACATCGACGGCAGGTCATTGACATCGCACCCCTTCGCATTGGGGGTAAAGGGAGGTGCAACGGGGTAGCTCGAGGGGAGGGGGAGGGCATAGGAAGTCGTGGCCGCGGTTTGACACTTCCTCCGGAAGACCTTTGAAGTGGCAAGGAAGATGCGCGCCGTTGTATTGCATAGCATTTGTCTTTAAACGTTTTACAGACAAAAATGCCTACTGCTTATAGCTTGTGCTTGTTATTTATTTTAGTATTCTAAAGAAAAGACGCTACTTTAAAAAAGTTAACGTTGTTAAATTAAACTTATGCTTGGTAACATAATGGCGGTAGAGTAATCAATATAAGTTAAGTACTTTAAGTTGAATTTTGTAGTGCTCTTCTGTAGTTAGCTAACACTTTCAAACTCGACCAGTGGTAGGACTAATTCTTTGCAAGTGTCCGCCTGGGTGCGTGCCACCGCTTTGCTCGTGAAGTCTGCCGCCAAGCAGTAATGTGCAAGCATTACTGTGTTCCTGTTTGATGAGCAAAGTAGTCAGTGACATTTCTGGGCTTTTGAGACTTGATACCTGGATGTTTCAGAGTAACGAGTCAAAGTCAAAATCATTTATTGCGAGCGCAATGCGTGCCGCGCAAGCGTTTGTGTTTCAAAGTTCTGGGCGGAACTGGAATTGTTATGCGGCAAACGACCCGCTCCTCTCAATATCTAGAAGTGTAAACAAATTCTGTCGGTAACCAAATATCGGTTTTTACCACGTTTAACCAACAGTTTTAACCAGATAGAGCACATACGCTAACTTATAGAGAACAGAAAATAACTCCCACAAAATGGTAAACGATACGTGGGTACAAAAACTAGTTGGCCTACAAACTTCACAACGAAGATAGTACTCGATGACGATTTTGAAATGTTAAAGTTACAAGACGTATTTATTAAACAAATTGTTTGTACAAATTTCATAGAACCATCTTTCAAAACGCAGACTGCAGACGCCATTTCTACAGTCACAATTCGCAACTAAGATATCAACGGCTCAATTGACATTTGCCTGTCCGCCCACTCCGGTACTGGCATCAAAAAAAGCATTGCGTGTACTCAAACATTTCTTAGCACGAGACAAAAACAAAACAAAAAGTCAATTGGAGATGCAAAATTCCCACGGTGCGGTCTCGGCCAGGAGTAATGCCACACGCAATATTTTTATGTAACTAGTACCGGAGCTCGTGAGGATAATGGAAAATGTACCTACGTACGCTTTCAAAGTGATAAGTTGCAGGTTGCGAGTTCAAACGTCCATGCAAGTCTAAATTACAATTATTTCACCAAAACTCACTTACTTTATTTATTTATTTATTTATAATAATATGAACGCAATTGCAATTATACATATTACCGAACTAACAAAAACATATTAAAAGAAAAATTCATCATGTCATTACCAAATAATTTTAAGTCTAGGTTACAGTAGCTATGTCAAATTTTAAGATTAATATTTGATTTATGGTCATAGGACTCACAAAACGTCAATAATAAGTTTAAAACAGTAGGCCACTTATCACAAAAAATGTCACAATCTGGATAGGTACTAAGGAATGCGTTGAGATCACACATGACGCGGCATAATGGCGTATATTTCCTGTGCCCAGTACGGCTAGAGCCTACGTGGAACAACTTGTGTCTATGATCAGGTCTATGGCGTGTATATTTATCAGGCACGAATAAAGCACATATACGATTGTGTAGGGCAGGAGAATCTATGGAACCTCTCAATAGCCCACAGCCGGTCTTAAGCTGGTCAAGCAACCTCCTAGTTTTCAACGAATTGAAACCTAATTGGCCGAGAAGAAAATCTGTAGGGTACAGAAAAGGATAATACCCATAAATTTTCTTGTAAAGATTTCTCAAGAAGGCTTTTTGGACCTTCTCAAGGGACAAGATGTAAGTGTCGCAATGCGGGTTCCAGACGCAGGCGCTCGACTCGAGTTTACTCCTGACCAGGGTAGTAAACAGCAGTCGCAGGACCTGGGGATCACGGAAGTCCTTCGCATTGCGCAGCACAAAGCCGAGACGCCGGTAGGATTCCTTCGCAGTAATTTCGACGTGATCATTGAACGTGAGACCCTGGTCAAAAGTCACACCGAGATCTTTAATAGTGGACACTCGCTTGATGGCGTCATTATTAATAAAGTACGTGTGCAGAATGGGATCACGCTTACGCCCAAAAGACATAACGTAGCACTTTTCAGGATTGAATTTTTATACTCGCGATTGGCTAGCGTTAAGACCTAATCTCAAGGAATGATTTGGTCGAAGATGACGAAGACGCTTCGAGATTAGGACTGGCTTTCAAATGAAGTTGCCTGAACACAGCGATAGGTTCTTTGCGGCAAGTTTTACCAGAAGGGATAAGCCAACAAGGCGAGCACTAGAAACTTTTTTACCGCTATGGTTGCATTGCGACGTTATCCTTTAATGAAAGCTCATCGTTGGGCTCCAACATTCGATATGCGGAATGGCAAGTGACCGCAATATTGCCGTTACAAAAAATATTATTATGGCCCTGTGAGAAGCCAATCTTTAGATTAATCCCGTTTGTAGTGAAAGTTGGTTGAAAATGGCGATGCGTTTGCGTTCAGTTGTTTATTTATTTTTTCGAAGGTTCTGAACCGTTTTCATAAAATACTAGCTTCTGTCTTTCTGTTTTGTTCGGTTTCAGTCGCGTTCCCAAAGGAACCGTGCATTTTCCGGTATAAAAAGCAGCTTATGTTACTCTCCGGTCCATAAACTACATAATATGCCAAATATCACGCCGATCCGTTGCTCCGTTGCTGCGTAAAACAAGGACAAACCAACAAACGTACAAACAAACTGTCGCAATAGTACGGATTATTGAAAGTTTTTTTATTTAAATACTTTGCTGCTCACATTTTTTGCTTATAATGGAAACGGATATTTATGCGACGAAATACAGGAGTCGTTTTGCCCTTATAATTATTTACTATGTTTTGATGATATCATTGACAATATTGCTAAAAGCATAGCTATCACAGCCCGACCTCTTAAAAGTGCATGCGTGTGTACCAAAGGTTGCACGTATGAAGCTTACAGTCTGCATTTTACTGCCGTAATGCATTTGTAGCATTACACATGCAAATTCATGCCAACTCGGGTCGGGACAGAGAAAAACAATACCATTTACGGCAATCCATCAGAAGGCTTTCGTCGGCAACTTCATTAACCGTACCTACTCGAGTTTCAATTACAGGAACAAGCATCGCGATTAGCATTGCAATTACTGCACAAGTCAGAGATAGCGACAGGTTTAACGATTCAATCTATCGATGCGAATGCAGATTTTACTAACTTTTTTTGCGTCTCTTGATATGGAAATAGGTCTCTCGGGTTGAGCAATGAGTATTGCACGGAACAGATAGAATACACGCTTTTTTGTTCATACCAAAGAAAAAAAACTCAAAAACTTGCTACAATGGGCATACAATGGGCAGCCTTATCGCTAAAAGCGATCTCTACCAGGCAACCTTTGGATGAATGGATTTGTTGAAAACGTAGATGACGGGATTGTACTACTAGTAACAACATAAATACATTCTAAAAATATCTACATATTATATTATATCCTAAAAAATACATATACGCCTACATAACATAATTAAACATAAAATATACTATCTATTAGCTAGTTATGTAAGTAGTATTGCAATTTCAAAGCACTTCATCTCGTATATTATAAATATTGCTTGGCCGTTCTTTTTTTTAATGATTACATTTATACGCACTATAATAAATTCGAAACTCCTTGTTCTTGTCCTTTGTCCTTCTTTCACGGAGCAACGGATCGACGTATTTTTTGGCATAGATATTGTTTATATACCGGAGAGTAATATATGCCCTTTTTTATCCCGAAAAATGCACGGTTCCTGTGGGAACGCTAGTGAAACCGCGAGCAGAAGCTAGTATTCTCGAAACTAGGATATAACTTGATAATTAGGATCTAAGTGGACTATGAAAAAGATGCCACATAAGTCCTGGAACAATAGCTGCGGAAACAAATAGTTCCGCAGCAGCTATAATTTGCTGCTGCGGAAATCAAACCCACAATATTAACGTGCCACAAAAGATTATAATATAGGCCATTGAACTACCAACTACACCTTCAATCTTTACTATTACTATTAGGCGTTGCGTTTACAGTAGAGGGCGCTAATTTAAATATAAGTCATAAGTCACATTATCATCTTGATCAGCCGGAAGACGTCCACTGCTGAACATAGGCCTCCCCACAGAACGTCACTTGGATCGACTACTCGCCTCTTGCATCTAACGGTTCCCCGCGGTTTTGAACAGTTGCAATTTCGTTTAAATTCAGTATAAAATTGCTAGCAAATTTCAGTAGTTAATTAATTCATATAAGCTACCAACAACACCAGTGCCTCCGCAAACCTGATATAGAACCGGCATCAGCTGACGGTTGAAATGTCAATCAAGCGACTATTATACACTCGGATCCCGATTCACATGCAAATCCCCATGCGACAGTACAATAGGCCAATCGCCCAATACGTGTTACCACTTGTAAGCTTACTTAGCATAGAAAGCGGGACTGCATCTAACATGTAATAAAAACCTACAGAAAATAAACATTACGCTGGAACCGCACCGACTGGCCCAAACAAACAGACAAAAGGTATCAATAGAGGGCGTTACGTAATTATAATAGTGATGTACAATATATCGATATTACGTAAGTTTAGGGCCCGCCGCGAACAAAACAAAACAGAATGAGCGCCAAACTCAACAATAGCTTAAAATAATATTTGACAATATTTAGCGACGCTTACAAATGCTAAAACGTTTGTGTGTACCAAACTCGTTTGATACCTTTTAATGTGTGTTTTCCATAACAATTGTTTGCTAGCGTGAAATTTCTTTGACGTCAATAGCCACAGCTACACTGACGTTTCAATTATATTTTATAAGTTAGAAAAATATTGTAAGTCTGAACATTTCCATTGGCATGTAAATGTTAATATTCGTATAGAATGACTGGGAATATTTCGATCAATCTCATGTAAAAATCTGTTATTCTTTTTGTGCTGTTCATTTCACTGGATTTCTGTTCATTGGTAGCTAGCTCTATGTTAGCTATGCATTACAGGTACCTCGGTTGTATCCGAGACGAGGCATTCGCAGATTGATTGGTGGCGTACTCGATACTCTGTACTCGTAAAACCGAGTCAACATCTATTAATTCCAGTACTAAATCTTACAAGTGTCACTGGTTTATAAGATATTAAAAATAACACAGTGCTTTGAAATAGGTAAATACAAGTAAACTTGACCGATGCGGCTGGCATTAGAACTACGTGGTTATTTAGCTTATAATTAAATTTAAGCTCAATGTAAAGGTGAATTTTGATGAAGTGCAAGAAGTATGCCTCATGCAAATTCAATATTGCAGAAAATTCAACATATCGGCAATGTAATATTTTGACGTTTCAACTTTTTGAGGATACAACATTTTGCGGATTCAACTTTCTGTGCCCGACCGCTGACGTATAACAGTGAAATAACTGTTCCTCCTTTCTGCTTATTACAAAGCAGACCTGCCATTATGATATAGGAAGTAGTACGAAGCTCAATGTTAAATATGTGTTGGAACTTATTTTGTCTTTTTCAATAATAATTTTTTCACTAACATTATCGCTCAGTTCCCTTACAACTTGAACACACAATTTTGATTGACCTCAACAAAATCTGGTAGAAATCGGTCAGCACCTATTAGCTTATCTTAAGCACTGTTTTACACTGAGATATCGATGTCGAATGTCGATACGCCACGATTCGCCTACACGCGACCCTTTTACACCGTAATCGGCTTATTAGGACTTTACCACACGCATTCATGCGACTGCGGTTTATTAACAATGTTACGATGTTAACCTAGGTTTTCCTTTGTCGAGTTTGAGTTTTCAGAATTGCTATGAGGAAAGCTTCAAGATATCTGTGTCAAGTGCTTTGAAGTTATTCGCTTTGATGTCAACATTATTTACAAGAGAATCAAAGTCGACGGTTTTAATAACTTGAATGACTTGTAAGCAGTCATAGAAACATATGCGTCACACCAGAAGATTTTTGTTCACTGCGCAAAATCTGCCTAAACTTTTGAAGCGGCTTGTCATCTTTATTCCGAAGAGAAGTACTCGATAAAAGTAAGTACTACTAGCACATCATTCACATTTATGAGTCTAAAATTACTCATTAGAAGTAGTTACGTCTCACGAAAACTTGCTACACATTTCTACATAGTTTGGCTCTCCGCGGCGCCAGGCGTGGGCGTGAACGCGTTGATCGGATGACTGATTAGCTATTTAAGAATATTAATTGTACAGATGGAACTGCATTCTCGGGCTCGGTATTTTTATTATGGACTGATTTAATTTAAACTGAGCTGATGGCACTTTCGATGGTAATAACATTTTCAAAATATTTGAACTTGAAGATCTAATGGTATATCATTTACATTATTATGAAGTAGAGAGTAGTAGATAATATAAAGAATTAAGGAAATAGTTAAACATAAAGAACTGTAGTGAAACAAATTACTACCATTAGAAAAGAACTACGTTACGTGTCTAGAACAATGTAATAAGAACAGATGAAGAGTCACGTAAAGAACAAAGAAGAGTTGAATGTTTAGAAAAATCGCAATTCTAAAACCAATACAATAGATGCAACTTTTGAGTTCGAATAATAGAAATAAAACAGACAAGCGTGTGAATTACAATAGATAACTAGAAAGAATAGCTTTAAAAATCATTGATACCAACGAGAAAAAAGCCAAAACTCATAAAACAATTGGAGATAACCTGGTAAAACTTTAGGAAACAAAAATTTAAATGCAACACAAGTTATTCGAAACTTCACAAACTGCGTTATCATTCTGCAAATAGACAAACATATTCTTCAGCAACATTTGTGACTGTTCCTAGTCAGAAAGTGCAACTTTGTCTGCGAGTTGCAAGAATCTCGGTTGAAAGTAAGAGAACTGTTGGAAATGCAACGATATATCCCGCTTCCATATCAACAAACTTCCAAACAAAGTTTCCAGCAAACTCATTCCTCCGTGACGTCAGCTATGCAGCTCCGTAATTCTAAAGACATTGCATTTTATGTCGTACGTATTTCAAAACGGGAAAGTTTTTCCAATTCATTACAATGAGAAATGTTACGCAGACGCTCTATAATTTATTGGTACGTTTCAAGAATTACGTAAACATTAACACGTGGAAGACGCTTTGAGAATATTGTGTTACACTAAAATGAAAATCAAGTGAAACGATAACAATAACTATTTAACTTTTGTTGTGTAACTAACTCCCATGAATATTAAAATGTGGAAAAAAGAAAACAATTTAAGCGAGCAAGTCACCCGATAAGTTGTGACTTACGTAACAAAAATTATCATCACTGTCGCAGCTGCCGAATCATATAATGTTGAATCACACTTATCGGAATCTGTTGCTTAATGTAAATTGATAGTTTACGATGTATTTATCTAGAGCTTTTATTGGAAGCGTCAATTTCAAATCATAAACACTGCATAAGAAATTCCACAGGTTATTTATTATTGTAAAAAGTATAAACGGCAAGTCATCTATGCAAAGGTAAAATGATTCATCTATCAAACGGCCAGGCGTCCGCGTGATGTGACATTCTCAGCGAGATGCGTCAAATACCTTCAGGTCAAACATTTATAATGACGATAAGTAATTGATTTCCGTGTTATTGTTCGCGCACTTGAGATATCGACGCATGACTTACGTTATCATATTGACATGTGATTACACGCGCTAACAATGATTAAACTCAAATAAACAAATGCATATTGGCATAGAATTAAGCCGAGATAGATAGAAAAGTCATAGAAATGGTCCAGATCCTTGAAAAAATCGCAAAATGGACTCCGAAAAATTTCTTTAGTATCGAAATGCTCATTATTTTGAGCGACAACTATCATATTTCATGTAGCCAAAAAAAATTGACATTTAATCATCTAAAGACATACGTAAAATTATTTAAGTTTTATGGTGTCTGTTCTTTTAATTAAATAAAAACTACGAAATAACCTTCAACTAAAAGCAAACACCTCGCCATTTTCAATACAAAAGAGTGATGCCTAAAGGAGCGCCATGACATTATTACCATAATCATCATTATCACGAGGCAATGCAACGCCTTGATAATCGCTATAAACACGCCGCCAACCATTGTCAATGACAGCCGTACGGAAAATATATTAAAACAATAACAGGGAGCACATAGAAAAGCCTCGCGCTGACGCGTAGTAAATTGTAAAAGATTATTTAAACAATGAATTCCGCAAGCAAACCAGACAAAGAGCATCTCGAAATTGAGATCGCGATATATGTACCTACACGCAAATCTGTAAGGAGATATTTCGATTAGGGCCACCCTCGGCTGCTCGCTCGGCGGCACACGCAGTGGCATCCGTAAGCGTGCGTACACCGCGCCATATCGTGTAGGATGTCGTGTAAATCAGGACGAGCGAGCGATCCCGCCGCGATACCCGCTGATATATGAATATCGTCGCATTACCAGACACTACCAGCTGCAATGTCATTTGTTTGCGCCACGCCTTATTTGCTGAACTTATTTTTGTGTCAGTTATATCAAAAGCATCATTGCGAGAGAGCTTCTTTTAACTAATATTGATAGTTATTTAAAGACGCGGCAGGTGCATTTAAAGTGTTTCTTCACGGCATGAGGCTCAAACATGTTGAATATTTATCTTCTAATTTAATAAGTTCCTATAACCCGTTTCAAACTATTAACGTAATAAAACGTACAATAATAATTATTGCCCGTACTAAAATGAATAACATTTTAAAAGCCCGATCAAACCTCCCGAATCGGCTTACAACGTGCAACCGCCGAGAATCTGGCGCTAGCCGTGGCAAACCAGTCGCTGTAATATACATCTCACTCAATCTACTTAGCGACACCGATAACCGACCATTACCGACCGAAAACGCCGACAGATGCTCGCATGCTCACAATTAATTGAAACTGCCCACGTAATCTAATAAAAGCTAGTTTTTGTGATCAAGACAAACAAGGGCGCCCATTCGTAATTAGAACTTAATGAACATTCGGAATATTGAGTTCGGCACCGTGAGAAGTCAAACGATAACTACGATTTGTGTCAGTGTAATTAAAAGCGTGGCTGCCGATAATCTTGGACGTGCGGACACAACCTACTAGTTTTGACTGCTATGAGTTATTGACAAACCAACGTAGTGAGAGCTCTCTAGTTACTTTCATCCCGTCGGCGACGAATCGAGCGGGGCAAGTCTGGAGAAAGAGTTCGGGTTCTTCGAATAATGAACGCGTAACTCATTCCTCGTTAAAATCGAAGAGCTCTTTAATTGAAATCGTATGTTGTGTCCAACGTTGCTGATAACGACAGATTCCGTTGAAGCAACGTAAGAGTCCGAGCAAATTGAGTTGCAATGGCTTGACAGAAGCGTAGATATACTAAAAAGAAGACTACAAACGAAACCAAAGCAAAGTTTGATTCTTCCGATTCAATTTATTGAAACCAAATCTTTTATAATCATTTGTCCCTGGATGACTTAATTCGACGTAGAATGAATTGCATAACACAACGGCGTTCAATTGTGGAACATTTTATTGCCGTTCACAATTCACTGAACCGACACGTAGAGCCATATTTATCTGAGAAGAGCCTCACAATAGAATAACGATTAGTGACTATAAAGACTCAGCTGATACTCTTTATGGTGGTCTCGTAAAGACGTAAAGCAATACAATTAGGCAATGGGCGTGCATTAACACCTCGATGGAGCGTATTCACCCACGCGACGCGACGCTAAAGCTACCAACGATTCATGAATTTAACCTACATACGGGTTTACTGAGACAACGTTACGCGCACAAACATTAGCGCACCCAGTTGTAGACATTGGTTGTTTAGACATATCGAGTGTATGTACGGATCTTACCTGCGGTCGACAAGCCGCGGCGGGCTCGCCTCACATGCACAGCCACTAAACAAGAGAAAACCGCAAGACTAATATGAGAGCGCATACGAGAGCCGTCATTAGCCACGACCCAAAAGTAATCAAGCATGTTAACAATCGCGCAAATAAAATGTTGACTCACCGCCGTCTTTTCCCAGGAACTCGTCAACGGCGTCTATGAATCTGGAAGTAAATAAAGTGAATTTAATAGTGGTTCTCGAGTAACGTTTACTTTTGTATTTCGGATAATGCTGCGTAATCACGTGAGAAAAATGAAGCTATAACATCGAAGTGGTCGCATTAATATAGAGTTAACAATAATGTCGCGTTGCTGTATAAGTTTAGACCTTACATTCCAGTTTTATACAACTTCCTACACTATAAAAAAAGCTTAAATACGATGTAAACTGATACGTGGCAACAGTTATTCCGCTATAAAATATTTAATTGAATTTTACAAAAATATAGAATCTACGGCACCCGTCACGATGGAGATGAAATATCATGTATCGATCACAGCGTGTCGCCATGCAGTAATCGATTTTTTTACACCTAAAACCGCACGATCCGTGGGCGTGCTTGAATTACAAGGCATTTCTGCCGACGGCGGACTATTTCGTGAAATATGTTTGTTTTCATCATAACTAATGCTTTTTAATATCTACCGTGAGGGGTGCCGGGTAGCCCCAACACATTATTGGGATGTTTCCTTAAATAACTTCCAAGGGTGGTCTGACGTTACGCGATGTTTGTAGATAGTAATTCTGAGGATTCTTCGGCTCTTTTGAATGCAAACTTGAAGAAGGCGTTCTGATGATTACGGCTTGTTATGCAAAATTGAAACCGTTTACTAGGCGCCATCATTTCAATAATTACACCAGTTTTCCCTCCAGGGACAGCGGTAGCGGCGACACTGCTAAATACATAAAAGCTCCCTACTATTAGCTTCAATGTGTCCATTTAAAAGAGTGCAAAATAAGCCATTTAGCAGAATCTTCTTATGCATTCAGCCTGCAATTTATGGCGGTTTGTCTTATGAGTTTTTAAAAGATATAATTGGCATAGAATTATAGTAAAAACCACCGTAACAAAAACGTAGACATGCAACAATAACAATAAAATGCTTGAAATCTTATTTCATACAAATAATTATATAATCGTAAATTGTCCGTGAAGCCGTGATTAAAATTATTGACAATTACCAGCTAGTGTTTTACGTATTTGGTTCTGTATACAATTAGAAAATTCATTTGTAACGATATTAGAAAAAGAAAAAAAAGCTAAAAGGCTGCATATTTTTGGCTCGCTCACCCTCGTGGGCATTCTGAGGCAAGAGCTGCTCACGACGCGGCTCTGTATACTATCAATAAGTATCAGGTGGGACACATACTTATTTGTCACTATATAACTATAAAAATATACATAGTTCTATCACAAGCGATGCTCTTTGAATTGGGCCCAAAAAGTTAATACAGAGACGAGTGCGGGCGAAGAGCAGCGAGACACCGGCCGCGAGTGTAGGTACCGCTGCATATAGTTACTCTCAGCCCGGATCAGGGTCACCGAGGTCAGAGTTTTGTGTCTCTAGCTCAAACAGAACTACGTAGAGTCCACACACGGTTCTATAGAGTACACAGGTAGTTCTACGGAATTCCGTTCTTTACTCCAATAACGTGTACAAATTGAACTGGTGGTCGCGACGTGTGGCGCCGCATGGTAAACATTTTAATTATGCGTAAAGTCACGATCCGACAAAATTGTAGGCATCTCATCGAAGTTCCTGGTTCAGTCATGTGTCTTGGACTTTTCTATTTTTAGTTGGATATATGTCTATTTCGAGGTATTGAGCTAACTTTAATTGATTGGAACATTTGCTTAACTTACTGTTTATTGCTATTCTTATATGTTAGGGTTTTTTGCAGTAACTTTATCTTAGATGAACAGACAACTACCACAATCGTAGCTAGGATTTGATACAAATTGAGAGTCAGTTTCAATAATAAAGTTCCCAAATTCATGAGACTTATGATAATATGGACTGAGGTGGTTGCACAACTCGACCTTAGATTCATAAGATATTATTATTTTACTGTCAAAGGGTAGATAGTACCCTGTCATAACATTTATAACGCATTATTTGTTTTCTATGATAATATCTGCGGATGTATCTACGAGAACCTCCGTTTTGGAAATTATAGTTCAACCTTGTACTATTATCTATTCTGTGGTTCAACTAACAATAAATCAGGACATTGAGATGCAATTCTAATGTTCTAGTTGACATAATAACCCTACTGGAAGCCGAGTATGTTTGACATCGTCATAGGTAAAGCTTTGTATTTCATTCTCATGTTATTATATCAGTTCATAGAACTGCTAAGTGTATTGAAGATGTTTCGAGTGTGTACTCAAAGCCTCCCGTTTGACGTAAATCTAATAGAGCTTGATGAAGATGACCTTCTTAGAATTGAATGTTTAACAGTAATCGCAAAACTATAAGGAAAATGCCTACGGTCTTAGTTGAGAGATCAAAGTTACTGTCGTATTAGTTTGGTCTGACACATATGACTTTTTTTTTATTTAGTAAAAGTCATGTGAAATATTAGCGCACGCTTGTGAAGGCGCAGGGCCAAGCGACGACGTGACGACAGATGAAAGATGGTGTGACCTGTTGATATAGTTCATGTAGCGTTTAGGCAGCGGGTTCTATTCCCGCAACGAGAGAAAATATGTTCCCTGGGTGTTATTCATTTATTTAATCACAAGTCAGTTCACTAGGTGGCGGGCGGTGGTAGAACGAATTCTTCTGCGAGTCTCCGTCCTGGCTGGTACCACCGCTTTGCTCGTGAAGTCTGCCGCCAATCAATAATGTGCAAGTTGCGCTGTGTTCCGATTTGATGAGCTGAGTAGCCAGTGTGAGACTTAATATCTAATGTCTCAGGGTAACGAGGGCTCTGCAGTGCCGCGCAGGCCTTTGTGTTTCAAAGTTCTGAGTCCCGTTGCAATTGTTATGGACCGGCGTTATGCTTACCATAAGGCAAAAGACCAGCTCAATAAAAATAAGAATATTATTTTTTCACGTAAATATGTATTGTATATCTGTCACCACAATTAATCAAAAGCTGTGCAGAACGTTTAGCACCTCTAACCACCAGATCGATTAGTTTAGTTCGATTTCGTACGATCCCAATGCAATATATCAAAAGTAACCACACGTCTGTAGTCATTTAATGGCCACAATTATTCACTGCGCAATGTTAAACATGACCACTGAGCGACTTTAAAGTAACAAATTGATACCGAACTTTCTAAGCATTTCCTGGGCGAACGCGGACGTCATTATTTAAAATCTGTCAAAAATTTGTATTTTATTACACGTGGGGCATATCGGAGCATAGTGAATTACATGTTTTCTTATTTAATATTAGTGGTGTGTTGGGTTTGTGAGATAATTTATGTCTAGCCGCGTTATCTGTACAGAGATCGCTCCCGAGAAATAATCCGGGTATTTTTCATGTAGCGGGTCGGCCGCGGTCCCTCTGTGCTGTAGAAAATTTATGTAACCACCAGGTTTATGTATTAGCTACCTGGTCTACCACGGGAGTATCGCGGCAATTATTATTGCCCTTGACAATATTCTAAGTTGGAATTCAGTGGGAAACCGCGCTGGCTGATTAACTGGCCGCTGTATGATAAAGTAGCTTCTGTGGGGGTACCTAACAAGTTAGATCCCAAGCACCTGTCGCAGTATTCCGTACACCACGCTTAAGCTGTGCATTCTAGGCTTAGCATGATTTACCTTAGATCACCTAACACTCGGTGAGGTAGTGTCAAAGTTTAACATGTCAAAAAATGTTTTCATATACTAAAGTGCTGAAGTGACACGTGAACTAATGCGAGAGGTTAGTGAGTCGATGATACGAAGGTGGTCATGAAGAATGGATCTATATAGACAGACCCTAAATTGTATTAAAAATATTTGTTACGAGTGTTAATAAGCGCTTAAGATCGAGTTAAAAAGAAATTAAGGTTTTTCTAAACGAGATAAAAGGTTATTAATCACAATTTAAATTTTCAAGTAAAACTATAAACTCGGGATATTAACACTATCCAAAACCGTCAAATCCATAATAAAGTTGAAAAATCATAAAAGTTCGGTCGTTAAGTAATAATTACGCAGACAGTCGCATAGTATCTGGACGTGCATAAATACCCAGATATAGGTAGAGACTTGATGCTACAATACAATATAATTTATGACTACACTAAACAGGAACATAACTGATTATTCCATAGTTTTTAATTGATCACGGTAATAGGAGCTTGGTTTAATTTACGAAGATAGAAAACCGGAAGTGATGTATTAAGTCGTATTTAAACTAAATTTAATAGTATTATCACCTATCGGAAGTGGATATGTTAAATTTTTAAATGCGTGAAACGTAATTAATGTAAAATTCCATGAGTTTCAAGATTTTGTGGTTCATAAAATGTCAAATTTACATCACCATTTCGCGAGTTCGACGCTTAACCTGATGACCTTAACCTGACGTTAAACTGTTCAATATTTTTATTGCGAATTAATAACACAATAACATTCATTGTAAATTTAGTATTTCCGAATCTGTTCCGGATTCCTTTATTATAATATTTTATATAGTCAGTATAATTACCAGTTTGTTAAAATATCGACTAAAATCTAATTTAAGATTATTCTGTTTTAATCAGATAGTTGACAAACTCTAATCCATCGAGAATTTTTATAAAGTAATTTCATATTTCTAAATTGTAAAATCTTCTAACTTTTAACAGTTTTTATAAATAATTTAGCACTCTTAAAGCTACCCGATCATTCCACAAAAAAGTTAAACACACTCCAAACACGTGATAAACAGCGTCTAACCCCTAAACATGTCTTAGTCGCGTGTGTAAATATGAACAACCACAAATCTTGATTTAAGTACACTACATAAATCAGGATTTGTGATTGCTCATATTTAAACACGCGACTAAGGCTTGTTTAGGAGTTAAGCAGTGCTTAACATAAGTTTAAAGTGTGTTTAATTTTTTTGTGGTAAGACTGTTAGTGTCTAACCATTGTCAACTCCATTTTGCTATGACGTTCTAATAATTTTAGACGTTTCTCTTTAGAGACTGTCTAGCTAAACAGGTGCCTAAAAGATGTTTTTTGTGGTAGCACGGATAAACTTTAAAATGAGTTACGCCATTTATGTATTTATTTTATTTAGCTCATGTTGTCAATTACTTTGACGAAGCTTAATTCAATCAAATGTGTCGAAAATATCCGTTCGGGATATTTTATTTCAAACGACAAGCCTAACAAACTAACACAAACCAACAAATACACTGCAGTAGCTACTCGTATGAGGTCTAATTTTAATATTTTCATAGTTAACAGGACCAAACCCGACAACTTACTTGCGCCACATCCCAGACCTCACATACGCGGCGCTCGGGCATCCATCATGGTACGAACGCACCGAGTCGTTATATGTCGGTACCAACAAGAGCCGAAGTGCCCAAAACAGAGATAATAGGCGACACTCAGATACAACGCCAGATAAGGACCAGGAGGTTCCCAGGGCGCTCTCCCAGAGGAAAAAACAAAGGGTTAGAGGTCACACGTGGCCGAAATACAGACACATCCGGAAATACGAAACAAACATGTTAATAGGGTATGTGACCAAGTGCAAGAGAGTCCCTAGGAGGACATGAAATGACATAAGGGACAAATCTAAACCTATCAAGTAAGATACTATTAATTGTGGGGCAGAAAAGGTAGCGACGTCAGGCCGTGTAGAGCATTGTAAAATGTAAAGGTAAGTATAATACTCCCAAATTTACGAGTAATTGAAGTTTGTTAATACGCGATCGGATTGTTGTTCTACGATAGTGTTGCGGCCAGATGCAAGATATCCATTGTTAATGTGCGAGCAAGAGCGCGAATGTCTTCCTTTTTAGGATGAACTTAAAAAGCGAACTTGATACTCCGTCCAACCATTTATTTTACTTTTGACAGCTCTAGTTAGTGATGTGCTAATGCGTTACCGATTCGATCTCTTATAACAATCGACTTTATTTATGAAGAAGTTCTAATCAATTTAACACATCACACAAGAATCCGAATCCGACGATTCATTATAATCTAGTATTGAAGTATTTTAGGTAGCTGTTATTTAATTTGCATTTACGCAGTGTTTTAATACTTAACCTTAATTGCTTGTCTTATTGATAACATTAAACACCCCTCTTCAAACGTTTAACAGAATTCAAAATTCGTCAAAGGCGTATAAATAAAAATTTTCAAGAAAAATCAACTTTAATAATCTTCGTTATAGTATGGGTAATCTGTGGATTTAATAAATATCGATATCGACAAATATCGAAGATCAAGAGCACAACACCGCTTCCCTAAAAATATAGAGTATTGCATTTTTTGTCTTTGGTTCCTGTCAATAACTATGGAACTTCATAGGCGTGCTTATGTCAAAAGTAAAATAAATGGTTGGACGGAGTATAGTTTACTCGACCTTACCTACTATTGATAAAAACCATGAATCCTTAATCAAGATCTAACTATCATAAAGTGAACGTAAGGCATCGTTTATTTGCATAATGCGATATAATGAAACTAGACTTAGCCATAAACAAGCAAATGATTGAGAGATTTATAGTTTCATTATACGGTGAGGTCGGACCGATCATTAATATTACAAAGTTTATTAAACGTATAAAATGAAGATATTATCTTTTGCGAAGGACTAAAGCACTATCAAAAGTATTTAACGATTAAACATTAATGTAATGGAGGTTTAGTGTTGTTGCAAGTAATTTATGTGAAGGCGGCAATGTTGCTTGCTGTATTTGAAGGTACGCACAGCTCCTGCGGAATCGTCCACTTTGCACGTCATTTTACGTGGGTTTTTCCTAATACATATCTTAAATATTCTAGAATTTTCTATTTTTTTCTTTCTTGTACACATTTTTGCAGTCTATTAAAATAATGTACATAACAGAATACCAACAAATAAAAAACGGTTTTAAAAAATATACATGAAAAACAAACACTATCTCTCTTTATATACGCATAGACTTATGTGTCATAATAATATATGGGATCAATAGATCGGCAGATAATTTTAAAATCGGTGCATAAATATCGATGATATAATTATTTACTAAAATATAAAATGAATAAAAATTGCTTTTGAAGACAGGGAGCCGACCATCAGCTAAGATAACGCGATGTATGGAATTTCACCCACCCCATTTTGTCACCCTTAGAGGTGGTATAATTACATAATATTAAGTACCAACATTGAGATATACCCCACTCATAAAAATAAGAATCATCAAAGTCGGTTGACAATTGGCGGAGAAATTGAGTAACATACAAACAAAAAACATACAGACGAATTGAGAATCTCCTTTTTTCAAGTCGGTTAAAACGCAGCATATCGAAAATTAGAACTCTATCCGGAAGCCGGTTAGCTAGTAGCTACAAAAGCGCGTTTAAATTTAAATACCACTTTAAACAACATTTGAGTAATAAAGGAGCTTTTTAAACACGCCTAAGAAACTAAGACGCAACTATGACGGCCATTCCAAACTAACAAAAAGCAGCTATTACAATAAGAAGAAACACTAAAGTCCTAGTCTGAGTCACAAAGAAAACTGCAATAAATTCTAACGTTGCCTATTACTATGTTCGACGTGTAAATGAGACTCAAGAGTTACTATCGATAAGTGAGCTACAAGTTGAGATATCGATAGCCTCGAGGCAGACATCTGTCGATAACTTGAGTTACGTGATTGCACCTTACTAGTTACGTTATCTGATACACAATGATTGCGGGAATACAAATTGATATTCAATAAGTTTTGTCTAAGCTGTTATTATTGTAAATAATAGATGCTAACTAGGTGCACTAGAGCGAATATCTGTTAATTAATTCGCAAAGATTACCGTCGATCTAGAATCATTCAATTTAGCAAGAATTAAGAAGCAATGTCATATAACACAAGTAAAGAAAAAAATCCAAAAACAGTAAATTAGTAGATAAATAACAAAAAATTGCCACTAAAATTAATTATTAGTTGTCGCTTTACCTAATGATACCCGTGATGGACGACCTATTGACATACCTACAAGTTTATACGGAATCCTCGGTGAGCGAATCCGACTCGCACTTGGTCGGATTTTTATTCACATGTATACATGAGCAGATCGTTTTTCTGTTAGTAAGCGCCAGTAACATAGAGCAGCGCACCTAGAGCTTTAAACGGTAAAGTCATACGCAACGCTGTAACGCCTTCGTCACGTAGAGAAACAACGGTCTTACCAGAAAAAAATTAAACACACTTTAAACCTGTGTTAAACAGTGTTTAACTCCTAAACATGCCTTAGTCACGTATTTAAATATGAGCAACCACAAATACTGATTTAAGCAGTGTCTAACTGTTGTCTAACTCAATTCTGTTGTGACGTTTCTAATCATTTTTGACGTTTAACTTTAGACACTGTCTAGCTAAACAGGCGTCTAAAAGTGTTTTTTGTGGTAACACGACATCTCTTTATCATCAAATCTTAATATTATGTTAAAACCTCAAGGATCATCTAAGCTTATTCACATATCTGTCAATCCTTTAACACATAACATTACGATATACCCTATATAATTTGTGATTACGATCAAAACATTGTGCACCATTAGGCGTAATATGGTCATTAAAAACTATGAAATAATGTAATTTAGGAACATAAATGTCGTAAAATGGATAATTCAAATGACACATACGGTGACCCGCTATAAAATGTAATGATTCCAAATTGTTTTTCTCTCGCGTTTTGAATTCAATATAATACGTGTAATATTAGAGGTTAAGTGAAAATTAAATTAACCTTATATATGACTCCGTCGTAAAACTCTTAGTTCATTTTATGTTCTTGTGTAATTCGCACCAAAAAGCGATTGCTACTCCGATACACATATCATAAATTTTAGGTTTATTGCGGTCTCCAGGTGCGTAATAAAACAATATTTTAACTGAAATAATATATAAATGAGCGAGTGTGGCCGAGCGGGAACTTGTGCGACTTTCAATCCGACGCACCATAGTTCGAATCTCCACTCGGCCCGCACCAATGACTTTTATCAAGTTATGTGCGGATTATTCATACTCGCTCTAAAACGGTGAAGGAAAACATCGTGAGGAAACATAAAAAACCCTACACAAAATGTGACCTCATTTAGAAATCAAAAGAAGCGACGTTCCGGCATTAATAATACTAAACGCAAAATTGTATAACCGACGTACGAAGATCAAATAGGAACAAGTCGCAAAAAAACCTTTTGAAATGTTTTGTATCAATCCGACACAAGGTGACCTCTTTCCTATTCAAAGTATTCAATTCTTTTGAACAACTTTATAAGATAGGCAATTATTACAACCCTTTCGAAGACGACATTGAAATGAGTAAGCTCCTTTCAATCAAGACAAAAACAGGCTATTCTTAGAATGTTTTCGTCGGGAAACTTTTCGTGTAAACTCCCGGGAGCAATCATTAAAAATGGTATCTCGTTTGGCACACAAACAGTTGTACCTAATGTAACCGCTACGAAAAATACTGAAGACAGTTGACAGTTATTATGAATAACATTTCAGTGCAGTTATATATTTGGAGACCAGTAAGAAAACCTCTTTGGTTAGAACTAGTTGTGGTAAGATGGGAAATCACCGAACTTATGGGGGAAGATTATAGATTTAGATATGAAAACTGTACTGTAACCATATATCATACATACTTAAATACTTAAGTTGGTAGCTCATTTGTAACTAGACTCCTAAAATAATCAGTTGCCTATCTGTAAATTGACGAAGGATCAAATGGTAATTTTGATTAAAAATAAAAAACAGCTGTTTTAGCACATTTTATCGAGCATGAAACCGGTTACCCTTTCAGTGAAGATTCCTTACTCGTCTAAATTGTACTGTTAGCAGTTAAAGTCTCTTGTGGAATAAGTATAATGGATGATAAGTGTATTTACATGTTTCTGCTCACAAAAGAAATAGAGATTTTCTGAGTTGTCTACTACAGGAAAAGTTTTCTGCTAATTAGATTAACGCCGTCCTAGACATAAAGCTAATTTCATATAGTCCCTCTACGCATTAGGTAAGCCGATTTGAAATAGGTAGCTGTTGAACTGTTGTTCAGAACGTCTATAAATCTCTTTGCCTTCCTCTCTTCTAACCTATATCGCAGTAGATCTAATATATAATGTTTACTTCTACGAACAAATAATTATTTGTTCATAGGTTTACTTCGCACTATGACTAGCCATAACGCAACGTAAGAGGAACCAACCCGCCATACTTTCCATACAAACGCTCGTACGTGATTACAGTGTTGTATCAATTTTTTTTCATTGGGTGTTTTGAACAAATAGTTATCTTGTGCATTATATCTATGTTTTTATAGCACCAAAAATTTAAAAATTTGACAATCCAATTCAGTAGAAGCCTTAAAAAACAGCCTTTTTAAACAAATGTTACCTTGAGTTTGGCCGTTCACAATTTATTCTCATAAAAATAAAATTCAACAAAACACATCCATAGAATCCTTGGACATGTAGGTAATGGAGATTCTAAATAACAAACATTTTTTTCACAAACTTGTAAGGCATTTTAAAAACACGTATTTACTGGAACAAGTTTTAGGAAATTACCACGCACTAATTGTCTTCAGAAATTTTCTTTGTAAATTTATTTCTAAATTTTCAGAATGCCAACCGAGGGCTCTGGCGTTGTCTCTCTTTTTCCGTCGTACCTGTTTTTCTTCGATGAAACAACAAACCTTAAGGCCATTTTTGCGTTCTACTTAGGCGGGCCAAGTGAAACCTAAACGCATCCCTCTACGCATTAGGTACACGTAAGCTTAGGATTAATTTAGGTTTTAGGTTAAATTTTTTTTAGGTTGAGGCTTCAAACTCTATAATAAGGTCGAGTTTCCGATGCTGAGTGGGCGGCACGAATTTCTTGAATTAGTAGACAAGCACTTGTTAATACCAAGTAGTAATGTGCAACCATTAGGTACTGTGTTCCCGTTTGATGTGTATATAGTAGTCAGTGAAATTACTGGCCTTATGAGACTTAAAACCTAATGTCTCAGGCTAACGAGCGAACTGTAGTAGCGAACAGAACTTTGTATTTCAAAGTTCTGAGACATTCTGAATGGCACTGCAATTGACAGGCAAACGACCGGCTCGTCTCAATACCCAATAGTATAAAAAACCTTACCACCATGCAAGTCTATTGATTAACAATCGTATACAGTACGTTTATAAAATTTCCAACTACATACTTACAAAAGATAGACTAGTACGAAAGATGAATAACTACTACTATTATGTTATGACACATAATAAGCACGCTAATTTGAGTTCATCCCGACAAACGAACCAGACAGCCTATAATAATTACTCATTACACAGGAACACCATACGAATAGTGCGTAAGTCACAACAGACTTCCCATAACAGTGACTCACGCCACCATTACGTGTCCTATGCAAAACAGGGCATTATCTCGTAAAAACTATCCCAATTATGCGGCATGATTCAGTAGCGTTCATTTATGAAGCTTGACAACTGAGTAGGATCCCCAGAATGTAGTGAAGAAGAGTTGGACACAATAAGTCCTTTGCATTTGTTTATTAATAGCTGTTAGAGGTTTCTTCAGCGTGGGGATTCCCATAACAACAGCGCATTTTAGCGAGATAAAAAATATGCCTAAGAAGCCTATGTTACTCTCCGGTCCACAAACTGTATCTATGAAAAATCACGTCAATACTTTATTATTATTTCTGACTGAAGGAAAAACCTATAAGCACACTTTCGCGTTTATTATATACTTGCTTCTGCCCGCTCTTACCATCAGGCAAACGACCAGCTCGTCGCATTGTCATATGGTATAAAAAAGTAAATCCTGGAGTTTAATGGAGTTGGATGGTTGAAGTTGTGTTTGTGAAAAAGGTTCAAAAATAATTCATAAATCTTCAGGAAAATTTTCCCGATGGAAATTATAAGTACATAATAAAAATCCCACTAAAACTTTACGTAATCTAAAAAGTTTAAATCGCCGGAAACTAAAGAAAACTTCTTTCAGACTTTATTGAACGTAAATCTTGGCCGTAGTTTTTGTCCGCAATAAAGAGCTAGGGATGGCAACCCTAATTATTTATTATTGCTCACGAATTCCTAGAACACAGCCTCCTTTGTGTTTTCGCCTCATTGCCGCCACCTTCGTACAATACTGAAGCTGGTAATTGCTATTTTAACGCAGCTGATATTGTTATAGACCAAGCATTCGAGGCCTGCTGACCACAAGCTCTATAAATAAAAACAATAACATAATGATGTAATTGTTGAGGAACTTAATACTAAAATTCCGGTTAGCAATACTATAAAAGGCAACGAGCATTGACTAGTATCATGCGGTTACGATTGGTGTTAATTTTATTTTATTTTATTGATATATTGGATTTCACGGTTTTTATTGTTTTGCGCGGAACCCTAATTTTTTTTCTAAAATAAAAGTAGATAGATAGATAGATAACTCTTTATTGTACACCAACATAATACAAAAGTGAACATAAATAAATAAGGTATATTAAGTACAATGGGCGGTCTTAGTAAGTAGCCTACGTTACTCCTTGTAACATCAGCTATCTGCCAGTGAAAGCCCCGTTAAAATCGGCCCAGCCGTTTCGGAGATTACCCGGAACAAACGGACAGACAGACAAACAAATATGTTAAAAATGGTTGTTTTGTCATAGGTACCGTTTATACTTTCTTATGCATTTGGTTAAAAGCTGTTATTTTGATATTACAAACAGACACTTCAATTTTATTTATTTGTATAGATGTAGACTCATATTTCTAGATATATGAGAAACTTAATTTTTTAATACGCATGGTGGTGGTGCTGCATCGTCGACTACATTGTCACTAGCGATCAAAGCAACCCCCTCAACACTTTAAATTAAATTTTATTAAATAAAATAATATTTAAATTAAATTAACAGCAATTATGAATGTGGGAAGTGTAGTTCTTGTCTTTCTTTCACAAGTAACAATAGGCTACTTGTTATCTCGGGAAAATGTACGGTTTCTATGGGAGCGTTTATGCGGGTGAAACCGAGTACAACAGGCAGTATACTCATTGAATTACTAAAATATTTTCACTACATAAGGATGTTTTAAATTTCGATACCTAACATGAGTGTCACAGGTCGCACTCAGAGTCTTTTACTCTGAGTGCGGTCACATTTGTAACTTGCCTCCTAATCTCTACAAACATCTATAGATAAAGTATTAGCAAAGAACATTCTGAAGCATGTCGGTGAGCCTTGAGCCTTAACATTGTATATTACTGACAGCGGTATTGTTTCAATCTCACCATATACAGCTATGCCAACACTAGATGATATAAAAAACCGCAATAACAATACTCATCACGTAACAACGCGACCACATTAATTAGCAGCATCAAACAGTGGCGCCAATGACACATAAACCACGGGTATTATGTTCGGATTACTCGAAACTTTGATCGTGAGCGGTGTGAGTAACGCTTAATCCCCCTTGATTAATCCCATTGCCGTATACAGTCATATTGTAGTATTAATTTGATGTCCTCATCTACATATTGTGAAGTTCTGCGAATTTATTGAGATCGTTAAACTGTTTAGACTTTTAGAGCAACATCATCAGTGAATAATTGTCTATTGTTACAAGTAATTTTCTAGCTTCTGACAAGCTTCTGATGACTCCTATGTTCCGCGTTGGAAGGACATTTTAAACTAAACCATTTTAGATAGCTAACAGTAAAATAGATTTTAATATTTTGAGGACAATTCAAAATAAACTATTAATGTATGTAAAGATATGGGCTAGCAAACATTAATCATATTAAAGCAATATTTCATACAACGCAAGAAGAGTTGAGCTGGATTAATAATTGTCTATCGAATTAGTAACAATCGCTCAAACACACCGAACTGGTCTGTCCTCATTTCATGACACGGCCACAAAATAATTACGTACATTAAAACAAGAGCACGTTCTAATCAAATCATGTATATGAACGTTTCGAAACTGCTTAATTAACTTATAGAGTACGATGCAACTAAAAATTTCACAACCAGTGATAAAGTAGACATAATAATAGCATATATAGATGCCAACAAAAGCAATGTCTCAATTATACAACCCTGTGTGGTCCAAACCGATTATTATATGGCTACTCTGTAATAAAACAAAACTATAATATTGTCGATATTTAGATCAGCTATTAAATCGAATGAAACGCTGTACCAACTAGTAATAGACATGTTATTAGCATCATTATGGATATAGAAAATCCACATTCAGTTTCAACATTGGACCGAATTTATATTATTAAACTTATTGATGTTGTACTATTAGAATTTGAATATCATAATAAGCTCGTAGATAAAGGTAGATACTGCAAGAGAAGATTATATTTGCTAGAGTAAAGGCATAATTGGCGCAACATGATAGCGTTGACAGATCTTATCACATTCATTAGGGCATATTAACATAACTGGCATATGAATGAAATTAATGCTTTAAATTTATGTTTCTTGTTTACTTAAATAATTTTTAGAACCTTTTAAAGGTTGCGACTGAATTTTTTTTTTTTTTTTTTTTTTTTACGCTTACACTCATACCCCCGCACTAGGATTCCCTGTGTCGCAGGTGGCATGGACACACACAGAACACATCACAATCATCCAAGACCCGAGAACAAATTTTATGTTTACACAAAATCTGCCCCGGCCGGGAATCGAACCCGGGACCCCTCGCTTTGCAGGCAGGGTTACTACCAACTTAGCTACGGAGCCGTCAAATTCAGTTAATCAATGTTGACTAGAAGTCTCTTCTGCAATTACGCTACAAAATACAACTTTACATGTCAAAGGCATCAATCACAGAAGTCGAAGAAAGGTTTGTCTACGAATTTCACGTCATATTTCAAAGCAGAGCGTTCATTATCTTAAAAGGACAAATAGATAAATGGTTTACAGCTCCAGTAATAGTGTGTCGGTGACAGTAAATTTGGACAATGGCTGGCGGTCGCCATATTTATGTGTTTGTTATCACGCTCGGAAGTCTCCTATCTTACTCTGATTTACACTAGCCTTTTACAAGACAAACAGTCAACAACGTGAGAATTTACTTTTAACACCTCCGCTGAGATAAACGAGTTCACAGCTCTTATGTCACTGGCCATCTTTATTACGAACATTATCGGAGACTCGTCCTGACTGCCATATGTTACATCACTAGCAGGGGAGGATTAAATAGTAATGTAACCGTACAAAAGAATTAAACCATAAATTACATTTGAGTATATTTGAGTTGAGTGCACGATTCGCAAACTATATTGACACAACACAACTTCGATTAAACCAACGAGTACAAAGTCTTCAACAACACGGTTTTCCCACTGGCGGGTGATAGAACCGCCTAAAAATAAGAAATGACTTAATACAAAGTCAAATTGTCTCATAAGTCTCAATCGTTCGCTAATCCAATCACAAACAAAAAACAAAGGCGAGAAAAGCTCAAAAGCGGATTTAACATGTTTGCTTGGCATAGAATCCAGTGTATCAATATTGGATCAAGCGATGACTTCGATGATGCTTGAATTATTAAGGAATTTTATTGACATGATGCTTGCAACTCGTGTATTTATAGATATGTTGCCATTTCTAAAGCTTAAAAATTTCTGATGCGACAATCGTAGCATAACTATTTGATTTTGCGTTTTTTATATTGCAGACTGTAGCATCGATTGACTGCGATCTCATCTGATGGTAAGTGATGATGCGGTGGAATGTTTAGCAGGCTTGCTCAGTAGATACCTATTCACTCTTGCCTTTAATACACCCAGATTTTGTTTCGTAGGAAACACAGACGCTAGCTGTAGTCCGCCGGCCGTTCCAGTCCTTTATTGTTTTGATTATAAAAGTGGACGCAAAGCGCTTAGTGCAAATTGTTGGTATTTCTAGCATAAAAGTGTGGCGCTCCGCCGAATATCTGGTAGTGCGGTTAAAGAATGGAGAAGGGCGAATTAGAATGTGCAGATCTTGAGCACACTCACCATGGTGTAACCTATAGAATACCGATAGGCTTGCCACTTCTTGTCGGTGCGACAGACTCTGAAGCCTGGCTTTTATCACTGTCGTTATCAATCAGCTTTTAACTTAACATTAAACTGAGTGAAAACTTGATACGAAAGCTTCCTTTTGTCAACAAGAATCTATAAGAGCAAAACCAGTGATAATATTGCTCAAAGTGCTCGCGCATACCCACAAACATGTTAGGAGATTTAGAACCAAAAGTTTCGAAAAACAATATTGCCATCCAAAAGAAAACCAACCTCTTCGGTACAGGAACAATAAAAGTCTATTAATAGGATGACCCGTACCACCGACGGTGGTCACAATTTATAGACGAGAAGATGGTTACGGGTTTGACTGTAATGACGACATGATTGTCGACAGTCGACACGGGCAAACAAGTAAAAATACAGCTGTGATAAATGGACGGGGAGAAGGCACGCGCGCATCATTACCGGAGATACTAAGGTCTCTCTGAATAAGGTAGTGGTCCTTAGTGGAGTCGTGTTGGTTGGAGTTATGTATTCCAACTTTTTATTATTGACAGGAGGTAAAAAGCATACAGTGGGAGCAACGTGCAGACCATAATCGTAATGGATAAAATCTCGAAATGGCAATCGACCGCATCGTCACTTAACACCACTGAGATTGCGGTCAAACGAAAGCTTATTTCAAAAAAATAATTACTCGATAAGTTAGCCTTTCACCACTATCACACCTGAATTAGGTGACGATTTGGTAAACTACCTACTGTACTAAATAAAATTATGATCCATATTTTTTAGAGCCGTCTGGAGTCTAGCCCAGAAAAGTTGTCAAAACTCTAATGGTTTATCTTATTATGTTACAATGGCGTAGGTATCTATAACAACATTTTTCTCGTTTAAATTAGTAGATACCTAACATTAACAACCAACGCTTCCTTTATCCTAATTGCGTCGCATGCCTCGACATATTTCAAATAGTTACCAATTCTCGAAACATATAGACCTGTCTCAGACTCCATAGTTTGGAGTAGCCGTACGGGTGGCGCATTTGTCTAACGTTAACTGACAAACAGATGCGAGATCCTCGACTCCCCTACAAGAATCCATAAATACTTTAGTACTTTATCCAAGTAAAGACATTTTCAATTCCCTCCGCTTTTTTTAAATAGGTCTAAGTTGTTGTGTTTTTTCTTATAGCGACAAGGTACTCAAGTGTTAAAATTTGTGGTAGACTGTTCATTGCGATAACAGGGCGGTATCGAAGGAACCCGATGGTTGTTTATGTCGCAGACAGCCGACGACGACAGGGCGCTCCGACGAACAAAAGAGCAGACAAATGATAGAGATAATCTTTTAGTTAAAGCTTAGCTTATCATATTTAATATTGAATGCTTTTGTAGTATAGAGACAGGATCAGTAGGATGGATATAATATTTTACAGGTGTTAAGTATGTGTAATTAAATGGCCAGGGGCGACGTTATAATAGTTTTACGATTTATAAAAATATGAGATCGCGTCTCACTCGTCATCTCGTCACTTTTCACTCTTCACTCGTCACTCTCTCGTCATTGCCTGTGTTATAGAGAATATTTATTTACCTAAACGTAGTTCACAACGAAGTGACAACATGGAAGGCTTTTGTAGTAGATACGTAATAAGCCTTTGTAATATTACATGTACCTATACTTACTTCCGTAGCCTTACAATCCTTACATGTACTGAATTTTGATAAAACAAGTAAAATTGCTTTTAAAAAGAGGGACCTTCGATAAAATACTGCGATATATAAAAAATTCAACTCCTATTTTACGTATAGGTGTCCTTTCGTAATATTTACATGGGATCATCTCAAGCGTATAACTTTCATAAAAAAAGAATTTTCAAAATCGGTCCACAAATAATTGACGGAGAAATCGGTGAACATACATAAAAATATACATACAGTCGAACATAAATAGCCACCTCCTTTTTCGAAGTAGATTAAAAATTTAATTCTAATAGAACTTTCGGAAAAGAGGGCTTTCAGTACTTTTATAATAATTATGATCAACACAAATACTTTTATGAATTTTGATGCATGCTCATAAGTTACTAATTAAGCACTAATAAATCAACCCTACACTGCATAATAACTCCAAGCAAAGTTTACATAAAAGTGCAATATTTTCGATAAAGATGAAGACGTAAATAAGATTAGACTCAATTGTACTTGCAATGGATACTTAGTAGTAATTAAAAGGTCTTCCACTATTAGCCATTCGAAACGCAATATAATAACAGGACAACTAATAAAATAAATGGCATTTATTGAATAGGACATCGATTAATAGTATATTATATGTGACGGGGCGGCGAGTCCAGGGGTCTTTTTAAAAACGGTGACGTCACCACCGGTGACGTCAACATCTTCAGCATCATGGTGACCGCCCACCCCTCGTAAAAAGAAAACACGAAGTAGCTCCATTTATCTCAACCATTTATTGCGGCAAGGTTATATGGGAGATCCGACCGGTCCGACGGTAGGCGTAATACTGCTTGTTTCCAACAGTCGGTCGCTCGTATTTATAGCAAAACAGATTGTGACAAAGAATCTTTATAAAACTTGTTAGATCTTGTCATTCTACTTTAGATTTTAATCTTCAATTGAAATTAATTACTTTTTATTAACATGGGGCCCAGGAGAGCACTCATGATAGTTAAAATAAATGACTCTAGGCGCCCATTCCAAGTAATAGGCCGTACAAGAAGAACGGGCAAGAAACTTGCCGGCAATCTTTTAAAAAAATGTGTTTACAGTGAATTTGTTCAGTTTAACAATCATTTGTCTAGTTTTAACAATTCAATGAGTAATTAATGGTTCACAAACATTAATTAGTTAATCAAAGTTTAAGTGAAATTATTACAATCCAATGAGTAATTTATGGTTCTAAACGCTTATTAATAAACCAAAGTTAACATGTTTTGATTGTTGTCATTTTACACCGTCCATGAAGCTCGCCTGTGACGTCATTGCTCCGATACGGCCATTCTGATAGATGGTGCGTGCTCTGCACCAGTCCAGTTATGTTCTGAAACAATGAGACGTTTTCTTCTGAGTTTGGTATCTGTAAGCAACCACCGTTGCTTGCAGTTAAGTTTGCAAGAGTAACAGTTTGCATTTTTTAAGAGAAAAGAAAAATTTTTTTTTTTTTATTCTTTTTCTTTTCTTTTTCTTTTTCTTTTCCTTTTCTTTTCTTTTTGCTTTCTTTTCTTTGATCAATTATCTTTACAGTGAAGTTATCTAGTTTCGACAATCTAAAGAGCAAACTATTTAGCTAACCAAAGTAGGTAAACATTTAGTTAATCAAAGTAGGTAAACAAGTTTCGTTTCCTATTGCCCTGCTCAACACCCTAGACGTAGCCTGCTTCGCGCCGACTCGGCCATTCTGACAGGTGGTGCGCGCCCTGCACCAGGCACGGTGTTTCTGAAAACTAGAAATTTGGTTTTGAGGTAGGTACCCGTACACCGGTACACTAGCTGTTAATTTTGTTTCTCATCACTGCATAAATTAAGTTACAGTGCTTATTTTCCATATTGTCAAGATTTAAATGTTCGAGTGAAACAATATTCACGTAACAAAATTATCAGCCAACTTCTAGGACCTTAATAATATTCTGTAAACATAACAGTTCACATGCAAACATTCATAGTTAAACGTAAATAAATTTGATGCTCAAGGGAATGTGAGCAGAGTGTGTATTTGTTTTTGCCAATGCTCCACGCATCATGGCATGAATAGATTTATTATAGGTTCAATGCAAATGCTCCACGCATCATTGCATGAATAGATTTATTATAGGTTCAATGCAAATGCTCCACGCATCATTGCATGATTTTTAAATTCTCGTAGACATGGAGACTGGGAGACAGGGATGTTGCTGTGGTCTGGGCGGTCTTGTACGCCGTGGTCCACAGAGGCTCTAAAGGAAATGGGATACAGGTCGATGCTGCGGTCTGGGCCTTATTGTTATGACCGTGGTCCGCAGAGGCTCTGAAAATGACGGGAATGGAGGGTACACAAGGAATAAAATAATTTAAAATTACGAATATAGAGGGTACACAAGGAATGAAATAATTTGTACAGTGTTACAGATGATTCAAAACTATTACGTTTTATAATTCGGATCCCGAATTGTTAACCGAATATCACTTATCCGTAACAGTCCCCGCGCTGTTGCTAACGCTGCGAATCTAGTTCAATGAAAGCTCAGTATCGTCAATGAATTTTGATAACTACCACATCGCGTATTTACGCGTACCGGAATAGAAAGAACTTAATGAACGCTAGTGCCACTAAGTTTTCAAACTAGCATACAAACAGGCACTTCGCCTTGAATAAATTGCACAAGATTCACAAAAATACCTCAAAGACAAATAATCAGCGATAATAATAATTAAGAATTGTGATGTCGATTAAAGACACTGCCATACTTGAAAAGATTTGGAGGCCTTTTTATTAAGTTGGGTTAGAATTACTAGGTATGGATTTTCGTAGATATCTCGTGGAAATCGCGTGACAATCTCATCGGATATCTCCGGATATCTCGTCGGATATCTCGTCGGACATCTCACGGATCACTCGCGGCCATCTCTTGGACTAACTCGCGGCCACCTCTTTGGATTAACTCACGGCTATCTCTTTGGATTAACTCGCGGCTACCTCTTGGATTAACTCACGGCTATCACTTGGATTGACTCACGGATCACTCGTGGATTGCCCGGGATAACTCGCGGATACCTCGGGATAACTCGCGGACAGCACACGGATAACTCGTAGATTTTTTGTATTTGTGGGTATCTCGTGAAAAACTTTTAAAAATAAAACTCAAGAAACTAAGAAATCTCGTGAAATTAGAAGTAATCTCTTGGATTATTTGTAAGTTGTAGGTTGCGTTTATGCGCATGCAAGTCTAAAGTTAAAATATGGTAGAAAAAGTTACGATTCACCTGTATTCTGATGTCATGTGTCCATCGCCTTTTTCTTGGTTTGGTTGCACGTGTTGGCCCGTTCGTGTTGATACCACGGACGTGGCTGGTGTGTCAGCATAATCTTCAGGAGCTGGTAGTGATGGGTCATCTCTCGCCAATACGGTGGTGTCAGCATAATCTTCACGAGCTGGTAGTGATGGGTCATCTCTCGCCAATACGGTGGTGTATCAGCATAATCTTCAGAAGCTGGTGTCTGATGTGGGGACCTCTGCTGCGACTGGGCTCGGCTGCATTGCCCATTTGTGCTGGTCCTTCAGGTGACAAGCGGGTGAGAAGGCTAGGATTGGAAAGCGAAGTTGTTCCGTTCCAATCCCACTCCATCTGCGCTGGTACTTCAGATGACAAGCGGGTGAGAAGGCTAGGATTGGAAAGCTAGGTTGTTCCGTTCCAATCCCACTTCTGATGACGGGGCGGCGAGTCCAGGGGTCTTTTTAAAAACGGTGACGTCACCACCGGTGACGTCAACATCTTCAGCATCATGGTGACCGCCCACCCCTCGTAAAAAGAAAACACGAAGTAGCTCCATTTATCTCAACCATTTATTGCGGCAAGGTTATATGGGAGATCCGACCGGTCCGACGGTAGGCGTAATACTGCTTGTTTCCAACAGTCGGTCGCTCGTATTTATAGCAAAACAGATTGTGACAAAGAATCTTTATAAAACTTGTTAGATCTTGTCATTCTACTTTAGATTTTAATCTTCAATTGAAATTAATTACTTTTTATTAACATGGGGCCCAGGAGAGCACTCATGATAGTTAAAATAAATGACTCTAGGCGCCCATTCCAAGTAATAGGCCGTACAAGAAGAACGGGCAAGAAACTTGCCGGCAATCTTTTAAAAAAATGTGTTTACAGTGAATTTGTTCAGTTTAACAATCATTTGTCTAGTTTTAACAATTCAATGAGTAATTAATGGTTCACAAACATTAATTAGTTAATCAAAGTTTAAGTGAAATTATTACAATCCAATGAGTAATTTATGGTTCTAAACGCTTATTAATAAACCAAAGTTAACATGTTTTGATTGTTGTCATTTTACACCGTCCATGAAGCTCGCCTGTGACGTCATTGCTCCGATATATGTAATATGATTATGTTTTTATTGTGTCGAAATTTATGAGATAATAAAATGGGTTACAAGACGTACACGTGAGGTGACACGGGCATGCGTGTTAGGGTTGCCACTCGTTTGCATTGCCGAGACTGTGACCAGCATTTTAAAATTGTCTAAAACTTTTATATTTTAGATTAAAAAGAGAATTCTTTTAGTATTCTCTTTTTTATATTTTATTCATAGATGGGTTTATGATTCTTGATAATAGGCGAATATAGTAGAGTTACGATGACAATCTTATTGATACATAATAGGTGTGCAAGAAACAACTATTTCGTTACGACACACATAAAAGTCAGTCACGCATCAACAGTGCCTCTATTTCTATGAAAAATGGACAGCTTCAAAGGAAAAAAAACTGCTTTATTTTACGGATGCTGTCATTTTTTTTTTCTCTAGAAGCCATCCATTAATAGACAGATACAGAGATACTGTTTATGCGTTACTGGATCTGTAAAACCAACTCCTCGCACCTTTATTGCAAGACACCGTTTTGTGGTAGTATCATTATAATCCAATGTTTAACCACACCCAAATCCTAATCCATTCTCCGTCTCTTTTCATCCAGATCTTTAATTTCTTTAATTTTTTTTCCGATATATTATTCATCATCATCTGTATGAGATATTAACTTTCATATTATTTATTTATCTTATTTTATATTAGCTTTTACTCTCGATCTTAAACATTGCAATGTCTTAGTCAAAGTTCTCGAAAGCGCAGCCACTTCATGGTAACCCGTGTCACGGGTTCGTACAAAGCTCCGAATGCCTTTCAAATTCCGAGAGGAAACGCGCGTGGGCGGCCGGCGCTATAGCTGAGACCGCAACCGTACAAGTTTATAAGAGTGGACGGATGACATGTGTGCCCTTGGAATCATGCTTTTTCACATCTTAAGCATGCATTTCTAGTTTATAATAAAACATAGAAAAAAATTGTTTTTACTAGACAAGGAAGCTTAAACGGCACTTTATCGCAAAAAAAACATTCGAGTCTTCTCGCGATCACGATCAATGCAACTTGATCTAAACGTCAGATAAATAAAAACCTGTGTCTTTTATCGCTATTAACACGCTGAAAACAGCCAAATAGAGCAAATAGGCTTGACTTAAAACCTTTCATAGCAAAATTTATTTAATTGCAGGAAAAAAAATGTTAATCTTCATCATATTTCTGAAAGCAATATTGTTTCCAAACCAAGTTATATCAAAATTTACTGCATACAGAAAAATCCTAAAGCTATCTATTAAACTACGTTTGCGATCTAAGTATGTCTGCTATTTAACAACGTGTGCAAGAAACAATTTTATAAACAATTAATTTATTTTTATTTTATTTATAATTTCTAACTCGTTAAGAAAATTCCCTACGAGATAGGTGATCATTATGAATGATTGCAATGTCAGGCTGTGGTTATCGAATTACCAACGTCGATTTTTGAAATGTGTAAAACGAGTTGTTAGGGAGCTGACACATACACACAAAAATCGCACCAATCAAATGTCGAAAGAGAACTGCACCTATTACCTACTCTCCCGTACATCAGTCGCCGGCGGGCTGAGACACCCACGCGAGCCATAGATTTATAACATTACCTATATTCGGAGCCGATCGGCGCCGATGCGACGCTTCAAATTAAAAGTATCTAAACTGAGTTAACATTGGTAGAGTAGATGGTCGAGTTCACTCTAATATCTAAGCTGTTTATTCTAACTCCATAAGGTAACATTCTAAAAGTACAAAAGTTTATTTGACATTTATTAATTAAATTCTGTTTAATTTATCACCATGAAGCCCATGAAGTAGCATTGTAAAGTAATTGATATTTAAGTGTATTGTTAGAGTAGACTGCAGAATCAGTACAGTTACTATACCGTTTGCTCTAACAATCTCTATAGAATAATTATTGTAGAAGTGATTGTAGCATAGAATAGCTATACCAGTTTATTATAAACTCGACTAACCTTCTAAAAAGTAAACCGTCCGCTGTACCACGGACTCGCATAATCTAATCCTGTGCAAAAGTCAAGCTGCATGATTTCGGAACTCTCATACAATCAAAATCACTATGATATCAAATGTTAATTTTGAATAAGTCACTTAGCTTTGCTTGCTGGTAGGTTATTTTCTAGTGCTCGCCTAGTTAGCTACCATTCTCAAATTGAAAATATGTCGCAAAGCCCCTCTCGATGTTTTCCAGTAGTTGCACTTGAGATTCAGTCCTAATCTGCAGTTTGGATATGTTCACCATTTTCGATCACATCGAGACTTAAGATCAGGCAAGATATAGTGGTCAAATACTAAGCCTATCGAAAATATAAAAATAATGTGCATTCCGAATCAAAACAATCTTGACAAGTAGAGCACTAGTGCTCTACTAATATATTATTGACTAATATACCTATATAATATAATACTATAGACAGTAAACAAATACTGACGTGGTAGAACAACGTTTCAAGTCCTACTCTTCACAGCCACACACATCAAACTGCGTATGCAGTTACTCGCCTCAAAACTATAGTGATCACTCGACCAAAGTAAACAAAGCACAAAAGTTCAAAATCGAATGCAAAACGATCGCCACTTGATAGATAGCTGCATACGTTCTGATTTATACACGGCCTTATAAGGGGGTGTAAACTTGTTAATGGTAATTCTCAAAGAAGATTAGCAACGAATCGGTGCCAATAAGGCGCCAACTAAATGATTCGGGTTTTTTTTTTAGGTTTTCTTTTCGATTGATTTAAGCTTTGTTATTGGTCAATGTATAGTAGATATGGACAATAACTCAACCTGAAGCAGTCAAGCCCAATAGCGGCTTCAAATCAACTTCAACCTTTTAAACTTAACCATATTTGTAAAACATAGCTTAAAAAAACAAAGATACCTCTAAAAATAAGTTTGCAATGTAATTATCTGACTGTCCATCGTTGCGAGCTCAAGAAAGTTTTTTATTTTTATAACAAACTAACCCAGGTTTCGTTGTCCAGCGTCGCGCGTTACGTTTGGTTAAATTCAGTATAGTTCGAAATTAGGCCATTAGAGATTCTTTATCGCGGAATAATTAAAACTATAAATTACCCACATTATATAATCTTATCTGACTGTTATTTATAAATGCAAATTGATAGAATTAACAAGACTTACGTAGTATATAGTAACAAAAACCTTGTTTGTGTTCAATTGGCATATAATTTTGAAGTAATTACGCTATTTTGGATTTGTACTCAATTTCAAAGAGGACAGAATTATGAATGTCATTGACTCGTGGTACCGCCTTAATACCTACCACCTAGTAAAATTATGGACACACGCACGAGTAGTAAAAACGCGCAGAACACACGAGGAGGATATTAATCTAGACCTAAGCAAGCGCAAACAAAACAACATCAAACACAAAGCATACTCACTCTCGCACTTTGCTCTCTGGAGGTATTTCTCGTCCAGGTATTAACATCTTTCTATGTATGACGTTGGCTGCTTGGAAATCCTGCGACAAAGAAAGTGGTGCTTATTCAAAGGAATTTCGCTTCTATGCATATTACCAGGGTTAATGCCTTACTACCGAAATGTTGTATAGCTGTGGAATGGCTATGGTACTTTGTTCTTTTAAAGAAATAAAAATTTGCAAAATTGTGGCCTATGTTCGGCAATGGACGTCTTTCGGCTGACGATGATGATAATACACGAAACGAAAATTGAGACAAGTCTCGAACGGTCACTATGTCGTCCGTGAAGTGACAAAACACTGTATAGTCAGAGGAACATCCACATAAATACCAATACCAGCAGTATAAAATATCCAAAACGAGATATTAAGTATCGAATGGCGTTGGAAGAGCAATGGCTAAGACACCGCTGGCGCCAAGCACGTTCTAAAACGGTATCACTTTCACAGCTAATTTACTATAATTAGTGACTGTGTTTAAAAATCAAATAAGATGGTCAAATGCTAACCTATCACGAGAAAAAGATACAAATAACATGCAGCTGATTGAAGCGAGACTTCAGATTAACTGAGCACTTTGCGTGGCTATAGGGCATTCCCTTAGTATTTTTACAAGGAACAAATCATTTCTACCTCCGTCTTTTCTATTTTCATCGTGCATAACCATAATCAAAAAGCAGCAATATCTTAAACACGCTTAATCAGATAAGGAGCTTACTATTGCTCTTAAAGTATGTAACATGAATCACAAACTGTCAAAATATTGTAATACTATCTTGTTTAAAAATCTGCGAATTAACTCGAAAATTCCTGGAAAAGTTGGGAGAAAACTCATAAGAAAACCAGTAACAGTATGTATTAAAAGAATTGGCTTTCAAAAGCCGTGAGATTTAAGAACGGAAAGGTGGCCTTTGCCCGGCAGTGTAATAGCCAAAACTCATAATTCTCAAAACAAGCTGTGAAGACAATTATCGGAGAAATTCTCAACTGTAATTCTCAATATGTCTCTAAACGAGCATACGATAATTAACCCAACAAAGAGACGGTACTTCCTGGACCGCTATTTCTTACTGGGAAAATTATATGACAACATTATCCATGGCTACCGTCTTACGCATAAAGGCGTGGATATACGATGTCTTGCGGTTAATTCGCAATCTTTAGTAGCATTTTATTTATAAATCATTGTTTAGCAAGCACTAAAGCTCGCAGCCGCTGGCGGCTGACATTCGGGCTTTTCTCATTCTACTGCACATTATTCTGTGTTTTGTAATATTGTCCAAAGAGCAGGCTGATTTCTGCCCCTTGTTGATAAAGCATGGGAGCAGTTTAATCTTTACATAGTGGCGTTGAGTAACTGTTTTGTACCAATCGAGGATCGTCATGCCCAGCCTGCCCTTCGGTGTGCGTAATCAGATTTTAATCAAATTAATGTGGGAAATCAAATTTATATGGAACTAAACAAAAAAATTATAGATATTTATTCATGCCTATATATTTCAACTAACTATGATTTTGGTGTTACTCAACGTCCAAAACTCTAAGAGTATTATCTCATACCTCACAATGTCACATGTACTCAAGTCTTAAAGCACAATATTTCACACTTAGTTGGCGTATAACGGACAAGGGAACACATCATGCGGATTAGCAGAAACCCTACCCTCAGGCCTACCGTAAACTTGAGAATGTGCGAACTACCGGAGACGGAAAGGAAAACGAAATGGCGTAATTCGTATGCTCCAAGTGATGAGAGAAGGGGCGACGCTGCGTTGTTAGAATTTGAAAGGTAAGGCGTGGTGCCAATGTTTTAAAGAAAACATTTCTCAGTTGCTAAGGAAATATTTTGTTTGATTTTATGCGCAACTCCACTTGAATTAATTGATCGGCTGAATAGTAACATTCTGAAAGGTCAGTACTGATTGACTGCTTAGTGAGTGTTGTGAGTGGGTTGCTGCTCGTTATTTGCAAATAGCGCTTTCACAGCTTCGAACGGCGCGTTAAGCTAATATGTCTATACCAATAAAACCTTTTAACTTGAAATTCAGTCCAAAATATAACTTCTTACCTTCCTCCCGCTTATAGGAATATGGCCAGCCCTGGTGCCATAATCAACTATACATACGCTAGTACATAGCTTTGTTAGTGGTAGGACTAACTCTTCTGCGAGTGTCCGTCTGGGATTTACCACCGCTTTGCTCGTGAAGTCTGCCGCCAAGCAGTAGTGTGCAAGCATTACTGTGTTCCGGTTTGATGAGCAGAGTAGCCAGTGAAATTACTGGGCTTATGAGACTTAACACCTAATGTCTCAGGATAACGAGCATGTGGCATTGCAATTTTTATGGGCCGGCGTTATGCTTACCATCACGCAAACGACCAGCAGCTCGTCTCGTTACCAAATAACATAAAAAAACATACGCTAGTAAATAGATATCTTCTAGGCAAACATAGTCCATCGTCGATTACATACTAAAAACAAATTGTTCCTAGCTAGAGCTGTCGGCATCGATACACCGCGTCAGCGTATCCCATAAACCCCACCAAAACACAGACTCGACTGCCCCATGAAAACGTCGTTTTACGATCGGATTATGCCAGAAGATGAATGCAAGGCAATCACGCGTAACTACGAACAAAGCATCGTAGTGGAAATGTGACTTTCAATAGTAGAACTGCGCATAACTTTACTATTTTCCTGGTATTCTAACACATGGCGGGCGGTAAGAACGTCCCTTGTCGTACCATCATACGGGCAAAGTCATAATTCTGACCCTAAGCTCGTTGTCTTACATTCGCAAGGTGCTTGTTACCCCTCGTTTATTAGTAACAATCTTAGAAGGAATGTTTATGCGTCTGAGTCAAGCGACTCGGTGTCTGAAAGAACGCGTAGGCAGGGTTGCCAATGTTACAATTCGGAATAAAAAAACAAGGCAATATACATCCCAAAAAATTTTGCAATCGTCAACCTAGCTATGAGCTAGAGCCAGGCGGCTTCTATGATCTCAGTTAAACATAAACATGTTTCGCATTGATATACCTTTCAAACGCTCGCAGAATCCGCGTTGACGTTATACTATACAATTTGGAAATTTGATTAAATATTCCTACGCTAGATATTGAAACGGCAAGAAACTTAAAACACAAAGTAAATTCTAATAACTAGCTACAAGTCGTTGTCCTATTTTACATCAGCGCAACTTGCTGCTACATAAATGCTATTGCTAATTATATATTGCGTATCTACAAAACCCGAAAACAGCTGGATGTGCATGCCATTGTATAGATTGCAGATAATTCAAATGATCTAGACTACTAACAAGACACTATTTTGAGAAAAATATCTCAAGCCGTAGCCCTTAGCGCGAGCAACTTTTGTAATAACCATTTTACAACAATGTGGAATAAAAACAGCATTTCAAAGACATGTAAGGATAAAATAAAAGAATGCTTACACTCGGGTAGTAATACCGGTACGTGTTCGTCAGGTCTATGACTGCGCCAAGCTTCGGTATTGCTTCGAGTACCGCTGGAATATCCCATCTGAAAAAGAAAAATATTTGGGTTTACTATCATCGTTCGCAACTGCCTTCACAGGTTTCTTTGCGTAATTAGTTATTCGGTCAATGTAATGAAAGTTGCACTTCATTGTGTAGGAAATGCAATCAACAACAAATTACTAGTAAAACTTGGCGTCGACAAAACCGATTTCGGAGATTAGTTATCTTTTTCGGAGAAACGGCTGTTTCGTTTTCGAAAAAATCAATAACGACCTACCTACTTCTAATTTTAACTTATAGAACTGTCCATTTTATCGATCGCAACAACCGACTGCAAAGTTCTGTACTTGCACCGCTGTTGCGCTACGTTTTCCTTCACTAATACCTATAGGATTAATTGGATCCTCTACCTACAAACTAATACCTATAACGAATCGGCGGATTCACATTTAAGAATGCAGGCACAAAAACTTTTAAATACACCTAACTGCAATATTAAACATCGTTACGCCTTGTCGGCCCAAATATGTTCATGTACCACAATCTCAAGTACCGTAGCGGAATTTTATATCATACCGTTTGATTGATACGTAGGAGGCAACACAAAATATGTCCAATTACAGAAAACACTACCCGACGGCAGTAAATAAATAAGAAGTAAGAAAAGCTTTTCGACGAACTATAAGTACTTCTTCAACAGCTATTTATCGAAACAATTTTATGAAGCCATATTTCTTTATGTACTAGTAAATAACGAGGCGCACGTTTTCGTTTGCCTGATGGTTAGTCTAATGCAGCCTGCGGGAGCGCTCGTTAAGTTTTTCATACAACTAGTTATTTACAAGGAGTTGCGTAACTTAATTCCTCCTTCCCCCTTCCATCATCAGTCGACCAGACAAACGGCAAGACGACATCGATACCTTGTTGATATTCCTCCTTTACGCACGAAGCGTTTTGCTTCTACATTCATTTGGCGTACCGCTAAAGAGTGGAATGCCTTGCCTGAGTCTGTGTTCCCTGATCGCTATAACCTGGGTGTCTTCAAGTCACGAGTGAATAGGTCGTATCTTCTAAGTAAGCGTGCTCCATCTTCGAACGCATCGTAACTTACCATCAGGTGAGATAGTGGTCAAACGCATGCCTATTGTTAATAAAATAAAAAAAATAAAAATTATATCACGTACTTATTAAGGATCTCATTCATCCAGTAATTTCACTGACTACTTTGCTCATCGAACTGGAACACAATAAAGCACGCATACAACTTTTAGACTATACGAGCAAAGGGCTGGAACCCACCCAAAGCCAGAGCTAGCGCCTGGTAAAACATATAACTTAGCGTTTGACCACTACCTCACCTGATGATAAGCGATAATAACGTTGGCTATCGCTAATGTGGTTACCGTAAATATCAAAATTCCGACATTTGCCCACTCTCCTAGATAATTGGGCACCTAGTTATTGATGATGATTTATATAAACCTTTGTATTGTAATGGTTGTCCGATTTTGAAAGTTAATTGTGATTTACACGCATACTTTTAATCAATTTCTAGCTTTACTTTTATTACATAAAATCATATTAGGTATATTGCGTTTCTTACATTTTTGTTATACCAGGAACCTTTTCTTGAACATTCTGAAACAATACAAACAAACAGTTTATAAATATATACGATACGTTTATATTAAAAATGTAAAAACACATTTTTTTTTATTTTTTTTATTTATTTATTATTCATAACCTCAGAGTGAGCATTACAGTTTCCCAATCCGCCCACTCCAAGTCCTTATTAGTTACTTCACAAATTTCGAATATGAAGTGCATCATAGAAGTAAAATTAGTCAAAGAAGTGCATTTTATAAAGCTTAAACATATTTCAAGGTTATATTGTAATATAACAACACGATTCTGTAGTTTGTATACAATGCGCCTTTGACAAAGCCGAACGTAGGCGACACAGTGCTATGATAAGAGCTCAGATCAATCATCCAACGGCCCTACCTCATCGGTGCCAATGACCTCGGCCCAAAGCGGCATGACCACACTAACATCACCACATTAACGCCATCGAGTCGCTATTCAAAAATTAGTATGTAAATGCTCAAATGAAATTTAGACGAAACGACCCATTCCAAGAAATCGGAACCACTTTATGAAGGCAATATCAACAATGCATTAGAATTTTAAATGTATCGAAATTCGAACATAAATTTCGAAAATCCATTCCCGTTTCACCGCGGGCTAAAATTTTTTCAGACAAAAATTTTCAATTTCACCTTAAAATAAAATACTGCTAAATAAAATGTCAGGTTTCATAATAATAGGTTGTTGGAATGGTCGTAATTTATCGACGGGTGTTGACATGATTGAAAAAGATTGGGGTTGAAAAATGTTTGAGCGCCAGGAGGTGTGTCTAAACGGGGTTAATTTTCAATTTGAAGTCGCCGGTGGCCTTTACATATTAAGGAACGACGAATTTAAAATAAATGCCACGCAGTTATTATACTGGGAAGCGTGCATAAATATTGAACATTGCTACTTGATTATGGTTTAGCATTTTGTGTGATCGGTAAATAAAATTGATTGGCGACATGGTGCAGAGTTGCTGATATGTTGTCGGACGTCTTCGTCGTTGCGGTACCGAGAACCGATCATACGATTGAACAACGGTTATAATTATTGCTTACCTTGCAATCGTGAGTACTAAAACATATTTTTAATCATGAACCTTAACATGTGTATTTTTTTCACCGTGTAAGCCCGTTACTTGCAGATTTTAAAACCAAAGAAAAAGTATCGAGAACACCAACGGGTCAAACCAAATATTCAAAAAGGCAATGAATGCTTTAAACAATCGCGACCTCATCGGTTGCACTTACCACGATTTTCAATTAACATTTAAGGCACCGGAACAAATAAAACTCAACCGAGACAAAGGAACTTATCGGAACAGGCAATATCAGTGTCGAGCACGCGGTGGCCACACAAACCTTGGAGCGCACTCAAAAAAAACCATTTCAATAACGATTTTATTTTGCCTCAAAATATAAAATAAATAGCCTTTAAAACAAACGAACCTAGTAATCAATAACAACCCATGAAAAACGATAAAAAATCTACCAATCCATTGCGCCCCACAAACAACATTACAAATTGGCGTCTCACAATAAAGCACCGTTCGAAATATATCTAGAATAAAATAAAGCGCGAGAGGGGCATACTCTTGAAATCGATGGGATGATCCTCGATCATAAATCAAGTCCATTACGATATTAATGACAATCGTAACTCTCAATCACAAGTTGGAATCGCGATACGCACGTTCTATAAAAAATAGTACATACGTGTACTTTTGCATAACGTCAAGACGACAAAAGCTTTTAAAGAATACCCGCACTATTTTTAACTTTCAGCTTGAGGGCCGATATTAAAATATTGCGCATATCTCATCAGTTACTCTTTTACATTTTGCTAACGATAGGGGATCAATAAAGTTTAAGTGCACGAGAGTTATACATAGGTACCCTGTTTGAATGTTTCTATTTACATGATTTTAGATAGGCAGGTATACCAGATAGGAGCATCATAAGGCTGATGATGATGATTTTGGGTGTTACTATATTTTTATATTCCTTGAAAAATATTTACTCGGAAAATATACTGAGCTTACTATTTTCTGATTTCCCAAACACATTAAATGCTGTATAGATAGTAAAATTGTATGTTGTTATTAACTATGTGTAAATCGAACTAGACAATATTGATACTGCATCGAGTGAACTGAATATAACGTAAATATCCCTTTTGAGAGAATGATGAAGTGTCTGTTGAAATGCTGAGAGAAAGCTTCCCGAGCGTCGTGCATTTATTTTATTACTTACAGCCTGTGATAAACATTGATTCGTCAAGCGTTTCAACAGAACAGCGTGTTGTGACAGAAGGATTTAAATTTTAACTATAAACCTTCAGGATCGGTGACTGGCATTAATAAAATAATCAACAATGCGCGTTAATAAATCGCCGATTGCCCGCTGACAAAACCTATACGGGACGAGACATTACTTACTTGTCTTACAAAGCAACAAATGTAAGTTTGTCATTTTTACGACACGCGGCGTGTACAAGTACATACATCCATATAACATTTGCAAACATGGAAGAAAAGAACGCCACCTGCAGCGACCCGCCTGTATTGAGATGTATAAGATACTTTAAGTGAAAATTAAAAGATTCTTATCACGTTAACTTGCATAATTGATATATGGGGGCCGAGATCGTGGTAATATGTCTTGTAAACTGGATGTTTCTCTTGCTTTAAAGGACTTTGTTGGCGCCGTAAAATTGATTTAAAAGTTAAAACATTTTAATCTGCAAAGAATGCATATTATTCGTTCGCTAATTAAAATAATGGAATTGATCCCAAGATGCATGCAAAAACTCCTGCACCAAAATGTTATCTTTATAATACTACGGTATTACAAATTACAAGGTAGCAAAGCATACAAATAAAAGCCGCGCATTAAAATAAAATGCTTAACTCGAGGACCTCCCATCAAATTACAAGTGGCAAGCATTCCGAGTTATCGGACGATCGCGTGTCGACAAAACGAATAACAACTTCGCACACCTCGATCATATTTGACAAATGCGAGGATCAAATAATCACAAATACACCTCCCGCCACGCATTCAATAACATTCAACTCATAATACAAGCACAGTAAGGATCCAATTAGAACACACCTTCGCAAATCATATGATACTTATCGGAATATGATAAATAATGATGTAGACCCGCTAGTAAATAGTAACAGAGAATTTATCAAGTCAAGGAAGGAAGTTAAGTACCGCAATTTGAATAAAATGAATATATTGGTGATTTGAATAACGTGTAGTACAGACAATGCAGAATCATGTAAAGATTACGCAAATGAAATGTTCTGTATGAGTCAGCGTTTTGTTTAGTATTAGATTTCAAATTGAAACGCCCAGGGAACAAATCTAGGTGATATCGAATCGTATTTATGGGGTTACACGAAAGGGCTTGTTCTTACATGATCTATAAACTCGAACGTCTGCGGTCACTTTCCCTAAACAATAGACAAGACTTCATGGGAGTTTGAAAATTATATAACACTATGTTTGTCTACTATGTTGATCAGTAAGCTAAAAAATCACAGTATCTTGGCAATTACGAGTAAGTCTCATTAGTAAGTATCATTCCGAGGTTTGCTCTATTAGCTTGGAATATTTTAATTAATCAATTCATAACACATTGCTAATGCAAGTGAATGAATTAAAGACGGCGCCGCATCCTATAAATCATTTATAGGGTAACCGTTTCGAAATATAAAATATGCACGTTCATCTTACTCTTCGCAATCTAATTAATGTTATATTTATTAGCTGTTAAGATTTAATTTTGTACGTCATGAAAGAGCTAGTTGTGACCGCGTTAAGTTTGTCATCGTGTTGTTTTTTGACAACCATCTGATCGTTACGTCGTTTATTCCAATGGTAATGATGGCATAATTGACAGAGAGCACTATTGTTCCCATTGTGTTCTATTGATATTAAAGTTTTGTCGCCTTGTAATGGTCGTGCTATTCTTATTGTATGGTGGATCGTTACTGGCTTGTTCGGTTGTTCACTCTTGACACCGAAGCTGCAGCGGTAGATTTAAAAAGGGCGGAGCTGTCTCATTGAATACCGTGACCTCAAGAGCAGTCACAAATATGTGTGTCATTACCGGTGTCGTTATAGTGACACGTGTATTAAGATTGTCATTGACTAATTTAGGCCTTCTTACTTCCTATTTGAAGCTTAATTCTGTTCCTCATGCATTATTCTATTCATTTCAAATCCTTCATCAACTAGTCGATTGTATTACAACATTAATAAATAATGATTGGTAACACCGATTGACATCAAAAATTGAGACGTAAAACTTAACACGTAGTAATTGATTAACGACACAAAAATTACTATTGGTGTCAAAATAAATGATATGTGGCCGGTTTCTTACGAATGCGGGCCTGTCAACATAGTCAGTAACCGCGGCCTCGTGTTTTACTAATTCAGAGATCAATAATTTAAACAACCATACGGGTATTCATTGCACTCTGTCATAAAAACTCAGAGCAAGTCTTAGGCTAAGATTCAGAGACGATTCTAAGCGTAGACTTTGGCTTCCATATGTCAAAACTGTATAGAATTTTGACGTATGGAAGCGTGAGTCCACGCTTAGATTCGTCTCTGAATCTCAGCCTTAGCTTTTTTTAGGTACATACTGAGCGACATCTAAGGCTAAGATTCAGAGACGATTCTAAGCGTAGACTTTGGCTTCCATATGTCAAAACTGTATAGAATTTTGACGTATGGAAGCGTGAGTCCACGGTTAGATTCGTCTCTGAATCTCAGCCTAAGAAAGGTTGATCAATCAAGTGTTACTAAGATTGTTTGCTAATATAACTGAAGCAGGCGTAACTACAGCTTCAAATCGTGTATATATTTGTGTACAAATAAAATATCCTTCTAAATACGTAACCATTGAATTATAATTTGTTGCATTTGTTGTTGTATTTTGAGAGCCAGTTTCATTCTATTCATCCTCACTTAAAATCAATTGGAACCCGGGTCAAAAATTACCTATGGAGGCTCAAAAATAAAAAAACGGATAAATTGTAAAAACAACATGAATTGCACTTGAATGATCAAACAAGTCATATCCGAGTGCGAAAAATAAAGCATTTTTTGATACAAACATATTGCGTGTAAAACTAAGTTGCGAGTACTGCCGTTTTGGCATCCCCACAGCATGTGAGAAAGTGTTACCAAAGTAACTTCAAAAAGTCAATATCATAACTTGGCAGGAGGGGCTTACAGAGATAAGAGTGGAAATATCGCGTAAGGTGTTCCATAAACAAGCAAAACGTACGACCTGTTAAAGTTGGAATCCGTGTTGGTCCAACCGATTAATCGGATGAGGAGTGTCTGGTGTCTGGGGCATTTATCGGCCTAATTGCGACCACCGACGGGATTCGGTATGGAAACGAGATGGGTGGCGTGATGGGTGCCGATGATACCTGGTCGGGGTGGCCTGAGGTTTGCTTGCATTGAGACAAAACAGTGATTGTGGAATAACACTATAGGATAATTACGCGAAGGGAAAATAAACCGTAGATGTATCCGTAATAATACATATCAAAAGCATAGAATATGTATTGTAACAATTCTTCATCGATGTCATACCATTCATGTCCAGACAATTGTTCTCTTAAAGACCAGATGGAAGCTACCAGCAACTAGACGTGGTGATGTATTGGGCCAAAGACATAAAGCTAAGGTAGTTTGCTTTAATATGTTGCATTACCAACGCGAAAAGAAGTACCTAACTACCTACCTAGTATCGAAACATCAACAAAAATGTTTAAAAAAAGCATAATGTAAAAACAGTAAGTATTCTTAAGTGATAAGGATACCCAGCACTATATAAAACAAAAAAGAATAAAAAGCAAATTACGCGAACACTTGAAGCCTATACCTTCCCATAATAATATATTTCGTAAGTCATAATAGATTTGTGACCTGCCGAAGAATTCGAACATCCAAACAATCGTACCTCAAGATAACTCTACTTAATGGCCGATTGGCCACCCTACATGATATCGTTTTTTGGGCGTTGCGAAATTAAGAGTTAATTATTTTCCTTTTTTCGTTCGCACAAGCTTAACTCTTAGTGGCACGATTGTGTTTTTGTGTGTTGTCACGATTTATGACAGTTAAAGAGAAGGGTCGCGATTCGGATAACGACCTATTATGGCCAGTAATGGTGATAAACCTTTCAATCGAACCGGACAACGAGGTACAAACTGATTGTGCGCTTTATTGGTTGGAAGCTTCCGAATATGAATACATTTTAATCTATTCATAATAGATGTCATAATTACTGATTTAACAATACATCACGTGTAAAAATGTATAGTTACGATATAAAAGAAAAACTGCTGATAAGTCTATTCTTAATTCTTACATCCCTTAAAATTGGTCTATTCCACTAAGATAGCCTTCGGTGATATCACCTATAGGAGATCATAGGCGACACTTAAATGAATGAAAAACCACTTAAAATCGTAATTCTTGCCAGTATTTAATACTACAATTTTATACCACTGGCATACTGTCATACCACTTCGTAAATCGCATCGATATAATTGCTAACAAAACTTTCATATTTACAAAACATAATTGCATTTATACTGTAACCGAATAACAACGTAACACTTGTAAATGAATATGAATAACATATAATCAGTGACGCCGATCAAGGTTATTAAGCGCCGAAATACATGACAACCGGATGACGTGTAAACGAAACCATGCGAAAACTGCCCGCCCTTAAGTACCTTCATTATGCTCGCTTGTGGATCAAAAAGCGCAGCTAAAATTGGCCGAAGGCGCTTTTTACTTTTCAAAATTGAAGTAGATAACTTTCGATCGTGGAAGAAAAGAAATGTACAGTATTAACTGTCATCATGCTTTGTGGTCTCATCAGGGCACCAGTGAAAACATATGTAAAATAAATTTATTAAAATATAAATCGTGTAAAAAGATAACCAATCATTTATTTCGTAAAGAGAAGTAACGATTTTGTATTCCATTACATTTGCGTCTATTTGAAGTTTGACCCCTTCATCCTGCATCCTGCATTTTAAGAAAGCCTTTCTTTTAAATAAAATAATTTGCTGTATCCATTCGCATGTAGTACCTCCATGTTAGCAGATCAAAACAAGACGGTCAAGAAAGCTGATTACACGGTGCTCCCACGATCTCATGCCCTGGCGGCTTGCGAAGCTCGAAACTTGGCGCGTACGTGTCAAAAGATGTAATTATGAAGAAATCCAATCAGCGGCTGCGCTTGCGCCGGCCAGCGCATGCGACGACGTTGATTGAGCGATAAATTTTCTGGAGATAAATCACCCTAGCGCGACAATTCGGTAGCGAGAGGCCGCTTAATTTTGGACGGTCATTTTGACCACAATGACGTAATTACCATAAAAAATGGATCGATTCTAACAAGGTGTTTTTTATGGGCAGCAATTTTCTTGATAGGCAGATCCAGTTTTGATGGAAATCGACGATGTCGTCAGCGACAAAGAACGCTTGTATATAACTGAAATTACAGCGTTTAAGTACTCGGAATTTGACTCCCACGTAATTATCAGAAAATACAGAAGAAAGAAATACTGAAAAAGACCTTTGATAATTTCAAGTATGTATCCTATCTGTTAAATAAAACGTATCCTATCTGCCTAAGCAGATTAGAATCATATAGTTAATTTGTCAAAATGATCCGAGTACTACGATAAGACGGGATAAACTCAACGCCTTAGCGCAATCCTTGTTTAAATGCATTATTATTTGCGATCGTCGGCGATACTAGATATTGCTTACATCTTTATAGTGCTCGCTTCTGTAAGATAATAGTTGTCATAACATAACAATAAACCTTAATGCACGTTGCGAAAGCACTAGCTCGTAGCTACTTGCAGATACGCCGGCAATAATCTAAGCGATAAAATCTCTAATCCTTTACCGATTATTGTGTGTACACAACCAATTCAAACAGTCAAGCGTACCAAATGAAAGATAACTATTACTATATGTTTGTGCACTTAAATGCAATAAACAACGGTTAAATCCAAAATAACAGATACACGAATCAGATTAATTTCACCGTCGGCGCCGGCATGTCGCCGTATTTCAGGTTATATTTGCGATTCAGGACTTTTCTCGTGAACCGCATGAGCATTAATGATGGATACTTTTAAGAGTTAACAGATGAAATCGATCCAATTTAAAGTAGCAAAAAAGCGCTCAATGTTTCTAGTCAATACCAACACATTATGTCTGCAAATAAGGAACGCAAGACGCTCCGCTCCGTCTTTACACAAGATACAGATTTCGAAGCATAACAGCGGTTGAAGAAAATATATCAAACAGTACGAGCTATACCGTCAGACGATACCGCGGGCGGTTGTAATAAATCCGGCGAATACTCTTTGATATCCGTTGACAATGATAATGGACCAAAATGTCATACGAGGAGTTTTAATGTCACTTGCGAATATTCTTATGAATAAGCGGGCCAGATGAATCTGTACACGACTGTTGAAATACGACGTCTCCTCGGACCAGACATTTAATGGTGAGCAAGCGTGTAGTTGTATTGTTGTAGGCGTATTCACGGCGCCTTTGCTCCCTACAATAAATTCACATACGATATCGAAGTTTTTAATTTTTCCTCAAACCATTTTAAGCTCGTTGCTGAGCGCAGTCACTTGGGAAAGACTGCAAAGAATTGAGAACTATTTAAAAAAATAGGCAGAGCAAGTCATTTTTTGTTAATACGTTAGATAGGCCTTCTTTTTCTTCTGGCAACCCTGATCTAGGGATGAGGGTTGCCGGAAGACACTGATAGTAGATGTCAGTGGATAGGTGATTTCCGATAGCTTTGCAACTTGAGAGTGGTAGATAGCCAGGCGAACACTTAAGGTGCTCCTTAAGATGCTCGTTATGATGTTAGGCATCATAATTGATTTGTATTGAAATAAGGTTGAAAATGCCAATGCGTTCCGTTTGCTTTTATTTGAAGGTTATTTCGTAGGTTTTATTTAATTAAGAAAAACAGACAATATAAAGGTTAAATATTTTTACAATTGTATGTCTTAAGATGATTAAATTTTCTTTTTTTGTTTGTTACAAAAAATGTGATAGTTGCCGCTCAAAATATTGAGCATCTTGAGACCAAATACATTTTTCAGGATCTTTCTTGCGACGTTGTTTACAAGATTCTGGGCTATTTCTATATAATATTTTATAGATAAGTCTTTTCTATAAACACTTGGCTATACTGCTGCTGTATTTTGTCTTGTTTGTAATATTTATGAAAACGGAGATTCGTGGTACGAAAAACAGAACTATTTCGGGCGTTTTGCTTTAGTCGCCCCTTAATACCTACCACCATGATAACACGATGTGTTCCTTCACAGAAAGCTCAAAAAAGCTCACAATAGGATTTGCACCATAAATTTACAGATTGTCCTCCACCGTCACTACCACTGACCCATTATCGCTTTCGGGCAAAAGCGAAACAAACTGAGGTAATAAGTTATCAAACTCGTGGTGTAGTTGATTATTTAATGGGCTTAAATTCTGTAGTGCGTAATGGTTGTGGGTTCTGTCCTAAAATGGGACAAATATTTTTGGGTACTAAAAAAACGCAGTTTACTGTCATTTCTTTATGTTGCAAGGGTTAGTAATAAACCTATTGAAATTTAAGATATTTGATGGAATCAGGCGTTACTTTGCGGAAGTCAATTTTAAATAAGATATTATATGTACTATAATGTAGATAATTTATAGTTTTAATTCCGCGATAAATTTTATAATTGCCGAATTATATAATATCTTATTTACTATTGAAATTTATTAAACCGACGTGTATTTACAAAAAATATATTTATATATCTACTAATAAATCCTAGGCGCTCAGCACAAGTAGCATCATGAGTTTTAGTCTCTAGGCTACAATTAAAAAATATGAAGTATATTAATTCCATAAAGCGTGGGTTTCACAGAGTAAATTTCGTAAATTACGCATCCCTATGCTCATTCGCGCCACGCATTAAATATCAATAAATCTCACAATTTCACAGTGCATATTGTGCTGGCCTGCGGCGACTGAGGTACTAAACAGTCTGACTAATTAGACGCACTAGGCAACAAAGGGACTACGCCGCTGTACAGTGTAAACAGTTTCAAAGCTCTTGCAACTCTTGGTGCCAGTTAAACGAAAGACTGGTTTGCTCGACAATACCATAAACTGAGTTTAGAAACTTTAATATGATAACAGTAAAAATTGTGGTCAGCAATGTACATTGTACATATTCTCACACAATATGTTGATAAATTATAACGTGAAATTAACGGTATGATATTTCCCTAAAGCCCAGTATTTTTAACTTAGCCAGTAGCCAGCAAATGTTTAACTAGAGCATAGATAAACTATTTATGACTGGAGTGACCCGGCTATCGTCATAAATTGCCGTAGCACGACTAAATTTCATCTAAACGCTGCAGTAGCGTGCAGTATAATTTCTTAGTCGCGCAAAGCTTACATTCTGTTATAAACTGTACCGTCGCGCTTCTCTTACGAATTTACTATTCAGGTGAGCCAATCAATATTGAGCTTTATTCTAGTAACCTTAGGTCATGAAAGTGAATCAAGTGAGGTCAAGTGTACGTGCGATGGCTAGCGCGATAGGCCGCCCACGCGCAGGCGCCGCGAAATTCGTGAGAATGGGCTGCGCTGGCGCCGACGGTGCTCTAACGTAATCTGATGGCAGACGTGTAGACATGTGATATACTATCCCGAGCTGGTGCACAAGAATAGAAATTAATTGAAATGGAAGAATCAGTTGGTATTCCAATTACATTGCTTCCATACCATACAAAGAATTGGATTCGTAATTCACTTTCATGCGAAATGCTAATTGCCTCTTTTAGCAAGCGTTTCCTGGTAGCCAGCCGTTGAGGTTACTAGCTTCTGCCCGCGGTTTCACCCGAGTTCCCACAGGATCTGTGCATTTTTCCGGGATAAAAAGTAGCCTATGTTACTCTGCGGTCTATAAACAATATACCATGCTATGCCAAAAATCACGTCGATTCTGCGTTGCTCTGTCAGAGAAGGACAAACCAACAAGCCAACGAACCAACAAACATACAAACACACTTTCGCATTTATTATAAGAATATGGATATGGAGACAGTATGGATATGACTTAAATTAAATTTTATATCGAAGTTATTAGTAGAGGATTCAAACGTTGTTCTACGATTCAATTTCTTGTGTTAGAATAGATTTTCTTACCAAAAGTCAACTTTGCACTACTGGCTGTAGACGGAAAGGAAAACGGCTATATATATATAACGTTTAAAACTTTACCAGCTATACTTGGAAACTTAAAGATTAATAAAATTTTATTTTAGTCTCAGTGACCGCGTCGTACGTAATCTCACAATATTGTCTCCCATTTGAAGTCGTCCAGCGTACGATAAATGACTAAACTCACCGAATCATACGTTGCATCATGGAAATAATGTAATTTACAATTCTACAAAAAGCGGGCCATCCTGATTCACGTTTGTACATTCACCATGGAAATGTCCATCTACTCGAACAATATAGCGCTTTAGTACTTTGTCACATTACTCATTCCAACGATTTCTACGTGGCTAACAAAAGACCACAACTCCTGTTAATGTGAGAGGGTACTCAAGTATTTGTATAAGTAGTTGACAATACGAGGAATTCGCAATCGCAGCTCCAAATCACAGTACATAAAGTCGTACAAAATTTTGGTAGTACATAATCCAGGCTCTTTATGCAAATTGATTCTGACAAATGTGACCATATAAACACACGAAATAAAGTTTAACGTGCATTAAATTATTTCGACAGTCACTCGTATGAAAAAGTAAAACCGCAGTTAAAGCACTTGAGCTTATTGGAGACATAAAAGCGCCCGAAGCGAAAATGTCAACACATAGTAAATAGATTTCAATAGACTAATTAAAATGAAGTGTACTTCAACAGATAGAACATGGCCTGTGAGAAACATTCAGAGAGTGCTCAGTATAATTTGTTCCGTTACATAAAAAGAAGTAACGTGGAACTGTGTGACGTTAAATATAACTGTCATGTGAATGTGTGGTTGTATAATGTTAGACGACATAAGGAAACCGAATGGTATAGGTATGGCTCGTTTTTCCTCCTAGTAAGAGCAACTGGAAAAAACTGTTAGGTATCAGAATAGGGATGTATACTATTCCATTTTTTATGATCTCAATAAATGCGTTTTCTCATGAGAATCAAATGTCTAAGTATATCAAACGAAATTGAACGCTAGAAACGTCAAAAATGAGAGCCAACGTAGGGCGTCTTTGCTGAGCGCTAAAATGCTCCATACAAATTTCTCATGGTATGTGACGTCAAGTACTATGCGCGGGCCGTAAAACTGTACTAAAAACATGCGTTCTGTTGATTTTGGCCGTGAAATACTGCGTTTTTTTATGAATTTTTTCATCATTGAAATGTAAATAATCCTGGTATCATTTAAATTACTATTGGATGATAAAAAAAATCGTTGCATTTTGGAACTTTTAGAAGCAGTATCTTTGTGGATTTTTTTTTGTTAATTTCATTTTTATTGCGTTAATGTAATGTTCTTATACCTGTATAACCAGAGTAACAGTTTAAAGCAAGAATCACGACCGACGGTAGAGCTCGAAGTCAGCAATATAATAGAAGCAAAGAAAAGAATATGAAAAACTCACGTAGGTCTCACGATACTAACCAAAGTCATCCATATCATTATTTTCGCCTCAATTCCTTTCATACATCCAAGACTGTTATTACTTGAGCATACAAAACTGCTAAAACAATTTTAATGAAGTGCCTAGATCCAGGTGCTCGAACAGGGTTGCTCGGTGCGGGGGCCGAACGTAATGGGGAGGTGTGGCGGCACGCCCCGGAGGTGATGCGCAGACGACTACACGGTTACGATGTTGGTTTACTCGTAATTTAATTTTTATACATGATACAATTTCGTATCGAGCTTTCATATGGTAATACAATTTTCTATTTAGAGAACTGGACTCGAATGCCATTGTCCTGCAATCAATACATTTGTGTTCAAAAGGTTCTGTGTGTATATTTTGGTCGCATATAGGTGAAGAAGTTTTACACTACTCGCCACGGGCTTCGCGCTCCAAATACAAAACACCGCCACCAGCTGAAGTTTTCATAAATTTCGTTTGTGTTTGCCGGACACCTGTGGTCGCTAGACACCACGAAACGACGCTTCTCGCTTCGTGTAGCCGACACCGACCACAAAATGTCGCCATGAGCTTCATGTGGTGGCGTTTTGTGTCTGTAGCACGAGGCTCGTGCAAGGATTAGTAAAGCACCTCAAATCCGTGGGGGGGGTGATTAAAAGATACTTAGAAAAAAATCCAGAAAAGGTCACGCACTTCACGTTTGAAGTGTTTTTCTTTTTCTTTTTTTTAATTTTGAATGACGTCTTTCCAAGGAAGGTTCTCGCTTCCGGGATAACATACCAGTTCAAACTCATCCTGTATACGTGCACGCTTGCCTATAAGCTATAATCCTATGTAAAAAATCAAGCACCTATAGGAGCTCACTTCAGAGGCACTTTTTCTAGGTCGAAAGTGTTCACAACCTTCGACCACGAAGTCGCTTTAAATCAGTTAAACCGCTAATTTACACAGAAAAAAAAATAAGATACAATAATAAGTAAATTAAAATAATTTTACTTTCTAACAAGTGAAGCAACTACAACATGAGATAATAAAGAAATTAAGATTACACTGCACGATGCCCGTAATAATATAATCGATATATTGCCATCGACAAGCCATTACGATCGTGTAAATTGAATTAAAAGATAAGGCTTTCGCGGTACTTAATACTTTACCGAAGCATATTGAAAGCTACCTCAGCAGTCATGAAGAAAAAGCTGCATTAAAATAATTTCGTCGTGAATCAAAATAAAAAGTCCTTTATCCATTAATTACCCTGCAAGTGAATTAGAACTTATTTTCATACAATTTTTCATAAATAAATATATAAATCAGGTACATAAGGTCAAATTATAATGTGCCTTTTATCATTTTACATTGGGTCGGCGTAGTACGTCTTCACAAACATAGTAGGTACTGATTTTATCTCGCAGACCCAATGCGGCTTGGCAGATACTAGATAGTCACTTGTTCTCGAATTTTCTAATTCTTGAACATGCTAGTTTCATCAAGATGTTCTCCTTCACCGTTTTAGAGCGAGTGTGATAAACCGACACATAACTAGTCATTGGCGCGAGGACGAGACAGGATTCGAACTGTAGTGCGTTAGATTGAGTCATAAAAGTTCTCACTCGGCCACACTCGCTTGGCAAAGGTCAAATTATAATATTAGTTAATAATGACGACGTACCCTACACAAAACTTATAATAAAAAAATAATTAAAATACTATCTATATTTATGGCAAAATTACAAAAATATGAGAGGTCGTAAACCAGCAAGCAGAAACATCTTTACTATCTAAGAATTCCTAAAATACATTTATGATTAAGAACAACGATGAACACATTAAATAAATACCATATAAAACACATATAATTAAAATGAATATCTCCATAGTTCGGAAAAAAAAACTATGTGTCTCATCCTCATTTAAATTATTAAGCAATAACAAGTCACTCGCCAAATAACTTACAAAGTCATATCTATGATTTATGTGTTCATTTCTTAGCATAGTAAACATTCACATATAAACTTGAATATAAAATGAAAGAACATTAACAATAAATTAATTCTGTTATTATGTATTCGTTAATTAATTAATTACGTGATGACGACGTTCAATCAACACGAAGTTTAAAAATTAGCTGACAAACTAATAATGAATATGTATATAAAAGGTTCAAGTTACTACAAGATGTGTTAAACGAGAACGTACAACAATATTTTTACGATTTAACGAGCAATAAAAATGTGTACAGTCAATAAATTATAAAGATAATAAAATATTAAGGAGAGTATAAGAGGATTAGATGAAAAATCTGCAAATTGTTTTGATCATAAAATGAGATTAATATCAGCAGGAAAATACTTGATGTCAGTAAAAATGCATATTGCAGAACCATGATATCATCTAATTATATTTACGGATTTGACTTTACGTTGAACAGTCGAGTCTTGTGACGATTTTTGGACCGGTTTCGAGGAGCATCCAAACTCTTTCCTTAAGGGTCAATACGAGCACATGATATCATAATTATCCACTTGCAATTAGTATTAAAGCTAGTCCGTCTAGATACGCTTACTCTGTGTATATAATTATGTAAAGAAAAAGTATCGAACCCTTACCAAAATCACAAAAAATATCACCCCATGTGGAACGAGCTCAGAATTTAATCTAGATCATTACTTCATTAGTCCCTGACCCGGTACACAGGTATTACAAACGGATCTCAAAGAATCGAAATCACATTATTCAAAATAAAACACCTTCTCGTATGTACAGGGAGGAAGAGCCGTCCGTAATGCAGACCGTAGACGCTTAGGCAAACGTGCGTTTCCTTGTCAGAATAACAACGCTTTTGCATCAAGCGCGGATTTCAAGTATCTCATAATCGACGCTTGATGCAAAAGCGTTGTTATTTTGACAAGCAAACGCACGTTTGCATAAGCGTCTACGGTCTGCATTACGGACGGCACTGCATAGTACCGCTTTACGGCATCGTAAATCAAACTTGGATTCCGAACGAACATCTTAATTTGCATCGTCGAGAGCTAACCGGTGACACTAACGACGGCCCACGAAAACAAACGAATGAAACTATCAATTCCAATATCCCCTATATATTAAAAATCAGTGAAGCTCATTAAATTTCAATCAAACAACTAGCTCTTCCATATCTCACTTTGCTACTCTGACATAATAAAGTGCGCAGCTTTCCCCACGCTATTTCGCAATGGTCTGTTAAGGTTTTAACGATTGAACCGTTAAATGTTCATAGTAGCTTACTCAGTGTTGCTGATCACCGACAATACCGTTTAGAATGGAAACATTAATCGATAGCTTGTTTATTAACGCAGGAATGCAATAAAATAATCACCAGAATAAACACTTAATCACCGTTTTGATATCTTATTTGGAGAAAGGGCTAATGAGAGGCGTAGATCACATTCGGTAATGATGACATTCGGAAATTTATCAAACACTTTCGATCCACAACTTATGCTCGGTGATTAAGGTATTCGTGTTGACATAATGGCCAGCCAAATAGAGTCAAACGTTACTATTTTTCACTGGCCGTTTAGTTAGTCCATGTGAGTTTAGTTATTTCTAATTTGAATAACGAATACGGATAGTTAACTTTGAATAGCAACTTTTCATAGCTGTGCTTGGTTAGTACATGCACTCATGTTACATGTGTAAAAAAGTCCGTTGACATGCATGAGAATCGGTACCAAACTCATGAATAAAGTCAGTCATCAAACAAACGTGGCAATAATTAATACAGCATTATTCATAGCGAGGTAACGGACGGTGACGAAACGCAAAGAAAGCGAGCTGCAAATCGCGGTTCACACAGCGACATCAACTTGTGGAACTACCCAGAGTACATATAGGCAAGGTGTTAAGCAAAAGCAATTTCATTAGCAACGAACCTATTAATCGAGCGGTCCGTCAGATCGCATTAATAACTGCAGATCATTAGATGCAAACCTAATTGTCGTTAGCCAGCTTGTAAATGTCGCTGGAACAGAAGCAATAAAAGCTAAGACGACCGTTACATAAACGCAAAGCGACCGAGAATGTCGTGCATAGAGATCGTTATTGGAGCAAGATGTCGCATCCACGATTGGCTTACACGCAAAACGGACCACTGCACATTGTATGGTAAATGGTGCGCCATTAAAGGGAACGACGCTTAATAAACACATGAGAGTGCGATATTAGGCGCGAGCGCAGAGCCGACGTGATTAAGCGACAGGAACGTGGGAACAGACAGAGAAAGACTGCGATGAAAGGGGATAGTGATCGTTATAAACAAATACGCGCCGAGCAAAGTGGCACCAGTCTCCGCTTATGAATCTGCCGAGATAACGAGCGTCTGTCAGCTTAAGGAAATACTGGTGGGAAGTAAACATGGATCCAAATTGGAAGACCCAACAGACAGAAACACCGGAAGCGTGAAATTAAATGATCAAATCGAACCGTACGGAGGCAATAAAACCACGGAGCGGTCATAACGAATGCCACAAGTATAAAATATCAGAAACCATAACGAAAAAGCACTAAAACTAGACGCGCGTCGAGCGTCAACACGACGCCACACAATGGATACGAGCTTTTATGAAAATATCAATAATAGTATTGGAGGTAGTTTAGTGCGCTATTAATGCACGGCGCGCTCGCAGACAAATTCAATTGACAGAAGCCTCCACTGGAGCCCCGGGGTGTCCGTCGTTTGCATCCACCGCCTATCTATTTACGCCGGTATTGGAAATAAAATTGAGCGGCGAGATTGCACAGGATCTGTCAAAGGGTGCGATCGGGACTTTATGATCCGATTTTATTGTTGTCATCGACACTGTCGTCTTTATAAACGCCGCGATTTCGCGGTGAAGCCTCTCGGCTGGAGTGGAAAATTGAACACTAAACTGCGACGCTCCAATCGAATTGTCAACTTCGTCTAATGCTAGGCCAGTCGTTTAAATGACGATTGTGATAGTCATTTGAAATGGCACGGTACCGTTGCGCTCGAGCATTGTCGCATAGCTGAGACCCCGAGCCGATCGTCTCAATACGTTTCCGAGATGCGTCCTAGTGGCGTTATCACAAAATATGATAGATCGTCGGTCGTACGACGACGCTCTCCCACGCGACGCGACCGTGATTAATTATAATTCGAATTTTATTCAAAGCGAACAGCGGACAAACTACGATACCAATCAATAAACGGTTCCATACCGACGACGGTACCGACATGATACCACAATTTACTGTTGCCGATAGCGCGTATGAAGACGTCAAAGCTGGAGTGAGTAACAAGCTCAGATAGAAAGCTCCGGAACAATGGTAGCTGCGCTCTCATTGTGATACCGAGTCCCGTGTAATACATTGTAATGACGCAGCTCGATCTATAGATGCATTTGCACGTTAAGGTATCGTAACAGAACTTTATTCGAAGCTCATTTTGTCACGACGATAAAAAATGGTTTTTATATGCGACCAAACCACCGGTACAAGATTCATCAACGACTTCAAGGTATGTATTTTACAAAACCACCCGTCCAATATGAATAAAACATCCACGAATAAGCATGCGGCAAAGGCAGAATCCGACGTCTCAAGCGCAATAAAATACACACGAGAGTCGTCATAATCCTCAACTGGTAACATTTTAAATTGCGCAACAGGTTTATTATTCAATAAACACATTTGTATACACGAATTCCTGTGAGCCGTGTGTTTTGATCATTAGCTTTAGATATTAGACCCCCGCGAGTACCGGCTCATACTGCGTGAGAAATAGTCGACCATTTGACAATATCGTCGCTACGAATATATCCCACATTATCCACCCGGCCAACGGGCCAATATCCCACCGCATTATGTTACCGGAGATTTCATTATCTCCTAGCGGCACATCTTACTACAAATAACTTATGAATGAACCAACCATGTTCTCTCCTTGTAAGGAAATTAAAACTTCTAGAGTTTCAATTGAAGATTTTCTCTACATGTTTTAAAACCGAGCTCGATTTCATGATTTCTCTAAAGATTATACAAAAATCATGAATGGTGCATGTATAAAATTAGAAAAGGCGCGACTCGCTCCGTGTGACAGTAATCACGTACTTATAACAGCATAAATCATAAAGAGTAGTTCACAAGCGCCACAAAGCTAGAAGCGACACGCATCCCCGTCTGAGGATAATAAATAACATCCAGTTCTCGCTTTCAAAGCGCGGCCGGGGAGCAATAAGTCGCCGTCGGGTCAAAGGTGAAGTGAATAAAAAACGGCCGACAATTAAATAGCGTTCTTGAAGGTTAATGAGCACAATAAATATGTTGTCGGCACCGCAGCTGCGGACAAACAAATGCATGGGCCCGTCACACGTGAGGAGGATACTCGTAGACAACATAGTACAATCACCGCTGTATAGGACTCACGAAGTCTGCCTCGTCCTGACTGACAAGTTCATTGTTGATGTTTCCACGATATTTCATTAACATGACACTTTTACTAATGAAACGAACTGATGTTAAACAAACATCCAACTAAAGAGAAACACAGCTCAAATATTTTGAATCGCGCTCATTGTACAAATCCACGCATCTCAGTTAATTCACTTTATGGAATTTTTTAAGCCTATAATTTATTGTGAAGGTTAGTTTGTACGGCTTTACATTCTTTTTTTGACCCATATTTTTATTGCCATCTGACGTGTTTATGAAAACAAACTATAGAACATCAGTGGACACACATAAGAGCGAAGAAAATGAAATCTTTATTAGTATAATCTTTATATTTATTGATCAAATAGTATTACGAAGGTTATCTTTCATAATTAGTGTCAAAAGTGTTGACGTCAATTGAGTCGGACACGCCGAAATGTAAATGCTTAATAAATCATGTTAGTTATTATAAATCGCATGCCAAAATATACAGTGCCTTCGTATTTATAGTCTTGGTCGTTAATTATAATTCGCAAAGATCAGAGGTGGAGCAAGCGTTGGTTGTGCCTCCCTCGCATAGAGCTTGCAGCATTCCACGCGAGTGCCCCAGACGGAATCATACCTGCGTTTGATTTATAACGAGCGGGGACATGGGAGCCACGGGTGTGAATTCAATCGGCGAACTCCGTATCCTGGGGCAAACGAGACCAACCTCACAGACCCCCGAAACAAAAACCCGCTCTTATTATCCGCAAAGGATGTAACATAAACTATGTGTCTCTTTACACTGGAGAGCGTATCACATCTCAGCGGGTCGCACCAACTGCTGGCGCCTCGCACAATGCTGAGCACCTTCGTGACCACCGACTATTATCAACCTTTTATAGATTTTTTACTCACTCTCCATATGGAACGTGACTGTACTGTTTAACGAAAACCGCCGACAGCTCAATACGGACTCGTGTGTAATCGATTTATTTTAAAACTAGTTATAATATAACCCATTCGGCGCCAGACGTTATTCGACACCGCTTTTCTTGCTATTAAATCTCCGCGTTCATTTTCATATTTCTGCTATTGCCGCACGAATTGTAAATACCACGGCACAGTGAACGAACCCGTTTTAAATAATGATACGGAAATGTGCATTGATAATTTGATTAACATGTGGTGAGCGACGAGCGTCTTTAAGCACACTAAAAGATACATTACCACAGGCATCATTACGTGTTCGTAGTGTTTCACGAAGTTCCGCTAAATACATAGTGTGAATTAGGGTCTGCGGCCACCAAACACTAATCGCTCCGGAGATTCGTTGCGTTCGAATATAAAGCATAATTGCCTATATACGAAGTTGGGAAGAAAGTTGTCGGGACACAAAACCAACAGGAACGTATTAACACCGTTCGGATGGTGGAAAGCCGTGGGTGTTCCTAACCAGTCACATTTTTGTATACACTAACTACCGCAAGAATATTTGATAAAGACGTGAATGATATGCAAGCACGCGCTAATGCATTTCAAACCGGAAATACCGACGGACTCCTTGCAACGAGTCGTCAATTTGATTAAAGTCAATTGCACCAGAACTAGATAATCCGATTCGTAAATAAATATCAATAGTTCTACTAAAGATCATTGAATATTCAAAAAGAATTCATAGTACCATTCTGAATGGAACAGTACACCTGATCGGCGGACTAACGGGATTCCACGGTCCTCTTTTTGTTTTATAAAATTTATTGGACTAATAAAAACTACTACATATCAGTAGGTCAATATTACGAGTGCGTGGGGAGGTATCTTAATTCAGAAATGAAATTAGAATAAAATGTTTACGGCTATCGACGTTTTAATATGTTTAATTGACAATTAAGATAACTTGCTATACATATTATGTAGATCGCTTAAAATTCTTTTCTTAGATGCAAATTAAATTTGTTCGTACCATTACTTGAATTGTATAATAGCATTACTAGGATTTGACCATTTTTTTTTTTGTATTTAAAATCTTAATTTATTTTGTAACTCTGCAAAATCTTGACCAAAAGAGCGATTTCAGAATGGTCAAATTTTGTTCAAGGAATCGTACGTGTTTTGTAGTTTGCGCGAAATCGGAAAATATCATAGATCAAAAGAAATATCCTCCACTGCGAGAAACAAAACACCAATACAAAATCCACAACCCGAAACCGAGTTGCACTTAAAAAATACCTTAAACACACCGGTGGCTGAGCGAGACGCCGCCCTCTGTTCTAGAGACGAAGACAAATAAACCGAAGATAGTGGACAAACAAATGTAAATGACCGAAATGTGAACGTCATGTTTGGCATTCCCATAAAGCAGGGTTAACACGTCATTAGAGGTAATGATGGCGTTATTACATAGTGGGAGCGAGACGAGCGAGCTGAGCGAGCGGGGTAAGCGATGCACTGATGATTGGCCGCTCACTGTGTGGTCTGAAGCGCCTTAACAAACACTGGATAAGACCACGTGTCCGAAGGATTGACTTAAATACGTCTGTGTTGGTTTCTTAACAGGTGGAACATTGGGGAATCAGAGCTCATTATCTTGTTTGTCTTTCGAACTAGTGTATTCAGGTTTTGAACCATATACGGAAGGTAATAATGATTTTATGGAATGCGCTATTTAGAGGTTTATGATATAGTTAGCTTGGCATATTGGCGGAGGTGAGATAGTATTTCACACGGGAACAGCTTCTTAATCTGTATCAAGATGAATTACGATCCTGTATGGAATACTTTTCACACGCGTGGGATGGTTCAGCCAAATACTAGCTTGAGGTCTTGAAAAACAATTGAAAGAGGAGCCGTAAGACTTATTGGCAACGATACTCTTGTTGACGCCAGGCTCCAGAACCTAGAGCATCGACGCAGGGTTGCCAGTCTATCGGTCTTCTACAGGATACATTTTGGAGAGTGTGCTATGGCATTACACGATTTAATTCCACTATCCCCATTCCACCATCGGACAACATACCTTCTGTCCGAACCAAGCGTTTTGCTTCAACATTTATCATGCGGACAGCGAAACAATGGAATTCTTTGCCAGCATCTGTATTTCCTGAATACTACAATTTGGGAGTCTTCAAGACAAGAGTGAACAGGTATCATCTAAGCAAGTGTGCCACATCGTCGATCGCATCATCGCTTACTATCAGGTGAGATTGTAGTCAAACGCAATCTTATTAAGAAAAGAAGAAAAAGTGTTCCGAGCCGTCTAATAAACTTACTACATTTGAGTTTTATTTAATAATGACGTCATGTATGACTTACTAAATTCGCTAACTACTTATTTTACGATTCATACGAGTAAGTTACCGTTACTCACAAATTGTCTGGTTTGTATGTTAAGCTAGCAGGCAACTCCTCCCCATTTCAAGTTCCATAACAAAATGCAACGAAACATGAAAACAGCTTCTCAAGTAACCCCTACAATTACAGTCATCGACAGAAGTCTCCGTACCCCATATTCCGTAAATCATCGACAATGAACAAAAATTTCAATATGGCGGCTATGCTCCTAGTAGTTACGACTAGATGCTATCGTAGACGTTCGATAATTTATCGAACGGTTATCGCACGATCTGCGTAATTGATACGGGTGATATCACGGTGGGTAGCGTGATGGCGCTAGTGTCGTCTTGAGTTATATCCAGCTCGATTGCAATGCTAAATCGCTAATGGAAAGATGTCAAAGTAAACAAATAACTAAAAACACAAAACGCCAGATACATTTTATATCAAGAGAAAAAAGCACTAAGCAACCTCGGTGAGAAAAACACCTTAAGGATATTCTCATAGAAAAAGCACAAAAAGCTGTTTCATATTCATGACACTAAGCGAGAAAACACATAAAATCTTTGGAAACTTATTCGATTCGACTTTTCTGAATCGAATCCCGCACGGTGGTCTACAAGCTTCTAGTCACAATGGCATGTCGCGCCACCGGAGGAGCATATTGCGACCAATAGTGCCAATAATAATTCGTGGTGTAATTCGTGGTCGGCGCGTGCGACCAACTGCCGTCACTGATTGAGGACCGCATAAAGCGAGCCACCCACTGCCTGTCATTTGCATTGTACGGCAGTTGTTCATATTAAAAGGATATCGCAGACGCCGACCGCTCGAGCCGCTCGATCGTAACTCTTGCGGTTTTGGTGGTCCTTCAATTTCGAACACTACCAGAATACGGACACTTTAATCACAACAAACGACGAAAGCTCGTGCTTTCTCTCAAAAGCAAATTAGGTGCAATAAATTCTGAACACGTCGACATTATAGAGCGAAATAAATCAATAAAGAAAACTGTGCCGCGCGTAATGGAGAATGTGCATACGATTTAATTCGTAATTCAATTGTAACATACAATAAATTCTAATTAAGTCTAATTGGGAGAGACAATAGAAATGTTAGCACATTGATTTAACGCTGACCGATTAAACTTAATAAAAATGCTCAGGTTACGTGAAAGTATAGTCTTTTTCCTGCTCGATACAACGTGTTATTCTGTATTACCTTGACTCGTAGTCTCGTACAGGCAATCAGATGTGGCAATAGGCGATATATCACGGTGCAAAGTGGCGATGATTAACAGAGTCTACGGCACGCTGCCCATCGTTGCAGATTCTTTTATAGGTACATATCGTCGCTTAGCTAACAATACCGCGTAAGTCGAAAATTGACCATTTTACGTTTTATACATCATTGGATAGATTTTTTCAGCGCGCATCTAATGACGTTACACAAAATTCAAAATTATGAAATCCCAGGAAGTTATTCAACTAGTTCTGTCACCGCGCAAGTCATTAGTATCGTTAAAACCGCACAAATCATGAGTCCGCCATACTGTTTCGCACTGATGTGTGACTGAGCTACAAAATTGATTAATTTCTTTTTAAGTTTGGTACTTTTATCGATGAGACAGGGAGTTATGATGCACTAAAAGGTAAGCGAACTTAATTGTTTTTTTTCTCTCCTGAAAACTAAGCAAATTTGAGATGCGCGGTATTGTTAGCTAAGCGACGATATGAGGTCTTATTGTTTTACGAAGAAACATTATTGAAGATTTGGGAGACTTAGGTCGATACATTATTAGACAATTACGATACAGTATTTCGTGTTGATTTGGTATCACGCACCAGTACCTCGGGGCGTTATCCTGGTCTTGGGACCCCATACGTCATATTGTAAGGATTATGCAAAAGCTCAGACAGACAGTCAGACTGTTCTTCAAGATGCTTTACCGAGTCACAGCGGTAATTCCATGCAAAATAAGTAGTCATTCGAGTGAAGCGAAGTGATGACGATGCTAATGTTCTGTATTTTTACATTATTTTATTTTTCAACGTTTTGAGCACTGCATAATATTCTTTATCACAGGTAGAACAATTATGAATAATTTCTCTTTCTATTGAATATATTTCTCTGTTTCAAAAGGAATTAATTTGAACTCGACGAAATGATAAAAAAAATGAGTCTTTGTCAATTTTATCTGGGTTTTGATCAAATCCCTTAATGTACGATTTGATGAGAAATACTGATTGCATAGCCAACATGGCTAATTGCAGTGTAAGTGCTAGTCAGTGTGATAATTCGAGACAAGGAACAACATATCGCAGTTCTGTTACTGCACCAATACTACTGTAAGAGCACCAGCAGAGAGGCATTGTTCAGTACAATCTTCAAATTAATTAACCGCCATAATAATCGTATATCAATTTCCCACAGAGCGCTTAATGTCACCCGCTACTTGACCGTGACTAACCGCACAATCAAAAAATTGAAATCAACTAAATAAATGAGCTCATAACTTAACATGGTAATAATCGCTGGGGCGCAACCATCACGATTATCGTGTATAGAATCCGACGGTGACATCACTCTAATGATTCCACAATGAGAAAAAACACCATAACATAAGTCACAAAATGAGACGATGACAGCACTAGCACAATAAAACGACGAGTTTGACGCAATCGCATGCGACGCCGGTCATGGGTGTCTGTTGGACTAACGAATTAGCATACCAAAAATGCATCAAGTACCAAAACAAAGTGTTCTCAACTATTTTAAGATGAAACTGCTCGCTAAATGGGAGACCATTAACACTGCCCACCGGTATCGACGACGGAATCGATACAACGCTAATCGACTTCGCAGCGGATTCGATTTTAGCACATCGATACTAATTACCAATTACCACGCGCCGCGATCAAGACATTTGCCAACGTGCCTACATACAGGCCTCTAAAACTGTCAAACTACGTGCAAACTCGCGTTTTATGACGCTGAGTAGAAATGCCGCCAAATTATGGCCGGAATATGCTAATGCACACATGACCGGTAATACATGATGCAAACGGAATGTGACTCAAATGAGACTTGTGGTATTCTTGGAAACCTCCCATTGCACTTCATGTTTTCTATGCACCGTAATAAAGCATTAAAAAGTTAATGACATGATTACCATAGGCAGTGGTAGGCCCCTACACCATTCTCAACGCACGCCAATTAGTCGTATCTCTAATTTAACAAACGCGTCCTCATATTACTTCAAAACAGTAAGAACACTAGTTTCGTACCAAATTTAACGTAACGTTTATTATATGCGTCTATAAATAAAACGATTTCCTGAATCAACCCCCGAAAACCCGCCATTTGACGCCACGCGGAAACCAGACGGAGAATGAATTATTGCTCTCCCTTCGACCCTACACAATGGCGAGGTCTGGGATTTTTTTCTAAATTCCTCTGTATAATTGAGGTGTAATTTTGCGTACAATACCAAACAATGCGGTCTAAACGCACCAACCGAGACTTAGCGAGATCAAAGGACAAAAGAAATAAAGGAGAATTAAAAAGATCTTTTGTCCAGCACGCCTTGTGATGATCATGATTTACGTCAATCTAGACGCCGGCCGGGTGCATGGAACATAAATTAAGCCGTAGCAGTATCCATATATTGATTGTTACGCCAACCACCTCGACCCTTCTACATAATTTAACAATGGGACGTTTTGGGGGGCGATCCGGTACCCGGTGCGGAACTTCGTTACATTTCAAAGAATACCCTAATACCGTTATAGCACGTCGATCAAACCGGACGCTGAAGAATAGTCGTCTCGCGGCACCTACGCGTTACTCACACCCGAACGGTTTCTTTATTAATTATAGGATCCTTTACACCTCGATGTACTCAACACGGTTCGACGACTAATTCGAACCATGCGAGGTTGGACTAGTTTTTAGACACTTTAACGGGCGAGCAATGCTATATCATTACATAGCTATAAACGATAAGTGCAATCCTCTGAGCTTTCGCCGTTGTCGGCTCCATGAAATGGACGCTCGATATCGACCTACATTACTACCCCGTGTTCCCAAGCATGTCATCGTTTTATGACTTTTTTATTCGGCTTGATGGCCGTAGAAATGCAACACCATTCCCGATTCAGATTTCCATGCCGATACTGAAGTGTGGCGCGGACTGGTGCGCTATAAAATGTGTAATAGAATCGTTTTGGATCAATCACGACGCCATCGAGTCGGCCAGCTGTGATGAGGCTACAATTATTGTAAACTAGTGAAAGGATTAACTGAAAGGATTAACCGATTCCGATTAAGCGACGATCCGAAAACAAAACGCAAAAGGAAACAGATTGTTACAAAACGCACCATCTTTATAATGCGAGCTCCTATCATGTCCCCGTTGTTTATAAAAGGACTATTGAAATTCGATCGCATTACTGATACGTCGTAATAATCGTGTCTTATTATGGCATCCAGTCATAATAATATCGGGGAATGGAACTCTATTACGGGGAATCTTAACTGGAAACGCCGAAAGCATATAATTTTACTCGAATGGCCTTTCATTTAAGGATCGCATCTACACTATTCTTTCACACGTTAGTAGGACCACACATCGCACATTAAACCGGAGAATCGACACCGATACCGATTTAGTTTCTTGACCATAACACCCGCATACCGACGCCTTATGAAATCGATTAACGGCACGAGATATCGATCAATCGCATTAAAACTACTAAACTATTACCGCGCTTCACACACTCCAGCCAGAGATTAGCCTCACACTTATATTTATAAGCAATTATTGCTGTATTTACTGATTCGGGATGTCTCCCAATTTTCCTTTTCGTCGTCTTAAATTATATCAATAACGAGTAAGATATACGCCCTTATTCATAAAAGCTCAATAAGATAATCTATGCTCTAAACTGCTCTGTCAACTTCTCGTTGACGGAAGCTGTTACGCGTGAAAACGAGACAAAACAATTTCTAGTGATTAAGTATTAAGTTACGGAACGTTTATGAATAAGGGGGTTAGAGTAAAAGAGAAATAGTTGCACCGTCATTTGTCACCAGCGTAGCTTTTAAGCGAAAAACAAACAAAAACACAGCAGAAGAGAGAGAGCAATAAGTAACCCGTGTCGCTTTACAACTTTATAAGTTGACTTCGTGTGTGTGCATAATGAAAACATACGTCAGTGTCGTTGGACCAATTGTCCGTTGGGACTAGAAACGATACTGTAAAAATATACAGCGAAAGGAAAATATTGTTATTGCCGAGACGTTGAAACGGCCGGCTGATTGACAAAATGTGTTACGTCTGCCATCTGCTTAACACATACACTTTCGCTGATGAAAGTCAAAACATGTGTAAAGAAATGTTGATTAGCAAGAAACCAAACATCGTCAATTTAATAAATGAATTGATTTTTATGCCACACACGAAACTCGGATGTAAAAAAAAATACTTAAGAGCAATTAGTAACACTTTCAATGGGGAATCCGACGGGACAAACGTGCCATCTGCCGCCTCGATGAAAAGCACGCGCCCTTGTAACTGTCATCATTCATCATATTAACTACAACAAGAACACCAAACAAGTTACCATAGAAACGTTTAAAGCCTTTTCAGACGACTATGTGACACGAGCAATACTAACTCTCATAAAAGAATTTACAAAATTGGAAGTATTCAAAATTTTTAAAGCATCAGACACCGATGGTGAATCATAGATAATAAAGAAACAATTGAAGAACGATATCAAATTACACCTACCGATTGCCATTACGGTAACACACCTCTATAATTCAAAAGCAACAAAACTATCTTAATTTATGGCCGAGTCCCGTTGAATAAAGGAACGGAATCAAAGCGCCACGGAAACCGTATAAAGGAGTATTTTTTTTTAGAAAATGAAAGATGGAGAGATAAAAGGAATCAACTATTCATAGAGGCACCCGCTGTTTTATCAAAAAACGGGATTAGTCCTTTCGATGTCGGAGCCATTTCTTTATGTGGAGACAAATATTTTGACACGAGAGTGAGCAAATAAAAAGGAAACGGGTTAAGGATTAAGATCGCTTCTTTACGCGCGATTACGCTTTAATGTTTAATGTTTTTGATCCTTTCATCTTTAAAGCCTTTTTATGTTAGTAAAATGTCTTCGACTCGTGCTTAGTTTGATGTCTACTCTTCTATTTATTAATTTGTAATAACAAGAAAGCTAAGTTTAAAGGGCATAATATGGCGCGCCCCTATATATCTCACTCGACTATAACTCCCATAATACAAGTGATATGCGGGGACGCCGGCACGTGCGTCATTTGCAGCAGACCTCTGACCGAAATAGTCTGGCTGCCTTGAATAGTGAGGTCGCATAGTCTGAACGCCGCGTAGGTAATATAACTACTGATCCTTTACTGACCTACATGCGGGGTATGCCTGGAATCTTAAGGACTCAAAAGATTTTACGGATTTAGTCAAAACTAGTCCTATTGATTTGCACACATGTCATGTCATGTCTGTCATGTCTGTCATATGCCGGAGGCAAATTGATATCATAATGATTTACCAAACTGCTAAATACGCGTAATTGCGATGGCCATTCGCCATTGTAGCTAGCGCGCTACCAAAACTGTCAATTGTCGTCATAATGATCGCAAACCATTACTATTTTGACCGTTTGTGGTTTAGTGTGCTTGGGCCCAAGGCATTTAAAAGCTATGATGGAGTAAAAAAAACTCAGATACATACAAAAACCTTAAAAACATTACAGTCCTTTTTTTATGCAGTGCTGTAAAAAGGTTTCAAAGATATTTCAGGGAAAATGTCGAAACGTTCCTATATAAATTTCTAATTCTCGGTTCTTCCCAAGTTACACAAGTCGATTAACCCTGCTAAGACAGGTTTGTTCTGTTGACTGAAACAATAATGTGTGTAGTGTGTAGCTAACAAGCCGGCAGTTTCCACAAATACGGACTCTGGTTGGTATATGCAGTGTTTTGTAAAGCTTGTTATAATGTTGGTGGTTATTCTAAAAGTCAGTATTTTTACAAGCTTCTATCTAACCTGCTATGTGTGTAAGCATACTTAGTTTGTTTAGGACAAATCTCACAAGCTAAATTTGATCTATTTCCCGGTGTTCGATTGGGCCGAAATTTTAAATAAGTCTTGATAGGTTTGACCTCTATCTTGCCTGATATTAAGACGCACGGCCCAGATGAGCACGAGAAAATACCTACTGAATTTTCTGAGAATGACCGGTCCTTCCCCGGTTGTGCTGTCGAGTCCAGATGCTGAAGAGTCCATATTATTATTATTTTTACAAGTACTACTGATAACGAGACGAGCGGGTCATTTGCCAACTCATGGCAATGTCTCGTCAAGTAACTGTTGAGACTCTGAAGTTTTTTTTTTATTATACTACTGGATAACGAGACGAGCTGGTCGTTATACGTTTGTGTGTGGACTATACAAAAATCCGCTTTTTCATTACCTATTTTGGTTACGTTTGGACCATTGTCTCCGTTGATCTTGAGCGACGATGTATCCAATATTTTTTTAAATGAGGTCCACGTTTTTATACGTCTTTTAGTTCACTGTTAAGCAGTTTTACCTAATCTGTGACTTTGACTAGTGTCCTACTTTGGACGGATTTATGGAAGCTCTTCGATTACTAGAAATCGTAAATGTATCTATTATATGTGGACACAATGCAAGCACTATGACTGTGCCTATGTTTTGAGAGTATCTACGCGTGTTTGCCCTAACTGTGGCGCGGTCAAGTGAACGCCCATCGCGCGGACGCTCAGTTATACAAACACGCATTGTACTGTGGTGGACCAATAATGCGTTTCATTGTCGGATGAAGCATCGCTAATGCACCTGCAAATGCTACCGCTTTGAATATGCTTCGTTAACGAAACGGTGCCACTGTAAAATTACCTAGTTTACGAACATGCGGCCTAGATCCGTTGTGCGTACTATAACAGGTCATGTTATTCATTATTTTACGAATTGACTGTCCGATTTGCTTTGGTATCAAAATTTCACGATTTGACACTTGGTACTGTCAGTTAACAGTCATAGTCAGAGCATAGGTAAGGACCTAGCAGGGACCTACTTCACAGCCAACATTGCCTTCTCTACTTCTTTCAGATTTCAAATTACTCGCAACTATTTCTTAAAGATCCCTTTCAGGTGTCTTCACAAGTTCACAGTGTAACAGTGATATCAAACAGATACCTACCTAGTATGGGTAAATTATAACAGTTATTCGGATACAATACATATGCCTGTAGCGTCATCTGTACGTGTATGAGAACATCAAGTTAACTTTTCACGAGTTCTTTACATGCTAGTTTACAGTACACTGCACAGATGGCGCTTTATTCAATTTTAAATGGCAATTCTTTGTTAGGTGATTTTTTTCATTCTACTGTAGAAAATAATCTCTCATGATCATGCAACTGAGCTCATTTGAAAACTAAACTAGTGCTAAACTAGGCTAGTGGTTAATAAGATAACAACTAAAAATCTTCAACTTCAAATGTTTTATTATATAAAATTATAATAAGATTTTTATGATAATTAATCAGTTGAGACTTTAGTGAAGTTTGCTGCATAGTGTATTGTGATCAGTTACTCCAATAGTATGGTGGTGTGTTGCAGAAGTAGAACACAAAACAAATAACATGAATGTACAAATAAGTTTATTATTAGGTACACATAACCAGCTGGCATCCCTTAAGCCGGCTGAACACGCTTATGCATGTTTGTGTTTTGCTGTCAAAATAGCCATGATTTTGAAACAAGTGTGGATAACAAGGTAATACATGCGCAAGCTTGAAGTAAAACCATACAAAAATAGACAAGAACAACAATACCACCAGTTAGTGCTCTCTTTCACTCCTTGACTGGGTTCAAAGTGATGACTCTACCTTACATACATCACTTGCACACCACTGCATATTTACGGCGGCTTCTGCACTGTATATGCAGTGGTTGCGAAACTATTTTTGAGTAGAGATTGTAGAAGCAACTGCAGTGTCTCTTTCACTACTTCTGTGACATGGTAAGCACTAAGATTTGATTTCTACCAAGCTCCACCTTTGAGGCATGATTTGTGTCAAGGGGTTATCATGATTTTCCCATGGTTTTCTCGTGGTCTGTGATTGATGCACGGGCGATTAGGTGTACAAGCAGCTTTAGTTCTAAAATTGTACTACGACGATCATCTGAGGCATATTAAATTTTAGCTTGACCTGTACCTACATCCTACCTCTCAAACCTACATCTCAAACTTTTATCCCAAGATTATTTTGTTTAAATGGTTTCCTTTCTTACCTTGTTGAGTGGAACCTTGAAGCAAATGATTCTCGTGCCTTCAATAACGTTTCCACAGGCAGTATACGGAATCCATCTGAAACATACGAGAAAGAAGTAAAAACAATAAGACAATAAAACATTCAGTCGACACCTGAAAAAACATCTGAGTGAAATTGTTACCTGTCAGGTATCTTGCCTCTCGGCATATTGGTTATTAGGAATGTTCCGAGTGCCTCAAAACTAAGAAGATTGTTTGAATAAAGATGAATTAAATCATCAATATTATTATCAAGAAAACTAAATAATATTTAGATTATACGCGTAGGTAAATGATCTTTAACCTAAAATCCTAGTCTGTGTATCAATATCAACAATCATTATGACATTGACAGTGACAGACAATCATGTCTTTTTTTTTTTGCTCCACTTGATTCCGTATTTAGCCAGTGTCTATGTCTCTATACAAGTCGTCAAAGTCACGTTCAGTAAACCGGTGGCTATTTTACCACAAACTATATAGGGAACGCTTATATACAAGGGAACTATATTCCCATATACTTATATATATATATACGCTTATATAGCTGAACGCTTCTATGGAGTTTTAGATAGAATACGAAAATACACGTTTTTCGTCTTTGTACTACATATTTGCCTTTCACTTATGCACGTTTACGAATACTTAATGTTATTAATCCACCATTATTACACATTAACACTCGATAAAACATAGGTTTTATAAAATAACACAAAATCAACAACGAGCACATTTTCGCATTCCCGCTAAAACTTCAGTCGCAGATTTTTTTTTTCTTCTATCTTGGCCAGACTCGGTTTGTGTATTACGGTGTACGGTGTTCAGTCGCAGTTTCAGTATATAGAAAACTCATATTATTCTCTAGAAGACATATTACAATATTATCTGTTGTGGCTAACATTCCACGCACAGAAGCCAGGAAATAAAGAAAGAAGAAGAATATTATCTGTTATCTGTGTGGAAAAGTTCTCTGTGGTCGCAGCCTATTGATCTGTGCCACGAACTACTTTTTTTTTTAATTTATTTCATGACCTGGATACAAAGTCCTTCAGACCACGAACTACATATAAGCAGTGTTGCCAGACCGTCCTATTTAGGACGGTTTTCCGTCCTATTCAATGTCCGTCCGTCCTATCGACGTCCCTTCACCATGACCGTCCCTTTTAGGACGAATCTTCACACCAACAGGAATTTGTAAAACATACACATTAAGCACACTTTAACATGAATTAATGTATTATTTATTGTATGAGGGCTGAATACACATTCATTTTCAAAAGTTTTAAAAAGTACAAAAGTACGGGCGCGCGGTCAATTTGGTGCAAATGTAAGTTTCATACCGAACTGACGATTTTAATTTGATAGTTTCCTCGCAAGTTGGAGAAACGTATATAAACAAGTCTCGGCCGAAACCGCAAAAAATAGCCTCGACAGTAATGTACCACTATATTGTTTACGGACTATATAAAATAACACATTTTTTTGAAAACCGTCCGCTAACCACCAAAACTGTCCCTTTTCAGACTGATTATCGTACGAAATCGCTCATACGCGCTGGCAGCACTGCATATAAGAGAGTTTTGGCGAGTTTTTGGCGGGAATGCGAAAATGTGCTGTTGTTGATTTTGTGTTATTTACTAAAACCTGTGTTTTTTCGAGTGTTAATGTGTAATAATGGTGGATTATTAACCATTAAGTGTTCGTAAACGTGCATGAGTGAAAAGCAAATAGTACAAAGACGAAAAACGTGTATTTTCGTATTCTATCCAAAACTCCATAGAAGCTTCAGTAAAGTATCCACCGCTTTACTGAAGCATTACTTCGACTTGACCGCGCCAAGACTAAACTTTAACGTGACTGACGACTTTCATGCACCAAAACTAGAGATTTATTATATAATATTGTTGATATAACTCGACACTGGCTAAATACGCTAATCGCGTGGAACAAAAACAAAAAAAAAACTACATATAAGATTATAAGTATTTAGTTTTGGCGGGAATGCGAAAATGTGCTGTTGTTGATATTGTGTTATTGACTAAAACCTATGTTTCATCTAGTGTTAATGTCACAGAGTACTATTCTATGTTAATGTGTAATAATTTGTGATATTACTACAAGAAATAAATTTAAAAAAAAATGTGATATTAGTTACTGAACTACATCACAGAAGTATAATAATTATGTTGAACTAGGTACATAATATGTACCACAGATCAGTGATTAATTGTTTTATTTCAAAATTAATTGCAAAACGTAAAAATAAATCCTATATTATTTTTACTATAAAATATCGATAACATTAGTGCATCACTAAAGTATCGATAGTATTTTTTGTCGACTACAGCAATCACTATGTACGGCACATCTGTGGGAAAAATGTCATAATTTGCGATTACAGCGCCAAAACGGAACAATTGGAAACAAAATCAAAACTCACTGTCGCATCTGTAGCTAGCTACATATATAGATAAGTATTATTTCCTCTGTGTATAGATATATACAGAGGGTGGTAGCTTAGAAAAACGAGCATTTGTATGGCAAGTGGTGCCGTCTCGTGATTTTGGTCAGAACACGTAGTATACTACCTAGTCTGTGGTCAGAACGGAATTAGACGTTTGCTTCGATTTTTGACATTTACTGAAAACTGAAATTATTCGAAATTAAACATTTGTATTTGTTCGCAACGCCATTGTTTTTGAATTTCTCGTAGTTTTCTTTGATTATTATGTTAATTTTTGTATGTTGTAATTGTTTGTGTTAGTTGTTGATTGTTTTTGTTATTCAGTTATTGTTGTTAAAATGTCTTACCAGGACGCAGTAACTGTGTTTTTGGATGCTCGGATCTTGGTAAGCCTATATAGTTTTTATATGATAATTTTCAAAGACCTCAAGCTGACTTTCATAATTTTCATAGTTATTGTTGAATTCCACAATATTAGGTACATCATTTTGTCTTTGTTCTAAGCGGAATGGCCACAGTAACCATTTACACCAAATTTGTTTAGTATTCCTTCTAATCCTTTGAGACTTTAGGACCTATCTATTGAATTCTGAGTTCTAATCGTCTATCAGCTTATTTGAAAACAAAATCTCTGGTTACAGGTGCATATCGGCACGGGATTCCTCATCCTGAGAAAAGGTCTGAAATGTTTAGAAAATGGCTTTCGATTGTGGGCAATAAACTCACAGAAACAGATCCATAAAGATCCATAAGAAAGTGTGTGCACTTCACATTGGATCAAAAAGTAGCAAACCATTGACTGATGTGTTCAGCTGTCCCGTCCGTCCTTGCGTCTAGAAGGTGAGTCTTTGATATACTAACTGTACTGTGTGTAACTGGGTTATAATTATTATACCGCTATAATCAGACAGATACTTCGGTAGGTACTTGATGTGTGGGATCTTATCCGCAACTATAGGCTGTTTATTGGCCCTTTTTCCATGAGCATAAACAGATACCTACTGTGTACATACTGTATCGATACTATGTTAACATTGTTACTGGGGTCTGTTTCTTTGTATTTTGTTCACTTTTGTGTTTTATTTTGTGAGAATTTACCATGGATATTTTAATTTTAGTCTGCTAATTCAGCAAAGCTTGACACATTGCTGCGCAAAGAAGTGCATCCAGTTTTCAAAGCCGCATTCTCTGAGTTTGTATCCCTGCAGCAAATATTTAATTACTTGCTAATTCAAGTCTTGTTTATGGGATGTTGTCTTGCTTTTTATTTGTAAATGAAAGAGAAAAACATACTACAGCAACCCCACTTAGTGGAAATAAGGGTAGATTGACGATGAAGCTGTGTGTGACACCTGAGACTGTGTACATGTGTTTAAACATTAGTTATGATTAATACCGACCTTAAATATTTACAGGAATATTTTCATCTCCAACTGTATCGGTCAAACTTGAACACAACTACTGCATCCCCGGAATACAATCACCTAGACCAGGAGAGTGTTCAACCAATCCAGATTGTGTGGTAAATGAATAAAAATTTGTAATATTGTAACCATATTTTATTGTATTAATTTCCCCATTTAGTACATAATCAACTGCAAAGCTACTTGGTAGGTAGTGTGGTTTCAGCTCACTGTACCTAATAACAATTAAAGTGGGTTGTTTGAGTTAGTAGGTGATAGGGCCGCACTTTGTACCTACATAACAGTTAATATATTAGGTATATAGTGAGCTAAATAACTGTAGGTGCCGGCATAGGTCTGGTATAGGCACAAAATAGAGCGAGCAGAAAGGACGCTTAGTACTTGGCACACTAAACGCTACTGTTTAGCGCAAAACGGTAGCAGTGCCAAGTACTTAGCGTCCTTTCTGCTCTCTCTATTTCGTGCCTATACTATACAATTATAGAGATATGGACACCTGCATACCTATATATATAGCTATAGCTATACAAATTTAGTTCTGACCAAAGTCGCTTGGAGCGCTAGTGTTCGACTGTTCTGACGTTTCGCGTGAGACGGCCCTCTTCTCCTTTATGGATAGTTATTATACTCTTTGGATATATAGTAATCTGTGGAATTGGTGGATCACGCCTTACGGTACATAAATGAATTTTGAAGATATATAATATATAGGTACTATAAATAATTACACACCATTAGCGTAGCGAATTCTCTTTTGATATTTAATGTACATCTTAATTCGTACATACATAAAACTAATTTACTATCAAATTATGGGGTTTACAGGAAGATGCTAAAATAACCAAGCAACAACAAGCAAATACTGTTGCCATAGCAACATGAAAAGGAAGACTTGTTTGATCGAAGCATTTGAAAACGACAGTTTCCAGAAACGTGTAAAGGAATATTACGAAGACAGCTCTAAAATGCACAAAAATACAATTTGGTTTAAGTCACTGCTTGGCGCAGAGAAATCTTGTCTCAAGGATGAGAAAATAAAAAAGGTGCATTATAAGTTTGAGGATGAGCGAGAGATGGTAGAAGAGTACAATGTGGACACTCAAGTAATGCTCCGGAGGGCTTGGAAAGCGAAAGGAAAGCTGGGAGGTGAAGGCAAATGGAATGTAGAAGTTGGGGATCCAATTCCAGATGGCTCACAAAGCATTGATGCACTTGATATCAAAGAGAGTAATGATCAAGTAAGTTTTAAATAGCATATTAAATAACCAGAACAAGTACATGTTTAAAACAATGAATCTAAAAGCAAATTTGATATTGCTTATTTGGTTACTAGGCAACAGCCAGGTAGCATTACAGATTACAGGTTCCTCGCAACCCAATTTTCTAGTTTAGGCAATCTATACCTTTTGATTAACAAGATGAGCTGGTTGTTTGGATGAGGGTAAGCATAATGCTGGCACATAACTATTGCAGTGCGAATCCCACTAAAAAATATAAAATAAATTATCTATACAAAACCATGAAATTACTTTCTGCATTAGTTTACAACAATGAATTTTGTGTGCTATACTACTCCACAAATTATAATAGATAATATTTACACTTCTAAGTTTCAAATGTTAATTTGTCGTTTACAATTTTTCAGCCCATATTGTCAAGACGTAACACAAGAGTCAACTTAGAATGGCGAATCAGAAACCTGCCCTATCCCATTGAAACTTACTCAATAAGTGCAAATAATGATGAGAGATGCATTGTGGTCCGTACCACAAATAAGAAATATTTTAAGAAGCTACAAGTGCCTGAACTTATGAGACTCAACTTGCCCATAGAACAAGCTAACATACAAATCTCTCATAGTTTTCATACATTGATTATATCGGTGAGTATTTATTATTACTGTATAACTTTTATCATAACTACAATTAAACAGAAATAATGCATAAATTGAACCAAATATTATATTATTCAACACATGACAAGCTCAAACACCTTCACTCGAAGTTGTGAAGGTATGAAGATTGAACAATCATGAACTCAAAATTTAAATTATTTTACTATATTAGCCTCAAAATTTACTGCAATACATGATGTACATATAGTTACATTAAACTGCAATTTCTTTTAACTGGCAAATAGCCTTTATTAGCTACATCTAACCTAGCTACAAAAACAGTTGGATAATCTACAAGTCAAAGTAGGCCTATAATAGATAATCCAAATGCTCTAGCCCACTACCAGTCTGAAGTATACCCAGTAACTGCAGTTCACATTAATTTCTTTTCAGTATAAGAAACCACAGCAACTTTTAGATATGGAGAAAGAGTGGTATGAAGAACTTAAGAAGGTAAAACCTGTTAAAGATATACCAAATGATTGTAAGGCACAATAAAGAGATTTTAAATTACTTCAGATTTATTCTTTAATACATCCTTATAACAAAACTAGAGAAAAAGTATGTAGATGTTTGTTTGGTGAACCGCATAGAACCAATAATGTGGCAGTCATACCAGCAATGAAATAACAGTTGGTCATGCTCTATAGTACTCTAGACAAATAACCGTTGTCTAAGATTGAGCATTTGTCTCTTATATTAAAGTTAGCTAGTATGCTACAATAAAATTTGTTTTTTAATACCATCTCTAGCGTGGTGGGTCTACTGGGAAAAAAAAATCCCCGTAGTCCCACTAGTGTGTCATAGCCGCGGGATCCACGGGAAAACCCCCCTAATATTTTGGTATAATATTAATGTAGGTACTTAAATGGTCAAGGTAATAATAACCCTTCATCAATCATGGTGTCATCAATAAATCATTTTTGGCAATCATACCCCAGCTGGGGTATCATTTGGTGGTGTCATTAATGAATGAATGAAAAAAAGCGAAAACTGACTTCTATGAATGGCATTTCAGTTCCATAATTAGAGGTATTATCTGTGGTTCCAAGGCTTTGACCCACTGTTGGGTCCATTGGTAATTTTAACCCACTGAAACTGGTTAGGATTCAATCTCTAGTGCAGTAGGACTATGGGAGAAACAAATTACCCACTCACCAATGGGTTAAAATTTAATTTCTTGTAGTATAGTGGCACTATGGAGAAAAAAATCACCCGTGGATCCACCTGTGGGTCAATGCAGTGGGACCGCACATGGGTAATGGCACCAAATTTTAATAAGAACTCCCTGCACATATTTGCTTTCAGATTAAGAAAGAAAACAATTATTATAAAAATGGCCAAACAAAGACAGCAGCTTATAATTTAAAAAAAATATTGAAATTTTTATATCTTTATTTGTACAGCTTACATAAGTATATTACGTACAAAACTTAAAATATAGCTATAGGTAATTTCACTTATAAATATATTTTAATCATCCATTGCTAAGGCTGCTGCCTGTTTTTTCAACTCTTCCTCGTCCATTTCCTTGTCTAGCAAACCCCTTGATTCTAAATATTCAGCATACTGTTGTGGAATCCCCATGAAAGTCTTTATTTTAGCTCGTATTTGTTTCCATGTTTCTTGGTAATAATTTTTCTTGTCTCGCTCCATTGCTTTGTAATCGTGTCCATATTTATCAAGTAGATATGTGATATATTCTACTTGGCCTTTTGGTAGCCTAAAAGTAAAAAATACATTATTTTTATCAATTTCTGGCATAATTTGTCGAAAGCACTAATATTATTATATTAATACACTCCTTAATAGCTAAGTACTTATTTTTATATTATATAATGTTAGTGTTAAATAGACTAAATTTCATACATATTCATTCCATTCAGTGAGAACATGGATAGATAGATAGATAAACTCTTTATTTGCACACTACAATGAAAAAGACAGAAAATATAAAGAAACTTATTTTAATTTAGTCTAGTAATACAAATGGCGGTCTTATTGCTTAAAGCGATTTCTTCCAGACAACCAGATGGAGAGAGGGATAGAATGGATATTGAAGGTTTGCCATGCTTGTCATGCTTTATTGGCAATATATTATGACCTTAATTTTATGTTTTAATAGCATAGCATAATCATTAATTACATACATGAACTTCCTTTGCCGAGGGGCTTTTGCTTGCTTTTCCAATTGTTCAGAAATTTCTTTTTTAGGGGCGCGCAGTACCGCTTTTTCTTCTTCCTCTTCACTGTCTTCAGACTCACTGTTTACTATCTTCTTGGCCTGTTTAAATTTGGCTTCTTTAAAACTTGGAATTTTTATCACTTTGTTAGGGTCATCAGCAAGACCCATGTCTTTCAGGTTGCGCTTTGAAGACTTTTTGTGATCCCATGCCTCGTTGATTATTGCACTGTAAGATTAACTTATTGGTTAACTAACACACAATTAAACAAAAAAAATATTATGCAAACAGATTCTAACCATTTCACTTCACCAGTACTCTTTTGCTTGAGATGCATCCTTTTGCGGTTTAATTTGTGAAGAAATTTCTTCTTGCGATGTTGCTTTTTGATTTTCATTTTTACTTAAAAAGTTTAAAGATTTTTTGTATGTACTACTTAGGCTAAGATTCAGAGACGATTCTAAGCGTAGACTTTGGCTTCCATATGTCAAAACTGTATAGAATTTTGACGTATGGAAGCGTGAGTCCACGCTTAGATTTGTCTCTGAATCTCAGCCTTAGTCTATGGTAGGTATGTAACAAATGAAAATAAACAACACGTGTGACCAGTGACCACAGAGGAAATAATACACATTACACAGACTCATAGAGAAAAATAATAAACTCGCACAGACTGACTATTGAGTATAAATAAATAATACTACGTAAACGTAAAGGTGAAAATACACGGTTCAACCAAATTGAATCACTTTGGTTGAATGGAGCAGAAATGAAAGGAATGCTGTTGTTGCAATGACATTGAATGATTCACTTATAAGTTTACATGGATCAATTTGGTTGCTTCATCCAAATTGAAAGACAAAAGTGAACCGTGTATTTTCACCTTAACTACGTAGGCGTGTGACGTAGACGGACCTTCTCTATCTACGGTACTTCATATATATATATAGCTAGCTACATAGGTTATTGATCTGTGGCTACATATATAGTAATCTCATAATCTGTGATGTACATAGAGTGACTATAAGTCTTTTTCAAATAGCAAGGCACCTGACACCCATTCGAAATGTCAGCTGTCAAACATGCATTGTCAATTTTAAGGATGTGCCGCACCTAGGTATATTCGATTTTTTAACTACCGATTATCATCGACTTTAGGTACTTATCGAACATTTTTTGTATCTATTTCTAAGTGTTTTGTGAACAACGATCTATCTATAAATCCTACTGATGAGTTTCAGAGGAATCCTAAAGAAATTTAAAAAGAAACAGTGATAGGTAGCAAAATGCGGATGCGTAAAATAAATCTTTTGAAAGAAAAGAAATTTATCATTTTGTTTTACACAAGATTTTTATCACTCCTATTAATCTTTAAATCACACTAATAATACAAATTTGATTTGAACATAGCATGTGAATTAAACAGTAATAATAATTATTGATCATCGTCATTATGTGTCTTCTAAGTTTGTTGAATAATTATAGTTATCCCTACTCTTCCAAAAGAAAAAGAGAATATTATATGAAGGATAACATTATGAATAAGATTTAATTCTACGTTGCGTCTACGTCAAATGTATCTACATCCGTGTGTGTTGTTTTTTTGTTCGGCGTGGACCATGTTATTTTCCATGCCTGACTGCCTATAATATATAAAATACGTAGTAGTAGTAGTACGTATTCGATAGCAAAATGGAACAGCGCCTCTTTGAAAAGTAAGTTCATTACAAATTTTCCTATTGTTTATTATGTTTGGGTACAGATTAACGACGGCCCTTTCATAAATCAAGTCGATTAATATGTTTTGTTTTCGATATTTTCCAATTCAAACAATAATCGATTTCACACCCCTACTGTCATGCCGTCAAGATCGGCAGTAGTACGTAACATTACAAGTTATAACTAATTTAATATTGATTATAATGAAAAGTGAACGTGAACATTTATACGCAAATTAATAACCTTTATTCTATTTATTGTGTGTTTTGCCGTTTATTTTAGTACTTTTTCTTGTAAGTTTGCTTAATGTTTTCACTGCTAAATAGAAAATATTTCGGCCATTGGTGTGACGTCACAGGAAATGTTTACGTAGTATTTTACGTTCTATGTACCTGTCACAGATGTCAGGTGACAGGTGTCAGGTGCCTTGCTATTTGAAAAAGAGTATAAGTACCTAGTATACTATTGGTCATATAGGTTATGTTTGTGGTTATGTTTGATGATTTATATCTACATGCGGAATTAATATTTTCAATAAAATAGTTTATTAACCAGTGCAGCATCAAAATGCCCCAAACAGGAGCTACAAGATACCAAAAATTCCTGAAATCTGAAAAATCTAAAACTAAATTAAAAGCCAAGAAAGATCTTCCAAAAGGGACAAATGTAACAAAAACCAAGTTTAAGGTAAAGAAGATTGTAATCAAAGAGCAGCTAAAGAAGCACGGTGATACGGAAGCTCTGTCTGTAAGAAAACTCAACGTTAATGAACTCTTGTCGCGTTTGAATCATTTTAATGTTCATTCAAGAACAGATGGACTTCAAGGGCTTAGAGAACTCATATCAAAAAATCCAGAAGTTTTAGACCAACATTTGGGGCAGTTAATTAACGGTGTCACACCATTGATAATGCACATTGAGAGAGCCGTAAGTGTTACATTAATTATATTTAAAAAAACTCCGTGGTAACCAATTTTATTTTCATTAAGACATCATTCCCATAACATATAAAAATAGGCAGACATTTTATGATAGTAAAAGGTATGAAGTAAAGAATAGAACTGTGGTATATTTATACATTTGTATCAACTAAGAAGTCTACTACATTCCCTTTATTCACTCCGCTTTTTCTGTGACTTGAAAAACACAATGTTTATGTATTGCTTTGTATGTTATTTTACATGATGTGATTTTTTTACAGGTGAGAACACATACCCTACAAGTGCTGGATATAATGTTAACTAGGGTGAGGATCGAGAAGATAGACCCATTTTACGATATTATGTCAACTTACCTCCGGAGTGCAATGACACATATTGATAACAGGATACAGGAAGACTCCTTAATTTTTCTAGATATTCTGCTGCGTTATGCTCCTCATAAAGTTGCTAAAGATTTCTACAAGATCATACCAAACTTTTTAGATATGATTTCAAAACTACGAGTTGACTCAAAACCTGGCAGAACACTGACTGTTAACTTAGGAAGTCAGATGACCAGTGCAAGGTGGAGAGTCAAGGTATTACATCGCTTACAAGACTATTTAAAGAAGATTGTACTGCATGAAAATGTAAATGATGCAGATAAGGTTGCTTCAGACCAAACTAAACAATTTGATGCCACAAAGTATAATCACTATCCTCTGTTTAATCCAAATTACACATCAGTTTGCCATTTGATATGCTTTTCTTCAAAGACAGGGCAGGAAACATCCCCTATTGATGAAGTAGAAAAGTTTATGGAATACATCAACACATTGATGCCTTTACTCTTTGAAACTTGGCTTGAAGTAATGCCTACTAACTCGTGGGAGAAAAATTTCGAAACTGTTGTCAGTGAAGAGGCAGCATCATTATTGAAAAACATTCTTGAAGTTGTTTCTTTGTTATGGACCTACATTAAACATTTGAACAGGAAAACTCCCAGCTCTGACATCCAGAATATATTTTGTCAGAAATACCGTCAGCCGTGTACACAACATTTTGTAAAATCATTCCCATTTGTTACAAACATCAGATCAAAACAGAGAAATGAGAGCACCCCATTTGAATATGGGGTAACAGATCCTAAAATGGTATATGAGAATTTGGAAATATGCCATTTATACATACTACTCAATCCAAACATAAATATCAAAACAAATAATAAAGAAATAGTGTCTGTACTCAATTACATAGAGCGGACATTCAATCAGAACACTCAAGATGATAATAATATCAATGATATGATCCTCAAGATTCTCCATACTATATTTTCAGAAGAAGTAAATAGTTGGACAAAAACAGTATCAGTGATGGATGCCCTGTTCAGGAAAATAATATGGGCTTACTTTAATAAAACCATGTCAAGTTCTTTGAAGCAGCAGATTTTTAGCTTGCTTTGTACAATAGCTTTGAATGACAGTTTGGGTCATTTCCATGAAAGTGATGCTTTTGACATGTGGCTCAAAAATTTGCCAGATATATTGTTAGATAAAACAGTTAATGTGCAGACCATTGATATTCTTCATAAATTTGCTGTGCGGCAAAACAGCACATTCAACTCTGTTATCAAACCCAAACTGATAAAAATAGTCGAAAGTTTACCGGCAGTTAAAATAGTTGATGCTATGAATGACACAAACAGCTATCATAAACTTTTTGCAATACTTCATTGGATCAAGGTTTGGGACAATGATACCTTGAATCTACTTGAGAACCAAATGCTCAGTGATGCATACAAAAATGACCATGTGAAGTATATAATTGACACACTTAGATTAAGAGTAGGTGATAATTTATAAACTCCTAATAAAATAAAAAACTTTGTAATTTCATTGTAATATTTATGACACACTTAAATTAAAAGCCCCCCATACACGAGCAATCCACAACATTCTAACCTAACGTCCCAAAATCCGTCCACTTGTGGGGAATCTCAGATGGATTATGGAGAGTGATAGAAATATTGTATTTCCAAAAATATTAATTGTAAATAGGGCGGTGTGCGCGGCACAATGACCGAAAAATGGAGCAACGCGACGGCCCGCACGGAATAGTGACCGTCTGTGTGCTCGAAAAATGTATCAATCCACGATATTCAGATATTCTGCCCAATTTGTATGGGGCGTTTCAGCGCTCAATAGATACACCCTCTCTCTCATTTTTGACTTTCCTAGCGTTCGATTTCCAATGTTTTCTATATAGACATTATCTAGCGAAATAGACAATGAAGTAACACAGCAGCCTTTTACTTACTTTCGCTCCTCTAAACACAACGAAACAACATCATAAAAAAAATTTGAGTCAACATCCCTATTGGAGTGATCGTGGATGGTGAATTTTAGCAAGTGAGCCGTAAGCGGCTTCTGACGATTTATTCCCTAGAGATACACTTTCCCCGTAGACTCTTAGAAAAATTGCGCTTACATATTATGTACAACCTATATGGTTAGGCGTATAGTACCTATCGCAGAAGCTAGTAGTCCATAATACGAATATTAAAGTATGTTGCATTGCCTAGAGTAGATTAAAGTACCTACCTATGTAATACTTAGTAAACTTGGATGCTAATAAAACTTAATTTCATTATTCATACTTATTTATTTCGTAAACTCAAACACATTGCAAAATTGTGACAGTCACTCAATAAAATTAATGTACATGTTGGTAACAAAATGGTAACTTCTTTACAATCAATTGCAGCCACATTAATATTACCTACCAAGAATTTATCAGCTAAAATTACAGAAAAAAACAGCAATAAACACCACACATTCATTGTTAAACATTCCCTACATTAATTTACGCATAATACTGCTAAATCCTTTAAACTTTATTCACAGTATTTGGAAATACATAATACCTAACTAAAAGGAACATAACAATGTGAATGAAACCAGCAGAGTTATTTTATTTCACTCGGAATGATATCCGTGTCGGAAGCGACTGTCTAGGTATTTTATATTTCGGAATCGCAGCCCGTCAGAGAAGTTTCCCGTTTAGATTCGACAACTCAGCTGCATAAACACGGATATATTTCCGACAACATTTTTCCGTCGGGATGCCTTTCCGAGATATAAACGGTCGCTTCCTACACGGAATCATTCCGAGTGAATTAAAATCACCCTGCAGGACTTGTTTATTTTATGAGACAGAATCAGCTGAACATTTAGGCAGCCAGTAAATGATATGAATTATTAATAATGGAGACACTTAACAATTGTTAAAATAGCCTATTGTTAGCTGTCAAATAGCTCTTATCACACAATCCAGTGTGATATCAATATTCTTAATTTTATTCATAAAAGGGTAAGAAAAGCCTCATTGAAGCTATAATTATTTGAGGAAATTTATTTAATCGACTAGTTTCTTTATAAACTAATTTTATAAATACATAGGTAATGACTACATACTTTAGTTAATTTTACTAAATATTTAGTCATCAAGTGTTACAATTTTGGCAAATTTTGGCTAAATTATAAATGGTTTACCAATTTCATTGATCCAGACTTTGTGAATTGAGAATATAGCAGCTGTTAATTGCTGAAACAAACAATGATTACAGCGAATGGCTAAAAAACTTAATACAAGTATTTTTGAGAATTTTGTTCTCATAAAAATAATCTATGAAAAGTGCATTTTATGCTTGTTTAGAAATAATATTAACCAAATAATTTTGAACAGATCAGTGATAAGTGTACAGACATTTGAGCGTAATTGGAAGATTGGAATAATTATGTTGAATTTTTCAAACAATATGCTTACAAAATTGTAAGTGACTTCATGCAAACTATTATTAATAATAAATAAATGGAGGAATTCAACCACAAATAATTATTACTAATACCTACTCTCTTACAAGCAGGAGTTCTAATTGCAATTTAAGATCTTTGTATTGATATAAAATATTTCTAGTAAGTAATACTTTCCAGAAATATGGTGATACCTACCTGTAACTTTAGAGAGCATGATTTGGAAGCACAAAGCTTTGCAAATCATAATACCAATAGGGTAGTAAGTGCAATCCTTTCTAATTGTCAACCTTTGATAAATAATACACTAGATGGACAGATGAAGCTCTGAACGCGTCGAAAAAATAGTTAATAACTATTGGTAACTAAACTTCTTTCCTGCGCTCAGTGTCAGTCGGGCCGTCAAGTGAATAGTCCGCGTCGCTGAGCAAATTAGAATGCCGGTTTGCATAATTAAAGTGTGTACAAACTACAGAGAAGAGATGTTGCTTTTATTAACTTTTAATTGAAAAGTTAATGTTTTGTTTTTAGTGTTAATCCACGCTAACGTAATGCTAACGCTAACGTACATAAATATATTTATACATCGCAAAAATTTAATAACATGATAATGAGTTTTTCCCAATAAATTGGGAAATATGTTTTTAGATTGCATCCCTACGCACGCTCATTGACAAATATAATGACGTGGCGCGAGAGTAGGACAAAGCTGTCACGCACTCAAGCATAAATAAGTTAACCTGTTTCTATTGTAGTGATGCAGGACGAGGCTCTATTTAGTGTATTATTTATCAAAGTCTTCAACCTATTATTCCTTGCACTTTGCTAAGGCATGTTCAATTGTTCATGCACTTACATCCCCGAGACGCCACAAACATAACAAGTTTTTATACTAACTTATGCACATGTCTATTGTGTTTTCCTTTTATTAGTTTTTTTTGTGCGGGGAATGGTAGCAGAGGCCGACAGCATTGCCTGAAAATAAAACAGGTACTTTGAACACTAACTCAAAAAAGCCAAAGCACACAAAATAGAGCAGCCACGCACATTGCACATGGCAAGTTTAAAAAATACAGGAAAATTAAATGAAGCTTGTATTAGAATGTAAAGATAATGCGGAAAGCAAAACACTCCAATTTTTTTCTTCTTCTGGACACGTATACTGAGTTGTACCTACGACATACCTACCTGGATGCTCTAGTACCTACCGATTTCAATATTGTATAGTATTGATGTGATTTTCAGAAGTCCCGTCATAATTAATAAAATCATTAAAATAAATAATTTCTCAAAACTTTAATATGACGTCGTCAGAATAAGGCTATAGCAAAAACATTGAAATCGGCAGTGTGTGATATTAAGGACATAATTTTGATGGCATACTAAATAGTGTTAATGTTCGTTGCACTTGATCTACAGTGATAACAAAAAATATTAGTACGAACGAAATTAAAAAAAGTCGAAACAATGATTGGTAAGACTCACATAATACAGGGTAAGTTCGAATTGGTATGTTATCCCGGAAAGGGGTGATTAGGACCATCGTTGTCCACAAGTTGTGAGACTCGGAAATAACTCATTCTAAATTTCCATACAAAAAAAGAACACTTAAAAACTGGAGTGCACGGCATTATCTGGAATTGTTTCTAAGTCTCTTCTAATCAATATCATCAACAAAATTCAACATAGTTCAATCAAATTAGCTGATCTAGGGCTGCCCGGAAATTCTGTAGTAGAATTTTGACGGAAACTTTAAATGCCATTTCTTCAATGAAATATTAAAATTATCAAAAACTCGTAAAACAAATGTTATTGATCTCCAGGACCAGATTGACCCCCTTTCGGGATTACATAACAAATTCAAACTCAGGCTGAATAACAGACATATTATACATTCTTAACAAATAAAAACAAAACAGGGAATGAAGCGCTAAAATATATAGATTAGACAACGCAAGGGTTACTAAAATTTTATAACACACACTCTCAAATAAGCTAATAGTTATGTACATTTTAATTTTTAAATTGAATATGCGAACACTTGTTTTAGTCCAATTATCATGCTCAAACAGACACACGAAACAAATAACATACTGTTCGACTTGTTTTCGGCAGATATGACTAGAAACGGAACAAGGGGATTTCTGTTAAACATCTGTGCTTTTCGAAGTCGTTGGCATCTCATCATGTAATGATATAAGCTTGTATTCAGGATGGTTCTCCAATGTAGTTTCGATTGTCTTTTGCAAAGCGTCACTTTTGTCAATAATATCTTGCGATATGCTTTCGGTTTCGTAATCAGAAGCATCTTGATAGCTTATTTGACCATCAGTTCCATCAGTGTCAAAAATAACTTCATTAGCTAACGTAACCTTCGTCAGATCAGGACAGCTTTCAAAATCATCTGTGATTTCGACATTCGATGATCTTCTGCTGTAATCTGAAGAGTTAGAGACATCAGATTTAGTAGATTTGTCGTCACCTTTATGCCAGAAAGCCAGTTTACCAGGTAACTGAAGTAATCTACTAAGACCTGAGCCGTTTGTTTTTGAAATTAGTCCAGGCGATTTAGATTTATGTCGTCTTTTCTTTTCGGCAATAGGATTTACTACTTGGAGTCCTTTGAAGTTGCCAGTTTCTTTAAACGCGACGTTAGGTAGTTTATTGACTATGTCTACTAGGCTTTCTTGGGAAGTAGCGCTTTCCAATACATTCATATCAGTCTTATTTTCGGCATCTATTAGTGGTATATCAAAATTAGGAGGAAGAGGCGCTTTAGTTTTCCCATACCTTCCTTTGGAAGTTTTTCTTTTACTCCGTGGTGAATTATCCGGGGTGCCAAACGAAGCTTCGTCGTCACTCTCCGCCGAATCATTGTCATTCATCGAATTATCTAAACTTGTTTTATCTATTTGATCATTAGCAACATCTACAGCTACACTTTGTTGTGTTACTTCTTCACTGTTTTCTACATTAAAGTTTTCTTTAATATAATGCTCTTCTATGTTTGCCTTGTTATTATTACATTCTTTTTCGTTAGCATTAGCAGGAATGTTTGAATCATCTTTATCTGAATTATTATTTTCTAGTACGTTTATGTAATGTTCGATCGTTTTATCTAAGGAATTCTCTGGGTTCGTGTTTTCAGTATTTTTACTATTATTAGCGCATAATGGGAAGTCACCTAAAACTTGAATAATTTTGACCTTTTCTCCGACGTATTGGTACAAAAACGGAGGCTTCGTGTGAGATAAATATATAGGAGAGGGGACATTGACTAAAGGGGGCATATTCGCATATTCAACATTATTATCGTCTTCTCGTAGCTCCTCGATGATAACTTCGCTTTCCTTTAAATAAAAAGCACTTAAGTCTAAATCAAATAAAAATCACGATAATCAAGCTAATAAATGCATTGACAGACTTATGGGCGATTAACGGAAGTAATGTTATGAAATAAATAAAATCTATAAATCATATAAATATAGTATATAGTCTAAATCCTTACACTAAGCATATAGAAATAAAATTATTATTTTTAGTTTTCCAAAAGCCTTTTTTTCTTCATTTATATTATAAAATACTACAAATTCAGTTGACAATTAAATACTCTATAACATTTATTATTTATAAGCCAATAGCAATTTTTAAAATACCCATGTGATTTTAGTTAAGAGGTACAATTTGAGCTGGATTTCCACACATACCCAATAAACACGTTTGACCTTTCCCCTGAGTAAAATATTGACCAATTTTTTAAAGATTTTGATATCCATTTATTTGCCAGCACCATCCTTACCCTGACACACCAAACATTATTGCAACTAAATGCCTATATATTAAAAGTCTTACAGATAATATTAGATATACCATATAATGTACAATCTACTTATTGTAATAGATTATATTATGCATTATTATTGGTATAATTTCTAAAAATAGCACATACACACAAATCCATTAAAATACTACCAATATTTAAAATTTTGGAATACTAGAGTTACGATAGACAAAAAGCCACATGATATAGCTTTTTTAAAAAATAATTTACATTATTCCACACTCTTGATATAAAGCCAGATCACTTTAGGATTCTGTATTTAAATCCAATTAAAAAAATTAGTGTTAGCTTCAAAGCTTTATCGCAATAATAGCAATAGAATTTATCTCAGCATTCGACTTCATATATTCATATTTTACTCAATCGCATGTCTTATTTGCAGGCTGATTAATACATACTAAAACATGTAAGATCTTTTTTAAATATGTATAATCTGATTTTAATTGGTTTTTTACTTGACAATATAACATTAGAAAATATTGGTACAATCTAGCTTTGGTATTGTAAAATTGTCCGAACTTATGTTTTACAGTCATGACCAGTGGCCGCTTATATTATATGAGCATGTCTAAATAGTCAACGCAAGAATCTTAATTTATTCAACTCAAATGTAACATAATTTTTATGAACTCTGAGGATTTAAAGTTATAAATCGTTGGCTAGCTTAACTGACTTTCATGATAAATATATTAAGGATATCCTAATTTATTTATATTTGTAAAATAAATCAATCATTCAACTTTTTTATACTGTATGATAATCAGACGAGCTGGCCGTTTGCCTGATGGTAAGCATAACGCCGGCCCATAACAATTTAACTTTAGCATTGTACCGATAGTTATATATAGGTAATACCAAATAACTCCTCGTTTGCTAATAGCAGACGCAATCAAACTACTGTATTTGATGAAATAAGAGAATCAGCCTGCAAACGTCCATGATCCTAATTCCAGGTCAATGACAGCCGACCCCAATAACCAATCTTTGGATACAAAACATGGATAAATTTAATGGATTGAAATCGTTTTCAATTTTTAATTGAGGGACCTTGCTGTTGCTCTACCGACCTTTACGTAACCAAACACAGGAAGAGCGCAGAAGGCGTGCAACCCTCAAAATGGTATTTTTAGGGACTAGCTCAAAAGCACACGGGCTGTGCCATGAGTATGAACTTTTTGGGCCGTCGCAGGAATTCGAGGGTCAGGAGAGAATAGATTAGAGTTCCGTAGGTACGTCCGAATAAAAAACGTACAGAGTTCACTCGTGTGAGTGTCCGACCATCAGGGGCCTTACTCCGAAAATCGAACGCCGAAAGTTCGGCTCACTTTAATTAAAATTTCACGGATCGCAGTTTTTCTACTACCTATGAAAATGTTTCGGTGTCTGTTTTGTTTTGCATTTTGTCTTTCTACACTTTCGCGGTAGGAAATGCGATGCGTCATTCGAAGATTCGACATTTGATTTTCGGATTAACGCCCCGGTACTTGGCTTGACTTCAACCTGGGTCACTTTTACTATACATTATACATCCACATTGAAATCCAAAGATTAGCTATTAGTTTCTAAGGTAAGACAAGGTTACCAGACCTCGGCAGCTTGCGGTCGTTTGATGGTGGTGACGGTGGTGGTGCGCGAGGTGCGCGAGCGCGCGCGCGCCGCCGCGCCGACGGACGCCGTGCGCGTCAGCGACGCGGAATTGTCGGCGCTAGAGTAGCCGGAGCTTATGTCCTCACTCGATTTGATATGGCTGAAAATAAAAAAAAACTTTCTGAAATTACTTTTTATTTCACTGTAGGTTTACGTTTGACCAGTATCTGACCTGTGGCGCAAGTACGGAACTTTTCGATCCATAAATTGACAGTTCGATAAGATAAAATTAGAAATCGGTTGGACGTTGTTGATTTTTGCGGAAAACGAAACATAACCTTTTTCCCGATAACGAACACTAATATTTGAAACTAGTTTTGCAACGACGACAAGTTTTACTTGTAGGTAATCTGCAGTTATCTATTGAATTTCATACACAGTGACTATTTTAACACTCACAATTCAAAGACTGGTTCATAAACCAGTGTCGAAATGTGAGATGCGAATATTTACTTCAAATTGAAGAAAGTAGATTCGGCTTCGTTTCGTTTTCGAAAAAAATCAAGAACTACCAATCTCTAATGTAGATACTTTAATTTTTACCTACCATAAAACAAGTACCTATCACATTAACCTTTGAAAATTAATCGCTTATCGTACCAAATAAAAACAAACATTTATAGGACATAAACACATATAATAAGTACATCAGTTCATTCGATGTGAAATAGAACACCAGATCTGAAGAATATAGGTCCATTACGAAATTGGGTGATCCAGTTTACCATCATGAAAGATCTATTTTAGATCTGTTTCAACAATTTTGCCCTAATGACCGACATTGGTGCACGCTCTGCAAACACTCGAGAAAATATTTAGGTATAGTAATGGAAGAAACTGAAAACGGCCCGCGACTGCAAGTTACCAATCACGTCGATTCTGTCATTTTATACTTAAACCCAATGTTAGTTCCGCACTCTCTTTCCAATAATTATACATAACACGGGAAAGAGATTGAAGATGTATGACAGATCTAAATTTAGTTTTAGAGCTGTCAAATATTTTCCATCCTTGATAAATTAGACGTCACTTCATTGCCCTTAAATTTACAATAGACACAAGCAAGTGGATATATTTGTCAGGTCTAAAATATATTCCATTTCTTTCTCATGTTCTCATTTAGAAAGACGACACCATTGTCTAACTAAATTTTTTCACTGTCACTCACATGCGCGAAATCATTCGCACCTTTTTGTTCGAATATGGAAAATGCAGTCAAAACTTTGCACATTTCTTTCATTGCGAATATCGTCCTATACCTAAACCTGTCATTTGACGTAAATATTCGTCCTATACTTGGTACTGTGGTTTGACGTAAATATTCGTGCGAATGTGAGGGACCGACTATAGGGCACGCGGGCACTTGGCGGCCGATATTGGTCAGTTGATGCTTAAACAGGTCGTTGTTTATTTTCTATATTTGTTTACCAAAATGGACCCATCTAGCCCTGTTGTGTGTAGCAATTTGTGACGTCACAACGCGTAATTTCTATTTAAATTTCTACTACGATTTGGTACCTGAAATCAGGCTCATCGCTCCTGGGCCTGGGCCTCACGTCGACGTCAACCTCTGGGAAGTACATGGGGGACCGACTGTTCGACTCGGACGCGCTGCGACGCGTCGCGTATCCACTGTGAACGTAGGTGACATTTCTTTTTACATTTTTATAGTTAGCAGTAAAACGGAAAGAGTTTGTGTGAGTATGTATATGTGAGTCTGTGGATTTGTAAATAGTAAGTTTTATAGTAACTATAATCCCTTAGTAACCAATAAAGTACACAACTTAAAGATGAGAGTTATTTTAGCTTACGCCGAATTTACTGGTGGGGTATATCTATTTGGTCCCTGTGATTTTTTGTGATTTCTAATTTGCGCAGGAACCGACAAGCGGCCAGCGGTCAATCGCTCAAAAATTCTGGTCGCCTTGACCAGATTGTCTAATGCAGAGATGCACAGACCGCGGCCCGCGGGCCGCATGCGGCCCGCCGGTCGAATACTGGTGGCCCGCCGACAGCAAAAATAATACTCTCGTTCATTCGAAAAATATTGAATTCTATTCCAGAATAAAACCAAAAAAAATATGTTCGAAAAGTAATTTGAACCTCGCGCGCGCGCTCTTAAGTGCGCTTATCGGTGCGCCGTGCATGCGTCGGTAAATAAATTCTTTTTCAATTTTAATACATAATTATCAATTCTTTATTGTCTTTAATTACCTATATTTCTGGTGGCCCGCCATCAGTTCATAATTTGCCCGAGTGGCCCCTAGTCTTAATAAGTCTGTGCATCCCTGGTCTAATGCATCTGTTCCCTTAATGCGATTAAAAGCGATTGATAAAAGATTTAATAATAAAGATATTGTATTGAATGCCAGGGAGAAACTAGAAGATTAAAAATTCCTAAGTGCGTGACAATATTCCGATCCATGATATCGTGTGTAGGATATTGATTTAGAGGGTGATTTAGATTATAGAGTTAGCTTACAACGTGAGGCCTGTGAGCCATGACAACATCGAAATCAGATTTACCGCGTGAAGAAGTAACAGAACTAAATAAGTACATTACAGACGTTGCGGTGGTGTGTAACTCTATTGATATATTTATTTATAATAGTTTTGTAACGCGCGCTTATAGGTATACTTTGTTGGTTTTTCAATAGACAATTAAAGAAGACCGAATCCTCTGTAGAGGTTTGTAGCTGCCAGTTATACACCTTTCTCTAGTAAATATTTTGTAGTGTTAAAATTGTTTTTGTAAAAGCCTACCAGAAGAGACAAACCACAAATTATTGTTATTTACCGCTTTTCCCCAGGGGGGCCGTAATGTTGAAACGTTTAGCAAAAAAATAGCAGCAAAAATTCTCATTTCCCAAAACTTTGCTGCTTATTAAATGTGAAATGGCCGAGCATTTTATAAGGATTTATTAACGAGATATGAAATTCGTTCTCTTTGTTGTAACTTATGTGCAAACGCATTACCATCCAAATTATCGATTGACGAAGTATACCTATGCGTATCTGCGCCACAAAAGCAGATTTACCGGTGATCCAAAACAGTACTAATTATAGAAAACTAAATAAATGCTGGGGTGGCATAGGCGCCGCTGGGGGAAATACTCAATATTTCGCGAGACATGAGTGCAGATTTTGAAGCCCCTCCATGAATAAGAAGCATGCTTCTAAGCATCGAGGTAATGCGTACATAGGTACTAAAGGAGCTAAGTACAAGTACGGTTCCATACAAGTATTGTTCCATCCATATTAATTTATAAATTTAAGCATAAGTCCGCTGCAGCGCTAATATCATAATTATGTCGTCTAACCAAACAAATAAAACATGTAGCGCTAGATTGCGTCTAAGTTGTAGTTTTCTCGCGATCAAAAGGTCGAAAGCGCCGTTAAATTTACGGCGCTTACGCGTTTTGTTCAAGGAAGGACTGGGATAGTTGCGGTCCGTGGACCGCAGAGTGTGGCACAAAATATGCCTTTGCGGCGTCGACTCTATGCGTAGTAATAATAGGTCGATGCTTCTAAGATATTTTTTAAGTATTAAGAGGGTGTATACGTTTTCCGCGCCGTTTGGCTAAAATACCGTACTTTTCGGATTTGAAAATATCCATAACTATTTGTCTTACAAAGACGTTAATTACCAATAAATTTAGGACATTTTGTTGTTGATATAGTTACGGGAGAAAATTTTATAATTGGCAAAGCGTTTGTGAAATATGACGAGATAACTGAACGGAGATTCTCTTACTTTCACTTTCAGTGTCAATTTCCAAGCTAAAAATATCTCAAATGACAGATAAACCTAATAAACAAAAAAATATAGCCAATTGCAAAGATCCTCAGGAAAATAGTTACGGAAAAACATTTCCCGATTTTGATTATTTACATACGAAAATAAAATCCAAACCAAGTGAAAAGATTAGGAAAATATAGCCAAATAAAATCATTATTTTAACCAGTATATTCTACTTAATTTAATATAAAAATACCTTCCCGTAATAGAAGAGGATCTTTTCTAAAATATAAAATTTAAAATTTTAATTAATTTAGCTTTATTATTTTTCTATAAATATTTGAAAACTACTATAAAACATGGTATAAAAGTCTGCGCGCAAATCAATTCAAATCAGTCTGCCGCGAGGCCTTCCAGCGAGTGGTCATGTCGCTCGGCGCTCCGCCTGACGTTAGCCGTGCTTACGAGAATATAGCATGTTTACTGAGTGACCAAAAACCTTAGCACTTTGCTAAGTATAAAATTGTACTATTATTTTTGACTACTGATTTGTTTTTGTTGTTATTCAGAGCGACAATAAATTATGTTTCAGAAGTAATCCTACTAATTAGGTATTTCATATTATAAATGCGAATGTTTGTCTGTTTGTTTGTTGGTTTCTTCATCGTCTTTATTCTTTGACGCAGCAACGGAGCAACGGATCGATGTGATTTTGGCATAGATATAGTTATGGACGGACAGACAAAAATTTTTCAAATAGTGTTTTAGTTATAGGTACCGTATATACTTTCATAATTATGCATTTAGTAAAAAACTGTTATTTTGATATTAGATCTACCATGCCTGCGGCGCAAGTACGGATCTTTTTGATCGATAAAATTGACAGTTCAAATCGATAAAGTGGGTTTTATCGACTTGTTATAAAATTTATCGAACAAAAGCGGTGCAAGTACGGATCTTTTCGGTCTAAAAAATTCGATAAAATTGACAGTTCAAATCGATAAAGTGGGTTTTATCGAGCCTAGAAACAATCGACAAAAGTTATCGAAAAGCTAGGTCGAATCCAAAGAGAATATAGAGCTACTACAATACTTTTACGACAGACTTCGGCACTCTCAAGATTCGATAAATTTGTCGAGTTTTTCGGTTCGACAAATTTATCGAACCGAGTTCCGTACTCTCGCCGCAGCGGCGCAAGTACGGATCTTTTCGGTCGATAATATTCGATAAAATTGACAGTTCAAATCGATAAAGTGGGTTTTATCGAGCCTAGAAACAATCGACAAAAGTTATCGAAAAGCTAGGTCGAATCCAAAGAGAATATAGAGCTACTACAATACTTTTACGATCAGACTTCGGTACTCGCAAGATTCGATAAATTTGTCGAGTTTTCGGTTCGACAAATTTATCGAACCGAGTTCCGTACTCTCGCCGCAGCGGCGCAAGTACGGATCTTTTCGGTCGATAATATTCGATAAAATTGACAGTTCAAATCGATATAGTGGTTTTTATCGAGCCTCGAAACAATCGACAAAAGTTATCAAAAAGCTAGGTCGAATCCAAAGAGACTATAGAGATACTGCAATACTTTACGATCAGACTTCGGTACTCGCAACATTCGATAAATTTATCGAGTTTTTCGGTTCGACAAATTTATCGAACCAACTTCTGTACTCTCGCCGCAGCGGCGCAAGTACGTATCTTTTCGGTGGATAATATTCGATAAAATTGGCAGTTCAAATCGATAAAGTGGGTTTTATCGAGCCTAGAAACAATTGACAAAAGTTATCGAAAAGCTAGGTCGAATCCAAAGAGAATATAGAGCTACTACAATACTTTACGATCAGACTTCGGTACTCGCAACATTCGATAAATTTATCGAGTTTATCGTTCCGACAAATTTATCGATTTTTATCGAATATTATCGACCGAAAAGATCCGTACTTGCGCCGCTGCGACGAGGGTTGATAAATTTGTCGAACCGTAAATTCGATAAATTTATCGAATGTTGCGAATACCGAAGTCTGATCGTAAAGTATTGTAGTAGCTCTATATTCTCTTTGGATTCGACCTAGCTTTTCGATAACTTTTGTCGATTGTTTCTAGGCTCGATAAAACCCACTTTAACGATTTGAACTGTCAATTTTATCGAATATTATCGACCGAAAAGATCCGTACTTGCGCCGCTGCGGCGAGAGTATCGAAGTCGGTTCGATAAATTTGTCGAACCGAAAAACTCGACAAATTTATCGAATGTTGCGAGTACCAAAGTCTGATCGTAAAGTATTGCAGTAGCTCTATATTCTCTTTGGATTCGACCTAGCTTTTCGATAACTTTTGTCGATTGTTTCTAGGCTCGATAAAACCCACTTTATCGATTTGAACTGCCAATTTTATCGAATATTATCCACCGAAAACATACGTACTTGCGCCGCTGCGGCGAGAGTATCGAAGTCGGTTCGATAAATTTGTCGAACCGAAAAACTCGACAAATTTATCGAATGTTGCGAGTACCGAAGTCTGATCGTAAAGTATTGCAGTAGCTCTATATTCTCTTTGGATTCGACCTAGCTTTTCGATAACTTTTGTCGATTGTTTCGAGGCTCGATAAACCCACTTTATCGATTTGAACTGTCAATTTTATCGAATATTATCGACCGAAAAGATCCGTACTTGCGCCGCTGCGGCGAGAGTACGGAACTCGGTTCGATAAATTTGTCGAACCGAAAAACTCGACAAATTTATCGAATCTTGCGAGTACCGAAGTCTGATCGTAAAAGTATTGTAGTAGCTCTATATTCTCTTTGGATTCGACCTAGCTTTTCGATAACTTTTGTCGATTGTTTCGAGGCTCGATAAAACCCACTGTATCGATTTGAACTGTCAATTTTATCGAATTTTATCGAATATTATCGACCGAAAAGATCCGTACTTGCGCCGCTCGATACAATTGACAAAATTTATCGAATAGCTAGGTCGAATCCAAAGAGAATATAGAGCTACTCAATACTTTACGATCAGACTTCGGTACTCGCAACATTCGATAAATTTATCGAGTTTTTCATTCCGACTAATTTATCGATTTTTATCCAATATTATCGACCGAAAAGATCCGTACTTGCGCCGCTGCGGCGAGGGTTGATAAATTTGTCGAACCGTAAACTCGATAAATTTATCGAATGTTGCGAGTACCGATGTCTGATCGTAAAGTATTGTAGTAGCTCTATATTCTCTTTGGATTCGACCTAGCTTTTCGATAACTTTTGTCGATTGTTTCGAGGCTCGATAAAACCCACTTTATCGATTTTAACTGTCAATTTTATCGAATTTTATCGAATATTATCGACCGAAAAGATCCCTACTTGCGCCGCTCGATATAATCGACAAAATTTATCGAATAGCTAGGTCGAATACAAAGAGAATATAGAGCTACTACAATACTTTACGATCAGACTTCGGTACTCGCAACATTCGATAAATTTATCGGGCTTTTCGATTCGACAAATTTATCGAACCGACTTCCGTACTTGCGCCGCAGGCGCACGCACAACGCAGTTTAGGTATAAAGCTACACAAGTACTTGTCCGGCCGAATTCAGAGGCCAAGTCAAAGTGGTTATTCACGGCAAGTGAGAGAATACGCGCCAAATCTACGCACACTACGTCTGCTTCTGTGTGTGTGAAAGTATTACACAAGCATCGACTTGCTCGCGCGTGGATCAATCCTCTTAATCTAACGTCTTACGTTTTAGCAGCTCGTCGCAAGATCAGAGGTTCAGCAAGCACATCGTCGGCCTCATCGCTGCCTCTCTCCTCGCGAGGGTCGCACTCCGTTAGATCGGACAGACTGTAACTCTTGCGCAGTTGTTGGACTAGACCACCGCCACCCTGTAAAATGTGGGAACACTCATTTGACAGCTGTCAAATCTATCACTTTGTCTATGAATTTACTTGTTTGTATACAGTTGGTAGAAATTACTTCAGTTGTTATACATGCTTGAAAGTGTTTCAGAAGGTCCAAGTATGATTTCGAAATTACATAAAAACATTTTTAAAATAGTTCAATAGTAAAACAAAGTTGGAAAAGAACATGTTTTTTTTACTGTAGGAAATAATGAAATAATAAAAAAGATTTCAATGTAATACTTACGTTTTAATCACCTGTCATTTACTGTTACTAAGCTTTTAGAGCAAAGCGCATGCAATGTTTATCTATTTGCTTTGCTCAACTGCTATGAATTGAAACAAAAATTATATGAAGAACTCACTACATTTATTTAGAAATACGTACTTTAATGCTAAATCAGTCACTCGTGTCTAAACCTAAGTTACATACACACAGCTTTCTTTATATCTATGAAAAACAAACTAAAATATTATACAACTCATGCAATATAAAAATATACAAATTCTTTGAGATTGTGCAGAAAGGAACGTTTGGACGAAAATCAGCACAACAAAATATAAAGGCAATATTGGCTGAAGTTAATATTGGTTTTTAAACTGTCATGGTCATCAACACTTTGAAAATTATCACTAGAAACGGGATATTTACCATGTATATTATTTGATTTGAGTTTCCGATATTTCGGCGCTGTTGCAAACGCCATGATCACGGGAGAACTGAAGTACTGCGGGTAGATGGTGATTATGGGCAGACGTAGCGATCTACCCTCTTCCTCACTCGTTTATTACGCGTGCCACTACTATTGTCCTCACTACTATCTCGAACTGGATTCCGACACACAATACTGACCGTGTCAGCCCGCATACTCGGAACCGTATTATGTCGGTGTTTACATAACCGAACCACTGGATTCCAGGTATTCGACAGTTGAAACCCATCCTCACGATTGAAATTCTTGAATTTGGTAATTTCAATCGCTTCTCTAACCAGTCTTGGTATGTAGTGGCGTTCTGTCGATAATATCTGAGGGTTATACAACTCAATCCAATGGTTTGGGCCCGATTCCAACAGATGTTCCGCAACGGCCGACTTCTGCGAGTCGTTGTTTTTGACTGCCCTGATGTGCTCTTTAATCCGGCATGAAACAGTACGTTTTGTTTGGCCAATGTAAGAGCTGCCACAGCTACAGTCAATCTTATAGACCCCGGGTACCTCTAAGGGGAATCTGTCCTTAGGGGATCGCAGAAATTGGGCAATTTTCCTGAAGGGAGTGAAGATTGTTTTGACAGAGAACTTGCTTAAGATGTTGGCGACCCTATCTGTCACTCCTTTAACGTACGGAAGATAAGCTGGAAGACGTTCCACCTCACACTTCTTGCGCTTCCTTGAGGATCTGGGTTTTACGGTACCAGTTTTGTAACCATTTCTCTGTAGGACGCAACTCACATGTTGCAGTTCTTCTTTTAGATGAGTCTCGTCGCATAGATCATAAGCACGGTTTGTGAGTGACGTCACTACAGAGTTCAGCTGGCGCGGGTGGTGATGTGAGTCAGCGTGCAGGTAACGGTCTGTGTGTGTTGGTTTCCTATATACAGTGTGGCTGAACGAACCATTGTCACGAACCCCTATCCCCTATCACGCTGACTCACATCACCACCCGCGCCAGCTGAACTCTGTAGTGACGTCACTCACAAACCGTGCTTATGATCTATGCGACGAGACTCATCTAAAAGAAGAACTGCAACATGTGAGTTGCGTCCTACAGAGAAATGGTTACAAAACTGGTACCGTAAAACCCAGATCCTCAAGGAAGCGCAAGAAGTGTGAGGTGGAACGTCTTCCAGCTTATCTTCCGTACGTTAAAGGAGTGACAGATAGGGTCGCCAACATCTTAAGCAAGTTCTCTGTCAAAACAATCTTCACTCCCTTCAGGAAAATTGCCCAATTTCTGCGATCCCCTAAGGACAGATTCCCCTTAGAGGTACCCGGGGTCTATAAGATTGACTGTAGCTGTGGCAGCTCTTACATTGGCCAAACAAAACGTACTGTTTCATGCCGGATTAAAGAGCACATCAGGGCAGTCAAAAACAACGACTCGCAGAAGTCGGCCGTTGCGGAACATCTGTTGGAATCGGGCCCAAACCATTGGATTGAGTTGTATAACCCTCAGATATTATCGACAGAACGCCACTACATACCAAGACTGGTTAGAGAAGCGATTGAAATTACCAAATTCAAGAATTTCAATCGTGAGGATGGGTTTCAACTGTCGAATACCTGGAATCCAGTGGTTCGGTTATGTAAACACCGACATAATACGGTTCCGAGTATGCGGGCTGACACGGTCAGTATTGTGTGTCGGAATCCAGTTCGAGATAGTAGTGAGGACAATAGTAGTGGCACGCGTAATAAACGAGTGAGGAAGAGGGTAGATCGCTACGTCTGCCCATAATCACCATCTACCCGCAGTACTTCAGTTCTCCCGTGATCATGGCGTTTGCAACAGCGCCGAAATATCGGAAACTCAAATCAAATAATATACATGGTAAATATCCCGTTTCTAGTGATAATTTTCAAAGAAGTTAATATTATTATGAAGACTTGACAGTAGTCGATGTGAAGCAGAAGATCAAATTAGAAGGACCCATGAATTTGTTTTTGATTAGGTATTAGTTGCATGTTATTTTTTTGTTTAATTTTAGTATCAAGGGGTGACACGTGACGAAGTTCACGTGCTTATGGGTCTATAAAACCGGTGTGGCAAGTGCTATTAATTGTAGGTACTTTTAATCCACCTAACATGTTGGTGGTCAATCACTTCTGTGCCGTCTTCATGAGTGTTATACGAGGCACGGAAGTTGAGCGCTAGCAACGCCTCTGCAACTGTGCAGTAGGTATTTAGGTATAACACTATTCATTAGATAAGCGTTTTTGCTATTGCGCAGGTCACGTGGTGCGTCACCAGCAATCAACTTCCAAGGCTCGTATAACATACCTTCGTGAGTGAGTTGGCCCAAAAGTGATTGACCGCCAACATATTAGGTCGATCTAAAGATCAAGTACCTACTTCAGCTGCTATAAGAGCGAGTTTTGGGCATATTTCCAGAGACTTAAGATTCGAGTAAGCTCGAAATTCTATCGGTCTTCTACTTTCACCGTCTATTCTAATTAGATACGTAGATAGTAAACGAAATTCAAATATGTATGTAATAAATACATTTTTAGAGTGCCTCAATAAGACATCACTGAAAACAATTAAAAAAAAAAGTTGTTAGTAAAAAAATCTTGACTAAAGTAACTGTAAAAATAGGAATAACATATAAGACACAACACAAACAGTTACAAAAAGCTAAGTAAATTTAATGTAACTTGACAACTTTGGTTTGAATTACGATATGAAAGGAATACGTAAATAAATCTTGTTGATCCTTTAAGAATTTTGTAACTCCTTAAGAATGTAGTAGAGATCAAATGATTTGAGCGACGAAACAATATTATTGAGTCAAAAGTTCTGCCATTTATTATAAACACTTTTTTTGACAACTCGACTACCAGTGATTGTGATCTATTGTGGCAGTCAAACTTGTTCAGATTCGAAAAATCTGATTGAATAATTAATAGTTAAAAATAATCTGTTGAAACCCAAATTGATTTTTAAATCAGAAATACCCGAACCGGTATTACTAGTTGCAAAGAGTGGGAAACTGAATAGATTGCGCATGATTTCATAATCCGTGTAAAAATGATTTCAATCTAATTATTGTTACCATTCTGATAAGTTTTCTGCTGATAATTACTTTGTTAGAGATATTGTACGTTTTGTAAATAGTAAACAAAAGCAGGTTTAAACTTGATAATATAACTAAAATCATAAACGCCGATATAAAAAAGCAAATTAACTCGTATATTGTTATAACAACATCATAAATCAATAAAAATAGTATGTTCCTTGTGAGTATACTCCATATTCCATTTAAAACGGAAGCAAATTAGGCAGACCTGTGTAAGGTAGACAGAATTCACAGAATAGATTAAATGAAGAATAGTAAAATTTTCCTAGTTAATTTTAAACGAAAAACCAGATTCAATATCGAGTCGTACAACAATCACCAGTTTTGTCAAAATAAGAGTTTATAAAACGCCCAGACCTATACAAACCTTTTTTATTTAGGTTTTCGTTGCGTCCTGCGCTTACGCAGGGTTTAAACGTAGCCTGAAAAATGAGCTATTATCTATAGACCAAAATAGCCGCTTTTATAATTATTAAAAAAAAACAAAGACCAAACTATCTAATTGGATTATAAGCAATAAGTTACATTCATTATCAAGGCAACGTTTAGACCCTGTCGATACTAAATTAATTTGTTAGTTAAAACATGAGTCACAATTTAACTAAAAACAACCTTAACCTTACTACAGTTAAAGAAGGCCACAGTATTGTGAGACGACAGTGCGTAGGCGAGTTTACAGTTAACTAAAGTATTACAAACATTGGAAAGCAAACGCTAAATCAATGACGATTGTTTGAGTTAATAGGTCGTATAATGGCTATACTTTATCGGCGACGCGAAATGATGTGGCTTTATTGTACAGTCGAATTTAATCAGTTTTTGGATAGAACATATGAACAAGTCTGTGATGCAGTTATTGGTCGATTTGTCCTTTCCCATAACAAATGACGGCGCACCGAATAAGATGACTACATACATCGACCAATCTATCCATAACTATAAAGAACATCTAAACTTAGGCTAAAATTCAGAGACAAGTCTAAGCGTGGAATTTGCTTCCATATGTCAAAATATAGAGTTTTGACATACAGAAGCATAAGATACGCTTAGATCCGTCTTTGATTCTTAGCATTAGAGCCTATTGTGTTTTTTTGGCAACTGTTATGCGCAATATGTTGAACCAAGACAGTTGCCTAGTGAATAATTATGCGGGTAATTCTAAATCCAAATATGTTCATAATTTTTTTCACATCAGCCCGCGAACGCCGGAATCGAAACTTGCCCTAAAGATAAAAAATTTCGTCTAAAAATCATCTACGAATCACAGTTGAGTTACGTTCGAGAACCTATTTATTAATCGACGTTGACTTCGTTTTGTTTATCTATGGCGGATTGGCTCCTGGTTTTGCGGCCTCTGGACTTGCTGCGGGGTCTTTTCTCTTTGGCCACTTTGCGCTTTCTGATTACATTGCCACGGCTGCGCGCCGATGTCGCCTCAGGCTCGTAGTCAGGATCGTTATCCCCTTCACCAAGCAACGGCGTATCCTCATCAGTATCCAGTTCCACGATCTCGACTATTCCGGGCAAGTTGTTATCAATGGAACGTTGGAATTCTAAATCTTCGTATGAGCCTTGATAGCCATCGGTCACGTCTCGAGCTTCTTTCACCTGTCTTCTCGCGTTAGGGTCCCGCTCAGGACTCGGCAGATTGAAATTCTGAGTGAAGCAGCAATGGAAAGGATTTTGGAAAAGAACGGGTGGGAAGGGGAAAATTAAAAAAGCGTGTTAATAAAATTAAAATTAAAATGATCGGAATTAGAGGTCGTGTGGCTCGAATTACGATGAGTGTCGGTGACATGCCTGATGACAGTGATATAATTGTGCCGAACAATCTACACATCGATTCTACAAGCGTGGCGCAAAAATTAGCACTCCTCGACCACAGTATAATTTACATTATGGTAATGTACGCTGCATTCTGCGATCAAACATGCCACTTTGCGTAGTTCTAACTCAGCGTGACAACATTAAAAAGTGATACGAAAACAACACGAAATTATTAGAATTAAAAAAAAAAACATTGATTTAAAACGAATGTGAGTTGATTTAACACAAAACTCACTTCGCTAAGGGTTAAAGCCCACCGGTAACCTTGTTTAGTTCAGCTGGAACCATTAAACTCAATTTTACAGCAGTGTTGAGTGAAACAGATCAAATTATAAAAGCATGCGAATAAATTAGGGTTGTTCCAAACTTACTTTTATGGCAGTCTGCATAATAACAGTGGTGGCGTAGTTAACGCCTTTCGTACCCAAGTTGAGCACAGTATGGTAACCCTGATCTTTGGCCTTCGCAATGTACTCATCTATTTCCTGTAAACGAGAGAAAATGTTATTAGCTTTATTGCGTTCAAGTGCCCAGAAGTTGTAGGGTCACAGTTGTTGCTTTTTACGCTTGGCTCGCTTTAATGAACTGAATTGCCAGACAGAGTTCCATCGCCAGGTTTTTTGTTTGCTTCGTTGACGAGCTCAATAAGTTTTTATATACCTCCTAAGGTATTATAGCATGTGTCTGACCTAATAAATGTTGAGTGTATTGAAACGTTCGTAGATTCTAGTCGCGACAACAGTATATTCGGCATCGGCAATGAACTTGTAATGGGAGGAGACAGACAGCCGAGTTTACTCCCACACGTAATCAAACGCATACCCTCGGGCAAAATAGTTTTTTAAGGTATAATTACTAAATATCATTTTAGAAAGGTGGAGTGATCTGATATGATGATTCAGTCAAAGAACATTTTGTATAACTATCTTCTAAGTAGCTGAACATTTGCATAAGCTGCATATTTCTATAAGGACAACAAAAAAAGGCAGAACTTTATTTCGTTCAAAACTGACTAGTGCTGCATGTCGTAAAGCGCTAGATTCACAAACGCCTTGTATCGACGATCTCTAGGTATTCACCGAGAGGAGCCATAGCAATGACTCCTCTCGGTGAATACCGTAAAACGAGGTTACTTTGATTAATTTTAAAATTAAAACGCGTCTCACTACTTTATTTTCAAAGTTAAAATTATGAAATAAATACCATAATGACGACTTGATATGTAGATTTAAATACAACAGTAAAAAAAAAAGGACTTTTACTTTCAGAGTAAAAAACTAGAATGTGGCCTATCAACCTAATATTGAAAAAGGGGTCGCTTTGATAGCCCCTGTTTCTCGACTGATTCTTATAGTATCCCCAAAGAAAGGTCACAAATTTATCTGAATTCTATACTAAGTTTAAAAAATTTTTACCGGCTGTTTGACAACAACAGGGCGCACAGCTCTTGGGAAAAGATGGCAGAACTGTCAGTGCAGCTAACCCAAAAAACTTAACAATCTGCGTGTCGAAACTAGTGAAATACGAAATAAAAAAGTAAAAATTGTAGTAATCATCAAAGACGCCTCTTAATTTGAAAGTCGCCCCGTTTTACGGTACCTAGAGAAACCTAAAGACTATCTTCAAACTTTACATTTTAGTAAACAACACCATCTTAACGTAAATACTCAGTATTAAACTGACCAGGGAATGGATTGCAGCATTCTCCTCGGTAACATCATAATCTATTGCTACCATCAAAGACGCCTGCCTGCCTGATCCTGATGATGATGATAAAACTAACCTGTTCCCTCCTGCAAAGTGCTGGATGCACAAACTTCCTGTACAGTATCGAAGACCCCTTTGTAGCTGGTGAAAGTAGCCAAAGCACAAGGACTATCTTCACCTCGTAGTAGAATGGAAACCATGACAGGAATACGTCCGTGAACGTCTCTGTGCAAGTGAATAAAGCGAACACTATCCAATACATCATCCATTTTACCTGAAACGTTAAAGCTCTCATGTAATAACGCTAATGAAAATAATTTAAATAAAAAAGATATTTTGAATTCTTTAGGTGTATAATAATAAACACACTGGTATTATTCATTGGGTGCTCTACTGCAAATAAAGTGATAAACTGCTCGAACCAAACGTTTATGTAGATTATGTTCATTTATGGTCAATGAGTGGCTCTATTCTGAATATTCTGATTGACGAAACAAAATCTTTTATGACAACGAAGCTGACGTAATACTTGATATTTCCGGCTTCTCTATATTTTGAAGCAACATGACTTTTTATTTATAGAAAATATTGTGGTATACATTAACATGCGTAAGCAAGTTACACAGGATCTGGATAAGGGCTTCCGTAAGAGACATTGTTTAGTTTTGAATAGTATCTTACTTTTAAATACGTTACAATTTCGAAATAATACAGAATCCCAAATCAAGAAGATTCGGTAAAATACGCTCACGAGAATAGGTACGTTCAATGGATTTTGACTGCAATGACATTAGGTTCGGCTTTTATCAGTGACATATCAGCAAATTTTGAGTGGCTATCTCCTATAATGCTTGTAGAGGCTGTGTTCAGAGCGGCCAAGATCCTATGCACGTTTTGTTTTCATATACTCATACACCACCGGCACTCGGCACGCTAGTTACTGTAATTACTCATAGGAAGCCGGGAAACAAGGTAAAGGACACAGTGGGAGTCGGAGCGTTTCGAACGCACGCATCCATGACAAGGCCATTGTTGTACTTTACTGGAGCGTTTACTCGTAATATCACGTTTTGACAAACGCGTTGATTACAATATTTACAGGAAAATATATGTACCACTATAGCCAATTCGAAACTGACGCTGAACGCAATTGATATAAATTGATGTGAATTGGAAAGCGAAATTGATTTAAGATCGTCTGCTAAAAATGTTGTACTCACGTATTCTTTCAAATTCTTCGTCCGCACAGCTTTGTATGAAGCGTAAGCCGGGTATAGGGTCCCGAATACCAATCTGCAAAACGGATACAGGACCAGGTAAGAGATCATCTTCGGTGCGAACAGTCCAGTGGTGACCGCCAAAACGCCGAAGTTTCCGAACGAGACGCTAGGAATGCATCTGTCTAGGGCCAATCCTAGGCTCAACACGAAACGATTCCAAACTCGTCCTCTCGATCGCTCGAGAGGGGAGTCATCGTTATCGTCGTAGCCTTCGTCGATATTGGGATCGTATTTGACGAGTTCACGGTCTCGGAAAGCGTCCGAGGCTATGACGCGTGTGTGTTGCGACTCGAACTTGTTGACAATGCGGCGGACACTGGACAGGCCGAGGCTTAGCGTCGGCAAGCGAGAGTTGTCGTCACGGCAACCGCACGCACGACCTGCCTCCATGGATACCAGACCCAAGACATGAGTACGCGTATTGTCTCTAATTTGTAATGTTAGCACGATTGCACTGAATATTAACCAGATGCGCGCACGCTTGATGTATTGTCCGTATACTACTCCGTACTGATCTGTCTTGCTTGACGGAGCTAGCGCTTACTTAGCAGCCTTGTAAATCAATACCAAACTAACACTAAGGCAGTTGGACACTGCTTAGGTTGGAAAGGCAATGTTCACGTCCTTGAAATACGTTTATGTTTCTTTATTTTCAAACACTAAGTCACAAATAAGTATCGATTGCTCAATAAACATTAATGAAAAACCTTCAGCTTGGAGTTCGCAATGGCCTAAAGTTCCGGCTGTTGAAATGTAAATTGTTTTAATGCTTGCCGTCTTGTAATTGTGCGTGGGCGATCTCGTTACATGCACGCCAAAGTTCCGTAAGACGAGAAGTTCTTAATGCTAATTTGAGGATGTTGTATTTTCGAAAAATTAAATGTTCCGATCGGTTGATGGCGAAGTCTTGTATCATTGCGTCCGAATCTTATGTATCATACATATTACATTGTTGGATTGATGTTTTGAACTGTATACTTGTTGAGAACCGGCTAAGTGCAAGTGCGCGTGAAAACTTAATTATTATACTCGTTATAGCAGTAGTAGATGTGGATGGATGAAAGTATAAGAATTTTGTAAATGAAAGTGAAGAAACCAGATTTGGACAACGTAAAAACCGTAGATAAGGAATTTATACGGGCTGCAAAGGAAATAAGCAATACAAAACAGAACAATTCAACGAATGAATAATAAATGAACACCACTGCAAAGTTTACATCTCCACCAACACAAAATGATCCACCCACAAACAAGTGCACAGTACTTCAGTTCTAGCAAGCTAGGTCTTTATTGAACTGGCTAGGTCCAAAAATAAACAAGACAATTGCACAGCAGATGCACGACTTGTACTGACATGAGGAGTGCTGAGTTAAACAACAATCGGTATTGTTTTGTTCTGTTGCATACTATGATAAGTTTGTATAGATAATCAAATGCTATTTGTAAATAATGCTAATGGGGCTTTAATAATTACAACAACACTATTGTGAAGATGAAGTTATGATGGCACAATAATATTACTGATAGTGAAGTCCGCCGCGCCGATTCGTAGATGAGGCCTGGTAATCCATAATGAGCTTGGACTGTCAGTAAAGGAAAGGTCGTGAATGTCGTGATACAAACTGCACTGCTGAGCGATAGAGCTTTTTGTAGTGCCCGGTTGTCATCAATGTTCCTAATAAACGATGCGAAAGTTTTCCCTTTTTTCACGGAGCAACGGATGGACGCGTTTTGTGTTTAGCAAAGACATATAGTTTATGGGCCGGAGAGTAATATAAGCTACCGCGGGCAGCAGCTAGTTAACAATAAGTGTAATGGTTAAACGCAGCCTTTTAGAAAAGCTATATAAAAAGAAATGTTTAGATGTAGACTTATTGTATAACTTGCTAAAGAGGTGATTATTTTATTGATATCATAAGTATTGTTTGCAGCTTCCATAAAAGATTGCAATCGAAGAGAGAAACGATCCTGAATATTTTGTTGTTCCATACAGAAATATAAAACCTACGCAGATGCATATAATTTATTGCAAAATTTGCGTGTATTTTATGAATTGAACAAGGTGCCAGTAAAGGACAGATCGTAAATCAGCCTCAGAAATTGTCTCTTGTTTATCTAAATTGGAGCATAATCTAATAAATGATATCACTATGACTTGACATGTTGTGTTACAAAAAAGCTGAATTGAATCATTGTAGTAATATTTAACTTAGGCTTATTTAACAAACGCTACAAGATATTGAAAATTGAGGGAATCTTATAAACGAGCAATTCAAAATATGTACATAAATATATATCAGCTATCTCGAAAACGGATTTAACTATTAGTTTGTACTTAGATAATGTTTTGCTTTTTAACGCATATATATATATTAGCTATATAGCTTCGCATAAAATTTTTTTTAGCAAAATCAGATGAGTTTCTGGCATTGTAAAAATATATGTAATTATTCATCATATTACCGAGTAATCTTGTTGTGATCAAAACAAGTTTTTATCAAATTTAATCGATCAAATGACAAAATTACTTCTAAAAATAAGTTTGAAATGAAATATCTCTGTTATTCATAAATGTATATTTATAGAATTAACAAGATTTACGTAACATATAACAACAAAAAACTTGGTTGTGGTACATTTTCGATTAGATGTCGAATTTTGAAGTAATAACGCTTTTTTCTGGATTTTACTCAATTTTAGTGGCCCGCGAGGTCTTCTTTCTCTTTTACACCAGCGCAAACCACCAGTGTGTGAAACATAACCCTTACATTTGGCATTGCCGTAGACGAGTAAAAATAAATATGACCTGTACTATAACTGGGTCTTGATGAGAAATCGTGTAACCTCGCGGTTGGAGCTTCCGCTCCTTCCCAATACAAAATCTCAAAATAAATAGGCTTGAAACTCAATCCGTCATGCTCCGTATCCGTTGCAGTGAGCTGATCATTAAACATCTTAATAACTATGATTTATTTGTAAACAAAAAGTTAATCTTCTAAGACCAGGCTGATCGTTGATATTGTAAGTTTTGCTATTATTTATTTATTTTATACAATCCACAGCTCTAACAAGTAGGTTAGAGTAGTTAGGACTTATTTCTATGACATATAAATTTAAAGCCAATAAAGATATATTATACTTATTTCGTTCGTGATACGTATTCCCACATTTGTTTTGTATTTATTACCGGAGGTGATGACGCAAACTTCAGGAATCAAATGAGGCGAAAAAAGCGACCAACTGTGAAACACCGTTTAATCTATCGATTTCCAAACGGTTCAACTGTTTCATTTGAAATTTTACACATTTTCTTTTGAAATAAAAGTGAGCCGAATACCTACTAGCCCCAATTTATCATAGTAATTTGGACTTCATTATTAATATTGTGACTCAGGTCTAAATACTTTCCCTGAATAAAATATTTGTGTCGAACAGACTTCAGCGTATATATGACGCATACAACTCCTAACAATAAATCATACATTTATGTATTAAAAGGAAAAGTAGAAATTATGAGTTCTACTTCAACTAGTTACAACTGTTACAAGCTGTGATCTGTGGTTACAAGCATATTTTTACGGGCATGTAGGTCAAGAACCTCTGGTACAGTGAGTACGTGATGCATCCAAACTCCTCTCACGCGATACTCTTTGTTCAGCCAGTAATGATGTTCAGGGTTGCTATGCAATTGAATTTCAAAAGTAGAAGTGTTTAAAATAGATATATTGGCAATGTAACTAACAAAGCGGGCTTCATTGTTGCGGAACAAACACCCTATAATGTGGAACACAAAAGGTTAGAGCAGCTATTTTTGGTTGACTCACCATAAGTACAAAAATATGTTACTGACAACATACTGCTTATATTTAGAGTAAATCAAAGTAAAAATCAACTACGACTGATTTGTTATCTTCCAAAATATCCGATATCTACTTACACTTGTTTAGTTCAACCAAAACCTTTACCTATAACTTTAAACAAATCAAAACTCGATAGTCAACTTGTTCGAAACTGGTTCCTAGTTCCCGCATTCTGATCACGTTTTTTATCGGTTGGCGTCCTGATAAACCGATATCGGATACGATAGATCCTTTCTACCGATGCGACGGTACTGCTATGAACCAAATATGGCCGTGCGCATCGCATAGCTGCTTTCCGTTCTAAAGGTCGATGTAACAGCCAGTTGAGCGTGGCTTATGATCACGTTAGATAACGTGTTTTTCGGTTTTCAGTTTATGACCAACCGCTATAGTAAATATAACTGCTTTACTAAATCGAGAGAGCTGATTAAAAATTCGTCGCAATAACTATAGGGAAAGATCGATTATTATTGAATTAGAATCTTTAAACTTATCAGCCACTCATATTATGTATCTATTGTATTAATTAATGTTGTTGTTGCATATTCCTACGTCATAAGCATAAGTTTATTGTTTTATTACTTACAGATATTAAAAACGCATTTGCTTTAGTTATCGGTAAAACGTGTTGATATCGGTCTATACAAAGCTTCCTCTATATTGAGAATCGGTCAAGCATACTATATGCTCATTTCAAATCAAATCACGGCCTGTTATCAATATTTTTAGTAAACAATGTAAAGGTTACAGTTACAAATATAAAACCTATTTCGAACTAACTACAAAAAAATACACTCTAGACACGTGTTAAACAGCGTCTAACTCTTAAACATGCCTTAGGCGCTTGTTTAAATATTAACAACAACAAAACTTGATTTAAGATATGTGTCTAACCGATCTCTAACTCCATTGTGTTGTGACATTTCTAATCATTTTAGCCATCAGACATTTTATCTTTCAGACACTGTCTAGCTTAACAGGCATCTAATAAATATTTTTTGTGGTAAGACTGTTTAGTTTATCATTTTTACCTAAATATCATCCAACGATCCATATAAAAGGTGTTATTATTAAAGTTATTGATAATACTAGACTGAATTGGGTTGTTGACTGTATTCAAATAAAAACATAATTTTGCCGCGAAACGGTAGTTTTTGTGACAGAAATCCTATTAAACACAATATTTTTGTTTATTTTTAAGGAATTTAATTTAAATTAAATAATCAAAATGTAATCACATCAATCCGAAGTCACGTGACCTAAAACGCCCGTGACGTCACTGTTTCAATCGGATGTGTATATATTTTTTTTTGTTTTGTTTTTGGCTCCACGTGATTTGCGCATTTAACTAGTGTCAAGTTATATAAGTAATAATATATAATAAATCTCTAGTTTTGGTGCATGAAAGTCGTCAGTCACGTTAAAGTTTAGTCTAGGCCTATATTACATATCTGTGGTCTAGGCGCGGTCGAGTCGAAGTGACGCTTCAGTAAATTGGTGGATAGTTTACTGAAGCTTCTATGGAGTTTTGGATAGAATACGAAAATACACGTTTTTCGTCTTTGTACTATTTGCCTTTCACTCATGCAACTTTATGAACACTTAATGGTTAATAATCCACTATTATTACACATTAACACTCTATAAAACAAAGGTTTTAGTAAATAATACAAAATCAACAACAGCACATTTTCGCATTCCCGCCAAAACTCCAATGAGTATATAGCTCGTTGCGCTTAACTGCTTAGTATTTTAGAGTGATTTCTGTGATTATTTATCTGTGCTGTGAATTCCGCGCCTATTTTTATAAATTTATTTCGACTCTTGAATATTCTCCCATGATGGAAAGTGGCTTCATAAAGGCAAATAATTCCAATTTGCCGAGAATTGATTGTTTTACGGTGGCCAATTTCTTCTCGACAAACGATAATTTCTGCTCTGCTGAATTTAGAAATGTGAAGACCTCCGTGTAAGTACCTACTTATTATACCAAAAATCATTATTTCTATAACCAACAATGAATATATAACAGTAATCGTAGGTTCTAAGATCCAAAGTGTATTAATTAACCAAAGCATATATATAAATCAATAAGCTCAAAAAACTTAGAACTTATATTTTAATACATAACAATACATACAAAGAAAGCATCGAATCAACTTGTCACTAAACGTAGCACAGACTAGGTAGTAGTGGTTATATTCTCTTTGCTTGTCACTTTACAGTGTTATAGAAAATTACTCTGTGGTAATTGAACACGTGATGTCACTGCCGTTTTGGAGCAAAATTTAAAACGGCATTTTAAATACATGATAATTAAAATATTAGTTGTTTTAAAAAGTAAATTTAAATATTTTGGGTTATATTAGGCCCATACGCATCGTTTTAAACACTTTCCCAAAATCAGTCAACATCCCTATTTCAGAGCATAGACGGTCGAGCTCGCTGCAATTTCCTGTAATGTGTTCTAACGGAACGGAAGCCATTTCAGGCGTAGCTAATGGCGGAGATGGATTTTGTCAGTTCGTTGACTATATAGACAATATTTCTCAAGAATAGTCTTAAGATCATTATTATACTTATATTTTTACCAAATTTAAATTAGTTGATTCTTTTTGATTCTGATTTTATAACAATATAACGAGTTAGTCAAGTTTTTTTTAATGACTGCGTCTATTTTTATTTTTAGCTGAAACCGAAATGAATTCTCGATTCATCCGGCTTTTTAAGTATGTAAAAACTAGTTAAAAACGCTCCAGTATTTGGATATAGAATTTTAATTTGATCAAGATGTTATGAAGAACTCTGAAGTGACATCAGTTGTCCATTTTTAGACAACGTCTTTTGCTCTATAAATTTTCGAAATCAAATAGGTAACCGATTTCATTTCAACTTTTTCTGTGTAAAAACAAAATTATTTCTCATAACGATATTATTATGGACGCATCTGATTGCCGCATGGAAATATTATTGTTGTTAAAACATCAATTTTTTGAGTATTTAATATATATTGTCCGAGTTAATTTACCATATTGGTAAAATTAACAGGGAAGCACTTGCGCGCGTCATACGCCCCGGTCAGATATTATGCCACATGGTTATTTCTGTAGGTTAACCTACTTACTTGATTATTCCTCATTGGTTCAATTTTAACAGGAAGACCCAATTAAGGATTCTTCTTTAAATTTAACTTTTTAGTTCTCATAATGCTATATTGATAATTATATACGAACTTTTATCCTTAGGTAACCGTTCTAGAACTTTGCAAGACAGCTGAAAACAAACACATAATCCATTCCATTTTATATGTGACTATTCGAAATTACGTAGTAATTATCTGCATTAAGGTTATCAATAACTATAAAACGTTTCGCTATTCAAATATAAATGACGACGACATGATTCTCGTAATAAATTGTTATTCTTATTTCGATTTTGGTTCGCGAAGACATTTAAGAAACGAATACAATACAAAACTATGTCAGGACTCGGTCACTACAAATGTAGGTAAAGGTACACGTAAAACAGTCGAGGTTAAACTTAAAAAGGCAAGACCAGCGCTCTCAATGAGAACATTAAGTGTGTCTGTCAAGGTGTACAACCGAACAAGCAAGACAGTGCGGTCATACCGCGCACAAAGTAAACAGGCACTGGTAGGTATATTGAAAACCGAAACGATGAATCACTTTGCACTACTGTTAGGTGTCAATGCACTTCACTTGCATCTACGGCGCGACGAGAGGCGAGAAGAGTCGTGAGCGCCTCGGCCTAAGCACGCCGGCACTGCAGCAGCGGAGGCGAACGGCCGAGCTTCGACAGAAATAGCACCCGGCAGTGCACTGGGACACCCTGATGACGAATTCAGCGGCGATGTTGAGATGGACGCTTCTTTGTTCCTCTAATTGCGCCGGATAGAGTTTCAATATTGTTTTGGACAGCTCCGATTTTGAAGTTATTTATGTTCGCAGTAGGAGCATATTTTTACTAAGGTAGTAGTGCCAACGGTTGGCAGTAATAGTCTTTGCGTTAATTGATGGTAAAATTGTCACGTAATTGTCTACTACTTTTCGGTAAGAAAGCTTGTTTGCGTCTGAAGGTGAAAATGAGATTATATACTTGAACACAGCTGCCAAAATTTAGGTTGGCTTGCCGATCACAAACTGTGATGGTTGGAACTTTGCCAGATGGTATAACATCTAGGCAGCTGTTTTAATATGTTTGGAACAATAATGCATATTTATATTGAAATATTGGACCAAAATCATATGTAGAAGAAAGAAGAGAAGAGCTTGAAATTTATTTAATTCATTTTAAAACACTATGACACAATTTAATTGCATAGTATGAATAATCCACTTTGTATTATATCCTGGGTTAAGAAATACAAAAAATCCCACAATGCATTACTTAAAATTGCTGTATTTCTGGGGTATAATGGATGAATGATAGATATGATAGAACCGCATAATATGCCTAGTCTTAAAAAACTTAGGTTAAATTATACCACTTCTTTTTAGTTAAAAATAGTTAGTTGCCGACAAGTCGTGAGAAACACCCTTGAAAAGTTTTATAACTTCCATACAAAAAAATTTATTTCCATCATGAAGTGCACAGCATTTTCTGGAATTGTTTCTATATCAATATTATCATTTAAGAAAGAACAAAATAGTTCAAGTGAATCAGCTGATCTAGGGCTGCCCGGAAGCTCTAAGCTTCAATACAGATTACTAGAGCAACAGATCAACATTATTTTTGCAAACAGATAATTTACGAGCCCAGAATCCATACTAATATTATAAATGCGAAAGTGTGTTTGTTGATTTGTTGGTTTGTCCTTCTTTCACGCAGTAACGAAGCAACGGATCGACGTGATTTTTGGCATAGATATATAGTTTATGGACCGGAGAGTAACATAGGCTACTTTTTATCCTAGAAAAATGCACGATTTCTGTGGGAACGCGGGTGAAAACCGCGGGCAGAAGTTAGTGTGACATAAAATTGACATTGACATGTGTCAATAAATTGACAGCTGCTGTAATTGAAGTTTATAATTTTGACAAGTTGATTTAATTTGACAGATCAGTTTGACTATTTCTGTGGGAAAGCGGATCAAAACCGCGGGCAGAAGCTAGTAGACTAGTAGTAACAGATAGTGACATTGACTACTTTTTAACCTGGAATTTTTTTCCATTTTTTTTTAAATTTGCATCAGTCTTTTGTTTTTCTGCAATTCCTGTAAGAATCTTCATGCGGCTGCGACCGCAAGCCACAGCTAGCCTATACCAATATTAAAAAGAGGTATAGTTTTTTTGTTACTGCTATTCTCTCGAACCAATAGCCAAATTACAAAAACTCTTTCATTAATAGGAAGCTACATTATCCTTGAGTGCTATAGGCCATTTTTTATCGTGTGACATGCAAAGTCGCAGGCAAAAGTTTTAAATATTCATAAAATCAAAGTTAAAATGAAAGTTACTCTGCTAGTCTTGACTCTTGTAGTACATATGTACTTCTTTTTTTGTTTGTTTACACAAAGGTAAACACCAATATTATTATTATTAAATTTAAAATAGTCTTACGTTCAACAGTGATCTCACCTGATGCTAAGGGATGATGCGATTGATGACTGTAATAAATGTATATCTTATAAAATCACTCATTAAAAGACTCAGCTATATTAGATTTAAAACCTTTACACATTGCAAGTTTAATCTCATGTAACTTTACATCTAGCTTTTTCATTGCCAACAGGTCAATCCAATTCAATATGACATATTGGTACAAGAAGCCCATTTTTTTTCATTTTTAATAATAAATATTACAAACAGGTAAAGTTAATATGTTTGCTTGTTTTTACCTACTACAAGCACCTTTAGAAGTGATATGAGAAAAGAAAGTTTTATTATAGGCGTCTCAGCAATGTTTTGTGACAGTCACTAACGTAATTATCCATTTTAATTATTTATCACACACTAAGACTTTTTTAATCTATTGTTCCTATATTACTACTATTTGGAAAGCCTGACATGGGGCAAAGTTATTTAAATTTTACTGTAGAGATTTAAAGAGTATATTAGTAAAATCTACCCATGTTACCATAAAAAAACACTTTTAGACGCCTGTTTATCTGGACAGTGTTTAGAGATAAATGTCTAAAATTATAAGAAATGTCACAACAGAATGGAGATAGACAATGGTTAGACACTACTTAAATCAAGATTTGTGGTAGCTCAAAATTTAGTTTTTGTTTAGGAGTTAAACCCTGTTTAAGAAAGGTTTAAAGTGTGTTTAATTTTTTTGTAGTAATACCGAAAGTTTTTGATTCATTATCATGGCATGGGTAAACTCAGGTATTGGAAAAGTTAGCTAAATAAGCCCACTTATCGGTATTTGGCCTAGAATATAAATTTGTTATCAGTGTCATCACCAGTTATCTAGGCATTCGTTTATTGTTTTGCACCGGTGACAAAACCTTGATTCTAAATCCAGCTGGTATGATTATTGAATTTAAAAACAGGTTGACGCATCTCGGTAAGATCATTGGATTTAATAATATAAACTATGTTGCACACCCGCGGTTTCCTAAATTTATGCGTAGAAGTTGCAGAATTGTACTTTATGATACCAATTTACAACAAAGAAAATTACAATGCACCCACAGAACATTTCCGAGACGCAACATTTTCTAGGACTCAGTAATAAAAATATAAAATACTTACATGACGATTCGTGAAATAATAGCAGATATCATAGTAATAATCACATGCGACAAATTCACTCAAATAAACACATTAAAAACCATAGCAAACACAACCAGCCAGCAGGAAACTCTGATCCGCCATATTAATTTTCCGTTGACAGTTGACAACTTGACATTTGTTTTGTTCACGTGACAAGAAAAATCAATACAAAAACGTTTCAGATTTATATTGTGTATTTGAAGCATGTCTCGACAATTTAACGACTTGAATTTTGAAGTACGAATTGAACTATAATCTATTCTGTGGCACGGATTTATATAGTTTACGAAGTCAACCGCACTTTGAAATATTTTTACTTACAGTGTAAGTAATCAAGCTACCTACTTTAAAAAAGTTCAATTAGAGGTAGACTTCTTAATTAAATATTGAATGCAATAAATATAGACAAGACGTTGTACGGACTTTGGAACATTTCAACAGCTGTGGCCTGTGACGACGGGAGGAGCCCTAGACAGAGAAGGTAATAGACGACTAGATAGCTTGCATCTCATTCATACAAGAAAGAGAACCACTTATGCATACTTCATGTAAAGAAAAGAGATAGAACGATATGACTTTTTGTTTCATGTCGCGTGCCGGTTTTTCCAAGGTCATTCACACTATTGTGCGAAACAAACATTGACAGTTCGCCCTATATTCTGGAGTTCGCCACAGTTTTGACGCTTTTATTAATTGAAACCAGACTGTGAACACGTTTTATTACTTCCAAATTGTGAATAACAATTTCCCTAACAAATTTACTATGAGAAAATGGTTCGGTGCAGTGTGTTAGGATGCAAAAGTGACAGTGAACAAAAACTTCCCGATTTGTCTTTTCACTCGTAAGTACAGTACTTTTGGATCATATTTAGGCTTCAAAATTGATTGCTAAACATATAAACACTCTAGACAACAACATTTAGAATAGAACTTTGTTCATTAATATGCAATAAAGTTGAATTCAATCAATGTTAGAATCCTTCAACCAAAAAATATCTTTGTTTGGTGTTGCCTGCATTCGAAATTATTTTTCCCCAGACCACGTATTTTTATGTCATATAAATATATAAACACTATACAAATACTACTACACAAATAAATAAAATTGAACTGATTAGACTATACAAATAAATAAAATTGAAGTGTCTGTTTGTAATATCAAAATAACAGCTTTTTACCAAATGCATATGAAAGTATATACGGTACCTATAACAAAACAACCATTTATAAATTTTTGTCTGTCTGTCTGTTTGTTCCGGTTAATCATCGAAACGGCTGGGCCTATTTTGACGGGACTTTCACTGGCAGATACCTGATGTTACAAGGAGTAACTTAGGCTACTTTTATTTTAGAAAAAGAATTAGGGTTCCGCGTAGAAAAATAAAAACCATGAAATCCAATATCTCCGCGCGGGTGAAACCGCCAACCTTATGGTAAAAAATAGCCAGTAGAAAAGTGTGAAAATGTGACTTTGAATGAAAGATGCAATACAGAAAAGAACTAATAATGAACCGTCTGATTGCAGTGCTGTAATATAATTGTTGTCACCAATTCCCTTGAAGTAGCTGAATGATTTGAATGATATTTGCATTAAGTTCTATAACCACGAAAGCAAACTTTAGATCGCAAAAAATCCAGTTCCTATAGGGTAACGCGTAGGCTAGTTAATTACAAAACAGGGGACCTATTTTTGAATGTCACGAATGATTTCGAAATCACCGATGACAAAATTCTCAGCGATGACTTTGAAATTACTAATTTGCAAAAGTCGTATTTTTTAAAGTCATACCCTGTATACCAATCATACAACTATTTCTCAGCTTTGATCACAGATAAACTTGTGATTGTATTATATTTATTTTTATTTTTTAAGTTGTAAATTGTGCTCACGTCAAAATTGGCACTAAATATTCGTATCTATGATATCGTTTACGGGTACCCATTCGTAAACGATATCATAGGTACGATAATTTTAGTCACCCGCTGAGATTGAAAAATACGACTTTTTGTAAATCGGTGACTATCGGTCATATCTCTGATATTTAGTCACTCGGTGACATTCAAAAATTGCACCCCTGATCTCTAGATAAATTATGGAGTAAATCTGGCATTGCTAAAAACCAGGGTAAACGTTTTGATATGGCAGCACCACCCAATATCGTTCTATCTCACATGCGGCACGGAAACCAGTTGTCTATAGTAGTCCGTCTACGGGAGGAGCGCTACAAATCACGACAGAAAAATAACTATGCGATTTGATTATAATGTGGGTGGTGCCATCTAGCGTTGAGCAGTAAAGTTATTGATGATGGATGGATAGAGCATACAAAATGTAGTTTTATAGAGTAGGTAGGTACATACATTTCTATGTTCTATGTGATAGAGTTTCTGTACTTTTAGGATAGAGGTAGGAGCACTTGTAGTTTGTTAAACGTAAGATATTATTGGCATCTCTACTAAATTTTACGTATAGTCAAGTATTATGTATAGTAAGGATCTTATGTTATAGTAAAGAAAGAAAGAAAGAAAGAGCCTTGAAAACTCTACACTCCTTTTTAGGCAATAGTGTAGAAATAACAATCAAGTTACGCCAGTTGATCAATAAATGCCTTCATTCAAAAAGAAGGTTCTCATCTCAAGCCAACGCAGTTTTTTATATGTACCTACTCGTATACTAAGTGTATCTCTGCGGCATTTATAAATTAGTTTATTTATTTTATCCTATTTCCTACTAATATTATAAATGCGAAAGTGTGTTTGTTGGTTTGTTGATATCAATTATTAAAAAATTTGTCTGTCTGTCTGTCTGTCCGTCTGTCTGTCTGTCTGTCTGTCTGTCCGTCTGTCTGTCTGTCCGTCTGTCTGTCTGTCTGTCCGTCTGTCTGTCTGTCTGTCCGTCTGTCTGTCTGTCTGTCTGTCTGTCTGTCTGTTTGTTCCGGATAATCTCCGACACGGCTGGACCGATTTTGACGGGACTTTTACTGGCAGATAGCTGATGTTAGAAGGAGTAACTTAGGCTACTTTTATTTTAGAAAAATAATTAGGGTTCCGCGCAAAAAATAAAACCTATGAAATCCAATATCTCTGCGCGGGTGAAACCGCGGGTAGCAGCTAGTTAATAATATACTAGCTTCTGCCTTCACCCGTGTTCACCTTAGTAGTTTATGTAACTAATTTTGTCACAAAAATAATTTAAAGTACCTACCTATCCGTTTTCAATACAAACTTTCGAGTTTATAGTACGGATTAATTAAATTTTATATTATGTTTCACAATCGTGACTACTCGTGACTAGTGATAAGTTATAATACACGAGTCAATATAACAAAACATGAATACACCTGCGCCTTACAAGTTTTATAATCCATACATACTTCCATAATTTTTATAAATTCTGTAAAGTGTTTGTTGGTTTGACCTTCTTTCACGCAGCAGTGGAGCAAGGGATCGACGCGATTCTTGGCATAGATGGACCGGAGAGTAACATAAGGCTACTTTTTATCGCGAAAAATGCACGTTTCCTTTGGGACCGCGGTTAAAAGTTAACTTTAAACAAGCTAGTTTTCTATATTCCATAAATGTAATGCATACTTCCAATTTATGGACAAATTGCTAAAAATAACGCCATCTACGTATTTTCCATCGAACTAACACGTAAAATTTACGTCTTGGCGAGCTACTTGTACACCGGAAAAACTTGATAGGTATTTTGTACCGTATATTTTCACGGTCTAAGTTACCATTTCACGTTGGTGGGGCTATACGAAACAATGGCCGCTTCATTATAATGCTACCGAGTTTGGAAGTAGCTGAGTGTGAGAGAAACTGAGTTTATCAGAAATGATTTTTAATTCGTTAGCTTTAAATATACGTTTCGCAGAGGACGTTTCTTGTGCTTTTCACGTAGTTTCTCTTCGCCTAACGAAGAGTCTGACGTGTGTTAGCGTATTCAACGCTGATTTCTCGACGTTTTGTGTAGTTTTTGAAGTGAATAATGTGATTGTGTAGTTCGTTATGGCCTATAAATATCGTGAAGATCTAGTTGGCAAACGATTTCTCGCTGTGAGTGGTGTGACAAAAATTAACGTGAATAAAGTTTGCGAATGGGGATGGAAAGCTGGTGTTATCAGAGCAGCATCGCTCAAAGATAACAAGAATAAAGAGCTTCAGGTAAAGCTGAAAAATATTTATGATGTATTTAGTGCTATTATTGTGATAGTTTAATTCATATTTTTTGATAAATAATTCGGGCACTTGTGGAATTTCTCTTTGTACTTACGCGCGAGTAGGTACTAGGTAGGTACACACAATATAGGCTCTCTAGCGACGTACCCTGATTGGTTGCTGCCACAGAATACATAATAGATTGTATGTGACATGGGTAAAGTGTATTAAAAGATAATGCTTCACATAAACCATTGGCTACTTTCCATAACTTGATGCTTTTCATTGCCAACCTGATGACGACATAAGAAAAAATATCTCAGTGAGGTGAGGATTTACTCTACCTACTTCTGCATTTGCTATTGCCAAACGGCAACCGTTAAATCATCAAACGAATGCAGATTGCTGTTCTTAGTGCCGGCCGCCTTGCTAGATGAGTTGTTTAGTCAACTCATCTACCAAAGCGGCCAGGTTGGGTAGGTAGGTAGGTATTTATTTCTATGGTAGAGTCTGTAGAGGCGTCGAGCTTCTTCTTGAGATAGCTTCCCAGGGAGCCTTATATGGAAATAGAAAAGTCTTCTAGTTTTTTCTAGAAGGTTTTATAAAACGAACTCCGAAGGTACCTATACCATGGAAATATTTAAGAACTTATCCCAATACGACTAGTTCAGAATTCGGCCGTTATACTGAGTTTTCATTATGGTGATATCCGATGATACAAAAACTTTATATTGCATACCAAAATAATAAAAAAACATTGTACCTAAGGTGGTGCAGTACCTACATATATGTATCTTACCTACTTTATATATTTGATGGTACAACAACGAAAAGAGAAACAAAAGAACAAATTACATACGGTAATCCAATCAGTCTTTTATTGCTATAAAAGCAATCTCTTACAGACAGACTGGAATGGATTTATCAAATGATTTCGATGTATGTGCTAAAAGATCCGAAACGATAAATAAGTAACTACTTACTTTAGGGTTACCTATTACCTATGTATAGTAATCAGTCTAATCACAGACAAGATGTGCCTCCCTACTTATCATTGTATTCATTGTTGACCATTATTTTTTACTCTACTACACAGATACCCAGAACAATGTTACCAAAGTTTATAATCAAAGGTTACCAAGCATTTCAATCCGACCAATCTCGCCTTTCTACGTCTTTGCTTCTATTTGAATTATCATGAGTTATTAGATTTACCGAGATGCTTATTGCGTTGCTTTAGAATAAACACCTACTCACTCTCATTAGGTACGTAGAGTGCCGGCCAGACCTCTATCTGACTGCACTCTACTCTGTCTGCTCTGCAGTACGAGCAACGGTTAGCGTTCTGAACCGAACGCTCGGAGAATTTTAGGAATGGGAAAAATAATAATCCTACTATTTCTAGATTATAATAAGTACCTGGGTGACCGAACATAGTTTGGTATTTAAAAGAAAGCGGTTTTTGGTGTATAATTGCGTTTTTACAAGAAATATAACTATTTAAATAAGTTAAATTAATAAACAAAACCTTATCTAAATAGAAGATTTCTTCTAAATCATAAGAATCGTTTCCGAGGTACTCGAAATAAATTTGTCTACGGATTGCTCGTTTAAAGTTATTAGATAATATATTAGATCTGTGCGCCTCAAAATCAGAAAAAAATTCTAAAAGCGAAAAAATGTATGTAAGGTCTTTTCTGTACACCAAACTCAATTATTCTTGAGAGTTGAGACTGTACTTGTACTATTATATATTCTGTGACTGTACGCTAAGAGATGTTACCTATAATATAGGTACCTTACGTAGAAATATTTGAAAGGAAACCCAGCTTTGTTATTTGATTTACACAATACTAAATGTTAAAACGATATTATTATAAGTACCTACTTTTACACAGACTCAAGTATTGAGCATTATTACTTTTGAAAAGTGGAAGACTGTCTTCATTCTTTGAGTATGTCCGATGCTCTCCATCAAGGAATTCTTGTAGCGAGAAAATCTACATGTAGTTAAATAATAATTTAATACGAGCTAAACTCACGAACACTTTCATACGAAAACAATTGCTTGTTCAATACCATAGGATACTAACTCTGATTAACGTAGGTATAACTACAAACTTAAAATTTATAATGCACATGGCGGGAAAGTTCACTGACCCCGCTCTCACCGCGTTCGATGCACCGACGCACCGGCTGACTCGGTCGAGCTTCAGAGAAAAAAAATGATGTGAGACGCAACACGAAAACGCTCTTGGCCACGAAAGTATTCGGATTCGATAGTAAATTATTCCGATTGACTTCTCCTTTCGGTTCGTTCTCATCCCTATCTTAATCCTAAGTTGTTCTACCTAATCCTTTTTGACCTTGCTGATCCTTTCGTGCTCTTGTATTTTGGGGCTTATTGAGGTGTATGTTCTTAATAGACGCATTAATAATTACAAATTTGACAATTACTGAGTTGAAATTGTTTTGTTTTTAACACACTTTGATTAGCTTCGCTTGTAACTAACTAACTAGCTAGCTAACAAACAATGTAATCAAATCGTCGAAGTAAATTTTCATCTATTTCTAATTGTTAAAAAATATCAAGAAAATCACCAACACATTTTGGCATTTATAATGTACCTGGTCGAATTCAGAATCTCTTTTTAAAACTACAAAAAATATTTTCTATCTATTATAATATTATTATACCTTTTGGCTAATATATTTATAATGCATCCATCCCTAATATTATTCTATTCTTTGGATAATACGCGCGTGATCAATCGTTTTGGCAATATCAATGTTAAACGTTCCTTGAAATAATATTACCAGCCTGAGCCTATATTCATTTTAAAAATAATACTTACCTGCTTATACCCAAGATTCGAGATTATCCTAATGTGAATAGAACACACGCAACCAGATCACGACTTTCTAAATCGTTATGAGAACGTTCTGGAAACAAATAATATAAAGGTATGTACTTATAAGATAAAAACTGGATTATAGCATGTAGGCTAACTGGTCCCTGGTACCACTTTTACAGACTTCATATTTTAAACATCGTGGTAACCTGTAACTACCTAACATCTTCACATAAAACTGGCTTCCTTATCTTAACGGTTTTGCATGGAAACAGCATTCGAGAGTGATGACGGTTAAAAACTTTAATACTACAAGTTTTACTAGATACTGAAAACTCTAAAGCATGAAGATAGAGATGGGAAAATTGCGTTCTAATGAGGTTCAAACTTAGACCGTGCGTCTGTTGATTTCGTACTAGAAAGGCACAGACCAGGTTTACTGATCTCTGTAAAAAGGTTACCGATAAAAAATGATATGAGTAAAGCTTTCGATTCTGTCCATCATTCAAAATGGTTAGCGAAACTTTACAAATATGAGATTAGGGTAACGGCCTACGATTGGTTCCAAAGTTATTTAAAATAAAGCAGTGCGCTGAGATTTCTACTAAGTGCCAAATATCTAAGGAAATTACGTGCAGATCTGAATTTAGACTAAATCAATATCAAGTCCCACAGGGTGTATACTGTATACTTGGTCCCATACTATTAGATATGCATACATAATGCATAGATGTTAATGATTTACCTACTTCCACTAATACAATTAAAAATGTAATTGAATGGCTAAATAATAATCATTTGAAAGTTAAAATATCTAAGACAAAAAATATGAAATTTAGTTCATGGAATTAAGTATATTAATGTAGATAGATAGATTTAATCAAACACTTTATTGCACAATAAAGAAAAATTACAACATCAGTTTTCCCTGATTAGTACAATAATTATTTGCGGCCTTGTCACTAAGCAGCAATCCCTTCCAGACATCCTGGCCATCCTTGGGCATGTAGTATGACTTTTATTCATACTTCAACGTTTATAGCTGATTCTAAATTTACTCCCTCTCCACCCAAGAGGTGATCTCTTTTAGCGATAAGACCGACCACTATACTATTTACTACATTTTATATGTATATTTTATCATCTATTTTTAGGAATTTTGAAAATATAGATACGATACAAGAAAATTTGCCCATTACGACGTGTTTAGAAGTTACAATAAGCACACCGCGATAACCGCAACCGCGATTTCGTTCCCAGCGAATTGTGCAAGTCATGCAAGAGTTTCACGCTGACGCATTTACGTGGAACGCTGTGCTCACAAAACATTCAAAATCAAGACACACGACAAAAGCGAACTCTCACGTTGATGCGTCCGCCCGGCTGCAAGCCCGCGCGTTATAAATAGACGACATATCTTTGTACAGCTATATAATTCGCTCTCCCGCCGAGTGAGCGAAGCCAGAACAACTTTAACTCAAAAGCACGCCCATGATAACGTATTTGTTTGGGTTGCCTACTCGTTGTGAAGCTTGATGCGACTGGCGCAGGTGCTCCTTGTTTTGATTACTTACGAGTATGTCGCAATTTGTGAAGGATCATATGACAGGTAAAGGTTAGGCTCATAGTGACAGGCTCAGAATATAGAAATATTCTGCGGTGACAGATTAGAGGTAGTTAATGTAGTCTTGACTCTTGAAGTCTTGGATATTTCGACAGGGTGTTCTTTGATAGGATAGTGAAGAGATAAGCGAGTGAAGATAATTATCGATGTTGGATTGTTAATATCGTTATGTGCTGCTAATTTAAAAACAATTAAATGACTTGATAGTACATATATTTTTAAAGATTACCATAAAACAATGGAATTTTTTACATGTTTCTTCTGAGAAACGACAGGAAAGCATAGAGAATGCGGTAGAAATAATCTGTCATCATAAATTGTGCAGCGTTACCCGTGAGTGTCAACACAAAAAAATAATTTTGGCATGCTTCGTTGGCTTGGACATGTTTAGGGAATGAGTACTAAACGGCGATATGTACCTACTTACCTACTGTATGGATGTGTCTAAAAGCGGAAGCTGATGAAGACCTTGGTGTAGGTCGTTTTATTTGATCGTCATAGACAAGCCTTGGCTTACTACGACGACCAAATTAAACATGAACATACCTACTGAAGGGTGTTAAAGCACTGAGTGCACATAATTGGGAAATGTATAAAAATCTTTATGAATGTAGATGATGATCAAGCGAAAAAAGTCAGCAAGGTATGCATCTATCTCTGCGTACAGTCGTTTTTCCCATACACATTCAGCTAATCATTATTAGTTTATCATCTCAACCAAAACCGTATCTAGCCGTCCAATAATATTTATTGGACGGCTAGATACATTGAATATGTGAGAAAAAATGGAAACAATAAAGGTAAAGTAGGAGTGCTACTAGTACAATATTTGCTGCATAATCAAAACAACGTAAAAAATATAATCTAGGGAAAATTAGAATTTGTGTCAGGTAAAGCACGACTCAGCAAATGAGTCTGCATCAATGACCCTATCATAAGAACAACTCGGCCAAAATGATGACATGAAAATTAAACAAAATTAGTTGAGAGAAAATAATTTGTAAAATATGTATGACTAGCTTTGGGCTGCGGCTTCGCCCACGTCGCGGTTTTACTTTACCTGATGTTAAGACATGGTAAACGATTATGCAGACAAAGATGTGAGTGTATTAAAAAGAAAAAAAAACATACTACCTATGAACTTGTTTACAAAGTCAATATGTACACGCCAAAACGATCTCACAATATAACACAATGTTGAACTCTGCCAGCATCGGCAATCGGCATGAAATTGTTATCAAACAGAACGTGAGCATTACCATTGCTTTCAAGAATGACAAGCATAATTGTTTAATTAACGCTTATTTTGAACACAGCCGCTGAGTGGCCGAGCTAGACCGCTAGCTTGACCTTTGTGAATGTTTTATCGATATTACTTCTCAAGCATTGTGAGTTGTGAGTTAAAGTTTTACAATTTACATCAAAACGCAATGAACATTTTAATTAAAAACCGAGAAGGCTTAAAAGAAAATTGAACGTTGAATTACGAAGGCTTTGTAAGTACACGGAAGAAGATAAAGTGTGTCCATTTGAGTGTGACCTTCGCAAGGTCTTTGTTGGAATCTGATATATTGCTGCGTAGAACGATGCGGACGGAACTTATAAGAATAATTCTTCTGCGGAACTATAACATTGGGTTATTCGTTGTACTGACTAAAGTATATGCGGCTATACTTTCGAAAACTGTAACATAAGTACCTAATTATACTTTGGTACTGATTTGGCAACGAGTTGACTACGAGTCACGTCACGCGCCATCTACTTACCACTCCAACCTAGGTAAGTACTTATAAAGAAAATCAACTTTTGCTTCAATTGTATGTAATGTCACAAGGCACAAACTTTAAGGTTTCTAACTAGGTACCTACCTAAAAACTTTCGTCACAGAAATAAAAATAAACCCATAAACAGGAAGTTACATAAGCAACAAAACGAAGGCAATCAAGCGTTTCGAAAGCCTATCCTAATACAGAATATCTAACGCGCCGTGTTTCGAATTTTCGATACTATCTTCCAGCTGATATCGGAGTTGTGCAAGTGGCGTGCAGCACAAAGATCGCGAGGGCGAAGGGCGGGGAAGTAGGTCAACGGGGTCCGGGGGGAGCCCTTAGGTCACTTATCAAGCGAGCGGGGCCGAGCCACCGAGCCGCTCGTAGGGAAAGCTGACTGTCTCTTGAAAATGTTCGTTTGGTAGGCTCTCGTACTCTCGTGTTGTTTGTGAGGTTGGAAAATCAATGGATGTAGTGAAAGTTATGCTATGATGATTGCCTTGTTTGTCACGTATCGATTACTTCGCCTTCATACAGTAAACAGCTCTGATTGAGTGGAATCAGCTATAAATCTTGATAACATTGAGGTGTAATTGTAACCATGACATACGTTTATGCCTTCGATTTGATATGGCCTATAAATAAATGAATTTTATACAAATCTGTTTCTACTATAAAATATATGAATAAAAAAATGGCAATGAATAAATAAAATACACATGCAAATAATCATGATTTATTGATACAAATGGTTGTGTTGTTGATCTATCTTAGCACTTCGCAATAAAAACACTCCACGAGGAAGAATACAAAAAAACTAAACCATTATTCGACCTTGTGTTTAGTTGTAGACTTTTATAAGACAATTAGCTATGTCGTCAATGTTGACAAGAAAAGACGATAACGAGTATAAATTGGCAGCGTTTGTAAGATGCTTGCCTATTATTAATTAACAATTGGTTACAACCCACTGAAAACAGAAGTGTTAGTTATAATAAACAAAAAAAACTCTTTGAATATACCTATTTAATTTAGAACCAGTTATTCGATAGACCATAAAAAGATTTGGATGAGTTTGCACAAGGTAAAAAATTCGTAGTTTCGGATGTATTCCTTAATAAACTAATTACTAATTTTATTCAGTTATTTATTGCATCAGTATCACATATGAAACGAGTATCACATACGTAACTAACATATTACATAATGTGATGTTCCTAAACAAATTACCTTTTTATAAATGTATAACAATATAGGATTAATAGAATAGGTTTCCATGTCATTCGCATCTTTGGAAATAAACTGACAATGTGCCAGAAGCTGGTAAACTTGTTATCAACTAGGTAGGTACTTGAGACTAGTCTCAAGACAAAGTGATTAAATAGTTCAAATACTCAACTACATATAACTTTGATGACCGCAGAACACTTGAACATGAAAAGATAACAGAGCTATAAGTAGTAGCAGAGGTTATCATATCGATACGGGTGATTCTGTTTTAATTTTAACTACAATATTTTCTTTGTTATGACTATGAGATTCTACATGAAAGTATATGAGAGAACCGAAAACATTCGCAGGTGTTTTGTTGCTGATAAACAGCATTCGCTCGTACTACTGCGATGTGTGCCATTCACTTTAAATATGATTTCTGAAAATCCGCTCTCGAATGCCACTGTACAAACAGCAATGTTTATTGCTCCCTCATGAATTTCCACGAGCAATTCACACATATCACACGACCGTACTTACTCATCGCATTGAAAATATTTACTCGTCGTCCTTATAAAGGCTGGTGTTGTAACCTCACTCTGGCCCTTTGTAATCAACCTGCACGGCCTCTACGCGTCAGTGCCATCGGCTAAAATAATACTTTACAAACTTGTTCTCTCGTGATTATTACTTACGTCGCCATCTTTCCGATAAACCTGTCTTTACCCCGAATCCTGATAAAAATAAACATGTAATTTCACAAACCATTGAACTCTTCTCAATGCCTTCTCAGTTTGCTTTTGTTAATAACACGTCGTTATCGTCAGTCTTTTTGTTGTTCATAACAAGCATGCGTTGCCTCTAAGATTTTTTCATAAAAATGTTTTCAATTTAGAACCGGTGTTTCCTGATTATTAACTTCGATACTTGATGCCATCACTTTAACAAAGGCTTGTTTTGTTACAACCACACAATCGTGACACTTAACATATAATTAGGTACTTTGTCAATGAATAAAATGTGATTGTTTAGTGAACATTGCAGTTTAATTTTATTGTGATTTTTATATTTAATTGACATTCTGTTTTATCGTTGACCCAATTTTTTATTTTTTTAACGAGGCCTAATGCCCTACCGTTTGCTAAAAGTTACATTTCTTATTCTATCGTAAGTATTAGTACTTATGATGTAAATATATGATAAAAGATTTCAAATTAGGCAAGTACATTTATAATCTTCCTGCTCTCTTGAACGTGTAAGAGAGACGTATATATACATAACGTCTCACCTCAAGCATTTGGAATCCGTAGCACAAGGAAGATTGGAAATAGCTTGCTACCGAAACTCGACCCAAATACTCAGCAAGTCTTCACGTTTTATATGCTCGAATACCATTCACAAATAGCTTTACACGTCCTTTGCGTCATTAATCCTCACGACTTCATATAATCTTTATACAGACTTTATTAAAGGCACCTACTTCAAGGTCTTTTGCCTCGAGCTGTAAGAAACTGCGGCCGGCCTTTACATATATAGATACTGTGGTATCAATCATCTTCTTAAGAACAAAAAAGCCTGATTACTGGCTCATTACAAACTTTCATTTAAAAGCATTTGTTGATTACAGCTCTTTGAAAACAATGCTCGCTCTAAACGAGTTTAGTTTAAAGGTTGTTGGGGTGGTTTGAATACGACTCCAGAAGATTGATAATTATGAACAATGAATCTTCCGTAGACAAATAATTTTACGTTACCGCATGGCGTGGTATGTAGCTTCAATATAGAAGTTACTGTAGCCGAGCTGTCAATGTTCATAGTTTATATTCCGTGGCACAAAGTCCCGGCGACATGCCGTTGTCGGTCACGCACCAAGCCACCACGATTCTCTTCCGCTTGTGTTATACCTACTTGCTCTGCATTCTTAGTGGATACTTTTTCTTATAGCAAATTAAATTTAACATGTCATCCAACTCAGCAGTTATTTTGTAGAAACAACTGTCATCGCTTTTATGTATTGGCATTGGTAGGTGATCTTATCTCGAACGCAGAATGTACCAAAACAAGAAAATTCGTTATGTCATACAAAATCCAAGAGACGTGTTATCAAGGTCTACTACAGCTACAAACATAATCGTAAACATTTAGACAAACGCGTATTTGTATACTGATGTTATAAATCCGAAAATAACAGGGTTTGTCTAGTACCTCTCCACAGGTAAACTACTGAACCTATTGCGTTTTGATTGGGCAGAAATATAACTTATACTATAAGAACCCAAAAAAAGACAATTCAATTCAAGCTAGATTTAGACAATGCAATTGTGTAATTTGCAACAGCGCAGTAGCCCAGCATAAAGGAGATGTTATAGCACGATATGAAATAAAAACAGCTAATCTATCACAAAACATAAAGCATCGGTGAACGTCAGGAATCTGCCGTGGACTCGAAGCAGGAAGGTTTGAAGGCACGCGACGCCGTCTAACGGAGCGTGACTCGAGAAACTCACTGTTATTTACACCAACACAACTGTGGCCCCGTTCAAATAACCTGTTATGCCTGTTACAGCATTGACGAAAGTATTTCGGCATCATGGATAGTTTATAGCGGGCCTTAATGTACGCGTTTTCACTTCAACGCACGAAAATAACTCGCTTTCAAGTTGTTCGCTTCTGCGTTCTGACTTCACCTGTGCATTCCGAGACGTGGCGCAATCGATGCGTTGATCGCTCGAGAAGTTTTATTTAGTTTCAATGCCAATAATGTTGGAAATGTCAATATCTCACTGGCTGTAATCAGCCACTAGTATTTGGTGTGATGAAAGTTTTGATTTGACAAAAGACGAACTTTCTGGCTCACAGCATTACACCTCTAGAAAAGATAGATACAATCAGAAAGGTTTTGGCTATGTTTAATAGTAATCGGTTAGGTGGTTTAAAGATTATCAGTCTTAATACGGCTGGGGCAGTGATGCTGAGCTGTGCAATGAATATTTGAATCGCTTCCATTTCGCACAATATGCAATATATTACGATAAACATCAGCTGCAGATTCATAAGAATAGTCTCAATTTACGTATAGTAACCATAAATGTTTACTATAGATTTTAATTAAGTCTTGTGATTGTATTATTTTCAAAGTGCAGATCTAGCACCATGGCCAGCCGTGACCGCCAGCCTTGGTCAGTGAGCGGTCTCTGCTGAAGGTTAATTTTAAAGGTTTCTTTGCACTGATGGTTTCACAACTCCGTCTGCGATTTGTGTTTACTAACATATTTTATTGAACCGAGTCAATCACGAGCACGATTCTTTACTATGTTAGGAGCCATGATAATAGGAGGCCGTTGGCTTTATATTGCTTTAATTTTAAACTCGCACACTAGTGCTGTGAAGGCTCACGAGCCTGTAACCCATCATCGGTATAGAAAAAAAACCATATACCGTGTTACCACAAAAAACCACTTTTGGCCGCCTGTTTAGCTAGACAGTGTCTAAAAAGAAACATCTAAAATGATTATAAATATAACAACAGAATGGAGGAATGATACAACGGGTAGGTAATACTTAAATCAAGATTTGTGGTTGCAGCATATTTAAATACGCGACTAAAGCATGTTTAGGTGTTAAACGCTGTGTATGTTTAATTTTTTTGTGGTAATCCCGATATATACTAGACCAGCGAAATTCAACAAAACTGGTTTCATTTTCAAGTTTTGGTACCTTATTTTGAGGTTAGTTCGAAGCTGTTAGTATTTATTTAATTTTATAGATTTAGTCCAGAAGGGACCGGCTTTAAAGTATGACTTACCGATTATAACAATATGTGCTTGGTGACAGACTACTCTAGTGCTCGCTAGGTAGCTTCAATGGTGCCAATTATGTAGCAATCTTGTAGTTCTATAGAAAATCACTTGTCCCAACCACAACAGTACCTTGTGTTTGAATGCAGTTTAGAAATACTCTAAAGCTTTTGTGGCAGCTCCTGGGCAGGGCTACATGGCACCGCGTGTGCCTGACGACCGTAATTACGTGACGGTCCAATGCGTCGGGCTAATGAAACCTCTTGGCTAATTAAATTGGCTGAATAAGCTGCTTAGGTAGTTCCTATAGAAATGAGTCTGGAATTGGCAAAGTCCATTGACTCTGTACAAATTGATTTTTTTTTCAAGACTAAAGCAGTTAGCTGAATTCATCTGTATTTGATCAATTTTGGTCTCTTCTATAATAAATGCGAAAGTGTATTTGTACGTTTTTTTGTTTGTCCTTCTCTTACGCAGCAACGGAGCAACGGACCGACGTGATTTTTGGCATAGATATAGTTTATGGACCGGAGAGTAACATAGGTGAAAATTTTACATAGGCATAATTTTTTCTTTTATCTCGGAAAAAAGCACGGTTCCTTTGGGAACGGGAGCAAAACCGCGGGCAGAAGCTAGTTAATCAATAAAATTAGGTTTGAGAGACAGCAGTTTTGGTGCAGCAGTCAGCAATGGTCGTCTTTTTCCACGGCTGTCCAAAAATGAAGTGTAATATTTTCGGGGTTCATGTATGTATAATGTAGATATAATGTATAGATATAGGAGTTTATTTATTCTATCTTAACTTTTATATTATAATATGGGGTATTGTTAGAAATTTAGAATCCTAATATCATCCGAGTGACACTGGCTTAGGGCAGTGGTGCTTTTTAATTTATTTATTTAAATATACTTGTCAAGTATTTTATTTTTATTACTCATTTAAATGTATATTCCATATTGATATAGAAAACAAAATATTCCATCAATATGTTATTATACATGATATGTATTATGTATGCGATATAATCAATTCTTATTCATTTGTCTCTCTTACAAATAGTTAAAAGATTTTGTAGATAAGCCGCGGGACGTTATAAACAGTCACTTCAAGTTTATTGTTATTGTTGTTTATGTTTATAGTTATTGTTTATATGTATAATATAATATGACGCTCAAGCTAAAAATACACTGAGCACTCAAGGTAAAATTGCATAATACATTATTATATCTACGAATACAGTTACCTCAAGCAACACAAACGAAATTGATAAGGGTTAGCAAAAAGGAAATCCTTAGAACTAGATAATGCTCCTAGTTCTAAGGATTTCTTTTTTGCTTAAGGGGATTGTGCCGCTACTTTAATATACAGGCAGACCTTCAACTGTAGGTACTTTATTACAGATAAATTATCAGGCCTCTTTAGAACTACATTTATTATAACGTAACTGTCAGCTCTCTGCTCAGATTATGTTGTTTGTTACGACAGTACGAAATGCTTTTATGATAGCTTGCATGCGTGCTGTAGTCTCTCTGCTGATGTCTTTATTGTTTGTTAGAAACTGATAACGAGTTACTGTGGTTTTATCATGACTTCTCAACTACTGACAATGTACACATAGTCACAAGTACATTTATCATACGACTATTGTACTAATTAACTATTTGTACTTGTCTGTGATCTGTGGACAATGTAATTTGATATCTTGCTTGAAGTCGTCGATAAACTCTTTTTAACGTTTTCCAATGTAATTGTAATATTGTTTCTAACAGTTATTGCTATAGGATTACTTTAACTTGTAATTGATTGAATCTTCAGTTATACTAGTTTCATTGCGTAGGTATTTTAATTTTATAACAATAACAATCTTGAGATATACCTACTTTAATAGAATTGTCGCATAAACTTGACTTCCAGTTGAAGTTATATCATTTACCTGCTAGGAAATTTCATATCTCAATTCTCTTATTGGGGAAGTCATAGCAAGGAATTGCGAGATAATCTTTGCTTTTACCAGAGCTTCAGTAGATCGCATGATAATGCAATTGTGCAACGTTCAACGTGGTCGTTGTTGGCTTAGCTTCAGTTCGACCAACCGGTTGTTTGAGTTCAACCATCTCGTATCCTTACACTGAATGTTGGACATTTCCGCGGAATAATTTCATTATAATAGGTTTCTTTTATTTCTTAAGAACTCAATCTGTCGTTTCTCAAGACGTCTTGTCTTTTTGGATACGAATAATGAAGTAACTAACTTAACTTCACATAGTTATATGTATGTATACCTAGCTAGTCTTGTATTGCTTTGTATACTGTTTATCTAGTGAGATAATTACTCAATTGCTGATAACGTAATGTTAATTATGAATGAATTTAAACATTGCAGTTTTAATATTTCAGTTTAACAAATATCGTATACGATGTTTAATGTCCAATTGTTTTAATTGTTATGTCAATAAATAGCTGGTGCAATTTCAAAGTGTCATGCTGTTGTGTTTGATTATTATGTTGAAATTTTCTGCTATTATTCTGGTATGTGGCATGTTAAACGTGTTTAACAACGTAATGTGTCTAGACTATATCATATTTGTAATAATTTTGCAATATATTTGCAATTAAGAAAATTAACGTCGTACAATGAACGCCAGTGGTCGTTCTTGAAATTAGTTTCTTTTACTCAAGTCATGATAGGGAATCATAAGACTATATACTATCTCAGGGATGATGTGATCGAAGGTGGTAAGAATGCTAAACCTAGAATTAACTGATTCTCAAGAGTAGCAGCCCGAAGGCATCTATAGGTGTTTGGCGACAGATTCAACTTGTGAGTGATCAAACCGGGCAAACACAAAACTGCAAAAGTATACGCTCCTAATTACCAACTCTTTAGACCCCACACAAATTGTACCACGACCATTTTCGGCTTCGCATATAATTTGCTGTCTGTATATCGAATGTAAATTTATACATATATGTAATCAACAACCATGCAATTCAAAGATTCCCAAGATAGAGAATTCTTGATATTTCGGTCTGTACTTTTACTAGAAACTACTATTCCTACAAAATAAATTTGGCAACCAAACAAGCTAGTGCCTAAACATAATTTGTGTGTGTTTGACAGTTTCAATGTTGTTACATCTACATTTCTGACATTACATTACATTTTTTATCCTAAAAGCTTACAAGACGGCAGGTTTGCTTGATAACTAGTAAGCATCACCTGATGGAGTGATATATTTTATAGAATTAGTATATATTATTCGGTAGGCAAGATATTTATTTATTAGTATGTAGGTATGTGGATTTTTAAATCTGGAAATAAACTATTTCATTTCATTTCATAACGCCCACTTATATTAATCTATAATAGTTGCATTACCATCTAAAACATGGCAACATATGCCCTCTTATTGCACTTTGGTTTCAAAGTACACTACTGCGTGATGATAGACAACATGGGCACAGCGGCGGTAGGTACACACCCAGGCAATGCATATTATTTTAAATTTTAAAGACAGAATAGGTACCTACATTTTATCATAGTGACCCAAACTGGCTTGAAAGAAAAATTAAGTATCAACTGGGTCAAGGAATAATGAAGACACGAGGAAAATTCTTGAATCTCGTTATTCTTATTATACGCCAGCGTTGAAATTCTTACTTCAATTAAAACTAGTTTTGAGGTGTAATCTTTATGCATATGCAAATGGTTATTAATATTTTTATGAAAGCTTTGGAGCCGGTCCCATTTTGCTGTTATCCTGAATAATGTCAGGGCTATCTTCAGAACTCGGGTAACATTATGCTATATAATAAATGCGAAAGTATGTTTGTAATAGTGTGTTTGTTGGTTTGTTTTTCTTTCACGCAGCAACGGATCAATGGATCAACGTGATTTGTGGCATAGATATAGTTTATGGACCAGAAAGTAACATCTAGGTTACTTTTTATCCTGGAAGTACGCTTCCTGTGGGAACGCGGGTGAAATGGCAGGAAGAAGCTAGTTAGGCTACAAGTAAGAAGATACTTACATAATGTCGAGTCTGCATCGAAATGATTAAAAATGTGACTAGTTCCTAGTAAGCGCCGTTCATACCGTAAGTTTCGGAATTGATCAAAGGCGTTAGTTTTATCCATATTGTCAATAGAAAAATTATGCATTAATTTACATACCAATTTTACGCCTTTACCTTACGTCATTGTTATTAAACTATCCATGTTCACTTTTCGTTTCTATATTTATGCAGCATTTATCACTGTTTGGCGTAGGCGTGAGATCGACTTTGCTAACGATTTGTAGCGCAATCGCCCAGTGAGCCTTTTTCGGTCCACTGCCTTTGCCTTACGCAATATTTACTGGTCTATGAACATCGACTAAAATTAGTCGGTAATTTGCTTTTAGCTTCAACCAAATCTATCGAGTATTTAAAATTTCCTTTCTCAGTCTTGAAATTGTTTTAACACGTCGTTTCTATTTCTCACTCTTCCTTATTTTATGCCCCCCTATACTTATTATTAATTTATAAGTTTAGCGTTCTATTGCTTAAACGTCTTCTGCTTCTTTATAAATTGATTCAATCAGTTTCATTGCATGCTTGATTGTCTGCGAATCTCTCTTGTATATCTATTGTTTTGCCCTCATTTTTTTCCAGTCTTTCGGTACCAATTCCAATAACTCATTGTCGTGATAGTAATTTCCATAATGGCGAATTGTTGGCCAAAATACCAGCAACCTTGTCTGTCCGATTGCGACATCGTCGCTCGGCCACAGTTTAGTGAATTTCCATTCTACAAGCGTGATGCGGTCGTTGACCCTATGTGTGAGAAGACCTTGTCGATTGTGTGCTATTTGCTTACTTTTACGAATGAATAAATATTTGTGTTCTTAACCTAGACCTAGAATCTACGGTGGGTTTACTGCTAGAATCTCTGAATCTATTTTCATTTACTCAGTTCGACTTTTTCACCAATTCTTTATGGCTATCTGATATCACATCTTTCAATTCACTTAAGTCTAGAGATGTTATAACATCTATAAATATCACACCCTTGTCAATTTGGTTTGTCAGCTTGTCAGTGTTGCCTCTTGTGTGTAAGTTGCGAGCTATCCCGTTTATTCCTTTGGGGTCATTCCACGGTGACGGGCGTGACATTTCAACTTCTATTTTGTGCATTTATTCTTTAACTATTATACGAAATTGCTTAAATACTATTGTAATAGATAAGACATCGATGGTTTTTACTAAATTTACAACATTTTTTTTCTTATTCGGCTCACAAAACAAGTTACGACGATTTTAGTCGCTGTGACGGGCGTGACGCGTACTCGAACAAGATTATCGACCTCTTCGACAAGACACAATATTTCTGCTAATTACACAATTGTTTTTTAAATTAAATTAGTCCGCCTTTTAGAATAATATGCCTTCTAGATTTACAGTGATATGTCGTATGTGAATATTTGATATTGCAGTTTTCGCGACCTGAAATAAGTTGTGACGGGCGTGACAAGACTTTGTGACGGGCGTGACGAGTTCAATTTTTAATAAGTAAACAAACAATTTTATCACCTAAAGTCATATAAGCATTAACCCAAATTCTAAATTTATAAGCGAAAGTTTAAAAAACTCCGTTTATTAGCCGGTTTTGTTAATGTTAGGACTAACTCTTCTGCGGGTGTCCGTCTGGGTTGTTACCACCGCTTTGCTCGTGAAGTCTGCCGCCAAGCAGTAATGTGCAAGCATTACTGTGTTCCGGTTTGATGACCAGAGTAGCCAGTGAAATTACTGGGCTTATGAGACTTAATGCCTAATGTCTCAGGGTAACAAGCGCACTGCAGTGCCGCGCTGGCCTTTGTTTTTCAAAGTTCTGAGTGGCACTGCAATTGTTATGGACCGGCGTTAGGCTTACCATCAGGCAAACGACCAGCTCGTCTTGTTACCAAATAATATATAAATAAAAAAAAGGTAAAAATACTGTGATGGGCGTGATTTGTGACGGGCGTGACCAAAGTAATTTGCTCAGCATCACCAATCAGTAACATAAAAATTTATAAAAGTTATTCACATACATTCCTTTGCGACATATCTTTACTTTCGTAAGCTTTATTACAACGTGCGAGTGATTTGTACTCTTTGATGAGAACTTTTCTATGTATTTTGTGACGGGCGTGACATGCAAACTTGCCTTGCTAAAATGATTAGTAAAATATTATGTAATTATCTGAGAAACACCAAAAATTGTTCCACCACAAGCTGATATCTTGAGCACTCTGTTGACAGTCAAAATATCGCGGAATAACCCATAGAAAACGCAAATCAGTGTTTCCAACACACATGTGTTTTTTCTACCATGGAAATTCCTTGGCAAGATGAAACTTCAAATGTAATTTGATTGAGTGAATGCTAGAATTTTGTTTTTTTTACATCATTAGGTGAAAATTAAACATATTTACTATTAGTAATTAATGTTAAAGTGCTTGTAACATAACATTTATTTTTATCTCATCTGGTATCGATTACCGTGGAATGGCCCTTTGGGAAAAATAACGCAAGCATTCCCCTACAATTAAATGTTTTGTCTTTAAGTCCAATTGTATTTAGCTTATTTCTCTAAAGTAGGTATATGTATAGTTAGTGAAGTCTACACTAAAGTATGAAAACTAAATTATACTATTGTAATGTAGCTACATTTAGATTCGTAGATACATTTGTAATAAGTAATAGTTTACGTGAAATTGAATATTAAAACAGAATAATCAAGTTTCGTGTCTTTCCAGGTTTCATCACCGGTGTCATTTTTAATTTTGGAAATAACTTGATATTCTTGTTTGTAACGGTTTAAGCCGTACACGGTCTGTGATGCCGTAGCAATATACTCGTAATAATCATCTTGGTGTAGAGCTGTAGACCATTTTATAAGACGAAATCAAGCATCCAAGGTACATCTGAAGTTACTACCTACAAAGACAGGGGCACTAAGAGTGATTACATACAACCCCATTTTAAAGCAACAGCAAACGAGCCCCTTTCAGAACTAGGTCAAAACGTGAAGGGATGAAATTGGGGCGAACCCTAGGGGAGAGATGTGGGCTTAGTTACAGTTTTCTGTGAACTTGGAAGTTGGCACGGCTTTGAATTTGCGAATTTAATGCTTTGGAATACCTAAGTTAATATTGGGACTAACAAGTTAAAATAGTTGATACAATTCTCTGAATTTGTATTATACAACAGATTTTAGATGATACAATTTATTGATCAGCATTCTTTTAAAAACATGATACTTTAATTTAGTTGCTCCGAAATTCCTATCAATTATCCCTAAATTTCTTTATTTAAAAAACTATAGTAGGAAAATAAGTTTTATTGAATCGAGGTATGATTGTATATTTTCTTATACCCTTGATATTTATTATTACTGTTCGTTGTCAATGAGTTGTTGATAACATGCCATAGTACTTTTTAAACTTTCGCGAATTGAATGCATGGTATTAAGACAATAAATATATCATGCTTCCTGTAAAATAGATGGAGATTGAGTTAAAATCCAGATTGCCATAATAGATATAAACATTCGCATCTCGTCTGAGGAAAACCCAACATCCGCTCGAATGTTACATGGAACAGAGTTCTTACAAAGTCAATTATCACTTATTTATTCACAGCAGACCTCTAAGTAGGTACTCTATTAAAGATGTATTACGCTAAGAACTGATACGACATTCAAGTTGGGTCGCAGTAAGTCAATGCACGTATAAAAATTTGAGGCCAGCTGTTTGGATGGTGGCGCAACACGATTTCGTAACAACTAATTTTGTTTCATTGACGACGTGACTTACATTTTATAATTTAGACACTGCGCTCGAACGAATTGAGATAATGAGAAACTTTAAATGGATTGAAATTACGTGTCCGATAGGCTCCATCATCTTATGGCTGACAAGAGTTTGAATAGAATATATTATCACCTCCAAGACACAATGGAATGGTTTAGTTCTATGCATATTGCCGTTTGAGGGGCGCTGTAGCCTGTGCTTTGAAGATGCTTGGAGCACATATTATGTTGGAGCAGCAGTGGAATGCAACACTATGTTACAAGTACTTCACACGAAGTTATTTTCAAGGTTATCTTGAAAATCTCTACGGAAACCCATGACGGATTTGTAAATCTCGGTCTTGGAACTTATCAATCAATTTTCCTTTACTCTGTATAAAGAACCCCTCTTTAAATTTTCGTTACGAACCTTTTAAAACCTTTTGTATTTTTAGAACCTCCGCAAGAATAAGCCATGTTAATTCCTTGTAGCAAGTGGCAGTGTTTTTTCAAGGAAATGCGTTTCGTATTCCAATCATTTTTCATTCTGAACAGTTGGTTTGTGTCTTGAATAATTCATTCAGCTGTTCTGTCAGTTGACGTAACACTTGTTTCTCGGTAAATAATGGCATCTCAGTGGAGTATTAGGGATCTTAGTAGGTCCACTACGATAAAATGTTCACTTTCATTCATGTACCTACAGATAAGATTTGTAATTAAGTTGATTGGTTTATCATTTTAACCTCAAAACTGTTGTAAGAAGTTTAAATTACGAAACGGCTTTGAATAGAGTTCTCATTAGTTCTGTATTCTGAAATCAGGAATTTCTCATTTGTTTTAATTATATTATATTCTGATTTGTAGTTAAAATAATAGACACAATATCCTGAGAAATAAATGCTAATAAAAATTTTCGGTAGACGCATTACATTTATTACAATCAAGGGAATTGAACCCGTAGTGTTATTGGAGTCCAATACCAACCTCTACACATTTTTTTTTATATTTTGTGCGCGATAATGAAAGAGCAAAGGAAAGATTATGATTATTTTTAAATATCGAAACGGTAATGGAAGTCGGTTCCCGCTTTTTTAAATTAAATTTTAGGCTTTTGACAGACTAAAGCTTAAAACCCTTTAGTAACAAGCTAGTAGCTACTGCATAAACACCACATGCCATTTTACTAGATGGTAGCCGGTAGTAATAACTCATTATCTATTGTGTAGCGGTGGGATGAAAATAGTCAGTGAAACTGGGCTTATACGAGTAAGACTTAGATACCTTCTGTCTCAGGTAACGAGCGCATGCACTGCCACGCATGCCTTTGTAAAAGTTCTGAGTGGCACTGCAATTTGTTATGGGCTGGCGTTATGGCGCTATGTCGAGCCAATAACATTCATCATTCTGTCCTCTTTGAACACACTGTCGATTTGCGTTGATGTAAAAGAGAAAGAAGACCGCGCGGGCCACTGAAATTGAGTACAAATCCAAAAAAATGTAATTATTTCAATATTAAATACCTAATCGAAAATGTACCACAACCAAGTTTTTTGTTATTATATGTTACGTAAACCTTGTTAATTCTATCAATATACATTTATGAAAAACAGAGGATTTTTTACGTCAAAGTTATTTTCAGAGGTAACTGACATTTTTTTGATCGAGTAATTTTGGTAAAAACTCGTTTTGATCACAACAAGATTATTGAGAATATGATGAATAATAACAAGATATATTTTTCCCAGTGCCAGAAGCTAATCTGATTTTGCTAAAAAAACCTTTTAAGTGAAGCTATGTATGTCTTATGCTTACATCAGGCAAACAACCCAATCGTCTGGTTATCAAATAGTTTTAAAAAATACAGATGACACAGTTGGATAAACCTACAAACCATTGAAGGTCTAGTAATAAATAATCCAAATGTTTTAAGTTATAATAATTATAAGACTTGTGGACGTATTTAAAAAGTAATCAATGAAAATCTAAATTTAAAAATAATAATTACACGAGTACAAATCCTAGAATAAACCAATAAAATAAATGAACCGCGTATTTGGCATTTAGTCTTATTTCTCACTACGTACAAAACATATCCATAAAACTTTCTGCAGGTACCTACTACCAACCGTCACGTCTATTCCAACGGTTCCACTATAACCAGCCTGGAAAATTATATCCCCAAGCGTAACCCCCATAACCCTGTATCGATCGTCTCCTTCATCGTCGGTTAGAGGGTCGGTCGCCAGCCGTCACCTTCCATTCAGACCCGGCTAAGGTTGCCAGGTCTACGACACTGTTCTGTATTTTGTTGATCATTGCAAAAGGTTTTTTGTATTCTTGATAAGTTAGCATTGGACTCCCAGGATAACTATTAAAGTACAAGCACGCTCTTTTAAAACAAAACTTTGCTCCCCACTTTTGGTCTTAATCTTTGTTGTAATTTTTTTTATGGTCAGTCCCGCTTGTAGCACGGAAGATAAGCGTTGCTGTAGATGTAAAATTTAACAAACGCCTACAAGTTTGTTTTGATTTTGTACTTTGTGACCTGGCAACCCTAGGTCCTAGAATTCCCTGTTTAATTCACCGCATCTGAAAAATTAACGCCCGTCTCAAGAGACCTCTGGCTTTTTGTGTCTCAATCTTTCTAATTGCTATGCTATGCTGCCAGTCCCGTCTCAACGTAGCACCACTTGTTTATTAACATTCGCCAGACCGAGTAATTTACCGCGAAATGACTGAACTTTAGTTTTGATAGACGTTAGGAATTCGTTTTTGTTTTCTCACGACACTCCGGTGTGACGAAATATTATTGCTGTCTTTGTCTTTGAGATTTTGATGATACTATCGAATAAAGGTCCAGATTTTTGTACTTACTACAAATGTACCTACGGTTTGGTTCGGTTTATCTCGGTTGTCTTTGATAAACTTTGAAATATATATTGTTAAAAACCACCTGACCGTTAGACGTCCTACATGTCCTAAACGTTCAACTAAGTTTGCGGAGTCGCAGTCTTCACGTCCAGTCAACCCCAGCGCTTGTCTGTCGTTTGAGAAATGTGACCGGCCGCGGCCCAATACTATTATACTCAACCCGCTAATCTCTTAAACTTTGTCTTTTTCTGTCTGATTACCTCATTACGGATCTTATCTTTTAGACAAACTCCAAGCTTCCACCTTGCACCACTAGGCTTTTTTGATCCTCAGCTGTGTCATACAATAATTATTAATAAACGACCCTGTGATCTCCAGAAAATTTAATGAAGTAGGTACTTCGAACGCTTGAACCATTTGAATATTGGCTTCTGAGGTTCCTTTTATCTGTCCAGTGTCCTTCACGTTTTATCACAATATAATTTAGAATGCCACATTCAGTTATTGATACTCGTGCTTTGGGCATACTGATAACATCGACATCACGGAATAAACGCCTGTGTTTACCTTCGTTTGTTTACTTTATACGCATTATGTCATGCTTTTCCCAAGCCCGTCATGTCTCGAACTTGTGACCTACTGGGGTGTTGTAGAAAAGCTACTGCCAGCTAATCTGTGGTGGATGCCCGAGGGGAGATGAGTTACACTTTATTAACTTTTATCTTACCTAAAAAGTAGATGAACAAAAATGAATTATTTATGTTTAAATGATGGTATTTAAATGAATTATTGACAAACGAAATATAATGTTATAGATAAATGTAATATTCTAGATAGTTCAAAAAACGATAACGATACCAAAATTATTTATTTATGATATATTATACAACTAAGTAATACATAAGTAAATTGGCGCAGGTAGCTTGGAATCAACTTTGTAATGTTTGTGTACCTACGGTTTATGAACGTGGAAATCCCTAGGAATAAAATAGAAGTTTAGTTGCAGTGCAGTGCAGGTAACTTACAACTAAACTTTTCTAGATTCTAGAATATTATGTGGAAACAACAATTTATAGTTACGGAACAAAATGTATGGATGAGGATTATGGGTTATACAAATAGACATTATTCTGGATTAGAACAATAGACAAATCGTCCCATGGGCTCTGGGACCAGTTCCACCTTTTCTAATTCATAAGAATCCTATACCTTCTCAAAAAATATGAACTATGTAGATCATATTTTCTTTAACCATATCCAAATAAAACACAAGAGTTGTTACTAATTCAAAAATTGAACAAAAGACAAATTTCCCTTCCGCATTGTCCACCGATACTTCCTCGTTCCATGCAGCCGCCGCGCCGCGTCGACCAAAGGCAGTAAGTGACTCAGAGATTTATGCTAGTCCGACAAAACGACATTTTAACATACGTTATTGTGGAACAACCTATTTGTAAACGCAATCCGTGCATTGGCCAACCGATATAATATCGTTCACACGGTACATCAATAGTAACAGACACCATAGCCTGTGTCTCAGAAAATGCTGCTGTTGCTGATGTCATCTAGTCCTGGAGTTAGAAGGTTTATACGTTTTGTAACGACAGCTCATCCAATTTTAATTCACGGCTCAGAATAGATAATAGTACTTATTTTTTTATCACCAACTTTATTTTTTCCTACGCGCCACATTATGTTCTTTTCAGTATTATATTATTAAACCTTCCTAATTATGGACTGGCGTAATTTACGAAAGTGCTATTTTTTCAATGCCTCGTAGGTACTAGGACGTATAGGTATTTATCGGTACTCTAATCAATTATTTGATAGCAATAAATGGTAAAATCACACTAAAAAATTATTAAAAAGCTTTATACCAACTAATGCTAACCAAATGAAAAAGTAAAATATAGGTAGTATATATAATGTAAACGCCCTTTTAAGTATATAGGGTCACGTGAAGGGACATTCCCTCCTCTGTACCTACCTCAATAAAAAGTACGTGTAGTATTTTTTAAATTTAGGGAATTGAGTCGACTTACTGGTCAATTATCTCCATTCCAAATTTGGACCTTCCCCTTGACTAGGTTCAATTCTTCCGTTTTCTTACCATATATTCCTATCGACAATCGCCCCGTCTTATCAAGTTATGTTATCTACTCTTTCACTCGTTTCTTATCTCTACATTTCTGCCGTAACAAATGCTAAAGCAAATAAAAGAAAGGCATTATATCAGGCCGATATGGCTTTGGCGATGACGACGTGGGGCGAGCGTTGACCGCGCGGAATGCCTCTCGTGCAGCCACCAGACCAGCTGGCTCGTAGCTCAATGCTCAAGTGTGCGTTGTTCCGCTTTGTGACGAGACCAAGCGGTGGACAGTTTGAATTTTATATAAATATTAGAGCCAAATTTGAAAGTGTGACTAGCAAGCTTTGGAATTGATTTCTCCGCGAATTTAGCACATCATTATTTGGTATAGTTACAATTTTACTATCTTACACATAAAATTATGGTGAAAGTCAAATAGTCTAAAAAGTCATTTAGCCAAGGCCACTCTTGATGCAGAATACACATTTGAATCACTATCGGTTAATTAAAAACATAATGAAAGTAATTATGACTTACTGCATAAACTCTTGTTTAGGTGTTATATTGGTGGAACCCTGATTAATCTACTGTTACGATTCGATTACAGTAACATTTCTGCGATTCTTTCCTTGCTAAATAAGCTAAGCTTCGGTTAGCTTCATAGATCTGCCCTTGTTAAACAAGTTAACCCCTTTTTACCAATGTATAGAAGGCTCGGAAAATCATGAAATACCGATGATATTGTCATAGATTAATTATATAGTTAATCTATGAAATTGTGTTCAATTTACTGCTCTAAACTAGGTATACCTAATAGTCTGTGATCTATACTAGGAGAATTTTCAGTTTCATCAGACATGATGACGTTTATTGGTCGTCAGGTCATAGGAAGTACCTATAACGAATTTTGTAACACTGAATCTGAAATGTTACTACATACTTAGTAAGTAATAATTTTTAACCTCAGGTCGCGAACATAACTACCGGACCTCGTACCACCTCGTACTTCGCAGCTATTATTGTGGTTCGTCAAAAGTCACAGCACAGCTAGGTAGCGCTTGGGAAACTTCCTACGCAGCGATAGGGATGTTTCTACAGAATTTGGCTCTAAAGGGGAATATAAAGAGATTTAAGGAAATTGCCACGGAAGGGCTTACGAAATGTGGTGCTTAACAGACTACCAAGCGAGAACGATAGACTATAGTAGGTATCCTGCAGCCGGCTTGGATGGATACTGATCCTATATTTCAGTTTGTATTCTGTGATTCCAGTAACTAACTACTGGAAGTTCCGTTGAATGTTTTACTTCATGTACTTTGACATCGATTTCATTTGTTTGTAACTTGATAGCACCCAGGTCAATACCTACTTCGTTTAATACGATGATATCATCACTACAACTGTAACGTGCTTTGCATGCAATGTCAGACACAATAGATTTGCTTTCAAGGCATTGTGTATCCGTTTTATTTGAATCCATTTCCCTATCATTGGTGCTTGATTTAAATACCGCATGAAATCGAAATGATTTAGCCTTGAAAGATAAAACAGGTTTTTCTTTACTGCGATTGAAACTTCAGGCAATCAGCCACAGCGACTTTATGTAGTTGTAGAATGTAAAATGTAAACGATAGTTATTTGTTTGGAGCTATCGCTGCACAGCATGCAACATAATAGACAGGCGGCGGCTAGACAGTCCTGTCTCGACACCCACCCAACTTTCACGACAATATCTTTATAACTGACACGTTTCAGAACTTCGCAATATAAAACCGCGTTTCGCTTCACTACCTCTCCGCTCCCACCCCCATCCCTAGGGTTTTATCAGGGCCGCTTTATGAGCAACATCGGGGGTATTCGGGAGCCAGCATGGTTATAATGGAATCTGGCTTTACTGCCCTACGCTACGCCGCCGTGAAGGAAATCTTTGGAAATAGTCGTAAATATTTCATGATACTGTTACGGGATTCCTCATTCCATTCATCCTATAAAATAACCGATAGGTATTTATAAAATCAAGCTTTATGTGTTTGTTTTGATGTTCGAGTCACAATTTGTAGTACTTTATCTACCTGTCCGTGCGAAGGCGGATGTTTGAATGCGTAGAAGAACAGGCGATTAATTAGACTATTTTAAGACAAAGGTATGTACTGGAAGCGGATACAATCAGCTATGAGTCTATGAGGAGTTTACGTGTTGCTGGTAGACCAATGATGAATAAAGAATACAAAGATTATGTTAGGTTTTTTACTAGTTACGAAATTTGTATTAAGAAAATGTATAATCCAGACACCAAAGTTCAAAGTTCAAACCTTCAGGCAACCTCCAGTTCAATAAAGTTCAAAAGACAAAGTAATACTTAGCTATATCCACAACGTTTAATTGAAAATTATCCTTTGTATTCAGGTTAGGCTCAAAGAACTTTGCACCGTATATAATCAAACTATCTGTTGTCTTATTGAATATGGATTATACAGCCAGAGGTCGGTCAGTGCCAGCAAGGTCACGATGTGTTTCGACAAAACAAGCCACCGTACCTACCTATTTGGATGTTTTTTCAACAGTTCGATTTCTCGTTTATCATTTGATCGCTTTTCACAATCTCTTGTTGATAGCGATTTTCTGATGATTTAATATAAAATTGTTATTATTTCAATAATTAGCTGTTGTTTTAAAAGGTAGCACTGCCAGGAACAAGTAATTTGTCAGATAGGTAGGTACCTACCTATACCTACTTAAGCCAAAGAGCGCCCTCATTCTAATGGAGGCTTTGAAAACAACAATGAATCTATAAGGAATACATTTATTTTAGATTTGAGATTACAAGCTATAATATCATTACCTCTTGCAGCTCATGCTATAAATCTATCATTGTCTCAGAAACACAGCATGAATAATTTGAAAAAAAAAAATATAACTAAATGTAGAATGTAAAAGTCAGCAGACGTCGCGTATGTACATTGTACAGATTTTCATACTAATTATATTGTATTAGAATTATTTAATATCACCGCTAGTCTCGTAAGAAGACCGTATAGGACATAGAAGTATATTAGGTACTGTAAGATTTAAAGTATGTTTTATGTGTGCTGGACCTGGATATGATAGTGATTTCTATTGTTTAAATAAATCTCCGTCATATTTATGAAATAAATGATTCGCGCACAAATTGAATGGCGTCAACTCATTAATCATAGGTAGGTACTAAAATCTTGTACTAAGTATTATATATTCTGTGCTAAAATTACTAATTATAATCGTTATCGGTAGGTATTAGGAACTTATAGTTACGTATTTAAATACCGTGTAATAGAGTTATATCAACGTGTTATTGTTTCAGTTCAATAGGCATGTTAAATAGTTGCTTCGATCAAGGCCGACGCGACGCTATTATCACGATATTTTATGATCCAACTTAAAATATTTATCTCATATTCTCACGCTACCATAGTTTTGTGATTCCTATAGCGCTGCCTGTGATTTTTTAAGCACATCGATTACGATTTACAACCATTCGTTTTTAACGTGATTATGATGATAATCCTTTTTTTATACGACTGCACTTTGTTTTTTTTTATGTAACTTTGTTACATCGACTTGTTAACATCACATTTTAATATAATTTTATTTTGCAGTATTTACTAGGGAGATTTATTCCTTATGATTGTCCCTTTCGATCGGTATCATAAAAATACTGAATGTTTATTTCCTACATGTGGCGGGTTCGATTCCCGGCTCTGGCAAGTGACTTCTAAGAAATCTTTGATTGCAGTTATTTTTATTTCTAAAAATAAAGAAATGATTCATTTGAGTAAAATTTTCTAAAACAAATATTTAGGGTACTTACCCTCCCGGGGGCATTGGTTTGGTCCACCCTGTATATGACGTACTTATTAGATTTAAAGTAGGTACCTGGTTTACCTAAATTTAATACGTTCGCAATACGTACTAACTCTTATTTATTTTTGTTTACTGGATACTGGATAACCATCGAATTGAGAAGTCTAAAGAATTGGTTCGTTGAAAAATACAGTACCTTTGCGGATACAAATATTAGTGATACCTACCTATTGTCATACTGTGGGAACCTATAACCCTTAACATGAATACAGAACTATACGTATACATAATTATATAACTTGTAGGTACTATATTCTTCTTTTATTGTTTGTACCTAGGTCTAGGTACCTACACTATATTTGGTCGTATCATAACAAAGATTGTTTTGCAATGCGCGACAGCCGACAGGTCTGCGTTTGCCTCGAGTCTGCCTTGCGCCCGGGTTCATTGACCCACTGAACCAGAAGAACTGACTCAGGAGACGCGAACCCCGCGTACCAATACAGAATTCGGATTGAGTCTTGCCCACAGATCTCTGAGGTCTTGCCTCTTGGCGGGAAATGAGTTTCGTTTAGTGGCACTTTTTCCCCTTTTTTGTGTGAGTGTGTGAGGACGAGGACTAAGGATAGGTATTGGCATAGATAGGTAGGTCAAAATGTAAATTATATTTTTATTTAAGTACATTTTTTGCATTCCACGAAAACATGATGTAGGTTGTACCTACATAAGTAGGTGCACTTAATTGTGTATACAATCGGTGGTTTATTGATAGATTGACTTTTATTAAAATTAAAAAAAACCTAGGTACTTATGTAGGTATGTGTGGGTTTGTACCGACTTCAAAAAAGGAGAAAGTTCTCAATCCGTCTGTATTTTTATGGCCTTCCGGCTCCATCATCAAACCAGCTCTGTGATATCATCATATTATATTGCATTGTCATCCGATTTATATGATTACTAGCTGGTGCCTGCAGCTTCACCCGCGCAGAGATATTGGTATTGTTTTAATTTTTTGGCGTGGAACCCTAATTATTTTTCTAAAATAAAAGTAGCCTAGATGTTACTCCTTGTAACATCAGCTACCTGCCAGTGAAAGTCTCATACAAATCGGTCTAGGTTTTTTTTTGTTGGCTAACGTTTATCACTATCTCACCTGATGTTTAGGTTTAGCATGCTTACCTATCGAGTATAATAATAATATTATAGAAATTGGAGTAAGAAAACTTATAACAGTTACTAGACTAAGAATTTTACAAAATCCTCCTTAGAAGCCCATGCCCATATTTAAGTTATATAAAATTTAGAACATATTTTTTTACTCTATTATTAATTACATGCGAAGTACTCGTATTTAAATATCCATCAATGTGTAATTAAAGGCATCATGTAACTTCTTACGTTAAGATTAATGAGTACCTATTTCATAATCTTCTTCTCTTTGTACGTAAGATCCTTTCTTACTAGGTATTATTCATCGCTTTATTTACTCCAGAAACAATATAGAATTTATTATATCCTAGCCTTGATCCTTCGACAGGAAATTAGCAAAAAAAACATGTATATATTTTGGACTACATTTATTATGTTGACTATGACTACAACATAATGATAATCTTATTCAGCCTTATAGACGGACAAATGAAGTCAAGTCTGATTCAAACTGCGATTATTGGAAGAGCTTGCAGCCACAGAGATCTCGCATTTAACCCAGTTACGCAACCTTGAATAAGTACTACCTACTAGCGTTTCTAATAATGGCACACTCGTTCCCAACAAGCGATGGAGATGTGTTGATTGAATGAATAAATAAACTGGCCTTAGATCTCGGCACAAAAGGGCAGCCTGAATAAACTTGCTAATGTACGACGCTCCTGAAGATATAAGCGGTGAACGATCCGCAGCTTCTGCAGGAAACTGATTAAATCAATCAAACGGCTCCGTAGCTAAGTTGGTAGTAACCCTGGCTGCAAAGCGAGGGGTCCCGGGTTCGATTCCCGGCCGGGGCAGATTTTGTGTAAGCATAAAATTTGTTCTCGGGTCTTGGCTGTTTGTGTTGTGTATCTGTGTGTGTCCATGCCCCCTGCAACACAGGGAATCCTAGTGCGGGGGTATGAGTGTAAGCGTAAAAAAAAAACAACGAATAACTAATCCCTATTTCTATCTAAATATTCTCTAAGCATAGGTTTCTTCTAGGAAAGCGTGATATATACAGATGACTGCATCGCCACTTATCATAGTTTATAACATCTGGTGAAATTGTAATCAAACGTAAGAGGCAGTATAGACGCTTATACAAACGTACGTTTGCTTGTCAGAATATCAACGCTTTTGCGTCAAGCGCGGATTTCGTGATACTCGAAATGCGCGATGACGTAAAAGCGTTGTTATTCTGACAAGCAAACGTACGTTTGTATAAGCGTCTACGGTCTGCATAAGCCTTCAATACAAATATAGTCCTTGATTATTTGCTAGCTGTCGTAGATAGTCTTCGTAGGTTCATTCAATCCTGTTTTTATTGCAAATTCTTCTCAATCATAAAACAGCATGAATAGAGCTGGCACAATACATGTTTGGCCTTGATCTCTCGATTAAAAAAAAAAATTTTATATAGGTACCTAATGTAATATTTTTTTAACTAGATAGATACCTACTTCTTGTTTACAGTTTCTTCACTAAGATTTGCCCGGTTGAAACCTTGGAAAGAATCAAAGAATAGTTTTTACTGTGATAAACTATCATCATACTATAATGCACTTCTATAGCCTACTGGAAATTTATAAATTTCTCAACCTTTTCTATTAATATTAGTCGGCCGGATAAGTAAAATGGATAAACCTGCTTAAATCATAATTTCAAACACCGGCTCCCGCATTTTAGAGGCGTAGAACGACGACTCTGCGGGAGACGACAGAATTAGGACAGAAGCTTTAGATATTTGCGCTAATATTTCAACACATCTGCAACGTCGCTGAAGATATATCATTTTGAATTGTAAAATTAACACACCACCATCATTATAAATAATGTCAATAACAAATAATAGATAAATTGGATTTGAAAAAGTTCTCTTCGTAACGACATTACATTTTAAATTTTGAAAATAAAATAAATAAAAACATTTAAAATATTTATTTATTTATTAATAGATAAATTGGATTTGAAAAAGTTCTCTTCGTAACGACATTACGTTTTAAATTTTGAAAAGATCTCGTTTTACAATGGAATAGAATAATATAGACATTCCTAAGAATAACTGCCGTTCATTGGATTAAACAAAGCTAAAATCGTTAAGTTGAACTCTCAAGATGTCAATTCACTATATCAGGGAATTACACTAGCAAGGACCGCAATAGCAAAAGGGGGTTAGTTGGATCCTCAGTCATCTATTGCCTGGCTAAATGCAATGCTAGAGAAGTGCTCTATGGCAGGCCATACACGCTTATGCATGTAACTTGCGTTTTGCTGTCAAAATAACCATGATTTTGATATACATCACTTGCGCACCACCGCGTATCTATTGCGTCTTCTGCACTGAGCACACAGTGGTGAAACTATTTTTTGAGAAGAGAAATTGTAGATGCGATTGCGATCCGACTCTCTCACTACCTTTGATCGTGGTACGGTTAGCGTTCGGGCTAGATTTCTACCAAGCTCCCCGGTACCGTCTACTGTACGATATATGTCAAGCGGTGATCGTGGTTTTTCCATGGTTTTCGCGTGGTCCGTGATTGATGCTTATCCATCAATCATGCGTTAGGTGTACGGGCTGTCTAAGCACTAGCTTGCATGCTTGCGCAATCATGCAAGTGAGTATCCTCGTGAATACCTACTCACTACTTCATACGTTAGTCGAACATTATTTAGATATATTTAGAATGAAGATAGTTGGTTGAATCAGGGTCCAGGACATTATGTTGGTTTAGGACGGAATCAATTTTTGATGACCTTGGGTTATGACTAAAATTAATAAATCAGTTAGCATATGTTTTAACAATTATGGAAGACAATGCTAACATAAATTAGTAAAAGTTACTAATTACATTTTACAGAGGTACATTTATATTTATATCGTCGTGTAATGGATAGCTGGAGGCGGCAACAGTAATTTCTTTAATACCATTTTCTTTGGACCCCTGCCAAGTCAAGAGTAACGAGATCTTGCCATCAACTTACGGATGGTAAAGGAAAGATTATATACAATCAGCGGAAGTGCATGAAAAATTGTTGAATAATAACGATGTTCTCTCTGTCTAAAGGAAACTTGGCGTGATGATAGTAGTAGATATGCTAAGGACCGGTAAATCACGAACAGCCAATAACAGTCGGACGCTGGGATATTCTGGGATGCATTTCATTGACATTTGTTATTTTAGTTATTATAAAAACTTAATATATAAATATTAAGTAGTCGACACGAAATACACAGAGCCACATAACATTGCTGTTTCTCTAGAAATTTCAAACGTTTCCTATGGGGATTGGTTTCATAATTTTATCATTGAAATAGTAGGTATTATAATAAGAGAGGTCATGGCCAACCATAATATCAAATAAAAATTGGTTCCCACAGAATAGGAGGTTGGGAGACGAGCTACGAATTTCAGCCATAATATAATTATACAGATTAAGTCTAGGCTCTCATTATAATTTTCCCACGTTTGCTCCGCCTCCACACCCCGCAACGCGCAACTGCACTGCCGCGCCGCAGCTCACACCCCGCTAATATTACGCGGCGATAGACCACTGCTAGATCGCCGCGGCCCGAGCCGTTATAGCGTGAGCCGTTCTCGGTTGCGCGCTGGAACGTAGATGTCATAATAGAGTTTCCTTACCCTTGAATACTTTATTATAGTATAATATACTACTAAATTATTATTTTTTAATTTCAATAATAATGCAATGTTTGATGGTTTACGCTAACGCATATATTCCGCCGTTTTAAATGATGGAGAAAATAATTAGGTAAATCAAATCAATAAAAATTGAAAAGCGGGAACCGACTTCGACGAAAATATCGTGATATATGAAACATCCCCCATTTTCCCACACTTACTGATGGTACTCTATACAAATAAATAAAATTGAAGTGTCTGTTTGTAATATCAAAAAGGACGAATTGACAACCTCCTTCTTTTTTGAAATCGGTTAAAATTTTACTCATGAGAAAAAGAATTAATGATTAAACGAACTTACCTGTAAGTGAAGTTCTATCGTAATTATTCGAGCTGTTTCGTCCGAAGAGATTACCAATAACTATTAATACACATGTAGTTACACCGTACGGTGACGCCAGTTTGCACTGATAGTTGAGAATATTTTTTTTTATGTGGGTACTTTATTTTCCTCCTTACACCAACTAGATAAAACGTCATTTAGTTCAGAGTTTTGAGATTTTTCACACTGGGTTATTAGGGTTGGGAGGGTTGGTAATCTCTTCCGACGAAACAGCTCGGATAATTACGATAGAACTTCACTTACAGGTAAGTTCGTTTAATCATTAATTATCCTCGCTGTTTCGTCCTCGAGATTACCAATAACTATTAATACACATGTAGATTTTGAAAGAAATATATAAGATCCGTTTACTTTGTGAAAAATCTGGTTTTATTGACACAATAAATCAATTATTATAACATTTGTTGAGATTTACAACAAATAATTATGTTATTGGTAGAGACTACCTGCTAATAGTAATTATATTTCATAGCTCCATTCTTCAGATATATCTATATATTAATAGATATTTATACCAGGTAGTCCTTCTTTCACACAGGTAAATTCGCACGCTTTTAGAGTCGTATCGATTAAAAAATCGATTCTATCGCTGGTACCCTCACTACAACGCCTCCCTATAACGTCATTCTTTTTTCGTGCGCGGTAGAAGACGCACGCGTCTCAACAAGTTTCGTCGCAAAAGAATTTAAATTCATCATACCGAAACGACAAAATGAAGATAAATTAATACATCGCTACAACAACAAAATTAAGGAACTTGATAACAAGAAACAACAAGCCTCCCGACGTCGTCGGGTTATAACATATTCCGATTCAGAGTCTGAGGTCGAAAGAAAAGAAGGTTAGTACCTACACTATCAGTTTCTATAAGTGTCCCAAACTCGTTAAATGCATCTCTAAGTCTGCCGGGAGGTTAACTGCGGGTTATACACGAAGGCTAGACATGATGTAATAAAAACTACAGAGTAGTTTCTATAAGTGTCCCAAACTCGTTAAATGCATCTCTAAGTCTGCCGGGAGGTTAACTGCGGGTTATACACGAAGGCTAGACATGATGTTATAGAAACCTGGAGGTTGACTGCGGGTCATACACGAAGGTTCTAATAAAAACGTTAGATACCTATCAAGTGACGTTAGATATGAATAAGGTTTGGCACAAGAAAGGTTCCACGATGCACAATTTGAGAATTTTCTCAGTTCTTAGGCGTTCTCACAGCAGCCTGCCCGGCTGGAAAATACGGCTGGCTATACACAGAAGTTTTTAGAGAGAGAAAAGTATCTTGCACTTCAAAATGACGCTAATTATGACACTAAATTTAAATTATCAGCGAATGTTCTACCAGATTTATACTGTTGGAGAGCAAACATTCTAGCCACAAAAAAAAACTCGGTAGCTCCTCCAGTTTATGATTTAGACATTTATACAGATGCATCTAGGATTGGCTGGGGGGCCGTCTGTAATAATTTGTGCACAAATTGCCATTGGAAAGAAAGTGAACTGATGATAAACTTTTTAGAACTTCAAGCTGCCTTTTTCGGGCTCAAATGTTTTGCTACAAACAAAACCAATTGCGCCATATTGACGCGAATAGATAATACGACCGCTATAAGCTACATTAATGGAATCTATTTCGAGATCTATTTGGCAATGGGGTGAAGAACAAACTCTATGGTTGTTCGCTTCATACATAAATACTAAAGATAACGTAGAAGCTGATGAAGAATCAAAAGAGTCAACCCTGATATTGATTTAGAACTTTGCTCACAAGCTTTTCAAACCATTGTTCAAAAGTTTGGCGAACCTAGTATAGATGTTTTCGCATCTCGCGCCAATACCAAATGTTACACATACGTTTCATGGAAGCCAGATCCATATGCATTTACCTTTGAAGCTTTTACGATTTCTTGGCATAATCACTACTTTTTTGCTTTCCCCATTTCCATTGATTCTCAAGTGCTTACAAAAAAACTGTGAGCGAGCAATCAATCTATAATCAAAATAGCATCAATTATTTTGGTTTTAACGGAACAATTCCAAAGAGGAGCTTCATATGGCTCATTAAATACTCATCGTTCGGCTTTCTCATTACTTCTAGGAAAGGAAATAGGCTCTGATGAAAACATATCGCGCTAGTTAAAAGGAGCTTTTAAAATTAGATCAAGCATACCCAACTATTCATATACATGGGACCCTCAAACAGTACTTAACTTTGTTTCGGATTGGAATCCTAAAGATAATTTGCCTTTAGTTCAAATCACTAAAAAAACTTACAATACTCATTGCTTTGTGCACCGTTCACCATGTACAAACACTTTCTGTAATAAAAGTAAATGATATTATGATTACTCAAAATCAGATAATTATTAATATATCAGATATAATCAAAACATCAGCTCCCGGTCGTGAGCAGCCGATTTTGTTATTACTCTACTTTCAAGAAAAAGAGAGTATTTGTTCTGCCGTTCGGGATAGCCTGTTCATAACCCACAAAAGTCCGCATGAATATGCTTCAGCGCAAACCATCAGTCGATGGATAAAAGACGTTTTAGCTGCAAATGGTATCAACGTGGTGACATTCAGCGCACACAGCACGCGGCATGCCGCCACATCGAGCGCGAAATCTGCTGGTTTTTCTGTTGATTCTATCCGTAAGATAGCCGGTTGGACACCAATTTCGCAAACTTTTGCAAAGTTTTATAATCGTCCAACAATTGTAGAAAACTTTGCTAGGTCATTACTTGAACCTAGACTTACTTAGTTTTTTGTGTGATTATATTGTGTACATGTACAATTAAGTATTATTTTAGTTAATTCGGTTGCGTAACTTTTAATAATGATTCAAATTGAATAAATATATTTTCTCTTTATTCAAAAATATCTTCGTTTCATGTGCAATAACTTGATTTATTTTATCTACATAACCAAAAACTGTTTGTCTCTAAACATCTACCTGGTATAAATATCTATTAATATATAGATATATCTGAAGAATGGAGCTATGAAATATAATATATGATCAAACGAACTTCACAAGCGAAGTTCAATCATTATTATATGAATAGCTCCATTCGAAGATATAGGAACCCTCCCTCCACTACCCTGTAAGTAAACAAAAGTTTATGGGTAACTTCTCTAAAAGAATGACGTTATAGGGAGGCGCTGTAGTGAGGGTACCGGCGATAGAATCGATTTTTTAATCGATACGACTCTAAAAGCGTGCGAATTTACCTGTGTGAAAGAAGGACTACCTGGTATAAATATCTATTAATATATAGATATATCTATTCGAATGGAGCTATTCATATAATAATGATTGAACTTCGCTTGTGAAGTTCGTTTGATCATATATTATTAATAATGATGAAACTTAAAATATATATGCCAAAATCATAATATTGAACTAGTGTTCTTGTAATACTTCTGATATAATTGTTCTTGCAAAAGACATATCACCTTCAGACACAATAGTCAGACAAATGTATTGGAACTACCCCTCCAGCCAGCGATAATAATAATCTCTATCGATTGACAATTTTATCAGGGGAGAAATCGAGTAACATCAAAAAAATAGGAAAAAAGGACGAATTGACAACCTCCTCCTTTTTTGAAGTCGGTTAAAATTGTACTCATGAGAAAAAGAATCTCTATCGGTTGACTATTTTATGAGGAGAGAAATCGAGAAACATCAAAAAAAATACGAAAAACTATGAATTGAGAACCTCCTCCTTTTTTGCAGTCGGGTAAAAATTGTACTCATGAGAAAAATAATCTCTATCGATTGACAATTTTATTAGGAGAGAAATCGAGTAACAACAAAAAAATACGAAAAACGATGAATTGAGAACCTCCTATTTTTTTGCAGTCGGGTAAAAATTGTACTCATGAGAAAAAGAATCTCCATCGGTTGACTATTTTATTACGAGAGAGATCGAGTAACATCAAAAAAATAGGAAAAAGGACGAATTGTCAATCTCCTCCTTTTTTGAAGTCGGATAAAAATTGCCAGGAATATGACTGGGTAATGGCTATATGCCAAGAAAAATAATCAGACCATAACTCCGAGTAATTACATCTTTGCTTCTCTCACTTTTCTTGCACAATCTACCAAACGGTTCTCTCTTTTGCGAACATATAATTTCTTATTGTCCTTGTTCCCTATTGTAATATCGAAAGTTGCATGCTCGCTTGTGACAAAAACAATCACAGGTCCACCCGCATCGGCGCACGGCGCTATACTGAGGACTGCTCGCTTCGGATAACTATTATAACGCGAGGTGCCAGCGTAATAAGGTCGAATTTAGTGTGCACTGTTTGAACACACTTTAACTCAGAACTAAATGACGTAAGTCTCAAATCTAATTTATTTTATTAACAGGTTAATCATTTTTCTAGGTAAATTTTGTTTTTGTCAGTGGATAGTAAAATATATTTTCTTGGTGTGAGTAATTATTTTGAAAATAAAACTTAAGCCGTTGAGTAAAAAAGTGTATTTTACACTGAAAAACGCATAATTTTTGATAAGAAAATGTATCGAATGAAAATGTATCAATCGTGTTTTTGTTTAGATCATGGAGAGATAAAGGTCTCATAAAACATACATGTTAGTTTCAAGTTGATCACGTATGTGGTTGACCCAGCATCTTGGTGGAAAAACCCTTAAAAAATGAGAGTATCGCCTTAAATCATACATTATACAGATTATATCCGTACATGTTGCTTATTTAACGAATTAACGTAAACTGAAAGTCGGTACTAGATAAAGTATGCAATATATTTCAATCAATAGGTTTTGGAACGGAACTCAGTCTAACAGTTCAGAAAATCTTGACCTGAAATTCTGAAGTTCAAAACCAGTGCTAATAGGTATTACTGCTAATAGTCATCGAAAAGTTTTCGAAACCGTACCTACGTAAGAAAACCGACTGAATTTAAAGAATTTCTTATCAGAGTTAAGTTTGTTATATTTATTTAATACCTATTTGTAAATTCAAGGTCACACATTGCATTCACGCTTATCAGTATAATGTAAACAAATAATAGTAGGTAGTTAGGTACCTACCTACATATTGTTCATTTGCTTCAGTTACGTTCTGGCTGGTAAGTTTATTTTCTTCTGAGTTAATAAGTACACATTGCACTTACGTCACAGTTTTACAATCCATATTGTGCTTACGTGCTCCTATTTACGTACCTACTTTTGTTAGGTAACTAGAATTGTAAAGGTGTGGGAATTGTCATTATGAGTTTTATCTCGCCTACACGTAGCGTAGTAACTCGTTAAAAATCTTGATTACATCAGATATTGATGTACCTACCTATCTATAAGTTGTATTGGCATGTAAAATGTAAATCATACTCGTAACTAAAAGCACCAAGCAATAATTAGGTACCTACTGTTTAAAGGTTTAGGAAACTATTATTTTTAATATTTGTTTATTTAATACTAGCTTATACCAGCGGGTTTCATCCCCCATTCTCACCGGAGCCGTGCATTTTTCCCGGGATAAAAAGTAGCCTGTATGTTACTCTCCGGTGCATAAACTATATCTATGCCAAAATCACGTCGATCCGTTGCTCCGTTACTGCGTGAAAGGAGGACAAACCAACAAAGTAGGATTATGAGGATATTATAGAATAAAAATTAAAAACTAAAATAAAGTTAAATATAGTTTTTACTACTACTACCAGGCAATTAATGTACGTCCCTAATTTTAAAATTAAAAATTATTCTCATACCTAATTCTTATCATTTAACAGAACCTAGACTCTAGAGCTGGATTATTATTAAATTATTTTTATTTTTTGTCAAGTAAGTCAAGTTAGTTTTGTCAAGATAATATTTTGAACGTTCTAAGTTCATTAAACGTCAAGTCACGTAAATTATATTCCAAGAACACATGATTTACAGCAATAAATAAGTTCAATTAGGCGATGGATAATTAAAAAAACTAATAATTTTTCAATTAAAAATAAAATTAAACAAAACCTTATAAATAAAAAACGGCATATTCTTATTTTATTATTAAAAAAAAATATATTCGAAGTTCTAAACCTATTATTATAACGCTCTACATATCATGAACCATGTTATATGTACGAGTATGCGTTAAAATAGTTGCATGGTATGTACGTAAGTACTTTTGTATGCTATAATTGGTTATAGCTACTGTATCCAAGTATAGGTATATTTATATAGTACACATAATTACATAGACATGTAATCATGTTTCTGTTCACTTATACTGAGGCAAGGCCGTATAGGTACCTATACTACTTATAATAGCTGATTGCAGTAGGGCTTCAGAAACTAGGGTGGCAGAAGTAGGTACTGGGACGAGTTGCCCTGAATAGTGAATATACAATAGTGACTATAAATATAAAGACAATCTAATAAATTAGATAATAGTTGAAGAATGTGATAGCACTTATTCTTCCAGCTAGTTGTCGTATCTTTCTTGTCATTCTTGTTTGATAACGGCCGTCTTGGCTTCTTGCTTTTTGATTTGTATTAAAAATAGAGCAATCATACGAAATTTAATGAAATATTGGCTTTGTAATCTAGTGCTAGCTAGCAGCTATGCTGTGCATAAAGTGATTGTTTTCTTTAGGCATACCTATGTGCTTTGGTTGAAAGCGAAAATTGTGTTGTTTGCGTCTGAGCCCTTTGAAATGTACCTTATACCTACTTCTTTCGGGTCTTGTTTAGTAACCCTTCGGAAGCTTCGGAAGGGATACCTTATGCCGACATCTGCCGCGGCCCGTGCCAGTATGACCTTTAAAAGGTGCTTTATTTACAAAACATAACTCACTTACATATTTCGGTGCCCTTACACAATAATACCACACTCGATAGTCCAATACAAAATTCTTTTTGTTAAGTATACTTACAAATATTTTAAGCAGAAGATTGTGGTATTTTATACCTACCTACATAGCGATGTCAACATATAAATGAAATAGGTATTTTGTCCAAGTCATTATTTTACTTTTCATTTATTGGTTCTCAACATCATGTACAAAAAAATTCAAACACGAAACTTTTAAAACTACGCGCCGCAATAACTGTTTCTCGTTTAGTTAGCGCTCGCCGCTCGGTAAGTACCTACCCATAGAATTTTATTACGTATAATCAAAGTACCTACCGATAGATAGAAAGACGAAAGTTGATTTGTTATTGTTGTTGTCCCTTTCAGAAACTATTTCCTTTTCGCACACCTGTATGGGTGGGGTCGTGCTCTGTGATCGATTCGAAGCTTTAGGACTGGTGCCGCCATCTAGTAAAAGGTGCTTTGTAACAAATTTACTTGGTGGTCGGGGACTCGGGGTTGCACGTTTGGGTTTACGCAGTCTTGCCACTCGTCAAGAGAGGGCGCTACCAACATATATAACATATATACATATATAACATTGCAGTATCTTGATAAAGTTGGGAAATTTAGGATTTTTTTAATAAAACTGTTTGTCATTAATTTTACGTTTACATAGTAATTTTTATTTGTTTCAGGTGTTAGTGGAATATGATGGTGTTGACTGGCAAAGGCGCGAGTGGGTTGCAGTTTATTCTCGTAGGACATTTCGAGTGTTTTTAGTGGAACGAACTCTTGTGTGGGCCCCGAGAAGCGATGACGGAAAAGAAGTGAAATGGCCTGCTTTGGTAAGTTTTTGTTCTATAATATGAATAAAAATTAAATAAAAACCAATACGTTAGTAATACATTTATGGAACCAAGGGATTTTATTGCACGTGCGTGTGTTTAACCAGACCACCGACAGATGTCGCTAGATGTATAGGGACGTTGGACAAGCGGTAGTTATATTTTAATTTCTTGAGCTTTTAACTTTACTTTTAAGGGTATTTGTGACATCTAGGCTCTGATGAATAAACAGTGTTAAACGATTGAATAATGAAACAATGTTTTGTCTCTTTCGATTTAGTCTAAAATTGTCGAAGAACAACAAAGACAAACATAGTTTAACCAAACCACCGACTAACAAAGAGCCCTATTATTAATAGGTAAGTACCAAATGAGATAGATACACGTATTTTGTACGGTAAGAGCCAAGAGGCGTTCTAGCTTCGTAAAATTTCACGATATGGAACTAGGCCGACATGAAGCTATAAAGACACCATACACGGTAGCTCCCATACATATAACAGAGTAAGGTAAGGTACCTTTATAGTCAGGGGCGTATTTACCCTAGGGCCAAAAGGGTCATGGCCCGGGGCGGCAGGCTGCGAGGGGCGGCGCAAGCAGAAGAAATTAAAAAAGCCTACCTAACTGAGGCTCTTATTACTGTGTTAAACGGTTGAATACTTAGTTCAACTGTGTTTTGTCTCTTTTTATTGAGTTTAAAATTGTCAAAGAACAACAAAGACACAACATAGTTTAACTAAACCACCGTTTAACACTTCATTAATAAGACCCTAAATCTCGTAAGGTGTTCCCGGGGGCTCGTGGGTGTATGTTTGATACACATCAAGACGTGGGGCTATCGTATACCCTATGCGTATACCTATATTGACCGGCGCGGTTACGGCAGGGCGGGGCAGGGCCGGCGCTGAATATTAAAATACGCCGCTGTTTATAGTGGTACTTACTTACACATTATGATTTCGTGATTTGTGATAAGAGCCTGAGTGTAAGACTGATAAGTGTCTGAGAATATTCAATCACAGTTCACATTCACAATGTTTGTAATTATTGCCTTTTTTAAAAACATGATGATGAAGTAAGTGGTTCGGCTTTGATCACTATCTAGCGATCATAGACCATGTGGTCAAAGGTGTTGAACATATCTATATACAAATAAATAAAATTGAAGTGTCTGTTTGTAATATCAAAATAACAGTTTTTTTACTAAAGGCATTTGAAAGTATATGTACGACACCTACAACACAAACACAATTTTTAAAATTCTTGTCTGTCTGTCTCTGTCTGTTCGTTCCGGATAATCTTCGAAACGGCTCGACCTATTTTGACGGGACTTTCTCTGGCAGGTAGTTGATATTATAAGGAGTAACTTAGGCTACGTGGGCGAAGCCGCGGGGCACAGCTAGTAGTAGTATTATATCTATCTACTTAGAATAAATAGGATTAGCTCACAAGTGCACCTAGCGCAACACACATGTGCTTATTGAAAAATGTTTTAACACACCATGCAAGCACTATAATCCACTATAGTAATGCCCTATAACCGTGCAGAACCTGACTAGTATTTATTGATGGTAGGTAGGTTACTTACCTACGCTATAATAAACTACCTAGTGCACCTTTCTTAGCGTTTAGATACCTAGATCTATTTTAGTCATGCACGCGCGCTCCAGTTTTGCATGGATATCACGTTTCTGTCGGTGCTCTAAAGTTTATAATTACTGTCTCTGTAAAGTTAGACCTGCGGAAAGAGGTAGTAAGTTTATTAGGTACTCGTAGTATGTACGCACAGCTGATATAGTCTGAACTATAGAATACGGACACGTGGGCTGAACTTTCAAGCAGAATGAGAATGAATCATTCACGACCACTCCAATTAAACAAATGTCTTCTATCCTTAATAAATACATTGCTGTTAAATTTATACTAAATCAAAATCAAATCAAATCAAACTATAGACACAAGCAAGTGGATTAATTTGACAGTTCTAAAATATTTTCCATCTCTTTCTCGTGTTCTCATTTAGAAAGAGATATTAAAACCAAAATTATTTTTAGGTATGAGATGACAGAATCGACACCAGTGTCTAAAAATAAGCCTCTAAAATGATTAGAAATGTCACAACAGAATGGAGGTAAACAACGGTTAGACACTACTTAAATCAGGATTTGTGGTCATATTTAAACACGCGACTAAAGCATGTTTAAGGGTTAGACGCAGTTTAACACGTGCTTAGAGTGTGTTTAATTTTAATTTTATTAATTTTGCAGACGTTCACCCCGCTGGCGGCAGACCTGACGCTGCAAGCCGACGCGCAGCCCGTGGAGTTCTTGCATGACAAGCAACTACACTTCCTCGACTACGCTTCCCTGCTGCCTTTTCAAGTGAGACTAGCTTATTATACGACTGCACAAAAAAAGAGTGTAATGCTTTTAGGGTTCATGTATGTTTGTATAGTGTGTGAGTTTCTGTATTCCACCGTAACTTTTAAATGCCTAAGTATTTGGTGCATCGTTTAAATCCTTACATCCCGATCATCCCGAGTGATATAGGCTAAGGCAGTCGAGTGTTTTATTATAAGGATAATGTATGTATGTATGTATGCATGTATGTATGTAAGTATGTATGTATGTTTATGTCAAATCTTGCAAGCTAAAGGAGATGGCATGCTATTTGTATGGGAGGTGGTCCTTGGAAACCGACATTAATAAAACTTATATTATTGTAAGTAATATTTAGGTAATTGTAGGTAATATTTATAACAAAGAATGTTTTTTTAACACCGCATTAATTAATTACATTAATTTTTTATTAAAAAAAAAATATTTCACAACCGTTGCGTGCGCAGTGTAGACGCCGTGGTAAATAAGCGGTGGTGCGCAAGTGATGTATGTAGCGTAAAGCGGAGCAGTCGTCGCTTTTAGCCTATGTGGTAAATATTCTGTGCCCAGGGCTTCGAGACAGCAATATCTGGCCGTTCTTGTCTATTTCGTGGTTTTTTGAAGGCGTTGCATCAAGCCGCGCTTGCGCGTGTATTGTCTCGTAATTCGCGCTTGATGCAAAAGCATGATTATTTTGACATCAAAACGCATACTTGCATAAGCGTCTACGGTCTAGTAAATCCGTGCTTGGCGCATCAGCAAGTCGGTACGCCTGCACATAAACTTAGTGTTATCTTTAGATAATACATAAAAGAATATAAAAACTAACAAGTAGATAGGTAAGTACATATTTTCTACATTTTTACCTACATAATATTCAATTTATATCTTTAATTGTAACTACATATTACTCAATTTATATATACTGATTAGTACTGATTAAATATTTTCGTATCTTTTTTTATTCATGATATCTTGATATCTTTTGATCACAATCTTGCCGGAAAATATAATATATACAGATACCGATATCAGAAAAGTATAAAATGTATCGATAAGCCAATATTAGCATAGCCGATTATAGTAGGTAGATACCTTACTAAAAAGAATTTATGTGTAGGTCTATACCGTACGGGTTTTTATACAAAATTTTAAGTCCATAATCACCGAAATGAATAAACCGATTTCAGTGAAACTTTTAATGCATAGGGCAGAATACATAGATCTGAATAGTTAGTGTATAGTTTTTTTTACAAAAGAGATTTATTTAGAATTCAAGTTCTAATTGTAACAATTTTAGTGAATAAACGTTACTATTATTATAAAAAAATAAAGTCAACATATCTATTGTTACACATAGATTGTAGAACTGTGATATTACACATTGAATTGAAAGTAAAAGTAGGTAGTAGGTACATTATTTACTATTCGAGTTTAATTTTGCGTTTGCGGGATACAACCTTTTGAAGCAATCAGCTCAATGTTAGTGACGTTAGATGCCTATCCACTACGTAGTTCTAGTCAAATCGTGAGCTTTCGGTCATAGATAACATAGGGGCAGTGTAGACGCTTATGCCAACGTACGTTTGCTTGTCAGAATAACAACGCTTTTTCGTCAAGCGCGGATGTCGTGATACTCGAAATGCGCGCTTGACGTAAAAGCGTTGTTATTCTGACAAGCAAACGTACGTTTGCATAAGCGTCTACGGTCTGCAATAATGATGCAACCATAGCATGGTGGTAGGATATTTTATAGTGCTTCTCTGGTTAACTGCCACCCCCCAGGCAAAAATCTATCGCTAAGCACGTATTGATTTTGTGTTCTTCGAGAGCCAGTTTAGCGTATCCGCCATTTTATCAAACGTTTAAACTATAGGGTATACAAAAGTAAGGCTACAGATATACACTCGCTAAGTCATACTTAGTAAAAAGCTTTTATATATTATGCCTTTGTTACTAAAACAAACTAACAAACAAACAAGCAACCTCTCACCCTAAACGCATATACCTTCTCCGCACCGTCGTGGGTAAAAATAGCTCGCATTACCACAGAATAAATAATAGTACAAATGCATTACTATCAAAACAACTGCCGGCCGACGAGACGTGAGTCGTGACCGCAATGACTCATCGGAATAGTTCCTGCCACTAAAACTCTGCGTCATTCTGCCTATTGTTTGTCCTTATTATCTATTCTGTGCTATTGTGAAATTATGTAAGTTCTCAGTCATAAAAATAAGACTGATAAAAATAACATTATTCACTTATGCAAGAGCGATAACGCCAATGAAATATCTACCTATTTCTTTGTTTTCTACGTGTTTAGTGTTTATGTAACCGTAATTACTTGCTGATAGGAAAAGTGCTAGGATAGGTAATCTCCTCTGTAACTACGTCAACCCATACTTTGATTATTATTTATAATAGATTATACTGTCGCATCTCAAGGCACAATTCCCTTAGCGACCGACAGTTCAAAGTTCAAAGTCTTATACAATCTAATCGCCGCCCGCGCCAGTCCTAACTATGAATTGTCCAAATTGCGTAGACACTTATATCTCGTTGTGTATGTTTACCCTAACGTAAATAGTTTATATTCTTTGCCTTATAAAACAGTATCTTTTCGCAGAAACAAAACAGATAATGCATCGGTTAAAGTATTGCTATCAAACTGCTTATCAGTATTACTTTAAAAACTCTCAAGAGGAATACAGTTTTGTGCATTTAGGTTATCATTTATCAGTATAGTATTTATGGAGCATGCGGTAGGTATTCCTTTGACAACCTCTCTGTTATCAATGTTTACATTCATAAGCGCTTACTTATTATCGTCAAAATACACGCACTATCACTTAGGTTCATGGAATTCTTACGACAAATTGTTATAGTGACATATGTATTGAAATATGAAAATATAACGCAATACACGTTCAGGGTTAACAATTTTATTTCATCATCAAGATAAAATATATGTACATTCATTTACAGTAATATCAAAAACGTAAGGCGAGTGACGCTAATACTTACTCATAATTATTATGATATTAAGATATTTTATGGAATCAAATCACCATAGCGAGTATGGCCGAGCGGGACCTTGTGCGACTTTCAATCCGACGCACCATAGTTCGCATCTCAACTCGGCCCGCACCCAATTACTTATGTCAAGTTATGTGCGGATTATTCACACTCCCTCTAAAACCGTGAAAGAAAAACATCATGAGGAAACCAGCATGTTCAAGAACCACAAAACTCGAGGACATGTGACATCCACCAAGCCGCACTGGGCCCGCGTGGTGGAATATGGCTCATACCTCTCTCTGAGAGAAGGCCGGTATCCCAGCGGTGGGAGCGTAAGAGGCTGATAATGATAATGAAATCATCATATTATGATATTTATGATACTTTAAATAAAATGGTTATGATAAAAAAAAACATTTTTTTTAAACATAGTAAAGTGAAAATCATTTGTAAACCTATGTGCCTTTCATGTCGAACTTTTGTATTTTAACAGTAGACCTATAGCCATGACAATAGTAGGCCCTTGAGATCGAGGTCTTTTAACTTTTATGATCGCCCTCTGAGTCTTACGTTCAAATTGAAACTAAATATCAAAACAACCACTGAATAGATGCCGCATGTTGGTAACTGGCTAGCGGTACCCCAACCATAAAAGAATCCAAATTGATGAATATCTTTGCGAGAGAGTGGTCATTATTTATTTGGTAACGTATGCCCACACGTGAATATAAACAAACAAGTAATCAAATATTACGTGCCCACACTGGCGATTACTGTCAAAATAATTGTTGTTTTATTATATTTTATGGTTTAAGATAGCTCAAAGTTCTCAGACAAAGAGGAAGTGTGGGCGGGGGCTCGAAAGCGAAACAAACAAAATACATGAATTTTATTACGTGCCTTATTTGATATAAAACCTTTGAAAGTATACTTTCGTATTTTGTCATGTAAATGAACAAAAAAGTTTTACTTATGAAAAAAGAAGAATACATTTTAATGCAGACTAAGCTCGTTTTCTATCTTAGAAGTGCACACTCTGATCAAACAGTTTTATCTATTTACGAACCCCAACTCATTAGTTTATAAAGAGATGAAGAGGGGCATTCAAATGCAAAACGCATAACCGACCCAATTCCAAAGAGACGAACCAGTGTTTATCCGAAGCTGCGTCCCGGGCAAAATGGGGAGATCAAGGACGGTGTCTGCCAAACATGGGGCGGGTTTCCCCGGGAGACGGGCGGTAGGGGGATATCTGGGGGCGACCCGGATTGGGTGAGGGGGATAGGTAGTCAGAGCATGTTTTGATGCTTGCCACCCGCTTTATTGATTTTCCTCGCCCGCGCCACCCCCTTTATTATATACATATTCGCCAGGTGGTGGGTATCCTGTCGAGCTATTTTCGGTTGGCCCAGGACGGCTCCAGCCGGGCAGGGTGGACGCTTATCCATTAATAGTTGCTTTGGCCTAGCTTGCAGTTTTGCACTGCTTGTTTTGGATAAGCGTTCACCTTCCTCACTCATCCCGGATGAGTGGGGAGGCTTTGGTCTTGGGGGAGAGCGCAGGTCGTGTAGATCCCCAAGGCAAGTTCGGCGTTATCCTTCTCGGGGTTGCTGCCTGTTATTGGTCTATTTCCTTCAGAAATAGACGTAACTGAAACGCCGGGCGCCGCGTATCTCTATTTATATGTGTATATGTTTAAGTATTTACAATTCTGTATCTATTGTATTATATAGTATGTATTTGGTTTATTATTAGCTTTTATATGTCGCATATCATGTGTGGAAGGTTTGTTACTGGTGGCTTTATGCCTATGCCGGTTTCCCTCACTTACTGTTGTAGGGGAGGGATGCGGGTTGGGCCGGGGCTGTCAGGAAGCAGTCCTATTGTAATATAGTGCGTGTAATGAGGCTTGCCTTAATTGGTCGGCTTCATGTGTGAGCTCTGTCTACAGGGCAAACACGGGGTGGGACGAGCCCAGTATGCGCTAACCCCGCTGCTGGGCAAAATCGTCAATCTCGTAATCCTCCCACTGGGGACGAGGTCCCTGCCTTAATTGGCCGGGCCGCGAGGTAGAAAACCTCTCTAAAAAATCACCCCCAATCCCAAGCGGCGGCGCACCGTGAGGGGATGCATGGCAGAGGGGTTGATCTGTCGCTAGTGCGTGCCCCGCCCGGATACCAGCCGACCTCCGTGGCGGGTTACGCTAGGCTAGCCGGGGTAATGGGATCTCTGCCTCGGTGGTCCGCTGAATTCTCCCATACTCGTGGGGCCAAACATGGAACTAAATAAAACAAACGAACCTTCTCTTCAAAACAACGACCCTGGCAATACTTTGGACTCCGATCTTAGTGTTAAGGATAAGGCACGCGTAGTGCATTCGCGGTGCGATGAAGTCGCAATTGTGAAGGCGGTATCGCCTGCAAGATCGACTCGAAGCTCGGCGAGGTTGAGGAACCTCTCTGACGGTTTTGAGTCTGACATGAGCTGCGAGACGGTGTCGTCTCGGCATTCAGCTGGTGCTGCGTCATCAGGTCGCCTCTGGAAGAGGCCACGTCTTGACAGTGGTGAGCCAGACAGCGAGTACGACGATGCTTTGCCATCGCCCGCTTCGGCGGCAAGGAGAGCACGAGGTGAGCCTCCGATCATCGGTGAAGAAATCGGCTTGGCTGAAGCCAAGAGAGCGCTAAAAACAGCGCAACGGGAGGAGATGGAGCGGAGGGCCGAGCAAGAGGTTGCTGAACTGGCCCGAAAGTTCCATAAGCCCAAGCCGAAATCCAGTCTTCCAGACTTGTCGGCATGTGTGGTAGACGGTGGACAGTTGGCATCGGAGATAGTTGAAAAGGTCTCTGTCTGCCTGTCCGCTATCAACATTGTGGCTGAGAAGTCCAACCACCTGAAGGGTGGATTCAAAGGCGCCCTAAAGCAGGCCGCAGCGTGTATCAAGGATGCAGTTGTGGCCCTGAACGAAAGGTCTTCAACTGAAGAGACTATGAAACTGCAGGCGGCCAACGCCTGCTTGGAAAAGGAGGTGGCAGAGCTCCGCTATAAAGTGGAACATCTCTCCAACCGCATCACCTCCCTCCCCGAGAGGATTGATACGGCTACGACGGAATCCAAGGAGGAAATGACACGCTCGATAATGATACAAGTGGGGAACATGGTAAGCACCCGCCTTGAATCACTAGAAGAAAGGCTGCTTCCAGAGAAGCGCCTCCGTCCCCCACTTGCAGCGGATAGCCGTAAGTATGTGGAAAGACCCTCCGAAACTCGAAAAGAGCTAGGTCTACAGGAAGCAATCGTGAAAGCGAAAATGGCTACAACCAGCAGCGAACAGCCAGCCCAGGAAACCCGTAAGGGTCAAAAAGGCAAGAAGGCAAAACCTGCTGCCAAAGTAGTGCCTGAGACGAAGGAGACTCGGACCCAACCATCAGTGTCAGTGCCCGAAAAAGAGAAATGGGTGACAGTAGTCAAACGAAGTCGAAAAAATACAGAGGCTACGGCACAACCTGCGACCCAGAAGCGGAGCCCAGTGATTAAACCTGCTCCGCAACAGCGATCGAAATCGGTGGCCAAGCCTAAACTGAGGGTGCCTCGCTCCTCAGCGGTCGTGATCACCCTACAGCCGGAGGCCGTTGAGAAAGGTATCTCATATGCGGACATATTGACCAAGGCCAAAAGCGTGGTAAATCTTCCTGAAATAGGAATTAAGGCTCTTCGCTTCCGTAGGGCGGCCACGGGTGCGAGGGTTCTGGAAGTTTCAGGTGCAGACAGTGGGGATAGGGCGGATTCTCTCGCCGAGAAACTGAGAGGAGTTTTGGATCCGGAGACCATACGAGTCTCCAGGCCAACCATATGTGCAGAATTGCGCATATCTGGCCTGGATGACTCAGTCACTATTGAGGAGGTAGCAGCCGCTATTGCTAAAGTTGGAGGTTGTTCTATTGACGCGGTCAAAGTCAGTGCCATCCGTTGCTACCACACAGGACTTGGAGCAACATTCGTACGCTGCCCGGTGGAGGTGGCCAAAAAGGTCGCTGATGGTGGCCGCCTTTTGGTGGGTTGGGTGGCAGCTAATGTCAAACTGCTAGCCCCAAAGTCTCGGCGATGCTTCCGTTGTCTCGAAGCGGGGCACGTTCGAGAACAATGTACCGCAGAAACCGATCGCAGCACTCTGTGCTTCCGGTGCAGCAAGCCAGGTCACAAAGCGGGTGAATGCCCTGCCGAGCCACACTGCACACTCTGTGCTGCAGATAACAAGCCGGCCGGTCACAGAATTGGAAGCAGGGCCTGTGTCCCACCATCCAGAAAGTACAGGAAGAAGACTACAGCCGTGGCCAAGACCCAGCTGCAATCGGCTCGCCCAGAAACAGGGGACGTGGTGTCACAAATGGAGGTCCATTAGTATGGCCCTCCAAGTCCTACAGGCGAATCTCAACCACTCCGCCAGAGCTCAGGACCTGTTGGTCCAGAGTATGGCGGAGTGGTTGATAAACATTGCAATTATATCAGAGCCCTACATGGTTCCCTCTCGGGATAACTGGATAGGGGATCAAGATGGTTCAGTAGTCCTGATCGTCCAGCAGGGAGGGGGTCTTCCACCTTTGGATAGTGTTAGGAAAGGTCGAGGATACGCTGCTGTGCTATCGGGAGGGACAGTATATGTTGGGGTCTATTTTTCACCCAATAAAAGTTTGGCGGAGTTCGAGACTTGGCTCTCGGTGCTAGAGTCTATTGTCCATTGGAGTCGCCCTCATAGCATGCTAGTCGCTGGAGATTTCAACGCTAAATCAACGGCGTGGGGATCTTCAGTGACGGACGTACGTGGTGAGGCACTTCAGGAGTGGGTGATTGCATCAGGGCTGTCGGTGGTTAACCGTGGATCGATAAATACGTGCGTGCGACAGCAGGGAGGCTCGGTGGTGGACATTACGTTCGCGAGCCCTGCTCTTGCACGTCGTATTCATGGCTGGGAGGTGCTGCAGGAGGTGGAGACGCTGTCCGACCACCGATACATTCGGTACAGCGTCTCCACACATCCAGAGGCCCCGCGTCTGTCGAGCCAGACATCAAGTGAACAGGGACCGCGCTGGGCACTGAAACGCCTCGACAAAGAACTCCTGCTTGAGGCTGCTGTAGTTCAGTCATGGTTCCCTAAGCCGGAGGGTACAATTGATACAGAAGAGGAGGTGAAGTGGTTCCGTGGGGCAATGACGGGTATCTGCGATGCCGCCATGCCCCGCGTTAGATCCCTGCCACCACGGCGGAGTGTGTACTGGTGGTCCATGGAAATAGCCCAGTTTCGAGAAGCATGCGTCGTGGCAAGACGCCTTTACACTAGGTACCGCAGACTTAGTGAGAGTAACCGGGACGAAGAGATAGAGGCGAATTTATATGCATCCTACAGAGTGGCTGTAACCACCCTGCAGCAGGCAATCGCCAGGGCGAAGGACGAAGCCCGCGAAGAAATGCTGGAGACTTTGAGTCGGGATCCATGGGGAAGGCCGTACAGGATGGCCCGAAACAAGCTTCGCCCCTGGGCCCCCCCATTGACGCAGAGTCTTCAGCCACAATTCCTGGAAAGTGTGGTGGTTTCGCTCTTCCCTGATGCCATGGAACACACAGTGCCTACTATGGCACCGTCAACTGCCGATTTGAACGACGAGCAGGTGCCAGAAGTATCTGATGGCGAGCTGGGATGGGCAGTTATGCGCATGCGGGCCAGAAACACGGCCCCGGGTCCCGATGGGATCCCGGGCCGTGCCTGGGCTTTGGCACTGGAGGTATTGGAAACCCGATTTAAGGGACTTCTTGACGCCTGTTTGGAGCAGGGCTGCTTTCCGCGAAGCTGGAAAACCGGAAAACTGGTCCTGCTGCGCAAGGAGGGACGACCCATCGAGTCACCGGCGGCTTACCGACCGATAGTGCTGCTTGATGAGGCGAATAAGCTCTTTGAGCGAATTGTCGCATCTCGCCTTATCAGGCACTTAGAGCAGGTTGGACCAAATTTGGCTGATTGCCAGTACGGATTCCGCCGAGGCAGATCCACGATTGACGCAGTTCAACGAGTGAGGGTCTCGGCGATGGACGCTGTGTCTCAGGGAGAGGTCGTCATGGCAGTGTCACTTGACATCGCCAATGCCTTCAACTCCCTCCCCTGGGACTGCATAATGGAGGCGCTTAGGTACCATCAAGTACCGCGATACCTATATCGGATAGTGGGAGCCTATCTCTCGGAGAGAGGCGTCTCATATCCCAAGCGGGAGGGATGGGGTCGGCGAGAGATGTCATGCGGTGTTCCACAGGGGTCAGTCCTCGGACCACTTCTGTGGAACATCGGCTACGACTGGGTGCTCCGCGGCTCCTATCTGCCAGGAGTGAATGTAGTTTGCTACGCGGACGATACCCTGGTAACAGCCCGAGGGAAAACGTTCAGGGAGGCAGCTATTCTAGCCACAGCGGGCGTAGCACAGGCGGTTACACGGATCAGAAGGCTGGGTCTACAGGTGGCTCTAAATAAATCCGAGGCTCTATGTTTTCATGGACCTCGGAAAGGGCCACCAGCTGGAACCCAACTGGTTGTAGGGGGTGTTTCCATCGGTGTCGAGTCGACGATGAAGTACCTAGGACTCGTCCTCGACAGCCGATGGAACTTCAAGGAGCACTTCCGCCGGTTGGGTCCCAAATTGATTGGAGCGGCTTCAGCACTGGGACGACTGCTCCCCAATGTCGGAGGGCCGAATGTCAGCTGCCGCCGTCTCTATGCAGGGGTAATACGGTCGATGGCCCTGTATGGAGCTCCAATATGGGTGGACTCCCTTACTGCACATAACTCAGCTCTTTTGCGCAGACCGCAACGGGTTATTGCAGTAAGGTTGATAAGAGGATACCGCACCGTATCCTTTGAGGCGGCGTGCGTTTTAGCTGGCACCACTCCTTGGGACCTGGACGCACAGATGTTGGCCAGTATTTACCACCACATCACAGAGTGCCGAACAAGGGGGGCCATGCCGCCTCCTGAGGTGGTGAAAAGGTGGCGGATACGGGCACAACTAAGCTCCCTACAACAATGGAGCGAAAGATTGGAGGCACCAAGTGCCGGACACTGGACAGTGGAGGCGGTTCGACCCGTCTTAAAGAAGTGGATCGACAGACGGCACGGAGTGTTGTCATTCCGAATGGCTCAGGTCCTGTCGGGACATGGTTGTTTCGACAGGTACCTTTGCAATATAGCAAGAAGAGAGCCGACGCCTGTGTGCCACGCGTGTAATAGTGCGGAGGACACGGCACAGCACACACTGCAGGTGTGTCCAGAGTGGGATGAACAACGATCCCATCTCTTAAATGCAGTGGGCAACGACCTCTCATTGCCGACCATAGTTAGGGCTATGGTCCGAAATGAGACGGCGTGGGATGCCATGCGCACATTCTGCGAATGTGTCATGGCACTAAAAGAGGCAGCCGAGCGGGTGAGAGAGGAAGAAGCCTCCTCTCATTCAATGAGGCGCAGAAGAGTAGGGCGTAGGAGATTGGCGTACGAGCGCAACCTACCCCCATAACGGGAGCCTCCGGGCGGCGGGTATGGGTTTTCCGTCGCCCACACGGAGTGCGAGCCTGTGTGGTTCAATGACGGCCTTCGTCATTACTCGGTGGATGAGAGCTGAAGCTCTCTGTGCAGAGGTCCATAGAGGATTAGTGCTGCTCGGGTCACGGAAGAATGCTTGCTCCCCGTGGCCCAGCATAAGGTGCTGTGCATGTTTTCGTCCCCGGAGGTTTTAGTGGGTATGGGCCGGTAGTGGAAGCCGGCTGGAGCCCCACACTACCCCCGTCCATTGCACCTCGGGCGGGGGTGTGCGTAAACACATTTCCTCCGGGCAAAAAAAAAAAAAAAAAAAAAAAAAAAAAAAAAAGGACGGCTCCAGCCCAGAGCGCTATGATTGATCGCTTCAACCAAATCTCTCAGCGAGTAATTCAATCACTCTGAAACATCGTGAACATTCCAGAAAACTCCAATTCACTTTGAAGGTCGTAACTAAATTAATTTGTTACGCTATATAAGTTTCACTTTTTGAAAGGCTTTGAGCTGCTTTATTTATTGTATTTTAATAGTTTCAATATTCTATATTTAGACTCGTATAGGTATTTTAATGGTGACAGCCGCGTGGATTTCTTCAATAATACTCATAATAAAATTAACTAGCAATTTCGGAAAATGTTCATTAGCTACTACTTACTTTGATGTCTGTTGAAGATATTTATGTTGCTTTCTCCACATATAAACGGTTTAGTCAGTTTTAAACATAATATTATTGTGAAAGGAGATGTTCATTAAGGTTTAATTTCCTTTTACAGTCAACGAGGCGAATTCCCGATCCCTGTTTTTTCCCTTTCCTTTGACATTTTAATATCACGTTTAATTTAACGGCGACATGCCTTCTTTTGTTTCGCAAATTTTAATTATAACAGTTTCGAGTGTTTACAGTAGAGTGATCCCGAAAATAAATACTTTTAAAAGGCTATACTCCTAGTTATCTCTATGAGAAATTATCTTGGATGGAGAGCCGCAGATCTCAGGAGTCACGGCAGTGTTCGGTGCATCTTGCAACGCAGCGTCACAGCTCGGCTGCATTTAGAGGTAGTTTCCGCTACTCGGCTTCAAAATGTTGGAACAACATACCTCCGCCCATAAGGAACCTGCAAAGTATTCACGGATTTAGATTAAAATTAAAGAAATTTATGTTTGACCACCAGAAAGCGGAGGAAAGGCAAAGACACGACACAAGTGCGATCTAACATAACAAACACATACACACTCACACAAATACACGCACACACACGTACAAACTCACACGCACTCAAGCACACGCGCGCGTGCGCGCGCACACACACACACACACTCACACACACACACTCACACACACACACACTCCACGCATACACACACATATTATACGCGCAAACATATCTTTGTGAGTTCACAAGTATATGTTTGTGCGTGGTCCGTGTTTGATGCATACTATCATGCATGTCGTGTAATGGCAGCTTGCAGTAATGGCAGTATGCATTATTATAGTTGAATATTAATATATAATTATATTATTATTGCAATTAGAATTAGATTAAAATAAAGTGGTTAAGTAGTGATTCTGGTACTTACGCAACGTTTTTCTTCCTTGTACGGCTTTTCTTGGTTTTTCTTTGTTATAAAATCACATAACTATCACTGTCATGTCAAAAATTATTTTATTAGTTTCATCTTGTTTCTTGTTCAGTAGAAATTTTCGGATTTTATTTAATGATCTGCTTTTGTATATCTTCCGTGATATCACCGAAGCGGTTCTAGCGGAAGACCAGCGCCGGTCGATTGGCCGGCATACGCTGAGTTGGGACCGGTTCGTAGCATACTATGAGTACCTACTTATTTGTCTCTTTTCTCGATACGGCTCCTGATTGTGGGATAGAGATACGCTTTTATTGTGTTATTATTTTTGTATTATGTAGGTATACTTGATGCTGCGAATAAACACATTTCTTTCTTTCTTTCTTTCTTTCTTTCTTTCTATAGCTGCGTTGTAATGGGATATTCGAAGTAATGTTTGTGAAAGCTGAACCAGAATACAAAGAGCCGTAGTCACAAAGGAAATGATAGCAATTTTGGTACAATGCCACTCAGACCTTTAGCTGGATCTATATAATCTGTTGGAGTAGACGAGATAAAGAAGTTGTTTGCTCTGTTTTATTACAGGACTGAAGTGAGTGAACAATGGGAACGTGTAACAATTAGCTATAACAACTGAGGCCACGGGAATTATAATTTCTACATGGTCATCTCATGTATCAACATCAGTATCATCATAATAATTACTGGGATAAAGTTCTACAACACATACTTATCGTTACATTCGCGGTATATAACGTTAATAATATCATAACAACATTTAAAAACATCCAGTTACCACTCGAGTCTCATCTGATTATAGAAGCAAAACCAAGAAATTCCAGTGCGTGAGCTAACTAAAAACAAACTCGAATTACATAAACTTTAGGCGAAAGTATTTATAATTAAAAACTCAATTAGCCAAGCGGCAATGGAAGTTTATCGCGGGACTCTTAACTTTGTCGTCATCAGTATGCACGCAACACGACTCAGAAACGGTTTCCCCGCAAAATTTAAACGAGGAAAGTTTGTTTCAGTTAGCTTACTCTACTGTCCGGCTCGCCTTTCCTCCTCCACCCGTTATAGGGGTAGTATGGAGTGGGGTAAAACCAGCTTTGCCCCTTTAGGGAGCGAAAGTTAGGGGGACGCATTGATAGGCGTGTGTTAGACACGGAGCAATGTTACTTTGATCGTGCTCTTTGGGTATTTTATTAGGATTTAGGGACTAGATTATAAAGATCTTTATTTCTACGTTATTAGGTAGGTAATAAACGTTGCTAATAAGGCGGACGTTATTCTCGAATTAATTTTAAACCCATATCTGAAGTAGTATTATTAATTGATTGAATTATCATGCTTGTTATTGTTATGCTTTTTTCATGGTCAGATTAGTCAGGAAATTTGGTTTATATATTCTGTTATAAAACTGTGTCCTTAAATTGATATTTGTACTTGCGGGTCACCAAAACTTGATTTGTCTACAAAAATACGCGACAGGATGATCCGATTCTATTCTGCAATTCTAATATCCGAACCGATTGGATTTTATTGGCGTCAGTGATTAGGAGTACCTTATAGTTCCTCAAGAACGCTCGGTCGTTACTATGCAGATTACCTTGGGTATCTACATCGTAACTATGTCTTAGGAATAGTAGAGATAATTTCGCACATTAACAAACTTAGATAATTGCTGATAATCTACACTTTATTCATGCTAGTAGTAACTATTTGTTGTTAGTATAATATAGTACTATCGCTTTTCGTATCTGTATTTTATGTAAGCGTTGGAGGGTTCTATTCTTCTTGCTATTTAATGTTAGTACCACCGTGCTGCACAGTAACTGCACAATAGCTTAATTTATGTTCGCCGAGCTTAGTTTACGTGCTTGTATTCTCCCATTTGTAAGTTAGAGGGAGCTTACAAGCTGGCAAACGACTCATCTGGCTTGATGGATATGTGAGTGCATTGTCTAGGGATCTAAAACTTGTTATGACCGCTTTCGCCGTGGCAGATAAAGCCACTTGTTAAAACCATCAGCAGTTTTTAAGTCTTTTGTTCTGTGCCTTTTATTTCTATACTTTCGCATTGGCATGCGATGATGCTGCCCCGACTAGTCCTGACTATAAGAGAGTTTTTAAATTTAAAGATCTCTTTTGATTGTAGTTCCCAACTTTTTTATTTGTTTGCTTGTTATGTTATCTGCATCTGGCTTTTTGTTGTTAGCAATACATATTTTACCGAATACCAGTTTCCTCCTAAGACGTTTCACATAATAACTTGACACGTGGTGAACCTTTAACCTTTCGTCCTAGCTTCTCCATTTTTGTATTATTTTTAGCTGCCACCTACGCGATCTTTTTGTTTCTGAGATGAATGTCAATGTTGATTTGCCTTTACTGTATCAATAAAACAATTACTGGGCTCTCAGCCATGTAATATAATACGAATCAAAGAAGGAAATTTTGTATTTCCTGTAAATTTTCTTAATAAAACGTAACGCCAAGGTCAAATCTTAGACCGAATAAGAGGAAATCTTCGATAATCTTGAAGTAATAACAAAGAGCTCTAGAAATAACTAAGGAAAACCGAACGGTTCTGTGTTTTTATTGTTAGCGAGTAAATATAATTTCTATTGTGATGGGGATGTACCTATTGTGTTGATTTTATTGGAAATTGTGAGCTGTGGGAATAATTCCGTTTTGATGTTCACGATATTTATAGTGAACTTAAAAGTGACCACATTATATTGATAAGATCTTTTAAAAGATATACTTATTGAGTATATTGATATATGTAACAAATTTACTACTTTAGTTTCGTAGTAGCGTTTGTTGGCTTATATGGATTATATGGCCTACATAATTTTACTATGGCATCCTTTTGTGTAAGTCGATTATTTCTTTAGGTATATTTTGTCGGGTACCTGTTTGTTGTGGACCCGCAACAAATATCTGAAATAAATCTTGCACTATTACTCATTCTGAGGTAGTGCTCGTAATCACGTAGTTTCTATTTGTCTAGATATAGGAAACCTTAATTATAGGAGTCAGTAAAATTTTTTTATCGTTGGGTGTTTATTAAAGAAATTTCATTATTGATCAAACTTCGATTTTTACATTTTCACCTAAGATTGGATTTATTTTTGATGAAGCGAAAGAATTATGCAAGGATAGAGTGAATTGTCTCTACTCCAGGCGAGACTCAGTGAAGTTTTAATTCAAATGTCAGTTTAGATAAAATACTCCGAATTTTTTTACAGAACTTTCCATATTCAGTATATCAAAATTCTTTACTCCCATGGGCTCCAACGGAGTACTCGTGAATGTTAAAATAAATGGCTCTAAGAGCCCGTATAAGTCTTATAGCCACACTCATAAGACTGCTTAGGAAACTCCCAATAGCCCCAAGATTATACAAGCTTAAATCCAACGCTATCTTAATAGAAAGCCATAAAATCTAAATGTTATCACAGCTTCGTGATTCGTGAGGCAACCAGCCCGTACTAGCAGCCACTGCAGGAAATTGAATGAGAGCCGCGGGATCGGCGAATGTATGCCAGAGGTAATGGCTTCCGGGTTCGTTTGCCGCTCTTCTACGAGCTCTCTCATAGGGCTGGCAACAACCCTTAATGTAAGAATTGTGAGCGAGAATTTAAATTTATATAAGATTTTATTTAACTTCGATTCCTTGTCTATCTGCTTGTCAGGGTCAAATAACTATGGTGATAGTATTTCGATCACTTCGCACCTTAGAGAACAGAAAGAACTTCATGTTTTCCGAGCTTCGCACTATTCATTTATCATTATCATTTTGCACTGGCCTTTCGTTCTGAAGACTCACAATAAATCATGAAAAAGTTTATTTATAGTTGATTCACTGGCGCTATATTCATCAAACGATTCATACAGATCAAAACTCTTATATAAACTTGAGAGGGTTTAATCCGTGGGGACTTTAGATAACCCGTTTTCATTTAGTCAGTTTAAGCATATTATTATTTATTAATAGATTCTTCAGTAGGATGAGCTTTTAAATAGCCTATTGTTCGGATATATTGCCGGACCTTATGGAAACTTTACTAAGACTGAAGACAGGCTTAAAAGTCCTTTTTAGCTTATTTAAATGACTTATTACATACAGACTTATATAACTGAATTAGTACGTACGCCTCTTAAAAGTCAAAATTAAGGACTAAGGTTAGGTGTTAGGGTAACACCCAGATGCTCCAGATGGATGCTTGAAATAAGTTTATTCAGTACGAATATCTTGGGTTTCTGGTGTTTGTTTGCGAAATATTTGATTATGATAACCCTACTATTGGTATGTTAGTTGGCAAGTAACGTAGCTAGATGGCATGCCTATGTGGGAGGGGCAATGCGGTCTGTAAGGCCGGCGCTTGCGAAAGTTATTAAGTTTGCGCATAATATGTGTGCTCTGAAACTAACTACGATAGAAAGTTGAGTGTAGAGTTGGTTTAATTGTATACAGTAAGTAATCAGGAAAGAGAATTACATAAACGAAGTTATTTCTTGGAAATTAATAGACAGAATTTTGCTTCTACTTAATTTTTTGATCTTGAATTGCGATATTGTTTAGTATGAACTCATTTCACTAAGAAACTTCAAACTGCAACAGAAGCGGTTATGGTTTCCACCATAGAGAGTTTCAACATTATTTACTTTTGTAGCTTCATGTTTACAAGGAATTCTATGGCATCTGCATTGTTATTCTGAATACCTACGTTCACTGAATCCGAACGAACGTTTACCATTTCTGTGGTCTCTTTGAACTTTACGAGTCGCTTTCTCTTCTAAAATACTGTTACTACATTTTTATTAGAGCTTATAAGATGAATTAGGCACTTATATAAAGTAAGAGGTTGTTTGTTCATAAACATATCTTTACGAGTTGGATTAAACATAAAAAGGTTTATGTATTCCGATAAATCTTTATTGCCGCATGAACTTTGGGACTTTCGAACGGCAGTTAATCTGTAATATTAATATCAGTTTCTCAAACAAAGGATAATCCTCCGTTGATCTGTGGGCCACGAACCGGCATTAATCACGACGTAAGCTCGAGTAACCGACGTAGAAAATAAACAGTACCTATCTACCAAGTGTTAGTAGAGAACAGAGATAGATATCTTACTGTTAGTTCTCACACACTGATGTGCACTTTCACACATTCTGTTTTATTACAGTTTTGCTCGTTGCCATGCCATGCAATGTATTTCATTGTTATTTCACATAACAATAATTTTGAATATTCAGCTATGTATTAATACTCAGCAGATGTGAACTGGGGTGATTGGGAACCAAAAACTGGATGATTGGGATGTAAATTATGTGGCGGTACGTATCATACATACATAATACATATATTATATGATACATAAGTATAATTATGTGCAGATTTGTGTATTGAAGTAATCATGGATTCTAGTTTTGACAGTGCTCAATGACTATCTAAGGCGCTCACTATCACCATATCAGGGCCCCGATCACGCTATTTTGAAATGACAGAGTACAGTTATGGTTTGGTTGTGGTTTGATACCAACTGTTGTTTAGTTTCGGTTCAGGCGTGTGGAATTCGATATTGCCGTTCATTTGACAGCGTTAACTGTCAGTTGTTGTCGAGAAAAGTCTCAACTTTTGGTAAAACTATTAGCGCGATACGAAACGGTCAAAAAGCTGTGATGCGGTCGTGGTTTAGTAGCGGTTTGGTTGATAATTTTTAACGCGATTGCCCTCCAGTCAATGACAGTAGGACTCTCGGTTCAGCGGTTAGAGAGGATGTTGTCCATTTCCAAGTTATACAAGTTTAGCAACTGCTCAATCATGTACAGTGTTGTAATGGTTCTGATTGCGTAACCCTGCTGACTCACTGTTGAGTCGAGCTCATCAGTGCGTGACTCGACGAAACGCTTACCTTCCAAGTCTTCCAACGTTCCGAGATTCCGATTTGTACGGATTACGCTTTACCGTGAGTTTGACCGTGAAAAGGGCCTGTGATTAAATTGTGTGCTAGTTTATTTGAGGGTGTTTATATTCGTTCTTATTTCATTTTTCTTCAAATCGTAAGTTTCCCTTCAAATTGTTTATTTGGCTTGATGGCTTTGATTTTTTGTTACTGTTATTGACTGTCGACTGTGTCGATTTATGTAATGCTGACTTCATCAGACATTTTTAGTGCTCGCCAGGTGCTGGCTCGCTAAGGCCTAAGACTTTAACTTGTCTCAAAGCATCTATCGGTGTTTTCTCCGGTATACTTGTAGAAGACGGATTTGTAATCCAATCCCAATTCTAAGTTTCAACGTATTTGCCACCTTCGACATCGTCATTTAAAAAGATGAGATAGGTATACTTGTTGAACAAAAGTTTTGTATTTTTGTAACATAGGTAGGTACCGATAATAAATAAGATGATCGTGTGAGATTCATTAGTTAGACTCTGGTTTAGCATTGTTTATTAAACAATGCTAAATTGTTTTTTTTTTCCTTACTAAATAACTTACCACAGGTATTGTCTCAGTGTTCTCATTTTTATCAGTCCATCAGTCATGTTAATAAAGATTCTGCTTGGAGCTCGTCTCGTCATTACAATTCAGTGACTGGTCCATTGTTTTAGCATCATTATCGCGTTGTGCTTTTCATTAATTAATAATGTTGTTCTCATATTAAACTGTCCACACAAACGCTGACCCTGAACGTTCCGTCGGTGCGGAACTGTTACATTATCTGTGGAGTTAGTTAGCGAACAGACGGATATGTGATTACTTACCTACAAAACATGTATATCTTGATAGGTATAGTATGGAGGGGAGGTAGGCTGGGATGAGGGGGGCGGGTTCAACGCACCGGATACGTCTGTCGCCGAGAACAGACCCGTGTGTATTCTGTATGCAACACGACACAGGTGTGTGTGTGCTGCGGCCTGCGCTGTACTGTCTGTAACATTGACATAAATACTAGTGCATTCGTGTGCGCTTGAAACGTGTAACTATATTATACTGCGCATGTGTATGTTGAATTATTACTGCACTTAACACGATATACGTGGGCAAGTTGTAACTAATGTTGATTTGTGGAGGTGTAGCGTAATGTGGGCCATAATGTTTACACGTGATTCGAGGCCGCAAAGTTCACCATACACGAGCGTTCAAAATCCATCGCTCCGCAGCGCGCGTCGTGGATTGAGTGGAACGATGGTCCAATTTCGAGCCTACAGTGGGCACTCCATTCCGGGCGTGCCATCGCTCCATTTTTCGGTCATTCTGCTTCTCGAGTACTACCATCTAATTGCGAAATGGATCGTCGTATCGGCCACTAACGATGAGTCGGAAAGTTGGATTTGGAACGTTTGGATTTCTAATATTTCTATCGATCCTCGTAATCCATCTGAGATTACCCACACACGGGCGGCTTTCGGAACGTTGGATTGGAATGTTGTGGATTGGATTGCTCGTGTATGTGGGCTTTGAAATCATAATTATCGATGTGGGCAATAGATACGCCCGTTGTTTTAATTACAGAGCTTATTCTCTGCGGTTATCTTTTGATTGATGTTGACCGTAGACGAAAGGATAATGTGTGTAATGTTTCTTATATAATAATAAACACGACAAAATCTTGGAGTTAGGGTTTACTTATAGTAAGTAAGTACATTATATAAATAAGTAAATATGTACTTGTAGAAGTAAATTAGCTCTAATCATCGAGATGCTATCTCTATGGCTCTTAATACGTTAATTGTGGCAATGAACAGTTTGCTGGTAAACTTTTTAACTAACGTTTTTAACTTCTTTTATTACAAGCTTTTATTTAACTTGTAATGTTTGTATGTATGTATGTTTGATTGTTTGTTTAGGTCAAATCTTGCAAGCTAAATTTGACTCACTTCCCGGTGTTTGATTGAGCCGAAATTTTACATACATATTATGTAAATCGGATGACAATGCAATATAATGATGTCATAGAGCTGCTGCCTTATCAGCTAACAATATCGTGCTCGTTTTCAATACCAGACCGATTAATTCCAGCGGTCACTAGTCTTCGTGTGGAAGGAGTTGTCAATAGTTTTCGCTTCTTTTCGTTTTGTAAGAGCTTATTTCTTTAATAACCAGCGAAAATTCTAGACTATTCCTTCCACACGAAGACTAGTGACCGCTGGTTTTAATCGGTCTGGTATTGAAAACGAACACGAGATTGTTAGCTGATAAGGCAGCTGGTCTGATGCCGGAAGGTGGCCATAGAAACTCTATTACGAAACGACGTAACCCCATCGAGTTTGGGCTCGTTTGATTCGTCTTTACAAGTACTCTGATCCTAGATGATGTCCAGGGACCTGATGCAGCCGGAAGGTGGACAAGAGATTACATTACCAATTACGTATTTTATAAAAGCTGGTCTGGAAAAATATATTTTTCCACAAATACCTTGTTTAACAATTTTTTAACAGTTTTTTTACTTAGATGATGTCGTAATGTTATGCAAGTATAGGTACTAGGTAGTTTAAAAATGTACTGTTTGCTGTTTACAACACGCAATATTTAGTTACTCTAATGTCGTAAATACTTTATGTTTCTCAATTGAAATTAACATTTAAATTCACTAACCGCAATATTGTAAACTTTTGCAAGATAAATAATAAGCTCGGTTCCAGATAAACGGACAAGCAACATTTCCCTATTGACTTTAAAAGATCTCAAAAATGCTTGTAGATAATGTTGATATCCCATAAATGTTGTAAAACACAAAATTTTGTTTGTAAAAAAAAGACTCGAGTTATTCGGACTACACAATTGTAATACACATTTTATTTTAAAGTTTTTTTTACAGATATACTGTCTTTGTTTCAGGAATGGGATGTTCGCCTAGCAGGATCTGAAATTGGGGTGGAAGTTACTACTCTCACCTCGCTTGCCACTGAAGCTTCTGAATGGCGGACCATGCAGGATGGCCAGAGAATCCTGACCACCACACCTTCAGTTCTAGGCGGGTGCAGGGCGCAGGTGTACAGAGTAGCTGGCGCCACGCAGTGGTACACCGCGGTCATTGTTGGAGTCAATGAACATACTGGTGTAAGAACTTTCTCTTTTTATTTTTTGTACTGATATTGTTACATAATATAGGTATACCTACTTTGTTTTTATACTTTTGGATTTGGTAATCCTAATTGGTAAGTATAGTAACAATATTTTGTCTTCATTGTCCAGCGTAGTGACTGTGGTACTGAGTGCGTCTTAATCTAGTACGTACCTACTTAGTAAGTGGAAAATCACACAAGTATAATTAATAATTGAGTCAAGTATAATTGATAATGATAATTAATAATATGTTTAGAGGTGAGGTTGTAAATTGTAAGGGTCGCTAATCCAACATCACATTATCATCCTCTTACGCTCCCACTGCTGGGACTTCTCTCAGAAAGAGAGAGTATGGACCATAATCCACCACGTGGGCCCGCTGCCTTATCAGCTAACAATCTCGTGTTCGTTTTCAATACCAGACTGATTAAAACCAGCGGTCACTAGTCTTCGTGTGGAAGGAATAGTCTAGAATTTTCGCTGGTTATTAAAGAAATAAGCTCTTACAAAACGAAAAGAAGCGAAAATTATTGACAACTCCTTCCACACGAAGACTAGTGACCGCTGGTTTTAATCGGTCTGGTATTGAAAACGAACACGAGATTGTTAGCTGATAAGGCAGCCGGTGCGGATTGGTGGATGTACTCGAATTTTGTGGTTCTTGAACAGGGTTTCCTCACGATGTTTTCCTTTACCGTTTTAGAGCGAGTGTGATAAATCCGCACATAATTTGATATAAGTCATTGGTGCGGGGCCGAGTCGAGTTTCGAACTATAGTGCGTCGGATTGAAAGTCGCACAAGTTCACGGTCGGCCACACTTATTCACAAACAAACCAACACCACGCCCCTTCAAAAAACAGCTTACCAACTAGATTCGTACCTATCTACATACTACTTAGTATTATATGTTCTGTGCTACTATAGAGATAATGGCTCGAGACAAAGCCGTCAAACCCATAAATAACACACCGTTTTTGTTACGGATTAAAATGTGTAAAATAGTTAATTCCTACTCAAGTGCAAGCAGGTGATGCTTAAAATCGTAAAGACTCGCGGGGTAACTGTACAACATTCTACGAGATAATTCCAAAGCGGGAAGTCCAGGGGAGGACCGGTTTAGTTTATTGAACGCGATGGCATCCGACACGGCAACGATGTTGGATTTATAAGGCCGGTGTATAAACATCTCAAGTCCCTGTATAGCGAGCGAGCTCGTTACAAGGAAACCTGTTAAGCTGATAGGGTTGCCAGCTACCTTTTTTCTCAATGTTTTTTTTTTTTCATTTTGTTGTTTCAACGCGTAAGAACGCTGCAGGTATATATTAAACCGCTGATATACCATATTTGTAGTTCCTATATTTACAAATGACGTAGTAGGTAATATGTTTTAATTCACATATTATGAAGTAATGCAAAAAAGCATTGCAGTACATTGGAAAAGTGTAGGTAATAATTTTAATTAAATACCTCTTTGGCCATTAATTAATTATTTCCTTGCATTTCCTTTCTAAAATTTTCCAAGTTTTGCACAGCTGTAACCCTACCGGTTAGCCAACCGGCCGCCAGCCATAAGCCTATAGGAATGCCTGCCTCTCCACCTGTCTTCAATTTTAATTAATTATACGCACTAAAAAGGGTAAAGGCCCATTTTAACCAGTGTCTACATTCAATATATCTCTAGATCGGAATTTAATTGAATTGCTCGGTCTTGCGTAATGCGCTTGGGTAATGCGCTTGGCATAATTGTGGTTGTTTCTGGAGCCATTCCATTTTAAGTACACCAGGTATGTATGTTTTGATGAATCAAAATGAAAACTTTTAAAACCGCCTTAGTGCGCATGAGATAGGTATATGTATAAAAGAATTCATCAGCAGCGCGATTTGATGTAAGTATATATTATGTAGGTGTAGGAGTGTAGGTACATAGTTGTAAAGGACTTAGGCTGATATTCAGAGACGACAGCTTAAAACGATCTAAGAACTGTCTTAGCCAAGCATCGGCTAAGCCGCTCAATCGAATTCGTATTCAGAAACAAAGTTCGTGCACGGTCTAAGCTAAGATCACACTCTCGTTATCTATGGCTGTTAAGTTTTTAATTTTTTCACCGGAACGTTTACCGGTTTTATCATTTATGTATGAATAGCAGTACAACAAAGAAAGCGTTATACAAAATGTCACTGGAGTGAGTGAAACAACAATATTAATGCTATAAATCTATTTTGATATTATAATAAATGAAACATGTTAGTTTTGAAGTTTGACATTTCAATGTTTGGTTATTATGGTTTCTACCGTTATCATTTGGTGACGCCACTTCTGTTTTGAGAGCGGCTCAAGTAGTCGATATTGACTACTCAGGCTTTGCTTAGCATACGCTAAGTTTAAGTAGTGTTCCAAATGTCTCTGAATACAAATTAGAGCGTAAGCACTACTTTTTGACATAAGGAAGACAAAGTCCACGCTTAGACTCGTCTCTGAATATCAGCCTTAGGTAAGTCCTAAAGTAAAGAACGTCAGATATATGGAGTTCACAGATCAATCTCTTGAGCACTGCTGCTTTGTGGAGCCCGGTTGCTACCTACTATGACGCATATTAGTAATAGGCAATGATGTAATAAATATAATAGTTCTAATTCATCAATCGCTTCCTTCAATAATAACCGTATAGGTACCTCTGAGGATGTTAGAAAATAATTAACTCACGCCATAGCCCATGATAAAATGTACCGTTGTTATATCAGTAATGCCTAACATCCGGCACCCTAAAGGTAATAGGGATGGCATTTCACCCCGTCTCCTACTTTCACCCCTTAGCTAAGTTCTCTGAACAAACTTTATTGTTTTGCGTTCTCGAAACACTTTATTATTGTTTTGCTTTCATCTTGTCTTTGAGAATGTGATCTGAAGTTTCTTCTAGATATACAAGCGAAATAATTCAACAAGAATGGAAAATACTAATACAGAACTTTGAAACGTAAAGGTCTGCGTGGCACCGCATTGCGCTCTTTACCATATTTCACTGAGTACTTTGCTCATCAAACCGGAACATAGTAATGCTTGCACATTACCTTACCGCTTAGCGGTAGACTTTACGAGCAAAGCGGTGGTCAGTGATTGAGGTTTGCGATGGTTACGTTGTTTGACATATTTAGATGTTGTTTTTCTAAATCTGTTAACTTTTTTAACCGTCCAGAATTAGCAATAGGTAGGAGAAATCGTCTACAACTCGTATACTAACCATCTCGATGGCAGAACTAGATGAACATACCAAGAGATGATTTTCTTTCTCTTTATAACTAGACTTATTCCTACGCTTTCATAGTATAAGTACCTACTTTAGATTATGAGTGAGGAGGTTGAGCTGTTGTAACTCAAAAGTACTATTCTAATAATTCATCAAACTCTTCGCCGTTTCGCTGTCAGACTTTAGAAGTGCTTCAATCTATCTCAAACTTTATGTAATTACAGTTAAAAAGTTGAGACGTTAAACAAATTTATACTCCGAATTAGCGAGTGGAAAAGTTCGCCAAGTTCTTACAACTGGAGTCCGAGACGTGGAAGTTTGAGTAACCCCCTGTTCCCCCTTCCGGTTTCCAAGTAACTTCCTAGGAGTTCTCTCTTTGTTTCTTGGAAGTTTGTTCGCAACTTCGCCTTTTGCTCCGACGCGACGACATGTTTATCGACAGCCTACCGCAGACCGCTGATGTTGTTATTTGATGAGATTTGTCTTGTAATGTCTTTTTTGTAGCATTTCGCTTGCAAATGCCACAAAAACTCCGTAGACCTAACCATCAACTTTTCAACCTAATAACAAAATCTCGGTAGTCCTAAGAAATGCTACAAAAACGTTGTAGTCCTATAAATCGATTTTTGTTAATTGTTATCAGTGTCTCACGTAGTCAAGCAAACATTCATTCGCATTATTAATACGAGTAGAATAACGGTAGTGTAGCATTTTTTAATGCTATTTGATTATAAGACGAACTGGTCGTTTGCCTGATGTAAACATAACGCCGGCCCATAACAATTGCAGTGCCATTCGGAACTTTGAATACAAAGGCCTGCGCGGCACTGCAGTGCACTCGAGACATTAGGTATTTAAGTCTCATAAGCCCAGTAATTTCACTGGCTACTCGGCTCATTAAACCGGAATAAAGTGATGTTTGCCACCCAGAACTTTGAAACACAAAGGCCTGCGCGGCACTGCAGTGCGCTCGTTACCCTGAGACATTAGGTATTAAGTCTCATAAGCCCAGTAATTTCACTGGATACTCTGCTCATCAAACCGGAACACAGTAATGCTTGCACACTACTGCTTGGCGGCAGACTTCACGAGCCTAACTAATCATACAATAGCAGAGGGTAATCAAGCACTGGACACCGAAGTTGGATCGCTAGCAGGATTCATTGCCATTGCGGGAAGGGAGTCGGAGACATTCAGGTCTGATTGGCATTGGACCTGGAAGACGGTCCGTGGAGCTGAACTTACCAGATCCCACATTGTTTAAATCGCGGTTCTATTACTTTTTACTACTAAACTTTATCATATCAATAAACATGCATGTTTTTGTTCACATTACTATTCAATATTCATATATTCTATATATGAATATATATTTTCGCACTTTCATAGTGCGTGCTTTTAATACAAACATTATTTTTCAGGAGCTGACAGTCACTGATGATACAGTTTTGGAAGAACATAGCGAAGATCCCTCTCTCGTACAGATGAGACTTTTAGGGGATGGAGGTAAGAGCATTTATCTAAGTACGTTTAAATAAATTAAAGCCGGACGCATACAGTCTACCGGAAAAATCTACCTGTGCAGGTGGACCCGAGCGTGTTATTGGGTTAGACAGGCACCGACCGGTCTGTTCCTATAAATGCGTAAGTCCATCTGCACAGGTAAACCTCACGTGTGTGGCCGGCTTCATGGGCGGAGACAGGGGAGGCCTAGGAGGGTAAGGCCCCCGAAATATAGGTACATACATTATTGTTCAATGTGGACGTAGGCTATAGGTATATCTACCTACTAGGTAAATATTTATACTTTATTACATCATTATTGAGCCACCATCCCTTCCCACTTTTTATGTTTTTCTTTAGCCTTTGGGTTGTCTGGAAGAGATCGCTATGAGCGATAAGACCGCCCATTGTGACACTTAGTTTGTTAAGATTTTAGTTTTAAATATTCCTTGTACTGTGGTGTTTCAATTAAGAGTTTTTCTATCTATCTATTAACTAAAATTGACAATAAGTAGTTCTAGATTGCCTTAGATTGCTTATTGCTAAATAACGTGAAAAAATTATACATGCGCGGAATGGTACCTATGCTATAAAACTTGTAAAATTATAATAGGTAGGTAGCTTCTCCGGTTTCCTTTTCAAATAATCAGCTGTCTTCCCAAAGAGTTGTTAGTCGCAACGCAACAGATGGTCTGATTGTTAATTTTTACCTATTCACTAATTTTAAAGTTTCTGGTAGATAAACTTTGAAATTGATCTTATTAAAATTTTAAATGCAACTAATTACGTAAATATTATAATAAAATTACCTACCATTTTTAACTTTTTCTAATGATTTTTCATGTCATCTTAATGCTAATTTAAATTAAATTAACAATAAGGTCTTGTGATTTTATTTAACTATGAACAAGATTATTTTTATTAGATTATCCAACTGCTTATGTAGAGCTAGGTTTAGATATATAGTGTTGCTGTAGTAGGTAGATATTAAAAATAAAGGCTTCTAGCAGTAATTCTAGCTGGTTGAAAAAAATTTTTCTCCCATGTGACATACAGAATAATAATATGTAGTTACTGTTATCATAGTATAACATTTACTATGCTGTTATTATGTGCGCTCTCAATATTATCTACTATATATTTACTACTTATTATGTATTCTGCGATATTATGTAAGTGCTTATTATGCGATTTTTTTATTCCAGTAATCGAGTCAATTATGCGAGGAGAAGTGGTGGGAGTGATGCCGAGAAGATCTCGTTCTAATCTTCAAGTAAGTTCTACTTCATGTTAATCCTACTAATTTATAGTCTACAGACTTATAGATACCAAAATATACTCATGGTACATCATGGATTTACAGAAATACGACTTTGTAAAAAAAACTGTCATACCTATAGCTGACCAGTGGCGCAAGTACGGAACTTTTCGATCCATATCGATCGATAAATTGACAGTTCGATAAGATAAAATTAGAAATAGGTGGGATGTTGTTGATTTTTGCTGAAAACGAAACATAACCTTTTTCTCGAGAACGAAAACTAATCTTCGAAACTAGTTTTGCGACGACGACAAATTTTACTTGTAATCTGTTATCGATTGCATTTCCTACACAATGACGTTCAATTTTCATAGTACTGACCGAATAACTAATTTCGCGAAGTGATTTTCGTGTAAAAACCGTGGCGAACGACGATAAACCATTTATACATTTATGTTAAAATAGTCTTCGTTCCATAAACCAGTATTCGAATTGTGAGATGAGAATATTCACTTTATATTGAAGAAACAAGATTCGACTTCGTTTCGTTTTCGAAAAAATCAAGAACTACCTATCTCAAATTTAAATTTTTGTCGATTAGAACTGTCAATTTTATTCATCGAAAAGTTCCGTACTTGCGCCACAGGATTGATCTGCGGCAAAGTTTAGTTGTGATACTTACTTATATCGAATGGAAATTTGAAATAGAAACATGTATAGGTACTGATTAGCTTAGCCTTACCCTTAGGTAGGTACCTATATATATTATATATTACCTATTCAGATGAATACTTATTTAGATGTCTGCCTATCTGGTTATTTTGATATAGTAGTCGCGACAGGTCCCGATCTGGCGCCCGAGATGTGACGCATGCACTAAAATTATCCTGAACTCAGCACAGGTTCAGCTAAATATGGCGTTAACACGACTAACAAGATATTGGAGTCTGTAGAAACAGAGAGCACTGTTGATACATCTTTTTATTCATCTGTTTAGTTGATGAAATAGTCTGAGAAGCGTATTGTTAGATAGGTAGTCATCAGCGGAAGTGTCGTCGTCCTCAGATTTCAGACACGCGTGTGTAATGGCCATGTAAGTACGTATGATTTGTGAAATATTTATTATATTATGTAATTTATAAGTTTTATTTTTAGCGTTAAGTATAAACTTATCAACAACGTTTTCCTCCAAATAACATTTAACAACAAACTCGGTAGTTACATTTCCAGAGCTCTAAACGTTGAAGTTTCTGCACTACTGAACTCATTTGAATATTGGAATAGAAACACCGTCCGCTATACGAACATGGAGCGGTCGTCTCGTACGAACTCGCTCCTTCGCCGGCATTGTTTTAAACTAATGTTAATCGGAGTGTGTTTGAGTTATACCCAAGCGGAACACGCCTCTTGAACACATTGCAGCGTTGTTAGGTTCAAAACTTCTGAATTCTAATTTAGAATGGTTGTTGTTCTTAGCTGCTGTAGTTTTATTTGTAGAATAGTTATAAAGTGTTACAAAGTATACTATAGGTACAGTGTGCCCATCTTTTTTGCAGCTAATTTGGCCTTGGACTCTATGAAGGAGCAAAAGTTAAGGTTAGAATATACTGGCCTCAACTTTGGCTCTTTTATAGAGTCCAACGCCAAATTAGCTGCAAAAAGCTGGACATACTGTATAGTATACATTGTATACTACTTACCTTTTCTGATACAAAAAGTTAAGTCTTCGGTACATGATTCCAGCTATTTTTGTTTTATTATGAAGTCTTAAAATGGCGAATGGGTTTGGAACTTTCTCCGTATTAGTAATACAATATCAAAACATTGTTTGTTCTAAATCTGTCGCCTTTTGTACGCGCCAACAAAGTTTTCTCTTTGTACCGTTCGGTATCCTTCAGAGAATCCTTTTTTATTTTTATATACGAGCTTCGGACTCAAGGTCTGCTGGATCGGTCGGTACAAGGTCTCGACTCTCGACATTTGCGAAGGTTGTTTTTGTATCCTCTCGGATGTAAACTTGACTGAGTGTCTAAACAGCCGAACGCAATAAATAACACTGCTTTAGCTATAGCAATAGACTAGTTTAGTATGCTGTATAATATAAGGTAAATTTATTTTTATCATATAGATCGAAACTCTAAATATGTGAGGGCCCATCTGTGCGGATATTATAACACCGATGTCCCCTTATATTTTGTACATCTTCTTTCAAAGCCAGTAATGAAATAAAACCTCGTCACCTGTCCAACAGTGTACTTACGAACACAACGTAGGGTTACCTATTACACGGACAAAAAAAAGTTGCTGCGCAGTGACCCGTTTTCACCCCAATCTATGTCCCTATGTAGGTATTATTGTTTGCGTCCTCCAGTGTACCAGAACTTGAGGCTTATTGAATTGCTTCATATTCTCTTTTATGTACCTACTAGCTTCTGCCTTCGGTTTCCCCACGTTCCCACAGGAACCGCTCATTTTCCCGGTATAAGCCTTTGTTACTCTCCGGTCCATAAACTATATCTATCCTAAAAATCACGTCTATTCATTGCTCCGTTGCTGCATGGAAGAAGGATATACCAACAAACAGACAAAAACATTTTTAATATTTCAACACTTGACGACATTCGCATTTATAATATTATATAAAACTGTAGGAAGTAGGAAGTAGGAAATAGGATAACGTGAAAGTAAATGTATATGATTTATGACAAGGGCTCAGAGCTCCTATTATATTGGACTTATTTTCAACCTACTCCTACGCGCTTTTGCTATTCTTCATTAGGGTTCTATGTCCCTAAACCGTGTCGAGTGTCGACTCACTCCCTAAATATTAATTCAAGTTATTCGAACCTGTGTGTTGAATAAATATTGTATCTTAATTAATTTGGTTTCATATTTCAAATTGTTGATTGCCAGTGAACGTGGCGTGCGTTTAATGGCAAAAAAGTCATAATTGGCTTAACCTACCAGTCTTTCCACCCTACCGCCTGCCGGGTGGCGGCGTCCCATTTCGCATCGTCCGGATTCGTGTCATAGCATAGCCCATAAAACATTTTTCTTTGAAATGGCATCGAGAGAGATTTAGTGACGCATTGTACATGGATGTCACGCACAGCCGTGCAATGGCCGATAGTGCTCATCTCGTATGCGACCAATACACTCCCCTATAATTCAGATCACGACATGTTTGTCGCACCGATCCGACGACGTCATCCTTGTAAATCAATCAGACTGGCTTTTGGCAAAAGGTCTTACGGATTTCGAGTATACCATTAATATACACTCTTTTAAACCAATAAATTTGAATAATATAATAATAATTAATACAAAAACAGACAATTAAGGAGGCATAGATATTATTATTACTCACAGTTTGCATTTAGACTGACACAAAAAGTAACAGCTGTGACTGTGACTAAAGAGGTACCTATTCTATTATGTATTACGGCGGAGACATTTGAAAGTTTAAAGAGCTCGTGATGAGAATTATTCACATCGCATTCACTCTGTAAGACAACGAAACATTGAAAATAATCGTTGGCACCATAATCTAAACTAGTTTGACATCCACATAAGTGCATGCACTTTATGCTCTATTATTGCGAATTCTTGTTTCTATTATCTCAAATTTTAATTGATCTGAAAATTCATATCTGTCTTGCAAATAACACGATTAGCCTCCAACGTTACGCCTCAATTTAACAAGCAAAGGTGAAGGAATATCTACGTGTTCAGAGCAATTACCGATCCTTTCTGGTGATGGAGAACTGGGAGTAATAGTTCCTAGTTCGCCAATAAACAATTCATATTGCGAAATCTACGCAGACATAAGCATTTATACGTATGCCCTTAGGCTATCGATTCAAAGAGTACATTCAAATTCAAACAAATCATCTTTACGTTTCCCTAGCTATGCTGTAATAGCACCGTCTCTTTCCGTACGTGAGTGGAATTGCGAACAGTAATCCAGTCTCGGGTGGCGCACTCACGTACCTCCTGACTCGAGAATACTAAATGGGACTTTGCAAACTGCACTTTAGAATGCTTTTTGATTGCGATGACTTGTTGGCGTGCAGGTGTTCCCTGATCCTGAAACTGCTGTTATCGAGCTTTTCTATTGGACTTTTCTAAAGTGAACAGTCAAGGCTAAAAGGAAAAGACACTTTTAAAGCTTGTAAGATTTCGTTTTGTTATGAATGTAGATTCTCTTTAGTTAATGATAAATAGAGCATTACTCGGCCTGGGAAATCCTATGATTCATAGAGTGGTTTTTTATCTCCAGAAAGAATTAAATAAAGTTTTAAAAACATAACCATGACGCAAAAGACTTGGCAACGATACCCCTTTGTTTTGGTAGATGGTAAGTAAATAGTAATAAATCTTCTATTAACGTTTCATTACTTTATTAAACGATATAACGAATATATTATATAGTAGCAACTACCGAAACTGGAGGTAGGTATCTAAATCTTTTAGACATTCCATTTGGCTCTTTTACCTACATACACAATTTATCAAAGTCCTCGTGGTAAACTACTTCAGCCGCAGGTTTATATGTGAATGTGGAATAGGGATACACACAATAAATTACTCTGTTCACGGCTAATATATTCGTACCATAAATCATTTATGAAAGGATAAACTTGTTATTATCAGATAATAACAGATACAACACAAGCCTGCGGATTGTTTATCTAGCTGATCGACTGCTTACAGACTTACATTTTTCTAATTTAAATAAAGAACTTAAACTGATGACTATATATAATGTTATTCTCTCAGAAAGGTACCTATCTAAGGAAAGAAATAATAATTAGGTAGGAAGGTACCTACCTACTTAGTACTACATTTGTAGCTATATCGTTATTGCTCTCCACTAAACTAGCTTGGAAGATTTAGAACTCAGTAATGAGTCATGACACAGTAACGTCTATTGCCGCTGTGAAAGCATCTCACTCGAGTAATTTTATTGTAGGTAGCAAAAGTACTTAGTAGTAGGTTACCTAGCGTTTCAGAGAAACCATTTCAGTTTGGACCTGTGCCAAAACAAGTCTGCACCTTCTGTTCTGGCCAATTGGAATACTTACATTATTATTTTAAACTCAGTTAGTAGTCAGTACCTACGGTGTTGATAAACCTAAACTAACACCGATACGGGATAAAAGGCAAACGAATCTACCCAATTCGATCGTTTTATTTGTTGTGAAAAACCCAAAAGCAGTGATGTGATTGGTATCCGTAAATAAAATTACTGAACCTACTGAGAATACGGAAAGTACTTCCTACCTAATCGAATTTTATAGCGGTATTAACTGCAAATCCGTAATGCAATAAACTTTTCAAATAAATAGGAATTGCAGTAAAAGAAGTTACCTGAAGTGTATTATCATATAGGTATATGGTATAAATTTATTTGGGGCCTATCTCAGTCTTAACGATTTGGATGAAATTTTGTATATACTTAGATAAAATTTTGCTTTTTAACTTTTGAATCTTTTTAGTTGCATTTCTTGTAAAAACGCAATTCTACACAAAAAAGTTTTTGATGATTTGAGAAAAATTTATATAGATTTTATGTGGTGGAATGTAGATAAAATTCCAAATTTCATCAAAATCGGTGTAGTAGTTACGGAGATACGCGATAATAAACATTCACACACACAAACTTTCGCATTTATAATATTAGTAGGAAGTAGGATAGGATTCAGTAGTGTTAATTTAGTAATGTTGACAGTTGGCTAACCCAAACTAAAAAATAACCATTACCTTTATAAGTATAAATGACCAGCAACTTCCTCCTTAAAATTTCAATAAGCGCCGGTAAAACAAATTATAGCCTCATTGCTCAGATCACGAGAGAAACTATCTAAGCAGTATGCATGTCGTAAAAACACGGCAGAAACTCGAGGTTCCCACAGCTCTGACGCGTGAATCGATTCGAACTTTTCCTATTATGGCGGAATTGGCTCCGGGGCAAGCTTGTTTTTGTCGGCTCGAGCCTTTGAGCATATCGTCACCCCCATCCCCAGTCACCCCCGTCTGCCTATAGAAAGATTAATGTTCTATCTACTTGTTCATGCTGAAAGGATTCCGTCATATTGACAGGGTAATACGTTTGGGTATGGTTGCCTACGCTCTGTGGACTGTGTGTAATAATGAATTTTGGCTAAAACATTTCAAAGATGTAAATGTTCTACGTAAATCAGGTTTCGTTCAAGCGATTTAAGCTTGTTTAGTTCTAGTTGAGATATTTCTTCATACACAAAACAGAATACAGCCAATAAGTATAGTTAGTTAGAATTTACAGTTATGAACAGGACAGGACCATATTCCTAAACATGTGTCATGTGTATACAACATGATTAATATAACATTAGCAGGAACTACACTAATAAAAAAGTTGTTATATCATTGCCAAGTAGTCATAAAGCCGTAGTAGCGGACATTTCACCCAGGGTAGAGGTCACAGTTGACAATTTAACGAGGATTAATGGTCGGCATTTGCAATTTATTTCGTTATCATCGCCATGTCCGTTTCTGAGCCACCCGTGTCTCGTGCTCTACTTTATTTTATTTGGATGAATGAACGGCAAAACTCGAAAGGACCTTGAATAATATTTTATAGAAATTTTAATAACACAGCTTCTTTTCATAGAAATTTGTAATTTTAGATGAGATATAAATTGACGTAGAGAGAAAGAGGTCGCAAAAGGTAATGCGAATGTAAATTAAGATTAATTAAAAGAAGAGTAGGTACATAAAACTCAACGAAGAAATCATAAACCTGCGCAAGAAGAATGTCCCGTGCTATTATTATTGTAATAGAAGCGTACCTACACTATATCATTATTAATAAGATATCTTATTAGCTATCTTACAGTGGGTGTTATGTAATCTGCGGTTTCCATATAGAAGTAGGTAATACCTAACACCACCTCGACTTTATGACACGTACGTATTGATAATTACGAGCGTGTAGTGATATTATGTAATTGAACTCTTATTATCTTGTGTGCTATGTTTGTTTCACATTAAATAGTGAAATTCTTTTTATGCCACAGCATTGTTTTACCTAATACGTAGATGAGATACTATGCAGTATTACAATCTACAAGATAGCAGTTAACTTCTCCAAAAATGTTATGATACTAATGTGAGTTTCCAAATGCACTTGAAGGTTGAACCCATCAATATACAGTTCTGTATCGAAACCCTTGTTAATGCCAATACGTTACGAAGTCTGGTAACGAGTTGTTGATTCATTTAGAAACAACAAGGGAGAGAGTTTAACTCCGCCGAACTCTAATCGGTAAAGTTTGCAACAACAGCGGCCGACTTTCCACCTCAGTCAGTGGAGTTAGTTAATGCGAGTTGCCGTAGTGTGCAGCGGATACGGATATCGATCGCGACGAGTGCGGGACGCTGGGATTCGTCTGGCTCTCCCGGGAACCGAAACAACCCCTTCCGCTGCCCCCACTTCTCTCCCCACCCGACCCCACGAAATCCGTCAAAAGGCTCCGTATTAACGCGCTACTTTGTTCTTGTTTCGTTTGAAGGTTAATACATGTTTTGACCTGGATGACAGGATGGCGGTATCGGATGCTTCTCAGAGAGTTTGATTTACGATGCCTTTAATATTGTACTGCGGGGTTAGTTTGGTAATCCAATGTAGGTATTTCGTTTTTATGATATGTTTTGGACATTCATCAGAGCTAATGATGGGTTGCGATTCTTAGAAAACCATTCGAAAATATTTAAAAACGATTAGTTTATTATCGTTATTCGTTTCGTCATTTTCCTATTTAATCCAAATAGATTCTAATTGAATAATGGAATCTAAATAGATTAATTATAGAATTGTCTAATTGGTTATATCTATTTATTTGTACTATACTACTAATCACTTCGTTAGGAACTACCTACGTTTAGTTTCATTGAGGCTCTATACATTTATATTATTTTATAATACTTACTAAAAAATCAATTTATTTATGGTGGTGGTGTATTAGCCACTCTTCTATTTTAAATGGAATCGTTTACTGTTATTATGACATAATACATCCTGTCAAATCTGACTCAGATCCAATATCGGAAATTCATATCACGAAAAAGATGACCTTGCACGAATAGAAGGCGCATTGTGTGTGACGTATAATAATTATTAAATTATGCAAGCTCGTGTCTAGTAGCCGGGCCGGGGCCGCGGCTGAGAGCCCGGGGGGAGGGCCGGCTGGTGCGGGGGTGCCCCTCCCGCCCCCACGTCAGTTTGCGCCATTCTCCCGCGCCGGCACCACAACGCTCGGTTACTCGTTACTCGGAACGGTTTGCCGAACGCATCTTACCTTTCACTGCCACAACATTACCTGTTTTTTTCGAATTTCTAATGTTTGCGCGACGTCCGTCATCGTAAAGTGTTTTTCGTGCTTTGTGGCCACTGTGGAGTGTGGAGCCCCCCCACCGACGCCACCGGTACTTACTATGACTCATTGATTGTTTATTATTCTGTCATTAGTTGTCGGCTTTTATCGTTATTATTTATGCATAGACTGTTATTATTTACCTTTAATCAACTAATGTATGCTCTATTACGTTCTATGACTCGTCTTTTAGATGTAGTTTAATCTGCTCTTTTATATGCATCAGGTGTTGAGCTACCTGCTTCATTATGTTAATTTATTATGATTTTCATTATTTTTCTGTTCTACAAGCTTGAGTACATTTTACTTTTACCAGTAGTGTAGATCTTTTATGTAGGTTTGTAGTTAAATATGATATTACATTATTTATCTAGGTACCTAGTTTAAAATTCGTTCCTGGCGCAGGGCAGTTACCTACCTACATAATATCATTTAAATGTAGACGTCAGGGAAATAGATGTAGTTTATCTGATTTAATAGAATAATTAATATCGAATTAATTAGTTCACTTGTTTGGTCTATTTTTAGAACTTATTATAAACCAGCTGCCTATTCTACAACGTAGATCAATGTGCTCACTGCTCATGCATCAGAAAGCCAATTAGCATATAATGGCATGAACACGGCCGCCAACACATACATAGGCATATCATATAAATACGTTCGCGTGCAACGATGTAGGCGCAGCGCATACAAAATGGAGATGAGATAGCCACACCCCGATTGACGGGAAGTCTCTTTTTCATGACTGCTTTTAAATTATTAAGCAACTTATTTTTAATTATCTATTAGTATTACGTATTTTCTAAACTCAAAATACAAAAAGGTTACACGTTCTCTGATAAGATTCGTGAAAGCACGCGTCCGATTCCGGCATCCGTATTTTATCTGTAATTATATCACTCGCTCGTTGCGCATCACTAATCTTAATCCACAAACACACTACGTCCGCCATGTTGTTTTACACAGTCTTGTAAGTTGTATTGGAAATTGGAAGGAAACAGCAGTTTGACTCGGCCGATGTTTGCTTTTGTTCATTTCTAACTTCTTTGTAAGTCGTTATTGTTCCTTTGTTCTGTATGATAAAGCGTTTGAGACGGGGGGCAGTATTTATAAACATTCTCGATTGTAATTTCACGCTGTGAGATTTCTAAAGGTCACTCTTCGGTTACATAAGGGGTATTAGCGAAGGTGACGGGCGATGGTTATAGTTTATGCTGTTGTTGCAGCGACAGCGTTACGATATGGGATGTGTGTCTGATTGTCCATCTCCATAAAGGGCAATAAAGTCTAAATTTGGTTAGATAGGTACTATAGTACCCACGTACCGACGTAGAGGCGGTGCTAGCGTGTCGAGACTCGAGATTGCTGGGATCTCGTCTGCGGCCCACGCACGCCCACCTTGCCGCATGTCGGCAGTAGACATAGGTAGTACATAGGTACGTAGTAGTAGTAGGTATATGTCTGTGATGTCGGCTGCATGTGAATAAATCTCGTCTGACAGTGACCGAGCCTCCCATTATGCTGGCATAGCCGCATAGGAATAGGAACATTCACGATTTCGTTGAATTTTCGCTCGGACGTTTCAATAGCTCCTTTTTTTCTGAATAGCTTTGCGGTCAACCGCTCTTACAAAAAACAACGGCCAAAGAATGAAGAGCGTTTCAGACCGGTTTCTAAAGGTGACTTAGTAGGTACCTACTTCTAACATCTTTTATCGTATCTTTTCACGCTGCAACGGAGTAACGCAACGGTTTGACGAGATCTTTGCTAGTTTTTACACGATTGACTTTCAGTGTTACTTGAACAAAATTGATAACATCTACCTAGTTGGAAACGGAGTATATATAGGTATAATTAGTTTGAATTTAGTGCGCCTACGCAGATTATATGTAATTCAAAAAAATGTTTTGCAGTAAGTAGGTATATCTATTTATTTAAATTATGACGTTGCATATTTTGTGGCATATAATCCGGCCTGTAATATCATAGCTTAGTATGGGTAAAGCAATTTTTGATCCTACCATGTTGTGAAATATATTCCCACGCTTTTTTATTCTTTTTTTATCAATCGCTTTGTAGATAGGTACGTATCTAAATCTCAAAACTGGATTATAACCTGGAACATAAATTGGGAACTTCAGATATTTTGTGGGGAAACTTTATACGAAACTCAAAGAACAAAATTGTTTCGACCTAGAGCTGTAATTATTTATAACCCAGCATCATTTCTTGACGCAATTAGCTAGATATTTCCATCTCCATTGTTTAGATGCAGTATTTAATTTATGTTACCTACCTATTTGTGATTCCGTTTTAGTTATCACAACAATAGATAAACCCGTAGCATCAGCATGCGAAATTCCCAAGCAATTCAATTGTCCGTTTAAAATACTTTATTCAGAATGTATATTTTATTCAAGTTTATTCACAGTTTATAGTGACAGCCGAGATGGAACGGTGGAATTAGTGCCGGCGTTCGGTCACGGCTCCATTATATTTATATTTATTTTCACATTTACTGTGATTGCTTTTGAGATCGAAACTTGTTACGTAAACCTTTTGTTCCATATGATTAATAATTGTCAGTGTTAATTTAACACTCCTTCTATTTGTTTTATATGTTTCGGGAACAAAATGATTATGGTTCAGTGACGGTCAGGACGAAGGGGCTGAATCCTATAACGAGCTTGATCATTCAGTGAAGATTTAGGTTCTTAGAATCCTTAGTATAATTTTTTTATAGATTGAGTAAACAACTTGTTAAGATGGTTATTGTGTGTACAACAGCCTTAGTTTCAAATTGTTGAAGAACAACAAAGACAAAACATTGTGTACAATACAATACACCCGTTATACAGAGTTTATTAAGTAAGGCTGTTGGTGTATAATTTGGATTATTTTCGCGATATTTTTAACCATTCGCTGTGTCCGTGGCCAAACATGTTCATGTCCGTGATAAAGAATCGACCGCAAAGCAATCGAAACGTCGTTATCGGGAAATAAAATATATATGTACATATAGGTATCCGACGAAAACCATTAAAAGTTTTAACTTTTAACAGATGTTATTAATATATTTCAAGGTTTTCTTAAACGCTTTATCGTTAAATTTTAATGTAGGTAGTTAATGTGGAACGTAGGTACTTTCATTACTGCTCATGATCATGATTCATGACCTGTGCAGTAAAATATATTCAACTTTGGTAAAATATTTCAAAGTTTGATATTCGAATCGCAGTAAATGTCAGAAATGCATTCGCCTTTACAATTCCGCTATAACCTTGCTATTAACTTTTATATAACTGCTTTAAAGTTCCATTCGTGAACGTTGAAATACCGAGCGCGTTTTGCTAAAGGTAGTTAAAGAATTAATCTCTACTTTATTGTTTTGACCCAGTTTCCGGGCGTTTATGTAGATTAATTACGTATTTACTTATAGCGAGACATTTTGTTAAGAGAGTTGGGTGATTGCCAAGTTTCTCATCGTGTGAGTAGAATTGTTGAAGGAGACATTTGGGAGACGTTTATAAAGACATTTGTACACTTTGCTTATGTTATTCGTTGCAAATTTTTCGCTTCGTCTATTACTAGCTGTGGATAGTTTGCTTTGTTCAGAAAAATTCTGTGAATCGCCACTTGAGATAGGTTCTCTTGTGTAATGTTGGTTTTTTTTTCAGTTTATTTTGTGGTCTTGCTTTTTTCTTCCTCCGGTATCTCTCCTCATTTTAAGTGATGATGTATAGTCGAAGGTGGTAAACATGCTAATCTTAGTGAAGTAGACTGGCTCCCAGGTGCAGATGCCAGGCCACAACAAAGGAGGCTAGGTGATATATTTTTAAGTTGTCGTGGGTAGCGTAGAAGCTAGAGTAGGTGGTAGGGTATCCATTAGATACCCTACCACCGAGTAGGTATTATATAGTTACAACACGATATTCACGATGTTATCCTTCATGGAAAGTTCAACCTTATTATAGATTTTGAACCATCGTCCTACCTTCGTCTGTGGACTATCCCTACAGAGTCATCATCGCTTTATTGTTTTTTAATTATTACATATGTGTTTATCATAATTCATTCATAATAACAAAATAAAACCAACCACAAACCGAATACCTACCCGTTGAAAAAACCGACGCCGCATAAAAAAACTGATCCAAATAAAAACCAACGCGAACCCATAGCGCATAACTGGTTGGCGACCATATCGGGCATGTAATCTAGTTAGCGAAGCTACGCTCCAACCGGATTGGTACCGGTTCTAGGAGGAACCGGCAAGGGACTGGTCGGACGGGTGGCACCCCTGCCGCGAGGCATTGCTCGGGCTTCTCGGAGTCCGGAGATAAATGCACAACTGTACGAGCGTGCAGTACTTTATGTTGCCGGGAACACGACAAGGCTATAACCCCGGGCGATTCGCCGGCGTTTTCCGAGAGAAAGTCTTGTGGAATTGTCTTCCTTATGTGGATTGGTGTAAGCTGACAGAGTTCTGAAAGAAAGCCGTCACGTATCTTGCTCTTCTTCTCGAATGTCAGCGAACACCAAGAATCATTTAGCTTTCAGGCTTTTCTTGGGTGAAAAGAGTAGGTAATATTAATTTGGAATTTATGTACTAACTGTTGTTTCAATGACTTTAATGCCAGTTAAATGAATGATGAATAATGATATGTTTTCTCAGTAATCCACGTAAGAGGTCACACCTACTCAAGAATGAATACGAGAATTTCTGTACAAGCGTTTCGCGAAATGCAACATTAGACAGTTTCTCGTCTTCTGCATAATTTATTATAATTTAACGTTATAATATATGCAGCTTTACTTTTATGATATATGTTTAAACATGAAATATACCTACTAATATTCTTTTATATACCGTATTGCTAAAACCTGGATTTCTTCAAATGACAAGTGAATTCTAGGTAAGCGTGCTCCATCGCCGAGCACATCGTCGCTTATAATACACCATCTTACCAGGTGAGATAGTAGTCGAACACTAAACCAACTGCAAATACATATGTGAACATAAAATAAATTAATAATATAGGAATGATATAAGACATGATACACTAATGATATAATGACAGATAATGAGGCAGTTTGCTAAGAATGGTGACACAGGTGTTTATGATCAAGATAATATACCACTTGAAATAAGTTATGATATTAAATTATGTTTTGATAAATAAGGCGTGGAGAAGATAACATGGATTGATAATTAAATTGAATTTTCCATGAGTCATAACAATAATAACCTGATAAATTTGACGCAAAAACAACAAATCAAATAATAAAATGTATAGACCGTAAGGTAACAGAGAACAACATCAATTAAGTTGATGTTAGAAGTATATACTTACTTGAAATGAAGAAGCCAAGAAAACGCGTAGAAACAAGAAAACTTAATGTGTATTCTAAGCATTACCAAGATAACGTGTATCAAAGAAAGTAATTTGCGAAAGGAGATCATTCCAGCGATCCGTCTAAGCCAATTACCGAAGAAACAAGCACATATAAACGCGTAATGTACAAGGTACATCGTGTTAGGTTACATTAGCTGCCACACATACATCTAACGTCTTCTTCCATTTGTGTAGTCATATATACTAACTAGACAAAGGTCAGGCATTGCATAACATTAAGTACGAGTATGGTAAACTTATGTAAGTATGTGTACGTTGGTTGAGGCTTGAGGTGCGTTCTATCCGTTTTATGCATCCATGTTGAATAGACATATAGGTATGTGTATATTTGAGGTGGAAGTGAACACGTGATGGGCACGAATTAATAATTTACGTTCACACTTGACGTTGTTTTGATAACGATATGCAGCAATACTTCAGAATCGTGATGAAATTTGATATTCTTATATATACTAATAATAAAAAGCTATTGTATAAAAGTAAGTACTTACATAAAACTATTTGAATCATCAATTCATCACTCAATAGCCAATCTAAATAAACATTCAAAAGAATCAAATAAAGCCGTTACCGTTTCAAGTATTTCAAACTCTTCATCGAGCCAGCAGACCGTTAACCTTACACAAATTGGCCAATCAATCTAGACCTCTGTCTCTTACACGGATATCTGGCTTCTTTCCATGTGTCATCAAGACGTTTTGGGGAAGGCGGGTCGTGTTACGTTGGTTATTATCGTAGAGGGAGCATGGAGCGAGTACACAGAAGGTGAATTTGTATATAAATCACCTTGAGGTGCTTATTGGTACATTCACCTGCTCTCTAACATCCTATAAGCTTAATACTCGACGGGTGACGAATTGATGAGCTGTTTTCAATTTATTGCGACTGCCCAACGTTGTAGGAGATTACTAAAGGATTATAGTCGTGAATGAACACGTACTGGAAATAGGATTAACTTTTTTTATCGCGTATGTTTGCGTCGTCATTTTAGATGGTTGAGTGACTATAACTTTATGCAAGTCATCGCCATTGAGGTCAACGTAGGTCGTAAGCATGTTTTGTTAGTTTGCTTATTTTGTGTCGATAAGTCGTGTTAGCTTCAGTCAAAATCAAGACCTATTAAGTCGTCTTATCTATTCCACGCTATAAATAAGCTATTCAAAGGTCAAACAACATTCAAAACAAAAATAAAGCGATCATCTTTTATAAAGCAGTCTTTGTAAACATGTATTTTTTGTACAGTATTTTTGAACATAAAATAATGGTATCTTTATAAGATGAAAGTCTTGAAAGATACGATTGAGGTATCGTCGTTGCTAGCCCAAAAATAATTTTCAAAAGGCTGTTGATACTTCTATACTCGTACAAGTTACGCGGAAATTACTCCTACGTAGGTACTTTTTTATACCAACAACATTCGAGTTACTTTTAACCTAAGGATAATACATGTTACACGGCTGCCCAATAAAGAAGTGTAATGTTTTCAGAGTTCATGTATAATATACGTCAATTTTCTATACATGTCCATGTCCAATAATATAAACAAACACGGCGGATTTGAATTTCTATCTATTTCATTGGTTGGTGAGCCATCAAGTTTGTTTAGGACAAGTAGAAAATTTTATTTATATGAGTGACTTAATTCCACTAAAACTTTTAAATGTCTGAACAGATTTGATGTAGGTATCGTTAGAATCCTTACAACTTCTCGACTCTCGAGTGACACTGGCTAGGGCATTCGAGTTTTTTAATCATTTTAAATTTAAAGGGTACTTACGGTACTACTCGTATCTTTCGACGTGCTTTCGACATGTTTATGTCAAGTTCTTCTTGATTATTATAGAAATAGGAAATATTTCTATAATAGTAGAATTTGACTCAGGGCATAGACATTTTATCTGCATGCTACTGAACTCAGCTTTTCTCATCCAGTTGTTCCACATCACTAACCATTTCCAAATACGTTGCAGTGACGATTCAAGAAGATTGTTTGAAGATAAATCATTTCAGACTCAAGAATATAATGCGCTATTATATTACCAGTACCACTGATTTTTTTCTACCTGTCACATGGTGTATTATTATGTTCATTTTGAAAACTTTAATTTGCGTTTACATTTTGGCACTGGCTTTTTTCTTTCTCAGATACTTAATTTCTGACACCGGCACAGACATTTTGTGTTCTGAAATCTATGTGGATCAATAAGGCATCATGTTAGTGTTAGTTGATTTTAGTATCAAAATTCATGCATGAACTGAAGATCAAAGACATGAAACAGATACGACATCGCACCGGGAAGTGGAAAGCTAATATCCCAGGCATTACTATACTCGCTATACCATATCCAGCTTTCAGATAAGTCAGTCCCGTTATATAGATCGGGCTCGGTTCAGTGCACTCTGTCCACAATGCAGGCGTGTTTATTGTACCCATTTCAAAGGGAGTGCCACAAAGGCTCGATACACAATGTCAGTTACGTACGACCAACATCGCCACTAGAATATGAACGGGTTGAATAGGCATTGTATTGTATAGTTAATGTGGACAAACGGTAGAATGACCTTCGGATTTATATAATCTTTGATCGGTGTTATGGAAAGGTATCCAAAGAGTCCCAACGAAATTCAGTCAAAGGGTACGAGTACAGATCTTTGTGGGTACTGGGCACGGATATAATATAGTTAAGATTTAATTAAGTTTATTTATTATTTTGGCAAATATAACACATACAATGTAATTGAGGGGAAAGATGTTATTCCTAATATAAAAGTGATTAGTTAAGGCTGAAAAAATTACGAATTAAAATTTCTTTATTTTGCATAAATTTGGATCCAGAATCGAGTTCAAATTAAATCAACTAAATATGTCTAAAGCTCAAACAAATTAATCGTATCGATAGATTTAGATCGGGAAAGTGTGGTCACCAATTTGAATAATACGTTTAATTTAGAATTGGCAGGTACGAATTCAGCAAAAAAATTAATTACTATATGAATTAACATAATCAAAAACCATAACTTTATAAATAAAGTAATACAGAATAGAGAAATCATTCCAAGGTAATACGATATGATAAGATAATAATGAAATAAGAAGCAATTTAGCAGGGAACGAGATATGGTTTTAATTAGTGGACTTTGTATCCTTCCTATACACAAAATTGCGAAAGGGTGGCTTATAATATATAGCTGTGTAGGGGAAAACGACCGGCAAGAGCTCTGCCATTTATAACGGACCATTCGCTTTTATGCGAAGTAACTACCATGTGAAATGAAATTCGAACTTGCGCTGCGTTCCATGAAAACATTTTAAAGGTTTCAAATAAATATGGCGCTAGACTGGTATGTTTATATCTACAGTAAAAAAATCATCGCTGTTCAGTTCAATACGTTCATCGTAAACAAAACCTCGTTGTTCCAATTATCTTCGATCGTATTTCATCAGTTGTTATTAACCGTTAACTGTATCTATAAAATAGAACGATTTGGATCCACGCCAAAAAACTAAACAAAAACCCCTCATTAATATCTTTATATCCGTATAGTGATGCATGCAGTCACGAACGGAGAGCGTGGGTGGAATTAATGAAATTACAGCTGCTCAGTTTAAGCTGGAAGGTGCTAAGACTAAGACACATAGAATAGCAAAATGCTAAGCGTGCATTTCTTGTGCAAGACCTGCCGTGGCCTAGTTTCTAAGTCGCATTGCGTAGGTCAGTCATGTCATGAGTAGCGTGCAACGACCATACTTTCTCCATAATGCAGCGTTTCACTTTCACCTGAACATCGAGATTTGTCAGCCTTTGCAGTTCTGATGATATCATTTTTGAAAATGACAGGCTTATCTTTACTGGCTTTGTTAAGATTTGTCGTATATGTTGGAAAGATAACAAACAGCTCTGTATTCGAAAGCCGACGTAATAAAAAGCCGTAAATGTTTTAACGATAATGTTGAAATTTAAACCATGTCACGAAATTTATATAATTACAATTAAATAACTTTTGAGTTTGACAGTAGACCTGATTAAATTCCGATGATTCCAATTAATGATTTCCGTCAAACAACTCTAACAATTACTACTTTATAGAGTAATGTAAAAGTCACCCATACAAAAGCGACTATGTTAACAAGACAGACAGTCATTGTGTGGCAACTCGGTCAAAAATAAAGAACTAACGGACAAAAGAACCGTTTATAAAAGTTATAAAAGACGCAGATCTTTTGCATAATGTTAAAAGTTCAATAGCACAGCTTAAACTTTAAGTATTACCGTTACTTGATGTCGAATGTATATCAAAATAAATACCAATGTAATCATTTTTCGACACCATTCGACACGCCTAATAGAGATAGTTACAATAACATTTACGGCCATTTTAGATGTCGTAACACGGAATGGCGTCTACAAAACCAAAGTCAATATTAAACTGAATTGAATGACTCATAACTTTCCCCAGCGCGCGTTCGCTTCGAATGCAAACTTTTAATTAACGTTTTAAAACTTTCTATTCATTTTCAAAAGTTCCAGCGCGTGTTGATTGTTTCATTTATGCGACTTAATTGATGTTTTCAGTATTTTATGAGTTTCAGTTTTTACTTTTGTAGTAGAACCAGGTTTAGACCGTTATACGTAATGATTGTTTACGAAATATTCTTAATATGATTAAAATATTCTTTTATTATTTGTTACTTAATTTTATCAATATTGTTATTCACTGTTCTGTGTTTCTGTGTTCAAGATTCATGTTTTTTCATTTCTGTAACAAATCTCATTTGAAACTCTAAACAGGAACAACATCAATAACGTTGGTATATAAACAGGTTGTTTGTCAATTTCCCGATGACGCAGCGTGTTGTCAAAGCATAGTGCTCGACTGTGCACATAAACAGTGGAGTCGAGCGACCGTCGACCCCACCTTCTCCCTCTCCCCTAGGGAGACTGTCTCCCCTAACCTCCACCGCTGCCCCATTTTTACGAGTAGGTACTTACTATGTCGTGGTCTGCGCCCTTCGCCAACAATTCCCAAGTTTCGCATGTTTTTGCCGTAAATTTTTGTTATGACAACACGTGGTCTGCTGAGCTAATAAATTTTTAGACAACAAAGTCGATTATTGTTTGCGTTTCCTTGGCACGGTGAATTAATTTGTTTTATACATTATTATTTGCTTTCTGCAAAGATATGTCGCTTCTTTATATTTTAACGGACAAAACTGTTTTTAACCGACTTCCAAAAAAGGAGCAGGTTATCAATTCGTCGGGTATTTCTTTTTATGTTTGTTACCTCAGATCTCGGTCATTTATAAACCGATTTGGAAAATTCTTTTTTTATTTGAAAGGGTATACTTTCAGATTGGTCCCATAGAAATTTCATCGAAATCGGTTCAGTAGTTTGTCACTGAAGTCGGTTCGTCGCTTTTTTAAAGCAATTTTTGTAATTGTCTGCATGAGAAATACGATATCAGTTATTACGTTCGGGGTAGCATCGTTTTGTTTCGCTCCTCATTGGATGTTTTTCTTCAATCTCCTATTTCTCAACCGAGGCCCGTGATTTATATTTAGAGACAAACCTTTTTCCTAAATTACAAAATTAAACTTATAAAGGTTAATGACCTCATTATGCCTCGGATATTATGTGTTTAGACGTGCGTGAAAGGCTTCTATTAAGTGTTAACAAAGCCGTCAGTTACCACTACCAGGGCTTAGTTTGTCATTATCGGATATCAATCAACGTTAGTGCATTAGGGAGCACTGACCGCTTCGCTCAGCTTGCTCGTTTCGCTCAGTCAGCGCAATAACCGCTGGCGAGGCGCGGCGCTGACTCGGCAATCCCGCGCTCCTGCCGAGTCTACCGTGAGTCAGCGCAAGTCGGCACGAAACGCCATGAGTCATGACTTGGTGTAATTCGGACGGGGATCGCCCGCCGTCAGCCGAAATAAGTGGATTGCGCTTCACGACTGAATGATTCCATTTTAAAGGGATCCGTGATGACATTACTCCAGACGTTGACGATTGAGTTAATAGGGATGTTGACTCCTTTTTTTGTATTGTCAATTAATTCGTTTTCTCATGAGAATCGAATGTCTGTATCGAAAAAACTGGAAATCGAACGCTAGAAACGTCAAAAATGAGAGTCGAAGTGGGGCGTATCTACTGAGCGCTAAAACGCCCCAAACAAATTGGACAGGACAATTGGACATGACTTGTTCTACGCGGGCCCTAAAGCTGTATAAGTATGCATTTAGTTCATGTATTTTGTTGATTTGGCCATGAAAAACTGCGTACATAGTAGTCATACATTTTTTTATTCATTGAAATGTATGTAAATAATCTGATGATATCATTTTAATTACTAATGGATGATTAATAAAAATTTTCGAATTTGGGAAACTTTTAGATGCAGTACCTATCATTGTAGAAATTATATATTTTTTGTGAATTTAATTTTTACTGTGATAATGTGAAATTATGTATTTTGTGTTTCATGAAACATCCCAACTCTGTCATCTACAACTGTCTCTAAAAAATAAGCTCGTTTAGGTGTCGAAAGTTGAGAGGTTAAAGCGCATCGTTTACGCCACAAAGAGCGTCGGAGATTAGGCGGTGACCTAAATTACTTTTTAATGAGTCCAAACGCTCGCATCAATTTGCGACTACCGTTCCATCTTTGCTGATCTCTATCTGGTCGCTAGAGGAGCTCATTCAGATGTAAATAAGACAAAGGTGTTTTATTATTTTAGAGGGTCGAGCGTGAGACAACGAAAAGTCCAGCAACCACAGGCGGTAGGAAAAAAGCGGCTGCCGTGAGGAGCAACGGGCAAATAGCACCTGCGGATCCACCTCCTCCCCCTACAGGTAAGTGTTCAAACTTCAAAACATTTAACATAAAAACATTTCTCTCCGTCAAAAACTTTGAAACACCGAGTTCACAAGTTTCGAGGAGCTATAACTTCAACAAACTTAGATAAAATAATTGACTCAAAGGTATTATAAACTTTATAGACTTCTGAAAGTTTTGAATATAATCAGAAGCCGAATAATAGAAAAGGACAATTTATGAGGCCGTTACAAAGTTTACCGATCTTAGTTGGGTAGAATATTATTTACTGAGAACTCGAAGACCGAAGTAGATGTTGATGTTCCCATCATAAAGGTCGATGTTTTTGTAGCCAAGAATGATGAATTACTCATGCTGCATACACAGTTACACAACTTAGATTTATCAAGATTTCTTGTTTAGTATTATCTATTTGATCTTGACAACACGTTCAGATCTGTTCGTAAACGTTATACCTTAAATGAGAGTACCTACCAATAATGGTAGAGAAAATACTTAAAATAATGGTATTTTAAGTATATTCGCTTGACGATTTTCTTTGGTTCTTATTAATAAATAGTGTTGAATAGTTTAAACTATGTTTTATCTCTATCGATTCAGTTTAAAATTGTCATAGAACAACAAAAGCAAAACATAATTTAACTAAACGTAATGATATATTATTTTGTACCCTATAAAGTACGGTATAAAGTAACTGCATACCTTATATTCATTACAATTTATCTAGCTTTCCTTGGTTCCTAAGTTGCTTTTGCAACATTGAGCAGCGTTATGCATTATGTAGAACTGCATTTCGTGTCATCTACGCTGCGAGATACGTACCTTACAAAGGATCTTTGGGGGTTATCCCGGCTCTAGTCTTAATATGGTAAAATTCAGCGCATTCAGAACATTCAGGTGCACAAATAATAAGCTATATTGAAAGCACATCCTTTCATTCTTGTATAATATGTCATCCACTTTTGAATCTCATTGAAGTGCTTTAACTTCTCGATTTAATTAAATTTCACTTTTAAAGAATTTAGAAACCGCTTTCGTCAAAAGTCCTTGAAAATTTCTACCCCATTTTATAGGCTTGTTAACATAATCTTGATGGTCAATGTCTTTTACTGGAGGTTATTCATTCATATCTTATTTAGTTAAGGTTGTATTTCGTATTTAAGTTACTTTATATTTATTTATTTTAGTACAATTTGTAAGTAAACAAAATTCCGTTTAGGAATAACTTCACGTAACGGTATAATTTTGTTTCCATTAACTTTCTTAGGTAGAATTGTGGAATAGGTACTAGAGCTTTCCATGTTTGCATAATAATATGTCTGGCAACTCTGGCATAGCTGTATTTGTACTGTTTCTTGGCTGAATGCCAAGTCTACGCCTATAAGCCTGTTACTTAAATAATACTGCTGCGGCTGTTCTGTTAGCAGCACACTTTCAAACTTAATTTAAGTATTAAGGTACCTAGGCCAAATGCAGATATCAGTTTTGGATTTAAACTTGACACACAAGTAGATAACTATGTTAACTACACAATGAATAGGATATTTTTATATAGTTTACCAACTGAAAGTGAACAAAGCATTTTTCACCAAGTTCCAAATTTTTACAAGTTACGAGATAAGAGCTTTTTGTAATTCAACGAAAATGGTAAATCTATCCTTTTAGAATCATTTTTAATCTTTCTAGAAGTTTTAATTTTATCAGACAACTGATCGATAAACTTTACGGTTATAATGATCCCCTATAACAAAGAATGTACAATTGTACAGTGAATAATAGTAGTCACCTAAATAAGGTCATAACAATTTACTCAAGCTATAAAAATTAAACGTACATTTTCCATCCATACTTTCCCGTAATGGATGTCTATGCTTCAACTCCTGACTGCACTAAGACTGATAGTATCCATTTGCAGTAGAAACACACACGATATCCTTTCAGATGTTAATAAAATACTTATTATTATAAGGTTAGGAAATCCTTCGACAACGTATTCTTTTAATTTATACAAACTTGATCCGTATAGCTCTGCGTTTTCTTTTAAACCTACTTCACAGTTAAAAAAATAAGGATAGATTTCTACGTCTACAATTTATCATCATCGCTAGAATACGTGGTACAGTAACGATGTCGTCGATGTGACGACGTACTTGCAACTATCTATGTATGTACATACCAATGAATTCAGATTGTTCATTAATCACAATTATGTATCTGGTTCAGACAGATAAATCATGTATTCGTGTTTCCGCTTGCAATATTATGAATACCATTCCAATATTCCGACTTGTATTTACTGCAGTTTGTTGACATTAGAGAACATTTCTGAAAACAGTAATATTCCTTTGATATTACCTGACTGCTCCATTGAAGCTTCCGACATTTCAGCCCCTTTCAGTACACATGACTAATCTCGAATAAAGCCGGTTCTGCAATAATTAGAGCCATTCAAGACCCGCAAACCGGCATTAACATAGAACTAGAGCGCTCGAAGGCTCAGACTAGCTATTAAATTATGCGATAGATATCAAACATGAAACGAGATAGTTGTCTTACTTAGACTCTCATACTAGACCGGACCTAATCGGCCTCTATAAAGGTAACGACCCTAACTACCTAATCTTTTTCTATGATAGAATTTCAATCTTTGGTATATTTGGTTATATTTACTGGTATATTTGTCTTCCACGATACTGTTTTATGTACATACTGTACATCGATTTTGTACGTTAAGATTATTATTTTAAAAATATTTCTTATTTAGGCCCTAAAATGTATCAGATTTATTTTCTGCCACGTTAATTTCTTTTCCTTTGTTGGTTTAATCATTTGCTCAGTCATTGCGAGCAAATAGGTACGTAGCCCACGCTCAGGAATCTTTTGTTCCTTTTAACTTACAAAAACTTTTATGTGTTTTTGTGTTACCCACAGTTCTCGCTTTGTTAAAACTTAACGTTCAACTTTAATTTCGAGTGAAACAAAAAGAAATATTCAAGGGGAATTCCCTTTTGTGTTCGTCGAGTAGAATGTTATCCTTTGACTGAAATATGTCTGCGATAAAGGCAGATAAAACGTGCCTTCCTTTTGCATCGCAGCTGGAAGTGACAACGCTGTGACGTTACAAGATGGCCTTCGCCTCCGTCCTGGGGGACAGAGGGGTGATATGATAGAGGTTTAACGTTGATACATTCTCTGTTCGTATCATATTAATCATTGACAACTGCGATCAGGCACTGTAGTAGTGTACCCACTGAATGTAATAAGAGACGCTTTGATATTGCCACGTGAATGCGTAGCGGAGTGTTGAATATGTATGGTTTCTATTAATGATTATTAGCACGCAATCTTAATGTATTCATAGTCACACTAATGGAAGGCATTGTTTCAATCGGTTCATGTTGCTTTGCGCACGCATCAATCACTGAGTTATCTTCCTTATTCACTTTTTATTAGATTGGATTTCAAAGGAAATCTAGAACGTCTTAAATTGCTAATTCTTATTCGTCTACAAGCGCCATTGAATAAATAGGATCAGCGCTTATTCTAATAATTTATCATACATATTTAATCCAGTCTATTTTCGTGAACGCGAGACAGACATTGATTATTCTTTGAATAATTCAATATTATTTTAAATTCCTGATCGTGGGGTCAAAGCATTTGCATAATAAAGACCTGAATATCCTCATCTACTTTATAATATTAGGTATTTATATTTATCTGTTGAAGCCCGTACATGTATGTTGCAGATGCATAAATCATTACGAAATATTTTTATGTAAAACGCCTCGTTTAAATAAATTATTTGATTAATGCCCGTATTAACTTGTTTGATCAAGAGTGGAACACGTTAAACCAGTTAGAAGATTAAAACGGCTTTTTTGTGAATGTGACCTTCTTTTAATTTAGTAGTGTAACGAGTTCTTGAAAAATTATAAATGTTTTGTAAAATGTATCATTCCAATTATGGATAATATGGCGTAATTTATCTTTTCATTCTAGACTGTTCTCACATTTGATAATTATACCTTAAAACGAAAGCTCTGTAGAATGAAGCGCTTACGTTATTCATGTCGCTTTATATTTTCATATCATGTCATCAGCCATCACGTGTATCCAAACAACTGGAAAACTTTATATTGACTGTGAAATATGGGTAGCAAGAAGCAGAGTAGGGGGCGAACAAATAACGCCGAGTGAGGTGGAACTTTCTCATTGTTGTTGATCGCTCAGCTCGCTCAATTCGCTCAAACTTCGGTCACTTTCGTTGGCTTTCGTTGGGTGTTTCGCAACGTGCCCGCGAGACAAACTTCTGAATGCTTAACTAACAAGTTTCCAAGGTTGGCAAATAACAAACCCTCGCTATAACTACCGAACCAACCGCTTGGCCAAACAAAACTACGAAAATGTACGACATTTTTCGTATTTGAAAATGTTTTGTGCTTGAATCACGTTATTCCTTTATTATGAATTATTTTTCTTAATATTAATTATTATGTATTCCTTGACGTTAGTAAGATTTCTGAATGTAAATATAACTTAGGTATCAGAAAACCCTGGAAATATTAGATTTAGTAACACAAGTGTCAAAGTAACGAGCGCGCTCCAGAGCCACGCAAGCATTAGGGTTTTAAAGTTCTGGGTGGCAGCGGCATTGCAATAATTGTTATGGTTGGACAGATCTAATGATTCCGAATGCTTCTCAATATCATGCAAACAAACTTCTCGTCTTGCTTCCTTGTAGAACTTGTAGTCTTCGATTATACATTTGAATAGAGTATAGATCTGTGTTTTAGCACAGAATACATAATTTTTAGGATAAAAAGTAGATACCCTTAGGTATAATTTAAAGATTTGTACAATATCTAAACTTACCTTTCTATACTAATATTATAAAGCAGTAATGTTTGTGAGTTTGGTTGGTTTGCTAATTTATGGAACAGCGACTCGCTCGCGTCCCTGGTCCCATTCTAAAAATTCTTTCACTAATTAGGAAGCTATAGCTACATTATCCCTGAGCGCTGTAGGCTACATTTTATTCTGATTACACGCGTGTGAAGCCGTGGAGACTAGTAAATATATCACATAGTTACCCTAATACGACCACCAAACCTACCAAGACACGTGCCTACCAATAACTAGAGCGCTCGTGTGTTTGTCGTGTTCACAAAGCGACGTGGAAGCGACAGTCCTTTGTGTCTGCTAACGGAATTCGGATATTGGATAAGCTTCCACGGTCTCTTGTTTACCTAGCAATTTGTTTTTAATTGGTTTCCAGATTCCACATGTTTATGTCGCTAGCTGGTCGCTATTAGAGTAACTACCTATAGGTTCTGAAAATACCGACTCGTCTAATTTTTCGAGAAGCAGTAGTGTGCATGCACTATTGTGTTCTGCTTTGATAACACATGCCTTTGTGTTCTAAGGACGCTGCAATTGTTCTATACGCTTACCATGGATAAAAACGACTTACTCGTCTCAAAGAGAAAACGTTGGAATTCCCATTAAATTATTGAGCGGTACTTACCTACTACTTAACTAGAAAAACTCGTAATTAATCTTGATGTAAATCTCATTTTGATTTGAAATAGATTTGCCAATAGGTTATTTAGTGTGTTCACTTCCTGTCAAATGTTATTTATAAGTACCTATTACTTAAGCACCTACCTATGCGAATAATGCGATCCAGTCAATCGACAGGCTGGTGCCGATTAATTTGATTGCGAAATTTATTACGAAATAAAAATTTAAACGACTATAATTTTGTTAGATCAAAATCATGTATGTGTAGTGAGTCATATTATATTCATATTTATTTAAATTTATAAACGACATAAAAACATCCTTTTGATCTAAGGCCATACATTTCCACTTATATATCGATCGATCTATTCTTAGCTTGTTGATTCGCTGCTACCTACTTCCTAAGCGATTTGACCTAGTTTACAATACCTACCACACATATCTTATGTCTGTAGGTATGTTTTGCCCTTTATTATTCGTAACTTTCGAAAATGGACAATGAATAGACTCCATGTATCACATTATCCTATTTTGCGTGGCTGTGTCGGTCTTTTGAATAACTTAGGTACTGTTGCTTTAACATCAACTTAGCATTAGTTAATTTTACTAAGATTATATTATTATTCTATTATCGTGAAAGAGAAGGAATGAAAGATCTAAAGCCGTATTTCCATAGATAGAGAATACCTACTGCATTATTTGAATTCTGTCTCTAAATTCTATCTATCTAGATGTTTGACATATTCAGTAACGAAGCAATCTGCATTCCCCGAGCGAGACTGTCGCAAATTTTGCGTGCGGGCTTGTGACGCAGTTTGCATAAATTTACATATCTATGCGAATTTTACATATTTGCAGTTATACGCACGGTATAGGGAATTACGAAACTTTTCGATCGATATCCGTGTTTTCTACGCGTAGGTACCTATCTAAATTAGTAAGAAACACTTTTTTTACACGACTGCACGAAAAAAGGAGTGTATATGTATTTAGGGTTCATGTATGTATGTATATGTGAGTTTTTTTATTCCACCGTACTTGTAAATGCCGGAACAGATTTGGATGTATGGGATATCGTTAGATACATCATCCCAAGTAACACTGGCTAGGGTAGTCGTACAGTGTAACATAGGTATCATCATCATCATCAGCCGGAAGACGTTCACTGCTGAACATAGGCCTCCCCCATAGAACGCCACTTGGATCGACTACTCGCCTCTTGTATCCAACGGTTTCCCGCGGTTTTGACAAGGTCATCGGTCCAAATAGTGGGGGGGCGGCCTACACAACGCTTCCGGTTCGTGGTCGCCACTCGAGAACCTTTCTTCCCCATCGGTTATCGGTTCTGCGAGCGATGTGGCCTGCCCATCGCCATTTCAACTTACTAACTTTGAAAGCTATGTCAGCGACTTTTGTTCTCCTGCGGATCTCCTCATTTCGGATTTTATCACGCGGAGAAACCCCGAGCATAGCTCTCTCCATAGCACGTTGCGCGACTCTGAGCTTACTCATGAGGCCAATAGTCAATAGCCTCAAGCCTCAACTGACTAGTCCTACCCAAAAAATTACAGAATGTCTCGCAAACCAGGACAGATTACCCGATCATACATCCGCAGAACACAAGTAAGTATTTCATATGCGGTATCATCAGTTCATCAATACACCATTCGAATCATCCCGCGGGGGTAGTCTGGAAGCAGCATGTGGATACGGAGAGTGGATGACCGAATGCGGGAATAGTAGTCAACTAGTCATACATATTTTTATATACTAAATTATAGGCTTGCATTTGACTAGCTGAGATGTTACGAGGTGGTTGACGATGGAGCAGGCATGTCTTAAAAATGATTCACACTCGATCAGGATAATACGAAATGTAGGTTATAACGACATAATATTATAAAGCTATGGATGGAAAGCAGGAAACTCTGGGCACATATTTACTAAACAATATGGAGAAAACCACAAAAAACTAAAACGTTACTCAGCTAGTAAATAAATATAGCTTAAGACTTATAATATATAAAATTACACGGGAATAATGCAAGGAAAACTGCGCACGTTATTTATACATAATGCCCCTTTATCATACTTTACTCCCCCACTGCCCTTGTAAAGTCTGAATAAGAATAACAGCATTAAATTTGCATGCCGACAAAACTGGCGGAGGCACGCGACCTACACCCCAGTGGGGTGTTTGAGGGGATGGGGAAATTGTAACACGTCTACCGCACGTATAAGGGTGGCGATGGAAAATCGTGCTGGAATGCAGTGTCAACCTCAGTAATAACCCCTCCCTCACCTGACTACAATAATGTAATGGTAAAAAAGTTTCCGCAGTTTGTCTGTTAAGGTATTTTACTTATAAAAGTAGGTAGGTACTTATGTACTTTTTATGTTAAGATCAAAACTGAACGCTTAACGATAAGTAAATAAAAGTACGAAATTAAACGGACGTTATTTATTTATATGAATTATTTTAATGAAAACCATGTAGGTATTGTATTTTACTTATATTTTAGGGATTTTAAAATATTTAAGACCTTTGTTCTTTCGAAATTCTTGGTTATTAAATCTTATCGTATAAAAAATTTTGATTCGTAGAAATAGTTTGATCATGTAGGTTTTTGGGAAACATAAACAAGGTGGAGAATAACTGATCTCTCTGATTTCATTGAGTGTTGATTTAATAATTCCATTATTGAGAATATCTATGTTTTCGAACGCTTCATGAAACTTCTTTTCCATTTTCTCAACAAAACTAACAAATTCATCGCAGGGCACGGCTAAAAAACATTCCTCGTTATTATTCCTGTATTGTCTGTACCGCTGATATTTGCTTTTATCAGTTTTATCATAATATGACAGCAAATAGCTCTGAAAAGCCGGACAGTTTGAGTGATTTTCTTTAATTTTAATTAATAGAAATCCACAAATATAGAACAATGAATGTCTTTCTTGCGTATAGATTTGTCTATAGTCTGATTTCTGTACATTTACTTCATGATCGTTGTTACTTGGTGTTGATGATAAAGTTATTTCTGCCATTTCATTTTCTTTTATTTTAATGTGTTCTTCAACTGTCGTTCCTTTTTTAATTTCATTTTCTAATGCTTCTGTCTGAACTATAAATTTTCTAAACTCTCCTTTACTGCTGCCTTCTAGCGTAAACCTTCTATGATACGAAAAAAATATTTTTTTAAATTCTGATTCAAATTTCCTACTAGTTAATCGTGTACATTTGTCATTTCTAGATTTTATTGCTTTGAAAATGTATTCCAAAGCTTCCTGTTGCAAATTTCTTGTCAGTAAAAAACGATGTCCTTCCTTTTTAAGATCGTCAAATAACATCAAAATTGATTTTAATGTGATTAGCAAACCCTGGATGAACTTTACAGTCGAAGTTACGTCATGTCCGGTCTCTGTGTTGATTACTTTTAAGTTTTGAAACAAAACGATAATTTCTTCCAGAAATGCCTTTTGCGTTTCTTCACCACATAATGCTTTTTTGTATTCATTGTCATCGTTTGTACGTTTGGAAGCGTTAAGCGTGTCAAATAAATTGTTTATTATAGTTATGAACTCAACGGTTCCTTTTCCTTCTACTTCAATTACATTAAAATTGATGTAGTTCCAAAGACCATTTGCCACAGTCTGGCTCAAAAGTTGAGTTGCATATTGCACTTCCTGCTTTGCCTTCGTTCCTGTTTGACTAATGTGCTCTTTTGTTAATTTATTCGCAAGCGGGATTCTCTTCGTTTGATCTTCATTGTAGAATTTTACTATGTGCTCAAATTTTGCTATTTGTCCACGAAAATGAAAATCATTTAAGAGCATAGTATCACGAATAGACTTGATGAGCTCTGGTGCATCAAAAATGTGATAGATTTTATTGTCATCTATTAAGAAATATGGGTTTTCAACAGATGATGTACTAGGAGAAAAAAGAAGTGACCCTTCTCTGGCAAGATTTACTACACCGTTTTCCATGGTTGAGATAAATGTTCGTACCTTAAGTCCAATCCCAAAGAGGCTTCTCAAGAGGTTGTTTAGCCAGTTATCAATTTTATCCTCGTATCCGTTTTCAGCAACCAATGCATATCCTATGGGCTGTTTCCAGTTCGAGAATATTCCTCGGATCATTACTACTAAAGCCTTTGTAGATGGTTCTAAATATTTAACTCCATTTATTTCTTGAAACCCTAATATGTTGTCTTTTTTAATATTATAGCACAGATTAGCTTTCAATCTCATTGAACCAACGAGCACGGAACAGTTCTTTTCCTTGACTGTCATCTTATCAACCCTAGTTTTCAATGTTACCATTATTTTTTCGTTAACTTCTGTGCTGAATTTTATATATTGCTTAATTAATGAAATGTAAGTGGGTAAGTTAAACATATTTTGAAAAATATTATAAGCCTGCGGGCTTGTTTCGTATAAATTTAAACAGAAAATATTAAACTCCTTATTCCGATTCCCCAGAGATTTATTCAAATGTTTGTTCGCTTTTATTAGAATCGCCAAATCTTTTGTTAAATATTGGTCACACAACATATAAAAGGTACGTAATGTAATTTGGTCGTTATATGGAAAGGTTATTATGTCTTCGGTTTCTCGCGTCAGAGCTGCTTCTACATCATGATCGATCTCTGTTAATTTCGATGCAGGGACTACCGTACCAGTACCAGGTGTAGATTCGATGACATCATCGTTTATTTCTTGAGATGGTAAAAATCTAGTCGGTACAGCAGTTTTTTTTAAAACTTTCCGATTGTTTGTAAAAAGAATACAATCGCGCGTGAAATGCTCTTCGCAAACCCTGCGGTGTCTTGATGCCATTGATACGCCCAGTAAGTCGTGTCGCTCTATCGCGCGGAGCCATAATTCACATCTGAAAACAATGAAAAATATCTCATTCATTCATATTTATAAGATAATAAATAAATGATAAATAGGATAAAAAAAAGAATCATTGACTTATGAAAATCCATCTAGCATTTTGTTAAAGGCTTTTATGAACAACACTAATTTTAAATCTATGTTTTTTTTTTCTATTTATGTCTGTACGCTAAAATACCCTCCAGCCATCGTACGTTTTATATCATCCATAATTCTGTTATTGTATATATATAAATATTTGTAGCATATGTGTTATTCCAGAATATAAACTATTTACATTCCAAATTTCATCAAAATCGGTTTAGTAGTCACGGAAATACCTACTTGGTGACAAACATTCACATACACACAAACTTTCGCATTTATAATAACTAAACCTATTTTAATGAAATTTAGAATGTAGATAATTTATTTACGTGGTAACAAACATTCACATATACAAACTTACCATTTATAATATTAGTAGGAATAGTAGGAGTAGGATAGGATAGTAGGAAGTAGAATAGGATTAAAAAAAATCCTAACTTTTATCAGTTTTTTTATCGTGTATATACACAGGCTAAGAATGCAGAAAGGTCGTAGGTAGGTATATTTTCAATGATTTCAACTAGCAACATTTTTTATGTGGTAGTCACACATACACAGGCCAACGTAGGTAACAAAACTAATGCTAATACTAACACTTAATATCTAAACAAACATAAACGATTTAAAAATTAATATTAGTATAGTAGGAGTAGGTACTTACCTTACATCAGTTGGTATGGAAAAAAACGAAAATTCCGAGTGTGTTAGTGACGTGTTGTAGCAATTAGGGACACTACAGTTACAGTGCCGAAATTGTCTAGGCATTATGCCGTTTAGTATCAAAAAGACTAAAATAAAATAACAAATGAGCGTCGACGCTTGCGTACAGTGACACAGCCACCCGAGCAATGGGCGCGGGCGGGGGACGGCCGGCCGCCGCCGCCGCGCGCCGCTACGCTGGGTGGGCGCGGCCGCGTTTTGCCGACATACTCCGAATGAGCTCAGTTGATTCACGGACTTGCCCGAGTCGCTAGCGAGTATATTCTGTCTCGCTTCAACGTTCTACTAGACACGACAGTCTGGCGAAGCTGTTGTTTGTCCGTGGCCTTCCACACGGCACACTCCAATTCACACTCACAGACATGCATATTGCATAGTAATGATAGAGTAGGTACGTACCTTGTACGTACGGTCCCGCTTTGATAAATAATAGGTAACACAATGTTTGTACCAAAGACTATAAATCCTGTTGACTAATGATACAACTTCCCCTCATGCGAAAACGAACTATGTAAATGCACTACTCGCCACTGCGAGTACGAGTGCAGACTTATAACTTATCGATATTCAATGTATACTTTACAATTAATATATATACTATTATTCATTATTTTGGAAAAATAATAACCTTTCGTTTGGATTTGTTAACCGACTTCGAAAAAAGAGGAGGAGGTTAAATGTTCGACTGTATGTATTTTTTTAAGTATTTTAACTGATTTCTCCGTCAATTGCGGACCGATTTTGAAAATTATTTTTGTTGTTTGAAAGTGTATCATCTCAAGGTGGTCCCATATACATTTTATGGAAGAACATCTAAAGATGAAAAAATGGTACTTGAATTTTCATATATCGCGATATTTTCATCGAAGTAGGTTCCCGGTTTTTTTAAAGTATTTCTGCCTTTTGGTGTTAGATTTCCAGACATCCCAGAAATCAAGGAAAAGTGGATAGAAGCGACTCAAAAAGAGAATTGGTTCCATACATCGCAAGTCATGGAATCCATTCAGTAGCTTCGACGTGATGCGTGGCCAAAATACAGACAGACAGACAAAAATAAAAATACAGTTTTGGCTTCAGTATAGATAGGAGTGCCATCCAAAAAAAATGCGACCTGGAGTTTTATTATAAGTAGTATTATATATTAATTTATAAAGTAAGTATGTATTGTCTAGGTTTTCCATATAATAATTTATTATTAATCGTATATGTCAGGGAATCAAGAATGCGATGCTAACTACCTATTCAATTTTATCGATATTATTCTGTTCAGTAGTAGTCGTACCACATCACTAAATTACGTCATCCAAATGATCGGCCAATTGCAAGCATAGAATATTACCTCGCCCCCTGCCCGCGCCGGTGAGATATATTTGTATGAGGAATTGTTTTTATGAGCTATCAACAGGCTAAATAATCTGTGGTTTGTACCTACCAAGATATTTACAACCGTCCACGGCTGAATTGCAGGCAACGTAAACTGGTAAACGTAAAAAGGTTCTGTTCTGCACACATTCATGTGTGCAGAACAGAACCTAGATAACTATTTTTATTTAGGTTCTGTTCTTGGAAACCGGTGCGGATCTGTGTGCTAAGTGTGAGTTTCACAGTACCTAATCTGTTTATACGCGTTTGTCGAGTAAACATCATACAAAAAAAATGCGCGATGATAGTTTATAAATGTGGCGCTAGGGGCGCTGTAAATTTTTTCACAAAATCTTCGTAAACGCGGTCGCTGTCGAACGCGTTAACTTGTTGCAAAACTCACACTAGGCCCTCTGAGCACCTGCGTGCCTAAATAAACACGTGGGTCGTCGTCGTGTGCGTGAAACCTCGTGGAACACAATACCCGCCTGGTAACGCGACCACATAATATATACATACACAATATATAATAACGCGACGCGAATTCAACGAATAATAATAAAACAAATAATAGAGTAGGTACGTAACAGAATAGATAATATACTGTACCTACTTGTGCGAAAGCAATGGTCTGTGGCGAAAGGTAGAAAGCATTTACCTGTTCTTTAAAAAACTTTCTGCGAATACACATTTGACTTTTTCACAATGTTAGTCGTGTATATCACAAATCACAATGTTACTAATCCCGGCATTTAAATAAACCCATCTGAGTCAAAGGCTTGAATACTTGACGGTGCTGTTTCACTGTCTGCCAAGTGTGGGCAAATGGATCTATAGCACAGAACATATAAAATATAAATAGCTAAATGGGGCTATATTAGCGATTTGACGAATCTCCCTGCATCCTCTGTTGACACGAGAATCGGACGTTGTCCCATCTTCTCTCTTGTCCCTCGTGCCCTACCATTTGCACGATGGAACATCTAAGAGACGCAAACGAGGACGCCGTCATTCTAGTCACGCACTTGGCAAACCATATATATATAAAAGTTTCAATGACACGCAAAGAAGAAGAATGGATTAAAGAGTAATAATGAATTAAAGTTTCGTCTTACTGTAATCAAATGGTAGAACATGTGGTACCTATAATAGTTTGAGTTTGTCATGATTGCCATAAAGTGACATGGTTATTACATATTTAATAGTACCATATCAGTAAGTGCAGAATTATCTGACGTAAAAACATCATTGGCTGAAAGTCATCGAACTCAATAAGACCATTGCAGGTTCAGTAGTGAATTATTCCATAATGTCTATAATTCCGATACCATAATAAAACGAAATGGAATCCTTCGCACATCAGAACGTTACGTTACTAAGTGTACTTTCACCCCGGGTTTACCGTTACTTGAACTACTGGGATCTTCCGTCTCGCTTGATCTTTATTTAGGGATGCCAACTGTTAACTTTTAACCTTCGTAATACGGATTTTTTATCATTCTAATGGACTAATAAAAGCGTCCCGTGACACTTATTACTAAACTTGTGATACTTATTACTTACCAATATTATATTATACAGATAAATACGTTGGTTTGTTACCGATATTCTTTGGAATCACTGGTCAGATTCTAAGATTCTTTCAGTAATGTAATATCCTTGAGTGCTATATAGACTACATCCTGATACAATGCATGCCACGCCGCGAGAAAAGCTAGTGTTAAACAAAAAACAGATAAGTTACATTTCAATTATAAGTAGAGGTTTTCGTTATTTGTATAGTCACGTCTCACAATGTTTTGTTTTATACAATATTTGAATTATTGATATCAGGAATATTCTAAAAAGCCCACTCGAACATCTGGCTTCGACAATATCAATCTCAAGTGTGCTTTGGCTGCACGTAAAATTGTTACATGTACCTCCTCGTCTAATTAGATTTCAGTATAGAGAGCACCTAAGACGTAAGGTCGAAATTTATACGGGCCCTAAACAATGGCAGCCCTATCTTTAGATAACGCCATCTCGATTAACTGGGTCGCGACAAGTGTACCTAATCGTTATTTTAAAATTGTAATTGGATACATAACACTTCCCTTCCATCATCGTTTAGATTTAGAACGGAACAATGGGTAGAAATACGTATTTCCCAGTAAAACAGCTGCAACGTTATAATTTATGTAAATTGTGGTTTATATAGATGTTGGTCATTTGTTTTGTCTGTCTGTCTGCCTATTTGGTCCGGGTAAGCTCCGAAACTGCTGGACCGATATTGACGCGACTTTCACTGACAGATAGCTGATGTTACAAGAAGTAACTTAGGCTATGTGGGCGAAGCCACGGGGCACAGTTAGTAATTAGATAAGACGATATCTGAATGCGCTACTAACAGTTACACATGAAATGTGTTCCCGTCCTATTTCTTTTTAAACCTAGCTACATCTTTACAGGTTGGAACGACTCAAGACGGCATAATTCAGCACTTGAGTACTAGGGGCATTCACGGATTCTGGTTGTTTCTATGTTCAGACTTCTGAGCCTATACTACCTATATGTTTACCTCTCTTTACACATTCAGATAACGAGTCGTCACGAGCGCGGAGGTCGAGTATTTTTCACAGGTCCGCGCAAATGCATTCTCCAATCTCTACACAATTATCGCTGGTTAGCCACTCTCGCCTCCGTTACGTCTTTTATTTGCCCTCTGCAGTTATAACATGTCTGTGAGACCGGTTTCCCAACATAATATACGAGTAGGGCGTGCATGCCCTATCTCGATAATCTCACATACATTCGTCTCCCTCTAATCGCTGTGAGCTCGAAGATTCATGGTGCCCTTAAAGGGAATTTCGCTGTCGAATCTTAATCGGTTCCTAGAAGAATTTATCACCGGCCCCTTTCGTAAAACCTGTATCGATGCAGCCGCTTTTTTTTTCATAATATAATGCTGGTAGGGTTTTAATTCTACTATTTCGGGTCTGTCAGGATATCGGAAAAACCCTTTAATTTTATTTCAAGTATGTTTAATTTGATGAATGTACTAAAGATATGGTGAAACTATGCTTTTGCGTCTGGTACAGTGTAGGTACTAAGTTCGTAGTTTCCACGACGTTGGTGGCGAGTAAAGTCGCCAGCTTTTTGGGCACCAACCTTAGGTTTATTTTTTTTATTTGTTTATTGTATCTTTCCAGCCAAAGGTTGTCGGAAAGAGATCGCTTTTGTTTTACCTGTTGTACTTACCTATTTTTGTATTGTTTTATGTATGGTTTTTTCTTGGTGTCAATAATGTGTTTTTATATTGTATTGTAAAATTTTGTTATTCTTTGGAAATAAAACGAAAAAGCTGACGTGAATTGAAAAGAAAAACAAATAAAAAAAAATGCTTACCTAAGTTATTAAATAACAACAGTGAAGTGTTGAAGCTTTTTTCTCCTAAAATCGTTTATTAACACCTATCTATTATGTTGTTGAAGTTCTGATTTATTTTATTGGTGATTAAAAAACCTTTGTCTTTTACGTAATATGCGGACATAGGACATATTTAATTTTGTTCATAACATGTCATTATTCTATTTTAATTTTTATTATAATAACAGAAAAAGTAAACAACATAAACTAAAATAACTAAATAAAATACACACTAAATTATGTCATTATTTGGATACATTAGCTAGGTACATATAATTATTACGTATTTAAGTATATTCATTTTATTAGGAAGGTACTCATACTCACTAAGGTAAGGAAAATCTTAAAATTTAATAAATATTTTATTAAATTGAATTGTATATTACACAAGTACCTACTACATCAAAGTTTCCTTATTGTTATTACACAAACTAGTACCTCGTAAAATCAACAATGAAAGTAATGAAAGTAGACAAATATACATTTTTAAAATTACAGGTACTTAATAGAATGACTAAATAATGTTAATAATTATAAATTAAATGCAGTTTACATAGAATAATAAAATGTACATTCTAAAAATACCTCTCGCCGACGACGGGATATGAACCTTGGTCTACGTTTTCCGTGCCAGACGCTCACATAATATTGACTGTTTAGCCAAAGAAGGGAAAATTTAAATTACACTTTTCTTGAGAATTTTTCTCCAGATACAAACTCTTATCAGCTCTCCTTTGAGCTAGTGTTATAGTGAAATATATCCAAAAGAGACCACTTTACATAATATTATATTCCACCATTTAATTGCATAGCATCAAAATCGGCTTTGTTGGAATGAGTTATAGAATTATCAAATACAAACATTAAAAAGTACAACTGAAACAAACTATCCAGTTTCGGAGGTAAACAATAACTTCAAACCAGCTTAAAAATTGTTTACTACTAACGCACATAAATCTTTTTCGGAATGTAATATTTTGTTGTTATACTTAATCATGTTAAAAATTCGGACACGCAAATATAATTTTTTTGCATAAAGAATTGGGAAGCACGTACAAGGGATTGGGAAACACACATGGACCATTGCCTCCAATAAGCTATTGATAAATTTGTTCTTTGGTGTTGCCAAAATATCTTTGGTCATAAAAGATCGGAATCTGATTTCCATCATTTCTACGAACTCAATGAAGCTTTCTTGGGGTCTAACACAAACACCTTCCTGAATCCCTTTTAATATTGTTTTACAACTATAGCTTTCGTCGTGTAAAACTATACTGATGTAATTGTTCATGTCGGCACAATCTGCGTGACGATCATGACACTTTTTCAGTATAAATCCCGCAAGCAGGATGAGAGCGTCTTCTTTACGTAAATTCAAAGTATTATATTCAGAACTGTTGATTTTAATGTTTGCGCCAATATTTGCATCTGCAATTTTCTTACGAGGATTTTTAAATTTTGTTATAATACTGTTTATCTGCTCCAATGCATCTTCCAAGGGTAATTTATTTCTAGTAGTCGGTCTTAAAATATTTATCAATACAGATTGCTTAAATGCTGAATTAATATCTCTGCAGGTCAATTTTTCTCCGTTCTTTTTGAGCTTTTTAACTCGATCAAAAAATATTTCCATTTTGTTAAGGCTCAATCGTTGTAATGGTATAATTTCATTCATTTCTTCATGTAACATTAAAACTGACGTGATAGTTGTTACTATTTTTCTTACGAATGTGCGGTCAATAGATGTCTCTTTTCTCGTGAGTTTATTAATAATTTTGAAATGTTTAAAAAATACCATCATTTTACGCAGATGCACTAATTGCGTTTCTGTTGATATTGATATTCCTGATTTAATTGATTTCTTACAATTATTAGAACGCAAAATTTCAAATAGTGTGCTCACCTCAGTTATCAATTCAACGGTATGTTGAGCGGATGGTTCCAGGGCTTTGAAATCGATATAAGTTGACATAGCTGCAGCTGTTTCTAAATTTATAACCTCTGTAACGATATTTATATTTAAATCTTCCATTTTTGTAGGTTTCATGTGTTTTTCAGTCAGTTTTGGTGACAATCTATTTTTTTTCATTTTGTCCAAATAGAAATAAGCCAGGAGATCCTCACTTCTTGCAATTTTTCCATCAAAACTGTAATCATGCCTCATAAAACTATAATAGAATAGTTTACACAAGAGTGAAACATCGTAAATCATGCATCCTGTTTTTACAGATGCCACCTTAGGCTTCAATGATAAGTAATTTTTCTCAGATACAAAAGCCTTAATGTTAAAGCCCATTTTAAGAAGGTTGTGAATGTTTTTTTTTATCCAATCTTTTATACTTGACGATTTAATGTTTGAGTGTTCACGAGCATCTACGTATGCAACAGCCATAGGTTGTTTCCATTCTGAAAATATACCTTGTACTGTTAATACTAACGCTCTGCAGGCTGGCTTAGGTTTTTGAATTCCATTTAAATCAGAAATTCCTATGAGTTTGTCACATTTAACGTCGTAATAAAGATTTTGCCTCACGTCAATTTCACCTAGACAGATGACACAGAATTTTTGCCTTACAGACATCAGACTCGCTTTATATTGGAAAATTGTCGCAAATAATGTATCATGATCAACTAGTACGGAGCTGTCATCAAAAACACTTTTCAACGCTAAAACAGGTGGCAATTTTAAAGAGTTTTGTAACATTTCGTATGCCTCTGGACATGCTAAATATATTCTCAAAGCTACTTGCTTGAGTAGCCCAGGAAATTGAGATATATCTTCTATTTTTTTTTTAACTAAGACCAGTGTTTTTGCTGTGTCACCAGGTTCTTTCAATTCTATTATTTCATTGGAAACTGGACTCATTTTCCATTTCTTATTTTGAGTTTCTTTATCTGAGTTTTCGTCACTTTCCCTTTTAATGGCGGTGGAAGATATTTCGATCACAGGATTCGCAGTAAGAACTGGATCGGTACTCGAGGATGTTTTTGTTTTGATGATGATGTTAGTCATGAAATCATCATATTTATGGTCGCCTGGTGCGTGAGTAGATTTAGAGGCACTATTATTAGCTTGATCTGGTAGCAGATTTTGGTCGATGGCCGACCGCTCTGATGCTTTAGCCCTAAAAGAAAGGCAATAGTTACAAATTGGCCGTAGGTCAATAAATCGCATCTTTAATTATGCTGGAAAATAATGGCGGATCATTCCTACGGCTGAACTTCAAAAAACATTTGCATATATTAATTATTAGTATTTAATTACTAGAAGGTGTTTAGAGTAATTTTTGTAAGGAAGTATTAATAAGCGTTTCAACTTTTAGTTAGTAAGCAAACTGGTTATTTGGCTCTACATAGGTTACCTACTAGCTTCTACCCGCTGATTCGCATGCGTGGAATCTGGATAAATAGTATCCTATAGCAAGCGGAGATAATGTAGCTTCCTATTAGTGAACCAAGTTTTAGAATCGGACCAGTAGTTTCAGATATTAGCGGTAACAAATAAATTTTACCCCTTTGTAACACTATACCAGGTATAAAAATATAGTATAGATAGTAGGTAAAGACTTTTTTCAAAAGGCTTTAAGCTTTGTATTTTGCTAGCTACTTCATTAACACTACACTACTAACATAGCTACAAAAACAGTAGAGAAGACGAATAGATAAATCGTATTTGATTTGTAGGTAAATGATATGTACAGCTTGGCAAAAAAGTCTAGAAACGGAACAATTTGTTTTTGTCTGTTGGCAACATTCTCAAAGTAATGACGTTTCACAAAGTTCGGCTCGCGTAGATTTTTATCCAAGCTGTAAGTTCATTAATGCTTACGTTTCACCGCTGTCTGGCAATATAATACACGTATGTTCCGAATTCTCTTTGCAGATCGGCCCGGAACAGTAAAAGCATATTTTAACTTTTTCGTTCTCTTCCTCGTCAGACATCTTTGTGCCGTTTTTAGAAATGGCGGGAAGAACAGCCGTCCTATGATGTACGAACGCGAGCGCGTTTGCGACGGAACTGCTGAGTGCGGGGGGCGAAGTGCCGAGGTTGAGGGCGGGGTCGCGGGGGACACGTGGAGTTTGGACTTTGGGCCTGGTGGGTTGGAATTGGATCATGGATGGCGGGGTTGACGCTAGGCGTGTGTCGTTTCGTGTTTTTCGCGAAACGAAACGTAACGCGTTACGTCGGTGCGTCACGTGTTTTGCAAACAAGTTATTTTTGTAGCTAGTTTTTTTTACACTCTGGAATGCCGTTTCTGTCAAAGCGTTACAGTTATTTACGAAACGAAACGAGTGGATAGTTTTTTTTACACTCTGTAATGCCGTTATCAAAAAAGGCGTTTCTGTCAAAGCGTTACAGTTATTTACGAAACTAAACGTCTTCGTATTATTTCAGGAGCTATGAAATCTTCTCCTATAAATGCTCTTCAGGTGGAATGTGTTGAGCCTCCCCTTTTTATCCGTCGGCAATACCTTTGTGATCGATTTTTTTTTCAAGCTGCTCAATTTTCATGCCACCCACTTTTAAATAAGCTTCACTCTCTTTCTATTCTAGTTCGTACATCGGATTACTGGCGTCATAAAGACCCTTCTTGTCTTTTGAATTCTTTTAATAAACTTTCTAATATGCCCTTTTCGCTTTACCAATTTCCTATTCACCCTCTTTTTAGTGTTCCCTATGATTGTTTAATATTTAGACCTAATATACTTTTACACTTTGGTATTGATAAAAACTCCCCTGGTGCTGATAAAATTTTTCATGATAATTTGAATCGCCATTGGCCCAATTGGGTCGCTATTTTTACAGATGCGTCTAAGTTATCAGATAACGGATCGGTTGGTTCCGCTGTTTGGATCCCCAAATACAGAATAGTTTTGAGTCAAAAATGCCCCCGTTACTCATCAGTTTATTCTGGTGAGTCAGTAGCCCTTTTAGAAGCTGTCAAATATGTAGAGTCTCATAAATTAAATAAATCTATTATATTTTCTGATTCTCTTAGTTGTTTGCAAGACATTAATAAATTTCCATTTCGGTCTAAAGATTTATTACACTCTTGTCTTAAAATAAGAGAAATTTTGTATAGATGTCACAATTCTGGTATCAAAGTAGCTCTCGCCTGGATTCCCAGTCACTGCGGAATTGACGGTAACGAAACTGTTGACAATTATGCCAAACAAGCCGTTGAAATTGGTCTGGACACCTACTCCAAAGGGTTTTCAAATGATCTACGTTCTTTAGCGAAAAAACTCCTCTATGAAAAGTGGTCCAACGTTTGGAACAGGTCCAAAATCATCAAAGGTAGGCATTACAGTGATATTCAGCCTAATATCCCAGTTAGGCCGTGGTTTTTTAAATATAAAAAAGTTGATAAATGGGTTTGTTCAACTATAATTCGTTCCCGTTTGGGTCATGTTTGCACTCCAGTTTTTCTAGCCAAAATTAGGGTCAGGGACCATTCTCGCTGTGAGTGTGGTCTAGATGATGGAACCTTAGACCATATTTTCTTCTGCTGTCCTAAGTTATCATTTTCTCTTTATGATATCATAAGTTCTGACATCCCTCGTCCTTTTAATTTTAAATTTCTTCTCTCATATGTCTTTACTCCATTTTTATATATTTTATGTAATTTTATTAAGTCTAATAATATTCGTTTATAAACAAATGTTATGTCTTTAAACCTTTTTTTTCTATAATTATTATTAATTATATTTCAATCTTCCATATTTTGTAACCGGGCAATTATTAATACCGTACACTGGCCTCACTTTGACACTGGCAGAAAAACGTCAAGCAACGTTTAAAAGCCATAATCTGAAGAAGAAGAAGAAGAAGAAACGAAACGAGTGGATAGTTTTTTTTACACTCTGTAATGCCGTTATCAAAAAAGGCGTTTCTGTCAAAGCGTTACGGTTACTTACGAAACGAGTGGCTATGTTACATGTTATAAAAGGCTTAATGTTTTTTTCGACTGGATATGTTTTTTGTATCTATGCAGTTACATAAATAGGTAAATCTAGCTGCGCATGTATCGTTTTAGTTGTTTGTAATATTGACACCACTTGGGTAGTAATTGGTAGGTGGTAGGACTAACCCTTTTGCGAGCGTGCATCTGGGTGGGTACCACCGCTTTTCTCGTATAGTCTGCCGCCAAGCAGTACTGTGCATACAATACGTTGTGTTCCGATTTGATGAGCAAAGTAGTCAGTGAAATTACTGGGCTTATGTAACTTTGCTTTTATAGTCTGCCGCCAAGCAGTAAGGTGCAAGCAATATGTTATATTCCTATTTGATGAGCAAAGTAGTCAGTGAAATTACAGGGCTTTAAATGTGACTTGGTACCTAATGTATCAGGGTATCGAGCGAAATGCAGTGCCGCGCAGGCCGTTTTTGCTTGAAAAATCTGAGTGGCACTGCAATTGTTATTAGGCTGGCGTTATGCTTATCAAGTGGATGGAGACTTACCATCAGGATCTGCTCGTCTCCTTAACGTAATCCACAAGTAAATAAAATATTTTATAACCATAGTAGCTGCTGCCCACGGTTTTACCCGCCCGGATATATTGCATTTCATGGGTTTTATTTTTTTGCGTGGAACCCTTATTCTTTTTCTAAAATAAAAGTAGCCGTTTCGGAGATTACCCGGAACAAACAGACAGACCAACAAAAAATTTAAAAATGGTTGTTTTGTTATAGGTACCGTATATACTAAATATACTTTCATAAGCATTAAGTAAACAGCTGTTATTTTGATATTATAGATACTTCAATTTCTTTATTTGTATAGATTTACCACTAATCACCAACATAATCATAAGGCACGAATGCCACGAATTTTTTTTCGGACATATTTTTATTTAATTTACGAACACGATGTCATTTTTATACTGATTAACATAAACTCATTATGGTCTGAGTATTTTGAACATAAATTACATAGATCAAATCAAATCAAATCATTTATTTAGACACAAAAATTTTACACATAGATATGTTGAATCCATAGCCTCCCGAACTAGTATTCACTGTGTTTCAGGAGTCAGTGGCTTCTCTTATTAACCTGCTAGTCTTATGTCATACATAAATAAATGAAAGCATTACAATTTTATATATAATTGCATGTTATATAGGTGTGCGTATGTGTGTTATGTTATTGTGAGTTGTGTATGTGAGTGTCGTGTATGTGAGTGGCATGTATGTGTGTGTGGTGAATGTAATGTGTGTTTGTCGTGTTCAAATAATGTATCTTTGTCAAAAATATAAATTTGCCAACATATTTTCGATTCCCTCATAGTCGTAAGTTTTAAGCCATGTAATAATATTCTTTTTAAATTCATTGTTATTCAATTTTTTAATATTATGATCTAATTTATGTGTTTTTGTTAATTTGTTATAAATCTGTAGAACCATTACATCGAACTGTTTCTGAGCAAATCTTGTTTTCACCCCTTTGATGGGAATTCGATCTACTCTTTTTGCTGATTCTGGTAGAAACGGGACTTCCGTCTTGTGAAAACGTCGGAATAACTTTTTGATACGTTTCTCTCTTCTTTCTTTCGGTCACTGCATTGTATCATCGAAGTGTAACTGTAAAAACACTCGATTACACTTCGCGAAGGGCTGTTATAAATAAAACCTCTGTATCCAAGCATTGACCAAAGACTAAAACTCATTAATTTAAAAAATATAGCAGTCATTCCTGCAAATCTTGTCACCGCGATTCAGCTTTTTGCGAGTCAATTATGTGAGCCATCTCTTAGCAGTTTTACGAACTAATTTACACCAACATCACAAACATAACGTTAGCAGTAACTTTGTTAGAAAATCACTTGTTTACAAAAATAACTTATTTACAAAAAACACTTGTTTACAAAAATAACTTGTTCACAAAAATCACTTGTTTATCATTCGCTACGAAACAAGCTATTGCGTTACATGCCCTGTAGCTAGTTATTGTAACTAGCGACGTGAAATAACGTCCACACCTAGTTGACGCAGTGGATGCATATTTTTTGACCCAGCGACCACAAATGAAGAGATTGTTCTTAATTCTCCCCGCATATCTAGAGAATACTATCTATAGATATATGTATATGTAGGTAGGCACTAAATCATTAATAATAAAATACTACTACCTTCTGCCCGCGATTTCACCCGCGTTCCCATAGGGGCAGCTTAGACGCTTAAGCAAACGTACGTTTGCTTGAGCGTCTGGGGTGCCCCTTACTCTCCGGTCCATAAACTATATATATCTATGCCAAAAATCACGTCGATCCTCCGCTCCGTTACCGCGTAAAGAAGAAAGAAGGACAAACCCCACAAACACACTTTCGCATTTATAATATAGTAGGCAAGTAGGACAGTAGGATATAAAATATATAAAACTATAGGTATTCTCTTAGGTACCTACCTAGGTATCTTCTATAGTATAAATACGAAGAATTTTAATATTTTTTAGTTAGGTTATAGTAACGTAGGTAGTTCCTGAAACACCAAAACTTTGGTAAACTGAGTACCTAGTAGGTATTTTTTTATTATATAATGTATAAATATTAAATTCAAACGCACAACAAGAGGACTCGAGGAATATTGGGGCCACGGTCATAAATATTGTATGCAGGAGTAGAAAGGGTGCGAGTGCAAATCACGGCAAGCAAAATGGCGGCGGCTGGCGGGCACGCGTAGCAATGGCGGCCGCGGCCGGCCTTGGGTCTGCTCGCAATCAACTTATTATTCAATCTCATGTCGCGAATTGGTCCGAGGTCCGCCGGCCATTGACCCCTCATCATTCCACTCCACTCACTGAAGTTACGCCTGCAAGATAAAAGATTTATGTTACCTAATACACAGGTATACATTAATATCATGTTTTTGATAGTATGTTTGCTCAACCACTAGGTATCCTATAAACTGAGAGTACTTGGAAAGGAACTTTATAGATCTAGGCATAAAGGTCTGTTAGGGCATCGAGTCAGCTGAGTTCCAAAGAAAGCGCTTATAGAAAACAGCTTATATTTATTTATGTAATTATTATTATCATACATAGGTACATATATTTCTATATACTCGTATATAAATTCATAAAGTTTTGCCTTGTAAGATAAGCATTTGTTTACAAATGTACCGACTACCGCCGCTGGTTTATCAGCAGCTTAGTAACAAGTAGCTTAGAAGATATAGGTAGGTAGGTACATGTACCTCTGAAAAGTCAAGCTGGTTCATTTATAATTGATTGTTATTTGCTATGTAAATTAGTACCTACCTTACAAAAGTAGGTACATACAGTAATACAATATGAATGTACTACGCCATGATACGCTTTTTTGTTTAATCATGCAACTTTATTATGATTATTTTTAATGAAATCTACCCATTTACTAGCATTAAGATACAGCATACCTCAGCTGCATCACATTTATTTTACTAAGAAATTATATGAAAAATGGGTTGAAATTACATGCGCGGTCTAGTTAATATCCGAATTATCCTCAATATTAATAGTAATTTAAGAAATTTCAATGCACTAGATTCGGCTAAATAATAGTATACCTGCCTACATGCAAATACAAGCTATATATAGCTTCAAAACCAATTTAGTGGAAGTCAGTTATAAAGTTGAAGGAATTTAGTTAATTACTGGGGATGAAACTGGTCGGCGTCGGCGTCGTCGTAAAAGAGACCCTCGTATCCTTTGACATTCCAGAGGTCGTCGGTCGTGGCTCGACGCTGACGTAAATCCGAGTACCCGACACGGTCCGTTATGTCCTCTCGCAGAACAATGCCGTTCGCGCTACTCGCCTAATGAGAAATGTTTGTTTTAACCTCACACAATAGCTTCTGTTCAATGCTGCTATTGTTATTACCCCAGATAAGTGCCTCGTTTAAATAAAAATATCTCCGCTTTATCATTCCTAATCTTAAAGATAGCTGAAGTGTTTTATTATTATATCTTTAACATCAAATTTTTAATGACTTCTACACAGTTCTGTCTGCAAAAACGACCTTATTATCTTATTAACAATATTATTCATAATTAAATCCACTGCCACGATTAAGCGATAGATATTACTCACAAAAAATACAAGATACCTACTATTATAAATAACTTGAACCGGTTCAGCTTAATGTGATGCATGGACCATTATCGTGCAGCATGATAATGTTGTTTTTGTGAAAAGTTAAAGAGATACACCTATATTAATGGGCGCAACGTTCCGAGGAGTCGACCTTGATTGAAGGCTCATTAGCCGAGTGGAGCCGAGCGAGACGCATCGGACCGGTCCCGATCGTGAGCCCGCATGATTTATGCCTTTGCCACAAAGGCTGCTTTTTTGAACAGCACCGGTTTGGTCGGTGCTCCCCTTCTCGGGCGGTTTTGTTGCGCTACCTGGATATCAAGGAAAAAATATGGTGTTAGCATTTTTTTTTACCGTAATAATAATAGTGAACATTCCTTTTGTAGCGCATGCGGACGTGGGGCGGGACACTGCTAGGTACGTGATGTGCTGGCGTTGTGGCTTCATTATATTAATGAACTCGACCGGATGAATACAAAGACGGGGCCTTTAACCACAAACTTCATCGTATGTAAAATATGTTTAGTGTTTCCTACGCGCCCCGTGAAATTGGGTTTGTGTTGCATAGCAGTAATACATAATAATACATAGGCTTACTAGTCTGTGGAAATATCTAGATATTTGGTAGGTGTACGTGTCCATACCTACTTAATAGGTATTATCAAATATGTTTTATAGTGTTAACCGACACTAGCGGCTTGTAAGCCGGAAAGAAATACATCATATCAAGAATTTCGCAGTCAACATCCATTGCTCCCATAGCCTAGTTGGTTAAGGCATCTGGCCTAGATAGCCGGAAGACGCAGGTTCGAATCCTGTTGGAAGCGAAATTTTTGTGATGTATATATTTGTGTACTTTATTAAGTACCTATTGGTAGGTAACTACATGCCTAAATGATACAATAATGAACTGTTACTGTTCGTGCAATAAATGTTTATCAAACAGGAAAATAATAAGTAACAACACGAATAGGTAGGAAAAAGCATAATTTGTATAAGTATAGGTAGGTAATTGTTATATATACAATTGTTCTTATATATATAATACAAATAAATTAGGTCAGGCTTATAGGTAGCTACTATGCGTATTGTAATCAATAAAGGGAAACAAATGACGATACAAGCTACAATAGAACTTAGAAGCATGTTTGAACAATATTCGATTCGACCTTCATTTGACATTGCGGCTTGCACGGAATTTTGCTGCGTTTTTTATAGCTTTATAGGTAGGTACTACCTACCAGCCGCCATTTTATACACCACCTGCCACGGTCGTTACCCGCGTACAAAAACTCCCCTCCTCAACAAAAGAGATTCCCAAAGTTATTCTTACTTATAATTACGGCTCACAAAGCGTTTCGGGTAGAAAGCATCACTTTTTGTTTACTTACAAAAAAAGCACATAAATTCTCGGAAAGAAGCAGAAATGCTTCGCATAGAGACCTGTTTTTTCTTTCATACAAAAAGTGTAAACAATTCGTTTTGGGATCGCAGGGATATTTCTTCGTGTGTTTTTAAACTTTTTTTTACAGAGATGTGTACCTACTTAACAATAACAGTTGATGGAAATGTGTGAATATTTGACACTGACTTCTTTAATACCTTGACAAAATAAACGGTGTGACATCCATATTCGAGGTCACACGAAAATCAAACGACATACATTCATCATCCCTACCTACTGAACTTATACTTATATTATAGTAGGTAAATTAAATTAATACGACGGGTCCGTAGCTAAGTTGGTAGTAACCCTGCCTGCAAAGCGAGGGGTCCCGGGTTCGATTCCCGGCCGGGGCAGATTTTGTGTAAGCATAAAGTTTGTTCTCGGGTCTTGGATGTTTGTGATGTGTATCTGTGTGTGTCCATGCCACCTGCGACACAGGGAATCCTAGTGCGGGGGTATGAGTGTAAGCGTTTATTCTTTATTCTTATTCTTTATTCTTAAATTATATCTGGTGGTACTTATATATGGTGATGATGTCACTACTACACAAGGCTCTACGGTAAAAAATTTAAAACCAACTTTGTGATTTACTTAGGTAGGTATGTTTAGGAACATAGATATTTTATCAAGAACTCTCGTTATGTCAAATAAAGAGATGGGTGTTGATTCTGGCATTTCCTACCTAAACCTAATGTTAGTTTCACTCTCCCACTTTTTAAATAAGAATATGTAAAAAGGATGGAATAATTTTAGACCTGTTAATCTATTGTAAATTTAACAGCCATGAATTTAGTGACGCTTAATTTGTCAAAGATGGACGATATTTGACAGCTAAAAAACTAATTTCAGACCAGTTAAACATCTTCCATCCCTTTCTCGTCTTAGTTATTGGAAAGAGAGAGCTAAACTAAAATTAGGTTTAGGAATGAGACGCCAGAATCGACACCATTATATCTATTTTATTTTGTATTTGGAACACTTCTGCCCGAGAAGGACCATTATCTCACGGTGCATCACCATTATCGCATCACCATTATCGCACATGTGAAGAAGGGGCCAGCAGGGCTAATATGCAGCCCTGCTGGCCCCTTCTTCACATGTGCGTTTTTTCATACGTTTTACCCACATGTGCATATTATATACTTATTTAGTCTGTACCTAAATGCTCCGAATGTCTCAATGATAAATTAGTACGGCAATGTCCTAGATTAGATAATATATAAAAATATACTATCTTATTAAAGCGATTATCAGTAATATGGTCGCGCAGTAAAGGATATCAATTTTGAAGGAGGTAAATACACAGGTGATATACGACACGAATCAATAAAAAAATATTTTATCTCATCCATGTCTGCAATTCGGTTATTTCTGAATTATTCAAGGTTCAAGAATCATATTAACATAAAAATTTTAGTGAAAACGGCTCATTTTTACTGTTTTGTGGTATTATAAGCAAACAACCAAAAAGTCTTATAAGTAGTTAAAGATTTTTATAGTTAAAGCTAAAAAAACATGTGTTGAGGTTGAGGACATGTCCATATTAGCTAAAAATATGCTCTATTTAACCCCTTGAAGGGATGTTGGGTATTTCCAACCAATCTGTATATCATTTTAAACTCATATTTAATTTAAATTTAAAAAATACCTTTTTAATACACGACTGCACAAAAAGGAGTGTAATGTGTTTAGGGTTCATGTATGTATGTATGTATGTTTGTGAGTTCCACCATAACACCCTAACTTTTTTGTTGTTTTGTTCCATCATAACTTTTGAATGCCTGAACATATTTGGATGTATGGGGTATCGGTAGAATCCTTACATCATCCCGAGGAGGTATTGGCTATGGCAGTCGTATTTTTTATGAAACATTTATTCCATCGACTTGTTTTAAAAAATAATTTTCTTAACCTGTCATTTGTACGATCTAAATAGTACCTATTGTCTTAATTAATTTAGACAGGTAAGCAGCCGAATTCAAGAATACATTATTTTAAATTCATCATCATATAATTTGACTCCATAATAAACGAGTATGGAAATGTCGTTTACATGTTACCATTTATAAAATAACCTCGTTCGAACCAACTGGGCTAATAATAAACAGGTTCTTTGAATATCATATTACGTGTGGTGGTGCGGTGCATACCTACTCGCATACCCGCTCTATAATGTCTTCGTATCATTTACTAATGACTCGGAAGTACCGTGGTTCACTCAACAAACTATAATAGCTTGAATATAAAAGCAATCGATATAAAAAAACTCGTGTTGTATTGCGTAATACCTCTGTAATCGCTTCTCGAAAGTTTAATTAAATTTAATGCTTCGAATCACGTTTAAATTGAACCTTACTTAGCAGGCTGCCTTGACTGATATTGTATTAAATGTCATATGACTATTTGAACGCGTTTATTCGAATTAATTAAACTCTAACTTACTCGATAGTAATATTAAACTTTAGATGAAGCTCGGGGCCAGACGCTGTATTATAAGTAGGGTAGCTACGAAAACAACGTGAATTTAAACAGATTTCACGGCTCCGTAGCTAAGTTGGTAATAACCCTGCCTGCAAAGCGAGGGGTCCCGGGTTCGATTCCCCGCCGGGGCAGATTTCGTGCAAGCATAAAGTTTGTTCTCTGGTCTTGGATGTTTGTGATGTGTATCTGTGTGTGTTAATGCCACCTGCGACACAGGGAATCCTAGTGCGGGGGTATGAGTGTAAGCGTTTATTTATTTATTTATTTCTGGCAAATTATAGAGTTTCTCAATCGGGTAAATGTTACAGACAGTTGTCAAAGAAGTTGTAAGCGGATATAAATCAAGATTTATTTCTATATTGGCCGCAAGCCCTCTCCCGCAAAGTTAACAAACTTCTCAAAAGAAATGTCCAACTTTTAATGCTCTTTCTTTTGCGTCTAATAATAGAGGGGAAGGCAAACTTGGTATTTTATTACATTGAATAATATATATCTGCCAGCGTTTATGGATGTTTGCGAAACATTTGTATTTATATAACGGTCGAATTTATTATACTGACTCGTAAAAAATTATATGCGCTAAGTTGTAGGTGATTAAATTTGAAATTAAAATTAATCACTAAATGTAAATATAAACCCGTTTTAAGTAATTATCATCTTGTTCTAAGTAGTTATTTATTTATTTATTTAGTATTTTATTTATTATTTATAGTTATATTCATGACTTAATTTTTTTTCTCGGAAATTAATATTAAATGTCTTTATTTTCCCTCATTTTTTCGTGATAAATCTATAAGGTTTCATTCTTGGAATTGTGAAAATATCACAGTGTATTTTCCAAGGTTCTCCTTACTTGCATTGAAATATTAGCCGTAGAACTTGCGTTCTATTAGTTACGATAACATGGAATCTTCGGGTTGGCCCATCCAGTGTCGGATCACAGATCAGATGACGGGGTTCCAGTGAACGGAGCCATTGTAAGATAAACTTGTTATGTTTTGACTTACCACTTGACCTTTGTACGAATTTGACATTTGATCCGAGCACAGCTGCCCGCCTTGTTTGTTTATTTTTGTGTCAAGACTCGAACTTTCATGAATTTAAAACGTGTTTACTTCGAAGATATAATTAGGTACTTAGTTGATTTTTATTTTGCTTGACGATTTATAAGAGTAGGTACCGTTTTTATTCGATTTCACCGCGCGTTGTTGCAAAATGTTTTTAAAAACGTTTCACCAAATTTATACTACCTAGATATGTAGTACTTGTTCTACCAAAAAATGTAGTAGGTAGGTAAACATACCTACCTACTACATTATTTGGTAGATAATGAGGATAATGAATAAATCTAATAACGCGAGATTAACGAAGCATGTAGCTTGTATTTCAATTAGCAGGCATGTAAGAAATTAAAAATACTAACTAGGTACTATTCTTTCCATACTTCATTAAACCTAGCATGTTTTCACGGAAAGTACCTATCTAAACATCTGCTTACCCACATTAACATGTGCACACACCTGTTAAATCAACAAGGGTTTCGCAAGCTGATTATCATTTATCTATATCATGTGTGATACCAGCTGTATCACGTGTCCACACATGGTATTAGATTGGTCTACTTAATTGGTATGAATCATATTGTATAGCTCTTCAAACTCCAATAATAATTTCCTGTTGTTGCGTTTCTACTTACACTAGCTTCTGCCCGCGTTCCCACAGGAACCGTGCATTTTTCCGGAATAAAAGTGTTTACTTCAGTCTTCCCAAAGAATTAAAAAGAATATCAGTGCCACGTCGATTTTGAGCTTTAAGATTAGATAAGATTTAAGATGTAAAATTTTACGATTAACTTATAGAGATATACTAGCTTCTGCCTGCGGTTTTCACCCGCGTTCCCATAGGAACCGTAAATTTTTCCGGGATAAAAAGTAGCCTATGTTACTCTCCGGTCTCTTAACTATATCTATGCCAAAAATCACGTCGTTCCGTTGCTGCGTGAAAGAAAGACAAACCAACAAACACACTTTGGCATTTACAATATTAGTAGAATTAGTAGGATACAGAAGAACAAATCGGTCTAACCAGACATATCGCAGTGATGCGCAGCACATGGCAACTGTTTATTATTTTATTACTAGGGGCCCAGATGAGATAATAGCTGGATGTCGGCGGACTCCCGCGGTGGCAATTGAACGTGATTGATGAGTGGCTGCAAGTTGATGATGACGAAATGATGTGGAAACGCATTACGAATACAGTCATGTAGCCAGCGATAGATGTAACTCTAGGACATAAATCCTACTCCTAATAATAATAAATTAAATTAATTAAATTAAAACGCTTACACACTCATACCCCCGCACTAGGATTCCCTGTGTCGCAGGTGGCATGGACACACACAGATACACATCACAAACATCCGAGACCCGATAACAAACTTCATGCTTACACAAAATCTGCCCCGGCCGGGAATCGAACCAGGGACCCCTCGCTTTGCAGGCAAGGTTACTACCAACTTAGCTACGGAGCCGTCAATATAAACGAGAAAGTTTGTGAGGATGGATGGATGCATGTAGGTATGGATATTTGTTACTCTTTCACGCAAAAACTACTGAACGGATTTTGATGAAACTGTACAGTAATATAGCTTGCTTATACCAGGCTGGTGAAGTCGCTGGCGGAAGATAGTACTAAATAATCTATTGAATTAGAAATCATAAAGTGTCATATTTTAGATATATTCAACCATATGTTGCAAAATGCAGGATATATTTCCGTTTTCCTTATCGATTCACAGCTATATATGAATATTATTGTATTGTTGCTTTGTTACTGTATACTTACAAGACATGATATATATACAACCTGAGTTTAAATTGGTAAATTATCCCGAAAGGGGGTCAATGTACTCCTGGAGGTCAATAATATTTGTTTTACGAATTTTTAAATTCGGAATTTTTCATTGAAAAAATGGCATAATAATAACGTTTACCTCAAAATTCTACTACAGAACTTCCGGGCAGCCCTAGATCAGCTGAATGACTTGAACTATGTTGGACTTTGTCAAATGATAATGTTGATTAGCAGAGACTTAAAAAATACAGAAAATGTCGCGCACTTCCCGGTTGAAGTATTTTTCTTTTATTTAGGAAATTTTGAATGTCGCTTTACCAAGGGAGGTTCTCACAACTTGTCGACAACCATGGTCCTAATCACCCCCTTCCGGAAGGACATACCATTTCAAACTCATCCTGTATTAATCTTTTTACAGGACTGCACAAAAAAGAGATTAATCTTTTAGGGTTCATGTATGTTTGTTTGTATGTATGTATGTGAATTTATTTATGCCGCCAGCTAGGGCAGTTGTGTTTTTTATTTATGTAACTTTTATTACATCGACTTGTTATTAATAATATTTAATTATTAATATGTAAACGTCTTATCACAAACATTTTATCCAACATTCGATTTCAAGGTCACGATTAACGTCGTTCGTGAGATTCTGGAAACTTTCATGAATGAACGACCAAACATGCAAAATGACTAGTTTTCCTGCATTATTAAAGCTCCAGTTCCACCATTAATTATCATCAATGATTAAAATACAAGAAACTGCACTTAAACAGGCTATTGATTAGCACAACGGCCAGTCGTCCGCCGGGTGGACTGACCCCAACCGAAGGAGCGCCTCGCCTCGTTTAACGACACGTCCGTCGCACTGCGAATTATAGCGCCATTAAAATTCAAATTAGCGAAAGTTAAAATATATTGTGTCACCGGACTGCGGGCCAAAGATTAAATATATTAAGAATACTAAACTAGAATGAACGCATACTAAAATAAACCAATTAAATAAAGTGGGAACGGGTAAACGAGGTCGCAATGTTATCACGCGGGTTACGGGTTATCAGTTAAGTATACTTGGAACGTTGGCATTTTGTCGCCAATCAAATGTTTGCGGTTTATTGTTATTTCTTTGCTAACGATACCCGATAGTAGGTTTATTTAATAAGTTATAGATCATGCAACTTGTATTTCGTTTATAAATTAAGATATAAATCTTTGATATCTAGGTTTTGGATCGAAATACTACTTCAAGATTATTTGTCTAACATTTGGAACCTTTCCAGAGATTTATCTGTCGTTATCACGCGAACAAAGTGGGCCATGTACTTTTAAATGTTTGGCAACCCTGACACTAATCAACTGTTTACATTTTGTAGTGTAGGTAACTAATGTTTTATTGTTTATTGTTCCAGGTATGACTTAGAGTTTACGTGAAACGATAACTTTGGTAAGAAAGAAAGTAATAATAGAAGTGGCAAAATATATAAAGCAAAGCAAACTGTTCTTAACCTAGAAGATAATTTCACAACTATCTCACTTGAATGACGATGTAATATTGTTTTTGATGCAAGGTTAGATGGCTCAGATAGTTAGACACCTGGTAATCCGTATCCGTAGGTTAATAGTTCGAATTCTACAATGAGCTTAAGCTGTCGGTGATGCAATCATAGAATGGTGGTAAAGCATTTTTGAAGACCTATACAGGTACTTTTCTGGATTTAACGTGGTCACTGCCTTTGACCGCATCGCCACTTGAGATCAGAGAAAAGATAGTGATCAAACTTCAATCTGTCAAAAACAAAACACTAGCCCATTATTTATGCTAATTACAGTTTTATCGATAATATATTATGACGATGTCATATAAAACATATTTTCAAAGTGAATCACAATATTGAATATCTTCCCATGTATATTTGTGCTATTAGTCGGTTGCGTCATTGCGTCCAGGTGACTCATGATACGTTATAGATATGATAATATTTATCACATCATTACGGAAAGGACTATTTTCTGTCCAAAGTCAAATATAATATGTAGCTATATCCAAATTTAATTACAATAAATCTTGATTTAATCAGCTTAGAAATACTAGACGTAATATTGAACAGGTTTTCATACCAATCACATGCAGGTAGGACAATGTTTAACAATACTTCTTTTTATCAAAATTCTTGTTCTGTATACCAAAATTTAGCTATATAACATAAAATAATTTAGTTCTGTGTATTAATTGATTGAATGTTCAACTAAACAATATTAATTTAATTCTGTTGTAATACACTTATTGCTTTATATGCTTTATCTATTTTACATTAATAAAACATACCCCACCCAGTTCAAGGAAAATCGAGTTTGCTCGGAAATCCAGTCCAGTCCAGATCCAGTAAGAACTAAATACCTATTGCTAAAAACCTGAGCGAGAATGTCACTTACCTACGTGTTCCTTAGTCATCTCATTGAAATTCTCGTCCACAATGGTACTTACTATTACTACTCCATTCGCAAGATCTTTCACACAATCGACACGGACCACGTTGAGAATTAATTTCTCATGGAACCCATTATTTAACCGTAAACGTTCTTCATATTCCATTTTAAAGTGAACTTTGTTGCCGTCTTCATAGATGTCTTTATTACTTTTGCTCATTACCTACGGAAACCATGAACATGACCTGGTTAGTGTTTACTTAGATGTTATCGATAGTCTGCCAACAGTTCGTGACTTTGTCTTTATATCGGAGATCTATCCTGTTAAGAGTCTTACTGGAGGCATTTGGATAATTTGGCTCTCTATTTATTTACTCAGCACTATTATAATAATATGTGACTGTCATCAAATGATTACTTGCGTAGCAAAAATGATACCTACCTACTTGAATTCGAAATCATTATTATTTTTTTTGTGTTGATTTAAGTCGATTACCTTCGCGAAGGTGAGTACCACCTACATAAACATTATTAACATTATTACCTCCTATATTATTATGTTCTTAAAAGTGTATATTCTCAATGTCAAATTGTTAACGGTGTACAGAATGTTAAACGAAATGTATGGTCAAACATATAATTTACACACTGCTTACATTTTCGAATTGAATACCGGAACTAATAATGTTCTAGTGAACATAATAGACAACTGGCCTTCTTCAAATCTTTGGAAATACCCAGTAAACTACGTACGATTTATTATGTGGTTAGAACTCACGTTTGTGCGTAACAATACAAGGTAAGGCGAATAAATCAGCACAAGACAGAAATAAACATTACTTTGACGTCATTATTTTGACGCACTTACGGCAACAGCGGTAAATCAGGACCGGTCAGTTCGCGGAACGTGACGAATTGGCGTTATGTTATACGCAAGTACTTATACTAACTAATACCTAGTCACATACACAATTTGTGGTATCTGAAAAAAGATTCGCATTTAGTTTGTCATCATATCTAACATTTGGGTTGATTAATTAAGTTTAAATGAAAATATAGTAATATGTAATGAAACGAATGATATCGATATTGCAAAAATACATAAACTCCAAACTGCAGACAAAATACAAGCATCTACAGATACTACAGTCGTTCAGTTAAAGGTAGCTCGTATGTATATCATCATGATCAATCAAAGGGAACTGTTTTATCTTTTCAGTTTTGGATAGATAATTTTTCATTACTTTAGCACAAGCATTATTATAACACGTTCCTTTAGAAGCGAAATAAGTACACACATCATATTACATTCATAATTAATATTGTGCTCTATACTTATTACATTTCGGATCTCATATGATCAAAACGATCTTAATGTAGTTGAGTGTCATAAAAGCAACCTCCCATAAATCTGGCACATGTTCGCTCTCGTTTAATGTAACATCCCTCAGATCACCCCCAGATATACCTACACTGACAAGTTGTATAATGTTATACAGAAAGTTGTTGGGCAATTTTCCAAAAACCACCAGACATTTCGGATGTTCTCGGATTGTTTGTTAAATCTTTTAGTTATGAGTAATATTTCTAAATCAGCTATGAATAATTTGTTAAGAAATATGTTTTACTAGGTGGTAGGACTAACTCTTCCGCGAATGTCCGTCTGGGTTGGTACCACCGCATTCCTCGTGAAGTCTGCCGCCAAGCAGTAATGTGTTCCGGTTTGACGAGCAAAGTAGCCTATAAAATTACTGGGCTCATGAGACATAATACCTAACGTTTCAGGCTAACGAGTTTTCTGTAGTGCCGCGCAAGCCTTTTTGTTACAATTACAGTGCACTGTGGTGGGCCGGCCTTATGATTACCATCAGGCAAACGACCAGCTAATATCGTTCTCAAACATTATAAAAAAATTATAATCATCATAAAAAATATGCTGTTCGTTCGTATTGTTAAATCGCATATTATGTTGATATTATTCTCACAATTCGTCACAGCTTACAATTCAGTTAAAAAAATGGGTATTCTTACCTAAAAAGTAAACTTATCTTCCTAAATTCAATTATTATACAGTAGGTAGTAGGTACGTATTTATGATATACAAATATTTCACTTTAGATTCACATCACATAATCTATAGTTTAGCTTTAGATTAAAAATCAGACATCAGGCGTATTTTCCAGAATATCGATAGATAGAATAAATTTTAACAAGTAACGAGTTTCAAAGTCATATGACTTCATTTAATTAATTATAGACAGAGATAAGAAATATTAACATACCGATGTTTTTAGCTTTTATCTCTAAATTTGCTCTGATAAAGTAAATCTCCTTAATTAAGTTTATCATTGGAAACGTACCGTTATCTCTGTTTGTAAGACTTGATTGCCAACTGGGTCACTGTTGAGGATATTTACATATTAAAACTTGTTTTAATTCAAAAGCTATTGGGAAAATGCAAGTCACGTTAAATCATCATACTCTACAACTTGCCCTAATATTTGAAGTTATTATGATTTATGTTTATTACTATCATTAATATTAGAATAGTGGAATATTTTAAAACATTTAGCAATTTCAATTAAATTAAACAAGTCTTTGTTTTTATAAATAAAATTGTAGTTAACCTTGCGGATATGATAATTGTTTTACCTAATTGTATACATGAATATTGATGATAAGACGGTAAAAATAGACCTCACGCTTGCATATTTAATAATGGAACTGTGCGAATGGTGAGTTCCTAAGTGAAGCAGTTCGAAAGAAAATTGTGGGAATATGACCAGGTGACGGTATTTTTCTATCATTGCTGCATAGTGCTTACCCTTACGTGATCAGCTCTGTTACATGTGGCAAAATTTGGATACAAAAATGCAAAGCTATACCGAACTGAAAAATTATAGTCCGTTGGTAGTGAGGTCACACTCCTATGTGAAGGTCGATGGCTTGAATCCTGTAATAAGCGTAAGCTATCGTGAAGAAAAACAGTGATGCATCTATAGCAAGACAGTAGGCATTATTAGTGCTCGTCTGGTCAGCGAGCCCCTTGCTAGTGGAAAAATATGACGTCTTGCACCTTCCGGTCACCGGTGTGTTGCTGCAGTCGCGCGTCCAGACTTCAGTCTGTCTTTCAACAGTCAGTTTCAGTTCTTGACTTATCGTGCTTACTACCTTCATACCTACAACAACTTTACGTAAGAGCAGGTGACATAGTGGCTGACCTCTACGCTAACCTTTCGAATAATTTTTATTTCCATAAAAAACTCAGGCAGGTGAGCATATTTTGGCAAAACGCATTTGTTTAACATCATTATCGCTCTTATACTAAAGTTAATTCATTGCACCAATCGTAAACATGCCGCTTTATCAATAAATGACACATATATGTTACCTTTCCTATAAGTAATACAAGTGCAGTTTAAATTATGGAAAATAACACGATAATCTCGCAATCAATATGCGAATGCAGAGAAACGGACGTGTCCAATCAAGTCCCGATATTGGTCAAGGCGAGGCTGACGACCGGCGGCCGTCGGCAGTGGCGACACGCCAAGCGTTCCGACTCCGACTGCTCGTTGTAATGGATGCCATTTGTCATATTTTTTATTGGAAACAATGAGCATAACGTTTACAGAATGTTTACAACTGTCGTTATTCACCAAAAACCCATAATGAATATAATGGATATAATTCAAGATGAAACGTGGAAGGCAACAGACTTCCGATATAGTTGTCAAAAGAGATAATGTAAAGTATTATATTCCAAAGGGTCAAAAAACGATAATTTTATTATGACGTTAATGATTCTTGGGAAAATATCTGAAATGTATTAAATTGATATCACCAATTGGTATTATTACCCTTATTAGGGCAGGCGTGTCGAGTGCTGACACAATGTCACGAGTAGATATCGTTCGTCGAAAGACAAAATAAAATTCAATGCTATGTAAGTAAATTGATGCGGTATGTATAGAAAATTTCTTGGCTGCGCTCCAGCGACGGAATAAGGTAACATTCTCAAGGGCACTCAGAGTTTACAAGCGATGTTGATTTGTATTGGAATGCTGAAAGTCGTAAGAATCTTTGATTTATTTTCGCCGTAATTCCGACTCACTGTCAAAAATTCTCAGCCCACATAAATAGAGCAAAAGTTTGTAAACATGTTACATTCTATTTCACGAGAGACTGTCAATATGAACATCTTTTATATTTCCGAAATCAATTCGAAATAAAAAAAATTAAACTGCCGTTTGTAAATATGAAATGAATTTACGTTATCCATTAAACCGCGCCAGCGATAAATTATTTTCGCCAATTTCCGTGCGTCATTACACAGTTTCCAAACATATCGTTAAATTGGTGATTCATGTCTTCAAAGTGCGTAGAAATATTTCCGAAATAGTAGTTTTTTTTCGGGGGTAGGTGTGTAACAAGTAACAACAACTAGTGGGAGCTCAAGGTTTTAATAAATAATTAATATTATATTGGACAATAATTTTTATGATATAAATTAGTAGTAACACACCTCACCTGCCACTTTGTGTTTTCCTTTCAACAAGCATCACTTCACATAAGTTTCAACTATTTAATCACCACTGTGAGATTTCACTTCAACTGTTACAAGATGGATACCACTGTGAAGCAATCCCTGAGTGAATTGTCAGCTGTGTTTCTTCAGAGGATGGACAGTTTTGAAGGCAAGCTGGCAAAAACTTCAAATCCCTCAGATAGCAGGGATGATCTAGCAGTTGAGTATGCCACCTTTAAAGCATTTGTCTTGAACTCATTGCGGGTGCTGCAGGACCAAATTGAGTGCCTAGCCATTCAAGGAGATAAGTTAGAGATGCGAAGCAGACGCAAATTTTTATTACTTCATGGACTCGCTGAAGACCCGAAGGAGGATACTGCAGCGATTGTTGCCAAGGCTATGGTGGAGAGGTTGCGGCAGACATCTTTTACGGTAGGTGACATCAGCCGGTGTCATAGAATGGGTCGCGTAGGAATCACCGATAGGCCGCGCCCAATCTTATGTAAGTTCAGAGAAGTCACTGTTCGCGATAAGATTTGGACTGCTAAGGCCTCTTTGAAGGGCTCAGGTATAACCATTTCCGAGTTCCTCACTAAATCACGGCATGATATTTTCATGGCAGCCCGTCAGCGCTATGGCATAACCAAATGTTGGACGCGCGAGGGCTTCGTTTTTGTTCTGGGAGATAATGGAGCTCGTCGCCGAATAGACTGTCTTGGAGACCTCAACGTTTCCCAGCAAGCGGAAGCTCCAAAGCCAATCGTGGTGGTAAAGGAGCCTGTGAAGCCTGGCTCATCAAAACTGCGACGAACTGCAGCGTTGAAGAAGTAGTTTATTCTTTAGAATATGTCTTCCACTTGTTTACTGACTGAGTGGGAGGGGTTGTGTAAATTACAGTAAATAGTTACACCGTCGTTTTGTTACTTCGAATGTAATGTACCTCCAATTGTTTTAGTTTTTTTTGTAATTTTTATTTTGTACAAATTGTGAAATTTGTGTTTTGACCTTTTCTCAAGTAAGAACCATAGATAGTATAGATTTGAAATCGGTACTGTCAAATGTCATTGTCAATTAGATACTGTCAATTTGTATTTTTTTTTTTTCTCGCACAGTTTAAAGCATAGATTCTCCTACCATTGTATGTGATCGTCTGTGAACGTATTTGCATTACTATCACAGATAATTACTGTAATCATTGTTGAGCATTCGTTGTTATTTTGTTCTACTCGTATTAGCTTACATTTTATTTTTTTAAATTTTTTATTATATCATATTAATTGTATAATAAAGCTAACCACTTACCCCAGTCGGCACCTTTTTGGACTTGTATTATATTTTATAGTTGTGATAACTGTCATTAATCTGTTACCTTTTTATGTTAATTTTTGCTTTTTTTTTATATCTCATCTCACTAGCACTACTGGCAGGTGTATAAAATACATCTTGTAGCGACTAATAATATTGTTTAGGTATAGGTATTGTTTTTATTAGTAAGTATTATATAATTATATTATAGTATATATATATTTTTTATATATTTAACTTATATATTATATGTCAATTAATAGCAGCGATAATGAATATTTATCATTCTCTTCTAGTGATGATTCGGAGAGTAGTAGCGTTGATAGTTTTAGTAGTATTCCTAGGCTTTCTACTACAATCGAGTCACTCTATAGTGATGTTTCGAAAAATTTTAATGTAGTGCATATTAATGCACAGAGTATTCCGGCACACTACCCCGATATGCTGGCGTCTTTCGAGCATAGTAATAACATTCATGCCATTCTTGTCTCAGAGTCTTGGCTAAAACCTTGCCTCCCTTCTACTACATACTCTCTACCTGGATTTCGTTTAATTCGTAATGATCGCACTGGCAGGGTTGGGGGCGGCGTTGCCATTTATCTCCGTGCCCATTTTCCTTTCACCATTGTAGACGTGTCATCGCAACCACCTCCTGCCAATGCTGGTGAGCACCTCTTCGTAGAAGTTTGTCTTTCTCATACTAAACTGCTTCTTGGAGTGTATTATTGCCCTTCCCTACGTATAGATTTCTTTACCTCTTTTGAAAAACTCTTGGAAGACACCTCACCTTCATATGATCATTCAATTATAATGGGTGATTTCAATACATGTCTTCTTAAGAAGGACACACGTTCATCTAAGTTCGAGTCCATCATCAAGGCTAGCAATTTGACCATTCTTCCCTTAAATGCCACACATTGTCTTCCAAATTCAGCACCATCCCTTCTTGATCTTATAATTGTGTCTTCTTTAGATCATGTTGGCAAACATGGTCAATGTGCGGCGGATATCTTTTCCTATCATGATCTTATTTATCTTTCTTACAAAATTCGTCCACCTAAAGCTAAGCCTAAGATTCTTCTGCAGCGTAATTTTGGTGCCATTGATCTCGAGCGTTTGCGCAAAGATGCTTTAGAGACGGACTGGTCTGATGTAGTTAATGCGAATTCTGTTGATGAAAAGGTTAACAGATTCAACAAAATTCTTATAAATCTTTATGACGTTCATGCTCCTCTGCGACCTGTCAAAATTAAGCATCTCCCTGCACCTTGGCTTACGAATGACATTAAATCGATTATGCAGAAAAAATTTGTAGCTAAAGCTCGACTCAAGTGTCGGCCTACTGAACGGAATAAAAAGCGCTACATTGACAGTCGGAATCGCTGCAATAGGGTGTGCAGAAACGCAATACGCCAGCACATTCTCAAGTCTGTTGGTAATGAAGACCCCTCTAAGGTCTGGAAATATCTAAGAACATTAGGAGTTGGAAAACAACGTCAAGATAATTTCCCTAAAAATTTCGATATAAATTCACTAAATCAGCATTTCTCAACATCTTTTAATCTCGATGCAACCACAAAAGCTATAACTTTGAATCAACTCTCTTCTATCCCAGCTCCTGATTATTCATCTTTTGTTTTCCATCTATTTACCGATAGTGATGTTAAGAAGAGCATTTCGTCTATTTCATCAAATGCGATTGGTAGTGACAGTATCAGTCGCAATATGATCATGCCTATACTTGACGAACTCACTCCAATAATCCAATACATCCTTAATGAGTCCATTACCTGTGGCTCCTTTCCATTAATTTGGAAAGAAGCTCAAATTATTCCTCTCCCAAAAAAATCCAATCCATCTTTCTTCTCACATTTCCGCCCTATTTCTATCTTGCCTTTCCTCTCTAAAGTCCTTGAACGCCTCGTCCATGGTCAACTCAGTCACTTCCTTATTAGAAATAATCTCCTTAATCCGTTCCAATCCGGTTTTCGCCCTGGTCATAGCACAGTATCGGCTCTAGTTAAAATCACAGATGATATTCGGTTTAACATGGCTGATGGGCAAGTGACTGTTCTATCACTGCTTGATTTTAGCAATGCCTTTAACAATGTTGATTTTGACATTCTACTAGAGATCCTACGCTCTCTTAACATATCTCCTTCGGTTGTTGATTGGTTTCGTAGTTACCTGTTTAGTCGCCGGCAGCGTATTCGAGTTGATGACACCTTTTCATCCTGGTGTAATACGACTGCTGGTGTTCCACAGGGTGGCGTGCTATCCCCTCTTCTCTTCGCTATCTTTATCAATTCTATTTCTCATCAACTTACTTCTTCTTACCACCTCTATGCAGACGATCTCCAAGTGTATCGGCATTCATCTCCTGAGCAACTGCCAGAAGCCATTAACTCCATCAATTCCGATCTAGGTATTATCTCTGACTGGAGCAAACGGCATGGTCTTAGCATAAACCCTGCAAAGACTCAGATGATAGTCGTCGGCAGTTCTAGGATGATTTCGAAAATTGACTGGTTTCGCCTCCCACAAGTGATTTTTGATGGAACTATTATCAATATCAACGATACCGTTAAAGATCTTGGGGTACTCATTGATAGGCAGCTATCATGGGGACCTCAATTGGCAGAAGTCAGTCGAAAACTGTTTGCCTCAGCTGGTTCACTTCGTAGACTACGCAACTTTCTGCCAATAAACACCAAAATTACTCTAGCACAATCACTTCTACTCCCCATTCTCGATTATGCTGACGCCTGCTATCTGGATTTAACCCAGGAACAGCTTAATAAGCTCGAGCGCTTACAAAATTTCTGCATCCGTTTCATCTTCGGTCTGCGCAAGTACGATCATGTGTCTGAATTTCGGAATAAGCTTAAGTGGTTACCAATTCGCCTTCGCCGGAACACTCATATCCTGTCCTTTCTTTACTCTATTCTGTTTTTCCCTGCTACTCCGCTGTATCTTAAGGAGCGATTCGAGTTCTTACATCTTGCTAATACTCGATCCTTGCGCTCCTCGGATACTTTACAGCTTAAGACCCCTCTGCATTGTTCACAATTTTCCGACAAATCTTTTACTGTGCAAGCTGTCCGATTATGGAATGCGTTGCCTTTAATCATCAGACAGGCAAAATCTATTCATATCTTTAAAAGGTTGGTTAAGGAGCATTATTTGTCCTCCCTCTGCTAAAACTGCTACGCCAGGTTTCTATATTATTTATATGTATTATATATTTATATATATTATATATATCTATGTAATATTGTATGTACATGTAGGTATTGTATATATTTTATTATATTATGAGTATATAATAAATAGGGTTATGGTTATATTTGTATTTATGTTAGTATAGTATATGTTATAGTGTAATCTCCGTAATTATTTAATTTGTTGTACACCACCGTCCATTTATGTTCGCGTTTATCCAGTCCATTCTAAGGTTGTCTGTAAGAGATTGCTTATAGCGATAAGACCGCCGATTGTTTTACCGTATATTTTTAATTATTCCTATTTTTCATCATACATTGTATGAAGTTTCATGTATTGGTATGCAATAAAGAGTTTTTGTATTGTATTGTATTGTATAGTAAATTTTCTTTTGAGTTCATTTTTTATAATTTTGGAATTTAAACTTTCTAGAATAGGATCAGATATTATGGAATGACAATCCAGTGTTAATTAGGTGATATTTAATTTAATTTTGTTGTTTGTTGCAAGGCTGAATTAGTTTTATTAGTTTATATGAATAAATTCCTTGAAATAAGCATTACAATTTACCTTGTCCCTGTTGTTGATATTAGTTATAATAGAAACTGCATTGAAATGGAATGGTTATGCTCATAAAACGTGAAGTTAATTGTTGGTGTTTTCCTTCCTCACTCATATATTTACTTCTTTGTTTATACCTACGGACACATATTATATACTGCTATGGAATTGGAAACGCGCCAACGGTCGATGTACGGCCAATCGTACTCCAAGTGGTCGTATCAACTAAATGTTGATTGATGATTTCCCTTCTCTGTAAACGCCCGGATCGACCTTTGTCGTCGTTAACTTGAATATAAATGCTGAGCCGTTTTCACGAAATCAATTAATTTAAAGCCTAAAGGCAAGCAATTATTGTAATTTCTTTTTGAGATATATGTGTTAATGATGAACTTGACAAGCTCGGATTTTCTGTGCAAGGCTTAGCAATGTTAATAAAATAAATAATTTGTCTGTTAATTAAAGTTCAATCGAGTGAAATATGGTTCCCTCATGGCGTTATTACTTTATGTAAGTCTCACTCTCAGGGTCCCCAGTCCCCACGTCCTCTCCGTTTTAATGAGTTCCAAGCTTAATTTACAGTTATTGTTTTACCCTAGTGGCCGTGGATTTTGGACTCGTTACTACAGTTGAATACCAAATTGAGTTTGTGTAGAAACTTTAAGTGGTCACGTTTGTAGTAACATCTGAATAACTTATACCTGGGCTGGAGCTTATCTGATAAAAACAAAATTTTAGTAATGTTTAGGTCGTATCTAGTTTAGTGTTTATCAATTTACAATCGTTTAAACGGTCTGTTAGGTATATTATAATAGAATAGATAATCGACAATATAGGTACTGATACTGAAGTACCTATATAGATGATCTATTATAAATGCTGTTAGTACTTAGTAGGCAAGATAGATGACACTTTTGAGTTAGATAAATTTATTATTATTAATGCAAAATAACGCTAAACATTTCATTACTATGTTCTTTAAAACTAAAACTAAATTATCATTACCCAAACCCAAAACAGGTTTACAGGTTGGCAAAAACATTACATGTATAATGTTTTCCCAACACTTATTTCTTATTTTATCCTTTTCCCAAATTCCCAAGTTAACAATCAATAGCCAAAGTTTGAGATTCCTTACCAACTCAATTACATCAGCGAAGGTCGACGATAACTTCCGACTTAGTAACTTATTCATCAAACTGTAGATTCGTGGGTCCGGCTTAATTATTCTTGTTGTTTTAATTAAGTTTCTAATCACTTTGTTTGCTTGTTTAGAAGGCTTTAGAAATGTCTGTTTGGATTTTGTTGGTAAACTTTTTGGTTTCTTCCTCTTTCTCTTTCCATCTTTGCTTTTCAAATATGGGAGTGGCAAGCCCTGGTTGCGGTATATTTGCAAAAGAAATTCTGTTGACATGACAGGAGTGTCATCTGCGACAACAACCAAAGCGATTAAATTTATCCTTGAGAGTACAATCATTAATTTTATGATATTTACTAGCGTACCCCCATTGCAGCTCCGACCGGTCCGATTGTTGTAAAATGTAGACGATCTGTTAAGAATGACTGGATCGATTTCGATACGAAAATGTGTAGGTTTGGTAAGTGAGTGGGCGAGATAAATTAGTATACGGGACTGGTATAGTAAAAAATAGACCTCTGAGGTCCACTTCAGAACTTAAATGAAAGTTAAATGTTTATGTTATGTCCTGAATATTACAAGGCGACATTTTGCGGGATTTCTACAGAACTTTCTTCTGCTTCTGTTTGCTACATTGTTCACGTTTTCATTGTGCAAACTTCGAATTTAATTTAACTGCCTTATTTTTAGCTTAAACGTCGTTTGATAAATCAAGCTGTTTCGTAAGCGGCTTTTCCGGCACGAGGCTGAGTTCTTAGTAACCGATTTATTTACTCGTGACTTCGATTGGCTATTTATGGAATTTGTTGTTTATTTTTCAGCTCTAAACCAAGTAATCAGGCTGATTTATAGATAGTAAATCTCAAGTAAAGCTTTTAAATCTCTTTAATTTACTACTTTTATAGTTTACTAGCTTCTGCCCACGGCTTCGCCTGCGTGGTATATATCTTTATAGCCTATGTGTTATTCCAGAACCTAAACTATCTACATTCTAAATTACGTCAAAATCGGATTAATAGTTGTTACGAAGACACGTTGGTAACAAATATTCACACACACATACACAAACACACTCAAGCACAAACTTTGGCATTTATATTATTACTAGGATTTCAATGTTTATTTGAACCGTGTTTTGAGTGAATTGAACCAAGGAATAAAATTTCCCATACAAAGTATTGCACATACATCCATCCAAAAATGGAATGTATGAAATTGTATTACCAACGTAACCTATTTTGACTTTCATCCCCTCTCCCAAGGGAATGTGCCTAATTTCGGGATAAACAATATCCTATGACCTACGTCGGAGTAAGAACTCAAATCATGCCAAGTTTCATCAAAGCGATAGTACAAACCCAGACGGTCACTCGCAGAAGAGTTAATCCTACCACCTAGTAAAATTGGCTCGGTTGGAGTTACATCATAACGTTCAAGCGTCATTGGAGAACTATATACAATAGATAAGAGAACAAACAAAAAACAGTATGTACTTATAAGTACTTTCACAGATATAATTATGAAAAACAAAGGATGGTTTTAAGTTTTAAAATTGGTGATACATGAATGCCAATATTCTTATCGTTCTGACATATTCAGACATTATTTTTTCTATAGTTTGCTCCTATATTATGTATATTGCAGTAATCTCAATGGCCACATGTTGGCCTTATTCATCCATTATCCGACGTCTTAACATAAAACGTTTATTAGCTCTGTGAAAAACGCTTCCTATATAAGCTCAATATGCTTCCATATTACTCAGATCAACAAAGTTATAAAGAACGTTATCAGCCCCCGTTTGCAAAAGTAATTAAGGATCACGTTACCGAAGTTTGCTTGAAGTGACAAACTTACAGATTATCTGCTTCCAGCCATTACAGTTTCAAGTAGCTAAGTTCCAGGCCGAGCAAGTTGGCAACTTTGTGGACTTCAGCAAACTCTCCGTCTAACTTGGCATCTTCCTGTTTTGAAATAACCTGTTTACGTCCGACTTTCTTTGGTGTTTGATTCGGCGTTTCTCGTACTAGAGCTTCGCGTATTTATGTTTCACTTTATTATTAATTATATGAGTCAATAATTTAATGATTAAACGAACTTACCTGTAAGTTAAGTTCTATCATAATTATGTGAAGTAGTGAGTTTGAAGAGATTTTATATATACACTTGTAGTAGCACGCATAATGTCGCCTTGTCTATGCACTAAGTTCAGAGAGAGAAAAAAAATATATGTAGGTAGACCGCACAATTTCATTATTTCGTGCGGTCGGCTGGTTCTTCATTTAGTTCAGAGCTTATCAGTTCAAGTAGATATTTCACTATTCGGGACCTATGAAATAGGTAATCTGGGTGGGCGGGATGCTATCTCTTCAAACTCACTACTTCACATAATTATGATAGAACTTAACTTACAGGTAAGTTCGTTTAATCATTAAATTATGTTACAGTATTGAGTTTGAAGAGATTTTATATATACACTTGTAGATGTTGAGAGAAGTTGTGAAATATCTATTTCAGTTGAAAGTATTACAGAAGTAAATATATTTAATATTTCTTCAATAAATGACATAATAAATGTACTTAATCACTCAATTAAAAGGTAATGTTTCTTAAATAAACTATTAACATAATAGCTACAGTAAATTTTAGCATAAATCAATCAATTTTACTTCTAGCAAAACAATGATTTGATTCTGTATATGCTGTCTGTTATATGCCTGTTATAAAACTTGGCAAATATTGTAGAGCCGCCGGACCAACCGGCAGTCTTCCTGATAACATCCAAATTCACACCGAGCTTATGAGCTTTTGAGGTGTCTAGTACTATGTGCAGAGTACTGTGTGATATCTATTCCACAGACCCACAACGTATACTCTTTATCCATCTGCTAAGTGTTTGGGGAGAAACTTTATTATATGGTTTTTTATAGAAATAAAAATAGAGGTGTGATGATCACGTAATGCCGCTACATTACTTTTAGATAATCCGTTAATAATTAAGCCGGACCTATGTCAGGTCTGTCTCGAAAAATTGGCAGCATCAGCGTTGGCTGAGTTGCGTTTACACTTGACGTTTTTATTAAGTCAGGGATCCTAATGGAAATATCATTCCGCCAATTTTCAAAATTTCGGATATCTATTTTTGAAATAGTTTGTACTCTATGCGCTGTTACCAGCGCCAGCAGGGTAACTAGCTTCTTTAGTGATTTTTTCTAAAGAATGAGATTAATTAGGAATCCAAGTGGCTAGAGTTTCAATTACTAATGTAGTATCCCAGTGGATTCATACTTGGGTAAGGGAGGGTGAAGCCTAAATATACCCTTAAAACACAGTCGTCTGTGCTTATCTGACTTCCTAATACTAAGGAAGGTGTAAACCCATTTAGAGTGCCGTATAGCGCTCCGGATTGAAATAACTCTGTTAAAACATGAATAATAACTGGAATGTGTAAGTATCATATTACTTAATTTAATTATCTGACAGAGACGCTATTAATGTGTCTAAAGACCCGGGAGGGAGTTTTCTTATTAGAGACTCCCGCACAATACTCCGGCATCCAGGGTAATCTGCCGCTGGATCTGGCAGAAACTGGAATGAGAGATTATTAGGTCCTCAGAAGTTTGAAAAAACCAGTGGTTTAGTTTGTAAAAAACTGGTTAAATAGGGGATACCAAGGTTCAGCTGGCCATGTTGGCCCGACCAGTATGCACTTAGCTTTGTCGCTAATAATTTTCATCAATGTTTTTTTAAAATTGTTGAGAAGGAAGGGAACCCGTTTTTACGGGTTCCTGGTTCATGGTATTTTTATACAATTTTGACCAATTCACAGAGAAAGCGTCAAGCATCAGGGTCTTTGTGCCATGATATGTATACAGGACATTTTTTATTTATTCAACTAGCAATCATGTCAATCTCTGGTAGCCCGAAATTGTTAATTATTTGCTGAAAGGCAAGATCAGATAGTTCCCATTCAATATCCGGGTGAATACACCTTGATTTAGTATCTGCTATAGTATTTTCTGTAGATGGAATGTATAGCGCTGTTATAAATAGAATTCGCGCTTCACACCATTGTCGTATATCTTTGGTCAGTTTGTGAGATGGGGGAATTGGATTCCTCCCATACGATTAATGTAAAAAATCGCAGTTGTATTATCTATTCGCAAGATAATATGACAATTGGATAAATCCTCTAGACAAATTTTTAATCTTATGAATGTGAAGTTTTCTTTCTTCCCGACTTCAGCTACCGCTTGCCGTTTTTCCCGCACAGGCTATCCCCCAACCCCCCATAGTCGAAGCATCTGAATTCGTCACATTTAATTTGATTTTTTGGATTTTCGATAGATTTAATCCACCAATCGAAATCTGACTGTAAACTTACAGGCAAATTCATGTATATAATTTTCATTTTTGTAATGTTATCCATACATTCGCTATAGCTATGTGATATTAGACAGGTATCGTTAAGATATATTGCCGATAAATAATCAGCACAGCGTGGCATTCTGACCACCGTTTTCATTATTTTTGTGAAGACAAAAGGTGCCGTATTGACACCAAACGGTAGGGCATTAAATTCATACAAGTTACCGTTCAAACTAAATCTTGAATATTTTTTAGAGTTATCATGAACTTTCACTTAATAATATGCGTCTTTGAGATCAATAGTTGACTTGAGACAACATCTTGAGATTAGTTTGATCATTATTCTAAAATCTTCTAATTCAAATGAACATGTTGAATGAACTCGTTTAGCTTTTTCAAATTTAGGATAAAGCGTGCTTTTCCGTTCGGTTTGGGTAAAAAGATATTGGATATCCTCACAGGGCTCACAGTGAGGTATAGCACCTATAGAAATTAAATTATGTATAGCTTGATCAAATTCAAGTTTTTCTGAGTGTGCATAATTTCGGGGTTGAGGTATACAATGCTGATATGGAGTTTCAGTGAACGGAATTTCATAACCACGTATCCACGATAAAATTATTTTATCTGCGGTTATTTGTGACCATTGGTTGTAAAAAACAGATAGTCTACCGGCGTAATTTACCGTATTGTCTAGCGGCGGCCGCGACTGAAGTTCGGTCGCGATGTCCTCGATGATGGCGAGTGCTGTTGCCTCTGAGGTGCAGACTCCTTCATCTTTGAGGGCGCCGATGGCTGCTGTCTGTGGTTTTGAACCGGAGCCTTCCCGTTTCAATTTCTGTTAACGACTTGATGCTTTGGTTTTGTAGCAGTAGTCTTGTTAGAGGTGGAAGCTTTGAGATCCACACCTGTTTTATTGATCGCTTTTGCGGTCTTTAAAGTTTCGGCTAGTTCTTGGCTACAAGAAAACTATCTATTATCGTGAGCAGCATCTGATCTTTCAAGTCCTTCTTTAGTACAGCCAATATGAAATTTCGCCTCGTTATTGACTCACTGAGTTGTGTGTCACAGATGATGCGCCCAGCATCAATCAGCAGCTTTAGAACAGTTGGATCTTTATTATCCTTACTAAGAAGAGTCTTATAGGCTCGTCAAGACTAGCAATACCGCTGCTAATTTGGCCTTAGCTTGGTTCTGTTCGTGGAACATCCTCACTGCTGGAAGCACCTTTAATCACTGGTGGTGGAGATACATCCTCCAGTATTGTCACGTTGGCTATATCCAGCGAACGATCGGAACTCGCGTGTAACGCGCTAGTCGACGGTCTTGGTTCGCGTAGCTCCTGATTTTCGTTTTCAACATTAACAGCAAATTGCAAATTTGTGTCTAATATACGTAATTATACGTATACCTTCATATTATTATCATAGGATAACTTCAACAAGTTGCTATATGCATGGCGTATTAGGTACGCATAGGTATACAGCGAGTAAGAAGAACTCGTGGCGTTGCATCGTGAACTCGAGTAAAAAATAGGTTAAGTAACAACTCGAATCGTTGGAACGTGAAACCTCTTATACATTATTATCGGTAAGTGGCAACTCGAATTGTTGAAACGTGAACATTAGAACTTAACTTATATAGTTAAAATGTTACCTTCCGGTTCGTTTCATATTATTATTATAGGACAACCTCAACAGGTTGCTACATGCATGGCGTATTAGGTACGCATAGGTATACAGCGAGTAAGATGAACTCGAGTAAAAAATAGGTTAAGTAACAACTTGAACCGTTGGAACGTTAAACATCGTATGTATTTAAGTGACAACTCAAACGTGAACCGAAGAAATTGCAAATTACTTAAATAGTTAAAATGTTACCTTTCGGGTCGTTTCATCTTTTTATTATTATAGATAACCTCAACAGATTGCTATATGAATGGCGTATTAGGTACGCATAGTTATACAGCGAGTAAAATGAACTCGAGTAAGAAGTAGGTTAAGTAACAACTTGAATCGTTGGAACGTTAAACCTCGTATGCATTATTATCGTTAAGTGACAACTCCAATCGTTGAAACGTGAACATTAGAACTTAACTTAAATAGTTAAAATGTTACCTTTCGGGTCGTTTCATATTATTATTATAGAATAACCTCAACAGGTTGCTATATGCATGGCGTATTAGGTACGCATAGGTATACAGCGAGTAAGATGAACTCGAGTAAAAAGTAGGTTAAGTAACAACTCGAATCGTTGGAACGTTAAACCTCGTATGCATTATTATCAGTAAGTGACAACTCAAACGTGGACCGAACAAATTGCAAATTACTTAATTAGTTAGAATGTTACCTTTCGGGTCGTTTCATATTATTATTATAGGATAACCTCAACAGGTTGCTATATGGATGGCGTATTAAGTACGCATAGGTATACAGCGAGTAAGATGAACTCGTGGCGTTGCATCGTGAACTCGAGTAAAAAAATGGGTTAAGTAAGAACTCGAATCGTTGGAACGTGAAACCTCATATGCAATCGATAGTTATCGGTAATTGTGCAAATTACTTACAATTATTCCCACTCGTCGTTATGTTTCCTCTTCGGCATCTTGATTTTGACGAAAAAACTTGTTAACACGGAGAAACTTAGAAAAACCAACTTTGTAGTGCGACGCGGCGGAGCACTGCAACGTGAATGAAGAACCAGCCGACCGCACGAAATAATGAAATTGTGCGGTCTACCTACATATATTTTTTTTCTCTCTCTGAACTTAGTGCATAGACAAGGCGACATTATGCGTGCTACTACAAGTGTATATATAAAATCTCTTCAAACTCAATACTGTAACATAATAGCTTCTTCGTTCTCCTTACTAATGTGTATTGAGAGAAGCATTTAAAGCACTTCATCAACTGGACATAATATTCACGCCTATTGGGACGCGTCATTGAAGCCAATCGATCGGACCAGTGTCCAAGATGCTCCCAATTTACTAACAACTAACGATTAATGAAATCAGTTTGAATTCAATCAATTTGTTGACGGCTCAAACTTTTTCTTTTCGTATCGAGTGTCGAGAAAGTTAGTAGTCCTGAAAAAATTCGAAATAATTATATAAAAGAGGGGTGGTGGAACTTTGACAATTTCACCCTTCCTCGTGCCGAGTTTGAACTGTTTGAAAGGGGTGAGGGTGGGGATCGGAGGAGTGTACACCACCTCCTCTTTGGTGTTCGTGAATACCGCTTAAAGTCTCGTCGTAATTGCTGTCTAGCTGCGAATAAACTTTGTATTACTTTACCCAAGTTAATTTATAGTGTCTTCTTATTCATTGCTTTAAGTTAGTTTGTTTTCCAAACAAGTGGAGTTATTGTAATAAGTAAAGATTGGGAAAAAAATATGATATGTTTACATCTAATTCTGAAGTTTTATAAGAATGTAAGGAAAGTTTTAACGGACATTTATTTTTTAACTCTACGCTACTGTCAACGTTTTAGTTCAAATGGGCCCCAAGAAAGTTAGATGACTCTTGAAGTCTGTTTTACTTATTGTTAATCGTTACAGTTTAAGTTAGTAAGGTTGTTAATGTAGGCTGAAATTAGCTCCATTATTTTAAATTAACACTATTATGAAAAAAACTACTGCTTTCATATTGATTTTATATGAATTATAAACAGTCAGGCGAGCGTTTAATTTCTTAGATTAATAATCTATAGACTGATCAGACACAAATGAATAATAATGATCGCTGCCTTAAAGGTTCGTGTCAGGGATGACCTTGACTCCCTCGAGAACCGTATCTGTTTAAATATCAACGATATACCTACTTGAGCTTGTTCTTAAATATCTAGTTGCTAATAGTGATGGAGTCACGCACCCAAATGGTAATACTGGTGGTATATTTCTCGAATAGTCGGTCACGAAACATCGTGATTGTTAGTTTAAAACGTCTCTATTAAAACAAGACGGCCACAGTCTCGAAAGGCGGCCAATTGGACCGGGTTTGCACACAGACGTTGAAAGTTCACAATTGCGTTGAAGCACTAATTGGCTATGAACTTCACTATTAAGAGGTTAAGTGGAGCTTAGTTTATCGAAAGCAATAGTAGACACACTAATGTAGGCCATAGTACGAATGAGACTGATTAATCTGTGTTACGATGGAGAGTTAAAAGGATTTAAGTCAATAAAATGTGTTAGGGATTGTGCAACATGACCAGTTCTGTTACAGCAGGATAATACATTTGTTGAATTGGTGTCAAAGTTTATCGATTTTACTGCTAAGACCCTGTTGTGCCAATGCGCATTCCATGAGCGAAATCTATTTATTATTAGTGCCGTATGATAACGATAAAGCAACGAGGTCAGACGAGAGCGCGCAAAAAATAGAAACTCTGTTTTACTGCGCGTGACTAAAGACTATGCAGGAAAGATTAACCGTCTCCTTCCATCTACTGCATCTGACTCTACTCATCTCGCTCTGTCAGATTTGGTTGTTTTTTGCTAACTCGTTTTTATCTGTATCTTTCTCATTGAATTTCACCAAATTACGTGATGGTAGCACAACCTGCGGCGTTAACGTCCGGTGTTTGTATTGTCTCGACTCTCAAATCTTGTTATGCAACGATAACATCCGTATGCGAAATATTTATAGTGGCAAAATGTTTCAGACCTTGGCTCCGTTGAACTTCCGGTATAAGATAGGCAAAACTAATTTGTTTAACTAGCTTCTAAAACTAAAAGTACATTCTACGGATACGGTCGTGGATGATAATGATAACATTGGCATAATTGAATGGGCTGGTATTACCATGAAACGGATGCTCGACAGGAACGAGAAATCGTTAACCACATTTGCATGCAAGACTAAACAGTTACCGACGTGTTTTTTTGCCCAAAGAGGGCCGACGAGATAAAAACTGTTTGCATAATGTATTCAGTGTAGGGCCTGTTTACGTTGGCACGGAGCATTACATAACTGTGGGCACCGTTATGTGATCGCCTTGGGTTTTGCCTCGAGATTGATGATACCTCCAACCCTATTCTATTAGCTTTACCCGAGTAAAATACACAAAGAACCGACAACGTTAAACCTTCATCTATTTAACGTTTCCTGGAATATCAAGGTCAACAGAAGGACTACCTGTCCTTCCTTTCAATAGAAACAACAAAGGGATATTAAGTTAATCTGGCTCTAGAAATCTTTACATAATTGTCCTATTTGCAAGAATTTAATATATCCAGGATCATTTGCTTTTTATAACAATAAAACAGTTCTAAACAATACAATATAATAACCAACGACAATGAAAGAGCATCTATTTAGGATGTCAATACAAAAGAGGATGTAAAAAGTTCTCCGCCTTCGAGCTGGCAACATCGCGGAGACGTAATAATAACATAACAAAACAGTACAAAATGAGTCACGCATGGCATGATGGGTCGTGAAGGAAATGTTTGTCGCGAGAAACATTAATGTACAGCATAGTATCACAACATAATATGTATAGTGTACGCCCACATGCGCTATAAGGCTATCAAATGTCGTATATGGTCCCCGGTGAGCCCGGTGAAACTGGTTTCGCCATGAGCGACATAAACCTGTGGAAATGGAATTGTCGAGTTTCAGATTATTAAACCTACTTTTGTTGCATCATAAATATAACATAAAGTGAACGGACATTGTACGTTGTCTCCTAATTATTAATAAACATTACTATTTTGACATAGTTGTATTTAATGAAAATGTAAGTATTCTGCGAATTTACATTAAATGCTGTCATGTTTATTATTTACTATCTCAAAGCTTGTTTTCGATTTTATTTCTTCTCCTTTAATAGTTATTGGTGTTATTTACCGAGTCTTTATAATATTGCTACAATACAACTACCCTACTATACAATTTATGAAAGAAGTTTACTGTCGAGTTCTAAGATTCGTAGAACAGTAGGTAGTCTGGCTATTATTCCACCATTACGAGAATTGCTGGTAGGTACGTGGGCGCCTAAATAGGTAATATGGAGCTTTATTGCTGTTATTTTATGGCCTTTTTAATTCAAATACCTGTTTTCTAAACGAGCTACCAAATTTTACACCTACACCAGAATTTTTAATATAACATCGTCTGCAAGTCGTAAAATGTAACGTCTCTAATGGCGTGATCGGTTTCTTGATCGTTTTCTCTTTCAAAGTTTCGTGATTCGACACGAGGTCGCAATGCGAAACGAATTCACGATTTAGTTAAATTGGATCGAGAGCTATTTGATACTGAAAGGGTGTGCGGATCAATCAATAATTCAATGGCAGTCGTAGTCAGGGAGCGGAATGTTGCACAAATAAAAAGCCACGTGGTTCGCACGAATTGTTCCGCTCCGTTTATCGCTTGTACGCTGTTACCAGGCGGACGCGAGGACACGTGATGTTTTCCGAACGAGCCCAATTCAAGATGGCCGCCAGCACCAATGCTGCCATTCGCTTTCCCACGTCGCGTCGCACGCCGCTTTATTCTTGTTTCTGTCCTATTGTGCATCGCAATTCGCAATTTTTGTATTTTTGTGCTGACTAACATTTTTTCTTATTGTATTTTTCCTTCATTCATTCCTATTCTGGATTAATTATGATGCCAATTCCGTATATTGCTTATGTTTTGTAATAAGTTAGATAATAATTATGATGTGTGGTTGTTTTATAAGCTCGTAAGATGTTAGCATACACGTAGCACGTCAGGTCGGGGCCATTAGCCAACATGTGTTAACAGCACCGCCGTGAGTGTGACAGATGTGGATAACCAAAACTTATGAGACATGGCCTGAACGGCATGTGTTTTCACTAAATATTAATGACTCATTATGTTATTTATTTACGCGCCCTTTCGAATGGGAAATCATTTGTGTTTCTACTACCTTTGCGTTCCGCACTGCCAATTTCATTTAAACGTTATTAATTTAGTAGTCCATTTCATTTAGTAACGCGATATTTTTTGAGGTTGCATGTTATTTGTTATCTAAGTGTCATTAAATTTGCATATATAGTATTATTATCTATGCATTGTTCTGCGGGCCATTAAATACGGGACTGTTCACAGCGCTCTCATTGTTCATTATTCACATGTGATGTCATGCTCACCTCTCTTGGAACATTACTTAAATCATAATATTCTATTTCTAACTGGCAATACATGTTTTTGTTAGTCACATTCCACGCTTTAAATGTTGACAAAAGGCAACCGCTCTGCTTTGAAACGAGGCCATTGCCTCTATCGTAAATCGCATTGTAATCATCGTATGAAGGACATAGACGAGCGGATATTACGACAAAAAGATTAAAAACTAAGTACCCGCCGACGTTTCCGACCAATGTTAGCGATATTATTGCTAAAAATACGTGTCGCGTATTTGTCGTAAGACCTAACACTCGGCAACAGAGACAAAAAGGTTACGCTAGCACAATAAAACTTTCTATCGAAACTACCGAGGAAGACAATTAATCGGCTTTATTGAATAAATTATTTTCGTATGTACTTAGTAGTTTTTTAAACTACGGCGCATTCGACTTAATGAATGAATTAAACATCATTGAAATTGTTATTATCGGTACCTAACCGCTATAATCAAATTACTTCAAGAAATAATGATTTCTTGTAAGCCAACTATCAGTAATGTATTTACTACGTCAGGTGAGGTAAGTGCAGAGCTTTCATACTTGTAAAGTGAGGATATGCTTTTTTGTCTTGTTGTTTGTCGTTGAGGACACAAATAAAGTTATTAAAATTAAGCGGAAATACGTTAGTATGGACTTCGGCTTTTATTAATAACCAGTGTTAAACTGTTGAATAGTTAAACTATCTGTGCTATGTGTTGTCTCTTTTGATTCAGTTTAAAATAGTCAACGAACAATAAAGACAAACCATAGTTTAACTGAACCACCGTTTCATTATGTGAACGTCAAAGCAATTCTGTTCCTTGATCGCGCCGAACGTAGTTTGCAGATTCAAAGAAACAAATTTTTTGAATCTGTGTTTCCTATAGAACTTTCGTACAAAGTTTCGTCCTCTCATAAACTTTTATTATAGATAATATAAAAGTGTTATGGGACACATATTGGATGGTTGATCAAGAATTTTAAAATAAATTCAATAAAAATAGATTATAAGATGAAACCCACTAAAGGAATGAATACATAACTCCTTAAAAGTCGAAATATTTGTAATGCCTATGACACAGGAATTCATTGGACTTTTTATGAAACAATTTCGAGTCAGTATACAAAAATATTCTGAGACATATATAAGGAAAACGAGTTCGGTACCTCTAACTAGGTAAACCATGCGTGGTGCGTTTGGCAATTAGCCGAGTTTTCCGTATAACCTTGTAATGTAAACGTATAGATTCCATAGCATAAATAAGTATTGATGTGTGAAAAATTGGTAGAATTTGGTGTGGATATGTGTCATGGTACTACTCATGGCTAATGTGCGCGGGTGTAGCGTTTGAGTGAAACCGTCTCATACATATTCAAGGGGCGCTAGCCGCTGGTGTGGCGATATCATAGTCACTTGCCATTGGCCTGCAAAACAATCTGAATACTAAACGGTCGACTTCACGAGGTCTGCATCGAAATCATCCACTATTCAGGCTTCCTGTTCCAACTCACGCACGGACAGGAAGCCATCAAAATTATGAAAGAAACATTCAAGTTTTTTTACAATCTCTATTTATATCCCTGACGTTATCTCTTTGACTGATTACCGTCAAAACAATGTTTTTTTATCGCTAGTATGTTGTCGAGAATGCCTTACGTTCATATATTTTATTATACCTACATAATCAGTTTGCCTAGTGTTGACCCACTTGCGAGAGATAAGCGCTATCAATCCGTTACGAGTGTGATGTATTAGTTGTGCAATTCGTTATCGTGCGGCAGTTAAAGCTCGATAGATAATGATGTTGATATTTCAAGTTCATCAACGTTCTTTGTTCTTGTTCAGTAAACATTATTAAACATTCTCATTCCGACATTCGTTTAGCATATAGTATATGAGTAGGTAGGTACATAATTGTTTGCATAAACATTGACGCAAATTGTCTTTTATGTGTCTAGTACCTATTTCTCGAACGAGGTGTTTGCGTACTGGTTGGTTATGTAATTGATTATTTATTTAATGAAGTTTCCTTTTCAATTGGCACCGTGTTATCTACGCGTAGGTAACTAGGTATATGTTCTTATCTGTGAAACTCTTGTGTAAATATTTTATCAGTTCATTTACAGAAATTACTGAGTACCTCTATAAATTGAAATAAACTCTTGACAAAACAACAACCCATCATATCTTTGGATTTGACTTTCATCGAGGTCACTTTATTAATCTGTTGTCCAATAACGAAACTTTTATAATTTAAATTCCATTCCAGTATTAAGACGAACTGCTCGGCTGCTTCGGTCAAGGTGACCTTCCGCGACCAGTCACATCGCAACTTAACGGCTCCCTATTCAATGTAAATTTGGCAAGACCTTGTTTCAACTAAGTACAGGCTTATAAATCGTATTATGTAGTCCATAATTTACGGTAGTTGAAAAGTTTTTTTTTTAATTTATGATTACTTTTGATTACGTACAAAATAATAAATAAACGGACTTAATTTAGGGATTCAAAGTTTAGTATTAATTATACAATGTTAAATTTAAATTTAAGCTATTTCATTTTCTTATAATCGGTAGCGTAGAAAAGAGGAACACGTGCTGCGCGAACTCCGCCATTTTGTAATATAAAGAGCAAGATGGCGGCGGGCCGTTGGTTGGCGAAAGTACTCGATAATTATAAGCGGCGCGGGAAGGCGAACGGTCTGAAACGTGAGGATCCATATAGCCGGCCGCTGCACGCAATGCTTAGCTTGATTTATATCGCTCTCTTGTTTCCATTCGGGCTATTGTTCTCGGCCGTACGCGCTCTAAAGTCTAAACTTGCGATTCTGGTATTGTTTCCTACGGCCATGGGAACCGAGCTCGCGTGGGTTCTCAATGACCTTTATTCTTTATGCGATCATTTATAGAGTTGAAATTCGTTGTTGGTTCAAGTTCACAAGTTTTACAACATACTTAATTGATTTATCAACAAAATTCATGGCAATTTGTTTAATGGAAAGTTACCCAACACAATCGTCTGTATATACAATTTTTGTTTTGCCATTCAGATCTCTCAAAACATGTGCGTTATTCTGTTACACGACCAATATGGTAAAATTTTCCATGAAAGCATAATGTATTTACTGACGCAGATAGAAAATATTATTCAGTCAACAACCGAGCAGGTAATAAATACAAAAAGATTCCCTCTACCTTGATCCGTATCCATTTTATAGCCGCTATTTACAAACGGAGCTCGTTTATAAAAAGAGTAGGTACATAAATACCATCTGTATTAACGATCGCCTTCCGCGAACCGAAATGAACACACCAGACAGAAATACCCACAGACATGCACACATGCGTTATGTGTATCTTCTATAAATACACGATTACCGATGCCAAATGATTGCAAAAATGTTCTAGAAATTCTTTTATTCTGTTCTTCTTTACTGCACAATTTATTTATGCACAGTCGATACTGCTTTATAATTTAGTCAGGTGTTACTTCTTTGATATAATATTATGACATTAGTTTTAACGGCTCGCACGAATTATTTAATTGATTACTTGGAAGTAATTGAGTTCGTTACCGTAGTCACAGTAGATTAACGTCTACCTATCAAATACATATAACAATATGAGGTCAAACGTGATTTGTATACCACGATGATAGCTAAAAACATTTATATCGTAAACTTCAATCGAAACAACATAATTATTGTCCCGGAACAGTTAAGAACGATAACAGTTACGAACCCAATTATTACTTGTATTTTGTGATATTTAAATATCCAAACAAAATTTGTGTCTTATACTATCAGCAGTATTAACGATCCGCATATCAACAGTAGCGTATTGAAATCACCGGTTGTTGGTCAAATACCTACCAATAAAAATAAGCGTAACTAAACAATCGACAATGGAGTAATGATAGTTATTATTTCAAAGAGCTTGCATATCATCAATCGCAACACGAAACGATCTCATTTCAGTTGCTTTTTGAATAAAATTCAAGTTTATTTTTTACTCGTACTAAGAGGAAACTTTTAACTAAGTAGTTGTGTAGTAGATTTAGTTTTTTGTACCTACCAACTTTTTCAACGATTACAAAAATTAACTAGATTTCGACATGGTTTCATTTATCTACTCTTTACGTTTCAATGCTCAGCAAGGTTTCCAAATCAAGCGAGAGAGAAAATGAAATTAGATTACTAGACTAAATTCAAGTATGTAAAACATCTTGATTGTTTAATCCTAAATACATATGTAACGTTCTTTCGTAAGTATTTTAACTCAATACATAATGAAAGTAAATATTAATTTTGTGCTCGTTAAATCAAAATCTACAGTTGTGGCTGTGATGTTAATTCCACACATTTTTTTAAATAATTCGTTTGTTTTTTCTTAATTGTAATACTTTGCAACTACCTATCTCTCTCTGTTTTCGTTATTCGATGATATCTTTTCATAATATGTGGCTTATGTCCTAAACTAAAAATCATTTGATAAATTCTGTTGTTTTTTCCGTAATCACTGTGTCAGACAATAATTATGGCGCTGTCAGCAACGCGATTGACAAGATTTGTATACAAGTCTTCATTCATGTTAATTATGAAGATGATAAAGGCGGTGCATTGAACGAGCACGCTGCATTATTGATAACCAGAATACTACTACACGTAGCTTGATTGCGTTTCAATTGCTATTGTTATCACCGTGTGCCCAATACCCAAGTGCTAATACAATTCGTTTGATTTATTATTACGCTTTGTATCATCTAATGAATCATTGTTTCGATCTTCATTGACATTGGTATTTCCGCTCAACATTGAAACACACGATGTGACATGAAAAAGAATTATGATCATTACATTACTTCGAGTAAAGCACAAGTAATTCTCTGATGTCGTTCACACGTTGAATTCTTTAAGTGGTACGGAGATGCCAGCACATTGTTTATTGCGTTTGGAATATTTCAGCAAGGCGGCGCGCCGGGGGATCGCATGCCAACTCGTTTGACCTCATTCCCGGGAACTAGTCTGCGTAAACTCTCATATCGGGTTTATGAAAACATACCTATTTTAAGACTATATAAAGCCCCAGACCGATCAACTTATTATTTGTTTGTTTTTCAGAAGGCACGCGTGCCAAGTTTATGCGCGTTTTCAGTACTCGGCGTTACTCAACATGATTTACTATAAACAAGGCGTGTGAAAGGAAGCGATGAGAGACGAGTTGAGTTGAGACGGCTCGGTTTTAGGGTTCGGTTATCTAAATCCAAACCGAACCTTATAGCTTTTGCGTTTAAATTCAATTCTACCGTACAATATCACCTACACCTCAACTCGCACTTAGGCAGTAAACTTATTAATTTGCGTCAGTTCATTACCACAAAACGTTAAACACTGGTGTGCACTGTGCAAGTATAAAACTTTACCATAAGCGAATACAATTTCATTTGTATTCGTAACCATGTGTAGTTGATTTCGTGGGTCTTACAACAAGATTAATTGGACACATTGAATGAGATCTGTCCGGTCGGCTGGACCAGCGACATACAGCGTCTGACAGCGCCAGACCGGTAACATGATATCCGTTAACTAGCTCCACACTCCGTTTACCGAACGAGTTAATGCCCCTTATCTCAATTAGAAAGTTACTAATACTTGACAATGGTGACGTTATGATCGATGAAGGAGAAATTGTTTCTGGAAATTGTGCTCGTAAGCAAACCGAGCCTTCTTGTGTATTTATTTTCTAATTGAATGGGCGTTGTTCTCATTTAACTATAGCAATTAGCAATAGATCAATCTTTGTTAAATGGGATTTAAGACGAGACAAACAGGCTTTCGTAACTATTATAGTAAGCATTATTTGACGAAATAATTTCCAATGTAAAGACACTTATCGGCAGGTAGGTTGAAACGATTATATATTTTTGGATATTAATAGGCGCATTGTTGTGACTAGGTAAAGTGGTGCAAATATGAAGCTTAAAACACCACCCGCAAATAAAACAAGGTAATAATAATTTACGTGCCAATAACCGTCAGTCCCTCCCACATACTTAATATTTATGAGTTCCATCGGATCAAACTGAAAATGAAGCGGCCTGAAGCTTAAGAGAAATCGAGAAGCTACCGTTGTCGACTCCCCATTTCTCATGCCGAGACGAGTTGTGGGACGGTCTACATGCCGACCAAGAAAGGCTTTGGCGCGGTGCCTTAAAGGGTTAAACGGCATAACATGTTTTTGTGCTCCCTAAAATATTGTCGGCCATTAGGAATTACGACCGATGCGCGGTGGTTGCATTAATAATTAGGTTTAGCCCTTTTCGTGTAGACTTGACCGCATATTACGGATGCAATTTACGAATAATCGTGAAATTGCGCAGGAAATAAAATGAATCTGAAAACCACAACACAAAATTATAATAATTATATTTACAATGAATTATTGTAATTATAATCTAGGGTTTATACAACGAGTAGAGAATCTTCCTGGAAAATACGTTCAAATTTTAATGCTAATAAACATGTTTTGTTATCTTTTGTGTTTACTAGAGCGTTGATAATAGGAATTCTATTAAAGAAACGTACATAATTTACACGATAATGATATAGACATTTAATTGTAAACAGTAACTACCGTCTTATAAGCTAAACTCATTTCAATATTGCGTTGGCTACGCCTGTCGCCTTCTCCTTCGGTGATTCTTCCATAATTTATCTAGGCACATCGTAATCTGCAGGGTATAGGTACCCTAGTTATGATAAATTAACTCGATCCGTCTCCGCCTGAACAAGCCGGGCCACCTGCGATTCGATTCAGGATTAACTAGAACCCGCTTGATAACTGTCTCCTTTGATCAACGGTTTGCTATGATAGAAACAGGCCTAATTAAACTGAGAGGCGTACTAACTTTATTCTACGTACTACTGGTAGTATAAAAAAGATTCTGTTTCGAAAATTATATCCATCTAGATTATAGATAGACATATCTATAATTATATAATATCTAGAACAAAAATCAACCAAAAGAAAGGAACTACAAAACAAAATGCTAATAGATGTCTTTCGTAACTTGCTCCTATTTATTAGCATCGTAAACATTATAATGATACAAAAGCTTAAATATATTATGCATATTCACGTATTTCACTACAATTGACAGGTGATTATGCTAAACAGCCAGCAGCGCTAGCATGCCATTAAGTGGATAATGTTTTCTATTGCGTAACTTACAGAACTGGTTTCCATAAATGTCAGTCGAGTCATACGAGCATTTTATACACAGCTGTTTCTCAGTTCATGCCTACAACACCATTATGGATATCAAGTTTTTTCGTTGGATTGATTGCGTATCTTGTATGAGCAACGTTCCTAATATGGACCGTGTTTATGATTTTAAGTGGAGGGAAAAATGTATGTTGAATATTTTGATCGTAATTTGCTACTGACACGCCAAGTTGCCTTAGAGGGCACGAATATATTTGACATACATATTGAAATTTTTATAACAGTCTCTGACAAATACTTTACTAGTTTACAATGTTATATGGAAATGAAATAAATATGATACTGCATTAGGTACAACCTGTAATGATAGCTATAAGTTAGAAATGAATAAATAAATAAATGATTAGATCGAATAAAAAATTTACAGAGCCAACCACCCATAGGTTTTGTATGGTAGTATGGAGGGTAGAATGGAAAATGGAATTGCAATGCCATTAGGGTCCGTGAGTTTCATGACGCACTTCACGGGTTAGTGAACCGGCAGCTGTATGCGATGGTTGACATGCCGTCAGACCACCTGCCTCCACACTATCTGATCGCACCGACCTCCCCTGCCACCTTGTTGCAATTAATTTAGACGCAAATGTAAGCGGACAATGCCACTTTGATGGCGTAATGGTTGCCCTAACTATTGTGATTGTTAAAAATGTGCTATACAATGTATTTAACCTAAACGCGATCATTGTGCTTACGTTTTTAAAAAAGCTGTTAAACCTATCAGACTAAGACATTACAAATAAAAATGTCCGAGACAATAGCACACAATAAAAAATGATGACGTTGATGCATAAATCTATAATTGATGAATGATGATACACTTTCACAATCTATAATTTCAACATCACATCGGATGGGAAACGAGCGGCGTGAATGCAAATAAAAACTGCTTTGTTACCTCGAATAACACGAACTACTTATTTACATATTTAAAAGAGTCTTTTTCAAGTATAATATGCGATGTAAAAAGAAGGTTGTTTGTTTCGCATACCTACCTTTTACCCACCAAAACAGGTTACGGTAACCGGTCCATGTTTGATATTCACAACAGCCTCATAAATATTCAGTGGATAAAATAATTGACCTTTGAATTTAAAAAAGGTTTCGGTTTTTTTTATATTAATAGACTTTATTTTTAATTTAAAGTCGTTTCACCGTACTGTGGCCGTCGTTGACAAATGTTTTGTATTTTGAGTTTATTTCTCTCTTCTTGTCTGAGCTTTTAAAGGAAAACAGATTTTTGGTTTCCTTTAACATTATGGTCATATTTGTAGAAAATTGTCAAGTTATTATATTGTTGTTGTATGTGATATTTATACACTCTTATTTTAACCAATAGATAATGAGATGTTACCGTTTCCCCGTAATAATTGATTATAAAAATATTTTCTGTTTTTTCAGGCACATCACCTGAAGCTGATCCCGTCGAGATTGCCAAGAAAGGTAAGTAATCACTTATTCACAACCATACAATCAATAATGTATGTGACCAACCGGATTCTTATTGATCAACTATGGACATATTTAAATACCAAATTAGCAGAGGTGTATTTCATCATTCACAGATACGCAGCACAAACCGTTTATATTTTTAAATTTAATGTTAAGCTTGTGAATAAGGTAGCTGTAGACGTGTAATTTATTGCTTTATCAATTACGTCTCTATAACCTGGCTTACCTGGCTTCATCTTAAATATTAAAAACAAAATTTGTCCTTATACTATACCTACTCAAACATCATTATAAAGTTTGAGTGTCTTTATTACTTGCATCTTAGTATTTTTAAAGGTTACTGCATAATTATTCTTTGTGTGAGTCTATTTTAAAAATATAACCGGCTCGTGAATGAAGCTCTCTCAACAAATCGAACATCTGTTGCTAATTTAGATTTTAATAGGCCATGATATGCGGGAAATATTAATTTATATTACGCAAGAACTGAAATTTAAACCCAGAAATTGTAGCGGTAGGATCTTAAAAAGATGTTAATAACTTTAGGCTTGTTTGATTATTTAAAAGCAATCATCTGAACCAAAACTACTTTCAAGTAGTAAATCTATACTATTAGGTTATCAAAATAAGGTTCCATAAACGGCAATGAGTAGATTAAATTACTCAGTTTAGTTTACCCATAGAAGTAAAATTAGTAGAATCACAGACAAGCGGCGTGTGCAAGCAGCGGACTGACGCCATAAACAACACAAGCGTCCCGCGGCCGCCTCCCTTCCCACCCGTGTAGTGTTGCTATGACCGTCATTACTTACCCGTTTTTGAGGTACATATTAAATAAGATATTAAATTTTTATTCAAATGAATTCCAAAATATTTTTTGATTAAAAGCTCGACTGAACCACGTAAGTGAATCCGGTTAAATAGATATAAATATTTTCCAAAATATTCTCATAACGTTTATCTTAACGTAGTTAAAATCACAAGAAAATGTTTTTTTTTTTAATTTCCCGCTACTCTCGTACCTTTCTTAAAGTATGTTTTGTCTCTTTCGATTCAGTTTAAAATAGTCAAAAAGCAAAAAGAAAACGTAGTTTAACTATATTTATTTATTTTATAATATTTTTTTAAATATATCCTATTATAGATATCATATTGGAATGAAAAAACAATTTATTACAGAAACAAATTATCATAGAAAGGCACGTGTGATATATATATCATATATATATATATATATATATGATATATACATATCATATCTATATTATATGATATGACTAGCTGCTGCCCGCGGTTTCACCCGCGCGGAGATATTGGATTTCATGGTTCTTAATTTTTTGCGCAGAACCCTAATTCTTTTCCTAAAATAAAAATAGCCTAAGTAACTCCTTGTACCATCAGCTATCTGCCAGTGAAAGTCCCATCAAAATCGGCGCAGCTGTTTCGGAGATTACCCGGAACAAACAGACAGACCTAAATTTTAAAAATGGGTGTTTAGTTACAGGGATCGTATATACTTTCATATGCATTTGGTAAAAAACTGTTATTTTGATATTACAAACAGACACTTCAATTTTATTTATAGATTTTATGTACAATCGACACAGAAAAACATAGGACTGAGTGAAGTTTGGCTAAATACTCTTTGGCCAGTTCTATTCTTATTTTAATCGCATTGTAGATTACATGTCTATCGTTTAACTAATTATTTGAATAAATACCATCGCCTTGTATTATCTGTGAAAGGACGGTGCTGGCGTAAATCGCATTGTGTACATTTTTTTGCACGATGTGCCATTCATTCAAACGATTGTCAATAGACGGGAAAGTGGGAAACCTAATTGAATTTAATGGCAACCCAACGCCTCTGTTTGTTGTCACCGGTTTTGAATAGAAATATTTGCATAAAAACACATCAAAGTGAGAAATATGTGATACGTACTTGTGGAAATGTATTATTTTGTCTTTCTCTTTAACCCTCGTGTTTTTTCGGCAGAATTTAATCGCACAGCTCGTCATATTTTCTCAATATCCGTTTCGTGTAGTGACGTGCGCGGCGCTGACAGCACTGACTGACGTAAATGGAGTTAGTACGAGTCCTCACTCCTTTATTGTAGCATCATTGTTTATCGCCGTATTGTGTATCTGCTAAGGTTTATAATCAAAGAGTTTACCTTAAAACAAATTAATTTTTTACAGCCAACGAATTCTCTATTTCGAGTTGGTATGTAGTTATATAGGTTTTTCGGAAACTCAAATCAAATAATATACATGGTAAATATCCCGTTTTTAATGATAATTTTCAAAGTTGGTATGTAGTTACTTACTTTTACCTACGTCGCCTTCGCAAGATTCATGAACGTGTTTTTGTTGAAAAATCGAGATCACTCTCCTTCATTTCACATTCAAATCCGTATCGTTGTTTGTCCAGAGACCTCATCTGCGTATGCATGGACTATTACGTATGCGTTACATCGGCGTCGTTTAAAAAGCAGAGGTCACCTCGGACGACACATCATTTGTTATTATCATTTCTCGATCTAAATTTCAATCAGGCTTCCGAGTAACGGGGTCACGTCGTTTTCGATAGATGTTCTGCATTATAATATATATACGTTCGTGCGTCTGTTTTAATTTAAACTAGAGATTTGTCGTCGCTAGTTAGAATTTCTGATTCTATTGTATGACTTGTTTCTGAGGTAGTTGTTACCTGTTTCGTACGTTTTCGGCAGTTGTATTAATGTTTGATGTTTGGTTTGTTGAGGACGGGTCATGTTTGTGTGGGTTGGAATAACACGTGTCGCTCTCCCTTCGATTTTTAAAGGCTGCCACACACGATGTGCTATCCTCGTTTTAACAGCTTTATTATCTTTCATAACGTTCGCTGAACCTATTCACATACAAGCGTAATAAAGTACACATGGGCTTATGGAGCTACCGGCAATCGCCAAACTTTTCTTCTCATTTCGACCTCAGACCTCAGAGACGATAATTTATTACATAGTAGCTTGCGCCCGCGGCTTCGCCCGCGTGTTTTATATTTTTAGCCTTTGTGTTATTCCATTACCTAAACTATCTATATGCCAAATTTCATCAAAATTAGTTTAGCAGTTAGAAAGATTCGTGGTCACAAACTTTCGCATCAGTAATATTAATAGGAGTAATGTAGTACAGAAAACGAACCAGTTTATTTTAATTACCAGGATTATTTGTGTTATTACAGAACATAATGATAATAGCTCGCTTTCTCAAAATTTGTGATACCAGAGCCATCGGCACTATGTATAGTTATCAAAATAATTGAAGGAACCAGTAACAGATTATAATACTTATGTGTGCGTCATCTCGAATCTCTGTTAAAACACGTACAATTTAATGAATATTCATAGCAGAGTTCTCGCCAGGCCAATTTGTGGTACTGCCAACAACTGGCTCTCCATTTTTTGTCGGTGTTATTCAACTTCATATTCAGAATGATTAAGTTTTTATAGCCTCGAGTGGAGCTTGTAATATTATTATTTAAACAACTGCGCATGCGCAACGAACGGATACTATTAACATAGAACTGGTAATGTATTGACAAAACACGTACGTTTAATAATTATGGTAAAGATAGCTGGGTTATTTCGTGACGCAGCTATCTATATCGGGAACTAGTGATATGATCAAAATATAGGTTAGAAATTATGATGGTCTGATCTTAACTAGAAGTAAAAGATAAAGACAACATGTACCTATTAGCGTTTTGTTCAATCTTCAATGACAATGTAAAGATTTTAGATGATAACACGATCATGGTTAGAAACATTTAGAAAAAAACTTTAGTTAGAAACTTTCTACATCAGCATTGGTATTGACGTATACTGATTATCGTGTATGTAGATTGTCAGACGACACAAAAGAATTTGAAGCTGCAAACAATGCAAAGAGGTCAAACGAACGAGTCAAACCAGTATTTCATGTACAGAACGCGAACAAGAAAGCCGTCGGTGAAAGTACGAAGACCATGCCTAATCCGCTCGGCTGAATTCATTAAATGCGTTTCATAACATGACTCGTAACGAAACCGGTTCTTTCGTCTCACAAAACTTACTCGGTAATCTTTCCAACATTACGTTTATAAATTGATGCGGAGAATAATAAAATGTAATATATGACTTGGAAAAGATCCTAAGACCTATCCCTTTTGTTGTCTTTGGGACGAAGGTCCTTCAAGTATTATGTCGTTAAATAGAATCGGGCCATCTTTCCCTTTGAACGGTTACTGTTATTCTTCGAATAATACCTGTTTGACGGTTGGGATGCTGCAGATGGTAGTCGCCCTTGAGCTTTTTTTATCTATAGATGAGGTACATAATGCATTGACCTTTTATTCGAATTTGCTAGCGATAAATCTCATCTTATCGCAATAATGTCAAGATGGTTTGCTGGCTGCAAGTGGTTTCTTCTCTCCATAAACTTGAAACGATTGAGTGACGTCGATATAGATAGACATAGAACGCTGTCAATTTGTAATCTTATGATTTATGTTCATAGTGGAACCCATAATTATCAGAAGTTATGTAATGGAAATATTTCAATGTCATCAGTAGCAAATGCTACTGTAGGTGGTAGGACTACCTCTTCTGCGAGTGTCTATCTGGGTTGGTACCACAGCTTTGCTCGTGAAGTCTGCCGCCAAGAAGTAATGTGCAAGCATTACTGTGTTCTAGTTTGATGACCAAAGTAGCCAGTGAAATTACTGGGCTTATGAGACTTAATATCTAACGCCACAGGATAACGAGCGCACTACAGTACCGCACAGGCCGTTGTATTTCTAAATTCTGAGTGGCATTGCAATTGTTATGGGCCAGCGTTACGCTTACCATCAGGCAAACGACCGGCTCGTCTCGTTATCAAATAGTATAAAAGTAAAAACACAATAAATTACTGAGATAATATATAAAGGGGGCGTTATAATTGCCATAGGTTAGGCTAGTATTAGAAGCCAACGTACTGGTCCTGGTAATTGCAATGGGTGCATTAATGAGCCCGCATATTGAATGAAAGTCATCGCCCTATAGCCGGATCTAATTACAGCAGACAGCCATTTAGCCGATCAACTGTGACCAGAATTGAATCGATTGAGGAAGCGCTTCGAAGAAACAGCGCTTAAACCATTAATTGAATAGTAAGTGGGGATATAGATGGCACAAATATTATTAGTCGCATATCGCGCTACATGTATGTAGAAAACGGGGTTGAGGTTATCGATTCATTATACCTAAGTGCCTATCTATAATTGCAAGTTATGTAGGCGATTTGCATGGAATTATAAAATCATCACATGTTGAAAGGTAGAGCAGTAATTAGGCATCCTTAACATTGTTTTCGCCCGCATACATGAGTAATATTCAAGTATACAATAATATGTTTATATATTATACATATACGTACCTACAGAATGGCGGTGAATGCATGTTTCACTTACGTCGGCGTCGATTGGAACTGGCCTTCGCCAAGCGAAACCTGCAATTTGAACGGCTTTCTATCAGCATCTAGTGTGTTGTTCGCGCTTTTACGAATACCTTACATGAAATTACAAAATGCTAGCAAAGAATTAAATAATAAATTAATCATTCGTGACTATTCTAATTATGTATAAGATGTTAATGTTGACACACGAAACGTTAATTAGATAAATATGTTGAAGGTTACGAAAGTGCTATTGATATTAATTAGTTCGTCTTGGGTATGATTAGGTGTATAATACTTAGAAACGTTATAAAATAACTTCGTATTGCTTCAAAGAAATGAGAAGACGTATAATCGTATATCTGTGTTTTATTTATAAGCGAAGAATACTAACTGCACGTAGAAAATTGAAACTAAAGAACAAAGTGTAGGTATGATATTGAACATGTGACTGAATAGTGATCGTATGGTAATAGCTCATTGTGAGTGGAATTGAATATTTAACGAGCAACGCAAGGGGAAAACATGACATCAACAAACGTATTCCATACATAACTATAAAGTTTCTGTTGAAAATACATGTTTGTTTTATAACTTCCTTCATAAATTCAGTCAATAAAGTTAGATAATATCTTTTCATTCGCTCGTTGCAAATTAATTTATGAATTATAAACAATCAATGTCGACCAACTTTAATTGCAGGTAAGTTGTAATTTCTCTGTTCAGATAAATAATTCTCAGAATCATAATTGGCAAAGCGTTGAAAAGCAGCTGCATATATTGTAAAAACTTGTCAATAATCGACCAAATAATTGTCTGTATTAATTGCTTCGACCTTTAGAGTTGTCGTTTCTCCAACAAACTTTTCCATTGGTTGATTGTAATGTTTCAGTAATTGCGGTAATGCAGCGGTGTTGGTTCAGGGTCAGCCTGGCCCGAAGTGCCAAGTGTCAGCGCTTGCTCCCGCAACCTGCGTCGACCGGTCTGACCAGTTCTGTCTCCGTCTAGTGTCATGCCGTATCGTGTAGTTATGAAACATTTTATTTATCACCGTGATTTTATTTTACCGCTTGCGCAATAATTGCTGTGATGGACGCGAGACCGCTCACCGCTCCTATGTAATCAAACCTTACTCGCTCGAGACTGGCGTTTCATTCAACTTTAATTATAACGACATCAAATAATTTAGGAGTGGTAGCAAAACCCGAGGTTGGACCTTTTGATTTAATATCATCTTTGCGTGTTACATTTGCTACTCTATAATCACCATCCATTGCAAAAATAGAGATTCTATTCAACTCATAAAGTAAAAAATTTCGTTTTTCTCGTAGGTAAATTCATTTTCTCATTTAGCAGCGCCACATCCACATAATAATGCAAGGCACATCATTTATGGACATTATAGCGCATTAGCACATTAAGTGCTAGTGCAAAGCTGTTTTTTACTTTTGAATTCCTTGGTAATTAAGAATAATATTGAAACAGTGTTTTGATTATTCGTTCTACTACATTACTTCACAAAATGCAAAGAAGAAAAGTCTACAAAAGCGTGTTTTGGCGAGCTGTTAAAACACGGGCAATTTTCGTATCATTACTTACTCATAATTCATCGTAGAATTAAGAATAATGAAAGCGCAGGTAAACTAAACGCCAAGAGAGCAATTACTCAACTTTATGGTATCGATACGACTATTAAAAATCCCAACAAGAACCGATGATCTATTGATAATTTAACAAAACGAACCTGTTTTTGCCTGTCACCGTTCGATGATTTTCTAGACTTGCTCTCATTATCCGAGAAAGAGAAAGTTAATGCAGAACTGCTATGAAAATAATCCGAAATTCATGATTTGTCACCCTAATTCTATTTCGTCGACATCATTATCGCACGATCATCATGAGTGTCGTTCTTGATCTTGAATAGTCGTAAATCGTGATGCAAAAAACAAGCCTTCAGTTCATTGTGTCAGATGCCGTGCGAGGTACTAGGCTCGTCGATATAATCAGATTGAACGTTGCTATGTGCCGGTCGGTCCATTGCCTTGTCACGACGCGGTATAGGCAGCTACTTTCTCCTAACGGGATTTACCTCGCTCCCCTCACGGCGCAACCCGCGCCGGCTGCGCAGACTTCGATTACGATTACGACATCCATTTTGAATTTTATTATCTGCGAAATCACGATGAAGATTATATTACGCGTTGTGAAATAACCATAGCAGCGCAAATATTAACACCAGTTTCAATTGAAATGGCTTTTGTCGAGCCTCTCGAAGCTTTTTTTATTTTGGTAGTTGTTTCGTGAAATTCGTTTCATTATCACTTTGAATATTAACGATTGGTTTAGTTTAACGGTTTTATTGGCAATGATGTTATTGTTATTATTGTTTTGTGGCTTCAAACAACAAAGGTTAAGTCTGTGTGGAACATCAGTCGTGTTCCACCGTTCTATTGTTTACGAGGATATGTAGACTATGTACCTACTACCTAGTGTAGTGTTCAATGCACGAACGTGGCTAACGTGGGCCGAGACAAGTTCCTTCGCTGCGGGGGTCTCTGAGCCAAAGGCCATGATCCCAGCCTCACCGCCTTTACTGGTGCTTAGTGACAGTATTATGTTGATGATTTACTTTGTAGTCTGGTAATTTACGTTGTTATGATTTCATAATCTTCACCATTAGCTACATATTACTTGATCACGATCTAACCTTGGTTTTCCGTATATCATAAGTTCTTGCTTTACTTTTGATTTCGGATTTCACAGTTGATAATTAATGGCCCAAAATGCCAAGAACGTCTAAAATTTCAAGTGACAGATGGCTTGGCCCACTTAAGTTTACTATATTTTTGTATACCATTGTTATTTAATTAATTCATTCTTAATTCATCAAAGTCTAGCATCAAAGATTGAAGTGCCACTTTCCACGCTTCCCCCGCTCTTCTCTGTGCCGAGGAAAGTGTTTGGCATCGCTCCAAAATGCGTCAATGTTCCGAGAACTGCATCGATCTACAGTCGCGCCCAAACACGCCAGCCAACTTGTTAATTTACGCGTCTCAAGTTGTATTACCATTATGTCAATCGCAACGCAACATGATGTCCGATACTGATTTGTATTGTAACGTTTGGCTCATTAATACACCTCGTGTTCACTATTTTAGCATCTGCATGCGAAAGCACAGTTCATGAATCTCTCTCGACAATCGCTGATTCTGAATGTCACGAGTAGGTATTTTGATCTCCTTTCTTTTATAAGAGGCATTGTCCGTTTGAAAGCTCGCAAGCACTAAGAGTAAAGAAGCAAAAAGCTACTGCACAAGCTGAAGCGTATCGGCATAGTATTATTATATATTCTGTGGTAACGGTGCGGTTGCGCGCAAGACTTGCATTATTCCAGTGGATGAAACGGAACGCACATGTGCGGCAGATGTTTGGGGTTCTTTTTTCAAATATATTATTGCTCACCCTCCACCCCCGTCCCGCGCGGGTGCCACCCCGTCGAGCAGTCACTGACCCCTTTTTGTCGAGTCACCGGGTTCTTTAACTTTGTTTTTGACCTGTTTCTCCGGGGGACTCTATTTAAAGTTGTCTTAGTTGGAGCTCACTTCTGCGAAATTGATTCACTAGGTTATTTTATATATATATATATATATATATATATATATATATATATATATATATATATATATATATTAGTATTGCCAAATGATTTATCTGGAAGCAGGCGCACCGAGCGGTAGGTATTATTAGATGTTCCAATCTACCTTTCATTTCGATTTTGTTCCACTTCACGTGCAACGGAGTGGAGCGTTATAAATATAACTCCGCGTTGATCCGGCATGTGCGACTGTGCGTCCCTCTGCGCTCCACAGGAGGGTTGATCACCCGCCGGCGCAGACAGGTCCCAAGGTTGTCACCGAACAGCTGGCATTGGTTATTTTTGGAAATGACAGCGTTAGAAAAACAAATGAGATTGCTCTTACAAACTTTATCATTGTCTACTTTAGACTATAGATTGTGTCAAATTCATCTTTTTGCCTTTAAAAACATAATCCTACTTAAATTGATAGGTCTGATTAGAATCGTTCTCCATTAATAGTTTTTATGATCATAAAACTCTAATTCGCTAAGTTCAATGCTCTAGTAATCGTCCAGCGCAGCAATCAAATACCGGCTCAATAAACGCAAAATAACGAGTTGCCCACGGCAAAAATGTCGAAATATTTACGAGTTTCGTGTCTTTTTGTTTCATTTCTATATTTAGACGCGTAATGCGCAAATTTTTAGCGTAGGAAATTGGACTCAAGAATTTTCTGAATACATCTCATTTTATATTGGTGCGGTGCTTGGTCGTTATTCTCAATTATAGTGGAGCGAGTTACTGGACTGGCTCGTCGCGCCAAATCGTGCGTTCCCTGAGAAACGTGTTTGCCGAAGCTAATAAAGGAACTAGTAAAACTTGTATTGTGCTCACAGGTTTCTTTTTTGTTGGTTAGTAAGTTTTTCAACGGCTATTATTTCGCGTGGCATTGGTAGTAGCTCGGTATTGGGTGCCGCTCTGGGCTGATTGCAAATTTCAATGCAAAGATATAGCAATTGCTTCCATACTTATGATTATCCTATCGTTTGTGATAAGAATAATTGATAAGTTAGATTTATCAATGTGTCGATTTAAAAAGAGCTTCAGTTTACAAATCTAGAAAAGTATTTTCTTAGGTAGATAAGATCCAGCTAATTTACACATATATATGTAGTAGGATAATATACATAAGAAAAGGCTTTTTTAGACAAGCGTACACTTGGGTAAATTTTTCAATCTATCAATCTTTCCATAATTCCCCAATGTCTCAAGAGTTTTTCACGAGTAGATATTAATGTAAACAAACATTACAGAAAGTTTGATATAAAAACCATTACACAATATAGGGTTAACAAAATAGTTACCCAATAAATTAATTATGAAAATACCAAGAAGTCGTTCAACAGGAATAATTATTATAAGTATCTTCACTGGATTTCACAAACAAACTACTCCAAAAGTTTGTCATGTGCTTTCTCCAATATCTAGAAGGATGTTTGTAGATAAAAATTTTATAACCATGTTTAGCCGTTTCATTCTTGCGTAGTTTTCTATAACACGTTCGCTTAAAGTTCTTTCAGATATCACAAAAAAATCATTTTCGCTGGCCTGTCGAATACCACCCATTTTATTTAGCTTTCCTCTCCCACGAATATAACCAGCGATGTCGGGTGAACCGGTCATTTTATCGATACCGGAGCTCGCGTCTCGCTCGATTTCTTCCGCCACACCGCTTCGGACGCGCAGACCCATTCATTAATTATTTATATGTCGGTTGGTCTTTAAAAGGCTGGTTATGCTACTGCCAGTCGGCCAGCTCGCTTTTACATCATAACTGTAATGCAAATTGGCCGAGGTGAAGTGTCCGGACTGACCTTCGTGTCGATTTATTTTACATTATGGACAGTCTTGTTTTATTTATAAGAATTACAATAACCTTGTTTGTATCGTGTTTTAGAATTTGGGTCCGACTAATGTTAGGTTTTTTTGTTGTTTGACTTCTTAGCAACAGCTTCGAAATATCTCACTATTGTTAAGTATAATGTTAACATTGAAATTCAGGCATCAAAGTTGCCAAGGCTGTGTGTTCAGCGTCACAGATTTTCGGTCTAAGGAAAGACTTGAAAATGTTTCAGTGAGGTGGGCAGATACTGGAAACAGGCAAGCTGAGCGATCTCTTTTGGTACAATGTTTACAAAATCTCGTAGGATTGAGTTTGCGCTACTATTTGTAAACAGGCCGGTGCTGCAGAGAGTGCTATGCGTGACTCCTAAAATACCTACTTGTAACTCAAACAGGAATTGAACCCACGCCAACTGGTGTGCGTAGACGGCGGGCAGCTTGGGAGAGCCTCATAAACTTATAAATATACGACGTCTCATTTTATTCTCGTTCATGTCTTTTATGTTCGCTTAATTTATTATCTCCCTGTCGAGTTCCACTGATGTGGTCAGTGAAATTGATTGCAAATAAAGTTATACTCCAGCTGGCTACACTTTGACTGCACTAAAAATAATTTTAAATTACTATGCAGATGATAAAAACTTTATTTGCCTCTTATACTTTAAAGAGTTCGAAAACTCGTTTAGAAACAAATCGTCCTTCGAATGACTTTATTGACCTATCCACATAAAAATTGAGACGAGAGCATCAAACATCCTAAATATAAAGGTTATAAAAAGGCGAGCACATGTGTGAGTCTTTATGCAGATGGGTATTATTGGCACGCGGAGCAATGTTCAATTTAATTCGTTTGTAATCTATTAACCTTGTCTGTATCCTCAGACTCACAACTCGCAATCGACAACATTACGCCGCCGCGCCGGCAGATGATTGATTGCGCAACTGTATTTGTACAATTATTGCTTGAGTACTTATATGTGTGATATTCTGAAACACACAAGCATCAAAGCTAACACGTTGATAATACTATTGCCACATTTTTGTCGACAAACATATTGACGTCTGTATATCAATTTTAATATCAAATATTAATACATAAATGTTTTTCACGATTAAGACAAGAATAATAATTTTATTAATGTTGTGGAAGTTGGAACCCAGTTCCACACTCATCAAAACTTCAACTTTTATATAGGTACCTAGGACAACATTTAATATTACACAAGGGTGTTTTTCAAATCAGTTAAGGCACATTATTACAATTTGGTACCTTTTATAATACATAATTAAACTAAGATTCTCAAAAAATAGATAAGAACCATATTATTATTACAAGTACCCACCTATCATGATGGAAACTTGCTATGAGAAGACATTATAAACACAAGATACATACATACATAATATATACAGACTCAAGTAAAACAACTGATCATTTTACATTGCGCTTATCTTATCTGAATTGGCAATAAAGGCATGACAATTTAAATGCAACAAAGCAAAAATGTACTTTTTGAAAAAACATTTAATCTTTCATTCTTTTGAATAAATTCTATATTAATTATTTAAAAAAAATTGTTTCTGAACAATGATAACAAAGCAGTTTTATACTTCTAGGAAAGTAAAGTTGTATTTTATTAACATTCAACATTTTAGTTTCTCGATGAGCTAGTGGTGCCAATTCTGTTGGCACAACTTAAACTAAACTAGACTAAAATTTAGTTTAGTTATGTCAAACGTGGTTTTCTATTCAGGAAAGACAAGATTAAACTAAAATTTAGTTTGACAGCACTATAATTAATTTAGTTACTTAATTTAGTCTAAGCGGTCATTTATCTATTCTGTTGTACCAAATTTTCGTCTAAAATTAGAGAAAATCCGACTAAGTTAGTTGGCATGAAAATGAACGTGGACTAAAATTAATTTAGTTATTTCACCGCTATTCATACGAAATTTTCGAGTAGTTTTATCGTCATACGTGTTTATGTTGCCTTGGAACAAGTAATTTTATATATTTTGTAATAAGTACCTACTCTACTACACATAATGGATGAGTATATGATGGTTGTTGGTGGCTCTTGTAGATTCATCGGAAAGATAAACTTTCTCATACCTCTTCACTTCAACTCTTCAAGCGAAAAATTCCTTACTAGGTAGGTAGTTACAGATTATAATATGTACAACAAAATATTTTACTGAAAAGCAATGGTACATATTAAAAATACATGAACTTACTCTTCTTATAAACTATCAAGAACGAATTCGAATGGAAGGTTTGCGGCTTTGAGTTTGGATGAATACCAATCGAGTTGTGTTCAAATTTTTTTTTCACAGGTAGGTCTTTTTATAAGAAGTCTTTAGGCCAAGTTTCAAATTGCGAAAACAGATACTTTTGGAGAAATAATTTTTCAAAAGTTGAAGTTAAAAAATTTATGTTATCTATGGACACAACCCTTCCGTTTTATCTGCTATAACACTCGTAATAAATTCGTATATCGTAAAAACCAACAAACGAGTACCGACGAGTATACTATGTTAATTAATTTGTGGTAGGTTTTAATAAAAGTAATGCTAAGATTTATTATTGAATCTGCCAATCCTGAATTAGGTTAATTACAGTCACATATTATATACACGAACGCTTAAAAAATTACACTCCTTTTTCGTTAAATCGTGTAAAAATGATCGGTCCGTCAAATCCATCAATTATAATGTATAGGTATTAATTAATATTCGACACGCTGGCAACTCTAACAATTCAATTTAGTGTAAATTTGGTGATGTCAATACGGTGACTAAATTTAGTGAGACCGTTAATCAGAATAGCTTTTAGAACTCTCTAAACTAAATTAAGAAATTTTATAGTTTAGTTTAGTTTAGTCAGGTGAACAAGAGAATTGGCACCAGTATATACTTACTGTTCATGTGATAATAGGTTATAAGTGGCATTTTGATGTTTAGGAGCTTTTCTTTGGAGTAGTTGTGGATCGATATGTGGTACCACTCCTCTTTGGGGTATTATGACCCACGCAACAGCTCGTTGAACTCTCCATTTTTACGCACTGCCAACAATATATCCCGTGGTGTTATTCTTGTTCGTTTTCTCTCTAAAACAACGTTTACTGTTTTACACAATAGTTCTGCAGCTAAGTATTCTACTGCTGCTGTTAAACATATTGGTGCCTTAGCCGCTATACGTCGTGCATAGTTTTCAGTCTTAAGGAACTTGTGTATTTTCGATACCGGCAGATGAAATCCCGTCCGGGCACTCCTGGATACTTTTTTATTTCCTAGACAAAGGGATTCCTTTACTGTTGGTAGCCGGCATGTAGATGGATATACGTAACTCCGATCTCGACTAAAGAAACGACGTAGTTTATGAAAATGAAGACCTGAATTTATTATGATTTAAAATAATAATTGTTAAAAAACCGTTATTCCTACGTTAATCCGTTACAGTCACGCAGTATACTATTTAGTCTATGGTTATCGGCAGACTGGCCTACAACCTACATCCCGTAATATTAATTATCATATGTGTATTTTAATATCACCTGTGTCATCACAATTTCTTTTTTCGGATTCTATGGATATTTTTCTGTAAACGTTGTTCTTTTAAAATGTTATTCATTAAAAATTCGTGTTCACCTTCAAATGCCCTTCAAATATCCGAGACGATGTCTCTGCTTGTTTTTACTCAAAGCAACAAGTACCTACTTCACGCTTTTTGTGTTTATTTCGATTAACTGCGTGTTTTTGTTTTGTGCTGACGATTCAAGTTCAATCTTTGTTAATATGATGTTTTCATTAAAATAATTGTTTTGTCGATCTGTATTCTTTATGTCACTAGTAAGTAGCTGACTGATGCTTTGCATTTGCCCCTTGCTTACGAACCTTGTTTAATTTGTCTCCCGGGCGACCTATTCTAATTAATCCTATCCCATTATACTATATAATATGGGATGCAGTAGCTTTAAGTACTATGTAGGTTGTGTTGAACAATTCTTATTTCGTTTCAAACAATTCCTTATGTAGGTTACGCATTCACGTATGTTCTCAGATGTTTCACAGTTTACTCGATCGGTTGTTCTGCGTCGAAACCATCTGTCAGTGCAATAACAAACAGGATGCACCTTTCGTAAGTGTACGCTTATTGCAACACACTCTGAACTAGTTTTATTTTTATTATGAATTCTACTATTTATTGAAAAGCATGCGTGTAAACATTCGTTTGATTTATCCTGATTATATTGCACATCTTCGTTGTCTTCAGAGTAATCTGCGAGTTTTTATAAATTAATATCTCGAGCGGCTCTAAAATTAATGAAAAGCATCGCTAATGCATTGTTTCTGTGCGGTGTCGTGTAACCGGTTCTCGGTTCGTCACGCGTGTCGACTTCGAGGAAACCAACAGTAAAGCTGTTTCCATCGGCATTCTTCGCACGCCCGCTATCGCTCGACTCGGCACAATGTCAGCGTGAACCGACGACGGCTTGCCACGACCACGACTCTGCGATTTCATCTCCATTCTCTATTGTTCGCCTCTGCCGCGGTGGCTCGCGTTGCTAGGCACCGCCAGTGAAAACGTTCCGTTAATTGGCACCGATGTCGATCGTTACCGAACCGACCTCGACGATCACTTTCCATCATTGCCTAATAATAAAAAACACTTCCAATTTCCATACGAACGCATCTTCAAGGTTCCAAGTGAAGCATCTGTGTCGTATCACGGGCGTATCATTTATTTATTTGTGCGCCGGATGCGAGCCTATTTACGTCCGAGCAACCCGAAAGAAGGTTATTCGCGTTTACACAACCGAGAAATGTATACAAAGAAGAGTTAAACGAACGCTGCGCACATTAATCAACGTTGTCGGTAACCGTAACCGTCTCCGGGGGATTAGCCGCGGAGATATTCTATTCTTCGGCGATAATTAATAGCTTTTGGCAAGTGAGCGTCGGCGGCGCGGCGCGGCGGTGCGGCAGCGCGCACAAATAGGTTTCGTGACGCGGCAATGCAGTTGTGTAATTGAACAATTAACACACGCGATACAAAAACAATGTGGGTCTATAGGAAATGTTTGTCAGACGTAACTGTATCCTCAGCATGCACTTAATACCCGACCCACACTCGTGTAAAGCGGGCCAACGGCCTTTCGAGGTACTCTCGACTTGAGTCTAAATTGGCGATGATGCTGCGAACACCGGAGATGAACGAATGATGTCCATTGTGACTGTACTCAAATCTTCTAACATTAATCTTATAGTGAGTAATCTTGTCATGGGACCGATTTTCAAACCTCGTCAACTCAACTTACTGAATTTTCTAGAAACTAAGACTTAGCGTAGCCCTACCTTTGGTATTATAACTATCAAGTCAAGAACCTCGACATTTAATTAGGCATGACTTATGATTTGAACGCCCACGGCTGTTGAACCAATGACTCCTACCTTTTGATTCATTAGCATGCAATTATACGGTTTGAAATTACGACTAAACATTTTGTTATACAATCTTTGACAGAGATTGATAAATTAGTGTGAACGTAATAAATATTAAACCCGTTTGCAATTTACTTATCACGGGTGTATGTTCTAATCGGTATTGTGAGTTGTGACATTTTTATGGCGACAATCTCTGTCCCACTAGCCGGATGTTCGTTAATTGAAGCCGATTCGGACCGGTTCCCTGCGCCTGCGACCGTCTCCGTCACGTCGCCATCGCCATCGCACTGCAATCGGAAACTCCAATCGTAAATTAAACCACTAAACATTTACTATCTCTTTTAGGTACGATTAACGATACTAGTCATCCAACAAGAGTAACGAGCCTAGTATAAACGATACCACCTCTTTTGATTGCCTGTAAAATTAGAAACTATCATTTCTCACGCTCGACCCATAAAATCTGATATCCGGCAAAATTTCGCTTAGCGAATTTTCGCGATCACTACTTTAGTAACAGTTGCAATTAATTTTGAGACTGAATTAGCATTTCGGCGGCGAGTTTCATAAATTAAATAATTTAACAAGACCGGATTAGCAGCAGTATCTTAAGATTCTGCGTTGCCTCGATTTCTTTTCCTGTTGATCAGGCCACTTCATTTGCATAATATTATTATAGTAACAAAAATAATAATATAAGTAACAAGTTTACCTGAATGTCGGTTTTCCTCATTATGATATTGTTTGCCTGATTCATTAATTTATACTAGAAATAAATAGTTACATAAATAAATAAAATCAAGAACACATTAACGTTCCTGCCCTTTGACGTCTTACTGTCATATACTTAGGTATAATATACATTGGTAACAGTGATAAGTCACTGTATTATAGTCACTGCATTGACCGTACTGATCTCTACTACTTATTTCGACATAGGTAATTGAAATTAAATTAATTTCGAATAAATACTACAACATCATTACGACTTGGGTTTTTCATAGACGTATTCACGTATGGTTCCATAGGTAAATAATTATTCACATATGCGATGTGCGTCCTTGTATGTGTAAATATAGTTTACACTCTCAATGACAATCATTATTAGAATCAACCCGATGTATGAATATGGAGATTTCGTAGTCCAATATAATTCCAATATGCAAGTGCTTCTCGTTTTTTCTTACTATAATACATAAATACTAATCAGGATTCGTCGGGAACAATACTGCGAGGTCACATTACTATTAACATTCAATTGGTGTCATCTATTCACGAACTATTGGCAAACCGTATTGAACTCTGTTCATGTCGATTCACGTTGTGTCAAGGTGTATTACTTAACAAACCTTCAATATTTTGCCACAAACTTGTCACTTTGACCGTTTAGCTGAGTTGTGAAAGTCAGCTCAGATATTATGTTTTAATTTCAATTATCTCTTACGTAATCTACGTGCTAACTGCCTGTATTAACTATAGCTAATACATAAATCAACACTACATATAGGTAAACCTAGCTACAAAAACAGTTGGATAAGCTACAAGCCAAAGTAGGCCTGGCCTATAGATAATCCAATTGTTCTAGCCGACTACCAGTTGGAAAACTTATGTTAACCAATAAAATATTTAATTTCGGTATGTCTTTTAAATTGTTGCTGTATAAGATTTTGATGATTCAATAGAAAAAGATGTTATCAGTTCGTCAAATAAAGATTTGTAGACGTAACAATATCCAAGAAAGTTTCACTATTCTGCCAAAGTGGCGATTATTTATATGGAGGTCGAGAAAGTAAAGGCCAAGCGTCGCCTACAGAATAACAAAACACAACAAGTTTGTCGCGTTGTTCGTTGCGCAACAAATTGTCTATGAGCGATCATGGAGTGTGGACGTCACGCAGACCGGCTGCGTGAGGAAGACTATATCAAAACAATCGAGACCCCCAGCCCCCAATAGACGAACCCAAAATACGCAAATCCGTAACATTGTCAGAGATCTACCGAAGCTGGGCACGGTGATGCCATTAGACAACGAAATTGACGAATAAAAGCGCAAACAACGTAACCATTGAAACGTGAAAACGAAACTGTCACGATTTGTACTTGTGTTAGGAATGCCATTCTGCCACGTTATTCGTTCTGACTGGCCTACATAACGACTCAATTTTCGGGCTGATGGCGTTGGCCTTGCCGCCTAAACCCTACTGGCATTTAAATTTCATATAGGTAGGTATTATAAATTAAATTTATACTGTGCAATTTATTCGATGCAACCGGTCTACGGGTAATTTAATTCGACATTCGATAATCGCCATCATTAGTCGATGACTCACAGTCGGTGAGTCCATCAGGCACATGTTCCTCATATTATATTGTAACGTCTGTTATTCTATTCATGGTTTCAAATTAATTCCCCTCAATGATGTCATATTAGCATTCCGTAGAGACGTTGATCCAGTTTTATGTTTGACAGACCGTGACATTTTCAAAAATAATTTTGTATCTTTACAAACGAAATGTACGTGAGTCGACCTGTCTATAGGTATATTAGAAATCTAATATGGGTGTAAGTCGTCGTGACTTGATAATGGAATGTCCAAACGTGGTGTTGACACAAAAACGTGAACGCAATTCGGATACTTACGCGAACACGATTCAGTACATACGTAAACATGTTTGAGGAATATTTATCAGAGATTTTAGTCAGAATTCCGTTTGTTTGCGTGCAACGAAACGTTGTATAATTGCGTCTAATATAAAGAGAATGAATGCGAAACTGCCAAATCATTTGCTTTGTAAAGAATAATAATTCGAATTCGCCCTCGAAAATGTCTGGCCCGTATCTTTACATCAATGTTTTTTCTCTTTTTATGCGTGTATAATAGGGAAGAGGGTGAGGGCAAGAGGGCCGTTGAGGGTCTTTGTATTTCCTGGCTCGCGCCGCTGGAAAAGGGTTGAAGTGACGTACCACCCTATATTTAGGTTACTGTATGAAGCTATATTGCGTTACATGTTGACTCTGCCTTAATTGAAATTTTATTCAGGTATTGGCTAACACAACAATTGAGTAATTGCTATGCAAGTTCAGTACATACGAATATTACACTACAGTGTCAACATCATCCAAACTCTTAACAACGTACTAGCTTATTTTCTACTTTATTACTGATGAAAACTTTTTTACTCATATTATTTTTACGTCTCCTTCCACGACTGAAGTAAAATCGATACAATTTTAATCTTCCATCACATCAAAGTAAACAAAACGGGCATGTACAAAAAGCAAACAGAATTATTCCCAGAATGAATGGAATCAGCTGCTCGAGGGTTGTTTGAACCATACGGTTTTGTATGGGAAATAAAGTAGGGGATGTTTCCCCTTCCACACACGTTCCTCCTTTATTTTATAGACCCAATTTCCATGGCAACCGAACAGGGAGGAAGCTCTGTTATTGAGAGCCAATGTCTCAATACAGATTAAATTATCCTTTATAATATCGTACTTTATTAGAGAATAGGAAATAACATTGCTTATAATAACTAGATATTATAATTGAAAGAAAAGTGTAATGTTTGGATAAAGTAGATAATAATAATTGTCACTAATTTCATCATCAAAATTAAAAACTGGTGTTACCGAATCTCGAAACTGTGAAATAGAAATTAATGACTTTAACCTTGTTTGACCTCTATACCTATTATTAGTTTCGACGTCAAAAAATATCCAGTTAAAATAACTTTGGCAAATCACCGATGTGAAAACACTCCTACGGGAACAATTTTTCCCAATAAACTGCCTCTTGTCACCATAAATAAAAGAATAACTAATCAAAGTTCTGCCCCCATCTTTGCCTCGATTCACGGGCGACACGACAACGTAAACAGAACGCGAGCGCTCGTGGACGATATTCTACACCTCATCCCACATTCACCCCCTTTTCACCCCCTTTGATAGCGCTTCAATCGTGACATTTTCCTCTTGCGGGCCCCCTCACAGTTCAATAATCTTTCGAGCATTCGAAATTTGAAAATTAAACTCCTTATAAAAGTTCTTTTGAAGTGATTCCTTTTCTATTTGTGATACTATAATAGGGGAATAGATTCTGTTGTCTGTCCATTCTCTGAATAGTGTTTAGCGTTCTTTGAACTGCTTACGTTTAGCGCATATTTAAAAGTTTGCAATGTTTTCTTTGTTGTCAACAAGATTTCTTGTGACACTGAATGACACACAATTAAAACTTTTCTTTTAGTAACCGCCTTTTTTCAGTTACATTGGTTCATCTCTAGTTTTCTGGGAATAGTCACAACATGAAAGTTTTAACAGAATCGGTTCCTTTTTGGGGTTAATTACCATAGAAACATCAATGACTCGCTGTTCGTGAAGTAATAAAACGTGGAAGCAAGCCTGCTAAATTAAGTAGCAAATAGCAATGGTAGCCATTTTTCAGATTTATATATATAGCTATTACTTTTTACAATTAGCGTACTTTCTCGCGTCCTTTTATCGTCTAGAGGTTTCATTTCAGATTACACTTGCAAATTCATGCAATTCATGAACCTAATGGCAACAAGAATGGGTCGTAAAAACAAGTGAGTAAATACGTGTAGGTATGAAATAAATCTTTTTAGACTCGTATCAGTATTTGGCATGGTTCCAAAATTGAATGAACGTTATTTAACTTCCTTACTTTAAAACAATGTGGTATTTATAGTAGAAAAGTTTAGTAGTTTCAGCTTTGTTAGCATTTCGACGATCGGTTATTAGAGCTCTTTAGTTTTCAATATTCCACTACTAATTTAAAATTACCGTATTTCTTTTTTCTTGTTCTTATACGGCATCGTAGTTATAACACGTTATAGCAAAGACTGTTACACTCGAAATAGAAAGCCCTTCACTTCAGTTTTGCTAACCTTATTACTGTTGGAGAGAGACGTGCAGAGCAAGCAATATCAGTCGCTTTGGCAGCTTTATCTTCAATACCCAGCTATTGGATTTACGAAATTGGTTGTATTCGGATTTATGCCACTGTTTACGTTCTCTGATCAATAAGTTCCCACAAATAGAGGATGTTTTCGAACTGTTACATGCACATTTCGTTCATCAGATAACGGTCGTTGCAACGTTTTGAAACATTGCTTGGCTGTAATCCAAACGCGCCGGCTAACCCGTGCAGCTTCGAGGAAGATCTTAGATAACCTGCAGTTACTCGTTAATGGGTGAAGGCTTAATGCGCCTGCTTTGAATAATCCCTTCAGGGTGTATCTAGGGGTGGCTCGTGGCTCCCTACTCTATACAGAGGGCGGGTTTGGTTAGGTTGATATACGACCTTCTGTAGGCGGTTAAACGACATTGTTATTTGTTTAATACTGTGTTAAGATACTTAATTATGATTTAGATAGAAACCCAACTTCATTTTTTATTGAACTTAAATGCATTAATAATTAACTTTTAGTGTTGCTTCATAACTAGCCAGTTAATCAAAATAAGAAACTTCCCATTCAATAATCTAACAATGATAAATAAATGCAATGAGAACTATAAACATGAGACGCCATAGGCTCAAGGAAGCAAGATGTTATGCCTTACTACGCAGCGAAATTGTACAAAGAATGTGTCTCGGTAACAATGGAGTCATTGTGCTGTTTGATTAGTGAATTGAGGCGCAAGGGGCGTCGTGCAGGCGATCACGACTTTCCGATCTCACGGCGAGAATTCCCAGCGCTTCAGCAAATTGTTCCATCCACAACGCGTGCAAAAAACAATGCAATAAACTAGCACCTTCGCGATCCTGTACATCAACATCACTATCTAATCTAATCGCGAACAAATTGTAACTAAGTGTTGGTAGATAGTGCGACCAGATAACAATAAAGCTGGAAGTATTTCGGGTAAACATACAGTACTGTACCTATATTCTGCAGAGATAGAGACTAGAGTAGCTTTCACGTTATCAGGAAGTGTTTGACTTATGTCTTTGTCAAAGGCTTTCTCTTCACGTCAGTACAATTCTTATTTCGTCTTGTTAATCTTTTATATTTTTTTCGATTCTTTGCCTGTAAACGTTCACAATTCTGCATTTTGCTCTACAATAATGTCAAGGTCCAATGTTATCGCGAGTGGTATCACTTATGTTATTAAACTTATTACCAACCAGTCATGCTCAAGCTTAGACAGATAAATACGCTCGAGATTCTTTATCTGCATGTCACGAATGTAAAATGTACAATGTGAATGTCACATAGTAACCGGTGGCGTGTTAACTATCACGATTTCTTGAGTAATGCGTCATAAAAAAGCCGGTGCGAGATAACAATGGGTCGTTGGGCTTACAGGAAGTACGGCTGCGACGCTCGCAGCTGTCTTCTTGGCCGCCACTAAACACCTTCCATGTTCGATACTAGCATTTTCCTTAGATACTTACCTCGTCTTCGTAGGTCCGTTTACAAGATTTATCTCCTTGTTTACTCTGCGTTTTACTTGACAGCAATATCAGTGTTTCGTAACTTCCAGTTTTTTCATTTCCACTTGTTCTCGTGAATGAATACCAAACACATTACATTTTCTACAGTATGTTTGGATTTTGACCTATAAACAAGAATCAATCCCCGTCAAACTTCAAAGGGTTCGGAGTGATTCATCTTTGTAATCGAGAGCGTATTGTGTGCTACTCGACAGCGTGTAGGATGTTCATTGTTTGACATTTCTACATTCCTGTCTGCATTCGCGGCAGTTCTATAAACTATGTCATGCAGAGAGTTTATAAAGATTTAACTAGCGAACCATTGTAAAGTTTAATTGATGTAGATAGTACGTTTCGATTTTGAGACAGGCTTCGCTGTATGCACAAACGTTCAAGTAGGTAGCTCTGCGTAATAATTCGTAGTTCATGGTTACGCGTTCGCTCACCTATATTATGCAGGTAATGTCGGAATAACTTGGGGTTGCGGTTGTGGAGTAGACTGGCCGGGCGGCGACGGGCGTTATCCCATTTCACATTATTGCGAGTCGACGCGCGGTAAACTTTCATCCGTAACGAGTAGGTAGGTAGGTACCTAGTCCGCTCCCGACCGCATCGTAGGTACCTATTCACCCTCAAACAAGAGCCCCGAAAGAGCCTTCGTAACTATGTTTGCGAACATTAAGCATGAATTAATTGGTTCGGTGTTATTCGTGAGCTATTGTGAAATCAATGTTTACTGTGATTTTTTCTAATGGGGCTACTTCTAAGACATGAATTTGTTGTGAAACGGCCGTTAAAACGCTTCGCTTGGCAACGTGTAACGCCTATACACCACTGGGTGACTAAAATTAGTAGCGTTGTTGTTCGTTCCGAGAGAGGAGGTTCTTGATTACGATTTCACGGTTACAATGGCCGTTGTGAGAGTTAAACGTATTGTACTATTAAAATTATATATTACACCGCCGCATGCTCTATTTACTAGGGCGGTAACAATAGAAACTAATAATGATCATTCAGTTTTAATTGCAACGCTGCGTGCCGAAGCGAACTAAGCGAAGACCGTTTGCAATACTTATCGTGTCATGATCGTTACGTGCGAGTCGTGCAACCAATCGAGCGCGCCGGAAGCTAATCGAGGAAAAATTGTTCTTTTTGAATTGGGTGAGTATTAACGCGTGGAGTAGTGGAATACATCATAAGCCCGTATTAATATTCACGGTGCGGCGCACCAGGAGACCGAGCGGGCAGGCTTCACAAAATGGCTGCCGGAGGCGGCCGGGCCGAGTCGTGACCGCCAGGAATCTACACGCTCGTTCGAACCCTCATCAATAATGCATGAATGCGGCCGAACGCCGATGTTTACTCTCCATGAGACAACAATTTATTGCGTCTTGCGGTTTTTGACATCCGATCTCCGACCGGTCCCGCAATCTCCGGCCAGATGACGACATCATTACGATTTACGTCCGCGCAGACGCTAGACGTTTCATCCGTGAATAAATCGCTCATAACGATCATAATGTACCGGCGTCCGTGACAGATATGCTGTGGCGAGATTCCAACACAAGAGTTTCCTTGAATTTTGTGAAATATGCTGATGAAAGAAAACTATTTCACTTCACATGTTACTGACATGTTCTCTTTTATGACAATGTTGTTTCGAATGCAAATAAATACGCAGCATTGTCTTTCATATTAATGGCGCATCGTTGCCTTTGTTGGTAAAATATCGCTATGAGTCACATTTGTTGCATCAGGCAGTGCCGTCAAATTATTTTACTCGTAATAACTGCGACGTCTACGCGGCACCTATTTCTCTATACATGCAGCTGTGTAAGCTATTGATAACAAGCTGAATAACTCATTGTTCTCGTTTAGCGGCGATACCTACTGTTAGGTTCAGAAATGAGACAACTCGGTTTGAATAATCGACACACGTGTATTTGCACTCGTAGTTCAATGAGGACTGCCGTCCTTCCCCGCGTCTTCCCCTTGCACAGCGCTGGGACGACTACGGCGTAGTGCTGACCTCGTGACGTCATAGCGTAGCACCCAGCACCACACCATGCTCTACCTTTATTCTTACACTCGGCCATCCTGAGAAATAATACGACCTCGGATTATCAATTTTTTTTTTTTTTTTTTAATCTAATTGATGCAGCTCACGAAATCACCCTGACATTTTTATACTGACTTTTTGGTTCACTATAAATGTAACTCTTTGTACTGAACTAATCTGGCTATAAACTGATCTTACTGATCCAGCCTGTATCATTACACCAATATCTGGTGCCCATAGTTAAACTTTATCCACAATAGCTCTTGGTCCTTGATCTCAAACCTAACTGGTCTTAACCGAACTGGTCATAAGCTGAATCTAACTGATCCGGTTTGCGAGATCACACCACTATCTGGTACCAATAATTAAACCCAATCCACAGTAGCCAATGGTTCATGATCTCAAACCTAACTGGTCTTAACCGGACTGGTCATAAACTGAATCTAACTGATCTAGTTTACGAGATCACGCCACTATTCTGGTACCGGCAATTAAATTTAATCCATAGTAGCCAATGGTTCATGATCTCAAACCTAACTGGTCTTAACCGAACTGGTCATAAACCAAATCTAACTGATCCAGCTTACGAGATCATACCTCTATCTATCTGTTACCAATAATTAATTAAACTTTACACACAATATGATTCATATGTTCATGATTCTTAGTCTCAAATCTAACTGTTCTCTTTTTAACTGCGCTGGTCATAATCGTGATCCATTACAATCATATATTATTACGATATTGTCATAATTATTATTGTGATATAAAAACTGCCTGATTTTCACATAATTACTATTTGCGCTTTTGTTGATGTCTCAAAAATAAAACTATGCTTACTTAAAGTTTCGACTCGTATTGTTTACCACTATTTATCAATTATGTGATTGAACAAGATGTAAAATATGCATGACAGAAACTAGCACTCCGCTAACCTGTTTCACTTCCTTTTAAAATCACTGGCAGAATCAGATTCTTCCTGAATCCTAAACAGTTTCATCTTATCGGCTGCAATGACGTTACAATACTTGCGTCTGCGTGATTGAACATGATAGCTGACATTTCCCAAAACCGTTATTATTTTATCCGTACCAGTATATTTGTCCACCAACTAACGAAAACTGTATGATTTACGTATTCTACTTGACCATTTGCACGGGGACAAGCTACCAATATGCTTTCTGTGTCTGTTAAACCAAACTCAAACTCATGTCAAACTCGCCATTTGATGGCAAGTGACGACACTTTCCTCTGTCACTAACAATTCTAGCGGGACTGCCAAAGATTTTCTCGGGCAGAATTTACGTCTGCAATACATAATCTCCTTTAGTATTAGGGACTGGCTGGAGTCATGTGTCTTTAGTGAATCCGTCTATTAAATTAATAATATCCGAATACTAAATTAATAAGTGCTACCGTTTGTTTGATTAACAAAATAGACCAAAGATATGATCAACGTACCGAAAATATACTACATTTGTCAATGGGGTTCAACTGACCTCTCTGTATCTCCGCAGGTCTTCTCTTTTTTTACAAATTGTCTAGAAATGCAACTTTTCACTTTATTTTGTGACAAACTGTCTTAACTTTGCGACCAAAACTTCTTTCAAATAAGCCCTATAACTTTTTCATGATTCATATTAAAACTATTATCATTATGAAATACTTTTTTTTACCATACGCCACCTAACTGATTTAGGAATGACGATCTTTTTCGTACTATTCACTATTTTACACAACTATCATGTAGTAATCGTTGTTAGTTGTATCGCAGTGTGCACCGGCCTTAAGGCTAATATTCAGAAACGAATCTAAGCGTTCCATATGTCAAAATTAACTATTTATGTTCAAATTCATATTCAGAGACGTTTGGAACATTGCTTAAACTTAGCGCAAGCTTTGCCAAGCGTAAGTCCTCAAATCGGCGACTTTAGCTGCTCTCAAAACAGAAGTGGCGCCACCAAATGATAACGGTAGTAACCGTATTAACCAAACGTTGAAATGTCACATTTGACAACTAAAATTATTATAATATATTAATTTATAATTATTATTATAATAATATCATTTATTTTAATATCAAAATAGATCCATACCATAAATGTTGCTGTTTCACTCACTCCAGTGACTTTTTGTATATCGCTATCTCTGTTATATTGGTATTCATACATAAGTGATAAAACCGGTAAATGTTTCGGTGAGAATATTAAAAATTGAACAGCCATAGATAACAGAGCGTGATCTTAGCTTAGACCTTACGCGAACTTTGTTTCTGAAAACGAATGTGATGGAGCGGCTTAGCTGATGTTTGCTAAGACTGTTCTTAGATCATTTTACGGTGTTGTCTCTGAATATTACCCTAAGATCCTCTATTAAAGCATTTATCTTTGGGTCCATATCTTGTACAGCAATAACACAATTGCCAAAACAGGCCTAGATGCCAACATTGATTTAATGTCATTGAAAGAGTCTTTTGAGCTCTTTCCTATCGCCACAGCTCTTCCCTTTTCAGCAATACAGCTAAGGGACGCACTTTTAAAGCAAGCGATCGTTCTCTCAAAATATTTCGCTAACCCAATAAATTATCTTAATTGATGAACAGTTAAGTACGTGGCGTGTGAAAACGCTCAACAGACTCTTAGTTTTCTAGAGGAGGGACGTATTTCACCATTCGTTACCTATATCGAAACCGAAGTACTCAATCTGAGTTTTTAGAAATGCACATTTTGCTTTACGTAATGTTAGCCCTGTTTTCGTCGGTATCAGTTTCAATATGGATTCAAGTCTTTCCAATCCTTAAGAAACAGTCGAATAACGTCATCTAAGAACGCTTCGCGAATTTTATTCTTATGTCTCCTAGCAGCTGATTTAAAGCCCGCTGATAATTTAAAGCTAAACAGACGGAGCTATACCAAACGGTATATATTATTGATATTGGCCAAACTTTCGGATATCTGATTGTACTCTTGATAATAGAGCAAACAACAAGGGTGCCGAAATACTTTTAACTTGTAAAACAATGACCATACTGTTTAAAAATAATAATTCTAGACGTTTTTGTCCTCTCCCATTAAATAAGTAAGCATTCAATCCAGTAGTGACCTACTGTGCTCTAGCTATACATTTGTTTCCATAAATAGTCAATGGTAACTATGGTGAGTGGCTATGCCTAGCAATATTAATTTCACAAATGCTATCATGCAACGGTACGGGAAATCCGAGTACCCCTCTTTCCCGGGTTCGTTACGAATATCTTACAGACATACTGTATCCGATGCAGTCATTATCTTCTACTGGTATGCTTGCTAAAACTTTGTTATGGCCATGATATAGAATTATATCGCAGACAACCAATAACATCAATACCTTATCAACAGACGAAATATTATTAGCCAGATGTCTGAACGCAAGCTTTTCTAATAATTAATTCTTTCCAAGTTTTCGTAACAAAAATATTAGAGAGTTCAGTGAACAGCCGGTATAATATCAAATCTGTGTTCTGCAGTTCATAGTCAAATACTAGCATTAGTACAGTGGCTGAAGCTTCGCCCAAAGCCACGTACGCTGACAATTCGCCTACACGGAGTTACAAGTCTACTACCATAAGGAAGAATATGGCGGGAAGTCCCATGAATATAGGCTAGCTTGTTGTTGCCGCGCTCCTAATGATTGCATTGCAAGCGCTACCAACTATATTGACATATAAGCCGTCAGTGACACATGGTTAATAATAGCATTTTCGTGATTCTTTTCTTTTATACTTTCTGTCATTCGCATCTATCTATATCTGATATTCTAAATAACTTAACTTTAGAAGGTTTGTCACTTGACACGTTCTTCATACTATAACAATGCGCCCCATCGTGGCCCCACCGGTTACAATTAGAGCACTGTTTATTCTCTTTACAGTCATTCATTGTGTGACCAAATTTTAAACAACGTTCACAGCGCGGTGTATTGGTTTTAGTATACTGGTAAGCAAAGTGACCCTTCACGCCACACTTATAACAAGAACCGTCATCCCGCTGTTTAGGAGTTCGGGCAGCTCGAGCTTTGTTTACATTAGGTACGTCGCTGACCTTATTCTGATAAGCAACACTAGTGTCGCCCGCAGCATCGGTTAAATATTGCCTTTAACAATGGATTGTTAACGTAAAAATAATTACATCCGTGACAACGAGATCTGGCTGATCACATTGTTTTCCGAGAGAAAGTTTTTTATAGTAGAAGTCTAAAACACTTTCATTATTTGCACGTTGAACAGTAACAATATCGTACAATTTAGAGGCTATACCACGACCGTCGGGGAAATTATTTGCAAGTTCAGTCTTCCATTCTAGCCAACTGATGTCTATTTCTTGTAGGGAATCGAACCACAACCGCGCATTCCCAAACAGCTTAGATGTCATAAGATGAATCAAAAAGCGTTCATCCCAACAAAATATCTTAGCCAAAGATTCTAAACGTTTTATCCAAACTTGTGGGGATATATTGTCTCTCTCGATATTACTTGAAAAACTGGGTATACTTTCCAACCCTGATAATAATTTGTTTACATCACCTTGATTTGACGACCAAACCATGGGCCCGACCGTGCTCGGTCTAGGCGCTTCCATGACCTTCGGTGCGCTCTGCACTGCTCGCGATGGCACGCTCCCCTCAGCACCGCACGCACTCTGCGTGGCTAGCAGCACCGGCGCGATCTGCACCGCTCACGCTGACGCCGCACCCTCAGCATCGCAGGCGCCCTGCGTAGCTGGCGGCACCGGCGCGGTCTGCACGACCCGCGCTGACGCCGCACCCTCAGCATCGCAGGCGCTCTGCGTGGCTGGCGGCACCGGCGCGGTCTGCACCACCCGCGCTGACGCCGCACCCTCAGCATCGCAGGCGCTCTGCGTGGCTGGCGGCACCGGCGCGGTCTGCACCACCCGCGCTGACGCCGCACCCTCAGCATCGCAGGCGCTCTGCGTGGCTGGCGGCACCGGCGCGGTCTGCACCACCCGCGCTGACGCCGCACCCTCAGCATCGCAGGCGCTCTGCGTGGCTGGCGGCACCGGCGCGGTCTGCACCACCCGCGCTGACGCCGCACCCTCAGCATCGCAGGCGCTCTGCGTGGCTGGCGGCACCGGCGCGGTCTGCACCACCCGCGCTGACGCCGCACCCTCAGCATCGCAGGCGCTCTGCGTGGCTGGCGGCACCGGCGCGGTCTGCACCACCCGCGCTGACGCCGCACCCTCAGCATCGCAGGCGCTCTGCGTGGCTGACGGCACCGGCGCGGTCTGCACCACCCGCGCTGACGCCGCACCCTCAGCATCGCAGGCGCTCTGCGTGGCTGGCGGCACCGGCGCGGTCTGCACCACCCGCGCTGACGCCGCACCCTCAGCATCGCAGGCGCTCTGCGTGGCTGGCGGCACCGGCGCGGTCTGCACCACCCGCGCTGACGCCGCACCCTCAGCATCGCAGGCGCTCTGCGTGGCTGGCGGCACCGGCGCGGTCTGCACCACCCGCGCTGACGCCGCACCCTCAGCATCGCAGGCGCTCTGCGTGGCTGGCGGCACCGGCGCGGTCTGCACCACCCGCGCTGACGCCGCACCCTCAGCATCGCAGGCGCTCTGCGTGGCTGACGGCACCGGCGCGGTCTGCACCACCCGCGCTGACGCCGCACCCTCAGCATCGCAGGCGCTCTGCGTGGCTGGCGGCACCGGCGCGGTCTGCACCACCCGCGCTGACGCCGCACCCTCAGCATCGCAGGCGCTCTGCGTGGCTGGCGGCACCGGCGCGGTCTGCACCACCCGCGCTGACGCCGCACCATCAGCATCGCAGGCGCTCTGCGTGGCTGGCGGCACCGGCGCGGTGTAGCTGGTGCATTCCGTACCACTCGCGTTGATATCGCCCGCCGCGGCGATGAACACGACGAATGTTGTAAAATCGGTGAATCATCACGCGTCTGGCTGCTCCGCGGCAGCAGTGAAGGTATTCTGCCGTGACGCGTCTCGCTTCTTCCACTGATACAACTTTGGTGATCAGGTTGCCTCGATCCTATCAGACTTTGGAGCATCCATTCCAAGCTGTCTAGTCTCGACTTCGAGTCAATTCTTCTTCGTTTTGATCGCCGCGCGTCACGATACCGTTTTCGAGAAGCGGTACGAGATCGGTGCGTACGACGATGCCGCTCTCGGGAATATCTCTCCATTTTCTTGTGGGACGGGTTATCCTTTCTTTGGGATGCGAAGATTCGCCACATCCCACTTCTGAACTGTTAGGTTCAGAAATGAGACAACTCGGTTTGAATAATCGACACACGTGTATTTGCACTCGTAGTTCAATGAGGACTGCCGTCCTTCCCCGCGTCTTCCCCTTGCACAGCGCTGGGACGACTACGGCGTAGTGCTGACCTCGTGACGTCATAGCGTAGCACCCAGCACCACACCATGCTCTACCTTTATTCTTACACTACCTACGTTTATACGTAACCTACACATAGTTACTCCTTTAAGTTGCGAGAAAGAATGTTATCGTAAATACCGTAAGTTGTAAATTCTCCCACGCAACCTGACTCATGTAGTCCGGAAATCGAGATACTGCTCTCACACACTGGAGTAAATAACACGCCTTTGCTATATCCATATTTGTAACGTTGTCGAGTGCCTTTCTAAAAACTGCCGAAATCGTATCAAAAACCGCTTCGATAATATATTTGTAACGTTGTCGAGTGCCTTTCTAAAAACTGCCGAAACGGTATCAAAAACCGCTTCGATAACTATATCATTATTCGGAACTTTGCGATTACTTACCAGATAATTAATTATCATCTTTACCTTAGCCTTTGGGTAATAATAGCATTATAATTGCTCCATATTTTACTACTTTGATGAATTAATAATGATTTTCGTAATCGATATTAATTACACAACGAAAATAGAACGTGTTAATTAGTTTACCATTTATCAAAAGCGTATAATATGGTAATATTTATGTATTTAATGTGACCTTTGTGTATCGCGCGTTCGAGTCGAATTTGCCTAATATCAACACGCAAACAATCGATAAAGAGTTCCGTATAATTTTCCCGGGATATTTGAACATGTTCTGTACAAACATGCGTACATGGATAACGGTGCTATCAGTTACTGCAACCAGGTTATCGGCTGCCGTGTTTGTATACTCTTATCTACAAATTCTCCAGCTCTCGTATAAGTTATCTAACGTATCTGAATATGTACACCGGCCGTTGTATGATAGAACACCTATTTTTAGGAGATTATCTAAAGTCGTAAGCTAACGTTCCTTCACCATATCTCGACGCGATTGTCCTCAGATATGCGAACATTTATCATAGTGATATTAACCACTTATCATTTTTATTTAGAACGCAACGTATTACAGTTATAAATAGGCGCATTAGAGCTATTTAACATTGCCGGGGCTCGCTCGAGTTGAAATATCGGTTTTTTTCTTCACGGTACCAATATGTTCAAATTATAGAACGTTAACTATTCGCGTGTAACCGCTAACTCGATTAGCACAAGGCCAAAACAAGGTATGCGACCTCTTTGCTTGTTTTTTCTTACGCAGAAAAAACTTCACAAACTGGTTTTGTCTGCCAATTTGCCTATACCTACGTATCCGCTTGCCCGCATGACGAGGGAAGCGATAACAAAAACGAGTAACAATAACAACATTGATATAAATCGTAAAACCATTACGGTCTTGACTCTTGACAAAAAGTAATTAGGTTTTTATCATCGTGCTCTTTCGAATTGAGATAAAAAACATTGAGAGCAGGTTTGAAGCAGGTAGACGCTAGACGGTCGGCGACTACTAGACGAGCACAGTTTTATTGTCACAAAATCGGCCTTGGAATTCAAAAGAAACAATGTATTGTATACATTGCTTCTGTGATCTAGTCTGTTCTGGCAATATTTTAGTGTGACCTGCTAACTGAACTCTTTGTGTTATTTATAAAACCGAACGTAGAACGGATCGCTTGTCATGGAATAGTTGGCATCCATCCAAATTGTTAACGCGTCGTAAAATACTCTCAGTATGTTGGTCGACGATCGGCATTTGTTTATATTTTACGTACCTTCTCTAGTACTTACCTAACCGTACATTTACCAGGACAAACATAACATTAATTAAATATGTTATAGTCTGTTATTTCCTCTTATGGATTTGTGTCATGAATACCTGTAAATTTGCTTTACGTAAGTGACTCAGAAAACTATGACACTCGTGAAAACAACGATGCTATAATCATTTAACTTTACTTCAACGTCAGTTATTGTAATAAGACCGTTTATTACATATTATTTCTTTTAAATACATGTATTACGTCGCAATACCTCTACTAATTCATCTTGAAGATCTATAAAAACAACTACCTGTACTTAATCCAGTAGTATGCTCAGAGCTTTTTGCCACTTCGAATTTATAAAGCGAACGGATGGTTTTTATGGGTGTTTTATTAATAACAATATTTTTTTATGTCCATGCACAAAAAAGCGTTATTTAGTTACACATGATGTAATTACGGAAATACCAACGAAGTTACCGAGAAAAATGGGGTAATTTACAAAAGCTGTTTTACACAACATTCTTGGAAGTTATAGTTTGTTATGTTGCGGGGGCAAGGAGATTTTTCCCGATCAATATATTTGATGAATGTTGAATCTTTTCATACAAGGTTATAAATATTTGGATAAAAAAGATTCCAAGTCAAGCTTCATTCACTACAGTTCTCTTAACTTCAGATTTGATATGCTAATATGCCTTTTTATATTTATATTTTTCTGCATCTTATTTTGTGAGTTATATGAGTAATTCAGCCTGATTATATATTTCATTGGCTTTTATATTTTTTCCTGGATTTTCTAATATTCATTGTCAGATAGGTATCATTCCTTCAGTAATTATGGTTTGCTTTCGTTGAATCAAACAGAACAATCAAATGAAACACATTACAACCATTATTGTAATTTTTATCTGAAAACATGTCATTACGTGGATCTGATAATCTGATTAAGACCCATCTGCCTTTCTTGTAGTGTTTGGTAATAATAGCTACCTACTGAAGCATTAGAGGATGGGAGGCAGACGGGCTGCATCACCGTCGGGTCAGGTGCGCTCTTTTTAAGTGAGGGGGGCCCTCCCCAATTCCGCACTCCTCCCCGTACCCTAAGCCTCACACCCGCGCAACCGTTCACTTGTTGCTACGTTGCCTGCTACGTTCGGCGTCGTCGCGCGAGACTACCGTGGCAGCCGTCCCCTCGCCCCGTTCTCCTCCGAACACCACATCCCTCCCCGCGTTCAGTCAGTTCTTTGTGCGCCACTGAGGCTTTCGCACGTTCGTGCCAACAACGTTCACAACGGATCATTTTTGACACATTCGTGAATTGTATAAGCATAGTCTACTGGAGTGGTGTGAGTGTGTGCAGGTGAACGCTTGACTTCTTCGATTTCCTGACCGCATTCAAGGACGCTCTTTAAAACAACAAATATTTAAAGAGGATTTCCATTTATTTGTGGATTGTGATTGTGTTTGACGTGTTCAATTGGTTTATTGGAGAACCTTGTGGATTGATGAGAATTATTTTATGTGTTTGAATTATCATTTGACGAAGCTGTATTGATTGAAAAATAAAGCTGATAAAGGAGATAAAGAGGATTCTGTATTACCACTTTCTCTAAAAGTAAGTAGCCTACGACAATCATACTTCCTACTAATATTATAAATGCGAAAGTGTGTTTGTTCGTTTGTCCTTCTTTGATGCAGTAACGGAGCAACGGATCGACGTGATTTTTGGCATAGATATAGTTTATGGAACGGAGAGTAACATAGGCTACTTTTTATTTCGGAAAAATGCATGATTCCTTTGGGAACGCGGGTGAAAACCGCGAGCAGAGGCTAGTATATTATATTAAATCATGCGTAATATAGTTTAATGATTTATAAGTCAAAGGACATAGCGGTTAGTTTATGTAGGAATGTATTAAAAAATTTAAATACACATAAATGAAACTTAATTAGATACATGTAATAAAAACCAAGGTTTGTCAGTCGCTGAAGTGTAGGTAATTTATACACGTCACATGAATTACGAATGAGACAGCTCTGGAAAACTGTGTTAATTGCTTTCTCTACATTACCTACCCACATTACTCGTTAGATAATCATATCTAACCACATAATAGCATCGATCAGATCACGTAGTGAACGATAAAAAACATCGTTATTTATTACGTTATTGGACCAGTCTTGTACTAGTTGACCTTTTGTATCCATTGATATCGGTACACCACTATTCTAGTGAGCGTTATTGGCGTAAACAGCTATAACGTTATCGAATAGCTCATGTTTTATCGCGCTATTGTTTATTGTTCTTTCGAATGACCCGTCTCGGTTGTTCCAATTCGACGATAACGCATAATCATTCGTTACTTCATGGACCTCATTTCCTTGTTAGTCGTTTTCAATATCGTTCTTATTCGGGTCAATGCGATTCGTGTAAAAAATTAAACTGAGGTCAATATGTTTTTGTCTGTGTCGATCTCCTTGAGTGGTCTTGTCTTAAACTTGTATAGGTACGTTCGTTTAATCTATGATTAATAGCGTTATGACTATGATTAGGTAGGTATATATGTTCACGTTTTGAATTAAATAATTAAACCATATCAATCTTATTTCAATTTAATTTCCCGGTTGCCCATCTCGTGATGTTACCGAATGCAATGTAGTTTGTTCTCGATAGGATGGAGAATGAGGATCTTGTCTGAACTCGGAATCAAGTATTCCGGTCACGAGCGATCGGGACCCGCATCGTGAGATGCGAGGCAGATTGCGGCAGGCGCTCGCCTCCGTGCTCTTTCAATAGCACATTGCGCAATTTACTGCACGAGTGCAGCCGACTCGTGATACCTGCTACACACTATCTTCAAGGCTCTATTGCATTTCGCAGTCACGATAACCGATGCGCCTTATTACCTCGACAAAACGCCTCGGAAACGCCAGCGGACTTCACAATCGACTAATCAGTAATTGACTTTCCTGAAAGAGGTCATTTATTTCTGCAACATGACCCAGTAAGCAACTCTGAAATCCAGGCTGACATTTCAAACTCCGTACCTGCTGAATTAGTAATTCGCGATCCTCATTTATAGAAAGTGAAAATAGAACCGAATGAGATTGCGGTCGGTTTATGCCTATTTTAGTTTTAAAATATAGATAATTTGCGAATTCCTCACGTGCGGTACTGCGTGAGCTGGTCTTGATGTCTGTAATTGCTTTATTATGTCTGCAGAGAAAGCTTTGTCACTACTAAACGTCCTGTTAATGATTATTGCCCGAGTGGAAGTGTTTCATTATACGGTTGGCGAGCGACAAGCTCTACTGGCTTTAACGAGATAGCTTTGACTCCATAAACACGCTCGAATTACGCGGTAACAAGTTATTTCAAATTATTGCTGTATTCTCAACCTTAAATTGTTGTTAAATCACCTCTTGGATTTCATATTATAACTTCTGCACCAAAACAAGTGGCCAGTGTTTCGTGACTTCGTGTTTATGAGCCTACGATAGCGTCGACCTTTTAACCTCATCAGTATCTGTCATCATGAAAGCGAATGGTCTTCGATGCTTCAACATTGACAAGGGCAATAATTTATAGCCTACATAATTTACCTAGCTAATGGCACCACAATAGGTAAACGCACCAGTTCGCATCGGTATATATAAGTGCATATTTTTGTGGAGACGAGCAATTAGTTTCAATAGTCGGGGAAGTAGGTTTGTTCTGGTGTGCTGAGTTTATATCGGGCGGGCCCGCCCTTCATGAATAATTCGAACTGCTCACGTTCGAGATTTACTGCCGCCGCGCCGCCGCATTTGGTAAGCCGAGCACCGGTGTCTGAATTCCCCGTCCCTGATTTTTTCCCGTCAGGTAGATATCTAATGAAAAGCTCTCACCGGTTCCGGCGACGTTTGTATTGTCAATCAGTGGCTGTTGGAGCGCGATGTTGCCGCACTTCCCCATCGAGTTATTTGTTGTCCCATTGTCTCCATCCGTTGATCACTGTCGCATTGTTTCACAACTCTTGTTTACATTTCGCTCAATGCTCGTTTGTTTGTAAAGAGCCGGGTTTGTTTTCTCCGCTTCGTGTATTCTTTTTACATTGCTAACAGCTGTGGCTCGTTGTAATTCTTGTTATCGAATATCGTTCGTTTAAACAATCTCTCGTTTCCTTTTGTGAGCAATAACTAACGTTATCGTGGCAATGGTAATTTTGCAATTGTTTTATTTTTGTCTACGTAGTACAACGCCTACGAAGCGCTTTATTGTTTCGTTTCGTATTACGTCAGGTCGTATGTTTTAATTTTATATTCGATTAGATTAGCATGTATTTTTGCTTGTGTTTGTGAAATATTTGCTGAACACGGTTGTATCTATATATTATCGTCCGTTATTACAGGAAATATACTGAGCACGATAGTGTTATTCGAGATGTGTACTTGTGTAGTAAATCACTGGGTGTTTGCGGTATTTATTAGTATTAATTGTTCGTGCGCGGTGTCTGTGTCAGGAAAGAATGCGGTTCCCGTCGCTGTCGGACAGATTTTGCCGAGACCGGTTCCCCTTCGGTGAGTAATCGTTGGCTGCATTAAAAATGGCGGCTGCGCGACCGTATCGCAATACTTAATCATATCATTACGCAGCCGCCAGCCGAGATGTTATCTCGCGGCTCACGCACTGGGTGAATAATGGCCGGTACCCATACAATCGCCGCTCCTCTGTTTGTGTTTGTTATGAATAATAATATTTATGCGATTATGCAGATGAGGATCCTCGTTAACAGAGCTCTCATTAAAATTCCATTGTTGCTCGCTCGACACGCCGCCGACTCACTCTTTTGTGTACGTGTCGTATCGTGTCGAATTCTCTGAATAAGTTCATCTATCTGCTTTACGATTTAATTATCTGAAACACTTTAGATTTTTGTTTGTTCTTTTAAATTCGGAACTTTGTCTTTTATCGTTAAATCTTTCAAGAAAAACGTTTTCTATTATCATGTAAAACTTTGTAATTTGTATCTCGAGTGCTATTTTTACTTCTCTCCTTGTACCTATTACTCGACAATGGTATAATCAACACTGAGTACTGACATGACTCGCAAATTCTCGAGTTTTTACACCGATCAAAATATTTGTTTCTTATATCTACAAATATGACGTAAGAATTAAAAGTTGTTATGCTTCGTTATTTAGCAATATTGTGAAATTACCAATTTACTTCATATATATGTACCTATACCTATGATTATATTTTATATACATATTTATATAGTATAATTATAGGTAGGTATCTACTATGTAGTGACGTATAAATATACAGTGCCGAAGTCCTATCATGACAAAGCGTAACAGAACAATAAATTAAAACATTCCTGACATAGCAATTTCCGCTATCTAGCGATCAATTTAAGTCGTGTTTAGCATAAATTGTATAAATGTCATCTTGTCACGTCAGACTTTTGTCACATTGCCCTCGTTCTGGTCGCGCGCCAAATGGCCGGCTGACAAACGCTGGAAGTTGGCGCAGGGCGTCTTGGCGACCAGCCAGCCGTCATTCACATGTGGCTGCACAGCCCGCACTGCCAACGCGCCGGTGTCACCCACGCGGTTATCACCCCAAGGGAATCTTCCTGTTCCGGTCGCGATTACGTACAAAAATACCAACTAACGTTTCAAGCCAAATCGAATGATCTTGTGAGCGGCAGCAGTAATCTCTTTTCAAGTGAATGTTGATTTAAGGTGACATTGTAATTAACTTCAAGATTCCTTGTAGAAAAATTGCCCTCGTTTACGGTATCGCTTGTTTTGCTTCCAAATTGATTGTTTACGGTCTTTACTACAATGAGTTATTTGTTTTCATTAGGTTTGTTTCATTAATCCGTATACGAGCGCGTGTAACTAACCGTGATTAATATGGTCAGCCCGCTATCTGCGTAACCGTACGCTTATTTAGAAATTACAACAGAGAACGTGCCCAGTTAAATGAAATTAAATTGTCCCGAATAATGCCGAGGTCGCATCTGTCGCATACAATACATTTTTGTGCGTGAATGCGGTCGCAGTGTGAATGAGCTTATTTTGGCTTCATCCCAAACGTGCCGTCGCGACCGACTAAGCACTGACGTCAGTCATTTGAAAATATGCAGCTGGCAGCTCGTTGATAACGTCGTTATTAATTTCTTGGCTCAGTCGAATGACGCTGAGTTTTATAAACTTCAATCATTTCTGAAAACAATCCTTTGCGCTTGTAGCATCACAGAAGTGGCCTGTACATTTTTTAAATTATATTTGATAACTCGACGAGCTGGTCGTCTGCCTGATGGTAAGCATAACGCCGGCTCATTACAATTGCAGTGCCAATCAGAACTTTAAAACACAAAGGCCTGCGCGGCACTGTAGTGCGCTCTTTACCCTTAGACATTAGGTATTACGTCTTATAAGCTCAGTAATTTCACTAGCTACTTTGCTCATCAAACCCGAACATAGTAATGCTTGCACATCACTGCTTGGAGGCAAACTTCACGAGCAAAGCGGTGGTAATAACACAGACAGAAACTCGCAGAAGAATTAGTCCTACCACCTAGTAAAAACCTACCTAAAAGGCTGTCATTGTTCAAAGACTATTAAGTTCTCATAACTAATAACCCGTTTGTCATTGTTTCAGGTGTCACAGAGAGTGCAAGTGCAAGTGGTGATGTCGCCGAAGTCAGTGAGGAAACCAAGTGCGTGATTAAGGAGGAAGTGTCAAAGCCGCAGGAGGCGTGCGGCAACAGTGAGTTAAGTGAAGTGAAGAGTGAAGTGCGGAGTGAAGTGAGCGTTACGGGCGCGGATGGTGTTGCCAGCGCCGTGGCCTCCGAGGAGGACGACTGTGTGATAGTGTGCGCGCGAGATGCGGACGATAGGTCCGACTCGGGTGTGAGCGGTGTGCGTTCCGGCGGCTCCGCCAGTTCGACGGAGGAGCGCGAGTGGCGCGGCATGGCGCACGGGTATGGCGGCGGCCCACCACCGCCGTTGCTGCACCTCACCCCGCCGCCGCCCGCGCTCTACGGCGAGCTGCTGTGGAAGCAGCGCCAGTACCCGCCGCAGCATGGCCAGCTGCACCATGCCATCGCGGACGAGTACTTCGCTGCGACATACGATAGAGAGAGACATGAAAGACTGTTACGGTGAGTCCTCTTTCTGTATTTGTTGTCCTTAGTATCCTGATTACCAGACCTCGATCGATTAAAACCACATTTGAGGCAGCTCGCGCCTCTTGTATCCCAGTCATTTGTGATGTCACTTTTTCTCATCTTATAATATTAACTTATCTTAGGATTAAAGAAATACCTAGTAACGTTACACTTTTCTATAATGATCATTGCATAGTATGCATGTGTCATCAGGAAATTAATTCCAGCGATGGATTTGATGTTCTTTCTCTGATTTTGTAACTTTGGTCTCAAAATAAGGCTATAAACTTAATCTTTTTTTAAGGTCGTTTGCCCCAAATCATTCAATCATTTTTTCAATAATTTTTTGTAACCTAAAAGATATCAGCCATCATTACAAATTCTTATTAAATACAAAATTTTGCACACTATCTGGCACTATTATAAACAGACAGAGGAAAATACTGTGATAATATGCGACTTTGAGATGTCAAGGTTAAGTCAATTTAAAAACATACGAGTTTATCACTTATTTTTAGTGTTGGCTGTGACGTTACGCTGAGCAATTATTCCACTATCTTAATAGTTATATATTCAAAACAAAGTTATTAAATCTATAACGTATTTTATTAATTAGATTTCAAAAACAACACCGTGCAATTAGTTTGAAGATTTTAATATTATTATCGTTTCCAAACAACGATGTTTTATATTATTTCTATTACATGACTGTAACATATTCTGTAGTTTGCCCATATGGTCGTTTAGTTGGATACGGATACCATCTTATCTAATTCTCTATTAAATATTTTTTATAAGCACACGTGCCTTATTTACGAGCTTCTTTATTTAAGACATATGTCTTTGGTCCTTTCCTATTTCTATGACATATACTATCATCAATTTTGTTAAACATTCACATATAGACAAGATTTTTAGGTCTTTGGACCTTTCCTATTTCTATGTCATATAGGTACTATCATCAATTTTGTTAAACATTCACATATAGACAAGATTTTTATGTCTTTGGACCTTTCCTATTTCTATGACATATACTATCATCAATTTTGTTAAACATTCACATATAGACAAGATTTTTATGTCTTTGGTCCTTTCCTATTTCTATGACATATACTATCATCAATTTTGTTAAACATTCACATATAGGTAGACAAGATTTTTATGTCTTTGGTCCTTTCCTATTTCTATGACATATACTATCATCAATTTTGTTAAACATTCACATAATTATAGACAAGATTTTTATGGTCTGTTTTTAGAGTATTTCACCGTAGTCCGTATCTAATACCTACTTGGTGGTATTTTTATACGCACAAGTGTGACGTGATCTCATTCATACTCATGCCATAGAAAATTAAGTATCATTATTTCTAAATACATTCGTAATTAGACGATTTTCTCACTAATGTTTCGTTTTCTGAGTATCCCTGAGTCATAAGCTAAATGATCGCTATAAAGCAAATGTTAAAATTATTCACGTCTTCGTTCTCGTGACTCATTGCGCGTGCAGATGTTTGCCCGCCTCTGGGCTCTATAAAAAAAAACTAATTGCCATTATTCTTAGTTCAGCACGTACGAAACAATTATTTCATCCGTGTGGCTATTTATAAACGCGACTTATCACGCTATTTGATAAATTCGTGTTTTTGTTTGATGTGCAACGGTAAATTATAGTTCGGACAAACCTTGAAGTTACTCTATTCGATTCAACCTTCTAAATTTTTTTTAGCTCATTGGTTGTTATTTGTAAATTGTAGTTGAACTAGGAATTAATATTAATTTTATAATTATAGTACATAGATAACGTCAGAATAAAAATAATTAAAGAACATCTACTGATTCGTTCTAAAAAATTAATAGAGTTTTAAAAGAAGTTGCTCTATAAATCTATTTGCAATAGCGGTTAGTTATTTTATATGGGCATAGATAAATGTTAAACTTCTGGTCGTAATTACCTTGAAGTTTAGATATCCTATAATACCTACATAGTGCAAAGTCACGTATGTTTTCAATAGAAATAATATACCTACTTACTAATAGTAATAATTCATTAACATTATCACTAATAATAATGTTGTCTATGCAAGACTATTTTATAATCTGCCAATCAGAGAACAGAGCATAGGTAAATAGGTACTACCAATTTGGAACGGGCACGGTGGGTTTCTGGAAGGTTCGTTGACTTTGAGCACGGATTGGGTCTGTTGGCGTCTTTGTCATTTATTATGTTCTGATAAAGACAGCATTAGTTTTAGTCTGTGATTCGGATAGACGAATGTTGCATAGGCCCGCTGTTAGAGTCATTTATTTTAACTTTCATAATGTCTTATTTGTTTGGTTTATTTGTTCAAATTAACTGTGGGTTAATTTTTATGCAATAAACAAAATGTCTAATGCTTAGTTCCCGTAAGTACCTAATATGTGAATTAGTTCTAGAAATACTTTGTAATTTTGTCCATCAGTGTTTGATTTGCTTAATATTTTAATTCTCAATCCAACAAACTGTTTGCTACATTCATCCATAAAACTGGTTTAGATGTTTGCTCTATTTCGTTACATAATAATTATCACTATCAGTGTTGATACAGTATATATAATATTATCTAATATTAATAATATTATTGTCTAACAAATGCAGTATATAATCTTGATTAATGATGCACTAAAAACTATCGTTAAGCTAGTCAACTATCGTAATGATCACTAAAACATAATATAATTAATGACATAATGTAACTATGTCTATCATGGTTACCTACAATATTATTTAAATAGAATGCAATAAAAAGATCATGAAATACAAATGATGCTAATACAATTATGCTAATCGACCACAGGGTCAAGAATGTCGACATAGGAAACGTCAATAACATTATGCTAAAAGCTGAGAAGTATGCACTACTGTTGATAATTGTATGCTAATTTATTATACTTGATGAGACTTCTAATAAATATGCTATCTTTAATATAAACAACTATAAATCATCACGATTGTAGCTTATCTATTTAAGGAATTTATTATAACGACTCATATAATTATTAATAATCATAATGATTCAAATTATGAATCGATTAATATCTATCTCGCGTTTTTAATTCTTTCATTTATCTTTATACTGTAGCATTTATCTTTGTACTGTAAAGTCTTATTAAGTATTAGAAACGTTTTGTTTTTTATTATGGCCTTAAAATATTTTAATCAATTTTTTTTATTTTGTGTAGTTTTATTTCCCTTTTCCGTGTCCGGGACCATAGCTTTGTAGTTCCTGTTTGCCTTGATACAGGGAATCATACAGTTAGGGGTCGAGGTCTATCTTGAATGTGATTGTTTATCGTAATAATACAATCTGTCTTATTAATCTTTCTGTTTCAATCGGTCGTTTATATTTGGCGTCACATCTTGCAGACTGACTCAATTTGGGGCTTCAAGAAATATACAGATAGATATAGATTGAGATAGACAAAGAGATAATATATAGATGTCGGCCTCGGTAATAAGCATACTATCCGAAATGTCGAAGGAAACCAAATTAGCTTTAGAGAACAATAACGTATATACATTTTTGTTTTTTTTTTTATTTTTAGTTGATTTGTTTTTACAGGGCGATGTGGCAGACAAAAGGCAAAGCAAAAAAAAAATGCGTCCGGTAAATTATCTTTATTCAGTACTTAACTGCTCTTAATTTTTATTGAAGTTTTTGTTCGTCCTTTACTCTAGATAGGAAACTACTAATCTTTGTTTGCCTCGTCTACAAACGTGTTATTCGTGTGTTCACAAACCCAACAATTTAGTAACGTGAGCCCTATGAGAAAACACGTGAATATGTATAAAAACAGCGTGTTGAATAATGAATATGTTAACTATGAAGCTTATTTACATAGGTACATAAATTTACACAAGGTTTCCGGTTCATTACATAATATATGCAAAATACCTGCTTACGTTATGATTCTCAGAAGTTGTCCAATAACCATTTAATTGTGTTTATTTATAGGCCGTGAATATTAAGTAAGAAGTAATAAAATTATCTATTTGTCAGTACCCTTTTGTCATGGTAATAATAGTTTTCGCTTTTAATGACACTTGTTATTAAATTTATTCTTTATATTAGAATTTTTTTCCATAGGTCTTAACGTTAGTCCCAGTTTACGTTTTTAACGTTTTATTGGTCGATGTACTATAATTAGTAGCTATAACTATGAATTATGTTATATTATCATCTATATCTGTTCTACTTCTTTCTGAATGTTAATCTTTTCTTTTAGTGTCGTTTTCATGTTGGAAAGCTTTTTGGATAAATTGTGTCTCTGTTGGTAGGCATGAAGATTAACACGGTCAAATTTATAGCTATGACCTACATCTTCAAAGACAATGTAGGACTATAATACAGGATATTGTCATTATGTTGCGTCATTAGCATTACAAGTAGCTTACAGATAGTAGATAGCTCGTCTCGTTAGCAAATAGTATAAAAAAGATCCTTCAACAAATACTAGGTACGTACTAGAATAGGAAGATCCAGATTCAACTCGAATGGGTGCGGCTTTTAGTAAATTAGTCGTCTTCATATAATGATGACCTTCACTGCAGCGAGGATAAAAAGGCCACTTTGGCCCAATCATAATACGAGTTTGATCATATTATGATCCATTTCAGAAATCGTAAGGAATTCGTAGATGAGTAACTTCATAAGATTCTGCTATATTTTACTCTTAATCAATTCCTATTTAGTAACTTCATAAGATTCTGCTATATTTAACTCTTAATTAATTCCTATTTAGTGAACCATTTTACGAATTTTAATAGATAAATTATTGAAATCATTCGGCACGGAGTCACATTATGAATTCCCTTTAGTTGGCCGTTTTATGACTTACGAAATGGATTATATTATGATTCGGGCAAAGTGGGCTTTTTAGCCTCGCCGATCAGCCTATAAATTCGTATCACAATATAACAATAATAATTATGTCATGGTATGGTACAACCGTGACATAATTATAGCGCAGGATATCTAAGAACAAAGTGCCTATGAGAGATGCCATGTGTCCTGCGAAATTCAGCTTCTTATTTAATATTTCATGTTTCTGCGCTATAATTATGTCATGGTTAAGGCGCGTCTCCTGCGCGTGTTTTGGTCTACACACTACACAAAAACCTCTACACTGCTCTGCTGTTTGTTGTGTTGTTTGCTGTCAAAATACTTAGACTTAATCGGCCTTATTACAAAACGAGTTTTAACGCTAAACTGGAGTTTAAACCGTAGTTTTGTCAAATTTCTTATTACAAAAAGCAGATTAGCACTTAGGTCTTGGTTGACTATGGTGTCAAAGTTAGTCTTGCCGGGCACCTAGTTTAGCGACGGTTTAAGCATTTATTTTAATGGCGGCCACGTATTCTACTTGTCAAATCGTAAAAAAAATCATATATTTTGTATTAAAGTAAGAAGGGGTGGTGAGGTATTAGGAAGTGTGGATGAGTAGAATAATAGCTTTTAGCAAAATATATAGGAAATACTTATAATATCGAAAGTATACATAGTAAAAACAGAATATATTACAAGAATTGACAGTACACACAATCAACAAAACATGTTGCTATGGTTACTTAGCCATAGTGTGCCATTGTATAGGTTGGATATATAAGGAGTATCTCCTTAACATTTTTTTCATATACGTAAATACCTAATTCGGATGTATTAAATTACTCGCAATGATCAAAAGTCATTTAAAAATTACCTACAATATTTTTCGATATTAGAAAATAGTATTGTGTGACAAAATAGCTACTTATATTCCAAAATAAAAATTAGTACATTGTGTCAATTCTACATTTCGTGTATCGGTAGCATAAAGACATTTATTATCTGTGGAAATAATTTCTACCATAGCTACAGTTTGGTATTATACGGCCTTATTACAAAACGAGTTTTAACGCTAAACTGGAGTTTAAACCGTAGTTTTGTCAAATTTCTTATTACAAAAAGCAGATTAGCACTTAGGTCTTGGTTGACTATGGTGTCAAAGTTAGTCTTGCCGGGCACCTAGTTTAGCGACGGTTTAAGCATTTATTTTAATGGCGGCCACGTATTCTACTTGTCAAATCGTAAAAAAATTCATATATTTTGTATTAAAGTAAGAAGGGGTGGTGAGGTAGTAGGAAGCGTGGATGAGTAGAATAATAGCTTTTAGCAAAATATATAGGAAATACTTATAATATCGAAAGTATACATAGTAAAAACAGAATATATTACAAGAATTGACAGTACACACAATCAACAAAACATGTTGCTATGGTTACTTAGCCATAGTGTGCCATTGTATAGGTTGGATATATAAGGAGTATCTCTTTAACATTTTTTTCATATACGTAAATACCTAATTAGGATGTTTTGAATTACTCGCAATGATCAAAAGTCATTTAAAAATTACCTACAATATTTTTCGATATTAGAAAATAGTATTGTGTGACAAAATAGCTACTTATATTCCAAAATAAAAATTAGTACATTGTGTCAATTCTATATTTCGTGTATCCGTAGCATAAAGACATTTATTATCTGTGGAAATAATTTCTACCATAGCTACAGTTTGGTATTAAGTTGTCTTGGCTGTATTCATCTTTTGTAATAAGGTTTGGTTTATAGGTCGACTCTAAAGATAGTTGAAGACAAATTGGTTGTCGACCAAAGTCGAGTTTAACGAGTTTTTTGTAATAAGGCCGAAGTTGTCTTGGCTTTATTCATCTTTTGTAATAAGGTTTGGTTTATAGGTCGACTCTAAAGATAGTTGAAGACAAATTGGTTGTCGACCAAAGTCGAGTTTAACGAGTTTTTTGTAATAAGGCCGAATAAGACTTTGCCGAGAAAAAGAAAACAGATTTCAAGTGGGACAGAAGACGCGCCTTTAATCTACCATGCATAGGTCATTGTGTATTTTTATCAGTTTTTCTGTTACAAATTCGTAGTGATTAGGCTCGTCACAGAATAAGTAAGTAGGGAAGTAATCTCTATAAATTTATCTATAATCCTGATTTATACACTGTCACAGAATATATAATAATATTAACACTATCTACCATTATCAGCCGTCAGCCAAAATAAATGAAAATGCCTGATATAGAAGCACGATGATTAAAATCTACTTTCTGTTGATATAATTGTGTTTTACTATCGAGCAATTTCTTTAGTTTTGAAATCAGCTTAGAGGATTAGGTCGTCAGTAAAACTAATGTGCTACATGCAATCGATACTGTTGACCTACATTTGCTTGACCTGTCTCGTCCTAGCTTAGCATAGTCTACAATCCATAAGCTTATAGAGACTGGTAAAGGGTTTAAGTGAGATTGACGCTTCAGCCTTATCTCTAAATTTTAATATGAAGTCAGATATATATTATGCAGATGATAAAGATATAATATAGGTATAACAATTCACTTGCATTACAGGAAACGATGTTCCATATTGTAGGAAGGCTTTTCTTACAGCTAAACCTAAACGAATACTTAAACAATGTGATAGTTTTCAGGGTTTTCCCTCTTATTTATAAATAAATAAAAACTTCTCTGAATCTCAAACCGGTAGCTTAAATCTTTTTTGTCTCATTTTCGTACATTAAAATAACTAGGTACTCGATGAACCTTTTAGATACAATTACCCACAAACTGGGGGGCTGCCCGCAGTTTTCACCCGCATTCCCACAGGAACCGTACATTTTTCCGGGATAAAAAGTAGCCTATGTTACTCTCCGGTCCATAAACTATATCTATGCCAAAAATCACGTCGATCCATTGCTCCGTTACTGCGTGAAAGTAGGACAAACCAACAAACACACTTTCGCATTTATAATATTAGTAAGATAGTGGATTAGTAGGATTATTATTATCTTTGGTTCGGCCACACTTCCGTACATTCCATGCTTATCAATGTGAAATACGTTTGTTGGTTTGCCCTCCTTTCACGCAGCATTGGAGCGACGGATTGAGGTGATTTTTGGCATAGATATAGTTTATGGACCGGAGAGTGGCATAGGCTACTTTTTGTCCCGAACAAATGCTCGGTTCCTGTGGGAAAGCGGGTAAAACCGCGTGCTGAAGCTAGTATATAAATATAAGTAAGCCGGCAGGTAGAGGTACCTACATACTGTAACACCTACATCAAAGAAAGTTTCCGTCGTTGTAAATCTTATTTTTATTACCCATTTAACTTTGTTGTCAACAGTGTTGTTTATTTGTTCGTGGAATCCGCTCAAGGTTGCCGATTGCGTCAGCAACCGAAAGTCGCTGTAGGCCAAGGTCAATGAACGGGAATGCCGATCAGCTGTTATTTATTTTGCTGCTGTTGTTGATATGTACTTTTAAGTCATCGAGATTGGTAGGTAATAATATTTTGATGTTTTAAGTAGGTAATTAGAGCTGCACAGCAGCTTTCGTATCATTTGTGTTGTGTTAACCGACTTCAAAAAGGAGGAGGTTCTTAATTGGTTGAATTTTTGTAATTTGGAAAATTCGTTCTTTAATTGAACGGATATACTTTCAAGTTGGTCCCACAGAAATTTCATTGGTTCAGTGGTTTGTCATTTAAGTCGGGTTTCCGTTTTAAAAGCAAGGTTACATGTTTTATCTTTAGTTTACTGTTTATTTATAAAATCTCATTCGTACAAGTCAGTGAATGGTTATGGATTAACCTACGTAGGTACTCACAGAAGATAAAACCTACGTACCTAACCATAAAGGCTTATTTTCGCATTTTTACCAAAACTGGATACTTTACTGAATGCTTCTATGGGAGCAGCACACAGCAGAGTATCCACCGTTTTACTCAAATAGATTCCGGCAGGACTAATGCAGACCGTAGACGCTTAGGCGAACGTGCGTTTGCTTGTCAGAATAACAACGCTTTTGCATCAAGCGTCGATTACGAGATACTCGTTTACGGCCTGCATATGATGCGCATCTTTTGTCGTGTCGAGATAGACATAATATATCTCTTTGTGTCTACCGATTCTAACATGCCGCGCAAAGAATTCTTCTCGTTATGTCAAATGAAGAGATGTCGTCAGTCCTGAATGTTTATCAAAGATATCTAACGCACAGATGCCTAATACATCAAAGAAGATGCGAGCAATGCAAAGGCGTCTCGAAAGACACTTTTCATTTATGATCCAGTTTAACGCTTCTTACAAAATTATATCTCTTATTATACACTCAGCACGCTGGTAACGCTCCTACACGGCGAGCGTTATCATTATTGAATTCTTTTACGCATAAGATCCAACTGGTTGATTTATTTGCTGATAATATGCATGCCATTGTGACTAGCTTAAAATTATATTTAAGTTTTAATCTAAGATAGTTCGTGTTTTGGTGTAAACTGTAAGCTTACTATCTAAATAAATAAATAAATAAATAAATAAAATAAATAAATAAATCTACCTACTTTATTTTCTTCGTAGATTAGCTAAACAGACAATGTCACATTATTTTATTTCGCAATCGATAGAGTTTACGATACTCGTACATTTCGGCGTGAGTCGTGACAGTAAAAAGTGTTTTGCTTTAGCCTCTACACCAACTTTTGTTTTGCTTGAAATATTTAATTTATACAAGAATGATCTTGGGTATAGTAAGTCGGTGTTTTGGTTTTCATTTTTCCTGACAAAATCACTATAACTCTGTTGGTACATACAGTTCCATCTGGTGATTTTTTAGATTTTTCATATTTATCATACCACGCACCATAGATAAGTTTTCTATGCCATGCACACCTACTTTATTTTTAATTTGGAACACTTCTACGCGAGAAGATACCCGTGAAGACATATTTTACTCGTGAATACATACGGTCTTACCACAAAAAAATTAAACACACCCTAAACCTGTGCTAAACAGCGCTTAACTCCTAATTATGCCTAATGCTGACCGTAGACGCTTATGCAAACGTGCGTTTCCTTGTCAAAATTACAACGCTTTTGCATCAAGCGTCGATTACGAAATACTAGAAATCCGCTGTTGATGCAAAGGCGTTGTTATTCTGACAAGCATACTTGTCAGAATAACAACGCCTTTGCATCAACAGTCTTTATTATTATTGTCTTAGTTTGGCTTTTAAACTAAACCACATTTAAGTATCGCCCAGTCGAACCAACGGGTCTTCACTCTTCACTCGTCTGATGTATGAGTTTTAAAATGACCAATCACAAAACGCCGTCTTCCCTCATCCTCAGCCAACATTTAGCGATTGTGTTCTCATGCAAAACTTGGATTACGCGGAGTCTAGGTTTACTGGTCTGTGGTTTTATAGCATAACCGAAAATATAATATTTAAAGTACGATTACAAGTAAATTTCTTCAAATTATATTTTTTATCTATTAGTACATCATAGCTGTAAATATCATAATAATATGTACCAAAATCATAGTATATTTTGTAGAACTAAATCGAATCTAAATGGGTATTATTTGTACTACAAGATACATTGTAACTATTGTTATTTTGACAGTAATGTTTTATTTATGGTTTTAAATACAAACATTATTTATTTGTGTCTGTTGTACATACATACATACATAGATAGAAATAACATATATTGCATAATCACACATAAAACAACGAAAAACAGTGTATTAGGTAAAAGTAAAGAGTTAGCATTTTCAAAATTTCATAACTCCAACCACACGGCGAATTCTGGCATGCGCGTTATTGATAATGAATGCATAAATATTGAACAATATTTTAATATCGTTCTTATTGGAGGTGGGCCAAAACTTCATACATTTTTGCCCATTGTCCTTTTATGTTTAGATTAGGTTTTGCTTTTTAAGTTTAACTATACAAGATGTATTACATACGTAAACGGTACCTATCAAGTTTTTAGGAGGTTACACAGGTGATATCGACGAAAGAATGAAAAAAAATATTTTTAACCTCTTTGTCATCAAAATATCCTTATTTATTACAAAGCAGAGTTTTTTTTTCTTTATTTCCTGGCACAAAGCAGAGTCACTAAGTCTGCCGCAGTCTTCATGGTATTATTACTTCTGCGCGCTCCCCCCGTACTCACTATCCCCGCCCGCAAGGCACTAGCCGGCGCAAGTTTGAAATAGGGATGAGCGATATTGATAAAATATCGATATTGAAATCGATATTGATATCGAGTGCTTACTATCGATACACCGATATTATCGACATCAAAATATCGATATTAGAAAATATCGATATTTTGAGGCTTTTTGATAAATATCGATGGTTTTTCTTACTTTTATTTGAATGCATACTAAATATTTATAGGAGACCATTAGCAACGCCAGAATAGGAAGTGTTAATCATACAATAAAATAAGAAATATAATTTTTTTTTGTAATCTATCCATACTAATATTATAAATGTGAAAGTGTATTTGTTGGTTTGTTGAATTGTTGGTTTGTCCTTCTTTCACGAACTTCACGCAGTAACGAAGCAACGGATCGACGTGATTTTTGGCATAGATATAGTTTATGGACCGGAGAGTAACATAGGCTACTTAATGCACGGTACCTGTGGGAACGCGGGTGAAACCCACGGGCAGTTGTTAGTGTGGCATAAAATTGACATTAATAGCTGTCAATAAAGTTTTATAATGTTGACAAGTTGATTTAATTTGACAGATCAATGCTTTATTTCATTCAAAAATATGAGTTCAATCTTACCGCAGTCAGTTAAACTGCCGATAGAGTTTTCGCTGTCCAAAATATCTAAGTTCAAAGACACTTAATAGTGATGGTAAATTTATAATTATATACGTAATTTAAGTAATTAGTTTGATTTATGTTCTGAATAAATATTAATTCCCCAGAATCCCAGAATCCCAGATGCATGAAAAAAAAATATCGATACCACGATATCTTCTTAAAATATCGATATTCCGATATTTAAAAGATGCCAATATCGATATGAAAATATCGATATTTTGATCATGAATATCGATATTTCTCCAATATCGATATATATCGCCCATCCCTAGTTTGAAACTAGGTCAGTCGGTCACGCGAGTGCACCCCGTCCGGAATTCCGGATATGCGTACGTCGCGCGCGCGTGCGCTTCCGTTTTCAACATGCTGACCGCCAGAATTTACAAACCACGAATACTTCGACAATTTCGACATAGTCCTTCGTAATCCCAAGATAAATAAGTGGAGAGTTCTTCTGATATGACCTCTAGACTTTTGTTCCTAGGGCGAAGTAAAACGGCTTGTGTACAACTGTTCGCAAACAGAGAGAGAGCGAAATAATGTTCATGAACACAATTAATGAACATTAAAACGTATTCGCTGTCATTGTGTAAGTGATTCATGAGCTAATGACAGCGAATACGTTTGACTGCGATTACGCGAAAACATTCGTGGACCTGCTCAGTTGTGCATATTACTAAACGGTTTACATTTTTAACACCTAACTACTAATTTAAAGTACACGTAAAAGGTAAATGTCTTCTGTTATGTTACTGCAATTGTTATGGATAGTTATGGATAGTTGATATTTATAGCTTCAGAATACCTTCAAAATGAATAAAAACAATGTCTGTGCCAGACCATGAGGCGCGCACAGGGAGCACGGGAGGCAAGGATGCGGGCGCGAGCTGCGTCCCACGCAGCTCGCAGACAGCTGGCTGTGTCGTGTCATTGACCGACGACCGTTAGGGTATCCAATTGTCCATATTCTCTCGTTATTACCTTGAAAAGACTAATGACATTTAATTAGATGTTTTTATTGATTTGGATTTATAATTACTTCCTATGTTTTTTAAGAACCCAATACGACATTGTGTTCGAATATTGAGCCCGTTTACATCTGCATCCTGTATAGTTGTATTTCTTGTAAAAACACAATTTTACTTAAAAAATGTTAGGTCACTCAGATATTTACGATTAATAAAATGCAACATATTAATTATTCAAAGGCAGGTGCAGGGGTCTGTTCTCGGTACTTACACTACACACACATTATATTAGATAAAATATAGTAAAAAAAATGTGATTTAATCATTCATTGTCCATTGAATTGGCTACTAATTACTAATATTACTTATAAAGGGCTAAAGTTTGTTTTTTCTAAATCATATTTATAACTAATCCCGGAACCGCCGTGCCGCAAACATTCTTTCACTATTCCTATTATTATCTTTGACTGATATTATAGACGTAGTATTATTAAATGTTCTGTAGCTATAGGCTACATGTTATCCTAATTCCACGCATGTGAAGCTGCGGGTAAAACCTAGTCAATTGTAAATTTGTAGATTCTAAAACTCCATCACTGAATCAGAGATTTTTTTATTGATTTGATCAGCTTCCAGTAAATATGCATTTTCCATTGTAAATCTGGAAAAAGTCGCACCTACACAAAACGTAGGCCTAAAATTTGTCTAAGTACATCATTGGTAAAGCCTACTAAATAATTTATCTGAAAAATTTGAATAAAATAGCTTTCATCAATCAGCCAGTCTAGCCGCAATCACGCCTGCATTGTAATCCAAAAATAGTTTAGAAGCAAATAATAATAATAATAATAATGTTAGTTCTGTTTTAGCTATTTATTATAATTCTCGGGTCTTTGCCGAGACCTTTGATAGGCGTCAATGGAGCGAGGCCCTAAAAGTACAAATAAACTATGCCTTGGAGGAAGGTTTGTGATGAGATGGACTCTTGTAAGATATGAATAAAAAGCCTGGAATATTATAATGGTACCATAACATAGAAGTAAAATTAATGGTACATAGTATAAAAATGGTTAATTTTTATGAATTTCAAATTTGTTTTTTTTTTTTAAATTTGGTCTAAAGGAAATGCTTTATTTGCTAAGATATTTTTACCTATAATCATCTAGATAAATATCTTAGTTATCTCAAGTATTTAATTTTGACCACAATCGTCTAAAGCATTGTATAGTGTTTCTCTACTCTAAACTCTAAAGTTATAAACCGTAAAACAACCAGAGACAAAGACCGATTGACTGAATCTTTTGAATGAGATTATTTTTCTAGATAACCACTAGTGGCACATGTGTCCTATTTGAGCAGACTATTATAATGTGTATCCGTAACCCTGTGTTCTCAATTTCGAATGGTCAAGGTGGAGTCAAAGAGAATATAATCACTTGGTGGAGATCGTCTACTAGTCAAGTCGCTATTAGTTACACAGCTCCCTATTTTATTTGTTTTTTTTTGCTCCACGTGATTTGCGTATTTAGCCAGTGTCAAGTTATATAAATAATAATATATAATAAATCTCTAGTTTTAGTGCATGAAAGTCGTCAAAGTCACGTTAAAGTTAAGTCTAGGCGCGGTCGAGTCGAAGTGACGCTTCAGTAAAGCGTTGGATACTTTACTGAAGCATCTACGGAGTTTTGGATAGAATACGAAAATACACGTTTTTCGCCTTTGTACTATTTGCCTTTCACTCATGCACTTTTAATAAATAATCCACCATTATTACACATTAACTAACTGCATTGCGCGCCTAACAGAAACAAAAATGGCGTGAAATGTCGAGCCACAGCTCTTCGCATAGCACTTTGGCATGGTAGCCTGTATCACATGCAACTTCTCACTTGCATTAATAGTTCTACAGAACTATTTTTTATATAATTTAGTCGCACGATTGAATTAAATAACACTTCAAATACTCGCTCTGGACTGGAAAACAAAATGTCAGCCTTGGAAAATGTGCCGATGGGAGGGACGTATGTGACGTCATTAATAATTGTATGGATATATAGAACACAATATTTCCATAGATAATTATGGCCACTCTATCTCTATATTGGAATCTCTTTGACCTAGACTAAACTTTAACGTGACTTTGACGACTTTCATGCACTAAAACTAGAGATTTATTATATACTAGCTTCTGCCCGCGGTTTTCACCCGCGTTCCCAAAGGAACCGTCAAACCGATCTGTCAAATTAAATCAACTCGTCAACATTATAAAACTTTATTGACAGGTGTCAATGTCAATTTTATGTCACACTAAATTCTTTCTGCCCGCGGTTTTCTGCCGCGTTCCCACAGGAACCGTGCATTTTTCCAGGATAAAATGTAGCCTATGTTACTCTCCGGTCCATAAACTATATCTATGCCAAAAATCACGTCGATCCGTTGCTTCGTTACTGCGTGAAAGGACAAACCAACAAATCAACAAACCAACAATCACACTTTCGCATTTATAATATTAGTATGGATTTGTATGTATGGATATGGATTATTATTTATATAACTTGACACTGGCTAAATACGCAAATGGCGTGGAACCAAAAACAAAACAAAAAAAAATTGTAGAGGATAAATACTCTTTGTTTCGGTTTTTTGACTTTCTTGAGAAAATTAAAAAAACCGATTCTGCTTCTACAAAAATATAATTTGTGCTACAAAATTACAATTTTAACAAGCTCCTAGCTAATCGGAAAATTTCTGTCCAAAATATTTCCTAGTTTAACTAACCCAGAATGCTCTTGTAAGTATTTACACGTATAACATAACCGTTTGCGCTTAAATTAAACGTACATATATTTTTCAACTGTGTGAAGCTGCGTTGATCCTTGTATGACACCTTTCCTCCTGAAATTCCTCGCCCTGCCAATTTTAACTATCTTTTTTGTCTTTACTCATTTCCGTAACTTTAATGTAAATATATAATGACTAATACAATTATAGCGTCTTATTTATATCATTAATTTGATTATCTCAGAAACAAAACATCTTATTTAAATAAAAACTAATGACGGCAATCAGCATCACTGTATAGTGTATATTTAAAATAATCTCTGTAAGAGTATAGCATAATCTCAGAGTAAAAACGATTTATACTCTAAGAGCAGAATACTATAGTGGCGCCAAACACTAGGTTAGGTTCAGAATAAAATGTAGCACTCAAGGATAATCTACATAACTTCCTATTAGAAAGGATTTTTAGAGTTGGACCACAGATTTAGTTCCAGATATTAGCAGTTACAAACAAACAAAAAAACTCACACTTTCCTGCTTTATAATGTTAGTTATATACATAAAAATTAAAAAATGCATACTTTTGCATTCATAAAACTGAGATGCCCACTTCCTTATTGAAAACATGAATGCAAGACCAGAGTGACAGAGTGCAGGTACAGTGAGAGTGCAACTCACTATATGCACAGTTGCACACTCATAGAGCCCACATACACGAGTGCTACAATCCACAACATTCTCCAAAAACCATCTCACACCCACACAGAAATAATGGAAACATTAAAAATATATAATGTTATTGATTCCTTACAACTTAAACAATTTTTCAAAATGTTCAATAAATATGTGTTTATTTGACTTGACAATGGTTTTCTATCTCCATAGTTTATTTTATGTCCAAAGTACCAGATTTTGTAACTTTGAATACATAATATCTACATTATGCCCAACTGATTAGTACTGATATGATATAATATGATACTAAATTCTATATTTAATTTATCCTACATTTCAGCCTGGTCAGCTCTAATAAATCTATGCATATTTTTGCCTGTGAGATGTGCTGGATTTTTTACATAGATTTTACGTAATAACTGTGAAATGACCTTGACCCACTTATGCTGCATTCCAAGAACTTAAGTTTCAACCAGCTGGTTATTATTACCTATAAAGTATTGGACAAATTCAACTATGTATGTTTATCTTTCAGTTCTGAAACTGTTAAAACAACTATTTTTACTGGTGTGGGCTCCAGGAGAGCGCTCATGAATGTTAAATGACTAAACTTTATAATATTGTTGATTTTGCAGACTCCAACATAATATGACTCAGTGGTACATGAGTTGTATGGGTTTTGTTTATTTCAAGTCATAATTTTGTTTATGCTAGTAAAACAAATTATCCTAGCATGCTACCCATAAATACAAAGAGGCAAACTGTGCTTTCCTATTTGCAGTTTTAGTTTAAAATTTTTTTTTTGTCTAGCTGCTGGCCACACCTAGAATCAGAATAAAACATAGTGTTAGGAGTTGAATTGTAACCAAACAGAACGCAAGTATAGTCACAGGTGGAAACTAGGGTCACAATAAAACATGACCCACATCACTTAAGGGTAGTGTAGCTTTCTATCAGGGAAAGAATTTTCAGAATCTGATTAGTTATTGTGGTGATAACCTCCTCTAAACATGCCCTGACAGAAAAAAGCGCACCGCGCGGCTTGCTGTTATTACCATTTTACAGTATATATGTATGGCCAAAAACACTATAAACAGCAAATATTATCTACATAAAATTTCCCTCATGATAAAATGGATTATTTTTGTAAGGATCAATGTGCTGCCGTACCGTAAATACATAATATAAAAATGATTCAAATGATTATTCCTTAATTTTTAACATTAAAACTGTACCTAAACTATAATAGGTACATAGTAGATAAATGGGGCTGCAGACTTTTTTGTAGAGCGAGAATTGTGGTACATTTCTTTCACTTATACTATACAATTGGTTTGGCCTCTCTGATAAAGCCGCCAAACAGCCTGATTTTTTCGACTTGTAGTAGAAATATTTTAAAACTATTTGTATCTGCATTAAACATCGCCTATGCCACTCAGGGATAATGTAGCTTCCTATTAGTGAAATAATTTTTGGAATCGGACCACTGGTTCCAGAGATAAGCGGTTAACAAACAAACAAAATTACAACAAACTTTACCTCTATAATATTACTAGCTTCCGCCCGCGGCTTTGCCTGCGTGGTATTTATCTTTATAGCACTATGTGTTAGTCCAGAACCTAAACTATGTACATTCCAATTTTCATCAAAATCGGTTTAGTAGTTACAGAGGTTATTCAAACATTCACACAAACTTTCGCATTTGTAATACTACCCGCTAGCCCGCGTGGTATTATATCTGTATTACATTGCCCATGTTTTATTCCAGAACCTCAACCATCTACATTCCAAGTTTCATCAAAATCGGTTTTGTTATAGAGATAAGTTGTAACAAACATTCACACACACACACAAAAGCATTCGTATATGTGTTATATTAATGGATTATGGGATATCATTGATTATAGTAGTATGTTTATTTTGTTGTGTATACATATGCGTTTTTATGTGTTTTCTTTGATTTAGGTATTATTTTAAATTACTTATTGACTATCTAGTACATAATAGATGTTGGAATAAACAACATTAATTTGTTTTGTCTTTGGTTTCAAACATCAAGTTGTTGATTTGAAATCAGATTATTTATACTCTCCTTTCTTTTAACTCCCTCTCTTTCTTTGAATAAACAACATTAATTTGTTTTGACTATGGTTTCAAATATCAAGTTGTTGATTTGAAATCAGATTATTATTACTCTCCTTTCTTTTAACTCCCTCTCTTTTTGTTTTTTAAAGCTTCTCAAAGATTCAAACATTTGCTTTACAGTATTTGGTCTCCTTTGCTTACAGAGAACGAAGGGATCAGGAACAACGCGAGTTGCTGGAGAAGCAGCAGAAAGAGAGAAAAGAGAGAGAACGGATAGAGCAAGAGAGGGAGAGGGAAAGGGAAAGGGAACGCGAGAGGGAGAAACAAGAGAGAGAGGAAAAAGAAAGGAGAGAGCAAGAGAATGCCGCCTCGAAACTAGTCTCAAGGCATTTTGAAGAATCTCTGAGGCTGGCTCACCAAAAGGTTAATATAGCTGTTTTATTCTAAAATATAATAATAACAATCTTTACATCACTTGCAATAGTGCCTAAATACTGGAATCTCATTACAAATAATATACACATAGGAGCTATTAATATTATTAAGTTAATTGTGAATTGGAAAATATAGCTGAAAATTACAACCAAACACATAAATTCCCTGTCATAAACGTTTCAATTCCAAGGTTGATGTGGAATGGATACTATAGGCCCCGTTTAGAAACAGAACACTTCAATGTCTTGGGGTCTATTTCAAAACATTCTGAATGGTGACCAAGATAGAAGTAGATTTATTTATTTAGATTAGTAGAAGTTTAGTTTAGATTAGTAGTTTATTTAGATTAGATTACTTGTTAGTGGTAGGACTCTCTGCGAGTGTCCATCTGGGTTGGTACCACCGCTTTGCTCGTGAAGTCAGCCGCCAAGCAGTAATGTGCAAGCATTACTGTGTTCACGTTTGATGAGAAGAGTAGCCAGTGAAATTACTGTCCTTACGAGACTAAATAGCTAACGTCTCAGGGTAACAAGCGCGTTGCAGTGCTGCGCAATACTTTGTGTTTTAAAGTTCTGGGTGGCACTGCAATTATTATGGGCTGGCGTTATGCTTCAGGCAAACGACCAGCTCGTTTCGTTATCAATTAGCATAAAAAAAATGAGATTGTGAACGGTTGATTGTATATTGCAGCAGCAACGCGACCGCAGCGCGTCGTCGTGGTCGCTGCACAGCCTGGCGCCGAGCCGCAGCGCCAGCGCGGAGCACGAGCGCATGCGCGCCGCCACCGAGCGGTACTACTCCGCCGCGCACCCCGCGCACCCCGCGCACCCCGCGCACGCGGCGCGCCCGCCCGCCGACTACTGCGCGCCGCACGCGCGCCTCTCAATGCCCGCCAAGCCCGACAAGGCGCCGCACCCCTCGCTGCCTAAGGCCGAGCCCAACTTTAACCCGTACAACTACCCCACGGCGTACCGGTACGACAAGCACAAGGACCCGCACCTGCCCGCGCCACCGCCGCTCGTGCCCGAAAAGAACTCGGTTATCGTGAAGCACGACGCCAAGCAGATCCATCTCGAGCAAAAGCATCCGTATCCGGGCAAGCCGCGCGGTGAGCCCCCTCAGCATTATCTGTCTTCGCGGACGTATCGCACGGGTGCCTCACCGCACGCGCCACAGCACGCTCCGCAACACGCGCCGCCGCATGCGCCGCAGCATGCGCCGCCCGCGCAGGATAAGTCGCGGCGGCTGTACCAGCCGCAGCCGCAGCGCTCGCCCGCCGCCTACTACGCGGCGGCGGCGCCCGCGCCCGCGCCGCAGTCCAAGCCGAAGGTGTCCAGTCCGGCGCCGCAGCACATCTACGGCAAGCCGAGCAACTCGCCCGGCGCGCCGCCCGCGCCGCAGCACTACGCCGCCGTGGAGCCCGCGCTGGCCGCGCCGCAGCTGCTCGTGCCCTACCCGCCGCCGTCCGCGTACTCCCCCGCGCACGCGCGGCCGCCGCCGCCCGCGCACTCGCGCACGCCGGAGCCGCGCCCGCCGCCGCGCGTGCCCGGGCCCGGCGACAGCGCCGCGCCGTGCCAGACGCAGCCGCTGGACCTCGGCGTGGCGCGCGACGACCCCGGCCGGCTGTCCCCGCGCCGGCGCGCCGCCGCGCCGCAACCCTCCCCCGACGCGGACGCCAAGCGGCGGAGGCTCGAGGAGCCGCCGCCGCCGGAGCCGCTGATCGCGGCGGCCGCGGGCCCCGCGCGCGCGCCGCACGGCTCCGAGCCGGCGCCGCAGGCCCCCGGCCCGCCGTGCGACGTGCGCGTGCCCTCCGCCGACGGCAGCGTGGAGACGCCGGAGCGCGCGGCGGGCGCGTCCCCCGCGCCGCACCGGACGCCGGCCGCCAGCCCCGCGCCGGCCACGCCCGTGCCGTCCCCCAGCGCCGCACCGCCCGCGCCGCCCGCCACGCCGCCCGCGCCGGACGCGGACGCCGGCAAGGCCGCCAGCTCACCCGGCGGCCCCGGCGGCGCCCCCGTGCGCCACCTCGGCAAGAAGGCGTGGCTGCAGCGGCACGAGACGGCTCCCATCCCCGAGGGCGACTGCTCGGGCGGCGGCGGCACGTGCATCACGCTGCCGATGGCCATCTCGCGCGCCTCCGAGCCCGACGACTCCAACGGTGGCTCCAACATCGTGGTGCCGGTCGCCGCCAAGTCCATCCAGCGCGGCGCGCGCAAGCCCGGCAAGCCGCGCAAGCCCAAGGAGCCCAACGGACGCGCGGACGAAGCCGAGGAGGACAGTTCGAGCTCCGACCGCGACGCTGCGCCGCCCAAGCGGAAGCCGCCGAAGGCTAAGCGAAAAAAGGGTGCCGTCCCGCGAAAGGCCGGCGACGAGACAAAGCGAAAGAAGGCGTCCGAGAGCGGGAGCGAGAGCGACAAGGAGAGCGACGACAAAGATTCAGACTCGGGCGGCAGCGGAAGCGGCAGCGGCAGCGCGTCAGGACGCCGCGGCGCTCCCCGCGCGCGCGGTCGTCGCACCGGGCGCGGGGGGCGTGGCGGGCGGCGGCGCGACGAGCCCCCGCGGCGCGGCGGGGCGTCGGGGGGCGCGGCGGGGGGCGCGCGCGCGCTGCCCGACTCGTTCCTACAGAACGGGCCGTGTTTCGAGGTGGCGCCGCGGCTGGCCAAGTGCCGCGAGTGCCGCTGGTCGCCGGCGCAGCGCGACAAGGACATGCCGAACATCTTCTGCCGTTTCTACGCTTTCCGAAGACTGAAGTACGCCAAGAACAGGCAACTAGCTATAGCCGGATTCTCGGACCCCTACAAAGACGCCGAGGAGGTAATCGCTCGATTATTATGTTTTGTAAAAATATCCAGATGATTTTTTGGTGAATTTATAAACGTGCGTATTCGTTGTATTTAACTAATGTTTTCTTGTTTGTTGCCGCAGGATGATAAGAAGTTATGGCTGTCGTCGTCGGCGGGCGCGGCGGAGTTGGACATTGAGATGAGTTGCTTCCTACTCAGGGAGATTGGAGACCAGTTCTGTGAACTGCTACAACAAGAGAAAGAGGCAGAGTCGCATCACCTTAACGAAGGTAAATATTAACCGTTGTCATTAAATATCTAATGTCTCTTTGAACAGGAACATATGTTAGTGTTATGTGGTCAAATGAGATGAGACTGGCTTCCTAGAGTAGCTGCCAGTACCAAATGGGAATCTTTCCCCAAATGGGAAAGATTCTAATTGTTGTTGGTAGCCAGATAAAACTAGAAAATACCCTAGCACCATTGATCACAATCCGCAATGAATCCTTTCACTGTAAGCACAAGTTTCGTAGATAGATAGATAGATAGATAAACGCTTTATTGTACACACCAAAGAAAAATAAACAAAGAACATAAATATTTTACACTAAGTGCTACAATGGGCGGCCTTATCGCTAAAAGCGATCTCTTCCAGGCAACCTTTGGATGGAAAGGATTTATTAAAATCGAAGACGACGAGGAGTGTACTAACTTTACTTTTTTGATTACACAGACATAAATACTAATTATATCTACTTATTATAATACATTATTCGAAGATTCGAACCTTTGACTTACATTTTGGTAGGTGACCTACCCCCGGAGCCAATGCACTCTACAAGATACTATACTTAATAAATCAGTATTAGATAGGTGTAAATTATGATTGATCTGACATTCTTTATCCCCAATGAGCAATCACTATCAAGTGTTTGATTCCAAAAATAGCTTCATAAATATTGATAAGGAAAATTTTCGCCGAAACCAAATGTGTAGGCTGGAGATAAAAATTGCGATCAATCTTTATATACCTACTTTAAGATCAATTTATTATCGTTACATTTGATAAGACCATTCTCAAATAATATCTACTGCCTTAGTAACAAGAATTATTAGTATTATAGTTGACTAGCTTCCGCCCGCGGCTTCGTTCGCGTTGTATTTATCTTTATAGTCTATGCGTTATTCCAGAACCTAAACTATCTAAATTCCAAATTTCATCAAAATCGGTTTAGTAGTTACAAAGATACATCCTTATGTACCTTTAACAAACATTCACAAACTTACGCATTTATAATATTAATAGGATTGTAAACAGTACACATAAATAAAATTGAAGTGTCTGTTCAAAATACCAGCTTTTTACTAAATGCGTATGAATGTATATACCGTACCTATAACAAAACAACCGTTTTAAAAACGTTTGACTTTCTGTCTGTTCCGGGTAATCTCTGAAACGGCTGGACCGATTTTGACGGGACTTACACTGGCAGATAGCTGATGTTACAAGGAGTAACTTAGGCTACTTGAGCGAAGCCGCGGGGCACAGCTAGTAGTAATATTTTTCATTGTGTTATTTGGTAACAAGACGAGCTGGTCGTTTGCCTCATGGTAAGCATAACGCCGGCCCATAACAATTGCAGTGACACCCAGAACTTTGAAACACAAAGACCTGTGCGGCACTGCAGTGCGCTCGTTACCCTGAGACATTAGGTAAATCTCATAAGCTCAGTAATTTCACTGGCTGCTCTGCTCATCAAACTGGAACACAGTAATGCTTGCACACTACTGCTTGGCGGCAGACTTCACGAGCAAAGCGGTGGTAACAACCCAGACGGATACTCGCAGAAGAGTTAGTCCTACCACTAACAAAAAAGTTATTATAGTATTTATGTATTTCTTTCTTTGGTTTCAGATAAAACGATAGCGTGGAAGCGCGTCGTGCAAGGCGTGCGGGAAATGTGTGACGTTTGTGAAACCACACTGTTCAATTTCCACTGGACGTGCGGGAAGTGCGGGTTCGTGGTCTGCCTCGATTGCTATAAGGTAACACTCATTTTCACACTAAAACCCTGGACTTACCCAACTTGAGTTAAGTTGTAACAAAAGTTACATCAACTTGTTAGATGTACAAGCACAAACACGTTACAAATGATTAATCATAATTTTTAAATGTATTAAAAACATATTTATTTGTTACAGTCAAGAACAACAGGAGAATCTGCTACTTCAACACCTGAAACTACCAACTCCAACGCTGGTGCCAATGGAGAAAGAGATTCCTTTGGGTAAGCATAACTTTATTACTATTGTTTTCAGTCAAACAGGAATCTGTTGTCTCTGATGATGATCAGAATTCCCAAAGGGAATGTGCATTTTTCCCGGAGAAAGTAGCTTAAGCCAGCCTCAGTCTCTCCTGCTCAATAACTTTCTTTGTGCAGAAAATCTAGTAGATTTGTTGCACCGTTGGACACAAGTCTCTAACAGGATCCACTATTGGATACATGTTGCTCCTAATAAGCTACAGTAGGGATAGGAAGATCAACCCAGTAGTCCCGGGTACAAAAGAATAGGGCTACAGTATCCCCTGCCTGTTGTAAAAGGCGACTAAAAGGGGACATTTTGGGCTTGTGGGTGGTTGAAGATTGGGTTGTGGTTGTGGTTGAAGATCTGTCTGTCTGTCTGTTTGTTCCGGGTAATCTCCGAAACGGCTGGGCCGATTTTGATGGGAATTTTACTGGCAGATAGCTGATGTTACAAGGAGTACCTTAGGCTACTTTTAAATTAGAGAAAGAATTAGGGTTCCGCGCCAGAAAAATAAAAACCATAAAATCCAATATCTCCGCGCGGGTGAAACTGCGGGCAGCAGCTAGATTTTCATAAAACCCAAACCATTTTCCCGTTCTTTTTTTCATCGAAAAATGTTTTGGGCAACTGGCATGTCACTTTGACGGTGACTTTTCGTGACATTTCTTTGTTTCAAAATTCAAAAATTCAAAATTCAAAAGTCTTTATTCAAATAGGCCCCAAAGGAGCACTTATGAAAGTTAAAATGACTCTAACAGCGGGCCTCTGCAACATTCATCTACCCGAATCACAGACTAAAAGCAGCATTACTTTATCTTTCATCATATCATATCTTTATCAGAAAATAATAAATGACAAAGACACCAACAGACCCAATCCGTTTACAAAAAATATCTAAGATTATGGAACAGGGTATAGTCACTGTATTCGAAACTAATTTTAGCACCGTTTTTGCCCCCAGCTGGCTGACCTGTACATCGGGTGGTGCCCACCCGGCGCGGCGCCTGCTTCTGACGCAGATCGCGGCGGGCGGAGCCCTAGCGGCGGCGGCGGCGCGTGCGCATGCGCTGCGCTCGGCCTTCGCCCTGCCGGCCTGCGCCTGCGGCCTTGCGCCTGCGCCCTCACCGCAGCGGCGGGCCGCCGCGCGCGCTTTATTGCAGAAAGCCCTCAGCAAGGTCGGTACCAGTACCAATAATCTAGAAAGCTAATCGAAACGGCTGGACCGATTTTGACGAGACATTCACTGGTAGATAGAAGATGTTATAAGTAGTAAGTTAGAGTACCACGGTGTGCCTGTACATCACAGAACACATTAATGCTTTCACATTACTGCTTGGCGGCAGACTTCACGAGCAAAGCGGCGGTAACAACCCAGATGGACACTCGCATAAGAGTTAGTCCTACCACTAACAAATATATATATTTTACACTAACAATTATAATACATTATCTTTAGACTGCATACCTAACATAATTTTATTGTTTCAGAACATCAAAAAGGAAGAAGTCAAAGAGGAAACTGCATCAACCAACGGCTCCTCACCGGTCAAATCAGAGAACGGCAAGACTGGCAGCCCAGTAGTCAGTTGGCTGTCCGATCTACCACTCAAGACGGAGCTGAAAGATGACAAAACGGACACAAGCTCTTCAGACTCCGAGGAAGGTGGAAACTTCTCTACGCTTCGAGAACTTCTCATCAGACCCGCGCCGGAAGGCGGCGAGACTCAACCCAAGAAGAAGCAGAAGAAGAGCAAGTCTGATATCCTCGATGATGTTATATCCAGTGTCGTTGATGAGAAGAAAGATGATGATGAAGACGAGAAACCTTTCGCGCTGTCTAATGTAGTCAAGAGATACGAGAGGAATGTGCGGGGAAGGGAAGAGCTTTCAGTGAGGATTATGACTCTCACCGAGTCTAAGCTATTGTACCCTGATGTGCCGCATGCGTGGCTGTGCGACGGGAAACTGTTGCATCTCACCGATCCTATGCATCCTGGGAATTATAAGCCTTTCCAGGTAAATATTATACAATGTTTTATTCACGTTTGTTTTGTAACGTTTAAGATTGACAAAAGAAAGAAAGAAATTATTAATGTCGAAACTGTCTACGCACAGCTTGAGCAACTAACAAAGAGAACAAAAAATAATATACATGCATTTTTACATAATAAGATAGGAAAAAAAGGAAAAAAAAACAGACAAATAAATGTTACAGCTATTTTTAAAATGTTCACAGTCGAGAAAATAAAATGTTATCATACTTTGGATTGTATTTGGAAATGTACCAAAAATAATATAATAATACTGTGTTCGGTTTGTAATCTCGATGTTTCATTGTTCCAGGACCAATGGAAACGCGGACAACCTGTACTAGTGTCCGACATGTCCGCGGTCCTCGACAAGAACCTATGGAGCCCTGAGAGCTTCTCGCGCGATTTCGGCGACACGCGCGTGGACCTCGTCAACTGCGCTTCCGGCCTAGTCGTGCCCAACCAGCCGGCGCGCAAGTTCTGGGACGGATTTGACGTCGCGGCCAAGCGGCTGCGAGACGAACGCGGCGCTCCGATGGTGTTAAAACTGAAAGACTGGCCGCCTGGGGAGGATTTCGCTGAGCTGCTCCCCGCGCGTTTCGACGATCTTATGCGCGCGCTTCCGCTTGCTGAATACACGGCGCGCGCCGGGCGACTTAACCTCGCCGCGCGCTTGCCCGAGTGCTTCGTCCGCCCCGATTTAGGGCCGAAGATGTACACCGCTTACGGCGGCGCCGGCGGCACGACCAACCTTCATTTAGACGTCAGTGACGCTGTCAATGTCATGGTGCACGCGTCAGCGCCGTCAGACGCGCCCGAGCGTGCGCGCGAGGCGGCGCGCGCGGCCGATGACGCCGGCGTGGATGTGCTTGCAAGAAGGCGAGCGCGGCACAGTCCTCCAGGCGCGCTGTGGCACATCTACGCGGCTCGCGACGCAGATAAAATCCGCGACTTCTTGCTACGCGCTGAATTGGAACGCGGCGCGCGACCGCGAGCGGCGCACGATCCAGTTCACGACCAGACGTGGTATTTAGACGCGGCGCTACGAGAGCGATTGTACCGCGACTACGGCGTAGAAGGCTACGCGGTGCTACAGTGCGTAGGCGACGCCGTATTCGTGCCCGCCGGCGCGCCGCATCAAGTCCGCAATTTGCTCGATTGTATTAAAGTCGCCGAGGATTTCGTTTCGCCTGAGAACGTGTCGCGGTGCTTTGAACTGGCGCAGCAGTTCCGACGGCTGTCGCGGCAGCACTCCAATAAGGAGGACAAGCTGCAGATTAAGAATATCGTGTACCACGCGGTGAAGGATTCGCTCTGCTGCCTTGAGGAGGCGTTAGCGACCGCGGACTGAGCCGCAGCAGCGCCCCTACATTTGATCTCAAACTCGAACGTAACGTTAATCGCTAAGTTCCGCATTTAAACGTAAGATTGGGAGCGTATGATACGCGCTGTGCGCCGTTCGTGTGTAAGATGCCATTAGCGTCCGAGAGCCGCTGCGGGCCCGGCCCGCACCGCCGTCCGCCGCGGCTGGAGTATGTGCAATGTAAATTAGTCTGATTATGGTGATATCGTTAGGATGAGATGTGGATATGTTTTATGTTCCTTAATCGAAATACAAATAGACTCTTCAGGTTATTTACGGCTTAATTGTAGCTATAGTGATATGTATTATTGTGTAAATTTTTAATTCGAATTCCATCGAGTACATAGTAAGAGGTGTATACTTTTAAGTTATTGTATTGAGTAAACCGTATTCGCTCGAAGCATTGTACATTAAACACGGCGTGTAGATAAGTTTATCCTATTATTAGATTTCTCAATTTGGTTAGTATGTTACAAAACGATAGTTAAACAAAAAAAATATGTGACAATTTAATTTTGTCCTTAATGCTGTATTAGCAAGTTTTTTTGTACTGTGTATATTATGTATGGTTATAACTTGGAATAAAAAAGATGTTTATATTAAGAGTGGTTTTATTTTTCGTTGTTAGTTTAAGTATAGCGACACATCTGCCAAAGGTACGGGGTACGGCGCCGACACTTCGGCGACCGAATCATCGATCGTAATTTAGTAATGTAGTCGGTTGATGTAATTTTGGTTGATGTGTCAGACGCCCATAGGTATAGGTTAGAAACACTGCGAGGTGCGAGCGTATTCAGCCGAACGTTCGGAGCCGGCAGGTGGGTCGCTACATTAGATGATGTAACAAAAAGTGCAAAAAGAATAGATTTTATTATTAGAAACTAAGTAGATATTAGTAAGTTTTGGGTCTCAAACTGCTCATCCTGCGTATGTACATTGAGTTGTTGCTGCGATTACGCTGACATTGCATTTGCTACTGCCGCAGTATATAGAAAAGTGCAACTCTGTGCAACTGTCAGGCGCTTCACACGCTGGCAGTAGACAAAAAGTTCATATTAGTCTGTGTTTATGAATTTTATGATATAAAACAGCAGCGTGGTGGAGGAGCACCGACTCGGGCGTAGTGAAAAGAAAATAGTACATACATTACTAATAGCGCCATCTAGGATGTCCAAAGACAACATTTTTAAGACTAAGCGCCCTCTATGGAAAACTAATAACAACATAAACTAGTTCTGCTACTTGACAATAGATGCTGCAAAAGCGGCTTATAATAGTAATAGCGCCATCTATGATGTCAAAAGAAAAACATTTTTACGATTTAGCGCCCTCTATGAAAAACTAATAACAACTTAAATTAGTTTTGCTACTCAACGATAGATGTCACCTTACGAGTTTCTATATAAATGTCCGCTAGATGGTTTAGCGCCCTCTCTGGAAAACTAATAACAACATAAATTAGTTTTGCTACTCGTCGATAGATGTCCCCTTACGAGTTTCTAATAATGTCCGTTAGATGGTTCAGTGCAATGTAACCACAGAACATTATTACCATAGATAAACAACTGGAGATGTACCTCCATGCTGGAGACTTATCATCCACGAGTAAGATTCTATCACGATTCACGTCCCATTATGTGCATAATCTTTTGCGGTAGTTAAGCTTCCTTTTAGTAGGCTTTTTATAATCCCACAGAAGCCAGGAAAGACTTAAAATAATCCTATACTAATTAGGTACCTACCTATTGTAAACGGGAAAGTTTGTGAGGATGGATGATACGGATGGATGTTTGTACTCTTTCACGCAAAAACTATTGAACGGATTTTGATGAAACTACTTAATATAGTATAGTTGTATATATATAACTTATAATACATCAGAATAACTTTATTTAAGTATAAGTTACTTATTTATATTTATTTAACACCCTTCAGCCTGGCACATCGCCCTAAACTCGAAAGCCTTCAGTGTTTTATAGAATATAATACCACGGAGAATGTGCGGAACTCCACCACCTAATCCCATTACCCTTTTAACACAAAAACAAAATTAATTTAATTAACTATTATATATTACTACTAATAATTAATAGTACAATAATATATAATAAAAGGGAAATATAAGGGAAATACTTTATTTAGCAAGTCGTTGTACCAACCCGATAAAAACCGTTTCTCTACAAATATTATCAGGCGCTGGTATTATCATTTTTCCGAATTATGACGCTTTACCTACTAAAGGTAGCCGGTAGGTATTTAGCCTATCTACCTGTTACTCCCTGGCTGGTTACCTACACACAGTTACTTTAACACAGTTTTATTTTGCGGTACGTCTTTACATACTTTTACTAGCTTTATTTGTAAACTGACTATGTGTTGGATTCTTGGCAATTAATTTTATGTATAGGTACATTGTTATATCGAAATGAACTTCGTATGTATTTGTAGTTTGGATATACAGTAATTTGGTATCATGTAGCTGATCTAATGGTGGAGCCAGAAGGTGGAAAGTGGAACTCTTCAGTGGCTACAAGTAAACCCCTCGAGTTTGGGCTCATAGAGTCCAATAAAAAGCATTTGGTGGCGAGATTTTGATGACGGAGCCAGGGAGGTCGAAGTTTTTTTTAGTTTCTTTAATCATCATCACTTATCATCATTACTTAATAATAGGTATTTTAATTTTTTAGCATACTTATTTAAATATAGATATATTGTACAAACAAGTACGTATAACGTACCTATGTAATGTTTTCTGGGAATGTGGTAAACAATGGCTGTAGCGAATTAGCAACTCGTGGAAAACCGTGCTTTTGAGTTTTGTGAAGCGCAACTGTGAAGTTAACGTTAAATGCGATTATATTTGCACAGAATGGGCAACTTCGTTGTGTGACATTACGTGCACAGAAATAAACAAGCAAATTCGTAAAATAAACAAAACCCGCCTGCGGAGTAAAAACTGAAATGAATGAAAAATATTATACCTACTCTACGGTCACCTCATACCACGATAATTAAAAATAATCTAATGACACCTAAAAATTGTTGTCAAACCGTTCGTTTAGGGCCTAAACTCTATATATAACTGTAACTCTATATATACATACCTAACCTAAAGTTTTTTATAGAGCGTGCCAAAGAAATAAACATAAACCGTGTTACCACAAAAAACATTTTTAGAGGCTTGTTTAGCTAGACAGTGTCTAAAGAAAACATCAAAAATGATTAGAAATGTCACAACAGAATTGTGTTGAAAAAGGGTTAGACACTACGTAAATCAGGATTTGTGGTTGTTCATATTTAACCATGCGATTAAGGCATGTTTAGGAGTTAATCACTGTTTAACACAGATTTAAAGTGTGTTTAATGTTATTGTGGTAAGACCAAATATGTTTCATAATTATCTACAAATAACATTTTCAAAAAACATTTCCTTCCTTTCCACCCTCATGCAAAAACAAGACAATTGTCTAAATATTTTTGGGGTTCATTTGACGTAGTGCTTGGTCGTGACATGACCAAGCCAAAGTTAATTTATATGCTATACGTCAGCTACAGATTCTCGTAACCATATCAAGTTTCCAAAAGGTAATGAAATCTAACAAACGACCAATTAATAACTGTAAATAGAAATTAAGTCCCACAGCAGGATCACGTCGGATAGCGGTAGATATTCAATAGAATCAATAAATTTAAACGAGTGGATTTTGCTTGACCAAAGTACAAACAAAGTGTACACCTGAGGGTCATGATACTGCATCATAACCTGCATAGTTAGTAGGTATCAATACCTACCTATGTGTGCCTACCTATATACAATGAACTATGAAAATTACAGTAAAAGCATAGTACATGGATTGTAAAACTGTGGTAAGTTATAGAATACCATAGGATTACTTTCGTTTAAAAAAATTTGACACAATTCCATTTTTGTAGATTCTTTTTATACACAAAAAGTACTGTTTAGTTTTATTTATCAAAGTGTTAGATACGCTATAAAATGTACGTGGTAAAACTTTTTGTTTGGAAGTTCGGCATCTTTATTGTGTAATACCCTAGTGGAACGAAATTTCAAATATCCACCAAAACGCTAATTTGGGAACTTCAAACAGTATCCTTGAATGTATTCCTCAAACTCTGGCCCCAATCTCCAAAACTGAACAATAGAAAAGAATTTTAATAACAACACAATACGCTCTGAGATTGCTCACAAAAACAATAAAGAATTTCCACTGCAAATATACGCTGACCCCACTTAATACGATCTCAGCTGGCAGATTGCAACGTTTTATATACATTGCTGTTCAGCCAAAAGTGAGCAAGGTAATCTTCTTTACAAAAGCGGTAATGTTTTAGACGTCAGTGGTTAGCGAAAGAGTTGGTCGGTTTATATAAAAGTGTAGCAGCCTCCCCTCTCCGGCAGGTTATAAAGAGGTCCGATTCCTCTTTGTTGTCAGTTTACATTCGCTCACCGTCTGTCGCCGTGACCAGTTTTTTTGTGATCCCAAAATGAAGGCAACAACTCTGATCGTTTTTGGTAAGTTTTTTGTGTCGTAAATCGCGAATTAAGATAACAATAATGAGGCGCTGAGACGGAGCCGGTTATTTTTGGGGCGACGTCGTGCATACGCGTTGAATTCTATTGCAGAGATGAAATTGATCTTGATTTTTGCGGTCTCCTGTGCGCAATGTTTATAATAGGTACCTACGTTGTGTTTCTGTAATATATCACACATTATTAGTTCTGTATAAAACATCATCGCGATGGCTGTCCATTTGACGCTAGTATATTTTTGAGCTATATTATTAGAGCTTACCTGGGGGGAATTTAAACGTTAAATGGAAACATTTATTACGTAACCAGTGGCATTTTTAGGTACTAATGAGTTATATATTAAATTAAGAATTCAAATACCGTGCTGAGGCTACTAACAATATATTAAAATTATGTAAGTAAATCATTGGTATGATTTACCTACTTACATAATTTTCTCTTTAGTACGCAGATCAGACTTTTTATACTAGCAATGTTTGTGTTCAAACGTTGTTGTTTTGGTAGGAAATTAAAAACAATTCTCAAATTCACGCTAATATTTATTTAGTTCATCCTTCCATCGTGGACATCATAGTTGTATGCAGGCCCTCTCAGACTTCAATAGCATAATACGACAATTGGCTTTCCCCCTTCTTTGGCAACAACACAAGTGTGACTCGCCGTAGGAGATGGCATATAAGTGGTCGTCTTCCTGTGATTATCTCACATTTTACGACTATCATGTCATCTCATGAGCTCATGAGACCGTCTTGCTCATCGAACTCACAAGGTTATTTTGCAAGCGTAGGCACAACGTAGGAAATAAAGGTCCATATACCTAGGTCATAAGATTAAATAAAACGTGCAATTACTTGTTTGACGGTTCATGACTAATGCTACGCTGATTTCATTGTTTATCAACTCTTGGCATTATAGGAATACACACATCGTTCTGTATTTATATTTTATGTGACTATAATTGACTTTTGACCTTTTTATCTCAGATGATGCTGAAGTTATAATTTTGTACACATTGAAGGAATAAGCCTAAAATGAGCACACATGAGGTACACAGATTTGTAGTCATATATATATTTATGTTGTGTGAATTGCTTTACATGAAATCCACAAAGATCAACATAACCAACAGACAACGATAAAGACAGCCGTGGAAAAAGGGGCTAATCTTAAAATAAGAATTATTTTTTCGTTTCTTTGTAAGACCATACCATTTTTGGTGATGCCAGAAAATTGTAATTCCTTATGTGTGAAACTTAAATTGCATTTAATTCAAAGTACCCACGTTGGCACAAGTTGGCACTCTTCTCCGTCACTAGGCCGTTTACCGGATCTGTTTGCGTGAGCGTTCAAAGTACTTATGTCTTTAACTATGACAGTACTTACTCATTACTATTTACTTGTCTTACTGTTTCTAGAATGTTTTCCTCTTATCTTACAAGTTACGTCTTAATATTTCCAGAATGTTTTCCTCTCAGTCAGTCAGTAGCAACTTGCAATAGATAAGCATCAAGAAAGAATTTGTATATGTGCAAATCTCCTTAGAGCATAATCCACTCGCCTAGCCTAATAGGCTAGGCGAGTGGAGTTTCGTGTTACCTAATAGGTAACACGAAAAAGTGTAATGGAACACATAGCTTCAGCACGTCTTTTAACAGCATGCAAAAAATTAGAGGGACTAACTTTTGTTTAGTCTACAGACATATCGTCGTGTTCAATAAATCTTATGAATCACTATTTAATAAATAAATAAATAAATAAAATGTCTTTATTTCAGGCATGAAACCCATAAAAACCCATAAAAAATTAAAAATCCTACACATATCAATTTACAATTAGAAGTTAGAAATTAGAAATTAGAAATAGGCGATAAATTAGAAATTAGAAATAGCTTTGAAAACATCTTTTGAAAGACCTAAAAGTATTCTTATATAGATAAGCCGAGTGTACGAATAAAACTGGCTTTAACAAAGGCAGGATGGAGATAGATTTGTTAGTCAGATGTCCTCAATTCGAAGCGTTTAGCATGTAGCCTGGCGGTAGGGTTGTCACCATTTTAGAGGTAATTTAGGTCTGAAATTAAAAAAAAATTAACAGTTCAGTTTTACAGTTCCCTGCGCAAAGGGTCCGAAACGTTGGGAATAAAAATCATGTAAATAAACGTGTTATAATACCTTTATAAGTTTAAGAGTAATAAACGCCGAAAGACAGTCATGCGCAGCCCGTTAGACCAGTTCGGACCTCCCAAATAACATTGCCGCAGTACACTGTCAAGACGAATCAAACTACTTGGAGTTTTCTTTCAATGAGGATGAGCGGTCATCCTGATCCTGCAGATAGTGACACTGATGTCTAGTGACGTCATTATTTTTGAAACAGTCCCTGGACCTGCTTTCCCATTTATAATATGTATTCTTTGACAACCCTACCTGACAGACAAGGAAGGTGTTTGTGTAGCGAACTATGTCGTGTATAGATTTAGTCCGTTTCGGAGAACTTGTTCATGTATTTTTGCGTTGCTATGAAAAATATTGCAATAGGATATGACACGATAAACGATACGTATAGTGTTTCTATGTTTCATGCACAATTAGTCCGTTCAACTGCACTTTGCGTGATCTTTAGTGATAATAATATATTTGTTTGTTTTATTTTCTGAAGTTTTTTTTACTTTTCCCGAAGATTTGTTTTTAATGTAAAATCACTTGCCGTTACCGAAACATAAGATATAAAAACCTATTTGTGAAATGTTGCTTGTTTCTTACTTAATGATACTGTTATTTGCTTGTTATTTGTAAAGATTATAAGTATATTAAAAAAATATATATTTGTAAAATAAATCTTTGCAATCACATAAGATTTATTGACCCAAGTGGTAGGAACTTATACGAAATTGATAGCAATATATTTGATTATACCTACCTGAATGTTTATCTACTGGACGTGGCCGGTTTTTTTCCATCTTTGTCTGACATGTAAGTAAACAAAGCGTATATATACGGATCGGCCATTATCATTACGAGTACTTGACATGACCAGGATCCGTTCACTGTTGAGTGATTGAGTTTAGCTCTTCATGTATTTGCGCTTACGTATACCTTTACAATATACAATAAATAATTGCATTTGTCCATGACTTGTTGACAAACAAGGTTGAACAACAAATGTAATTGGTTGTCACCAATTACATATTCAATTTTTTTATGTAATTTGCGGACCATGTCCTCCATGGCCAGGCCATGTCATCCACCTGGTGCTAAGCATCATGCTCACGACTGCCCGTAATAATTACCATGTCGGTTGCAACACAGAACTTAGGAGTATTATTTCCTACATAGCACTACATTCTGTTGCAATTTTTTTATTTTTTTTATGTTATTAGGTAACGAGACGAGCTGGTCGTTTGCCTGATGGTAAGCATAACGCCGGCCCATAATAATTGCAGTGCCACCCAGAACTTTGAAACACAAAGGCCTGCGCGGCACTGCAGTGCGCTCGTTACCCTGAGACATTAGGTATTAAGTCTCATAAGCCCAGTAATTTCACTGGATACTCTGCTCATCAAACCGGAACACAGTAATGCTTGCATACTACTGCTTGGCGGCAGACTTCACGAGCAAAGCGGTGGTAACAACCCAGACGGACACTCGCAGAAGAGTTAGTCCTCCCACTAACAAATACGAGCCTTATCACATTTTAACTTTTACTCATCCTCTATCATCATGTTCCAGTGGCCCTGATAGTCGCAGTATCCTGCCGCCCTGACCTGAAGAAGCTGAAGGATGAAGCAGCCCGTAAGAAGGCCTGCATGCACGATTGTACCAGCGCCAAATTTGAGCCAATCTGCGCTGGCAAGCCTGGAGACAAACCCAAGTCTTTTGGCAGCGAGTGTGTCATGAACAACTACAACTGCGAGCATAAAGATAGTGAGTACCTTTGTTTGTATTGTTATTTTCGTAATATATTGGGAGAAGAGCTAGCCAGCTAACAGTATAAGGTAAAGTAGTATGTATTTCGACATAATTAAGCGTTATTTTAGCTTGAAGAAGAAAATGTACCGGTGCTGTGTTCCGAGTGCCAGCTCAACCAGTGACAAACCTTAGTCATTCTGTATAAAATCTTTTTATTTTAACACGAGTACTATTAAACGCTCTACCGCTCTGATGATCACAAACTCTGGCGAACTCAAGAGATTACAAAATAAGGGCACGAAGTAAAACCGTCATGACTTCGACCAAGATTGCTCAAATAAAGCTAATTTTAATTAAATTTTAGTCACATAATATTAAAGCATAACAAGGAAAATAAACACCCCAATTATCTAAATTGGCTAAATTAGATAAACTCCATATAGGTAGTCTAAGTAGGGACCTACATAGGCGTCAAAACAGGAAATCGTTGGTACAATCTCGAATTGACCGACGGACGCAATGCCTAAAGAATGTTTAACAGGAAAAGATCAGTGAGCAAAACATTCGGTCACCTGTAAAAAACAAAATTAAAGCAGTTTACTAACTAGTTACATACTTAGTAAAAAGTTTAAATAAATGGTCATAGCGTAACTAACAAGCGAATTCTATTATTGCTAGACAATGATGACAAATAGATCATCCACGTCTAACTATTTTTTATTTACTTACTAACTGCTGCCCGCGGTTTCACCCGCGTGAAGTTTTACACAGGAACCATGCATTTTTCCGGGGTATACTATATCTCTTTGATTAGGTATATTCAGGGACGTATTTACCCTAGGGCCAAAAGGGCCATGGCCCGGGGCGGCAGGCTGCGAGGGGCGGTGCAAGCAGAATAAATATAAAAAGCCTATCTAACTAAGACTCTTATTATTAAATAGTGTTAAACGGTTGAATACTTATATACTGTGTTTTGTCTCTTTCGATTCAGTTTAAAATTGTCAAAGAACAATAAAGACAAAACATAGTTTAGCTAAACCACCGTTTCACAAGGTAGTCGTGGGGACTCGTGGGTTTAAGTTTAAGAGACATCAAGACGCGGGGCTGTTGTGTATACTGAAAGGCGTGCGCGCGGCGCGGCGCGGTGATGGCATGGCAGGGCGCGGCGGGGCCTGCACGCCCAGGGCGCTAAACCCTAAAATACGCCACTGGCAATCAAATCTATATATCTCTATGCAAAAATTCACGTCGATCCGTTGCTGCGCGAAAGTAGGACAAACCCACAAACACATTTGCATTTATAAAATAGTACCTACAGATTCTGTTCTTATATCATGAAACTACCTCATCAACATCGATCACATCACTCAATCGCTAACATATCGAAAGTAAAAATATACTTATGGCACACAGAAAGCCTAGTGTGAGTTTTGTAGAAGGACAGTGAGTTTACGCATGAAAAAAACGCGAAGGGGAAACTTCTCTGTTGTAACGATTTTCTGTGGTACATTGAGTCATTATGATTTGGTTGGCGGACTAGTGGTCATGGTGATTATATTACGTACGTCGCACTTCGGTTGTCATTCAGGGGACCGATTTTTTAATTTCACAAGGGATTTCGAAATCACCGGTGACAAAATTCTCAGCAATGACATTGAAATCACTAATTTGCAAAAGTCATATTTTTGAAAGTCATACCCTGTATACCAACAAGCAATTATTTCTCAGCTTCAAAAAATAAAAAAAAAGATTGTTTTCTATTCAATATTATTTTTTAAGTTGTACATTGTTGAATTCACATTTGTAAACGATATCATAGATATGATAATTTTAGTCACCCGCTGAGATTAAAAAATACGACTTTTGTAAATCGGTGACTATAGGACATATCGCTGATATTCAGTCACTCGGTGATATTCAAAAATTGCACCCTTGATGTTAAATCTCTGCTAAGATTATGTTATACGCAGTTTCATTATGCACTCAACTATTAGTTGAATAATATTTATTATTTTTTTCCAGCGGTCTCAAGGATCAGCAAGGGCGAGTGTCCTGGCTCCGACGGTATCCGTCTTTCTTAAGCCTCTAAGATAGAAGAAATAAGAAGAAGAGTATTTTGTCATGTCTTTTTAAATTACCATTTATTTTTAAAATAAGTTCAAAATACACTGGACTAGCTACGTTATGAGATAAGAAGATATTTGATGTAGCCGTAGAGAAAGATAAGTACATCATAACCAGTGTCATGACGTAGCTTTTCTGGTGGGTTTAAACCCTTTAGCTCTAGTTGTTCTACTATGAGTATTCTGTGGCTCTAGTTATAATATGCTTATTTGTAAATTGAAAAATCCTAACATCAAAGAAGCTGTGATTTAGACGCTAGTTATAGATGGTAAACGCTTTGTAGGTAGGTCATTGTTTGCATTGTCTACCAATTTAGCTCTTCTAGTACTTTCTTTGTCTATACCTACCCCCTTATTCATAAACGTTCCGTAACTTACTTAATTTCTAGAAAGTGTTTTGTCTCGCTTTCACGCGTAACAGCTTCCGTCAACGAGAAGTTGACAGAGCAGTTTTAAGCATAGATTAGATTATTTACTTATTGAGCTTTTATGAATAAGGAGTGCTAATGTTTATAATAACTATCTAAATCTTATAATTTTCAGATTTAAAAAGTTGGCTTTATTGAAGTGTTTTGTTTTTTAAATATTAAATGCTTATTATATCTTTAAAACTCGTTATTTCTTTTCGTGCTTAGTTATTATTAGTATGTATATTAGCAGGGTTATGTTAATTCACTCGGAATGATATCCGTGTCGGAAGCGACAGTCTAGATCGTTTATATTTCGGAATCGCATCCGCGGCGCGAGTACGGAAGTCAGTTCGATAAATTTGTCGAACCGAAAAACTCGACAAATTTATCGAATTTTGCGAGTACCGAAGTCAGATCGTAAAGTATTGTAGTAGCTCTATATTCTCTTTGGATTCGACCTAGCTTTTCGATAACTTTTGTCTATTGTTTCCAGGCTCGATAAATCCCACCTTATCGATTTGAACTGTCAATTTTATCGAATATTATCGAATTTTATCGACCCGAATAGATCCGTACTTGCGCCGCCGGTCAGAGAAATTTCCCATTTAGAATCGAGAACTCAATTGCATATACACGGATATAATCTCGACAATATTTCTCTGTAGGGATGCGTTTCCGAGATATAATCGATCAGAAAATGTCACTTCCTACACGGACTCATTCCGACTGAATTAAAATCACCCAGCTGGAGAGCATTTGTTACGTTTTACCGGCGCAATCACATGTGATGACGTGATAATATAGTCAATGGTGTAGCACTTTTGCTTATACCCATTCACATTCGTCTTAAAGATTGTGGCCAATAATTATATTCTTTACATATCCGTATTTATACACGCGGAATTGTACAGGATTACTCCTGGGAATAATTCATGTCAGGTGCTCGTTTTTTTACTTGTGTACTAATGTAAACAATATTTGGCGGATCATCAGCCAATGACATAGATGGAAATTTCATCAGTAATGTCATCGGTTGGCAATGATCATTAAATTTCTTACAAATATATACATCACAAAAATTTCGCTTCCAACAGGATTCGAACCTGAGTCTTCTGGCTATCTAGGCCAGACGCCTTAGCCATCTAGGCTATGGGAGCAATCGATGTTGACTGCGAAATTCTTGATATGATGTATTTCTTACCGGCTTCCAAGCCGTAGCTCCATCTAGCAGACCCGCTTTGTAGCGATTGACTACTCCATTGTGATACGTTACAGTACCAATCAAATGGCGAGAGATTTTGCATTGTTGAAACTTTATGAAATATATTTTATAGTGTTAACCGCCGGACCGAGTGTCGGTGAACACTATAAAATATATTTCATTTAATTTCTTTTTCCGCGCACGCCTTTGTGTTTCAAAGTTCTGAGTGGCACTGAAATTGTTATGGGGCGGCGTTATGCTTACCATCAGGAAAACGACCAGCTCGTCACGTTACCAAAAAGAATAAAAAAAAACATGTCCCAAGTGCCCAAGTGAATATGTGTGCAGGGGAATGGTCTGTGTTAACTGCGCTCGATACGTTGCGACATTAGCTTTCTTGCTGTACTTGTATGTGTGTATGTGTGCTGTGCTTGTATACAGCGAAATATATACTTAGTGTATCTATATACATAACTCTGAAGATCAGGCAGTCTAAAATTTCCATCATGAGTCGAGGAACATAATTATGTAACACCTTATTTATTATCATCGCAAGTTTGTAGGAATTGAAATTGCAGTTGATTAAAACAAATTATTTTAAACAAAACGCATGCAAGGTAGGCCGTAGGCTCCCACATTAGCGTTGTCAGTATGTGACTGTAGTAAGCGTGTATTACGAGCTATTACATGCTCTCGTGCGGCTTGAAGTAAAACCAAGAAACAAACAAGAACAGCAATACGGCCAGATAGCGCTGTTTCTTTTACTCTCTCGAAGACCTGCCTATCTCAAAGCGACGACTGCTCAGCGGAGCAGCTACAAATTGAGATTCAGTTGGAACTCAAGACGAGCAATCGTTTCAGAGCATATTTTTTGTAAAAGGGATAGCTCTACATCAGTATGGATTTTAATGCCCAACTAACATCAGAAAGTCACTACTTACCTAGGATTCCAGTGGACCAGCCCTCAAGGTACCTATAGTGACTAAGTTGAAGGACTCTCCTAAAACACTTCAAGGCTGTGGAACCTTAGTATCCCGGTTTAGAAGGGGTATTTACTTAGTATGATTTTGATAGCAATTGTTGTTCAGTCTTATAAAGAATTTTTCATTTGAAAACAAAACAGTTTTATACTACCGCTGCAAATCTGAACACGTTTGCTTCTGAGGCTCCTACGATAATCATTTCTTTATCTCATATGCGCCTGTTTAAGTGCATAAGGTTGTGCTTCTAACTGACCCAGAAAATACGATAAATTAGACTGCTTGTCGCCGATATTGCGTCGCTAACATGTTGTTTGTCTAAGTAATTGTTGTACATGTAATCGGGTGGGCAAAGTCTGTGTAGGTGAGGTAAATCAGATCCTGTTACAGTTTTAGCTCCATCATTTGGCGATCTATTGCCTTTGGCTATTCCAATTAGTAGTAACGCACTACATTTATTACCTACTACCTACTTAAGATGAATCTAATATACCTATACATGTGTATTTTAATGTATATTCTGCTCATTTTGCAGGCTACTAAAAATCCATTTAACAATTATCCGTTATTGTCTGATTTTTTTTATTTATCGATATACAAACATTTACGAAATATATTATTGTCAGTTTAAGTGATCCTCAGTATGTAAAGTATTGTATAATACCTACCTAGGTGATGGGAGTCCATGGACCGTGTGCTTGGTCTTACGACCTTTACTCCCCAAGTAAAAGTCACATGGGACAAGAGTCCAGGGATGTTGGTCACATGGGATAAGAGTCCAGGGATGTTGGTCGGCCAGGCTAGACCAGTAAACCTCTAGCTCAACATATTGTGCATAGATCATCGACAGACCGTATTTGGGCCGTAAATAAATTAATAAACCAATTTATCGAGTACTTTATTAAACAAATTTTTGTTTATTACATTGACAAGGTTATCAGCGGCTGGAACAACAACAGTCAATTATTTAATTACAATTGATTCGTACTTTGTACAATAAATAAAATTATACTTACAGTTATCATACTATATTAGTAACTACGTTTTACTAAACTGTATTTGGTCATGACTTCGGCGTTAAAATTACAATCTAATTAAATTAAATAGGTTTCTTACACATTACAATTTGGAATTTAGGAACTTTATAACCAAAGCCTGACTAACTAGCCGATCGTGTTACAAAATTGTTTGTGATTTATGATGGTGATCATGATGATGATGATGGTGATTATTCCTAGATTTCCTTAGCCGTTATTTGCTACGTCTACTTTTTCTCTTCTTCAATCGCTTATTGTTTGATGCATCCTCGTATGGCTAATATAACCAATTTTAGCAATGAATTCGGTTTTTTAAGGGGCAGAATACGGACATTTTGAAATTTATGTTAAACGTATACTTATAAAACTAAAATAATTACTTTAGTGATTTTCTCACGTTATCAGCATTCTCCCAAGCTCGTGATCGCGTAATCTGAAAAATTCAAGTAAAATATTTACTGGTCTATACAACAGAACAAAATATTGTAGCTGTTTATTTAGACGGTTCATATTTTTATTATTTCTGGTATTTACTACTTAATTTTTTAATACTTAATTTTCAACGGACTAATAACCTTTATTAACTAGCTAATACATAAATAAACACTACATCTAACCTAGCTACAAAAACAGTTGGATAACCTAAAGCCAAAGTAGGCCTATCGATAATACAAATGTCCCAGCCCACTACCAGTTGGAAGCGTACCCAGCATGCTGGCGACATTACCTCGTTGAACAGCAATGCTGAGTACCGTCAGCATTGCGGTTAAACCCAGCTATTGTTGTTACTGACGACACTATTTTTTTTATTTTTTTTTTTTATTTTGTTACATTACACTCTATGGACACGTGGTCCATACTCTTATAAGATTAGGTCATATATTAATAGAAATTAACGATATAAAGAAAAAAACATCAAGACGGGAACTATGGTCTTAAACTAAATTAAAGTAGAACTAAATTACAAGACAACAGAAGGATTACAATTGGAGTTGACCAGACACCACAAGCGGCACCCGTTCACGAGTATGACCCATGTGCCAGCCATCGCTCTCCTCAACCATTACCGAGGGAAGAGGGCGACCCGCCACACGATGCCGCCGCGAGCAGAATCCTTTTCGTGAGCATGACAACTCCAGTTGCTTACATAGATGAACATAGTTTTATATACATAGGTACCTATATACTAGGGGATTGCAGGGTGATCGGTGACTGGGGATTATCGGCCGTGGATCCCGCATTTCCTAACCTCATAAGCGCTTGAACCACTTCTTCATTACGGTGTTGTATGGCTTTTCGGAGGTTGTAGTCCACGATCATCTGTGGTGTCGCAATCATAGCCCGCTTCACAAATCTGCCTATCGCGTCATCACTGTCATCGGTGTAGTAAACACAGCTGACAGTGTGTCGTGATACTGCTACTACTGCGTGTGGAACGCTATCGTGAAGCTGTAACTTTTTCGATCTTGTTTGAAGGACGATAACCGACTCGTAAGTAAGTCCCTGAGCTTCGTGTATAGTTAGAATGCGTGACCCTTCACCACTTCCATATCCCTTGCTGGTCAGGGATTCCTTTTCTTCCTGGGTGTTAACCAGAAACAGGGTGTTTGGAAGAGAGATGGGTATTTGGGCATCCTTATACATATTTAGCTTCAGGGAGCGCACCTGAGGTCTTGAGGAGTATATACCGGAGTATATCTCACTAAGGTGAGACACTATTTAAGTATCGTCAGTAAGGACGAGTACTAACGATACTATTTAAGTATCGTCAGTACCAACGGGTACTAACGATACTATTTAAGTATCGTCAGTAACAACGAGTGATTGATGATATCATTGTTTGACACATGTCAATCTGTGAACTCGATTTCACTGTGGGAGGCACTGAAAAATATCTATTCCGCTGAATAGATATTGAACCTACTATCTATTGACCTAATTGCACTTAAAAAGTGCAAGTATAGGTATATTACATGCTTAAGATCAGATGAGATATTGGTCATTACATATCAAATCTAATAAATATACTCATACAATTTACCAAAAAGAGATACATACATGTGCTTTCACGACACGAGACGGCCTCAAGCTCACAGAGCGTTGCGAACGTCCTGGCTGTTCCTGCTGCATCAAAAGCACACACCGGGCCTGCAGGTGGCGCCACACACCTCCCCGCGCAGAGGGGCGGAGGCACCCCCTCCCGCACTCTGCCCCGCACCAGCTCCGCCGGATGCATGCCTTTATCAAGCAGCTCGTTGGTGTTGCCCACTCGCGACGGAAGGAACGGTATACTGGCTAATCTCACTTCGCTCCATGCTGAAATAGATGGAGTAGACTTGTAAGAGTGATTAAAAATCGCTGATTGACTACACACAAACTACATAGAAATACCATAGAAGATACACTAAATAGTTGGACAACATTTTGGACATTGTAAGTCTAAATTCACCCAGTTTCAATTGGCACCGTATCCAGCGTGATGATGTCATTCACCATTGAACAGTCAGACAAATAGAATGGTCAGGTCGAAGATCTTGCGTGGCAAGGTTATATGAGTGGAGATCTTTGGCAGCATCTATGTTTCACGATTCTATTCTAACAGGTACTTTCTAGGCAAACGTGACGGTGTAACAACACCATCGACCTCATTGTCACGTATGATGAAGTTTCATCGCAGTCGAACGTGTGACGTGAGCATACTCGTATAGTCAATAAAAAACGTCTTTTCAAAGGTAATGTGCCAGAACCTTTGAATTATTTATAGGCCTACATTGGCTTGTAGACTATCCAACCGTTTTCGTGTACAGACTATGTATAGTAGCACAGTTTTACAATCCAAAACTGTGGTAAAATCTAGATAATAAATGTAATTGACTCATTGTGTTTCTAAGGAAATTTTAAAGGTCAGTTATAGTAAGTAAAGTTGAAGTAAATACTGCTTTTAAGTAGGTATATTACTTTTGTTAACCTGATGATATTCTAAGTAAGGAATTGTTATAAATCAAATAATTTAATTAGCAAAAAAGGGTGCGAGCCCTGGAGCTTGCAGAGCGTTAAACTATTAAAAAAAGTAAGTACTGCTTGTTGATATAGGTCCTACTATAGACGGGGTGCTATGCCGGGGAACCTCCACGTGGTGCACCCTGGGTACCCGTCAGCAACATCTCCTGGTTGACCTTTCGGTCCCGGAGGGGTTGCTGACGGGTAGCTGATGCCCCGGCGAGGTGGGCCCCTCCGCGTGTCCCTCTGATTGGGTCAGCAGAGGGCACAGCGGATGGGGCAGAGGGGTTGAGCGGGACCCGAAGGCCGCAGGGAGGGACGGGCGTGTCGGGGTGCCGCGAGGCTCCCCGGCGCTGCAACACTGGACGTGACGGGATAGGGGCGCGCTGTCTTCCAGCGTGGGACCAGGGGGTTACCTTATTGGGTAGTGGTCCCCCTGCTCCCACTGGCAGCGCGCGACCGGACGTGACGTAGGAGGAGGACAGCCCCTCTTAGGGGGGGCTGTACGAGGAGGAGCGCGCTGCCTACCAACGTGGGATCAGGGGGTGACCCTTTGGGTATACGGACCCCCCTGCTCCCGCTGGCAGCGCGCAAACATCGGACGTGACACAGTAGGAGAAGGGCCCCCACCCTAGTTGGCCATACTCGGTGTGGGGGCAATATCGGATTAGACTCAGAGGGGGGGTCAGGTACCCCCCTCTGCACCTGACTAAGACGAGGTGGAGCGCGTGGCCGTGTTTTCGCGACCGCGCGCCATTGGGACCGCCCCCGCCCTAAGCGGCGCTCCGTGTGAGCGCTGTGGCAGGTGGGGGACGCGACGGTGCTCTTATGAGCACGGAGACGGGGGCGCGGTCTAACCCCTCCGTCTCCTCCTGGAGGGCCTGGGGCGTCGGATGTGGGGACATCAGGCGTCCCTCACCTTTTATAGGTAAGGGCCCTCCCGAGGCGGGGGCGGCGCGTCTAGCGTGGGCGCGCCGCCTGAGCTGAGCGGGGGAGCAGAGCTCCCCGCGAGGCGGGTCCGCCCAGAGGGGCGGACGACGGCTGACGGGGTTCCGCGTGTAGTGCGAAAGTGGCACCGCAACCCCGTCCAGAAGCTGAGCCGTAAACGCCCCGGGGGTTTTTGGTGGGTAGTCCGCTGCGCAGTGGGCGAGCGGGAAGCCCACACTCCCCCCGTGACCGCACCCAGGCACGGGGGGGCTGGCTCATAAACGAGTTTTCCCCCGGGTACCAAAAAAAAAAAAAAAAAAAAAAAAAGGTCCTACTATAGACACTACTTATGGAGTTATTGGCATATTTACACAAATCTCCTAGCCACAATAAAACAATGCTACTGCTATCGCAGCGATAATTAATGAGGACATAATGTTACTTAATTGTTTCTCGTTTTATTCCATTATACTCGTACATAGTCATTAGTCATTACATATATGTAGTACCGTCCGTTATGACATTGCAGTGGAGATTACGGACTGACCCGCGGGTGATTTAGACTAGGACTCGCCGATCGTTTACTAATACTAATAGTAGTGTGCAGCATTGCGGTTCAACATGGATTTTTTCTTCTACTTGGTAACGAGTCGACCTGGTCGTTTGCCTGATAGTAATCAAAACGCCATAACAATTGCAATGCCACTCAGGACATTGAAACACAAAGGCCTACGCAGCACTGCAGTGAGCTCGTTACCCTGAGACATTAAGTCTCATAAGCCCAGTAATTTCTCTGGCTACTCTGCTCATCAAACCGGAACACAGTAATGCTTGGCCATTACTGCTTGGCGGCAGACTTTAGGAGCAAAGCGGCGGTAAGAACCCAGACGGATACTCGCAGAAGAGTTAGTCCTCCCACTAACATTTTTGGTTATAGCAACTACTGGATCATTTGGACACACTGAACTTTTTTACTGCAATCAATTTATTGTAAACGATTGCCCTCTCCCAATCTAACGTAATCAATGTTATTATTTTCCAAAGTTTCCTGTGATCTCATGCATACTACGCACTTGCAGTCGATATCGCCAAATGTAAACAATGAGATGGGCTTGCTCATTGAAGCTGCAATAAACAAATTAGATCATATGTACCTACTCTGGTCATTAGCTACTACTTTGCTCGCTAGCTCCGTCTCGCATAACCCATAAGAAGAGTTCCATAGGAATATTTTTCCGGGATGAAAAGTAGCCTATGTTACTCTTTGGCCCATAAACTATCGCTATGCAAAAAATCACATTGATCTGTTGTTCCGTGCTCTGTGCTGTTTCCACGTGAAAGAAGAGCAACAATAAGTGGGGATAGAAATAAAGGAATATTTTTGCTGGATGGGAGACACTGAAACTGGTATGGTACTGTTAGTACCAGAGCGATACATTATCAACTTGGGGGTGTGTCTCTGTAATATTCGAGTAATAATTTATAACCCATATATATAATATGTAGAAGCTATAGGGACATTGAGTACTTTTTTTATGATGTCAATCAATTCGTTTTCTCGTGCGTATACCGAAAAAATTAGAAATAGAACGCTGAATATTTTGAATATATAAGGATCTCTTTAAATGAATCATCTGTGGTTCTAGCCTTGACCTTCTTTCCCCTTTGTCATCTACTTTATAATAAGCTTTTTTAATTAATACGTTTTTAACTATACGTTTAAATTTTCATTGTGGTAATTCAGTTATTGTTTTAGGAATTTTATTGTAGAACCTGACACCATCAGTCAGGAACAATTTAACGGGTACTACAATTTTATGTTTATTTCTAGCATGTATTGTTTTTAAGTTATGTTTCCTAATAGTTTTCCGTACATACATTATATTTCCCAAAATGTATAGCGATGGCAAGTTTAGAATGCCCATTCATTTAAAAAAGTCTTTAAGAGATTCACGTGGACCCATATCATAGATGGCACGTACTATATCTTTTGTAGTATCAAAATGATATCTATGTCAGCAGCAGATCCCCAAATTGTTCTTAATCATATATTATTAGTATGCCATCGAGACAGCTTTAAAAATTATCTGTAATTAGCAGCTGCACTAATTGCATCGCACATGCACTGCCGTCCGCCTGTCTGTCCTTAGATCGATCACCGCTAATAATAAACATATGTGCCCTGCGAGGGTTGATAACCCCTGGATCAGACGCCAATCGGTCTCATATGCCGGTCCGCTCGCAGCTGTAACTCTGCACTTTAAATAGATGCCACACGCAAATTTTACCAAGTTACGAAACTGCTGCCCAAGTTGTTGAAACTTTATTTATACTTTGATTCCTGCCGCTTACACTCTTTCGGTATTAAACGTTCCAAAATTCCGTTTATTAGCAGCGATACTATACCACCTCGCGCTACCTGCAGTGTCGTTGCCAATACACGACACCTCCAAGCCTATTTTGGATAAAGTTGTACAGACAACACAGCAAAGTTCAAGATGATCTATATAAAAAATTAAAGCATATTTGTACAGCGCTAACCAGATTCCTTATTAAACTGATGAGTATATTAACTGTATGTATCTGATAGATTTACGTTGTGTCTCAGTAAAAAAATGTCAAGACACAACTGGCTTCAGTGTGAACGCTAGTTCTCAAGAAGAATTGTTGAGTTTCCCTTCTCGCCAAACGGAAATCACACGGCAGGATTTTCTAGCACCACTGTTGCAGCTTTTCTGGAATCTAATCAGCTATAATACGATGATCAATACCTAACTGAATTATCTTATTTCTTCATAGGTGCGCTTGAATAGCGTTGAGTGTATCTGACGCTAGTTGTTGGTTGCCATTATGTACTGTTTTTACGTCTTTCCCAAAAACAAAGTGAAGTTACAAGCTGGCCACAGAACTGAGCAAGAGCATTACCATTCTAACAGCTACAGACATCGTTATGCTTTGCATCCAAAAGTAAACTTTTATGATAACAGTCGAGTCTTACCATCCTTACGTTGGATTCTCTTGTGATGCGATGTAATCAGCGCATCGGACAAAAATTATGACAGTATACTTCGTCATAATGTTGTTTAATAACCTTGAAGAATACTGCCAGACCTCATTTAACCGCATTATCAAATACCTACTTACCACAATAACGGATAACTGAAGCACCAATGCGTAAAAGAATCCTTATTAACAGGTCTGTGGTTTCTATTATCACCAGGAAAATAATGTAAACAAATACCAACTTCTGTTTCGTAGTACTCGAACTCTAATGATTATATCGTAATGAGTAAACTAGTAGCAATTAATAATAATAAGAAAGATATTATCACGAACCAATTATAGGCGGCCCCAATTATACTAAATAAATGGTTTATAAATGACAATGATTTCGTCACAAAATGATCACTTTGATGAAGAGCATTCGAAAATTAGTAATGGTTTATTGACGACGGCCATTGTCATAGGCAAGGCGATCATAGAAAAACGATTGTAATATAAAATACTGACTGCCTAAAGTGATCATTTGCAGCGAAACTGATTGATATATTTAAAGCATTTGTTTAGTAGAATTGATCCAAGAATCTAAGCAATTGGGCCCCTGATGTCGTGCTGGTAGATCGATTCCAATATCGTTGACGTCAGTATCCCGCACGACCAGAACCTTTGTGTAAGCCGAGAAAAACAAACTCAGAAACTACCTTGGGTTTAGTCACGAGGTAACTGCCATACAATACTTACTGACTTGACGATCATTGTTCTGATACTTGTTTCGCCAAAGAGTCTCGACCAACATTTCAACAGGCTCTCGCCTCTCGCTAGATGATTGGATCAACCTGGGTGAAGCTTCTGCTTCTGGTATTATTCCTTAACACGGCATGTAGCCAGTGTAAGATTTCTCATTTGCTGCCCTCACCAGTCACCACCAAATGTTTGTACCTACCGTTTGTGCTCCGTTGCCAATAGCAAATTGTTTATTTTATAATATTTTTGTTGTTCACGTAAATATACATAGGTAGTGTGGACGGGTTAAAATTTTAAAATATGTTAACTTTACATACAGTCGTTATTTTTTATTGAATTTTAAACTAGATGATAAGTATAATTTGTATTTAGCTCGTTTCGAGAAAACCAGCTAAAAGTATTAGGTACATTGGCTAGTTTCTATAGGAGCTACGAAATTCTCGGTTTTAAATTCTTGGATCCGGTTTTCATTTATTGTTGGGAGACTATTTCTAAGAACACCATACCAAATTTCGTATGTGTATGTTGGTCCTGTAGGAAATACAAATACGAAATATTAAGACATCCTGAAGCTTTGATTTAATTTATCACAAAACTGCTTTTATTATCTAACGTCAGTTAATTTAGAACTATCGTGTGTCATCCGCCTAAATTAATTCTCAATAATTATTGTGCAGTTTTTAATACTGTAATGTCAGATTTTTTCCTATTGTATACCTTTAACAATAACATAAGTTTATTAAGAAACTCTTTATTGAAAGGTCACAAATACTCACAATACATAGGTAAATTTTAGGTTAGGTTAATATTGGTAATATTTACTACTAAATCTTTTAATTTACGTGTCACAATGTGCGATCTTATTGCTCAAACTAGATAAAAGCTTATAAATAGTGATTAAAAATTACTAAAATTTGGCACTCACCAGTGATTAAAACTACGCAGAACAGAATCTTCCCGTTTACCATTTCCACACGATTCAGTCCAAAAATGAAACTATTGTATCACTATAGACAGAACTCACAAAAAAGTATTTATGTCAGCTTTTTTCGAATGCAGCTTTGTTGATTCTAATTTTGAAATGGAACGTTGGCGCACGTTTGTTATTTGAATTGAGAACGTTAGAACATGAGTGATGTTTATGGGTGCGTGCTTATCGGTCTACTGATGCATCAGAGGTTCGGAGGCGGGTGGAGCGAGGCTTGGGATGTAGCGGGGAGTGAACTGTGAGGGGGTTGAGAGGGGTGACACTTGCGATAACCTCCGACGTGGCCGGAGGACGACTGCAGATAACGCGTCGACTTTCAAATGAGAGCGAGCATTCTTTTGCATTGCAGATTCTGATGGTTACGCAAAAACTTCAATTGTTGAGATTTACTTTTTTAACGGACAGTTCTTTACGCCTTTCGTGTATCTTGAGGAGCTACTGCTATAATGTAAGAGGAACGTTTAAATTTTTAACAAATGCCTAGCACGCAACAGGCTTGTCTCCGCTATAAATCGCATGGTTGATCATTTCTAATGTTAATCATGGCATGGAGATAACAAAAAACCAAATTATTCATTATTAAAAAAAAATTAAGATTATTATTATTTATAGAAAATAAATTCGGCAAAATTACGCATTCGGTCACGTGAACACGAATCAGAAAGCGTTACGTCCCGCCGCGCCGTCTGTACCTAACGTCATTGTGTTGTTGTCATTTTCGTAGGTTATTTAAAAAATATTTCTTTTGTAGCATTTATTTTATACAGTTGATCGTTATTGTTTGTTGTAAAACAAGCAAGATTCGCTATGGAATCAGGATTTAGCAAGGCAAATAGTAGTTAGTCATTTGTCCATAATTGACGTCGTAACTTGAATTCATACATTATTATTATACTTATCAATGATTATAAAATAGGCTCTGTAAGATTCAAGAATATATTTTTGTGAAAATGATGCTGTACACTTATTACAAAATGATCTTCACAAAAATATATTCTTGAATCTGTAGATAAAAATGGACATTGTCCCTTCTTGCAAGTATTAGCCAGTTTTTCCTTATTTGTTCAGTGTTTGAAACATATAACCTATATAAATAACTTGTATGGCGTTTTTATAGTCGTATTTTTATACTGGGGCACTGCACAGTACTACACTTAAGTAAACGAAATATAAATTGTGTAGAATTTCGAATTGAACTAAAAAAAAAAAAAAATCGGTAAGTATAACCAAGTTTTCTTTAGTCAACTAGCCTATTCGCGTAAAATCATGTCACTTTACCACGCGAGCGAAGCCGCGGGAAAAGCTAGTTCTAATAATATGGAAAATATAAATACATAATCTAATTTTTAACATTTAAATAATAACATAAGTAAATAGAATTGATAATATATTTTGTTTTAAGTGTTGGTGTTTTCTAAGATGATAAGCATGGCACAGATGGTGTCTGTTTTCCAAGGTTTAGGGAAACCTAGTTGGTGGTACTGATCTATCGTACTACTTGTCCTCCGTTTTTTATACTTTTGGAATAGCGAGACGAGCTGGTCGTTTACCTGATGGTGAGCATATGGAGCAGCGTAGACGCTTATGCAACGCTTTTGCGTCAAGGGAGCATTTCGAGTATCACGAAATCCGTTTGCATAAGCGTCTACGCTGGCCCTAACGCCAGCCCATAACAATTACTGTGCCACCTAGCCATTTAGAACACAAAGGCCTGCACGGCACTGCATTGCGCTCGTTATACTCTATTAATTATAAAGTCATTGATAAAGCCTCATCTTTAGCCGGAAGATATCCATTGCTAAACATTAGTTCTCTCACATAAAGAAGATTTGCCATAATACACCACGACTGGCAAGCGTTTCGGTGATCTTGAAAGAGGAAATGCTGCTGCCCATCGTGTGGATATTCCCTTTGCCGGCTCTTACGGCATACACGGGAAGCGGGTAGTCCAATTCATACGCGGCGAGGGGACGACACAGCAAATATATTATAGATAAGGCCTACAAAAAATATAAAAGTTAATTTAATGTTGCTATAATAATATATTAGATGACGAGGTCAGTCGTCGGCCTAATGTCACCTCAATGACGCACGAGCTAGTCTTTCAGTTACATCAGCGGGTCTAAAAAGGCCACTTTGCCCGAATCATTATATGATCATATTCTGATCCATTTCATAAATCGTCAAGTGATCACTTAAATGGAATTCATAATTTGACTCCGTGCCGAATCATTTCAATAATTGATCTACCTATTTTACAGTTTTCTATTAAAATTCGTAAAATGGTTCACAAAATAGGAATTCTTATGAAGTACCTACTATTACTACTCATCGACGAATTCTTTTTATGTGACCATTTTACGATTTATGAAATGGATCAGAATATGATCATATTATGATTAGGGCAAAGTGGCCTTTTTAGTGCCGCAGGTCATCGGTCCACCTATTGGGAGGCTGGCCTACACTAGGTACGTCTTCAATTTCGTGGTCGGCACTTGAGAACCATTCTCCCAATAAAAGTGGTTGGTTAGTGTGAAATAACAATAAATAAGTAAAACAAGCGACGAATCGGCTTCAGTGACACACTACTGAATAGATTTTGATGAAATTTTTATTACACCAATCTGAATGTATCCTTTACGACGGACATCTGAGGTAAAAACATAAAAAAAATACAAACCAAATTGAGACATCTCCTTTTTGGAAGTCGGTTAAAAATAAAATAACACTTTGAGTTCAAGGCAAGTACGGACAGTAAAGTCCCGATTTATGGTTAAATTAATTGTCATGACAATTTTACTTTACAAGTAGCAATGAAAAGTGAGTCAGCAGTACCGCCTTGAGCTGTTTGACATAATATACGGAGTAGATATTAATTATTGACATTACTTAACAAAGCAATACGCTAACAGAAAATACACCACAAAGAAATAATGATGACAATTTCATTGTGATAACAATAAAATAAAATTAAATATGTATAATTGTATAATTGTATAATGTATAATGTACTTTTACTTATGCTTGCTAAGCTTAGCTACCTACACGTTTGATAACTGTCACATCCACAGAACAGGGAATAGGGACTACCTATTCTTTCTGCCGTCACATCCTAGAATCTTTGATGTGTTGCGCTATACCAGATGCAATAATGCGTTCGGAAATATTTCCAGATTCAAATTCAAATTCAAATTGCTTTTTTTTATGTTATTAGGTAACGAGACGAGCTGGTCGTTTGCCTGATGGTAAGCATAACGCCGGCCCATAACGATTGCAGTGCCACCCAGAACTTTAAACACAAAGGCCTGCGCGGCACTGCAGTGCGCTCGTTACCCTGAGACATTAGGTATTAAGTCTCATAAGCCCAGTAATTTCACTGGATACTCTGCTCATCAAACCGGAACACAGTAATGCTTGCACACTACTGTTTGGCGGCAGACTTCACGAGCAAAGCGGTGGTAACAACCCAGACGGACACTCGCAGAAGAGTTAGTCCTCCCACTAACAAAACTTGCTTTATTCAAATAGGCCCCAAAGGAGAACTTATGAAAGTTAAAATAAATGACTCTAACAGCGGGCCTCTGCAACATTCGTCTACCCGAATCACAGACTATAACTAATGCTGTCTTTATCAGAACATAATAAATGACAAAGACACCAACAGACCCAATCCGTGCTCAAAGTCAACGAACCTTCCAGAAACCCACCGTGCCCGTTCTAGAGATTAACCACTTACTACAAAAACTATAAATGAGCACAAGGATAGCCGATAATTAAGGCGGATCCTGTGACCTTAACATAAATGCGACAACAATGTGATCGAAGATCATAAGTTAATGAGAATTCACACATTTTAGTCATAACTTTATAGGTTAATAATATCCCATTATTTAGCGTTAATTAACGCTAAATATCCCGTTAGAAATTATTACGTTTCCATTATATTATAACGGGATATTTACCATGGTTTGATGAGCTTCCGATATTTTAACACGGTTGCAAGTATCACACAATTCAAGGAACAGTAAATTAATAAAAACACAGAAAAAATCCCGTTATAACGTATACAATTGTGATAAACCGTAATAGTTTAAAACAGTGTGTTCTCACTTTTATTTGCATAAGCCTTATTACGCTTTTATTGCTGGGATACTGGCCTTCTCCCAGAGACAGAGAAAGAGAGAGTATGGGCCATAATCCGCCGCGCGCATCCACGCGGTGGGTGTCACATGGCCACGAATTTTGGACACCTCCAAAACCCATTGATCTCGAAAAATAAACTTTCAAACATTAGTTCCTCTGACCTCCACAAAATCTAAAATTGAAATAATTAATATCTTAACAAAATAATAATTATTAGTGGTTCTTGAACATTCAGGTTTTCTCACGATGTTTTCCTTCACCGGTTTAGAGCGAGTGTGATAAATTCGCTCTTAACTTGATATAAAGTCACAGGTGAGGAGCCGAGGAGATTCACAGCATGGTGCATCAGATTGAAAGTCGTTCAAGTTCGCGCTCGGCCAATATTCAAGTTGTCTATTTTATTTTTAACCATGAGCACTTTTGGTTTAAATTTAATTGAGTTAACGTCTTGGGTTGGGTTCCGGTTTTTGGGTATTGTTTATGAAATACGTTTTATTTCATAATAATAACTATATAATACTGCAGATGTGTCACGCTATCCCGGAAATTCTTGGACGTTCTTAAAAGTATAGAACTTAAATCGGCCCAAAATAGGTACCTAAATATTTTTTAAGATTTCTAGATTAAGGTTTTAAAGAGATCTACAATCTGATTGATAGGTACTTAATTGAAATTTTGAAACCCGTAGTTGTACACAATTAACATTGTATTACCGGTCTATAAAACCTGGTTTATTCAGAACCAGTAAGTATATAATTATATACTATATATACAAATATACAGTATGTATATTATATATACAGTGTATATATTATATATACTTACTGGTTCTGAATAAACCAGTAAACTATGTACATTGTACGTATAAGATCTGTGGTACGTATATATGCTCGTCTGGGAAAATATATTTTTTCACCAAAAACTTGTTCCAATCCCTTCCGGTAGGTACCGGGCCAGCTGCACCAGACCATGTCATAAAACTTAAATTATTTTATAAAATTGAACCACCAGTGGATCTCTTCACTTCAGTACATCAGATGTACCTACACTGCTGTATTTATTTCAAGCACCTCTGTCCTGGTATAATGTATACCTATGTGTTACTAGATGGTATTATAACTCATAAAAATATTAAAATTGATGCAATACACTTTTAAATCAAAGCACTATTTTTAAAGAACTGATGAAAAGCAATCAAGTGGCCATTTACTTTATTTATTATTTATTATCATTAGTCGTTTGGGCGGCCTCATTATTATTTGCAAAAGCTAACAAAAAGCAAAACTAAAAAATTGCTTTAAAAAAGCGACGAACCGACTTCAGTGACAAACAACTGAACCGATTTTGATGAAATTTCTATGCGACCAATCTGAAAGTATACCCTTTCAAATAAAAAAAGAATTTTCCAAATCGGTTTATAAATTAACGAGATCTGAGGTAAGACACATAAAAAAAATACCCGACGAATTGATAACCTCCTCCTTTTTTGGAAGTCGGTTAAAAACCATAGGCATTCTTTTTTATACTAATGGATAATGAGACGAGCTGGGGCCTGTTTCATAAAAAATATTAGTCTAATATTATGAGTATTAGCCTCATATTTTATATGAAAACAAAAGAAAAAAAGCTCATAATATTAGACTAATATTTTTTATAAAACGGGCCCCTGGTCATTTGCACTGGTGGTAAGAATAACGCCGGCCATAACAATTGCAGTGCCACTCAAAACTGAAACACAAAGGCCAGCAGCGCTCGTTACTATGAGACATTGGTTAAGCCCAATAACTTCACTGACTATTTCGCTCATCAAACCTGAACACAGTAATGCTTGCACATAACTGCTTGAAGGCAGACTACACGAGCAAACGGATGGTACCCACCCAGATGGACACTCGCAAAAGAGTGAGTCCTACCACGGTACCACTTGGTGGTTTACTTGGTGTACGCGACTTTGGCCGTTGAGTTACTAAGCAAACGTGGTGCTAAAGCTTTGGAATTTGCAATAAAACTAGTTTTTCAACTATCGGAAAGCACCGTACAATTTATAATGAATTTTAATGACTTTCGCGAATCAAATATAAGTAGTATATAAGTGTTATTATTACATTATATTAATCGATGACAAATCAATAAGAAAAGGGTAATTACAAACTCTAGGTACTACTTCAAAATAACTAGTAAAGTAAACCATAGTCACCGTTTTGTAGAACAACTAATAAATAACTAGTAAATATTTATGATTGAGCACGGAACCAGGAAAATACTGTCTGGAAAATGATTAGGCAACACAAGTATATATTTCACTAAACAGGTCTGTCATAATATAGAAATAGGAACTTAAAGTGTCATATATAATATGACAGAGCCCTAAGGAATATATAAGATATATAATGCGATATGCTCTAAATATAAACAAATCGTAACGGCCACTGTACGACAGTAACGCAAAAGCATTCAACGAGTCCACACTTGTATAATATTTTAATTTTTTCACATTCATACTTATTAATAATGCAGAAGTTGTGCGTGTTTTTTGTTTTTGGTGAGTCGATTTATTTATTTAAAAACGAAGTGACTTTTATAGAAAACAACTGAACACAGGATAAACAATAGAAAAAGAAAAATAAATTTTTTGGCACTTGGTATGTGAGTGTAAATTGCAGTTAGCAAAAACAATCCAATGATAGAAATAAAGATGTTTAATAAAATCAAAGCGCTGTTATAAGTATAATAGTAAACATGATAGTTGATATTAATACCTGGGTGCCAACGTCCATTTTAGTTCAACTACCTGACAAAGATGATTAATACGAAGACATTCGAACTTCGAAAAGACAGATGAACGTCAAGAAAGTGAAGTACTTGGCTTAAGAATGAGATTGAACTTTCAGTCCTGTTGGCTGTTGGTCGTGCGGTATTGCGCCTCAGTTTGAGACCAGCATGTGATACCGATAAAATTAGTAACCCTGATAATATAGAAATAGATACTTTGCCCGGTCAAAATTGTCAAATATTTTGACAGAGGAAAACCGTTTAAAAAATATTCGAAATCTGATGTAATAGGAATAATGAACAAGCTAATCAAACAACTCTAAAATTGCACAATTCTTAGCGGTGTCATTAGTTGTTGACATTAAATTAAATGACAAACGTATATTCTACAACCTTTAGCTCAGAGTATTATTGTCAACATAGCTAAAGCCTGTATTGGACTACTATTTTGCATACTGGAAATGTTTGCCTGAGATGGGACGAGTCCCTCAGAATAACCTTGCACATGATCATTGACCATTGTTGTTTTATAAACCAGTTTCTACAACATTTTACTGGTTTTGTCGTACATATTAAAAGTTAAGATACGATGTGCATTAACGCGTTTGTTTTTACATGTTTTTGTCTGAGTTCTTGATGTAAAAAAGGTGACTCGGTGTGTAAGAGGTGTTACTATACGGAAACTATTATAATTTATCTTTTAATTTTATGTAGGTAGGTCTGATAGAAGTAGCAACCTACTCGTGTATGATCAACATTTAAATTTAAACACCATATAAAATTGTATTATTCTGTTGTATTATAGCATGTATCTGTTATATTTGTTAGTGGGAGGACTAACTCTTCTGCGAGTGTCTGTCTGGGTTGTTACCACCGCTTTGCTCGTGAAGTCTGCCGCCAAGCAGTAGTGTGCAAGCATTACTGTGTTCCGGTTTGATGAGCAGAGTATCCAGTGAAATTACTGGGCTTATGAGACTTAATACCTAATGTCTCAGGGTAACGAGCGCACAGCAGTGCCGCGCAGGCCTTTCTGTTTCAAAGTTCTGGGTGGCACTGCAATTGTTATGGGCCGGCGTTATGCTTACCATCAGGCAAACGACCAGCTCGTCTCGTTACCAAATAAAATAAAAAAAATATATATTTATGTTAATGGAACTATAATTATATTAATTTAATTTTATATCTTCTTCTCCCTGTGTAGATACAAATATTTACTATACATTGCAGACAACACGACATAAAAAAAATATAATTTCATATCAATTGGTCGATAAAATTGATGACCTTTCGAAATCGGCTTTCAATCATTATTCAATACACAAACAATCTTGTGTTGATTTTTAATATTCTAAATAATATAACAACGAGCAAATGCATCAAGTAGTAATAAGGAATTTAGTCATTGCCCATTGGGAATCCCAGAGACTCGTTCTTGAAACGTTAATAAGCAATTAAAACAAAATAGGGGCCTTTACGTTTTATGGATGTTTACTTAAAATACAGTTCTAAGTATTACAGCTATCTTAGAGTATGTTATGGTGTAGAATTTTTTATTTAAATATTTATAATATATAACATTATAATTGTTAGCAGTTTTCATTCTATATAAAACAAGAAGCAGATGTTGTAACCATTTTTGTTTGTGTGTAATTATACAATTAACAGAATCAGACTTACTAGCTAGTGACAGGGAAAAATTAAAAAAAAAAAAAATTATCGACCAGAAAATTCGACGTTTACCTTCTTTGGTTACTTTGATATATTGTAAGTTTGTACATATTTGTCGCTAACTGAAAACTGGAGCTCCCAGCTTGCGTTTGACTGATAGGAAGCGATTACTTATGTAAGATCTAGGTACAGATTGCTTCATTTTATTTTTTATTTTCGCAGCTCTCCTCGCTAATCAGGCTTTGGGCATGAACCTCAGGCATAAACGTCAATCGAACAACGATGACAATTTGGAAGACAGGTATGGTTGGGATCGACCCGACTTCTTTCGGCCAGGACAAGTACGGTTCCCTGGTCAGAGACAGTTCCCTGGTCAGGGACAGTTCCCTGGTCAAGGACAGTTCCCTAGTCAAGGACAGTTCCCTGGTCAAGGACAGTTCCCTAGTCAAGGACAGTTCCCTGGTCAAGGACAGTTCCCTGGTCAAGGACAGTTCCCTGGTCAAGGACAGTTCCCGGGTCAAGGACAGTTCCCTGGTCAGGGACAACAGCAACAATCTACCACCCCGCCTGCTTCTGGGTAACTTTTGATGAATCATAAGCTTATTATTACTAATCGTTGCTTGATTTTCTGCTTTGAATAATATTTATTTTAACATTTTGCTTAAGACTTTTTGCTTTCTTAACATTTCTCCAGCTGTAATGAATGGTTTCGAGGCTAACTAAAAAACTTTCATGGTAATTAATACAAGAATTAACTTTAGTGATGGGATATTTACCATGTATTTAATTGTTTAGTAAATTGTATGTATGTAATCGTAATATGTATAGACATATAAAAATACAATATTACAATAGTCACCTATGTGACTATTATTATTGTGTATGTGTATCTATAGTATGTGTAATCTTATTATATCGCCAACCGCATTATATTTTCATGCAAGTCCGGTCCATCTTAAGGTTGCCTGTCTGGTAGAAATCACTCGCCCGAATAGTTCGATGTTTGTTATTTTTCTGTACAATTTTTGGTGGGCAATAATTATTATTGCATTTTATTGTACTTAATGGAATACATTTCAAAATGCATTCTTGTTATTTTTCTCCGAAAATATAAGTTGAAATATCAGTCATTTATGGAATCATGATCACCCTTATTACGCTCCCACTGCTGGGATACCCGCCTTCTGTCAGAGAGAGTATGGGCCATAGGCCATAGCCCATAATACACCACGCAGGCCCGTACGGCTTGGTGGATGTCACGTCATGTACTTGAATTTTGTGGTTCTTGAATATGCGGGTTTCCTTACGATGTTTTCCTTCACCGTTTTAGAGCGAGTGTGATAAATGATAAATGGAATAGGTAATTGATATAATAGGTTTAGTATAAATACCTATATGTATCGTGAAGAGATGATACCTACATTAACAGTATTCTATGAGTGATATTAGTAAAACGTATTTTTATTGTGATTTTAGGATGAGGGTCGAACTCGGAGCCCTTTGCTTTACAGGCAGAGTTACCAACTTAGCTAAAAAGTCGCAGTTCGCCAAATTTGATGACGTGATAGGTGGCATTCAAATTCGCAAACCTAGTTTAGAACTGAAGTTTAAGGGGCAGAATTCGGAGTGCCGCTATCTCGCTCGCACATCTCAACATTTTTGAAGATGTTTATCATTATTTGTTTATGTTTAGCTTTTAGAAAAAGCGCACTCGCTGTAATTGCTGACAATAACATAACAAAGGTTAAACCAAAAGTTCATTTTGATACATTCAAGTTTTCAAACCAAAAATGGGATTTTATGTTTTGCCCATTTTCATGTATGAAAACTTGATCGGATCAAAATTATACTTTTGTTGTAATGTTATTGCCAGGAATTTCAACGAATGCGATTTTTCATAATTATATCCGCGCAAATTCGATTAAATAGGCGATTCAGAGGTAACTTTGCCAGCAGATGTCAAATTTCTCGTAAAAATGTGTCCACCAGTGGTGGACCTGCTGCCTTATCAGCTAACAATCTCGTGTTCGTTTTCAATACTAGACCGATTAAAAGCAGCGGTCACTGGTCTTCGTGTGGAAGGAGTTGTCAAGAGTCTTCGCTTCTTTTCGTTTTGTAAGAGCTTATTTCTTTAATAACCAGCGAAATTTCTAGACTTCCTTCCACACGAAGACTAGTGACCGCTGCTTTTAATCGGTCTGGTATTGAAAAAGAACACGAGATTGTAAGCTGATAAGGCAGCTGGTAGGGAATAATGGGACTGATCGGTTTAAAATAATCCGAAGTTTTATGAACCTCGCTTCGTAGTTGAACTTTGAGGGTTTCGACTTTAGTCGCATAGATTACAAATATAGGTTTTCCTTTTTTATTCTATTGGTTAATGAGACGAGCGGATCATTTGCCTGATGGTAAGCATAATACCAGCCCACTGTGTGGCACTGTACCACTCTCGTTACCCTAGGTTACAACATTAGGTCTTGTCTCATAAGCCCTGTAATTTCACTAACTACTTCTTTTTAGGTATACTTTTAATGTAATTGTAGGATATTTTTTCTACAACACGTGAAGCATTCATTAACTAATTTCAGGACTACGACACAGTCGCCGGCCCTGCAGGAGTGCATCCGGACTTGTCCGGTCACCCCCGAGTACAACCCTGTGTGTGGGTCTGACAGCCAAACTTACAACAACCCTGGGAGATTGATCTGCGCCCAGCTATGTGGAGCCAGTAAGTTTGCCAAATTTTTATACAAAACATAAAACTATTACACCCCTTGCAATAGAATTTTCTGTGTCGCAGATGGCATGGACAAAAATATACTAAACAACACAAAAACGCAAGAGTACGCAAGACCCCATAACAAACCCGACCTGAATTCAAACTTGTGAGTGGCGCCATATATGGGCTTCTGTGGTGGCACTGCAATTTTAGACATGATAGATAGAAAATTCTTAATTGCACAATCATAGTTGAAAGTACATAGGCGAACTTAATGCTATAAAGCATTATCTTCCAGTTTACCTCGGTGTAATGTGGTGAAATTACACGGTAGTGCAGATAATCTTGATTGGATAGGTATTTAAATTTGTATGGAAAAATAAAATAGACGTACAAATAAATGTACAATTTTGTTGTGGGCTAGCGTCATGCTTACCATCAAGAGAACGAATCGCTCATCATAGTACAAAACAAACCATCGATTATATCGTGACATAGGTATATTGACCTACAGAAAATAAAAAGAACTACATTTTCTAGACAATTGTGGTACACCATCGACCGCTTCGCTTATTAGACGCTAATGCTGAATGACTGATGGTTATGCATCAATCTCGGACCACGCACAAACCATAGAAGAACCACGCTTCTACGACCTCTATTCAAAAAAGACTGGTTTCTGTTCTGGTCTGTTTCTTGGTGTTACTTGAAGCCGCGCGTGAGCGTGTAATACCTCGTAATCCACGCTTGTTGCAAAACCTTCATGGTTATTTTGATAGCAAAATGCAAATATGCATTAGCGTCTAATGCCGCCCTTGGACAGTCACTTTCTAACTACAATCGTTAACTGTAGTAGGTAAGGTTTTATCGATAGGGATTGTAGAAAGAGACATTGTTTAGACCCCCCCAGGTGAGAGAAGTCACATGCAAGCGCATTTACTATAACAAGTATAATTTAAAAAAACACGACTGCTCTAGCCGGACTTACTCGGAATGTTGTCAAGATTCTAATGATATCCCGCATACATCCACAAATCTGTCAGGCATTTAAAAATTATGGTGGAATGTAAAACTCACATACATACCTGGACCCTGAAACATTATTTGGGCAGTCGTGTAAATAAAAAACAAGCCTAAAAACACGACTGCTCTAGCCGGACTTACTCGGAATGTTGTCAAGATTCTAATGATATCCCGCATACATCCACAAATCTGTCAGGCATTTAAAAATTATGGTGGAATGTAAAACTCACATACATACCTGGACCCTGAAACATTATTTGGGCAGTCGTGTAAATAAAAAACAAGCCTAAAAACACGACTGCTCTAGCCGGACTTACTCGGAATGTTGTCAAGATTCTAATGATATCCCGCATACATCCACAAATCTGTCAGGCATTTAAAAATTATGGTGGAATGTAAAACTCACATACATACCTGGACCCTGAAACATTATTTGGGCAGTCGTGTAAATAAAAAACAAGCCTAAAAACACGACTGCTCTAGCCGGACTTACTCGGAATGTTGTCAAGATTCTAATGATATCCCGCATACATCCACAAATCTGTCAGGCATTTAAAAATTATGGTGGAATGTAAAACTCACATACATACCTGGACCCTGAAACATTATTTGGGCAGTCGTGTAAATAAAAAACAAGCCTAAAAACACGACTGCTCTAGCCGGACTTACTCGGAATGTTGTCAAGATTCTAATGATATCCCGCATACATCCACAAATCTGTCATGCATTTAAAAATTATGGTGGAATAAAAAACTCACATACATACTTGGACTCTGAAACCTTATTTGGGCAGTCGTGTAAATAAAAAACAAGCCGACGTAACAAAAGTTACATAAAAATCACGACTGCCCTTAGACAGTGTCACTCGGGATGGTGTAAGAATTCTAACGATACCCTATACATCCGAATCTGCGGCGTAAGTACGGATCTATTCGGGTCGATAATATTCGACAAAAATGACAGTTCAAATCGATAACGTGGGATTTATCGAGCCTCGAAACAATCGACAAAAGTTATCGAAACGCTAGGTCGAATCCAAAGAGAATATAGAGCTACTACAATACTTTACGATCAGACTTCGGTACTCGCAACATTCGATAAATTTGTCGAGTTCTTCGGTTCGACAAATTTATTGAACCGACTTCCGTACTCGCGCCGCTGTTCAGACATTTAAAGGTAGTAATGGTGGAATAAAGAAACATACATGAACCCTAAAAACATTACACTCCTTCTTGCGCAGTCGTGTAAAACCCAATTAACTACATTTTTTTCCCAAGAGAAGCTCCACTTTCTGCCCATCCAAGATAGGTTTTACTAAAGTTTATTTCTTTTTTTATTTCAGGCGTTCAACAAGTGCGATCATCACCCTGTCCGTCGACGACACCTGCCCCAACGAACTAGTCTATCAGAATCTATCTGCATCTTAGTTGCCATTTAAGTTATAAGTGATACTTAGTTAAAACATTAGAAACCATACAGCTCAATAAATAGCATTTGGTACTGTGAGGTTGTTTTTTAATTGATAGTATTGGGTATCGAGACCAGCGGGTCGTTTGCCTGATGGTAACCATAACGCCGGCCCATAACAATTGCGGTGCCACTCAGAATTTTGAAACACTATGACCTGCGCGGCACTGCAGTTCGCTCGTTATCCTGAGACATTAGAGGTAACCAAATTGTGTTAGGAATTGTGATCATTAAAACAGCTGAACTGCTGGTTCTTTGAAAATATCCTTCATTGTATTAGATTGGACTGATTAACCAAGAGTAATTTCTTAGGCTGTTGTGATTAGAAATATAATTTACGAAAATTAGTTCTCTAATCAAAATATAGCGTTGTTGAGTTATTTTGTCGACATCTTTTTTGTTGTGTTATTAATTAACACAGACCAGTAAACCTAGACGCCGAATAATCCAAGTTTTGCATGAGAACACAATCGTCAAATGCGGCGGGGGACGAGGGAAGACGGTGTATTATGATAGGTCAGTTTAAAACTCATACATGAAACGAGTGAAATTGGCGTGTTGTGATTGGTTCGGCTGGGCAGCGTTAAACAGTGATAAAGCTTAGCCTTGACGAGCAGGAGTGCCCGGCTAAGCGGAGTCTATAGGTGTAATGGTCTGTGGTTATTAATTAATCATTTTTGAGGTAGAAGCTTTTCCTACGACGCCCGACGTGGAGTGCGCAAGCGTCAGTTCAGAGTCAAGCCTATATAATATTGCCTCACATAGGGCCACCGAACGCGGACACCAATCGCAGCAACTGATAGCCACAGTGTACAGAGTAAAGAAGGGGTGCTCGGGAGCTTAGGCCGGCCGTCCTTATGCGTCAAAGTGCCCCTTCTGTTCTTGCTTTCTATTCTATACTCTTTTGCGAGGGCTGAAAGAAACCGGCGTTTGTGGTCGAGTGTGCGCAAAAGGTGAGCCACAAACACCGCCACCGCGTCAGCTTGTGGCTCGGTGGCTCTCAGCTTGCGCCGATGCCGTACAAAATGTATGAAAAATCTTGTCTGCAGCTTGCGGTTGCGTTACTGGCTGCGTTCAGAAGCCCAATGTGCGGTTGTACGTATTTAAAAAAAGTAAGGATAAGGCTGACTTGCACCAACCCTCTTAATTGTATGTAATGGATATTTAAACACAATTTCTTATTTAATTTTCTAAAATTTCTTGCACCATGATCTTTGTAAATGTGTTTATAGAACTGTCAAAGTTAAATGCTGGTTGATGGTTCTTGTGCCGTTTAACTTTTTTTTTACTGCGTCCATTTTCATTGACGCAGTAATCAACTCCTTCGTGCAAGATGTTGCTAAATACATTTACGTTAATGGAGCTTACCACGGACCACCAAATGTCAATTGAAATCTCTGGCAACTTTCTTATTTACTAAGGTAGCGACCCGTCCCGGCTTCGGATGGATAGCACAGATCATCTATAGCCTAATATGCTTCCATAAAGAACAGCAGAAATGCCTTATCAATGAAATCAATTTAGTTTTTCAGTTATAAAATCTCATCATTATCACCTTTATAATTATAACTTTGCTTGAAATGCAAAACTTGTAATTGTAAAAAACTGTGTGTGCCCACGCCACACAAAATAAGACACCATGGAATTCTATGTATGTGTGAGTGTGTCTTAAAAAATGTCAATCTATGAAAAAATAATGTAACTATGAATATTGTTATCGGGTTTAACTATTAGTTTGCAGACATCCCACACCGCTAAGAATTTATCGTCAATGTACTTTTTAGTTCTTATTGTCGACACGAAAAGAAGAAGAGGCTTTAAGTGGTTCTAATTTTCTAAACTATGATTTAAAGTCAATACAAAGATTGTAGGGCACCTAGCGCTCCTGGCTAATATAGGCTAGTAATCAAGTTGCAAACCTTTAGTCGAACAAACGCAATATGCACCCGACTCATGTGCTGAGATAAATCCCTTTCATACCATACAAATAAATGTATGTTTTTTGTTCTTGCATTATTTCTTTAATCTTTGTGCATCAAATAAATTATTTTTCTTTCTTTCAATTGGTTCCCGCCTTTGAGGGCCAGTTCCCCCATACTAGGTTTTGCGTGTTTTACATCTGTGGCATCATCATCGAGGTCAGCAGGGTAATTTTAACTCGCTCGGAATACAATTCCAAAATATAAACACCCAGAAACAGTCGCTTCCTTTGTTCCTACACGGAATCATTCCGAGTGAATTAAAATTATCCAGGTAAAATAATTGTCAAACGCAATCCTAAAGAAAATTAAAAAGACGTGCAATCACGAAAAGACTTCTCAATGTTCCTTTTTATGACCTCACAGCATGAGTCAACTGAGGTCATATCAAATTTGAACTTCGCTGTAATTAGGCACTCGAGGAAAATGTTTAGGTATATTTCGAGGTGAACATGACAATGTTTTAACAAAAAAGCCGAATAAAATGTGTATTATATAGTGGTTTTTAAATATCGGTTTTAGAGTAGGTAATGACGCGACTCAACAAAATAGCACATACAGGCTGCGGGGCAAAACTCGGTTCAGCTGACGTTTTGTCGACTCTAAAGGTACGATAGTGGCCATAAAAAAAAAATAAAAAAAAAATTGGAGTCCTGACAAATATCTCCCTTTGAGAAAAGAACAACAAAGTATCTTCGACAACTTACCATACCATTTTTTTTCTCGTCACTATATTGATACCGTTTGCCTACATGAATCCTCCAGTCTTTAGCTATCCATATAATGAAGCTGGAAGCAAACGCTTGACTACGGACTGAAAGGATAATACCTAATATATCAATTCAGTCCCTGCCCGTGATCCATATCTACGGGTGACGCAGTACCCTCTCTCTGGTGGAACCCGTGGCAAGATTAGATAGGTACACAACCTGGGCACAGCGTTTTGCAGGCAGGGTAACAAGGGTTAAGTGTAACTTAGCAACTGAGCCGAACTATTATTTTATTACGTATTTTAAATTTCCAAGCTATTATCCTCAACGTGGGTTAATCTTACACAAGTCATGATAGTATATTAGTAAAATTTCAATATTTTTTAATTATTATCGATTATTAGTAGGTAGGTACAGGAGCGTGGTATCACTAGTAGTAAGTATATATTATTAGCATGTGCCATATGTTCTGTGGCACTAGTATAGACGATCTTGTCCTAAAGGTGAAAATACACGGTTCACTTTTGTCTTTCAATTTGGATGAAGCAACCAAATTGATCCATGTAAACTTATAAGTGAATCATTCAATGTCATTGCAACAACAGCATTCCTTTCATTTCTGCTCCATTCAACCAAAGTGATTCAATTTGGTTGAACTGTGTATTTTCACCTTAACCGCGGGGAACCGTTGGAAGTAAGAGGTGAGTAGAGTAGAGAGACTTGGATCGCCAAGTGGCGTTCTATGGGGGAGGCCTATGTTCAGCAGTGGACGTCTCCTGGCTGATGATGATGATGATGATGATAAACTATGTTGAAACACGCCAATGCACAAACCTTTTTTTATACTTTTTTTTTATGGTTAACGAAACGAGCTTGTCATTTGCCTGATGGTAAGCATAACGCCGGCCCATACCAATAATTGCAGTGCCACCCAGAACTTTGAAATACAAAAACCTGTGTGGCACTGGATTGCGCTCTTTACCTTGTGACATTAGGTATTTGTTTATTTATTGCTACCATGCACTTACAATCATTTCTTAAACTTAAGAATCAGGTTCTTTAATCTAAGCAGGTCTTACACAATTGATTTGGTTAGTAGGGAAATACATGGATCCTTTTGGGGTATTTGCAATTTTAAAGCCCAGTAATTTAATTTACTACTTTGCTTAACAAACCGGAACACGAGCAGTAATGTGCAAGCATTCCTGCTCGTGTTAACATACTATTTCAAACTCAGGCTGTATGTATAAGTAAGTAACTGTATATATTGTAAATACTTTAATCGTACTTGACAAATTCATTTCGATATTCTTATCAATATTTTTCTGGCTTCATTTTTATCAACTGTAATTGACGTAAGATGTTCGTTTATCTCTGGCCTGCTGTTAAGTTTATTAGGTTTGGCATTGCTGTCTATCAACAATTTTTTCCAAATTTTGTTCACATAATTATAGTTTTTTTTATTACTGACTGTTGTTACCACCGTACCTGGAACTTACAAATCTATATACAAATAAATGAAATTGAAGTGTCTGTTTGTAATGTCAAAATAACAGCTTTTTACCGAATGCATATGAAAGTATATATGGTACCTATAACAAAAACACAATTATTCAAATTTTTGTCTGTCTGTGTATTTGTTCCGGGCAATCTCCGAAATGGCTGGACCGATGTTGACGGGACTTTTACTAGCATATAGTTGATGTTATAAGGAGTAACTTAGGCTACTTTTATTTTAGAAAAAGAATTAGGGTTCCGCGCAAAAAAATAAAACCCATGAAATCTAATATCTCCACGCGGGTGAAACCACGGGCAGCAGCTAGTATGTATAATAATGTGAATTTAATAAATATGGGGTAAAAAGAGGACTAGCTGCATGTTTTCAAATTAGAAGTCCAAAAAGTGTCTGGAAGTCTTCAAGTCCTCTTCTAGGCAAGCTTGATAACACATCGTAGGCCCCATCGTCCGGTATACGATCTTGAGATAGAAGTTAAATGCTAGCAAATTAATGTATGAAAAAAGTGTTTATTATCAGGGGAAGAACCGTCAATTTATGTACAGTAAATTGCAGTAAACAAACAGCCAGATAAATATCCCGTAAATATAAAAACTTTTTGCAACGGGCCACTTACGGGTACATGTCGTTAAAAAACCAAAGAGGAAAAAGAAACGCCATGCCACGGTGCAAAGGCTTGTCCACATTTGTACCTTCGCGTCGGTCGGTGATAAAATAGCCGTTTTTAATCTTGGTGATAATTTCAAAATAGATAGCTACAAAATAAAACTTAGATTTAAATTAATTATTTCATCAATAACAAAACATTACATTAAACACATTAAATTAATTAAAATTACTTACAACGAACCTTACCTACATGTAAATTGACCCAGAACTCAAATCAAATAGGCTCAACAGAGCCTATATCAACTATCTTATTCTCATGTCGGTGACTGTAGTGTGACCGTGAAAAAAAACGTAACAAAAAAACCTACTTTTTAAATAAAGCTTAAACCACGTCATCTAAGCTAAGTGGATTTTCCGTACTATTCACACACAATATTGAAATTTAGCAATTAGGTGTCAAGTTCATATAAAAATTCAAAATGCTTTATTCATATAGGCCCCAAGGGAGCACTCATGAAGGTTAAAATAAATTACCCTAACAGCGGGTATCTGCAACGTTCGTCTACCCAAATCACAGACTAAAACTAATGCTGTCTTTATCAGAACATAATAATTGACAAAGACATCAACAGACCCAATCCCTGCTCAAAGTCAACGAAGCTCCCAGAAACCCACCGTGCCCGTTCCAATTTCGTAAGAAAAGGAAACAGAATTAATTAATTCCCTTTTTTGATTTAGATTTATCACGTAATTTAAAATTCTAGCCTTTCCTGATTAGAGCTGTCTTAAATAGTTACACGCTTTCAGCAAGGGCTCAACCTACATCCGTACTATATTATATGCGACAGTGTGATTGTGCGTTTGTTGGTTTGTCCTTTCACGCAGCAACAGAGCAAAGGATCGACGTGATTTTTGGCAAAGATATAGTTTATGGACTGGAGAGTAACATAGGCTAATTTTTATCTCGGAAAAATGCACGGTTCCTGAGGGAGCGTGGGTGAAACCACAGGCAGAAGCTGGCTGTGTATATAACCTACTAGTATAGTATTATACTATACGAAGAACGTGATTTCTCACTCGATGAAATGGGTATGGTTTATGATATGGATTTTTCAAAACGGTGTTACAAATATGGACATCTCTTTAGTTACTGTATCAAAGAATCTCATGAGGCAAAGTAAAAAAAAAAAAAGTTTTAAGTTTACTTCAGGTAATCCGATGCATTGACCCCAAAACAAGTGGGTATTAATTTACCAAACACCTCTGTTTTTTTTGAGTCTGGAGGAAACGTCTTTGAAGTTTATGGCAACGTATAATTATTATTGGCCACATAATTGGCATGACAATAAAACGTTTGCTTTAAGATTTGTTGTTGAAAGTTAAAGGAATTATGTAAATTTAGATACAAATTATCAGTTTTTCTTATAACCCTGATGACCTGAATGGCCCGATTCTGTTAATAATATTTTTATTATTAGACAGAGACTAACTTTTATAATCTGTAAACAAGTTTTAAGAGGACCAGATGAATGGGGGGTTTTGATCCAGGTTATGAACTCGTTATCCCAGTTTTTTAGACTAGTAAAGAAACGTGTTATTTTACTAGTAATTATATAGGTTTGACCACATTCTCATCTGACAAACAAGTAAAATGAGACCAGCTCTCAAGACCAGCTTCTAATCACACCCTTCGATAACTGGTTTAGAACGATTATAAAGCAAACAAAAACAAAAGTATTCTGCCACGCGTTTAGCAGACTCTAGTTAGTCTATGGCGGACCCAATACTATCCCCAAAGTCAATATTTCTTTCATAGTTTTCAACTTAACAAGTTAGACGTGTTTTTAAATAATCCAATGTTATTTGAATTATTTTGAATGATGAATATTATTTTACAAACATAAGGTCATGGATAATATCATAAATAATTATTTAAAAAAATTATAATAACGCTTGACTCATAGCACCTACTCGTACTATCATTATTACTAGGTACGTCTGCATTATATTTACTGGGTCCAATATCGCGTCCTGGACCTGTACTATTATGTATTCTGTGGTCCTGTGTGCAACACGTTCAGTGAATAGATTTACGATGATACTTATTTATGACGCTAATTGGTTATTTGCTTTCAAGCAGCAAGAATATAGAAGGTATGAAGAATAAAGAAGAAAATTTAATACGAAATTGCCTTAAATAATCATACCCTGACTCGAATCTAGCATCACTATAGAATATATCAATTATCCCACATTGAAACGCCAGTCATTGATAGCTTTTTATTGCTTTCATCCTAGTTAAACCAGTAAATCTAGCAAGTGTTGATGCACGAATGAATTCCCGATAGAGTGACTCGGGATTTTCCCCGTTCGTCAACTTCAGATAAACTTCAATGAACTTTCGTACCCAGATATCTCTATGATAAAGATGTACTATGAAACTGTTTCATAATGTTAGTTAAACTAAAGTTTTTATATTATTTTATACATAGTAACTACTACATAATACATAACTAATATATTACGAAAAAGGCAAAGTAATAATCAGTCTAAAATTTTATATTAGGAGAGGTAATTCGTCCTTTCAAAGTCAATTGCTCGTATAAATTAAAATTAATTCTAACAATGGGTAGTATTAGCTTTCGCTTAGTGATTTCTTTCAGACAATTTCTCGCGGAAAAATGTGGTATAAGTACCTAATATTCACTAGGGTTTCACGATCCACAAGGCTCAGGGAAAACGTCAAACGACGCCCTGATTTATTCATTACTTCAGTAGATCTGGGGACCGATTTTTGAATGTCACGAATGATTTCGAAATCACCGATGACAAAATTCTCAGCGATGACTTTGAAATCACTAATTTGCAAAAGTCGTATTTTTGAAAGTCATACCTGTGTACCAATCATGGAACTATTTCTCAGCTTTGATCACAGATAAAGTTATGATAGTGTTCTATTTATTTTTATTTTTTAAGTTGGAAATTGTTTTCAAGTCAAAATTGGCACTAAATACTCGCTTCTACGATATCGTTTACGAGTGGGGGTACCAATTTGTAAACGATATCATAGGTATGAGAAGTTTAGTCACCCGCTGAGATTAAAAAATACGACTTTGTAAATCGGTGACTATCGGTCATATCGCTGATATTTAGTCACTCGGTGACATTAAAAATTGCACCCCTGCACTCGATTGGGTCTTGAATATAGCCGCGGAACACGGACGAGCGCTGCAGTGCTGCGCAGGCCTTCGTGTATCAAAGTTTTGATTACCATTGTTATGGCAAAGGACCTGCTTGTCTCGTTTCTGACTAGAATTTAAAAATTGTATGACTAGTACCACACTCATCTCCGAGATAAAACGGGTTGCTGGAGGAAGTGAGAGGGGGGATCTCAGTTCAATAATGTGATCACATTGTATATAATAGTAGTCTTTGAGAAACAGTGATTGGCCTCGCACGGGTCAAGAGTGCCAAAGTCAGTGTGTAAAAAAATCCCGTACCTATCGTAATTTTAAAGTTTTACTTTTTTGTGACTGAAATGAATGTGGTCTAAATAGTGCGCAATGAAGTGTTTAGTTATTTTGAGTGAGTAAAAAAGTTTTATTGCTAAAAGAAATTAATTAATTGTTATTTAAGGCACATCATTATTTTTTTAATTTTTAAATGTTATGCGGTGAAGGGTAGCTATATACCTATAGTCGTTTGGTTTTTAACAGATTGAGTGTTTTCCTTGATTGGCCTCTACATAAATATTACAGCTAAATACATCTAACCAGTCTTCAAACTCGTAGCTTAGAAACCGTCGTAAATAGGCCCCTTTTATAATCCATACTTAATACTTATATAATAAACCATACTTATATAATAAATGCGAAAGTATGTTTGTTCGTTTGTTGGTTTGTCCTTCTTTCACGCGCCAACGGAGCAACGGATCGACGTGATTTTTGATTTTTGGCATAGATATAGTTTATGGACCGGAGAGTACCAAAGCAATTTTTATGGCAAAAAAACGCATGGATCTGGGAACGCGGGTGACACCGTGGGCAGAAGCTAGTATTATGTTTTGGCTCCTACAGCAGTTAGCATACCCGAAGTAACCGACGGCCCCGTAGCTAAGTTGGTTAGAACTCTGCCTGCAAAGCGAGGGGTCCCGGGTTCGATTCCCGGCCGGGGCAGATTTTGTGTAAGCATAAAGTTTGTTCTCGGGTCTTGGATGTTTGTGATGTGTATCTGTATGTGTCCATGCCACCTGCGACACAGGGAATCCTAGTGCGGGGGTATGAGTGTGTAAGCGTTTTAAGCGTTTAAGTAGCTGAAAAAAATATTTAGTTCATGTCAAGACATACTTTAATAATATTTAATAAATTAGCATGTTCTTACTAGCCAATATCAATATTTATTACTTAATTATTTATTAACGTACATACATATTTATTTAGATCGTTAAAATTTGTAGTTATATACATGATTTACCTAGTAGGTATTTAATCTGTCAAACCGGCCGATAATTTGTACAACAGTTTTATGGTACTCGTCACAAACGTGCGACATATATTATGTCATAAACACTGCGGCGCAAGTACCGGATCTTTACGATAAATAAAATTCGGTAAAATTGACAGTTAAAATAGATAATGTGAGTTTATCGATTTTAACTGTCATTTTTATCGAAAAAAATCGATAAAATTGACAGTTAAAATCACGAAAATAAACGATCACGATAAAAAAAACGAAATTTAATTTATAGATTTTAACTGTCAATTTTATAGAATTTTTTCGATAAAAATGACAGTTAATATCGATAAAACCCACTTTATCGATTTTAACTGTCAATTTTATCGATTTTTTTAATCGAAAAGATCCGTACTTGCGCCGCTGACTAGATAAAATTGGCAGATCATATTGTTCCCCATCAACCGGGGATTATTTGATACAAATATCTAATGCATCGCCCCATTGATGCAGTGAAAGTTTGACTTTATTGCACATCAATAGATCTGTACAAAATATTTAAAAGTAAAGTTACACATGCCTGTGATTAAAATACAGGAAAACCCGCAGGTGAATCGAGAATAAAGTTCACGGACTCCAACGGAGACAGTCCTTTTATTATTTTTTTGTTTTGAAACTTTTATTTGCAACTGTTTACAATTGATTAAAGATGTTTACTTACTTGCGTGCATTATTTACAATTCATAATGTTAGTACACTATTCGTTGCCCTTTTTTGCGGGGAACAATGCATTTTCGAGGATGGAAAGTAGACTATGCCACAACAACGCTCAACCATTCATATGTAATCTGTTTTTATATTAAAATTAATTTTGTATTTGTAAGATTTTATAATCTATCAGCAGTCAGAGTCTGACTGCACCATTGCAGAACAGGTTTAGCGAAAACTGGGTACGCAGATAGATTATAAAATCTTACAAATAATCCGACCAACCTATTCTGTATTTAAAAGACGTAAGAAAAAGGGGACAATTTATTTGCGTCGCGGCTTCTTCTTCTGAGCGGCTCAAGTGGCGCAAATATAATGCAGTTAACTTTTGCAGTGGTTACACAGATCTCTTAAGTGGTTACATATTTAAGTCACTTGGTATTGAGATGTTGAGTCCGCGGGGGCCCAGAGTTCATAGTATTAAAATACTGGAACTCATTTGGTTGTCTTCACGAATCAGCAATGCAATTGGATGAGGCAATGCCGCTAATGTCCGCTGGCGCTGCCAACTAGGCTACAACATTTGGATTATGTACAATAGAGGTTTTTTTGTAGATTTATTATTACTGTTCTTGTTAATTAATTAGGTGTATTTAACTGTAGTATTTATGCAGTAGCTAGTTTATTTATTAATAGCTGCTGCCCGCGGTTTCACCCGCGCGGATATATTGGATTTCATGGTTTTTATTTTTTTGCGCGGACCCTAATTCTTTTTCTAAAATAAAAGTAGCCTAAGTTACTCCTTGTAACATCAGCTATCTGCCAGTGAAAGTCCAGTCGAAATCGGCCCAGCCGTTTCGGAGATTACCCGGAACAAACAGACAGACAGACAAAAATTTTAAAAACGGTTGTTTTGTTATAGTTACCGTATATACTTTCATATACATTCGGTAAAAAGCTTTTATTTTGATATTACAAACAGACAATTCAATTTTATTTTTTGTATAGATGTACATAGAAGATATTGATTTTTTAATCTTAAAAGCGTATTACATTTGTTACAGTTGCAACAGCAATCTTCTGTGAGGTAGTCATCGGTAGCACACTCGTCCGCCGCCGCCGAGGTTACTATGGTCCAGGCAATGACTTTTCTGCTCCTAGCAGAGGGCAATATCCTTTATATGATCCTGATCCGAGGAGTTACGACTCTTCCTTCCACGGCACGCCCGGTCAAGCTATGAATAGGCCGTACAGCCCGTTCGGAAATGACCGTGGAGATAGTACTGAGAACAGCGGGGAAGATACATCTAAGTAAGTAAAATGATATTTTTTGCCAAAAACAACAAGATTCTATCGTACAGGCTAAATGCCTTTAAATTTTTAATTTTTAAATTTATTAACTAGCTAATACATAAATGAACACTACATCTAACCTGTGCATCTAACCTAGCTAGCTACAAAAACAGTTGATAATCTACAAGCCCTAGTAGGCCTATTGATAATCCAAATGTTCTAGCCCACTACCAGTTGGAAGCGTACCCAGCATGCTGGCGGCATTGCCTCGTTGAACCGCAATGCTGATCCGTTGAGCCAAATAAGTGCATTTTGGTTATCATACATATATAATGACTATCCACAACGTAAGAAGTGATTTGCCGCTCCTAATATAAAGAAACATATTTTAGTCTTTTTCTCGAACACAAATAAGTACTTACTCAATAAAAGTGGTAAGGAAATATTGAACATGTTAGGCCGAAAGTTTCGTTAGTAACAGGATCATTATGAAGAACGGTTGGATGTATAACCGTAAAAAGTCAGTATAACCATATAAAACTTACTGGTAAAATTTCATTTAGAGTAAGTACCTATCTTATATAAATATACGACTGTATATACTTTCATATGCATTTAGTAAAAAGCTGTTACTTTGGTGTTACAAACAGACACTTCAATTTTATTTATTTGCATAGATAGATAATAAATTCGTTAAAAGATACATTAAATTAATTTTGAAGCGACGCGATGATGTCTTAGTGATAGTGAGGTTTAAGATATGTAGGTCGCGGGTTATCCTAAAATAACCATACAGTATTATATACCTATATATCTATACACCCATCATTAGTAATAATTTTTTTATTGTATTGGCTAACGAGACGAGCTTGTCGTTTTCCTGATGGTAAGCATAACGCCGGGCCATACCAATTGCAGTGCCACTCAGAACTTTGAAAAATAAAGTCCTGCGCGGTACTGCAGTGTGCCTGAGACATTAGGTAATAAGTTTTTTTTTTATTTTTTATGTTATTAGTTAACGAGACGAGCTGGTCGTTTGCCTGATGGTAAGCATAACGCCGGCCCATAACGACTGCAGTGCCACCCAGAACTTTGAAACACAAAGGCCTGCGCGGCACTGCAGTGCGCTCGTTACCCTGAGACATTAGGTATTAAGTCTCATAAGCACAGTAATTTCAGTGGCTATTCTGCTCATCAAACTGGAACACAGTAATGCTCGCACGTTACTGCTTGGCGGCTGTCAGTAAGACTGTATTTATATACAGTCTTTTCTTTGGTTTTAGTTAGTCTATGTTTTCCGTCATTCGAATGACCACACACAGTGACTCAGTCACATGTATCTGCTTGCCCTTGTGCGGCAAACTCCTGCGCCAGTGCGTCAGCCGCCACGTAAGTCTTTGCACAAGCCAGTGCTGTACTAAGGTCACATAGACAGCATTGACTGTGGATGACCTCTTTGAGTCACTGTGTGTGTCCTCCTTAGCGATCTAGAAAAAGTAATTCCTACCGACTGCTTCTACTAAGACCACGATTGTCCCACTTTTCCCGGTTCTAGTGAAGATGGAGCTCACCCTCCGTGGTGCCCTCACACTCACAACAAACCCAAACCCGTTAGGTCAAAGCCAGAGGGACCTTACAGTCCGTTTGGTACGGGGCATGGAGACAGTGATGAAAGCAGTGAGGAAGAAACATCGACGTAAGTTTTATTAAAAGATGCCTCCACTTATAAAGTGGATCAAATTCTGCATTTAATCTGTCTTCTGACTACTCTCTAGTCTCTGCTCCTATTTCGTATTAACGTAGTATTTACTAGTTTTTCTATCTTCTTTCCTCTTTCTGATTTAAATTACTTCATGTTGTTCTATTTTTTCTGTTCTGTTCTGTCTTTAACGTGTTTATAATTAAGTGATAGAAAAAGTCGGTAGGTAGGTACGAATTTGAATTGAAATGTGACATTATTATCGTTGTTAAAATCCTATTAAATAATGGCATTGTAATATGTAATTGTTTTGGTTCTGATACAGTTTTAGTAAAGTCAATGAGCGTATATTTAGCGATAAATATTTATTTTTCTTAAATAATAAATTAATGATTCATTCTCGGTTGTGCCGTAAATAAGGCGGTGTCAGCTATGCCCAGGCACAGGGCGCTGACCCTGAAGGGGCGCAGAAATGAATAGACATTGGTTAGATCTAGAAGCTCGCACCGGGCACACGAAAAACTAGTAACGGAACTGATCTTCGGAAATTACAGGAAAACGGGACCCAGACCGGAATATAGTTACGACAGTAAAGGAGGAAACCGAGGCTGGTTGACTTGGAAGCCTGCCACGATCGTCATCCCTCTGTTGTCGACCACACAAAGCTCTTTTGACAAAAAGCAACAGATATCAATTTGTATTCAATCTTGTCCCGTGACTGCAGAATATAACCCAGTCTGCGGAAGTAACAATGTGACTTACACGAACCCTGGTCGTTTGGAGTGCGAACAGAAATGTGGAGTTGGTACGTAATTTTTATTTTTCATGTGTTGTGAGATAATATTTGTTGTATTTATATACCATTTTGATCAATTTTGATTCTATATTGATATATGAAAGTTAGAAGATATTCAGGAAATTACGTGTTGGTTTTGAGACGGTAAATCCGTGGCTTAAATAAATGACTGGAAGTCGACCAATGAAAGCCTGCCATGATTTAAATTGGGCTTGTGGCCTAGCGTCTCCAAGTCAGCGACTGGAACTGGCTTCTATGCTAAGCTAAATAAACCATTGGCGAGTAAGCTACCGATAAATATTGTTACTACTTTGGCACAGAGGAAATCAGTGGCTTTAAACGACATGGGTCACCAAACTAGCAATAGGCTTTACTGGAAAGCTTGGCGAATCATGGGTACTATATCAGCTAATTTCCCATTTTATTGTACTATTTGATAACTAGACGAGCTGATTGTTTGTGTGATAGTAAGCGTAACGCCTGCCCAAAAAACTGCTGTGCCACTAAGAACTTTGAATCACAAAATCCTGCGCGGTACTGCAGTGCCTGAGATAGTAGGTATTAAGTGTCATGAGCCTAGTAATTTCACTGACTAGTTTGCTCATCAAACCGGAACACAATAATGCTTGCATATTGCTTCGCATAAAGGTGGTACCAACCCATACTCCACACTTGTAGAAGAGTTAGTGCTACCACAATGTCAATGTTAGTCTAACTACAATGAGCATAATATGTACATGTAGCTGCCGGTGTCGTGTTGTCCAGTAATGTCGCTGTCGTTGCTGTTTCGGAGTCGGGCACCCGGTGAAGAAACTCCCATTGTATCACTCCAGAAGCAGCACCTCTCTTAGATTCCCAAACAATACATTCGACACTTCTTAGATATAATATTTTATTTCACGACTGCACAAAAAAGAGTGTATAATATGTGTTTAGCGTTCATGTATGTGAATTTCCACCATAACTTGTAAATGCCTGAACAGGTCTGGATGCATGGGGTATCGTTAGAATCCTTATATCATCCGGAGTGACACTGGCTAGGGCAGTCGTGTTTTTTTAAGTAACATTTTGCCTGACTCATCATCTTTAGGATTGTACTCTTTAATTTTTATGCACAAAGTTTTTATATTCTTATACCTACATTTTATAGCGGTTCAATTAAGAAGACCTACGGCTTGTTCAGTTCGTGAACCAATCTCTACAGGCAGACCTATTAACAGAGAAGATATAGTAACCTGTTTAAGAAAGTGCCCAACACTGTCTGGAAAATTTAGCCCAGTTTGCGGAAGTAATAATGTAACTTACGTTAACATTGAACGGTTGGCCTGCGAAAAAAGCTGCGGAATAGGTGAGTTTGCTGTGTTTTTGAATGTGTAAGTTTCGGGATTTTTCAAGACGAGAGTGAATAAGTTTCTTCTAGCCAAGAGTGCTACAACGTCGACCACATTAGGTGAGATCGCAGTCAATTTCAAAAGCCGATTTCAGATTATAACAAAAACGTCATAGTTAAATAGTACGTTCTTAGCAGTAATTTAAAAAAAATGATCACCTGTTTGAAGATAATCGGTTCATTTAGTCGGGAATTTAAAAAAAAAAACAATTTGTATTACATGTTAAATGTTTGTTAAAATGTAATCAAAGGTTTATTTTTTCTCTCTCATTTTCAGATGTTGAATTAAGTAAGTTGAGTCAATGTGAAGATCCCACACCAAGCTCTACAACAGAAACTGTGAATAGCGAGGAACAGATATCTGCTTGTATGAGAGCATGCCCCGTTACTACAGAGTTTAACCCAGTTTGCGGCAGTAACAATTTGACTTACACTAACCCTGGACGATTGGAATGCGCACAAAGCTGCGGAGTCGGTAGGTACCCTACATTTTTTTAATCAGTTATGAACGACTAAGTCACATTTTTTTAGTTTATATGTTTAAAGAAATGGTGAAATTAATTGACTTTTTATTACATTTTAGCGGTTCAATTGAGTAGAAAGACTTCTTGCAACGCGCCTCTTACTGACGAAGAAAGAAATAAAAATGTTAATTCAGATTTTCAAACGACAACTAGTAGAACAACTGAGTCAAGCCCAATAGTTACAGATTACTACACTACTACTACTATTACTTCACGTCCTTTTGTAAATGGAAATAGTGTTAATAATGAAGAAAATAATTGGAGTGGTGAAACTAGTACAGAGATTAGTGATAATAGAGGAGATAATTTAAATAGTGGAAATAATGGCAATGCAGAAAATAATTTGAACGCTGGGAATGACAATAAAACAAATAATGGCAATGTTGAAAATAGTGCAAATAACGGAAATCAAGGAAATAATTTGAATGATGGTGGACATAAATATGAAAATAATTGTAATGGAGGAAATAATAAGAGGATACCAAGTATGAGGGAAGTGATGGCATGCATGCAGTTATGCACACTCACTTCTGAATTGAATCCAGTGTGTGGGACTGACGACATCACCTACACGAATCCGGGACGATTGTTGTGCGCACAGTTTTGTGGAATCGGTAAGGATTCAAACAGCAGACTTATTTTGGTTGATTTCCATAAAATTAAAATAAACTGATTCAACAATAACATTTTTTACATTGGGAATTAAATATAATAAAGTAGGCAATGACCTCTGCACAACAATGCTATGTATATATTTTTTTGCTCTTGAAAGATTAGCGTTTATCTACTTACTCACCTGATCTTCTGTAACTTCGTTTTGCAAATTAAATAGTTTTCGTGTTATGAATGCCTGACGGCTAAAATGTTGTAATCTTTGATTATAAACCTAATTCTATGGTTGTAACGTAATGCGTTTAAAAGAATACAAGATTCTTTGACGACTTTTTAAGTTGCTTCATAATCACCATCATTCTCAACATGTATTGACTCCACTCCTCGGTATAAGCCTTCACCACACTGATCAACACGTCAACAATGCCCAGCGCCACTTAAGTCTCAGTATCCGATTTCCAACCCTAATGACTGATTAATTGATGATAAAGATCAAATCGTCAAAACTGACACTCTTACATTTTCGGTGCTCCATTGTCTTTGTCATTCCTTCATGTTCTACTCAACAACACGTAACGTAAATAATTTGTTCCATTTCAGACGTCAAATTGAAAAAGTTCGCTTCTTGCTCGTCCACTACTACAACCAATTGTCATCCATCGTGTACCAATCCACCAGTGACTGACAACCCTGGGCAGGTCACCCCTCCCGTTACTTCAGTAGAGGCCTGCATGGATGCCTGTCCAGCCGCGTCTAATTTCCAACCTGTATGTGGTAGTAACAATATTACGTACAGAAACCTTGATAAGTTACAATGTGCGAAACGGTGCGGAATTGGTAAGAATTTTATACCTACTCATGTTTTGGATTGTATCCAAAGTTGTATTGGCCTTATAACCGATGCAATACTTAGCATTTTTATCAGAGCAATGCTCCTTCTATTTATGAATTTTATGTAGATAAACTCCTCTGCGAGTTTCCTTCTGGGAGTGAGTATTACCGCTTTGCTCCGAGTATAGTTGCCGCCACGTAGTACTTAGGTAGTGAGAATTCATTACAGTATTTCGGCTTGAAGGAAATTAGACAGTGAAATAATTGCAGGGCATATGAGATTTAGTACCTGATATTTATAACAAGCGCACCGAAGTTCCACACAGGCTTTTGTATTTTAAAGTTCTGGCTGGCGCTGTAGTTGTAATGAGCAAGCAATATACCACCAGGCAAACGACCTGTTCATCCGGTAGAACACTTGGTGGTCCCGACTAAGAATCCTACCATCCAGTCTCTTCCATCATGGCAGCAGCATTCTCCTCGATCATACTCATACTACGATCACCAAGGCGTGATGTATTATGGCAAAATACCCCTTGAATGGGACCGATGTTCACCAGTGGATATTTTCCGGCTGATGATGATAATGATGATAAAACAACACTGCCATTTATGTTCTACAATAATTATTAACTTCTTTCCACACCACAACGCTTTTAACCTATTTAAGTAAACTTAAATAGGAACTTTTCATAATATATTTCTATTCATTTGTAGATGTGTCGTTACAAAAAAAAACTCATTGTTCCGTCTCTGGCACTGATCCGAGTCCAACCCCCAATGGCGATCAACCAATTTGGACCGAAGAAAACCGTGATATTTGTATAAAGCAATGTAATGTAAATAACAAGTATGAACCGATATGTGGATCAGACAATGTCACATACAAAAATACTGCCCATCTGATTTGTGCAAGACAGTGTGGACTTGGTAAGTGCATTAAATATTATTTTTTATTTTATTTGCTAGCGAGACGAGCTGGTCGTTTGCCTGATGGTAAGCATAACGCCGGCCCTTACCAATTGCAGTGCCACTCAGAACTTTGAAACACAAAGTCCTGCGCGGTACTGCAGTGCGCCCACTACCCTGAGACATTAGGTAATAATAAGTCTCATAAGCCCAGTAATTTCACTGCCTACTCTGCTCATCAAACCGGAACACAGTAATGCTCGCACATTACTGCTTGGCGGCTGACTTCACGAGCAAAGCGGTGGTACCAACCCAAATCTTTTGGAAAAGGTGGCATACCAAGTAGACCACAAATACCTTAAGTTTAAATATAATCAGTAAGTAATGCAATCCCATAATACTCAAGTTATGATTATACGAAAGCTATCTGGCCGCCCAATGTTCTTGTTTATCTATTGTCTTATGTAAATTTATATTCGGGTCTTTGAGTTTTTCTTATTATTGTTATTCTTTGGTTTTTTGTATTACGTTATATTGTTACTTCTCGATCTTGGAGATCTACCTAAATTTTTGATGGCATCGATAACATGTCATTAGTAAATCTTGAAAGTTTTAACTCGTGTTTTGTTAGACTTTATAAATATTATTTTATAGAGGGTTTGCGGTTTGGGCTCGAGCCAGCACCAGAGACGGAACAATACGAATTTCAATGTATTGATAAGCATGCAGTAGGTACTTAGTAGGTTTTATTTATTTTTTTATTTTTATAGCGTTTAACCACTGTCTTGCATGATAATAATGACTATTAAGTGAAGTTGTGGTCAAAGGTGACAAACAATCTAAACTTAGACGAACTGATAAACTCGTCACTAAGCGTGTAGGGTCCAAGTTAGAACCCTGGATGTAGTAAGAAATAGTTAAAGATTGAAGTTATTTATTGACACGATTTTTCCGATCTACTCGTCCGCGTGAGTCCGTCGTGGATGGCGTATAATGAAATAGGAGGAGTTGCAAAATCGTAATGTACTCCGTAGAAAGCAAATCATATGTCTCACTGTTTTGATGTTTTAATTTCAGATGTGCGGGTAAAACAATTATTCCCGTGCTCCAGTACCGTGGCACCAACGGCAAAGCCCTCAACGGATAACGGACAAGTCACTCCATCTTACAACGGTTTAAACTTTACCATCCCAACTGATGTGCTAGACAACATCTGGTCCGAGAATTCGACGAAAAAAGACGATTCTGAAGAGTTTGACTTAGACCAAAGAGTCAAGAACTAGTAGTAGCATAACATTTTGTGTAGAACTTTTATATTCTCTATGTTTAGTTTGAGATTTAATATAAATGTTTTGACTGATTAATTCCTTCTAATCCTTCTCCATATAAATTTTATATAGAAAAATCTGTGATAATGGCTTATTAATGGTTATTATAAGAGGATTTCGATAGATGCGGAACTAAGTTTTTTTTACTCGTAGGAACATTCTGGCCTCTTTTAATCTCGTCTTAGTTGTTTATCATAATAAATATGAAACTAAAATCATTGGAGTTTAATTTCTGACATCATTGCCTCGAAAGCTCTAATGAATGTTAATTTTTTTTTTTTTATTAGTTAACGAGACGAGCTGGTCGTTTGCCTGATGGTAAGCATAACGCCGGCCCATAACAATTGCAGTGCCACCCAGAACTTTGAAACACAAAGACCTGCGCGGCACTGTAGTGCGCTCGTTACCCTGAGACATTAGGTATTAAGTCTCATAAGCCCAGTAATTTCACTGGATACTCTGCTCATCAAACCGGAACACAATAATGCTTGCACACTACTGCTTGACGGCAGACTTCACGAGCAAAGCGGTGGTAACAACCCAGACGGACACTCGCAGAAGAATTAGTCCTCCCACTAACAAAATACACACACATGTCCATTTATTGGTCACAGTTTCAGCTCCTTGCTCCATTTGCCAAATTAAAATGTTATTTTTACATCGGTGAAGCTTATACGCTTAATTTAATGCTGTAATAATTATGATTACAGTTACACCATGTTTTAATGGCTTTAAAGCTTTTACTTCGTCCGCGTATACTACAGGACTGAACTTATAGGAAGTACTGAATTCGAGTCATCAAGAAGTATGTATTAAGTAGATACCTATACATTTATTTAATACTTTATTGCATTAAGAAAAGTAGAGAAGGGGGACTTAATGCTAAACAATTTTAAGTATGGTTAAAAATTTATTCAATGATCTAATAATTAGAACAGTGACCTAACAAATAATACAACAACTATATACAACTTTGATCAAAACGTTAATTAACACGTTACTGTACGGTAGTACTGTAATAAAACTATTTAATTACAGGCTGCTTAATTAATTATAAGAAAATTAATACAATCATGCAAAATGAGATACCTGAATAACAACAATCAGGTAAGTTGTAGATACACTAATAAACTTCAACATAAGGGTAATATCTACAGAAAACATATCATAAATGAAGATACGCAATGGCCATGCCTCTATCAGTTCCATAAATGCCTTCGCTTGCATTCTCATTGTCTTTGGAAGGTTATAATCTATTATGATCTCGTTCACGAGAACCTTAGTCTTGTTTCGCGTTGACCGCAGATTCTCGCAGATAAAACACATTATAGTAACTGACAACAACGTGGTTAGGCACCAAATAATGACGGTGATCAACATTCCCCAGTTTTTATCTGGCGTTTGATAGTAAAAAAGGGCCATCCAAAACGCAATAATTATGTAAGAAAAAGTAAACACGAGGGTCATGAAAATTTGAAAATTGAAGACATCGTTGACCAGGGAGCAAATAGAACCAATTGTGTCATACATGGTGGCTAAATCACGTATCTTCATGTTGGTGTTAGCAGGAACACCAATCATGTTTAATGTCTCACTATTAAGTTCTTGTTTTTCTTCATGTACGATGAAAACTGAAGGCCTTTCGCTGTCGTCTTTCTCGTGGAGGAACTTCGTTAAATATTCGTTGATGATATCCAGTCTATTAGTAATCATATTTATTATTAAACAGAATACGGTTATTTCTAGTTTCTGTACCAGATACAATGGCAGAAAAATAATCTTACTGCCATCTATTTCGTCATCAGTCGCTAGGTCGATTGCAGAAATAATCATGTGAGACAGAGTGAGTAATGCAATGGATTTGATAGATTTAACTTTAACCTTTTGATAAAATTCATCGCGGCTGTTTTTAATAAGTTGGATATCGAGATCAGCAATTGTAGAGAAAATATCAACATTTAGTTTATTGAAAAATATATTCGTAGTAATCAATGTTACTACGTACTGAATCAGTATTATAACGTAGGGTATTTCGTCGATGTCTTCGTTTAAGTTGCTTTTTCCATAAACATAATTTAGCAAGCCCATGGAATCGATGTATACGCTGATATAAAAGACTATCAAACACAAGGCAATAAACTTATATATCCAATGGGGCGGATTCAATTTTGCCCCTTTGATTGAAAATCTACAGATTCCAGCCAATTGTTCTGCCAGAAAAACGTACTTTAAAGAGGAGATTAAATTATTACTTTTACTGTTAGTTGGTGCCGTTGTGTGACTTATTTCCTGTTCTTCTTGCATGACTATTTTACTGACTAGTTTCTCTCCGTTGGATGTTTGTCAGTAATAAGAAAATGCTATTACCTATTGAAATACCGACTAATAGTAGATACGTCTAGTTTGATAAGCACAAATTTTAAAATGTCGACTTAATATCATTAATACATTGGTACAAACTACGTTGGGAATGTAATTCCATTAGTATAACTGATTACCTGTCCGATATGTGTCCTTACAATATGGTTACTAGTTATATACAAAGATAGACATCAGTTTTCCTTTTTCTATACCAATCAATTAGCATGTTAGTTAGTAGAGTCCATAATTCACAAACATCCTTTTATCTTCTTACTAGCTTCTACCCGCGGCTTCGTGGTATATTTTTATAGCCTATGTGTTAATCCAGAACCTAAAGGTCCTGATGGTCACCATCGTCTATGGAAATTTGTAACACTGGGTAGGGGGGCGGTGCCGTTGCCGTCCCTTGGGATCTCGTTTCACACTCACCTTGAGGGACTGCAAAGAGAAACTATAAAGGTGGCTTCCTATTACTATATGCGTGCATAAACTTAGTTTTATTTATTATCAAACCCTACCCATACTAGACAATGAAAAAAGTAGATGCTGTGGTAGACTATTTAATTGAATTAGATCGTGTCGAAATAATTGTAAATTTTATAATGCGTTACAGTCACAAAACTAAATATTATTGCGAAAATATGTCTAAAATTCGCACAATTTACTTGTTAAATAAAACAAATTTCAAAAATTAAACTATGCGAAATGAGATATCTGAATAATAACAATTAGGTAAGTTGTGGAAACGCTAATAAATTTTAACATTAGAGTAATATCTATGGTAAACATATCATAAATCAACATGCGCAATGGCCATGCTTCTATTAGTTCCATAAATCCCTTTGCTTGCACTCTCATTTCCTTTGGAAGATTGTAGTCCATAATGATCTGGTTCACGAGTATCTTTGTATTGTTTCTCGTCGAGTGCAGGTTTTCGCAGACAAAACACATAATGCAAACTGTCACCAACGTCGTTATACACCAAATGATGATTTCAATTAGTGGTCCGGCATCATTCACGGGGGATCTATAATAGTAAAGTGTCGTCCAAATCGTAATAATTATGTAAATGAAGGCAGACACAAGAGCCATAAAGATTTGAAAGTTGAAGACGTCATTAACTAAGGAGCTAATAAATCCAATCGTATCATACATGGTGGCCAGATCACGTATCTTCATATTTTTTATTGACGGATGCCCAATCATACTTAACATCTCGTTTACTTCTTTGCCTTTACATACAGTGAAAACTGTTGGCCGGTCGATAACACCATCTTTCTCGTCGAGAAATTTTGCTATGTACTCGTTAATAACCTCGAGCCGATTCTTTAACATATCTACTATTAAACAGAAAACAATTATTTCAAGCTTCTGTATCAGATACACTGGTAAAAACACAACCTCACTTCCGTCTATTTGCTCGTCAGTTGCTAGATCTGTTGCAGAAATAATAACATGAGATAATGCAAGTAATACCATATATTTGATATATTTTACTCTAGCCTTTCTATGAAATGCATCACTGCTTGCTGTAATAAGTTTGCTGTCGAGATCAAAAAGCGTAGTAAAAATTTGTTCATTATTTTTGTTGCAAAGAACAGTCGTGGAAATTAACGTCGTTGCATACTGGATTAGTATCATAACAGAGGGTATTTCATCGATCACATCGATTAGAATAAGTTTTCCATGTAAGTAATCAAGAAAATCCAAAAAAAGCACGTACAAGCCGATGTATAAGATCACCAAACATGAAGCGTATAATTTTTTTACCCATTCGGGAAGCCACTGTTTTTCTCCTTTAATCGAATACCTGTAGATGCCAGCTAAGTGTTCTGCCATAAAAACATACTTTAAGGAGGAAATTACATTATCGACCTTAATGTCACTTTCCGTGTTTGTACGGTTTATTTCCTCTTTATTTTCAGGCATGACGAAATCCAAACGGTTTTTCTTCGGTTAAAGCTTGACAATAATTTTGAACGTACGGTAGCAATGATTCTATTGAAAATATGGAAAAACTCTGATGCGTCTAATAAATGCTAGCCGCGTACAAGCGATTGGTATCTTAATATAACGAATCCAATCAATAGAAATAATAACTGGTTATGAATTCAATTTATTAGTTTTTTGGTTGCCTGACGAGTGTTGGTAACGTGTGGTTGGATAAAATTGGATATTGGATATGATATAATATCAAAATAAGATAATTAACACACAACGCGAGATATAGCTGACTTTGTGTAAATTATTTCCAGTCAATCAATAAGCATTAGTCAGTAGAATACACAATCTTAGTATCAATTCTTAAATTGTTATAAATAAAAAATAAATAGAAAACAACTTACTGGAGTAAGTACCAGCAAGGCTTGTCTTGATCTTGATCGATTCTTTAATCAGGACAGGGATATAATAATAATAATAATAATACATTTATTGCAGGCAACAGTACATCGTAGCGGGCCCATAGAATAAATACCTTATATACTAACATACATACAAAATATTATACTTATAGTTAATTGACACGTTTAGTCAGCGACGTGCTACGTAACTCGGTGTCCGGTAACCGACCTCTGAAGCGCCGGAACACGACACCCTTCGGCCAAAACTGCACACTATTGAAGGTCGTTAGATGACTAGTTGGAACTCTCACCACAAAAGAATTAAAATTCGTATTGTGGCGGGACTCCAACTGCACAACCCTCAGTGACAGTTTGGTTTTCAGGAGCACATATTCCACCACCTCTTCAGTCGTAATGGTGTGATCCAGGCGCGACACGTACAGCTGCGTCGTAGGTGTTGCAGGACGCAGCAGATGGTTGGGTCCGGTCGGTGCTGTACCGCACTGGTTCCGAGAAATAGGCTTCTTTTTTCGCCTACTTTCCACCTTGGTGAAGCCATCCTTGTCACACTGTTCCCTCTGCGAAGCCGTAGGCTCCGTCACGAGCTCGTTTTTGTGACTCTTGTTTTCCTTGGGCCGTATAGATTGACGCGTGGCAGTAGGTGGGCTAGCGGCAGCGACAACGGCAGCGTAAGGACGAGGGGTCAACGCGCTATCATGTGCCGTCAACACCTTCGGAGCAATTTATATTATTTTATTTATATTATGTAGGTAATAATTATTGTCCTACAGAGCTCGACCTAAGCAGGTCTGTTTAAAACATTTTCATAGGTCGTGGTGTGAAAACTTTAAGTTGAGAAACTATCAGTATCAAACATTGAAATAATACACCACAAATAAACGAGCAAGCAGAATAAGTCTGAAAACCTTTACGTCATTCAGCCAATGGCTAATCTCACTCCTTTTAGAAAAATCTTATTTTTTATTAAGTAGGTAATCCTACTAATCCTACTCCTACTATATATTATTATAAATGCGAAAGTGTGTTTGTTGGTTTGTTGGTTTATTGGTTTGTCCTTCTTTCACGCAGTAACGGAGCAACGGATCGACGTGACTTTTGGCATACATATAGTTTGTGGACCGGAGAGTAACATAGACTACTTGTTATCCTGGAAAAATGCACAGTTCCTATGGGAACGCGGGTGAAAACAGCTAGCAGAAGCTAGTAATAGTACTAGTAGTATATTAATTTGTGATGATTGTACAAATGTTGTCTATTTTAACAGTCAAATATTAATTAATAAAGCAACAACTATGAATTAAAAAAAATTAGCATAGCCATTGTTATATTAGTATCATTATATTAGTCAACAGCAACAGCTCTTGATAACAAAATGAATAATAGTTTTATAAGTAGGTACCTACTGTTAAATAAAATACAAATGAATGTGCTGCAATACTACATTTAATTTAAAACAGGCTACATAATTACAATGGCCAAGTTAAAAATAGAAATTAAGCAAAATGAGATACCTGAATAATGACAATCAAGTAAGTTGTGGAAACACTAATAAATTTCAACATAAGAGTAATATCTACAGAAAACATATCATATATTAAAATGCGCAGTGGCCATGCTTCGATTAGTTCCATAAATGCCTTCGCTTGTATCCTCATTGGTTTTGGAAGGTTATAATCCATAATTATCTGGTTCACGAGTATCTTTGTACTGTTTCGCGTCAAGCGAAGCCTCTCGCAGATGTAACACATAATTGCAACTGTCATTAATGTGGTCAAGCACCAAATGACGGTGCTGATCAAAGATCCTGAATAGTCCTCAGGTGTTCGATAGTAGTAAAGAGACGTCCAAATAGTAATAACTATAGAAGTAAAGGTGGATACTAGACTCATAAAAATCTGTAAATTGAAGACATTATTTACCAGTAAACATATGGCCCCGATACTGTCATACATAGTTGCTAAATCACGAATCTTCATATTGTGCTCAGACGAACGTCCTATAAAATTTATCGTCTCTAAAGAAATTTCGTCGCTTTCGCAGACATTGAAAACTGATATCCCTTTATTTCTCTCATTAAGGAATTTCGCGATGTAATCATTAATAAAATCAAGTCTGTTCTTTAGCATTTCGATTACTAGACAGAACATTGCTATTTCAAGCTTTTGTGTCAGGCTTAGGGGAAAAAAAGATATAATAAGGGCGTTAAACTCATCTTGTAAGACTATAAAGTTTGTTCCCGAAATAACCAAGTAAGATATGCAAACTAGCAACATAAATTAGTTTGCTTTGGTTCGAGCCTTCTTGTAAAATTCATCGCAGCTGGCTGTAATAAGTCGTCTGTCGAGATTAGCAAGGTTAGTGAAGATTTCTACATTAGCCTTAGTGAAAAATACATTCGTAGTAATCAGTGTCATCGTGTACTCGATTAAACTAACGATGCTGGGTATTTGATACATCACATCAACTATACTGCCGTTTGAGAAATCTATTAAGGCAATATACATATTGATGTAAAATATAATCAAACACAAAGCATACATTTTTGTGCCCCAATTTGAGGGCAGAAGTTGTCCCTTTATAAATGAGAATCTGTGAATGCCGGTAAAATGCTCCAACATGAACACAGACTTTAACGTCGAAATTAATTTAGCCATTTCGATATTCATTTCTGTTTCTGTATTGTTTGTTTCTTCTTTATCTTCTGGCATGTTTTTTTCACAAATTTTCGATCGTCTGACTATATAGGTATTCATATCTAGGGCACATAGGGTGATGGCTATATTTTTATATAATATTTATTAATACGACCAACTGACGTGTATTACTGAATAAGTGCAGAAAGATCTAGAAATGTCTTCCATATATCATGTAAGATTCAAGTTCAATTATTTTAATGGATTAGATTTAAGTAAATTAAAGTTATATTCTTTATTGGTTACCAGCTGAACACGTGTAGCCTTCGTAGAAGAGTGTCTTAGTTGGAAAAAATTAATATATATAATAGATATTACTTTAATTAATCAAAAAGTAGTTACCTATGTATCTATAGTGAAGGAGTCGTTAAGTTTTACATATTTATTCTTATTTAACTTTTTCTAATACGTTGGAAGGAACACTTATATATAGATCCGTATTAATAAATCGAACTTACCTCTGATAGCTATCGCAATTACCTACTGTAAGAATAAAGGTAGAGCAGGGTATGATGCTGGGTGCTACGCTATGACGTCATGAAGTCAGTGCTACGCCGTAGTCGTCCCAGTGCTACGCAAGAGGAAGACGCGGCGAAGGACAGCAGTCCTCATTGAACTACGAGCGATAATTATACACGTGTCAATTATTTAAACCGAGTGTCTCATTTCTGGACCTAACACTACATAGCAACATACAATATTGATCAATAGAACATTTTTTTCATTTCTTATGCCTAGATATAAGTAATTAGTATATCTAAGTATATGAAATGAAAAAATATTGTTGTTTAAACTGAATACAAATAAATAAACATTCAAATAGAGGCCATGACAGTTTGTCCGAACATTTTTGGCAGTTGTACTGATGAAGTTATAATCATTTCAATTAATGCAAGCCATTTATTAAAATGTTTATAAATTTAAATTAGAAATTATAATACAATGGTATAAAACAAAAAAAATAAATAATTAGATACAGTAATGATACTAATAACTATCTAGGTAGTATGTGTCAATAATTAACTAGGCCGGTATCTGTAATGACATCGAGCAACGAAGGGCGTTGCTCGATGGTAAATGACCATCATTATAATTAAATTACAAATAAGTCCTGTGTCATGTGACATTATTGTATCATTGGCCAGTTCGCGTCGTTTGTTTGTGATCATCCTAGAATAGTGTTTCGACATAAAACTTTTCTACGTACAGGGAGTATCAACCTGGCTGAGTCTCTATTTTTAATTCTAGATTCAATTTTATCTAAATGGATCAAAAAACGATCCTGTCCAAACCAGCCTTTTCAAACCTGTCAAGTCCTGTGGCCATGTGGACTGATGTCTCCATAGAGAAAGATCTGTGGATGTTTCCCTTAGGGGAGACAAGCAGATTCTGGTAGTGGCTTCCCCGGGCGGGATGAGAAAGTACCTACCCAAAAAATATCTGAAGTACATTATAAATACCTATTAGCTAATACAGTGGCGTCTTCTAGAGGCGATTGTATGAACTAATGAAATAAGCTTCAAAAATACATGGCCGACTACCAACAGTCCAACACATTAGTGTAATAGTTCAGCTACTCGACACTAGATGGAGTAAAAGAAAAACTGAACAAGACGTTTTTTATATCTAGCCTAAGTTCAATCACCAAATTAGTAATATTTTTTTTTATAATGGTCTTCTTAGCGTGTCGGTGGTGGTGGTCATCAGGTTTTGTTTTTTATAATGGTCTAAATGCTAGTACATAAATAAACACTATATCTAACGTAGCTACAAAAACAGTTGGACAATCTACAAGTCAAAGGTACCTAGGCCTCTTATACATAATCCAAATGTTCCAGCCCACTACCAGTATGGAAGCGTACCCAGCATGCTGCGGCATTGCCTCTTTGAACCGCAATGGTGATCCGTTGAGCCAAATAAGCACCAGCATTTTAGTTACGCGTATTAAAAATGTAAAAATATTAATGATACCTTGAGCGGCTTTGTGGCGAGCCGTCGGCGTCGGTGAGTAGCGACACCGTGTACCTCGACTTCCTGGGGCTAAATGAGATCCCTGACCCCCGGCTTGTCTTGTTGTCCAGGGGTGGAGACAGCAAGAGCTAAGACCCTAAGCTCCAGGTTGGAGGTGATAAAATGCATAATGCATGGGAGTAGCGTCTCAGTGAAACTGCAGCACATCTCTCAACACCCTTTAGCCATCCACGCCAACGGTGCTTCTTACGTCGCCAATTATACTGGCGGCCCTTAGGGGGGCCCGTTCAGTGGGTGGCGAGTCAACACCTGTCTGCATATTTTTACATGATGCGGAATTGGCTGGTGCCGGAGTCTCATTTTATAGACCGCTTTAAAGTCATCAAACACTCATTATAATATTGCAGGTTAACAAACCTAGATCGTTGAAGATATCAGTAATAACTCATATCTTACAATAGTCCATCTCATCACAAACCTTCCTCGGACCCATAGTTTACATGTACTTTTTATTAAAAAGCAGCTCCACGCTTATCAGGTCCGGGCAAAACCGGAGAATTATAATAGGTAATAATTAAATAATAATTAATAACTTAAGAATAGTATCTACTAATACGATTGTACGACTGTACTGAAGTGGTGACTGGATGGATACGTAGCGTTGTTGTTGTCTTTTATTTTTTACCATTTCTATACAACCCATAACAAATCAAAGAAAGTGGAGTTCCAAAGTAACATGGAGTAAGTACTTACCTACTCAAGTGTGATAGGAAAGTGGTTTACTTTCTCGCTGCCAGAGGTCCCAGCTGACTGCAGAGCAGTGCGGGCCTGCGCTCGCGTTATCGACCGGATTATGTAGGCTTGTCCTTTAGGCTCTACAACTGTATCGAATGTCGATTGTCTCGATAATTAGAAATCATAGTAAGTAGGTAGTACCTAACTACTTACTATGGATCGTTTAACTTTTTTATTCACGGTGACTGTTACTCCACTTGACATTTTTACCTAATTACCTACTTAACATATCTTTTCATAAAAAAATTTTTTTTTTCTTCTTTCGTGGCCAGACACGGTTTGTGTATTTTGCCAATTTCAAGTTTAATAAAATTATTATTACATATTCTTCTACTAACATAATATATCTATGGTTATGTATGTATACATTTTCTAATTTTGTTTTTTATTTTATATAAAAGTAAGGTTTCATAACTTTATATAAATTAAAAAATATGCGGGCGATAGGTTGACTGGATGAGATCATGAGATATTTTAGCGATAATTTATGGGTGTTGGTAGGTAGTTAAAGTCATTACAATGTATTATACATTTAGCGTGTCACCATCTTCTATCACATGATCCGGAAATTGTGGGCAAACACAAACACAAACACACGTTAAGTACCTACACATAGGTAAACACTACACAGTAGATCCCTCAAGTTCCACGACAAGTCTTATTATGTGAGAATAAGTGTCTGAGGTAGCTTTAGAGTAATCGACTGTATAGATAATAAATAAATGTATCCAAAGAATTAAAATTGAAGTGTCTGTTCGTAATATCAAGATAACAGCTTTTCACTAAATGCATATGAAGGTATATACGGTACCTATAACAAAAACACAATGTTTAAATTTTTTGTCTGTCTGTTTGTTCCGGGTAATCTCCGAATCGGCTGCTCCGATTTTGACGGGACTTTCACTGGCAGATAGCTGAAGTTATAAGGAGTAACTTAGGCTACGTGGGCGAAGCCGCAGGGCACAGCTAGTACCTAATAAAAATAAATAAATACGTTAATATCCTATCATTCCTTCCTATCCTATATAACATTTATATCCTACTTCGACTATGTATCTTGTATATATTATATAATAAAAGCCTAATAAAATTTATGATAAAGGCTGGCACTCTCCACCTAACATCCGTTCTTTTGAAACGATGATGGGAGTTTAAGTATTCGAAGCATACAATGAGGCATGGGTTGGAGTTTTCGGTGGAAAAATCCATCTTGATGAAATTCACAACATTATGGTAGGCTTTAGAGTGGCCTGGCTAGCTGATTCCAGTTGCAAACCTGTCGACAAGGCAGGCGGCTCTAATTGGAATAAAAAGCCACAGGGTTGAGACCTCTAAGCCTAACACAGACTTCACAGCTTTCCTAAGCAAAGGTGAAATTAGCATCGAATTTCAAATCGACCTTATCGATGTCGCGCATCCCTAGTACCTTCGGGCTTGCGGGAATCGGTGGAGCCAAAGCGGCGCGACACGACGGCAGTGGACGCGCGGCTGCCACGCGGCCAACCGCCGCCGCCGCCGCTGCCGCTTCGGCATCTCGGCCGCATTTGGCCCGAATCCCACCCCCGATCGGTCAGCTATGGGGCAGACAGCCGGCGCCGAGTCCACGCCCGATGTTGCCGAAGATCCACGCATTAGGGCCAACCCCACAGAAAGATCGCTGGTAAGTTACCTATCTAACAAAAATTTGATCGCGGCCTCAATCTTTATTTTTGGTTTTTTTCCCTACTTAAACCTTTTCTCGTTTTAGCTCGTTGACTGAAAAACTGCCAAATTTATATTTAGTTCCAACATAATGCAGTTCCACAGTTTTCAGTTATTGTTTTTCAGTACGCAGTTATTGTTATCGGCCAGTGATGAAAACGGTCCGATGAGACATACCAAAAAAAAAGATATGCCGAGTAGTTCAATATGTTATTTTTTCGAGTTTTTTGGGGCTCTAATCTGAACTGCCATGTTTGTGCCTATCTGCGGCGTCGAAGATGAAAACCCGAGCGCCAATTAAGCCGCATCATCATCAAGCAGAACATACGCATATCCCCCTATAGAAAGTCACATGGATCGGCTATTTATAAGTAGGTACCTATAGACTCTTGCTGGTTTTGACAAGGTCGTCGATCCACGTAGTGGGGGCCAGCCGACGCGTCTTCCGGTTCGTGATCACTGCTCAAGAACATTTCTTCCCCATCAGTTACGGGTTTTGCGAGCGATGTGGCCTCCCATTGCCATTTCAACTTGCTAACTGGGTCGAGCTATGTCGGTGACTTTCGTTTTCCTCCGGATCTCTTCATTCTGGATTTTGTCACGCAAGGAAACCCCGAGCATGGCTATGCTCGGGGCAGCATAGCCATCTTCATATAGCTCGCTGCGTGACCTTGAGCTTACTAATGAGACCAACAGTATGACAGGTACCGTATACTAGTCTGTGCAATAAGACGTGATCCCCTCTCAGTGCCACAAGTCATCACTGGCAACACACAAAGATTAAAACCCAAAGAATTTATATACCACTATGACGGTTAATTTCTGCCAAAACCACACAAAAGTTAAAGAGAAACACAAATTAATACATTTCCTCCAGTATGTAACACAATTTATCAGTTTGATGTGTTTTAAGCAAATATATTTATATTCAAAATAATCGTGTAATGAGGAAAATTGTGATACTCTTCAAATAAAAGATAGAAAAAGACTTTAGAGTTATAAAAGGACTTTCGATTTTTCTGCTTTAAGTTATTGAGAATAAGTACTCCATTCCATACCCTGTCCAGGGTCTGACAATGAGGTGAAAACGGAAAGGATTATTATGTTTGGAACCTTTCGAATTGTCTTTTTGAAACCATTTACAATCCATGGCAAATAAGGTCTGAGGATGAGATCCTGAAAGATTCAATGGTCGTAACTCTTCAACGGGAATGGAGTACGTAATTTGGTTGGTATGGATTTAAATAGCTTCAATTTCCTCTCAAAGTTCGATTTGCCAGTGACAAGAATAGAGTTCATAGTAGAAAAAAATAACAAATCTAATATGTATCACAGTTTTATAAAACTGTGATAATATGGTGTTTTATCGTTGTGGTATTCCGGTCACCCGCCTATTAGTAGCTACCTAGATCTATGTTTCTAATAAAATTCGACGGCGCGCGGCTGTAGGACATTTTGTGACCACCGATATTTTTATATTTTGTCATCAACACCGAGCACAAGCTGCACAAGCACCTATCGGTGTTTTCCAACAGCTGAGCGCACTCGCTTATGGAACTTTTCTTCGTTCGGTGACGCTGTAAAGGTGATAGAGCAAGAGCACGGTACTTCAAAAAAAAGTTACTTACTTATTTTTATACAAATAAGTTTAAGCGTTATTTGTAAATTTATTTACATAGAAAGACTGTTTTATCCTCTTTCTCAATAATATTACACGTCGTTAAATGTTGTGGCCCTTCTGAGATGTGAAATAAATTATTTTACAACAAAGAGTCGCGACAGAAAAGCAATTTTCGCGCCGAACAGTCGAACGCACTTGGCGCGTACAATAACCAAAATTTGACAGTTGTCGGTCTGACGGCACCGGGAACGGTTCTTGTTACGCTTGCGTTGCTGCTGTGAAAACGTGAAACGAAACGTCACAAAATCACATCGCAAGCTGTCATACGAAGTTTTAATATTTTAGAAAAAATAGTTTATTACTGTATTTTTACTCAAACTAAATATAAAATTAAATTGTGGTTTGCCATTGTACCTTGAGGTATAAAATATAATTAATTTATAAATGGTTATGGGGATAAACAGTTGATGTATTTTGTGCTGTCATAATAAATCTTTTGTTTTCGTAAAATTAAAACTGCTAAGGTGGTGCCTAGAGCTTCAATTGTTTTCCCTTGAACTTGCGTGGTTATACGAGTAAAACGTACAGTGCCAGCGTTGGTGTGACTAAACAATCTATTTTTTGTTGTGTTCGCGTGACGAACCGGACTGAAAAAAATATAAGATGTCGAAGGTATCCCTGAATAATGTGCCATCGAATCCACGAATTAATAGGCTGAGAACGTTTTCAAGGGTAAGTGCCACATAACTTTATATAATATTTCTGATCTATACAACCAAGGACCTTTATTATTTTGGCTAAAATTAGATTTGTTTGAGGTTACTTTTGGTTCAAATTTCATGGCCTATGTATTGATATGTTGCATACATAAAGTATTGATTCTTTGAATGTTAGAGGCATTCATTACTAACTATTGTGTTAAAAAAAATTAATTTAAATATACTGTAGCAAATGCCACAATTTTTATTATATGACTGTTATATTTGGTAGCAAGAAACAAAACAATGATTGACAGAATTTGAAAGGCTAAATCATTCTTATACATTCATAATACCATTATAAATGAACTTTAGGCGTTAGGTAGTTGTAACAATGATGTCTAGGTATCTAAGTAAATATTTTATGTCAGTGAACAATAGGTCAATAGGCACCTATTGGAGAAGCATGAATAGCATAAAGCATACATACTCAAAACTGATTTAATTTAAATAAAATGTTAATCGATTCACATCTTGCTCATTGAATCCGCACAAATCTCAGACAAATCTATCGGAATCAAATTAATATTTAAGGCCAAACTGTGCAAGATTCTTTTACAAGATGGTAAATAAAATATAGTCATACAAGCTTGCCCATTAAAAGTGTACATGTATATATAATGTATAAGCCTAGCTTCCACCTGCTGCTTTGCTGGCATGGTATATATTATCTTAATAAATTGCACTCTGTGTGTAATTTTGATGTATATGCTATATTACTAAACAAAAATGCTCAGGCACGCATGCATTCAGTGTAGGGGACACTAGGATTCTCTGTGTTGCAGGTGGCATAGAGACACATAGATACACAACACAACACAAACATAGATGTATATTATAAGACCTGCATACAAATTTAATTTAACCACATAAATACCCCAGCGGGATAGAACACTGGGGTATTTATACTATGTACATATATATTTTATTATATTTATGGGGAATCATTTTGCAGACAGGTTTACAACAAACTTACCTAGATGGAGCCGACAACTGAACATCTATCATATGAATTAAGATGCAAGAGGTGAGTAGCCGATCCAAGTGTTGTTCTATGGGGAAGGCCTATGTTCAGCAGTGGATGTCTTCTGGCTGATGATGATGATGATGATGATGGAGATTCAGAATGAATTATTTTAACTTCTTACAATTTTGAAAGATAAAAAACATGACAGATTGGGACTGCCAAAAGTTTTGTACCTCCTTACAAGTAAAATATCACTATTTCTAAATTATATTGCAGTTGTTGTAATTAAATTGAAGGCTAGGCCTGCATTATCAAAGTGTTCTGTATTTTATCACCATAATATTCTATTGTTACTAATTTTATTAGTAACCCGTAACCACCCAATAATATTTAGAATACCTCTAGTTTAGCAAGAACAAATTTTCATATTGTATTAATTATTGTTATAAACAATTTGGGTAGATACCTACTTGAAATTGTTCTAATGGGATCATTATTTTGTTATATTTAAGTAAGTCTTGTTTTTAATTTTACTTCAAAAGATTATATATAGTGTTTGTATTGTAATTACCTACACATTGACTATAATTAGTCAGTATGGCTGATAATTAACCTTTGGCTAACCTATTCCTCCATTCAACAAGCAAAACTATGTAGACTTGGAGCTATGTTTGTTACTTTATAGTATTAGACCATGTCCTAATTGATTATAAATGAATTTTGTGACTAGGAACTATTGTAGTAAAAGTAGTATGATGTGAAATCATCCTGGCCAACCAAAAAATTTAGTTCAATTGTTTGCAATAAAAAGAAAAGAAAAACTAGAACAAAATAGTGGGACTATAAAAATAATGTGTCCTGACTGTTTCTACTTGACGGCACAAAAAAGGATTGTAATGTGTATGTATGTATGTATGTGAGTTTTTTTTTCATCATAACTTTTAAATGTCTGAACAAATTTGGATGTATGGGGTATTGTTAGAATCCTTACATCATCTCGATTGACACTGGCTAGGGTAATTGTGTTTTTATTTATAAACCTTTTGTTATGTCAACTTGCTTAACTTATACTTAATGTTTTATGTAGGAGCTATATTTTTCAAATTATGTTAAGTACATATAATATATTCAGTGATTTATGAAAGAGAAATCTTTAATAGTTATTTTGAAAACCTATCTTGTTTGAAAGCATTATTTATAATTATTGTAAAGTAAATTATACTACTTACATCTCTAAACAAACATTTAGCAGGACTGGACAGATCCATTTTTGTGGTCCACCTGAATTTTGCTAAGAAACTAAGGAATATAATTATGAAATTGTATTGTAAACTGCAATTTGGAACCTTGACTCATTGTCATGTATCATTCCCATAATGAGGATGTGACATTATTTCATCCAGTTTGGACTAGAAGATAAATTACACACAGTCATGATGACATGATCAGTTGTACCTAATCATTTCAGTAATTCAGGAATTTCCTCCTATATAACTGTGCTGTTAATTGCAATTTTACAGCTGCCATCAATGAGTGGTGGACATGAAGATTGCATCAGAATATTAAATTGTTGATAGAGAGCTTTGAGAAAATTGTTACTTTTTGTTCTTGAAAGGTTTGCCCTTGGTTTTATCTGATTGGTCTGATCTTTGGTATGATATGGTAAGAGGTGGTGAAACGCTTTAGCATGATATTCTACTCATCAAAGATCTTTGTCCAATTTCTAAGATCTATAATTCATCATTTTTTTCTGACAGATGCCCATTCTACATGTTCTATATCTTTGTCCAAGATTTCTTAGTATATTTTGTACAGTATTTTAGGTAGTTTGAAAAAATGGAGAAACTTCGAACTTATGTGCTGCTATTATCATTGTCGTAATCTTTGATCAAATATCGATGTTCTTAGGTGATGTGATGCTGAAGTCATCCAATTTCATTGATTAAATTCACATTGCACAAAGATCTTTGATGAAACATCGAGTGCTCAAAACAAATAAAATACGTGGTTATATCTTTGATGAGTGGAATACCACCATTACATACTAATACTATAATTACCTTATGGCAAACACTCTTGGGTTAGACAGCATCTCCACTTTCTAGCATAATTCTTTCATTTCATGAATCCTTATTAATCTTTTCAATCACTTGCACTTGTTACTGTATGTACCTTTTCTTTACTTCACCTTTTTACTAGGTACATGTTAGATACAATATTTTTCGTAATTCTGTCGAGGAATTGTAATATTGATTCTATATGACCACTATGGGTGCCCAACCCCAACAACATTTCAAATAATACTTAACAGCAAGATACACGGCTTGCAATTCATCAACATCATTTACCACGATTGATTAATCCCATTGTCAAAGACGTCCGCTAATGTAGCCATATTGTCTCGTTATTTACCCACGTCGATATATAAACGTATAATCAAGAAGGTACTAAGCTCGTGGTGCTGTGACATCATCCTACACTTGATACTAGGTCTTATATATATTATAATAATAGACTTTTTGTCTTGAATTTTCTCCCAGAAAGACATTATTATGAACATCATCCACCAAACAGTTACAGTGCAGATTGGCAGATTGGCAAACAATTTTTTTTTTTATGTTATTTGTTAACGAGACGAGCTGGTCGTTTGCCTGATGGTAAACAAAACGCCGGCCCATAACAATTGCAGTGCCACCCAGAACTTTGAAATACAAAGGCCTGTGCGGCACTGCAGTGCGCTCGTTACCCTGAGACATTAGGTATTAAGTCTCACAAGCCCAGTAATTTCACTGGATACTCTGCTCATCAAACCGGAACACAGTATTGCTTGCACACTACTGCTTGGCGGCAGACTTCTCGAGCAAAGCGGTGGTAACAACCCAGACGGACACTCGCAGAAGAGTTAGTCCTCCCACTAACAACAGTAACAGGTTTGTGATTTGCTTGGATAAGAAAATGTGGTGGGTTACGCGACATGACGTGATCACGTGAATGGTAGATTTTGGCTTTAATTTGTGGGATGTAATAGTGACTCACAGTCATAGATAACTATTACTAGGTATATTATATATTATGTACTACTATCGTCCCGTAATCTACTTACACCATATACTATTAGTATCTAAATGTTGGGTAGCTTAAAAAAAGTATTATCCTCGATAAACGGCGAGCGTTTCATACGCCCATCTTTATTAGTTCGTGAGTACAAGTAAATTGGCACAACTGCTATGCGGTCACACTTTTATCAATGGTTGAACAGTCATCGTCGCTCGCCTGCCAATTCTCTTTTGTTGTTTGTTATGAATTCCTTTACATTTGTATTCTACACTGAATGTGATCCTCTTTGGTATTCTAGGACTGTTAGTATATCCTATGGAATAATCCGTGCGAGATTTGTCGGACACAGAATTTCGTTCTAATATTTTTCCTAGATCTTATTGCCTAATGTGTCGAAACCACAGATTTGTAAGTTTGTGGTCGAAACATGATTATCTATCAACATTCCCAAACAGACGTACAGTATTTTTAATCAAAAGCATTTATTAATTTTAAAAAGAGAGCTTGTGGCATCGAATGGTAGAAGCCAGGACTTAGCGCAGGCTGTATTGCAATACAATTGGTGTCAGATCAATAATTTGCACATTGCAGTATGTGCAAATTATTGTCGAGGCTTGTGCCTCCTCGCGTTAATGTACAGTGGCGCTGTTGTGTTTCTAGCTCACTGTTTTTCCCTTTGTCCCGAAGAACTCAAATAAAATAATTAGAATCAAACCGTATTACCATGCACAAAACAATTTTTAGACGCCTGTTTTGCTAATCAGTGACTAAAGATAAACGTCTAAAAATTATTGTCGAGGCATGTGCCTCTTCGCGTTAATGTACAAAGTGGTGCTGTTGTGTTTCTGGCTCACTGTTTTTCCTTTGTCCCGAAGAACTCAAATAAAATAATTAGAATCAAACCGTATTACCATGCACAAAACAATTTTTAGACGCCTGTTTTGCTAGACAGTGACTAAAGATAAACGTCTAAAATGATTAGAAATGTCACAATAGAATGTTGTTAGGCAATGGTTAGACACTACATAAATCAAGATTCGTGGTTGATCATATTTAAACACGCAACTAAAAGCCGTTAAAAGCCGTTTAACACAGGTTTAGGATGTGTGCAATAGTTTAACTAAACCTCCGTTTAACATTATCTATGAGATTACTGTGTACTTTTATTTAGCTATTTTTAATTTCCAAAGGCTTTACCTTAAATTTTCGCGAATATGATAAATCGCACATGCTCGCAAACAATTTTATCTCTACCTCGGCGGATATCTTTTGTTAACTTAGATAATACTGTTACATTTTCTTACTGATAACACTAAAATAACTAGATAAAACGAAATCTGCTCAATTAATCTTAGTTTATAAATATCCTTGCCTCTGTCAGAGGACCTTATTTGCATAGCATCTTGCTTTACGTAAGAGTAAACGTGAATCCTACTTTACGGCAGCGTACAAATTAAGGTTGGAAAAGTCATTTAACATTCACATAAAGCAAAAATTAACTTCAAGGGCTCAGTACTTTCTCTTTAGCTTCAGACTCGCAATCTTTCACTAACATAGCTGCCGGCTGAGAGATCTCGCATATCTTGGTAATGTTGTGTGGGCTAGGTGGTATAACTATACTCTATTCTTTATTCTATAGGAATCAAGCGAGCTGGCGGTTTGTCTGAACGCCAACGTTGTAAGCTCAACCCCAGCCCATAACAATAGCAGTCCCACTCAGAGCTTTGAAACACAGGCCTGCGTGGCACTGCATTGCGCTCGTTACCCTTACACTGACTATTCTGCTCATCAAACCGGAAAACATTGCATATTAGGTACTGCTTGGCGGCAGACTACACGAGCAAAGCGATGGTACTCATCCAGATGGACACTAGCAGAAGAGTTAGTCCTACCTGGTGAAACCAGCCAACCTATGATTAAAACGTGTTCTTGACCCTGATAATAAGTAACAATTCCTTATGTCCGGCCTTCGTTCCTACAGAGTAGCTATCGATTGTTTCAAATCATTTATAACTTCTCTACGTCATTTTTCTTTTCCATTTCTGTACGTAACATGTAGAGCTACTGTAATTGTTTGACGGTCCTTATGTGCTTTTGATAGGGCTTAGTTTCCTATCTCTAAATTCATCACAAAAGGGGCCTTGAATAATAATACACTGTAAAGGTTTCCTTATAGCCTTGTGAATCTTGTGATAGGTACAGGACGGTCATTGTCAAAGTTGTGGTTGTTACATCAATACTTTGTAGTTTAGTTCAGCGTTAGGTTAACCGATCTTTAAGTAAGTGGTTCGTATCATACAATGGTCAAGGACCTTGAGCTTTCCGGGATGTAAAACATCGTGTTACAACCGTGCATGGTTTTAGGGAAATTTCTAGTGCTCGCTGCTAACTACCATCCTCAAGTTAAGAATCTATAGTCAAGCACCTATCGGTGTCTCCGGCAGTAGCTTGCACTTGAGATTTCATAATTTAGGTCTAGCGTTACCGAAATCTTCGACTACATCGTAGCTTAAAACAAAGCGAGAAAGTGGTTAAACGCCAACCTACAAAGATAATAATAAACGAAATTCAATTTATACTCCAGTCGAGGGCTGAACGTAGTTGCAATAAACATAATTTATCCCCACGCTGGGGAAAGTGATTACGTAGGAGTTACCTTAAAAATCGTCTTTCTTACGAAATGCCTGCCTGCCTTGACATCAGCCATAATTTTGTATTTGAATTGACAACCTTTAAAAATATTTTATTATTTTTATGTTAAGTACACTACCTATATGGAAAACAGTAGAGATATAGGTACATCGCATCTCTCATCTTTTTTCTCGAGTTTTTTTATCTAACTTTTCTGAAGATGAAACCTAGACTAATGAAGTCTAGACCATACTTATTATCGAAATAAAATCAGTTCTGATTTAGAAAGCCAGTCCAAATATTAATAACAAGATATGCACCGCGGCTTCGCCCATGCAATAAAATTAGCCTAAGTTACTCTTTGTAACATCAGCTACCTGCCAGTAAAAGTCCCATCAAAATCGGTCCAGCCGTTTCGAAGATTACCCGGAACAAAGAGAAAGACAGACAAAAAATTAAAAATGGTTGTTTTGTTATAGGTACCGTACATACTTGCATATTGCATTTAGTACAAATCTGTTATTTTGATATTACAAACCGACACTTCAATTTTATTTATTTGTATAGATAACATAATTCAATATCATCATATAAGTATCGCATATTTAGATACCTATATCGTGTAGCTTGGTTATATCTATGCTCAGATAATAGTTTACTATGTCTATGGATTAGTTTTTCTTGTAGGTACATGAAAAACTAGCCTATTTGTTTACTTTAAAGTTAACGTAATGCTTTATGTATATTATTTTTGATTAGAGCGTTTGACTTCCATTCCATCTTACAAGAAATGAAATGTGGTGGTGATCAAATCAATAATACAAAGTTTTTTTCGATATCAACTATCACGAGTTCCACTATTATGACTTCGTAAAAACCAGCGTAATGTAGTATAATTTTTTTCTAATAAGTTGTTATAATTAGTACTTACTTATAAGTAATTAAGCATATACAAATCAGTAGGAATTTAAATAATTATAGATATTACCATGCATCAATACAAATATATATCTGTATAGTAGAATACCGCCAATAGTATAATCGTAGTTCTTAATTAATTATTATAGTAGACATTTAGTATGTGTGTAGTGAGCAGAGCGAGTGTGGCTGAGCGGGAAGAGCGAGTGTGGCCGAGCGGGAACTTGTGCGACTTTCAATCCGACGCACCATAGTTCGAATTTTGACTCGGCCCGCACCAATGACTTATATGAAGTTATGTGCGGATTATTGACACTCGCTCTAAAACGGTGACGAAAAACATCGTGAGGAAACCGGCATGTTCAAGAACCACAAAATTCGAGGACATGTGACATCCACCCGCACTGGGCCCGCGTGGTGGATTATAGCTCTCTCACTATCTCTGAGAGAAGGCCGGTATCCCAGCAGTGGGGGCGTAAGAGGCTGATAATAATGATGACGTATGTAGTAGGTACGTAGTAGGTACGTACTAGTAGATTAATGATCCTCTCATGTCATTACAGAATGTCAAACTGTTTGCTAGAAACAAACACCGACCGCGATTATATATTGTGAAGCATTCAATCAATGTTTGGTTAGTAGATATTCTTTATGACGTGTTAGTGGAAAATAACTGTAAATACATATTACATTTATTTATCATTAATTATTTGTCGATATGTACATTTTATATCGAATTGAAAAGAGAGTTCGTTCATATTATTAGGTTTATTAACATGCACGGTACATACCCGCAAAGGATAATAAGGCCCGCATAAAGTAAGCGATAACTAACACGGAAATAGGTATACACACATATTAATATGTTAGAAAATAACTAGAATCCACGGATCAGCATTGCATTCGCTTCTACAATATCTACTCCAAAAAACCGCTTCACAACCATTGCTTGTTCAGCGCAAAGCGGAGCCGTCGCGTCGCCACGTTGAGCCCAGACAGGGAGTAAAAGAGACATCACTAGCGGGCTGTATTGCTGTTCTTGTCCATTTCGTGGATTTTTGATGGTCATGCATCAAGCCGCGCTTGCTCGTGTATTATCTCGTAATCCGCGCTTGTTGCAAAAGCGTGGTTATTTTGACAGCAAAACGCATAGGTACTTGCAAAAGCGTTATGGTCGGCGTTATGCGTATTATGCCAAAATCTCTCCTGGAGGCCGATGTTCAGCAATGGACGTTTTCAGGCTGATCATGATGCGTGGTCAAACGCTAACCTAACAACTATAAAAATCTTTCTATTTGGTAGTGTATTGTCTGCGTCTTTATCAGTTTTGTTAGTGGGAGGACTAACTCTTCTGCGAGTGTCCGTCTGGGTTGTTACCACCGCTTTGATCGTGAAGTCTGCCGCCAAGCAGTAGTGTGCAAGCATTACTGTGTTCCGGTTTGATGAGCAGTGTATCCTGTGAAATTACTGGGCTTGGTCTCAAGGTAACGAGCGCACTGCAGTGTCGCGCAGGCCTTTGTGTTCCAAAGTTCTGGGTGGCACTGCAATTGTTATGGGCTGGCGTTATGCTTACCATCAGGCATACGACCAGCTCGTCTAATTACCAAATAACATAAAAAAAAAGATGAACACGACGTAAAACATCTACGTACATGCGTAAATAATGAAACCAATTTCGTAGATAATTTTGTCTATAACTAAATTATTATGTTAGCCGCGTTGAAAGTATTATCAGCTGTGGTAAGCTTATAATTATCAGGGATTTACGAACGTTTTAGAATATTTGCGATTTGATAAGCTGTTATCCACACGTGGTTATGTAATAATCAGAAATATGTAGACGGCAATAGAATTACTACATATTTATTACTTAGTGCTAGAACATTCAACAATTTTTTTTGCAGTTTCACCGGTCACGTGTAATCTTTACTTCATCATCATTAGCCTGTTGCGCTCCCACTGCTGGGATACCGGCATATTGTTTCAGAAGAGAGTATGTGCAATTTTGTGGTTCTTGAACATGCGGGCTCACGATGTTTTTCTTCACCGTTTTAGAGCGAGTGTTGTAAATCCGCACATACCTTACAACTAATACATAAATAAACACTACATCTAACCTAGCTAGCAACAAAAACAGTTGGATAATCTACAATCCCTAGTAGGCCTACAGATAATCCAAATGTTCTAGCCCACTATCAGTTGGAAGCGTACCCAGCATGCTGGCGGCATTGCCTCGTTGAACCGCAATGCTGATCCGTTGAGCCATTATAATTATATTATATTTTAACTTATAGGTATATAGGTATAGATAATAATAAAACATTAATTAAAATTGACGTTCAATTAGTGTTGCTAGGCGGGCTCGGGCACTGATTTTTAACTTTCGTGTTTTGGAAATAAAACATATTTTATCGACCGATATAAGATATTGCTTATTGTGATAAGATCTAATGAGTTTACAATCAAACAATTGTATAGAAGCTTGTATCTGAATTCATAATTACATACAATACTTGGAACTGCAATCAAATTTGATTAGTTACAATTACCAACCTATTGAAACTAGTTGACTAATTTGTGTCTATTATGGTATCTATATCTATTCTATATTCTATACAACTAAATAAAATTGAAGTGTCTGTTTGTAATATCAAAATAACAGCTTTTTACTAAATGCATATGAAAGTATATATACGGGACCTACACAAAACAGCCATTTTTTTAAATTTTTGTCTCTCTGTCTGTTTGTTCCGGGTAATCTCCGAAATGGCTGGGCCGATTTTGACCGGACTTTCACTGGCAGATAGCTGATGTTACAAGGAGTAACATAGGCTACTTTTATTTTGGAAAAAAGAATTAGGTGTCCACACAAAAAAATAAAAACCATGAAATCCAATATCTCCGCGCGGGTGAAACCGCGGGGCAGCAGCTAGTTTAATATACTAAATGTGGCTATAGCACAAGTCTTGTTATTAATTAAAATATGTGAACTTTCGGGCATAGAGCCAAGACGAAATCTAAGCATTTCAGCAAGCAGCAACCGCTGAACAGGTAAACATTACTAAAAGGCTATTTTTGGTTCAGTTAGCATTTAGTATTACTACCATTGAAATTAGTGACAAATAGGTCAAATGTTCTTAATAAAATACTGTATTTGGGAACATTAGGTAATATTGTATGTATGTTTTTATTATAATATAATACTAGAGAGACACTTTTATTTTTTGCAACTGAACATTATAAACGAGGTTTATACCTATACCGGTAATTGCTGGGAACGATACTCTCGAAGTTGTTGACGAGAATTCTATCTAGGACAGACTGTCTAATTAGGCAGGTTCAACTTCGACAAAAATGTCGTACGAAAAATCGAGCTCGGCTGGGTAGCGTTTGGGAAGCTTCGACCTCTCTTTTCATTCAAAATCCCGCAGAGCCTGAAAACAATTAGGTTTTCAACCAGTATGTGTTGCCAATGATGATTTATAGCACTGAGACGTAGTCTCATACTGTTCGACTTATTAGCAACCTCAAAGTTGCGCAACGAGCTATGCAGAGGGCTGTGCTCGCGAGGTATCACTGCGAGATAAGATAAGAATGAAAGTTACCGACATAGATCTCAAAATTAGTAATATGAAATCGCAATGGGCAGCCCTCATCGCTCGCAGAACCGATAACCGATGGGCAAGAAAGGTTCTCGAGTGGGGACTACGAACCGGCAGACGTAGTGTAGGCCGGCCGCACACAAGGGTTTAACCCATAGAGATATAGTTTAACCCAAAGGAGTCGTTATAAGGTGTCGCCCTCCCCACGGCTCACCACAAACTCGCCCCTTCATATCAGCATTTATTAGTTACGCATCTGCGAATAATTTATGGTGATTTTACACGATTTGTGAACATCGTATAGGCCGCGTCTTCATAACAATATATTATTCGTCCTACAATTCATCATCATCGTAACCTTGACTGCGAGTCAATTCGATTCTTGACATAGATCTACGACTCGGTGCAGGTACTTCTGTCAACATTTATGGATATAAATGACTCTATGTAGTAATTATCAAGACATTATCACGACGTTAATCGATTAGGATATGATATTATATCGAATTACTTACTGTTCAGTCTCGGACCCACGTTATCAATTTATCATTGTTGATTGATTTAGCAGCTGGAGTGGCTGTTGTTCCTTCGAGTGCCGTTGTAATACTTTATTCCTTGCTGTTGATAATGGCAACGGTGAGTCTTTTTCTGTAATCATTGGTATTTAAATAAATTTTTCGAGATTCCGACTCTTCTTCTTTAAATGTTCCTCAATTTGTAATTTTTGTTACTTATATTTGTATAGATTGATTGATGCGCCAATAATAGCTCTAGAAGATTATTATTAACATTTATTTTCATTTGTTAAGATTTTGAGATATTTATGATTTAAAAATCAATATGACCTTAGAAATTGATAAGATATTACTCTATATTTGAGCCCAAGGACCTTACTCGAGCACAGGATAAAATTTTAAAGTCCCCGACAAAAAAGCGGATGATGTTCAAACGGCTGAACATAATGATGATTAAAAAATATTTTGCTTGGGTGAGTTTTTATATTAACTTGACGAGAAAAGTTGAACTTTTAAACTTTAAGGAAAGGTGATTAAATTGTAAAAATGATTTTCACAATCGGTCACTAATCGCACGACTTATTTTCCTAAAGTATGACAATGGATCATGGAAGACAGACAGACAATCACGGAGTTTGATTAGGCTTGCACATGACCGGAAAGGATTTTTTAATTCTTTTTGATAACGGGATGAGCTGGTCGTTTGCCTGATGGCAAGCATAACGCCAATAAAAATGGTAGTGCCACTCAGAACCTTGAAACACAAAGGCCTGCGCTGCACTGTAGTGCGCTCGTTACCCTGAGACCTTAGATTTTGTCTCCTAAGCCCAGTAATTTCACTGGCTACTCTAGTCATCAAACCGGAGTTCACAGTAATGCTTGCACATTACTGCTTGGCGGCAGACTTCACGCGGAAAGCGATGCTTTGTAAAAAATGATAATTTCTTAGCTGTGTGTGCTGTTTTCTTCATCTCAGCCCATGTCAACTCAGTGTTCTTGAATTCGCCATCTATAAACAATTGGAAGACAATTTTACTTTAGGGCCGATCTTTCAATTGCACGAAAGAACTGATTGCTATTAAATCAATAAATTTTGGATGCTATTAGTGTGTTTTACGGGCCTTTCATTTCGAAATTAATGGACCGTTAGCTAACTAAGGTTTATTTCTTTAGAATGGCATACAATTTATTTACGTCTGTCTTCACTACAGACTTAGATGATTCAGGGAATTATCTAACAGGCCGTTATCTAACTATTGAAAGATCGGCACTTAGACTGTTTCCCAGCTTTCACAAGATATTTTAGCCCATTGATACAAAACAAAACTCAAAATAAATATCACGATCTAACCATGATAATGACATCTTATTACACATACCACGGGTTCCAAGGTTCAAAGGAAGTGGCCTGCGACAGGCGTGCGCCGCTAATCAATTAATGCCAATAGGCGTCACGTGCACACGACCACACCACGTTGCTTCGGTAGTAGGTCGGCATTGTGCGCTGAGATGAATTTGTATCAATTTCAGTGTTGAATTGACCTGATTTCGATTTAAGAGCAAGGTTTGTAACTGGTTGTTTACGATAGGTTTTTGTTTATGATGTTTCCATATCATTATGTTTTTTTCTCTTCGATCCGCATATTTACTATAAATAGTATTTTTTTTACCGGTACCTTTTAATTAATTACTTGTTTTGTTACGTGTCTGTAGCATTCATTAATCTTACTTATTATAAGAAAATAATTTTGGATACCCATACATATCACAGAACTTTCAAGCACAATTATTTCAAACAGATTTTCGCTATTCCACATCGGAATACTATTCTTTCAGTAAGAATGTTACCGCACTGGCGGAATATTGTATGTAATTTATCTATTTCGTTTGAGTCTTTCATTTCAAAACATTTTCGGAGAACAAGTACTCGTATTGTATAGTACGCAATTGGCATACCTACATAGATTTATATGTTGGAAAAACTTCCAAATTATTATTGTCTTCCTAGTCGTTATTCTTCAGTATTCATTGATTACCAGGAAATTGCTTTAAATTTAAATTAGAATTTCTGTTTCTTGCCTTAATTGTTGTGACCTTATTTTTCAGGGATGAACGATATCAACACAGTAATAAACGGGTGTTATATCCTCTTCAAATAATGACTTCACCAGTTCACGTTTAAAAATAATTTGAAGTTTGTCTTATTTTGTGAATCAGTTTTAGCAGTTCATTACACTTTTTTCGTTTCTTTGTTCGAAAAATATATGTTCCTAATATATTTAAAACTTACGGAATCATTTCAGTTGCTCGAAAATTCTGTTTAGAAACGACGGTGGTTTCTTTGTTATTCAGTTAATTACCTACGTGCTGTACATATTATATATTTTTAATCTGCTTGAATATGTTTTTTCTATTTATATTATGTACATTGTACGGGAATTTTAAAATAGTTATAAATTATATGACGCAGAAAATGCGGAATCTATAAATGCATAGGTTTAATTTATTAACACTTGAACAACGCGGAATGTTTTGTCGCATGAATTCTAATTGTGTGTAAGAAATCTTTGTTATTTGCAATAGGTACTGTGAGTTACTCGTTGTAGGATATGTCTGCCAATATAAACATTTTAAGGTCGCTTGGGCTTCCTCATTTTGTTCTTTAATTTTCTATCTCAATGGTATGAAATAATGGTTTATTAATGCACACTAGTCATTAGTTCGTAAACGTTACGTTTAAACATTACCATGATTAATCATACTGCTGCATGGTAATTTTATTCTGTACATTCAACATACATTTTATCATCACGCAAGATTGTTTTCGAAAGTTTCATAATATAAAATCTTTTAAAATATTTGACACGTCCCTTCATTTACATCGGTTGAGGAAATTAAGGAAGTTTACACCGTGGTGTATGTTAACAAAATAAATCATTATGCCGGACCCGGTGTGGTGTAAACATCGGCAAGGTCGAGCACCCGTGCTCCGCAAATAATGCTTTGCTTTGTTACACGCCGCGACTAGGTGAGACAATAACTGACTAATCGAGGATGCGCTCGCAAATTTAAACAAATATTATTGTTTCTATTCTAAAATGAATCAAGCTGGCTATATTATTGTCATTGAAATTTTCGATCGTCCGCTGGAGTGGAGAAAGAAGGTTAAAGAAATATTGAAGATCGTGACTGTGTGTACCTACCTGGTGCACTCGGGTTAGGGGCAGCTTAGACGCTCAAGCAAACGTACGTTTGCTTGAGCGTCTATGGTGCCCCTTAAGCGAAGGGATAACAAAATCGCCCCAAGATGGGTGAAATCTGATGATTGATTTGGACGAGGTTTCGCTTTGGTTAAATCAGTTTTGAGACTTAAGATGGTAATTATACTAGGTAAAGTACCATTTTTTTTTTAAAAAAGAGCTCTTTTTATATATATAATTGCTTATGAGAATTTGCGTTGGAATTTTCCGATGTTTTCCTGTAGACATATGTCATATGACTATGGCAATCATAAATTAGATTGAAGCGGTTTTGGTTTATTGATTGAAGAATTTCGGCTTTGATTGCACGATCGAGCAATGCGTACCTATTGATTGAACATTTTATCAGTACCTTGGCCTACTTCGATTAAAAAGACTAAGTATACTTTTCAGTTCTACTCACGATGTTAGCTTCAATGAGTTTGCACAATGTTTGTTTTTTAGTAGGAAATAAAGTTCACGATGTCGCAGCTCCCGTATAGAGAACAAAGAATATCTCGATTTGATATGTAAATTTTCCATGGATAATCAGGCATCGCTCATCACAGTATTATTTCAATATTATCAGCCTCTTAGGCCGGCAGTACACGCTTACGCTGTATGTTTGCGTTTTGTTTCAAAATAACCATGATTTTGCAAGAAGCGCGGATTACGAGGTAATACACGCGCAAGCGCGGCTTGAAGTACGACCATCAAAAAGCCACGAAACAGACAAGAACAGTAATACAGCCACAGTAATACATACAGTGCTATCTCTTTCTCTCCCTGCCTGGGCTCAAAGTGACGACTGCTCCGCTTTACGCTACATGCATCACTTGCGCACCACCGCGTATAATTTTCTGCGGCTACTGCAGTGCTTGTGAAACTATTTTTTTTAGTAGAGATCATAGAAGCGGCTGCTTTGCGTCTCTTTTCACTACCTCTAACCATGGTACAGTTAGCGCTCGGACTAGATTTCTACCAAGCTCCATCTTAGACGTTACGATAAGCGTCAAGCGGTGATCGTGGTTTTTCCAAAGTTGTCGCGCAGTCCGTGATTGATGCTTATCCATCAATCATGCATTAGGTGTACGGGCCGCTTTACGCTCCCACTGGATACCGGCCTTCTTTCAGAGAGATAATCCACCACGCGGCCCAGTGCGTCTTGGTGGATGTGACATGTCCTCGTAAATTGTGATTCTTGAATATGCGGGTATCTTCACGATGTTTTACTTCACCGTTTTAGAGCGAGGGTGATGTTGAAGTCATTGGTTCGGGGCCGAGCCGAGTTTCGAACCATGGTGCATCGGATTGAACGTCGCGTCGCAAAAGTTCTCGCTCGGCCACACTCGCTCTTTTAATTTGTTTTAATCCTACGCCTTTTAAAATGAAAGTATTGTAGGTCAGGTTTCGCTCCATATCTTTGGTATAAATAACATTAGAATTAATTGAAATACAATATTCCCTGTTATCTTTTGCGGAAAATAGGATAGTCTGAGAATGTATTGTATCGTTCTTAGATAATTGTGTACCGTGTATGATATAATATTGATAAACTACATCCATAAAGAATCCCACTAATAAGGAGAGTTTATAAAATGTATAGGTAGTCATCTATATGCATAGATTATTAAAAATGTCAAATAGATTTATTATAGAAATGATTCGGCACGGAGTCATATTATGGATTCCTTTAGGTGACCACTTGACGATTTATGAAATAGATCATAATATGATCATATTATGATTCGGGCAAAGTGTTCATTTTAATCCCGCTTAGCATCGAATTCAATTATATTTATTTGTTAGTTATTTTTAAGCCTCCTCTAGATCCTTATTATTATTATTATTATTCTCTACTCTGTTTTTAATAATTCCCAATTGAACATTTCACAAAGTTTTGTTTATCAAGTCATTGCTACATTTTCTATTTCACACAATGACCTGTATTGCGGTTAAAGTATTCCAATTTCCTTTGTCCTGTCCTCAAGCTCCGATAAACACTACGAGTACATTAGATACTAGTGCTTGCAACATCGCATTCGATTAATCATTCTCACCACGTGTAGCTTGACCTTCTAGCCGATTCTAATTCGACTTCACTCGTTCATCCGGCAATGACATTGACCATGAGTGTCCAAAACGGCAGTTGACTCGGTTACATAACCACACAAAAAAAAAAAACAATAACAAACGGCATCTAAAAGACCTGCTCTTTTATGTTTGCAGTGTTTCTCATTAATGTTAATTTATGCTGTTAAACTCTCGTAAGAAAGCTCAGAGTAAAAGGAAATTAATGAGGCTGTGCGGATAAACGTCAAAGTCAAAGGCTGTCGACGCCAGCGTTTTATTAGTAACATTCAGTAAATTTACGATAGGCAACAGTAAAGTCGGACTAAATACGAACAATGATATTAAACGGATCGACATGACGTAAGCCGTTAATTTTATGACACGATAATTTTTATGCCAAATGTAACGTGTTGTTTTGGTTATGCGAGGCTGTGGCATTGGTTTCACAATACAATACAAAAGCTTACTACGCTCCAAGATCTGAGACGTATAAAATAAGTAATATTGGTGGTACGACTAACTCTTCTGTAAGTGCCCGTCTGGGTACCTGCGCTTTGCTCGTGTAGTCTGCCGCCAAGCAGGTACGTGCAATCTTTACTGTGTCCCGGTTTGATGAACCGTCAGTGATATTACTTACCTAATGTCTAAGGTTAAAGAGCGCACTGCAGTGCCACGCAGGTCTCTGTGTTTGAAGTTGAACGTTCTCGGCACTAGAAATGGTATGGGCTGGCGTTATACTTACCATCAGGCAAACGCCCAGCTCGTCTACTTTCTAAACAGTACATCACTTTTTTTTGTTAAAATAACCCTAGTAAATGGTACACCTATAACAATAGGGAACATATTGCAGATTAACATGAGAAAATAATTGAATGGACAAAAAAATATGCCCCTGGATTTGCATTTAAAATTGTATTTTTATACTTACTATTACGCATTATCTTTAAAATACAAATTTAAATATACTATTAAAATAGATTTTATTCACAACTAAATAAACAAATTCCTAAAAGTAAGCTACATACTTAAAAATATGTGTTGTAGTTTTAGTCCTAAAACAGAAATAGAAAGATAAACAGCAAGAATTAAAAACGGACTAGTTGTAATCGGTCCGTTGTACGATAACATCGCTAGATCAGAGTCCTATCAATCCACAGAAATCCAGTGAGATTTTAACTGCATGCAGATTTTCATTATTTCACAAAGAGATTGTTTTATTTCGTTGATTGATCACCTCATCTCGATGTACCTGTTTGTTTTGGCAAAATGAATTATGCATACGAAAGGCACATATTTGTTTTATTATGATCGCCCACACAATCTCCATCAGTTTTCTCGAGCGCCTATTTATGGCTCTTGTTTGTATTTCATTGCGGGAATTAGTTCAACCTTAATATTATCTGCTTTGGGTATCGCATATATTATAATAGATAGAGTAACAGTTACTATAATAGATGACCTTATACGTAGAATATATTTTATCATATTGGATTAATTTTTGGTAATCCTTAAATAACTCACAATAGTGTAGGTCATATGAATTCCTATCGTATCTATAGAATAATAATTTAATTTGTATTTACTTACTGCGTTGCAAGTTGCAGCATTTATGAATAATCGTTGGACTTGCGTGCGACTCTGTGCGTTTTGAATCCATAGAATCTCCATCCTGGAGCGCCCAGCAATTACATTTTAGCTTTTTATGAAAAAGTGGAACCTTAGAAATGGACTGTGGAACTCGGCTTTCAAGTTTCCTTAAATTTCTTTGACATGCCAAGCACAGGTGTTGTTAGATATTATGTGCTGAATCTTTTCTCCAACAAGGAGAGTTCTCTGGACACTGCTAGGAGAGACGTTAAATGGCCATGGCCAAATAGCCAAGCCCCATATACAGTAATTTAAAATAGCCACATTTAAACATTTGATCCTTCGTTAAATCTACTTTACCTTGTTTCTCCTTAACGTTATCTCTCTTGTTGCAGACTGAAAGTGAGACGTCATGCGAGGAGGCGGCAAGACTGACGGCGGAAGGCGCCGCGGCAGACGCCGACGACGATGAGGCCTACGACTACGGCGCCATACCGCCGCCCCCGGACGGGGGCTACGGCTGGGTCGTCGTCTTCGCTTCCTTTATGTGCAACCTGATTGTGGACGGCATAGCATACACGTTTGGAATATTCCTGCCGGAGCTGGTTACGTACTTCGGCGAGGGGAAGGGAACGGTCGCGTGGGTCGGAAGTCTGCTGTCGGGTGTTTATCTTGCAGCAGGTAAGTGTCCTTAAAACTGTCAAATTGCCTTGATAAAAATGTGACAGCAAAGCTTCCAAAACGAGAGAAAACAGGTATACTTCTAAACAAGTCTGCTACACCGTCATTCACTGCAACGTTGCAGGCGAAAACGTAAGTCTCCTTACTTTTAAATACTTCCCAAAAAATCACGCATTCGACTAAGGAAAAAACGGTCATTGACAACGGTCTTTGTGAAGAGACGATGATCCCATCGACTCGTCACAAAGATCCCAATACAGTTTGTAACTTTGTGCTCAAATAGCGTCTGCCCGCGGTTTCGCACGCGCGGAATCAGAATAAAATGTAGCCAGGGACGTTTTAAAAAATGTCAAATGTGCAAAAACTTACAAACATTACTGCTTTATAATATTAGTATAGATATGCATTTGTGTAGTCTGGGTATTGCATTTCTTTTTTGAGGAAGCATCCGAATATTCAGTTTGACAGAATAATGGCATACGTACTGAATGTGCTGACTATACTGTTGACATATTCATACAACTAAGCGAGCACATTTGTTTCTCACTTGAATCTTTTATTACCGTATACTAGTGTACAATTAGGTCGTAACTGTAATAGGAGATAACATTGCTGAAGGCATACTTACCTACTACTAAGTTACAGCGTACTTTATATTTTCATCTCTGGAATGAAAGTTAAGAAAACTATCAGATAAACATTCGATGACACTTTGGTGTAAATTGGAATGATAATTTTATTTCGGGATAACATACCAATTTAAACTCAGATTGTATATACTTAGCGACAGATTTTCAACAAGGGGGTGGGTGAACTCTAGATTCTCTCACGTTACGTTGATGACTAATAATGAATGGCATGACTTCCTTCACAATCTTACCAAATTCTACCCAAAGATGATTATTTATTAGAATACTCTTACGCTCCTACTGCTGGGATACCGGCCTTCTCTCAGAGATAGAGAGAGAGGTATGGGCCATAATCCGCCACGCGGGTCCAATGCGGCTTGGTGGATGTCACATGTCCTCGAATTTAGTGGTTCTTGAACATGCGGGTTTCCTCACAATTTTTTCCTTCACCGCTATAGAGCGAGTATGAATAATCCACACATAACTTGATATAAGTTATTCTTACGGGCCGAGTCGAGATTCGGACTATGGTGCGCCGGATGAAAGTGTGAAAGTCGCACAAGTTCCCGCTCGGCCACACTCGCTCGCACAAAAATGATTATTAGTTGGGTTGTAACACCAACCATGAAGTCGATGTGTACCCGCTAAGCCTTTCCGTTTTGGGTACACGTCTATGTAACGTGATCCGTTTATTTCCTATCAATTCGGCTCACGTCACATGCACGAGCCATTTAGGTATGCAGCCATTAGGAGTGCAATATGTTTACATATATTGTTGTTGTACTTACCTACTGCAGTCGATGTAAACTTAGACCTTGATGTTTTGTGTAGTTTGATATTCTGTACTTACCAGCCTGCCCACGACTCTCGTGTGCATGTATCGACATGCAAAATCATTATTTCTCGGTAGTGATCAATGTTAGTAGTTAGATTAAGTATGTTAATTTGATATTTATTGTCTAGACAACACATGACTTAACTGAAAAGCAGGGTGAACTATTTCGTGCACTCTGCTTTTCTGTTGAGATAAAGCCTTTTTGGCACCGTAATAATAATTGTTGTTTCGTAAAAAAAGGCACATGATGTCGAGGAAAAAAAACTAAATAAATAGATGGTAAATATATCCGTGCAAAATGTTCGTAGTATAAGTACGTTGTACTTATTAGTTTGTAACTATAGTATTAGCATATTATGCACTATAATTTATAAGCAAATGTTTAAATATCATTACTATACGAGTGCTGATTGTTGGTAATATCATAACAATAAAACTATTTATAATAAGTTTAATCTAAAGTAAATCCCTACGAAAGAACGTAGTAAGACTTATTTTATCGCTCCAAGATTCCATTTTAGAATTACCTACATTATTACGCCATAGAGCACATGAAATGTAGGAAGGGACAATCACTTATTGGAGCAGACTTTCAGCTTTGCCTCACTAAATGCTGGCATGCACAAATTTTCTTATTGTTCTCCTTATGGAAGATCTTACCCTTCTATAAGAGTCCTTCTGGATAAGTACCAGCTTTGTGGCGTTAAACATTGGCGTGCAAGTATTTTTTGGTTCCGGTTTCAAATGTAAATTAATAGCTGTAAAATTACTGAAAAAATGGGAAGTAAAAATTATAATGTATCTGATCAGTTCTGTGCCATTCAATTATAATAGTACATTACGATATTAGTGCGTAAAGATTCTCGGCTCAATTACGCCCTCGCCTTCGGCTCGGGCTGAAATTCCGCCTCGCATGTTATAACCAATACGCACGTATATCGTACGACGTTTTTTAACACACTTGCGAGTAAACAGGAAAAAAAAAACATTTAAATAAACTCAATCTGTGAATGCACACTGTTGCTTTCCCGTGAAACCGTCTTAGCTACTTGACCTACCTAGACACCTAGAGGTTCCTAGGGGGCCAGTAAATAAAAATATAGCTGAGACAAGTTTACAACATTTATTTCGGGTCGAGGGTTCTTCCTATCACGAACGTCGTTATTTGGCCTACGTAAAACCACTGGCCTTAGCGAAGCCGTTGAAAAGGTGCCGGTGATGAGCGCGTCCGTGGTAGCTAGGAGGAACAAGCTGTGTAGCAGCTGCTCAGCCGGTGCGCGCAGATCTGACGGGTAGGTAGTCCAGGTAGGTAGACCAGGTAGGTAGTCCAGGTAGGTAGACCAGGTAGGTAGTCCAGGTAGGTAGACCAGGTAAGTAGACCAGGTAGGTAGTCCAGGTAGGTGGACCAGGTTTCCTGCCGTAGAGGTGAACCCTGGAATCCACGTCGGATATTTTAGGAAGTGCCCAGTTATCCGAATTGTCTGCTACATCACCGCACGAGTGAAGATGGAAGGAGTGGTACGTGCAATGGTAATAGTTACCAATGATGAGGCAGACAACAATTAAGCAAGTTTACATACATACATGTTTCTAATTAATCATCGTTAATTTTAGACAGTTCGGTAATAATACTAATTGCAAAGCTAGAACAATAAAAAAATAACTAATTACACAATTTATCGTTTAGGAAGACATAACAATTAAAAACGAACCACTTTTAGGCATACCGGTAATATACCGGTATTAAAAGGTAATACGGTCCTTGCTTCCTAGTAATTAAAATAGTTCAACGTGCATTCAACAGTGTAACTGTAGTGGCGGATCGTTATTTAAAACGTTTAAAAGATTTGTCAGAATTAAAATCAATTATTGTAAAGTCGAACCAACTACTATAAAATAAATAATTATATGATTGCAACCACAATTGACACATTTCTACATTCCAAATTAATTCTGTAATAAGGAAATTCAAAAGAGCTGTTTATTGTTAGGACTGTTTATAGTTAGAATAACAGTTAAATTATTTAAATGTCCTTAACCGACATTGCTATTTTGAATCAACTTACGGGAAATAAAAACAGTAGTACCAAGTAATACAGAAGCACAACACTCACCCAATCGGGGAAACACAATTTACAGCACTTATTAAACAGTAATAACGATTTAAATCTGAACCAGCTTGAAGCACTGGACAATTTATTTCCAACGGTTTTTATTATGAGAAGTAGTACGTCCGTGCTCAGTATTGCTCTGGCTCGGACTGCCCCGCGAATCGTCCGAGGAGGGGACGTCCCCGCTGCTTGCCGCTCGGCGCTCGCGATAACGGTTGTTTGTCAACGTAGTGAATTTCGCAATATTTACTCAGTTTCGAGTTGTACGTTGCGTTTGTATAGTTTATATTTTTAGGTTCTAGGTAGTTAAGTAGTATTTTAAGTTTAGGCAGTTCTTACAGTAACGTTCCGTTACATACCCCCCTTTTTAGATTAGGATTTTTCCTAAGAAAATCCGCTAAAAAAACTCACTGAAACTTAATTTAGGTTAGCTTAAAATCTTTAACATGCCAAGTCCCAATATTGTGACCTGACATGTCTTCTAGGTCATAAACTAGTGATGACTTTTTTCCGATTATACGGCACTTAATAAATTTAGGTGCAAGCTTTTTGGAGAAACGCTTGTCCTTGTCGCTTAGGTAGAAAGTGCGCTTCCATACAATGTCACCAACGTCGAAGTCTACCTTCCTGCGGCGTAAATTGTAACGCGTGCTATTTCTAGAGTGCGCTTTGATAAGTGAAGACTGTACTTTGTCAAAAATTTTGCGAAGTGCGCCCAGGTTCTCAGCGTAACTGTCGCGAGGGCTGAACAAAATATGATCTTCTATATCAGCGTCTACATAATGAGAGCCACAACTAACTAGTTCGCGACCAAAAACGAGGAATGATGGTGTGAAACCGGTTATCTCATTGACCGCACTATTTAAGGCAAATTGAATCTTGGGGATATTCGCATCCCAAGATCTATGGTCGTTTTCAATAAAAGTAGACACAGCTGTTATTATAGTTTTGTTGTAGCGCTCAACTGTGTTCACTTGTGGTGTATATAGAGGAGTGTAGAAGACGTTAGGGATATTGTAGCTCGTCAGTAAATTTCGGATGATATTGCTCGTAAACTGTCTTCCGTTGTCCATTAAAATGGTGCTAGGTATACCGTGTACAAGAAAAACATTCTCCTCTAAAATTTTCGAGATTATGTCTGCCGTGGCTCGTCGGATAGGAAAGAGCAGGCAGTACTTCGAGAAACAGCAGGTTACTACGAGCAGAAATGTATTTTGCTTTCTAGTTATTGGCATAGGTCCAACAAGGTCAATGCTTAACATTTGGAAGGGGCGACAGCAGTCTTTAGGTCTGCCCATAGTACCAAGAGTAGTGTGGTTAGGGTGTTTATAGGATAGACACACCTCGCAACTAGTGACGAAATTTGTAATGTCCTTGTGTAAGCTTGGCCAAAAATACTTTAGGCACACACGTTTGTGGGTCTTAAAAATCCCGAAATGGCCTGAAGTTGGTTCTGAATGATTTTTGGAGATAATATCGTGTCGGTATTCCATTGGTATTACCTCTTTCCATTCGAATTCTCTCGTTAGAGGATTCATCGACTTCATATAACGGAATAGTTTACCATTCTCAACCCGATAGTTTAGAAAAGATGTTCCTGAGTTTTGGCAACCCTTGAATATATTTAAGTACCAAGAATCATTGGTTTGCTGCACAGGTGCAACATCGATTGCAGAAATAGGAACCGAGCGAGATAGACTATCTGGAACTACATTATCTGCTCCTTTGCGGTGTTTTATTTCAAAGTTGTATGCAGAAAGCCGTACACCCCATCGAGCCAGTCTTCCAGTCGGGTTGTTTAAATTGAGAAACCATTTAAGAGAAGAGTGGTCTGTATAAACGGTAAACCTAATTCCATTATCCAGATAGCATCGCCAATGTTCAATAGATAACAGAACTGCTAGTGCCTCCCGTTCTGTCGCACTATAGTTACGTTCTTGTTGGGACAATGATTTGCTCATGTATGCTATGACTTTTTCTTTTCCATCAAGTTTTTGTGTAAGAACCGCACCGATGCCGTAGTCACTAGCATCCGTGTGCACTTCAAAGGCCTTTGTATAATCAGGGCAGGAAAGTATAGGTGCAGAGATAAGGTGGTTTTTTAGTTTTTTAAAAGCTTGATCGGCCTCCGCAGACCAAACAAAAGGTGGGGCATTCTTACCCTGAGACGTCAGTTTACTCAAGGGAGTCGCTAAGCTACTAAAATTGGGAATGAACCGGCGGTACCAAGAGGCAGTTCCAACAAATCGTCTTACTTCCTTCCGGTTAGTAGGGGTAGGATAGTTCACAATGGACTCCACTTTTTCAGGATCAGCGTGTAGGCCATTAGAATCAACAATATATCCCAGATATCTTAGCTGGCTTCTAAAGAACATACTTTTCTTGAAATTGATAGTCAAATTGGCAGTTTTCAATTTGTGAAGTACCCGCGTCAACAGTGATATGTGCTGTTCGAAACTATTTGAAGCGATGATGACGTCATCGACAAAAACAAAAACCCTGTGCTCGAACTCTGGTCCATAAAACAAGGTGTCAACTAATCTTTGTTGCGTTGCAGGAGCGTTGGTTAATCCAAACGGCATCGATTTGAATTGATACGTACCTCGTGAAGGAATATAGAAGGCCGTTTTTTGTCTGTCCTCCTTGCGAATCAAAATTTGCCAGAAACTCTTAGATAGGTCTATACTAGATAGGTATTTAGCATCGTTGAGGTTATCAAGAATTTCGGATATATATGGCAGACTATACGCGTCTTTTCTAGTCACGGCGTTCAGTTTTCTGCTGTCCAGGCAGAATCGCAGTTCGCCGTTCTTTTTTGGAGTCAGGAGGACCGGAGATGACCATGGGCTCTCGCATGGCTCTACGACGTCCTCTTCCAACATTTCATCCAATTGTTCAACCAGAACTCGTTGTTTTTCTGGCGACATGCGGTAGTAACGTTGACGAATGGGGGCAGCATCCCCAGTGTCAATAGTGTGCTCAATTAGAGTAGTGCGACCTAGACCACGTTCCTCATAAGAAATTTCTCTAAATTGAGCAATGATACTGTCCGCTTCATATTTTTGTGTATCCGATAAATGGTTGTAGGTGAGCAGAAATTTTGATTCATCTTCTGTTAAATCTGTGGTTGAGATTCCTTCCGAATCTTTGTAGAAGGCGATACTGTCGAGGTGTTTCGGAAAAAGACCGAACAATCTCCAAAAATCCATTCCTAATATAAGAGAGTGCTTTATATGGGGAACCACATATACTTTAAGAGTATGCGTTACGTGTTGGAATTCTACCGGTAGAGAGATCACTCCAATAGAGTTGAGTTTCTCACCTCCAGCAGCGATAAATTGAGAAGTATCACCTTTTTCTAATTTAAAACCTGCTGCTAGTAAATGCACGTGACACCCATTACCAATTATGGTTGTAGACGAACCGGTGTCTAGCAGTCCTATTATTGGCCTATTGTTAATGTTAACTGCCACATACGGTCGTGACCTGTCGACGTCAACCCCATTATCCTGAATTGAAGAGACAGCATTGTATGTGAAAAACTTAGCTATGAAGCCCAGCCAGTCCTTCCATTCGTCTAGATTAAAGTTGTTAGATTGCTTAGTAGCAATGCTGTCTGTCCAATCCAGCCCCTTCAGTTTTTTGACGTGGTACCTTCACCTAAAGGATTGCAGTGTGGACATTCCGGAAAACGTACGTCTTTCTTGCCACATTTAAAACACACAAGAAAACGTTCTTGTGTACAATTGGACAGTGAATGGTTGTCCGACCTACATCTAGGACAGAACTGCGGTCTGCCTGTATTCTCAGACAAGGCCGCAATCGGAACACCTTGGTTCGACTTTACAGAATCTTTTGCAGTGACAGAACCATTAACGTAAGATGTTTTGTTATATGCAGGGCTAGTGTAATTCGTTTTGTATTGTTGATTATTTCCATAATGTGTATTGTATTTTTGATTAGAATAATTGTTTTTATATTGATTATTTTTGTTAGAATAAGCACTAGATGTAGAAGGTCCTTTATAAACAAACTGGGATGCAAACGCACTGCCAGTTTCCTTTGGCGGCTCATGAAAATGAGAGTAACGTGCCTGAATATCCTCAAAATTACGACAAACTGTTTGTAAAGTTTCGATATTATTAACGCTCGGAGAGGCAGCCAAGACACCCGCATAGCATGGGCGAATATTGTGAATCAATATGTCCAACTTTTCCGCCTCTGATAGCGGTTTACTGAGCCCCGAAAACATGCCATGCATAATAGCAACGTAAATGGTGATATTTTCATGCTCACCTTGAGTGCGTGAATGAATATCAGCAGCGAGACGGTAGTCATGATCACTAGCGGTGAAATCTTTCATCAGCAATTGACGTAGATCATCCCACGACTGAATTTTATGCCTATTATAGCGGTACCAATGTAAAGCATCGCCTTCAAAGATTTCGAATCCCAGTGATAAAATCTTATCGTGAGAAATGCCCCTAGATAGTACATATTCTTCTACTCTAAGTATAAAGGAATGAACGCAGGCTTTCCCTGAAAATTTGATTTTGCTTATTTCTGAGGATAAATTACGTTCACAAGTAACCATTATAGCAGGGCCCTCTGTACCACCTTCAGAGTTAACCGAAGTTGAAGACTTGGTTTGTGACGTACTTGGTGGTCTTAACGATGACAACTCCTTATACTGCGATTGAAAGTTCGAAACACAAAGTTTATAAATTTCAGCCACTTCCGATATGCTAGTAATTCTATTAATTCTGTGGTGAATGTGGTGTAATAATGTTTCTGTACGGTTAAAATGGTTTTTATCAAATTTAGTTTTAAGAAGTTTCAAATTGCTTTGCGTTTTTAACAGAGCTTCTTTTACACCCCTCAAGTCATCACTAGGCTCTAAGTGTGATTCAAGAATATCTTCGGATGGTAACTGTGAAGATAGTTTTACAATCTGTTTACGCAGTTCCTGAACAGATTCACCTGTACCACCTCGAAGCTCCACTTCATACTCCAGTTCAGCTTTTTGCAGAGAAAGAAATTTAATAGTATAGGCCATGTTTTTCGCAAATTGAGTGTGTGTTGCAAAAAGAACAAAAATATGTACAGTACTAAAACAATGATTGAAAAGCTCTAGTTTGATAAACGCCACAAATGAATGATTTTTACAAATAAGAATAAACTAATGTGTGGGTGGGCTTTTTATTCTTTTTTTACAAAATAAGGGAGAGGGTGTAACAATATTGTACCCACGCACTAGTCAATTCTAGCGAGGAAATCAATCTTATATCTAGGAAGAATTTACAAGCCAACACCAAAGAACAACTATTACATGCAAAAAAGCCAAGCAACTCGAATCGTTCGTGATAGAACCTGTAGCTGGGCGCCAATGAAACCGTCTTAGCTACTTGACCTACCTAGACACCTAGAGGTTCCTAGGGGGCCAGTAAATAAAAATATAGCTGAGACAAGTTTACAACATTTATTTCGGGTCGAGGGTTCTTCCTATCACGAACGTCGTTATTTGGCCTACGTAAAACCACTGGCCTTAGCGAAGCCGTTGAAAAGGTGCCGGTGATGAGCGCGTCCGTGGTAGCTAGGAGGAACAAGCTGTGTAGCAGCTGCTCAGCCGGTGCGCGCAGATCTGACGGGTAGGTAGTCCAGGTAGGTAGACCAGGTAGGTAGTCCAGGTAGGTAGACCAGGTAGGTAGTCCAGGTAGGTAGACCAGGTAAGTAGACCAGGTAGGTAGTCCAGGTAGGTGGACCAGGTTTCCTGCCGTAGAGGTGAACCCTGGAATCCACGTCGGATATTTTAGGAAGTGCCCAGTTATCCGAATTGTCTGCTACATCACCGCACGAGTGAAGATGGAAGGAGTGGTACGTGCAATGGTAATAGTTACCAATGATGAGGCAGACAACAATTAAGCAAGTTTACATACATACATGTTTCTAATTAATCATCGTTAATTTTAGACAGTTCGGTAATAATACTAATTGCAAAGCTAGAACAATAAAAAAATAACTAATTACACAATTTATCGTTTAGGAAGACATAACAATTAAAAACGAACCACTTTTAGGCATACCGGTAATATACCGGTATTAAAAGGTAATACGGTCCTTGCTTCCTAGTAATTAAAATAGTTCAACGTGCATTCAACAGTGTAACTGTAGTGGCGGATCGTTATTTAAAACGTTTAAAAGATTTGTCAGAATTAAAATCAATTATTGTAAAGTCGAACCAACTACTATAAAATAAATAATTATATGATTGCAACCACAATTGACACATTTCTACATTCCAAATTAATTCTGTAATAAGGAAATTCAAAAGAGCTGTTTATTGTTAGGACTGTTTATAGTTAGAATAACAGTTAAATTATTTAAATGTCCTTAACCGACATTGCTATTTTGAATCAACTTACGGGAAATAAAAACAGTAGTACCAAGTAATACAGAAGCACAACACTCACCCAATCGGGGAAACACAATTTACAGCACTTATTAAACAGTAATAACGATTTAAATCTGAACCAGCTTGAAGCACTGGACAATTTATTTCCAACGGTTTTTATTATGAGAAGTAGTACGTCCGTGCTCAGTATTGCTCTGGCTCGGACTGCCCCGCGAATCGTCCGAGGAGGGGACGTCCCCGCTGCTTGCCGCTCGGCGCTCGCGATAACGGTTGTTTGTCAACGTAGTGAATTTCGCAATATTTACTCAGTTTCGAGTTGTACGTTGCGTTTGTATAGTTTATATTTTTAGGTTCTAGGTAGTTAAGTAGTATTTTAAGTTTAGGCAGTTCTTACAGTAACGTTCCGTTACACCCGCCATTTTACCAGCGCGCTTGAATAGCAACAGCGCGCTGCTCACTAGCTGGAGTGGTGCGGCGGCGATCAGTTCCATATTTGAAATGGCAAATAATACTGTTATGGAATTTGTATGGACTATAACTTAACTATTTGCTTTGATAACACACGCGTTTTTTATGACCCGCTTTACATATTTAAAACCGGTGGAATTATATCAGCTTTACGAGAGAGGGTGTTAAAAAGGACTTTTTTGGTTCTAGGTCATAGTGTAATGGTACATGACTATGCACTTGCCAGCTGCCGAACGAACTGAATCTCTCTTTACATACAAACAAAACAAACAAACGCTTACACACTCATACCCCCGCACTAGGATTCCCTGTGTCGCAGGTGGCATGGACATACACAGATACACATCACAAACATCCAAGACCCGAGAACAAACTTTATGTTTACACAAAATCTGCCCCGGCCGGGAATCGAACCCGGGACCCCTCGCCTTGCAGGCAGGGTTACTACCAACCTAGCTACGGAGCCGCCGTCACATCATTGTATAAGATTAAATTCAGCTTTCATGAAAATCGTGCAGCATGTATGAATCATTATCCCGATACGGCTCTATCTTATCCGATGTGACGGTGATCTCTTCAGCAATGAGATATCGTACTATCTATGGTAAAATCAAAAATATTAATAAAGCTTATTATTTATCACGTAAAATCACACGACAAAAGGAATAATATTTAATGTACACGAATGAGCAAATAATTAGTAAATTACCATCTTCCATCTTATCGCGAAATAAATATCTCTAGACATAATCCATAATTTGATAACGAGTTTCGTAAACTCCCATATTTTTACCGACTTATCGATTAATAACTTGGTAACGATTTTGCTTTAGTATAATGAACATGCTCATTATCTGTTTTGAATTGTTATTGACCCGATTAAAAATACTTAGTTGATTGCAATCAAAAACTTAATATTTCATACCGCATTGTTATAATGAAGTCGATGTTATGCCAGAGCGACTACATAAATATTTGTAATATTTAAGAATAAACCAGATTGCATTGCAATGGTGATAAGCCATAAGGCATTTTCCATCAAAGTTTGGTTAATTCTGAAAAGACTCCGCCATACAGGAATTGCAACCGTCTCATCCTTATCATGACCTTAGGAGTTGAGACGTGGACACGACCCTCAGTGAAACTACTCCACAAATTCAGGGAGAAAGAGAGAGAAGTTAACATAGTAATGCTCAGAATTTCTGAAAAGGAAAAGAACGACACTAAGCTTTCACTTAATATAATAAAAGGGTACAAAAACACTCCTGTTATTGTTGTATAGGATTTTGTGGAGTATAGCAAAGTCCCTTATCGCTCAGGGCCCGGCACTGCGACCCAAACACTTCATACTTAGAATTTATCTAAAGTGTGACCTAATATATTTGTTATCATAAGTACTTACGTGGCATAGGTCTCAACAGCTCCAACATTTTGCCCTTTATTATTGCTAAATCTTGAAGCTTAATATGCTGAATACCCGAAAATCATAATCTGGAAAACATTTTAAACTGAATCTCTAATCTCTTTCATATAAATCCTTTATATTTTTTTAAGTTGCTTATATTTTGTATTCTTTTATGTTTTAGTCTCGGTATCTGAACGGACTCTCTCTCGACTCCAACCTATGCATACAGTCTTGTTCATGTGTCATCTCTACGTGTTTGTTTTCCCTTAGTTCATCTCATTTACTACTTTCGTAAATATCATAGGTGCTATACAATGTAGAATCGTAAGTAGTAAGGTGTTGTTTACATCCTCAGGTGTAAACGCAATAAATACAAGCAATAGCGCAGAACATCTTAATGTAAATGAAGTATTAAATGTCTCTGTTACAAGATTCCTTGAACTCAATTACACTTATTTAGGTACATCCAGCCGTGATCAGGTTTGCTATCTAGGTTTTAGTACCAAGGTGGTCACTGCAATTATATCTTACATTTAGCATGATTATGCATATATTACCTACATAGACGCTAGTAACTAAGTATTGTCGTATAGTCGATGTTATTTTCTAACATTTTGTATTGTGGTACGATATTGCTGAAAAAAAGTAACAGTATGCTGTTGAAGGCGCATTTTTTACTACGACCTATACAGTATCGAGACAATTGCAGGGCCAGAGCATCAAAATACAAAGGCCTATGTGGCTCTGCAGTGTGCTCGTTACCACAACATCATGTATATCATCATAATCATCAGCCGAAAGAATTCCACTGCTGAATATAAGGGGTCCCTCATAATGGGGGTGAGCCACGCTTGGCTGGCATCTTGGTGATTTATGACCGGTTGTAGACGCTTATGCATGTTTGCGTTTTGCTGTCACAGGAACCATGGTTTTGCAACGCGCGGATTAAAACATAACACACTAGCAAGCGCGGCTTGAAGCAAAACCATCAATAATCCACGAAACAGACACGAACAACAATACAGCCAGATAGTGTTGTCTCTTTCGCTCCCTTCCTGGGCTCTAAAGTGAAAACTGCTCCGCTTTAGGCTACATACATCACTTGCGCACCACCGCGTATTGACCCTGGCTTCTGCACTGAACACGCAGTGGTTATGAAACTATTTTTTTGAGTAGTGATCGTAGAAGCGACTTCGGTGCGTCTCTTTTACTATCTCTAACCGTGGTACGGTTAGCGCTCGGACTAGATTTCTACCAAGCTCCACCATAGACGGTACGACATGCGTCAAGCGGTGATCGTGTTTTGTCCATGGTTTTCGTATGGCCCGTGATTGATGCGTATCCATCAATCACGCTTTAGGTGTACGAGCTGCTTTACATACATCCAGTAATTTCACTGACCGGTGCAGATTCCAGACGCACATACGCCAAACAATAATCACCTTCATGTTCCTGTCTTATCACTGGGTACAATGATCCTTGAACTATTATGTACTAACATCTTTATCCGTCGATGATCTAAAAGCATAATGCATAACTATGAATAAAACATTTCATCTTATTCCGTATACAAGTCCACCTAACCTAATAAACATGATTAAGAAATGATATTGTCCATAAAAGTAGCAGTCTTCAAATATGGGCTCAGCTAATTCAAGATAATAAAGGAGTCGTCAAATAGACTACCTCCGAGAATAGTCCAACTCTTTGCTAGAATTTTCTAAAACAATAAATTTGATGTTGTCATACCGAATACATTACTTGAAACTTATCTTTAGTGATAGATATAAATCGAATTGGGTGCATGAGTGCGTTGACTGATGGTGGATTTTTGATGTGACCATAATATGCACTTATTGTAAATAGGTTATATTTAGCGTTTGACCACTATCTCACCTGATTTTAAGTGACGATGTTATTGAAGGTGGTAAATAAGCTAAACAGAATGGTAACGACTCTCAAGAGTGAAGGTTGGAACACACCAAAAATGCTCTGTTTTTCTATACCGAAAATTTAAGCTTTTGTTTAGGACTCGAACACTGTACCTACAGATATGCGGGTGATCCCACTACCATTGAGTCATTCCCTACCATGGTCCCAGTACCATGGTGTCGATTCTGTCGTTTCATTCCTAAACCTAATTTCAGTTTCGCTCTCTCTTTTTCCAATACATAACTTGAGAAAGAGATGGAAGATGTTTGACAGATACACATTTAGTTTTAGAGCTGGCAAATATCTTTCATCATTGATAAATTAGACGCCACTAAATTGATTGCCATTAACTTTACACTAGACACAAGCAAGTGGATTAATATGACAGGTCTAAATGTTCCTATCTCTTTCTTATATTTTAATTTAGAAAGAGAGATTGAAACTAAAATTAGATTTAGATATGGGATGACAGAATGGGGAGCCACACTGCTTACTTATCCCGCTAGGTGGCGCATTATCGCTGGTGCTGTTTCACTATGAAACTTCATTATAAAATTTTAGTAAATGGACAAAAAATCGTCTTTTCAACAAAGTATGCCTCTGTAAAGTGCAATTCAATGTAAACTTAAGGTACACACGTATCTCTTCTAAGTAGAGAAACGTAAATTGTGGATCAAAGCATTGCTCATCAAAAAATATTGGAAACCAATTATTCGTCTCGGTTATGTAGTGACCATTTCAAATCTAATGATTTCTAAGACGTGAGCATGTTTACTGGTTATAGTTTCATTCATTATCCCTCAAAATAACCATCACTGACGAGCACCAGCGGAGGTGGCGCCATCTGAGATTAGCTGTGCCTGTGCCTCCCCATTGACACCAATAGAATTCTAATATGTTTTATCTCTTCGCCAGGTCCAATAGTATCAGCGCTATGCAACAAGTTCGGCTGTCGAGCGGTGTGCGTGGCTGGTTCTCTGGTGGCGTGCACAGCCTTCGTGCTGTCCACCTTCAGCAAGAGTGTCACTATGATGATGCTCACCTACGGGCTGTTGGGAGGTGAGCTTTTTTAAATCTTTATTGTAAAGGGGTTTACAAATACAAACCCATGAAATGTCGCAGGTCCCAAAGGGGCTGGCGAGGGGGGGGGGAACAGTTAGCCTTTAATCACGGGGATGATAGGGTTCAACATAATTAGCAATGCAGTTAGTTAAAACTATTTTGAACCTTATCACCACTGAATAAGGACTAACTGTTATTTTTTTACCGCCGGGCCTACGTGGTTCCTGACGACATTTTAAGCATTGTATATAAACATTAAACATACATAAACCTATAAATTTTTGAAGCCCTAATAGATTATCACAATATGTGAAGATATTGCAGTTCCCATAATGTTACATGATAATATAGATAGAATATGTTGATAGATATTAATAGTTTTGGAGAAATTTGGGCAAATATACAAACATACATACCCCTATAAATTTGTTTGGAAGCTCTAATAGATTATCATATGTGAAGATATTGCAGTTCCTATAATATTAGGTACATATAAACACGTGTCGAATTGATAACCTCCTTATTTTTGAAGTCGGTTAAAAAACAATACCTACTACGCTTATAACCATACATATTGTAAATACCAATATTACATATCCATACTTATTTGTGTTACATATTATATATGTTACAGTTGGGACTTACCTTCGTGTCAAATTTAATTATTGTAGGTAATTGAAAAATACCCTGTAGGCTTTGATGACGTTAAATAAAATTAATCTTCTTAACTATACAAAGCTCGCGTAGTGTGCGTTGAAACATTTGAATTTTGCACATCACCACTCATTTTAAAAGTCAAGCCTATAATGCTTTTCGTAAACCACCAATGCAATTTTTAGCACTTTAACTTTTTAACTCACTTCGAAAGGCTCAATTTTTTTGTGTAATAGTTACTAGATTTCTTCGTCAATTGGCAACCGATTCTAACGATTCTTTTTCGTAGTAGGGTAGGTATATCCTAGGTGGTCCATTAATACATTTTGAGAAAGAATACCACCTACGGGTGGTTTTTCTCCAACCACCTAAGGTTGAACCGTCGAGGTTGGTTCCCGCTTTAGTAATTAAGTACCTACATCGATATCAAGATTAATTCAATTTATTTTTCTTATTTCTATTTTCTCTTTGGCTGTGAAAATACTCTCATTGTATGCAATTGCTAGAGAAAATTAGATTTGGCTTCGTCGAATGTCTACCTGGATTGTTGGCCAGCTGCCAACACCAGCCTACGTTTTGAAGGGTTCTACATTTCACAACGTTTTACATTCTTCGGTGGCTTTTTGTGTCGCATCTCTACAAACTGACGTACTTTGACTAAGAGTTACCTGAAGTTTTATGAAATTGGAAAGGAAATACACATCTTTCTCTATAATAATTATTGCTAATAATCATATAAATGTACCCTGACCTCCAACTAGAATTCTATGTATCAAAAGAATCGGAAACTGTGAAGACCATGGTACGCCCAGACTCGGAATGAATGCTTGCGCATTATGCATAAATATGTCCTTTAGCTTGAAGCGAACCCGAAACCCCGAACTATCAACTACACCACGCGGGCTGTCCAACATATTATTATCACCACCTTTACGAGTACTTTACGAGTCGTGTAATAAAGAACTATCCGAAATCTCTCTCACAACTAACTCGAAGGAAATCAATTAGCGTCCTTCACTTCATTATCTCGTGCATGACACATCTCGCAACTTTATGTTACCATGTCAGTAAATATCAGTCAAGAGGTTAACTCTGTTTACAATCGAAACTAATTGATTTTAGATTGCTTTAGCTTATTTACTTTGTCACTTTGTCTTATTGTGTCATTTCTTTGTTCAATGTATCCACCGATTAGATACAGTGAAAAACGGTGAAATCGAGTTCTAGATTTATCCACACGTCTGTAGATTTATGTCATAGTGGATAAACAGTAGGTATAGTTACCGTGTTGCATCCTGAGGTTACCTTTGTGTACATTTTGAAAGTTACTAATTACCGACAGGTTGTTTTGATTTACTTTGTCATAAACTATATATACTGTGTATGTGTTTAGCAAATTGCAAATAATTATTATTATAGTGACGTGTTTAATCTTCGTTCACTTGTTTATTTGCTTTGCATAATATACTCAGTGAAGTGAATTATTAGGGCGTGTGTGATAATTGCGCACAATAATCAATTAACTGTGACGGGTTAGCAGTAATAACTATTATCACTATTAGTTGGTTTATAAATTAATTTATACTGTATGGTACTTAATTTATTTCTAAGCAAGAATGTTCTATGAATTTAAAATACTAGCAGTTTGACAGATCAACTCACTGATTGAATTAAACAAAATAATAATAATTATTATTATTCATACAGCTAAAAATTAAGTGCTAATTTATGGAGTAGTTTTCATTTAGTGAAAGCTGGATTATATAAAATATCAAAATGGTCACGAAGGTTAAAATATAGGTTAAAATTGATGCAACAAAAGTTACATAACAAAAAACACGACTGCCCTAGCCAGTATTACTTGGGATGATGTAAGGGTTCTAACGATACCCCATTCATCCAAATTTGTTAAGGCATTTAAAAGTTATGGTGGAGCAAATAAAGTTACATACATACTACATACATGAACCCTAAAATCATCGATACACTAACATGAAAAAAAATCCTGGTTCATCTATACCCGGAGACGGTCAGTTGGCAGTCCTATTCTAAAGCGGCCCGTACACCTAATGCATGATTGATGGATAACCACGGAAAAACCACGATCACTGCAAAACGCAAACATGCCTAAGGGTGTATGACCGGCCTAAAAAATAAATTTTGCAACATAATATTTACTATAATAATAAAGTATAGACAACGTTCAGTATTCTAAGAATCGTATTCTGATTCTCTTGTTTACGATAATCCGCCCCACGTAAATTATAGTTGAGGAAAGACACGCTCAACGTAAATACCGGAAGGTTTTCCAACATCTATGGAGCTGATGTTTTATTTTTCTGTGCGTAGTTTCTAGTTGAAATTCTAACAATGTCGCAACTTTATCGAGAGGAAGTTATATTTTTTTTTATTAGTATTTATCAGGAACTTGCATGGTCTTAAGGTGCCGCTTCATGACCCGCTTAACGCTAAAATCCTAGAATGCAAAAATGGTCTAAAGGCTTTTTTGTTCATCGAAGAAAAACAGGCATTACGGAAAAGGAGATACAATGCCAGAGCCTTCAGTTGGCATTCTAAAAATTTTTAAATAAATTTCCAAACAAAATTTCCGAAGACAATTAGTGCGTGGTAATTTACTAAAACTTGATCCAGGAAATACTTGTTTTTGAAAATGCCTTACTAGTCTGTGAAAAAAATGTTTGTTATTTAGAATCTCATCTAGAATCTTGCCCATGTCCATGTCCAAGGATTATATGGAAGTGTTTTATTGAATTTTACATTTATGAGAACACTGTGAACTGCCAGTCAAGGTAAAATTTGTCCAAAAAAGTTGATTTTTGAAGGCTTGTACTGAGTTGGAATTTCAAAATTTTTCAAATAGGCGGTGGAGCTTTGTGTAGTACTAGCTGTGCCCCGCGGCTTCGTTCACGTAGCATAAGTTACTCTTTGCATCATCAGCTGTCTATCTGCCAGTGAAAGTCCGGCCAAAATAGGTCCAGTTGTTTCGGAGATTACCCGGAACCAACAGACAGATAAAAATTTTAAAAATGATTGTTTTGTTATACTTATTACTTTCATATGCATTTAGTAAAAAGCTGTATTTTGATATTAGAAACAGACGCTTCAATTTTATTTATTTGTATACAGATAAGATGCAGTCGCTAGTCGTAAAGTCAATAGAGAAAATATGAGAACGGTCAGCAGAAGCTATTTCGATCTGTAAATATGTAGATCTATTCGATATTTATTGCGTAAACACAAGGAATTCAATTTTAGATTTATAAACATTCCTCAAAATTAATCGCACTAGGTTGTGTTTTAGAATTGATTTACATTATTGTAGTGTGTTTTCATGTTTTGGCTTTTTGTTGATTGGTTAGGTTCAATACTAATACTAGATGAATCCAACCATTAAATCTATAAAAAATTGAATGTAGCCATTTTTGAATCTTGTGTCTTGTGTTTTTGTGTAAATAGATTTACTTACACAATAAAAAGGTCAATTACGCTAAAATTTCCAAAGAATTCCTTACATGGACATATTCAGGATTCAAAGCGGTCAAATACCCTTCATCATAAATAATTTAAACGACATACACCGAAGTACGGAAACTTCCACTCGTAACATATTTAAAGCAAACACATTATTTTAACGACACACAAATCTTGAGTGTCTACGGTGGACTGCAATAAACCAGAGATCACCAGAGCTATGTAATGTACATGCGACTTTGGCACATTGGGACGCATATGGCTGGGACTGGCGACGCTATGCCGTCCTTCATCTCCTTGGCACCAGACCACAGAGTTAGTAGTAGTACTACGAGTACAAACAATTAATAATGTACCGATAACCTGCTCATTTTAGTTTACTTCTTTGGTGGTTAGTAACGACTTATATACTTGATTATTGTGGTTCCGGGTCATCTCCGAAACGGCTCGACCGATTTTGACGGGACTTTCACTGGCAGCTAGCTGATGTTGTAAAGAGTAACTTAGGCTACGTGAGCGAAGCCGCGGGGCACAGCTAGTCATTATATAAATTTAATACTATTATTATAATAGGTTTAAAAGGACATTTTTAAAAGGCTTTCAAACTTTTGGGCACTGCAATCGTGACGGTTCACATTGAGCGAACCTGAGCCATTGAGCGAAAAAAATCCTGAAGAAAAATATAAAAATCTTGGTAATTAGTAATAGTAGATACATTTTATACCCAAGGACTTGGACGTATTTCATGTATTTTTTCCCATGTGGTGTGCATAAAAGCACATGTGTCCAACTTATGAACAATAATTATAATTACCTAGGTACGGAAACGAATTGTTCCATAAACAAGGCTATATTTTTTTTAATATGTTATTTTGACGGTTGCGATGATAGCATCGCTTTATTGTTAACCTCGATTTGCATCGTAATAGCGTTTATAATTTTCAATGAAGATACTGCACAAACGCTTTTGTTTCTATTAGAAGACCTAAAATTATTTCGTACTAGCTGGTGCCCTCGGTTTCACCCGCGTCGAGATTCTCACGTCACCGTGCATTTCTCCTGGATAAAACGTAGCCTAGCCTGCGGCCCACAAACTCTCTCCAAATATAATATTTATAAATAAAATGAAATCTATACAAAAAATCACATCGCTCCATTGCAAGAAGATTGAAAGAAGGATAAACCAACCAACAAACAGACTGTCGCATTTATTATAGTACGGTTCGCTGTCTCTTTTCAGCAATATAATAAGTAGCAACAAAACAAAAGAATGCGAAACAAATAAGTATGTTTACTTGTGAATTGTGTTTTCAAATTCACAATACACGATACCTACATAAATACTTTTATTATATCGTACACTCATCCTCTCTACAGGTCGACTCACCAACCTGGTGTTTCTGATCATCTGTTTGCTTCTTTGTTTATCTTTCAGAATGTTTTACGTGATTTGCGTCAGAGAGCGTTAGCTAGTGATATTTTAGTTAGATGTATAAAAAAAAATGTATGACAACTATATATTTAAACGCAGTTTTTCACGGTCAAAATCAACAAAATTTATGTTTTTAGTACAGCTTTACGGGGCCCTCACGGGATATTTGACGTCAGTTGTTCTGCCCAATTTGTATGGGGCGTTTTAGCGCTTAGTAAATACCCAGTGTCTAACTTTACTCAGTAGAAAACGAATTGATTAACAACATAAAAAATGGAATCAACATCCCTATTGTCAATTGAATTGTTCACTCAACAACAGCACTCTACAAATTGGCAATTTAATCTAACGATTAACTTATGGATTCCCAGCACCGTGTCTCATTAGCCTGAAAATGTTTCAGTTAATCTCTAAAGTCTTGTTCAAGGTCTCTTTCTAAAATAAATAGCGGGTTACCGCTCCTGGGGGAAAACTCCTATACGAAACTCGATTATACTGTAACAGCGTTAGCTATATAGAATACAAATTAATTAACGTTATCGAATGCCGTCGATCGGAGTTCTTACCTACTAAGTGCGTTTTAACACGGGTAAAGCTTCCAATGAAAAACATCCAACTCGTTCTTTGTTCTCTGAAACCCTTGGAAACGGCACGGCGCCGACCGCGTGTGAAATTGGACATATGCCAAGCGCTTTATAAGCGAAACAGCTTATACACCCACTTATACACGTGACTAGTAAGCCCTTCTGACAATCAACACGAGTGGAAAACCGGGCTTTCTATTGCAGATGCATTTTGCCGCTCCAACGATTTTAATATGTGATAGCATCATGCCGTGGCAAAGGCCCCGTAGCTATTCAAACCTGTTAGCCCTACTTTCAGGTTTTTCCACCTATTCAATGAAGGGTAATTCTTGGAACTAGCATAGAGGTTTGACGACCAGATAATGAACCCTGAATTATAAATGATTCAACGGTCGCTCATTAGAAGTGTGCGTATGGTAATTCCTGGTTTTCTTTATCGCCCGTGAATGTGTCATAATTGATACGGGTTCGATGTCCTCTTTCAAATTAGTACTCGTTTTAGAATTTAACGTAACAATGAGTGGTGGAATCACATGACTTTGGTTCGGGAAGTCTCCGATTCATTCACAGAAAAGAGAGTCAGACGTTTGAATGCTCCAATCAGGGCATGTCTAGGTCCTGTTTGTTGTGAAGCTGACATGAAGGTCACGACGAGATGGTTGGCGTGGTGCCAGATATTGCAGACTAAGCGGCGCCGTACCGTAGCTTAGTGTTGTTTAATTGCACGATTTTATTTTAAAATGGCTCAGAATATCGGCCATTTATCAACTAAATGTAGATAAAATGGTTAGTGTTCTATAATATGCAAATGTTATGGGCCGGCGTTATGCTTACCATCAGGCAAACGACCAGCTCGTCTCGTTACCAAATAATAAAAAAAAAAAATTCTATGAAACAAAATAGAGTGAATTTCCATTTAAAACCAATCACTGTTTGAGCAATAAAATTAAGATTTCTATAATCACTGTTTCCCTTTTTTGTATCTGCAGTTTGACCTTGTAAATGAATCTTATAGGTACTAATCAATTTCTAAATGTGTATATAAGGTATACCTTTTATATTTTACTCATATTTTTATATTACTCTTATATCGACAATAAAACTGAAAGGACTAAATACTTTAGCTTGATGTGGCGCCAAAGAGTTGCACGCATAAAATGTGACGATTATACGAGTCTTGGTGGCTCAGCCCACATTGACCTGATTCCTCTGGGTATCGCGTAGCGTATAATCAAGGCGCCTATGCGGGACAAGTTGTATAACATTTGCGACTTTTGACGCTACATGTGCATCAGTTAAATGCCCTAAATAATGCATGTTTCTACGTCTGTAACTTTTGTTTCTGTAATTTGTTTTTAAAGTAATGACGTACAAAATGATCACGTTGAGAGCCCGTAGCTTGTGGTTCTTCGTAACTTTGTGCAAAGGGTAATTAGTAGGTACAATTAGTATAAGTTATATAAATACTTATTTATATAATTTACAATCAAATTCAATTTACAATCGAAATAGTTATCAAATGAAAAAGAAAATCTAATTTGTCCTAGATATCCGTGCGTGTCTCGTACAAAACATAAGGAAAATGGTGACTTCATCGCGATCGTAGAACGTTTCTCTAGAATATGCTTAAGAATTTAAATGTCGCGTTCATTAACACCTCGTTTAGCACCAATTATTGATGCGGCTTGAGACCCAGTTAGTGTGGCCAAACCATTGAGATCATCATATTTCAGTGTCAAGGTTGTCAAAAAGGCGATAATTCGTGTTGTTATATAACATCTAGCAAACATCATTTATATCATTTTGATAGTGGGAGGACTAACTCTTCTGCGAGTGTCCGTCTGGGTTGTTACCACCGCTTTGCTCGTGAAGTCTGCCGCCAAGCAGTAATGTGCAAGCATTACTGTGTTCCGGTGTGATGAGCAGAGTATCCAGTGAAATTACTGGGCTTAATGTCTCAGGGTAACGAGCGCACTGCAGTGCCGCGCAGGCCTTTGTGTTTCAAGGTCTGGGTGGGACTGCAATTGTTATGGGCCGGCATTATGCTTACCATCAGGCAAACGACCAGCTCGTCTCGTTACCAAATAACATAAAAAAAGAAAGATATACCTATACGTTTTTCTGCTAGTTTTTACTATCCCGTAATATATTTCAATTTACCTGAAATGTTACAAGTAACATTGAATTGCTTCTTTGATGACTCATTACTTCTATTTCTGGGGCGGTAAATCTTTTGACGTTTTTGCGAAATAGATCTGTATATAAGATTATGGTCTACATTTAGAATATCGTGGATGTTTTTAATTTTTACCACTCCTTGCGAACTTCATTTCTCAGCTCTCTTGCTCTTCTCAGAATCTCAGCTTGCAATTGTTGGATTTCTTCGCCAGATAGGTAAGGTGTGGAAAAAATGGAACTACAGTAAATTACTGCTAACAACAACAACAAACTGCAATGTGCCATATGAAGCTGGGTCACAAATAGTTATCTAAAACTGTAACCACTTTAAAATTTCATTTCATGATAAAAAAAAACATTATAATGTTCCAGTAAGTTTTTGTAGAGCATTCAACGACTAATGTTCAGAACCGTAAGCACTTTCCGTATTCCCTTTGTTACATTATGCGATACATTTCTTTGTCTATTGTAATACTTATTATTTCATCTGTACATTATTGTGTGCAAATCGTCGATGAATTTATTTGTCGATACTACTCGAAAATGTACCGGAACATGACGCATGATGTTGACGACCTCTGCACCAGGCAACAGGCATCAACCCATATGTTCCTTTGTGCCGTTACAAATTATTTGTGGGCCGACAACAACACTGACTCACTTCATATCATATTCCCAATTATTGTGTATTTAACTCTGGACATAATTTCTGCTAAATTGTAAGGGACGTGGTATGTGGCCTCTCAGACTGCAGAATCGATATATGTTAATGGAGTGCTAACAAAGATACCAATAAAAGCTCTGATTTCGTATGTCAAAGCTCTTAAAACCTTTTTATCAACAACGATTTTTATCATTATGGAGCAGGATATACCTAGTATACACCTACTGGCCTATGTACTTATTTATATAGTTGGCGAGCCCTGCGATCGTTCGTATAACAACTAGATAACACAAAAACAACGGTGATGTCAAGTAAATTAGCCGTCCTATCTTATCCATCAGTTGATATTTTGGCGGGTACCTTATTAATTGATTGAGCGAACGTATGTTATAAAATCACATATAAGTATATTACACATGAGGCAATAGATATGTAATACAAGTATCATTAGCACAGTAGCGCTGTTAGGTAGCACATAATACGTCAATGTCATACAAAAGAACCGAATTGTAATCAGTATTCCTACTATTTTATGTCACGCCAAATTGTACGGGTAGAGTTGAGGCAAATTGGTCAAAGTCCTTAGTAATTTGGCAGGCTTCCAAATTAGGCAATACACACCAATCATCGCAGGTCTTCTCTTATCTGTGTAAATTTCGTCTGTTGCCATGAAAATTAGTGATGGAGGAATAGTAATCTATCAAGTTCTGAACCATGTAGTTAGTTTAAAGGCAATCATATATTACAGAAATTCACTAGTCGTTATTATGCTTACGACGATTTCATGCACTTCGATGGGATTCATTTATGCACGTATTATCTCATGTGCAGTTCTAGTATTTGGGTTGCTTAATGCTATCAGATCTTGTGACCTATGTATGTACTAGGTTAGATATCTCTGGCTACCAAAACAGCAATGATATTTATAACTAGTACGTTAAATATTTAAGTATCCCCTTCAATTACAATACAGATTCATTGAGCCAAAATAGTATCAGTATTCTGAAAACACGTTGCATCAACAAGCCGAAGGCACTCCTATAAATTTTGCAAGTCCCACTTAGAAGCTCCCGAGCTTCCAGGTCCAATGTCTCAACACTAACTTAACACATTAGATTATATTTGCGCCGCTTATCCCCACAGTCGAAGTAGCCGCGGAGCCCGCTTTATATCCCAGAACGATAAGTCGCGCTAGTCGGTGTGATAGTCTCAATGCAAGTAGGGCCACTATACACCAGTGGCCAACACACTTTGGTGATGGTTGGTAAAAACTCGACACATATATTATTAAGGACAATGTGGCGGTAAATTCGAGCAGCAACTCTTAAGACCTTGGTAATCGAGCCGATCTACTGCAGTACAACTATGTTTTTTTTTAATTTAGATACGTCACAACCACCTCTTATCTTCAATTTGAAAATTTTCCATTTAAAGGTTGTCTGGCTTTAAAGGAATTTTTTTATGTATGTTTTTTATGTGCCCCCACTTTTAATTTTTTTTCTGTCTCAATAATAGTTTTTTTATTACGTGCCTTGAAGTAATTAACTAACCTTACCTTATTTTTTTTTCCAGGCATCGGCTTCGGCATGATCTACCTCCCATCAGTAGTAGCAGTAGGTTACTACTTCGAGGCTCGTCGTTCGCTGGCCACTGGCATCGCCGTGTGCGGTTCTGGCGTGGGAACGTTCAGTTTCGCGCCTCTGGCCGCCATACTTCTCAAAGAGTTCGGCTCGTGGCAGAGTGCGAACCTGTTGCTGGCTGGGCTTATTCTTAATTGCGCCGTGTTTGGGGCGCTAATGAGACCGCTCGTTTATCCCAAGGTGAGTTGCTTCGTAATTTTAGTAGGCACTATAGGCCCACTGCTCTGAAGATGGTAAATCTCCGGAAGCTGGTCCCATTCTTAACTGGTGTTTTTGTTGTCTATTTCAGACGTCAGGTGAAAAACCACTTCTGCAACGTATGGCGGAAGAGAAACGGATGCAAATGGAGCGAGGCTCCATCGGAGGCTCTTACTTCCTGGTCCAGCTACCAGACGGTACCATGGAGAAAAGAATGAAGGTAAGCTTGATGTCATAGAATCTCAATAAGACCTCTGTGATGAAATATAAACGTAGCATTCAGAGGTCTTGTGGGGGCAGTTATACACTGGACAACATTCTCAATTCTTCAATTGTATTATAAATACATTTATTGGAGCTTCCGGGTTTTTGTAGTTTTTTGGGACCATGGTCGTCGTCATTGTATGCTCATGAGTCATGGTGCATCAAATCATAGAGTTAAGCTTGTGTATGTGATTGTCACTAGTTTTAAGAGGAAATTCTGCTTATGATATTTACGGCATAAGATGGGAAAATATGGGATCCGTTTTGGTTGCTCTGCCTTAAGGTGGTACAAATTCTATTAAGGGAAATGGCAACAGCGTTACAATTTGCAAATAATTTATGCTTGGTTATGTAAAGTTGGGTGAAAGATCCATAATTCACAGGACTCTAAAGAAGGCGAAAGATGATCTATCAAGTAGCAGCATCTGAAGCAACAATAATAACGTGATACCAGGTTACGGATGGCATGCCTTAATCACTAAATATCGAAGTTCTATACTTGCTTTATTTTTGCACTGTGTAAGTGACAAAGAAAAGTTTGAATAGAGATAAAGAACAAAGAAATCTTTTAATTCATCGAAATCTAAAAAAAGACAGTTCTTTTTTTCAGGCCCCCCTGAACATCGATCCAGGAGTGCATTCTTCATTAAACCTGGAAGCGTTAGCGCGTGTCCCCACCATACCCAACATGCCGGGAGTACCGCCCGTGCCCACGTTGCCCACTATCACAGAAGCTAAGATCTCTGAAGAGGGTGATGGGAAAAGGAAGGTTGGTGATGTAAACTGTTGACAAATATAGTAGTTTGGAAATTCGGAATCAGCTTTGTCTCCTGATGACGGGATATACTGTGTTATCGATGGCTTATGAATACCTGCGATTTTTTTATAACAGTCTTCGTTATTCGATTAGTAGCTATTTTAAGCGGTAAACATATTTAGAACTGCTTTACCAGTGATTTAGTAAAACTGGATATAAATCGTATACTGCGCAGGTCACGTGATGCCTCCTCAGTGGAGAAGTGAAGTTGTTGGTCGTTTACAACAGCACGGGACTTAAGCATCAAATATATTTATATAAGTATTGTTATTCGGTGACGATAAAAGTTATTGGGTGATCTTTTTAACCTGAATCGTCTATTTCTAGAATAATGCCTACATTTTAGGACCAGGGAAAGTTGTTTAAAAATGTTAGTGTATAGTTAAGTTAGTCTGCAGATGCAGATGGCATCTTCGGTTTTGATGGGATCTATAATTTTGATCTTATGTTTTGTATATTTATACTATTGTGATTTTTGGGTGCTTGCTATATGTTGGGATTCGCACGATATATGTTGCATATTATTACTGGTTGCAATGCTGTATGCCATGGTGCTATAAACCATTTCGAACAACAAACACAGATTTCATTCGTTCATCGTTTATTCATAATTTGGTAAATAATTTCACTGAACATATACTCGCACAATTATAAGTAATTTGGTTTAAAAACCTATGTAGTTTTCTATACATTTTCAAATACATCCTGATATGAAATTTAAAAAAGTGAATGCAAATAATAATATTTGACACTCTTCACCTTCCTCTTTTTGTTTGTGTCTAGCGCCCGAAATATAATTTCATTCTTAGTTTTTGAGTCAGAGACTAGAGAAACCTACAAATTGAAAGCAGTTTGGCGTCTGACGTGCCATTTAAAATAAAGACTAAAGGACGGCTTCTATAGCAGGTCTATTTAAATTATAACATGTGAAAGGGATAGATACCCTAATTTGAGACTTAATTCAAAATAGCACTGGTGTCGATTCTGTCGTTTCATACCTAAACCTAATTTTAGTTTCAAATTCAAATTCGACACCAATGTCGCATTCAATATATCACTGCAGCAACCACTGACAACATACTCTAACAACGTTTTCTATTTGCAGAACGAAAACGGCAATGTGACCGTGAACCCCTCAGCACAACACATGTCACGCAACGTGTCTTCGCCCGCCTTCAGTTCGCAGGCGCCCGGTCTACCCAAGAACGGTTCTGTGCCGTTTTTCGACCGACAACGGAAGCAGAGCACGGGAGATAGGTCAGGAGATAGGTATTGTAGTTAGTTCACTATTTCAGGGTGTCTCGTCTGGTTCTCTGGTGGTGGCCGGTTGGTAAACTTGGTGAAAGTTTGTATTTCAATGGGGAGGCACAGGCAAAGCAAATCTCAGATGGCGCCACCATCGCTGGTGCTTGTCATTGATGTTTACTATGGGGATTAATGAATTAAACTGACTAGTACACTTGCTCGCGTCATAAAAATCATTAGATTTGGAATGGTCACTACATAACCAAGAACAATTTGGTTTCCAATAATTTTTGGTGCGCAATGCTTTGATCCACTGCTTCCGTTTTTTTTCGTCAGAAGGGAAACTTGTATACCGTTATTTTGACACTGAAATTCACTTTACAGAGGCATACTTTATTGCACAGACGATTTTTTGTTTACTTACTAAAACTTTATAATTATGTTTGACAGAGAAATAACACCAGCGATGACGCGCCACCTAGCGGGATAAATAAGCACTGTGGTTCCCCATTGGCTTCAGTTTTTGAATTTGAATGTCATACGTTAAATCAACCAATATCTAGCTTTTTTGTTTCGAGAGTTAGCATGATACTCTATGTTACTCTAATAAATTTGATCAAATGCTACTTTAATAGTAATAAAAAGAACTATTGCGAACAATACCAACCATGATGTTTACTTTGCATTAATGATCTGAGTTTATTTTGGCCATAGTCCGATAATAGTCTTTACAAGTAACGATTTATATACCGTCAAAGATTTCTGCATAAACCAACAACTACCTCCAATTCCCTGGCGGTGTAGTTCATAGGTCGACTTAACTTCTGTAGCGAGTAAGGGTTGCGGGTTTAATTCCCGCAACAGAACAAAAGTTATTGCACAAGTATTTGTTCCGTGTTTGGGTGTTGTGGGACTATGGTCCAGCTAGTTTCCGATTCCCTTAATACAGGGAGTCCTAGTTGTGGGGTCAGGGTCTATCTATATGTGTATGTGATCATGCTATTTAGCAATTGCTCACAAATTTTCATTTCCTATTTCAGATTTAAGCCATCCCTAGCCGCAATCAAAGCTACGTCCAAAACTTCAATGAACAATCAAAATCGCAATGATGTAAGTTAACAACAATTTGAGCTGGCGCTTACCTCGGTCAACGTATTAGTTTAGCTATTCAGCCAGGTAATGTCGCCAGCTTTTTGGGCACCCTACCTGCAGAAGGCGACCTTAATGCTGTTTTTTATTTATAAGGTTTTATTTAATTTTGTTTTTAATTGATAAAGACCTGAAAAAATAATAAAAATAATAAATTTGACTAAATATAGATATTATGTCATAGTGTGGTCGGCGATTGTACAAAATGTTTCAAATCTCTGCTGTGTTCCCAGCCTAAGAAAAATAACTGCATGAAAAATACTTCCTTTTATAATAGTTTTGTTTAAAATAACAATCTTGCAAAAACGAGCCATTCACGATTTTACAAAAAAAAACTAAGTTTATCATTAATAATAATGTCTATCATCAAATTATCGATTGCACAGTTTTCTCTAAATTTTTCCGTTCTGTCAACCCTTTTGTTTACATAAAATATCTAAGTTTTTGGAATAGGGTACAAGTATTAATAACATCTATATCCAGCACGTTTGCGGGCATTACTTCGTTGAATTCGAATATTCATATGTACGAACGAAATGTACGTTGAGCCGGACTTTGGACACACGTGCAATATAATTGGGATGTTGACTGTATTAAAATAAAAATATAATTTTGCCGCGAAACGGTAGTTTTTGTGACAGAAATCCTATAAAACACAATATATTTGTTTATTTTTAAGGAATATAATTTTAATTTAATAATCAAAATGTAATCACATCACTCCGAAGTCACGTGACATAAAACGCGCGTGACGTCACTTTCTCAATCGGAATGAGTATATTGCTCTTTCTGCCTATTATTTTAGAGTGATTTCTGTGAATATAGTTATCTGTGCCAGGAATCGTGACGTCACATCGACCACGTGATCAGTATTGGCGTTTTGGAGCGAAACTTGAAATGGCATTTAAAATACATGAAAATTAAAGTATTAGCTGTATTTAAAAAGTAATTTTAAATATTTTGGGTTATATTAGGCCCATTCGCATCGTTTTAAACACTTTCCCAAAATCAGTCAACATCCCAATTGTCGTTTTTTATATTCTTACTACAGCGTATCTATTCGGAATGAAGGTATACTGAATGATCATTTCCGTCGATTTGAACAATAAACAAAACGACAACCTTGAACTAGCGCGTCTGCCAAATCGAGCGCTAACTGGCAGTAGGCCAATATATTTTGTTCCTGTTTACATACTTTCAGGGTTTGTGGTGAGAAAGTGGGTAGAACGTAAATGGGAGCATTAATGTTTCCGCTCTGTTAAGAATTATCAACACGATTGACGAATGTAAACCTGCTGTATCTATACAAATAAATAAAATTGAAGTGTCTGTTTGTAATATCAAAATAACAGCTTTTTACCAAATGCATATGAAAGTATATACGGTACCTATAACAAAACAACCATTTTTAAATTTTTTGTCTGTCTTTTTGTTCCGGGTAATCTCCGAAACGGCTGGGCCGATTTTGACGGGACTTTCACTGGCAGACAGCTGATGTTACAAAGAGTAACATAGGCTACTTTTAGTTTAGAAAAAGAATTAGGGTTCCGTGCAAAAAAAAACCATGAAATCCAATATCTACCCCGCGGGTGACACCGCGGGCAGCACCTAGTTTCGTAATACTCATGCCAAATTTTATGTCCAGTCTAAGAAAGCCCCCGCATCCCGTCAGAGAAATTTCCCGTTTAGATTCGACAACTCAGCTGCATAATAAATACGGATATAATCACGATGATATTTCTCTGTCGGGATGCGTTTCCGAGTTATAAACGATCAAGAAAGTCGTTACGATACGGATATCATTCCGAGTGAATTAAAATCAACACCCTAACGACCGAACACCCAAAAAGCTAACCACCAAAACTTATCCAGGGCGACACAGAAAGTCAGATGTACAACTCGAAGCTGTCAGTGTCAGCGGGCCCGCGGGAACCGTCCCGCATGGTGCGGCCAATGTCCCGCAAGGATATCTTCTACTCGGGCTCCGTGCTCAACCTGCCTCAGTACCAGAGTCAGAAGTCGCTGCAGGGATATAGGAATTCAGTCATCAGTTTACCGCAGAGCAGGCAAACTGGGGATCTGGAAAGACACGAACGTAAGTAGTTCATTTACGCAGTTCTACAGATCGGTCTCATGATTAAAATTATAAAAATAGTCACATACATATCACCGAAAACCCAAAAAAAAATAACAACAATACGTCAGTAACTTTAACATTATATTATTATACTTGTCACATAATTACTATTCAATTATCAAATTTCCCGCCACATCATTGAGGAGCCACACTGCTTACTTATCCCGCTAGGTGGCGCATTATCGCTGGTGTTGTTTCACTATGAAACTTCATCATACAATTTTAATATTTTTTATGGTATTTGGTAACGAGACGAGCTGGTCGTTTCCTGATGGTAAGCATAGCGCCGGCCCATAACTAAATTGCAGTGCCACTCAGAACTTTGAAAACAAAGGCGTGCGCGGTACTGCAGTGCGCTCGTTACACTGATACATTTGCTATTAAATCTTATGAGTCCAGTAATTTCACTGGAAACTCTGCTCATCAAATCAGAACACAGTAAGCTTAGTAACTTTTAAACTTTCGCGATTCGAAAGCATTGTTTACTTTTAATAAAATAAAATGATTTATTGACGCTGACACCCGCATTCTCCAGTCTTCTCGTGACCACGATCAATGCAACTTGATTTAAACGTCGAGGTAAATATAAACCTGTGTTTTTATCGCGATTAAGTCCCGTTCTTAAAAGTAAACAACAGTAATGCTTGCACATTACTGCTTGGCGGCAAACTTCACGAGCAAAGTGATGGTGCCAACCCCGACGGACACTCGCAGAAGAGTTAGTCTTACCAGTAACATAACTGGTCACATGATTACTAATCAGTCATCAAATTTCCCACCACTTTCACCTCAGAGTACGACCTGTGCCCGTGCCTGGCGCTGCCCGCGTCGTTCAAGTCCGCGCTGGCGTCCATGCTGGATGTGAGCCTGCTGCGCGACCCCGCCTTCATGCTGATTGGAGTCTCCAACGTATTCGGCATGGCCGGCCTCTACGTGCCCTTCGTATACATCGTGGACGCGGCGCAGCTCAATGTAAGCACATTATCAGCCTCCATACACCTGTAAACCTAGACGCCGCATACTGTCAAATTTCTAACAAGGCTAAGAAATGTCGATGAAATCTAATGTAACTTAGCCCAAATGTGGTCTGGTATTTTATTAGAATGTGAAATTTTATTCGTATGATCTACTTTCAAATTTTGATTTCAAAATTGTTATTTTGCTCCTTCGCATAGGCCGAACATATCTTTTATGAGCGATAAAAATGACGTTACTAAAGTCTTCAAATACCTCTGTTTCAATTATTTGAAATACGTGTTGTTGTGTACCATGTTTATAACGAGCATATTTAATAAACTACCAGCGGGTTAGGTTATACCAAGACCAAATCAATGTAACCCGTAACATTGGTCGGTTTTTGTCTGTAGCCATCAATACCAGCCAATTGCAAGATCTGATTGTCGACAACCGAAACTTTACACCCCATTTTAAAATTTCACTCTGGATCATTTTTCTTATGGTAGGGTATCCTTTTGGATTTGTTTTTGACCTCATGAAATGTATCCTAACGTTAAAAATTTCAGGGTGTGGAACCTTCTCAAGCGTCGTTCCTTCTATCCATAATCGGTATTACGAACACATTCGGCCGTATCTTCTGTGGTTGGGTGGCGGACTTCCCTTGGATGGATTCGCTACTTCTCAACAATATATGCCTTATTATAGCTACGGTGAGTTATTACAATTTAACTTTGTTTTTGTACATCAATATGTACCAGTTTATCCTGAGCTCTCAGCATTGTAGATACGCGTACGACGAAGGTTTTATTATAATAGTTGATTTGCACGAATTCGTATTCGATTCAGATTTGAATAAAAAATTAGCTTTTTACTCTATTCGTGCTGGCGTTTTGCCTAACTTCTCACCCGATTCTTAATATTAAATGGCGATGTAGTCGAAAAGGCTAGGAACTAGGAGTAACTGGCCTTGGAACAAAATAACTGACTGGCTCTTAGAGGCTTTATGCTTATATGCAATATTTTTTTGCTCTGACGAGCAAAAAGATTGTTGCTGGCCCAGAATCCAGTTCAAATTCTAGGTTAGGGTGTTTACCACTCTCTACCACAGTGTAACTTAAGGTCTGGAGATATAGTCGTCAAACGCAAAAGTGTTTGAAATAAATTATAAAATATTATTTAGCACATAAATATATGCTAAATAATATTTTATTTATATTTATACTCTTGACAATAATCAAATGATTTTCTTGTTTTAGATATCCGTGGGATTAACTCCATTTTGCTACTCATACGGCGCATATGTTGCGATAGCTATTGCATTTGGTCTTGCTATTTGTAAGTATACAATTTTAAAACATTAATAGTAGACAGTGTATAATGGTGGCATAGTTAAATAATGTTTTGTCTTTATTGTTCTTGGACAATTTTAAACTAAATCGAAAGAGACAAAATATTGTGTAACTATCCACCTAAGGCTAAAGACAATAAGGGTAGGTAATGCAGTGGTTATTAGTAAGGCTGCTAGTATTAAATTTTTACTACTTCACCTTAAAATTGAAAAGGGGCACAAAAGTTTTTATTGTTCATCATGTCTATGGAAAACATAGAGCCGACGAGTTTCTTGTCCACTTTTATTCAAACCACCTTTCGTAAAAAAAACAACTAAATCAAAATCGGTCCATTCGTTATTCAGGAGCTACGCTGCCACAGACAGACACAGATACACTCGTTAAACTTATACCGTGTTACCACAAAACACCATTTTTAGTCGCCTGTTTAGCTAGACAGTGTCTAAAGATAAACATAAAAAATGATTAGAAATGTCACAACGACGACAACCAGACGAGCTAGTCGTTTGCCTGATGGTAAGCGTAACGCCGTCCCATAACAATTGCAGTGCCATTCAGAACTTTGAAACACAAAGTCCTGGGCGGCACTGCAGTGCGCGCACTACCCTGAGACATCCCAGTAATTTCACTGGCTGCTCTGCTCATAAAACCGGAACACAGTAATACTCGCACATTCCTGCTTGGCGGCTGACTTCACTCACAAAGCGGTGGTATAACCCAGACGGACACTCGCAGAAGAGTTAGTCCTACCACCTAGTAATAGTAATAAATTAAATAAAACTAAACACACAATCGTTTATTCCAGCCGGCTATATCTCCCTAACATCGATTATCCTAGTCGACTTGTTAGGACTAGACAAGTTGACTAACGCGTTTGGTCTTCTTATCTTGTTCCGTGGCGCGGCCGCCATAGTCGGCTCTCCATTGGCTGGAGCTGTTTACGATGCTACGAAGAACTATGACGCTTCGTTTTATATGGCTGCTGCGTTCTTCTTAGCATCCACGCTGACTTCCTTCGCGGCGCCTCTATTCCGCAGGTAAACATAAAACTTTTTTATAGTAATATATAACGAGAAAAGAGCTAATAGAGACGAACCTGCGGCGCGAGTACGGAAGTCGGTTCGATAAATTTGTCGAACCGAAAAACTCGATAAATTTATCGAATGTTGCGAGTACCGAAGTCTGAACGTAAAGTATTGTAGTAGCTCTATATTCTCTTTGGATTCGACCTAGCTTTTCGATAACTTTTGTCGATTGTTTCGAGGCTCGATAAATCCCACTTCATCGATTGGAACTGTCAATTTTATCGAATATTATCGACCCGAATAGATCCGTACTTGCGCCGCTGCTGCCTTACCGGCTAACAATCTCGGTTTCGTTTTCGATTCCAAACCGATTATAACCAGCGGTCACTAGTCTTCGTGTGGTAGGAGTTGTCTTAAAGTTTACCGTGGCGCTTACGGCACCGAAATGTTGAAGACTCATCGCAAATAGTTTAATATTGTTAAATAACTTATTACAGAAAACCGGAAGAGATCCAGCAGCCAACAGATGTACTATCCCCCATCGATGAGGACTTAGAAGAGGGAGATGAAGAGGATCCCGACGACACGCCCATAACTATGGGAAGACACATTGCCTCAAGAGGGCCAGCCATTACTCACACGGCCGCCTCGCCCTCTGAGCCTAATTCGCCCAGTCCCCCGGAGGAACGAGCGCAGAAGGAAAGCGTGCTGTAACTAACTCAAACATTCTAACATTTCCCAAAAGTTGCTACGGCATACCCGCTAGATGGCGTTATTACCAATTTATTGGATATAAAACATGCACGCACCGCCTCGTCTCTAAACAAAATAGGTATGCTAAGTAAACATTCATTTCTTAAAAGTTGTCATCGTTCTAGGTGGTAGGACTAACTCTCCTGCGAGTGTCCCTCTGGGTTGGCACCACCGCTTTGCTCGTGAAGTCGGCCGCCAAGCAGTAATGTGCAAGCATTACTGTGTTCTGGTTTGATGAGCAGAGTAGCCAGTGAAATTACTGGGCTTACGAAACTTAATACCTAATGTCTCATAGTAACGAGCGCACTGCAGCGCTGCGCAGGCCTTTGTGCTTCAAAGTTCTGAGTGGCACTGCAATTATTATGGGCTGGCGTTATGGTTACCATCAGGCAAACGACCAGCTCGTCTAGTTATTAAACACCATACAAAAAAACCGCTAAATGTATACGCCGCCTCGTCTTACGCCATTCACTTAGCTCTCTTGGCGAGCGTTTGCAGAAAGCGTGCTGAAGGTAACTCATAAATATGTCTAAAACGCTCAAAATACGTTTAGCGTTCGTTGCTTATTCAACAATAATTATTATTCTGACATTTCCCAAAAGATGCCTAGAAAACCCACTAGATGGCGTTCATTACCAATTTAACTAGGCGACTACAAACGCCACGTTATATCGGAAAGCGGAAGACGTAGACACTGGAAGATTTCAAAGTTGTAAAATCATCTAGCGGGATGTCTTTGTAAACTAATGTGCGCTTGAAACCAAGTTCTGGCTTAGTCGAGCCCTTGTAGCAACATTTTATTGACATACTTGTAACTGTGACCAAAGTGTTCAATTATCATGTGCTATCGTAATTTAGACAACGCCATCCTTTCGCACGTTGAAAGATATAGAGTTGTGAAAAGAATAGCGCTTTCTGAATTTTAGTTTTGAAATTGCACACTAAAATTGCACCCAATTTCAGTTAATAAAAGTGTGCGACTAAAATAATGAGGTTGCGAGAGCTTGACTAAACTGAAACCCTCTACTAACGAACATTATCATATAGTAAATATCAGTGGAATAGTACACATAACATATTTGATACTTGGTGCTCAGGTTCTTTTCCGCAACTAGGCTGTTAAGATAAACCCACGTTGTCTGTCTTTGTTCAAAGCGTTTAAAATTGTGTAAGGGAAACAAAGACAAAATACTGTAGAACTGTTCCACTGATATTGAGGAGGAAGTTATTTAGTTTCGTTCCTGAAGATTGCTGCCGCATACCGACTGCAAAGGTAGTTGACTATTTCGATCATAAGATGCGAGTGCCAAAACTACTCGACACTAGAGCTGTCAGTTATTAGCTGATATTAGTAGAATAATCACCTGGAGTAATTTGGGTCATTTAATTTTCATGAGCGCTCTCCTAGAGCCCATGTAAATGAAGTATTTTTAATGAGAATTTGTAAGGCGACTGCACGATACTACTGATTGTGTATTTAAAGTCGGCAACGCGTGTGCAAGTCTATTGGAGCCGTCAATGAAGCTAAAACACTGTCCTCTGTACTTGGATTAGGTAGAAAATAATTGAGTACTCTTAGGTGCTTTGCGTATCAAACATTCCAAAAAAATGTCTCACAAAAATTGTCTTTGAAAATATGACAGTTCTGTTGATTTGGAACTGTTAGTTGTTTGATACCCAAATCACTTGTTGGATTTCCAGTTTTTCCTTCACTCTCCTAATTAATAATAAACAAATTATACGATCTCATCCCTATTGGAGATTTGGAGAAAAAGCAACGTGAAATCTGTAGATGTAAATTCTCATATTGTATACTGTAAGAGTAAGAAGGGTAACAAAATGATTTATTTTCATATAAGAATGTACAGTTATGTTAGATAGTTTACGAGAGAGGTCTATACGAAAATGACTCATTTTGAATACATGTTGATATACAGGATGATTGGAAATACGATATATTCCTTGCAAGAGGTTAAAGTCCAGCATATTATTGACAGCTAAATTGATCATCTAATACCGTGTCCGCAACTTGATTATTCAACATTGAGTTAGTAAAATGTACCCTTTTAGTGAATTATACGGTAAGTACCTATTTTATTTATTATTTTTAATAGACAAACAATAAAAAAATCATTGAAAACTAAAATTACCTAGAAAAAAAGCGTTAGGAAAAAATATGTTTTAGAAACATAAACAAAAATTATCCAAAAACAATTGGATTGTTGGGCACAAATAACTGAATTAATTTCATTAGTTCATTAGCTAATTTAATAACTCTGAAATAACCAAGTTGCAGACATGTTAATACGAGTACATGACCAAATTATGCTATACTTTAACCCCTTGCAAGAATATATCGTATTTCCAATCACCCTGTATAGTCCATACATTCGAGGTTACCATTAAAAAATGGACACTTATGGTATGTAGTTGTGACAGTCTTTGTGCTTGTTCACATTAACTAACTAATCTTGATATCATTGTCTCTTTCTAATCAAGAACATGATGAAAAGGATGACATATAAAGTAAAAGTAAAGTAAAGTAAAAAATCATTTATTGACATAACTTTTTGCACAAATTATCAATGAACCCATAGGCTGCCGAACTAGTAAAAACTGTGTTTCAGCAACCAGGAGCTTCTCCCATCTTTAGACAATATATTTAAGACCGGTCAAATTAATCCTCTATTGTAACCACAGATTGTAACCAATAGGAGTTAGCAGCCATAGATCTTGTGACGTCTATTCTCGTGTAGTAGATAAGAGGATGGATGATATAGGTTTCAAATTTCCCTCTTTATCTCATGTATTGTATTGAAAAGAGACTTAGTATTGTAATTAGTTCACTTTTTGAACAATGCAAGCGGGGGCATTGGCAAACGTTTATTGATTATTCAATTTAAAACCGCCTAGTATGAATAACTGATTATGAACTACATTGAAACATAGTTAAAGTGAACAATGCCATTGTGTTAACTTTAAAGCCTAACCAAGAGTCTAACCCTAACTAACCAATGATCGAATTAAGCCATATTAATATACATAAAAAAATACGTCGCAATTACATATCATGTGTGAAATTGTAAGTAACTCAAGAAAGTAATTGTTATGTGTATAAATAATCTTAAATCGAAACTGGAATTGACTGCAAGCAATAAAGCGTTACATCGCATTGCATTTTGTATCTTAAAACTTTGGAAATAAGGTCCTCTATTCCAACGTGCCATATATTGTCGTGGTGCTAACGTCATGTGAACGATATAAACTTGCTACGATGAATGAATACTCAGTATAGCTAGTACATGAGTTCAGACAGTCCAAAAATGTTATTAGCAATAATATTTGTACTTATAGATTGTACTTAGAAACGGAATTCTAAACATTAACAGAGCTTTTTTAACGATATTTTTTTTAGTACTCGACAATAACACTAGTTTCAAATAACGCACTAATAAACTCACCAAATTCGGTAAACCATCTTATATGTTATATAGAAATGTAAATAGTCTAGCACGGTGTAAATATTTCGTACAAAACACTTCTGTTATACACACAACTCTTCAATATCTATGGCTTCAAATAGATATAGTAGGATAGATAAACAAATTCCTCTTTAACAAATTTCTAATATTATGTGTCTTTTTTTTCTTAAGCTATTCTCAAGAATTAACACGAGTGCTAAAAGTCTCGTATTTATTTTTAAAAATAACTTACTCGAGTTAAGAGAACTGTTTACAAAAGATCTTGTAAAAAAGAAATATAACTAGAAAAGAGTTCTAAGCGAATAGTATGTGCTGTAGATAGTTTTTATCTTGCACGTTTTAAATCTACGAGCTTGCCTTTTCTGAATTTATTAAGCGAATACCGCATTGAAGGTGGCACAGTAATACATAGACAAATATAATAATATATTATTATTACCTTAGACAAATATAATAATACTAGCTTCTGCCGCGGTTTCACCCGCTTTCCCACAGGAACCGAGCATGTTTTCCGAGATAAAAAGTAGCCTATGTTACTCGCGGGTTCATAAACTATATCTACGCCAAAGATCATGTAGATCCGTTGCTCCGTTGCTACGTGAAAGAAGGACAAACCAACAAACATACAAACACACTCGTATTTATTATATAAGTATGGATAATAATATATTTGTCTAAGGTAATATTAAAGAAAGAAAACAGGGCTGCACGATATGTAGTCCATATTTACTAATTTAACTATATAACTTATAACCATGGATGCGATTCTGGCGTGCTATTTGCAACTAAAATCTAGGTAAGACAATAACGTGTCACTTCCTATTTATCTTTTGAAATGTGAAAGCGATAGCGTTCTTTTAGTTTTACGTAGTTCACCAGAATCGATCCCAATGTCATTTAATAGCTAAATTACTGAACTGATTGAGTTTAAATTAGGCACAGATGTAGCGGTTCAAGGAACGACACAGGGTAACAGCTAGTATTAGTAGTTGGGACATTGATGATGGAACATTGTATGTGATAGTGGGGTCTAATTAATCATGGATGAAATATATTTGACAGCTCTAAACCTAAATTTAGATCTGTGAAACATCTTTCATCTCCTTCTCATGTTGTTTGGAAAGAGAGAGAGAAGCTAAAATTAGGTCTAGGTATGAAACGACAGAATAGACACCATAGTGTTACTGAATTTAGTTGAGTTTAGAATCGGGCCAGTGGCTCTTTATAGTTTTGAAAATCGGCGAAACTGAAGACATCTGAAATAGTTGCCTGTAGCCGTATAATAGTTATCTGTGTGCCATCTTCAGTGCGGGGTTTGTCTTGTAGTCGAGAGAATCCGTCTTCGTTTACTATAGACGTTTCTTCCAAGCTATGCCTTCAGGAAATAAGTACAATGGGAAATTGGGATGTTGCATGGAACACAAAATACATTATTGGTGTCTTTATACACGTTTTAGAACATCACATTATCGCAATAAAAATGAAATTCACAAAAAATATATAATATCCACAAAGATACTGCATCTAAAGTTTCATGAATTCAACGATATTTTTTTATCATCCCATAGTAATTAAACTGATACCATCAGATTCTTTACATTTCAGTGAATAAAAAAATGTGTGACAACTATGTACTTAACGCAGTTTTCACGGCCAAATCAACAAAATGCATGTTTTTAGTGCAGGTTTACGGCCCGCGTTGAACAAGTGACGTCAGATGTTCTATTAAATTTGGATGGGGCATTTTAGCGCTCTTTAGATACGCCCGACTTGGCTCTAATTTTTGACGTTTCTAGCGTACGATTTCCAGTTTTTTCGATATAGACATTTGATTCTCACGAAAAAACAAATTTAATGACATAAAAAAATGGGGTCAACATCCCGAGAAATTTTCTATTTCCACTTCAATCACGTTTTCTATCTCTCACTGTTGTGTGCTATCACTATGAACAATTAATTCCTGTATATAAAAAGCTAGATATAAAATAGAAGTGATTTTAATGTAACGCAGTCAATTTTTATATGCATCTAAATACCAAATCTTTTTATTTTTAGGCTTCATCATATATTAGGCACGTGTATAATACTTGCCACATTTTAGGTGTATATAATTTGAAATATATCGCGCTGTATTTTTGTCATAAATATTTCTGTTACACTGCATAATTTAGCTTTAAGCCTTAGGTATTTCATAGGAATGAGAAAATTTAATTAGTCTTAGATGAAAAGTAATGTGTGATAAAATAATGGGATAATGAAATATATTTCTTTTTTTAACTCGTACTTTATGCCTATATAAGATTTTGTTTAAGAATATGAAAAGGAAAATGTTTACAGATGTTTAGAAATTTAAACGATGCAAACAGTTGAGGATAAAATGTTACTGTTGTTAAAGCTTTATGTAAAAACCAAAAGTGTTATTATGTTTTAAGAGAAAATATTTAGACGCGAGGATTTGTTGTAACTGATTGCAATCATTGTAACAACGGGAGTTAGTGTTAGGTAAAGATTTAAATAATTAAGGAGAGGAGGTTGAGGCTATTTGTAAATCTGGGGAGCTGAAGAACATTTTCAGGACTAGAATGGGGTAAATTCCTAGCGGGATTATAGACTAAACTCCGATCAAAAAGTAATTGGAATTTAGTCACAAATCCCACACTCAATTCGAGACTAAACTTTGATCACAAACACAAATGAAGTTTAGTGGTGAATATCGGGGATTTGCCTCAATTGTCCTTTAGCTTTGTTAACGGCCTAGATAGTCAGGCTTAGTCTTGATTACACCAGTGAAGGTATTTTTCACTAGGTAAGTTGCAGTTGTGATTATTAACTGTTCTTTTCCAAACAGTCCTGCTTTACAAATAACCCTCTCCTACGTTAATATAATGCCGTTTGAAGATAAGTGTGATCGCGAACTATTACAACTGAGGTCTATTTTTTGAGACAGTTTTTACCTTTACTTCTTATGAACGGAAGTATAATTTATTCTAAAGTATTGGCTATCTCAATCGGTATGTAATTATTATGATGTATTTTAGTTCAGTATTGGCTCAAAGTATTGTATATTGCATTAGCAAATTTATCGAGCTGTTTACATGAATAATTAATTGCTTTAAAATGTTATGTGTGCGATATATAAATTATTATTAGTCTTTATATTTTATTTCCATGTAAACAGCTAAACAAGAAACGTATGAAAAGTTTGTCAAAATAAGTGCACGGCTCGCTTGCGCCGAGTTCTACAAATAAGCTTGTTGAATGTCCACCGAGAACTTTTGTAAATAACTGATTCATTAAATGAAGATGATGACTGAAATCGCATTTTATGTTTTACATAAATAAATAAGTAGGTACCTACCCTTAATTTTAAGCTTTGAGAGATGAAGGATGTTTGTTGAGTCAGGCTTTAAAAATGCCAAATTGCAGAAATCACTCGATCGATAACCACATATTCCCGGCATCGTCGGTTTCATGTCATTCGATGCTATTTTGGTTTGACTTACCTGTTTTTATCGACTGCAGTGGTTCTATCTCTCGCTGCATACATAGGTAACAGTTACAGTAAAAACAGTATGCATATTTTATTTTAATCCACTGTGCTATCTGCTAGGTCTGAAACATTAACAAAGGCCTGTCCTAAAGTCTAAGGAAAACAAGTCGATGTACATAACAAAAGTTACATAAAAAACACGACTGCCCTAGCCAGTGTCACTCGTGATAATGTAAGGATTCTAACGATACCCCATATCCAAATCTGTTCAGGCATTTAAAAGTTATGGTGGAATAAAGAAACTCGCATACTGACATACATTTTATGAACCATAATAAAAACATACCTTCACTCCTTTTTTGTGTAGTCGTGTGAAAACTAACTGGTATAAGTAGACTTAATTTGTAATTCCTATTAGAAAAAAAATGATTGAATAGATAATAATATGTATAATCAAACCGTGACAACGCATTTAATAATTAGGAAGACTGGGCTGGTGTCAGGTTTGTAGGGAAATAAGACAAGCCTTGTTTGAGCATTTTGCCACGCAAGAAAAAAGCAAAATGATATGCAGTAAAAAAACCCTATAGGTATTTTCACTGGTTACATGTAAGTAGGAATCTACTAACTTTACAAGTTTTATACTTGGCAATAAATCGACCGCAATTAATGACTAAACAATCTAACTTCCTAAATAAAAAGTCCAGCCTCCCTTTGAGGTCACAATTGCAAGTGCTGAGCTAGTAGGGTTGCCAACTTTTATTAGAAGAAATAGAGTATATTATCTGATTCAAAGAAGGTAAATAAAGAGTACGGACTTCCAAAGAAGAATATCATTTATTTTATATTATTAAAAAGGTATTTTTTCGAACTTTTTGCAGCACAAACAATTTTTCATGGTTTTTAAAAGAATTGTATGACTCCAAACATTCTAACTCTAAATTTATATAGATCAAGAGCTCATTTTTAATCAATTTCAATGAAGCTCTGTTTCTCTCTTCCCGTCACTTCACATTCATGACTGAAAAGACTCTCAGACGTCCGAATGTGGCTTGGGGAATTGGGGATAACAACATATTAATAGCAAATAGTCGATTTTTTTGGTTATGATATGATAGTAAACATTATATAAAAAAGAGTATTTCATCATACTCTATTCGTGTTATAGATTATAGAGTACGCCTACATGATAAAGAGTATAATACTCTATTTTAGAGTACGGTTGGCAACCCTATGAGCTAGGTACCTACTGATGTAATTCCTTAACATATTACAGCAGACGCCTATTCGTTAGGGTCAATTGAGTGTCGTAGTTATAGATAGATTGATAGGCAACAATATCTCATCGCTACGATAGACCGACCTCGTGGACCAGTTGTCTGATTGTAACGTCTGACTACAAAGTAATAAGACTGAAATGAAGAACATTGATATTGATGTTTATGATATGCGGTCCAACGAGGCAATGCCGCCAGCATGCTGGGTACGCTTCCAACTGGTAGTGGGCTAGAACATTTGGATTATCAATAGGCCTACTAGGGCTTGTAGATTATCCAACTGTTTTTGTAGCTAGCTAGGTTAGATGTAGTGTTTATTCATGTATTAGCTAGTTGATAAAGGCATTTAGCCCAGTAAAAAAAAAGATAATTGTTACATTCATTTGTGAAGTGATATTTTATGTTTCTAATAATTAGTAAATTAAAGGTAGCAGCTACCTAACAGTATCAAGAGATCTGAACACAGGCCCTCAGCGTTAGGGGCACCTTAGGCGCTCAAGCAAACGTACGTTTGCTTGTCAGAATAACAATGATTTTGCGTCAAGCGCGCATTTCGAGTATCACGAAATCCGCGCTTGACGCAAAAGCGTTGTTATTCTGACAAAAAAACGTACGTTTGCTTGAGCGTCTAAGGTGCCCCTTAGAGAGAGAGCGGTCGCGACCAACGACCATGATTGATAACTGAAATAGAATCTGGTTTCTTGCTTATGTAGGAAGCGTCATAGCTAAGGGCTGGCCAGGCAGGTGGTTGCCAGTAGCACAACCTTCATGGCAACTTTACAGCCAAAAGCCAGAAGTAAACATTTAAAATCTTTATGATGCGTAATTAGGGTAGGTACAGCACAAACTCTTGTTATATAGTTTTCATTTCTACATAATACTACGAACTATTTTTAACCCACTTTTATTTGCTGCATTTGTAACTAGGTAGGTACTTACCATGTAATGGAGTCTTGGAAGTCAATTTTAACTTACTTCTAACTGAAAATGAAATAAAACTTTGATTATTATGATTTATTTAATTACACTTTTAAAGTTATTCTCTTCGTCGAAAATAAGTACGTAGGTACCTACATTTTTTTTTTTTTTTTTTTTTTTTTTATGTTATTTGGTAACGAGACGAGCTGGTCGTTTGCCTGATGGTAAGCATAACGCCGGCCCATAACAATTGCAGTGCCACCCAGAACTTTGAAACACAAGGCCTGCGCGGCACTGCAGTGCGCTCGTTACCCTGAGACATTAGGTATTAAGTCTCATAAGCCCAGTAATTTCACTGGATACTCTGCTCATCAAACCGGAACACAGTAATGCTTGCACATTACTGCTTGGCGGCAGACTTCACGAGCAAAGCGGTGGTAACAACCCAGACGGACACTCGCAGAAGAGTTAGTCCTCCCACTAACAAAATAATGCATAACATAGTATTGAGGGGCGCAAAATTCAAATTTTGCCAGAGGAGCTCATGAGTCATGACTTTATCTACGACGCTGGGCGTAGGCAGTGCCTTTAATAGCATTTTGTGCGCCCGGTGCTTTATGAGGGGCATCCTTTTGGTGTGCTCACAGACCGTTAAATCTATAGACTCCGCTTAGCTGGACACCCCCAAGGCCAAGGTTATGCATTATCACTGCGTATCGCAAATTCGGTAAACCAAGCATAACACGCCGTCTTTCCTCGTCCCCCGCCAACTTTTTACGATTGTGTTCTCATGCAAAACTTGGATTTCTCTTTAGCACATATTTTTTTTTTTTATGTTATTTGGTAACGAGACGAGCTGGTCGTTTGCCTGATGGTAAGCATAACGCCGGCCCATAACGTTTGCATTGCCACCCAGAACTAGGCCTGCGCGGCACTGCAGTGCGCTCGTTACCCTGAGACATTAGGTATTAAGTCTCATAAGCCCAGTAATTTCACTGGATACTCTGCTCATCAAACCGGAACACAGTAATGCTTGCACACTACTGCTTGGTGGCAGACTTCACGAGCAAAGCGGTGGTAACAACCCAGACGGACACTCGCAGAAGAGTTAGTCCTCCCACTAACAAAAATATGTGTACAAGGAAGGACTTAATGCTAAATAGCATTTTTTACCAGTGAAAATATATCAGTCACTATGCGGCGTCGTGTTGATCTGTCTGTGGGTGTGTTATACCTACAGCGGGAGGGGTTAGTGGGAGGACTAACTCTTCTGCGAGTGTCCGTCTGGGTTGTAACCACCGCTTTGCTCGTGAAGTCTGCCGCCAAGCAGTAATGTGCAAGCATTACTGTGTTCCGGTTTGATGAGCAGAGTATCCAGTGAAATTACTGGGCTTATGAGACTTAATACCTAATGTCTGAGGGTAACGAGCGCACTGCAGTGCCACGCAGGCCTTTGTTTTTCAAAGTTCTGGGTGGCACTGCAAATGTTATGGGCCGGCGTTATGCTTACCATCAGGCAAACGACCAGCTCGTCTCGTTACCAACTAACATAAAAATAAAAAACCCTATCTACATTATTCGTTAACCGTGTTACGTTGCTATAGTATCAGTATTTAAAACTAGCGCATACCTAATACCTGGTATACAGGTATACACCCATTACGTGTCCACCTCATCGAATTAGAAACTCAAAACTGTCCCTACTCTGTAGTTATTGAGAAAACCACAACCAGCGGTGTGCGTATATGGTTTTCCCAAAACCCCAACCACAAAATGATATTTTATCTTCCTTTTTGACTACACTGCGATTTCGTATTTTAACCGCAACATTACACCTGAAACTAATATATGTAGGCAGGGTCATAGAAATAGAGGGCAGAGTATATACAGTCTTGTGGCTGCTATGATTCATTTCGCTGGGGGCTATTAATCCGACCGCGGAAGTAAACTTTGGTCACTGATCCTTGATATATAGGAAAATATTGACATTAGAATTAAGTGGGTACCTAGGTGGGTACCTACAGTTATTTTTCAATCAAGAATAATACATTTTCTTTAAAATCTTTACTGTTGTACTGAAAAATGTTTCTGATCGACAAACCTGATGGTAGACCCACGAAGTACGCAAGTGCGTTTCAAAACCAATAATTAACATACTGATATTTCCATAAACATATAGAACGCCAATGAACTAGAAGTATAACTTGAATATGTCGGAAAAGTCTTTATTATTTAGATTCTTGCGCTACGGTTTGGACTTCGGAAGACGCTTATGTAAATTGTAATAGGTAGGTAACTACATAAATTGTTCAATAGCACGTGAGCACGGCGGGTAAAAAATAAAGTGTTCTGTGGAAGTAGGTATCTAACTACGACGTAACTAATTTCAGATGATGTAGGTCTATGAGGTCCATCTTCCCATGTTTTATTTGTGATAGGTTGACGTTTCCGGTTTCACTAATCAGATTCTGATCTTAGCGAGCTTAGCTTTTTGAAGTGGCGAATATATGAACTAAACTGCACGTTATATAGAAGTAAATACCTATCTAATGACATCAATACAATCTATCATTAAACCAGATAAGGATTTTATTACTACAATTATTCCGCGTTGCAACTAGTTCCTGTTGTAAGTTCCGCAAAAGTTACATGTGTTTGCGACATTCGTGATCCGATATTGTTTACTTCCGAAACATTGAGACAAGTTCAAATAGATGTATAGTAAGGGTGACCATAATTGTTTGTTTTTCTTATGCTTAGTAATTCATAAACGTGTTTGTTTTATGTAATAAAGATGTTATAACGAGGTAACTGGAATTTAATTACATACATCTACTACCTAAGTATGTATCAAAATTCCAGCCTACCATACCTCGGTACCTACAGAAAATAAATAAATTGTTGATAAAATTCAAATCTTTATAAGCTGAGCTTTTTGTAAAGAAAAACCTATAGATATATAAGACACCTAATCTGTAGAAAAATAAAACTTACGAATGTTAATTATAATTATTACTGTAGTTAGCTACCGGAATTTTTTTATTTATTTATTAAAAACACTACGGATATTTTAAACATCGCAAGGGATGATATTCACTAGGTGGTAGGACTAACTCTTCTGCAATGCGAGTGTCCGTCTGGGTTGGTACCACCGTTTTACTCGTGAAGTCAGCCGCCAAGCAGTATATCTGCAAGCATTACTGTGTTCCGGTTTGATAAGCAGAGTAGCCAGTGAAATTACTGGACTTATGAGACTTAATATCTAATGTGTCAGAGTAACGAGCGCACTGCAGTGCCGCGCAGGCCTTTGTGTTTCCAATTTCTGAGTGACACTGCACACATGCTTATACATATTGAGTTCTTTAGTTAGCATATAAAAACGTATGTGAGTGTGCACGCAAAATAATACGAGTAAGATGAATGAAAACTTTTAAGACAAATATTATATTATGAACAAATCACATCTAATTCTAGCTAACTACCGAAATAAGTATATAGATAAATAAAAGTTAAATTAATACTAGTTGGTATTTCAAAAAACGGAAAAATCTTTCTTATATTTCAATAAAACGTGCTATTAAAGAAAATTCTAATTAGAAAGAGGCAAATACTAGAAATATAACTTACAACATTAACCAAGACTTACAACATTATGATTACAGAATTACAACATATGGGTGAGAATTATCCCTACTAATATTCGAAAGTGGAGTTGGTTTGTCTTTCTATGACAGCAATGGAGCCACGCAATGACGTAATTTTTTGCATGGGATGAGTGAAACCAGTGAAACTACTGGGCTTATGGGAATTATTACCTAAGGTCTCAGGGAAACGAGCGCAATAGTGCCGCGCAAGCCTTTGTGGTTCAAAGCTCTGAGTGGCAATGCAGTTGTTATTGGCTGGCGTTGTGCATACCATCAGGCAAACGACCAGCTGTCGTTTTTCAATAATCCGAACGAAGCCACAGGTACTTAACTTTTAATTCAACGTGTAACAATCAAGAACTCCTAAAAAATTAGTGGAGAAAGTTTATGGGTCGGAACTCGAAGTTGTCTGAGAGTAACATCGGCCTTTTTTCCCCGTAAAATGCACAGTTTCTGCGGGAATCTCCACATGGGTGAAACCACGGACAGCTGATAGTATATGTATATTTACGCAAAATAAATTGCGTTAGTATCAAATATTCACCTAAGAATTTAAAACTACATGCCCTATCACTAAAAAGTAAGCGATCGAAATTTCAAACGTGTGTGTGTCCAATAGTGATGTTCACCATGATTTCTAAGTATCGATAGACCGTGCCCGCCAGCAAGGTCTTTGACCGGTGCGTCTGGTGCAACTCGCGCGGCTATTACATCAGCCGGCCTTGCCCGACACGGAACAATGACGGCACTGTAAATAACGCCCCCCTTCGGCCGTTTCAGCCGGCACCTCGATTGAAAACCGCTAATAGATCTTATTGCTGTTTTTGTACCTTTTTTAAATTAGATTTATGAAGTTTTGGCAGAGCAATATCGCTCTCACGCCTGATCGGGGCGATATCGTCGGAGGTGACGAAAACGCTAAGCCAATTATGGAGGCTTTCAAGAGTGGTATAGTTACTAACTTAACCAAAAAATAATGCCTTAAATTAAATTATTACCATCTTATACTTATTATCATATTTGTTTAGCTTAGCTAAGTTTATGACCATCTTAAACAGTGTCCGTGACCAGAGTCATCGTGCCTTTTTTGAGAATCCTGAAATTATTGCCACCCTATTCAATCTATTCAAGGCTGGTTTCACTCGATGTTTCGGATAATTCAAAATATGACCAAATGCAATCAAAACATACCGTAATATATATTTCTAATATAAATGATATTTTTGTACGCACATAAATACAGTAAGCTTGTCTCGGGAGCGAGTGTGGCCGAGCGGGAACGTGTGATACTTTCAATTTGTCGCACCATTGTTCAAATCCCGTCTCGGCCCCGCACCAATGACTTAACTTAAGTTATGAGCGGATTTTATCACACTCACTTAAATGGCGAAGGAACCTATCGTGAGGAAACCCGCATGCGCAAGAGTCATAAAAAATCGTGAACGTGTACATCGACTTACCAAGCCGCATTGGGCCTGCGTGGTGGATTATGGCCTACCACTCTTAGAATTCTCAAGGAGGGATGATGTCAGGCAGGCGGCCGACAGCAAAAAAATTTCAAAACCTAAAAGTAGTATGTCTGTAAAGACGTAATTCGCCAACCCCGTGTAACAATGTGACATGGGAAGGAAGGAAGGACTTAAATACATGCACTAAGCTTTAAGAAAAGAGAAGAAAAACTTTCCGGAACGCATATATACGCTGTGGGATTTTTTTAAATAATAGAATTATAATAATAAGAATTTTGAAATAGGATTAGGGGATAATTAAAGGCGATTCCCCTTACGTGGAGTGATAAGAATATTGGATAACCAAACTTTCGAAATCCAACGATCCATTTCGCGCTCAGTTGGCATTACCTGAGCCGCACACTGTAAAATAACGACACCTTATACAAATCTATTCCGACATGTAAAGGTAATGGTGGAATAAATAAACTCACATACACACATAAATAGCGTGAACACTAAAAAAAACAATCCTCTTTTTTTGTGCAGTCCTGTAAAAACTCAAATTTGCCTTTATCAAATACAAAATATACGTTTTTCTTGACTAACTTAAATTTTGCGGTATGCAAGTAGTGGTTAAGTTTGTGATTGAAGAATAATGACTACAGTCTCTCTGAAAACCTAAGATGCAATCTTACTTTGAAGTTACGTCAAACTCGTTGGATTTTCCTCAACAATTAATTTATTTTATTACACATCATTATACATTATGTCTGCTTATCGCGAGCTCAGTTTAAATGAGTTATTGTAGCCAAAAGCAGGTTAATGATAAAAAGTAAGTAAAATGATAATTATAATTATTTTCCGTATATTATTATTGCATATCATTATTGTAAAATATTATATCATTACTTTTTAGAAGCGATGATGACTCAGTGATAGTGATGTTCCTTGATCTGTATCTAAGTTGGGACTTGGGATTTCTATACTATAACGGGCTTGAATTTCGATAAAATTTATTAAATTTATCGTTAAATTAACGTTAAACACTGTTATGTTACTTATTAACGCTAAATAATTTTAACATTATGCACGGTAACCATTTTAAATTAATGTTGATTAACAGTATTTTTAACGGTCGCGGTATTTAAAATCAAGATACAATTACTTAAACTTAATGAAGGGCCATTCATTAATGTATGTAATGCAGAAGGCAGTAATGCCCAAAATAATGTTATGATTTCATAAGCAAACTAGTCAGTGAATTGTTTTAATGCTTTTTGATAATGAGACGAGCTGCTCGTTTTCCTGATGGTAAGCACAACGGGGGCCCATAACAATTGCAGTGCCACTCAGAACTTTGTAACATAAAGGCCTGCGCAACACTGCAATGCGCTCGTTACTGAGACAGTAGATAATAAGTCTCATAAGCCCAGTAATTTTACTGCCTATACTTTGCTCATCAAACGGAAACACAGTAATGCTTGCACATTACTGCTTGGCGGCAGATCTCACGAGCAAAGCGGTGGTACCAACCCAGACGGACACTCACAGAAAAGTTAGTCCTACCACTAACAAAAGTATCTACATTCCTACCACCTATAAGTAAGCCTTAAGCCACCTTAAGACCAATCATTTTTGTAGTTTGTTATCTACAGGTAAATATATTCTGCCCGTTAAAATTACAACTTATAAATAAGTTTAAGATCTGGTTTTAAAGTTTGTATTCTCAACTCAACATCCGATAAAATTAGCTCGCTCGTATATCAACAACATCCGTAGGAATTCCGAAGATTATCAACTGTCCATTGAAAGATGCTACATGACGCCGGCCGAGCGTACTACGCATACCACTGATGACGACAACATCAACACGACACACCTTCCATTGAAGACTACCACTTCATTTGCATACTGACACTCGAATTACAGCGGCAATGAATCACGCAGCAGAAATACCTAACCTGACTGAAATATGCCTTAAGACGCATGAAGATGATGTAACAATGAACAGACTTGCATGAGACGAAATTCTCGCAAAAGAAACGTTTGGTCATTAGTAAAATTCTAGTGTTCAAGTTAAAGACCTTCGATGTAATTGGTTTCGTATTGTGACTGTAAATAAAGCCAAAACAAAAAATAATATACAAGGAATTTAGTAGCGGGAAGTCCACCCAGTGTTGCACACAAATACCTTCGAGTTATTATTTTATACTACCAACTAAATAGTACCTAACTTATCAAGACCTAAGTTATAATTAATTCCGTAGATACAGTGTAATAAAAAAGTGTGTCCGCATTTTTCACACAACGTTATGGTTCAACTTGTAACAATGGATGAGCGATATAGGTTTGTAAATTGTATTCGATAGATCAATCGATGATGAATGTAATGATAGTACAATACTTATTTTGATTATTTTCTTGCATTTTAATGTGTAAGCAATTACCAGGTGATGTAATTGTCAACTTTACCCCAATTACAAAATAAATATTAAACAATATAAATATTTATACTGTTAAATAATATACTTTAATGTACATACATAGGTACGTATGTAAATGATGTAACTAAACTATAAGTATATTAATTACTAACATCTGCCCGCAGCTTCGCAAGCGTGGAATCAAAATAAAATGTAGCCTATAGCAGGGATACTGTGACTTTCTATTTGTGAAAGAATTTTTGGAATCGGACCAGGCAGCGGTTTCAGAGATTAGCAGTAATAAACAATAAAAAACTTACAAATTTTACTGCTTTATAATATTAGCATAGATTCTTACCACGTGGGATGAGAATCAATAATTTTCAAATTTTTTCTTTAACTTCGTGCCAAATTTCCAAATCGATAAAAAAGATTTGACCCTAAAGGTTGTGATAGCGTGATACTACGATACGATATAACGTGAAGTAGGCTTCGAAGGCTTCTGCAAAGCTTCATAGTGGCGACAGCCTCGGACTTACAAATGGTACAAGTCCGAGACGGGGTGCAGACCGCAAACTGCAACCGGAAACAGCCAGCGACACTTGCGTTTGCTGGAAACAGCAAGCGACAAAGCACACACTTTCACATTTATAATATTAGTAGAGATATCATGCAAAGTGATTTTAAATAAATAATGCAGAATTGAAACTATAAATTACTCACTTTATATAATCTTATTTAAAATGGATTTCCGAAAAGTAACGCCTGATTCCATCAAATATCATAAATAATGCACTCAATTTACTTAACCGTAGATCAGCAATCGTAGTTTTCATCCATTCAGGCTATCAGAAGATTTTCCACGGACCGGGCAAGTCGGTCAAGGTAACATTGGATGAGGTCAGGCAAGCATTAGATAAATTGTTCAATATTATACGTAATTGCTTGTTAGGCGTTTTCATTAATCCGTACTTGCTGCGTTTAGTATCTATAGTATCTAGTTAATAATCTGTTGTTTTGAGACAGGGGGTGCTCAAATTACTGCTTGGCGTCTACACTAAGCCATTGGTACCCAGCCTGATGGACACCGTAGTTAGTTAGTCCTTAGGACTAACTCTTCTGGTCTTTAAGCTGTCGTGGTCAACAACACTTCGAATATTATCACTAGTAAAGGTATGGTTCTATTCTATGTACATTGTACAGATATTACTTGAGTTGAGTTTCCGATATTTCGACGCTCATGTTTACGGAAGAACATCTTATCACGTTTATACAATATGATAAATATCCCGTTGCTATATTGATTACAACGCATGATTTAAATAAAAACACATGATTCAATTCGCAAAAGTTAAACAAAATAAGAAGTACCTAAGTAATAAGTGGCTAATAGGCAAATCTACGCACTTATATTACTTACTGTATACAGTCATAAAAAAACAAAATTAAAAATTTTGAAAAATCCCACGACGGATGTAAACGTTGTAATTGAAAAAGAATTAAATAATTTTCTTGAAAAACCCCCGACTAAAAGGGAAAGTAACGAAAGATAAGTTAAACCCAAGAAAATCCTCCGGGGCTGCAGTTGCCTGCCCTGAAATTAACTGGAATTTTGCTGTTTATGAGTTGGTGACCAAATGAGTCTCTTTTAAATATAAATTGCTACATCTCTTTCAATAGATTTTCTGTACTGCTTCATTTTAACTGAAATTGGGAACACAGATGGCATTGGCAGCCCCCGACGGATTTTCTTGGGTTTAACTTATCTTTCGTTACTTTCCCTTTTAGTCGGGGGTTTTTCAAGAAAATTATTTAATTCTTTTTCAATTACGAGTTTATGCCATAACATGTATCTAAGAACCATCGCTGAGGTGTCACAAACCCTACACAGAAAACCGTATCTAAATCAGTCAAACTGTTCTGGAGATAAATGGGAACATTCATGTGTGCACACACTAACAAACAAACAACCTCTCACCCTAAACGCATATACCGTCTCCGTTCCGTCGTGGGTAAAAATGAAAAACTACACATATAACAATGAAAAATTCATTCTAGAACAATTTCACTAACTTCCCCGATCTCTAGACACTATATACGTACATTGTTCTCCAAGGAAATACCAAGAGACGCCAGGTCAGGGGAGCATACTAATCAATCATCAACCTTGACATTGTTTGTTAAAGGGTTTCCGCAACTGACGATAACAATGGCCTTTTGATGTTGAAGTGTCGATGTTTTTGGCACTAAATAATTATATTATTTAAATTATCTCTCATGTTTTCTCGTGAAAATTAAAGCGAAGTTGACTGAGTGACTTCAGCCACTTTGCAGTCAGTTTTATAGTCTTGATTAATTTGTGACTCTATTTTAACTGATCGTTAGTTATATCGTTGATAAACACGTTAATTATTACAATATCTTTGCAAAAAAAGAGGAAAATATATGCCACCGAACGTACATAGAATATAAATTCAAATCTTGAACAAATTTAAATGAGACCACCCTAGGAACTTTCAGATAAAATTTAATCCAAAATGAGAAATACCTTGAAGCATTAATAAGTGCCAATCAGTCGATGGTCCATATTCTAGCTACATTGAACTTGAGCTTACGGTGCGGTAAGTTATCATTTTCTAGTGCTGACTTATAATGTCTTGAAGTTGAACATCGGTCCCAAGCCATCAATGTTTTTTGGAAGCAGCCAGCAAGCTCAACTGCACTACAGAGCGTTAGTCCTAATATATACAATATAATAAAAAAACGACAAATTACTGAACCAATTTATATGATTTTTTTTTATGTTATTTGGTAACGAGACGATCTGGTCGTTTGCCTGATGGTAAGCATAACGCCAGCCCATAACAATTTCAGTGCCACCCAGAACTTTGAAAAACAAAGGCCTGTGCGGCACTGCAGTGCGCTCGTTACCCTGAGACAATAGGTATTAAGTCTCATAAGCATTGTAATTTCACTGGCTACTCTGCTCATCAAGCCGGAACACAGTAATGCTTGCACATTACTGCTTGGCGGCAGACTTCACGAGCAAAGCGGTGGTATCAACCCAGACGGACACTTGCAGAAGAGTTAGTCCTCCCACTAACAAAATGATGATATTTCTAAAACATAAAAAAAATTACACACCGTATTGAGAACCTTCTCCTTTTGTGGAAGTCGGTTAAAAAATTACAACGTTATTCTAGCAAAATGACCGCTTTTTTTTTTTTTTTTTATGCCATAGGTGGCAAGCAAGCAGACGGCCCGCCTGATGGTAAGCAGCTACCGTCGCCTATGGATATCTGCAACACTCGGGGTTATTACAGATACGTTGCCGACCTTTGAAGACTCTGTTCATCCTTCTTTTGAAGAGCCCCATATTGTATCTTGTCGGAAAAACCGCAGGTGGGAGCTCGTTCCATAATCTGCATGTCCTCGGTAGAAAAGATCGTGAGAATCGCACCGTGTGGGATTTCCACGTTTCAATTAGATGTGAATGAGCTTTCAACCGTTGGCGGCTAGTTCGGTGATAAAACCGTGACGCCGGCATCAGGTCAAAAAGCTCTTCAGAACACTCCCCGTGATATATGCGATAAAAGATACATAGAGACGCGACGTCTCTACGCAAACTTAGTGGCTCAAGGTGTTCGGTGAGTTTGGGGTCGTCGACAATTCTAACAGCTCTACGCTGTAGTGCATCAAGTGGGTCAAGTTGATACTTGGGTGCTCCATTCCAGAGATGGGAGCAGTACTCTACGTGAGGACGGACTTGCGCTTTATAAAGCAAAAGTCTTTGGCTCGAAGTAAAGTACCGCTTCGCTTTATTGAGCACACCAAGCTTCTTTGACGCAAACTTGGCCTTACTTGCAATATGACCGCGGAACTGAACATTTGAAGAAATGTCGACGCCCAAGATCCCGATGCTCTCAGAAACCTGGAGAGGAGTGTTCTGAAAATGCGGAACCACAACAAAAGGAGCTTTTTTAGCGGTAAACGCGCAAACCTGTGTCTTCGTCGGGTTGAACTGGACCAGATTCCGTTCACCCCAGTCTGAGACCTGGTCAAGAGAGGCCTCAACTTCAGACACCAGTTTGTTCCTACTCTCTTCAACTTCGGCACGAGGAGTATTTGCTCGACCGGTATACTGTGCATCACCGGTGCTATCGTCTGCATAGCAATGCATACTACTGGTCTGTAGCATATCATTAATGTGCAGAATGAATAACGTCGGCGATAAGACAGAACCTTGTGGGACGCCAGCGTTGATAGGCTTACTGTCGGAGCAAGAACCGTCAACAACGACCTTAATACTCCGATCAGATAAGAAACTGGCGACCCATGCGCATAACCCCTCAGGAAGGCCGTAAGATGGTAGCTTGGATAAGAGCGCCCTGTGCCATACCCGATCAAAGGCCTTGGCAATATCCAAACCAACTGCAAGTGCTTCCCCTCTACTCTCCACGGCTTCAGCCCAGCGGTGAGTAAGATATACTAGAAGATCACCAGCTGATCGTCCGTGCCGAAAACCGTACTGACGATCGCTGAGAAGCTGGTGCTCTTCTAGGTATCCCAGGAGCTGTGCGTTAACCACACGTTCCATCACCTTGCAGAGTAGAGAGGTAATTGCGATAGGCCTGTAGTTAGACGGATCAGACCGATCTCCTTTCTTAGGGATCGGATGGACAAGGGCGATCTTCCATGAAGAGGGCACACATCTAGTAGAGTAAGAAAGAAGGAAAAGACGCGTTAAGATCGGAGTCAACTCGGGAGCACAGGATTTTAGAACGATGGCCGGGATGCCATCAGGCCCAGATGATTTTCGCACGTCAAGGGACATGAGTTCCTTCCGTACCGCTCTCTGAGAGAAACGTACTTCTGGCATGGAACTCGCACACTGCAGGATTGTCGGCGGTGTGGCGCCCCCATCGTCGAGTGTCGAGTTTGAGGCAAAGAGAGAACCAAGCAAGTCGGCTTTCTCTTTCGCACTGTGAGCCAAGGTGTCATCCGGCCTTCGTAGGGCAGGTAGAGAAGACTGAGAAAAATTGCCTTCAGCAGCCTTGGCAAGTGACCAAAAAGCACGACTCCCAGATGGGAATCCCGCTAATCTGTCGCCAATTCTGCTGATGTGGGCTGCTCTAGCCTCTGCAATAACCTTCTTGCTAGACCTGGATATAGCATTTAGCTTTACGCACTTTCAGTATTTTATAGCATAATCTTTTTTTATGGTTGCTTATGACAATGACAGACCATTTCTTTTGCTATCAAAGTGATAATTTTGCGATGAAAACACTGCCATTTTGAAACCATTTGTTTAGTAGAATTAGAGGCGAGATAGTCGCTTATATGTACAACGTGTCTATAATAGATTAAAGATAGATAGATAAATCTATATTGAAACACCACAGTACAGAAAAAAATAAAAACTAAGTGTCACAACGGGCGGACTTATCACTCATAGCGATCTCTTCCAGTCAACTCAAGCTACTATACCTGTTCATATCTAGTAATCTGTGCGTCTGAACCATATTTCAGCCAAATTCGTTGAAACGTTTTAACGTGCGTAACGAACAAACACCCAAACTTTAGCATTTAAATCATATTTACAAACTGTTTATCCTTATTTTGTATGAGTGCCAGTGATAACAATTGGAATTTATTGTTAGTTTATCCTTATTGCTTGTCAATCAGCAGGATTGAGGAAAAAACGAATGATGGTTCAGTGGTTGTGAAAGCAATCGGCAATCTATAGGTAGAGGCACAGAATAGATAAGTAGAGGTTTCAAATCGCACAATGACGTTTTGGTGAAGGAAGACACCGTGAGAGTTTTGGCGGGAATGCGAAAATGTGCTGTTGTTGATTTTGTGTTATTTACTAAAACCTATGTTTCTTCGAGTGTTAATGTGTAATAATGGTGGATTATTAACCATTAAGTGTTCGTAAATGTGCATGAGTGAAATGCAAATAGTACAAAGACGAAAAACGTGTATTTTCGTATTGTATCCAAAACTACATAGAAGCTTCAGTAAAGTATCCATCGCTTTACTGAAGCGTCACTTCGACTCGACCGCGACTAGACTAAACTTTAACGTGACTTTGACGACTTTCATGCAACAAAACTAGACTCTTATGTATTAGATATTATTATTTATATAACTTGACACTGGCTAAATACGCTAATCGCGTGGAGACAAAAATAAAACAAAAAAAAAAGAGACCTTGATGCAATTTTACCTTAGTACACTGAAAAACTCAATAGTAGAATTTTTGAATGTTAATTCTATTGTATGTAGTCGAGTAAACATTAAACTATGTCAATACTAGTGTAGCATGTCGTTTGATTCAGCAAAATAAAAATTGTTAGTTTGAAATAAGTTGTTTCTACCATAAAAACAAGTTAGTGCAACACAAACTTAAACAAAATGAACGTAAATTTTGTTAATTGTATCAAAAATAAATTGAACTAATATTTGTATATTATATATATTATGTATTATATTTAATAGATTAAACAAATTTGTAACAAATAACTAAATCAGGTTGAAAAAAAACCACGTTGGTTTCACAGTGTAGTATGACATTTCCGTGTACCTACCACACCTAAGCAAATAAATGTCTATTTTTTTTCTTCGTTATGAACTTCGTATTTCGTACTATTTTCAAGCATTTCAGAACATATCACTCAAAGTTAATTACTTACTTAAATTAATTGTTTTATGAATAGCACTGGGTGAACGAGCTTCGCTCGGTATTTAAGTAAGAACTTTTTTGTGTGAATTTGCGATTTTGCAAGAAATAAAAGTTATAGGTAAACATAAAAAGCAAAACTTTATCTATACTTCATCCAAATCGTTGTAGCCGTTTCCGAGATACGTCAAATAAATATACAAACAAGAATTGCTCGTGTAAAGTTTTTAGATACACTAGCCGTACTGCACTAATAAGTAGTAATAGGTAATATTTGAGGCAGGTATTACATGTGTACATACCTACTACAAGTATATTTATACTACATCTATATAGGTATGTACTCGTCGGATATAAATAAATAATTATACATCATACAGGTTATTCCCAGGCAGCGCTGTCAGTGTAACTTGCTACAGATAATTATAGTAATTGAGGGAAAATTCTGCAGATAATCATGGCATGTTCTATAGTAGGAAACCAGCTTAAAAATCTACTAAATTGTTCTCTGATAACCATTATATTTTGTTAGTGCTAGGACTAATTCATCTGCGATTGTCCGTCTGGGTTGACACTGCTTTGTTCATGAAATCTGCCGCCAAGCAGTAATATGTGAGCATTACTGTGTTCCGGTTTGATGAGCAGAGTAGACAGTGAAATTACTGGGCTTTTGAGATACCTAATGTCTCAGGGTAACGAGCGCACTGCAGTGTTGCGCAGGCCTTTGTGTTTTAAAGTTCCGGGTGGCAATGCAGTTGTTATGGCCCGCGCTATGCCTACCATCAGACAAACGACCAGCTCGTCTCGTTACCAAATAGCATAAAAAATAATTACGTAATTTGGTATTTTTTTCCAGCACGGTTTGTAAACATTAGTTGTTCCCTTAGTGTTGTTGTCCTTCCCTAAACTGGTGCCGTAAGCTTTTTAAAAATTTTTAACTTTATAGGTAATTTATATTTTTTTTGTTTTAGTATGATTTGAAATAAAGTGAATAAGATGGTACATTTTTGTACAACAGAACCTAATGTAATAAAATTTACTATAGTGCAGTGTTTTTCCCTACATATCCAAACACATTGTTGGTCAAATTCTTCCTTCCCTATAAACTAATTTTGGCCGCATCAGATATACAAGAAGTAACAACCGTGTTTGTCTCACATCCAATTAAGCACATTACTTGCTCGCAGTCGCGTCTCATGCACATGACTCCCATGAGGTCGCACAATAGCACACTAAAAGCGGATAATGCCCGTAGCATACTGATTGCAAGTCACGAGTAAAGGGACCTTAGCATGCGTGTTGAGGTCGCTTGGAGTACAGTCCGAGTAACGGATCTAGGCCGACCAGAACACAGACTTTGCAGCATTCGAAAGAAAAAGTGTAGAAGAGCAAGGTGATAAGTGATTGAGATAGAAGCTGGGTGTTGTTTACATCCGTTTATATAGGAGTAATAAGACTAGACAAAAAAAATTAAGGCCCGCTTGCGTCATCTAGTTAACTTTGCTAACACAGGGAATAAGTTAAGTCTTGCGTCATTAAGTTCTATTTTAAATTTTAATCAGCCGATGTTGGTCTCTATCCGGATAAGTGGCGCCCTTGTGGGCCTTAGTATAGTTTTGTTTTTCTTTAATTGGGTATTCGATACAATGAGCACGTATTTGACGCGCTCATCATATGTTTTACAATGTTTTTGTAGTGCCAAAGTATATACATAGGCACATAAAACCTTCTTCTAGCAAAGATAAACGATAGAACGGTGCACCAAACTAATAATGATTTGCGCCCGGTACGTGTTTTCCGATGCCACGCTGCAGGTATTGCGAAGCTTTAGTGTTGTTTTACATAGTTGAAAATACATTTACACTAAAAAAGCCGTTATTATTTTAATGATAAATCTATAAGGAATCGCTTTATAAAATTCAATTTTGACATGGCGTGGGAACGTGGTGAAATGGAGGAAGACTTGTTAAAGATGTGCTAAGCAGTGGTTATTAGCGCAAGTACACGAACGTTCCAAATCTATCGCCCCACGCGTCGTGGATTGAGTGAAACGATGGTCCAATTTCGAGCCCACAGACGGACGTGCCATCACTCCATATTTCGGTCTTGAGTAACGATAAATGGGAACATTGCATTTGGAACGTTTGGATTCCTAATATTTCTACCACTCTACGTAATCCATCTGAGTTTCTCACACACGAGCAGTTTTTGGAACGTTAAATTGGAATGTTGTGGATTGGAGTGCTCGTGTATATGTGTGAGCTCGTATTATAGGTGACGGATAGTATTTTTGACCCGCTTTTTAAAGGTGGAATTTCCAATACCGCTCTTTTTATTCAAATTGTAAAAGTATTTATTGATTGATAATAAACAATTTTCTTATTTGAAATATGAAAATTCCATAAACCTATTCCAGATCTCATATGCAGACCAAAGGCTGCCAATGGTGAAGCTATTTCGATACTAGCGGGATGTTTTCATGATGTACATCTCAAGAATTTTGCTGCCATCAGGATAGGAAGACGCAGCGCAGGTTCGAATCCGGTTGGCAGCTAAATTATGGAGTGGTATATATTTATAAGCAATTTAAATTGAGTTAAAAACTATTTTTATTTACCTATTGTTATTGAATCCTCCATAGTAACTTTTCCTTATTTCACCTTACATTAACTAATTGCATAATAAAACAAGCGATAATTTCGTTGCAACAGAAATAGATACAATGAAACTATTTCAGACACAATTTTACTAACAATTTCAATAGCTCCGATAAGAAAACATTTACTTACTAAGCAAAATTTTTCATCGAGGAGTCGTATTGTATGTAGCCTTCATGCTAATTTTGAACTCAATTTACGATTTTTAAAACAAAAGACTTCAACGCGCTACCACTTAAACAGAGGTAGTATAAGGTCGCACAATTCCTCAATTATTATTTATAAACGTTTTAATCTGACGCAATTAGAATGAAATTTAATCATGTAATGTAAGTACAAGCGATAATACTTATTTGGAATGTGTAGTTAGGCTGTCAATTATATAAGCAAGTCCAGACTGTTAAAGTACAGTCACATCATAGTCTCGTCAAATCTGCGATTACATATGTGTTGGCTTAAAGGATATATTAGTCAGTGAAGTTACTGGGTAAATGAAGCTGGGAAGCAGGACTTTTGTATGATAGTGTAATTATAATATACAAGTATCTAAGTATAACAAGGATACTTATTATCAGCTGAACGACTGGATATAATCAGAAAAAAAAATAGATTGAAAAATTAATAATTCTATCGGCCTTTTTGTTTAGGAAAGACAGTCAAGCACTAATTTTATACCTACCATCCACACGTCTTATTACAATGTACGGTTTTAAACACTTTTTGACTAATAGCCATGAAAGTCCTGTTTTGTAAATTCGTGAGAAAAATCACGATGTCGATGAAAATTTCGCTATGAAATGGATTTGTTAAATAATTTTCCGAGTTGATTTTTCTGCGTAGCAAATTCGCGTGTCATTTTTCCCTAATCGCTTTTATCCACGTTCTCCATTATTTCTTATTCGATATACTTTCACGTTCTCTAAATTTGAGTTCACATTAGTTCGCAAAATCGAGTAGGTAGAGTAATTGATCAAAAATCATTTTGGTAAAGTAAGATCTCAATCTTATTTTCTTAAAAACAGCAGAATGGTTATTAAAGGAACTTTATATGCAAGCAATTCGAAATTAGGGTCAAACTCCACGCATTAAATAATAAGGCACCATTAAAAAAAACACCGATGATACAAATAGCAACAAGTTGTGTTATTTTGCATCGTCTAATATCTAATTACAGACACTGTCAGTAAAGTTCTGAGAATAGATCGGTCGTCACAAACATCTGAATTTACACCTGCGTGCTCCAGTTTCACATGCCAAGCAAAATGTGCAAGCCTAACTATACCTATAAGTTGTAGTTCTCTATAATCCATTGTTTAATAAAAAGTGTTTATGCCAGATTTATATACCTAGTGGTGTTTTGCTCAGGACGACTTGTCGTTATTTACGTCGGCTTAAACTACGGATTATTATTAGTGTTACCACAAAAAACATTTTAGCCTCCGGTTTAGCTAGACAGCGTCTAAAGATAAACGTAAAAAATGATTAGAAATATCACAACAAAATTGGAATGTTGATAACATTTTTTTTATGATGTACTCCAATTGGTTTTCTCATGAAAATCAAATATCTATATCGAAAAAAGTGAAAATCAAACGCTAGAAACGTCAAAAGTGAGAGTCAAAGTCGGGCGTATCTACTGAGCGCTAAATCGCCCTATACAAATTTGACAGATACATCTGACGTCACTTGTTCAACGCGGGCCCCGTAAAAATATACTAAAAAAAACATAAATTTTGTGCTGTGAAAATCTGCGTTTAAGAACATAATTGTAGTACATTTTTTATTCATTAAAATGTAAATAATTTGATGGCATCATTTAAATTACTATTGGGTGATAAAAAAAAACCGTTGAATTCGGGAAACTTTTAGATGCAGTATCTTTGTGGAAACTATATATTTTTATGAATTTCATTTTTCTTGTGTTTATAAACACAAATAGTCTTAAAACATGGCCAAAACAGGATTACACAAGTAGGTAGGTCATTAAATAGAGAGTTTAACAGGCGTATTAGTCAGTTTAAGAAATTAAAATTAATAATGCGCGTGTCTAGGAATAGTTGTGCTGTGTGAGTGTATGTGTGTGTTTGTATATATAGAACACTGAGTAATGTTTTAAAGTACGAACAAAGTGTTTTAAACATTGTATAGTTGATATAATTTATAATATAGTTTTTCCTACCTTTGCCCTGACAGGGCTTATGTATATATATAACCTTGATTGTCCATTGTAAAGCATAATTGCTAAGAATAAATAAATCAAATTGTTCTGTGAATGATAGTTTTATGGTCCGATGGGTACATTACATTTAGCTGGAGGTGTTGGAGGTACTATTTTAGCATATTTATATTCCAAGAACCTGCATAAAACTATTTCTAGCTCAAGGAATCTGAAGAAAGAACTTTAAAGACGATTTGTAATAAATAATAATACGTAAACATCTTACATTAAAAAATAATAGTCTCACAAAGAGTGGTTGTGAACGAACACTTGGCAGTGAGTGCATATGGGTTGACTATTCTAATGAAATCGCAAGTTAAAACATAATATCTAGTATAATCATAGGCTTCCCTATACTAGTCGACCGGCCCCACGTCTGCCCGTAACGAAACAAAAAAAAAACATGTCGTTCGGACCGCATCGGTCCGCGTGACATATATAAATGAAAATTTGAAAATGTATGGTTGGCGCTCGACGGGTTAAGGAGAATAACATAGTTATCAATTTTTACAAGTATTAATTTTGCCTTTTTTGTAAAGAACCATGCTGTTTATTGGTAGACCTTCCACAGCGTCATATATAGGTATGACGCTGTGGAAGGTCCTGTGCTCTCCCACTCCACATGGAGTGGGAGAGGCTACTAATATTGTAAAGCAGTACATTTCCAAGTTTTTTTGTTTGTTACCGCTAATTTATAGAATCGTAGGTCTGATTCTGAAAATTCTTTCACTAATTAGAAGCTACATTATCCCTGATTGCTATTGGCTACATTAGGTTTTGGTGATAAGCTAAAAGACACCGTATAGTAAACTATGTACCTACAGTACAAAATTTGGCTAGGGCCGCCGAAGGGACAAGGAGAGAATAGCTTCGGACCAAATTTACGTCGTTTTATCAACATCCGTTGCGATAAGGCTGCGGTAAACATTAAAATACCGTGTATGTGTACGACAAAATACATTTAAATAAAGTGCGCGTTTAAATTAATTAGAATGTAATACGACAACACAATTTCACGCTTGCGTGAATTGATTAAGCTAGCCGCAAAAATTAAGCATAAACTTACAATGGCGTGTAAATAATTTAAAGGTCACATTCGCAGATACCTCTGCAACCTGTCACCGCACTGTAAACAGTGCCCACGCTGAAAACATATTCGTATCATTTTTTTTATCGAACTAACTGTGGTGTGCTTTTAAACATGGCGACTGAGCGCCGACAACGTTCAGTACACTCGCAACCGGTGGCGCGAGGGCACGCGTCGATGCTTTCTAGTAAATATTACGGAATAATAATAAATAAAACCTGATAAATTAAAAGTGCGGAAGAATTTCGAGAGCAAATCCAAAACCTTGAATCGTGTTTCATACAGTTTTATGTCAAACCGCGGGAGTGAGTGCCAGACGCGGTCGCACTCGCGTGGATGTTAATAAGCCGGCTTTACGGAGCATACCAGATTAATTTCAATTGGTCAAGGCCCATACGAGAGGTAGACATATTGGTGCTGAACGGTGCGCTTTCGTCTGAGCTGAATCACGTGCATAGGGTGAGTGACTCTGTCTAGGTTCCAGCCTTCCTCTGCCGGCGCAGCTTTATTTTTACGATAGAACGCGCGGGATGCGCGCCCGCAGCTATTTTTGGCCCATGAAACGTTCACACCTATATTTTAGACTACATTCTCATGTTACAAAATAGTAGAGAGCTTTATTGCTTTTCCTAAATACAGAAAACGAATACAAAATACGTAACTCCAGACGTTTTAATTTTATAAAATTAGTATTCAATGTCCACAAAGCGAATACACATAAATTATGTATAAACACCGGTTAAAATGTTAGTGTTGTGGGACAATACAATGTCTGGCGATTTTATCTCATATTCATGTCTATCATGTTATAATAGTGTATTGTATTTGGAATACCAGCCTATAAAAATAACACAACTTTATCAATGGTTACTTCCGCTTCAAGGTTCGCGGTTTTGGCACACGATATTGGCGGTAAAAATGACATCTGTTGGACAAGTTGTAAAAAGTAATGAATGACTTCCACATTTCCGTTCAAAGTACTATTTCAAAGCCAAAGTAAGTAATATGTTTTATACAAATTCCGTAAAACAAAAGGGTATTTATAAAGGAAGCTATTTTAAATGATTATTTACATTTGTGGTAAATAAATAAATGGATCGAAAAGTTACACACATTTTACTATTATTTTATAAGACTGCCCAAAAAAGGATTGTAATATTTTCTAGGTTCATGTATGTATGTGAGTTTCTTTATTCCACCACAGCTTTTAAATGCCTGAACAGATTTAGATGTATGGAGTATCGTTAGAATCCTTACATCATCCCGAGTGACGCGGGCTAGGGCAGCAGTTTTTTTATTTATCCTAAAGCAATAAATGTTCTTGTTTAAATTCGGCTTTTATTGTTTATTGCATCGTTGTCATAGTGATAACGAAAAAAAGGCTGACAGTAAAAAATGGTATTATGACTAACGCTTCTGCGAGTGTCCGTCTGTCTGTATTGGTACCACCACTTTGCTCGTGAAGTCTGCCGCTAAGCAGTAATGTGCAAGCATTACTGTCAAACGATCGGCTCGTCTCGTTATCAAATACCTAATACTAAAAAAGTAAAACATACATTGAACAATTTCGACGGGAAGGTGCCCCTCAGCAATGACGTCCCTGTACGTCTAGAGCCCGCTTAAAATAAATCCATTAAAGTTAAGCACGTGAGTATATGTAGATAATGGGTTCGTTCACTTTGGAAGATCGACTCTGAATACATTTATATGTACATTCAGATTCGAAGTTACTTGCGACTCCGCGGCGCTGCGGTAAGCTAATTCCGTAACTAAGTTCTCAAATCAACAAAACATTAGTATAGGTAACTGTATGAATTAACTTAATGTAGTCAACAGGTCGTTGTGTAGTTGATAGGTCGAAGTGTAGTTCATAAGTTGATAGACTTACAAGGGGACAAAATACATTTGTGCATTTAAAAAGTGCAAGAACATGTTGGTTATGTGTCTGAGAGACTTCGTAATTCCTGATTCACTAGATACAAGGAATCCTAGAGAGTCGCAGGATCTCTATATATTATATCCTTTTGGCCTTATTTATTATTAATTAATTTAGATTTTTTTTGTATAATTATGTATAATAAAAAAAGGTATAACCACAGTTTTACAATCCATGTAAAACTGTGATATATAACGATAAATTATACGATTATAGGTATTTAATCTTTGCTAGTATATACTTACCTCTCGTGTTTATACTTTGCATCAGGCTGAGGTTTGATTTTCACGTCGGGATAACGTATGAGGTCAATAAAGATATAAATTATAACCGTATAATATGTAAATCTTGATGAACTTCATAACCATGTAATAATGTGTATCTTTTTTGCCGTCATAGGTTATCCTGATGTCAAACCTTACACTGATATAACTCAACAACTTTAAATAAATCGGTATTATTCTTAAATCCCATTATCTCTAGTTATCACATTTTCTACAGGCTTTCATTCATTCATTCCAATGTATAATATTCATAGACTATTTAAACCGTTTTCCATGGGCAGGTACTTAAATTTATTATAATTGTACCAGTTTTTGTTCGTGGTTCTTGATCTGTGCTACCTTGGGAAAAAACAAATAAATCAAAATGAACAAGTGAGGAGTAACTTGTGGTGGAATCATTAGTTTTTCTTAAGTTTGCCATCTGCTGCAATTATTGTAAACATAAAATTATATGTATTGGTGTTTACGTTGGCCAATCTGAACATCTTTTCATGCTATTAGATGTCAGACGAGCAGCTCACTTTATTAGTTTTACGATTTACGTCTTGCCAATGCAATTTGTGTATTTAGTGCTACCCATAATCAGGTCCTAAAGTTACTAAGTTCATCACTCATGGCTATTTACCATTCATGGCTATTTACTATTCATGGCTATAGCTACCACCCTCAAGCTTAGTACTCGTAATACCCTTATTTGCGAGCACCTATTTAATTGATGTCCTGGCACCTGTACATGACTTCTAACATATTCGGCACTAATTATGGCAAAAATACAATTTCCATCTCAAAATAAAACAATTTGATTTATTATTACCTACTTATAATAGAAGTAAAAATATTTAAATGGCGTTGTTATCGTTTTTGGTAGGTAAATGTATACTTAGATGTTATTCTTAAATCTTACTAATACTTAACAAATTAAGCACTTAATTATCACGTTTTTAAACAATTTAATCTGACTTATTAGTCGTAATAGGAGAGAAAAAAAATTTGAATATTTGCATTGAATTGTCTTCTTACGCCTGGGGCCTCTAATTTTATTTGTGCTTTTTAATTGAATCGTGTTAGTCATGCCACGCATAAAGCAAATAAGTTGAGTCGTAGACTAGCGATCGGACTTGTTAATCCATCTATAATTAGCTATAGATTCATCAACATCCGTCTCTAGCGAAAAAAATACTAAATTAGTCTATTTGATAGGTTACCGTTGTCATTATCTCAGGGTACATACACATTATGCATTCTGTAAACCCATTTCGAACCTCACTGAGCTGAATTCGAAGTGAAAACAAATTTCGGACAGACATGCTCAATGCTCAATACTAGCAAGAAAGCATGCCATGCCATGAGCATTTGCTGCTTGTAGTGGCATGTGTGTCGAAACGTTTCTAGTAATGAGCATACTTATTTAGAGCATGCTCAAAAATCAAATGTCGACAGTCATTTGATTTTCGAGCATGGTATTTGAGGCGCGGGTGGAAGGGGGCGTGCTTCGAGAGCATCTGAACAGATTGGTATGATACTAGCAATAACTACTAGAAGTATTGCTAGTATCGAACTATCATGCATATTGCTGGCAGATGTGAACAGCTGCAAAGAATGCTAATTTTAAGCATGCTTATTACCATGCCTATAAGCATGCTAGTAATTAGCATGAGTGTCGGTATAAATAAGAACTGGTCGATTTGCGCGCCTCACTGACTGACGAGCGTGGTAATGAATTCGAGTTCGCATACTATTTTTACAGAATAACTCGGCTGATCGTGGTCAAAGTCAATACGCTAAGCCTAGAACTGGAGCTGGTTGTCAAGAGCGCCGGTCGGAACACACCGATACGTGTTTGGGGATAGATTTTTTAATATTCATGGTGGTAACTAGCCAGATGACCACCAGAAAATACCCTACCACCATACTATGGTTGTGATGTGTCAAGAAGTTTTCGTTCACCGAAAGCTAAAGTTACTATGGGATTCAAAACCTCGACTGAGCCATCATTGCTTTGATTGTTCTATAAATTAAGTTCAGTGATTATTACCAAAGATCTTTTATACCTAAGTGTCTATTGTAAAAACTGACTGTGATTGAGTAAAATTATTCTACATCATTCTCGAGCGAACTGTGATTGTCTTCAAGCTACAAGATTATTTATTGTAATGTCTTGATAGACCGTGTTGATGTGGTGTTGATACACCGGTTTACAGATTCAATCTGATATATGTAGAGATACTTAAAAAATGTTTGTCGAGCAGAAATTGACAGGTTGTCGAGTAGGTATATCAGGAGATCCTTGACACACCCTTTTTCATTCATTTGTTTATTACCTGTTTATTATTGGTTTTTTATACTATTGTATAACCAGACGAGTTCGTCGTTTGCCTGATGGTAAGCCAGCTCATAACAATTGCAGTGTCAATCAGGGCTTGAAACAGAGACTAAGCATTGCCATTTAGCGTAGCATATGCGTCGCTTGGCTACATACCATCATCACGTTGGAAATCTACCGGCAAGCACCTATTAGTGTTTTCCAATGCGAGCCAGACCTCACATATCTTCTACTACATCGTTCAGAAAATGGTCAAACGCAAACCTATCAAAAATTTAAAAAAAAACTTATGTCGTCTGTACAAACATGACATTTTTACCACAGATCAGTATATATTATGTAGCTAGATTTTTACTTCAATGATTCTCTAGTAAAAAAACGCACGTGGATTTCTCATTACGTGTCACGTGCCGTTGTTTAATTTATGACTGCTAATGGAAAACAAACCAAAGCTTGGAATTCTTTAATATCGTAGAACTAATTGAGTATAATATGTCTGTCGGAACAACGACGACCTTGAAGTAAAAAAAAAACTGTTTTTTCCAGACGTCTGAACGTTCACATCAGTTTTTGTAGACCTCATTGTGTCTATCATGAACTTTTGCTCACAATTTTGTTTATGATTCAAGTTTTTTTTATAGCTTTTAGTACAAGCTGTTACTTGTTGGCTTTGGATCGATATTAAAAAACTTTAATTTTTTTAGTTAGTCTCTCTAGATAAAAAAAAACTGGACGCAATGGTACAGAAAGCTCTCTCGATTTATCGATAAAGTTATCTCTAGGCCTTTTTAAGCAACATCTCAAAAACGTTTAATTTTACACCTTTGTCTAGAACCTATTCGATATTTCCTGCATTCACAGATCAAGTACGAATTTGGTTGCCATCGAAATATTGTCTTAGCATAAAATTGGTCCCTTATTGGCCAATATGTGTAATATCTTTTACAGGGTGGTTTTTTTAATGTTATTTTGTAACGAGACGAGCTGGACGTTTGCCTGATGGTAAGCATAACGCCGGCCCATAACAATTGCAGTGCCACCCAGAACTTTGAAACACAAAGGCCTGCGCGGCACTGCAGTGCGCTCGTTACCCTGAGACATTAGGTATTAAGTCTCATAAGCCCAGTAATTTCACTGGATACTCTGCTCATCAAACCGGAACACAGTATTGCTAGCACATTACTGCTTGGCGGCAGACTTCACGAGCAAAGCGGTGGTAACAACCCAGACGGACACTCGCAAAAGAGTTAGTCCTCCCACTAAAATAACTCTTCTGCAAGGACTATGCTTTAGGAACTCTTCTGCAAGTGTCCGTCTGGGTTGTTACCACCACTTGCCGGCGTTATGCTTACCATCATGCAAACGACCGGCTCGTCTAGTTATCAAAGAGTATAAAAAAAAATGTTATTGCACGCCGAATATAAACTGATGAGTCAGTTTTCCACTTTTTATAAAACAATTTCTTATTACATCTAACACATGAATGTTAGAATTATTTATTTATTTACATTTGTCGACATTCAATGCAATTCTAGCCTTTAAAATACATACATTTTATAATAATTTCATCTAGCTTTAACGTTGATTTAAATCAAAGGACTTTTCAATGTGACATATTATGATATGACTTCTGAGACGAGCAAGTATTTCTGTAATTGTTGACAGTTGAGATAAAATCTGACCCAGGTAGATAAAACGAGATAAAAAAAAATCCGCGTGAAAAATTGTTTCTAAAATTTAATAAATATCTTTGTTACATATTATCTGTGATTATGTTCTTAATGTTAGGATCTTTACGAACTAACTTTGAAGAGATATAAAATTACACAAAATAATGACGTCTATGTATGTATACTACTTGCTTATGTATTAACCATATATAAAGAGTCCGAATTTGTCTATATGTTCAGACTAAACTAACTAAGCCAGTGTCTACAATGATCTCATTTCTCACTAAGCTTATCTCAAACCTCTAATTCTTGACGGGATGTGAATGTTCACATTACTTATTACTACAAACAGCTGCTAATAGATTTAGCTAATGACTAGATATGGTGATTATGGTATGTGGTATCTTTTTTAAGCATCTTTAGTTATATGAAAGCGTGATTTTTTGTAAATAAAGTAACATATGCTACAGTCAAAATGAAGGACGTAGCTATCCAACCAAACACTAGAAAATGAAATACCACTTCTTCTTCTTCTAGTGCCTCTCGACTACTGGAGGTTGGCTGTCAACTCGGGGAATTTTCCTTTATCTTGTGCCAAGTGAAAAAGTTGTTCTTCGTTGACTATACTTACTACCATACCTAAGAGATCTGTTTCCATACCCTTAGAAAAAATAAGCTCACTGTAACACTGAAGCAACATCGTTTCATGTTGACATTATAGTAACTCTTAGATGTAATATTCATAGACAATTTTTAGATATTGTTAAGTGCTTGTTTTAATAAAAACAATTTGTCATTACACTATACTGTTGAGCGAGAAAAATTGGAATAATTACATTGCAATGTTTCTTTTCGGTAGACGTATTGAATCAACAAATTAAAATTTTTTGGTTTGGACCGTATAAGCAAGGGCTCCGAACAACACTAGTCCCCAGGGGCCTGTTTCATAAAAAATATTAGTCTAATATTATGAGTAGTCTCATATTTTATATGGAAAAAAGAGAAAAAGGCTGATAATATTAGACTAATATTTTTTTATGAAACTGGCTCCAGTTTATTTTGGATAGCGAGCCCAAATTTAGAATACAAAATTGAATATTTACTGAACCATCTTAGCATTTCCATTATTCTCTATGTTTTGCTAAGCAACTGACGGTAAAATAAATAAACGCTTGCTTTTTAGAGAATCTGGCACTATTCTGTTAATATATTTGCGTAGGTATTTGGTTATTTGCTTGGATGTGATGATAGTACCATTCCTAATAATTGTTAATCATTTTAGTATGGCTTATGTATAATTAATACCTATCAGTATGACGGTCACAGAGTAGGATATGTTGATTGTTGATCTACCTATTTAATTAGCTTCTAATGAAAACTATATAATTACTACTATTTAAGTAGGTAATAATTAAATAGAAGGGTTTATGTGATTTTTGGTCGTTATTATTATGTTTATACTATTCATACAACCTACTTTTCATCCAATCTATTAACCTGCCTATATCATCCTCTTTCCTATATTTAGTAAATTGCTTTCTGATGATAAAATCTCACATCATTCTATCTCCTAAGGTGTATTTGATGAACAAAAATATATATATAAGTTTTGAACTGTCATGGTCATCAACACTGAAAATTATCACTAGAAACGGGATATTTACCATGTATATTATTTGATTTAAGTTTCCGATAATTCGACACTATTGCAAACGCCATGACCACGGGAGAATAATATACATTATACATGGTAAATATCCCGTTCCTAGTGATCATTTTCATAAAACATATAGCGTTACAGACATGATTTTTGTGATTTAAAAGAGAGGTGACGAGACGAGGTCACGCATGTCCATAACAACGATGAACAGTCCCAGAGCTTATAACGAAATACCCATCCGCAGCGTTGCACCCCGCTTGTCACCGTGATATATCAGCTTTCCTCGACCTCAATTTTGATAAACCATGCAAAATGGTACTGCATTGTGTCCATTGTAAAAAAAAGCCTGGAAGTTATGAAAACTGGTCGTTTATCACTTTATAGAATTACGCACGCATATAACTAAATGCCGTCCATTTACACCCCAGATTGGCGCCAAATAATGCATTGATGATTTGGGGCTCAAACTCAAAGGCTCCGATTTTTTATCCCACGCCCGTAAAGGGTCCTTACTTCCGAGAACCACCTCAATGGTGTCTGTTTGGGGTTTAATTTTTTTGAAGCTATAATATTTCAAATGAATGAGATCCCGGCGCTAGTATTTTTCCATTGGTAATTCCATAAAACCAAATGAAAAAATATTAAAAAGAATGGCGTCTGCAAAAGAAATAATGTAAACACAAAAGCCGGTTTTCGTGAAAACGTGGCTCAGAATGGAACCACGTATAGAACTTTGCTAATGTCACGGTCAAAGCTATTGAAACTGTATTTGATAAATGTGAGAAAGGTTTTGTAGTTTTTATAACAATTGGTCTTAATTCGATAAACAACCCCATACACATATAATACATAGATATATAGACTTCTATAGCACATGAATTCGAACGGGACACTGTGCATTTCAAAAAAAGCACAAGTAGGTACTCTTTGATTATTTCTCATATTCCCTACTATATTACAAATCTGTGCATATTCCTATCTTCCGATTCCCTAGATACGGAATTCTAGATAGATAGGTATTACTTTACTGCAAAAAAGAAAAAAAGCTCTTTTATAATATGTAACGGGCGCGATCTTCATTTCAATTATCGATTAGTTACAGAATATTTTATCAGCTTCCACATTTGTCATCTGACCCCTATGATTTGGAGTTATACGCAAAGCGTAAAATCTGGTTTGAATTTTGGTAAAATAGTATACATAATATATACAATTATACATATTCTTTATCACGATAAAGACGATGCGAAGATTCGAAGTATCTTAGATACACAATATAACACAATCACACATCACGTTTTCAAACCAGAGCCGGTATAAAATGCTAAAATAAGACCATATATGCTATAGCATACCGCCTTCCTTTATACCTACATAAGAATAATATCATTGTCTCACAACTTTTTGTTACGGCTATGATGATTCAAAAAACCCAGTGATAAATAATTTGGTTTTTTTGTGCCTAATTGACCATAAGATCATCATCATCTAATTGCTGCATCATTCAATTACGAATACAATTTCATATGTCTGTGAGAAAATTACATCTATATCATAATGCTGTTTCTTTAGTGTTAGAACTTAATCTATTCGTGGTAAGGAATTTTCTAGTGCTGATAGGCTATCTACGATCCTCATAAAAAACTGTTGCATCAGATAGTTCATTCTTAAAAAAACATGCTTTCACTATCTTTAAAATAGCAATCTGTTAAATGTAGGGAAAATGCATTTAAGACGATATAGATAGAGCTTAAAAGTATGGTTGGAAAGTAAGCTAAAATACCGCCCGACAATCACATACACTATACGTCTCTTACATCCCTGACTGTACTTACAGGATCCATATTAGTTTTGAGTGGCATTACAGTTGTTATGGGCTTCTATTGCGCTTACCATCAGGCAAACGACCAGCTCGTTTCGTGTTTAAATACGATTATTATGCAGTTATCATTAGAAGCTCCCAATCCACCACAGTCAGATTGATAATTGTTAAGACATACTAAAATGATCACCAATTAGTGTTAGATCCTTTATAAAGCATTCTTTATTTATTTTACCATATTTATTCATAACTTGACAAAATATAAATAAAAATGGAACAAGTAAGGTGCCTCAGTAAATATTTAGCTTTGTATTCCAAATTCGGGCTCGCTATCCAACATGATCTGGGAATAGTGTTGTTTGGGGTAAAAGCCCCTACTTACAGTCCAAGCAGACTTTCAATTTGTTGTTACAGTAAATGTACTCTGAGCCAGCAAAATTGCAACGTAAGCAGGCGTATTGTACACGTGTTTAAGTTGCAACTTTCTGGTTCGCAGTAGATTGTATAGAGACAAATGTAATCGAGTAGGAAGTACTTGATATCGACTTGAAGTGCAGTCATATGCCACGACGACATAGTAACAGTGATCTTATTTCTATATATATACGTTTAGCGTTTAACCACTTTGATTCACATTGTTACGATTAATGGTAAATCGCTGATATTTATATCGAAGTAAAAATGAGAACGTATTTATTTTATCTAATGAACAATAATTCTTTTTGGGGTTTTTCTGTTACATATTTTTGTTGCACGCCTTGTAGAATGAGTGGATGACTGGTAGAAAATGCTAAACCACTAAATCCATCTCTTGTATTTTTCTTTTTGTAGTATTAAAATGTATAATATACTTTTAATCGCACGACAAATCGCCACCATTTGCTAAGCATCTTAGAATACAAATACTTTATACACGCCAAGTATTACTGTACACTATTTGAACTATATTTTTTGTGGAACATGATTCTTTTTCGCATGTAACTTTAATAATAACAAAAAATGTGTGGCTATAAAACATAATAAATATCTATAGCTAGTGTCAGCACATACCTAATATCTGTGTTGTTTGCTTCTTGACACGTGTTTATAAACGTGGAAGAGTCAAGGCCTTTTAATATGCTGTGAAAGTAATTAGCGTTTATAAAACGCGCGGTTATAAACTGTGTGGGTCTAGGCGGGTATACCACCGCTTTGCTCGTGTAGTCTGCCGCCAATAATCAATGGCCGCCAATCAATAATGCGCAAGCATTACTGTATACCGGTTTGATGAGTAAACATTGAAATTACTGGGCTTATGGGACTTAATACCCAATGTCTCATGGTAACGAGCGCAATGCAATGCCGCACAGGCCTTTGTGTTCCAAAGTTCTGACACTGTTATGGGCCGGCGTTATGTTTACGATCTCTTTATCCTATAGTATATTAGACCAGGTATAAAAACCTAGCTACCTTGAAAATATTCTTCCACCAGCGTGGTTCACGCTTAATTTTTTCACTGAAAGCACAAGATAGTAATTTTTGAACGAGTTTTGAACCATCAACGTTAGGCGCCCATCAGACGCAATGCTGCATGATTGATGGACCAGCATCACAAACATAACAACAGTTTTAGCGAATAATGTTTAGGTTTGAACAGGCCTAATTATATATCGACAACCAACAACAAGAAAAAAATATATACCTATTACAGAATAGTCGGAACTACCCGGAACACCGGAACTTGCGTGTTTTCTTGTATCAATAACACCAATTATAGTGATCGATTTAAATTTACAAGGCATTGAATACAAGTCAATAGCTTAAGAAACGCAATTACAACTGATTTGGATTAGATTTCTTGGAACAATGCTCCGCAATGCGAAAAGGCAGACAAACATCTGTTCAAATATTGCCATACTATAATAAAATAAACGCAGTAAACTGTAATGGAAAAGTACCAGTTGAATTATATTTGTTTATGTCTAGCATACCACAGGCTATATACCAAAGATCTATTTACTTTACATAAATAAATGTCTACTTAATTGATCAGCTTTGAAGGCAAGATTACTTATCTTGTCCTCAAAGCATTAAACCCCAGGTTCTGTCACCTGCCGCGGCAGACTTTGTTTAGTGAACATGAACGGTCTTACCACAAAATAATTAAACACATCCTAAACCAATGTTAAACAGCGTCTATTTTCTAAATACGCCTTAGTCGTAAATATGAGCAAAGACAAATCTTGATTTAAGTAGTGTCTAACTTCATTATGTTATGACATTTCTGATCATTTTTATCTTTAGATACTGTCTTGCTAAACAGGCGACTAAAAGTTGTGTTTTGTGATAACACGGTTTGAGTTTGTTCTCAAATGTTGTATGTTTGTCCTGTGTAAGTGTATGCCACCTGCAACACAGGGAATCCTAAGTGTGTCGCTCTCTCTCTTTCCAATACATAACTTGCGAAAGAGATGGAAGATGTTTGACAGATCTGAGTTTAGTTTTAGAGTTGTCAAATATCTTCCATCCTTAATAAATTAGAAGACACTAAACACATGGTCGTTAAATTTACATTACACAAGCAACTGCATTAATTTGACAGCTCTAATTTCCATCTCTTTCTCATGTTCTCATTTAGAAAGAGAGAATGAAACTAAAATTAGGTTTAGGTGTGAAATGACAGAATCGACAGCATTGTCGCACTATATATGCCTAAATCTTTTTCCCTATTCTTTGTTACCACTTCAGGTATAGTAAGATTAAATATAAGTAAATTTGTTAAAAATATCTACTACCTCCGTAATCGACAAGTCGATATCTCAGTTTGTGAAAACCACTAGACATTATGGAAAGTCGCTTCGACCGCATTCCTCGCGAACCGATTTGATTTATTTATAATTACACTCGTTTTTAGCGCCAGCATTTAATTACGGTGCTCCACAGGATGGGGTACTTACGAAGGTAAATAAACTCTAAGGCCTTAATGCAACTTGTATTACTGGCGAGTCGCGTCAAACTTTAATGTCCGTTCTGATGATATGCTTCGCTCCTTCTTAACGTTGTGTCAAGCTTGGTTGTTGTTGTTCTAAGACTTCTACGCGCGAGTCGAGTCGCGTGTTTAAATTCGAATTTTGAACAGCAAAACTCGGGATTGCTCATTGCATGTTTGTACTAGCTCAGGCAAAACCCTACCACGACCTGAGGCTTAACTTCAATTAACATATAATAATAATAATAAGCAAGACGTAGTATGAATACGCACAATCGCCGTCTGGTGACGGATCCTACGTCAAATCCGCCTCAATCTAACAAAGATCACAATATAAAGTTAAATTTATCTTCATGTTTATTTGCATCATTTACGTTTTTCTATCATAATAACACGATAAACATGTTTGCGGCGTCATAAGACGGCTGAGTAGAGACTATGTATAAAAACAGTCTATGCATATTCGCGCTCTCCCAACATTTGGTGATGCTGTAGAGATCGCCCGCGCCTCCTACAAACGCGCTCTATAAACTTCCACTAGATCAGGAGATATCTGTGCTTTTCATAATATTGTGAAATCTTTTGTCTAGCCATAAGTGTGTTGTTTATTTGTGTTATTCATGTTGAATACCTTCATATCTAGTACCTGGTCTATTACCTATTAGGTAAATTAATAATGTCATGGGACTAGGCTAGGAGCTTGCACCTTAATTACCGTTGGTTCTTGGAATTTCACTTTTCTTTATTTATCCGTCAAGTCACTCCCTCTAGTAACTGTTTTCATGATGATAAGGTTCTTGTGCACTTAATGATGTACAAGTATAACATCATTTTCGTCTTTGCGTTCCGGGCAGGCGCACTTGAGAATCTGTTTCTATTCCTAGTTTGAGCGTGTTACTTATTTTAGTATCATCACTTAACAGAAAGTGAGATATTGTTACTGGAAATGTATATTTCATACAACATTTGTATATTACATTACAAACATTACATTACATATTACAAATGTATATTTTCAACAGAAAGTGAGATATTGTGTATACAGATCCAGAGGAAAAACGAGGCGAAGTAAATGGCTCAAAACTTACAGACGATTGTCACTCAATCACGTCGAAACGCAGTAGTTTTCAAGTCCTATAGAGATATTTAGAACTCTTGTTATAACTCTGATTTTGGTCAACAGATGCCACTATCACCAACCGTAGTAGAAACAGAAAAAGCTTTAGATTTAAGACCTGTAGGTTCTCGCCTCATAAACCGGCTTCACTGGTGTACCGAATGACATAGAACTTGAAAATTAACATAGCCGATACGTATTATGCGATATAAACATAATCATCTGAACATTATTCAACAGTCTGTAATCGGCACCCGCACAAAGCGGGCTATTCGTAAATAGCATCATTTAATTTAACCTGCTATACTTTTTTGAAGATATAGTGTCACTTTGAAACTCTAATGAACATAATCGTTATATTTTATTAATAACAGTGGTTTTATTAATCAAGTTTAAAGTCATTGGAATATCCAAGTGAATGGTGAGTGGATTTTGTTTTATGACCTGTAAATTCTTTGGACATAATGCTTGTTCTCAATAACTCATTATCTCGAGTCATTGTTAAGTCGAAGGTTGATAACTGTATTGTCCTCTAATAGCATCGCCTATAACTTAGGTAGCTAGTTATTAAATACCTACGTATTCTTAAAATATTACCTACCCATGTAAGTAATATTTTAAGATTACGTATTAATAGTAATACAGATAAGCTTAAGATTCACTTAAGTTATATACTAGATTATTAATCCATCATATCGTAACTTAAGATCATGACTGTGAGATATTCGTCAAATGTTATTTTAGTTGTCAAACACTCACTTGTAGACTGAAATCTTAGCTTGAGTTGGCTCTCGGTTCATGCTATAGATAGAACACTACTTTGAGCAACAGACCGAAAGTTATCTTAAGTATATCCTAAAATTGTTCAGAGTTGTTCAACTGCTATGTATACCGTATGGACGACTACAGACGTAAGCTAAGGCTAAGCAAAGTCTAAGTTCGCTCTGGAAACTTCAACCTAAGATTTAATGAGCAATACCTATTTGTATTTATCATTACAATTTAAAATCTATTTCACGTTGTATATGTTCTACAGTAATGCCCTTCATCGTAGTTTTAGCGTGTCTGCACATTTGGCCACCGCAGAAATAAAATACAAAAAAGTAAAATACAATTAAAAACCATAACATATAAAATAGAACCTATTTGAATATATTTGTAATAATCGGGGCGTATACCATGTTCACGCGTAAACAAACTTACCATATCAGGATGAAGTTTATAGATAACTGGCGCCTGATAGTGCTGCCCTCGGGTTCATCCACTATCACGACTTGATTTTATTGTAAGCTAACGTTCACAATAACATAAATGGTGACTTAATGGTCATCAATTGGATTGTGCAAAAGCATTCTAAGTAAAAACAAGAGTAAACCGTCAATTATTAAAAAAAAAACCCTACCTGCAAAAATTTGAAGTCTTTATTATATATGCTTACACCAGTTAACATAAATCCACCATATGTCATGGCCGTCTGGACTTAAGGTAAAATATAGAGGGCGCTGTAATAAGCGCAGAATATTTTTTACAGCGCCCCCTGGCGAGTATATGCCATTAAATAACATGTATCTAATCACGATAGCCGATAAATATCAAAACCTATGCAGAAAACCGTATCTAAATCGGTAAAACCGTTCTGGAGATAAATGGGAAATTTCAGGTGTGAACACACTAACAAACATACAAACAAACAAACAACCTCTCACTCTAAACGTCCGTCGTGGGTAAAAAGATATAATATTTCTTGCTACATTGTGTGGACCTTCAGAAAGTTACAAGAAAGAAAAAATAAATCTTCATTAAAACAGCATAAGACTTTTTAGACATTTAACGTCAGCCAAATGACCAACTCGCGTTGACACGTACCTTATGAAATAAAAAAGGTAGCTGTCATTTCCTTTCTCTAATTTCTTAAATATGATCACATCTTTACATGTGGTTGAAAGCCCCACGCGAACAAACAACCCACCACGATGAAATTGTTTAACATTTCATCACCCTATCGGTGACGAGTGGTGACAACAGCTGATAGTTTCGTTGTCATAACGACTGTAACATGTAAATAACTAAATGAATAATAATAAAATAACACTCATACTAAGTACTCACAGAGACTACTATCTAATAACTAATAGGTACTAATTAGATAGATAGATAACTCATTATTGAAACACCACAGTACATGGTATATTTAAAACTAAAATCTTAAAACCTAAGTGTCATCAACGGCGGTCTTATCATAGCAATCTCTTCCAGACAACCCAAAGGCTAAAGAAAAACATAAAAAGGGGATAAGATGGTGGCTTTCAGTTATTAAGTACCTACTTATAAATCAATATGAATTTATATTAACACAAATATATATTTATAATATACCTACGTATTAGTATAGTTACTTAAACCGATTTCTACCAAGGATTTCTTGTAGATATGTAGGGAAACACGAAATATAAGAACAATCATCCTCAACGCCAAGACGCGGAACAGTCACCTGCTTGCGTTTTTTTTTAATTCCACAAATATTTTCCCTGTTGTTCATCAGCCGGAAGACGTCCACGACAGAACCTAGGTCTCCTTTTATAATCTACTAGCGACCCGCCCCGGCTTCGCACGGGTACGTTTTTGATAATGACAGCATGTGCTTCCTTCATTCCACGTAATGAAATTCCTTCTGTTTTTAGCTGACGGCCAGAAATTTATAGAGAAATTTTCCGATTTTCCAACTTTTCCCGTGGATTTTCTGTAAATTTTCTTTCATACAAATATTTTTCTGACAATTACAACCGAGGTTAGAGCTGATACTCCATCATCCATCAGTAGGCAATTTACTTATATACATAGGTATATGGGCATTATATACATTTTGGCAGTTTTATCTTCATGAACCAGTGAAGATAATACCGACCAAATTACATTTAAATCAATTATATTATGCTTCTTTTTATCTAAAAATACTACATCCTCTATAAGTATAAATGATAATACGCTGTCATTATAAAGAATAACCTAGGTATTAGTTATATTTTGTATAATGTGTCATTAACGTTTATATAAATAACTTTACCTACGAGGAAGGAAAATATCATAACAAATTTTAGAGTCTTGCGTGGAGGAAAAGAGCTTTTGTGCTTGTGTAGTTAGGTTAATTACCTAAATACAGGCTTAATATTATTTCATTTATTTGCAGTTACTTCTGGTTCCGTTACATGCAAATATTTTAAGGCTTTTATTAGGCTTACAATTACATGTTAAATGTTTATTTGGCAATAGATGGGATCGAGATGGGTTTCATTTTGAAACGGCTGGACTGATTTTAAAGGGACTTTCACTGGCAGATAGCTGATGTTATAAGGAGTAACTTAGAATATGTTTATAGAAAAATAATAGTGGGCATAGCCGCGGGGTACAGCTAGTTATCGAAAATTATGGTCCGGGACCCGGACCGTAAAATGTAGTCTACATTTTATACGAACCAAATCAACATGACGGATGTTAATTACACCCAAAAGAGTGGGGGATAACTGATTTTTTTCTGTAGTTGGGTTACAGAATTTTTCTGTTTTTTCTTCTTTTCTTATTCATAATTCATTATACTTAGTAAACTATCTATAATTCTTGTCCAATAGCTTGTTTTATCATTTATGACATTCCAAGAAACTATGTCATTAATAAAAGTGCTTATTACTTTATCTTAAGTCGCCAATCGTATGTAACTTAATTATTTCTAAATATAAATAGGAAACTACAAATTTTCGTAAACAAACTACGTCATGTTACTGGTGCAAGGTAAAAAGATCAGCCTATAAATTATGTTAGCAGTATGTTCCCCTTATAGATAAGACAGAGCCCCTATAATTGAAAGATTAACCCTGTATGTAGGTACGGAAATATTTAAGTAGGGCAGGTAAGTAAACGTTGACCACGAATAATTCCAGTGTCGTCAAATGCTTTTTTAACTATTTTTGAGTATTATTTTTTTAATCAAGTTAATGAGAAAATATAATTATTTAAATTTAAAAACTTGGATTGAACTTATTTTGACAATTTCTACTCTGTAGGAAGAATTTATTAAGTATACGTTTTGTTTTTTTTATAAGTGTTAGAAATAGTTAAATTAGCAATATATTATAAGTATTTTTTACTAATTAAAACTCCATACAAAGGTTGACTGGAAGATATTTTAGGCTTTTAGCGATGAGTCCGCCCGCTGTACTTTAATTTAAGATATGTTACAGTTAAGTTATCTGTTACGGTTAATTTGTACAGTAAAGAATTTTGATTTGATTTGGTATTTTTTTAGTTGACTATTTTCCATATGGGTTACCAATTTTCAATAATGTTTTATTGAATATCTCTTCGTAGCAAACGGATAGAAGTGATTTTGTTTGATAGATTTCATGGAGATATTCTATACAAGGTCGGAGAGTGATTAGGATTTTATTTCCAGGAAATAAATCACGGATCCTGTGGTGGGAATATCCTCGCGGGTGCCGCGGTTAGCGGTTTTATAAGTAGTTGCTTATACGTATGCGTACACTTAAAATATGTATAACAAAAAAAGGTTATTTAGCTGGAGTGGCAGTTTATCTTGCAATCAGTTTAAGCTCGAAAGCTTTTACTCTCCTGATAAGCTAGATAATAATGATTTTGTTTTTAGGTAGCTTTTCTCATTAAACGTTATAGGCTGTTGTAATAAAAGTTGTAATAAAAAATACTGCGTAGTTACTCCAGTGTGTTTTACCTTTTTTGAAACTAACGAGACTATGAAACGAAACTATGAAACTCTACTGAAGAAATGGTTTATAAATGACAATGGTTCCGTCACAAAATGATCATTTGATTAAGAAGGGCATACGAAAATTAATAGTGGTTTACCAAATTTTCTATACTTCCACCTCTATATACCCAAAAATCATAACAAAATCTCTAACAATAAATACTTTTTCCATCTCTATCTACGAGTACATAATGTGCTACTGCTTGCATTTTTAGTTTCAAAACCTAGGTTTCCTAAGCCTCGTCAAAAGTTACACCCTTCACAAACAGACTTGTTTGCAAAACAAACGTCAAGAAAGAGTTACTATATCGCCCTGTAAACTTGCATTAATGCCACAGAATATGTCACAGAATGTACTGTTTTAGCCTTACAGAGTTGTGCATTATGTGCCGTTCTAAAAATAGATGAACTTTTCCTCTTATGCTTCAAACTTACAGTTTTATTGGATAGGTGCACGTGTAGCTTTGATATTTGATGTAGGTCACAATCTTTAACATTTACAACTTAACCCTTTTTGCTTTTTTATGGTCTTACCACAAAATAAGTAGCATGTTTAAATATGAGCAACCACAAATCTTGATTTTTGTAGTGTCTAACACCGTTTTTATTGTGACATTTGTAATCATTTTAGGCGTTTATCTTTATCACTGTCTAGCTAAACAGGTGTCTAAAAGTGATATTTTTGTGGTAACCCGGTTACTATTTAAGGCGAATATAGCAGCTAAATAGCTTCACTTAAAAGGTTTCTTAGCAAAATCAATGAGCTCCTAGCACTGGAAAAATATGACATTATTCACTGAATTGAATTCACTACTTTTTATCACATATTTTCTAAAAAAACTCTTAGAAAAACCCAGTGGTTTAGTGAACGAAATAATTCACACTAAAAATAAAAAATGAAATGTTGACAAGCAGCACTTGTTCACGAGTTGACTTGTGGACCAGCCATTGCTCCTTCAACCATATTAAAGGGAACGAAGTCAACGGAGCGACCCGGAACACACAACAGCTAGATAGATAGTTACTAGACAGAACTGCTTAAACGAGTTTTATTTTTTAATTAATAGTTCGTTATTTTTTAGCAATGATATACATTTTATGTTATGAAGTGTATTTTATATATTCTTCTTCTTCTTTCTTTATTTCCTGGCTTCTGTGGAATGTTAGCCACAATTTCGCTAATGTCAAGTAGGTTATATTGTATTATATTGTAAAGATATATAAACAATTGCGTCACAATCTACGACTTAACGATGTCATTGTCAGTTAAATGTATTGTTTGAACAGATGAATTTGAATATGCGTTACTCATGGTACCTAGACTAAGAGCTAATGATCTCGAAAATAGACATTCAGGAGTAGTGTAAAATTGGTGAACCTCGATCAACAGAATCAACATTCTTCGCGTATAATGAGTCCCTATTCATATGCTTTTTTGCAAGTAGCTTCAGGTAAAATATAATTCAGAAGTTTATTAAATTATCTCATCAGATGTATCTGTTGAATGTAATAGATTACTTACTAAAGTCAAAACACGAGCTGTCTGTGAGAGCTATGGATATCTGATTTCTTCACATTTACAAGGACTAAAGTTAGACGTAGGTGCTTATTATATAGTGGAAATACCACAACCATGAAAAACTTAATAAATGAGAAATTGTGTTGATCTGTCTATGAGAAAATAAACAGAATTTTCCCGATTATTGAAAACCTAATGAGTAATGACCTAAATCGATAGAGCGAACACGAGTTCAATAATTCATTTTTTCTGCATTTTCAAACACACAACACAAAATATACACTAGCTCTTAGTCTAACCACGTAACAATACGCGCGGTATGATAATAACGTAATGATGAAACTGAGGTTGTGAACCCTCGGTGATGATAACAAACAATTTGAGGATGTTAGTCACATCAGTCACATGTGGATGTCCACGTTAATGATGTTAATTGGACAAAATAGTGACCAGATAATGACTAAGACTTATCTCTCTCTTTGCCCTTTGACGGTGACCGCAGTGACCACCAAATGATCAGTGACGATGTCACTCGCGTATAATTCAAGTTAGGATATCAAGTTATATTCTATAGTGCATATAGTGTACCACATTGTTCTTGTAACGCGTTTTTCCGTGTAAATATGTAGTTCCGCTCAGAAATTATAATATTTAAAAAAAAACATGGGCTCCTGAAGAGCGCTCATGAAAGTTAAATGACTCGTGGTAAAAAAGTGACAGTAACATAATTATTATGGGTATACATATACGGCCTGAGATTGAATTGGTATGTTATCCCGACATATCGATCGGTCAATCACGGCGGTCAATCTACACCTGAAGGTCAACAATATTGGTTTTACGAGTTTTAGAAATTCGGAATTATACATCGAAGAAACTATAGAACTTCCCGGCGATTCACTTTGAACTATGTTCAACTTTGTTAAATGATAATGTTAATTAGAAGCGACTAGTGGTGGTGGGTTAGGCGACTAAAGTAAAAAATGATAATTGTCTAGGTATAATAATGTCAAATGTCGAAGTTTATAAATGTCTACATGTAAGAAAGTAGCAGAATAAAAATGACAAAACGCTAAAATGTCGAAATATAAAATTGACGAAGTAGAAAAATGACTACTATAAAAATGACGAAGTATAAAATGGACTACTTTCAAAATCACGAAGTATAAAATGGTCAAAAATCAATATTACAAAATTAGTTAAAATATAAGTATTTGAAAATAATCTTAAGTTCAATGCAAAAGTGAGAACACTTATTGTGGACTAGCATAAAATCTTTGAGGCAATGGTGTCAATTCTATCATTTCATACCTAAACTAATGGTGGGAGGACTAACTGTTCTGCAAGTGTCCGTCTGTGTTCGCCGGCGTTATGCTTACCATCAGGCAAACGACCAGCTCGTCTCGTTACCAAATAACATAAAAAAAAACTTAGAAATAATTCCAGAAATTGCTACGCACTTCATATAATGAAGTGAATAATTTTTCTGAATGACGTATTTCCAAGGGAAATCTCCTCACAGCTTTGTATAACCGAGGTCCTAATCATCCTCCGGGATCACATGCCAATTCAAACTCACCCTGTAGAACACAAAATAACATAGTAGGTACCTACCTATTACAGAACACATAATATTAATAACTATCTTGACTCAATTTCAATGGGACCACATCCACTGCCGATTAAAAAATGTTCTAAACCCATAAATTGGTTTGTGTGGACCTAAATATTTATTAGTTAATATATCGACGGTTAGACATAAAAAAGCGGGTCGAATTATAAAAAAAATAATAATAGTACCTGTGATTTAGGCCCTGCCCATTGGGACCGACAGCACTTTCATTTTATTACAGTTCTACTCTATATGATGGCACTCTAGGCACAGAATATGTAACATAGGTTTAGGTTTTAGCTAATATATTTTTTAAATATTTATAGCAATTTACCACCCCGTGACCACGGACACTGCCAAGGCAAAGGTGTGAAACCAATAATGTATCGAAACCAGTAATGTACGAGCGAGATAGTGGCGCGCTATTTTCTGCCCCTGACGTCCCAATTACTTTCGACTTTGCGACTGAACATAAACATAAGCACTGAATTTCCCTTGACTTGCGACTAAGATATTATCTCATCTCTTTCCAGATACATATAAATCAAGATGGTGGCAAGAGTAGCGACCGACGAGCAGCCGTTTGAGACGCGGTCCTCTGATGAGAGCGGTCTTGGAAGGAGCGACTCACCGAGTGACGATGTGGAGCCGGAGGCCGCTTTGGTGAGTTACCACACTTTAAACACGAAGTGACATACAAGCTAAAAGCCCTCCTCATGGAAAGCTTCGTGCACCGTCACTTAATATCGCTTGACACCCACGGCACATCTTCATACATTGGACTCACACAGAAATATAGCAGTTTGTTTTACGGACAACAGCTAAATAAGACAATGCTGTTTATCAAGCTACGTGAAATTGGTGACTGTTAGCGTACTGAAGCTCCCATTGTATATACAAGACTAGTTTTCTATACTGGTCCAATAAAGTAAACAAACTCGGTGGATGCCTACCAATGACATGAATAGAATTTGAATTTCTAGGTATCTATGTTATTGGTTGGTGAATCGACGAGTTTGTTTACGTTTTTAGACAACTAAGAAGACTTTATAAATTGTTAAAAACCGGCTATAACTCACGCCATCTGTCGATATTATAGCCGGGGTTTAACAAATTAAAATGCGTGGTACTCACGAAAATGTTAATAGTAAAATAACTAAGAAGTCTCATATAAATCTTTATTCCTGGTTATTCGATAAACATCGGTAAGTCTACTCAACATCGGTAAATCTGCAGAATAGATAAAGTTATAAACCAGCAACCTTTATGTATAAAGGTACCTACTGACACACATGCTCATAACTGTAACAGAGCATGCTTATAAGCATGCTTAAAACTCGTGTTCTCTGCAACTGTCCACATTTGCTAGCAATAAGCATGCTAGTTCTATACTAGCAAAACTAGCATGCTCTTGTGCAACCTGTTCAAATGCACACGAAGCAAGCCCTCTTCCATCCGCAACTCAGGTAGAATACTCTAAAATCAAACGACTGTTTTTTTGAGCATGCTAGAAATTAGCATTCTCAATAGTAGCAACATGTCGACACACATGCTACTAAGTAGCACCAAATGCTCATAGATGGTGCTTTCGTGATAGTAATGAGCTTGTCTGTCCGTGCCTTTAAACAAATTAAAGATTCAAGAGCGCGTCCGTCACCCTTGATACATAAATTATAGACACGATAAAAAAGTACCTACTTACAACCAAAAAGAATATAGCTTATTTAAAACTGTCAGCTAACAAATTGAAACACTTATTTACTGAAGCAAAAATAAAATGTCATCTCGTGACATCTCCTGACATCTCCTGACAATCAAAGAATAGCATGGCCACACGGGTATAAATCTGTCTAAGAAAAACACTAGACACGAGAAACGTCACAGCAAAAAGACATATGACATTTTGCACCCCCCGCTCACTTCACTCCCCACCTCTTAACGTCATCTGTAGAGCCGCTGCCATATTTGTTACGATTTGAAGTCATTGTCGTCGTCATAACACATTAAAATCTCTTTGCAGACCACTCATACTTATTGTCATTGTATTGTCATTATTAAATAAATTATATCTTAAATTTCAATATTACATATTGTTGTCGTTGTGTTGAGTGAATTGGTAGCTGTGCATCGATTAATTTTCGTCTATTTTCTTTTCCACATCTATAGCAATCAACTTGTTTGATTAATTTTTCGAAATGTATCACAAATGATGTGTACCGGGCTGCGTAAGCCCTCGAGATGCCTGTATTTTACACAAGTTACCCAAAAGCGAGGAAAGGTTCCAAAAGTGATTGGTTGCCATCAACTGCGATTCTTTGAGAGTGCGAAAGAGCTCACTGATCTACAAATGTGTCCCAAACATGTTGAGGCACGATTCGTGACATGAAATCATATCTACTGAGCAGTGCTTATCCTACTTTATTTATACAATCGGCAATTCGCAGTGGGATTTCATTATCTCTTGAAACTAATGGTAAGCTACCCACATTTCAGTTACGTTCCTAATAAATCATTCATATTATATTATACATTCAATTTTCGATTTATTAATCTTCGTTTTCCAGAACCCATGCACTGTACTGATGACCATCAATACGCTGAGAAAAGGACTGTTATTCCAGCAATGCAAAGCAAAGCTCTGAATAAATATAAGAAAAAATTGAAAAAGAAAAATAAATGATTGAATACAAAAACGTTGTTTTACTGAATTTTAATGAAGTAGGTTAGGTAATATTAAATAATGAAGTGAAGGCTGCTCGATATTAGAATATTGCATTAGCTTAGGTAAACGTAAAATAAAAAATTAAAAAAATGTCACACATCTTTTTGCTTCAGCCAATCAGAGACGAGAGCTCGTGTCTAGCGACGGATGTAGGCGACATGTCTATCTGATACCCTATATAATTTGTGCATGGCCAATGTTTTTTTTGCTAAAAGAAAAGTGGATCAAATACAACCGAGATGATTGGGTTTTATAATATATTTTCCATCGGCTATGACATATCGCCTCCTTGTTAATACAGCTATAGCTCTCGTCGTCTGCTTTCACATCGTATCCGTTTGGTTTGGCTTTGAAAAAGTCAAATCGATAACGAAGAACAATTCAATCGAAGTACAAACTGATGAAATATTAACCAAATCAGAATGTGTTTCTACATGTAGCTGCCCACCGCCAAAATCAAATGCGTAGTTACCTACAATTAATCACATGATGACGAAAATGTGAACACCGTAGATGTTCACCTAATAAAATCACTTGAGAAAATATCCTAAAAAAAGGAAAATTGGCTGTTAATTATGACTGCGATTGAAAAGAAACTTAAAAGGAAGAGAATGCTACAAAAGTTTACAGAAAAGTTTGTCAGCGCTTGTTTACTTGCTACAATTTCCTTTGCTTTTGCTGAAATCACCATTACCGTTTTGATACTGCTCCTGTGAAGTTTTGTTTTAGTCTGAAGATATTTTATGCATGATGGCACTCAGTAGAATGTGGGAAAGAAGGAAAGCACTCCTACAGAAGGCCGGAGAATGTGTGGTGGACGTCATAGTCTGGGCCGCTCTTTTATTTGGAACCTACATTATCTTGTCCCTGTAACATCATATGAATGAAAAGACCCGAAAATGAAGAAGCTACCGGTCTTAAAACAAATAGGCATCTTTTTATTCCAAATACTCTTTTGGGCAACTGTTTGTATTACACATATTTAAACCTGATCCATCGTTTCAAAATATACTATCCTATCCTTCCTAAACCGATTTTGATGAAATTTGGAATGTAGATAGCTTAGTTTCTAGAATAACACATATAGGCTATAAAGATCATAAATACAACGCGGGTGAAGCCGCGGGCGGAAGCTAGTGTAAAAATAAAAGTAAGAAACATCCAACGATTATGTTTTATGTAGGACATACAGTTTGATTGCAATTGCACCAATTTCAAACAATGCAATTGGACTCGAGACTAGTACAAATTGGCACATAAGATCAATAGTGACGTAGTGCTCTAAAGCCTACAAAGGATGAGCTAATTATGTCTAATCCCACTGTGGCGCAACAGTTAGGACACGAGGTAAAAAAGTCCTCGTGGCCTAATCAGTTCGGCAACCTAGTTAGACCACGAGCAAACACCCAACATAATTTCGTGAACGAACAAAGCTACTAAATGTACAACAAATGTATTGACTAGGCTAGGCATAGTAGCAGACAGGACTATAAGTATCAATGGAAGGCGTCAATGATATCACTTCATCAATTACGTTGATTAGTTAACGTCGATAGATACAGTTACTATGTGATGAGGGTCAAGAACATTATGATATCAAGAACTTGACGGCTGACACATATCCACCGTCGCGCAAGCTCGTCATACTGAATCATTCTAGTAACCTATCGAGCTGATTGGCTTTCTTTCCCATATAGGCAGGTACTTTTTAACCAGAATGAAAGAATATATATAAATGAACATAATAATTAGGTGGCCGTGAATCCCGTAAGTCCCAGCCAAGAATAGTATAATCACCGCAGCTCTTCCCGTGGGTGCACTAAAAGCTGGCTAAGGGGATTCCCTGGATGAATGCAGTAGCTTAGGTCAAAATCAAAATCTACTGCGACCACAAAGACAGTGGCCTTCTATTTTCAAAATGTTTAAGACAACGAAATGCTTGACAGCTATGGTCCGAGATAGAAATGGCTCAACGGTAACGTGCCTTCCGAAGCATCATTTGCACATAGCACCATCCTAATACTGGCCACAGCGAACGTTGGTAAACTTCACCTATCGATTTAGACTTTAGTTAGACACAATTATTGGACCAACTGAAACTGATCAAAATTCAATCTCTAGTGCAGTGGGACTACGGGGAATAAAAATTACCAGTGGACCCATCAGTGGTACAAAGCTGTGGGACCACGGGTTATACCCCAATTAATTAATTAAGTAGGTAGGTATTAGTGAATAATGCGCTATGTAGGCATATCAAAAACATTTTAGATTTAGCGTGTTCATCTCTCATTTACGATCAGCTTAGAGAGTGGTCAAACGCTAATTTATCACGATCAAAAATGTACATATATTTTGTACTTTTACCAATTTACTACCCTAATGCACTACGATGTGACTTAATAGGTCACCAATTTTTAATAATGATTTGCAATATCGAGCCTCGGTTATAAACTAATTAAAAAGGCATGCAATGAAATTATCACACAGAGTTTTTTTACAGTAAACCTCTTTGATTTCAAATTTTAAAATCACGTCCTTTATAGACGACCTCCTCGAGCTTGACATCTTGGGTTTTTGACAACGAATGTCATAACAAAAGGCGGGAAACCGTCTTAATTAAACAAATAATTGAATGCATGTCGAAACATTTATTTTGAATAGAAATTTTCAATATGAAATGGTGAACAAGTTAAATTGGTCATGATTCTTATTCAGATAATCCGCCCGCTTCACTTTAGTGTCTAATTTTTTTTAACTGTTAGTCTAGTCACTTGACTATGCCAAAGAACACGCTAAATCTAATAGATGGACACTGACTGATACAAGCAAATTTTGCTAATGATGAGCAGGAAGGCATTTCAAAACAAGTCGATGTAACAAGGTACATAAAAAAACACGACTGCCCTAGCCAGTGTCACTCGGGATGATGTAGGTAAGGTTTCTAACGATACTCCACACATCCTAATCTGCGGCGCAAGTACGGATCTATTCGGGTCGATAATATTCGACAAAATTCGATAAAAATGACAGTTCAAATCGATAAAGTGGGATTTATCGAGCCTCGAAACAATCGACAAAAGTTATCGAAAAGCTAGGTCGAATCCAAAGAGAATATAGAGCTACTACAATACTTTACGATCAGACTTCGGTACTCGCAACATTCGATAAATTTGTCGAGTTTTTCGGTTCGACAAATTTATCGAACCGACTTCCGTACTCGCGCCGCTGTTCAGGCATTTAAAATTTATGGTAGATTAAAGAAACTCGCATACAGACATACATACATCAAACATACATACAAGAACCTTTAAAATATTACAAAATTGTATTGTGCAGTCATATAGTAAATAAAATTTTCAATGTTTTTTAATGTTGTGCAGGTGGTGCCACCAGATGGTGGATGGGGCTGGGTTATTGTGGCGGCGTCTTTCATGTGCAACTTGTTAATCGACGGCATCATATTCTCGGGTGGAATGATCTCCAACGATATCAAAGAAGAGTTCAAGGTAAGTGCAAAAAAACACGGCAATGCAAATGTGTATAAGGTCAATTGTAAATAATTCAATACGACTATGTGTTTAAATTTATTTTTTAAAAAGTTTCCTGATTTGGTCACAAGGAAAAAAATTGACAACGACGCAGAAATATCGAAAATTCAATAACAAAATAAATATCCCGTAAATAACAATAAAGCTAGTTGAGATTTAAAAATGTAATGAATAAGTATAGTAATGTATGTAGTATGAATAAGTATAGCCATTAAAGAAAGAGGTAGCAGTACTTTCATATGATGTCATTTATGTCACCTACAAATAACAATGTATGAAATTACTTGGTCCTACATAACATAAGATACAAGTTGAATTTCTACTTCTCAATGAACAAAGACATATTAAAAAATGTCATTTTATATGAAATCTATGAAATAAAGTTAGTCCGCTCACCAACTCGACGCAGACTTGAAACGGCAGGAAGAGACTAAAAAAGAAGTGACGCTAGCGCATATTACGATTTCAAGAGAAATTATGAAATAGCCATTTGGCTCGATTAGCTATGTTTAAAAATAAATAAAAAAAAAACGTTTACAATGGAAAGATCCAGACGGTAGACTCGTGCGCATTCTATTTTTAGGCCGGTGCTACACGGACCACACCCTCGCGTGGCGTCGCGTCGTGCTACCAAACCTTGCGTCATTGCCATGCCTCCATATTAAAACTATAAAATATGTTTTACCTATACATATATTATGTTGCGTTTGACGTTTTCGGAGCGTCGAAAATAATTAATTTATTAACTAAAGTCATGAGGATGTTGAAAAAATTAAATTGCGCAGGACATAGTTTTTAGTTACAGTTCCTATAATAATTGGTTTCCAACTCACCAAACTGATCAATGGCCACAGTAATAATTGCGAAAATGTTTGTTGGTTGGTTTGTTCTTTCACGCAGAAGCGCACGGATTGACGTGATTTTTTGCCTGAGATAGAGATAGTTTGAGGGCCGGAGAGTAACATAGGCTACATTTTATTTCGGAAAGATACTTGAAGACTCCCGTGAGAATTTCCACGCAGGTCAATCCGCGAGCCGCTTCTAGTATACAATACAGAAGTCAAGAGTCAAGACGCAATCATAGGTAGAGAATGAAAATATTCCACGCACTATACCGGTCTCAGTTTCGGAATCTGATCATTTACATTTTAGTAGGTATACAATGTCGGGATCGTGGACAAAACGTTACGTGTACACCCAAGGCTGTTCGCCTGAAGTGGGTCAGTAAGAAAACGAATGCTCGTTAGCGAGCGCGTGTGAATGACATTTCGATGTACGTATAACTTCTAGCTCAACGAACTAGTATATACACTAAGATTGTTTTGTCAATCTCGTCTCTAGAAAACCAGATCAACTTTTTCCTTGCCTCGTGTTCTTATCCGTCCAGTTTTATATGAATAGTAATTTTATCCTTTAATAGAATTAATTTACCTCTAAGCCGCGTGAGTTGAAATCTAGACCGATACATTATAAATATACCTATTAATGCGAAATATGTTTTTCTCATTACTCTTATAATGTGGCTTACGAAAAAATACATTTTTTTAAAATACATTGTGGCTTACGAAACAAAAATTATATTATACACCAATTTCATTGTTACAAAAAATATTTATATTGTTTAACAACAACTATAACATACATCGTAAACAAAAAATTTCATGCAACATTATGTGCTCCTAAGTCTTAACAAAGCTACAAAAGTACATGCCATGACTCTCAATTATTGTTTTTAACATAAAACCCGTTGAATAACAACGGTATAAATTCGTAAAGAAACTTTTGTTTTTGTTGATTCGTAAACAATGTATCAGATGAATGACACGCTGTCTTTCACGCGTTATACTGACCGTGACGTATCCACAACCGCGTCTAATTTCCCCGGCGACGAAGCGCGCTGCGATCGGCGCCGGCGCCGCCTGTAAAACTAAAAAGTAAAAAGCCTTCACAGGCGCCAGCCACAGTGACCGTTTTAGTTGGGCGATGTCCTGTGTCCTGTGCATACTATGCAATCACTCCCGTTTATTCCTTGACAGCAAAATTTCCATAAAGGAAACCAAAAGTTTAGTAGCAATTCGGAGATTTTTCACGCTCGCTCTAAAAAGGCGAATGAAAACATCGTGAACAAAGGCCGGTATCCCAACAGTGGGAGCGTAGTTAAAGAGGCAGATAATTAACGAGAATCTTTAGTTAGTCAGCACTGTTTTGAAAATTGTTACTTGGAATACCTACCTACTTACTGTTCATCACTCGAATTTGAATTCCGTTCATTCTGTAATCAATGTTCTTTTAAGATATTGAAAAATAAAAAGATAACTATTCGTACTTACCTATAGTTAGCTAATTCATTTCGGCCCCTCGCTAACTGCTATTCGGTCTCCAAGCCATGCGACATTCTATAAAATTGCTCAAAATTGTAAGAGATCTTCCTACAATTGCTATAAACTCAACTATTTTAAGGGTGCCATTCAGGCTTGGCATTTAAAACTAAAATTTAGAAAAGACCATCTCTCTTGTACTTACGTTTATTAATCGTTTAACGTGTGATAAAAGTGTGCGTTACTTTTTTTTTCATATACATGGTATGGCTAGTAGCGCACTCAAAGACTATATAAATATTCACACACGTCATTTTACTTTCAGTGGGTAGATACAGATGCGCATGAAGGCAACCCAATGGTCATGATGAGTAAGGAGGTGAAGTATTGTGGAGTAAAACGTCATTAAATAACGTTGTAGAAATTATCAGGATGTACCTAACGATCCTTTGCGTGAATGCGAAACCTGCCTTAGAAAGTATTTTAACCCAGGCCAAGTCTCTAGACTAGTGTACTTGCTTATACGGCATCAGAACCTCATTAACTTAAGAATGTCACGATAATGATTAACACGTTAATTTAACTGAATAGTCTAATTTATTCACAGTTACCTAATAGGGAGTTAGATGTTTTACGGAACATAATTAACTGACTTTCAATCTTTGAATATAAAATGATGATGTTTTGATAATAAAGCCAGTAGCCGTTGTTGGTCAGAGATATTTAAACAAATTACAATCTATATATTTACAATTAATTAAAATTGAAGTGTCTGTTTGTAATGTCAAAATAACAGCTTTTTACTGTACAATATTTAAAATTTTTGTCCGTCTGTTTATTCCGGCATATTGCGGCTAAACTGATTTTGACATGACTTTCAGTGGCAGATAGCTGATATTAGAATTACTTTTATTACATGGGCAAAGCCGCGGGCACAGCTAGTAATTAATAAGAATCTCTAATAAGATAAAGTGAAAAAAATTACATTTAATTTTTGTAGATACCACTTCACTCTGAACTTGAATAAGTGTAAGCTAGCCCAAACTACGAATTTGAAGATGTTCAAGTGATTATAAATCTCAAAATTTATTTAAATTTATTTAGTTTACCTAAACGAGACACATCGCAGACAATAAAATTAGTAATATCACATGACGCAGAAAAAACATAGCTACTAAAGAAATATGAATTCGCCTATAAGGCATTGAAACTGTGATATTACTCATACTGATCTTTTTTTTTTTGTAATTACGATATCGATCGACTCCTAACTATGAACTAAAATGTTACGGTAGTGTTGTTTTAAGTGATATTTTGAAGCCTTCGTGTTTTATGTGAAGTCTTTAAATCTGCTGCCTTATCAGCTAACAATCTCGTGTTCGTTTTCAATACAAGACCGATTAAAACCAGCGGTCACTAGTCTTCGTGTGGAAGGAGTTGTCAATAGTTTTCGCTTCTTTTCGTTTTGTAAGAGCTTATTTCTTTAATAACCAGCGAAAATTCTAGACTATTCTTTCCACACGAAGACTAGTGACCGCTGGTTTGAATCCATCCATTGGTATTGAAAACGAACACGAGATTGTTAGCTGATGAGGCAGCTGGACAGAAAAATACCTACTCAAAAATTAAATGTAAAAACGTAACTGTTGTATCGTGCATTTCATTTGAATGGAATCAATCGAATGCATTAAGTAGTGGAAAATTCCAAGTGAAGGTATTTAGGACGGGCGCCGGCGGGCGCCTCTGCGGCGGCTATATTAAGGTTTCACACCTAAGATAACGTTCGTCTTGGACAAACACGTCTCCAGAAATGTATTAAAACAACTTCACAGAGGTTCTTCGAGCGTTAGAAAGGGTTAGCAAAATGAAACATACAGATGAGAGTAAGAAGCCGTCTGGTATATGATCTGAGCCTGTAGCTTCAATGCCATTATCATCCATTGAACCACGGAATTTAGAAAAAACATTGAGCGTGCAATAAAGTCTGCGTTTAGACAATCGGTACGTTTTACAGTCTAGCCAGCTGCCGGATACGGAAGATGTGCGACAGTAATAAATGCATGAGAGGAACTGAAGAACTCTTGTTCTGTAGCGCGGATTCGGAGAGAAGATATATACCTAAACTACATATCTTGTCTATCATAGAAACAGGGGGTTAACGGTCCGGTCCAATTAAATCAATTACAAAGCAGAAAAAAAAATTGAACTAGGAATTTAACCAAATCATATGATTGATTATTTATTTATCAATATATATCTCCAAACAGCCTTACGACACAACATCGCGCCCAAGATTGAACTATTTCAAATATTATATTTGCCTAGTCTATAAAAACAAATAAAATTGAAGTGTCTCTTTCTAATGTCTGCAAAATGCATAAGTAAGTATATACGGCACTATTAATTAAAAAAAAACACTTTTGAATATTTTTGTCTGTCTGTTTATTCCGGCATAGTCTCCGATAAGGCTGGACCGATTATGGTGGGAATTTCACTGGTGGATAGCTTGTTATAAGGAGTAACTTAGGCTACTTTTTACTATATGGGCGAAGCCAGGGGGCACAGCTAGTTTCTAAATATGAAACAGCCGAAAAAGGACGTATTATTAGGACATGTAAATTATTAGACTTCCCTTTTAACCACCACTCTATAAGCTCTTATAATAAAGTGCCATCTATACTGCAATGTTAATTTGCCTTGGCTATTTACATTACCTACAGAACCCATATTTTTATAATCCGTTCTACAGGATCGCCTTGCAAAATAAACAAAAAAAAGCAGAATTGTTTCTTTGAACAAGAAAAACGCCTGGATAACGTACTTGAACGTTACTGTTTACAATGAGCATTTCCATAATGTTAAGGCCAAGGTTTCAGATCTAAACGTTAACCAGTCCCATTCAATCTTTTAATGCTGGGAGTTAGCGGCTTACAGCGATGTATAAGTAAATAGTCAACATAACTGGTTGCGTACAGTTGTATCGGCTTTCCTTATTTGATGTAGGATTTATATGATGGAAGTCAGAGCTTGCTGCGACGATTTGTTGGAGAACTATAGGTACCTACTGTAAAATGAAGCATGATCGATCTTTGCGACATTTAGAACTAGCTAAATAATGCTCTTCGTTTATAGTGGGTAGGTACATGATTCTCAACTGGACAGAATAGTCCGGGCCCTAATCCCATAGAATTACATACCATACTAGAGCTTTTTAAAAGAAAATAAGGTAGGTACTTGTATTTTGGCATAGTTATTAAAGGCCATTTTTGTAGTAATTCAAGGATTTAATTTTTATTTACCTATTAACCAAAAAGAGGAGTACTCAATTATTTGATAAATTTATGCTCAAACATAACATTCGTTATAATATGTCTCAACATTTATTTCTGTTTACTTTTTTGTAGTTTAATGGTTACGGGATCCAAATTAGATTATAATTATTATTTTTATCGTGCAGCTTCCATGATTGATACTTTTGACTCCTTTGCGGAATAATGTCGGCTAACGTAAGACATCAAATCCCTGGTTACTAAGTTGGCTTGCTTAGACATGGATCACTAAACTCTTTCAGTTATAACGGGTACTCCTAAACTTGCACATTTGTAAGTTCTTTCGTGTGTTACCAGTTGACGTAGATAGGTACGTCTATCACTCACTTTAGACGGACGACACGACGATAAATCTATATAAACTCTGTTTTCAATACATTTCTAAGTCTACGGCACTCTTGCTATCTTTAGTTCGGTTGGTATCACTTGAACCCTTCAATGTGAGTCAGAGAACTCCTTATCAGACCCTTTTGTAGAAACTTTCCGTTTCTTCTAAATATAAATTGACTCATTACGATAAAAAAAATCCTCAAACAACAACAATCAACAAAAGGTCCCGTCGATTACGTATCAAGATCTGACTTGTTTGCGGTAAATTCCACGACTGGGGGGACTGAGTGGTGTAAATTGTGTAATTAATTGCCCCTCATTGAGCTTCAATGACGTCAAGACTTATCTGAATTTGATTGTGAGTCAATCACATGACAACTGTTACGAGTTTGTGTGATCGAGAATAGGGGCTATATGAACGATTAAAAAGGTTTCCAGTCAAGTTAATAGGCAACTTTAGTAACAACCCAACCATTACAGCTTACTTACATCTCGCGTCTCTGCAAAATTACTGATAGGAATTGAAAATAAAACGGTAGGTACCTAGCCATTACGAGCGATTGCGAACCTGTGACCATCGTGACACTCTAGAGATAACAAATTGTGTTAACTAACCAATTCACTACAACCAGTGTCTAACGTCATTCTAAATACTACCTTAATTGGTGCTTAGACATTTTATTTCAAACATCTCGTTATCTGATTTACTCTCAACAGCACAAAGTTTACTAGTCAAGCACCACCGACACTTGTTCGAATATTGATGAATGCAAGAGCCTTGCAGGGTCCAGTTCTACAACAATATTGGAAGTTTTCCACTATCATGTAGTACATTAGCCCTGTGAATAGTGATGTGAAGTTGGGAATTTAAATGAGAGACTTCTGGCGTATACGCCGCTGCTATATATAAGCTTATAACCTAAGCTTATATAGCTATAATATATTAAGCAGCTAAATAGCTTCACTTAAAAACTGTTTAGCAAAGTCTGGGCAATCTTGATGTCATCAAAACACGTTTTCAACAAATTTACTCGATCAAAAAAATGACCTCTAAAAATAAGTTTGCAATGTAATATCTCAATTATTTATGAATGCTTATTGATAAAATTAACAAAACTTACCTAGTGTATAAAGACAAAAACTTAGTTGTGGTACATTTTCGATTAGGCATCTAATTTTGAAAACAAATGGCTCGATGGGACATCTTTAGTCTACAGCTACACCGACGTGAAAAAGGTAAATGTGACTGTTATCTTGCCATTTAAAATTGAAAACATTTAACCAAAGAATCTATCACCAAAAATATGCAGTTGCAGGTGTCAGACAGTCAGACTTGAAAATGGCACGTTCGTAACTCGGAACACGGTGCAGCACTAGTCGCGAATGTAGTAGTGCACAAAGTTCCCACATAACAGTGAGAGGGCAACGAACGATCTCGGCCTCGAGACTACGTTTAACTTGTCCACTTTGCATTTTTAACTGTCACGCGTGGTAGTTTATTCTTAGGTGCAGCATTCCTCCAAACTTAAATATCTACTCCGTTGTTGTTCATGTAAGTTCAAAAAGACTTGAAGAAAACTGAAGAGGGTCGTGCGTGTCGCTATCTCGATCGCACATTGATGTTTACATCTTGCATCCTGCTTCCACAAATGTAATAGGGTAAACTTGGCAATACGTACCCCTTCAGGAAAAGCTATTATATATTCGGAATTTATAAAGAAAAGTAATATATTACGATAAGTAACTTTTATTTAATTATTAAAACATTCATATTTAACATAAATTTTACAAACTTTTGAGATATAATCAATTTTAAAAAACTTAAAAAAGTACAATTTAGGACTATTCATCTTAAATCGTACTGATATATTCTTAAATCGTACTTTGAGACACAACAAACTCAACAGTTTTACAAATTCGTCTAAATCATCTACTCAAATGAAATCATAAATGTACGCGTTACGGATAGGATTTTCAGAAAATTCTTACGAAATGTACAAAAATATTACAGCAATAGTTGTAAAAAACTTTCCTTTTCAATATTTTTTATCGGGGGCAGCGTAACAATATGTTATAGCTGTCAGTTGGTAATATGGCCGACAGTTCTTTAGTTTTTTTGCCAATAGAGACTTATTAGTCTCTATTGGCAAAAAACTAAACTATTAGCCTATAGCTATAACTATAGGCTTATAGCTGTCACCGCAGTCGTGATATATACAAGGAGTAGATACCAATTAGGCGCTAGTACGAATTATGCACGTTTACCCTATAATAAAATCGCGGAGTATTATCTGTATTCTAAATTTTCAGCCAAGTCCGTTTAGTAGTTCTGCCGTGGTTGAGGAATAAACAGAAATAAACAAATCACAATAAAAAAAATATTAAACTTTCGTATTTATGTTACAGATGAGACAAAAATCAGTCGTTCACACATTATATTTTTAAATTAATATCGACGTAAACGCTGAAATCTTGAAATAGATTTTGCGAAAGTGTGCCATTAAATCAAAAAAACTTTCACTTTAGCTGATTTAATTATATTGTAGTCATGTAGTGGATACAGACTATCTATAGACTCAAGACTCAAGAGTATATTCATAAAATCATAAAGCATATTGACCATCGATCAATAATTTGAAAATGTCAAATAAATAACACAAGGTTATTATTATTAACAATATGATTTGGAAAACTGCCCGAATTGATTCACTCAAGGGTTAATTATTGGTCCATCGTCCAGACGCTAGATATAAGTGTCATATTATATATACCTAGTTAATCTAGTAACCTACCTAAAGCATATACATACTTATTTATAACTAGCTGTTGCCCGCGGTTTCACCCGCGCGGAGATATTGGATTTCATAGACTTTATTTTTTTGCGCGCAACCCTAATTATTTTTCCAAAATTAAAGTAGCCTACGTTACTCCTTGTACCATCAGCTAACTGCCAGTGAAAGTCTCGTCAAAATCTGCCCAGCCGTTTCGGAGATTACCCATAACAAACAGTCAGAAAGACGGACACAAATTTAAAAATTGTTGTTTTGTTATAGGTTCCGTATATACATATATATGCATTTGGTAAGAAGCTGTTATTTTGAAATTACAGACATACACTTCAATTGTATTCATTTGTATAGATTATATATATATTAAATATAGGTACCTACATACCTAAGTTTCGTTCTTGCAACTCAACCTACACTTTCCCATATTAAGGAGTTCCGTCAGTTTTACATCTCGATGTTTTCTTTTACCGAAAACTTATAGTAAGAATCAAATCCTCGATACCCGGATCGGTGGACGACCTCAGTGGTGGTTAACTATCATTGAGGCAAAGGTTAGTAACACATCTTATTACGATTTATAAAGAAAGCATATAATGTAAATGTTTTGTAAAATTACAAATAAAATTATATTTTTTCTAGATAACTATATCTGCGTGTATGTGGACTTCATTGGTTTGACCTCACGTTCAATACACAACATTGAAGCGATAACGTCTATAAATACGAGTATAAATAAAAACCGCTCGTCAACGGAACGTAGACGCAATCCGACGCGACAATTCATCGCTGGACTGATGCCAGAGTTAGAAGTGAAACAAATGCTTTTATTTCATAATACGTTATTTCGTAACTTGTAAAAGCTGAAGTCAATTTATAATCTCACTGAATAAGACGTGATGTCGTATAAATTCTTTCAAATATTTACTAACAGAGTACGTGTAGAGTAGGACACAAATACTTATCTCACGGAAAGTTTTCAAAACACGTCGTCAAAACATGCCGCCCGACTTTGTAATCAATTGCTACAAAATAACTAAACTGCTAAACAGTTAAGTGAATCTTCCATTTTTTTCAGGTTTTTATAAATTATAACGCAAGTAGAGCTTTAAATACGAGTACAACTAAGTAAATGGTTTTGCGAAATGTTTTGGAAGAAACATGGACTTGTAAATTTAGTTGTCTTTAAAAATACCTAAAAGGAAATTCCTTACATATATTAATGAAACATCTTTCTTCTTTGTTTTAATTTTACCTATATTTAGCTCAAGCAAAAGTGTAAAAATAATCTCGAGTTGAAGGTAGAACTATATGCAATACACATATATAGCAAAACTTCAACAGTAAATGCACCTATAAATATGATTTATGAACCTATAGATACTTATAGACTTTTTCGGCAGCTGGGTACATTTAAGGATCATTCCTTAGGTTTAGCGTGATTCCTTCTACCCACAGATATTCTACCACATCCTCACTCTTCACAGGTAGATAGAAGTGGAACATATTGTTTTTATACCTGCTACTGTATAACAAGAGAGTCGGGTCTTTTGCCTGATGGTAAGCATAACGCCAGCCCATAACAATTGCAGTGCCACCCAGAATATTTTGAAACACAAAAGCCTGCGCGGCACGGCATTACCTTGAGACGAGTAGATAAAGCCCAGTAATTTCACTGACTACTTTGCTCATCAAAACAGAACACTTGCACACTGTACGCTTGCACAGTACTGCTTGGCGGCAGATTTCACGAGCAATGCTACATTGTATAGGTAGTTTGATGATGATGATGTCATGTTTAATAGGTGGTTTAATGCGATAATCGCTGACTCAATATCTCCATCTCGTCAGGTTTGTCCATTTCCTGTAGGTAAGGTACATTGCAATTTGCAATTCAAACGTGCAGGGTCAATCGTGCATGTTTCGACGACTCTATAGTCATTCATTTATATTTCCAACTAACTAATTTTTTATTAAAGTACCTTAATGGACCTTTCCATGCGGCCATGAGGCCCTCCTAGCTGTAATTATTTTGTAATTATAGCATAGAAAGTGTTTATAGACCCTAAAAGGGCTGGCGACGTATTAGCGATATCCTGGTTTTAAAGATTTCCATAGACGTCAGTAACTACATTCCTTCAACCATTCATTTTTGATACCTATTATAATAGCATGCAGTTTTATTTCATATAAATAAGGGCCATGTTAGATATTAGGTCAATATGTGATGCAATATGTGATATAGGTATTAAATACCTACTAAGCACACGTTTCTAAATTGCGTTTAAATGCATAATCAAATGAAATTAAAGTAATGTAATAAATATTTATATCTACTTACATTGTTGTATTCAATATATAAGGTATTCACTTACATATACTTTTAAAACCTGATTACTTATTGTAAAAAAACTTAACATGTCAATGCAAAACTAGTAAATTATAATTACTCGGCAGTTTCCGCATACCTATTCGTACCTAACCGAAAAACATTTAAAAAAAAGTAAATTTTTCGTTCACGTTAAGAATAACGTTGTGGTTACATAGTATCACTAGCCTTATTGAAATACACGGTACATACATTTTTAAGCTACCTACACCAGGGGCCTTACAGCTTACTCCGTAAAACGAACGTCGAAGCTTCGGCTGACGGATTGGCATCTTCCTACTATGAAAGACAAAATGTGAAGAGCGAACATCGAATTGAACGTTGGATCCGAAACACTTTCATAGTAGGAAAACTGCAATCCGTCAACCGAAGCTTCGACGTTCGATTTACAGAGTAAGGTCCCTGGGACCTTACTCTGTAAATCGAACGTCGTTAAACGTACTAAAGTAGGTTATAGGTACATTTTTCACCTTATTACGACTATACAACTATACTTATTTAGGCTGTTGTAATTGTAACAGTTGTTATTAATTTATAACAGTTCCATCTAGACCTAGTATTATAGGTATTCGATACAAAAGGGTTATCGAGTAATCACGGATTAGTTACGTGCTGAGTTGAAACGAGGCAGAACCTATAGTCCTATACAATGAAAAAGAAGTAAGGCCAGTCAGTACTGTTGTAGGTACAATTACTTTCTTTTTGCAACATTTATCAACTAAGAAGATCCGCTCTAGATTAGACAAAAAGTAATCGTAGTATGCATAATTGTGGCATTATGCGGTATGCCATGCTTACTTTTTGCCTATTCTATTTATTTATGTTTTGTTACTACACTTTTGTGAACGTTCTTGCGGAGACTTTAAAGTACTTATGTTGAAAGATTTATTTTCACGTTTTATTATTATAGTTATAGTTATAGAAAACTATATGTATAATTATACATGTTGAAGGATAAAAATCCAAATTCAACGCTACCTTTTACTATTTTTAGATTCTTTAACATAAAAATATACTCCACAACTCGATATAAATAATTTTAATTATGTAGTTTAAAAAAACTAGAAAACACTTCTGCCACCATCTTCCATACTCCATCTTCTGGCTCCATCATCAGAAACTCGAGCCCGAATGCAATGTACAGGGCTCGTCAAAACGAATCATATGAGCCTAAACTCGAAGGTTACTTATTGTCATCCGAACTATACATAAGTATAGGTAGTAAATACCTACAAAGTTTTATTTCGATACAATTAGAAGTAGGTTAAAATTGATTTCTAAGATTTTATTACATTGTTAGTCAGTTGCAAGCTAATAAAAGTGTGTTAAAATATACACGGAATAAATAATCCCAGAAGTCGATTCCACATGCCCTTAGCTCATCGAAGGTAAACAAAATGTATAGACACATCAAAATCTAGATTTTAGAACAAGTTATCAAAGCGATTTAACAACCTAACCTTAACGATTAGGTACCTACCAATAAAAACTTTAAATGAACGTGAACAGTTTCCAAATGGAATAACAACATAATTCTACAAACCGCGTTCCAGTTTTCAGTTGATTTATAACATTTGCTTTTACGATATCACCGCTTGTAACCTCGTAACGGCACGATAATGTGTACCTACTTGGACTATTATAAAGGGCCTTATTAACATACGACTCCTATAAGTAAGTGCCGATAAGATGTTTATGCACCGTTAAGCAAACGTGGGTGAGAAAGCGCGTTGTATGCATCTTGAACCGCAATAGGGCCCCACACGGTCACTTTGCTGTGTTGCCAGTTGAGTTTGCTGAGGAGTCTATCTCAGGAGTAAATCTGTTTCTGTATTTACGCGTGTCAGACATTTTAGCAATGCCTTGCACGTTCTGTGGCAATGCGCTGCTAAACACCTACCTACTAAATAATAGAATTAATAGAGCAAAATCTTTTAACTGTTCATCGAACAATTAGAAGGCAATTTATGACATAAATCGAAATATTTATTTTCAAACATTACAATAAATACATTAAATTAATTAAAAATACATGCTTATAAATAAAAAACTAGTTCAACCGAAAATATATTTACCAAATTTTAGCTAAATCTGTTCAGCCATTTCTCTGGTATCGACTAACGAACAAACAAACATCCAAACTTTCAACAAGTAGGACGAAAACAAAGAAATAATGTTATTCCTTATAGGCACCTAACGAACTATTTCTCAAAAAAAAGAATTTTAAAATCAAAACTAATACCAAAAATATGAGCTATAAAAACTACCTATCTTGTAACACTGCCTTCAGTAGGCAAGAAATAGGCTTTACGTGCCTAGGCATTGCAAATGTTCAGGCATTGTTACGGTACAAAGTATTACTATGTTGTTAACGTCTCAACGGGCACAGTGCTCATTGTTTGTGAGCTGGACAGTTAGTCATTGCAAATAGAACCTAGCTAGCCGGTTTGTTTGTTTGGCTAATTTAACGATAATAGATAGCATACTTAGTTGATCAAGTCCACGTTGTGAAATAAACGGACCCATGTGGTTAAATAAAAATTGAATTTGAACTTACATTTAGTGGCAACTAGCAAAAATCGGCAACATTTCCAATTATTTACTAAGAAATCACTTTAATTAATTATAAAAATGTAAGAATGAATATCACAGACCATATTGGTAGTGTATATGACCACAAGGCCAGTGGGTAACCATCGAAGTACCCACTGCGGAATAGGAAGCCATTTACTTCCATGTCGCATTCATAAACAGTGATTTTGTTGTGTCTCAAAGCCATTTTAAAAACACTTAACACATAAATAAATGCAGTGCAAGTGTTAATTTTTTCGACATTTCTGTCACTCACGGAAAAGTTATTTTATTTTTGACTGAGAAAGAATTTCTCTCCGCCGTCACGTCGGATCAGCAGATCGTAAAAGATGATGAAATTAATCCGAGACCTATACTGGATCTATTCTATGACGGAACTTTAAAATAGAGCTTACCTATATGTTCTTAGTGTATTTTGCAAAGAACCTTTGCAGAACGGTAAAAACGAATAATTAATAAAACTAAAATTAATTTATGGTCTGCATACAATTCCCTGAATACATCTACATCAAACAAAAGTAAAATCAGTCAATCAAGAAAAAAAGCGACGAGCAGACTTCAGTGACAAACTACAGAACCGATTTCGATGAAATTTCTATGGGACCAATCTGAAAGTAGGTAATTACTTTCAGATTGGTCCCATTTGGAAATTCTTTTTTTGTAAAAAAGAATTTCCAAATCGGTTTATAAATGACAGAGATAGGAGGTAGACTGAAGAAGTAGGTACCTAACAAACATGAAAAAAATCCAACCGATTTAAAAACCTCCTTTTTTGGAAATAATGTAGGTACAACGGCGACCTTGCCGCTGTTGTAAGCGATTTCTTACAAGCAACATTAATAAGTGGTAGTGTGCCTACAAATAGAAACAAAGGTACTTATTGTGCACGTATAACGTACAAATAAATATATGTAGGTATATTTTAGTATAATTTATAATTTCTTAAAGCATACGCGCTATCGATTAATTAAACAGTGATTCGAAAGTCTACCCAATTAGGTACCGCGAAGCAAGGTTGCACTTAACAAAGCCGTGGGAATAAATTATTATTAATTACGATCCGTTACCCTGAAATCATGAAGACTGTGCACTGATCGTAAACTTGTAACAATAGCAGCGAATTCACAGACGAACTTTTTATTTGAGAAAATGGAGAAATTCTGGATCGTTGGAATCTGTTTAGTTTGGCACCGCTTTTTGTCTCGTGTTTTTATAATGAATATACCTAGATAGTAATCTACTTCTGTAACTATGTGGAAAGTAAATCGTCGTTTTTCTTGAATGTCCTGGTTGTTACATGTTTTAACCAAATGTTCCGATTGTTTCAGATCAGCGAAGGCCAAGTGGCGCCTGTGAACTCTCTGCTAGCTGGGTTCTACCTCCTTGCTGGACCTTTCGTTTCAGCCCTCGCAAATAAGTAAGAAAATTACAAATTGTATTTTTATCGAAATTATCTTTTTCTATTCAAATTTCATGATTTCATGATTATCCACATTTAGGTCTTAAATCAAATAATGTAAGTAGTTCCCAGCAAACTAGGAAAATAAATTTCGCTGGTAGTTCTCTTGTATACTATTATGTCAGTTGTTTTATAGAATAAACTACTATACGTTTGTTCCCTTCAACTTTATAAAGGACAATTTCTCGAAACGAGTTTTATTATAAACATTATTCACATGTTTATAATAAAGATTCCTGATAAGATTAAAGTAGAGATTAAGTGGTAAATGTTGGTTAAAATTCTTAGCTTTTGTTGTCACTCCATTAGAGAAGAGATTACGTTACTAGTGGAGTGACAAGCCAAACTTATAGAACCTTGAGTAGATACTTTTATAGGTAGAGCCAATCCATACAGATAAATAAAATTGAAGTGTCTGTTTGTAATATCAAAATAACAGCTTTTTACTAAATGCATATGAAAGTATATACGGTACCTATAACCAGAACCATTTTTAAAATTTTTGTCTGTCTGTTTGTTCCGAGTAATCTCCGAAACGGCTGGTCCGATTTTGACGGGACTTTCACCGGCAGATAGCTGATGTTACAAGGAGTAACATAGGCTACTTTAATTGTAGAAAAATAATTAGGGTTCCGCGCAAAAAAATAAAAACCATGTAATCCAAAATCTCCACGCGGGTGAAACCGCGGGGCAGCAGCTAGTATAAACTAGATTTAGCTACAATTTAAGGATTGTCAAAAGTCAACACTGTGATCTTTTACCTCCTGGCTACTTCTCCTAAAGTTACGTTGTAAATTAACATTAAAATGTTTGTTCTAGGTACGGATTCAGAGTGGTTACAATTGTGGGTAGTGTGATATCCAGTGCAGCTTTCGCCCTCTCTTACTATGCAACCAGCGTGGAATACCTCTACATTGTTTACGGTGTCCTTGGAGGTGAGCAACTTTAGATTTGAATATTACGTAAATTATTATCTGATACGCAGCAATCCCAGCATATCTGCTCTTATTAATTAATTATTATTAGAGTATATATTGTATAACTTTAGCACCACAATCAATATATTTCAATTAGGTAGGTATTGGAGTACCTATATTGACTAGGATAAAGTTTTATATTGCATTTTATATGGATTATAATATATTATTAACAAATGCTGCGTTTAACAGATCAGTATTATAAATTTCTTTATCTTTCCAGGAATCGGTTCTTGCATGATCTACATGCCAGCAGTACTTACAGTCGGATTTTACTTCGAGAAATGGAGAGCTTTAGCTACCGGCCTTGCGCTTTGTGGATCCGGTGTAGGAACTTTCCTTTTGGCGCCACTTACTAGCACCCTGAACGAAAAACTAGGATGGAGGCTTACCATTCTTGTTCATTCTGGTATGTACCTAATCAATAATGTAAAAATGTCACCATCTGGTTTTCTAGGCTAAAACAGTAATCTAATTTGAACACATATTCTATTCCAGGTTTACTTCTGCTGTGCGTTATCTTCGGTGCAATGTTCCGGCCAATCAAACCCGTCCGAGTGACCCTTGCTGATAACCCTGAAGAAGAGGACACCACGCGACGTCACGAAGAAGCAGTAGAAAAACTTAACTCCATACTGAAATTGCACAATAAACTGGACTCTGGAATCTCTATGCCCCCAGAAATGCGTTTCTCTAATAAAGTTAGCCCTCATACTTGGATGGGTGTAGCTAATAACACACGGTACCCAACGGCCGAAGAAGTCTTCCGCGGTAGCAATTCCCACCTCAGCAACACCCATTTAGGACGACGCTCTTCAGCCAATTCAGGCGCTATCAAGAACAACCTCGGAAATAAACCTCTATTTATCGACGTCCCAGTCGTAGAAAAAGACGAACAAGAAGATTCCAACAGCAACATTGATAACACTGAACCTCTGATTGGAACTCCTCTAAAGGTTGCGCCGACGCAAAATCGTAATAACTACCGTCGCTCGCACGCCGATTTAGTCGCAAGGCCATTCTACAGAGACGATATCTTCTTTGGAGCTAGTTTGACAAGACTACCCCAGTACACATCTAGAACTTCACTCGGCTACCATTTACATGTAACTCACGTCCCTACCAAGGAAGATACTCAAGAGGAGCGATCTGGAAAATGCCGATTCTGCCCCGAAGCCGTCAGACGAGCCCTGGCTACTTTGTTGGATGTGAGCCTATTCCGATCTCCAACTTTTGTCCTCCTCGCTCTTAGTGGATTCTTCACGATGTTAGGCTTCTTTGTGCCGTTCGTGTATGCGAAAAAAAGAGGTCTTGAAAACGGAATGGAACTGTTCTCGGCATCTTGGTTGGTCTCTGCGATTGGTGTCGCCAACATCGTCGGTCGTATCATGTGTGGACTTATCTCCTCTGTTCCAAAGATATCCCCATTGTGGGTGAACAACATTGCTCTGTCGGCTGGCGGAATCGCTACTATGCTGAGTGGCTTGAGCTATGACATTTACTTCCAATATGCCTATTGCTGCGTCTTCGGCCTTGCTGTTGGTATGTTAAACCATTTATTTCTTACTTATTTTCCTTTATGACACATTTGCAGGTAGTGTTTAATCATGTTTCTCAATCGTTTCAGCCTGTTTCGCGTCTCTCCGCTCAATCTTGGTCGTAGAATACCTTGGATTGGAACAGCTCACCAACTGCTTCGGTCTCTTCCTTTTGTTCCAAGGACTTGGGGCTTTACTAGGCGCTCCTATTGCCGGTTAGTATATTATTTTCTTTGTAATATTATTTTCCCATTCTTATTATCTATAGACGTCAGACAAATTAGTGATCAAACGATATCAACGAAATACCTGCTTAGGTCAACAAAATAGACTAGAGAGAATTTTATTTATAGATGAAATAACCGGAATGGACAAGATCTGCTTGGAATATTATTTGAGAGACACGAAATTTAAAACTGCTTCATTATGATAATTGAGTGATCACTAAACTATTTTCACGTTGTAATTTAGCTACTACAGATATTGGCTTACCTACAATTAAATATGTGGTTGCTACGAGATATGATAAAGAATACAACCTTGTAAATACGTGTACATAGTTATGTAGATTGCTACTTACATTACGATGATTGAGGTATATTATACTGGTAATTTAAATAACATGAAGTCAATGCATGAGCATCCAAACATAAACTATTGTTAACATAAACTATTGTTTGTTTGGACACGGAAAGTGATTAGGACTCGTTTTTCTGATCTTAACACATTTCGAGAGTACCTATACCTACTGTCGAGATTATTAAACTTTACAACAGCGTTTTCTGATCGTTAATCTTCCGATAAGTTCTCGCACGACAGTCGCATTATCATGAGCGTAGGTATTATTTGTTCAATATGATGTAATTAGTGCAGCGTTGTCTAACGCTTGGCGCCCTGCTATTTCTAATGTAGACGGCTAGATAACAGGCGCAGTGCCAAATTCCTACCTTCGCGTGCCCGCACGCTCGTTACTTTGACCTAGGTTAACATCTAGCTATCTTACATTAGATACTTATGTAGATATAATAATTATGTATCTACATAGTCAGTTTGTGGATTCCTCAATTTTATGTAGCGTTTATAGTCATTAGGTCATAGTCATTACCGACATACTAGTATTCGTGACCATTAAGTACAAAGTATTTCAAGTACGTTTGATACTTTTAGTACTTATAATCACGAACCTATTCACGATAAAAATGTGACGCACTTGGCAAAATGCAATTTTTAACTATGCGGTCAGCCATGTGTCGTATCAGTTGATGATGGATCAGTGGTAGTGAGGTCGATCGCTGATCTGTTGGTAGATGATTGAGTTTTTTTTAGCATTTTTTTTTTATTATTTATTCAAACTTGTTTTCAGGTATGCTCTACGACTACACACATAACTACGACTTATCCTTCTACGTTTCCGGAGGATTCCTTCTGTTCTCTGCTGTTATGTGCTACCCTGTCGACGTAGTTAGCAGGTGGGAGAAATCCAGGAACAAACTCAACGCGTCACCTAAAGTTTGAAAGTCAAGGAGCTTCCACTGGTGCCAAAACTATCAAGTGACCGACGCTTGAAAGACTTGAAAACTTAGTGTCAAAATTATGTGCAGACACAAATATAAAAACCGTATAGATTAAGTCTTAACTCAGTGCTTTCAGTTTAGATCATTTTTTCTTATTGTACGGAAGGAGTACCGCAGGGTGTCTTTCTAGGCGCCAATTTGTACAAGATCTTTCAAGGTTTGATGACACCGTATCATATAATTAAAATTGGCAGATTTTAACTTGGTAGTTCTTCTATTATGGATAATCGTACACTTTTGGTCCATTTACACTTGAAGTACTTGACTTTTAGAATATTCATTTCGATTTAGAATATCACTATTTTATATATTCCTATTTTAATAATGTATACTAACAGAGTAAATATTATTTAGTATCTAATATAGGATTGTTACATTCACGAAATTTCTTATATCTTCTATTTTTCTTAGATTGATACTCAACTCCTGTATTCATGGATGACTTTAACTTTAAGTGTTATTTTGTATGATTCTCTCTAATTCGTTCATGAATATAAAAGTTGAAGGCTATATTTATTGTCGTTTAACCACTGTCTCACCTGATCTTATGTGACGATGTTATCAAAGGTGGTTGTTAAACCTACAATAGAACTGGCATTCAAGTGCAGCTTCCGGAACAGACCGATATGTGCTTAGCGACAGATTTTCAATCTGCAGGTGGCTAGTAGTAACTCTACCATGTTATTTTTGATATAAATGTAGCCAAAAAATATACTTATTCACAGGTCACCTCACACGTAAATTTATAAAAGATTGTACGTAAAAGAAATCTGCAGAACAAAGTTAATTTAATTAATAATACTGAACGTGCATGAACTGAATTATTTTTAAGTTTAAGAAATAGAGGTGAAAATCAAAATCTTTATGAAATTATTATACGTAGGTAGTGGATTGGAAAACGTGTGCCTTGATGGAAATTTAGAAATTAGTACATTCCCAATAGTTATTCGACAAAACTGCAAGGGATGTCGCCGCTGCTTTAGCAATTGATCGGTTGAAGTCAGTTTAATGCATTTAAATTTAGATTTAGGCGTTTTTAAAGTACAAAGACTCGTAATATTAGTTAGTGACGCTGTTTTGTCGAAATCGTCCCAGTAGGAGATCTGAAAGCAAAATGTACTTTAAAAAATTTATATTAGATATATTTTAGCTATTGTGCCAATTCTGTTGGCACAATTTAAACTAAACTAGACTAAAATTTAGTTTAGTTATGTCAAACGTGGTTTGCTATTCAGGAAAGACAAGATTAAACTAAAATTTAGTTTGACAACACTATAATTATTTTAGTTACTTAATTTAGTCTAAGTGGTCATTTATCTATTCTGTTGTACCAAATTTACGTCTAAAATTAGAGACGTGAAACTAAAATCCGACTAAGTTAGTTGGCATGAAAATGAACGCGGACTAAAATTTATTTAGTTATTTCACCGCTATTCATACGAAATTTTCGAGTAGTTTTATCGTCATACGTGTTTGTGTTGCCTTGGAACAAGTAATTTTATATATTTTGTAATAAGTACCTACTCTACTACACATAATGGAGGAGTATATGATGGTTGTTGGTGGCTCTTGTAGATTCATCGGAAAGATAACATCTTCACTTCAACTCTTCAAGCGAAAAATTCCTTACCAGCGGCGCAATTACGGATCTTTTCGGGTCGATAATATTCGACAAAATTCGATAAAAATGACAGTTCAAATCGATAACGTGGGATTTATCGAGCCTCGAAACAATCGACAAAAGTTATCGAAACGCTAGGTCGAATCCAAAGAGAATATAGAGCTACTACAATACTTTACGATCAGACTTCGGTACTCGCAAAATTCGATAATTTTGTCGAGTTTTTCGATTCGACAAATTTATCGAACCGACTTCCGTACTCGCGCCGCAGGTTGGTAGTTACAGATTATAATATGTACAACAAAATATTTTACTGAAAAGCAATTGTAGATAGGTATTAAAAATACAGGAACTTACTCTTCATAGAAACTATCAAGAACGAATTCGAATGGAAGGTTTGCGGGTTTGAGTTCGGAAGTGTACCAATCGAGTTGTTGAAAATTTTTTTTCACAGGTAGGTCTTTTTTCTAAAGTCTTTAGGCCAAGTTTCAAATTGCGAAAACAGATAGTTTTGGAGAAATAATTTTTCAAAAGTTGAAGTTAAAAAATTTATGTTATCTATGGACACAACCCTTCCGTTTTACCTGCTATAACACTCGTAAAAAATTCGTATATCGTAAAAAACAACAAACGAGTACCGACGAGTATACTATGTTAATTAATTTGTGGTAGGTTTTAATAAAAGTAATGCTAAGATTTATTATTGAATCTGCCAATCCTGAATTAGGTTAATTACAGTCACATATTATATACACGAACGCTAAAAAAATTACACTCCTTTTTCGTTAAATCGTGTAAAAATGATCGGTCCGTCAAATCCATCAATTATAATGTATAGGTATTCATTAATATTCGACACGCTGGCAACTCTAACAATTCAATTTAGTGTAAATTTGGTGCTGTCAATACGGTGACTAAATTTAATCAGACCGTTCATCAGAATAGCTTTTAGAACTCTCTAAACTAAATTAAGAAATTTTATAGTTTAGTTTAGTTTAGTTTAGTCAGGTGAACAAGAGAATTGGCACCATTGTTGTGTGTACTTAGACTTTATAATTAAAAGCGGTGCATAATCTAAGACTCATTTTTTAACTTAGTTTTATATTAGATATCTATAGTGCGAGAGTGTATATTGTATTTTATATAGTGCAAGAGTGAATATTGTATTTTATATAAATATACAATAGTTTGAAGAATGTAATATGTAATGCATGTGCCTTAATGTAAAGTGATACTTGTTTACTTAGTTTAATTTTAATATGTAGGATGTAGGTAATCCTAATGAATCGATCAATTAGTTCCGAAGCCAATCGATGAATTTGTAAACTAATATTTTCGTTAACTGTCGTAATAACATAGTTTAAGACGTAGGTAGGTACTAGGTATACATCCGAGGCTGTGGTCCTTTAGAAGTAATTGTTAAAAGTCATTGTTGGATAAACAGTAAGGACGCTTACTAAGTCTCTTTTCAACTAAGAATATGAGAAAAGATGGACAATTTAAACCTGTTTGAAATCTTCCATCCCTTTTTTGCGAACGCGGACGCCACTTAGAAATTTAACCTAGTGGTTACCTTTCTAGTGAAACATAGGTAAGTGGATCAATTTGACAGATCTAAAATATATTCCGTCCTTTTCTCATGTTTTGAATCTGAACACAGAACCGGAGCTAAAAAGACCACTTTTGCCTGCCCATAATATGATCATATTATGATCCATTTCAAAAATCGTAAAATGGTCACTCATTCGTAGATGAGTAACTTCATAACACTCTGCTATAAGTGACGCTTAATCAATTCCTATTTTGTGAACCATTTTACGAATTTTCATAGAAAACTTTCAAATAGATCAATAATTGAAATGATTCGGCACGGAGTCACATTATGAATTTCCTTTAGGTGACCACTTGACGATTTATGAAATGGATCATAATATGATCATATTAAGATTCGGGCAAAGTGTTATTTTAGCCCCGCTTGTCTGTGAGTCAGAAAGAGATTCAGTGACATTAAAAACTAGTGTCAAATTTGTGTCAGCATAATCGGAGCCAATGTTGTTACATACCTACTATTTGTATCATATCATGTTTGTATCACTATCATTTTCTTTATTAGGTATGAAGTACACAGATCTATTTCAACATACCTAATTATTATTTGCCTGCCTCAGCGCTTTCGGACTTACGTTTTGAAATGCAATGCTGGTCTTCATTGATATTGTAATATTAAGTACCTATTATATAACGAGCCAGATCTTAGTTATTTATGTTAAAAATTACTGTTTTAACTACGAAATACGGACGAAAATATTTTGACTGCTAACTTTAGGAGCAATTATGGCGTACCATTTCAAAACAAAAATGTTATTTCTATCCCTTTTATACATTAAAACGACCGACGAGTACGAGAGAGATTGCGTTATCTTAATTTTACTTTTGTATGGCATGTCAGAATTGCGTCAATTGACTTATAATTAATTTATCGACGAATCCACAGTAAAATATTACGCACAAGTGAAAAAAAATGTAGGTATACATTTAATTCGAGGGGCTATAAAGTTGGATCCCAAGATTACCAAAGGATTCTAGAATATAATCCTGAGTGGAGCAACATAGGTACAAGGACCGAGATGAATTTTTTTCACAAGTTTCTTATGTAGAGTTAGCTACTCTGCTTTTTACCATTTACTGCGAGAAAAAGGGCATTTGATTCATCGATATTCACTGATTATGAAAGTTTTATTAATTAATGATGATTAATCAAATGCCCTTTTTCGAATGGCAATGTAATATTGTCTAAGAGATGCTCGTATCTGCAAAAGTACTTTTATGGTTATAGCATAGTAATATGTACTAAATACCTACACAGAATATCTGTCTGTATATAAATAGAAGTTATTACATATTGTGGTAGGTACCTATATCAGTTGACAAAGATTTATAAATGGACGTTGTACTTTAAATAACTAGACATTTTATTGTTTAATATAGGTTAAATTGTGACAATTACAATTTTAAGTTATTGAAACTGGTTGTTTTACTTTGACTCTAAATAGGGCCTACCTACCCAAATCTATAGATAGCACTATGGTAGTACCTAAGTTAGTAACTAGATATGGGACTGTTCTGGATCAGAACATTGAAATAAGCGCAACGGCATATACATTATACACTTATACAGGCCTCTTTTCCACTCGCCAATCTGCTGCCTTATCAATAGTTTTCGCTTCTTTTCGTTTTGTAAGAGCTTATTTCTTTAATAACCAGCGAAAATTCTAGACTATTCTAGCTACATATATTATATAGTAATCTGTGGACTATTCCTTCCACAGGAAAGCTAGTGACCGCTGGTTTTAATCGGTCTGGTATTGAAAACGAACACGAGATTGTTAGCTGATCAAGTGCCCAGAGGCTTTACCGGCTAACAATCTCGTGTTAGTTTTCAATTCCAAACCGATTAAAACCAGCTGTCACTGTCTTCGTGTGGAAGGAATTTGAAATAGTCCTCGGTATCATAATCATAGTGGCGCCATTACTAGTGCCCAGGGCCTATATTTTGTTATACTTGTGTGCGTAAGTATGCTTACGCTACGAACACGCGGCGAGCTTATGTTGACCGATTGCTTCGATGAACACGCTTATAATATCAAATCGCTATACAAAACGCTCTACTAAAAGAATTTAAGTAGGTATGTAGCTCAAGTATCATAATTATACATTATAGTATGGAATCAGGAACTAGTTGTACGGGCGTCATGCTTCCCCAACATCCAGGCATTGTGTTTGTTTAGATGAATAGTTGTACTTTTTTAAGACACAAATATTTGTCCCGTTGAGGGAATTTTATTGAAACTAACCACGCTTGCGCAATAATATTATAATGTGGCAACTATTACAAATTTTGCCTCAGTTAGTTGCACTTAGATTTTTTTCCCTTGCAGTGGAGCAAAGTATATATTATCTTTTGTAATTCTTATATTTTCTGTAAGTCACCTAAGCAAGAAAGCTGCAAAAATAAACCAATGTGTGATCGTAATAAAATTATAACCTTAGGGAGGTAAGATGAGATACCTAAGATGAGAAGAAAGAAAACATAATTTTGGCGCAAAAGATGTTATATTTGCATTTTATATTTACAAAATGTTATATCTACGAGTTGGAGTTAGGTCCACGACGACGGCCGAAGGTCTGGACAACATTCACGAACCTGAAATTAAAAGTAAATAATGTTATTAAAAGATGCATGTTTTTTTCATTTACATTAACCTAAGCCTAACACAAAGCAAACTTTAAATTAAATCATAAAATTTAACAAATAAAAATACTTAAAAGATATTTGGATTGAGCGAGTTCAAATATTAGAACTGCCTACCAATTGGAAACCAAGATTACCTATTCAAAACTTAAATTGGTTGCTCCACTGTATTTTGTTGAAGACTCTCAGCAATGTGTTAAATACTTTACAACTAAGATGTTGAAGCAGTTGAACATACATCCAATAATTTGATCTCAAAACAATATAAGTAGCACTTAGGCATGGGATTCTCATGGGCTTTATACACAAACAAATCAAACATGCTATTTAGCTTGCCTGAAACCAAAGCTCAATTTTGCTGTATCCATATTTAGAATCAGGTCTCTAGATATTGGGCTCCATTATGATATATAATGATGTGAATTTAAAAAAGCCAAAAGTACATGTGTAAGGAAAAGAAAAGACTTTCTTATGAAATGGTATTTACCTCCTGTTGTACTGAATCCTGCGCTTGGCTCTGCCAGTCTTCTTCTTCTTCTTTTGCTGCTTCTCCACTTTGGGGGTCTGGCCCTTCACTTTACCTGGAATAAAGATTGCCCCATAGGGGTTTATTCCATTTTTTTATGACTACACACAATTTAAAAAGGAGTGTAAATAGCTGGATCCAGTTAGCTTTACTTGAGGCACTTTCAGGTTTATTGAGTACCGTACGTTAATATTCATTTAGGTATCATGGTACTTTCTCCTGAGACCCTCCCACATACAGTGAGCATACTCAGAGAAATATTTAAACATCAGCGGCGCAAGTACGGATCTATTCGGGTCGATAATATTCGATAAAATTGACAGTTCAAATCGATAAGGTGAGATTTATCGAGCCTCGAAACAATCGACAAAAGTTATCGAAAAGCTAGGTCGAATCCAAAGAGAATATAGAGCTACTACAATACTTTACGATCAGACTTCGGTACTCGCAACATTCGATAAATTTGTCGAGTTTTTCGGTTCGACAAATTTATCGAACCGACTTCCGTACTCGCGCCGCTGGTGTCAGATGGCACAAAAAGTAGTTTTAGAAAATGAAAATTAACCTAAAGAATCAAATAATGAAACTCAAGCCCTTTAAGGATTAAATTAGGAACATTGAATAAAAATACTAAATGAAGACTAGTCCTTGTGAATTTTCCAATTCAAATGATAAGCGTAAAATGTTTTTTTTGGCCAAATAGTTTTTTATTTCATAAGTTTCATTCAGTAATCAAACTCTTTCAAGTTGTTTTAATGATTAGCATCATGTCTGCAACCATATTATTGTAAACAGAAATTTTAATTGGTGTAAGGAACAGCTCTTTTGAAATTAACAGGTATTATTTGTGGTTTGTAATAAAGGGGACAAACATTAGCTTTTGAAAAGGTTTTTTAACATGCAGTTGTATTTATTTGAACTTACCAGCACGAGCCAAAGATCCGTGCACTTTACCACCGAGCAGTGGAACTGTTAGGTCAAGCTCTGTGGATGAGAGCTCCGACACGAGGAAGGAGTCCTCCAGGGGAGCACCACAAACCGAGAGGGTGAAGTCATCTCCACCTATCTCAGCGACAATGCGCTCCTGAAAATTGAGATATCAGTGTTACTTTTTTTTATGGTACCTTTTGTTTGGTTAAATATGGCATAATAACTCAGCAATGCATGTAGGCAAGGATTATAGAGGTAGCAGTCTTGATTGAAGTACAATTTCTATTTCATACTGTAGGTACAGAATAGATAATAGCTATAAGTTGTAAAAATTACTTATTGGCAAGTACCTAGATAACAATATATACTACTTCATTTACTTATCCAAATACTTAGTAGTATTACTGTGCCATGTCCTGAAGGGTCAGATAAATTCAATAATATTGCAGAGTACATATAGAAAACTTAATACTGAAATTTTATTCTGGGCTGTACATAACAAATTCTAGGTGGCACTAAAATTGTTATGTGGAGGCTACATTTTTATTCTCATACATCCTTTTGGGTAGGCTAAAAGTCATAAGACAATACCGCCTAGTCTAACATAGAAAGAGACTTAACATTTTCTATCAGGCTATTTTATTATACAGTTTATCTATTCACACCACACATAAAAGTTATGGAGGCATGAGGGTCTGTCTATGTACACATACTGAAAGCCAACAACATAACCTCTACACATACATATCTGAGTTTATAAGCAAACCTCACAATAATGGTACAGTAACTAACACTATATTTAGTTTCCAAAATGAATATTTACTGGTGCAATAAACTTTATCTCTAGACTAGGTACCTCAGTTGAACAAAATATTTCAGAGGAACTTTGATGATTATCAGATTTTTGAGCCTTTGAATTCTACGAGTCTCACCTTGATTTGTCCAATGGATTCTTCTCCAATGACATCTAGAACGTGCGTAGTCTGCCCTCTGATATGCAGCTGCATGTTGAGGCTTCTGAAAGAGAGAATGTTCGTAGGTAAGGTACAGCGCAGCGTGGTCTCCACACACGATTACAAAAACTACACTTTTCAAGTTTTTTTACGAAAATTCACTGCAAAATAACAAAACACACAAAAACAACGAATATTAAGTGTTGTACACAGATCCAATTCATAAAACTAATAATATTTGATGGAAAAATCCAAATTTCTAACCTTATCAATCAACTTTGACAAGAAAAAGAAACAAAGATGGCCGACAGAAAATACGGAATGTCGGAAACGGATGAATTAAATGGCATAGACTATAACCAGTAAACAATAAAAGGCACGAAACTCGACTAAATAGAAATCGATTGTTTTTGATTGGACAATAATAAATTATTAAAGCTGAAACCACACGCTAAGTAAAAATGGTAAAAATACACCGTGGTGTTTTTTAATCGTGATTAAAAAACAATTTAAACTACTTTGGCGTCACAAGGGAGATGGGTTGCTGCATTTGAATAATTTTATTAATACTATTGTATTCATAATTCAAAATCTGGGTGACCGCGCCAGGCCTGCGGCGCAAGTACGGATCTATTCGGGTCGATAAAATTCGATAATATTGACAGTTCAAATCGATAAGGTGGGATTTATCGAACCTCGAAATAATCGACAAAAGTTATCGAAAAGCTAGGTCGAATCCAAAGAGAATATAGAGCTACTACAATACTTTACGATCAGACTTCGGTACTCGCAAAATTCGATAAAGTCGAGTTTTTCGGTTCGACAAATTTATCGAACCGACTTCCGTACTCGCGCCGCTGGTGTTTTATACAAAACTTTTTTTAGAATGTAATATTGTATTTTTGCCGATTCCCGATATGAATTTCGAGCTTCGCTCTGGCACAAATTGGATAATAGTGCTCTTTACATTTTTTGTTGCGTGTATTTCTTGTTATTATCTTTTTTTACAAGAAATGAACAATATAGGTAAACTTAGAAAAGCAAAAACTTATCTAAATACAACATGCAATTCGTAACAGCCGTTTTCGAATGAATCTGAAAAATGTATTTCCATACAATAATTGCTCGATAAAGTTATAAGAATAAAGTCTAGTCAGTTCAATAAATATATACCTTACTCACAACTTAATGACCTATTTTTTAAATTAGCTTTTAATACATTTTTATAGCATCATTATTATATTTCTGTAGAATAAACACGTTTTTTTACTTCATTTTTGTTTCTTATACTATAGTATCCGAACCCAGAATCCGATCAATTGGCTTTTGAATGTTGTCTACTTTTCTGTACACCATGAAGCTCGTGATTGGCTGTCAGAAAAAGCGGCTGACGAATGTGCCGTGTGATCTGTGACTGCTTTTATGCTTTACGAAGTTTATAAATCCGTGGTGACTGCACTTTGATTGTAATTTTATAAAAATGATAAAATAAAAATACGTTATCCCTTCCATTGTCTCGTAATAAAATAAGCTTTAAAAATGCTAGCGAGGCTGCTGCGGCATGTACTCTTTTATCTCATACATTTGGTTTTAGACATACTTGTTGCTGTTCAAAAATTTTGTCAGCATTATTCATTATCGAAAAAATGTAGTTTACCAGTGGAAAAGGCAAAGCAAAGTGATATAAAGATGTTAATAAATCATATGCCGAAGATTACCAAGAGCTTGAAGCATTTAGTGTTTCTTGCCGACATGGATAATCATACGTACCATGATCTCGCCCAAGTGGTCATCTGGGGCCTCGTAGCCGGGATATCGTTCGTCAGCTTTCATGATATTACAGGTAAATGCTCCAGATATTATTATTCAACTGTTAATATTGAAATTTTCTGATGTCTTCGATTAAACAATTTTTTGTCATGGATTTAGTGGGTATTGTTTACTATCAGTCATAATACTGAAATATTTTTCTAATAAACAGACTGAAGGCTCTGTTCACCATACACAAGCATTCCAAATCCATTGCTCTGAGCGTCGAGGTTTGAGTGGAACAGTCTTGCAATAATTTCAAGCCCACAGACGGGCACTCTGTTCCGGGCGCGCCATTCCGCTCCATTTTTCGGTCATTCTTCATCTCAAATACTACCAACTAAGCGCGAAATGGATCCTCGTATCGGCCACTAACGTTGAGTTGGAACGATTGATTTTGAATGTTTGTATTTCTAATATTTCTATCACTCCACATAATCCATCTGAGATTCCCCGCACATGGGCGGTTTTTGGAACGTTGGATTGGAGTGCTCGTGCATGTAGGTTATAAATGTGTCCAGGATTAAGCCTGTTACCAAATAGGCTATAAACATATAATTCAATGATTATGTACTTGAAATGGTTGCATCATACATTGTAGGAGTAGATATTTTTAACTAGATATTTTTATAACGGCTTGATTCATTCTGTCACTGGTGTTGTGTAAAACCACTAAAATTATATACATATAAAAATGTTGTCTTTAATTTATCACTGTTTTATTATTATTTTTTACTGTTTTAGGTGAATTGAAAGAAAATGAAGAAAAATTATTCTTGGAAGTGGAAAGATGTAAAAAAGGTATTCCAGGCTGCATAAAATGGTCCAAAAAGCCCAGCTTAAATGGGTATACAAATGGGACTCAGGCACATACAGTGATTATTAACATTTTCTCATGGAGTGACGGTAGACCACGGATAGCACAGTGCATCAGGGAAATTGCTGATAAGAAGAGTGATTTGAAGAAAAACAATGATACTAGTGATTTTACAGCACAAGACTTAGATGAAGTCCTTAGTTTATTATACCCAACCATTCCCGACCCTGATATGATTTTATACACAGGTGATGTTTGCTGTACACACGGTTTTCTACCGTGGCAAATAAGACTTACTGAATTCATTCAACTCTCCCTAGATCATAGTGTAAGTGTAGACAGCTTCATAGGTGCTATGTACAAATATAACAAATGTGATCAGAGGTATGGTAAATGATTGTTAAGAAATAGTAAAGGAATTCTATAGGCCTAAGTATAATGAAATTGTAATTTTTCTCTTGACATTATGATGGTAATACAAAAATACTTCTATTTATAAACAATTTTAATGGACGAGATCCATCCTATATTCTAAGAGGATGAGATTTACATGTCCCATTTTTGTATTATCGCCTGGTCAGAGATAGTGTACACTTTTCGGTCTGTTTTAGGTGACTATTTTTGTACACTAATTGTATAGTTATCAGGTAATTTAGCATTTTATTTTATCCATATTTAAGTTACTATTCCTTCTTTTACAGATGTTTTAAGTTAACTTAATTTAAATTATTATGCACTTATCTTGTTACATGAGTGAAATATAATTATGTTGGTCTACATAGGTGTCTAAAACATGTTATAATTTTTGTTTTTAAACCAAGTTTTGTTATATGTCAGACCTAAAAAGGGTTTAAATTTGTTTGCACAGAGACTGGCATAGTCCGTGATGCACCATTTTTCTATTTGTAAAATAAAATTCACAATGAAACCTATATATTTGTATGGGATAAAAATAGACTTAACAATAAATAATTGGGACATAAAGATTGCAAAATTTTTTTGGGTGGATTGTTTGGTATCTCACCTGATGTTAAGTGAAGATGCAGTAAAAGGTGTAGCAAGCTTGCCTAGAAGATACATGTTCACATCATGTGTATGTTTGAGTTTAATGTCATCATTAGTAGTAAATAGGCCTGAATATATTGAACTCATTTTGCAATCTTTAAATAATATTTAAATTTTTCAAATCTTTAAATAAAATTGCAGTGTCTGTTTGTAATATCAAAATAACAGCTTTTGACTAAATGCATAATATGAAACTATATACAGCACCTACTTACAAGAAAACACAAATTTTAATTTTTTTTCTCTATCTGTCGGTTTGTTCCGGCTAAGTTCCGAAACGGCTGGACCGATTTTGACGGGACTTTCACTGACAGATAGCTGATGTTATAAGGGGTAGCTTAGGCTACTTTTATTACGTGGGCGAAGCACAGCTAGTCTAAACTATAATTTGCATCATTAGCCTAATTTATGAAAGTATACATAAAAATGATGTAACAAACAAAACGTTCACGTCATGTGCTAGCTTGATATTTGTATATAACTCTAGTCTTGTTACCTACATTACATTTTGTATAAAGGTTATAATTAGTGAAGAAATAGGAAACTATTATCGCTGTTAGCAACTACAGCAATATAATATCATTATTATTTTATTGTATTAGTGTTCCTCTATTATTGCTTTCCAGAGAATTTATATTTTTACCACAACAATAGAATATATAAAATATAACATTGTTATGAAGTCAAAATTAAATAAAAATAGCAGTCATAGGACTTGTCTATATTTAAAAAATAAAATGCTTGAAATCAATACTTATTGTTTTAATAAATTAATACTTAATTATTAGTTAAAATTGTCCTAAAATTAAAGAACATAGCTAAATCCTATGCAAATATAGTAAAGCAAAAAAAACTTGCAATGTTAAATTTGAATTGCACCATTATAAAATCAATTCCAAGTCATGGCAGTAAAGTTTATGGGTTACTATATTTTGTTCTTTTTGATAAGGTTTTGAAATGCTTGTTTATTGTTATGCTTTACTTTTTCGACTAACTAGAGGTAGATGGCTAGTTGAGAATGGATAATGTAAACAAAGGAAAGTGGAACAAATGTAACGCTCTTTCCCATTGTCACTCACCTGCATGTCCAATACTGGTGGACAGCGACACATTTCTGAAAAAGTTGTGTTACTGATCACCAATGGTGGACAGCGACACAACTTACAAAAATAGAGTAGATAGGTACCTTGCACTTGCAAAACCGTCCCCACGTATTATTTTATTTTTAATTGATCGAAAATTTCCTCGAATGCTCAAAATAGTTTTACTTGCATTTCAATGAGCTGCGCCGTTATAATAACCATCACTGTAACTGGAATTCGCTTAAAAATTATCTGTAGCAACTTCTAACAAATAAATTATAAATCATTTTTACAATGTTATGGCTCTTGTCGACATAAAATCTATCTAGTAGGTACTAGCCTGTCACCTATTCAAGGAAAAACTGAATCAATTGAGTTTAGAATTTGAAGTCTTATTAGGAGCCCTGGACTTCGGGTAGCAGCTATTATCAATGTTGATGAAGAGAAAGCAAGCAAAGGAAAGTGGCGAAATAAAAAAAAATAGTAGGTACCTATGTAATGTACCAAATCTTGTTGGCCTACCTACTATTGTCTCAGTCCCTAACTTATATATTGTAATCAAGTAGGTAACCGAACCCCCATCACTGGCCCACGTAGAAAAATCGAATGAGTGAACAGAGATCGAGCACCTATCATGTGAATCGTCATTCGAGTAATGGATGGAAAATTCCCGAATCTTCACTAGCCCCAACACGCACTTAAAGCTTTTTTATATCTCTTTTTTTATAACTCTTTTTTTTTTCATGTAAGTCGAACTATATTATCTAATTATTATATTAACTATATTTATATGACTTATATTATCGGCAAGTAGCTACTTTTAATAAAAGTAAATAAAACGTGTAGTTAGTTAATAATGTTTATTGGAATAATGCCTGTGCAAACTAAAATACTATTCACAAACGCAATATTTACACTCGAAGCGCTAGTTCACAACTCCATCTGAAACAGAAAAAATAAAAATAATATATCACAGCCTCAATCTCTCGGATGCCAGAAATGTTTTCACATTTAAATTTCAACTATTCGTATCTATTTAGCAGTTTGAAGAAATCTGTTCAAGTATACATAACAAAACGAATAGTTTGACATTTCGGCTAATATCTACCAATCAGTAAAGGTATTTCTAGTCTTGCGTTAAATATCGCTTAATTTCAGTATTTTTTCTGTTTTATAAGTAATCGTTATAAAAATGATTATATTGCACTAGCATCTGCCCGCGGTTTTCACCGGCGTTCCCACAGGAACTTGAACCCTGAAAACATTACACTCTTTTTTTGGACAGTCTTGTCAAAATACGGACCTGCGGCGCAAGTACGGATCTTTTCGGTCGATAATATTCGATAAAATTGACAGTTCAAATCGAAAAAGTGGGTTTTATCGAGCCTCGAAACAATCGACAAAAGTTATCGAAAAGCTAGGTCGAATCCAAAGAGAATATAGAGCTACTGCAATACTTTACGGTCAGACTTCGGTACTCGCAACATGCGATAAATTTATCGAGTTTTTCGGTTCGACAAATTTATCGAACCGACTTCCGTACTTGCGCCGCACATCAATATAATGTTAGGTTATCTTACGAATATGGCTAGGATTTATCTTGGGAATGTCAAGGTCGGATTTGCAGTATCAAGATGAACTTTACGCAGATTGCACCCACGATAAAATAGTACTTGAGCAGATTTCTTGGAAATGCGAAACCTTTCTGGCATATATTCACATTTTAAAATACAGTTTTGTACAAAGATATTTAAAATTTATGAACACAAGATAAGTAAAATGACAGAAAGTTCCCGATTTGGGACCGGCTTTGATGTTTTTAGAAACTTTATGATCAGGGAATTGTGTCAGCGGACAATTTGCAATAACAGCGGATCTAGGCCAATGCGGGTCTCTAAGCGTTCGAAAGAGATAGCGAACGAATCACTTTAATGAGTGAAGAAGATAACTTGTTATTAACTAACCGCCAGTCTATGTCCATTGGGCATATTTATATGATAAGTCTTTCAAATATCATTGGGAAACGTCAATTTAACCCCTATAAACACTACAGGGACATTGAATTAAACAACTTTTAACTGTTTTCATCGCATCTACCGCGTGACCACGAAAACTGTTAAGGACACGCTCATTCATGCTTTGTAAATGCCGTGATTGTTGCATTACCATGGCACAACTGACAGCAAAACCATGTGTAATGAAACTATATAAAGGATACGCTTTTTACCCTTTATTAAATCGGGAATTAAAATTATGAAAAACAATTAAACTTGTTCAATCCAATGACGGTGAAATAGTTATTTGTTATGCAAGGCTGCAAAGTTATTATTTGCAGTACAAATACTTGTATTGAAACCTGAGGAAGCGAAGGTCTCAAAATCACGAGACGCACAATGACTGCTGCCGAGCGAAACACAATTTTTCACTGCCAGCGAGGAAAGATTTCGAATTATACACAAAACTTTTCCGAGCTCGCGAGGTGAAAATGAAATTACTAATAGAGCGGGTAACCATCGAGCTATTATTACTACGTATAAAGTCGACGCCGCAAAGGCATATTTTGCGCCACACTGCGGTCCATGGACCGCAGTCCGCCACTATCCCGGTCGTTGAACAAAACGCGTAAGCGCCGTGAAATTAACGGCGCTTACGACCTTTTGCTCGCGGGAAAACTACACCTTAGACGCAATCTAGCGCTTACAATGTTTTGTTTGATTAGACGATATAATTATGGTATAAGCGCTGCAGCGGAGTTCAGCTTAAAAAATGGAACAAGACTTTTGTTTCACATAGCTCCTCTAGTACGTTAGTACATAAAACCTCGATGGGGGCAACTGAATATTTTTTTCTTTTATTGAAAGTTGTAAGTTATAGATAGTAACAGCAATATTTTAGACAACTACTATAAGAAACAATATATATGTAAGTAATACTTAGTTACTGAGCCTCAGGTGCCTAAGCTAAGCGTATACCCGTATAGTCATCTGCACTTCCACCATACAATTATAGACAAAAGTTTTACCTATTTAATATAGGTATGTACTCTTTGCAATTTACAATTTCAAAATTATTAATTAAGTGAAATTATGTGATTAACAGATAGTTGCACTAATTATAATGTAATATATTATATGTATTATAAATTAATTATATATAATAATTAAATAACCAAAGTGTATACAACCTTTGATGCGGGTAACCTGTCGATCACCGTCGCTCCCGGCGCTGGCTGCGACTGCGGCTGCGCCGGCGCTCGTGGTCCCTAGCCCGCTCATACCTCTCGTGCTTGTCGTGGTCGTGCGAGCGAGCGCGCGACCGAACGCGCGAACGTTCGCGCGAATGTTCGCGCTCGCGACGATCCCTGCGCCGCTGCCGCTCGTCCGAGCGCTCACGCGACCGCCGCCTCCCCGACCGCGACGAGTAACTCCCCGATCGCGACCGCCGCGCTCGCTTCCTCGTTCTATCCTCTTCCGAATCCTCCCTATATCTATCTTTATGCCGGTCGTAATCCCTACTCTTCGACGACTTGCGCCTGTCGCGGTATCCGTCCTTCCTTCTGTATCTTGACTTATCCGATCTGTCGTCGTCGTAATACTTCGAGCTTTTGTCGTCTTTGTGCGCCTTCTTGCGTTTCTCCTTTCTCTTCTTTTGCGAGTCTGAACTGGAACTTCTGCGTTTGCGTTTCTTTGATTTCTCGAGTTTGGTCTCGTGTTCCGTTTCCGATGTCGAGTTGTTTGAGCTTGAAGACGAGTCTTCCTCTGAATCGCTGGTTGTTGAGGAGGTCTCTTTGTTGTTTGATTTGCTCTTCGGACTGTGTGAGCGTTCTCTCTTGCTCGTTTTTTTAACTTTCTCTTCTTGTATAATATCTAATTTTCTTATTCCGTCGACTTTGTCTACAGATTTGTGATGATTCTTTTTATCTTTGGAAGATCGACGTTCTGGAATCTTCTCTGGCGTGTCCCTTTGGAAAGGTGGTGGTGTTGCTGACGACCCTGTAATTTATGCAATCATTAAATACACCATCGAAATAATGGTAAGGGTGAACAAGATGCAAGTTTCTCTTTCTACTGCTAGTGCTTACAAACATGACTTTCTTTATTCTGAATAGCGGTTAAGGGGCAGAATTCGGTGCGCCGCTATCTCGCTCGCGCATCTCAACATTTTTGAAGATAAACTCAAATCACTTAATAATTATGAAAAATTGCATTCGGTGAAATTGCTGACAATAACATTAAAAATAGGTTAAACAAAAATTCCATTTTGATCCATTTATCTTTTCAAACCTAAATATGGGATTTTATGTTTTGCCAATTTTCATGTATGAAAACTTGATCGGATCAAAATGATACTTTTGCCGTACCTTTGTTATGTTATTGCGATTTTTCATAATTATATTAAGTGATTATTTATCTTCAAAAATGTTAAGATGCGCGAGCGAGATAGCGAGGTGCCGTATACTGCCCCTTAAGGCGTCAGAACTTCAGAAACCTGTCTTAAGGAAATTAATAATAGTATCAAAATTACTCACTCGAGAACCTCCTAGGTGGCTCTGGGGTCCCACTGTTGGGCGTGGAAGGATCTTCCCCCACTTCCCGCGCCTCAGCCCGCCGCACTTCCGTTTCGATGTCCATAGCCGTGCGCTCGAAGTCCTTTCTTCTTCGCCGTATGATTTCCTGGTGAGAAACATTGAAGATATGGATATAATATAATTAAGTTAGATCTAAGCTGTCTTCTTATTCGTAGCATGATCACGGTAAGAGCAATTGCATTATTTTTTTACTGTGATGTCTCCAAATCATGCATGTGGTTTGCTAGGCGAATAAATAACTGATTTGTTTTGGCTCTCTACGACTATTACCGGATCAGGTTTATAAACAACCTAAGTTGTCTCATGATGTATCATGATCAATCTGTCTTTTTATTCGTTCTATGATCATGACACGATATGAATAAAAAGTACAATTGAGATGTTGCATGAAATACAAAATATATAATTTCTGTCGTTATACAGTTTTAAGGTCACATTTAATACAGTAAAAATGAAATTCACAAAAAATATATAATTTTTCATCATCCATTAGTAATTTATATGATACCATCGAATACTTTACATGTTTGAATAAAAAATGTACGACAACTATTTACTTAAACGCAGTTTTTCACGGCAAAATCAACGAAATGCATATTTTTCGTACAGCTTTACGGCGCGCGTAGAACAAGTGACGTCAGATGTTCCGTCCAATTTGTATGGAGCATTTTAGCGCTGCGTAGATACGTCCGACTTTGACTCTCATTTTTGACGTTTCTAGCGACTTCGATTTCCAGTTTTTTTCGATATAGACATATGATTCTCATGAGAAAACGAATTGATTGACATCATAAAAAAATGGAGTCACCATCCCTATTCATAAGCAGAATTATGCTACGTACCTGTAGCTGGTGATCGGATAAGTCATTCGTTTCGTCTTCGTCCGCACTCTCCTCGCTACTGCTCTCGTACGCTCCCAGCCCTGCACACACAAAACTAAATACTAACGTGTCCACTTGCAAACTTGGCTGCGTGTAATATTCCACTATCCATAGAAATAGTCCAGTAAATATCAGCCGGATCCTATAACCAATCCTATAATCTTGGAATAGATTGGGAATGTGCAATACTGGTGTCAATTCTATCATTACATACCTAAACTAATTTTAGTTTCGCTCTCTCTCTTTTTTTTTTTTTTTTTTTTATTTTATTTATTAGGAACAATAAACAGCATACATTACAAATGTAGAATAAAATAGAGGTATACAATTTAACTTAATGGTAATGCAGCCCACAACATTGTTCTCAGATTACAAACAATTTTAAATTATAACGCTAGATGCCGATGACTGATATATATACATATACTATATATAAATACATATATAAACATACATAATTTAATATCCATATAAAAATAATTAATAGATGAAAAATTAAGCTAATTATATTATAAAATTAAATAGACAAAATAACAAGTGAAAAGAAAATGTGTTAAATTTAAATTTTAGGAAGAAGAAAGATTTTGAAGCACTGCCAATTTAAATTGATTCACGCTACAGGAAAAAAAGTCAATTTGGATAAAGTATTTATTATATGTATCTACCATCCGGCGAATAGGATCGCGCAGGCCAGCATTTGTACGGCAAATACCAATGGCAAACAAGCAGCCAGCACGCACCTCTCGCTTATGTATGGTTCTAGGTACCACATAGCAGATTAAATTCACCAAGTCAATACAATCGAAACTGTTTCTTACAATTTTGTATAAGGTAGTGGCTTCAAGATACTTACGTCTATATTCTAATGTAAGCATTTTGTACCTGGTGAGCAAATGGGGATATGGTAAGTAGCTTTTGTGACATCTATAGTGCATTGCACGTAAAAACTTTTGCTGAACTCTTTCAATAGCCTCCACATATTTTTTATAATAGGGGTCCCAGATAGGTACCGCGTATTCTAGTTGAGAGCGTACCAAAGTTTTATACAGGTATAGATACGTAGAGGTCCTCTTGAAATCGGAAGAAGACCGCATGACAAATCCGTACATTTTAAAAGCCTTGTTGACAATTGTTGGATATAGTGGGTAATCCACATATATGTTTTTACCGTGTACCCTACAACATGGAATAAACAGTCTTGAACCGCCCGGCCGTGTTTCATTACGTGAAATCCTACTGGCGACGATTAAAATTAGTTTTTGCGTAGTAAACACAATGCCATACGGGAAAATCGATAGTTTCGACTTATCTTCGCGAAAGTGGACGACGTACGTGAATCGTGTGAAACAGTTTATTTTGTTAAATGAAATTAAAGAATCTTTACACGTAGCCACGCTCATAACGGTAGTCGGCGAGCCTACGTATGATCTAATGTGCGATTTGTGTGCTCCGAATAAACCCGAAAACAAATCCTTCTCGGAGTTGGTCACCATCGTGCAGCAGCATCTAGAACCCAGGCGATCGGACATCGCGGAGCGCCATATTTTTCGTTTACGTCGTCAAGGCCCAGGAGAAGAGCTCAGTTTATACCTTCAACATTTGAAGCATTTAGCGAGTACGTGTAATTTCGGCGGAAAACTAGAGGAGAATCTAAGAGACCAGTTCGTTTCCGGCCTCACAAGCGACGAGATGCGTAGTCGTTTGTTCGCGGAGAAAGATCTAGATTATAAACGGGCGGTGGACTTGGCGCTGGCGCTGGAGGCTGCGGAGCGGCACGCGGAAGCGAGCAGCTCGGGCGGCGCCGCGCCGGGCGCGAGCGCGGCTGCGGGACCGTCGGCTGTGCTGCGCATCGGTGCCGCGGGCGGCGGCGGCGCGGCGGCGGCGGCGGGCCCGGCGGCGGCGCAGAATAACAGGCAGCAGCGGAACTGTTGGCGATGCGGTCGCCAACATACGCCCGACAAGTGTCGTTTTAAGAATTATAGCTGCGATGAATGTGGGGCTAAAGGCCATCTTAGGGCTATGTGTAGAAAAGTGCGTTCGACCAATAATAGTGGCGGGTTGTCCGGTACAGTGCAGCGTAAGAACCAGTTTTACATCGACCTGGACTCAGGGAGCGAAGACAGTGATTTTTTTAACATCATCGTGGATGGAGAGGACGATAAACCGTATGTAGTGAACATTTTTGTTAATGACATTCCGATAAATTTTGAAATTGATACAGGAAGTAAGATATCAGCTATTAATGAGCACGATTACAACAAATATTTTAAAAACTGTGAATTATTAAAATGTAATTTAAAGTTTAAGACTTATACAGGAGGAAAAATTCTGCCTATCGGTTTCATCAGCGTATCTATTTGTTATAAAAACGAGCGAAAGGAGTGCGAAGTGCGCGACCTGCCGTTGTTCGTGATACCGGGCGGCGGGCCGCCGCTGCTAGGGCGCATGTGGTTACGTCATTTGAAGTTAAAACAAATTGAAATTAAAATTAACAAGATTGACTCTCACGGCGCGGCTGATGGAACGGATCGCGCAGTTACGGCTTTAAAACTTGAGTTCCCTGATGTTTTCGCAGATGGTTTAGGTACTTGCACTAAAATGTTTACCTTAAAATTAAAAGATGACGAGCCCATATTTCATAAAGCACGCAATTTACCGCTAGCGTTAAAAGCGCCAGTGGAACAGGAGTTGGACCGCCTCGTGAACGAGGGCACTATCGTTAAAGTAGAATCCTCAGAGTACGGTACGCCGATCGTGCCGGTGGTCAAGAAGTGCGGGAGTATTCGAATTTGCGGGGATTATAAAGTCACTATTAATCCAAAATTAAAACGCGAGCCCTACCCATTACCACGTATTGAGGAACTTTACTCATCGCTAAGAGGGTCTCAGGTATTTACAAAAATCGATTTAGCTCATGCTTACGAACAAGTGATTTTATCTCCCGAGTCTAGGCCATGTACCACGATAAGCACGCATGTGGGCACTTTCGAATACATCCGTACTCCCTATGGTTTATGTTGTATCCCAGAAAAATTTCAAAAGCTTATGGAGGAGGTGCTCCGAGGCGTGCCAATGACTGTAGTATTTTTTGATGATGCCTGTATAGGGGGCATCTCAATAGAAGATAATATTAAAAATGTCCGCGAAGTTTTGAGACGTCTGCACGACGTAGGGCTTAGAATTAAGCTAGAGAAATGTGTTTTTTTTAAAACGGCTGTGTGTTATTTGGGTCATATTATTGACAAGGATGGTTTACACCCTGATAAAAAAAAAGTTAGGGCCATTGCTGATGCTCCGCGTCCCTCCGATGTGCATCAGCTTAAGTCATTCTTGGGCCTTGTAAACTATTATGGGAAATTTGTTCCAAAATTAAGTACTATTTTACATCCGCTACATAATTTATTAAAGGGTAAAGTTAATTGGCAGTAGAACGCGGAATGCGAAATAGCGTTTCTCGATATTAAAAAAATGTTGAGCAGTGAACAATGCCTAGCTCACTACGATCCGACCCTGCCTCTCATTCTCAGTGTCGACAGCTCGTCTTATGGCCTCGGTTCGGTACTATCCCACAGGTACCCTGACGGTTCTGAGAAACCGATCTGCTATGCGTCACGGACACTGAACGATGCGGAGAAGTCGTATAGCCAGCAAGACAAGGAGGCACTAGCTATTTTTTTTGGCGTAGTTAAAAATCATCAATATTTATTCGGCAGATCGTTTAGTATTCGCACCGATCATAAACCTTTGTATTATATATTCGGGAATAAGGTTGGTATTCCGCAAACGGCTGCAAGTAGACTGCAGCGATACGCGGCTCGTCTAGCGGCTTACGACTTCACGGTGGAATGGGTGAGCTCGGCACAGAACGGCCCAGCTGACTGTCTATCGCGCCTGCCGTTATCTCGCGAGTCGTCAGGGGCCCGCAGTGATTCGGTTCTGAACGGGGACGACGCTGTATCGTATTTGATGTTTTTGGAGACCGAATTTCCCATAAATCACAAAGATGTAGCTGATGCGACTAAGACCGACCCTATTTTGCGCGTAATCTATAAAAATATTTTATTCGGGTGGCCAGATCACACGAGCGTAGAACAGGAAAAAGGTTATTTTAATCGTAAAGATAATTTATTTGTTGAAAAGGGTTGTATCGTATATAACTATCGAATAGTTGTACCACCGAAATTCAGACAATATATATTGCGCGAATTGCACGAAGGCCATTTAGGAGTAGTTAAAATGAAAAGTATCGCACGTAACTATGTGTACTGGCCGGGGCTGGACGCGGACATCGAGCAGCTGTGCCGCGCCTGCGAGGCGTGCCGCCAGCAGCGCGACGCGCCGCCGCACGCGCCCCTCACCCCGTGGCACTTCCCTTCGCGCCCGTGGCAGCGCCTGCACGCCGACTTTGCCGAGTATAACGGTAAACATTACCTAATTGTGATAGACGCGCACAGTAAATGGATTGAAGTTTTCCAAATGAATAGTACGACCGCTAAAATGGTGATTAATGTGTTTAGAGAGTTATTTGCTCGTTTTGGGCTTCCGTTGCAGGTCGTGACAGATGGGGGCCCACCCTTTGCGTCACGAGAATTGAAATGTTATTTTGACAAAAACGCAATCGTGCATACCCTAACTAGCCCTTACAGGCCCAAAGGTAACGGAGCCGCGGAAAACGCGGTGCGTACTGTAAAAAATTGCATCAAAAAGGCGTACTCTGAGGGTGCGGATGTTACACAAGCTATTAGTAAAATGCTGTTCCAATATAGGAACTGCGAACATGCCACTACAGGGGTAGCCCCGGCGATAGCGTTGATAGGGCGGCTGCTGCGGGGGCGCTTGGACGTGCTGCGGCCGAGCACTGAGGAGCGCGTGCGCGACCGACAGTGCGCGCAGGTGGACCGCGCGGGCGGCACGCCGCGCCGCGCTCACGAGGGGGACACGGTCTATGTTCGCGATTATGGCAAGAATAAAGATAAATGGGTGGAAGGGCAAATTAGGAATCAGGTAGGGCCAGCTTCATTTAATGTAAGTTTGCCGAACGCTATTGTTAAGAGGCACATTGATCAAATACTGGTACCTAAACCTGTTAATAATAAAAGGTTTTCTTTATCATGTACATCTAATGTTATGTCAGATGATAGCGAAGTGACTAATGTAAATAACGAGGTCACCGATCGTTCTGTTGCGACGACGAGTGGTGTTAACAGTAGCCCCGCGCCGACTACGGGCCGATGCTTCGGGCCCGATACCGCGCCGCCAGGTGATAAGGATGATAATAACACTGAATTTGAGATGGCTAGATCGTCACCAGATCCGAAAGCAGCGCATGCCATGCGTCTACGTCCTCGTCGCAACAGACCGCCTCATAACGAGTAAAAAAATCGTTGTAAACTCCTACGTAGATATAATGTGTATTCTTAGCAGTAAGTTCTTGTATTATTGTTAAATTGATAAGGAGGTGTTGGATATAGTGGGTAATCCACATATATGTTTTTACCGTGTACCCTACAACATGGAATAAACAGTCTTGAACCGCCCGGCCGTGTTTCATTACGTGAAATCCTACTACAATATTGTCAATGTGAAAATTTAAACATAACTTAGTGTCCAGTTGTATCCCTAAATCTCTTAGTATTGTTACCCTAGATAAAGAAGAATTGCATAAATTGTAAGTATGGTTGATGACGTTTATATTTTTAGTGAAATTAATATAGTTACATTTAGGGACACTTAACTGAAGCTTATTAGCATGACAATATGATGTAAGTCTATCTAGGTCTTGTTGAAAACTGATACAATCATCTGCGGATTTAATAGCTTTATACATTTTGAGATCATCTGCATATAATAAAAATCTGGTATTTTGAAAACAGTTTTTAATGTCATTAATAAATATAATAAACAGCAGTGGCCCAAGAATGGACCCCTGTGGTACGCCAGAGGTGGCCAAAATACTTCTGGACTGGAAACCATTGATTACAACTTTTTGGGACCTGTTTTGGATATAAGACGCAAACCATCGCAACAAATTTCCACGTATTCCGTTGAATGCTATCTTGCTCAGAAGTAACTCGTGATCTACTTTATCAAAAGCCTTTTTAAAATCAGTATACACTGCGTCTACCTGAATGCGATTATCTACATTTTCAAATAAAAAATTTGTAAATACGAGCAAGTTTGATGTCGTAGACCTGTGCTTAACGAATCCATGCTGTTCATCAATAATAGAGTTATGTAAGATAGGATAAATCTGATTATGAACTAACCTCTCGAAAAGCTTAGACAAAACGGAAAGAATTGAAATAGGACGGTATTGTTCTACATCGTGCCTAGATCCACTTTTGTGTACCGGTGTTACATTAGCACGTTTCCATATCTCAGGAAAGACTCCCTCAAGCAAACATTTGTTATAAATGATAAGCAGTGGCGCGCAAATACTATCAGCAGTTTGCTTAAAGAAGGACGGTGGCAGACCATCTGGTCCGGGACCCTTAGATGTATCAAGCAATTTCAATTCCCTCGTGATATGAGTTTCACTAAAATAAAGGTCAGTTATTAAATTATCACTATCGGAAAGGATATGTGATGGCGGTTGCCATTGCGATAGAGCGGGGGAAGATGACTCAAAGACTGATAAAAAAAAGTCAGAGAACAGATTGCAAATGGTTTCTGGGTCGTTAGATTTGATATTTTTATATCGCATTGTAGAAGGTATTTCCGGTTTAGCTTTTCGGTTAGACAAATACGTCCAAAAATGTTTTATATTTTTAGATATATTATCCTCAACAGACTCCATGTACTTTCGGTAACACTGCTCGCATTTATCTTTAAAGATATTTCTATTTTGTGAAAATATTTCATAGTCAGATTCATTTCCAAATTTCTTCCACTTGACCCAAGCTTTCTGTTTCTTTTTAAATGTTGATATCAATGAACGAGAAAACCAAACAGGGAATCCTGATGTTCTGGAGCAGGCTAACGGAGTATGTTGCTTAATAATGTTATCAATAGTGTTGTAGAATGTATCTAAAGCTATCTCAGCTGGAAGGCTTTGCAGTAGGTCAGTCCAGGTCAGTCCAGTTGCAGTAGGTTTCCAATGCATAACATGAGAAAGAGACGGAAGATGTCTGACATATCTAAATTTTGTTTTAGAGCTGTCAAATATCTTTCGATCTTGATAAATTAGATGCCACTGAATCCATTGCCATTAAATTTACACTAGACACAAGCAAGTGGATTAATTTGACAGGTCTAAAATATATTCCATCTCTTTCTCATGTTATGCATTGGAAAGAGAGAGAGCGAAACTAAAATTAGTTTAGGTATGAAATGATAGAATTGACACCATTGACGCTTTGTTTCGTTTATGAACAACCAACAATCTTGATTTAAGTAGAGTCTAACCGTTGTCTAACACAGTTCTGATGTGCCATTTCTAATCAGTTTTGACGTTTATCTTTAGACACAGTCTAGCTACACAGGCGTTTAAAAGTGTTTTTTATGGCAACACGGTAAGTTTTTCATTTAACTGTATAGTTTGAATACCTAACCTTCAAATTAATTTTAAGATACTGATACTATTAGGTGAAAAGGTGTGAGGAAATTTAGGATAGGAACTTTAACACGTTCACAAATGCCCGTTTTTTTTTCTTCGTTTTGATACCATGCTCCAAGTCTACGGTTTCATAAACAAACAGTATATTTAATGTTTCTATAAATGGATACAGTAACACAGTAATTTAGTAAATATTAAGTTCTCTTACCAATTTTTCCGCAAACTATTTTTAACACTGTTTTTTTAGCGTTTTGTCAATTATGCATTTACTAAGTTGTTAAGCTGAAATGAAATGTTACACGGGGGCGTACAGTACACATGGTGGTCAGAAGCAAAAAGAAAATACTTTAGTCGCTCTACCGGACATAACAGGATCTTCCATCAAAGCACCTCAGCCTTTGTTAGCTTTATTGACACTTTAACGCAGATTCACGGAGACTAGTGCACCAATTAGTAACCACCATGTGTATAGGCAAAACATCTGGCAAACTCACATAGTACCAGATAACAATAAAAACTTACGGTCTTACCACAAAAAACTTAAACACACTTTGAACCAGTTTACCTCCTAAACATGCCATAGTCACGTGTTTAAATATGAGCAACCACAAATCCTGATTTAAGTAGGGTCTAACCGTTGTCTAACTCAATTATGTTGTGACATTTCTAATCATTTTATAGACGTCTATCTTTAGACACTGTCTGGCTAAACAGGGGTCTAAAAGTGTTTTTTTGTGGTAACACAGTAATACTTTACTGTTTTCAGTGTAGAACAACGTTTGCGAGATATTTCCTAGTAAACAGCTACAGGCGCGTTTACTCACCGAGGCCAGTAATAGCAGCGAGTGCCTTGGACTTGCTCGCCTTTACCGCGTTGAGTCGCGACGCTTTTACCATATAAATAAAACCAATATTAATCGCAACCACATGTATTCGGTAACATCTGAAATAAGACTTTATTAGCGGTGAATAGAACACATTTTAGTTTGTACACATCACGGTAAATTATCACAGTATTGTTTTTTTAAAGTCAGTACGCAGTTTCACGTGGTACATAAGTAGTGGTAATGTCTTGAACGTAATTCTCGGGCCTGGACTAAGCATAGGTGAGAGGTAATACCTTGTACGGCGGTATATCTGTTGTATTCTTCCTGGCTCACCGTATGAATCTCCTGGTCGGTCACCTCTAATAAGATTTCCGTTAGCGACCGCCGTACGGCAAGCATCTATACAAACATTACAATAGTAAACATGAGAAAAAGTACTTTCTAACCGACTTCCAAAAAGGAGGTTATCAATTCGGTGGGTATATTTTTTTTATGTTTGTTACCTCTGATCTCCGTCATTTATAAACCGATTTGGAAGATTCTTTTTTTTTATTTGAAAGGATATACTTTCTCATCCCATAGAAATTTCATCAAAACCGGTTCAGTAGTTTGTCACTGAAGTCAGTTCGTCACTTTTTAAAGCAATTTTATTATTCGTTGATTACTATCATTTCAAAGTGGTCAAAATGGTTATTTTTTATGCTGTTTGATAACGAGACGAACAGCTGCCTTACCGGCTAACAATATCGTGTTCGTTTTCGTTTCCAAACCGATTAAAACTAGCGGTCACTAGTCTTCGTGTGGAAGGAGTGGTCTAGAGTTTTCGCTTCTTTTCGTTTTGTATGAACTTGCTTCCGTTCGTTCTAAAATGATAACCAGCGAAAATTCTAGACTATTCCTTCCAGCCGAAGACCTGGCAACCGCTGGTTTTAATCGGGTTGGGGGTCGAAAACGAACACGAGATTGTTAGCCAATAAGGCCCCTGGTCGTTTGCCTGATGATAAGCATACCGCCAAAACAATTGCAGTGCCACACAGAACTTTGAAACACAAAGGCCTACGCGGCACTGCAGTGCGCTCGCTACCCTGAGGCATGAGATATTAAGCCCAGTAATTTCACTGGCTACTCTGCTCATCAAACCGGAGCACAGTAATTGCTTGCACATTACTGCTTGGCGGCAGACTTCACTCACAAAGCGGTGGTACCAACCCAGACGGACACTCGCTGAAGAGTCAGTCCTACCACTAACAAGCTAGTAAGAACTTAGTGGTTGTGACTGTAATTATTCATCTTGTATAATAACACTAATAATAAATGATAATTCTTCTGATTCAGGAATAGAAAATACAAAATTGAAATTTTATTGGAAACGCCTTTTTCTTAGGAGATATGTATTTTTTACATTTCACAAGTCACTGAGCAAGTCCACCATTCATTGCTTTTAAAAGTCGAATATGTATATACATATTATATTGATGAATCTAGACAAAGACGAGCAATGATATAAAGACAGAATCGGAACGAAAGTTTACATTTTTTTCAGATAGATGTTCAACTAACACTAGAATTTTTTTATGCTATTTGATAACGAGACGGTCGATTGCCTGATGGTAAGCATTACGCCAGCCAATAACAGTTGCAGTGCCACTCAGCTTTGAAACACAAAGGCCTGCGCGGCACTGCAGTATGCTCGCTACCCCGAGACATTAGGTATTAAGTCTCATAAGCGATTATATAGGTAAGTACATATTATTATTGCTATGAAATTAACAATTGACCAATACAACACAACAAACTATGTACAATGTACATTAATAAAAAAAATAACTTAATTTGCTTGTAACATGAAGGTCTGTGGGCCGCAAGTATCTTTGTATCGGATCTCATATGACCCCCGGGCCATAGTTTAAGAGTCTGGTCAGTATCGTCAGAGGTCTATTTTTATCATTGAGAATAACTCATTGTATTGCATGAGTTAACATTCAGACAAACACAAGTCGATTCTGATAATGAAATAAATAAAAAAACTTACCACTTCCTGCATGATATCCTCTTTACTCTTCTTGATTAGCTGTGGTGGTGCGGGTTCTTCTACTGCGTTTTCTTCTACGGGGTCTTCTGCCTGAGACTCTTGAGATTCTTCCTTCACGTGATTCGGCGCCGAAAGCTGGCCGTTTTCGGAAATCTCTTCGCCTTCAGAATCTGATTCCTGTGGAGATTTTATGTGTTTTTTTATGAGATTTTATGTTAGATATTTTTCCCGTAACCGCTTCTTGTTGCCATGCCGTTTAGATGGCGCCACCATCGCTGGTGCATGTTTACTTTGAGGGGTAATGCATTAATCTATAACTAGTAAACATTCTCGCGTCTTAAAAACAAATCACTAGATTTGAAATGGTCACTATATAGTAGAATAATTGGTTTCCAATAATTTTTGATGAGCAATGCTTTGATACACAATTTCCGTTTTTTCTCGTCAGAAGGAAAACGTGTTAACCTTAATTTTACACTGAGCTGCACTTTAAAGTGGAACACTTTGTTGCAGGCGATTTTTTGTTTATATACTAAAATTTTATAATAGTTTCATAGTGAAACAATACCAGCGCAAATGCGCTACCTAGCGGGATAAGAAAGCAGCGTGGCTCCCCATTGTCTACCAATATTATTTCATTGTGTCTATAATCCCTTAGTCATAAAGTTGTAAATGTGTGGCCTACTCTCTGTCTCACTAGCTAGAGATGAATAAATAAATAAAATTAATCCAGGTTTCGTTGTTAATTACCTTCAGCTTGGTGGTATCATAATTTTGTATCATCAGAATTACAATAACATTTGTAAAGGTTCAAATAATTGCTAATTGACGAGGGTGAAAATTGGTTTCATAGATTTTCTTATTGACCAGGAAGTAGTGCTACAACCAAATTAAATTGTTCTTTTGTGATAATAACTTTCTTACAAATTTGCTCTTAGGCGGTAACATAGGCTGTCCACTAGCCTCTGCCTTTAGCCTCTGCAATTCTTCTTCTTCTAACCTCCTCTTTTCTTTATCTGCCTCTTCTTGCATTTTCTTTTCTTCTTCCCGCTCTATTGCCCTCTGTTTTTCACGTTCCATTTTCTCTAGACCTGGAGATCAAAACTTAAAGATTAATTTCAAAATTTAGACTTGTTCAACAAATCTAACAATTTAGTAGGTAAGTATAGTACTAAGTAATATTCCTTAATTATAATAATTCTTTATCTTATTTAGGTATTGATGTAAATACTCTAACCACCCAAGGGTTATGTAAAAGAGATGGCTCTTAGCGATGAGGCCATTAGACTGCCTTCACTATAATGACATATTACCTATTTATAAAGCCATTGTGTACTTGTTTTACTTGTTCACATTTGTAATATTAGAGGGATAGATATGATCAGCCCTGCACTGAATAAAATTAGTTTAAAATAACTTTAAATTAATGAAGGTCAACGATTTCACGGCGTATGTCTTTAGTGTTTCTATTTTAAGACAAAAGATATTCCGCCCATATGCGTCACACACTGGCGACCTTGCGCTTTTCAGTTTGTGGTTCTATATGACACACATTGATTTCACATGTCATACTAGCTATATGAATCTCTCAAACTATAAATAAGTTTTGTCTATTTATAATTATCGTATTTTTATAAATACTTCAGCGCTTTTATTTTTTATTTCAGAATTTTAAACCACAGTTAACTTGTTTACGCCTAGGGACAATATTTTTTTCTGGGATGAAAACACCCATAGTCAGAATGTGTCGCCTCTACAATGACTTTCTTGTCTCTGGCAGTGACATCGACATCTTCCACCATAAACTATGATTACTATGAATGATAGCACCTAGATCCAAGAATGTATATTCTCATGTTTCCACACTGACATAATGAGGATGAGTAATAGATAATGGAGCGACAATTTTATTATACCTTCTCTGATCCACGCAGGAAGCTGCCTTCGCTTGGCAGCGTCGATGGTCGACGTTGGCATTGCCACCGGGGCTGGCACGGGCGCAATGGTCGGTGGCATTACGGGTGCCGGTTTCTCTCTGTAATTATCGATACAAATAGATGGAGGATAAGGTGGTAACTTACAATAATGTATCGGATGGCAAGCATAGACAAATTGCATTAATATTTCAAATAAAGCAGCTCCATTTCTATTGCAAATGGTTTATAGGGATGTTGACTCCATTTTTATTTTATGATGTCAATCAATTCGTTTTTCCATGCGAATCAAATTTCTATATATATAAAAAAAAACTGGAAATCGAATGCTAGAAGCCTCAAAAATGGGAGCCAGAGTCATGCGTATCAGCTGAGCGCTAAAACGCTCCATACAAATTTGACAGAACATCTGACGTCACTTGTTCTATGTGGGCCGTAAAGCTGTACTAAAAACACGCATTTTGTTGATTTTGGCCCTGAAAATCAGTATTAGGTATTAACTATTAAATCTCATAAGCCCAGTAATGTCACGGGCTAAATTACTCATCAAACCAGAAAACATTAATGCTTGCACATTACTGCTTGGCAGCAGACTTCACAAGCAAATAGGTGGTACTAACTCAGAAGGACTAATGTCTGCCACCTAGTATTCAACACAAACCCTTCTGGGGCCAATATTGTAAGCACTGTTGAACATACAGCTTGTTCATCTGCCTCCAAAGCATCAGATATTGAACCTGGCCCTGTGTTTGCATGCATTGTTACTACCAAATTAGCCACAGAGAAAACCAAAATATATGTAATTTAAAGGTATTGTGCATTTGTATACTGACCTAGTAGACCTAGAGCTTCTAGAAGACTTATGATCCCTGTTCTTGCTCTTAGAACGTCTGTCTCGACTGCGACTAGCTCCACGGTTGCTGGAACCTTGCTGCGGTTGTTCTACTGGAGGTACAGTCCAGTAACCATGCTGGAAGGTTGGCGGGGGCACTGGACCTGTTGTGTAACTGGAAACATATAAACAGGCTTTACTTTAATTGTTTAGCACATCGAAAAGGACTATATATTTATTAAATAAAATAATGAAGTCCCAAAATCTATGTAGGGTATGTAGGTAAACATAGCTCCTGATGTGCAGTTAAAGTTATATCTATAAGTGTCTGCAGAAACAGGATCTATGAGGTAAATTTGTAGTTTTGCTTTCAGTTTTGCTTTGATACTGCTTTTCCAGTAAAACAATTTTATTTGCAAAATGCACAACATGGTATAGTTACAAAAGGTATATTAGTTTCAAAAAGCAACCTAGAAAAACTCCAAATGTTACAACAAATACAACCATGCAACTTAAGAAAAACTAAAATAAAAATTTACAAAAAATATTTTAGAAGAGTCCTAGCAACGGCAAAAAAACTTAAATATGCATTGAGGATAAGAAAATCTAAAAATAAAATAAAAGAATCATGGAAAATAATAAAAGAGCATACAAATAACAAAAATACATCACAAGCAAAATTAAATAGGATTAAAACAGACAATGGCGTAGTAGTGACAAATGTAAAAGAAATAGCCAACATATTTAATACATTTTTTAGAACAATAGCAGAAAAATTAACTAGAAAAATCGACATTTGTACAGAAAAGTGTAAAGCTTATCTAGTAAAATCAAAACAACCAACTGACAACATACATTTTGAACAAATAACGTGTACAGAATTAAGAAGTATTATTAAAAAACTAAAAAATAAGACATCTAGAGATATAAATGACATGGATAGTGTAACAATAAAGGAACTAATATTAACCAATAAAGATTTATTTAACATGATTCTAAGTGTCTTTAATGAATGCTTGAGTCAAGGAATTTTCCCAAAAGTGTTAAAGATAGGGAAAATAGTACCGCTGCATAAAAAGGGTGACTTGGCAGAGGTAGGTAATTACAGGCCAGTGTGCATATTGCCCATTTTATCAAAAGTTTTGGAAACTTCTCTTAAAAATAGAATTGTTCATTTTTTTGAGTCTAATCAACTGTTCACCGAAGCTCAATTTGGCTTTCGAAAAGGAAAATCCACTGTAATGGCTATTCGCAAAGTAATAGATTTCGTTTTGGATTCTATGGATAAATCACAGAAATGCTGTAGTATATTTTGTGATTTATCCAAAGCTTTTGATTGTCTCCGCCATGATGTCTTACTCCTTAAACTATCTTACTACGGGTTTAAGGATGGAGAGCACAACATGTTGAAGTCTTATCTTAATGACAGAGATCAGGTTGTAAAAGTCAATAACACATACTCCAATAAAGAAACCAGTGCGATAGGAGTTCCGCAAGGATCCATATTGGGTCCCTTGTTGTTTTTAATTTATATAAATGATCTCGCGGAGTGCTTGCCAGATTGGGCTCTTATTACTCTTTTCGCCGATGACACTCATGTAGGGATTACAGATAGAAATGATGCACTTGTAAAAGATAAAGAAATAGAGATCATAGAAAAGCTAAAACTTTGGTTTGAAGGTAACGGTATCATATTGAACGCTGATAAAAATGTAATTATTAAATATAAAGTCAGAAAAGATAAAAATCTATTAAGTGTGAAAGAAACAACATTTTTAGGTTATGATTTGGACTACACAATAACTCATGAAAATCATATAAATAGGGTATGCAAAAAATTATCTAGTGCCAACTATGCATTGTTTAAACTCAAACCAGTTGTTGACAAAAACACTTTGATATCTGTATATTACGCTTACTGTCATTCGATCATAAGCTACGCCATTACGGTATGGGGAAATGCATCTGAAATAGAACGAGTGCTGATCTGCCAAAAGAGGTCAATTAGAATTATTAACGGTTTATATGTGCGACAATCAGCTAGGGACTCTTTTAAATCAAATAAGATCATGACAGTTATTTCTCTATTTATTTACATGTCTCTCTTGGAAATACATTCTCAAAAAGATCAGTTGACTATGAGAATGGATGGACATAAATACAATACGAGAAATAAAGAAAAGCTACAGGTACCAATGACTAGGCTAAACAAAACATATAAGCAAGGACGAAGTCTGAAAATTGACATGTATAATAAATTGCCTCTTGATTTAACTAAATTAAGTATCCTAGAATTTAAAACCAAAATTAAGGCTTTTTTCAAAACACATCCATTTTATTCATTAAATGAATTTATGACGTAATGCTGGACTGTAGAAATGTTCAATTTCTAATCTGCTATAAGAGACTAACAAGAATTTGAATAATGTAAATGTAATAATTTAGAACGATGAAAATTAATTGCTGACAATGTATAATGTATTATGACATGCCTAATATAACGTACTATGTTATAGTGTGGTCAATTGAATAAATAAAAAATAAATAAAATAGTCTTACAACACCCAGATAAGATACAAATTAATACTTGAATACTTTAGAAAATATCCTGCATCCTGTCAATGCAATTGAAATTTTGAATACAAGTTAGTTGTATGCTAAAAAATTATGTACATCATGTGTATATATACAATTCATTACAACATTAATTCTGGTGCATGTTAATAAGACCAAAACAAGCCTATTCACACCCAATTGATATCTAATCATAACACATTTGATAAAACACATACGGTCTTACCATAAAAAAATTGAATACACTTTAAACCTGTGTTAAACACTGTTTACCTCCTGCCTTGCACAATGCACATACCTTAGTTGCATGTTTAAATATGAGCAACCACAAATCCTGATCTAAGTAGTCACCTATACACAATTCTGTTGTGACATTTCTAATCATTATTGATGTTTATCTTTAGACACAGTCTAGCTAAACTGGCATCTAAGTGTTTTTTTTTTGTGGTAACAGCAAATATTCAATTTGCATATATGTTCAAAACTACAATAAATTCTGATGTGTGAACTTTTTTGATGTTAAAGAGCTGAAACTTACCCTGGCATTTGAGAAGAATTTGGATCTTGAGGTACAGTATACCCATCCATCATAGGTCCCATTGGCATTGGTGGATTGGCAGCCAGTTTTGGATCCACTCCACCTGATCCTGGCCAGCCCCATCCTGATTACAAATGTTAAACATACAATATAATATATAACATAAGGCATTAGAGCAATGTTGAGCATTATTGTTATATTTTTTTTTATACTATTGGGTAACAAGATAATAAGATTGTTTGTCTGATGGTAAGCATAATGTCAGCTCATAATATTTGCAGTGTCACTCAGAACTTTGAAGCCCAAAGGCTTGCGCAGCGCTGTATTGAGTTTGTTACCCAAAGACATTAGGTTTTAAGTGTTTATGTCCAATAATTTCTTCAGGACTGAAAAAGATTTCGCCATTATATATTACTGTATTATATACACTAAGGCTTAGATTCAGAGACGATTCTAAGCGTAGACTTTGGCTTCCATATGTCAAAACTGTATAGAATTTTGGCGTATGGAAGCGTGAGTCCACGCTTAGATTCGTCTCTGAATCTCAGCCTAAGGCTGCCATTTTGGTGGCTTTTGTATGTACCTAATGACACCTTTTCAAAGTATTGCTTGCACTTTCTATATTAAGTACAAGTAGTACATAATGACCAGATTCATTTATTTACGAAAAATCTAGACTGATACATACTCATAGTTACAGATAATTCAGTCATTAATACAAGCAGCTCTCTCACTTACCCCACTGATTCCACCCGCCACTCCAAGAGTTGGTGGCTGCATTCCATTCCGCTCCAGGAGGGATCGGACTATCATTATTTTCTGTGTTTTCCACCTCCATAGGAGCTTCGCCTTCTTCCTCGGGCTTAATTGATGGCGGCGGTGGCGCAGCCATCACCGCCGCCGCTTCCTTCATGGCGATCCATTGCTGAGCCAAAGCCGCCCAGTCTACTGAATTAGTATCTACGTTCTGATATGCAGTAGGATTAAGCGCCCACTGCGTAGGGTACGCAGGGTTCGCCGAATTTGCGGCATCTTTACTTGAGTACATGATGTCTACAATACGATTATTTACGCATCAGACACAAATGTTTTTGTAACAACATAGCACTATAAAGTTATAAAATACATGAAAACGCATTGAATTGTCCCTAAATTATTAAAACCGAATGAAAATGCAATTTTCTAACACTCATTAAAAGCACACTTTTCTACACAGTGCTGCCAGATTGGAATGAAAAATGTTCCGACTTGTTTTGTTTGTTTGGCTACTTGGCTGCTGGCATGGAACTTTTGTTTCTGTAAGTTTGTTTAATATTTTTCAACAATATGAATATTGCAACGCTTGTATTATTTGGTTTAATAAATTATGATTATCAGAATCGTTTCTTCTAATTAGATACTTTGATCGGGCCGCTATTTACCTTGGAAGTTTGGACTAACATCGGTGAACATAGACATACAAAAATATATTTAAAACGTGAAAGTTGTTCTATACTTATCTAAGATTAGGTTTAAAATATTTTAAATATCAAATAATAATTTTAAATTACCTAATCTTAGATAAATGATCAAGTAGACATAATATCTAACAAGTTGACTATTTAACTTCTTACTTGAAAAAGGGTAGTCTTTTGTAGTAGGTATGTACTTTCACGTATCGTAGTACGTACGTTTCTAAGGCATACGCGGAATCGAGCTCGTTACCATGAAATTAGAAAATTAAAAAACTGAAAAAGTGGAGATTTATTGTCATTGCAACACTGTTCCTTGAGTTCCACAGACAACATTAAAATACCATAGACTATAAAAATTTAGCTTTTTATTTACAAAGTGAAGCAAAAATTATTACATAATTAGGTACTTTGCTAAATTTCAAAGCATCTAAAAATAATAACCAATACATATGTATATCAATTGGTTGATGTTTTATTGATATTGCATCGAATTTATTAGGTGAAGAGTAGGTGATTATTTTCAGATCTTTGTAAGAGATGTCGCTTTTTGCAATGTTGAATAAAATTTTAATCTTGCTACTCGAAAAGAGATGGCCCTGGGGTGCAATTTTTGAATGTCACCGAGTGACTATTCAGCGAAATGCCCGATAGTCACCAATTTACAAAACGTTGTATTTTTGTTGTATCAGCGCGTGACTAAAATTATCATACCTATGATATCGTTTACGAGGTCCCCATTCTTAAAAGATACCTTAGGTATGAGTATTTAGTGCCAATTTTGACTTAAAATAATTTCCAACTTAAAAAACACAATCATAAGTTTATCTATGATCAAAGCTGAAAAATATTTGCATATTGGTAATACAGGGTACGACTTTTAAAAATACGACTTTTGCAAATTAGTGATTTCAAGGATCGCTGAGAATTTGTCACCGGTGATTTCGAAATCACTCGTGAAATTCAAAAATCAGTCACCTGCTCAAAAAGTCACCGGGATACGGCAAGAACAGCCCCGACACAAGAATGCGTCGCGTCGTCCTTTTGAAGTGGGCCCTAATCTAGCTAAAGCATACTACCTAATTTCCGCAGGCCCGACGAGGTTGGCCATCGCGGAAGCTGTAGTGTTTCTAGTTGTCTCGGCGTCCTTTACACAGCTTATTTTGATATAATCTCTCACAAGTCTTTTTTAAATGAAATGAATTATGATTATTATACTTCCTAAACTCTGATGGTGATGATTGACTGAGATGAAAGCTACTTCCTTCCTGTGGCTAACTTCAGCTAGGCCTAGCTATGTTGCTCGTGCCCTGGAAGGACGGCAGCTCGTTGTGGTACGGGCTGTCGTGGTTGGAGGTCGGCAGGGAGGGCGCACCGGTGTGGTCCTCCTTTGTAGTACCGAGGCAGACCGAACCGGGTGGTAAAAATCCCACAAAACATAGTTGCTCATCATGGCAGCAAAAAACAAAAGTCTGTTGCTCGTGTTTGTTTTTAACTATTTGGTATTTTGCAGGTACTTTTCATGGGATTAATAACTTTTCAGTAACATTATGGATCCTCCTTGATATTGTCACTTATGCATCGTCTGTGAACATCAGGTGGGATTGGATGATTGGAGTCAAATGCCTAATTATCTTCAATACGTACAAAAACTAAACATAAATTTATCTTTTATTCAAATAAATTGCATCCTTTAGAATAACAAAGTATGTATTTATAAATTTGTTTATCAATTAGCGTCGTCAGTTCTATCTAATGATGATTAACGAGCAAGGGAAAAAAACTTCATGTATTCTTACAAAATTAATTTATTTATCATCTTCAGTATCATACAAACATTCATACATCTCCCATACAAACATCGCAACATTTGCACAACCACTAAACTCAACATACTGCATAAAATTAAAATTTAGACAGTGGACTCCTTTCAATTTCGTCACTCGCATCAGTAACGATGTCACAAACAATATTTCTAATGGTAATTCAGTCACTTATGTAACTCAAGTCTTTGTGTTCACTAGCTTTAACTTAACGCTAATAGAGGCTCTTCAGGGTCGTGCTTTTCGCTGTAAGACTTCGAGTTAATCTTCTTCCACTGGTCCTTTTTGTTCATCAATTTCTGTTTTGTCAGTTCTAACTTTGCTTTGGATTTCGACAGCTTTGGAGATGTCGTCGTCGTGTCATCTAGCCGTTCTAATGTTTCAATTATGTTTTTGGGTTCTGAGACTACTCTTCTAGTTTCCTCGCTGATTTCGTCCATTGTAGAGTTTTTGTTAGCATATACAACTACAAAGTGGGAATAGGCAGAGTTAGCGGGTGTGTTGATATCGGCGAAGTCTCTAAAGTTAGCGAACTGATCCTGATTGTAATTCGGTCTAGGGTTAGCGATATATCCTAAGTCGTATGAGGGTCTTCCATGTCCATTATTGTAAAATGAATTATAGTTATCAAACTCGCCGGAATCTTCATCGTTTTGAGCAAAGAATGTCCCTCCTCTTATAATTCCAAAGTTCCCAGATCCTAATACACTTGAGCTGGCGTCAACAAGCGGTGCAGCAGCAGGCGTGCTTGGTTTTCCAAAAAAGTCTCCATTTCTATTTCCCCCAAAAAGAGGATAGTTTAGTAACGATCGATAGGAATTGGGTCTCTGGCTGTAAGCTCCTTCTTGGTTATTGAATCCTAATCTGTAGTTGTTCTGCCTCGGCTCGAAGAGGTTCGCAAATGTGGGGAAGAAGTTTTGCGAGTCACCATGGATCTCTATTGAGTGGTCAGTGTGGTCGGCAGTCGCCGCTGTGGCAGGCTCTTCAAACTTGTGATAAGGGGGCGGTGCTACGGCTTCTGATATGATTTCTGATGACTCCGCGTTGAGGTCACTCGTTTCATCTGGAACAAAAACGTTTTTTTGTAAATTCGACATTGAATTTATCTAGGTCTAGAACTTTAGGCGGCAAGTGTAGGAACGTAAATCGACATCTAGCTAAACCAGTCTATCCGTGGACCTTGACCACTCTAAAAGTAAATCGATATAGGTGTAGCTACATTCTTATGCAATTGCACATGACAATGTTTTGATATATGTATTAAATTTCAAGATAAAAACATATGATAATGACGTTTTTGTTTCCTCGTGGGTGGAAGAAGAAGTGACGGGCGTCATGTAGAAATGAATTATGGAAAATGTTTGTAGGCTTAATGTTTTACATAGATTATGACGTTACAGTATGTCCTTACGATGAATTTTGCTACCGCATTGAGGTTGCAATATTTCCTGATTGTATAATCTCCTCTATTACTTAATACATTATTAATAATGTCGCTGTAAGTAGTGTAAGTCATCAGATTATTACCTATATATCATTACTTTTATAATGTAAGTAATAAACTAGATCTTAGAAATTAGATACTAATGGAGACATAATAATAAAACGCTTTTTAAATAATTTATAGTTATATATGTAATTGCTTCCTTGTTGACGATGATTTATTAATTGAATAGCTCCGAATAAATAAACATGAGCAACAATCACATAATTATAACGACGGTTCCGTTGCTAAGTTGGTAGTAACCCTGCCTGCAAGGCGAGGGGTCCCGGGTTCGATTCCCGGCCGGGACAGATTTTGTGTAAGCATAAAGTTTGTTCTCGGGTCTTGGATGTTTGTGATGTGTATCTGTGTATGTCCATGCCACCTGCGACACAGGGAATCCTAGTGCGGGGGTATGAGTGTGTAAGCGTAAGCGTATAACACAATTATCCAATATACATCCTTATCCATAACTAGAATTCCCTGCGAATTCCGACAAGATTCGAACTCTGGACTCTCGGAGCATCTTATTATACCATACACAGATCGATACCATCCCACCGCAACACTAATATATCGAACACCACTCGTACGTCAAATTTAAGATAAAGTACTTTCTTACACGACATCAAGTTTTAGGTTTTTCTGGTCTTATATCTTACTAATGTTATGATTGTGAAAGTTTTTAAAATGCATTGTATTATTGGACTACATGATGTCATTGTTTCATGTAGTCGTATGTCATGTGCTTCAGTGAATAATATATAGATGACAATGTGTTACATTGCAAGCTGCAATTGCAGCAAACTTTTTTTTTTTTTTTTTTTTATATAAAATAGGTTTGCGTTTGACCACTATCTCACCTGATGGTAAGTGACGATGCGGTCGAAGATGGAGCACGCTTACCTAGAAGATACCTATTCACTCGTGACTTGAAGACACCCAGGTTATAGCGATCAGGAAACACAGACTCAGGCAAGGCATTCCACTCTTTAGCGGTACGCCAAATGAACGTGGAAGCAAAACGCTTCGTGCGTAAAGGAGGAATATCAACAAGGTATCGATGTCGCTTCGCCGTTTGTCTGGTCGTCTGATGATGGAAAGGAGAAGGGGGAATTAAGTGGTGTAATTCCAACGCACACTCGCCGAAATGCAACCGATAAAAGACCGACAAACAAGCAACTCTACGCCTGTGCTCAAGGCTCTGCAGCCTACCTTCTACAAGCGAGTCATTGCGGATGAGCCTCTTGGCTCGCCTCTCAATAGACTCCAATGCCTCAAGCTGGTACTTGGCCGAGCCATCCCAGAGATGAGAACAGTACTCCATACACGACCGAACCTGTGCTAATTTATTTGCGAAGTATTGTTGAGGGGGTGAAGGCCGGATGATCATGACCTAATTTATTCTCTTATCACAAATATAAACATCTCTGACATATCAGTATATTATGTATAAAGAAACTATGTACTAGGGACGATAATTTGATTTGCTATACGCCTTTATACGGGTGGCGTGATGATAAGAATCCAATAGGAATGACATATCCGGCACGCCTGCTTTCTACATTCTTTAAGCTTGTCTCTGTAAAGCTCTTTGCCCGCACCGAGCTTTTTGCGAACTTAAAATTTTAGAGTTCATTTGGCGGACTTTAGTGTAAGTATTTTCTCTCCAATATCACTCTTTCCAGTCTCTCATTAAGAAAAAGGACATTAAAAAAATTACAAATTATTCAAACGGACAAAATTTTGTGATTATAGATTTCGATAGAGTCACAGGTCGGTCAGATATCGCATGCATTCGTAATCTAAGATTGCCAGGTGATTAATGTTGTGTCTCATTAGGTCTTTCATTGCGTAATGGTTACGTATTAGGTTTCACGTGTGCTGTCAGCTGATCGCTGTTTTCCGCTCTATCTACTACTCGTAGGTCGCTGCACAAAATGTGCAGTGTTTTTTTTGGATCCATGGTACTTGTTTATAAATTGGTTTCCTGTTTGTTTAAAATTTCGCTGTATTCAAAATTTGGAAAATAATTTTTAAATGATCTGACAAAAATATCGCCTTATTAATTTGAAGTTATTCCTTTTGGTACAAATTATTATGTCATATTATACGTAACGGATATACTAAAGCGATGATAGCTCAGTGATAGTGAGGTCACCCGCCAACTCTCAGGTGGGTCGAATCCTACAATAAATTTGACAGTAAATATCGTAATGCAGCCATAACATGGTGTAGCTCTAATAAAGTAGCTGGACGTCTCTCACTGTTATTATCTGATTGGTAAAGCTAACTTCCGCTTTATACACTTTATATACGATTTTTCTTCAGCCTGGACCTACTGCTCGGAAAGAAAAGGAAGACCTTCCTGTATTAAATTCCTGTCAAATGTCTCTATCTTGCACCATCTCAAGCCAACCTTCTTAGGACATTAATGTTTCCAAGTCGGCAATACGGTAATATTTTTTGAGAAATCAAAGACATACGGTTTCAATTTTTTCTTATATTATAATTAAACAATACGCTGACAGTACATAGTTAAATACGTCCGTTTACTATATCGCCATATAAAACCAATCACATCCTGTTACTCTAGTTTGTGATATATATTCCTTACTAGAGCAAGTTTTTTAAACAGGAAATATGTGTAGATACCGCAAACCACAGTGTATCTACACTGGGCAACTTCTATGATATAATACCAAGTTTTCTCTCCACCTACCTTGTTGTGTTTGTATGTCTGTGATCCCACTTTCGCTAACATAGGAACTGTGTCAAGCTCTTTGTGTAGTTTTTGGATGAAGATATACTTGAACGGAAATATAAGAGAGGTGATTGGGTTTCCTCGATAAGTTGATAGAGGGTATACTTTGTGAATACCTAAACCATAATTTTTTACTTTGATTTCGGATCTCAGTTAAATAACATCAGACATTAAATTATTGTTGTATTTATAAACATAATATTTCGTAAGTGCAGCCATTTTATATGTCCATGAACAATTGAACACATCACAAACTAGACAAACCTTTTCTTTTTCAATACTTGTAAAGATGAGATGCCATTTATACATCTATAACTCAGCTCCAGGTCAAAATATTTCATCAACACATTCAGATATAAATACAATGAAATATTAATCACCCACAATAATCATTTCATACAATGCTCAGAATATCAAGAACATATTAATTGAAAAAATTAATGGATTAGAAACATTTCAGTAACTTTTTTCACAACTAAGATCATTAGAATTTATTATTTTGCGTAACATGCTAACAAATAATTTTTATATGTAAAAAAATAACACAACAACGATCTAATCGACCTATGACCGATATATTTCGAAAAATACACGTATTGGTCGGAAAAATGAACGAAACCATTTGGCAATTTTATCATAGGTCAAGAGAAAGCGTAGAGTATCTTTGCGATACGAAAGATACTGAGATGTTTGTAATTGAAGTCAATATAAACGTTTCGAAATCATCATTTCATTGGGTCAGTCGATGAATATATGATGAATTATGACTGTTTCACTTTTTATAAGTTGAAATAGTGCAAATCTCGTAATTTAGAATCTCGTTAATTTTAGAATTTCGCATTTTTAATGAAAAATACGAACGTATTTTTGCATTTTTGTTACACAATCTCGCTGCGTGGTATACTAGTATTTAACTAATTATTAAAATTACTAAATTTATATTTAAGGAGTCTATATGTTTTCATGGATGAACCTTTCAAAATAGAGAAAAATATGTTAAATATCGTCTAATATAATCATAGCCTTTTTTATAACTTTAATAAATCAACAATAATTAATTTACAAAACAAACAAATTATTTCTCACGCATAAATTTCCATAAATCTAATATGTTCTGTAAATTTTATGGAGAGCTACATAATGTGTGATATGGTGTAATTTATTAATGGATACAATTATGAAATAATCAGAATAGTTCTGTAAAAAGACGCTATATTATGTGTTATATAGGTAATTAGGTGTATTACATGGTACGTTATATCTATTTGTTTTATGTAAAATAAAATCTTTTATTTCTTACGTCCGCATCGGTTGTTCGTTCGTAGTTGGTACCATACTTTATTTTCGTTCATTTTTCATATTTATGATGATTTAGACTTATCAGATAGTACTTTATAGTTACATTAAGAAGATAAGTTATCTTCCAAGGAAAAATACGGACTAGTGGGAATTTAATTGAACTTCTTCGATTTTTTCGATTTGAGTACCGATCGCAAAGACAGAATGCGTATCAGCGTGGCAATATGTACCTAGCGTTTTTTTTATTATTACAAACTTTTTTTTATTATATTATACGATCGAATCGTATACGGATTAAAAGAAATAAAATTTAAACCAAAAAAGTTTCAGGAGGTATTCCATCCTTGTTCAAATTCTGTCAGAAACTAGACACAGTAACCTCATTCGACAGTAACCCACAGCTTCCAATCTAGATATAACCGTTTATCTTTACGACATTGTTACGTGAATTGCCTTTTTTGTTCATAGTTGAATGCAAATTAGACACATTCGCTTTATGATTCATCAGATAGGTTAACGCTCTTGCAAAATCATTCTAACTAAATTGACTTAAGCGCTCTGTCTGTTTGTGTGTACGCAAATAATAACAAAACACTACTTTTTAAAGGTGACTTTGAATTAAAAACTCTAGGCAAGTTTTCTCTTTAAAAACAACACTAAAGTTAACAAAGGGATTTGTTGGACCAAGTGTTAAAATGTCCAATTGGTTGCAATGTTCAGATGCTAAAAAGACCACTAACCTATACAAATAAATAAAATTGAAGTATATGTGATATCAAAATAACGGTTTTTCACTAAATGCATATGATCTACGTACCTATAACAACACAATTTTTAAAATTTTTGTCTGTCTGTTTGTTCCGGGTAATCTGCGAAACGGCTGGACCGATTTTGACGGGACTTTCACTGGCAGATAGCCGATGTTATAAGGAGTAACTTACGCTACGTGAGCGAAGCCATGGGACACAGCTAGTCAATTATAAAATACTTGATCGACGCAAATCGGTTTTTACATTCATAAAAACCATAAAGCATAGTTTTCATCAAAATCGTTTGTATCGAGCCTCATTTACTAACTGAAACTTTAGAAACATCTTATTTCATACTTGTATAGATACTTCGTAAAACACTATTAAGCTCTTTATTCTAAAAAAATTACGAAAAACTCTTGACTACTTATTCTCTTTTGTTAAATTACTTTTTAACAGAATTTATAAACTTTAAGGATTAGAGGAGAGTCGCTGGAAAACACAAGTTTTAATAATGACGTTAGATTATGCATACTGTGAGTGCTGTATGTTTTGTTACAGTAGCCGGAAACTGCTTTTTGTCCTATTTTGAATACGTTAACGACTCTCGTTTGTTTTTTGTTATCTCTACTATGTATTCGTTGAAGTTCTGATGAAAACTTTTGCAGCAACAGAGGTTGTATTTTAACATAGATACTTTCGGTAAGAAAAAACAGTAAGTAGACAAAAAAAATTGTGTCTTTTCTTTTTTAACCGACTTCAAAAAAGTAGGAGGTTTTCAATTCGTCTGTATTGTTTTGCGGACAAGTTACTCGGTTTCTCCCCCAGTTATTAACGGATTTTAAATTATACTTTTTTCACACCTTCAAGGGTGGCTCTTTAGTAAATTTTATGGATGATCAACCCGTAAGGGTAGAGAAAATGTGGGATGAAGTTTTGAAGATGTTAGCGTTTGATGACGTGGCTTTAACCGACTGGATCTCGAGTGCAAATGACAGAACAAACTGATGTGTATTTGGCTATAATATGCAGGTACAAAGTGCTGGTGGTATTCGTAGCTAATGAGAAGAGCACTAAAATAGAAAATAAATTTAAAATAAATGCCTTACCTTACCACAATGAATCATAACCTCTTAAACCATTTTTTTTAAATCAGTTAAGTAGAGCAAACTGTCTTTGCCTTTGGCATTTGGAGCAGAATCATTATATTACCTCGACAGTTGCATTTTGTGGTTTATGATTGTAGACAATCAAAAAAGCGATATTAAAAACTTTTACACGCTATTTTTAAACTTTACCGCTCGTAAATAAAGGTGAATATTGTATGAAGATCTCATTGTACAAATAAATTATACTATCACTATTACGATATCAGTAACACACGCATCGTTAACGTGCTATACCTTCGTCCACATTCACATTTGGCGAGAATGGTCAAAACGGTCCCAGTCTGATGTAAAAAATGTTAAGGCTATCTACTTGCCAACTACCCTGCAGGATTCCCGTGAAAATGATGCTTGCAACAGCGTCGAAATATCGGGTGCTCATCGTTCAATAATAATCACGGTAAATATCCCGTTACAATGTCTCAATTACCCTGCAGGAATGATGCATCCCGTGATCATAATGCTTGCAACAGTGTTGAAAGAGCGAGCGCTGATCTTTCTAACACATCACTTTAAAAATCTTGTTCAAACGTATTAATTAGTGAATAATGAAAGTTTATAAACTATGAATGAGACATGATTAAAATGGAATAGAAGACAAAACTATCTAAAATTAGAAAAGTGGTTATCGATTAAGGATTACCCACAAAGACTAAAAATACATAATAGACGTTCATTCAAAGATGGCAAAGAGTCCACGTAACCAGCGGAAGTGTGGGAAAAGATTGATAAATGTTTGTGAGACGGTGGCGGTTGGTAGAGTTATGCAAAGATAGTGTGGTGGTTCGGTCTTGTTGATACTAGTGGAGATTCAATTAAAATATTAGTTTTCGAAAAGCTAACAACTAAAATACCATATTTAATACTAAACCACGAGACAGGCTTTGACCTAGCGTGATCACAATTGTGACACAATTGATTTATATATATCTGTAAAGAAAAATCAAATTAATTGAAGTTTTTGAACATTTGACGATTTTTAACATATATTTATTTTACCATAGAACGGAACAACAACATTAAAAAATCTAAAAAAGTCATCTGTAACGTATGTTTTAATTGTGCAATAAAAATCTTTAATTTTTTTTATTAATTTGGGAAATTATGTCATGATTGTATTGTTAGTTTTATCTGTACGGAAATCTAAATATGACAATAGCGTTGTCAGCTACATCAATAATAAGTTTTGTTCTGTCTAACTTCTTTATTATTTATTACCTTATTACTTATTACATACCTTTGCTTCCGACAATTCACATAACGTTCCGTGACCTAACATGGAAAGCATGGAATGGCCTTACGACTTTCCCAGAGCCTCTTATAGAAATCGCTGCCTATTATAACTATCATCTTGCTCTAGGCTATAAACACGTCAACTTCAGCTTAACAGTTTCCGTAAATTTGACCACTATTACGTGTTAGTTAAGATGATAATTGAATGTGGTATGGGGAAAATATGCAATTTAATTCGAGATGTCCTTAGGCATAGCTCATTAGAATGAATGGATATATTTCCGCGTAGACCAATAACATAACTTTACGCAACATATCTACAATGTACATACAAGTTTATATGGAGGACTATTTTTTTATAATATTGGATAACTAGACGAGCGCGTCGTTTGTCTGATGGCCATGATGGCCCATAACAATTGCAGTGTCACTCAGACCTTTGACACACAAAGGCGCGGCACTGCTTTGCGCTTGTTACCCTGACACATAGGATAAGCCCAGTTATTTCACTGACTCATCTGCAACTCCGGCTTCAAATTTCTAGTAATTGATAGCTACTTGATATCGAGCCCTATTGGTATTAGGAAACGTGGGAACCATTTTTTCTAGTTTTTCATAAAAAACGGTATGTTCAAGTACTTTTTGGTTACTGGTAATTTAATAATTATTATTATTTTTTTTATATCACAATTTCCCAATGATTGCTTCCCAATATATTTTATAATTTGAAATACATGCACCTCAAACTAACACTGATATAGGGATACTAGCTATAGATCGATAAATAACTTCACTACAACTAAATTATTACATAGATTGAGAGGTATAATATGTATTTCAGATTATGTTATATATTGGGACTATTAAGGCAATCATTGTGAAATAGTGATATAAACAAATTAATTTCAATAGTCAATACGTATTATGTATTATTTATCTTTTAGGTCGTAATCAAACGCAAAAAAATAAGAATTGCAAAAACTATAACTAATCTCTAAAACAGATTCTTAATAATTCTAGTAATGCTTCTGTGTTTATAGTTTTCCTATCTAATCGCTTCCCACATTAAAATGCCTTCCTGACAGCCTTATATACAACAATAATTTGTAAATTATTGTGCGGCGACTTCCGCTGTCCATCAAACGGATGATGATCATTGTCTGTTCAACAGTTATAGGAGGGATTTAAAATAATCATTATGCTAAGTAGAAATAATGATACTGGTGTATATAGAAGTTAATACCGCAATAATAATACGAATTAAAGTGGTTCGCTGTACAAAAGACATCAACGCGCGACGCAAACGATATGCTCTACAAATAACATTAGTAATTTATTTATCTTGTTAAATTCTTAGTTTTTTATTGAAATGTAAATATTTATTAGTATGTACTTATAAATAATAAAATAATATCTTGTTAAGGATTTGAATTTGTTAATTCTTTGTAAGTATATGTACAAGTAAGTACATGTATTACACAAGCATATTAAATTAGTGATCTTAATTTTTAATATGAATAAACAAGCAAAATAATACTCATTCAATCTGGGAGTCTTCAAGACACGAGTGAACGGGTATCTTTTAGGCAAGCGGGCTATTCGTCAACCGCATCGTCGCTTAACATCAGGGGAGAGGGTAGGCTTACGCAAGTCAAGTTATCATAAAAAATAATATATTGTAGTTTAAATATTACATACACTTTTTTATTTTATTTTTTATACTAATAAAGAAACGAGCTGGTCCTTAGCCTGATGGTAAGCATTACAATTGCAGTGCTTCTCAGAACTTTGAAACATATAAGCCTGCGCGGCACTGCATTGCGCTCGTTACCCTGAGACCTTATGTATTAAGTCTCATAAGCCCAGTAATTTCACTGGCTACTTTGCTCATCAAACTGGAATACAGTAGAGTAGGTAGTAGTGTAGATGTTCCTAAGGTTTTCGTAAATGAGTTTGATATATATAACGTGAGCTAAGTAGTCAGTAAAATTACAGGGTCGCTCAGACCTTTGTATTTCATAGCTATAGGTGCCTGTAATTGTTATGGGGTAGCGCTTTGCTTACCATCAGGAAAAAGACCTGCTCGTGTCGTAACCTTATAAAAATATGGATATATCTAGATGTATTATTTATGTATTGACTACTTAATAAAACCATTCTGCATGTTTACAAAACGCGTTTTATTTGATTAAAGTGAATATTTTGCTTTGCTTTACAACAATTATAACAAGATAATTATTGTTAAACGATATTCTACTTAAAATTATTGAAAGCATCATCTTTATAGCGATGAAGTTAAAAAGAAAGCAGAATTCTCCGTTTGTATTTTTAATAGACCGCCTGACTGACGTATTAAGATTTCAATTACGCGCATAAACACAAAGAGTTTACGCATATATGCGTAAGCATTGACCACGTAATATTGCAAAACCTTAAGCTCCAGATTCTGCCATATGGTGCACGTCGACGTTGACAAACTTTGACTATGCGAGGCACGCGCGAAATCGATGTCACGCTCCAGTTTACCACCATTTTGTACTCGAGATGAGCTGAATTGAGAAATATGTATGCACTCTGTGTTTTTTTTTCTTTTATTCGGTTTCATCTGTCCTTGTGGCATACCATTTTAGCGAACTAGCAAAAAGTAATCTTCGTATGTTATAGTTTTTTATTGAACCTGATTTTAGGTATTCGATATATTTTTAGCCCCAACTATCATTTTTAGCTGCATCCATATTAATTTGGTTCAGATCTAATTGTATATTATTATATACTCATGCGGTAAGAAGTCATTATCAGGGACGGAATAAATTAAAAAAAAAGACTTTCTTTTATGACATTCCAAACTTACGAGTTGCCTGTTATACTTTAGAAGTGCCATGAACTGCATTAAATTGACGGAAAAATCTCTGTTAAATATCTGCAATTCGGAGCGGCTGTTTCTCAAAGCAAAATGCCCCTATAGGCATTTAGTCCCCTAACTTGACCGTTGAACCAAAACCGATGTGAAGATTAATTATTTTGAAAAAAAAAAAAAAGAAAGTGCATAACGAAACTAATTATAATAATACTTTTCTATAATTAGCTATGAAGCGTGCAAGAAATCGTCACGGACCGAGGGCTCAATGTCGTATCCAACATTATAGTAACAAAGAAACCCGGAAAGTGTAACAGAACTTACAAAGTCAGTACGTATGTAGATCAGCTTGTTACCTTAAAACCTCTACAGTCTACAGTGATTAATCTTTGTAGAGCCATAAAAATTATCTTCCGGCTTAAAAAGCTTTGTGGCAAGAGCTGTTAGGTTAAATCAGTATCCGTAATTTATTATAATTAATTTAATATTGACAAACATACTTACTAACACAGGGTTTTTAGCCATGTGATTTTTTTATACGCCAAAAAATTGCGAAACGCAAAGCTGCCAAAGGGATTTGATCCCACCTCTTCAGGCTCTCCGTGTCAAATGATCTGCCAGCTATGGTAGCAAGCGCATTTGGTATAAATGTTCATTTCATCTATGGATAGGTATTATGCACTAGCCTACTGACTGCGGTTTCACCTGCGTGGAAGTTCCTGCCGGTACCGTGCATTTTCCATTCATTCTCTGGGCCATAAAGTATCTCTATGCAAAAAATCACGTCGATCCGTTGCTTCGTGAAAGAAGAACAAACCAACAAACACTTCCACATTATTACAATTAACATATCGTGAGACATAACATGTCGGCTAAATCACACCTTCGTTGAAATTTATATTGCAGTACAGCTTCGTTGCGACTTCACAGCTAAACTGTTACTGTTACTGTTATGAATGATGAAATTGATTAAATGGATTGATTCAATTGTGTGAATATTAGATGCATTTTCTTAACTACAATTACACAAGTATTTATAAATGATAACATCCGCACCGTAGTTACGCACAAAATATCATGTTCTTTACAAATAAACTTTATGTATTAAACATATCATAAATGTTTATAATGAATTCAAATTGCCGACCCTTGCTCAAAACAAAACGAGTTTCCCAAATCCTGCTCGATCTACAGGTCACTATGGGTCAATACATTGACACATAAACCGTGACCTGTACATTGTAACCCCAACCCTGAACTCGTTTTTGCGGACCCTTTATTTCTTTAAGGAATTCATTTAAGTACAAGGTCAGGTATAAAATGTGTGTTTACTTATTTAACTAGCTACTGCCCGCGATTTCACTCACGTGGAGGATCCCACAGTAACGTTGAATTTTTTTGCGATAAAAAAGAGACTGTGTTACTTTCCGGTCTATTATCTCTAAGCAAAACATCAGGTCGATCCATTTCTTTGTTGCTGTGTGAAAGAAGGACATAGCTAAACATAAGTGGTAAGACGTTTTCTAATGCTTGCCTGGATACCTGCAACCCTGAAAATCTGTCACCAATTCGTGTATAATCCCTTTATTAACCAAACAAATGAATTTGCCACGAAAATCGACATCGAAAATGTATGATGTGATAAAAATGTAACTTATCACAAAATTAAAAGTGGATAAGGGCTGAACCTTCTGCACGCGGAATCCTGTTTGAGATAAAATCTGCATGCTCAGGAATCTGACCGTTCTGTTTCTTTATTTAGAAAAGCTATCTTCACGGTTAATGTTGCAAAATCAAGGTAGGTAAAGGTATATGAGGATAATACGAAATTTTTTGAGTCAATATTGAAAACTACTAAACGTACCAGGAAAAAACAAAATCGCTTGCGTCAAAAGTTCTATTGTTATAAATCGAAACAAATATTTTGAACTGTTGATGTTCCTGTCATGATTATTACTTGTGTCCATAGAGTAATATTGTAAAAACTTGTGTCAATATCCCTGTCACATTTTTCAGTGCAACAAACTCTTCTGCGGGTGTCCATCCGGGTAGGTACCAGCACTTTACCAAGCAATAATGTGCAAACATGTGTGCCTGGTTGTTGAACAAAATCAGTGAAATTACTGGTCTCAGAGGGCACTGAATCGCAGGCCTGTGTTTCAAAGATCTGGGTGGCAATGCAATAGTGATGAGCTGGCCACCATCAGGCAAACAAACCTCGTCTCATTATCCAATAGCATTAAAAAATCATAGCTTACATCACTTGATAACGGTCGCTATGAGCAATGGATCATAATGTTAATTGGTAGCTTAACATGCAGATAAGCTCAGCGATAATGTTCGTATGCATAACAGTCTCGGGTCACTACTCACTATTAGTAAACAAAAGTTCCATTAACAACTTGTCAACTCACCTGTACATAATCACTTACATAATAAGTGACGGCTCCGTAGCTAAGTTGGTAGTAACCCTGCCTGCAAGGCGAGGGGTCCCGGGTTCGATTCCCGGCCGGGGCAGATTTTGTGTAAGCATAAAGTTTGTTCTCGGGTCTTGGATGTTTGTGATGTGTATCTGTGTATGTCCATGCCACCTGCGACACAGGGAATCCTAGTGCGGGGGTATGAGTGTGTAAGCGTTTATGTATGTTATGTATGTTAAGTGCATGAAAATTACCTCTACAATTTGTACGTCATTATGTTCACACTATCTCAAGAAGGTTTATTACGTCTATTATAGACATTCTGTTGAAATACGAGTTTGTATGATTTCGGATGAATGGTTGTGACTTGCGTGTGGCGTGTTTGTCGTATTTTCGTTGGAGTACATTTATTGAAAGACTATAGACCGAACTTTTTCTTTGTCTGACGGATGATATCGTTGGGTTTACTAAGAGATTATCCAGATGAGGCTTTATAACGCAAGGCAAGCCAGAAGACGCAGGTTCGAATCCTGTTGGAAGCGAAATTTTTGTGATGTATATGTTTATAGTATTTTACATGTTGTCAAAAAGAGAAATACTGTATAATATTATTTACCTAAGTTAAAGTCTCAGTAAAGCTTTTTTTTTCTCATTTACCTAAGTTAAAAATATTGGTTGCGCTATTAGAATGCAAAATTGGTAGATAGCCATATCTTTATGAATTTACTTGCAGCCTAACAAATATTTTTTTCCGTAAAAATGTGCATTTTTATGAGCATCATTATTTGGAGCAGAAAATAAAGTCGTTCTGATAGTCCCTTTTGATTAGGAACGTGTTTCACGCGATCAACGCCATTTGATAACTGATAACAATCCTTATAAATGAGAACTTAGTATACTACTCATAGTGTATGAGCGGGTTATGTTTATAACACTAAAGATTGATGATGTTGATGATTTTATAAATAGTAAAAATTTTAATAAAAAAAACCAGGTCAAATGCGATGACATTTCAGTGAAAGAAATGATAGCATGGTGAGGTGGTGTGATAGCATGGTAGGAGGGCATTTCATGGTGCTTCTTTGGCTAGCTGCAATTATTTACCCTCAAGTTGAAAATCTGGCGCCAAATGCTAGGCATCTGTGTTTTCCGCAGTAGAACTAGTCCTGGTCTAGGTCTAGAATATTCGAATTCACCATTTTTAACTATGTCGCTTGTCGGGCAGTTTTTATGTTATGAAAATAACCATAGTTTTACAGCTTTCACAACAAGTACGGTATTACGAAGCATGCATGACATGCTCACGCACGGCTTAAGGTAATCCATCAAACAGACAAGAACACCAAGAGGGCTTTTTCGCTCTGTCTCTTTCACTCCCTCGGAGTACTGCCTGGGCTCTAAGGGTCAAATTTCCACACAATTTGGACATATGGAAGCATCAATCCACGCTAAGTATCATCTTTGAATATTGACCTAAGTGACAACTGCTCCACTTTATGCTACATACATCATTAGCGCACCACCGTGAGTTTACCGCAGTTTCTACACTGAACACGCAGTAGTTGTAAAACTACTTTTTTAGTAGAATATTTTTGAGCACCACGGTTAGCGCTTGGACTAGATTTTCATCAAGAACTACAGTACGATCGTGGTTTTTCCAGGTTGGCGCACGGTCCATGTTTGATGGATACCCATTAATCATACTTGACCATGTAACGGGCGCCTAGCATCAGGCGAGATTGTGGCTAACCTATCAAGCCAAAAGAATTCGTGGACCAACTTTTTGTGGAACTGTATAAATCGTACCGACAAAGCTGAAGCCTACATACAACATAATGTCTTGTTTAGTTCACGCGTAGTTTACGCTCTGAAACACTATTAGGCCCTCATATCTTGACAATACGGCTAACGATGTCAATTGCCCTACTATTCATATTACCATCGTATCAGCATTAGAGAGGTCCGCTCAAGGTTTTACACATTTGTATCGAATTCCTAGCAGACACCGTGACTGAAATAATGGGGGCCTGATAGATCTTTGAATTATGCATCCAATTGTGTTATGTATTTGTATTGGAAATAGAGTTACTACTCATTTGGATTATACTAATACTTCATTAATATCGATAATGTGCGAGCTGTCGCACACTTAATTAATGGAGTCAGAAAGAGAAGGCTTATATCTACGTATTGATAATGCACACTCCGACATAAATCGACGCGTTGCTATTAGAGTCTATGGGGTTTGTATAAGAGTGCCTCTGCTTGTATTTTAGAGCAATCAAAACTTGCAAAATTGGCGGCAGAGGTAGCTCGCGTAGATTCGAAAGTCGAGACACCTAGACTCGAGTAGTGAGTCAAGTTATATTTGAGTTTGCATTTAACGATACGAAGGTAATATTAAGCACTGGGTAGGTATATAATAGTTTAAAGAAAGAAGCATATCGTTTACATAGTATTGGCCCGATTTTGATGAAACTTCTATGGGACCAATCTAAAAGTATATCCTTCCAAATATAAAAAGAATTTTCAGTAGTTTATCACTGAAGTCGATTCGTCGGTTTTTTAATGCAATTTTTTTGGAAGTCGGTTCGGAAGAATTTCTATCATTCAATAGTGGACTTTCCCAAACACGTCAGTTTAAACCTTTTGTTATGAACTAAAAAAAAGTTATATTATAGTTTTGATGTCGATGATAACCCTAATATAATATTGAAATTAATGTAATTTAGTGAAAGTACTTAAACGTAATATTGCTCTGTTTAGCGTTATAGTAATAAATTGATTATATATTGGAAATAAACTTACGAATGTACTGAATCTTTATTCGGTTTTTAAATTTAGTGGGTAATAACCGAGTAATAACTAATAACCTATTTCTATTTAGTTCGTAAACCTTTATTTTACAGATGTGTTAATGTTACTTTTAAATTATTTCAATGTGGCTTAGCATTTATAGACAAATTTATATTTATAGACAAATTAACTTTAATTTTGTCTCCTAAAATTTTAGTGTAGGTAATATTTATTATACAGTTCTGCGGGTTCTGGTTTCTGCGGCCGTTTTCGTACTGGTTTGTTCACGTCTTAATTTAGATAAATTATATGAAAACTGCTACTAGAGAACCGATGAATCCAAGAGGCGAGTAGCCGATCCAAATCGCGTTCTATGGGGGAGACCTATGTTACAGAATATATAATAATATAGCCTATGTTCAGCAGTGGACGTCTTCCATCTGATGATGATATGAAAACTAGTAAACTAGTACAGTGAGTTATAGATAGTTCTGAACACTGTTGCCAAGAATCCTAATAATATTATAAATGCGAAAATATGTTTGTTGTTTGTGGAATAAAAACTAAACTGAATATCCCGAATAAAGACTGAGTAACTGAATAACCGGAATAAAGACTGGAATAGATCAATTAAGAATTCCGTAAATTCAAATTTACAATTTTTTTAAAGTGGCCTTAGTACAGCTCTTATATTTATGTCCATTACGCCACAGAATAGATAATATACAGTTACGCTTTTTACATTATAGATGCCTGTGGCATTACACTACCAAGTAAAAGTATAGTTTTTGTATACGTTACTTCTTGTATCTTAGTGAAGATTTCCAAACATTTTGTATCGGTGAAGAAGTCACGACTCTTTCATAAGATTATGAAGATGTAGCACTTTAGTTCAGAGTTCTGACATAAAGGAATAGAAAGCTTCTTTTCAAAGCTTTAAGTAAACTTCCCTGTGTTACCTAACCAACTTAAAGTGATTGATACGATCCCATTTGTCAGGTTAGAACTGACGCCATAAATGGTGGTAATGAAATTAATGTTAATTAGTTTAATTAAGTGAGTTAAGCGATACAGCTAATGCTTTTTCACTACGTCAACATTTCGTCACTATTTTAAAATGACAATGAAGAATGACATTTGCGTTCCACTAACCGTAACGTTGCATTAAGTTTTGAGTCATTTCTTTGAGGAGCCCTCAAGTCATTTTCGTTTATCGAAAAATCAGTTACGCTCTAGAAGTTTTTAAATAAGGTGACTAAAAATAGGTCACTAACAGTGAGCCTCTTGAAATAAGAAGCTCCCTCGTAAAAAGAACGTTTTTAATGTCTTTAAACCTAAACCTATAGTAAACATCTATTACTAGTCCCTCACATTCGCACAGTTCGAATCCCCAAGTGTAGGACGACATTTGCAAAGGATTATACAAAGATTTATCTGCAGTTGCCTTATTTAAACTAAAAACTTTCGTATGGTATAAGTAGGTACCTACGTCTAACATTCTGGTCCTAAAATTTTTTTTATTTATTCTATTGGATAAAGAGACTAGGGTTGCTATCAAAGACTATAAATCCTGGTTGCTATCCACGCAGTTCTTGCTACCGTCTATTCTGTGTATTGAGAGCAAGGCTACTATTTTAATCATCTCAACACCTAACTCGTGATCTACCTACATGCCTTACGAACTCAACAATGTTAACAATTTAGGTCTTAGTATAGGTACATCAACATACGACGTTCTACATACAGTACTCGCAAAATTTAAAGTACCTGTTATGTTGTTGTTGATATGAAAAGGAAGATATTTACAGTGCACAATCTGTAATATCTGTACTATAATAAATCCGGAAGTGTGTTTGTACGATTGTTGGTTTGTCCTTCTTTCACGCAGCAATGGAGGAACGGATCGACATGATTTTTGGCATAAATATATGGACTGGAGAGTAACAATAGGCTACCTTTTTTCCCGGAAACATGCACGGTTCCTGTGGGAAAGCGGGTGAAACCGCACACAGAAGATAGTTACGTATACCTTGATACGTTGATATATGTACGGTACGTGACGTACCCGTACGTTGGTAAACCTGCTCTTGACCAATTTTACATGGGGTCGGCGCAGGTCGTCTTTACAGACATGCTACTTTTAGGTTTTTGCACTTTTTTTTACAGCCAGCCACCTGCCTGTCCCCAATCCTCCTTGGGGATTCTGATTGTTGTTTATTCGTTGATAACACTAATAAATACGTAATTACTATTTCAATACTCTAATGCTTTAAATAGGTAGGTACTTCTGCTGCCCGTATGTACATTAGTTCCGCATTATACAGTTGATTTTAATTAAAATGTGCTTTCAACTTACGTAAGGTTTGTTATGAGTGGTCATCGACCAAAGGCACGTGAACTTCGTGAGGTCTTGACTTTATTAACATAGAAAGTTTAAAGGTTTTGTATGACTCCGAGCGTAAAGTAGGCACAATGTATTTATAATTCATTGATGGACTAGCTTTGGGTCACTAGTTTTCAACTGTGCGATACATGTTTACTCACACAGCTTCAACTAGTAAAACGGATACGACATGCTTATCTAAAATACGGCATTTATGTTCAATATGTTATCTTAACTAAGCTGACAATAATTTGGTGCAAAAGTCTACTTCAATTCCTTTTTTGAGTGGTAAACAGTTGCCTCAGTTTCAAAACTTTCCAGTAAGGTAGATTGGCAAAGACGCTGCGAGTTAGGAGCAATAATTTTATGGATGTCACATATCATCTGATATTGCAACAGCTCCCAGAGCATTGGAATATTTGCGGATATTATTATGATAAATAAGTTGACCCGACCTGACCTGTGGGTAAGAGGTTTTCACGCAAGGATGGTTTTATAAACAACCGTTTCTCAACTTTATTAATAAGCTATTGTAAGTTACGTAAAGAACAATCTACCTTACAGCTTCTCAAGTATAGGTAGAAGAACTGGATTATAGATAGATGCTTCTCGTTATATTGGAATTTACCAGAAATGACTTGTATTATTTTTATTTTACTATGGAATTTAGCCTTGGACCACTATATAAAAAGAAAGAAAGAAAAAAGTTATTTATTTGAAACTCACAAAACAATATCAAAAATACAGTATTAAAAGATTTAAGATTATTAAAAAATTTAAATAACTCTTAAAGGTAAACCTTTATACGCGATATAAATATCGCGTATATTTTAATTCCCAATGATTCGAACCCTCTATTGTCCGTGACTAAATTAAAAATTAATAGTTGTAGGTATTGTAATAATCTCGAAAAAAGAATACTACATCAAAAGAAACAATAGCAATTAGACACAACTTTCTAGATTATAGAGTCTGCTTTGAGTTGGCATCAATGAGGTTATACCTACACATATTATCTTACCTAAAACCAAAAACAAGGACGATGACAAAAAACAAAACGCATCGTACGGACTGTACGTTGCGTTTTGTTTTCTGTCACGCATCTCTACGCATTAGTTACACCAGTCTGTTGTTTTTATCATGAAATTAGATTATTTTACCACAATTATAAATTCAAATCTAGTAGATAAGTAATAAAGCAACAGTAATTATATTTACCAACTTCCACTGTGAACAAAACCGCGGGAAACAGAAACAAAGCAATGCAAGAACTAATATTAACACGTCAACAGACGCCGGAACTCATTTCCTCTTTTGCAACGAGTTATCGATTATGCTTAGTTAGTTCATTAATTCTTGATGGAGTTATAAGTATTGACTATCTCTGAGGAAGTAAAGTAAGGGATATACTATTATAATGGGGAATAGGAATCACTTTTGTAATCTTGGCTGTTATTAAATTCCCAGCTTAGTTGTTCTGCGACTTCTTTCGCGTGTATATTGGCTAAAAAGCTATAGTGAGGCGTACCGTTAAGTAGATACTTACAAAACTGTCATTTAAATAGAAATTGATCATGGATGTACTTTTGATTGGGACGAAATGAGTGAAAATCTCATGAGAATCAGTCCAATCATTTTGCGTAGGTAATGGCAACGATTTTAATTTTTTAATGCCGTTGTTTAATTATCTAGTCCGTTATAGGACTATGGACAATTTAACAAAAATACAGTTTATATCCTGGTCTCCCTATATGACAACCTACTCTCCGAGCTCTCACCGAGCTTAGCCTCGACTGTAGGACGGTTAACTAATCACTTACATGAATAATTACAGTAGTCGAATGACAGCCGAGTATTGGCCCAGCAATGTTTGATGCTCGGGAAAAAACTCGGTAACGCTTCGGTCGAGTAGATGTGAACTGTAGCGGTAGCGTGCTTATTAGGTCATTGATGTCCATAGCGTGCACGCTGTGAGCCTCAGCTGAAGCACGGTGACCGTGTTACAATCATCGCTCGGTACGTTGGGTGAGAGCTCGATTCAGCTGAAGTAACATTTTTACGTAAAGTCGTTTTATGCAGCACAATAATGACAAGCCATAAACAAAACAGCGTCGTCGCCAATTCTATTACAAAATCTAACTGATGCTTCTTATAACATAAAAAAGATATCCATATTTTCCATTAGCATGACATTTCGAAACTTGATTAGCATAATGACATAACCGCCAATAGATATAGTAGAACCAATATAGAGCTAAGTAGAGCGAATCTGGGTCAATCGGGGCAATGACACCGCTAACCCACTGACCATATCACAGTGACCGCTGTTAGGATTAATAGTCTTGTAGCTAGCTAGTATTAGCAACTAAATACTGTAAATACTAATATTAATGTGGCGGTAAGAAATAAAGCGAGTATTTGCTAAGGTTACGGGTAGGTTGCGTTATAAAATACTGTAGAATTTGTAACGTGTAAGTATAAACAATTAGGGACGGTTAGAGAGAACAGCGGATATATATTTTTTAGTCTTACGTTGGTCCTACGCGTAGCATAATTTTGAGTCTGTGATCCTACCACAAGTTCTACTATAACCTATCAAGTTCGTTCGCGTGTCTCCTGGTGTTTGTGGTCGGTGGCGAATCGGAAACAAATGATTTCGTACAAATATGTTTGGTAGCATTATTCACCATTTCTGGAGAAGCCAACAAGAATTGCTGGTGAATTTGATGTCATCATTTTTAGCTGGAAGATGTCCACTGCTGAACATATGCCTCCTTGGACTCCACTTGGATCGGCTACTCGCCTCTTGCATCGAAAAGTTCCCCGCGTTTTTGACAAGGCTATCTGTCTGACTGTCAGGGTTGGCCTACACTATGTGTCCCAGTTCATGGTTGCCCCTCGAGAACCTTTCTTCCCTATCGATTATTGGTATCAGTCGAACTTCGCAAGTTCGCAGTTAATAAGCTCGACGGTTAAAAGCTTTGATCGACGTTTATACCCGCGGATATTTCAGACTTACGTTCAACCGCATGGGGTCAGACTGCACGACTGCAAATGATTGCAGTTTAATCACCATGTCATCGGGTGCCGATGTAATTGATGGTGGTAACTTGCTACGCGTAGAATAGGATGTAAACTGAAATCGATTCATTATGACTATGTTGGTGGACTACTCTGTGGCAAGTTGGCAATAACCCTGCCTGCGAAGTGAGGGGCCTCGGGTTCGATCCTCGGCCGCCGGGGAAAACTTTGTGTAGTGAACCATAAAGTGAAACTTAAAGTTTGTTCTCGGATTTTGGATATTTGTGTTTTGTAATGTGAGTTGTGATAAAACCTGCGACATAGGTAATCCTTGTGTAGTAACTTTTAAAGTGACTCAAGATGCTATCGTATAAACCAAGCTAATCAATGTAAATTTCAATGTTGTATGCGTACCACTTTAACGATTCAATACCCAGATATGTAAATAAAGGGAAACCGTCTTACATCCTTTAACAGTCAAGCCACGGTATTACTTATGTCATACATTGCACAATAGAGCTTTCTCTGGTAATGACTTCACAACACCCCGATGTACCGATAAAGGTGATCTTTAATCTGTTATAAGGAGCTTATGGATAGTGATTAGTCAGCGCCTCGAGGGCAAGGTTGTGTAATGAGATGCCTGTCGACTTTCCTTCGTGAGATATGGTTATGAAGATAATGAGTTTATCGCGAATTAGTAGAATAACTTTAATTTTTACTAAGATAAAAAAAAATACTATGATATTAAGTATGATTTTACTAATTGTTTTATCTATAAATGTAAAATGACATATTAATTTATTTTTAAATTTGCATGCTTTTAAAGCCAAAAACACGTGAATAATTTTATGGAGTAACTGCCGCATTCAGAGTCATTTAATAGTTACTAAGCCTCCATACTACCTCACATTGTTTAGCATGATCCTATGTTGTATCAATCAATATTCACTTTGAAATAAATATAATATATGGTTAAGTTCAGCATTGTAAAGAGTATAAGATGCGAAAACATAAAATTATCTCGATAGAAAAAAATCGCAAATTTACTTCCAACGCGAACACAAAACGCTAGAATTCAATAAATACTTTAAATTAGATCTTAAAAATTCGTATTTTAACTGAACCGGTTTAAGATAGAATTTATATGAGTTATATTTTAAAAATAGCAATTAACCAAAAAAAAAGTCGAGGTTTTAAGGAGACAATAAACAGGTAGATTTTTAAAAGCTTTTATTTAATTTGCAATGTTTATTTATTTTCAAATTTAAATATTGCAAGCTAAATTTGACCCATTTCCCGGTGTACGATTGAAGCGAAATTTTACATACATATGTAAATTGGATAACAGTGCAATATAATGATGTCAAAGAGCTGGTCTGATGATGGAGCCGGAAGGCCATCGAGTTTGGGCTCATTTGATTTGTCTTTACAAGTACTTTGATCCTAGATGATGTCCAGGATCCTGATAGTAGAGCCAGAAGGTGGCCACAAGATTACAGTACAAATTAGGTTTTGGGGTTCGACTTAATTATTAAGGCTCCTTACCTCGAACCGCAATGATGAAATTCAATTACTCTAAAACCATTCATGACTGTTATTTAAAAATATACCATTGTGACCGTTAAATGGTGTACGGTATGTAAGTTACCGTATTTAACGCTGTAGGTCAAAATGATGAATGCTTAAATTTAAAGACCATAATAGACAGATAGAAAGTAAAGAAAGTACCGTAATGGAACCGTTTTATTTACTAAGTACACTAATGATATTACAGTTATCTTTGTCTAGTGCTGATTCATACGTATTAATTATGAGTTTATACCTTTATTATTATGTGAGGAATTTTATCTGAAATGTTTATTGAGGAAGAGGAGAATGGTATAATCTGCCAGCCTGTCCACAATATAAGACTGTAGTATAATTTAGTTAATAGTTTTCATTATCAACCTCATATACTTATATATAATATATAAGTATGTAATATATATACTTAGATATATATACTTCCACTACGGAGATGCAAGTCTTTTCTCAGAGAGAATAGGCCATAACCACTGTACATAATGGACCACGTGGGCTCAGTGTGGCTTGCCAGAAATTATAATTTTACTTACAACTGACTGCTGCCCGCGGTTTCACCCGCGCGGAGCTATTTGATTTCATGGTATTGATTTTTTTGCGTGGAACCCTAATTCATTTTCTAAAGTAAAAGTAACCTAAGTTACTCCTAATAACATCAGATATCTGCCAGTGAAAGTCCCGTTAAAATCGGTCTAGTCGTTTCGGAGATTACCCGGAACAAACAGATAGAAAGAACAAAATTTCAAAAATGGTTGTTTTGTTATAGGTACCGTATATACTTTAATATGCATTTGGTAAAAAGCTGTTATTTTGATATTATAAACAGACACTTTAATTTTATTTATTTGTATAGATTTTAACATATAAAAAGCATTTAACTCTATAAGGAGCATATGCCCCTGGTTGCAGCATCAGATTAAGTTATGAGTATTGTGGTTTTTCGCACATCAAATTAAAAAAAAAAATTGAAATGCAACCTTGTAGTATCACTCCGTTATTTGTCTGTCATTTCCCTTTATATTGTATTAATTGATTACTTCTCTTGCTTGATAGCTCTTGAACTTTTAGTAGAGTTCAAGTACTAGTAATGCTCTACTAAATACTCAATGTTATGAAAAATAACTTCTCTAATCTAACTCAAGTTTTCACTTTAAGAATGAGCTCGGTTGTAGTGATTTAAAAGCCAGTTGATATAAGTCGAGAGATTTAATTTTTTTATACCATTGGATAATGGGACGAGCGGTTCGTTTGCCTGATTGTAAGCATAACGCTAGCCCATAACAATTGCAGTGCCACTCAGAACTTTGAAACACAAACGCCTGCGCATTGCATTGCGCTCGTTACCCTGAGACATTAGGCAAGGCTCATAAGTAATTTCACTGACTACTTTGCTCATCAAACCGGAGTACACTAAACTTGCACATTACTGCTTGGCGGCAGACTCCATGAGCAAAGCGGTGGTACCAACCCAGACGGATACTCACAGAAGAGTTAGTCCTACTGCAAATTTTACAGTGTGAATTAGATAGACCTCACCTGGCTAGACCTATCAATCTCAAGTAATAAGGCTGTGGCCATAGGGATAGGTGCTTACCTATCGACGTGTTTCCGTAGCGAGGTACTCTAGCATTTTCGATCACATAGTCACTTAAGATCAGTTTGATAGAAGTCAAACGTTAAAGAAAAAAATTGTAAAAAAATAAAAAATCTGTTAGCATTGGAAAACTTTAACCCCAACATCCCTTAACCACTAATCACCTTTAGTAATTGCAACTATTGCTACAACTGCACTAAACACACATAATGACGCCATTTAGCTGTGATTACCGTTTAGCTGTTGTTAGCTATAGCGTTCATCATAATTAAACGTGTATTGATATAATTATCATGTGTAGTAGAAGAAGCTTAGTTGTTTTTGTTGAAGTCAGTTGTTGGGTCAGGCGCTTTGTACACGATAACTATTGGACGCCACGGCGACTTGAATTCTTGTTTTGACCACTACCTCACCGTGGTCGAATGTAGAAAACACGCTAAATGTAAAATAGAAGAGAGTAGAAGAATAGAATAGAACCGGCTTGAGAAAGCACAGCTGCTGGAACGTGCCGATGGTTACCGATGGGTGTGGATAGGTGGGGCGACAGGTTTCAACTTGAGAGACGAGCAAATAAGCGAATAGGCGAGAAAATAACCTGCTACCATGCTGGACCTGTAGCATGGTATTATACAGCATGAGTTTAAATTGGTATGTTATGCCGAAAAGTGGTTAATGTACTCCAGGAGATCAACAACATTTTTTTTACGAGTTTTTAATATTCGGAGTTTTTCATTGATGAAAAGGCATTTAAAGTTTACGTCAAAATTCTACTACAGAACTTCCGGGCAGCCCTAGATCAGCTATTTCACTTGAATTATGTTGTTTGTGTCAAATGATAATGTTGAAAGAGACTTAGAAAAAGTCCAGAAAATGTCGCGCACTTTGAAGACTTTTTGTTTTTTTGGAAAATTGTCCAGGCTAGGTTCTCACAACTTGTCGACAACAATGGTCCTAATCACCCCCTACCGAGATAACATACCAATTTAAACTCACCCTGTATAGCATGTGGTGGATCATGAACCATCTTTATGATTTCCTTCATCTAAAGCCCAAGTTTATTTTATCTACGAGCTAAAATTGTATACAACATCATGGAGACTACGACACCGTTTTAGAAGCAATCGATTTACTACAAACAGCTGCACCCATTATTTATTGTATATATTATTTCAACAGTTATTATACGCCATAAAAGATATTTAATAATGTCACTAATAAAAATAAAAAAAAAGTCACTAATTAAGACACCGCATTTTAGTGAAAAAATGAAATTTATAGCTAATATATTTTATCACAAATATGCAGTCTTTACATATTAATTAAGTACTATGGAGCTATGAATTATCGTAGCCTTAAAACTAGTAGAACAGGATGTTATAGAAATGACAATAATTATTTATTCATAATGCTATGCAAATATAGCGGCATAATCATAGCTTTGTATTATTATTTATAGATTATTATAATTATTCGGGACACAAAATTATGTTATCGAATGATAAATGTCCATCCAAAATCTCGATAAGGTTCTCAATCGAAAAATAAATGATAAATAAATCATACAGATAAATTATTTATTATTGGTTCCGCAATTAATACGGTTGCCAATGAAATCGATATGAATTAAAGGTAGCGAGGAAAAAGTGGCTAGGGTAGATTTAAAAAAAATTATAAAAATACGAAGAAAAAATAACAACCCAAAGAATATCTTGTTTTTGTCTTCTTCGCAAAGCTCTTTTTGGAAAAAATTGAGTTTTTTTTTGCGTTGTGAAAACACCACTTATATTGACAGAGTAAGAAAATGATGGAATCTCTTCTATTATATTTTTTTTTATGAATATGACGATAGCCTATGGCGCCAATAATAATGGATTTAACTAAGCAATAACCATTTCTGTGGTTTCTAATTTTTTTGCATAAATAAAAGGTTTATTTTGCTGAATTTAAAAATCCAGTAAATTGAAAGCTTCGTTGTATATATTCAAAATGTAATTCTTATGCTCGAGAATGTAACAACTATTAGCAAAGTTAACAGTGTAAACCTTGCTACCAATGTGAACTAGTTAAGAAACTCCAAGGCTGGCGTTTTTGTTGGAAACATTGAGTGCAACGTCACGGTTTGTTGCACTGATATGCGAACTATGTGCGATACGTGTCGGTAATAGTTTATTGTATGGAGTATGGATTATTTATTAACCAGCCAGGTAATGCGCTTAGCACACAATAACGGCATAAGACATAAGTATTAAAAAAGAACAAAACAATGTTAAACGGTTCAACAGTTTTGTATCTTTCGATTCAGTTTAAACTTGTCAAAGGATAACAAAGACCAAACATAGTTTAACTAAACCACCGTTTAACGCTGTTTATTAAATAAGGGTCCTTATATGTATCCTTCTTATAGTATGTATCTATACATACAAATAAATAAAATTGAATTGTCTGTTTGTAATATCAAAATAACAGCTTTTTACTAAATGCATATGAAAGTATATACGGTACCAATAACAAAACAACCATTTTTAAAATTTTTGTCTGTCTGTCTGTTTGTTACGGGTAATATCCAAAACGTCTGGACCGATTTTGGCGGGACTTTCACTGGCAGATAGCTAATGTTACAAGGAGAAACTTAGGCTACTTTTATTTTAAAAAAAGAATTAGGGTTCCGCGCCAAAACAAAAAACCATAAAATCCAATATCTCCGCGCGGGTGAAATCGTGGGCAGCAGCTAGTATTAAATAAATCAACTTTATATACAGCCGTCATTTTATGAGTGTTGTGTTATTCCTCAACATGCTGAGGTTGTTTGAAAAAATAAGACCACCTATTAGGTTTTTGGCGATGTTATCAAATTTGGTGCAAGGCTAAGAGTAATGTTACAATAAATGTAGGTTATGTCAAGTCGTCGTAATGCAAGGCAAGTCGTTATAGTAGGCGAAACACCTAATACGTGGTTAAATACTTTACTACAGCCGCGATGACTTTTAATATGTCTTTAGTGCAGAGTTATGTCAGAATTGTTTTCTAAGCTCACACTCATATCACAAAATAAATACAGTCTCGTGTGTCAGATTAAAAAATAGCTACGATCAATGACTAAATGATCTGTGGCTACGATTCTATACATTTATATGTTGTATGTATTAGGTTGTATGTAGGTTGTATGTACCTATAGATTTTAAATGAATATTTCATTGTTAAAAGCAATCGAGTGGTTGATGATTTAGTTAGTGGTAGGACTAACTCGTCTGCGAGTGTCCGTCTGGGTAGTTACCACCGCTTTGCTTGGGAAGTCTGACACCAAGCAGTAATGTGCAAGCATTACTGTGTTCCGGTTTGATGAGCAGAGTAGCGAGTGAAATTACTGGGCTTATGAGACTTAATACCTAATGTCTCAGGGCAACGAGCGCACTGCAGTGCCGCGCAGGCCTATGTGTTCTGAGTGGCACTGCAATTATCGGGGTTATGATTACTATCAGGCAAACGACCAACTGGTCTCGTTACCAAATAGCATAAAAAAATGTTTTTTTGTGTAAAATGATGTTCTTCAGGTTCCAGATAACAATGACCATCTAATATTGGTCTGCGTTTCCCGTAACCCATAACCCTACACCGCCGGCGCTTGATCTCTGTGGCATTAAGCCGTTGGTACCTGACCTATCGCAACATTTGTAACCATGCCCAGCTTTGTTCCGTTGCCTAATGTTTATATATTGTTTGGCACGACGCTTCTTTCACTTTACTCTTTATATTGCAGTCATTTAACAGAAGTTATTATGCACCTAATCTATAAAAATAAAATTGAAGTGTCTGTTTGTAATATCAAAATAACAGCTTTTTACTAAATGCATATGAAAGTATATACGGTACCTACAACAAAATAACCGTTTTAAAAATTTTTGTTTGTCTGATTGTTTGTTCCGGGTAATCTCCGAAATGATTGAACCGATTTTGATGGGACTTTCACTGGCAGATAGCTGATGTTATAAGGAATAACTTAGGCTACTTTTATTTTAGGTTCCGCACAAAAAAATAAAATCCATGAAATTCAATATCTCCGCGCGGGTGAAACCGCGGGCAGCAGCTAGTAAGAAATAAATAAGAGACCAAGAATTGAATTGAATGAAGGCATAGGCTTCCGCACTATTGAAAATTACATTTCAGCAGCCTGTGACTTCTTCCATCAGCAGGTGCTATAAGATTATATTGAATTAAATAAATGAATATCTCAGAAATACTCTTTCTACACAACCAAAACTTGTTACAGGAATATTACATTATGGTAATTTGTAATTTGGCACTACATGCCTCATAAAATTTTTATCATAAATATACGTAAGATATGTTCAATCTAAACACGAAAATGTGCGTATACATTTATTTATATCGAAGGTCATCTGTATATTTGTTTAAAGCGTAAATATTTATTAAAAAAATTATTCGCAAGAATGCAACCGAATTTTACATACAATACATATATTTTGGTCAAATCACACCCCAAAGTATTTAAATGATGAGGAATTGCCCGCAGACCTTGGCGATTTACTTTTTTCTCATAATGAAATCCATTGTATTTAATTAAAATAATTAAATAAACTAAACAATCGTTCACAGGGCAATGTCGGAGCTCTTGCAAGATCATAATGTTAGGAATATTCACAAGATGTTAGGAAATAGGACCTAGCAGTGTGATTCACTTTGCTATGAAATGTTGGTGCAATCTCGAAATGTGTTACTTACTAAAGGGTTTTAATAACGAACACGAGTTATTTTGAAGCGGTGATAAGATGAAGTAAGATCTAAAGATCTGTATGTCGATGGTACGTCCATGAGCTTGAGTTTTCGGTGAAAGAAAACGTCACGATACAACGTAATTCACTAGATGGTAGGACTAACTTTTCTGTGAGTGTCTGTATGGGTTGGTACCACCGTTTTGCTCGTGAAGTCAGCCGCCAAAAGTAATATGCGAGAATTACTGTGTTCCGGTTTGATGAGCAGAGTAGCCAGTGAAATTACTGGGCTTATGAGACTTAATACCTAATGTCTAAGGATAGCGGTCGCACCGAAGTGCCATGCAGGACTTTGTGTATCAAATTTCTGAGTGGCACTGCAAATGTTATGGGCCGGCGTTATGCTTACCAGGCAAGCGACCAGTTCGTCTCGCTATCATATAAAGTAAAACGTAATTGTGATGATAATATTGCTCACGTAAGTGTTTCCGTTTGACCCCATTTTTAAGCAAATGATAATAAGAATAGAGCAGTTTTGTATGGTGTACATCCTCTGACCATTACGGCAAACCATCCATGATCTTACATCCGCGGCAAAAGCGCACAATGATTACGTTTAAAATTTTATCCCATGCGGAAAATATGTGCACTTGCTTATAAACTTATTTTTTTAGAGTTTTTAGATTATTTTTGCTCAGATTATAAAAAAAACCGCAAGCTGCTGTTAAAGACAGTTCATTCTTGATATGGATCTTCGTTTAAAAAGATACTGTCAGCCGCTTGTATTTAATTGTTGATTTATAAAATACCGCTGTTATTTTAATTGAGCTGAATCATCATATTTCCTGAAATAGACCCTACAATTGTTAATACTAATTAAGATGTATAGGCAAACTTAGTGCAAGACAGTAGTTAAATACTAATGTACCTATCACAGTAAAAATAGTAAGAAAACATTAAATCAAGTCATCACGACGCTATTGTGCTAAGACATTATAATTTTTGTGCGCATAATTTATAATTATCAAAAAAAATACATTCTATCTCAAGTATAAATGCTATCTGCCCCGCTACAGTACTACTACTAGTACCTACTCGTCCCTCTGTGTATGTTTTTCCATCTGCGATCGATATGAGTCTAATTCATCTTTCTATCAATCTTTAGTGAAACAATCATTGATAATTGTGTCTAATTGGGGCTGCAGTAAAAATATATTACTCATTCTTATCTTGACTAAGAACTGCAGCGACATTTGAATGTCAAGTCAATTAGTGCAAAACGTATGAACACGTCAATGATTTTAAATTTACAACCTATTTGTGTAACCGTCGCTAGTGACAGATCGCGCTATTTGATCTTCGCTGAAACCGATTACGGTATAGTTGCTATTCGAGTAGACGTAGTTATAGTTATAAATAACATAATAATTTGGGATGCAGGATTATTGAGATGAATTTGACGGCCAATTTCTACTGAATACAGAAGGAACGGTTATTTATTCGAGAAATCCTCATTTTTGGTACATAAATAACTCGGCAAGTACCCCTCATACCCCTGCACTATATTAGGATTTCCTGTGCTGCAGGTGACATGGACGCAGATACACCACACAAACATCCAAGACTAAACTCTTATGTTTCACCACACAAAGTTTTAACCAATTTCTGGTTCCGTTGTCAAAAATGAACTTAAAAAGTTAATTCTCATTGACGCGGCTCTCAAATCATGAAAGAGAGAGATAGAGAGAATGACTTCAAAATCTGTTTAGCATATAAGAGTTTCTAGATCAACTTCGGGCTAAATCTGCTCTATAATACCAAACTGATGTATTTTTTTGTGCTGTATTGATGTACTCATGTAGGTATACTTGCAAACATTTTGCCTTTCTGGTAACTAGCTCTCTAATCTGAGTTTCTTCACCCCAACCGTTTCTGCCACGAATGAATAGGCATCTTCTAGGTGAGCGTGCTTCATTGTCGATTACTAACAGATGAGATTAGAAGGCAAACGAAGCCCTGGTCGATCACCAACTCGCTGGACCGACCTCATCAAAAAATCCACACAATCCAGCATGGTGCAGTGTGCTCGCAATGCCACTAACCGCCAGACATGGAGATGCATTGCGAGACGAGCAGCGGCTCTGGGAGGCGACAATGGCAATGAAGATGCAGATCCGTGTACCATTGACACAACCACGACCACTCTGGCAAGAGTGCACGACTAAGAAGAAGAACAGATTAGATAGAATTCAAACGCAAGCCTATATGTACTAAAAAAAACTTGCGCTAGTAAAAAAATAAAACTTGCAAGATTTGCGGCAGACAAATATTTATGAACCGAGAGAAACTATTTATGTATAAATAATTTTAAATACCTTTGCTTTTATTTTATGCATGGCATTAATTTTAAAGAGAACACACGACACCTCATAAACACCTAACACTACAAAGTAATGTAACTGCTTTTGTGTGATTTATATCGTCGTATCACCAGGGCTTGACTAGCGTCTAGAGCAGATCACAAGCCCCATTTGTTTAAAAACTACGTATTTTTTATTTATTTTTTACGTAATATCTTAGTACCATAATTGCAAAGCACAGATCCCAAATTTCTTTATACAAAATGTTCCGGTACCTATGTTTTTTGCGACAGCTGATAGTTTACGGTAAACTGTGGTTTACCGTAAATTAATATTACAAAACGACTCGTGCACCGAATCAGTCACGGCACTTTACCTACTGTTTTATCAGCTTTTTACTGTGGTTATTAACCTTGGACTAATTAAGTTTGTGGCTTTCTAACCAACATGGTTTTACTTGTTTAAAGTATGTTGATCTTCTATGAGCGATTTTCTGTATGGAAAATTTTATCATTTATTCTATACTAGCATCTTGTCCGCAATTTCACCCGTGAGGAGATTCCCACAGGAGCCGTACATTTATCCGAGATAAAAAGTAGCCCATTTTACTCTCCGGTCCATAAACTATATCTACGCCAAAAATCATGTCGCTCCATTGCTCCGTTTCTGCGTGAAAGAAGGATAAACCAACCAACCTACAGAGTTGAAAAAATGCACGTTTCTTGCAACGGGTGAAAACCGTGGGAAGAAGCTAGTACACTAATACGTGTTCAACATTCAACTTGAGTGATTGCATTATAATGTTTTCCTTCACCTTCCTTATTTTATTGAATACAGTTCAAACAAACAAACACTTATACCTCTGCATTAGTATTTCCTGTGGTACTAATGATTATGGTCTCACACAGATACACAACATAAATACCCAAGATCAGAGAACAAACTTTATGTCCTACATAAAAAGTTTGCACTGTCTGGAAATCGAACTCGCAAGCAGATTACTACCAGCTTAGCTACAAGGCCGTGCAAAGTTACGTTATAATTTATAAACCATACTTCAGCATTTAGATTTGATATATTTACAGCACCTGACTTAGGTACCTAAGCAATGTATTAAATAGGTATTACACATAAATAAACCTTGACTTAGTTTCTTAAACTAGATTTTGAGAAATTAAGTACATTCAAGGGTAAGCTACCTAATTGCCTTATCTGAGAAAATCGTGTGTAAAATGCCTGGAAATGTTTTGTAAATGTAAACAGCGAAACCCATATACGAATTTTCGAGTTGAAAATTGGGATCAATTTTCGTTCAATTCGTGTCGATTGACAGGCAATATACCAAAGTTATAGCTACATTTACTACACATAACAATTCTATTATTGAAAGAGTTTTTCTTTCAAGAGATTAGTGAGTCCAGAAATTAGCGGTAACAAACAAACATACTTTAGCTCTTTACAATATTAGTAAGTATAAATAAGTCATCATGATTGCATACCCTGCCACGCGGCAACACCCATTTCATACCTGAAATTAAAAGAAGGAATTAAATTTTCGCTTGAATCAAGACACATGAAAATAACTTATAATAAATAATAATAACAATTAGAAAACATATAGCTGTTTAAGAATTAAAAAATACGGCCCGGTACGGTTTCCTTCGAAAACCATAAACAGAAAGTGAGCAAGTACTTAAGTATACGTCATCACCATCATAAGCCAGAAAACGGAAATATCAATTTACATAGAAATAAAGGTTGTACAATGGGCGGTCTTATCGCTATAAGCAATTTTTTACAGGCAACCTCTGGATGGAGAGGAATTGTAAACACAAATATTGCGGACAGTAGTGTACATCACTGTAGTGTATCATCAACCGTATCCGTATCGGCGCATGAAAAAAGTATTGGTTAAAATATTGCACACCACTCCACTTCCACTAGACCGTTCCACCAGCGACCAGACTAGCAGTAAATTCCTCGTGAATCTTGGCTGGCTGGTTGGTACCACGCGTTGTAGCAGCGTTTGCATTCTGTTCTAAACACGTTGCCGCTTTGATATCTACGGAGAAATACGTAGACCGAGCAACTACTGAACGATGTATGACACTTCAAACACGTTGTATACGTGATGAAATAAAATGATAAATTGAGTTTTTGATTTGTTATTGTGGTGTTACCTGCTTAACAGTCATATATGGTGCGGTGGTGACAGATCGTATTTTTTCGTGCCTTATAATGCTAATAGCTTGGTATGGATGTTGTAATAGATATGTGTCAAGCAGTCAAGTGCAAGAGTTATTGTGTTCCGGTTTGAATTACTGGGCTTATGAGACTTAATACTTAATGTATCAGGGTAACGAGCGCAATGCGGCGCAGGCCTTTGTTTTTCAAAGTTCTGATACCGGGATTATATTCTCTTTGGTTCTGAGTGGCATTAAAATTGTTATGGGCCGACGTTATGCTTATCATCAGGCAAACGCCCGGTCCGTCTAGTTGTCCAATAGTTTAAAAAAAATGGAGGCGAGATATCGACTTTTGTGATCCATCCCTATTGGCATCTCTTATCAGTGTCGCTTCACGTATCGCAAATGAAGTGTACTGACTGTGACGGACTATAATAAAACCGTAGAAAGCCTACATTCACGCCATTGTAAAGGTAAAAGCACACGTTCGCCGCGATCCTGTCCTTGACCGGTAGAACAATGGGTGGCGTGTCGAGATGTACACTCAGAAGTCTCATAACTCACTGTGGGAATGTACCAGCTAATTGGCTTTTTGAGCTTAGGATTGACGAAGTAATGTATTACTTTTGTGTTCTTGACTTCGTGTTTAGCCATTGACAAGCGTAATAAATGATGCGGAAATTGCGGAATGACTTCAGAAATCTAACTGGCGGGGATAGTTTGTTCCAAACATTCTAACCAAAGTTTTCTTATGCACACGGATGTCGTGAAGAATGTACGATATTTTGGTAGCGCTCGTGAAGGTCGAATCTGGTAACTGCTTTACCATAAACAACCTCAGTTGTCGTTTAGAATAAATATAATCCATACATTTGGATTATAACTTGGCTAACAATTATTCCATTCTAAATCTTAGTGCTTTTTGTTGCTAGTAGAGTACAGTAAAAAATGTTTTAGATTGGTATCCTACTTTAGATATTTGTACGTCAAAATGGTATTATTAAAAGCAATAAATCTTTGCTGATTGAGAATTATTCATTCACAAACAATTTCGTATTCATGTCAGAAAGATTTAATGAGTGCACGACGCAACGAGAGGTATACTCATCATCATTCCTCAGTAAATACTGCTACGTACAAGGTACAACCGAAAACAGTATCTTGACATTTATCTAAATAAATAGCTAAATAGCGTATTTACCGCAAGTACTGTGGATTGTTTTGTTAAGTGAACCAAGTGAACTTCAAGCAAGGCAGATGCCGTGAAAAGTAGGTCAGTTCTTTTTCTTTCAAGGATTAATGTAATTTATTAAGGTCGTTTCGGTTTTTGTATGGTTTTTTGAATAATTACTTTTGATATCTATTATGTATGTCACCTAGGCCAATACATGCTGTAACGTTATACTTTCGTGTAACGCACAAGTTAAAAGAAGGAAGCCTTCACCTACCTACGGTCCTAAGGGTGAAGGAAAAGACAAGAGGTTAGTTCACAAATTTATTTAAAAATAAAAAGACGTTAAGTAAAAGTTAAAACAAATAAAAGATATAAAAGAATCCAGGCGTCTATATTAAGTAATGCGGGAAGTAGTCCAAATAAAGTCCAAGTTTTCGTATGATAATTTCCAGTTTTGATAATTTCCAGTTATGATAATTTTCAGGACTATGCTGGAACGATGATAGGCTCGTCTAGCACCTCTTGCCAAGTTATAGGTCCGGCTCGCCAATTTATAGAGTCCAGGTAATATGGCGGAGCTATGCGGTGACAGTGATATGGAGTTGAGGAAGGTTACTGACCTTGAGATTCCTCCAGGTTCTATAGTTTCAAGATTATCAGATCGTTAAACAAGGAATTTTGAAGAATAGTTTCAGTCGTATACTAGTTTCTTAATCCAATGAAGACTGTGCCAGGAGTGCCGATCTCTCGATCTCGGCTCCTTTTATATCATCCGCCAAAGTTCCAAACGTTTCAAATTACGATTAGCGGTAGTTCGAATTTTGGAAATTAAAAAGTAAAATTTAGGATAGTTTCGATAACAAATAAATGCAACCTCAAGAATTTCACAGAAAAAGAATATAAAAGCACTGACATTGTGGCGTTTGTCAAATGGTGACAGCTGTTTGTTTACAATATGAAAATATAGAAAAATGTATAAAAAGCAAGTTTTACAGAGAATACAAGAGATTTAACGGGATAAAAAGGCCAAACACACAAATATAATCAGCAATAAAACACAAAAGGTAAAAAATTGACAGTAAGTATATACAAAATAAAAGTAATATTACATTTCCCTGCCAAACTGTAACGTTACACTTTCGTGTAACGCACAAGTTAAAAAGAAGGTAGCCTTCACCTACCTACGGTCCTAAGGGTGAAGGAAAAGACAAGAGATTAGTTTACAAATTTATTTAAAAATAAAAAGACGTTAAGTAAAAGTTAAAACAAATAAAAGATATAAAAGAATCCAGGCGTCTATATTAAGTAATGCGGGAAGTAGTCCAAATAAAGTCCAAGTTTTCGTATGATAATTTCCAGTTATGATAATTTCCAGTTATGATAATTTTCAGGACTATGCTGGAACGATGATAGGCTCGTCTAGCACCTCTTGCCAAGTTATAGGTCCGGCTCGCCAATTTATAGAGTCCAGGTAATATGGCGGAGCTATGCGGTGACAGTGATATGGAGTTGAGGAAGGTTACTGACCTTGAGATTCCTCCAGGTTCTATAGTTTCAAGATTATCAGATCGTTAAACAAGGAATTTTGAAGAATAGTTTCAGTCGTATACTAGTTTCTTAATCCAATGAAGACTGTGCCAGGAGTGCCGATCTCTCGATCTCGGCTCCTTTTATATCATCCGCCAAAGTTCCAAACGTTTCAAATTACGATTAGCGGTAGTTCGAATTTTGGAAATTAAAAAGTAAAATTTAGGATAGTTTCGATAACAAATAAATGCAACCTGAAGAATTTCACAGAAAAAGAATATAAAAGCACTGACATTGTGGCGTTTGTCAAATGGTGACAGCTGTTTGTTTACAATATGAAAATATAGAAAAATGTATAAAAAGCAAGTTTTACAGAGAATACAAGAGATTTAACGGGATAAAAAGGCCAAACACACAAATATAATCAGCAATAAAACACAAAAGGTAAAAAATTGACAGTAAGTATATACAAAATAAAAGTAATATTACAATGTTTCTAATAGTTTCTGATTCTGTCATCATCAGTAGGATGACATCCACTCCTGAACATAGTCCTCCCTCATAGATCGACTACTCGCCTCTTGCATCCAACAGTTCCACGTGGTTTTGGTCGTCACGGTCCACTCACCAACATATTTGATTCTATAGATGCAATGCATCCTAATTCGAGGTCATGACTTATAGATATTATAATATATAATTAACTCCTGTGCAAATTACCCGTTATTATATAACATACATAGTCTATAGACCTAGGTCTGATCTGTACGTTGTCTATTAGTCTGTCAATGTTAGAATTTTATTTTAGTATTTCTCTGACCATGTACAGTCAGCCACAATAATATGTATACGCTTTAAGATTTTCAAAACGTAACTCGGTACACTTACATTTGCAAAATCATTTAGTGAGGTGCATACATTTGAAAATCTAAAAGTATGTACATAATATCTACTATATATTATTATTATTATTAAAGCCGACTGTAATATTAAGTAAGTAATACTATAATGTTAAGTGCAATACCCATTCTGAAACGAAAAGAAGCAGTGTTAGGGGCAGTGTAGACGCTTATGCAAACGTACGTTTGCTTGTCAGAATAACAACGCTTTTACGTCAAGCGCGGATTTCGTGATACTCAAAATTGCGCGCTTGACGTTAAAGGCAAAGCGTTGCTATTCTGACAAGCAAACGTACATTTGCATTTATAAGCGTCTACGGTCTGCATTAAACGTATCAATATCAGTACCAATAACCGTTGCTAAATAAACAAATGCAAACACTAGTGTCTCATTGAAAAAAGCCCGTGAAAACAGACCTATAAATATGGCTCGCAACATTTTATGCAATATTTCTTGACAAAACAATAAGTCACGGCACTTGCGATCGCGATCGTTGACATTGCGAAGTTTATTGCACTTGAAAACGTCATGCAGATTTAAATTTTGTACATATTTCAAAAGTTATCGAATGGCCATTGACTATTGTAACTTGTAATGTCCGTTAAGAATCATGACATGTGAAAGGTTAAAGCTAAGATAACGACAACAATACCAGTAACATATTCTGATGACAACATAGTTTGATTACCCATCTAAATTTAATCATTTCGGAATGTTTATTGTTTTATAACATTTTGGATGAGCAATTGCAAAAAGACGCTAGCTTTGTTTCGTCAGCAGAGAAATATTTTTTTCGTTGCATAATATTAATAGTTGTTCGATAAGGCTTCTTGGTCTTAATGTAACCAAGAAACTATGATCTAATCTGTTACTGAGAGGAGTTGCTTCTTTAACCGATTTCCTAGATAAGGTTATTTAATTCGATAAATTTTTTTAAGGATTATAAATTACTAGTTTCTGGCCGTGGTTTTCACCCGCGTTCCCACAGGAACCGTCAAACCGATCTGTCAAATTAAATCAACTTGTCAACATTATAAAACTTTATTGACAGCTGTCAATGTCAATTTTATGTCACACTAACTTATGCCCGCGTTTTTCACCCGCTTTCCTACAGGAACCGTGCATTTTCCAGGATAAAAAGTAGCCTATGTTACTCTCCGGTCCATAAACTATATCTATGCCAAAAACACGTCAATCCGTTGCTTCGTTACTAAGACAAGAAGGACAAACCAACAAACACACTTTCGCATTTATAATATTAGCATGGATGTGTTAACCACTATTCATACCAGACGTCATTATGATATAGTAATCAAAGGCTAAGCTATTGAGTATAAAAACAATAAAACCTAATCTACTATATATATACTATATACACAGCGCAAAACCAATGCCATTGAAATCCTTTTAAATAAACAACATTATTTTTGTGTGGCAACCCTATACAAGCGCAATTGCCTTCTGAGTTAGAACAAGTTCTTATTCCTTATGTGCCTGGGCTATTCCGCTTCCTCATAAAAGCGGTTCCTAGCGCCACTTATTTACGTCTTACTCATTATTTAATAGGTGCAGAGGTAGTTATGCTATGACTGAGATGAAATTAGATGTATTTTTTTATAGCAGATAATTTTTATAGCCATGCGTAATCAGTTGGACCGCGAACCTTATCTATACTTAGTTGGTCTATGGTTGATCTTAATGTAACTAGCCAACTACATGAAATATCAATGGGATTTGGAAACTGGACGAATATAAATGACCACCTCTTCTCCATAATCACCCTGATCAAATCTGAATCTTAACGTTCCATAGTTACAAAGAAGTACGTACAAAGAAGACAATAACTTAGAACATACTGTGTACACTTATCGAGGTGTTAGAAAATCACACCGGAAGTGAAGTGACTCGAGTAATAATGACTGCGTACTCGATGCTTTTCTGTTTTCGATACGAGTACGTGTTACGTCGATAACTCCTTGTTTTTTCTCACGACCATTAGATAACGCAGAATGTACATAAAGTAACGTACCACTTTAGCACCATCGTCGTAAATTATTCGAATGTTTCTATTGATGTGAGTAGCAATGTGAAGTTTTACTTTGTGTGACAAGGTACTAAAACATAGCAAACGTCGTTTTAAATAATTCACACATGTGTTTGGTTACTTCTTCGGTTGATTTTCGAAAGATTGGAATGGGAATAATGTTGAAGATTGCGTGTTCGATATCGATTTATAGAAAGTGGGTGATGAAAGCCCTTATATAGAATTATGGAGAGGTTATTTGTGAGACATCAATGATGAAAATGTTTCTTAATCGTGAGCTGCGCTGCGCTTTAGATTTTGAATGTAAGCGAACTTATAGGAATTGAACAGCATCGTTCTTGTTTTCTGAGAGCGAATTTCACAAATCATATCATCAACCATCATGCTTGGCCGCACGTCATATTTATCATTATCAGGTCAGCCATAGAAAAGATTCAGACTTAAATCTATTTGCTGATACTTAAAGTACGGATTAACCTACTAATATAATAAATGCGAAAGTGTGTTTGTTGGTTTGTTCGTTTGTCCTTGTTTCACGCAGTAATGGAGCAACAGATCATCGTCATTTTTGGCATAGATATAGTTTATGGACTAGAGAGTAACATAGGCTACTTTTTATCCCGGAAAATGCATGGTTCCTATGGGAACGCGGGTGAAAACCGCGGGCAGAAGCTAGTCTTGTGATAAAAGGCTGGCGCAGCAATCCATATAAATTGATGATGATAGATTTTCACAGTTAATTCAAACTGTGAAGAACTCACATTTTACAAAACTACATACGAATGGCAGGAATATTATTCCGTTATGTATTTGTATACGTTGGTGCCACCGCGAGTTCAGCAGTGTACCTATGCATACCTTATCAATATAATTTAAGCCTAGAATTAAAGCCTTCAAGATTAGAATATTCAACAAATTACCTGACATGCTCAAAGAGTATAATTTCGCTCAATTTAAAAGAAAACTGTTTGACTTCCTATTGGATAAATGCTATTACTCAGTAAAAGATTATTTAAATGATAAAATTTGATCCATTAATTAGTAATTATGTTTATAAATCTGACATTAATTTAATTTAATTTAATTTCCCTCTGACTTTTCACTTAGTGTATTTATTCTTATTTTTTTTTTAATCGTCATTAATGTAATTTATTTCACATCATGTTTTTTTTGTATAACTAATTATTTACTTCGAATAATAAATGTCACATATAAAATTAAAAACATTTGTACGCCTAACCAGGCAGAATTTTGATGGATATTTATATGCTATGACATCTCTGCAAACATTGTACCCAAAATTCTGACAAATAAATAATTTCATTTCATTTCATTTCATTTCAAGCCAACGACCCCTTTATCATCGATCCATCTTAGTAATATCTAAGGCACTCTAAATGTCTTGCATAGCTACTCTTACCTTCACGCGACAATATACCTAAGCATACAGCTATAAATGGTAGTTTACCCATTTTCGTATACTTACTGAACACATAATACGAGTAAGTAAATTCCACTTAAATCAGACAAAAAGAGCACTTGTGTGGAAACAGCTATAATGGGAACTTTTGATAATAGCTATTGTACACGTATGTTTCCTTGATCTAACTTTCTAATGCACTCGGAACAATAATTGCAAAAGGGCAATGAATTAGCTAGACCCGTTTGCGCCTTCACTTATATGACGTGCGTTACAATTATGGCCCAATGAATATCCTGCAGTACGGTTAAAGGCTTCCAGAATCAATATTTAGATATTATAAAAAGGACTGTTAATTATAATAATGATTGAGAATCGTGAACCAGGATAAAGAAGTTCCGCCGACTTTAGCTTGATTTTAGAACTATAGAGTTGCCACCATTTTGCCAATTTTATGTAGATATGGTACTCAACTGGAACTAATGTAACTAAAAATATATATACATTAGCTGCTGCCCCGCGGTTTCACCCGCGTGAAGATTTTGGATTTCATGGTTTTTATTTTTTTTGCGCGGAACCCTATTAGAATTTGCAATAAAATAATATTGCTGCTATAAATTGAGATGTAAGCTATCCTATCTTTTAAGTTAGATCAAACTGCACACGGTGTGCAAATTTGATTAAAATCGGTTAAGTAGTTTATGAGTCCATCGCGGACAAACAACGTGACGCGTAATTTATATATATTAAGAATATACACTATTTTGATCAATGAGCTCTATCAGCGTTTTTAATATTTAATAGCCAGACAGACATTGCGGCATTAAATTTCATTACATTATAAATAAGTTCCAGAACTAACATAATTTACTAAACAAGTCGATGTAATAAAAGTTACATAAATAAAAAACACGATTTCCCTAGCCAGTGTCATACGGGATGATGTAAGGATTCTAACGATACGCCATACATACAAATCTGATCAGGCATTTAAGTTATGATGGAATTAATAAACTCCTTTTTTGTGCAGTTCTATAAAAAATGTGAATTTCTAAGGATAAAATTCAAACGGTAAGAATATACCTTATTGCAACACCAGTGAGTTTAATTAGGTGAAGCTAGTGTTGTAACAATGCTGTCACGAAGCACCGACCGCGGCAACCACACTGCGGCTGATTAAAAACAAATACCGGGTCAACAGGCACTTTAGTATTTGCTAGTCTAGATTGTAGGAACCACGCCACATTTCTTATTCGTACAACATATTACTTAGTCTGCGGAACTCGGAAATAATTCAGGCATCCTCCTAATTCTGGCGTAACATTTGAAATTGAAATTAGAATTTAAAGAACCCTATCCTTTTCATACAGTAAAAGAGGCATAGACTTGTGTCAGAGATCCCAAAATTTAATGTGGTATAAATGGTGCACAAGCATTTCACACTTTGTGTAACGAGATAAGATCGCTGGAGCTTGAACACGAAAGATTTGTTAGTCGATTAGGTTTGTCATTGTCTACTTCGCAAACTTACAAGATTTGCAATGGTCAACAGCAATCTTGGGTTCATACATTATCATATAATCACTGATGGTACCAAAACAAATCAAATTTTCTTATCTGTGTTAGAGTAAATTAGATGAGCCAAAGTGAATGAAACGTCCTTGCAGAGTTTTGGCGGGAATGCGAAACTTTAACGTGACTTTGACGATTTTCATGCACCAAAACTAGAGATTTATTATATATTATTATTTATATAACTTGACACTGGCTAAATACGCAAATAGCGTGGAACCAAAAACAAAACAAAAAAAAAGAGAAAACGTCCTTGCAGATGGTAAACTGATGATTTTGGGTTCATTAAAGTCAGCTGAAAATAGTATCTAACAAAACAGAAACCAATAAGATCAGGTGGAGTCTGTTGGCTGGAACTTGTAGTAGAAACGGGCTGTCAAATGAAACAAAAGGACATTACTAAAAAAATTAATCCATTAACTAGGTTGAGTACTCCTAAATGACTGATGGAGTAGCATGAACAACAGAGGTGGCGTGAGCGTATCACAGCTTGCCAACCGGTGAAGTTCAACTGAATTTCGTAATAGCTGCTTGACTATTAATCCATCATGAAAAATCGATTTCCCCAGCGACTGAATCGATGATTCTTTGGAAAATGACTTGTAATTATATAAAGCTGTTTTTAAATGCCAATTTCGTCGTCGACATTTAATTAAACTATTGTAACGCAAATTAAATTATATCTTTTTATCGCTTAAACACTGCATAATTAAAAGATGTAAAATAAACGCGATGAAAACTGTTACAAGTTGTTTTGAATATGGAATAATCACGAAAATCTAAGGAGTTACTTTGTTTTTGGATTGCCTTATCTTAAAATGTAAATCAAATGTGTTTGGCTGCATTTTTGTGTGTTGCATTAGCTACCGTTCAGATTCTGTTTTTTTTTTTTTAGTTTTTGTTTGAAACCGATCCTCTCAGTGGGACATCTGCGTGGGCATGTACAATTATGTAGCGTATTTATGTATCTATGTATTGGTTTTTATTATTTTACCACTAAATTTCTACATTGTATAGTTCTTCTGCTTCATCAATCTTTTAACATAATTTTAGTAGAATTATTTTTGACTTGATTTATATTTCCTTTTTTAACTTTCTGTGTCAGAGTGCTGGGCAAAGGTCTCTCTCAAATCCTTCCACAGTCTCAGTCCCTAGATGTCTCCATCTAATCTCGGTAGTATGCGTCGAGGCTTATTATATCCTTATCCTTTTATCCACCGCTTATCCTTTTTAACACCCGACGCAAACCAGTTTATCTGTATATCTGTCTGTGGCACTGAAGCTCCCAAACTTATGAATCGATTTTGATGATGGTGAAAGGTAACTTGATCGGGCGTGTGTTAGCTCTATGATTCAAGAAAATCGGTTCAGCTAAAAAAAGAAGAAAATTGGGTCATTTGTTGGAAGCTTTTCAAATTATAAATTTGATCTTGTCTTACAAAACTTTAAAGTTTATTATGATAAAATAATTCGTAAAATTTACTAATTTAGAATTTATATAATGACTCACACGTTTCATTGGTTTTTAATATATAATAAGGTAACTTTTGGAAAAAATATCTGAATATTCCTCAATTATGTGTCTTGCGTTTATTATATATCTAATTCGATAAGAACTATAGTTTGCACAACGCAATAAAGCTATTGTACTTAAATTCTTTAAAGATTAATCTATTTTAATGAACAAGTTAAGCAACGTTTCAGACTGTAACCGTTCTATCGCAACGCTGTTAAACTTTATGAAACCTAAAAAGATAAAGCATATTGATGCGCAGATAGTTCTATGTTTTAATAAGTATTCATTTGGTAAGACACGATCTTACATAATACGGATAAATGAAATTGCGATTTTATAACGCAAAGAAACCCCGAGCAATCGAGCATATTAGCGCTCTCTCTGTAGCTCATTGATATGCCATGATTATATTGCAGCCATATCACAAATAATCTCAACGAACAACTACATTGAACTAACTGTAAGGTTTAACTTTGTGTTTGGTGTAAGTTGCAGTCAAGGTAGCCACAGACTGACTTGCATTAAGGCCTTTTACGTAAACTTCGGTAGTAGTTTTAATTTGCGTACTTTAGTGTAGTGTATATTTGATAAACGTGATGAACTTTACGCAAACAATGATAAGTACTGTAAGTATAATTGAAGGGCAAACATAATCACTAGAGCAGAGAATTAACTTTAGAGATTCGTGATCGGAACGCAATTGATGTATCAGTTTAAATAAAGAACCTAAATGAAACAATTGTTGAACTGCTATGAATTAATAGCAGGGTGATCTATAACTTTCAATGATAAATATAACGTAGTAATAAACGTGAAACAAATTTGATTAAAAGCGGTAGAAATCATCAGTTCCGCTAGTTTATGCGAAGATAAAACTTTATTTTACTAACGATGGTTTTTATACTTGACTAGCTGCTGCCCCGCGGTTTCACCCGTGTGGAGATTTTGGATGGTTTTTATTTTTTTGCGCGTTTCCCTAATTTTTTTTTCTAATATTAAAGTAGCCTATGTTACTCCTTTAACATCAGCTATCTGCTAGTGAAAGTCCCGTCAAAATCGGTCCAGCCATTTCGGAGATTACCCGGAACAAACAGACAGACAGACAAAAATTTTAAAAATGTTAGTTTTGCTATAGGTACCGTATATACTTTCATATGCATTTAGTAAAAAGCTGTTATTTTGATATTACAAACAGACACTTCAATTTTATTTTTCTGTATGGATGGATATGGATAAGGTTAGCATTTGAACATTATATCGCCTAGTTATGCGAATATGGTGAATATGCTAAACCAAGATAGAACCCAAGCGCATGCTGCGGGGACACCGATAGGTGCTAGGCGCCAGATTTTCAACTTGAGTATGGTAGCTAGCTAGCACTAGAAAATGCCTTACCACCAAGCTATGTTTTTTGTTTTTTATGTTATTTGGTAATGAGACGAGCTGGTCGTTTGCCTGATGGTAAGCATAGCGCCGGCCCATAACAACTGCAGTGCCACCCAGAACTTTGAAACACAAAGGCCTGCGCGGCACTGCAGTGCGCTCGTTACCCTGAGACATTAGGTATTAAGTCTCATAAGCCCAGTAATTTCACTGGATACTCTGCTCATCAAACCGGAACACAGTAATGCTTGCACACTGCTGCTTGGCAGCAGACTTCACGAGCAAAGCGGTGGTAACAACCCAGACGGACACTCGCAGAAGAGTTAGTCCTCCCACTAACATAATGATGTATGATGAATGTATGATTCATTGAAGTTACTGGCCACATGCCATAGTTAATTTTTTGCTCCAATCATATTAAATAAAGTATATCAGACAAAAGTTTCTGTAAAAAAGGAAAGTAATCATAAAAGGACGTTAAACTATATGACTATACAAATAAACAAAACGAAACAACAATCAACAAGAAAGTAATAAATAAGGAAAAGCAATCGCGTTTTACAATGCACTTCTATTTAGATGAGTATCTCACAAAAAGATATTCCGTGATAAGTAAAAGCGGAAGTACACATACAAAAGAGGTAAACGAAGCAACGGCATGCGAGAAGTAGGAAGAACATCAACAGTTAAAAGATTGTGAGAAAAAGCAATTACTTAAATTATGTAAGTCCAATAAACGAGCTGCCTAAGGCAGATATTCAATCGATTAGATCATATTGTAATCATACAAGAGCTGATCAAGAATTGATACAAAAAATCTAATTCGTTCAAGTCACCCTGTCACCTATATCTCCTTTTGTGTTTATTTTTAGCTAACATTCGCTTCCTAATTTTTTGTTACCATGACTAGGCGATAAAAAGTATCGGTTTAGCATTATAGATATCGATCGCTTAAATCGGATTGTACGTTGACAGAGCTAATGAACGAGCAATGATTTATGAGGTGGCCCGTAATGGTGTCAATGCCAGCGATTATTGACGCTGAAAGCTGTATTTAAAAACTATTGAAACTTCGATTGCGAGACCTGCGGAATTACTTCATATTCTACCGCTAAGTATTCATCTGGCTCCGTGATGAGTGCAATACAGGTCATTCTATTCCGATTTGCAGGTAGGCGATTGGAATCGAGTCATCGCAGCGTGCATCCCGGATCAGCTGATGTGTTGCGTAATCTGCGACATCGCCTCTGACACTCCACGTTTCACTTTCGCGTTACAGTTTCGCCGTATGTCGTCCACGGGCACGCTCCAAATCTCGTCATTATCGATACTGAATCGATTCTGGAACCGGTAGACGATTGCATTTCGACTGGATGCCAGGTGCCGGCGCCGCGACGAAGGCCAATCATTTTTGTTTGCAATGAGGCGGTTTGCGAAATGAATGCAATTATTTATGCTAATGGATGAGGCAAGCATATAATTTGCGACGCTTAGAGCATCGAATGCACTGTAAACAGGGACGTTTGCATATTTAAGCGTGGTATTATTGCCCTTAACTTGATTTTTGGGTTGGATTCAATCATCGTGATACAAATATGAAAAAAAGTATCGTCAACCTTCAAATATTTTATTCGACAAAGGCGCCACTTCTCCACCGATTGACAGCATAATCGTTGTTTATGGCAGAGTAATAATAACATCGCAAAAATCTACAGCACTAAAGTGCAAGATGTTTTTGGGATGGAATTTTAATGTTATAATAAAATTGATTGATTTTATTACGTTAGGTACGCACTAAAATATGAAGATGGGTATTGTTCCGACGAATAAGCAAAAATCACGAACGTATAAAGTTAAATGGCATTCAACATTATTATAGGAATATTTCACGCAGTTAAATTACGTATGAAATCTTCCTTAAACATTACAGTAATTTCAATGTAATATAAGTTTAATAGGATTTCTATAACAGAAATAAAATTAATTAAATTAACACTTTAATGGAATAGATCACACAGTTTTATGTAAATATAAAAGTAACACACTTTAAATTGCTATAAAAGTTATGAGTTCATTTTTATTTTACTAAAGAGCTATTTAAAGATCAATATTAGAATATGATTCGATCCAATACAACCATTAAAGAAGTCTCAAAAACTTAAAGTTGGTAAGCATCGCTTCAATGCGCAAACGAAGCAATCAAAGCAAACATCGTGATCTTGACCCGAATCAATCACAACAAATGTCAAATGTTTGATCCAACTCGTGATGCAGTGAAAGCATTCTATGTGCGAGTGATTGACACCGCTTAAATGCCATTGGTCCAAGGTTGGTCACTATTGTGCGCTGGCCTGTCAGATCACATTATTGGGCGTAACAATCCTGGGAAATTTAATCGAAATTTTTTATTTATTGATATTTTAAGTAAGCAATGAAGTGAAATTAAATGCGCTCAAAGAGAATGCTAAAAGTGGAAAAATATGAATAATGGAATTGTGGATCTAAATTGAAAAATGTGTAGTGGTAGAAATGTGCGAAATATAGAAAAATATAATATATGTACCTATGTTAAGAGTTCTGAGTGGCACTGTAATCGTTATGGGCCGGCGTTATGCTTACCGCCAGGCAAACGACGAGCTCGTCTTGTTACCAAATAACATACCTAAAGAAAAATAATTAGCACTTATCTTTTTTGTACACCCCGTACGTAGGTACGTATCACACATAATTGTGAGGATTTATAAGAATTATTGTTCTCAATGTCAATAAGTTCAATTTATTTTGTTCGTGTCATTGTACGAATATAAATGGAATTGTTGCCGTTAAGAGAAAATTGGAAACAATCTGTTTCATATTTCATCCTTGCGTTTATGTTCACAGTCACTTTCGCTTTTTCAACACCCGCTATTAATCTCTTCTCGCACGCTATACAGCCATGTACATTGTCGCTTTTAATTATATTTCTTTTAGACGAGCTATTATACAAAAAACTGCGTGATAGGAGTTCATCAGTAATCAGGAAAAAAAATCGCCGAAATCTGACAATATTTCCAACCAAAGAAGAAAAAAACCTTCAAACGGTATGTGCGTGACATTTTCTGTTTTTTTTTCTGTCCCTTCTAATCAAGATTGTCATTTGACAAAGTTCAACACCATTTAAGTGAATCAGCTGATCTAGGGCCGCCCGGAAGTTCTATACTTAGTAGAATTTTGACGTCAACTTAAAATGCCATTTTTTCAATGAAATATTTCAAAAACACGTAAAACAAAATAAGTTGTTGACCTCCAGGAGTTAATTTCTTTGTATTAGTATCCCTACTCAATATTATAAACGCGAAAAATGTGTTTGTTGGACTGTCCATAATTGACACAGAAAAGAAGAACCGGATCGTGATTTTGCACACATTTTTGTTGGCTGACTTTTTTTTAAATGGGCTTGCTTTTGGCCACTGTCTCACCTGATGTTAAGTGACGATGCCCAGAAGATATCTAGGACCTTATACATCACATTTTATCCCCGAAAATTTACTAATAGCAATCTCTGTATGAAGTTTACTACTGATAATTAACTTGCGTAAAAATACACAATTTCCTATTACTAGCTTAATCTAAATGTTAACCAAATCGAACTTAATCAAAGGTTTTAATCAAACAAAGTTCATCGTTTGATTATATTTACTAAACCTCTTTCAAAAATAATTGCCAGATTTTATCACATTAACTGTTGCTAAGAAGTGTTTGATTAATGATTACTAATCGACCGTTAAGCGTTTTTATTGCTAAAGTTACAAAACATCCGTTCTAAAATGGCGTATGTAAATTTTTTCCAATATTTTTTTTAGGATATAATGTCTTCATTAAGTCATTGAATCGGCATCTTTCATCTGTACAAAAATAAGTTAACCTACTCTACTTAAAAAATACCACTGCTCTACTTTAAATTACCAGCGGCGCGAGTACGGCAGTCGGTTCGATAAATTTGTCGAACCGAAAAACTCGATAAATTTATCGAATGTTGCGAGTACCGAAGTCTGATCGTAAAGTATTGTAGTAGCTCTATATTCTCTTTGGATTCGACCTAGCTTTTCGATAACTTTTGTCGATTGTTTCGAGGGTCGATAAAACCCACTTTATCGATTTGAACTGTCAATTTTATCGAATATTATCGACCGAAAAGATCCGTACTTGCGCCGCTGGTGGTCTAACTCTTTTGCGAGTGTCTATATGGGTGGGTACCACCGCTTTGCTAGTGTAATCTGCCGCTAAGCAGTAGTGTGCAAGCATTAATGTTTTCCAGTTTGATTAGCAAAGTAGCCAGTGAAAATGTCTCAGGTAACGAGCGCACTGCGCACTGAAGTGCCACGCCGGCTTTTCTGTTTCAAAGTTCTGAGTGGCTCTGCATTTCTTTTGAGCTGGCGTTATGCTTACCATCAGGCAAACGACCTGCTTGTCTCAATAGAATATTTTTATTCTATTTCCACATGGGTGAAATCGCTGGCAGCAGCTAAAGTGATATATTGGAAAAGAAATTACATGTACAAATGAATCACCCAATCATTAATGCGTCATATTCTAGTTTTTATACTATGTATTAATTTATTTTTATAGATTCCGATGACGATCCTTAATTTTTAGTTCCTGACACAAAACTAAATATAAAATACTGCAATTTTACTGGTGACAAAAGGGTCACCTCATTCATCTTCGGAGACGCTTCCATGTCCTTAATGAAATACCACAAAAATTAAACAGCGCGTGCAAAAGGTTAAAATGTACCTTAAAAAAGCTATAACATTACAAAAAATCTTATTTTATTTTGACCTATTGCACTTGACCCACTGACGTATCCTCAACTTTACATAAAAACATGTGATTAAATTGCGATAAACTCACTTTATTATATCATTATGCTCATCAATACAAACGTGTCTTGTTTACATACGATATTTTTATTTATGTATGTTATTCAAATGTATGTATGTAGGCCAAATTATGTATGTGTATAGAATATTAATTTAAACAATCTTCTTCCATGTGTTGCGTAGATCGTTGACCTTATGATGTCATACTTATCATAAATTAGGTCTAATTATATTCTTTTTTAACTTCTATACAGTATTAATAAGCACTAATTGGATGATAATGAACCAATATTGTAACATGTTATAAAATTAATAATTAATTAAAATGAAATACAAATAAGTAATAACCAAGAAAAATAATATACAAAGAAGAAATAAAATTTTAGTATATTGTGCAGTCTTACAGTATGTCTGTTCAATATGAGTAACTATTATATGTAACGGATATGTTTCGGATTATGTAACGTTCAATATATATATACCTATATCCCTTTTTTAAATTGAGCTTAAAGCATAGTCCGCTATTTCGTTCACCCCTAAATAATCCTAGAATTTTTAGAACGATATAATAAGGACATTTCCTAATTTGCCCCCATTGCTTGCAAAACTGTATAAGATTAGCTATGTGTTAACCCTTGTAGGTACTTCTTTGGGCTCTACTCTACCAGTGCATATATTATAATGCATAGATCGAATCTCGGTTTGGGCCGTTATGACTTTCTATATTCAGTTATGTGAGGATTAATTAATTATATCAGCTTGCTCTAAAACGGTGAAGGAAAGCATCGTGAGGAAACCCGCATGTTCAAGAACCACAAAACTTGAGGACATGTGACATCCACCAAGCCGCACTGAGACCACGTGGTGGATTATGATGACCCATAATCTTGCTCTCTTTCTATGAGAGAAGGCTGGTAGCCAAGTGGGAGCGTAAACATTCTAATTTCAACTTATCAGTAAAAAGAAATCAGTCTATGTAAAATAAAAATATCGACTCATTTATCATTTTGTTAGTGGGAGGACTAACTCTTCTGCGAGTGTCCGTCTGGGTTGTTACCACCGCTTTGCTCGTGAAGTCTGCCGCCAAGTAGTAGTGTGCAAGCATTACTGTGTTCCGGTTTGATGAGCAGAGTATCCAGTGAAATTACTGGGCTTATGAGACTTAATACCTAATATCTCAGGGTAACGAGCGCACTGCAGTGCCGCGAAGGCCTTTGTGATTCAAAGTTCTGGATGGCACTGCAATTGTTATGGGCCAGCGTTATGCTTATCATCAGGCAAACGACCAGCTCAACACGTTACCAAATAACTTAAAAAAAAAAAAAGAATTTCTATATAGCTATATTGGCTTATTCAATCAATGCTGCATTCAAACAGTAAAATCTCTTTACTCGTGAAGTCATGACGCATCCCATACCTACCAAAGGTAAAAAACACTATTTTTCATTGCCAGTGTTCAACAGGGTGCCTGACCTCTGCGGTTTTGATTTTATTGACATTCCATGTTTTCTTAAAGGCTTTTGAAAATTTGTTACTTTGTTGGAAGGTTAAAGCCTTTTACCCTCTTTATCTTGGCTTTAATTTAGCGTCTCAGCGTGATAAGTTAAAATCGATTATCGTTTTAATTATTATTTGGTTCGGTCTGTTTGGTAAGTTAATGCCGGGGGTAAACTGATAACTTTGATTAATGTTTTGCGGTTCTATTTGTCGTTACTATATAAATAATATTACAAAGAATATTCAAATACTATGTGACACTACGTGCCACTATGTGGAGACTTCCTCCAGTAAAGTTGATACGTAACTTGCATGTATGCTTAAAATGGTAGGTGAGATTGGCGTGAAACACAATACTATCGAGGGAAAAAAAATCTCTAGGTTGGGATAGAAAATGTCTCAGTGTAATTTGATCACATTTGCTAGCAGAGCTGTCAAATCCTACATAAGCTTCAGAGTTCTTTGAAAGAAAAATCTCTGACTCTTCTTCTCTGATTTTTTCTTGTACGGACTTTACTTATTCATCAGTGACGCATACTTAGCATGCTAGAACGGCATTTTTAGAGCTCCCCCAGTTAGCGAAAATTCTCAATTTGAAAATCGTTTGGCAAGCACCCAATCCTAATCCCCGGGGTTACGACAATTGGACATAGAATCTAGTTTCCGTTAATGGCTTAGTTTTGAGACCCGACAATTAGTATAGCACACTTAACATCTCATGCGATATTATAGCCAGACGCCCACCTATTGCACAATGAAGGCATTCATAAGAGATTGTTAATTAATCATTCGCCACTCGTTTCTACACATTAAAACTAACTGCTCAGGAAGTATTTTTATAGAAGCTTAGTAACGACTTGACGAGATCAGCGGGTCATTTACCTATTAAGTACCATAACAATTACAATACTGCTCAGAACTTTTTATCACGCTGGTAACGCTCCTACTTCGCGAGCGTTATCACTATTGAACTCTTTTACGCATGAGATCCAACAGGTTGATTTGTTTTGCTGATAATATGCTTGCCATTGTTACTAGCTTAAAATTATATTTAAGTTTTAATCTAAGGTAGTTCGTGTTTTGGTGTAAACTGTAAGCTTACTATCTATCTAAATAAATAAATAAATAAATCAGATATAGTAATCAACAACTCGTCTGATGGTAAGCGAAGATCGAGAAGAGGCTATGCTGCCAAACCCTAGTTTTTTTTACTTGTGACGAGTTAGTGTTTATCAATTATTAACAAATTTTTCTTAGCTTCACTTTTAACTAAATGATTATGTAATGGAATATTGGAAGTCAATTTTAACCTACTTCCAATTGTCGTATCGAAATGAAACTATGTATGTATATGTAGTTTGGATGCATCAGAATTCCCTAATCACTGTTTTGATGACAGTAAAATAATTTGGAATCATGGAGCTGATCGATGATGGAGCCAGCAGGTGGATAGTGGAATTCTTGGAGGTTGAAGAACACGGTATATTTATGCACTGGAGTTTGTCACACGAAGCTTTGGCACTGCAATTGTCATGGGTAGGTGTGATTCATCATGCGAACGACCGGCTTGTCTTCACCTTACTGCATAAAAAACTTCTATACTGATAAAAATTAGGCATAATCCAAGGTACCTGACTCTTTAAATCTGCAAAACTGTTAAACTTTTCTTGGTAGTAAATTATCGCTATTAAATCTTGTGTAAAGTATGGTCCATAAGTCATCGCGTTAAGTCATTGCTAAGGCCATGAGTGGCAATGACCACTTTCCATCTAGGCCCCGGCCTCTTGTTGCATAAAAACATGCAAATTTTGTTGTATTTTTCCTCTATGGTTTCAACACTGTTCTTCAAATTCCTTTGCGATACGCTGCGGTATGCACTTGGTAGACCGCTATTTACGACCGCCCATAGTCCTTTAATTTTTAAAAATATCCTCTTGAAGTATAAAGAGTAACTTTATTTTATGTGCTCGGATGTTAGTCAGAAAAACGGACACGTTGTTTTTTCAATACAATATAGGCATGCGTTTGATGACTATGTCACTTGTCGGTAAGTGACGATGTGGTCTATAATGAAGCACGCTTACCTAGAATATTCACTAATGACTTAGATACCTACTTAAGTTGTAGCGATCGAAAACACAGAATCGGGTTAGGAGTTCTATCTACCTTCTATACTTGTTTTACTATACCAACGCTCTCCCTCACTCTCTGTTTTTTCCTATGGCAAGGTGCCTACTTGAAGAACAAAATATTTTACTGTATACCGTTGCTTGCAGCAAAATTTTTTTCATACCTGAAACAAAGGGAGAAACTCATTAAATCATTAATCATTATGGTATCCACGATCAAATTGTGTCAAAATGCTAACTTATAGTATTATACATTATAGCTATAGAATAATTATGTAATAATTATTATTATCTCGGCTTTATACTCTCGATAGATTGGCGTTTGACTCCTACAGGTTGCAGCGAAGGTGGTAAATATGCTAAGCATTTTTTTTTTGGTTGTAACAAATACAATTCTGAGATAAATTCAAGGAAAACATGTTTTACTTGTAAATACTTATAATGAAAGAGTATTTCAAGGACGTGTCTTGGGAAAGGAGTTCAAGTATGTGTAGTAATAGTAGTAACAGTGAGGTCACCCGTCGATCCGTATATCGAGGTTTGTACCTTACACTAAGTGATAATTATAGCCCACCTAACGCGGCCACTGCTGCGGAAAAGGTTTTGCATACATTTTATATGGAAACGGGCTCAAACTGGAGCGTTTGAGTGGCCGCGACCGAGCGATAAGCTGAAGCTGTGGCCGCGTTCGTGGCTCGCGTCTACTGTGTTATAGCAGAAACGTACAAGCATTACTATGCTTGCACGTTTCTGCTTGGTGGCAGACTACACGAGCAACGCGGTACCCACTCAGCCAAAAACTGACAGAAGAGTTAGTGCTCGAGGTTGTCAAGGATAACTTCCACCTTCTTTTTTAAAACCTGTTTTACAATTTTACCTGTTCAAAACTTTATGCTCCACAGATAGAAATCCGCTGTACAATAAACATAATTTTAGGTTTAATAAAAGTGAAGGTGCCGCATACAATGTCTGTCGAACCATAAACAGTGCACAGTAGGATGGTAGAGTACATCTTACATCACACGATCGCAATGCAATATTGCCTACCCTATGTCACGAGGAAGAGGTAAATCATTGAGCTTTGCATAAAGGCTACTCGCTACACCTGAGAATTTCAACTTTGCGTGCCATTAGACGGTAATGCATCAATCACGGACCACGCGCAAACTATGGAAAAACCACGATCACAGTCACTTCTCACAACCTCGACGTTGAAAAAAATAGTTTCACAACCACTGCGTTTGCAGTTTAGAACACGGTAAATACGCGGTAGTGCGATTGTGTAGAGGTGAAGTCGTCGCTTTGAGCCCAGGCAGGGCTTCGAGGGTGTGAAAGAAACATCACTATCTGGCCGTATTGCTGTTTTTGTCCGCCTTATTCAAAAACCTTGGTTATTTTGACAGCAAAATGCAAACACGCATTAGCGTCTAAGGTGGATCTTAAGAGGTCCAGATGAGGCTTTTTATTCACGTAGCCGATCACTTGATTGTGATATACTAGAAGCTAGTATAATCACGCGTTTTGCTGTTAAAATTCAATTCAAAATAATTCGATTAGCATCAAAACGCGTCATCTGATCAGGGGCTAAGTATTATATAAACCTCGACAGTAAATTCAGTTGATTAGTTTAGTCCAGTTGACAGGTAGAACATATACAGATGAAATGATTTTGAGATGAAAACTGAAGACTTAGCATCAATCAGAATCAAAATCATGAATCAAGTAATTGGTTTAAAATATAATACGCTCTATGTCTCATTGAAATTTAATGAAAATAAGATCACCATTTGAAGTTCTGATAGTTATAATGAATGAAAGAAACTTATTTCCTGTTAATAAAACATTCGGCTAAATATTACTAAAACAAAAAGGTTATAATGTAGGTACCTACTGAATGAAGGTGAAACCTCTCAATAAAAAAGTGTATTAAAATTAACCACTTCGGCTGCACGGACCTTCGTAACTTGCGTACAAAACATAACTGCTCAAGTCCACGTTGTCGGATTACTTGTCAAATTCCAAACGGATCATTTGTTTATTATCATTTGTTTATTTATGTCTGACATAGGTACTGAACAATTTATTTATGTTATTTGAAAAAATTTTACCCATGTCAATCATCCTAGGTGCTTGAACATAAAGGCGATAATGAACTGACGAGGTGGCCTTTTTTAGGAATTGGTTCCTTGCTAACATTGTTTTAGGAAATAACATTAAGTACCGAGCAAATTTCGCAGGAAAAATAGTTACCGTTTTATGTGATATAAACTTATCCCTTCAATTATTTAAATAAATAATTAAATCATCTATACATCTACATCTATATCTATATAAACAAAAGTTACATAAATACACGACTACCCTAGCCAGTCTCACTCGGGATGGTGTAAGGATTCTAATGATACCCCATACATCCAAATCTGTTCAGGCATTTACAAGTTATGGTAGACATGAACCCTAAACACATACACTCCTTTTTTATTAACGAGACGAGCTGGTCGTTTGCCTGATGGTAAGCATAATGCCGGCCCATAACAATTGCAGTGCCACTCAGAACTTTGAAACATAAAGTCCTGCGCGGCACTGCACTGCGCCCGCTACCCTGAGACATTTGGTATTATGTTTCAGAAGCCCAGTAATTTTACTGACTACTCTGCTCATCAAACCGGAACACAGTAACGCTCGCACATTACTGCTTGGCTGACTTCACGAGCATAGCGGTGGCACCAACCCAGACGAACACTCGCAGAAAAGTTAGTCTTACCACGTAATGTATAATAATGCCCTAATATATTCGTATAGTTGGTTTTTTTTTTATGTTATTTGGTAACGAGACGAGCTGGTCGTTTGCCTGATCGTAAGCATAACGCCGGCCCATAACAATTGCAGTGCCACCCAGAACTTTGAAACACAAAGGCCTGCGTGGCACTGCAGTGCGCTCGTTACCCTGAGACATTAGATATTAAGTCTCATAAGCCCAGTAATGTCACTGGCTACTGTGCTCATCAAACCGGAACACAGTAATGCTTGCACACTACTGCTTGGCGGCAGACTTCACGAGCAAAGCGGTGGTAACAACCCAGACGGACACTCGCAGAGGAGTTAGTCCTCCCACTAACAAATTGTTGTAATGAAAAATTGACCATCCCTACTCAAACAGTAGTTACACAGTATATATATAACCACGTAGCAACAATAAAGGAGATGCATCTTATTATGCACATCCACGGTACGTTTGGTAAGAGGTCGTAACATCACATAGCAGACAACAACGCGGGCAGAATGATAATGTTCTTGTTAAAGATTAGCTAAGAGATTCTTGCTCGCACCAAGTGAGTAAAATCAAAGTTTTTGTTATTACGAATAGATCAGCGATGTATACATATTATTACAATGCTGCCTGAAATAGTAAGATTAAAATTCGTAAAGATATGACGACTCCGTAGCTAAGTTGGTAGTAACCCTGCCTGCAAAGCGAGGGGTCCCGGGTTCGATTCCCGGCCGGGGCAGATTTTGTGTAAACATAAAATTTGTTCTCGGGTCTTGGATGTTTGTGATCTGTGTGTGTCCATGCCACCTGCGACTCAGGGAATCCTAGTGCGGGGGTATGAGTGTAAGCGTTTATTTATTTATTATATATAACAAAAGCTCTAAAACAATGTAGTTTTGGAGTGAAGGCTCGCTCCGGCGCCGTTCTGTAGTCACTGCGAATCTAACCAGAAAAAAAGTGCAAGTATTATAATTATGCAGGTGTTTTTTCTGTTGCAGGAATCGAACCCGCAATCCGTATGCAATCGACATATCAATTACTGTCCTCGAGGGCTGTCAAAATGTGCGGCACCTGAATGAAAGTAATGACGACGTATTACATCTACGCAATTTTTGCGTTTCTATTCAATCGTCTTGTGTTACCCGCTCCACAAAAGCAACGAATTCAACAATACCAAATTGCATGTAACTTAATTTTCTTCCATTTCGTTTTGAGTGTTGAATTGAAGGTGTTGGCAATCCTTCGTCACAATCAACCCGACGTTTCAACATAAACTGAGAGACCGACAATTTTGTGCCGCCCGCGCCGACTAAAGATCGTGACTTTAGGGACGGGACGCAACACCACTACCACTAAATTAAGGTGCGCACAAACGATCAAGAAGTTGTTGAAATTCCAATACATACATACATATATCTACCTAAATTGCACAGAAATTAATCTCTACTTGATAATAATACTTTAAATTCAAAATTGTGGTTTGTTCTTCTTTCACGTGACAACGTGAACGTGACGGAACCGCTTCAAAATTAACAAACCATTTTTCGACCAATCGGTGGTATCCGATTGAGCTGAAATTTGGCATACTTATACAAGTCTTGTGACAATGCAATGTTAAAATGTTACAGAGCTGGTCTGATGATGGAGCCGGAAAGTGGCCACAGGAACTCTGTAACGAAACGAGTTTGGTCTCGTTTAATTTGTCTTTACAAGTACTCTGATCCTAGATGACATCCAGGAGTTTGATGATGGAGCCGCAAGGTAGCCAAAAAGCTTCTCTGAAAAAATATATTTCACTACTATAAAAACTTTTTTGATTTATAGAAAGTTGATGGCTCAACTGACTGACTTAAACTACCTTTTTTATCGTAATAATTCACAGTTCCTGTAAAATCCTGTAAATTCAGAGGGAATTGATTCTTTAGCGTCTCAGGTTTTTCTCAGATTTCATTCTTTAGCTGTTCAAATTATCAAGGCTGACCTAGTCTCTCTCTTTCTGGCTGAATATCCTACAGGATGGTAGGCGTTCATTTTATATTAATTCCACTTTGCTCTGCTATTGTAAACATACATCTACATAACTCATGTCCTTTTACATTACATTTTTCCTCATGTCTTGGGTCTGCTTCTGTATCTCCTACCGGATTGAAAATTGTAGTGCCGAGTAGGTACTTACGAATAGTCCCGACAGGGCAAATATGTTTATACAATAAATCTTGTTTTTTTATTTGTTTTGTTTCATTGCTGAACGTCTACAAGCCGCTTTATAATCTCGATTTCCCAAATCCTCATGATCATGAATCCAATTACTATGATTTGCCAAATCAATGGTTGAAACGTAATCGAAAATGGATAATTATGTCGATGCCATTCAATTGTACTAAATTGTCATCGCTAGAACAATGATGTCGTGCGACCTTCGCTTGCAGCAATCGAATGTGATGATTGTCACCGAGTTATCAAATCAAAATATTGTTAGTATTACAAGACGCAATAAAAGTTACTCTCTCATTGTATATAGGTGTCTTAACTTCGATCTACAACTTAGCGGGCACTTTCACTAACCATTGACCCATCGCTTCAAAAATATTTAAAATAGGTAAAACTCTGAGTCTTTAATATCTAATTGTTTATACTAATGTTAGTTTGTACCGCTAATATCTGGGACCAGCAATCTGTTTTTAAAAATTATTTAACTAATTGGAAGCTACATTACCCCTGAGTGCTCTTAATCCTAGTTCCATGCGTGTGAAACCACGGGCAGAAGCTAGTAGGTTGTAAAAGAATTTAAAATACATCACCAAATTTTTGACTATGCCCAATCATGCACACCCTATAAACCTACGATTGTCCATTGCACAGGGGCCTGTTTCATAAAAAATATTAGTCATTGAGTATTAGTGTCACATTATGTATGAAAAAAAAAAAAGAAAAAAAGACTCGTTATATTAGACTAATATTTTTTATGAAACAGGCCCCAGGCCGTAAATTCATGTGTATATTATACGTCACAGCATTTACCTAGAACAGCGCAGTTATTGTACAACAATGATAGAAGGTCAACTACCTATGTAGGAAGATTGTTAACCTCACAGTTTATAACGCGGATTGTATAAGTAAGGTAACAACGTTTTGCAACAATCTTTATGGTCAAGGATGCTAAAAACTACATTAATCGAACTTTATAGGAACTTTCTCGAAAGCTTAAAACCTCTAAAGGCCTCGATAAACCTTTAACGGTGCGCCCGTTTACATAATAATGCTTTCAAAAATGCATGTGTTTGTGTAAAAGATATGTAATTCATGGTTTTCAAAATATCACAAAACTGAGCTCTAAGCGTCTGCCTACCACGTAATCATAAGTGACGGTGAAATGATAATTGCGGGGATGCACAAAGTGACGTTCTCGACGAATGTGACTTAGATAGCGAGCGAATTATCAGGGATAGCAACAACATAGCTAATATGACGAATGGTCATCAGATCCCCTATTGCGTCTGTACACGCTGGTAGGTTCTTTAGTGTTTCAAATTTAAAATGGTAGCTAGCCTGGCGACCAGCACAAACAGCTGTGTCAATCCAACAAAATGTTCCAAAAGTGTAGAAAAATACTAACAAAAATACTTTAAAATCATGAAAAAAAAACTGGTTTAGGAGACTGTCTATAATCTAGATGGACAAAGTGTCGTACTGTTGAATATGACCTATAGGAAAGCGATGACTCTAATGTGACGAATGATCATCAGATCCACATTTTATTTTATTATTGATTTATGTATGAAATAGTTTTCAAAGACAAGTTTCCACAGTTAGCGTTCTGAAGTTCACTATGCATTGCATTCTCTATGACCTTGAGTACTGGTTTCACAGCCACTGGTTTTGCAAAGTACTCCTTTGTTAGTAGTCAAATTAAACACACCCGAATTGAACTAGCTTTGCACGGGTCATTTCGTAACTTGTCTAGTCTATAATTTATTATACATTCTATACTGACATATTTTCAAGATTATGACTCACAGTAAATATTGCCCGCCGAACTCTACGGCCAACTCTCGAGTACTTCTTAAAATGAGTGCGTTTTCGGAAAACATTTTGTCGCAGTCATAGCATGGTCAGTTTTACAATGCATGATGGTGTATTTTATAGTGTTCGAATTCTTAGCCAACGATGTCGTTTTGAAAATCTGTTGCCGTAAATGCATTTTGTCCAATAGCCACGTCTACTTGGAAGCTTAGCTTGTTGTACCACCTAATACCAAATTATTGATATAGTAAAAAATTGCTTTTGTTTTTATTTAAAAATTATTATAAATTATTATAAAAATATTATCAATTTGTGGTCGTCGAACAACAAAGACAAAACGTTGTATATGAGCAACTTAAACGGTGTACTTATACCTAAAGGTGGTATAGTTTTGATAGTTTTGGTGGCACAATGTTTTGTCTTTGTTGTTCTTTGACAATTTTAAACTGAATCGAAAGAGACGAAACAGTGTTAAAATATATTCAGTCGTGATAGAGTGCTTATTATTAAGGCTATTAGTATTTATGAATACTACTTGTACTGAGTCATACGTGTAAATCTTAACACTCGATCTAGCCTTTAGCCATTGTCTGTAATATTTTTTAATAAAATTATTCTATTAACTTTGCATGTAATAATTACTATTACAAATGTGACCTTAGGGAAATTAATGACTGTAACCAACAAATAAAATGTAATAAATCTGTTTAATCTTTTTTAATTTAACTATTACTTACAATAAATATTATAAGACAAAGTTAAACGTTTTTAAAAACTCTGACTAATATAACCTATAGTCTTCAAATGGCTAAACAGATTTTTTTAATCATAGCTAAGAATACTTTCGATCAAGTCATCATTAAAACAAAAAAAACTTAATCAAAATTGGGTACCGCTTAGGAGCTACTATGACACAGACGACACACAGATACACACGATTTATAAAGCCCCCTCCTTTTTTTACGTCGAGGGATAAAATAAAAGAAGTGTTCCTCTTAAACAAACTCGAATCCTACAGGAAAAATTGGAGTCTTTTAATAATTTAAATAATACAGAATTTGCTGTCGCTGGCATAAATATTGGGAGGGTCATTGGATATTGGGGCATCCGGCGTCCCGCACCTAATATAGGTGAGGCCCTCCCGAGGAGAAGATGTTGCACTCGTGCGTCGGCGCTTCATTAGAAACGTGCAGGGACAGTCTTACCCCGCGAGGCGGGTCCTTCCCAAGGGATGGACGACGACTGACGAAATCCCGTGGAATTTGATATTGCCAATTGAGCGAGAAAGGGACTCTTGTATCGGCCACACACGATCAGTTAGGACGTAGGTTTTGGAACGTTTGGAAGTCTAATATTCTATCACTTCACGTATAATCCATCTGATATTTCCCACACACTTTTTTGACTTTGAAGTCACGACCGTTTTCTAATTAACAAAAACTGAAGCTTTTTGTCAAAACATTCCCCAATAAACTGTATTAGTATCGAGCACTTTCGATTTCGCTTTCACTTCACCTTGAGTTGTGTGGTCGAGGCATTGACCCAAGTACTGATCTTAGTACTTGAACAGTTGAGTATACAATACTGTTTGTGGTCACGCCAGTAGTTAACAACTAACAATTAACATATCTAGACGCTAAATAAAGTCACTTTCTTCAATTGTTTGGAAAAGTTAAAAATATATGGAATTGACATAAGGATTCGTTAAGTTACAAAGTTACCATGGTTAACATTATGATACTTAATCAGAAGAAATCCTTTTTTTAAAACATAAACTAACAACACCACACTACTAAGAGGACTAACTAACTAGGAGGACTAACTCTTCTGCGAGTGTCCGTCTGGGTTGTTACCACCGCTTTGATCGTGAAGTCTACCGCCAAGCAGTAGTGCGCAAGCATTACTGTGTTCCAGTTTGTTGAGCAGAGTAGCCAGTGAAATTACTAGGCTTATGAGACTTAACACCTAATGTCTCAGGGTAACGAGCGCACTGCAGTGCCGCGCAGGCCTTTGTGTTTCAAAGTTCTGGGTGGCACTGCAATTGTTATGGGCCGGCGTTATGCTTACCATCAGGCAAACGACCAGCTCGTCTCGTTACCAAATAACATAAAAAAATAAAAACCAACCTAGTTACAGATAAGCATAGAGATGTTATTGAAAGTCGCGCGAGTGATCACGTGCGTGATAATTGTTATTTATCGTACATAAATGCTACAGCTTCTTGCTATGCGTTACGTCACGCTAACAATATTATACAGCCACGCAAACAATTGTGTATTTTTTAACCCAAATAGGCTTACGTTTGACCACAATCTCACCTGATGTTAAGCGACGATGCGGTCGACGATGGAGCACGCTTGCCTAGAAGAAACCTATTCACTCTCGACTTGAAAACTCCCAAATTATAGCTATTGGGAAACACAGAGGCTGGCAAAGAATTCCACTCCTTAGCCGTACGTATAATGAAGGTTGAAGCAAAACGCTTGGTACGGACAGGAGGGATATCAACCATATATGGGTGACGCAGTGCCGTGCCTCTAGACGTCCGTTGGAAAAATGGAGATGCTGGAATCAAGTTGTGTATCTAATAACTCTACTTCTTTTATTGTACAAACAAACTGATTACTTGTTACACAATAAATATTACAAAAAATGATATAACCCAAAGTAACATGAGCTTGTAATCGATTAATCGCTGCATTCTTCACGTCGATTGCATTAGTGTGGTGTTACAGTGAATTTATGACAAATGTTATTGCGAAGAATGCAAGAAATTACACACGATTGTGTATAATATTTATTAATTACCGAAGTCCATTTTTGCTGATAAGATAACAATGCTGAGAACGTGTTCTATCTCTTAATCGATGAAATTATAACGTAATTTTAAGTTGTAAACAAGACACCTGTTTTACAACCATACAGTAGGTTAGTCACATACAGTGATGGGATGGTTAGTTAGTTTAAACGTAAGTACCCAAATTATTAGCATCATAAAAATAAAGGATTGAGTATGGGATCTGTACCTTTTTTACAATACCATGCGTCACATCTCGGATCCGTATTGATTGAACTCATACTAATTACTTTTGACGAGCTCACGAACCAAACCCTAACGAAATGTAGAAAACAAAAACAACAAGTCTCAATTGTTCATTAGGCGATTATTGGAATTCCGGGTCTTTTCAATAAACTTAGCCACATTTTCCCTTGCACCAAATTTTTGTGAGAACGGTTTTTAAGTCCGCTTCAAGTCGTAAATGTAGGGACACACTGTCAATATTGGAATCCGAGGGTACGGGGGTAACGAACTGCCTCACATGCCAACGCTCAGGTAAGGTCGCCTTCAATATCGACGATTTGAAATTTCAGTAAAGAACCGCACATACCTTCATCTGATTTGACCGCAACAAAGATCACAATCAAAGTTAAGATATAAAAACTTAAGTAAACATACATTGATGCTATTGAGGGCGACGTACCGCGGACAATATAAAGTGTGAGAACGTCCGTACCCCAGTTCCTCACATTACGACACTCTAGAAATGGTAATGAATAAAGATACTAATGGATGAGCTGCAAAACAAATGGAAGCGACCCGTTAAGTGTCTCACGACGTTGCACAATGAGGCACAGTTCCTCGGAAGTAAATTAGTGGTTCCGTATGCCGATGACAGTGTAACAATAGCGATGAAAAAGCTATCGAGTTCTGAGCATTACAGCCGTTGCCTTGCGTAGCTTCTATTGTTGCTCGTCCTACATAGAAGGTTGAAACAATTAGGCAATATTAGGAATGAAGAAGGGAAACCTTGGAAATTACAGCTGACTGCGCGTAGATTGTTTTGCGTGCCTAATTTGATGTAATATTGAATAATTTTGAGTGTGTAGGATTTATTAGTTACTTATATTCTGTTAGGTAATATAAAACGCACTGAATGTTCTATTGTTATATGATTAAGCCTAGACTTTGTAACTGTGGACAATAAGTGAGCTACAAAAGACAAAAAATCGGCTATGTCTAATGTGCAATGAAATATGTACCATTCATTTCTTTGAACACCAGCAAATTTAATATAACGCAAGCTTGAAGGTTCGCGTTTACGATGGTTTTGTGTTGCACGTTTTATATTTGATAATTTTTCATGGTGTTATCGAATCATCAAGTACGATTTTGTTATGAAATCTGGATCAAAAATCTGGTATTGAACCAAAATGAATACACATCTACCTTTCTGTTTCAGCGCCAGATTATTATTGTAATAAGATTTTCCTATTTTTTATGGTTTCATGGAGCTCATTGCTTTTGAGTTTATAAAATGACAAAATATCTAAGCATAAATCTAAGAATATCTTTGATCGCAGTCTTATGTCATAGAAATAAAATCGTCTCTTGAAATGTTTTACTTTTTGAGCGCTCCTTGGTGCAGGAAGAAAGTGATTAATAGCCGATTAATTTATACCTCATAAGTTAGATAATATAATGATAATTATGACATAACTTAATGTAAATTATAGGAATTCAGAATTCAGATTGGGACCATCTTCTAAATTACTGGTGTTATTAATGTTAAATCTTGATTTGTTTGCATTAGTAAAGACTTACTTAACTGTTTATAAACAGCACAAAAGCTACATTAAGTGAATAATTTTTAACATCATAATAAAACTCACTTTCAAAACTTTCTTCTTAATCCAGTACCTGGTATTCAACAACCTTTTTCAAATCATGCTATCAGGCCCCATCTTCGGCTCCAGTCGGTGATATCCTCGAAGCCTAAGGATACCAGTCACGATGTTTGTCAAGTTGTGGTCTATACGATATAACACGTCTATCTTAACAGTTATCAGTTCTCCAGCTATCGTGATTAGTTAAAAGCTAAGTACTTCAATATGTCTATTTTGTGAATAGTGTGTTCCTTGGTCTTTAAATTTTAGAATTAGGTGAGGCGGTATGATCACCTCATTTCTCCGATCTTTTAGAGGAATTTTGAGCAGATTATTCCATAGAATGTTAAGAGACTTTAGATTAAGAATAATTTGAAATTTAAACTCAATTAACTTTCAAAACAAACTTTCAATTATCTTGAGTTTGCAAATACGAAATTACACCCAATGTTTACATGCACCAATTCGGATCTCTAAGTAGAGCTTCCTGCACTTATGGAACTACAAGGATCAGACTTCCACGACACTCAGACATGAAACAAATATTTACGCTTCTGTATGTATGTATATATTATTGTTATAAAAATAAGAGAATTGACTATGCTTTCTCAGACACTTCTCTGAAAATGTATAGTGGATAAAGCACCAAGAGGATAAAGCAGTGTCGTACGTCACGGGTGGGTTCAAGCCGCCCAAGATGAAGACAGGCTTTATCCTAGAGGTGAATACTCTAAAACAATAAAAACTCATTTGGTAAATTATAGAAGTACCTACAAATCTATTAATTTTTTATTTTATGCATTTTAGCCCTCTATTAGGTACTCTACGTCAGTAGACATAGCGTAATACCGTAGGCCTATCTTGAACGATGTTTACGAAACAAAGTCTAAATTACAAAAACGTTGTCAATTACACTTAGCAATTAGCAAATTTGTTAATCTGTTACTTTTTCTACAAACGCGCCGTCTTGTCACATTCAGGTCATTGTCATCAAAAGCGTGTAGAAAAATCTCATTCACTGTGAAATTATCGCTAAATGCTCTTTATTATTGTTTTGCAACTTTACGAACAGTTTGCGTAATTTTTTTATCCATTTGCAGTGAAATCGAGAGTTTCCTTGATTTTTATGAGTTAGATCCGTTGCACGGAATATTAACTACGTTTTATTGTACTTTAGTATTTTTTACGGTATTATTGGTCTAGGTCAGGTGCGATTTGCGTGTGTTTATGTTTGGATTATGATTCTTTTAATTGTGTATGTGATGTGTTATTGTTTGCTTATTCACGTAATATAGCACCTGTTATAACATTTAGATTGCTTATTTATTAAAATTTAAGACTATTAGTCAAAATTAGAAGCAGTTTTTTTGAAGGAAATTCATTCAGATTATAATGGTAGGTACAAAGTAATTACATACTTCGTATTACGTCTTGTCTTTTGTGTTTACATAAACTTTTAAATAAAATTGATATTTAGGCCTTAAAAAAATGAATAAAAAAATGTTGATAATATAATAGAATATTAACTGTAATGATTAGTAATGAAATAATATTCCTGCCTGCTTACTTTACTAACTTTTATTACAACAAGAGGTTTCAATTAATTGTAATTTGGAATTCAGTTTCATTTTAAATTAGATATTAGTTACAATTATGAGTTAATTGAGTTAATACTTACACAAATATATTTACTTCGAAAAATATATATTATTACATACATTCCTTATATTTACTATTTAAGGTTTTGTTTAATTTTGGTTTTAATTGATAAATTCTTAGTTTTTTTATTGAAATGTAAATAATCCTATGTATAGACGTATATTGTTGTATATTAAAGTTGTTGATTAGATGGACAATAAATGAGCCTATTTGAGTAAAATCAATTCTTCTAAATCCTATAAATGGTCTAAGTAGTTAGTTAAATATAATCATTATTTAGATACTTACCATTATTATAAACAGCTTTCCTGACATCTCCCGTGGGAACAGCTGTTGCAGCAGAAATCATAAGAAACGCAATAAAAATCCTTGCACTGGCACCCATATTGTCCTTTCTAACGTTACTACAGTTAAAAATGTTAAATTTATTAAATTTTAATTCACAAATACTAGACGCAACTATTTCCCGCGTGTGCCCGGTAACATTTGCGTCGGAGACGTCCGGCCGTCGTCGCTTGCAGTTATCGACTAAACATCGCCGAAGCACTTTCTACTACTTTATGCGTCTGCGCAATGTCTCCGCCCTCGCCGTGCATGCTTTGTTGTCAAAATGTTTATCGGATTGCGCTTTTCTATTTCAATTGGCAATTACATGTGTGACAGAATTGCGTAATTGAACAATGAATATTGTATATCACGGTCTCGTTGCATTATGTTTGAATGATATTTTTGTTATTTTCAAAACAAAATAAAGAGCAATTGGATCACTTTGAATTTTGCCAAGTCTGTTAATACGCATCACATATATAGCAGATATTTTTTTACATATATGTACTTTGTACATCTCGTGTGATTGTGCGGTACAATGTTAACGCGTGCGTCAGCGTAGATATATACCTAATATATTCTAAGCCTTTGGATAGTTGCGGGCTAAACTTTAGGATGTTAATAAAATCGCGGGCCGCTGATAACTGGTAACTGTAAAAAAAACGTAATTTTAATAATAACAATAATAATTTATTGGGCTTTAACAAACATTATCTTCGTAATAAACAATCATGACAGTAGAAAGAAAGTCATTTTTATTCCTTGCTGGAAAACATTGGTACCCATACCTACTAGGAAGACCTGTGTTATGGCATACCAGTGCCCTCAACCGGACATGGTGAATTAACAATACGTTGTCAAGTTGGTACTTTAATCTCGTGAACACCTTCCGGCTCCATCATCAGGACCCTGGGCATCATCTAGGATCAGAGTACTGGTAAAGACGAATCAAACGAGCCCAAACTCGATGGGGTTATGTCGTTTCGTTACAGAGTTCCTATAATGACCACCTTTAGGCTCCATCATTAGACCCGCTCTGTGACATCATTATATTGCATTGTCATCCGATGTACATGTGTACAAGGACTAATTATTTAGTATGCAATATATGTATTTTGTGGTATGCAATAAAGAATTTTGTATTGTATTGTATTGTATGTAAAATTTCGGTTCAATCGGACACCGGGAAGTGAATCAAATTTAGCTTGCAAGAATTCACCTAAATAAACACACACAATAAATAAACATACCTACATACAAACATTGCAAGTTAAATAAAAGCTTGTAACTTGTAATAAATACGGTTTATTTTGTATATTTCTAAAGTGTTACTAAAGCTACTTACATCAATCAGCGGAAATTAATAAGCAGATTGAGCTTGAATTCCAGTACCTAATGCACATGCGCAGTGTTTTCCAAATTTTCATCTGTACCTAAGCGTAGTTAGACATTTCAATTTGTTGTTCTTCATCATGGAAAAGAACTGCACGTTTATATGTGCTTCTAAATACGCAAATATTTTTTCTTGCAAATGCTCTCAACTGTGGATATTTTTCTTCGGCAAGGTTTTGTGTTTCAAAGTTATGGGCTTATGGCACTAAGCTTTACATCAAGCCAATAATCCGCTCGTCTCGTTATTAAAAAGTATTAAAAAATACAGTACCTAACTCAAGTCGTTTTGCTATCTACAGAAAGCAAGTTAAAGTTATAAATTAGTTGACCATAGAGTAATTTTAATTTTCATACTATAAGGTCATAAGTGAGCTGGGGCCCGATTTATGAATTTCACGAGTGATTTTGAAATCACCGGTTATAAATGCATGATATTTGAGGCCGGTGTGAAGTGTCTACAGAATGTTCCATCTGTTAAACTGAATGGTGTTCCACTGCTATGGGTGGATCAATTTAAGTATCTGGGACACATCGTCACACCTGACCTCAGGGACCATGCTGACATGGAACGGGAGCGGAGGGCGCTGTGCAAAACGAGCTAATATGATAGCCCGCAGGTTCGCACGTTGCTCGGGGGATGTGAAGGTAACACTGTTCCGTGCGTACTGCACATCCCTTTATACGTGCAGTCTGTGGGTTAATTACACACAAAGGTGTTACAGTGCCCTCCGCGTCCAATATAATAATGCGTTTAGGGCGGTACTGGGGCTGCCTCGGTACTGCAGTGCTTCGGGGATGTTCGCGAACGCGCGTACTGACTGCTTCCATGCGACCATGCGCAAGCGATGTGCGTCCCTGGTGCGCAGGGTGCGGAACAGCTCCAATACCGTCCTGAATATGATCGCTGGTAGGCTTGACTGCCCTTATATCCGGCATTGTAGCGGCAGACATGTCGCTTACACTGTTGGTTAGATTTAGTTTTACTGTCTTGTCTTGTTTGTATCTTGTCTGTTGTGTATTTGTGTCCATTTGTCATATTATGTCTGTATTTGTGTCTGTGTATATGGGTTTTGCCTGAATTAAATGTATTTTATTTATTTTAGTTTATAAATTTCTCAGCGAAAACTTTGAAATTACTAATTTGCAAAAGTCGTATTTTTGAAAGTCGCATACCCTGTATAACATACCAACATGCAACTATTTATCAGCTATTTTACGAGTGGGGGTACCCATTCGTAAACGATATCGTAGGTATGATAATTTTAGTCACCCGCTGAGATTAAAAAAGGCGACTTTTTTGTAAATTGACTATCGGTCATATCGCTGATATTTAGTCTCTCGGTGACATTTGTAAATTCAAAAATTGCGCCCCTCACCGAGTGACTAAATATCAGCGATATGACCGATAGTCACTATGAATTCTTCTGTTCTTTACCAAGCTAACATATTGAATAGATAAGCTGTTATAAGTCTAGACGTAGCACCGATAGCTAAAAAAGAAAACACTTTAGCAACAAAATATCTTGCAACATCCTATTCGGTGGCGCGGCGGCGCGGGCGTAGGAAGCGATTGGTGATCACCGAACCGTACAATACCGTGTTAAGTTCGAAGGCCATAGAGAACGTCAGTCTTATTTTACTGTTTGGGCGTATAAAGTTTTATACGTATATAGTAATAGTAACATTAATATTTTCTTATAAATATTCATTACGTTGCTTATTCGAGTACCTACAGTAAAAATAATTGCCTCTGGCCACGCCGAATTTTAACTTCGATACTAGCGCCATCTATCAAAACTTTTATATCTTAAAATAATAATTTATTTACTTTGTTTTAATGACATCTAGCAGAGAGTAGAAGAACTACAGAAAATAAGATACCTAAAAATATGCTTATTTACTAATCACATTATTTTAGTGACATCTAGCAAAGAATAGCGGAACTACTACAGAATTTTGTTTTCAGGTTTCTTTCTAGTTTACAATGTTCACGGTAGATGGCGCAATAATCAATAGTTTTATAGTGCCATCTAGCGGTGAGTAGAATATATATTTAGAGTAAGTTTTACCCACTAGAGGGCGTAAAACAAAACAAATAAATTGTTTGGTAATTAAAAACTGCATTAGTTATGCATACACAAACTATCAATTATTTGTTACACGATAATAATTTATGTATGGAAGTAATCATTGTGCTCTAGTAGCCACTCTTGAGACCCAGTTTCTGTTTTATATTTGGAGTTTTTACCATCTTCGACCATTGAAGAATTGGTGCAAGTGGTCAAACCGCTTAGGACTTGGGAGTTGAAAAGTGTTTTTGCAATGGTCGATTATCGCGTAAAGGTCAGGAGATCCGATCAATGCAGTGTTTATAGGGTTCCGTAGAAAAACAAGATTACTATGGACGGACGGACGGACTTTCGTCTAGGACAGAGTGTTTTTCATAACTGTGCGTCGTCACCCCTACGCAGAGGGTCGCGAAGTATCGACTGGGGGTCATGTTCGCAAGCCAGGGAAAAATAAAATACAATTAATTATAGGTACTACGCAAAAAAAAAAACGACTCGTAGATTATTCAATTAGTCTCATTATAAAGAAAATCAATACCAGATACTTATATTACGGACCTTTGGTCACCAGAATTTTGTACTAACGGATCTAGGGTGTCAATGGAATTTTTTTACTGGTAAAGGGGCGCGTGCCTGTTCAAAGAGTTTGAAAATCACTAGTTCTGTGGACCGGAGAGTAACATAGACTACTTTTTATCTCGGTGTCTGTGTCTCGGTTAATGCAATAGGTATTCCTGTAGGAATCGCCACGTGGGTAAAACCGCGGGCAGAAGCCAGTCTACCAATTGATCGATTTCAGTTTCGTAAATTTTCTTTCAGACCAACACGAGTTTAATAAAATACAATTATTCTATTCACTTTAATTTTTGTTCAACATTTCAGCTGTAGGGTTGTCATAAGATAAATTTTGAATACATTTTGTATTCTGACCTAATAGTTTAATATGTACTATATACGTACCTATAGGTAGTATTTAATGGGTATGCGCTGCCAACTGGTTAGGTTTTGGTGTGGGTTATGTATAAGTCAACAATGGCTTGCAGGTGATCCAACTAGTTTTGTAGTATTATTGCAACCTAACTAGCAGTAGATATTTATGTACATATTGGCTAGTTACTAAAAGCATTCTGCCCGTTTCAATATAAGACTATTAATCAGGTTACCTAATTATTATATACTTTAAGATTGCTTTGATTTTGATTTTTGCACTGACCCCTCCGCGATCGAGGCAATCGGAGGGAGTGTGGGATTCTTCGCTTGCCCACTGCACAGCATCCTACCCACTAAGAATCCTGGGACGTTGCTGCCGGCTAAGCCTTAGGACGGGGTTGCTGGCTCGCTCTGGGCATCTCCACAATATCCGTTCACCATGTTAGCTTCAGTTTTCATCTTTACATCTGGTGAGATAGCGAGTCAAGCACTTATCCACTTATCTAGGATAAAATATTCTATTTCATTTCTACTTTTTTTATTTTATAGTATTTTAATATTGAGTGTTATGAACCCCCTTAGTCACCTTTGTCAATGATGTGTTGTAATAATTTTTAGATTATAAAAAAGCTAGGTACTTTAATGTACCTATTGCTCCGCTGAGAGGGGCAAATCACATTAGTCATTATATGTAACTAAGAAATAAAATTGTACTTAATGTATTGTTCTGCTGAGAGGGGCAAATCACGTTATATGTATGTAACTAAGAAATAAAATTAATATCCTTCGATTTTTTCTGATCTAGCAAATTTTATTTCTTAATAACTATATATATAACTTATATTGAGTTTGTGTACCTACTTGTGTACATCTCTCATCTCACTCATATGCTAGATCATGTTATAATCGGTAGGTAATGTAGGTACTTCTATAATATAAATATACCTAGGTAAGCACTTAGGGGCACTTTAGTGTTTCGTAAGAAAAGTGTAAAGAAAAGATATTACTTCATTGATGAATCAATTTATTTCATTTAAATACTAAAATCATTTACTTATACTTCAGATAGTAACAAAACTTGCATAATATTATGCAATTTACTATTCAAGTAAGTAGGTAATATTCACATGGTATCAGTTCATTTATTTTCTAAAAGCTAACGGCACTTCTTTAAACAAACTTATGTTTAATTAATATAAATAAGCACTTAGGTAATTACAGAGCTACAAGTCTTTCTTGGCTACAGCGGCATCAACTCGCCATCTAATAATACTAAGTGAAACTTACATGTAAGTTTACAATAAAATGATTTTGTTAATAATGCTTCGCACGAAAATCATGAATCAGATTCAAGCGATATCTACAAATTAATGAGATAATCGCCATTAAATTCATTAAGTACATTAATAAATACGATAGTCATGGAATAATAAGTTAAAATGTTCATTTTTACAGATGAAATGATAGGAAAATTAAGATGAAGAAAAAGGAACTGAAGAGGCTTATAAGCTAAAAATCAATAAATTAATGATTACTATCTACAGAATACTAAATATCACAGAGAAAGTACCCAATACTTATTCAACAAAACATTGTTTCGTCAAGCACTTCAAAACGTAACGGCCGCTGACGGTCGGCGTTGCGCAACACGTTCTATAGCACGATCAAATGTTATTTACCGGGATCACTGTAAAGTGGAAGTGTTAAAAACACATTGCAAACGCGCTCGCGGCCGTTACAGAGAGCATACGCCGTATCTATCAATAAATAACCCCAAAGCGACAATACCGTTCGTACAAACATTTCCGAAGGCCTAAGCTCAACTTGAAACCATCTTCCTCCCTTTAGGTATTCTCGTGTTTTTCTTTTCGCTGAGTTTCGCTTCGTATGCTGCACATTTGCTGTTGCTGCTGATGACCTTCTTGCCGCGTGGACACCTGAATTCTGAGTACCAGTTGTTAAGCAGATTGCCGTATGCCCTCAAAGCTATGTAGTCGTTTTTGAGACACTGGGGTGCGTCGACTTTCACCTCCAGCGCCCTGTGATTCTTGCTTTGAGTGAGTTGGGGTACAGGTATGTTGACAGCAATCATGTTCTCCTTTATTTCGGCGATGGTACTGTATAACCTATTGATTGTCTTCCCTATCAGGTCGTGTCGAGTCTTGTTGTAGCTGCAGAAGGGCTCATCAGGCAGATCCACTTCTACGTTGATGAGGTGTTTGAAGATGTCTTGGTATTCAACCAGCGACTTGTAGAGTTTCGGCATCAGATACATAAACTGTAACAAAAGAAAATTGACGTTAGTTTATTTGTCGAATTCCGTTGGGTTTTCCGATAGGTACTGCGGCGCAAGTACGGATCTTTTTGATCGATAAAATTCGATAAATTTGACAGTTCAAATCGATAAAGTGGGTTTTATCGACTTTTTATATAATTTATCGAACCTCAATACAATCGACAAAAGTTATCGAATAGCTAGGTCGAATCCAAAGAGAATATAGAGCTACTACAATACTTTACACTCAGACTTCGGTACTCGCAACATTCGATAAATTTATCGGGGGTTTTTCGATTCGACAAATTTATCGAACCGACTTCCGTATATATACTTGCGCCGCTGATATTGGTCAGCAGTGAAACGAATAACGACAGTTTAAAATGTATAGTAATGATGCATCTGTCTAAAGGTGCCTAGCATATATTTGTGTATGATTATAGTCATCCGATGCAGCGCTTTTATCTTAGTTTGGTACTTCAAAACGAGTATTCGGTATGTCGGCCTCTATAGCTTCGATTCTTGCCAATTATTGTTCCTAGTATTACTATTATTTATATTCTGTTCTCCTCAATGATCACATTATAAATATATGTTAGCAAGATGTGAATTAAACACATCAAGCTTGGATATTTTACTGCGCGACGAATTTGTGTCGAGGCTACGTATTTGCAGGCATTTGTGATTGGTACCATGCCATTATGACTATCCCACAAATGATTATAATATGTAGGTAATCACTGACAGCGAAACATGAGCTTAAAACACCACATCTGTAGATCTAAGCTTTAAAACCGGATTTTTGGATAATCAAACAATTAACCTGTTCACACATGTGAAATTCTGCTAATGATAAAACAATTGAATTTTATGAAGATCAGTAGATAAAGGGAATATTTGAAGAATAGATAACATACTATCTTTTAGTAAAGATATTTGTATTTATTTGTTTCCGATTTACTTGGAAGTAAAAATATCACAACGCGCAACGTTCGCATAATAGATTATAATGAAACCTGTTACAATTACATATACCCTGAGTGTTATCCTACGACAATAGCTAAGGATATTATGTTTATATGTATAACGCACAACTCAACAATGATGCGTAGACCTAGCTCCTAGATACATTACCTAGAATCGTTACAACTGTGAAGTAGTGGAACTAGTTTGCCTCGATACTTGAAACAGATATCTTATTATTGGCAATGAAAAGTATTAAATTTATTGTTAGTTTTCTTTGGATGTTTTGTTTTATCTTATCGCGTTATTAACCAATATGTTTTCTATTAATGAGGTACTTATATAATTTTAGTGTCATTGTTGACAATCAATTTATCAGCCACTGATATAGTGTCCATAAATGTAGGAGAGTAACTTATTTAACTATGTTTCTAGTATTATTTGTTAGCATTTTTGCAGCTTTTTTTTTAAAGTTGTCATTATTTTTCCTATAAGTATAATTAAAGTTTATTGAATGAGATTGTGATTATTGATGCTTAGATGACTCGATTATACAATTTGAAGAACTAGTAATTTTCTTTATAGTTCAAAATAATATCATAAATGAATGATGCCAATTTGCTAGGAAACAAACTTTGACCTACTACGTCAATAGCATTGTTTTCCCTGAAACAAACTCCTACAAACCGATAACTACGGATACCTACATAACAAGTAGTGTTACTAATATTTATTAATGAACCAATTAATAACACTCATCATCCCAACTCATCGTTCCAGGAACGAACCTGAGTGTTAATGGGAGCCGGCCTGGATTCGTATGTCACCATAACTTCCTCTATTCGTGAATGAGTGATTCACCGTCTGGACGGTTAGTTGTGTCGATTCCCATCGTTTGCATTACATTGTATTTTGGTGTAAATAATCGTCATCAATTTAGATGAGTTTTATTGAGATATCCGTTCCTTTGTTTGTTATCAGAAATATATGTTGAAATATAAACAATGACAATGCACAGTTTGCTCTTTAGAATATTGGGGCCACTTTTGCATTGATAGCAATTTATGATTAAACTTTTTGTTCCTATGTAGGCATCTAATTCTGCTGAAGACATTTGTCGTTTGAGGGGGTACCCCGAGTCAATCACATTCATCATTCTGTCCTTTTTGCACACAGTGTCGGTTTTAGTTGGTGTATAAGAGAAAGACCGCGCAGGCCACTAAAATTGAGAAAAATCCAAAAAATCCTACTTAATAATAACATCAAAATTAGATACCTAGTCGAAATTGGACCACAATCTAATTTTTTTAACACACACGTACAAAAACAACAAAACACATATAAGTCTTGTTAATTCTATCAATATACATTCATAAATAACAGACATATTTCATTGCAAACTTATTATTAAAGGTAACTTTTATTTTTTTTGTGATCGAGTAAATTTGGAAAAACTTATTAGTATGATGAATAATGAAATATATTTTTTCCAGTGCCTGAAGCTTATCTGATTTTGCTAAAAACCTTTAAAGTGAAGCTATCTAGTTGCTATACACGCCTTAATAAACAAGAAATGATCGGCATTTTTACGGGTCATAAACTCATAGGGACCGTCGCATTTCCCAACAATTGTCGCGAAGAAACCTCTAAGGCGTGCGATAATAAACCGAACTAGTGTTTTAACAACCGAGCGCTTTAACAGCCGGTCAAGTATTTTAGCAAAACCGGACAATAAGTCGTACGTACGTTAAACAGGCGAGCTTTGCGCCGAACGTGTTTGGGACAAATGCGACGCGTCGGTATCGTAAGTCCACATTCGTCGCGGACAAATAATGTGTTTTTAAGATTTCGTGTTGTTTTGTTAAATCGTAAACACTGTACAAACAGTGAGACCGCTAAGCTTGCGATGCGACGCGGCGCGCTGGAGCGAGGTGACAACTTGTGGAATTTCTGCCCTTTAGACAAACACTGAAAGCTGGGCAGTGTTAGTTGAAGACGAGACGCTACAAATTATAACTTGAAAGCTACCTCATTCCTTAGCGAAATTTAATAAACGAAAGTGTTTTTACATTTGTTAACAATAAATCATAAAATATGTAAAGTTTAGACGCCTGCTAAAATTATGTATCAAAATCTGTAAAATGCGATATGTATTTGTCAATGCGTTTGATGTTGATCCACTCTATTCTTTCGTAAGCCCACAGTTTTAACGTCTCATTTGAGCATTATTTAATTTTTAAATTGTCCGTGTGTCAACTAAAGCCGGAACGAAGTAGAGATCACTTGAATTCTAACGCTTTCCTTTGCCCAATGACAAATATTTGAATTTGTTAAGTGGCCATACATTGACAAACTGGCGAGACATAGCTTAGAAATATTTAATATTCATCCACGTGGGTATTAGTCCACTCCACGAGACGATTCCATCGATGGCTCACGCACACATAGCACCACGCGTGTAAGGATCAGAGTCAGAGTGCACACACGCTCATTGTCTCGTGTCGTACTAACTCTGTGTACTAATTAGTGGGTGACCAACGAGAATACATAATAGAAAGTCTCGAGATCCAGATGTGTGTTCGGTAAATAATAAAGTTGTCAGTGCTCGTTAAATAACGCGTGTTTATTTTATATTTTTACGAACCGAAGCGGCATTGACAAGCTATGAGCTGAATACAATTATTATCATAATTATAATGCGGTACTAAGATATAAGGCATACATAAGCGTGTAAAGGCAGCGACGGATCGCGTGCGCGCCGCGAAATCACGCGGTGTCAATCTATGCAAATTTCTTCGAAACATTTAACTGGCTCCTTAGTTTGCTCTGCTCCCACAACTAACCATAAGCCTCTGACTCGTTCCACGCCAGCGTAGCCTGAACTCGTTTCCTTGCATAAAACAATTTAATATTAACGCGAGAGGACCGCTGGATAGGGCTCATCGTAAGCTGGATATCAGACGTGGGCGGGTCCTATTATCTTTTTTGAGGAGATGCAAAATGAACGTAATATTTTGATTAATTCAAGGAGAAGCCTGATTTTAATTTTAACATTTTCGTCTAGACGCGTATAGAAGAAATCGTTAATTTTAATATTAATAGTTTCTAACGAACGCACTGGTGTTTATAAATGCAAAACTTTATAGTGAAGACGCGAGAAATGAAGCGATCTCGATTATCCACGCAGGTAATGAGGCCTTATAAAATACTTAAATTTGCACCGATTTTCAAAGGCAAGCGGCTCTCAAAATTAAGGGCTTGCACTTCTAGTTATTGCCCTTAAGTACAATGTGAAGTAAATAAACGCGTACAAAGGCCGGGCACATGTAATTTGGCTCGACGAAACCTCATTTAAATCGCAGCGCTGAGCCCCGAGCGCGGCTAATGTACGCGGTGATTCTTTGTCTCAAATAAAGCAAAAATAAATTAAAAATAACGTAAAAACATTGAACGGGTAAAAAGAGTGATGGGATGGACCACCACACCCTCGGCCGCGGAGTGATCGACCGCAATAATTACACTGTCAGTTGTTTAAAATTCACATCAAATGAGAGTACGTGCGCGCGACCGAACTTACTGAAGCGACTTAGCGAAGTTATTGGTCATGGACCTATTTAGACAGATGCTAACCTGTGGTGACTAGTCGATAGGCAAATTAGGAGTATCGAAATGTCAGATAAAGAAGTCAATAATGGGGGCGTTGGACTCGAGCCAATCGTGAATCATCCGAGTGTGTGATTACGCGTTTAGATCATTACTCGTGATTGCGTTAACAAATTGAGTATAAATTAAAAGAAACTTACTTTTTTTTCCGTGATGGTAGCTGCCGTTCGTCGCGGGCTTCTGTAGTTGTAGAAGTGGATATCGACGAAGTTGATCGTCGGTAGCCAGGAGGGCATCCCGTCCCTATATTCTTTCGTCTCGTTCAACACTCTTCGCTCTTCGTTGAAGAACCTCCGTGTGTTTTTTAATTTCTTTATGATCTTCTTCGTTGCGTTCTTGAATCGTTCCGCTTGCGCGTTCCTCTGCAATCTCATCGGGTCCGTGTCTTTGGCTGTGTGCGTCAAGCTGAGAGTTTGTTTCCTGTGCGGCCTCCTCTTGTGTTCTATGACCCGCGCTTCAGGCATCCTTAACCTGGCATCTTTGGTGGGTTGCGCTAGCTCGTGCCGCCTCTCGTGTCTGATCTTATGTTCTAGCGTCCGAGCCTCAGCCGTGACGAGACACATCGCTAATACTACTACTACAGATGTAGCTACTAGAAGCTTTTTAGGAAAACCTGAAACAAAACACAATCTATTAGACTCGATTGACAAGCGAGTGCTATATAACATAGACAATCATGTAATGTCAATACAATGCAATTAACTTTATGATTGTGTTATCGCAATAATCTGATTTAATGAGTAATAAATGATGATAAGTTGAGGTAAAGTCCTCGGAGATTTTTATACGCAAATAGATAATCGTATTGATGACGTCAGCGATGTTGTATACATGCATGGCTACTATATTCCCAGTGAACTATTTTTATCGTTGGCCTGACATATCTGTAAAAGGTTTTATTTATTACGCACGCACGCGGCGGCGTTCCTATTAAGTGTTTCGAGGAGTCACATAAAAAATAATAAGGTGGCTGTTTATCTTAGCTGTAACGTGTGCATAAGATCATACGATTCCGTCGGCGCTTTCTCAACCATTGGCCAAGGAGTATGGGAAAAACTGCTTTTAAAAACTGTGTGCGTATTTAAAAAAAACCGCTTTGGTGAAGTACGTATAACAATATTTATAAATTAGAGCCATACTCATTTATAATTATTACATTAATTAAGAAATCTTTAGAATTGACTATTACCATTGAATTACATTTATTTATTGTTAATTTTACGCAGTTATTAAAATTTTGTAAATTTTCGTTAATATTAATCTTCAACCAAATAGGTATACGATAATTATTACACGAAGTAAAAATGCAATTAATTAAAAATCAAATGCAATTTCAGTTATTAAGAACAATTTCACGTTAGTTATCGTACCTATATCTAGTTCAATCGACACTGAAAATGGAAACTTGAAACTTGTAATCGAGTAGTGGAAGTAAGTAATTGATGGTTAATTTTTAATGTTAAATTTTTAGAATGGTGCGTAGAATTGATTTGAATTTTAATATAGTGAAAAACGTGACGTTTCGGTAAATAAAGTAAACATTTTTGTTTTACGCGTTAGAGTTTGTGATGTTCGCGCCGACGCCATAAAATATATTTTATGTCTGAAAGGCGTCGAAACGTTTCAACGTTTGAAAGGAAAGGAACCACCGGGTTTGAAAAGCTTGCCATTGTCCGCGCCCAGTGCTAAAACGTAGAAAGTTACTTTTTTGTCGTAATTTTACTGCACTGACGGTCCACCCACTCAGTAATGGGACGTACAAACATTGGTTTTCTTCAATGAACACTTACTATTTTATATCCTCGATCAATTTATTCATAAGCACGATTTACGAATTTCCCGGTACATCAGTTACTTCATACAAACGCACGTCAATTTGTTCTGCTCCGACCACAATACAAACCGAAATATATTTTTCCTAGTAAACATACACAACCAATACATTGGCCAAAGTCAATATTACCAATATCCTAGTGGGTTTTTAGAATCGTGTCAAAAGCTGACAATGTACTACGTATTATCACATTGAACTACAGCCAGTTTACACCTTTTGTGTTACGTCAGACGAGGATAATCAGAAGTTTATGGTCAGTGAATCATTAGGTCAATCAGAGCGGTTGACAATTTCGCGTACAGTAAGTAAATACGGCGTTAGCGCAGTGTAAAAACTAGCGTGTGAAAATTTTGCTATCTGCGTTCCGACAGGAGGTTTTAGCTCGTAATAATTTAGCCTGTGACCATTGTCCGTGGTCAGTAGCGTAAGGCATTAAACAATGCTTTTATATAATCGTTACTGAGAAGAGTTGAACTGGGACATAATGCGTTTTTCCACTGTGGGGTTTTCCCGATGCCCGACATCTCCGTAATGGCCGATATCCGAATAAATATTTAATCTCACTATGTTTAAAATAAACCGTTTAAGTACAATTGTATCTCTGTCAATACTTAAGTAATAAAGATAAGCGTTATCTTCTAAATCAACAATGGATGATTAATGGTGTTCCTAACAATTTGCAACAACTTGAATTTATCTAAATTCAAGTTGTCTATGCAAATTCGTTTTTGTAGATGATTTATTATTAATTAATGTATTCCGTAAAAGAAAGTTTAGTTCCGAATATGGGAAACTAAATGGCGTGTATCGTATAACATCTTTCAGTGAAAAATCCTTTTGATGGATCGCCGGCGGTCGAATGTTGTTCATTCCCACACGAAGCCGCGCAGTTCTGTCTCTCCATACTTACTCTTCACTTCCAAAAACGAACTTGAATCGATTATGTTTTATCGATCCTTTTAAGAATTACAATATCGTCATTTATTTATGGAACTTTTAAGTTTGAATTTAGATTTTCTTTTGCTTCATTGCCTTCACGCGTCCGTCCGTCGGCCGAAGAAAAATAAAAAGATTCTTAGCTTGTTTGTTTTCATACTTTCTTTTGATTAAAATATGATCATAGATAATAATTGATATTTTTATTCATCGTGACACAAGTAAATGTAAAATAATGCTCATATTACTTTTAAACGTAACCTGGGCGTGAATGAAATACAAAAAATAATATTACTTTTGCCATAAAAAACAGGTAGATGTAAAATAATGTCATCGCTTACCCACAAAAGAATGCATTTGTTTACATTCAATAAACAAATCACCGCGATCTGAGTTTTCTTAAATGCATTTTAAAATACCTGATATTTCATGAATTAAAGAACAAACACACACCAGTTAAGAAGACATCCATGAACAATGCATTGAAGTAGCTCCTGTAGGCAAGTCCATGTTCATTCGAACAATTTATGATCCCGGTAACCGAAAACTGTTCGGAACGTACAACTTAATATAACACTGGCCGAAAACACTCTCGATTAATTTTTCCACACAATAGTGAACACAATTTTATTTTTTTAAAATTGGAATACACTTCGAATTGGCACTATTTATTGAGTCGTATTGTGGACGTGTGTCACCGATGTGGTGTGAGGGACGAGTGTACGAGACAGGCGCGCGGGCAGCCTTCGCTCCGTTGAATGGGCACCGAAATGCGGCACCGTACATGAAATAGCCGGTCGAACACTATGCGAAAACCCTAACCCGCCCGCCGGAAAACAAAGCTCCAGCCCTCGTGGAGACTTCAATAAAATTTTCTTTCATAAAAAAAATTAAATAAACTAACATAATTTGTTCATAACATTCCACTCGTTTTCAATATAAGTACTCTTGTCATGTTCATTACAAAATATTGCATCATGATTAGAAAATTGTTTTATCATATTAAAGTGCTCGCTAATATTTATTAATAATAATTTGAAGTAGATCCTGGTATATGAGTAATAATATTATGTATATACTCTTACTTGTACTCCCTCCTTTTGATTCATTCATTAGAATTGATTACCATCAATACATTTAATTTACTGAAATCGACAAGAAACTAAAAATTTCACACGTATTCGTCTCCTCTCAGTTCTGTTTCCACATCTTGTGCAAGTACATTATTCGGTTAGACCTCGCTGGTGATTCATCGATGAGTCTATCCGAAACTGAGTTTTTATCGTGTCGCGACCCGAACTCGAGCGATCGCCAAACGCACGTGTCACATCACTAATAATCGCAAATTAAATCGATTCGAATAATTAACAGATATAAATACCCTCTTTACTACCTGATTTTTTGTCTGCTAATTCGATCATCGATCATGACATAATTTTTATTAATGTTTTCAATTAATGTCCTTATTATCTGCCTTTTACAACCGCAATAAATGTAAGAATCGATTGTCAGTATTAATCATACTAGAAACAAGTGATTTCAACTTTATGCAAATCGCCACCTAGATGTGTCCGCTTAATTTATAAACAACTTTCGTTTTCTTTTTTACACGCTCGAGAGTCCGTTTGCATACGAAAAACAAATAAAAAAAGAGCCCAAGGACTAAACATGAAAGTAAACTGACCTAAAACATTCGGAGTCTGGGAAAGGCTGTGACACAGATCACGACGAGATTCACCTACGTGCGGTCAGCATATCACGCGCATAGGCTATACCGTCATTGATAATACAGTTGCATACAAATTAGTTGGTTTACTGCATGTTTCGAGGCAGGTTTACTCGAGATTCTGTTAGTATGTGACCCGTGGGTTTAAGTGTCTCGAGTATTTATTTTGACACGTTTTTTGTCCGCCGACTAACAAGGTAGACCATTGTGCGCCCGCTTAGTGATAGTGTCAATATGGGGTTATTATGACGGTGATTAATATATCCCGAATGAATCTTTTGTATTTTTTGTCGAGTAAGGTTTCTATCGTAATAGGTGGTCAAGTATCATGTGTTTAGAGTTACCGCTATGATATAATACTGTTTACTGCAATGATAAAAAGACCTTTTTTTTAAGAAGGAACTGTGATTTATGTTATTGATACAAACTTAATTCATGAGCACGCGCGCAATACAATAGTTTTTGCCGCGGCTTTGTGAGAAGATTCTCAGAGCGATCGATTCTACTCGGCTTTCATCAATTATCGTTATTTCTATACAAATAAATAAAATTGAAGTGTCTGTTTGTAATATAACAGCTTTTTACTAAATGCATATGAAAGTATATAAGGTACATATAACGAAACAACCATTTTTAAATTTTTTGTCTGTCTGTCTGTTTGTCCCGGGTAATCTCCGAAACGGCTGGACGAATTTTGACGGAACTTTCACTGTCAGATAGCTGATGTTACAAGGAGTAACTTAGGCTACTTTAATTTTAGAAAAGAATTAGGGTTCCACGCAAAAAAATAAAAACCATGAAATCCAATATCTCCGCGCGGGTGAAACCGCGGGCAGCAGCTAGTTTTATATAAAAATGAGCTTGTTAGATAAACGGAGGCTTTTCATGTCGTATCACCGGTGAGTCACGGGTTTTCCGAATTTTCAGCGCCCCGATGGCAGGGCCTGAAAGCCTTCAAGAGCGGTGTCGAGTCACAATATTCGTTTGGCATTACTCATTCTTAGAAAGTAGTTAGACGCGTTACACAGCGCGATTCGTCATGGCTCTAATACTGAATATTAAGATGTAGGAAATGGATTACGTAGTTAGTTAAACGATGATTAAAACTAAGTTTATTGAAATGGATTCTATTGTGTAGTAATTGGAAGGCGGTGAATTTGATTGATTGGTAGTATTAAGCGATTTTGCGATTCGATTTCCGCTTTCGTTGGGAGATATAAATTCCTGCTGCTAACATAGTTTCAGCTAATTTGAATGTACCGTAAACATGCTAGCTATGTAGACTAGCTTCCGCCACGGGGTTAGCCTGTGGCCGCGTGCACATTGCCAATCCTATGAATGGCATTGTTCACGAGCCGCAAAATAAATCATTTCACTGCTCGCGCGAAAGCTCTTACTCATTCATACGTACCCTTAACCCCTTTCGAGACACAGACTAAAGTATACAATCTAAAAATTTGCTTAAAGCTTGAGAACTACAGTTTGCGTCAATCGTCGTTTGTTAGGCTGTGTCGTCCAAACTAAATGTAATTTAAACGCATGGTTTGGTATAATGTATGCGGTCTTCTCAGTTGTTTAAATAATTCAAATTCTACGTTACTGTTGTCATTTTGTTTTGTTATTTTTTCAAGTATATTGATTTACTGGCAAACAGTTAGTAATATTTTGTTAGACTTTGACGTGTAAACTAATAATTAATAATTGAGTATTAATATTATTTTGATTACAAATTAATATAAAATATCATCCTTCATGCTACGAAAGGAATGTGGCTTTGTCACTTATTTTTTGGAAAATTAATGTGATGAAATGTGACATAATGCCAAAGCTTCCTTATGTTTGACGTCAAATGATTTATTTGTTTTTCCCATGCACATAACTAAAGTATATATCACTGAAAGTTTATTTCAGCTGTTTACCTCATTTCAATTACTAATCGATATAAGTCATTGTAAAAGCCGACATAACCAATGATTTCACGTCAATTTATGTTAAGATATCGATAAAATGATTATGGATTATTAGATCATCACTTTTACTCATTAAATCATTTGTTAACTATATTGTTGACATAGTCGGCAGCTATAATTAATTGTTTAAGGAAAATCAACGTATTAATTTATACAACAGAGGTCAATTTTTATTGATAAAAAAAGAATTAATTCAAACTTACTGTGTCTGGCAGTTTTTTGTGTCCTTGAATGGCATCCATTGCAAATACAGGTGCAGGTTTCAATCATTTTGTTTTTTTTTATTTATCACAGAATAAAAAAAGTCTTTGGTATAAATATCAACTGTCACAGGTCACTGTCAATTTTCACTGGCACAACACAATTTTAGAAGAAAGTAGATGATAGCACGTACGTATTCTGATAGTGAGTTTTGAAATTTGGAATGTTAACCGTCGCGATCGAGTTGCGTTCAGGACACGATCTCGCGCGCGGATGCGTTCAGTTGGCAGCGTTACGTGTAATGTGTGTCCTGAACAGATTTCCACGGCTTTTATGTGGCCGGCCGGCGTTCCAGTGATAAAGGGTGCAAAAAACTGATTGTTTAGTTTGGAGGGCCCGTCAAGCGCCATTACGTCACGGATACGACGTCGCGCGCGATTGGGACGTAAGCGCGAGCATGCCTTTACGCAATCGCTTAGATAAATAAATACATGTGGCCTGTACCGGATCCTGGAGGTATGTGAAAATTACTTCTGGACGTTCGCTTGTATAAAGTTGTAGATTTTTTTGTCATAAGTACGTTTTCTATTGATTCGTGATGATTTAGTTATAGTACACGTGTAACCGTTTATGTCCTGATATAATATTTTTAGTTGTATGGTGTAGGAATTGATTTTTGTCATGTTGTGTATGTATATTAATATATTTATCAAAAATATATGAATTATTGTTTTGAATGCATTACCACCGCAAGAACTTAATACGGAAATTTTAATATAGGTACATTTTATTGTTAACAATTTATATTAAGTTGTTTTTAATACATAGTATTAAAAACAACATATTTATAATTATGTAAAGTATAAATTAAGACTTAACAAGTTTGTTTGTAGTCTAATAATGTTTTCGGTGTGTTTATGACAGTAAAATATGTTTGATTACAATTATATTTAAATTAAATTTATATTTAAACTAGCTGTGCCCCACGGCTTCGCTCACGTAGTCTAAGTTACTCCTTATAACATCAGCATACCAGTGAAAGTCCCGTTAAAATCGGTCCAGAAATTTGGAGCTTACCAGAAACAAACAGACAGACAGAGAGATATACATATAGAGAGTTAGATAAAAAATATAAAAATTGTGTTTTTGTTATAGGTACCGTATCTATACTTTCTTATGCATTAAGTAAAATGCTGTTATTTTGATATAACAGACACTTCAGTTTATTTGTAGGTATAGATGTAGATTGGGGAGCATTACTAATTTAGTAGTTTTTATCACTGGAACATATTTTAGACAAAAATAAACAATCTACGAAATACACCAAAAATGGGCACAAATATATTTTTAGATGACGTCATCATCTTCATAGCCACAAATCCCAAGAAACATCCAAATTTGAGTTCTTTAACCATCGTACACGATATAAAATAGAAATAACCTTAACTCATGTTATCTCTACTGGTATTTGCTACATGAAAATCAAAGGCCTTACCTAATTTTGATACTTATTCCGTAACCATAAGATGTACATTCCGGTGAAAGCGTTCCACTCCTGGGATCCTTGTTTTATTTTAGAATTTCGTTTCGGCCATGTTAGAGTTCCATTAAATTTCAGGGGTGTCGCTCTCCCGCCTCCTTGTTCTGAGTGAAACCGCCTCTCGTCCTAATTCCCGAAATAGATGCTATTGGTCGCACCGGAATAATCTCTTGGCCTATTATATAAGCGATGGTTGATTTTTGTTTGTTTTTGGATCCACGCCATTTGCGTATTTAGCTAGTGTCAAGTTATATAAATAATAATATATAATAAATCTCTGTTTTGGTACATGAAAGTTGTCAAAGTCACGTTAAAGTTTAGTCTAGGCGCGGTCGAGTCGAAGTGACGCTGATTATGTCGCGAATATGTGTGCAAAGTGGGGGGTATCTTTTTGAAATATTTTTTATAGTTTTATTATAAGTATAAATTAAGTTTTATTTCAGTTTTTCAAATTGCCGCCTTGTTCCTACCTTTGATATTATCCTGACAATTACAAATGCAACAAAGAAAAAGTCAGCCAAATCGGTCCAGCCGTTCTCAAGCGATGCTCTGTCATACGTGTGTCAATTGTTTTATGTAAGTATGAGTATAGATAAAAAGTGTTATTATTACTGTTTGAAATATTTATTCAATTCTCTTTCACTTCACTTACTATTTTAGAATAAATCCGAATGGAACTGTCTTAATATTTAACTACGCGAAGACGCAAACAAAAAAAACCACAAATAATTTGTTAATGTATTGAACTTGAATTCACGAAACTTATCGATATCTAACATCAATGGGAACCTTATTTATCAACCTAATACTGGAACTTATATGCAAGTAGAGGAAAATTATACATATGGGAAACATTTCCTTATAGGAATCAATCATGAATGGACAGGTTATATCCCGTTACGGAATATTTTATTTTATTTAATATTTATTTATGAAATAATAAACACAAATTTCATAGGAATCTAGGTCACGATTCCCAAACAATGTTGACGTCAATATCACAAGACTAAATTGTTTGACGCATAGTAGGTATAGAAAATATACAAATGATATATATATTATACATATTATTATACATTATACATACTTATTCGTAAACAGTAGCATTGTTTCTTTACTTGTTTATTTTTTAGTATTGAAACCAATATAGGATTTGCGGTTAGGTGTACTGTGTCTCTAAATTTTTATAGAATATTTATGCTTCAAACACCGAATACGTTATTTTATTGCTATTTAAATAAAATTAATTATTCAATAAAACGTGTATCGTAACGTTTATCGTTTATTATTGTAGTTTAAATGATAAATTCTTCGTTTTCGTGCAATGTAATGAGAAGAAAAAAGAAACAAATTTAAATTCACATTTATTATACGTGATCACGAGCACTGCAAATGATTTGAAACGTCGGATATTAAAATAAAATACGTAAATACGCGATTTATACAGTTAGAAGTTGTTTTTAAATAAAATCATTTATATGCTAAAACACCTGTATATAGAATGTATATGAATATTAAAATAATAATTAATAATTACTTAATTTTTCAATTTTATTGAAAATCGCGAAAAACCTAAGAAAATTAACAATAATTAGTTTACTAGTTCTTCTGCATTTGTTTTATTAGTTTATTTACTTAGCGGAACATGACTTTTGTGATTACCTACTGTGTATACTTTTAGGTAATTACGTATTTCATAAAACTAGTTAGGTACTTATTATATATTACCTACTCTATCTATAGTTTATTAACTTCTATCGCAACACGTCTGCAATTGTATATTATTATTATTTAATTACTAATCCGTACTATAATAAATACAAAAGTGTGTTTGTACGTTTGTTGGTTTATTACACGGTTCCTGTGGGAACGCGGGTGAAACCGTGGGCAGAAGCTAGTTAGGTATAATGGTCAATCTCGTGGGCCGTTTCCAGTTTCCTACATACTGTTCAATGTTCATCAATTACCAAAGCTTACTCTCCTCCCTTGTACTTCTATTACAGGAGTATCATTACATCATAAGTTAATAAGTTAAGTTGAAGCACCATTCATGAAAAAACATAGACAATATTTCGAATTATTTTCAGCGCCACGACGTAAGTACTCGAACGAGTTATCTTTCTAGTTCCACTTGACGACGACCGACAGTATGTCAATGGTACATCTCGTGACAGCTGTATATTATGATAGTTTAAATTAATTGCTACGGAAAACGCGAGCTACGGATACGAACAAAAGACTCGATTACATTTGATGCGTATCACACCGTAGCGTGCAGACAACCGCATCTTTGGCATTACCATCGTGGCTATAAGATGCACATTCTTAACAACAGCAGGATCTCCAATTTAGCTCTGGACTGCACCTCTTTCAGATTTTTTAACTCTTTAAAAATAATTCTTTGTTTAGTTAAAACAAAGATATTAAATTTTTTTGTTACTCTCAAGTGGACGAACAAAACAAAATTAATTAATTAAAACTAAATTAATAAAGTACTTAAGTAGTAAGTAATATTAAAACTAAATTAATCAAAGTCAATTAATTAAAACAGCATTGCATACACATTGCAAAAAAAATTAAGGTTAAATAAAATAACCTAAAACAATATTAGAATACGATAACTTAAGTTCATCTGTTCACATCGGTGTAAACGAAGATAACCAACGCATAAAAAGCGTGGCTTTCTCAGGGAATCCTGAATAGTTCGCGCATTATTTCATTAGTACGAAACTGGGTTATTTGAACATCCTGTCCTGATACATACGATTACTCGGAACACCATTATTGGAGAAAACCCCACGAGCGCCTCATTATTTATGCAAATGCAGGTTGCAATCACACCCGATTGTATAAGAATAAGAGAAACGGATCTACTATGTAATGCCCCGCATTTGTTTCATTGATACCACGCATTTGAAGCGCTCTGAAAAAACTGTGCATGGAAATTCCATTTACGAATCACTGAATATTTATACTGATTGTAAAAAAAGCCCTATGTGTCATAGGGCTAACGTGCGGCTATCTATTTCAGTCAACCTTTATAAGGATTGGAAAAGGTCAATGATTTCATTAAAAAAATAATCTTATTTAAATAACAGACTAGATTGTGTAGTTATATAGTACAACGTTTTAAAAAATATGTTTTATTTAGAAATAAAATATATTTATTCTTTACATCTTTATAAGGTTTTCAGAGTCGGAAAAGAGTCAAAATCCACCACGCTGTTTAGTATTTAGTGGTGAAATGTCACACATCCTTAAACTTCGTGGTATTTGACATACCAGTTCCTCACCATAATTTCCTTCACTGTTTGTGAACAATGTCAAATAATATGCAATATTTTGCTGCTATACACGCCTTAACACGTTAAGTGCGAAACGAGGCCTAAATCACCCCTCATGCAACTTCCTTGTGGTGCGGCAAGGAAAAACGTGAACATCTCTGTCGTGCGAAGGGCATAACTTTGGTTTGGTCCAGTATAGAAAAGAGATAAATGTATATTTGAGACGCGCTAATGGTCCCGGACTCGGTGGTATACCTACCTTGGTACCGGATGTCTTAGGCCTCGTACCGCACTGAATTAATATAATTTTAATGCAGTGCGGAACGAGGCTAAAACGTCCCATATCCCCCCGGACCTCGTACCGCACCCAACGCGAGCTTCCCGCGACTAGTGTTGTGCATCACGTCGATTGGAGAGCACGTCCTTTTACATCGCCGAACATGTCTAAACGATGTCGGAAGAAGTTAATTTTAAAAAACCCAGAAACAGAACCAAAACAGGTAAGTTTTTTAATTGATATTTTTGTAGGTAGTGAAAAGCTCCACAAAAAACGCAAAGCAGCCGTTGACAAAACAGGTAAGTAATTAATTAATAATTCAGTAGTTCTTTGTCTAGGTTTTGAAAGTAAATAAAGATTACCTAACGATTTTTAGGGTTCCGTATCGAAAGATAAAAACAGGACCCTCTATTACTAAGAGTTCGCTGTCTGTCCATTTGTCTGTCACCAGATATCTCAAGAATCGCGATAACTAGATAGTTGAAGTTTTCTCAAATTAAGTAGGTACTTCTGTTGCCGCTATAACAACAATACTAAAACGTTAAAAACAACAAAATATGTACAGGGTTAGTTTTAATCACCAAGTTTGTTGAGTGTGTTAGATTCGACTTATGTAAATTTTACACGATATATGATGACGTAAGGATGTGTCAGTCACGTGGTCGGAAGAGAGCACCAGGCGGAGTAGGTATATTATTGTACGATGGTAAAAGTACAGAAATTATGTGTTAGTAAGTATTAAGCCCGAGGCAGAATATATAGGATAGTTTCTTTTCTACTTCTGGTTTTCTTTTTTTTCTATTCTGTGAACCGCATTAAGACTTTCACACAAAAATAGATAAACGTCGTTGCGTCGATATTATTTTTCTCATCACTAATCTTAGCGAAAATTTACCCTATTTCAGTGCGTTACGAGGTGTATAAGATCCCATATTTTGTTTTGCCAATAATTAATAAACTAGCTATCAGATCCCGGGGCGACGGTACATTAGGGTTCATCAATTCACTGTCTATATCGATAAGGACCAAAATTTTCATTTATCTTTGATTTCGCGCCAAAAAATGGATTTTAGTCTGTTAAAGGAGGTGGGGTCTAATAGACCGCGTGTCGCCCTAACGTCTGGTCACGGTGCGGGCCGATAATACCTCGTGCCGCAGGAACGGAAAGTTTGCAAAAATTGGTGCCGCAGCTAACGTGTTAAGAGGTAAGATGCTTGATTCACCGTCGATCCATGCTCTTGTGTCTAAATCATTCTGATAATTTACTTGCAAGACAAGAAGTAAGAAGAAATAAGAGTTAAAAATAACAAGTACTTACGTAGCGTTTAATGTATTTTAGTCTATGTTCTTACTTTCGACATCAACGGGTTCTACGTTACGTAGCGGTTTTCGTAGCCGTATTTTTGTTATATGATTTTATAGTAATATTTATATGCATACAGTATTTTCAATCTTACTCATCTTCTTATGGTTTCTGCATAAAAACTTTGGATTTTTGGTGCCTATGAAAGTAAGACTATTTTATTTTCTAGGTCAAGTAAAATTACGATCATATTAACTTAGTTTTAAATCGAATCATGCCAAAACGGCTTGGCTGACAGGATTTAAACGAAATTTCGCAGGAGAGAAATCTTAATATAGTCTAATTTGATTTAATTACTGAATAGAAGCAAATATCGAATTCTCGAGAGAATATCGCAAACCTGCAGGCGGAGATTCATAGCCCAAGTATTAAATAACTATTATATTTAAAGGTCAATAGGTGGTAGGACTAACTCTTCTGCGAGTGTCCGTCTGTGTTGGTGCCACTGCATTGCTCGTGAAGTCTACCGCAAAGAGGTAGTGCAAGCATTACTGTTTTCCAGTTTGATGAGCAGAGTAGTCACTGAAATTACTGGGCTTACTCAAGGTATCGAGCGCACTGCAAGGCCGCGCAGGCCTTTGTGTTTCAAAGCTCTGAGTGGCACTGCAATTGTTATGGGCCAGCGTTATGGTTACCATCAGGCAAATTATACTCGTTGTCAAACAGTATACCTAAAAAGATTTTAACCTACCAAATATTTTGATAATTTTGGCAAAAAATGCTTAACGTAAAATATGATATGATATGAAGTTTTGAATCATATTTTATAAGGATAAAACAAATAATTATACCTAATGATATAAAATCTAAGACTCCAAAGTCGACTGCTAGTGAAATTTATGACATCGGTATAGGAGCTACAAGCCCATCGTCATAACCCAGTCATGGATAGCTATTCTCAAAGTATATTCGCAAGCAGACTCCGAATACCAAGCTGTCATAATTAACCTTATGATTTATCAGTATTCGATGACTAACTGTTAAAATTCGCAGGTTTGTTCTGGGAACTCTAACAGGTAGACAACCCTAAAAAGCTAAGCAAATACCTCATACATTTATTTATTTACATTTTTCCTATTTCTCTGTTTATGAAGGATTGAAGTAAAAATGTTTTTCATTATTAAAAAAACATTTTTGATTTGTATAAACTATAGAATTTTGAAAATGGTTTTAGAATGAAAAAGTGGAATAAATAAGATATTTCATTGGTAGCAATAACATTGTTATGAAAATATTACAAATTAGTTCGTAGCCTGGAAAAATATCAATCAATTTACCATCGTGCATATCGATTCCGAGCTAATTTATTCCTGAATAAGCGCAGACCAAAAGCTTATCTACACAAATGGTGATTTATGGTTTTTGAATAAAGAAAACTAAAATCATGGAAGGATTTTGCATCTGGCAACATTCAAGTAAGAATCTGCATACATTCTCTAAGACGAAACAGTTTTATTAAGGAATGACATTTGTTCCTACTTCGTTCATGGTTAGAGAGAAAAAAAACAGCTACAAAATTCCACTTGAAACTCGACAGTGAATGCCTTGGGGAAGTAGAATCTCAATAGCCAATTTAAGTTAACTTCTTTACTTCAATGAGTTAGGAAGGTGTAAAGCTCAAATACCATCTCAGTGCTATAGTACAAATAAGTAATCTTACATGGATATTGTTGGTGTTAAAAATAGCAAGAGGCTCCAACGATTTAAATATGGCAGTATACATCCAATAATAATAATTGCACCCAAATAGCATAGACTGTTGATGGATAGAGAATGGCACGAGCAGCTATGGTATGAGATGGGATCTATGTACACTAATTTTAACTAGGTACGCTGAAACCCAGTTAAATTCAAATGAAACATTGTTACTTAATACCTAATGTCGCAGGGTAATGAGCGCATTGCAGTTCCAGTGCAGCGCAGGCCTTTGTGTTTGAGTTGAGTTATCCTTACCATGAGGCGAACGTCCAGCTCGTCTCGTAAAAAATATTTAAATAGTAACAGATGGCGTGCAAAATGTTACGATTGTAATTAATGTAGACACCGTATTATATAAGGCTGCGTGGTAAGAGATACCATAGAGCTTCGTTTAGTGAGGTTACCAAATCGCATACTTTTGATCAATGTTGTCTAAACCCAAAGGTAGTGGTAACACATACTCCTTAGAACGCTGCTAACAAGTGCAAAGAAAAGTAACTACTATCATACTAAAATGAAAATTGCGTTACTGATATTATATAATCTTATCAGCATCGAAGTCTTTACCTAGTAACTAAACCAGTCCAATTTTTTCTGATCTTCCGCACGCAGCTTCTACTTCCAAGGATATCCACCGACCGTGGGAGCGAGGCCACCATATTCAAATCACCATCTGTAAGAAAACATGGAGTTAAATAGAAAAGCTTTCCAGTTTTTCCGGTCGTGTGAGAGATACTACGACTTTGTTTTAAATAAACTTCATTGGATTAATTATTTGTTGTTAGAATACTTTTATATTCAAATGAGGCTTTGTCCATAGGTACGTAAATTGTGTAGCGTGGCATGTTTTTGTCATTACATAGATTGTGCACTTGTTTTGCTTTATTGGACAAGTTTATTCTTGTTTCTTTATTTGCGTTAATTGGGTGTTTCATGTTTTTTTGTGATTTGTTTTAAAAATGCTTTTATATTAGAAATAGTTATTTGGGATTTTTTTACTTACGCATAATATTTATGCAATACTAAAATATTGATTGATAATATTAATTGTCTTATAGATAAATATTTTTTCTCCTACTTGCTCGGAAATCGCTTCATTATTAAAACAAGAATACGGCCATCGGGTCTTTTTGATCCTCAACGAACTAACAGGCCAGTAATGTAAAACACGGAACTTATAATTATGTATATAAGTTCCTTGATGTAAAACACGACAATAATGAGAAATTGTGGGTTTTTTTTTTAATTTGGTTATTGGCATGCTAACGAGGTTTTTTAACCACACACTTCATAAATTAGGTGCTATTTTAGAGGCAGATTTTTTTAAATATTCTTTTGGCTTACGGTTGACTGTAATCTAACCTAGTAGTAAGTGAAGATGCGTTCGAAGATATAGCACACTTGCCTAAAATGGAACTAACCAAACTACGCAATGTATCCCAAATAAATGTTTTGTAGCAGTAGTTCAATAATTAACAACTACAAGAAATTCCGAAAGTTCACTCTTACAAATATTCCAAGACTCAAATGGGCTTCAAAATGTTCGTAATTAGATTTTAATAGACAAAAGGCGACATTTTCCGATCGAAATATTCATTTCCACTGAGAGACGCGTTTATGCCTCTCACGTAGTTCTTATAAAAAGCATCATGTGGTCTATAAAAAGCGGTGGCTCCACACGACACCGCTAATGATTGTTCTCAGTGAGTGCACATTCTCACTCTACCTGTATTTCCTGTTCCCCGGTCGTTACACAAAATTGCAGCTTGGCTTTAAATTCCATCACTTTTGTATGGCCATTGTGATCTGTAAATCAGTTCTTGGTTATTCATTTGCTTTGTTTAGTTCGTCGATTATGCAATGGGATTGCCAATGTTGTAATCTTTTGTTTTAATTGCGTTTTGCGTGATAAGCTTCTTTTTTAGAGATGATTCTTAGAGGTTGAAGGACTCACTCGATACATTTCATCATCATCATTAACCGGGAGACGTCCAATGCTGAACACAGGCCTTCCCATAGTACGCCTGCGTTCGATTTTTGCTATCGATAGTACAAAAGTAAAATAGGGAATTGTCTAACTTTTATCTCAATTTCATACAAAGCTTATGAAATATGTTTGAATAATTACAATTGATTCAAAACGATGCCATTTGTGTAGGCCCTCAGTACAGGATGCGGGCGTGTGTCAAAGAAGGGCGAAATATGTATTACTTACGCACAAAATATTGTTTGTATTACTCAATGAGTCCGTCAAATGCGAGTATTCCATGATCACGTGATACGTGATATAATTTTTTTAAAGGTGAGCCTAGTCCGTTGCCACTCAACGTAGCCCTACCCATGGCTACTACATCAGTTACTATCCTATTTAACAAGCAGATTGTAATCAATTGACATATAGTCAGTTATAGTCCAAATAATCAAACTTGGTGGGCGATGGGCGGTTACTTGTCAATAATAACAATGATTCCGTTAGCAATAATCGTATTGTTCGTGATTAGCCGAATAAATTGTATTGAGAGGTTGATAAGTACAATTATTTCAGTGTAGACTAGAGATTGGCAGGTAACTACCATTTTTGGCATCGAAGGAACTTTGCAGGTTTCCACATAGTGAGCAATAGGAAACGAACATATCGTGAGAAATGTAACTTACTGCCGGCCTTTTTTCCTATGTCACGCATTAAATTCACTGTATGTTATAATCCTACTTCCTACTAATATTATAAATGCGAAAATGTGTTTGTTGGTTTGTCCTTCTTTCATGCAGTAACGGAACAACGGTTCAACGTGATTTTTGGCATAGATATAATTTATGCACCGGAAAGTAACATAGGCTACTTTTTATCCCGGAAAATGTACGGTTCCTGTTGGAACGCGGGTGAACACCGCGGGCAGAAGCTAGTTTTTTCATAAACAGTAAGACGTAAACAGGCTATGGTGATGTCAATTTTTATACATATTCACTATTAGATACAAGTCCTCCCTGACTTATTTCGGAGTCGGAGATCTCTGAAGGAAATGTGGTGGCGTGTTTGAGGGTCCTTGAAAATGAGTTTGTATTCGACATTGATGATGTAAGCTTCTTTATTATAATTAGAATAAGCATCTTTCTTACCATAAAGTAAATTGTAACATTTTCAGTAAATAAAGCATCGATTGAATTGATGTCACCTCTAATTCTACTTACTTTCTTCTCCGTCAGCAAAATTGTTTCCAGTTCGATTTCTATCTGATTAAAATTCTAGACATGTTGATATTGTATTGATATTCTTAATTAAAATATGTATAGAATTAATCGCGTTAATGGTTTTCACCTACATGTCCGTTTTCTATCTGTACGCGTAGGTTGAATATAATTTATAATATCTTAACAGCTTTAGCACATATTAGTCTCGGCTAATTAACGTGAAATTTGTTCTTAATGAAGAAACATCGATCATGGCAAGCTACTGTTTGCCAACAACTGTTGTTATGATATATCATCAATTCAATATTATATAAGGTTTGATGTTTCATTTTAGGCTGTGCTTTCAGTGGCGCGTTTTACGTAGCGCTTTGCGTAGTTAAATGAAAAGTTGTTCATGAAGGAGGGGAAATTAACACCTAGACTTGTGGCTTATAAGAGTTATTATCGAATGAACAAACTGAGTTTTAAACCTTTTCTATACATCATATTACTGTTCTCTGACGCTGGAAATCGTCAAAGGAGTTCAAAAACGACTTGGTATATTAGTTAGACCTGAGATCACCAATAGGTGTTAAAAATCTAAACAACTGTTTAACCTTTAAACGACCGTTTAACAATATATTTGCTAAATGGTCGTTTAAATATTCAACCATTGTTTAGAAGTTGGTGAACTCGGGTTTAGTTTATTTGATCAGCGCTTAAGAATACGTCTATTAAATACGGAGACTTACAATTAATAACGTATGCCATTCTGTTCCATATAAGGACTATTTTGCCCATCCCTCCATAATAATCAAAATATTTCAAAATATATATGGAAGTGATTAAGGTTACACAATTTAACGATCGAAACTAACGGAAGATAACAGCGGGTGTAAAAAATTAATTAGATATCCCAAAATGATTGAGACTGAAATTGAGACTTTTAAGACCTAATGTGTTTTTTTTATTTTGAGCACTTAATTTGCTGATATTTATGCGGCAGATACATCAACCAGTTCAAATATATAACAAAATGGCCACATTTTAATGAGATTCTCTAGAGGTAATGTAATATTTAGGGTTTTTAATTAAGTGTAAGTGTTTAAAGCTAGCATGATTTTCGTTGACAGCACCTTCCCCGAGGCGAAATAGTGGTCAAGCCAGTTACATAATCTAATAGCTTCCACCTGCAGCTTTGCCCGCGTGGTATATTGACTATCAGCCTGCTGGGATACCGGCCTTCTCTCAGAGAGAGAGGTATGGGCCATAATCCACCAAGCGGGCCCAGTGCGGTTTGTTGGAAGTCACATGTCCTCGAATTTTGTCATTCTTGAACATGCCGGTTTCCTCACGATGTTTTCCTTCACCGTTTTAGACTGAGTGTAAATAATCCGCACATAACTTTATATAAGTCATTGGTGCGGGCCGAGTCGAGATTCGAACTATGATGCGTCGGATTGAAAGTCGCACAAGTTCTTGCTCGGCCACACTCGCGCTCGCTCGTGGTAGATATCTTTATAAATTAAATTGTATGTTATTCTTATGTGTAAGCGATATTACAGTAAAGTTTCATCAAAATCTGTTCATTACTTTTTGCGTGAATGAATAACAAATATCCATCCAGACATCCATCCATCCTCACAAACTTTCGCGTTTATAATATTAGTAGGATAGTATAAATGATTGGACAATACACCGTGTTGTGGGAGCAACATTGTCTAGACAAGTCATATGACATTGCATTATCGTTAATTAACATTGCGTTAATAGCAAAATAAATCATTAAACAACAATTAATATAAAATAACGTTATTTATTACAACTAAATAAAAGCGTTGGCGACGATGATGTAAAGACACGAGTGATTAATTTTAGAGAGCAATAAATGTTTATGACACTTCGTCCGTGTATTATGTATGGAATTAAGAAATAGCATTGAAGTTCAAAACTTAGCAGTTTAGTCGGCCATGACAAATGAATAAACATAACTGTGGGACTACGGATGGGAATGAAGAGAAACAACAACAAATCGAAACAATTGACTTCTAGTTTGTTATTAAATTTATTTATTCTAACGCTTTTCTAACGATTGGTTATCAAACATTAATGAAAGTTCTGTATTCTAATTTATTAATGAAACTAGCTGCTGCCCGCGGTTTCACCCGCGCGGAGATATTGGATTTCCTGATTTTAATTTTTATGCGCGGAACGCTAATTCTTTTTCTAAAATAAAAGTAGCCTAAGTTACTCCTTGTAACATCAGCTATCTGCCAGTGAAAGTACCGTCAAAATCGGCCCAGGGGTTTCGGAGATTACCCGGAACAAACAGACAGACAATAAATTTAAAAATGGTTGTTTTTTTTAGGTACCTTATATACTTTCATATGCATTTGGTAACAACCTGTTATTTTGATATTACAAACAGACACTTCAATTTTATTTATTTGTATAGATTACAGTAATACATGATATTGAATACTGAAACTTGGTTTTTCTGACGGAATAACTTTTTACATACTCAGTTTTGTTTATAACTTACTCAGTTTTGATTAGTGGTTACAGGCTGGTTTGTTATGAAATACCGGAATCTAAGTAAACTCGACAGTATTCTTAGATACGCGATGATTTGTGATTGTGAAGCACATCCCCGTCTCTGAAATACTTCTTTATTACAGATCTTTCCCTACGGTATCTTTGTCGTTTTGCAGAGTTCCAATCAAATGACACGTGTCGTTTTTTTTAAATTTTATAAATCAATTTTACCAGCCGGGAACGGTTAGTCCTAATTAGACAAAAATTTACGAATCGACTAGCTTGTGTCTCTTGTATGATATTTTTGTGTGAACTATTGTACTTGTTTATTATCATTATACCCCATCACTATTGTGCCTTCGTTCCGCCTACACAGCAATTATTTAGTTCTAACAATATGGTTAAAGGTAAGAACTATTATAATAATATATCCTTTTATATAGTTAATAATTTCAGTTTTGTAAACATACTTTTTGTTATGATTGATATTTTGACTTTAAATACATAATTATGAAGAAGGGAGATGGGACAATGTCGTGATTTTATCAGAAAAACTATGGCTAAAATCTGAAAAGAGCGAAAAAATGGCAGGTAAAAGAAAAGACCTACATCAGTAATTGGGTCTCAAAATAACAAGAATAATATATGCATTTCTTTTTTTTTACAATTGTGCGTTTATTTTGTGTACCGCCTTATTTAAATCGGTCATAAAATATTTTGTGGAAAAGTTCTTAAAATGAAAGAAACAATATTAGCCAATTGAACATTACCGGTTGATACGAGTAAAATAGTGATCGTTAATGCGTCGAGTCCTCAAAAAGTGTGTTTGCGATAGCCAGCGGTATAAGCGTAGCGCGGAGGTTTTGCTCTAATTTTTAAATACATTCTGGGTGGCATTCTTGTTTTTTTTTATACTGTTTGGTAATGAGACGAATTCGTCGTTTGTCTCACGGTAAGCATAATGCCGGCCCATAACAATTGCAGTACCACTCAGAACTTCGAAACACAAAGGCCTGCGCGACACTGCAGTGCGCTCGTTACCCTGAGACATTAGGTAGTAAGTCTAAACCCAGTAGTTTTAGCTACTTTGCTCATCACTCCGGAACACAGTAATGCTTGCTGCAATACTGCTTGGCGGCTAACTTTACGAACAAACAGGTGCAGGTGGTACCAAACCAGACGGACACTCGCAGAAGAGTTCCATTATTGTGAGTATGGGCCATAATCCACCACGCGGACCCAGTGCGGCTTGGTGGATGTCACATGTGTCCTTGAATTTTATGGTTCTTGAATATGCGGGTTCCTCACGATGTTTTCATCATCGTATTAGAGCGGGTATAATAAATTCGCACATATAACTTGATATAAGTTATTGGTGCTGGGCCGAGTCGAGATTTGAACTGTGGTGCGCCGGATTGAAATTAGCACAAGTTGCCGCTCGGCCACACTCGCTTCCAACTACTATATACCACTGGGTTATGTATTATAGCTTCATTTAAAAGAATAATTACGATGAAATAACAACAAAAAGTATATAATAGTTATGGCAACAATATATTATAGACACAAATGCCTATTTATTTTGTAATTAATTCAACTCAAGACTCTATAGTTGATGGTAAAGGTTGATTGATTTACAGCTCACTGCCACTGTATATCTAAGTGTATTAATGTGAATAAATGCATTAGTAAATTATATGAACCTTTATCGAAAACATACTGATAGTTTGAAGCAACGAATGCTCAGTGAAATCGAGGTTGACACTCAATCCGTACGTCGAAGTTTCAAATCCTAATTTTTTCAATATAATTTATGTGGCAACACCTCGAAAGTATTGGGTAATCAAACAAAAAAAAATCTTCAAAATCGGTCCACAATTAACGGATAAATCGCTGAACATACATACAAAAATACACGCAGGCAACACATAAGTAACCTCCTTCGAAATTGGTTAAAAATAATGCCAACGAGTTACTTGTCATTTTTTTTTGGTCGGTCTATAGACCGATTCAGTGGTGTACCACTGAATAGAATGGCCAATTAGTCCTTTAAATTCAGTGAAGAAATTGGAATATTGAAGTCTAAACTATCGAAAAAAAAATATAGTCAACATTCTTCACAAATAGAAGGCTTAAAAGCAGCACATACACCCCCACACATATAGATGTTATAATTTTCACTTTATGCTAAAAATTTGCATACTCGCTTAAAATTTGCGCAAAATGTCTGAAGCGCTGCTTTGATTATTTTATTAGCATCGACGTAGTAACTGTTGAATAAACGCAGGGAAATAAAAGAGCATGACGGTCAAGAAACGCTTGCAATATATTTCATTCATTTTATTGTGTCTCATTTGATACTTCGAGACAGGTCCGCAGTAAGGATCAACATTCGGAGATGCACCGGTATAGTGAACCACCCAAGTTCACGGTAAATAATGATATTTTGAGCGAGTGTGGCCGAGCGGGAACTTCTGCGACTTTCAATCCGACGCACCATAGTTCGAATCTCGACTCGGCCCGCACTAATGACTTATTATCAAGTTATGTGCGAATTATTTACACTCGCTCTAAAACGGTGAAGGAAAACATCCGGGAGAAACAATGTACAAGAACCACAAATTTGATTATATGTGACATCTACCAAGAGGCACTGGGCCCGCGTGGTGGTTTATGGCCCATACCTGTCTCTCTGAGAGAAGGCCGGTATCCCAGCAGTTGGAGCGTAAGAGGCTGATAATGTAATAATGTAAAGATATTTCCTTCACGAGCTGCGTCTTAGGAACCTGTATTTGTGTTCTGGAATAAGAGAAGCTGGGGAAAATAGTTTTTACTTGAAAAGCGTGCGACATCGTAGACCACATCGTACATTTTTATCAGCAGATATCTCAAACGTAAGTAAAAAAACATTATAGGTCTTACCACAAATTAATTTAACATACCCTAAACATGTGTTAAGCAGATGAAATCTGCGTCTAACTCTTAAACATGCCTTAGGCGCGTGTACAAATGAAAGCAACTCAAACCTTGATTGAAATAGTGTCTAACCATTGTCTATCTCACTTTTTTTGTGTCATTTCTAATTATTTTATTTGTGAATTTTCTCCAATACTTAAGTGTTTAATTTTTAGACACTGTCCAGCTAAATAGGTGTCTATACGAGCGTATATTTTACTACATACCTGACGACCTGCTCAAAACCACGGAAAACCATTAGATGCAAAAGGTAGCCGAGTATAGCCGATTCGACTTATACTTTTAATCTGAAAGCTTGCTATTACTTTGTGTATAATTAAGATAGTTGTTAGATCCACAGATTTGTAATATAGTAGGTGGTTAGATCATTAAAATTAGTAGATTTAACATTTTGGACCCCTTAAGCCATCTCCCTCCAGAACCATTACTTTGTCTGGGAATTAGGTAGGTACAACTCCGAGACACTGACACTTACCGTTTTTTATATGCACAAATATTTGTCCCGTTACGGGAATCGAATCTGCAACTTTTACAATAAATACTAATTATGCCACGGGTGCTGTAAAAACAATAATCACGAAGTAGTCACGGATTAAATTACACTAAATAATACATGAGCTTCTGCTTAAAGATGTACTTAGAAGATATCATCGTACTTTGAAGTGTGACAGCGACACCCTTGTCACGTAGGCATTTGTCATTGTGACTTTGATATTGCAATTAAGTACAGACAACGTGGCAATGCCGCCAGCATGCTGGGTACGCTTCCTACTGGTAGTGGGCTAGAACATTTGGATTATCTATAGGCCTACTAGGGCTTGTAGATTATCCAACTGTTTTTGTAGCTAGCTAGGTTAGATGTAGTGTTTATTTATGTATTAGCTAGTTAATAAAGGCATTTAGCCAGTAAAAAAAAAAAAAAGTATAGACAACGTTCACATCTTAATTTGGATTTGCTATGTAGATTTGCACTACAAATGTATATACGGGGATTTATGGCTTAGGCCTTAGATAAAATCTGAACATTTTAGAATAATAACAATTGAGATTTTCGATTCACTTGTAGTTGCACACTTTGCTTGAGTTATTGACGGGTAACTTACAGTTTCCAATAAAAATAGTCAAACTGTGATATCACCTAAAGACTTCGTTAAATTCTTCTGCGAGTGTCCGTCTGGGCTAGTACCACCGCTTTGCTCGTGAAGTCTGCCGCCAAGCAGTAGTGTGCAAGCATTACTGTGTTCCGGTTTGATGAGCAAAGTAGCCAGTAAAATTACTGGGCGTATGAGACTTAATACCTAATGTCTCAGGGTAACGAGTGCACTGCAGTGTTTCAAAGTTCCGAGTGGCACTGCGATTGCTATGGGCCGGCGTTATGCTTACCATCAGGCAAACGACCAGCTCGTCTCGGTACCAATATTAACAAAAAAAATTTTTTTTCAAGACATTCACTGCCTATTTCAAAACAAGATTTTTGACATTTTGTACATCCCATACTCGCTAAAACCCTCTTTTATCAACTTGTTAGCAAACAGACGTTTTAATTTGACTGCACATCGAGTTAGCGAGTGCGTAAGATGTATTAGCCAGCATCTCGCCGCCTACGTGCCTTATGGAAATCAGTAGGTCATTGGAAGCCACGAGACTTACGCTAGATATTCTTTGATTCATACGCTGTGGGCGATACACAAGGTCGACGTACTCGAAATTTCACGGTACACACATTTGCATATCAGACTATGAAAAAATGACACCGATATAAGATTCGCCCAGTGCGAATCGGTATCAAGGCCAGTCTGCTCTCACCGAGTTACTGGGTAAGTATAACGCCTAAAATCAACCTATGATAAATTGCTTATTGTCAGTGAGATAAGTGTCGTTTATTTGAGTGGTTTCCTGTGTTGGTGGAGAGAAAGTTTTCGGTGCAAGGATTTGGGATGTCGATGACACTTTGAGCGCATGTTAGTGAATTAGACAACGAGTTCAAGAGAATCTACATGTACAGGTAGGGTTGTAGACTGCCTTCATTATTTGGTCGGTGTCCTTTTTTTAAACAGTTGAGAGATTTTTTATAGTTTATCATTGGACAACTATTATATTTACTGACATAGATATAAGTGACGACCTTAAAATATATCTAATACACTGCTGAGCTTTTAACTCATGATCCACTCATATGACAATGTGATGTAGTAAAGTGAATAACTGATCAAAGACCTACGGCCGTCATTTTGCAGATATATTTTAGCACTACAAAATATCAAGTAGCTAGATAATAAAGGCAACCAAATCTTGACTAAATCGACTTGAAGTTTTCGGCTCTATTAGGGCAGCCAAGTTCGCGTAGCCATATATATAAAGTATAATTTTAATTTTTTTAGCGGGCGCTTCTTTGAAATAAATTAATAATAATTTTCGTGAAGAATAATTTCATTCAAGATAAATTCTTTGTTCCAAGCGCCACCACTGGTGGCAGTTTTGGTGGTCGGAGTTGAGAATAGTCCCGCAATTGGGTGCTTACGTAAAATTACTCGTGATGAAAGCATAATACAGTGTTGAGTTGGGAAGGCGGGCATAATTAGTCAAAATGGCTTAATATTTCATCAGTCCGCTGGTGGGCTCAATTATCTTCCGCGAATACTTATTACTACTTATTTACCAGTAATTATCGTAAGCTGACATTATTATATACAAACTGGTATACGCAAACCATTTTTAACCCTAATAAGGGAGTGGAGAATTCCGTTTACACAATTATTGTGCTCGTTATCAGGAGCCTAATTCGTGCGAGTACAAGTAAGCTTAGCTCGGGATTTATTTCTCACAGGAAATAATTTCTGCATACCGATGTCATAATGATAATTACTATCATCATTAGCTATGTGCTTGCGTTTTCGAGGCACGCCTTGATAGGTGCGTGCGACTATAATAATTTGTGTACGTTTGGTGTGCAATTTGTGTATAATTAACTTAGGTGAATATTTTCGGAACACTTTTGTAAGTGTCAATTAAATTTAGATGTAAAATAAGCCGGTTTGTATCTTGCGGCAACTATAAACTCATCGCGCGAAGGTCTTTTTCAATCGGGATAAAAGCGCGCAGGATTCTCTTTCTGTACCTTAAGAGATTTTCAAAATATTGTTTTGAAACCTACTTAGTAAACAATATAATTTTACTAGCTTCTGTCCGCGGCTTCGTCTGCGTGGTATATATCTTTATAGCCTATGTGTTATTTCAGAACCTAAACTATCTGCACTCCAAATTTCATCAAAATCGGTTTAGTTGTTACGGAGATACGTGGTAGCAAACATTCACAAACACACATAAACACAAAATTTCGCCTTTATATATTATCATTTTATTATGTAACAAAACAATAAATTACTAATAACTTTGTTAATAATTTTTGTCTTTTTCTGTTAATGAATTTGTAATAAAAATAGATTATAGTAAAATAGACTCATAATATGAAACACAGTTTTAACTAGTTCGGCAGCCTATGGGTTCATTGATACTGTGTGCAAAAAGTTATGTTAATAAATATTTTTTTTTTACTTTTGTACTTTTTTTATATATAAAACATAAATTTTGTAACCTTTATGTTTTTAAGGTTCGTACGTAAATATAATATACCTACCGTATGTTTAATTGTTTATCTTTCAATATCACAAACGAGGATGAGATGATTTAACAAGTCAATTAAATGGCGTCAGGCACATTTAATTAATTTTATAAATGTTATTTTCAAGGCAAGTCTATTATTAAGGGCTTTAGCAACTATCATTGCGATTACATCACGATCAAACAATTGAACGAAGGGCCCACCTTAATGATAACAAAAGAATTACGATTTGTTCTCACTTTCGACACAAGGTCACGATCGACACCCACTAGACGTAGCCTACGCTTCAATTTAGGTTTTATTGACTCCAAACATAACGTGACAAAACGGTCGTGGATAGAATTCTTGATTGAATAACTGTTTGTTATGTTATATTATTATATTGTTGATTTTTTGGGTTTATACTATTTTCCGGTCTCAGTTTATAGTTTCTACCTATATTAAAAATATATTTCACGAAATATGTGGTCAGTGACAAGGAATAAAGTTCAAACGTTTTTCACGTGCTACTTATTTATATACTTTAGTAGTTCTCCTAGTTGCCTAGTTCTCTTTTATTGTCTGTAAATACGGAAGAAACTGAATCTCACGACACAGGTCGTCCTAGTGTGAGGTTCAGGGATTCTTGTTACTAAACTACAACAAATTGTTTTTTACACTGCGATGATGATATTATGTTTCTATCTGTAGTGCTACCAATATCTTTAGTTGCAAATAAAGTTTTTTATTATTATTATTATTACTTTGAATCCGTTATCAAAGAGCTCCATAAAATGGGATTTTATTATAGGCGTGTCATGCACGAACATGAGAAACTAGCCAATACTATGCCAATATATATTTTAGGCTTTGGCTGAAAACCAGTGCTGAACGTAATTTGACAATCAGTTTATTGAGTCCCAGCCTTTACAGTACTATTTTGTGTTTCTTTGTTGTGTCATGGCTTAAATTATTATTGTATGTACATTCTTTTGTTTTTCTATGTACCTATATTTCTATGTTTTCATTGTATGCTGAATTAATGTTTTTATATTCTATTCTATATGGAATATTCCTTAAATTTCCTTACTAGATTCAAGAATAAATTTTTATTCCTGTGAATTATTAAAATTAAGGTGATTCGATCTTTTGAAAACAGTGATCATGTAGCGTGGTTCAATTTCGGTTTTTGTATATATGAGTACACTAGCTTCTGCCCGCGGTTTTCACCCGCGTTCCCACAGGAACCGTGCATTTTAAAATAAAAAGTAGTCTATGTTGCTCTCCGGTCCATAAACTATATCTATGCCAAAAATCACGTCGATCCGTTGCTCAGTTACTGCGTGAAAGAACGACAAACCAACACATCAACAAATCAACAAACACACTTTCGCATTTATAACATTTAATAATAAGTAGGAAGTACGATTACCGTAGTACTTTGATACAAAATAGGCAACATGCGGTTGAAACTCCGCCCATTGCGGTCTTACAGCAACCATTAACCACGTGTGTATATTTTTCATTGATCATAATTCACTCACGATCCCTTATCTTCGTGGCCCAGGAACGTTCTAAAGACGTAGTATGAATTCTTCAAAATATCTACGCAAGGTATAAGAACATCCTGTGTAACCAAACGTCATGGCTACGTCATGACCTCAATACTCATACGATCCTTTGCTTATTTCACCTTAAAAATGATAAGAAACTACGCCGAAGCAGTTTGCATCTAAAAATAGAAGCAACATGTGCAAAGAACCGTAATTCTATGAATGTTGCGAATAAAAACACGTCATTAGAGCTTAAAAAGATTCCACTGGTAGTGATATATACCTAGATATATTCTAATAAGTATATGGTAAATTAAATACGTTTGACCACCATATGACCCAAGTGATAATAAGGTCAAAGCTGGAACCACACTAAACTTAAATTAAAAAGATTTACGTATTATATAATGATAAAAAACTTGGTTGATAATGGACCATTTTCTATTAAATATCTAATTTTGTAGTAATTACGCTTTTTTGTATTTTTGCTCAATTCCAGTGGCCCGCGCGATCTTATTCCTTCTCTTTTACATCAACGCAAACCGACAGTGTGTGCAAAGAGGACAGAATGCTAACTGTCATTGGTTCGGCATAGCGCCTGAACTCGCAATGTTGGTAAGTCGTTTTGGGTCAAATCCTGAAAGTGATTTTTTTTAGATAGACAGGCAAAAATAAAATAAAAAATGTTTTTTTTTTGTTATAAGTATGTATACCGTATATACTATCATATGCATTTAGTGAAAAGCTGTTATTTTGTTTATATTACAAATAGATACTTCAATTTTATTTCTGTATATTGTATGTGTTGTATGCATATGTATATATAGATAACTGTATGACCAGGTATTTATGTTGATTGATTAACAATAGATTTATCTTATTTGAACCCAATCTAATCGGATTACAGTACCGATTACGTATTTTATAAAAGCTTGTCTGGAAAATATATATTTTCACAAAAAACTTATTTTCTGCTTTCAACTTTTAATGTATTATTCGAAATTTTGTGATTGGCTTGATAAAAATAAGCAATAATACATTTAAAATAGCAGACTTGTCTCGCTTACCTCTCCCACCCTCTTGTTCATTCATCCCTCGCTTAATTATCCCACATTCACATTGTACACTCGCGTTGGCATATCGGCTAGACAGCGTGGGCGTGCTGTGAAAGTGGGATTGGTCAATGGTCATACATCAAGTATAGCATAGAAATAAATACGTTACGTGTTTTAAAGTCGAATTGAGTGTGATGATTATAAATCCTATACCTTATTCTTAATTTGATCTTTGAAAGTCATAATATGTGAGTTAGTCAATCGCAAGACTATATTGTATAAAAAAATTGAAACATTTCCAAGAGTAACTTAACCAACCATCACATACATAGGACTCGGGGCCTTACCGGCTAACAATCTCGTGTTCGTTTTGGACTCCAACCCGATTAAGACCACAGCGGTCGCTGAGGCGGTGCAGCGGTGGCCGCGTTTGTGGCTCGCCTCCGGCGCACACTCGACCGCAAACGCCGGCTTCTCCCCGCCCGCACATAATAGAGAGATAATAGAAGGGGCGCTTAGGCCGTCAAAAAGTGCCCGAACACCCCTTGTATTCTCTTTGTTGCTACCAGTGGCTGCGTCTGGTGGCCGCATTCGATGAACCAATGTGCAGCTACTGTTTCTTTTCTTTATCTTTCAAGCATTATGCGTTGGTTGAGGTCACTTCAACCAAGTTGATAATTTGTGTTGTCGATTGTACTTATTGCAAGATCCGTCGTGATCAGAATTAAAAGATAATAGCTTGACCGGTTCAGTAAATCGACGATATATTTTTCATCTATGACGGTTATTCAATAGTGAGCATTCAAATCACGTAACTTTATCTTTCGCAAAACGATTAAGTAGAAGATTCTTGCCAATTTCCTTGGTAGCGGAGAGTTTCTATGTTTTGGTTGACTTTAAAAAAGGATGGATTTCTCTATAACTCTTTTTTATTTCATTTGTACAGTAATATTACATTATAAAATTACAGCAGTCTCAGATGGTTCCATATCAAATTGAACCAGGTTTGATGATGGACTCCAAAAGTAACAACAGTTCATGAAGGAAGACTGTTCAAAATTGAAAAACATAACAACATATCGGCCGAATGGACATATAATAGAGGGTACGTCATTATCAAGAATTATATTTGCATCTTTTGAAGTTGTCACGATCTCGTCCGCTCCGATTGTGTACTCAATTCAGCATTCTAGTTTGTAATACTGGTATTTATATAAAACTATATATATAGTATATGTTATGTGTACGACACTTAGTTAGGCTTTCGGAGTAAGTTACTTTTGTTAAATAGATGATAAGTAAGATATTTTTCAAGTATAGTATCATGTAAATATCAAAGAAAAGGTGCGAGCCCTGGAGCTTGCAGAGAAAAATAAAAAGAAAAAGTTGTCATCAGCCCTATTTTTCGTTCCAGGATGCGACAGTGCAGTGACAACGCAAATAGCATCTCAAACTAAAGACCGCGCGTCTGCCACAGAATGAGCGTCATTCCATCAGGTCTTTTGTCATTTCACGCACGAGATATTGTAACCATTTATAAAACTGGGAAAATATTTTCAAGATATGAAACGGCGAGTCTACAATATTCATGAACAGAGGATTATATAAGAAGTGCCAGTAAATACAAATGATGCCGTGTGGTCCTGCCGCATGAATAGGACATAGAGGATAGTCGGCTAAGGGAATATGGGTATGGGCAGGGAATGGACAGCAATATTCTCCTCAGCCTGCATCAAAATCGGGGAGGAAAATAGGAGAGGACTATATACTTTCAGCAGACGTTACCTTCCGGTTGATGATGATGATGATGATTATGTCAATACAGTTAAAGCAGTGGTGACCACGAAAAGTCAGTTCCAGAGTCATTCGTGCATTTTGGGCATTATATTGGTACTTGGACTTAGCCAGATATTATCAGGTCACTTAATGAGTCCAACAGGCGCCAATAGGTCCAAATTAATGAGACACCAGGCGCCAACACTGCTACCTGTTCGCTGATCACTTTACGGCGTCTGACTTATTTCTCATTGTTGTGAAATCAATACGGTATCGGTATATTAGACTACCATCACTTAATACCTTTTGGGGCTACGTGATTCATTAGCTAATGAGTGAGTCCTTACTCCTTACTCCTACCATGTTCTGCGCTCGTAGTATTTTGATGACGATATTTGCGTTCCCCGCAGATGACTCGACTGTTATAGTATTTGAACAGAAGTATAATGGTCTGTGACGTTGTTGACATGATGAATTGATGATGGCCTTTTCTGACATTTTTAACCGACGAAATAACTGAACAGGAGGTTCTTATGTCAACCTGTACATTTTTCTATAATAATTTATTATGTACTAGCTGCTGCCCGAGCTTTCACCCACGTGGACATTTTTATGGTTTTTATTTTTTTGCGCGGAACCCCAATTTTCCTTTTAAAATAAATAAAAGTAGCCTAAGTTACTCCTTGTAACATCAGCTATCTGCCCGGAACAAACAGACAGACAGACAAAAATTAAAAAAATGGTTGTTTTGTTATATGTTCCGTATATACTTTCATATGCATTTAGTAAAAAGCTGTTATTTTGACATTACATACAGACACTTCAATTTTATTTATATGTTTGTATAGATGATTGATTAACAAGCTATTCACCAAAAGCAAACGCACTTAAAATTTAAATCAAATATATATTAAATATGTTGTAATCCTATATAAACATGTTAATAAATAACTATTAGTTTATTTGACACGCGCAACATACTATATTAATGACATATGTCATTACTTATATCACAAATAGACTTTACAACCTAACCTATTGGCATAACATCCGTCGTTAGTAAAAAAAAAACAATCAAAAATCTATTAAATGGCGTCAGGAAAACCAATTTGGCTGCATTTGTTTATTCAAAACCTGTCAGGAAAATGATTAACTACAAGAAAGGTGTAATAATCCAATGTGATGATAAAAAAATTGAAAAGGTTTGTAGGCCGTTAACATGATGGAACCTTATAGGTACCTATACAGTCGGCTGCAATAACATTAAGATTTTTAGATAAAATAATGTACTTAACTTAATTTCAACTGGTAGTGGGCTAGAACATTTGGATTATCTATAGGCCTACTTTGGCTAGTAGTTTATCCAACTGTTTTTGTAGCTAGCTAGGTTAGATATAGTGTTTATTTATGTATTAGCATTTAGTCCGTTAAAAAAAAAATTAATGATTGTTCAAAAATAAGTGCCCTGAGCTACGTTTCATAATTAATGACGTATTTTTACCCACGACGGAACGGAGACGGTATATGCGTTTAGGGTGAGAGGTTGTTTGTTTGTTTGTTAGTGTGAGCACACATGAATGTTCCCATTTATCTCCAGAACGGTTTGACCGATTTAGATACGGTTTTCTGCATAGGGGTTGTGATACTTCGATGATGGTTCTTAGATACATGTTATGGCATAAACTCACCAGGGGGCGCTGTAAATAATGTTTTCGTTAACATGAATGTTCCCGTTTATCTCCAGAACGGTTTGACCGATTTAGATACGGTTTTCTGCATAGTCTATTTTTATTTCATTGTATGAAAACGTAGCTTAGTTCACTTATTTTTGCAACATTGCTGGCTACCTCTTTCGACCGTAATGCTGATCCGTTGATCCAGATAAGTACCTACCAGCATTTTTGTTACGCGTCGCATCAATCAGGCTCTCCAATAATTTGAGGGTTAAGAGTTTGAATATTACAGGTGCGGAAGAAAAAACGGACACATCAACGACTTCGCAATTGGAACTTAGATCACATTTATTTGTTTAACACCTACGCCACCCAAAACACTTTTACTTATTTCCATAAATAGTCAGTTCAAATGGTTATATTAGTCATTGACGTGACTGTCACGTTATGTAAAACTGGAGATGCGAGGTCACTCATTCATGGAGGTAATATTTCATGAGTGAATCACTCGTAGCTTTTCATAATATTACGATGCTTAGAATATTTACATCATCGGCTCTTACTTCAACATACGTAACTGCTTCTTTTTCAATCGGTGACAAGTTAACCGCATGGGTAATATGTGGGAAAGACAATTTAATTTTACAATTTGTGGTGTATTTGGTATGGTCCGAACACTTTGTTATAAGTGAAAACATCCTGATGCAAAATGGAAAGAAAAACATCATATCGAGAATTTCGCAGCCAACATCGATTGCTCCCATAGCCTAGTTGGTTAAGGCGTCTGGTCTAGATAACCAGAAGACGCAGGTTCGAAACCTGTTGGAAGCGAAATTTTTGTGATGTATATATTTGTATTTCGGTATCGTCATTTTTTTTGTAGCAATTTGGCTTAAATCTCACCTAATGTTAAGCGATGATGCGGTTGACAAAATAATACACTTGTACCTATAGAAGATACCTGTCCACTCGTCTCTTGAAGAGTGAACTTGTTGCTTTGACCAGATGTCTTTAGAGATTATATATCATGAAGCAATTATAACGTATTCGTAGGGCATTTTATAGCTAGCTTCTGCCCGCGGTTTCACCCGCGGAACAGTGCATTTTCGGGGATTAAAAGTAGCCTATGTTAGTCTCCATAAACCAATTCATAAACTATATCTATGCAAAAAGTCACGTCGATTCGTTGTGTGATGCATGAAAGAAGGACTAACCAAAAAAACCTACAAAAAAAACTTACGCATTTTTTATAATACGGACGGATTTTGCCGCTAGTCCGCTTGTCCGCTAGTCACATACACAGGGAAAAGAAAAGATAAGACCGCTCATTTCCAAAACGCTTGTATGACTTTCCAGTCGTGACGTACTTATACATGTGTAATATGACTGACTGTATGACGACATACATCGTCGCGCCTACTTCTATGATTCAGTATTTCAGAATCCAAAGAGGTGGGCTACGGCTCGTGAGTAAGTGGAGAATGCGGATAGCTTTGTCATTGAACATTCCCTAATTTTAGAGATTTCTTTAGACCATCGAGAGTCTTGCGTTGAGGTTAGCATCTGTCCACCATCTTATTATAAAATCATCGTCGATCAAGTTAATATGTCTTAACCATGAAGTAAAGGTGTGTATGGTATTGGGTAGGCCACATCGCTTGCAGAACCGATAACAGATGGGGAAGAAAAGTTCTCGAGTGGTGACCACGAACCGGAAGACGTAGTGTAGGCCAGCCCCCACTAGGTGGACCGATGACCTTGTCAAAACTGCGGGGAACCGTTGGATGCAAGAGGCGAGTAGCCGATTCAAGTGCAATGGCGTTCTATAGGAGAGGCCTATGTTCACCATTGGGCGCCTTCCTGCTGATAATGATGATGATGAAAAGTGTGTAGTGAAGACTATCTTAACGAATCCATTTATATATTTTGATTCTTATATCGCTTCGTCATCATGAACGATGTTTTCATTCACCGGAAACTAACGTTCTTAATGGTCTAAGTTTTTCAATGCTAATTAAATTTTAACTTTGTTTTACCATTTCTGTGAAACAATAAAAATGTATAATGTCAATTAGTACGTGGATTGTAAATGCGGTTGGCGGTTAATAAAGAAGGTACTTCTTTGAACTTATTTTTATAATTCTTTGAACTAATAAAACTTAATTCCGGAATATCTACTCTGAAATTGAATGATTGAATTCAAATAATTTAGAATTGAAAGTTGTACAGTAATATCCTTCTTTGACGTAAGTTGCCTATGTTGTCGTTTCCGCATTCGTATAAATGTGTAATTTATAAATAAATTTGTGGAGTCAAGTTTAAGTAGGTATCGTAATTTAACTATAATTTAATAACTCTGTTGAAAATCCATCGTTCAAGCAAGCTTGGTTTTTTGCGCGTAGTTTTTTGGCTTGCACCCTTTTATTGCAATGATTAAATTAATTTGTCTCAATTTCTCATTTTAGAGATTATTATCTTCTGCCTGTGATTTCATCCGGGTACACAAATGAACCGTGTATTTTTCCAAAAAAAAAAAAAAACCAACAACAAACGTACAAAAACACTTTCGCATTTGTTGTAGCGGATTATTTGTATCTTTCAAATTTTTTTGTGATTAAATAATACAACGTAATTTACGTTATTTCCTTCGATTAAAACATTAAAAAATATTTAAATGTTACGAACAAAATAGGTTCTTGTTTTCCTTCAAAAATGTTTCTGTCAATCGAACCGGCATTTTCTCGGATTTTCCCTGTGATAGTTTATTTTCAAAAATATTGAGATGCGCGAGCGAGATAGCGGCAGGCAAAAGAACGTATCCGTAGACGGATATCTAGCACCAGCACCTACTACGAAGTCATTTCAGTATAAGGCTCTCTAGAATTAGATGATTTAATATCATCACTACCGCAAAAAGTATGTACTTAAATATTTGAAAGTACGTTCTAATATTTTCCTTGATAAACTCAAAGCCTGACGCTAGGGGCCGCTACACTCATTTTCAAGACTATTTAATTGTGTGCTCTACGAGTAGATTCACTGAATCGTAAGTTTTGTTTCCCCTGGGGCTTCTTAATTTCCCAAAGATACCAAGAAAAGCTCGAATAATAATTTTCCTCGTTATTATAGATTCAAGCCTTTTAAACTACGGAATTTACCTATAAAATATGTCTATGTAATTTTACCATTTTAGGCTAAGGGTAATTGGCTAATTTACCTACAAAATTGATTTCTAGTACTAAAGCTTACTTCATCGACTTAGTTAAGTAGCTTGGGATGATAAAATAAAATTTTATTATTTTCATATTTGGAAAAGTTTAATTTTACAATGCGGTTACATTAATTTCCTTATCTACTGAGTACCTAAGGTATAGGGAATTTACCTGCAGAACGGATCTTGCAACAAACTTCCTTTAGGACAGCTGAGTTCATAGATGACCGGAGAACTTGTGACTCAATGCAATGACTGCAATTCTTAGTTCACTAATTGTATTTGATCAGTGAAACATATTGACGTGGAGAAGCTATTTGGTGACTACACTGAATGATTGTAGTAATCCCAATGTCAACAAATGTACTCATTCTCACTCATTAATCCTGAAACTGGAAATCCCTGAAGCTGTAAGTAAAACAATGTGTCAAATTTAAAGGAAATAAAATTCCAAGTGTTTTTCCGCCTACCACTGCCTACAAACTACTCAGTAGTTTGGCAGAATTTAGATTTAGTTTTGGCTATGTATGTTTGAAGATAAATAAATTAAAAAAAAAAAAAAACTTAGTGTAGGGTTCTGTACCTTGTTGTTAAGTTGTGGTAGGACTAATTCTACTGCGAGTGTCCATCCGAGTTAGTACCACCGCTTTGCTCGTGAAGTCTGCCACCAAGCAGTAATGTGCGAGCTAATGCTAATGTGGCTACTCTGCTTAAACCGGAACACAGGTTACTGTGTTCCGGTTTGATGAGCAGAGTAGCCAGTGAAATTAATGGGCTTAAGAGACTTATGTAGTGTAGGCAATTCCAAGTTTTTAAATTATTAAGATATGCGCGGGCTTGCGGGCCGAGCTATGCCGAAGCTGCCCGAAGGCACCCGAACGCGCGCGAGCCCAAGGAGGCTAGCGCCATGTTTTTTAGTCAGTATGAGTTCATAGTTCAACAATGTGAAAAGCAAAGTCCGGACCCCGCGCCGAAAAAAATACACTTAGTAATATATAATGTCTCTGCAGGGTAACGAGCGCTATAGCCATAGTACAGTTTTTAATGTGAATTGGCACTATGAACCGACAACAAATTAATTTTGTCATTTCTAAGTTTCTAGACCTAGAAATAACAGGGGACACATATTTTTTGCCTTCGGCAAAATATCACAGATCGGGTAAGATAGAGAAGTCGACTGAATGGAGTATATAAAAAACTGTGCAAGAATAGACTCGAGTAAATTCAACTCGCGAAAGTTTAAAATGTCTACTATAGAATTATACCTGTTACGTTAAATAAGCACTTTAAATAGCATTAAATGAAGGCTAATAGGCGAAATGATGGCCGGTAATCGTTTGGATAGTAGGTAGTAAAAGTTTATTATGCTGTTCGAGGTGTAGAGAGATTGCCAGTTTGTTTGTTTGATCTCAGGAATTATATTCATTGCAGTGAATATACTTACAATAAAAAAAATTGCTTTAAAAAAGCGACGAACCGACTTCAGTGACAAACTACTATACCGATTTTGATTAAATTTCTATGGGACCAATCTGAAAGTATACCCTTTCAAATAAAAAAAGAATTTTCCAAATCGGTTTATAAATGACCGAGATATGAGGAAACAAATATAAAAAAAAATACCCGGCGAATTGATAACCTCCTCCTTTTTTGGAAGTCGGTTAATAAAATACGCGAAGAAGAGTATGTAGCTGTTATAGGCAGGGTAATTTAATGAGTAAAATAAGTTTTATGAAAATAAAGAATACGACTTATATTCAACTTGTATTCGATTTTTATTTAATAAATAATAATAATAATAAATAAACGCTTACACTCATACCCCCGCACTAGGATTCCCTGTGTCGCAGGTGGCATGGACACACACAGATACACATCACAAACATCCAAGACCCGAGAACAAATTTTATGTTTACACAAAATCTGCCCCGGCCGGGAATCGAACCCGGGACCCCTCGCTTTGCAGGCAGGGTTACTACCAACTTAGCTACGGAGCCGTCGTTTATAAAGGAAGACGGGCCAGCCCTCTTTAGTTTGGGCCTGTCGTAGACAACGATAAAATCTTGTGTGTTTAAAATCAAGATAAATCATATTTTGCCGTGCTTACGGATCAACGTGATATTTGGTATAGATATAGTTTATGGACTGGAGAGTAACATATGCTACTTTACCGGAAAATCCACAGTTCCTGTGGGAATGTGTTTTTTTTTATGTTATTTGGTAACGAGACGAGCTGGTCGTTTGCCTGATAGTAAGCATAACGCCGGCCCATAACAATTGCAGTGCCACTCAGATCTTTGAAACACAAAGGCCTGCGCGGCACTGCAGTGCGCTCGTCACCCTGAGACATTAGGTATTAAGTCTCATAAGCCCAGTAATTTCACTGGATACTCTGCTCATCAAACCGGAACACAGTAATGCTTGCACACTACTGCTTGGCGGCAGACTTCACGAGCAAAGCGGTGGTAACAACCCAGACGGACACTCGCAGAAGAATTAGTCCTCCCACTAACAAAAGTAAGTGTGAGTGAAACCTCGAGTAAAACTTAGTAAAAGAAAATTTAAAGCTAAAAGCATTGCGTTTCACTTTATCAGATTCCTGACGTTGAACTGGTTACTACTTATAGAATACTGCTACTCTCATTCCAAAAACACTCTCCCGGATATTTCGCAAAATTGAAACGCAATATCGCTATCATTCGGCTATTACTCGGCTTGCAGATTTACAGCGATTCGCGCACATAAAATAGGCTGGCGTTTACAGCCTTGTAGAGGCAGTAATGTCTATGTGTGGGGTGACGGAATATCGTATTGGATCGTAAAGTTAATATCGGATCGGTATATTACAATGGCATTGTCGTCGATTTATTTTCGATGGTGTAGGGAGATAAAGGTTGTAAACGTATCTTGCTTTACCATGTATGCGGCGCTTGACTGGCCAGATCACAGTAGACTCACGTTGTGTTTGAAAGAGATAGCAATGCGAAAAGTGTTGATGAATAACCGAGAGTGAGATTATTTCGGGCGTACACGCAGCCAGTGGATGCGGCCACATGAAGTCGAAGATGGGAACGAATACTTCTAAACCTAGGACTGACTCTCAAGTGCAGCTACCGAAGCACACCTAGTTCGGACTATGCTAGTAATTTAGTCAAGTGGCGAGTAATTTAGCAAGGAGAGCATTACTAAACGTTCTACCACCATGTTAGGGTTGTACGTATCACAATGTCTTCTTCGTCGAAAGCTAAAACTCATTGTTGGATTCGAACTTTTTTTTGAAGTGTCTCGTGTCTATTGCAGAAAACTCGAGCTAAACCACCCTACAATTACACACTCAACTCTTCTGGACAGCTGTTCTGTGCGATTGTCCCTTGTTTCGAATAATTAATATAATTTCATTCGTATAATTTTAGTGCGCATAAAGTCAATTACCATAAATATTACATTTGATCGAATTTTCATATGTCCTATTTTTATTTAATCAACTTTTCATTTAATCCAATAATTGTTTTAGTGAATTTTCATTTTGCTAATAATACGTCCTAATACTTATTTTACATAATATTATTTGATAACTTTTAATATTGAGTGCACGCTGCAACCGGGTTTTCAAAGCTAAATTTGGCTTCGCGAGTAACTTACGCTCGCATCGAAGCTGGTTATACTGTCACCGAACCTGTAGGTTCGCCGTCAACGGATACTTCGTGGAGGACATCATCATGATTTGAACCACAGATCTACCTTCAGATCAACGGCCGATGTCACTTACAATTGAACTCTTATGAAATATATTTTATAGTGTTAACCGACACTAGCGGATGTTCACACAAATATACACATCACAAAAATTTTGCTTCCAAAGGGCCAGACGCCTTAACCAACTAGGCTATGGGAACAATCGATGTTGACTGCCAAATTCTTGATATGATGTATTTCTTTCCGGCTTACAAGCCTTAGCTCCATCTAGCAGACCCGCTTTGTAGCGATTGCCTACTCCATTGTGATACGTTACATTACCAATCAAATGGCGAGAGATTTTGTATTAATAAATTTTATAGTGTTAACCGACACTAGCGGATGTTCACACAAATATATACCTCACAAAAATTGAGCTCTTTGCATTGAATCTGTTCTTTTGATATTTTAGAAGGAACGTAAGTATACCTAACGTTATGTCTGAGTTCACTTAAAACTGACATTGGATTAAAACTTTTTAAGTATCATAGGAAGTAGATAAATTATGGAAGTGTGAATTAGATCGTAACTATTCGTCATGTCTAGTTTGGAGGTGCGAAATGGATAATTAAGCTTTTAACGTTTGATTTATTGAAATTAGCAAAAAAATATTAACATCGACTGTATAATTTGTCAACATTGATAAACTTGGACATCCATAAATTTTCAATATAATATAATATTATATAGCAGTTTAATTGTGTTTTATTTATGGTTGTTGATATTTGAAAGCGTTTTCACAGTTTGAAAGCTATATTTTTCTTAATTTCGTCTCAAGCATAAAAAATAAATAAATAATGTTTGTGTGGTGGATTTTTAAAGCGGTTGGTTCTGATGGTTTTTATAGAGCTGTTTGTCATGTTTTCTGTATATGTGTTGTACAAATAACAGAAATACATCCAAGTCTTACCCATGGTTAAGATCAGAAATGTCACATAGAAGTTTAAGAAACCTGTTTCCAGATAAAATATAGATAGCATGCCTTCATTTGACGACTTGATTACAATTCACAATGAGCTAGTCAGAGTTCAACAATTTTAAAGTTCAACTATGAACTAGGTTTAACTCGGTTCATGAGTTATACCTAGTTCATAGTTGAACTTTAAAATTAAAATTGTTGAACTCTGACTAGCTCATTGTCAGCGAAACATATAGCTTCAACTTCAAATTATTTGAAAGACCATTTTGACATCTGCTGTCAGAATTAAGAATTGAACTGACAGTAACCGAACTTCCTTAATTTCACATTCGGTGAGCCGAACTTATCGTAATAATTTAATGTTCCTAAAATAAATAGAGGATCAGCATAAGATAGTTTACCATCAAATTTACGACAGTTAACACAAAGTATGCGAGGGCAATTTCACCGGGGGAGTCCATTTATTTTCATTGCTCGGCAAGCGATTGTATTCACTTTATGTACCACAGTGAATGCTCCCACTTGAATGGGCTGTTTTATTGAATGGGAGCTACGAGAGGCTTTCGATTCGTCAGACGGTGAATAGACTATAACTTTGGACTATGAAATAGTATTTATATAGAGTTGTTAGTTGCCGAATAACGATCGATTTATGCATTGTGTAAGCGAAATCTTTTCGCAGAGCCATAACAATTGCTACCTGTCTAATAAGGTGTAAAAACAAACAGCCGTTTAGTTACTTATACACCCCTGCACTAGGTTTCCCTGTGTTGCAGGTAGCATGAACACACATATACAAATCACAAACATCTATATAAGAATCGAGAACAAACTTTATGTTCAGCTAACAAAGTTTGACCCGGCTGGGGCCTTGCAGGCAGGTCTCCCATGGAGTGGTAAAAAAAACTGAAAATAAACGCGAAACTTCACCATTTGCTTTGCAAAAAACCACGCTATGCAAAAAAGGGCTACATTTAGCAGTGGATGTCTCTGATAAAACTAAAGATGATGATTAGTATGTGTTAAAAATTGAACTGCTTTTAAACTAGCTTTTATTTTACAAGAATTTAAAATAAATTTTGCAAGACACAAATACTTACCACAATTTAAAATAAAACTTACTCATCTATTATGAAAAAAGTTGGGACCATTAGCTTTATTATTTACTCGGATATCTATTGTTAGATACCTAGTGTACATGTTTTAAACTATTACTTCGATAATAGGCTGAAATTGTAAATAAACTTAAAATTTGATATTATTTATGTTTTTTGAATTCATAAACAGCTCTGTATAGTTCCACCAATTTCATTGCAGGAGTCACAAATAGTCACAATTACTTTGATGGATGCGCTGTGCTACTGTGCCGTGCCCCGCGCCACGTTACGTCTCACAACGCCCACTAAATTACACAGTACAGAAGTACAGGACATAATATACGCATTATAGAGATATTAACGCCCAGCAATCACGTTCAGAATAGGTAAATTACAGATAGAATCCTTTAGTTTTTAACTACGGCACAGGGACTTACTAGAAATTCACATGGAGTACACACTGTTTTAAACTTTCACTAATCCATATTATATATTATACAAGGTTGAAAAATATGTTATAATTGCTTATATTTCAAACTCGTTGCTGCCCCACGGTTGCGATTTTGGATTTCATGGTTTTTATTTTTTTGCGCGGAACCCGAATTATTTTTCTAAAATTAAAGTAGCCTAAGTTACTCCTTGTAACATCAACTATCTGCCAGTGAAAGTCCCGTCAAAATCGGTCCAGCGGTTTCGGAGGATACCCGGAACAAAAAGACAGACAAACAGATAGACAAAAAATTTAAAAATGCAAACAAACAGACACTTCAATTTTATTTATTTGTATAGATTAAGAAGATTGTTGTTTTCAATGTTACAGAAACAATTTACTCTCTCGTAATGCATTTTTTACTATACCTATTAGCTAACCCCGTGTATAGCAGAATTATTACTACGGCTAAAGTTGGCTACGAATGTTTAGGATGAGTATTTGTTGATAATAGCTAGTAATTGTCAGCAAAATTAGTTATGTTCTTTTTTATTATATTGTGCAACGAGACGGAAGGGTTGTAAAGGGAAAAAGGGTTGTAAAGGGGAGGGGTTGTGTATACATAAGCATAACATCAGTACCAATCAGAACTTTGAAACACAAAGTGCACGACACTACAGTGTACTCATAAATAATACATCACAAAAATTTCGCTTCCAACAGGATTTGAACCTGCGTCTTCTGGCTTGCCGGGCCAGACGCCTTAACCATTAGGCTATGGGAGCAATCGATGTTGACTGCGAAATTCTTGTTAAGATGTATTTCTTTTCAGCTTACAAGCCGTAGCTCCATCTAGCAGACCCGCTTTGAAACGATTGCAAGAAAGACGCAGGTTCGAATCCTGTTGGAAGCGAAATTTTTGTGATGTATTATTTATGTGAACATCCGCTAGTGTCGGTTAACACTATAAAATATATTTCATACAGTGTACTCGTTACCCTGAGGCATTAGGTAAAGCCCAATAATTTCACTGACTACTTTGGCCATTAAACCGGATTATAATAAAGAAAATGAAACGGCCAAACGCAAACCTATTCAGTAACAAAAACTACGCTTATCCACTAATGAAACTTATTGATCAGTGTCACCAGACACTGTCTATATGAGTGTTTTTTATTTTTTTTTATTTTTTTAGGTAACGAGACGAGCTGGTCGTTTGCCTGATGGTAAGCATAACGCCGGCCCATAACGATTGCAGTGCCACCCAGAACTTTGAAACACAAAGGCCTGCGCGGCACTGCAGTGCGCTCGTTACCCTGAGACATTAGGTATTAAGTCTCATAAGCCCAGTAATTTCACTGGATACTCTGCTCATCAAACCGGAACACAGTAGGGTAAAAGCCGGATAGTTGCCGCACTTTTCAAAAAGACTCTATTATTCAAAACTATGTACTTACTACGATTAATACAACATGTATGTCAAAACATAGGTCTTTAATCTTTAATAGGAGCCTATTTTTGTAAACATAATTAATATGGTTTTCGAGTAAATCCGGTTTTATTAGACCTCTCAAAAAAGGGATAGTTGCCTACCGTGGCGGATAGTAGCCTAACGGAAAAAATGCTTCCGGGGATACTTGCCTCGTGCAGGGATATAGACGCCACAGTATGATTTTTTTATTGAGACAAATTTAATATCAATTTATGTAATCCGTCTTTATTGTTTATCGATTCTTTATTAAGTATCTACTAATAAAATATTAATTAACATTATTAAATAGTAGGTAAGTATTTAAGTTTTAATGTTTTAAACTATAAAATAAAAATACAATAAAAAGAACCTCCAAATGTTGGCCTGTACTTAGGTCAAAGATAAAGCATTGCCATTCAACGTGGCAATGCTGCCAGTATGTTGGGAACGTTGCCTACTGAATTTCACCTAAAGAAAAAGTCTTTGCTTTATTAAAGAATTCGTAATTGCGGATAGTTGCCCCAAGGGCGACTATCCGCAAAGGTAAATAGGGCAACTATCCTTTTTGATACGGATACTTGCCCTTTTGATTTGCGAAATAAATAAAAACTATATAACAATAAAACGTAATAAACAGTGTAATTTAAACTGTAATGCATGCAAATAGACAAAAAGTTGACTGAAACCACAGTCAGTTAAAAAAATATTCAATGGAAATTACTAACCAATATAATTTTGACGCCCGTCAAAGTTTCGGCGCGGAAGTTTTTTGCTCACAGGGACAAGACGCGTACGTCTATTCAGACGATTTACATGGTACCGAGGCCTGTAGTAGAAGGGCTTCTAATTATAGTAAAGTACTAACACCCCCAACATCCCTAACATAGTGTATTAGACACTGCGGCAAGTATCCCACTGAGGCAACTATCCGAGTTTTACCCTAATGCTTGCACACTACTGCTTGGCGGCAGACTTCACGAGCAAAGCGGTGGTAACAACCCAGATGGACACTCACAGAAGAGTTAGTCCTCCCACTAACATCTAGAATCTAGTGTCTAGTAATATCGTTTAAGTATGTAGCTCGTTAGGTCATAGAGTGCAAGGCAGAGCCTCTTGAAACCATCATTGCATAACCGTATTATTGTATGGTACATTCACTTCGTCTGCCGCACATCCCACATATTGATTGCAATTGTGCTACCGAATTGCGCAAACATTTCGTCGATGTTGAATGCGTTTCAAGATAGGTCGTGCTGGCGTTAGTTTGTAGGTATTAAAGTTTTTGGGGATGAATAAGTAAGTAATCGATTTCACCAGCTTGGTGATTTTCACAGGAACCGTGCATTTTGCCGGAATAAAAAGTAGCCAATGTTACTCTCCGGTCCATAAACTATATCTGTTGCTCCGTTGATGCGTGAAAGAAAGACAAACCAACAAATGTTTGTTATTCTCCGGTCCATCAACTTATTTAAGTTGATGAGCCGGTTGAAACCGCGAGCAGAAGCTATTATCATATAAAATTGCTATTAAAAAAGCGGAAACCGATTTCGACGAAGATACCGCTACTCATAAATTTTCATCCCCATTTATTTACCCCTGAGATATTTAAATACACGATAATATACTTCATACAGATGAATTGAGAGTCTAAGTCATTTTTTGAAGACGTTTAAAACCCAATTGCATTTTTCAAATACGTGACAAAAACGAAGCCTAGTCAAAGGTTAACCGTGTGACCTGACGTTCAACGGCTACGAATCGTCAGCCCACATTTGATGCAAATCTGTCTAACTGCATTGCGCAAAAGGCATTGTCGACTATGCGCCTAACCGTAGGCGCTTTCTGTCTGCGCTTGTCTATGAACAAGGTTAAGTTCTGACAGTAAGCCAATCGTGCAAGTTAAGGCCGTCCTCGAGCTCGACATTATCGAAAAACACGCATTTCAAACGTTAGTTTGTTATAAATCAAATCAAATCATTTATTGCTCCTTACAATACTCTTGACAATTTACATAAAAAATATGTATACATATGTGTATGTGTAGGGCAATGGGAGTAGATTCAGCGTGTGCTGCATACACATTTTCATGTGCACGCAGCGCTGATTTTCAATATACCCCTTTGCTCGGTCTCTGTTCTTTGCCGAGAAAAAAGAGTGCCAGCGGGTCACAGATATGGCAATTAAAAATAAAAAGAAAACAAACAACAACTAAAGAAAAAAAACAAAGAACTCCTAAAAAAGCACGTATAACGTGCTACCCCAAATATATTACCTAAAATATAATAAACAACAAGTCGATGTAATAAAAGTAACATCACGACTGCCCTAGCCAGTGCCACTCTGGATGATATAAGGATTCTAGCGATACCCCATAAATCGAAATCTGTTCAGCGATTTAAAAGTTATGGTGGAATAAAGAAACTCAGATACATACAACATGTCAGATACATACACGGACCCTAAAAACATTACACTCCTATTTTGTGCGGGCGTGTAATCAATAAAGAAATTTAGCAATTTTTTTTATGACAATTTAAAATAAATTTCGATGTCACCACTAAAATACCTCTTGCGTCTATTTTCTCAAGGTTTTCATGCGTAATTGCGTAAGATTGACAAATATTGGATGTTTTTTTATGCTTTTAGGTAACGAGACGTGCAGTTTGTTCGTCGGATGTTAAGCGTCACGCCTGGTCACACTAATTGTAGTGTCACTAAGAGCTTTTTGTTTGTGTTAGTTTTTTTTTTACTAAAAATGGACACATGCAACACAATAACGATATTATATTGGCAAAGAAACCATATCGTGATGACGAAATAAGGTATAGAAAACAAAACAAATAAGAGAACGCTCTTTTAATTTCTTTAAAATCATATTACTAAAATAACTCACTCGGTCGCGATTTTGAAGACATGAACGTGAAGTGAAATAATCATTATTGTATAAATGTTAAATAATTGTGTTTGGCTTCAAGAGGGAGAGAAAATTCCTATTTCACTTCTTTTTACAGTTAAAACACGTTCATGTCTTCAAAATCGCGACCGAGTGAGTTATTTTAGTAATATGTTTTTTAGTTCTGTGAGGGACAGTTAAGACTGTCCCTCACAGAACTAAAATACTGACCTTAGTAATTGCTCTATATATTCATGACTGTAGGTATAGTCAGCTGTCATAATCATGGATTATATCACTTTAAGAGGATAAAGATTAAGCATTGCCATTGAACGTGGCAATGCTGCCAGTATTTTGAGTACGTTGCCTACTGGTAGCGGATTATTAGGTTAAGATTGTAAATAGATTTGTGTGTCTATTATTTACTTATTTTAGTTTATGTTGTTTTACGAACATATTCTTTAAGAGGACCTTAACTAATAGTATTGCAGGCTGCTGGGTGGAACAATAACTACTTTGACACAATACGTTGTGTTTCTTGTTTCATACAGAGATGGAAATTGAAAAGCAAACTTATTACCAGCATAATTAGATACCTGAATCCTTGTGCTCTACACAGAGATTCGGGCAGCTTTATTCTGGTACATGAATTCATGTGCAGAACTAAAGCGAAACTCGCAAAGAATAAAACGGTGTTTAGAAATACAGGGAATCTAATTTGCAGAGCTACGTTTGAAGTTAGAACCACACGGTACTCGTAATTACAGCTTTATAACATCATGTCATATTTTAAATTATAATTTTAATGTCATATTTATGTCATATTCTTTACCTCCACCTTCATTGAAAGTAGGTACGTTCTTAGTAACCCTAATAGAAAATACAACTACAGAGCAAAGGACGGTGAGGTTATATCATCCGTTTTCCAGGAAATACTAGGAAGTTTTCAATGTCATCCATTTCTTATTGTGAAACGTTATTATTTCAAGTTATATCCTATGTATAGTCATATCCTTTAACTTGAGAGCCAATCCTAAGTTTAGTGTCCTTCGGCACCTTTGATCATATTGTAGTTACTTGAGATAAGGTGAAATAGTGGATTACCTATCCAGAGTAAAACTCAGAGCGGAGAAAAATTAAAATATTGTTAAATTATTTTTATACAATACTAGCTTCTGCTATGACAGTGTTTTTGTTGGTTTGTCCTTCTTTCACGCAGTAAAACGGAGCAACGGATCAATGTGATTTTTGGCATATACATATATACTATATATAGTTTATGGACCGGAGAGTATCAAGCTACGTTTTATTCCGGAAAATACACGATTCCTGTAGGAACGAGGGTAAGACCACGGCCAAAAGCTAGAATCTTTATAAATATTAGTGTATACTGTATGTGTTATTCACAAACTATTTTACTGTAAAGTTTCATCAAAATCAGTTCCGTAGGTTTAACGTGAAAGGATAAGAAACATTCACCCACCCGTTCCCACAAGCTTTCCCGTTTATACATTAAGTACGAAGATTACAAACAGATAATAACTAATACTAACAGCTGTTCGCACACTGAATTTTAATAACACCAAAACAAAAATCCACCGAACGCACTTACTACATCCATACATTTTTTAGAAATACATAGAATTCAATTCAAGGGTAATATATCATCTTGTAAGCCCATATTTCGGCCAGTGGGCGTAGGCTTCATACCTACGTCAAAGAGCCAATATCAGACGTCACGTGCGAACTCTAAACGGCGGGTTGACGCCAAAATTGGCCAAATACTCACATCAACGGGACAATATCAACAAACATATTATTTTTTGCAACATTCTTTGCTAATATTTGCAGAAGTAGGTTAAGCGATTCGTGTTGGATGTCGATTTGCGCGGATCGCTAATCGTTTGGGAAATAGTGAACCCCTTTGAAGTGAGATGTTTAGTAAACAATAGTTAACGTTTGAGGCTTAGAAAGTTGTGAGTTACCATTGTTTTTGTTGGAATACGGAACTTGTTGCATTCCTTTTTTATAGTATTAGATAACAAGACGAGCGGGCCTTTCGCCTGATAGTAAGCATAACGCCGGCCCATAACAATTGGAATGGTTTTCCGCACCATAAATATTGAACATGTGTAAACAGTATTAGTGATACCACAAAAAAAAAATTTAGTCGCCTGTTTAGTTAGACAGCGTCAAAAGATAAACGTCAAAAATGATTAGAAATGTCACAACAGAATTGTGTTAGACAATGGTTAGACATTACTTAAATCAGGATTTGTAGTTGCTCATATATAATCGCGCTACTAAGGCATGTTTATGCGTTAAACAGTTAATAACACAGGTTTAACGAGTGTTTAACTTTTTTGTGGTAAGACCCTATGTGTCATTTGACTGTTTAAATACCTCACGTTTCAAAACGGATCTTCGTGTAATACTTATACAAGAAACAGATCATTATACACTTATGATCTGCAAGAAGTGCTAATTTCTTACGACAAACGGACTTTACTTTAATCTATGATGCACTACGTATTAGGATAAACCCAAATCGTGAACGATTCAAGCGGTCACACTTAACCGACCAACGAGATTGCAAAGTTTACTTTACTACGAGTAATTGGTAGGACTGATTATTTGGCAAAGTGTCCGTCCAGAGACTACCGCTTTGCACGTATAGTCTGCCATATTATTTCTGTGTTCTGATATGAGTAACGTAGTCAGTGAAATTTCCGGGACCTTTATATTTGAGTGTTAGGCTAACAATACACGCCCCGGCAATGCCACGAAGTTTTGTGAGTTGCCACTGAAATTATTATAGGCAGACGACTTACTCGTCTTGTCACCTTGTAGTATAAAAAATGACCAGGGGACCGATTTTTGAATGTCACCGAGTGACTAAATATCAGCGATATGACCGATAGTCATCGATTTACAAAGTCGTATTTTTGAATCTCAGCGGGTGACTAAAATTGTCATACCTATGATATCGTTTACGAGTGGGGGTACCCATTCGTAAACTATATCATAGATATGAGTAGGTATTTAGTGCCAATTTGGGCTTAAAACAATTTCCAACTTAAAAAATAAAATTGAATGGAACACAATCATAAGTTTGTCTATGATTAAAGCTGAGAAATAGTTGCATGTTGGTAAACAGGGTATGACTTTCAAAAATACGACTTTTGCAAATTAGTGATTTCAAAGTTATCGCTGAGAATTTTGTCACCGCTGATATCGAAATCACTCGTGACTTTCAAAAATCGGTCCCCAGATCGAAACAAAAAGCAACCAAAATGATCTTCATGGTCGCACGCATTACTTTCGTTTCGCATTCGCGCTGATAGCTTAGGTGTGTCTGATAGTTTACGGTAGGTGTATGACAAGGCAATCCTCTTATCTAGATCTGGTAGGTCACGTTAGAAAGAACTGATACGTAAAAAGGTTAATGATGTAATTTCCTGTTAGTAGGATTCTTTAGCAATGATGTAAAAGTTCTTCAAAGTAAGCTTTTTTACTTCTATTGGATAACGAAATAAGCCAAAGAGCTCGTTACCCTGAGACATTAGGTATTAAGTATCACAAGCCTAGTTTCATTGACTACTTTGCTCATCAAGCCGGAACACAGTAATGCTTGCACATTATTGCTTAGCGGCAAACTACACCAGCAACGCGGTGGTACCAATCCAGACGGACACTAGCTGAAGCGTTATTGACCACCTGTATGTGCCTTAATAGTGAAGTTGACAGGTTGACGGTTTAGGTTCTGTGGCGCGTAAGGATTTACCGCAATACAATAAGCAATTCCCACAACGTGACAAATATTAGTTTTGGGTGTTATGAGATCATATGCCATATAATTCCACCTTCTTTTTTCAACGGGTTAATAACCTTTATTAATTGGCTAATACATATATAAACACTACATCTAACCTAGCTACAAAAACAATTGGATGATCTACAAGCCAAACTAGGCCTATAGATAATACAAATGTTCGAGCCCACTACCAGTTGGAAGCGTATCCAGCATGCTGGCGGCTTTCCACCTTCGTCAAGGTGATATGTTATTTTTAGACGCTATTTATCATGATGTATGAATACAATACGCTATTACCTTCTTTTTCAGTTTGAAAATATTGAAAGAATTTCCAAAATCATGGGTTTTGAATGTCATAATGATCAAGATGTTATCATCTTTAGAAAACTCGGAAGAACTAGCGAACCTCTGCACTTAGTTGCTCTAGAATAATTTTTCACAATATCTCACGACACTTTAATGAACAAATTGCTAACCTACTAGTTTTTCTATACTAATATTATAAAGCAGTAAAGTTTGTGAGTGTTTTCTTTGTTTGTTACCGTTTATCTCCGAACCGCTCGTCCTATTCTAACAATTATTTCACTAATAGGAACCCACATTGGAGTGCAACAAGGCTACTAGTAAATTTAATTCTGATTACACACGTGCGAAGCTCCGTGTAGACGCTAGTATTATATAAAGCGCTTGATAAAAAGATTAGTGATTATTATAATAATTGTATCTAATTGCTAATACACTCACTTATTTCGGCTTAGTAGCATACTTAAAAACGATCTAATTCAAAATAAGTATTAAATAACGTTCCTAAAATAGAACGATTACAAACAGCAACTCTACATGCGTGTAAAATTAAATCACAATCTATTTTTAACATTGACCGATTACAAATATAATAAATCAATAAAATGATCGCTGTGCTACAGTAAATATCTTCGTACGTAATCGATAACATGCAAACAATGACTGTTACTTGTGACGCGTCATTACTGTCAAACAACATTTTATTTGAAGCGTGTTGGTCTTGATTGTTATCCTACAGTATTCAACAAACTATGCATGTATTACGACTTTTCACAAGCTTTTCGGTAGAAGTCTCTTCTGCGTGAGCGAATAGGGGTGCGTGCCACTGCTTTGCTTGTATCATCATTATCAGCCTCTTACGCTCCCACTGCTGGGATACCGGCCTTCGCTCAGAGAGGATCGGGCCATAATCCACCACGCGGGCCCAGTGCGGCTTGGTGGATGTCACATGTCCTCGAATTTTGTCGTTCTTGAACATGCCTTACGATGTTTTCTTCACCGTTTTAGAGCGAGTGTGAATAATCCGCACATAACTTGATATAAGTCATTGGTGCGGGTCGAGTCGAGATTCTAACTATGGTGCGGTGGATTGAAAGTCGCACAAGTTCCCGCTCGGCCACACTCGCTTTGCTTGTATAGTCTGCCGCCAACCAATTTGTCAGAGACAAATCTGGCAATTGCGTATGTACCATGCCACAACGGATTTTAATAAACAAAGTTCTGGGAAACACTGCAATAGGGTATTTGACTCTATTTTGTTATGATGTCAATGAATTCGTTTTCTCATGAGAATCAAATGTCTATACCGAAAATACGCGCGAACGCTAGACGCGTCAGAAATGAGAGTCAAAGTCGGGCGTATCTACTGAGCGTTAAAACGCCCCATACAAATATCTCATGGTGTGTGCCGTCACATACCATGCGCGGGCTGTACTAAAAACATGCATTTTGTTGATTTTGGCCGTTAGCAATTGCGTTTAAGTACATAGTTGTCATACATTTTTTTATTCATTGAAATGTAAAAAATCTGGTATTATCATTGAAATTAGGTACTATTTGATGTTAAAAAAAAACGTTGAATACGGGAAACTTTTAGATCTTAGATTTTAAACGCACGCCTTTATTTTGAAGTTGCTATATGATGATATGTTTGCCGTCATGTATAAGACCTGCCCAAACTATATTATATAAAAACGAAATACTGTACCTACTTAGTACATTAGGGAATAACGTTATAAAAAAATAAGAAAATAAATAATAGTAAGAAAATAATTATTTATGATTGATAAGTATCAGACCAAACGCTGGAACGAATCTCGTGCCAATCTTTGGCGTTTGTAAAGACCTTGAAGGTGCCTCGTGTAAAAACGAAGCACGTGTCTATTCATCTCCAACACAAGTTTTGTTTGCCAAAATTAACCATGTTTTGTCTGCCTATATTTTTTTAAAGTTGTTTAGTAATGTACTCTTCTTAGACCTTTTTATGAACTATCTTTTATTGTAAATTGGAGTGTTATCAATGCTGCATTCTACTAATCAATCAATACTATTACAGATGCGAAAGAGCATAATTATATATATGTTAGATTGTTGGTTTGTCCTTTTTCGCGCGGTAACAAAGAGACCGACCGACGAGGTTTTGATGTTGATGACGAGACGAGCCGGTCGCTTGCTTGATGGTAAGAATAACGCCGGCCCATAACAATTGCAGTGCTTCTCAGCATTTTAAAACCCAAAGGCCTGCGCGGCACTGCAGTGCACTCCTTACCCTGAGACTTAGGTATTAAGTTTCATAAGCCCAGTAATTTCACTGGCTAGTTTGCTCATCAAACCGGAACACAGTAATGCTCGCACATTACAGCTTGGCGACAGCATTCATGAGCAAAGCGGTAAAGTAAATTTCCTGAAGTCCTCACCGTCGATAATTGTATCGGTGTGTCTGTCTGTGGCATCGGAACTCCTAAATGGATGGACCGATTTTTATTAGTTTATTTTTTGTTTGAAAGGTGACTTGATTGAGTGTTCTTACCTACGAGTATGATTCAAAAAAATCTGTTCAGCTGTTTGAAGATAAACGGCTATTTTAGTCGGGGCTTTTTAAACATTTTAATTTTGTTATTTTTAATCAATACTAAAAACTTGATTTCAATTAAACTCAATCAATGAATACAATATCATTATTGACTATTATTATAATATCAATGATTGGCCAAGTAATTTATCTTTTTAATTCAATCTTTCAAATTAAATCAATCATGGTAAATTTTTAATGTCTGATCAAACATCTTTTGCAATAGTATATACAACATTAACTACAATATTATCTACAGTGATATCTACAATAGTATCTACAATATTACCTACAGTGATATCTACAATAGTATCTATACAAATAGTATCTAAAATAGTATCTGCAAAAGTACTGCAAAAGTATCTACAATATTATCTCCATTATACCTTCAATACCAAAACAATACATAGTAAAATTCCACTCAGATCCAAACAGTAAGTTACAAGAGTGAGAGCGGCCGAGCATGTACATATTCAATATGGTATAAATAAAGTTGGGCACGAGTAATTCCTCCGATATTACTTTTATTGAAGAGAACTTAGCTTGTCATGAAATGACGTCACCCAGTTCCGACTTGGCGTTAGGCGCCACCGTAACAAAGAATAGTCCAGGAACCGACTTCGATAAATGTTATTTGCACAGACGGCGTGCGGTTTTTGTAATCGTTTTTCCCTTGAAATAGAGTTATCGAAAGAATTTAATATCATAAGTGAAGTACTAACAAATATTTGTTTTATTATTATGACCTAAATATGTGGGAATATTAGCACTAGCAGCAGTTTTTCAATTTTGTTTTGTATTTAAAACATTAAACAAATTCACAAGTTCCAATGATCACATATAATATACCCCCCTTGGCTGCTGATACATTAAAATCCCTCTACTGCCTACTAGACGTTCAGGAGCTACGAGGTCCATTGGCTCCACAATATCCAAACACGGATCAATTACATTAGTTTGAATCAAAGTACTGATTACATAAATTCTTAATGATATGATGTCACGGAAGCGGCCCTCAGTCTTAACGGACGATCAGCACTTGCCACGCTGATGGTATTATGCTGAGCGTCCTGTTATTTGGTATATATACTCAGTTAAGTATTATAATTCGATTCTTTAAATTGTAATAACTAAATACCTTTTTATATTTAGTCTAACAATCTATAGATGTCTTAGGATGACAGATGAAGTGCTCGTGGCAGTGCTAGCGGCACTGCAATTGGTATAGGCAGACATACAAGTTATTATCAGCTAGACAATTTGTTGGTCTTATCTCTTTTTAATTGCTTTAGAAGTTGAAATCTAATGAGTCAGTTTGCTAAAGTTTTGTTTCCCCGTCAGATATTTCTATTAGTTTTGAGGATTCAAAGGTTAAAGCTATCATCCTTTTATTACTAAAGTCGCTACACGAAATGAAGTGTTTAATTTAATTATAACCGTGTTTCTATGTCGACACCAAATACCCTACTTCCAAAACCTCAACCCACTGGCAACATCAGCAGACGCTCAAAAAAACCGATGCCCAAAGCAATAAATCGAAATTAGTTACACTTATCAATCAAATGTCGATCTGATAACCAATCATTATGCCGCACACCTCAATCAAATATTATTATGGTGATCATATGTGTGGTCATTGATGACTTTTATTTATATTAGTCATATCATAATTTCAAAGTTGTCGGCAATGAGGCGTGAATATGACCTCGAGGGTAAACTGGACAAAATTTGGTCTTCCGTTATACTTTTGTCATAATCCTCTATGGTCACTTGCTGTTCAACTGGTAGACTATACAGGTGCGTAATGGGAAACAATCGTTATGGTTCTCGAAAATACATTAAAAATAGTTTTTATTTTTATACTAATTTACAATAAGATGACGAAAATAACTTTATTCTTTAGTACTGCCTAACTTTCCAAGCAAAATAATCAAAATTGGTTGTGATACAACTCAAATAAATTACGTTTAGGTTCTCAAAATAGTAATATACTTCGTTTCCATAAAAAATAATTATAAGGACTAGGCCTTATGACCAAATAAAGTCAATGCACTTTAGAAGGCACAAACCCGAATTAATCTATCACAACAAGGTTTATATTTTAGAAAAACAAATGGTCTATTCTACTGCCAGTGGCCAAGTAGCAGGCATTTTGGCTACGGGTTGCATCAACCAGACGCTCCGATAAACTTCGAAGTAAGATTCAGCTCAATGGACCCAATGTCCTAACATCATAATATACAGTCTCATGTATTAAGGTCACAAAATTATTCTTTTTTCCTTCTCTTGTGCCACATGAACTGCTTTGTAAAATTACCCGCAGCATCAGCCCAAATATTTCAAATTAAATAGATTATGTAAAAGTCGAAACGCAAATTCCAGCCTAAGCCACGAGCAATTTCTGACGGAAATCAAGTATCATTGCCAATAATTGTTATTTGACTTTGATCACCTGCCTGAAATAAACCAGCCCTCGACAAAACAGATCTGAATCAGTTCAAGAGCAAGTTATCAATAATATTTTGAGATCCCCACTTCCGTTTCTATCAATCTTTCAGCACAGGCTAAAGTAAGCTAGAGTTTCCTATATAATCATTCATACGTAGAACACAGGGGAGGTGAGGTTGTAGGTTGTGATCGATTGAAGTGCTGTTATTGTTTTGTCAAATATGTGCGAAGTCAACGACCCCCGCACGTTTAGTTGGTGTTTTCAATGGTCATCAAAATCGGATTCGTTGTTACGGAGTCACGTGGTAACAATCATTCACACGCACGCGCACACACACACACACACACACACACACACACACACACACAATTTTTCATAATTTTTAGTGCTATTAAAATTCAGTATTACTAAAATTACTTACAAAAAAATTAACTAATAATGCGAAGACATGAATTTTGATAAAATTTCATACATTTCGGAGATGACTCATTAAATTTACATCAATCACAGCCCGCAAACGCTAACAGTAGTTGCCCAAAATTAGTTCTTCAAACGGTAAATCAATTTCTAACCGACTATCATCTGCTAATTATTATGTTTTACAATCCAATTAAGATATGTCAACGTCAATAACAACATTGTGGGACGATTTAAGAAAAACCAATAATTGGCCAATTGACATGTCCAAAAACAACTTGCAAATTTTTTGTGTGCTAATCACTGTACAAAAGATTTGATACTGTAACGGGCTGTTCTGATTTTTGTGGTTTTGACAGCATTCTATCTGTAGATTCGGACATGATTCAGGTATAGACGAAAACAGGATGTTATTTTTAGCAGAGTGTTAGTATGCACCAAAAGCTCTAACGGTTTCATGTAGAGGTAGTTAGTGGTTTCTGTGTCAATTTGTTTTGTTTTCATTTTTTTTTTAATTTAGTCTCGCAATAAAAAAAATCACAATCTCACTTGATGGTGACTTCGCAGTGACGGTGCATCATAGTTACATAAATAATACATATGAACTCTGAACATGAAGACTTTAAGGTCGATGGAAAACGAAGATTGCGAAGGGGTTAAGCTCCACGCAGTTGGTAATAAGTATACGTAACGCCCAATGACCGCGTAACATAGGGTCTCCAAATAGAAATCCCGTTATCCATCGGTTATATATCGTGCATAGTAGGAAAATGCCGATCCGTCAGCCGAAGCTTCGACGTTCAATTTACGGAGTAAGGCCCCTGGGTACTTCTTCAACAAAAGTATTGATGTCTTTCAGGTGATATGAGACCGTGACCGCGTTCCATCAAGAGATCCATCGGCAAGTGTGCCAGAGATATTTCTCCGTGAAAAAACATACAACTCTTACAAGTGACCTTACGTTGTCTATTCCTCTCGTAGATTACCAGATTGATGTATTTATAGAAGTTGAGCTGTATTGTGATGAAGAACAGGCTTGTTTCGTTTCGAAAACTAAGAATTCTAATAATATTTCTAATATCGTTACTAGCAGCAGTACGGCTTATTGCATGCATTACACAATGGACTCGGAACAAATAAAGATAAAATATTGAGATAGAACAAACTGTTAAAGGTCTAGCACGTTGATAAGCAAAAAGTTGTAAATATATTTTTGCAGTTACATTTGAAATTGCGTAACATAAAACAGACTTCCTATCCGAAAATCTGAATTGTTTGTAAATTTAAATAGGCATTCCTTTAGTGTTGTCGATATTCGGCGAACCCGACCTGTTTTTCAGTTTTTAAATAATGCAGACCAATAAATAAAGCTTCGTCTTATTCGGTGACTATACGACCCGCATTAGTATTATCTAGGCGGTCCGTCCCCGCTTGACGCCTATACTTAAAAACCCCGATATTTCAAATATGAGTCTTAAAACAATATCAATATATAATATTGATATTGATTTAATATTGACGGCTCCGTAGCTAAGTTGGTAGTAAGTAACCCTGCCTGCAAAGCGAGGGGTCCCGGGTTCGATTCCCGGCCGGGGCAGATTTTGTGTAAGCATAAAGTTTGTTCTCGGGTCTTGGATGTTTGTGATGTGTATCTGTGTGTGTCCATGCCACCTGCGACACAGGGAATCCTAGTGCGGGGGTATGAGTGTAAGCGTTTAAAAAAAAATAAAAAAATATGAATATTAAGAACCCAATGAGATGTTATAAAAATCCCTTAATTTTTACTTGTTCTGAGGGTTTAGTTGTTAATTTCTCCTGGGTAATACGAATGTGTGTTCGTTAGTTTGTCATTCTTTCACGTAGTAACGCAGTAACGGATTTACTTGATTTTTGCGTAGATATAATCTAGGGGCCGGAGGACATAGGATACTTTTCTACGGAAAAATGCATGGTTGCTGTGGTAAATAGCTTGTAGGTGCTAAATATTAAAATACCGAAATTATAATTTAAGATTAATAAAATTATACTAATAAGTTTTTTAAAGTATAAGTAACCGTAACATATTAGATCGTTCGCTATTGCTATCTCAACTCCAGTAGTTTAGTTGTTGCCGATTGCAGCGTTTTTTCGTGGCGAGCAAACTTATATTAGGGTAAATCAAAGCGATATAGGATTAGAAGTATTTACACCATAACCCAATTAACACGTTAAGTGCGAAACGAGGCCTAAATCACCCCTCATGCAACTTCCTTGTGGTGCGGCAAGGAAAAACGTGAACATCTCTGTCGTGCGAAGGGCATAGCTTTGGTTTGGTCCAGTATAGAAAAGAGATAAATGTATATTTGAGATGCGCTAATGGTCCCGGACTCGGTGGTATACCTACCTTGGTACCGGATGTTTTAGGCCTCGTACCGCACTGAATTAATATAATTTTAATGCAGTGCGGAACGAGGCTAAAACGTCCCATATCCTCTCGGACCTCGTACCGCACCCAACGCGAGCTTCCCGCGACTAGTGTTGTGCATCATGTCGATTGGAGAGCACGTCCTTTTACATCGCCGAACATGTCTAAACGGTGTCGGAAGAAGTTAATTTTAAAAAACCCAGAAACAGAACCAAAACAGGTAAGTTTTTTAATTGATATTTTTGTAGGTAGTGAAAAACTCCACAAAAACGCAAAGCAGCCGTTGACAAAACAGGTAAGTAATTAATTAATAATTCAGTAGTTCTTTGTCTAGGTTTTGAAAGTAAATAAAGATTACCTAACGATTTTTAGGGTTCCGTATCGAAAGATAAAAACAGGACCCTCTATTACTAAGACTTCGCTGTCTGTCCGTTTGTCTGTCACCAGATATCTCAAGAATCGCGATAACTAGATAGTTGAAGTTTTCTCAAATTAAGTAGGTACTTCTGTTGCCGCTATAACAACAATACTAAAACGTTAAAAACAACAAAATATGTACAGGGTTATTTTTAATCACCAAGTTTGTTGAGTGTGTTAGATTCGACTTATGTAAATTTTACACGATATATGATGACGTAAGCATGTGTCAGTCACGTGGTCGGAAGAGAGCACCAGGCGGAGTAGGTATATTATTGTACGATGGTAAAAGTGCATAAATTATGTGTTAGTAAGTATTAAGCCCGAGGCAGAATAAATAGGATAGTTTCTTTTCTACTTCTGGTTTTCTTTTTTTTCTATTCTGTGAACCGCATTAAGACTTTCACACAAAAATAGATAAACGTCGTTGCGTCGATATTATTTTTCTCATCACTAATCTTAGCAAAAATTAACCCTATTTCAGTGCGTTACGAGGTGTATAAGATCCCATATTTTGTTTTGCCAATAATTAATAAACTAGCTATCAGATCCCGGGGCGACGGTACATTAGGGTTCATCAATTCACTGTCTATATCGATAAGGACCAAAATTTTCATTTATCTTTGATTTCGCGCCAGAAAATGGATTTTAGTCTGTTAAAGGAGGTGGGGTCTAATAGACCGCGTGTCGCCCTAACGTCTGGTCACGGTGCGGGCCGATAATACCTCGTGCCGCACGAACGGAAAGTTTGCAAAAATTGGTGCCGCAGCTAACGTGTTAATGTGAGTTAATTCGTGATGAGGAATCAGGGAAGATACGCCAGGGTCGTACGTAATTAGTTATTGTAACGCTGCTGGATGTGCCTTGGTAATGCACTTCTTATGATGGTCATATATCATACATCATGATTTACCTTATTTTTCCTGACCTTTTGTTAGCCTAGCAACAAAAATAAAGGATTTAGGCTTCGGTTAGGGGTTAAAATGGTGTTTTAAAAGTAAGTAATCCTTGTGTAAACGAAACTCCTGTTGCAGGCAACAAACGGAAATTTCTCCGAATATGACCTACGGGTAGCATAAATAGGAATGATGCTGCAGTACGTCCTCGCAGGCGGACATGAACCCAGTTATCACTTCCGGGTGATAACACGCAGAAATGCTACTTCTATTCGTTTAATAGGTAATCATAGGATTTCTAAGCTAACTAACTGCATTCAAATGTGAATGTGGTCTAAAGATGATGAAGTGCGCTTCTTATTGTAGGAGGCCGGGGAAAATTCCGTCAAAGCCGGGTGTTTTAAATGTTTTCTCTATCCTATGTTACAATTGTTTTAAATACCATATATTCGTCCGACATGTGGAGACACTTATCTTATTCACCCCAGCTGATCAGTGGGCTGATGTAGCACTCAAGCAAATGGGTTTACAGAAGTAGGATGTTGACTTCTGCCTCCGTTTACATGTGTTGTCAGCTTTCTTTTCAAAAAAAGAAAGCTGACAACACACAAAATGCAATGCAGTAAATTATACATAACAGAACTTATATACGCTACTAAGCCTACTGGTAAGCCTAATGTTGCAAGTTGTATTTATCTTGCATAGTGAAAACGTAAACTTTCATGCAAGCTCTAGGCGTACTAGTAGGTATGACACTCTCCACTACGCAAGTTGCATATTAAATTCAACATTATGTAGATGAAAACACGGCTTTAGTGATGATTCTGACAGTTTCATATCTAATAGTCGTGATATCCAAGCTTCTGTTACAGTTTCAAAAGTAGAACACCTGGAAATACTTCTTAACCTCCCGTTCGCATATTTTTTTACTGCCTCGTTCAATGGCAACGTACATCATATTCCTGCTGAGGTTAGTCTTGTATACAATACCACGATCCATTTGTATATCCACTTACTCTGATTTATTTAAAAAATATATGAATCAATACATTAGCGTCACGTGATGTATGCGCTTGTGCGAATAGTATTTTGCTGTGTACAATACTAAGAATTTTTTTCAAGGTCGCTTATTTGTGAATTTGCTAACAGTGAATGTGGCTCAGCCTGAAATCTAGACTTACTTGCTAGTTTACATTTTATTTCTAGAACGATTTCCAAGAAGGTAGTTGTTCCAGAAGTGATCTGAAGCGGTTGTTTCGCTTCCCGGATGAACTATGAATTTTATTTTTACTTCTTACAAAGGAGCTATTGTCGTATTTAGTGCGTTTTGTAAATAAACTGTTTTTTATTTATGTAGACTTTGCTAAGTTTGGATGATATATATCATATTATGGAGATCAGTAGCAATGAGACCTCCCGCCGCGGTGTGGTTCTCCGAACTCCGGTTCAAATCCCAAATATGCTTGTACTTTTAGCAAAGAAGATCATATGTTAAGCAAACAGGAAGTTCCAAGGGCTCAACTGGCTATTTACGAGAGAAAAAAATTGGATACAAAGGTGGAAATTGAACCCGCAACTTTAGATGCTACAGAAATTAACTATCAACAATAAATTAAATGACAAGTGCTGTCTTTAAAGCCCTGTCGCGATACAAAAAAATTGAGCAAACAATGACTACTTTACTATGAATAAAATAGTCCCAGACATGAATCATGATTCACCAACACGAGATTGGGGCGCCAACGATGATCCAAGAACCACAAACAATTTTCAAAATGGTTATTAAATAATACTACTGAAACAATTCTGTCAAAATATTTGTATTTGCTAAGCTCTTTGTTTATTCGATACTTATTCGATACGAGTTAAGACCAGGCTAATCTTGATCTAATACAATAATTATTGATATTAGGTCTGAGCTAAAATGTAGAATAACAAATATTTCTTTCATATGTACGTAAATTTTCGTGATTCAAAACTTGCGTTTTCTATTATTTTAAACCCGACGTATTACTGTTACTGTGTTCCTGGGGACTAAAAAGCAATAGTAAACATAAGCGATAAAAGCCTATATTCATTTCGGTCAATGTAAATAAAATATAGAATCAAATATAAATGTAATTAAAAAAAAAAAATTTACCGTGTTCACTAATACTCAGTGAGAACGCACCTTTACTTGTTGCCTGGCCGCTTGGTCTTTTGTATTGAAGGTAATTAATGGAATAGTTTTTAAAATATACCCACTTTTGTTTTGTGTTGATACTCGTTGTGAAGACTATTATAATGTTTGTATACTTAGTCATACCTAAGTCATAAGTTTATTTCTCGTAAGTGATTTTATAATCTTAAGAGAAATGAAATAAAGATCTTAAACCATAAATAATCGCAAAAAATAAATGGTCTCTCTATTTTATGTAGACCGACCTCATCACCGTCTAATTTCATAGGCCTTGTACATATACAAAACTTATGTACAGTAGAAGTGAAAAATCGAATCAAATCCGCACAAACCTGTAGATAATGGTTGAATTGATATGTAAACTGGCACATGCGCAGTCGTGACCCGGCCCAAAGGTCATGTTACCGCAGGCCCCGCCTCTTCATGGAGTACGCGAACCATTCTGCTACGAACGGCTTGTAGTTACGAAGTAAAGCGATCCATTTGCTTCGATACCAAGTTCAAAATTGGAAAATTAAAAAAAAAACGTGACTGCCCTAGCCAGTGTAACTCTAACTCGGGACGATGTAAGGTTTCTAATAAACCATACATTTAAATCTGTTCAGGCATTTAAAAGTTACGGTGGAATAACACTCACATACATACTTACATGAACCCTGAAGACATTACACTCCTTTTTTGTACAGTCGTGTAAAAACAAATGAGTTAATCAATCTTTTTTTACTTTTAATAAGTTTCGTTAATTTTGGCTCGCCAGTAACCTGGTAACACCCGTTATCGGATTACTGCATCAAGTGTTGTTCTTTAACAACAAAAAACGCATGATTATGCGCTATGTTGTGCGTTATGACTATGTCGAAGCTAGTATGTATAATGCCTTCCCTTCATGGCTTCCAAGCATTGATCTTGCGCTAGTGCTGACCAGTGAACAGTGAACACTTAAAAGGCGTCACGATCACCGATAATGCTAGATCGTTGATATTATTATTTAAGTATTAATTTATAAACTTGAGCTCAATTATTATTGACACACAGCCTGCACTCCCCATTAATTAACAATATTTATTTATCAAATATTTAACGTAAACATTCAAATCAATTTAACCACTCACAAATTGGTGCTTTCACGTACTCACAGACTTTGCTTTCCATAGTTTTATTGTTTTAGCAAACAGAGACATACGATAGTCTTTGTGCCGCTCAAACAGCGCTTCTAGACTAACGCAGCTACGCTCAACTGTTTTATTTCGGGGCCTTCACAATTAAATAATATTTTAAACTGTCATTAGATTGTCGCTAGACTTTGTAATTACTGTTCACTGCCAGCTGCATAAATGCGATAGTAGTGGTAGGTACAACAGTACAAATACATATCCACATGCAGCTGTTTTCTTTTGTGCCTTGCACTTGTTTTAAAAGTTTTTAAATTTATATAATAAATTTGGTAGACTTATGAGACTATTTTCTTAAATCTTAATCAATAATTAATAGCAAAGAATTGGGACTAGAAATGATTATGTAGTTCCATGAATATAACTATTGAAAATTATACAAATAAAACACACGACGAAATACGTATAAAAACTAAAAACGCAGTTTTGTTTAGTTATAATCCTACTATTATGATAAGCGCGAAAGTTTGTGAAGATAGATGGATGTATGGATGGACGTTTGTTATTCTGTCACGCAAAAACTAATACTAAACGAATTTTGGTAATACTTTAGTACTTAGACTATAATTTATAAAGACATTATATACCCAGAGGGCAAAGCCGTAAAGTTAGTTCACCATAATTGTTAAACAGCAGGCCGCATAAAAAATCTAAGCGGGCCGAACTGTAACCAAAGCTGCTCTCCAGCTTCGCTCGGCTTTATTGGCCATCACTTTGTTTTACAGGCTGTTAAGCCACAGATTTGACAGCAGTTACTACGGGCATACTCCCGACGATGTGCGCACACTAGTAATTCAGTAATTTGTAAAACGTGTAAAACTCGCAAGTATTGCCAGAACTTAAAAGCCTCGATTTATTATTGTTGCCAGTTGTATTGAGAATTTATGTATGTAATTGTGTGGATATTATGCAGTCATCGCAATGAGAAACATGAGCCAATAGGACAGATAATGATAAAGCTTATTAAGCAATCAATAGCTCCTAATGTATTCGATAAGATAGTAAAATGATTTGCGTAATTTTAGAATATTAGGCACGGAACTCACCAGGTATACAAAATAAGAATTAAAAATTGGCTGCAAAAATTGCATGCAAGATTAAGGCTACTAAAATCATTGCATTTTACGTGATATTTTCCTGGTGTTCATTATTACACGCCAGGTGGGTTTTTGACCTAAACCGGTAGTTGCTTAACACAAATATGACGAAAACTAAAATAAAACGATCGATGTTTAAATAGCAATAAATTTTAAAACAATTATGTCTTAAGTATTGATATTGATGACTCAACATGCTAATTTATATATGTATAGTTTTAAATGCTATAAAAACTGACACAGCCAGTCACTCAGACGCCAAATGGTCAATGATATCAAATTACTGAAACTGGTTTATCATGTTTTTTTTTTACAAATCATACGGCGGAATAGCGTCACACCTGTTGCCAATATTTTACAACCTATTTTGGCCTTTTATATCTGATATTAAAAATAAATTTGGGACATAAAGCTTTGATTGCTCCTCTTTTAGGCGTATTTTGTTGCGATGTTTTTTTTATGTTAAACTAGCTGCTGCCCGCGGTTTCACCCGCGCGGAGATATTGGATTTAATGGTTTTAATTGTTTTGCGCGGAACCCTAATTCTTTTTCTAAAATAAAAGTAACTTAAGTTACTCCTTATAACATCAGCTATCTGCCAGTGAAAGTTCCGTCAAAATCGGTCCAGCCGTGTCGGAGATTACCCGGAACAAACAGACAGACAGACAAAAATTTCAAAAATGGTTGTTTTGTTAAGATATCTACCGGATATACTTTCATATGCATTTGGTAAAAAGCTGTTATTTTGATATTAAAAACAGACACTTCAATTTTTTTATTTGTATAGGTAATTAATTTAAGGTAATTTTTAACAGGTAGTTAAAATTGATTTGTCAACGATATTATTAGATATTTATCTTAATATAGGTACCTACTTAAATCGTAATAAGGAAACTAGGTAATACTCTACTGAGTGTCTTAAATTAAGTGTATGTAATATTACTCGTATGTAGGTAGGTATGTACATTTAACTACTATAATAAAATGATCGTCAACGTGAATTTAATTTGTGTATGTTCGTAATGATATAAATATTTGTGTTCCAATAAATATATAATAATGATTACGTGATTTACTTTGCACAAGTTATATCTTATAAAGATATAAGACGACGCCTTGTACAAAGTAAATTACTGAGGAACCTTCAGTTTATCATTAATTGTTTATTCTGAAACTGTGGTAGAAAACAGATAATCATAAATCACAGGAACCTTCATTCCATAACCTTAGGAACAACACTGAATTTGTAAATGTAATATACTCGTAGTTTGGAATTCTAGCTGCGCATGTATGACTTGCACTATTACATTTAAAATGAGTTAATATAACATTTCCATTTACAGCAATACTAAACATATGTTCGTTAGCTTAATAGAATAGCTTATACTGATATATACATCACAAAAATTTCGCTTCCAACAGGATTCGAACCTGCGTCTTCTGGCTATCCGGGCCAGACGCCTTAACCAACTAGGCTATGGCAGCAATCGATGTTGACTGCGAAATTCTTGATATGATGTATTTCTTTCCGGCTTACAAGCCGTAGCTACATCTAGCAGACCCGCTTTGTAGCGATGAACATCCGCTTGTGTCGGTTAACACTATAAAATATATTTCATATAGCTTATATACTAATTCGAAATAAATCGTCTCAATGTGTCTAGAGCAATGACTTAAACGAGCTCCATGACAATAGTCACGAGCAAACCGCAATAATGGGTGATGTAATAGAATTATTACAATTATACAATCACAGCCCACTGATTTATTTGTTCTTGAACGTATTTGCATACGTAAATAGTGTGTGTGAAGCGCCAGTCTGTCATCGAAAGGGCAATCAGCCGTTTAGCTTTAACAGATAAACGGAAATTGTGTTGAGTTGAGCCATGATGGAATAGTTACTCTATGAGTGAGTAGACTAACACGATAATAGAGACGAGAAGTAAAAAAGGCTAACTACTTATAGTCGTTTTTTTATTTATTGTTAGTATTATACTCTGCAAGCAACAGGGCTCGCGCCCTTTTTTGGTAATTAAATTATTTGATTCAATTTCTTACGACATTATTAAGTTAACACAAGAATACCTTGAAGGCCTAGTGACATACACACATACATATAATTTTAAATAGATATATTTTTTTACAGCTGTCAGGATTCTAAATTGGTTTGGTAAGAGTAGTTTAGGTATACAATTATAAATATTAGAATTGTTAAGACTAGTTTATTAACAGTAGTTAATTAAGTACACAATCGGAGCGGTCGAGATCCCACAAGCAGCACCCGTTCACGAGTGTGACACATGTGCCATCAGTCATTGCTCTCCTCAACCATTTTAGACGGAAGACCCACTACACGACGCCAATACCAGAATCATTCCAGTGACCTTGGTCACTCACATAACCTATGTCAACTGTCCGTCTCCGCCCCTCTCCGTTCGAACTCTACGATGGCCTCCACCACCACATGGTTCCCATCTTTGATGGCCATCCGTCAATTCGTTCATATCCGTGAGGTCAAATCGTACTAGCTGGGCTAGTACGATAGCTAGTAACACAGTGATCAAAAATGGTAGAAAAACACTTGAAAATCGATTTAATTACTTATAGATATATTCGACCACATTGTCGTTGGTCGACAAGATCTAGATAGTATATGATAATATATGCCATATGTCACCACGTACGAACACTTCGGAAATATAAGGTGACGGATTAGAAAGTACTACTTAAATAATTTAAAGTTTTTAAGTTTGCTAATGTGCAATTTTTTGTGACATTTTTATATCTTCCATTAGATTGAACTTAGATTAAAAACTTTAATACTTAGATTGAACTATATACGTAATTGCTATTTATTGCATTCATCTTCAACGAATTGTTATTGAAATATGTCTTAAATGGATATGAAATAATTCACCTTACTTATTTGTTCGTATCGTTAAAATTTTCACCGGTCCCGTAATTTAGTGACTCACTTTAGTACAATTCGTGTCAGTAAAAATGTAACATCCTCTCGTATTAAAACCCAATTTCCTTAATAGCGGATTCCTTATGAACATCTCATCTGGCACAGTCAATTATAAAGTATGCGAATACTTCAGTACCTTGTCATAAAAGCTGACGTGACGCTTGCTCCCGTTACGGAAGAAGTTTCAGGTTTTTTTTATTGTGAAAAGATACGATGTTTTTAAAGTAGACGTTATTACGGCGTCGAAAACCTTTTACGGTAATTATTTTGCTCCAATATTGATAGTGACTCATGAACACCCGGTCTTCGAAGACGGCAGCTATTTTTACACTGTACAAAGTTCTGTGTATTGATAATTATATAACATCATAGTTATTAAAATAAGTAACTCGGTCATTATTTGTCATTATCAAATGCCAATAATGGCGTAATGTCAGTATCAATCTTTGCGATTTATTTAAGTTTATGTAATAGTAGTCGATTAAATATAGTGATAGATAATCAAGTTCTTTACTCTTCTACTGTATGCACTATGCATCATTAAACTTGTATTTCTGTACTAATGGCTGTACGACTCCTCTAATAACAGTAACGGTTATAGTCTCACTGCAAATTTTCTACTTTTTTTCATCCAGCTCCTCTCTAAAATTTGCTAAAGGGCAGGGCTTCCTTTACTATTACTATTATTTTATGTTTTTCAAACTTTGAGAACAACTGGGCACCTTTGACCTGTCTTCAAGATTATATAAGATACCCGTTATATAAGAGGTAGTCCCTCGATAAAGCTCGAGCGTAAATAGAAACCGAGTTATAATGGGTTTTTAGCGCCGTGTCTTATGATACACTCTACTTTTAACCACGATTTCGAGAAAATAAAATAATCCAATACAATAATAAATAGTTTATTTTAAAAAAAATTAATAGTACAATTTGTACAATTCTGCATATTTAACGAGATATTTTTCCCCGCATCTTAATTTCAGTCCTCTGTGAAGATGAATGTTGAGTTGTCAGTGGGGTAAACGTGGGATATACACGTAGCTCTCGTTGCTAACAGACAAAAGTTAAAATAATACTATTTGCCCTAGAGGAAAATATGTTATATCAAGCCCGCTCTGGTACGCTACAATGACGACCTTATTGACCAAGAGGAATGAAAAGTATATTTTGCCAAAAACGTTACATAAAAAAATATCGCAAAGTTAAAAACGATTTTTTAAATTTTGTGACCCCTAAAATCCGGTATAGATACCTAATCCGAAATACTTATTCTGTAGCGAAAGAGTCAAATCTGAAATTGCATCCTAAGTTCATTCCGTTGAACGCCAAACTTCTAGAAATCTACAATAGGCTGTCACTTAACTGGCAGACCGGACATCCTGAAGCTGACGAAAAAATAGTATATAAATCAGAATGTTAAGTAATGAATTAGATTGAACCGTTGCAAATGTATAAATAGTTGGGAATTCCGTAGTAAATGACGAGGATTATTTAGTTTTTGTCGCGAAGTGATTCAGTTCAATTGAGATCATTTGTATTCCGGTATTGCATAACGTCGTCCAAGGTAACCGAGGCAATAAAATTAAGTTATATTACAGTTATACTGCTGTTGCTATTAAATGAGTATAGGTAATTGTAGAAGCTATTAGCTATTATATAAATTATTAATGAAGCTGCTTTAAAATCTTCTTTTTCATCTGACGGGCAGCGGAGGAGCGAAAGAAGAATATAATGATACGTCTATGTACAAAGGTTGATTATCGCTTGCCATACTTTGTACGTTATGTATTTTAAATCTAGATTTAAAAGCCTTGTCTCACTATGTATACATCGTAAACACACTGTTTTAAACTTTCATGGTTATTTACTAATTCATACATTGTAATGGGACATTTACCGTGATTATTATTGAGCGATGAGCACCCGATACTTCGACAGTATTGCAAGCATCGTAAACACATCTCAATCACTCTTGACAAACTATATATAGGATTATCGGATAGGTATCCGATTATTTTTATGACTATTGAGATATATTCCCTTGTACGTATCTTTGTACGTACCTGTAATCAATAAAACTGCTTATAATAAAAAATTCAAACCTGTTTTATCACACCAATGTTCATTAAACGTTTGCTTCTACAAATTAATGTATGAAATCAGTCCCTATTCTAAGGATAGCGTGTTACGAGCTTCGATCAGAAATTAAATCATGATGTCATCATTTATGTCAGTGAGATAGTGGTTAAAAGCTAAACTATGGAGCGCAAAAAAGTTATGAGTCTTTTCTGCATAGCACCATCCATCTTATAAGTACGCAGATTATTCATCCCGGATTCATTCAGTTCCACCCAGAGAAACGCAGGCACGTGATAAATCAGGCACGGTCAAAATTGTACTCACACTCAGTACTTACCAAGGACCTAATAACCGTAAAAATACGCTATTAAAAGGATACCAGGCACGTGACACCTTTTGTACATTCGTATAATTTTTGTGGTACTGGCTTAAGAGCCTACTAGCGGAACCCCCGAAGTATTCGGTGGGCGCGGCTAAAATGCATGCTATTTCATCTAACATTCGTGGGACAAGGTAAGGCTCTGCAGCTATGAGTAGTACGAAGCTAATGCTCGCGCATACACAGTTACACACTCTCGTAAAGTCGCGACCTGCCGTTTCTACGCACACTTGCGCGATCTTATGAATGGCGATTGATCATTCAATTAATTTTCGTGAATATTCGTGTGATGGCGCTCGCTTTTGTTACTTGTACTATTATATATTCTGAGCTCTCGTTTGGTCATCACACCGCGCGCGCCATTTTTTATTGTTTGCCTCTTTAAATATAAATTGTAAATTTTATGGTTTGCCTATAGTCCGCTGCAAACATAGTAGGTACATACAAAATACATACCTATAAAAAGTACCATGACTCACTGACCTACACTGCCAGACAAACATCTATCCATATATCCATCCTTACAAACTTTCGCATTTATAATACTAGTAGGATAGGAAGTAGGAAAAGTAGGATAGGATTTATGTATATGTATGTGTATAGATTCCAAAGAAATTTGGTGTGGAAATAGTTCGAGAAAACACACAGTGTACTTTTCAACATCATCATGACTTTTCATAATTGTCAATCTATAGAACGGAAGAAATTTGGTTTCGAGATAGCTTGAAGCCTGAGAAAGAACACAGAATACCTACTTTTCATCATTGTCAATCATTTGAACGGATTTTAAAGAAATTTGGTGTGGAAATAGTTTGAAGTCTGAGAAAGAAAGCAGTGTAAATTTCAACCTCATCATCACACAATAAAATAATCGTGCATTTCGACGTAGCGTAGTACGTATCTACATACGACGAGCGTAGAAATCGGCAGAAGTTATTTTCGGAAACAAATTTATCTATACAAATCAATAAAATTGAAGTGTGTTTGTATTATCAACATAACAGTTTTATACTAAATGCATATTAAAGTATATACGGTACATAAAACAAAACAACCATTTTTTAAATTTTTGTCTTTTTGTTTGTTTGTTCCGCGTAATCTCCGAAACGGCTGAACCGATTTTGACGGGACTTTCACTGGCAGATAGCTGATGTTACAAGGAGTAACTTAGTCTACGTGAGCGAAACCGCGGGGTAGAGCTAGTAATATGTAATAGTTCTACATGTTTCATTCTCACCAATCAATCAAACAACTATAGATACCTACAGCGTTTAGGTAGTTACATACATCGTCGTTTGTATATTATAGGTAACATACAGTACCCTACCTATGAGTTCGACAATAAGTTCCGAACGAAAACTGCCAGCGCGGGAGTAGTTACCTATGTCAGCCGGTATATTTGCAAGGTAGGTGAGTAACCTACCTACCTAAGTACCTACGTAATAATAATTATTTATTTGGAATGAAATATGATTACATAACCTAATAATTTTAGGTGGTTCCTACGAGTATTATATCGAGTCCTACAAGTCATTGTATAATACGCGGGTCAGCGACCCCACACACATATGTACCTACATTATTTAAATAAGTATAGCTATCATTTATAAGATTGACATGTAAGATTTATCTTATTAATAAAGAATTGAATTGAATTGAATACATCTCATCACTCAATTCTACACAAAAAATGTCTCACCCATACTCCTGCCAGGATGACCTTTCGTTTAGATAAGTAGGTATTTAATTACACGACTGCACAAAAAGTAGTGTAATGAGTTATTATATGTACATACATACAAAAATACGTGAACCCTAAAAACATTACATAAAAAACTCTGCACAAAAGCTTTGGTGGAATAAAGAAACTCACGTACATTCGTGATTCGGTGAGAATTCGATGTATGGGGTATCGCTATAATCCTTTCATCATCCCGAGCGACACTAGCTAGGACAGTCGTGTTTTTTGTCATGGTCGACGTAACAAAATTTCATCGACCATAAAAAATAAACAACTTGTTTACTTATAGGTACTTTTCAAGATTTATAGTTCAAGTAAGTACGTTATGTAGCCTACTTGGCTTCCGGCCGTGGCTTCGCCCGCCTGGCATGGGTACAAATACAATATCTTTATATATTATAGTCTATATGTTATTCTAATGTATAAGCTCTATATTACTTACTGTAGTTTCATCAAAATCCGTTCATTAGTTCATCACTCAAAAATTTTCGAGTTTATAATATTAGTAGGATAGAAACGGTACTCAGTAGGTATCTATTTATTATCACGTACACTGTAACCTACCATATTGTTTACTAGCTGCTGCCCCGCGGTTTCACCCGCGTGATTTTGGATTTCATGGTTTTTGTTTTTTTGCGCGGAACCCTAATTCTTTTTCTAATATTAAAGTAGCCTATGTTACTCCTTGTAACATCAGCTATCTGCCAGTGAAAGTCCCGTCAAAATCGGTCCAGCCGTTTCGGAGATTACCCGGAACAAACAGACAAACAGACAAAAAATTAAAAAATTGTTGTTTTGCTTTAGGTACCGTATATACTTTCATATGCATTTAGTATAAAACTGTTATTTTGATATTACAAACAGACACTTCAATTTTATTTATCTGTATGGATACTATTGAATCACGAGACGAGCTGGTCATTTTCTTGATGGTATTTAACACATATAATTATATTACTCTGATAGCATAACGCCCGCCCATAACAATTGCAGTACTCAAACTTCTAAGCACAAAGGCCGGCCAGGGGGACCGATGACCTTGTCAAAAGCGCGGGAAACCGTTGGATGCGCGAGGCGAGTAGCCGCTAGCGCAGTGGATGTCTTCGGGCTGATGATGATGATTATGACAAAACAGAGAGTAGTTTCATGCTTTCACACAGACGACTCGGCGCAAAAATTCAAACAAATCATCATTGACGGTTTCGTATTTTTTGCACGTACGTCACAATTAGCTGTGATCTTTCACCATTCCGGCGACAAAAATTTCGACCAAAAAAAAATGCCCGCGTCGCCGCTTTATTTTCATTCCGCGATATCTCCGAAGATATTCGTCTGAATTTAACGGAGTAAAGGCCTATATCGGTTACAATGAAACACTCTCGATGATGAACGCATTTATTTAGATAAGGATTAATATGGTGTAGGTGAAAACACGGCTGCAAACGAAGCACCATTTTTTGCCAAATTACAAAATCGTAAAAACGCGAATTGCGAGCTAACCCGAAAAGATAGACATATGCTATCTCGGACTTTTTTTCAGATCTCTTCAACGGGAAAGTTTCTTCCATACATTGTTTTTGTATAGCTCTAACTATATGGTCAGCTCACGCAGTACTAACTGTTACCTAATAGGGGCGCCGCGCCGCGCCGCATAGAATTTGATTACTATGTCTATACTTATTATAGACATAGTTCCTCCACCGGCGCGCGGCGTTGCGGGGCCTCCGCCGCGAGCCGGCAACGCCGCGCGCCGAACCGGGCGGCGCGCGGCGCGGCGGCGCAAGTACGGAAGTTGGTTCGATAAATTTGTCGAATCGAAACAACTGATAAATTTATCGAATGTTGCGAGTACCGAAGTCTTATCGTAAAGTATTGTAGTAGCTTTATATTCTGTTTGGATTCGACCTAGCTATTCGATAACTTTTGTCGATTGTATCGAGGCTCGATAAATTATATAAAAAATTGATAAAACCCAATTTATCGGTTTGAATTGACAATTTTATCGATCGACAAGATCCGTACTTGCGCTGCGGGCCGAAGGTACCTATGTACCTATTATAATAGGTATACCTACACCCATCCAGACGAATTCTCGCAGAATATCTTCTAAGAAGAATATCTCAGTCGGTCATGCTTTTTATTTCACATTTTTTAAAAAGTTGACCGACTATGGCTGGTATTTTAGTATACGAGACATAGGTACGTACATACCTACATGCCACTGACCAATAAATGAAATATAGGTGATAAGGTACCTATAACATAACTATGATGTCAGCGCCCCCTATTACTAACTGTTACCTATTCTGTGGCGCCGCGCCGCCGCCGCTGGAGGATTTCAAGTAAAGCGGAGGTAAAATATGTACCTATAAGTACCAAGGTACTCATCCAAACGGACTCTCGCAGAAAATCTAGAAAGATCGGTGGGTAGCCTAAAGCCTTACCTACTTATGCTTTGCTTACCTATGCTTTCACCTTTATGTTTTACTGATTGCTTACGTATTTTATCATACGCACCTACTTCTTATACCTAGCTATAGGAGACATAGGTTCATATCTACTGTAATTCAATTGCCAGAGCGACCAATAAATGAGTAATTAAATATAATAAAGGTACCTACCTAAACTCTTTTTTGAAGCACCAAATTAGATATTATAGACATTTCTTCCATACATAGTTTTTATACCTATAGCTATAAATATATGGCCCGCGCAAGCCTCGGAATTGATCCCTCGGTGATCTTGACGCATAACGTACTGTCTAAGGTGGTGCCTGGTAGAAATGTAGTGCGAGCGCTAAGGCAGTCCTCACACCTAATTCATGATTGATGGATAAGCATCAATCGCGAACCACGAGAAAACATGGAAAAACCACGATCTCCGCTTGACGCATATCGTATCGTCTATTGTGGTTGTGGTTGGGGCTTGCCGCTTGATGGAAATGTAGTCCGAGTACGGCACCCGCTTCTACCTATTATTATTATTATTTTCAGCCTCTTACGCTCCCACTGCTGGTATACCGGCCTTCTCTCAGATAGAGAGAGGTATGGGCCATAATCCACCACGCGGGCCCAGTGCGGCTTGGTGGATGTCGCATGTACTCGAATTGTGTGGTTCTTGAACATGCGGGTTTCATCACGCTGTTTTCCTTACCGTTTTAGAGCGAGAGTGAACACTCCGCACATAACTTGATATAAGTCATTGGTGCGGGCCGAGTGGAGATTAGAACTATGGTGCGTCGGATTGAAAGTCGCACAAGTTACCGCTCGGCCATAATCGCTCTCGATTCACTCTCGGTTCTACAAATAAAGTGGTTGTGAAAAAAAAATTTTTCACAACCACTGCGTGCTCAGTGCAGACGCCGCGGTAAATAAGCGGTGGTGCGCAAGTGATGTATGTAGCGTAGAGCGGAGCAGTTGTCGCTTTGAGAACAGACATGGCTTCGAGACCCCACTATCTGGCCGTATTGCCGTTCTTGTCCGTTTTGTGGATTTTAGATGTTTTTGCTTCAAACTGCGATACGCGAGTAAATACCTCGTAATATGCGCTTATTGCAACATAAGCTGTTGGTTATTTTGGTTTTTTATTTATTTTTCAACATAAGCCGTGTAACCACAAAAACTAACTTTTAGACGCCTGCTTAGCTCGAAAGTGAGTAAAGATAAACCTCTAAAATATAAGAAAAGTCACAACAGAGTGGAGTTAGACAATGGTTAGACACTACTTAAATCACGATTTGTGGTTCATATTTAAACACGCGACTATGGCATGTTTAGGAGTTAAACTCTGTTTAACACGCCCTTAACAAGTGTTAAACAGCGTCTAACTCTTGCAACATGCCTTAGTCGCATGTTTAAATATAAATACTTACCACCACACTTACTTACCACAAACCTTGATTTAAGAAGTGTCTAACCGTTGTCTAACTCAATTCGGATGTGACATTTCTAACCATTATAGAAGTTTACGGTGACCTACCACAAAAAAAATTAACACACTCTACACACGTGTTAAACAGGGTCTAACGCTTCAATTTGCCTTAGTCACGTGTTTGAATATGAGCAACCACAAACCTTGATTTAAGAAGTGTCTAACCATTGTCTATCTCCATTCTGTTGTCACATTTTCTAATCATTTTAGACGTTTATCTTTAGACACTGTCCAGCTAAACAGGTCCTAAAAGTGTTTTTTTTTGTGGTAACCTTTTACGCGCTGCCTATACATTGGAGAAGTGCCTTACCGTTATCACGGAATAAATAATCATCGTACAAGCCGTTATGATTATTTCTAATCATTTTGCTCGTGAAAGTTGTGTAGCGTTGTTTAACTTTTAGACACTGTCTAGCTAAACAGGCGTCTAAAAATAGTTTTTTGTGGTAACGCGGTTTTAGTTCAAGTAGGTACGTATGTAATTACTAGGTAGGTTATAGACTTGTACTATTACAGCTATTCTGTGGTTATAGGTAGGTACGTACCTACTCAGTTATGAGTAAGTACATAATATGTATGTCGGTCTTAGTCTTTCTACAAAAACACACCCTAAACATGTGTTAAACAGCGTCCAGCTCCCAATCATGGCTTACTCACGTGTTTAAATATGAGCAACCACAATAAGTTTATATCATAACTAGCTGCTGCCCGCGGTTTCACCCGCGCGGTCTTATTGGGTTCATGGGTTTTATTTTTTTGCGCGGAACCCTAATACTTTCTCCAACATAAAATTAGCCTAAGAAGTACCATATAACATCAGCTATCTGCCAGTGAAAGTCCCATCAAAATCGGTCTAGCCGTTTCGGAGATTACCCGGAACAGACAGACAGACAAAAATATTAAAAATTGTGTTTTTGTTGTAGGTACCGTGTATACTCGTACTTTCAAATGCATAAATTTAGTAAAAAGCTATTATTTTGATATTATAAACAGACACTTCAATTTTGTTTATTTGTTTTTCTTTAGACACTGTCTAGCTAAACATGCGTCTAAAAGTTGGTTTTGTGCTAACACTATATGTCTAGCTAGCTGCTGCCCCGCGGTTTCACCCGCGCGGTGTATTGGATTTCATGGTTTTTATTTTTTTACGCGGAACCCTAATTCTTTTTCCAAAATAAAAGTAGCCTATGTTACTCCTTGTAACATCAGCTATCTGCCAGTGAAAGTCCCGTTAAAATCGGTCCAGCCGTTTCGAAAATTACCCGGAACAAACAGACAGACAGACAGACAAAAATTTGAAAAATGGTTGTTTTGTTATATGTTCCGTATATACTTTCATATGCATTTGGTAAAAAGCTGTTATTTTGATGTTACAAACAGACACTTCAATTTTATTTATCTGTATGTATGCACACTGGGCTGAACCGATTTTGACGGGACTTTCACTGGCAGATAGCTGATGTTACAAGGAGTAACTTAGTCTACGTGAGCGAAACCGCGGGGTAGAGCTAGTAATATGTAATAGTTCTACATGTTTCATTCTCACCAATCAATCAAACAACTATAGATACCTACAGCGTTTAGGTAGTTACATACATCGTCGTTTGTATATTATAGGTAACATACAGTACCCTACCTATGAGTTCGACAATAAGTTCCGAACGAAAACTGCCAGCGCGGGAGTAGTTACCTATGTCAGCCGGTATATTTGCAAGGTAGGTGAGTAACCTACCTACCTAAGTACCTACGTAATAATAATTATTTATTTGGAATGAAATATGATTACATAACCTAATAATTTTAGGTGGTTCCTACGAGTATTATATCGAGTCCTACAAGTCATTGTATAATACGCGGGTCAGCGACCCCACACACATATGTACCTACATTATTTAAATAAGTATAGCTATCATTTATAAGATTGACATGTAAGATTTATCTTATTAATAAAGAATTGAATTGAATTGAATACATCTCATCACTCAATTCTACACAAAAAATGTCTCACCCATACTCCTGCCAGGATGACCTTTCGTTTAGATAAGTAGGTATTTAATTACACGACTGCACAAAAAGTAGTGTAATGAGTTATTATATGTACATACATACAAAAATACGTGAACCCTAAAAACATTACATAAAAAACTCTGCACAAAAGCTTTGGTGGAATAAAGAAACTCACGTACATTCGTGATTCGGTGAGAATTCGATGTATGGGGTATCGCTATAATCCTTTCATCATCCCGAGCGACACTAGCTAGGACAGTCGTGTTTTTTGTCATGGTCGACGTAACAAAATTTCATCGACCATAAAAAATAAACAACTTGTTTACTTATAGGTACTTTTCAAGATTTATAGTTCAAGTAAGTACGTTATGTAGCCTACTTGGCTTCCGGCCGTGGCTTCGCCCGCCTGGCATGGGTACAAATACAATATCTTTATATATTATAGTCTATATGTTATTCTAATGTATAAGCTCTATATTACTTACTGTAGTTTCATCAAAATCCGTTCATTAGTTCATCACTCAAAAATTTTCGAGTTTATAATATTAGTAGGATAGAAACGGTACTCAGTAGGTATCTATTTATTATCACGTACACTGTAACCTACCATATTGTTTACTAGCTGCTGCCCCGCGGTTTCACCCGCGTGATTTTGGATTTCATGGTTTTTGTTTTTTTGCGCGGAACCCTAATTCTTTTTCTAATATTAAAGTAGCCTATGTTACTCCTTGTAACATCAGCTATCTGCCAGTGAAAGTCCCGTCAAAATCGGTCCAGCCGTTTCGGAGATTACCCGGAACAAACAGACAAACAGACAAAAAATTAAAAAATTGTTTTGCTTTAGGTACCGTATATACTTTCATATGCATTTAGTATAAAACTGTTATTTTGATATTACAAACAGACACTTCAATTTTATTTATCTGTATGGATACTATTGAATCACGAGACGAGCTGGTCATTTTCTTGATGGTATTTAACACATATAATTATATTACTCTGATAGCATAACGCCCGCCCATAACAATTGCAGTACTCAAACTTCTAAGCACAAAGGCCGGCCAGGGGGACCGATGACCTTGTCAAAAGCGCGGGAAACCGTTGGATGCGCGAGGCGAGTAGCCGCTAGCGCAGTGGATGTCTTCGGGCTGATGATGATGATTATGACAAAACAGAGAGTAGTTTCATGCTTTCACACAGACGACTCGGCGCAAAAATTCAAACAAATCATCATTGACGGTTTCGTATTTTTTGCACGTACGTCACAATTAGCTGTGATCTTTCACCATTCCGGCGACAAAAATTTCGACCAAAAAAAAATGCCCGCGTCGCCGCTTTATTTTCATTCCGCGATATCTCCGAAGATATTCGTCTGAATTTAACGGAGTAAAGGCCTATATCGGTTACAATGAAACACTCTCGATGATGAACGCATTTATTTAGATAAGGATTAATATGGTGTAGGTGAAAACACGGCTGCAAACGAAGCACCATTTTTTGCCAAATTACAAAATCGTAAAAACGCGAATTGCGAGCTAACCCGAAAAGATAGACATATGCTATCTCGGACTTTTTTTCAGATCTCTTCAACGGGAAAGTTTCTTCCATACATTGTTTTTGTATAGCTCTAACTATATGGTCAGCTCACGCAGTACTAACTGTTACCTAATAGGGGCGCCGCGCCGCGCCGCATAGAATTTGATTACTATGTCTATACTTATTATAGACATAGTTCCTCCACCGGCGCGCGGCGTTGCGGGGCCTCCGCCGCGAGCCGGCAACGCCGCGCGCCGAACCGGGCGGCGCGCGGCGCGGCGGCGCAAGTACGGAAGTTGGTTCGATAAATTTGTCGAATCGAAACAACTGATAAATTTATCGAATGTTGCGAGTACCGAAGTCTTATCGTAAAGTATTGTAGTAGCTTTATATTCTGTTTGGATTCGACCTAGCTATTCGATAACTTTTGTCGATTGTATCGAGGCTCGATAAATTATATAAAAAATTGATAAAACCCAATTTATCGGTTTGAATTGACAATTTTATCGATCGACAAGATCCGTACTTGCGCTGCGGGCCGAAGGTACCTATGTACCTATTATAATAGGTATACCTACACCCATCCAGACGAATTCTCGCAGAATATCTTCTAAGAAGAATATCTCAGTCGGTCATGCTTTTTATTTCACATTTTTTAAAAAGTTGACCGACTATGGCTGGTATTTTAGTATACGAGACATAGGTACGTACATACCTACATGCCACTGACCAATAAATGAAATATAGGTGATAAGGTACCTATAACATAACTATGATGTCAGCGCCCCCTATTACTAACTGTTACCTATTCTGTGGCGCCGCGCCGCCGCCGCTGGAGGATTTCAAGTAAAGCGGAGGTAAAATATGTACCTATAAGTACCAAGGTACTCATCCAAACGGACTCTCGCAGAAAATCTAGAAAGATCGGTGGGTAGCCTAAAGCCTTACCTACTTATGCTTTGCTTACCTATGCTTTCACCTTTATGTTTTACTGATTGCTTACGTATTTTATCATACGCACCTACTTCTTATACCTAGCTATAGGAGACATAGGTTCATATCTACTGTAATTCAATTGCCAGAGCGACCAATAAATGAGTAATTAAATATAATAAAGGTACCTACCTAAACTCTTTTTTGAAGCACCAAATTAGATATTATAGACATTTCTTCCATACATAGTTTTTATACCTATAGCTATAAATATATGGCCCGCGCAAGCCTCGGAATTGATCCCTCGGTGATCTTGACGCATAACGTACTGTCTAAGGTGGTGCCTGGTAGAAATGTAGTGCGAGCGCTAAGGCAGTCCTCACACCTAATTCATGATTGATGGATAAGCATCAATCGCGAACCACGAGAAAACATGGAAAAACCACGATCTCCGCTTGACGCATATCGTATCGTCTATTGTGGTTGTGGTTGGGGCTTGCCGCTTGATGGAAATGTAGTCCGAGTACGGCACCCGCTTCTACCTATTATTATTATTATTTTCAGCCTCTTACGCTCCCACTGCTGGTATACCGGCCTTCTCTCAGATAGAGAGAGGTATGGGCCATAATCCACCACGCGGGCCCAGTGCGGCTTGGTGGATGTCGCATGTACTCGAATTGTGTGGTTCTTGAACATGCGGGTTTCATCACGCTGTTTTCCTTACCGTTTTAGAGCGAGAGTGAACACTCCGCACATAACTTGATATAAGTCATTGGTGCGGGCCGAGTGGAGATTAGAACTATGGTGCGTCGGATTGAAAGTCGCACAAGTTACCGCTCGGCCATAATCGCTCTCGATTCACTCTCGGTTCTACAAATAAAGTGGTTGTGAAAAAAAAATTTTTCACAACCACTGCGTGCTCAGTGCAGACGCCGCGGTAAATAAGCGGTGGTGCGCAAGTGATGTATGTAGCGTAGAGCGGAGCAGTTGTCGCTTTGAGAACAGACATGGCTTCGAGACCCCACTATCTGGCCGTATTGCCGTTCTTGTCCGTTTTGTGGATTTTAGATGTTTTTGCTTCAAACTGCGATACGCGAGTAAATACCTCGTAATATGCGCTTATTGCAACATAAGCTGTTGGTTATTTTGGTTTTTTATTTATTTTTCAACATAAGCCGTGTAACCACAAAAACTAACTTTTAGACGCCTGCTTAGCTCGAAAGTGAGTAAAGATAAACCTCTAAAATATAAGAAAAGTCACAACAGAGTGGAGTTAGACAATGGTTAGACACTACTTAAATCACGATTTGTGGTTCATATTTAAACACGCGACTATGGCATGTTTAGGAGTTAAACTCTGTTTAACACGCCCTTAACAAGTGTTAAACAGCGTCTAACTCTTGCAACATGCCTTAGTCGCATGTTTAAATATAAATACTTACCACCACACTTACTTACCACAAACCTTGATTTAAGAAGTGTCTAACCGTTGTCTAACTCAATTCGGATGTGACATTTCTAACCATTATAGAAGTTTACGGTGACCTACCACAAAAAAAATTAACACACTCTACACACGTGTTAAACAGGGTCTAACGCTTCAATTTGCCTTAGTCACGTGTTTGAATATGAGCAACCACAAACCTTGATTTAAGAAGTGTCTAACCATTGTCTATCTCCATTCTGTTGTCACATTTTCTAATCATTTTAGACGTTTATCTTTAGACACTGTCCAGCTAAACAGGTCCTAAAAGTGTTTTTTTTTGTGGTAACCTTTTACGCGCTGCCTATACATTGGAGAAGTGCCTTACCGTTATCACGGAATAAATAATCATCGTACAAGCCGTTATGATTATTTCTAATCATTTTGCTCGTGAAAGTTGTGTAGCGTTGTTTAACTTTTAGACACTGTCTAGCTAAACAGGCGTCTAAAAATAGTTTTTTGTGGTAACGCGGTTTTAGTTCAAGTAGGTACGTATGTAATTACTAGGTAGGTTATAGACTTGTACTATTACAGCTATTCTGTGGTTATAGGTAGGTACGTACCTACTCAGTTATGAGTAAGTACATAATATGTATGTCGGTCTTAGTCTTTCTACAAAAACACACCCTAAACATGTGTTAAACAGCGTCCAGCTCCCAATCATGGCTTACTCACGTGTTTAAATATGAGCAACCACAATAAGTTTATATCATAACTAGCTGCTGCCCGCGGTTTCACCCGCGCGGTCTTATTGGGTTCATGGGTTTTATTTTTTTGCGCGGAACCCTAATACTTTCTCCAACATAAAATTAGCCTAAGAAGTACCATATAACATCAGCTATCTGCCAGTGAAAGTCCCATCAAAATCGGTCTAGCCGTTTCGGAGATTACCCGGAACAGACAGACAGACAAAAATATTAAAAATTGTGTTTTTGTTGTAGGTACCGTGTATACTCGTACTTTCAAATGCATAAATTTAGTAAAAAGCTATTATTTTGATATTATAAACAGACACTTCAATTTTGTTTATTTGTTTTTCTTTAGACACTGTCTAGCTAAACATGCGTCTAAAAGTTGGTTTTGTGCTAACACTATATGTCTAGCTAGCTGCTGCCCCGCGGTTTCACCCGCGCGGTGTATTGGATTTCATGGTTTTTATTTTTTTACGCGGAACCCTAATTCTTTTTCCAAAATAAAAGTAGCCTATGTTACTCCTTGTAACATCAGCTATCTGCCAGTGAAAGTCCCGTTAAAATCGGTCCAGCCGTTTCGAAAATTACCCGGAACAAACAGACAGACAGACAGACAAAAATTTGAAAAATGGTTGTTTTGTTATATGTTCCGTATATACTTTCATATGCATTTGGTAAAAAGCTGTTATTTTGATGTTACAAACAGACACTTCAATTTTATTTATCTGTATGTATGGATGGATAACAAATCGAATAATCCATACAGATAAATAAAATTGAAGTGTCTGTTTGTAATATCAAAATAACAGCTTTTTACTAAATACATATGAAAGTATATAAAACAGCCATTTTTTTAAATTTTTGTCTGCCTGTCTGTCTGTCTGTCTGTTTGTTCCGGGTAATCTCCGAAACGGCTGGGCCGATTTTGACCGGACTTTCACTGACAGATAGCTGATGTTACAAGGAGTAACATAGGCTACTTTTATTTTGGAAAAAAATTAGGGTTCCGCGAAAAAAAATAAAAACCATGAAATCCAAAATCTCCACGCGGGTGAAACCGCGGGGCAGCAGCTAGTATGTAATAATAACAAATCGAATAATAATAGGTAGGTTTTTACGTAAATATATAAGTATCTATTTACTTAAATTCTATTAATAGATATCTATTTACTTAAATTCTATTAATAGATTTCTATTTATTAGTATTTGAAAAAGATATAGGTAGGTAATATTATTACAAAAATACGATTTAGCCATTGTTGTACTGAAGTCAAAAATAAACACAGAACACTTCTCTAACGCAGCAAAGTCCAAATTCACAAGCATAGGTAAACATCCAATTTAGGCAAAGAAATCTGAATCCAATATAGCGGGCGGCGGAATTATCACAGAACATAATTATAACAATACGCATATCGTAAATCGTTTTACGTCTTCGGTCGATCACCTTGACCTTTGCTTGTTCGTAATGCCGCCCACAAATTATATAGGATGCCGCCGCACGCACCGGCCGGTCGACCGCGTATGGCGCGAGACAGTACTTTGTCACAAACATCGCGGTGTTTCGTGACTTTGAAATGGCACAGCAGCACACAGCGGGCACTGTAGTGTGCGTGAGACACTTCCCTCCTCTCCCCGCCAGGGTGGTAAAATTTCCGTGAGACGCGCGATGGTTCGACTCGAAAATCGGCGCGTAAAAATGTACGAAGTGGCTTCTGGTACTTGGGGTGTTACGGCAAAACTACTAAATGTATTTAGTCAAACCAAAGTTATTTGAAATGTCGACAAACTAAAGCTTGTTACTATGTTCTTTATTTTTGAGTTTTCTTAGTTCTTTTGTAATTTATTTACGTCCAAACTTGCGTTAAAATATGTGCTAAAATACAGATGTTTGAAGGCTCATTACTTTTAAGCCACTTATTTTTTTTCTGTATAATTAGCAGATCAACCTAGATAATGAAGAGATAAATCGATATTATTCTTAATTTTGGACTTAAAACGTCAAGTAGTGGAGTAATAACCCAAATACGGTTGTATGGAGAAATGAACGACTCGTTTTCCCTTAAATCATGACAAACGGAAAAGAAAAGCTACTAAGACTTACAAGAAAGTAAAATAATGTGGTATACCAGGTAAATGAAATAAAATCTCAATTTGTTGTGGATACATCACGCTAAGGATAAGATCTCTCAATAAAAACTAGGATATATTAAACGACCCTGTACTTCTGGCCCCTAACTGTGATTAAAATATAAGAAACATTTTATACCGTTTTGTAGCGTTGAATTTGTTTCGTTTTCAATCCTTACTGCTCATGTTAACAGCTTAGTAAATAGTCAGCACATCGCATCGTTACCGATCAAGCGATCCGATTGTCGATTGGTCTCGGCGAGCTTTTTAAACGGAAGGGGCGCCTGATTCGACACGTTTGTAAGTTCAATTGAAATTTTCACGGTGATTGCTACGCTACCTTTTGTTAAGTGTCGGTTTTCTGAAATTTTATTATATCCTGGATTCAGTAATTTAGGTTGGAATGATTTGTGCGTAAAAGTATATTATGCGTAAGTATTTTCGATAAATAAGTTATACATTTTTCTTTGTTTTGCTATCGATAGAATTAGTTCGGTAGCGCTAGTAGATAGCGTTTGACCACTATCTCACATGTTCGTGCTACTACTTCCTACGCTAACTCCACAAATAGTACACCTTTTCAACGGCAACTGTCGGACTATATCAGATTTTCAATCTAAAAGTGGTAGCTAGCCTGGCAAGTACTAGAAAATGTCCCTTGTCTGTTTCCCAAACACTTCCCACTAAAATAAACGTCACTAATAATACAATGATGGTGTTAATTATATCATCACTTCCAAAATTGTCTATGATCAATCTTTATGAATCTTATCACGAGCAATAAGCCTACTTCTTCCAATGAAATCTCAATCCGCCAGCACCTCATAAGAGCAAAGACATGACACATAAATACAGTGCAGGACAAAATAACAAGCCTCGGTGGCGATATCGTAACACAAATAATAAACGGTAATTTGACACGACAAGTCAATTATGAACCGACATAAACACGTATCGGCTTCGACGGAATTTTGCTTGTAATGCCAGACGTGGGAAACATTTTATTTTATTTTTTGATTTGCCTTTTTTTTGTGCTCGCCAGTGGAACCAGACTCTCAGGAGTGTTTGCGGTAGAGATTACTGTCATCTTCAGCTGCATAAACTACTTAAAAAGTACAAATCTGTAGGCAATGCCAATCTTAAGGATATTTTTATAGTGTTATGATAGGATAAAACATTAATAATCACTTTTTTACTCTATTATACGCTTAAAAAAGGAAGAGATTCTCAATTATTCTCTCAATTATTTTAGAATAAGTGTAGAAAAACAAAACGTCAAACTACGAACATCGAATCGAACATAAAACACAAACTGAAACACTTTCATAGTAGGAAATCGAATGGAACATAAAACACACACAGAAATACTTTCATAGTAGGAAATTGAATCGAACATAAAACACACCCCGAAACACAACGATCCGATAGCCGAAATTTCAACGTTCTATTTTCGAATTAAGGCCCCTGCCTACACCCCCTAATTACAAATATCAAGAAAAACTTTCACTGGGCCTCAAATAAGGGCAATCATCAACCTGCCAACACGGTAGCCTCCGACTTCACCTCATTAGCCCCATATCAATACTTTATGCCTTTAATAGATATATAATCATGCATATTATTGAAATTGCTTGACAAATTATATGTCGGTACGCAGTTGTACCCGCTCAGTTGTTGGTTACGTTTCGTATTACATTTCTTGCGGGCTTTGAGATGTTGCCGAGACGTTTAAAGAGATGATAATACCATTTTGTAATTTCTTTTTATACAGAATATACTTATGTTTGAACGGTATGTCAGTTATTATGGGTAGGTGATAACTATTAATTATTCTAGTAATCGACAAAGAAAAATTATAATTTCTTGCTTACACCACATAAAAACAAACATGGCGTTATTTTAATTTATTTTTGTAAGAAGTTAGCAAACTTTTTGTAACTTTTGTTTAACAATAAGATACGTATTTTTATGCAGTATACATCATAATATTATAAATTATTTTATAAATAAAGTCTATGCTGGCATTGCCGGCACGGTTGATGGACAAGGATCGTCCTACAAAATTTAAAGCAGTTTATTTGTTCACAATATCATTTTAATATCAACATATTTATTTATCACACAACTTTTAACAGTTTATGACGCCATACATATTATTTTAAATAACAAGGTTTTGAACCCTTTGCAGTGTTCGCGGTCACAAGGTAGACTCCAACGTATAATTATAAAGAAAACTCACTAAGATAATACTACCAACATATTTTACTAGTAATTTTCAATACTATGATTGATTGAAATCTTTTTGTTGTAATGTTTTTTAATGCTATGTTAACCGGAACCAACCCGGTTCTTTTCCCGATGATGCGATCGACGTTGTAGCTTGCTTGTCATGAAGATTTACATCGGCAGTTGTAATATATTGCTGAAACATTTGCAATTTCGTTAAATATTGTAACTTGTAAAAAGTAACAAACGTAAAATAAAAAACAAAAAACTTGTACAATACTGAAACGACTATAGAAAGTAAAAGTTTGTATTACCAACTCTATAAACTTCCTCCATAAAGTCCTTACCACTCAGACACGAGTCGCCAATTAGTAGTGGGTACTGAAGGAAAATGTGGCCGACGGGTAAAATTACGAGACTATGCGTACACACATACATGTACAAGTCTACTCGATATATACATGCACACAGGTACACGGCATGTAGAAATGTGCAAGACACCACACGTACGCACTCGTGGATGCATCCAGATATCTCATATGGTTGTATACGGTACCGGGCTATTCAGTATTGAACAATGCAGAAACAAGGTATAATTTATTATAATAAGGTATAATTTGTTACACCTTGTTTGATTTTATCTTATGAATCCTTAGTAGATCATGTTTGTTGTTATGTAAAACGATACATATTTTTTTCAGCCGTCATTTTGTTTTTGCAGTCTATAGTAACTGTTAAACTGTTAACCTTAGAATATAGCATTTAAATAACTTAATAGTAGGCTAATTGTTTTAGGTATCCAGTGGATATCGGGTGTTGGGACTAACTCTTTTGTGAGTGTATGTCTGGGTCGGTACCACGGTTTTGCTCTTATAGTCTGCCACCAATTTTTATAATTTAGTTTCATTTTCCTACATATAGGACACTTTATCTTATAGGAAACTCACACTAAACAGTTAAAATTAAATATTTTACACTACAAAAGAAACATAGCTTTTATAAAAAGTAAACAAGACAAATACGCTACATTTCGTAACCGCAAGTAACCCCTAAACAACATTTAACACTTGCCTGAGAACCTAAGAACCTTCTTTCTAACGATAAATGATCGCGAATGGAGTGGGAACACCTTGACAATTTGTTAACAACCATTTAGTAGATGCTAAAACGTCATCTGCCCTTTGCACGCAATTAACATTACAATAAATTACACTAATATATTAACTTAATTGAACAAGAACCTCCATACCATTAAGTTTTAGAAATCATAGGTAATTGATAATGAGATATATTTTAGTGACGTACACCTATGGTAGTAAAATAAGGATAGGTTTAACTGTTATAATACTACATAAAACATGTTATCTATATGATACTGCTACTTTTACAGGACGACATTCCTTATTAAATTAGCTCTCTGTTTTGTTTTACAGGACGACTTTGTAAAACAAAACTAGCTACGGCTCCGTAGCTAAGTTGGTAGTAACCCTGCCTGCAAAGCGAGGGGTCCCGGTTTTGATTCCCGGCCGGGGCAGATTTTGTGTAAGCCTAAAGTTTGTTCTCGGGTCTTGGATGTTTATGATGTGTATCTGTGTGTATCCATGCCACCTGCGACACAGGGTATCCTAGTGCGGAGGTATGAGTGTAAGCGTTTATTTATTTATTTAAAACAGAGAGATAATTAAAGATAAGAGAGCTAAGTTAAGGACACAGTTATCTGAAGACAAATCTACGACGTCGCGTTCATTACTATCTGGCTGGTCATGATCCTCATAAATTAGAAGACAATACTGTAACAGTATTGATAAGTAGTAAGTCATGTTCGAAAGGTAATGGATCACATAATTGATTTCTCATTGAAATTTTTACCGTTTAACAACATAGTTTAGTATACGCGTAGGCGGCCAATATAATATGCAATATGCGCCGTGAATCATACAATGTCAATTGCTTCTATTGTTAAACGTACAGTACATGTCAATACTGTTGCCTACTTTGATACAAACGCGAAATGTCTCTTACATTATTTCATCACTCAAAGCTTTTAAAACATTCTTACGCTAACGCATTCAAACATAACCTTTGTTATTCAAAGATTAAAGTTAGTTTTCGGTTGCGAAGTGGAAGTGTCAAGAATGTAAATGAGAATGGGCACCTGCAAGTCTGGTCGGCTGGTGACGTCACATCGGAGTAATGTAGCCCAATCATCAACTTGCAGATACTACGTTTTTGTTCCAAGTCTCATATTCAATTCGTTTTGATTATTAGCGATTACCAGTTATGACTAGTTATGAGTCTTATAAGGCGCGGACATTTTCCATTCAGTCTCAGTTTTTGCTGGCACGATAACAGATAAAAGTAAATGTAAAAGTGAAAATAGGATACGGGCTCTTTGAATGCTGCGGCTTTATGTTTTCTTCGAAATTTAATGTTTACGGAATGCTAAATGTTATATCAATCGATACCACTATTTTAAGGTAGGTTGTAATAAACATGAATCCTACGTAGATTATTTAAGACCGAATTTCTGTGAAACACCTCCAGAGCTCAAGCATTTAAACTAGTAGCTCAATTATAGCTGGCATACTTTAAAATGTTAATAAGGGACCAAGACGGGTAATAAGATTGATGGTAAGTTGCCAACTTCACCGATTAAACATTAACTGGTATGTTCAATCCATTATAAGTGCAATGGCCTAGTGAATTCTCAATTGTATAAATTGCAATGACATAATCATCATTATCGGAAATTGTTTCAGAAAGGTTTCTTTAAACAGCTTTGCGATTTGATGTGTTTTGCCTGCCTTTAAGCTATGTGGCCTGATAGGGGCAGCTTGGACGCTCAAGCAAACGTACGTTCGGTACGTCTAAGGTGCCCCATAGATGAAGCGTTATGCTAGCTTGTCGTTTCAATTTCTTGCCACTTCATTTAAAAACGAGTAGGTAATGCTCGCACTTACAGATAAGTAATACTACAATGGCTCAGAGTGAGATCGCCCGCTGAGAGGTAGGTTGATTTTAGTCCAGCTGGACCTTTCAACGAAGAAACCATTAGGATGCAACCATAGAATAATGTCGTGGGGTACCGGCTAAGAGAAGCGGCTAAGGGAATATCCAGGTAATAGGCAGAAGCATTCTCTGCGGTCAAGATCATAATCTACTAAGGAGCCTGCCAAGCGTGGTGTATTATGGCAATCCCCTCGCAATGAAAATGACAAACACAAATATACGGCCCCCAGTCCCCGGCAGCTCCGCTATCCATGGCCATGGTAGTAGCCTCTGTAACGGCGGAGCAGGGGGTGCGAAGAATCCCCGGCAGAGATCCGGCTACCCATCTCACAACCCCTGGCCCTGGCAACTGACCTCTCTCGTTATTTGACGCTAAATACTATGCATGAAGCAACAACTTATTACCAATACATCTCTCAAAACAGTTTTACTACTTATTAAAAGAACTGGTTTCGCTTTCGTAAGATTGCAGTTACATTGTAGGTACTAAATTAGCAACAGTGTGAAAAGGCCCTTAAATAAAGATTTGTTTATAAAGCGCTTTCTATAAGGATATATAACATCCAATATTCACAAGCATTAGCATGTTTATGACAAGGTGCAGCGAACAGAAGTCGGTAAGTACTAAATAAAACGCCCATGCAATAAGTACTTAGGTACGTCTAATAAAATTATCGTTAAACTATCATGCTTCCTGCCTTCCATGCACCTATAAGTTAGTTCGATGTTAACACTCGCTGATTTTAAACACACGAAATCAGCCTTAAAATAATAATTAAGCATATTAGTAATTTTAAATAATCAAAGCGATCCTGTTTCTTATAATCAAAATACTCTTTCGGACCAACTGAGGTTAGAGTATTATAAATACTTGTTTCTGCCCGCAGTTTCATCCGCGTGCTGATTCCCACAGGAACAGTGTATTTTTTTATGCTAACCTTTTTAATTTTATCCTTTTATTTATTAACCTTTTTATTTTTTTAATTTTTTTTTAACCTATGCTATTCTCCGGTCCACAAACTATATCTACGCCAAAAATAACATCGATCCTTTGCTCCGTTACTGAGTGAAAGAAGGACAAACCAACAAACACACTTTCGCATTTATAATATTAGTAGGAAGGATATATAGCATTAGTAGGATAAGGGATAACAATGTTTAATTTTAATAATATTGATAAAAGAAAAAAATCAAATGTGTAAAACTCTTCACAATAATGCACTATTTATAACGAGATAAACAAAGTAGCAAATGATTTTCGTTTATTTATTGCGTGCAACATTATTAAATGTTCATAAATCGTACATTACTTGCATGCTGTGACTAGTGGCTGAACTACGGTGACATTATAAGTCAGATGTCGGTAGTTTTGCAATTCCGAACTCCAGCTCGTGTGTCAAAGCTCTTAGATAGCAGGGGCCTTACTTCGTAAAACGAACGTCGAAGCTTCGGCGGACGGATTGGCATCTTCCTACTATGAAAGACAAAATGTCAAGAGTTAACATTGAATTGAACGTTGGATCCGAAACACTTTCATAGTACGAAAACTGCGATCCGTCAACCGAAGCTTCGACGTTCGATTTACAGAGTAAGGCCCCTGGTGTCGTGCCCAGCGCACCTGAGAACGGTATTTTCGCACCATTTCAGCTTATCTCCGACATTGTCGCCAGTCATACTCACGGAAACACCGCAGACTTTATGTAAATAGACATAAATATTGTTTTAGACATAAATAACGTACATTACCTTTGATGCTGCGGTTTCATTTAGGTTCTGGTTGAACCGTTTATCATTGTTATACGCTGTGTTCGTACGAAGCTGATTATCTTTTGTTTAAATACTTATTTTAGTATTATACGGGCAAGTACCAATAATCTTTCGACAATTTTTAGGCGCTTATGCATCGCGACTTGAGGTAATGTTTACTATTATTATGTTTAGATACCTAGTCTTCGTTTCATAAACCAGTCTTCGAATTGTGTGATGCGAATATTCACTTCATATTGATGAAATTAGATTCGGTTTCGTTACGTTTTCGAAAAAGTCGAGAACTAAGTAGGTACCTCTAATTTTTAACCATTCGAACTTTCAATTTTATTTATCGAAAAGATCGGTACTTGCACTGCAGCTGGAAAAAATACTTTAGTAAATTATCAAGAAAAAAGAAAAGAAGTATTTAATGTTGGTCTATTATCGGATTGTATCTTTTTTTTTATGTTATTAGGTAACGAGACGAACTGGTCGTTTGCCTGATGGTAAGCATAACGCCGGCCCATAACAATTGCAGTGCCACCCAGAACTTTGAAACACAAAGGCCTGCGCGGCACTGCAATGCGCTCGTTACCCTGAGACATTAGGTATTAAGTCTCATAAGCCCAGTAATTTCACTGGATACTCTGCTCATCAAACCGGAACACAGTAATACTTGCACACTACTGCTTGGCGGCAGACTTCACGAGCACATCTTTGTGCACAACCGATCGACAGCTAATACCTATATACATTTTCCATACCAGTAGCTTCAGTACCTATTTGTAACGTTCAATGCACTTATCATCATCATAGCTTTAAAAACAATGCAGTCGCTTATTTATAGCACTGTATGAACAGCGATTTATGTTATTGATATTTGAATTCCGTGACTGGACGCAGTATCTTAGAATCCAGTGCTCTATGAGCAAGAGCCTTACTACATTATCAATTGTTATTGCTTTATTTAACGTCTACTTTATACTTGTTGCTACCGTGTTGCTTTAACGAGGCATTATCTTTATATTATCTTACTTCATTTGTTACTAAGGCAGGATTAGAAGAGGTAATTCAATATTGCTTGAGTAGAACGAGAATTACTGAACAACAGTTGAATTTATTTACATACTACAATAAGCTTGAGGTTTCAGTGAAAAACATTATCGTGGTGCAAGTATGATGGCGGGGCATTTCCTAGTTCACCTTTCTAGGTGAACTAGGTCTAGCTTTTGTTTTGACATTTCTAATCATTTTTGACGTTTATCTTTAGACGCTGTCTAAAGCTAGCTTTAGCTAGAGCTAAACAGGCGACTAAAATGTTTTTTTTTGTGGTAACACTATAAATTTGTAGATGCATTATAAAAAAAAATTTGGTGAATGTAGCTATAATACATCCCCTAACAGTTCCCATGAAGGACGAACTGTTTACATACCTACAATTTTGTACGGAACAAGTTTGTTAGTATATAGGACTATAGGTACAAAAATAAAAATAAGGGGCTATTTGAAAAGAGACAATCTGAGACCATAGCAGATTGTAGTTCACTGTTTGACCTTCTACATACCAATCACCATGAGTGGTATTATGATTTTTTTTATGTTATTTGGTAACGAGACGAGCTGGTCGTTTGCCTGATGGTAAGCATAACGCCAGCCCATAACAATTACAGTGCCACCCAGAACTTTGAAACACAAAGGCCTGCGCGGCACTGCAGATCGCTCGTTACCCTGAGACATTAGGTACTAAGTCTCATACGCCCAGTAATTTCACTGGATACTCTGCTCATCAAACCGGAACACAGTAATGCTCGCACACTACTGCTTGGCGGCAGACTTCACGAGCAAAGCGGTGGTAACAACCCAGACGGACACACGCAGAAGAGTTAGTCCTCCCACTAACAAAAAACTAACAAATGATGTTTTCTTTCACTAAAAAGCTCAAGTGCATTTTATGATTACAGCCACTAAACTAAGAATAGAATAAACGACTGGGAAGACTAACTACCATTGACTAACTAACTATCGAATAACCATCTAATCTAATCACCAAATTTCATAAAAAAATTGAGGCATAAAATCAAAGTATGATAAAAAAGCACATCGACGACACAATAGTTGAAGGTTGGTACTTGAAGAACATTGAACAAATATTTCGTCGACTTTAAGTTACAAGACAAATATTTGCCCTTTCTTTGTTGACTCAATGGATCTTATTGTTTGACTTCTCATTGGTTTATGTGTTATTCAATTTTACGGATTAAATTAAAAAGTGGGGATTGTAACTTGATTTTTTGTATGTTGTACAATTTCTTCTTATATTCTTGTATGTTGTTAGCTGTAGAATTAATAGGCTTTTTTAAATAAACGTTAAAGAGCAATGGAATAGCTGCACAGTGTTTTTATAACTTTGCAATCTGAATCTAAATAAATAATAGACGGTATTCTAGTGCCATACAACGCTTATGTTGTGTTTATTATTAGTATGTACAATACTACTCGAATTATTGTCCATTAATTCAGTATCAAGTGATTATACATTTCAGGTTTTCTTTTTTTTTCTTAAATGAAACCTTTGCTTAAGCATCTGTTAATTATTTTTTTCTTTTAATAACCCCGCACTAGGATTCCCTGTGTCACAGGTGGCATGGATACACACAGATACACATCACAAACATCCAAGACCCGAGAAGAAACTTTATGCTTACACAAAATCTGCCCCGGCCGGGAATCGAACCCGGGACCCCTCGCTTTGCAGGCAGGGTTACTACCAACTTAGTAATGGTCTATATGTTATTAGCTATTAACTATATATTGCTATTAGTCATATATGAATATTTCTATTAGCTATATGTAAGTAACGTCAAAAACACAACGTCCTTCCATCCTGCACAGACATTGCCACAAAACAAAAATATAAATATATAAATTGTAATACAATTTTGATACATTTTCTAACAAGAAATTAATTCTGCAGATGAATGCGTGTATCACACTGTGTACTTGTATCACACTAGCTAATTACAAGTAACCAGTAGCTTGCCATACTCTACTAAACATTTTTTTGGACCTAGGCCAATGTGATTTACCTTTAACCCTAATCTATACAAATAAATAAAACTAAACTGTCTGTTTCTAATATCAAAATAACAGCTTTTTACCAAATGCATAATGAAAGTATATACGGTACATATAACAAAACAACCATTTTTTAAATCGTTGTCTGTCTGTCTGTTTGTTCCGGCTAATCTCCGAAACGGCTGTGCCGATTTTGACGGGACTTTCACTGGCAGATAGCTGACGTTACAAGGAATAACTTAGGCTACTAAAATTTTAGAAAAAAAAAATAGGGTGCCGCGCAAAAAAATAAAAACCATGTAATCCAAAATCACCACGCGGGTGAAACCGCGGGGCAGCAGTTAGTATTATAATATTTTTAATAGTTATTAATTTAACTGCGCAACTAGTAATATATTACAACTTGTAACATAGTTAAAAGAAGGGTGACTGAAGCCCTTGTTTAGTGTTGCATATTGTTAAAAATTTTTTTTCCTTTGTTAAATTCCGTTTTGTTGACTTCGCTTGGTTACTTTGACCTGCATGATTTTTGAGCACAGTTGTGGACACGTCCACATTATTGTCATGCTGTGTTTGCCTGTCATTGGGCTGGTACATATATCTTTACATAGCTACTTACATTATTTTTATATAGTCACTTAATGTATCAACCTGTTGGGAAACCAAATTAAAAAAAAAAAAAAAATAGTTGCGTGGTTAAATTAATCAAAATTACATCAAAATTAACCCAATCAACCAGCATCAACAATACAAACCATTTGTTTATATCTGTCAAAGATGATTTAAACTGCAGATAGGATCGTATAATTTCATTCCTTTATTTAACCACGAAGTGTCAGACACGTACGATTGATGTGTATCGCATTACCTCATTGGTGACGTCATTAGAATGCCATTTCAATCGACATTCGAGACTGGGTTGCGTTCACACTAAGCAAAATGTTTGTATGAAATTAAACAGAAGAAGATTGACGCCCTTATTCATGAAAGCTTAATAAGATAATCTATGCTTTAAACTGCTCTGTTAATTCCTCGTTGACGGAAGCTGTAACGCGTGAAAACAAGACAAAACACTTTCTAGTAATTAAGTAAGTTTGTGACGTTTAGAACGTTTATGAATAAGGGGGTTAGTGTGCATGTACAAAGTGAATAGTTTTGACATAACGGAGCTTTCAATGAAGGAATTTTCGGGACGTGTTGTTGTTGTTAATTATTTGTTGCAATTTACGTGAGAACATGGCCACTTTGTTGGTTATAAATGTATTACTAACCCTTAAAAATTTTTTTTTACCCGACCGGAAATAATGGTAACGTAAAATTTTTTTTTAAAACAAGAGGAAGAACTATTATTTCGACGTGTTTTTTTTGCTGGGTACAATAGGGTAAATAGGTATAATCTTGAATATATTCAGCGTTCATAGATCCATAATGTACCTAATACCTAATCAGACACTGAATGAAAAGTGAAAGAAAATTAAAAAAAAAACGTATTTTCGAAAAGCATTTCATCATGTAATTTGCAAAGTATAATAAGTGCACTGATGATATTTTGTATAAAAGTTACTATGTTTGATATATTATCTTTAACTTGTAAAAAATATCTGTGGTGTGGCTTAGTCTGTACGCAGAATAATGCAAATACAAAATTTAAATGTGCCCTTCAATGTTACGAACTTGCCCGTTAAGGGCAATACGATTAATTCCATTAACGTATTGCTGCCATATCTCGATTTGTTACATTAAATTATACAAATTATTTATTATTGTTTTGTGGGACAATAGGAACTATTGTATTCATATTGCTATGACAAGTAAACTGTAAAAAGATACTCATTTCCTTTAATACACCTTAAGGATGTTTATGACGAGAGACACGAGCTTTTGTCATACCTATAATGAAACAAGGGCAATGCTGGTTTACCTTCGTATCCATAAATGAAAACTTCAGCGAAACTAGACTCCATCAAACCTGACTCTATCAAACAGTGCTAGTGGAGGCCATCAAAGCCTTTACACTTACGTTTTACAGTCAAAATAACCATGGTTTTGCAACAAGCGCGGATTACGAGGTACCTAATACCGCGCACGTGCGGCGTGAAGTAAAACCGTGAAAAATCTACGAAACAAACAAGAACATCAATACAGCCAGATATTGCTGTCATATTTACTATACCTATAGTAAACATATTTACTATACCTACATGCTTTTGTGTAAACTAAAATAGTACCTAGGAAATCATAAGAATAAGGAACACCTAAAACTAAGGCGCATGATTTCAAATTGCTCAACGCCTTTTATTGCTTAGTGTCGAGAAGTAATCACTATATAGATGGTAAGACTAACTCTTCTGCGAGTGTCCGAGTGTCGAGCGTCTGGGTTGGTACCACCGCGTTGCTGGTGAAGTCTGCCGACAAGCAGTAGTGTGCAAGCATTACTGTGTTCCGGTTTGATGAGCAGAGTATCCAGTGAAATTACTGGGCTTATGAGACTTAATGCCTAGTGTCTCAGGGTAACGAACGCAGTGCAGTCCCGTGAAGGCTTTTGTGTTTCAAAGTTCATCGATGTAAGTCATTGTAAATACATAATTTTATTCTATTTTTTAAGCGGTATCTTTTATCAGACTACGATTATTTATTATCTGATGATGGCGTAGCAAATCGTGTTACATGTCGTCTATTCAAGTACGCAATCAACAGCTTTACGACACCAGACTCATTCATATATATTTTAGGGTGTCAATTAATACAAGCCTACATTAAACCGATGACATAGCAAAAGCCTTCAGCGTTTAAATGTCATATCACAGCCGGGTTTTAGGGTCAATTGCTAGTAATTAAAGTCGAGCAGGCTTAGTACAATAAACCATTCATCGTGTTGGAATGATTTATGAACTGGTTGTTAATCGAAAGTGAGAACATAGCTGTTTGAGGTGAAGCAAGTGCTTGAATAGCTCGTTTTATATGATTCGCTAATGGTTTAGTTAGAGGCTTATTTGTCAAAATAAAACGTTGAAAGCTCAGGAAAGATTCGTGATTTAGAGCATTCAATTTCTTGAGAAAACAATGAGTGAACGAGTAGCATCCCTAGTCTTCTTGTCAGAATAACAACGCTTTTGCGTCAAGCGCGCTTTTTGAGTATCACGAAATCCGCGCTTGACGCAGCGTCTACGCTGCCCCTTAGGTAGAGGTCAAACGCTGACCAACGACCAAATAAAAAAGACAGAAACAGAAACTGTAGCGTTTCCACACATCACTTATAACGCCTAGGTTACGCAGTCAGCAAAAGCCACTTTACTTTTTGTTATCTTTATTTTCTACCACGTACCTATTATCAGTTGGTTCCACAGCTAAAGCCACCTACAATATTTCTCGAGCGATAACATCGCAACTGAAATAATACGCTGCCACTTGAAAATGCACACTCGGGAACATCTCTGGTTTTGTGTAGGACGTTTACCTAGATTGTATAAAATTGGTTATAAAATACATATTCAAATTTAAAATAATTTATTGCAAAGAATGTAGGTGAAAAAAAAAAAACATAATTACTGCGGTTATACAGGTTAAGAACATCACATTTAAGACAGTAAAAATGAAATTCACAAAAAATAATATAATTTCCTCATAGATACTGGATCTAATGGGTCGTTTGATTTCCAGTTTTTTCGATATAGACATTTGATTCTCATGAGAAAACTAATTGACTGACTTTGAATCATACAAAAATTGAGTCAAATACCGTGTTAAGATAAATCCTGAGGTGATCTCTTGGTCAAGATCATAAATGATATAAGTATTCAAAGAAAGGCGATGAAATTTGGTTCTGGTTTTTTAAAACCAATTACAACATCCATGTTCGCAGCATTTCACTCCAGAGACCCCAAATCACATCAGTAACAAAATAAAAAAAGCAAACAATTTTGTAACATGAGTAATATGATTGATTTTTTGATATGTATGCGTGATACAAATGTAATAAATAAATAATATAGAGTACTGTAAATAAAAACTTCGGCAATTAGATTATTTTTTGCAAACCATCAACTTGCTAAAAATCTAGAAATTACTCTTTTAGACTTTATGTCTAAGTAAAAGGGTTTAAATATGTGAAACCAGAATATTTGAAACACTAATTTGCTAAGAAGGCTCTTAAACATGTCCTTTTATCTTGATTAGATGTTTATTACTCAGTGATTTATTAAAATTGCTCTAATGTCGTTGTGATAATGTCTTAAGTTTTAACGAGTGAGTCAGTTACTTTGATGCTGACTCATCATTGCGATGTTACAAACTTTTACTTGACTGTATTTCTATCGAAAATCATCAGCAGAAAGACGTCCACTGTAAAACCTAGGCCTCCTCCGTTATGGGGTGGCAGTTTATTTTTCATAAGTAAAAGCAAGTATAAATAAAAACTTTTGGAGTTTTGTTATCTTCATCTCTTTTATTGCTAAAATCGCAAGAATTAAAATTTTAAAAATACTTTACGCGTTCCCATAAAAGGTTCGAACACTGGGCGCACCGTCAATCAAGGCTTTGTGTGTACAAATTGCCACAAAGCTCCACACCTCAGTAAATATTAGAGGTGAATCCTACTAACATTATAAATGGGAAAGTTTGTGTGTGTGTGTGTGTGTTTGTTTGAAAATGTTTGTTACCACGTATACTCGTAACTATTAAACTGATTTTGATGAAATTTCGAATGCAGATACTCGTAGTTTAGGTTCTGGAACTTGAATAACATATAGGCTATAAAGATGTATACCACGCGGGCGAAACCGCGGACGGAAGCTAGTAAATAATAAATAACTAAGTGCTTACACACTCATACCTGCCCCTAAGATTTCTTATGTTGCTGATGACACAGACAGTCGGACACATGCAGATACACAGCACAACATCCAAGACAAACTTTAAACACAAAGGTGCACCAGTAGCTGTAAATCGGACCTGGAGCCCTCCCTTTGCCAACAATATTACTACAAACTTAGCCATCGATCCGTCATTGAACTTACGTAATGTGCAGCTTACACGATAATATTTTACAACTAGCGGCTGACCGCGGTTTCACCCGCGTGGAATTATTGGATTTCATAGGTTTTATTTTTTTGCGTGGAACCCTAATTATTTTTCTAAAATTACGTAGCCTAAGTTATTCCTTGTAATATGAGCTATCTGCCAGTAAAAGTCCCGTCAAATCCGTCCAGCCGTTTCGGAGATTACCCCGAAAAACATGCAGACAGATAGAAAGACAAAAATTTTAAAAATGGCTGTTTTGTTGTAGGTACCGTATATACTGTCATATGCATTTGGTAAAAAGCTGTAATTTTGATATTACAAACAGACACTTCAATTTTATTTATTTGTATAGATCCCAGTAGCGAGTAATCTCTAATCACATTATGTGTAGGCATTTCTAACGGAACGTATCGACTGCAATAAGCGCTCTCCAAACATTCGAAAGGCTACTCATGCTTTCTTTGCCTTGTGCTTTTGTTAAGTAATGTTCAAACGTTAATTGAATTAGGAATTTCAGATAACAGATAGTTGTATGTCACACCCACACTTTAGGTTACTGTATTGTTAGTCTACGAAAGGTGGGTATACTTTGGCCGCTAATTTCCAAATTATTTATTGCTGATGCTTTTATTGCGATGACCTCTGCGTATATCATCAGGGAGTGTTTTTTTATGATTATATTACTGAGTACCTTGAGCCCAATGAAACCAAAATTCATTAAATTGAATGTGAAGATTCAAAGTAAAAATACATGGCTGTGACGTTCCTAAATCTGGGCTGTGACCTAGATAAAGACATATTCTAAAGCCTCAATATCAAAGTTGCTCAAAGTTTTTTTTTAGTTTAAGACTATAGTTCCCGTCTTGAATTTTTTTTTATCATGTTTATATCTTTAATTTCTATTAATATATGACTTAATCTTGTAAGAGTATGGACCACGTGTCCGTAGAGTATAATGTAACAAATTAAAAAAAAAGAAGACTTGAGATATGTATTATTTCAACGATTGCAGTAATGATGGCTAGTGAGGTCTAATGACTGCAGAGTGCCGATCCTACAATTATCGAAAAGATCGTGATACAACCCAGCTACTACATTCAAGCTGAGAATATATTTCTATGAACCTATGGTGGTTCTTTCAAGAACCAATTCTCGTTCTGGATTTAGCGTACTGACCACCTTCGAACACGTCATCTAAAATCAGCTGCAATTATGGTCAAACGCTTACCTATTACGAGTGACAAAAAAATACTAAGTACTACCTTTTAAATGAATAATTGTTTGTAAACATGAAACCAAAATCAAACAATAACCAACTACAGTAGTAACAAAGCTTTAAAGCATTTCTCACATGATAACAGCTTATGGCCATAAAGACCACCCATAAATGGACCATTATTAAACTACTGTCTTCTAAACTCGTGTCGTTTATTTGAAGAAATAAACTAACAATTTCATTACAAAACAAAGCTACTCGTTTCCTACTAACTGTCTAAAATGTGAAAAGACGCGGCCAAACTGAGAACAAATAAGTTTTTGTTTAATAGATTCAATTGTTTTCTTTTAAGTGTTGTTCCAGGCGCCCTCACTCATCACGTCGATCGATGTTGCGGACAAAATATACGAATGAAAGCGCGTGGGCCGCTATCCTATATCGAATGCAGTTTTCAAGTATTATCAAATAAAAATAAACTCTCTACCACATTTATACGGTTTATTATATTTTGGCATCACATATTAATGAGTTCTATGCAAAATTGAGCATTCACACTCTGAACTCAAAGACTAAATTTGAATTTTCACAGATAAACTAAGAAAATTATAAATAATATGCAGTGAGAACAGGTGGCAAAGCTTTAGTAGGTTTTGCCTACTGTAATTGCTCACTACTGGGACACTGTCGCGATAGCAGAGGCGTCTTACGATGAAATATGGATTGTTTCCATGAAAACAACTGGAAATATTTACATTACAAAAGGGCCCAACATTTCGTCTCCACTACTCCAAAATAAACTCTATGAAGTAAAGAATAGAGACTTTAGTTAGGAAATAAGAAAGTGGAGAAATGTACTTGAATGAAAATGAAAGGAACGGTAGACTTGAATGAAACACCGTGTGGGGTTTCTATTATACAACGGGAAATCTTATCTTGAACTTAGTCTAGCTTTCGACGGAGGTCATATTGTTATTTTGTGCGATTTGCACAATTTAGTAAGGTATAAAAATTTCTATATTACTGAACATAGCTATAGAGCCAAAACTTAAATAATGTGGTACTAAACAATAACTACTTCTTACAATGGTAGATTATTGCACGTCCAGGGTGACTGGTAGGAAATGCTATTTATCATTAAGGCTATGTTCTTCAAAGATGATAGACAAAATCAAGGTGATAAAACAGGAGTTGAATTTTCGTATACTTATCGCGGCATTTTCATCGCAGTCGGTTCTCGCTTTTTTAAAAGCAATTCTATATTTTGTTTTAGTAATATTTTGTACTGTCTACAGTCACTTGTTATTTCAGTTACATTGGATACAGGTATACATAAATAGGAGGAACTTGTGTTGCGTCTCTTATAATAACGGGAAGTAAGCTTCCTGTGGCACAAGTACTGAACTTTTCGATCCATATCGATAGATAAATTGACATTTCGATAAGATAATATTAGAAATACTTAGGTAGGACGTAGTTGATTTTTGTCGAAAACAAAACATAACCTTTTTCCCGAGAACGAAAAGTAATCTTCGAAACTAGTTTTGCGGTGACGAATAATCTGTTATCGGTTGCATTTCCTACTAAATGAAGTTCAATTTTCATTGCGTTGACCGAATAACTAATTTCGCGAAGTGATTTTCGTGTGAAAACCTTGGCGAACGACGATAACACCATTTATACATTTATGTTAAAATAGTCGTCGTTCCATATAAACCAGTCTTCGAATTGTGAGATGCGAATATTTACTTTATATTGAAGAAAGTAGATTCGGCTTCGTCTCGTTTTCGAATAAATCAAGGACTGGCTATCTCTAATTTAAATTTTTCTACGATTCGAACTGTCAATTTTATTTATCGAAAAGATCAGTATTGTACGGCTGCAAGGATATTTTTTTTTTTGTTATTTGGTAACTAAGCGATCTGGTCGTTTGTCTGATGGTAAGCATAACGCCGGCCCATAAAAATTGCAGTGTCACGCAGAACTGTGAAACACAAAGGCCTGCGCGGCACTGCAGTGCGCTCGTTACCATGAGACATTATAAGCCCAGTAATTTCACTGGCTACTCTGCTCATCAAACCGGAACACAGTAATGCTTGCACATTACTGATTGGCAGCAGACTTCACGAGCAAAGCGGTGGTAACAACCTAGACGGACACTCGCAGAAGAGTTAGTCCTACCACTAACGAATGTTATGAGGACGAGATGTGCTGAGAACGGTGACGACGAGGGTATTATGATATCGTCCACATTTGAAAGTAGCCTCATTTTCTTTTTCGCAACATTTGATTGGCTACATACAGTGTACCTACCATAGTATGTTTACGTAAATTCCATACGTTTATCTAGGAACGCGTCAGTCGTGGGCGCCGGATACTGCCTACGAGCTCAGCCGGCCCTTCCGCTCACAATTTCACAGGGACGGGTAAATATACCATTGTATATTCGCCTGCCACTGTCGATATAAATATCTATTTGGTTACTATCTAGAATATTTTAGAGAGATTGGATCCGAATTGCTAGCTATGAAAAAATAACTAACTATAGTATTCAAATAAAGGTCTAAAACAAGACTCACGACAAAGAAAACAGCTTTAAACCATAAAGACCACCCAAAAATGAACCTGTATTACTTTCAATATTATTTTTAAATTATAATTTCTATTTGAACATCAAAATAATCGATTTCAGATACAATTATTCGAGTTACGGGTAGAAAGTCATTCATATAACACAACAGAACTATAAATATCTATTATAAATAGACTCGAATAATCATTAACATCTAATTATTTCCTTATTAATAACGCAATGAATATTATAAAATATTTTATATACATAAATAACTAAGTTTATAATATCGAAGTAATTGGACGTCTCAATTACACTTGGGGTATTTTATAGCATTTCCGTGTTTAACAACCGTTTGTCATAACGCTCTTAGTTGAACGCATAGAAAAGCTTGAAATGTACTTATATAATTGAATACTTTATTACTCTTTAGGATAAGTGGTTAGAAGGTGAACTAACAAAGATAATATTTATTATTACAGACTGCAGCTAGTAATATATAAACTAAACTACAATTTATAAAGATATATAGCGGGTGGAAGCTACAGTGTATTATTTATTAATAGTTGAAATTTTACTTAGGTGAGGTAGTTATTCCTGTTATCCGATAAGCAATATAATCCACGGCAACAATCATTGAAATGTTTTATTAATACAGCTGAACAGAAATAGCCGTTCACAAATGGGTCTTTGTAAAACTTTCTCATAGTATGAGGGCCGTAAAACAAAAGGGCTTCATCTCCCATCTCGGGATGCTGGCGTATTATCATCTCACGTGGATCGGTACATGTTGTTTTACGACATATCTGAGGCTGCTCATCCTCCGTGCTGTTCATTTTAATAACATGTGGCGAAAGATAATATGTGAGAAATTTAAGTTACAGAAACGGAACAGTAAGCCTCAGTCATGGTGAAGTGGATGGGTGGGTAATTTGGCAACTAACTTTAACAAAAAGCTTTCGTTTACCATGAGGAAGAATGGTTCTCGATCATAAACCAGAAAAAATATTTTAGGCCGGCCCCTCACTAGGACCTACGACCTGGTCAATGCCGCGGGGACTCGTTGGATGCAAGAGGCGAATAGTCGATCCAAGTGGCGTTCTGCGGAGGAAACCTATGTCCAACAGTTGACGTCTTCCGTCTGATGATGAAGACGTCGAAGTATAGTGTGTCTAACAGTCACGGTTACGTTCAAATCTGTCGTTAAGCATCTGCGTTTCAGCAAGTTTTAGAGCCAGCTCAGTTTAGGCATATCGTGTTACAAGCTTCGGCGACATCTAACTCGATTTGTTAATTTTATCAACAGGATCTTTCTTGGCCACTATCCAAAGTAATTAAAAGCTAACCTGTCTTATGATAAAAGGGCGATGTCATTAGAGGAATCTAAAGGTGATGGACTCGCTAAATGTGGGTGTGTCGGAGCTTATACCCAAGTGTGGGATGTAACTCAAATAGAAAAGTCTACGTTAGTTTTGCTTTATAGGACGTCATTATCAACATAGAAGACACTGATCAAAGATTCCAATACGAGTATAGGTAATTTGTTTTTCAATTAACAATTTAAAAACAATGCATGATTCCATTTTTACTATAAACAAGTGAAAATAAGAAAACCTGGATTAGTTTGATCACTGTGATTATACAACGGAAGTACCTAAATGCACGATATTGTTTCCAGATTTTAATGTCAACTTTGGAAACAAAATATATAACATTAAATTTAAAAAAACAAACAGACGAGATTTCAATCAGGAAGAGCATGCACACTTTAATTTATTACAAGAAGTTACTTGACACTATTATTGCGGCCTCAAAGCTATAAAATACGTTCGATTACTCACAGATTCGCTACAATATCGATTTTATTACTATCCATGAACAAAAGAGACCACCTCTAGGTTACAAAGGACTGTCTTGGTATAAACACTGTAAGAAATAATTTTTTATGGTCGGTAACAAAATATGAAATAATTGTTTTATAGAGCATCAAGCATGGAGTTCAGGCAATTGTGTTATCTTTCTGGTCTAGCCTGTTTGTTTTTATCAATATATGGTTGTATCGAGATGTAATTCGATCGAAACATCACAGGTTAACAAAATGTAACATTTAATTATTTTAATCTAGACTAGAGATGAAACGGATATCCCGTAACTATCTGGTATATGCAGCCGATACCAGATTTTTTAAAATATACAAAAATTCATTATAATTTAATTTATTTTTACACAATTACCAGATCTATACCATTCATTTCAGAATAATGTTTATCATACTAACTTTAAAAAAACGGTCTTCATACCGTACCCGGAGCAAATCCATGCACTAGTCCTAAGTCCATACTATCCATACTAATATTATGAATGCGAAAGTGTGTTTGTTGGTTTGTTGGTTTGTCCTTCTTTCACGCAGTAACGGATCAACGTGATTTTTGGCATAGATATAGTTTATGGACCGGAGAGTAACATAGCCTACTTTTTATCCCGGAAAAATGCACGGTTCCTGTGGCAACGCGGGGGAAAACCGCGGGCAGAAGCTAGTTATATGATAAATGAACACCAACTTTTCTGCATTGAGAGGCAACTAATGGTTTTGTTTGTTTTCATAAAGCCACCTTCAGAGAATCATTAATAAGTCATAAGTTCGGTTACCTGTTGTATCCCATTATTTCAGCACCTAGAGTAATTTAAGTTTCATGAGCGGTCCATGAATTTCAAATTTGAATAAATTACCACCAAATGTAACAAAACCACATGAAAATGATCGTATTCGCACCGAACCAATTCAATATATCATAATACTCAACCAACTCATTGAAACAATAGGTAATGCCATTTATATATTGCTAAGTTCACTCATGGCGAATTCCTCTGTATCCGCCGGGCTCGTCCTTTGTTTCATATCCGGCTTGAGGGTTGACCGGATATCTAGTATTCGAACAAACAGCTATCTTCATCTGTATAACTTACTACTATCTCTAAGTATTACTGTAAATCCTGTAACCTGCGGCGCAAGTACGGAAGTCGGTTCGATAAACTTGTCGCATCGAAAAACCCGATAAATTTATCGAATGTTGCGAGTACCGAAGTCTGATCGTAAAGTATTGTAGTAGCTCTATATTCTCTTTGGATTCGACCTAGCTATTCGATAACTTTTGTCGATTGTATCGAGGTTCGATAAATTATAAAAAAGTCGATAAAACCCACTTTATCGATTTGGACTGTCAATTTTATCGAATTTTATCGATCAAAAAGATCCGTGCTTGCGCCGCTGTGATCGTAAAGTAGTAAAGTGCCTCTGTATCAATATTGCACCATCTTCTCGATTCAGATTTTCGGTCAACCTCACTACTACCAAGCCATTTTTTTTTATACTGAATAGGCCTGCGGCGATCTCACCTGATGACGATGCGAACAACGACATAGCACACTTGCCTAGAAGAGCGCTCTTGTCATTCACTCTTGTCTTCCATCATCGAGGCGAATATAGGTAAATTACTAATCTTTATAGTTAATATTTAGACAGCCCGCATCTATGACTTGCATGGGTTTTATTTAACTAATTGAAGGGCAGCTTTATATTGTTTTTATTACACACTATGCCTTGAAAATCTTTTAACCTGTAAAACATTAAAAATTGGTGTGAAAAGCACAAATGATTGGTTTCGCGGCGGAAACTAACCACTTACTATTGATCCTTTGACCTTTCACATTCATCATTATAAGAAAATCTGCGAAGACACAACCACAACCCACAAATTGCGTACGTAAGTCTAAAGCTCTGAATGGGAGCTCCAACTAAACCGGTTCTTCAATTCAGGCGCGACATATCAGCCGGCTTACCGCCATAAGTCACAGCTTGTGAAATCAGCTCTAGACGGCTTGAATTGCCCAGCAGTTAGCAGTAGCATAGTATATGTAAGACAGCACCTAAGCTCTAACATTTTTTTGGCATTTGGGTGTTACTGATCAATAAATTACTGACAACGTAGGCCACAATTCCCCTGACGCAAGGAATCCAAGTTCAGGACTACGTATGTGACGATTGTTTTTTTATTAACTTAACTTTAAATTGTGTCTATATAAACAAGTGGGCAGTCTGTTGTTAGTTGTATCTAAAGCCTATCAAGTATTTTCATAAGTAGAGAGGAGAAAGAGCTTCGCTACGAAAGACGCTAAGAGCTAGTTATATTCGGAGAATGTAGGCAGAACGGCTCACCGGAAACGTGATTAGCTCTGAATTCCCTATATTCGCTTACCGTAAGCGCAATTAAAGTAATTAGAAAGAAAATGAAATTATAAAGATATAGACACTCTAGTATCTTGGAGTACATACCAGAAGACACTGGTTTTAGTCCGGAGTCGATTAAGAAATGTTTGAGAGATATGTACTCAAATATTCCCTTTTACATTTTTATCCTGTAGTGCAGTTACGTGCGTATTGTAAACAATATCTCCATCGCATGCGCAAATATTTCCAAATAAGATACCTAATTAGCTAAGAATCGGCAATAAGGGCTGTAGCAAATTCAGCTTTTAAAAAGAGCTTTAAACCACTAATACAACCTCCAATGCATGGACTACAATCAACGGTTTGTTCCAAACTTCGTAACTGTTTTGCATGGTTATAGCAGGACGATCAATTACCGAGGTAGATACTACGTGGTAATGTTTAAGGAATAATTTATTCAATTCGGTCTCTAAATTTTGGCTCTTATAATGCAAATTGTGGAACGCTGGCCATAACTTTTAGAGTCCTAGAGAGTCCTACGTTACGACTGTTGCATTAACATAATTTTGCAATAAATATGTTTAGCCGAATTTACGAATGGAAATGCAATTGATAGATCTTTTGTGTTAGACAATCAGTGGAGACCTATCGAATCTCTTGTATAACTGATGATATTTATATGGTCACCAGTGCTAAGAGTCGAAGTCGCTACGTCTGCCCATAATCACCATCTACCCGCAGTACTTCAGTTCTCCCGTGATCATGGCGTTTGCAACAGCGCCGAAATATCGGAAACTCAAATCAAATAATAATACATGGTAAATATCCCGTTTCTAGTGATAATTTTCAAAGTGTTGATGACTATGACAGTTTAAAAACCTATACCAGTGCTAAGGTTGCCAAATGTGGTTTTTGTGGCAACTCCCACCATCTGAATGTGACATTAGGGAGACCTATGTTCAGCAGTTGACGTCTTACGGCTGATGGTAGCTAACTTGTATATATTATTTCACTTTTTCGAAATTACTGTGACAGACCGGGATAACAGGACAGAAGAACTATTTTATAAGGGCTCCTTGTTTTACTATGCAACCCTAAAAACTGTAGCTTCTTTTGTTAGTGGTACTAACCACCGCTTTGCTCGTGAAGTCTGCCGCCAAGCAGTAATGCGCAAGCATTACCGTGTTCCGGTTTGATGAGCAAAGTAGCCAGAGAAATTACTGGGCTTATGAAACTTATACCTAATGTCTCAGGGTAACGAGCGCACTGCATTGCCGCGCAGGCCTTTGTGTTGCAAAGTTCTGAGTGGCACTGCAATTGTTATGGGTCAGCGTTATGCTTACCATCAGGCAAACGACCAACTCATCTCGTTACCAATAACATAAAAAAAACATCACCATCTTACAAACATACAAATAATATATTCTTATATTATTCTCCTTTTGTTGCATAGTATATGTTTATTAAGTTGTTCTCTTGGTTTACGACGCGACTCGACACAGAAGACTACTTCTTCGGACTCTATTTGACAGTTATATTTATTTATGACACCTTCGAGACTCCTTTCCCGGTGCAAGTCTTTGCAGCAAGCGAGTATCGTGGCCTACCGCCTTTGTGCGTACAATATTCGTAATATAGAATACTAAGGGATATGTCACTGCTTATACCAACATTAAGATTGTTGAAGGGTTAATATTTTGACGTTATACCTTTTTGAAATTGCAAATGTTGACTGTGAAAGTGTTATTGCATGTATTGTGGTTGGTAGAAATATAGCATAGTAGCTTGATTTACCTTACAAAATGTGGTTCAGCGTGGGTAAAAGTAGGCTACTAGGATAATACGATGACATAAATGATAACCTGAGAAGTTTGCATTTTGGTACTACCTATTAATATAACTTAATTCTGATTTTATTTGATTTAAATAATTGTTAATCGTTCTTTGTATGTGATTTACTCACTAAACAAATGAACAGCGGGAATGCGAATACAGCGAGGGTGTATATCACATTATTTGATTGTAACGGGCATAAAATAAAAGATAAACGACGGAAAATAAACAGAACCTTCTTGTCAGCGAATAAATAAAATCGAAATTTTAAAAAACGAACCAGCCACGAGCCTCTCTCATGAGTATGACGTCATAATTAAGGACTAAGCAGTAAGCACACGACGAAACCCGAATATTCGTTGAGTCAGGCGAGCAGACTACCAACATCGTGAGAAAAATGAACGAAATAAAAAGTAAAAGTGCTTTCTTTGTACAGGACCATGCTAAATCGATGTTCGATTATCGGTACCTTATTTTTGGACATGATTCATTTGGAGAGAGGCTTCGTTTACGATGGCCAGAATATTCGATTAGCAAGTATGATGTAATCGATGTCAGCGTAACGGGATGACAAACGGGTTCATGTGAATGACCCTTCTCTAAAATTTTGTAAAGTTGACAACAAGATTTAGGCATGGATAAAGTACAATGCGAGGTTAATACTAGCCAGCAACAGCCAGTATTGAAAATATCGTTAAACCAAATTTGAATTAGACTTAAAAATATGACAGCAAAATAAAATCTCATCCATGTATAATTGTATATCGATTGCTGCACTCTCGCCGTGAAAGACTCTCTGCCATTGGACAATTGGACATGCTCTACAGCTCGGGATATCCACAAAATCTACGTGAGTAACAGTCATTAAATAACATTTTTTATGACAAAAAAATTCTACGAAACCTCAATTTGCCAAATATAAAGACCGTCAAAATGCTAATATTTTATTTTGTCAGTAAACACCTCTGAATCGAATCGTTAACTCGATTGGGGTCAAAATCACCTCGTTAATCGAATCGGTACTGCTCTCGTTAACATCCGAAGCATCGAATGAGCGAATCGTTGACTCTTTTCGATGCGTCACAATTTAATTGTTCTGTAAAAGGCACGACCGTTACTGTATTCAAATTTAAAATTTCGAATAAAGAACGGATAATTAACGGTAAAGTTGACGGGTCGGAGGGCAAATGGGATTAAGGACCGATATACTTTTATTTTATGAAAACCATTTGTGGATTTTAGAGATACTTATAAATAAATCGTCGTAATTTGTAAACGCAATAAAACAAAGTTGGATTCTTTGTAACGCTTTATCTATGGGATGATGAGGATGAGGTCGACGTGGTGTACCCTGCCTACAAGAAAGCTACTCAGTCTTGTCTTATAGACAAGTAGGAAATTAGCAAAATTAAAAAAATAATTTTAGGTGACACAATAATTAAAAAACCCCAGTAAGTGGTCCCAGTAGCTGTGGAGAACCACACGATGCGCCCAACTGAAGAGATGCTATACGATGCGGAAAACAGAAGTCTATCAGCATTCCTGTGTTTGGCGATGGGAGATCTTGGACGGCCAAGAGACGGACACGACGAAACTTACACACATTACTTCCGCTCCTTCTTTTTTTGGAAGACTAATGTGCTATTGATTTTATTTTAAATTTATATACATAAATACGTTCAAAATAAATCGTAAATCATAATTAAATCCAATAATCCATCCATTTATTCAACCCTCTCAAATGACCACGGCTTTGCGATCAGTAGTTAGCAAATATTATAAAAACACGACATAAATAGCTAATTATGGACAGTACTGAACCCTCTTACGATCGACCAATAAGTGAGCGACGAGCGTAGGCGGGGCCGTGCCATTCAAATGATCGCAAATGATGTCGCGTCAAATCGTACAATGTGATGCACTTTTATAAAACTTTTAATTGAATTGGGATGTTGCATGTAACAGAAAATACATAATTTCTTCGAGTTTGAGTTTCTTGTCCTTCTTCTCAATGGTGTAGGTTTTGGAACGCGCATAGAGTCACCACAACTTCCAGGAGCGCCCACTTTGGGTCCACATGAAGTAGATTAGCTCTTCAAACGGACGCATTCGTGCGCCGCGCCGGAGCTATTCTCTCCCGATCTCCGTGTATCCCTGCGAACCGACGCGACGCGCGACGGTTCGCAATACATAGTATATTCCACGTGGTGCCTTTGAGCTGGTCATCACATACATACCTACCATTTTTAAGGGCTGAGCGCAGAATATAACGCTTAAGAAAAAAAGAACGAACGTTTTAAAAAAAATTTGGACAGTAATAACACTACATTTATCAAAAGGATCTCAAATAAAATTAGCCAAGTAACAGTAACAGGGTGATCCCTGTTATATTTTTATATCACATTATTTTTATTGAATATCAATGCAATAGATATTTATTTACGTGATAGCAATATTTACCACCCACATCACAAGTTTCATTGACTCAGTTTTAGTAATAACAATTATTATAGTAATTTTACTTTCATACTTAAATCCGGTACACGAAGATTAAGATACTTCTTCGCATGTTCTTTGCATCGCTAAATAGCTTGCTTAATTAACTTTCACTAGTTAAAACCTGATTAAATGGAGACTGATGTCATCACTTACACAGTGCAATATCAGTTAATAGACTCTTGCAGAGTTTCTTGTCATGTAACTAAAACATTATTAGCATTCAGAATTGATATTAGTTACTTTACAACTTCACTGATTAGAAGTCCTTATTTTGGTTTTTTATGACACAGTAATTCTGCAACAAGCTTTATCGAAAAGTACCTATTTTGACAGCAAAATAATTGGCTCGAAGATTTTTCAGTTGCGCTGTTGTATAGCTTTGTACAAAATTTCACGATATCATTCATATCAACGGGATTTTAATGTAGAGGAAAAAGCTTGAAGTTGATGTTTTGAAAGGATCCAAGCGGGTTTTTGTTAGTGTCGATTTATCATACTGCTCTCCTGCCGCTATGTCAATAAGCTAGATCTAAGCAAACCTACTATTTAGCAATTAAATGTATTTGCGGTAATCGGAGTAAAGTATGAACGCGAATTAATTTGTGCAAATATTTTATTAAGGTTGTAAAGTTTATAAAAGTGGTTAGACGACAAACTTAAATGTTGTATGTTAACTACCAGCAGTTTTAAATATACCTATTAGTAAGTATTAAGGAGGTACAAAACATTAGTTTCATATACACTTAAATTTTATAATTTTTTTTTTCTACATGTTAATTGCTTTTATTAACTAGCTAATAATTAGGCTACAAACACAGTTGGAATTCGCTTCACCGGCATAATTTTGCTTTACCTCTAACCAGACCATTTAGTAATTATGACCCGTTTGACTTCTTTAAGACTGAATTGAATCTAAAACAAAAAGCTCGATTTTACGGTAGAGCCTGTAATTTTCTCAAATAAGGTTGATCGTATTAGCGCCATAAAATTACTGAAAGGTAGCCACTCTGTCGTCTTAACGACAACAAATGAGATCCAAAGTAGTTGCAATCACCATTTTCAAAGAAACGAGATCGTTTACCTTCTCACACGTTCCGCTTTTAAAAAATCTTTTAAACAGGGCAATGTGCTAATTAATACTGTTACATCTTTGTAATCTGCTACTCCTATCTCATTTTCCATATAAGGAGACATGGTGAGGATGATTTCATCACAAAGGACCACAGCTTTCGTCGGCCAATGCTAAATCAGTTTTCGGCAATATAAATTTTCGCTTTGACAACATCGGGCTGACCATAAATCGTTTGTTAGCTCGTTTTGTTTCCTACAAACATTTTTATGTTGTTAAAAATACTTCCCAAATAACTCTGGACGTGTATAAATAAAGCGGTGTGGTAGTAAATGTCAATAATATGCAAAATAATGGATGTTAATCTCGAATGGTCGGAGAGCCAACCGTCGGTCTATGTAAGATGCTGTGACGAAATCGTGATTTTTATTTTATTTTAATGAATTTTATTTTACTGCATTTTATGTGTTGCAGAAATGAATGTAAAAAGTTGTGCTTTACATTCTGATTAGTTTCTCGATGTTTACACCCAATTATTAGTACTCTAAAATGATATAGGATACTTACTAGCTGTTGTGAAAACCTATGATATTGGTAATGTACAAAAAGCTATATAGTAATTTTAATGCGTATAATAATTGTATTATTAAAAATTTTTTTTTCGATCAGTGATTGTATTCGGTAGTTAAACTGCTACCTGAACTATACTAGTGCAGTAAACTGCTATAACATAGTTCTTCAAGTCGTGAATGAATATTAATTTTCTAGGCAAGCATGCAATACAGTCAATATAATAAGTACATAACTTAAAATCGGGTGTGATACTGTTCAAATACGAATCAGAAATTATATAACAAAGCAAAAATTGTTTGCTTAGATCTTTTCGATTTGTAATATCATTGCGTTTCTACATGTTACAAACATTCAAACAAGAATAAAAAGAAGAAGACATGTATTTAAGAATGACTTAGTGACCGAACTGTTTTTGTGCTTGGAATATAAACATGAATGATTTTGTACCTTCCGTAGTAAGAGTTTTGGCTCCCATGCTATAACTGATACGTGATTTGCGAGCAAGCGCTTCAAAGATTAGCCGACTTGAGCTGTTTAAAGGGATACTTTTATTACGCGTTTTCGAAGATTATTTATGTTTTGGATGATGGCTTTCGTGTGAGTTGGCATCTGTGAGAAGAAGAGTTGCCAGTTGAGTTTCTCTTTGGAATCTTCTTCTTCGTTCTTTTAATAGTTAGATTCATATGAAGGTGCCTTCGCTTCATGTAGATTAGGTTTAAGGCTGTGTCCAACAGCTTACGTAAATAAGCTGTTAATAATGATAATAAAGGTACTTTAGTGGATAATAATTAATTCTTGAACTCTGTAGTGAGATTTCGGTTATTTCTGTAACGTTCATCTTCAGCGTCCACCACTCTTCTTTAAGATACAAATAATTACTATTTCAAAAAAACACGACAACGATCACGTAAGCCAATGGCCCTCCTACGCATGGGTCATGGCGACAGTGAGTAACATTATAAGTATTTTCATTACTCTTGGACCAAACTGTACATAGGTGGCAAATTAATTGCTAAATGGAGATGGTCGCTAGAGATTTGAACGAAAACAGTCTCAATACAATGCGACAATAACATTCTGGGCTAGATTTGTAGATAGATAGATAGATAGATAGATAAACGCTTTATTGTACACACCAAAGAAAAATAAACAAGGAACATAAATATTTTACACTAAGTGCTACAATGGGCGGCCTTATCGCTAAAAGCGATCTCTTCCAGGCAACCTTTGGATGGAAAGGATTTATTAAAATCGAAGACGACGAGGAGTGTACTAACAATACTGCCATACTAATGAATAAAATGATTACACAGACATAAATACTAATATCTACTTATTATAATACATAAAACAAATTTTATATATATATATATTATATATAATATAAAATAATATATACCTACTACATACTATAAATACAATTTATATATTTATATATTTGTAATACATTGCTAACTTCACTTATAAATTATTTTATTAGTTTTGCATTAAAAATACTTAGTACCGGAAATATTACGTATTGTTAGACGCAATAGATACCGCAAATAATAGACAGGGCTGAAAATGTGTCTGCGGCATTTAGCTGAGCTTGGACTTTTCCCGTGACTGTACACGACAGCTGTTTATTAAGTAAAATAATAAGGGTGTTAAATTTGGTGTACATCTTTCTTTTGTTCTGTTGTCGTTTTGTTTCCAAGCCAGTTCAAATTGATATTACCTACCAAACAGACCTACCTACATCGCTAGAAACAATACATCGCCACTCACACAATTATTAAAAAACTTTCTTGCATCATCTATACTCCTTAAGCCTGTAATATTAAGTAACAATATTTCAATCACAATTATTAAATATGTCACTAGCCAAAATAGTCTCAACCAACTTAGGCAGACGAGATCAGCGCAAACAGTAATAATTAATGCTTTACACTTTCACACACTCTCTAGCGATTAGACGATGCGATTTCGGTCAACGACATATCTGCCTACTTTCTGAAGGACGCACAGAGTCGCGATACATTTTTACACACCTACATGGCAAGTACGGTAAAGGGGAAAGTTGTGTTGATGTTTTGAATTGTGTCGTATCGTTGGTGATTACAGGCTGCGTAGGATTGAACTTAATTAGCCACTGCATATCGGTTTTCTAATCTCTTTTTATTAGTAGGTATTGCAGAAGAACAGAAAGTGTGCTAAGGATGTAAATCTCGGCATGAGAAGGTTCTTTCTCTTGTAACGCTTTTACGCAGAGTACACACAAACATCCAAGACCCAAGAATAAGCTTTATGTTCACCACACAAGTTTGACCCAGCTGGGGATCGAGCCCGGGACCCCTCGCTCTGGTGGCAGAGTTACTATCACCATAGCTACGGGGCCGCCAAAATCTATCTATATATCTAGACGCCTAAATTGGATGCCTAAATATTTAGGAGTTGCCTAAGGCAAAAAACGTTTCTCCAACCTTTATAGGAGTGTTCTAACGGTAAATACTTAGGGCTTTGCTTACATTAGGAGTTACTTAGTATTATTTAGTCAGTTAATAACACTAATTGTTGGTCTTATAGTCCATCGTAGCGAGCTCAATAAAGTTTTTTATTTTATAACAAACCAACCCAGGTTTCGTCGTCTGGACGTCGTGCGTTACGTTTGGTTAAATTCAGTATAGATCGAACCTAGGCCATTAGACATTCTTTATCGCGGAATAAATTACCCACATTAAATGTCTTGTTTAATAAATAATGTTTATTAAATTTAGCCGTAAGTACGATTTATACCTTTGAGGCCATCACAAGCATTTAATATCTATTATTTTTGTCCCCAGGGTTGTTTGTGACTGCGCACAATGAGACTTCGCCCACTGTATCCTGCTGACAGGATGTTCAGCTCTTGCCTGTAATCAGCCTAATTGCAGCTTTAACTCCAATTTGAAGCACACCTTGGGGCGTAGGTGGCGGCATACCTTACCAAGGATCGAGTAGGGTAGGAAGGGGCAAATGCCCCTGCTGACACCGAAATAAATAACTTAAAAATGTTCTAAAACTTTTTGCAACGCTATAATAATATAATCTTGTGTAACGTATAAAGGTAAAAAAAGAGTTTTTTTTCTAATGCTAGATTGGTTACCATTTTACCAACATCTCAATCTGATGTCACGATGTTGTCGGAGGTGGTAAACATGCTTAAATGACCTAGATATAGAATAAGACTGTTTTTCGAGTGCCACAGCACACGCAATTGTGTACGTGCCTAACAGCTAGCAGATTTTAAACATTTAAGCAGGTATCTAACCAGGAGATATAGAAAAAATGCCTTACCATGCTATGTTTAGAAAAATATTGCATCACAATATTTTCCTTCACCGAGAGCTCAGGCTTATTGTATGATTCAAGTAAGTACAACAAATAGATATGAATGAGGTCGCGCTCTTACTACCATTACGAGTAACATCGCTTCAATGTTTTTCAACGTCTCTAATGACAACCAAGCAGACGTAGAAAATTATAACAGAAAATTAAATTGTAGTTAAGAATGACTGATACTAGAGTAAGGTACTTTGCCCCTGCGGGCCAAATCCTGATTGCACCTCTGTTTAACACCTCTCAACATTTCCATCTGAATGGGGTTCATTCTTTTGTCATTGACGAAGGTAATTTTGGTTGTGAAATTTTATAACTTTCATATGTGTTTCTTTAATTCTTATTTGTTTAATATATGAGAATTACACTGATTCTGATGCAGGTAAAATAAAATGGTACTGGCAGATTATAACTGACTTCTTATTTTTAATGAATTTTGGACTTACATCTTTCCAGTCTCAATTTTTTGTTCATATTTTTTTCGTGTAGTTTAAGATTTTCCCCGTATGAATCACGACCATTACCTTCTCTTTGTACACAATATAGTATAAACAAAGATGAATTATCATCTGTTCTTATTTTTTTTGTCATCGCGATAATATCTGCGTCGAGTGCAAATCGAGATGAGTTCGCGTCGCGTTCGTCATTAGAAACAATTATTTCTCAATTTATGAGTCCCCGTCTTCGAGTCCTCAATGTTGGCAGTTTCGTTCAGCATTATCACTTTTTTTGCAGCATTGTAAATTCCGATGAAGTATGTAAAGCATCGGCTTTAAACGTGTTTAAATTATGGGTGCCAATAGTTATAATGAGCTTAAAATACCGAGATGAAAGATGGAATATGGAATTGAAAGAATTTACTCACGATTAGTGTTGTACGCAATGTCTACGCATCTTTGTGTTGTTATTTACCGATGTTTATGTTATAGGTCTAAAGAATGTTAATCGTTATTTTATTGGCACTGAAATTTCATCAAGATTGAAGAAATTGAGGCATGGTAATGGAGTTAAGTTACGCAGCATTTTATATCAGTGTTGCAATGCTGTTTCATAAATACCAAGAATTTAGATAACTTTGATGACACGTTAAAGTACATAAAACTTGCGATTACTTGAAATTCGGAGTTTTTGAGACTTGAATGTACCACTGATATCGCAACCATCACGGTCAGGTTTATGTTTTACACATACTTGGAGCGAGTCATTTAATAAAGCTTTTTTGACTCGCGCTTTTTTAACCTATTTTTTATTCTAATAAGTGTTTGAATACACTTTTATCGAAAAGTTTTACTAAGACTTTCCGTGCGCGCCGTCTGTTTTACTCTGTGAGTCTATTCGTTTGCCGTTATCACAGATTTGTTAAGTCTGTGGCCGTTATGTTGTTTATGACTTGAACTCCATTTTTAATATATACTAGCTGCTGCCCGCGGTTGCACCGGCGTGGAGATATCGGATTTCATAGGTTTTATTTATGGCGCGGAACCCTAATTCTTTTTCTAAAATTATAGTAGCCTATGTTACTCCTTGTAACATCAGCTATCTGCCAGGGAAAGTCCCATCAAAATCATTCCAGCCGTTTTGGAGATTGCCCGGAACAAACAGACAGACAACAATTTTAAAAATGGTTGTTTTGTTATAGGTACCGTATATACTTTCATATGCATTTAGTAAAAAGCTGTAATTTTGATATTACAAACAGACACTTCGATTTTATTTATTTGTATAGATAATGTTGATTGAAAAAGAAAGATGACTACTTTTAATTGTGAGAATTGATCCCAAAACCATATTCTCAATCCTAAGTTTTCCTCAATAATTAAGTAACATGTATCAAATCCATAACCTCAACCGCCTAATTCCTTGAAAACAAACGTCTCCGCGGCGGTCTGACGATGGCTGCTCACAAAGTGATTTATATATTTATCCTCAATCCATTCATGGGCCGACGTGACCGCAGATTCTATCGCGGCCCTTTACGTCTGCGGTTACCGCTCGGATCAAAACTAAATCATATTTTGTCAGTTTATTGTGTCTGGGGACCGATTTTTGAATATCACGAGTGATTTCGATATCAGCGGTGACAAAATTCTCAGCGATAACTTTGAAATCACTAATTTGCAAAAGTCGTATTTTTGAAAGTCATACCCTGTTTACCAACATGCAACTATTTCTCAGCTTTAATCATAGACAAACTTATGATTGTGTTCCATTCAATTTTATTTTTATTGTTGGAAATTGTTTTAAGCCAAAATTGGCACTAAATACCTACTCATATCTATGATATTGTTTACGAATGGGTACCAGCACTCGTAAACGATATCATAGGTATGACAATTTTAGTCACCCGCTGAGATTCAAAAATACGACTTTGTAAATCGGTGACTATCGGTCATATCGCTGATATTTGGTCACTCGGTGACATTCAAAAATTGCACCCCTGGGCCATTTTATGGCGTCTATACTACTTAATACAACGACGTCTTGAGTGAGCGTTCGTGTGAACTCGGCTGAATTATTGGTTAGAGATAATGCAAACAATAACGCAAATGCATCGCCTGTTACTTGTATTGGTATATCTTTGTTATAGAGAAGTTTTTTTATACTATTTAGTAACGAGATGAGGGTAAGCATAACGCCGACCCATAACAATTGCAGAGCCACTCAGAACTTTGAAACACAAAGGCCTGCGCGGCACTGCAGTGCGCTCGTTACCCTGAGGCATTAGGTATTAAGTGTCATAAGCCCAGTAATTTCTGACTACTCTGCTCATCAAACCGGAACACAGTAATGCTTGCACATTAGTGCTTGGCGGCAGGCTTCACGAGCAAAGCGGTGGTAACAACCCAGACGGACACTCGCAAAAGAGTTAGTCCTACCACTAACAAAGTGATTGTAATTGTTACGTAAAAGACGATTTATTGAGAAATTTTAAGAGGTTTTCAATCTGAGATATAACGTCTTATAAAACGATAACGATATAAAAGGAGCCAACTTCAATTTTTTTCAGAGCTAACAATGTTTTCATTGTTGTTCTTTAAATCATCTTGGTAAACAGATTTGCGTGACACGTGCATTTATTTTAATGTTCTATGAGTATCTAAAATATAGTAGCAGAAATAAAATCTAAAACAAATATTTGCATAAAGACAATTATGCCGTGTTATACGCAATAGCGCATCGTGTTGGAGTCAACGCGTATAAATTAGGAGCACGGCCGCAACAAAACGACGCGTCGTGTATCTGTCCAAACATCTTTGAATAAAGTTTTTACATGGTACGACGTTGGAGCCTTTACTTAATTAATGTGATGTAAAATATGTATAATATAAAACTGAATGGCACTGCAATTGTTTTGGGCCGGCGTAATGGCGCTATGAATAAGAAAGCTTTTAATAACAGATAAAAAGTTAAGTATGTAAGGTTTAGTTTATATAGTAAAATACTTAAGCCTGGTTTAGTACTATTGCAGGTAGTCAAAAATGTAACTAGGTACTCGCTTAAATTATTATTTATAGTTAAAATATAAACATGTACTCTTAATTTTTAAATTATGAATGCTGTATTGTAATTGAAATATGTCGTAACTTTAAATTACACAGGAATCAGGATAAGTACCAAACATTATATGAAGTAAGCTATATTATAATTTTTAGTAATATTTTTTTCTCCTACTAAATGCATATTTTATTTAAATTCATTGCGTTATTTAAAAAAAAACATTAAATCTTCAGTTGAAATATAAAGTGCAACTATAGATATTGTCAAGCAAGTCCAACTTTTACAGCCCCCGTGGAGTTGATAAGTCAAAGGACTTGACTTTTGTACCTCGTAAAGGGTTCGATTTCCGCAAGCAACGTATAAATACTTTACCCCTAAAAATGTAGTAAGTACCTAAACTTTAGGTCCTATCTAGAGAATATTAATGTCGTTTCAAGACCATTGTCCTACAGGACAATATGGCATGACAATTGCCTTGAGAATCCTACTTAGGGATCAAGGTTTTAGTATATAATTGTTGGGCGTTATATTTTATTATTAAATTATTATCATCGAGACATTTTTTGTAAAATCAATATCGTTAGATGTAAAAAGGGTTAAATTCACAGACGCCGCCGCGGCACCCGCTAGGCGCCGCTCGGTAACCAAATGTAGTCTTTTTTGACCTCCTCCTTTTATTTCCTTTTTCAGTCTTTTGGGGGTCCACGGACCTTCTTTTTAATGAATCGGTGTTAACCTTCACATGGTTCATGTAAGAGGGTGCCGATTGAAGATAAACGACCGACCGATGTGCTTTTGTTTGAAAGGATAAATGGGAGAAGTGACAGGATGTTCTGTTTATTGTGTGAATTGTTTAATCGTTTTTGTTGGTCCGCGGCAGCAGAATGTAGTTTCTCCGATAGGTTTTATGTGATTTTGTGACTGCCGATTACATGTCTAGCTTAATTGGGTCCGAATTATTTACTCAAAACCAGCAACAAGTTTATCAAGTAAAAAAATTACTCACTACTTTAAATTACCATGTAGGTTTAAGTGTAACTATATCAAATGTAAATTTGTTTTTTTTTATTTTTCCAAGTATTATTTTTGCATTGAAATGAGGACGGTTCTAGATTTATTGACCACTTCACTCATTTTATGTAAAACAATGTAAAATATCATAATTTCCTGCAAAATAAGAATAAAGAACTTACTTTTAAAAACCGTCTTCGTCAAAAATATCGGGATAGTTGAAATTTCATCCCCCTTTTTACCAGCCTTAGGGGTGGCTTTCATTAATAAATTAATGTTACTATTTACAAAAGGACGACCCTACTCACTAAAAAAACACCAAAAAAAAAAATACAGACGAATTGAGAACCTCTTCCTTTTTTGGAAGTCTGTTAAAATATGTATGATTACAATGTACCTACAATCTTCTATCCAATGATTCCGGACAACTTTAGTTAGTAGAGGATTATTGATGTTTTAAATAATAATAGTACCCTTTTGGTCAATTATATTAAAAATAATTATGTTCATAGAAATTTACAGTTTAGAGGTAATTGTTAAGATATTATAAACGCTTTAGGTATTAGCGCTTTATAGAGCTTACACAGTACGCGTCAAAGAAAAATACAAAACAAAGATAAAGAAAATATTTTTATTATTATTTAGATTAAGATTATTTGTTAGCGATAATAACTTTACATAATATTATTAAATACACAATAATATGTTTATTGATATAATTTATATATTATTATTACAATTTCGTTTGATAAACCACTGTTGGCGCCATCTATGGCGTCTCTTTAAAATTAATAATGTAATGAATACTAATGAAACAATAATATATTTTAGAACACGAAAATATGTTCAAGGATTACATTAATAACTAATGAATTGTTGTTGATGTATTTATTAATTTTAAGATTAAAAATGCATGCAAAATCGATTTCTTAATTGAAGTTTTGCTACTCGACGCTAGATGTCACTGACATCCAAGGTTTACTATAAAGTAAAAGAGACTGTGTATGAATAATATATAAAAAGTACCAAATTAAATATTCTTTGATGGTTGCGATGTTGTGAGTAATTAACAATTTTTTTTGTAATTTTTATGTAATCATCTGTCTAGAAATGTTAACTAACAACACAACTGTTTGATTATAAATTTATTTAATTTACTATTTTATTTAAAAAAAAAATATTTCTATTTCATTTTTAATTTATTTATTTTACCCATTTGGCTTGTAAATTATTCAACTGTTTTTGTAGCTGGGTTCGATGTAGTATTTATTTATCTATGTATTATATATAATTATGTAAATCAGTTTATAAATGACTGAGATCTGAAGTAACAAAATAAAAATAAAATACCCACCGAATTGAAAACCTCCTTTTTTGGAAGTTTGTTAAAAATAAACATATATCGTACTGATTCTAATATTTAAATAAAAATGAGATTAACATTTACTATTATTTTCATTAGACCTAGGTGGTCTAATGAAAATAATCGTTTTCAGGTAGACGTTGAGAATATCGCTTAAGAACTCCATAATCAGTGCCTAACTCTCTGTATAATAAATAAAGGTCTAACTCTGAGGCACGTTCGGCTTCTTTTATAAATAAACTACTAAACAGACGAAAATATTCTACTCTTTAAAAATTAGGCGCCACCGGAAATGGGTAGATTTCTTCATTTTCCCGTGTCATAGGTGGCCAGTTTCGAAGAATATTATCGCTTATCTTATTTGGTGAGTCACTAATTAGGTTCCATATTTTTGTGGCTTTTTATGTGTTTCTCTATCTCAAACGAATGTTTGTGGTTTGTAGCCGTATGTTTTGCGCAGTAGTATCTTGTGAACAACACTTTAGGCATTTAATTTGTTTTATATAATTTTGTATTTTATGTGGATTGGATAATCTTTATACAGGATACAAGTGAGTCAGGATGCGTGGTGTGCATGCATTAGGTACTGTTCCGGCTTGATGAGCAAAGTAGTCAGAGAAATTAGTGGACCGAAGAGACTTAATAACTTATGTCTCAGCCCTTTGTGTTTTAAAGTGGCACTCATTTACTGTCAAGGCGTTATGCTTACCATTGGGCAAACTACGTCTCATTTTCTTGTAGTTTATAATATTAGTTTTTGATGCAAAAGTGTTATTTAATCATCCTGCTGTAACTGACACATTGCCATCACCACACCACGTAATAAGTTGCTCGGGGTTCCTCTGCGTGATAAAATCCAAAATAAGGAGATCTGCAGGAGAACAAAAGTCGCCGACATATACCGTTGGATACAAGAGGCGAGTAGCCGATCCAAGTGACGTTCTATGGGGAAGGCCTATGTTCAGCAGTGGACGTCTTCCGGCTGATGATGATGATGATGATGATGATGACGTAATACGTTGCGAAGCGCGTTATGCCCAGTGGAAGACCGCTTACCTACTATCTCCTAATCTCTCTTTCTCCAGTGGCGCTGAATAGGCTGCTTGACCGAAAGCACGATCTTTCAAAAGAAATCTTCCTCCTTTTCGTTTGAAAATAAGTAAGCTCATTACTGGATCCGAACCCGTGACTCACGAATCGTTAGAAAATTTGACTACCTAAGTACGACTGAGCCAGCCTCGCATCATTTACTGTCAGGACATTTTTATGCCGTTAACATATATATATATATATTTTTAATGTAATTTGGTAACGAGACGAGCTGGTCGTTTGCCTGATGGTAAACATAATGCCGGCCCATAACAATTGCAGTGCCACCCAGAACTTTGAAACACAAAGGCCTGCGCGGCACTGCAGTGCGCTCGTTACCCTGAGACATTAGGTATTAAGTTAAATATAAAAAAACAACTTCAAACACTTCAAACGCTTTCATATGTTGTTCAAGACAATTTTTTTATATCCCAGTCGCCTTTCATTCATACACATCCTTTTGATACTGTTTTTTTCAACGCTGTTAAAGTGACCGACTGAGATGCTACGGAGCCTAATCTGAACCAAGATAACGTTTTCAAATAGGTGCTAAGACTAACCCTCGTTTTGCAAAGCCGCTAACACCCAAAGATCACTTTAGATAAAACCCCCAAAAACTGTCAGTTTGCCAAACCAACAACATTGTTTTACAGATAACATCTGTTGCTAAACACTCAATGGACGTAACTGTACCTGCTTCCTATTCCTTCAATTTGTGTACTCGAATCTTATATTAACAAACAAAAAGATCTTCAAACGAATCTAGACCTAAAACCTATGCAGACAAAGTCTAAGTGTTAATTTAAACTATTGACTACGATATTGCACGAGTCACTGAAATGTAGACCTTGAAATGAGAAATTTGAAGTCTAAATTCGTATAAGGCATTAGTATTTTGGAATCTTCGATCACGGATAATATTTTCAGTTAGCACAATACGACTAATCCGTTAAAGTAGCCGACAGTGTAATCATTTTTACAATTGTTAAGCAAACAAAGTGTCCAGGCCCTTTATTTGTTAACAAAGGGTGAAATAGATGGTCGTCATATTATTGTAGAGGTAAATTACATTACGGAATATGTTATGCGTTGACGCTTCTGTATTATATCATTGATGTAGTATGAAAGTGTGCAATGATGTAAGTAAATAAAATAATTTACGTAGATTCATTGATGGCCAAGCTATTTCCGCTTGAGTGAAAATGAAGTGACAATAATAGAGATGTTGACTCCATTTTTTTATGATGTCAATAAATTCGTTTTCTCATGGGAATCAAATGTCTACAAACATAACAATTACTGTGCCACTCAGAACATTGAAACACAAAGGCCTGCGCGGCACTGCAGTGCGCTCGTTACCTTGAAACACTGCGTATTAAGTCTCACAAGCCCAGTAATTTCACTGACTACGTTGCTCATCAAACCGAAACACAGTAATGCTTGCACATTACTGCTTGGCGGCAGACTTCACGAGCAAAACGGTGGTAATAACCCAGACGGACACTCACAGAAGAATTAGTCCTCCCACTAACAATATAATATTATAATAGCTGTCCCAGTACATAATGGCAATAAAGTTACTCCTTAAAGCATTCCTATTACGAAATAGATCCTATTGAAATAAGATTGTATTAGGTAACTAGAAATTAGCTGTTTATAGGAAGCTAGTACTCCTCTAACAAGCAAGCTCCGCAAATCAATAAACTTAATGAAATTTACTAATACGAGTAGTAGGTTTAATAATTTACATCCCTCTGTGGACTTGAGCCGTTATGTAACGATAGGAAACATTTATACGTGCATACTCATACATACCTGCATACTTACACACATGAACAATGCCGGCGGCATTCCGCACGCAAAGTAACACCATATCCTTGGGAATGTGACGGTCTCCCATCGAAATATTTCAAAACTCGATCACTATCTCGACGACTGCGCATCGAGTTATTGAATGAGACGTGAAAAATGATGTCCGAAGCGCAAAGGCTTCGCCGGCGTACACCCTTCTCTTTCAGATTTTAAAGAAAAGAAAGAGAGCAGGAAAGTTATGTAGGACAAAAACAACAGGAGCCCTGGTATACCTTCAGCCGATCGGTGAGGTCCTCTAACAGCAGGGGGCTACTCTCTGTTCGCGTTCGCTTCTCGCCCACAGTGCCAACTTCTCACAGTTTTGTTGTCACGTAATTAATTTATTACAGATAATTCTTGAAGCACTACCATGGACCATGGGACGCTTATGGGCGGTGTGTTTGCCCACAGACGCACGTAGGTCCGTTCCCGAAATTGAGACATTAATAATTTTAAACCTTTGTTGAAAAATTAAGGCGGCTCCCTTTATGTCTGACTTGCCAATTATTTCGTGACTAAGTTCCAATTTTGTTATTTTTGTCCTTATAAAATTTTTATATGTTTTGTTCTAGATACTATCCTCGGTTGTCCAGACGTTTCGATGTTTGCATAACTAGTTTTAAAACAAAGAATAGTCTAACCTAAATAGCTTAGCAAGTTATGTGTTGAAATAAAAAGACTAGAGAATCAGGAAGCCAATGAACTATAAACAAAGGTTAAAACATTTTCGGCATGCAAGCTGAGCTCAGTATATTATTTTGGCAATCGTATACTGTGCATAATGTTGGAAATAAACGCTGCAGGTTTGTTTTTGGTGCATCAAAGGCATTTATTTGTAAAAATGTTTAATATCGTTGTCTTCTTAGCTTCCGATTATAAGAAACAAAAAAGGAAAAATTGTAATTAATTATCTTTGATATCTAATAAAACAATCTATTATAATTAAAGTCATGACACAACTTATTAACATGTTAATCCTTTACTGCCCAGAATTATTGCTTTGTCAAAACCACTACTAACTAAAAGATTTACAACATATGAAAATTCCAAAAGACGTACCCACTTGTCATCGGAATAACACAAAGTGGCAAAAGCTATAAAACCGAAAGCACGGTCTGTCAGAATAATATGTATTTCCATAAAAATATAGCATCTGAGCCATCTCGCAACCAAGTTAAAATTATTATTAAATCTAGAGTTATGTCCTGTGCTGATATGAAACTCTGACGTGAAAGGTATACTAATGCGCAATTTCATACTTTACTGCCAATAAAAACGGGTGCGGTTGAGATATGTGTACCATAAATAAGCATGTTTATATGACGATAATAGATCGAATAATTGGGCGCCAAAACTAAATGGAATATTCACCTCGTGTGAAAGGGTCTGGACGTTGCTTCCAAAGATTGTGATTGGTCAAAGCGGCGGCGGCAAACATTGTAGCCGATTTGTTAAGCCAATTGTAGTGGTCATACGGAAGGGCTTTTTATTCAAATTGATACAAATGTAACATTCTCCTATAATACATATTTTTGGAGATCCCTAATATGTCAAAAATATTAAATAAAAAGTAAATAAATATATTGAAATAATAAATTATGTACATACATATTTCCATTATTAGACTATCATTTAATTCGATACTTAAAATATTCTTTTAAGGCAGTTGTTGTTAAGGGCCTTAAATAACGAAAATAATTTTGCTGTTGAATACACAACTGCTTCCTTTATCTGGACGAAAAGGCTGCATTAGCAAAACAACTTAATTATCCATCATAAATTTGAGCAAATTGTACGAATAAACCCCAAAAGTATTTCGCCTCGTGTGTGAGTCGCTCTCCTCCGATGATTATCGCGCTTGATAAATGGACTGCGTCACAATATATTATGGGCTCCAATCCTCACTATTGTCTCAATGAATACTTTTTTATTGTCATAATATTATAAGCCTCACGTTTGACAAGTGGCGTTTAGGATTATGAAGCATTTTCTCAAATAGCTCTGTTATGATTATGACCGACGGGAGCCATTCCGCGCTTGCTCGTAAATTGATTTTCATGTCTTTTTTACGGCGAAACCAAATCGATTTTTGATTCTTATTGACGATGCTTTTTCATATGCTAATGTGTTATATTATGTGTTTGATTGAGTTTGTGAATTCCTATAGGGAAAGACAGTTGAACTCTCGGTTCAAAAGACCCAAAGTTCAAACGACAAGGTTACCGCACGTTTTTATGGGGCTATTATCACGGAGGCAGCTTGACGAACGAATTATGTCTAACATATATTTTTTAATATATTAGAGGTACAGTTTATAACGTGTTTATACGTGACGCGAGGTCTAAGCTGCCGCCCGCTTTTTTAATTTTGACAAAAGAAGTTAAACTGACGCACATAATCTTTTTATAACTCGTATTCGGTTTGAATACAAATGTGTGGTGCCGATTATGCTATATATTATTTTTAAATCGCTTTTATGATACTAAATATTTGGACAAGGGTTTTATTGGCGCAGTAACATGATATTTTCTTTGAGATGTGCTTTTGTTTCGTGATTTTATGATTATTGGTCTATGCGGAAGGACTGCTAACATTGTTTTCGTGGGAAGTGAGAAAGTGTTAGTAGCTTTTTTATATAATATCAGTTTTATTTTTGCTGAAAATTCATATTGTTTAGTTTTTTATATAATTACCAAACACTACTATCCTAGGTGTATCATGATCACTATTATTGTTGACCACATTATCATTTAAGATCAGGTGAGATTGTGATTATAGAGTAACGTGTTGAAAATAAAACAAAATAAAAACAAACTGCTCTAGTAAGTCATAAACTATAGCGAGATTTTTACCGTAGTTTTTATTAATTGATAAGCTTCGGATATTTTAACATTGTTGCAAGTGTTCATGTTCACGGGAATACTAAGCCAAGTCTATTTGGCAGGCAGATCGACAGAGTTTTTCTTTGTCATTAATAAACTCGGCTTTTCTAGGCACTTATGTACCGTAGGTACTTATATGTATTATTAGTATTAAGGTGGTTCGATTTTCATACTGCCGTATTTTTGAATCTATAGGTGATGATGGCTTTTATATTGGACTTTATTTGCTGCAATTCATATTTAGTTGAAGAAAACAGTGGTTTAATAACGAAAATGGCATTTTTATTACCTATTAGTATGGACTAAAATTTAACGAATCAAATCGCTTTGAAATAGTAAATCAATAGAAAAGTAATAGAAATACTTTTCGCACATTGGTTAAACCCAGGTTTGATCTCCACACGTGGCCACAGATTTAATCTCATTATCTCGATCAGCAGCGGTCACCGACAATTGAACACAATGTGGCGAGTGTGAGGCAGCTGCTTGGAGCATGCGCGTCGACAGGTGTGGATACTGCAGGGGCATAGCCAAAGATTTAAGACGTATCATTGTATTGATCATATGCCATGTATTACCAATATAAAAAGTGTTTCATTTCAGTCATGCGTGGAGAGACTGATTATGTTACAAACGTATGTATTTAAAATAAGAAAAAGACAAAGTAAGTACAAACTGAAATGGTCCTCCTCTGGTGAATCTCACCCACAAGAGATAGGAGTTTTTAATCTGGACATTGAAAATACGCAGTAAGAAAGAAAAGCGACTAAACTTTTTTCCAAGCTTTTCCTATTATAAATAAATAAATAAAATAAAATACATTTATTTCAGGCTAAAACCCATAGACACAACAACAATCAAAATACACAAAGACAAAACATACATATATTATATCTAACCGGGGGTGTAGGCGACATGTCTGCTGCTACAATGCCGGATATAAGGGCAGTCAAACCTGCCAGCGATCATGTTCAGGACGGCATTGGAGCTGGCCCGTACTCTGCGCACCAGGGACGCACATCGCTTGCGCATGGTCGCGTGAAAGCAATCGGTGTGCGACTGTGCGCGTCCACGAACATCCCCGAAGCGCTACAGAATCGAGGCAGACCCAGTTATCATTATTAAATAATTTCGCTTATGAAAATAGAGATGGTTAAGCTGAAATTGTAATTTTAAAACTGAAAATAAAATAAAATGTTAAATAGGTACTATTATAGTGGCACATGGATATGATATTGACTAAAATTACTGTTAGAAACTTTGAGTATAGAAAACGAACGCGTTGATGTCTTTTCCCGGTAAGCGCGGTGGCACCGTAGCATGCGAACGTAGACGCTGTTAGTATAAAGTTCTGAGGCCTATTTCATAAAAAATATTAGTCTAATATAATGACTATTAGTCTCATATTTTGTATGGAAAAAAGAAAAAAAAAGCTCATAATAATAAACTAATATTTTTTATGAAACAGGCCCCTGATGTTTAGTATTAAAATCTTGCCATTATATGTGTTCTCAGGTTTTAAGAAAGTTGACTTTCGTTCATTAAAAAAAAATTAAATCATCAAGACTCGAATTCTGTCATTGTGCTATTGCATGACCTAGCTTGCTGGAGCTACCCAGGTAACCAAACAAATAAAATTCGTAATGTACTCCAAAAGCAACTACCAAAAAAAACTTTAGTAACATCAACGGAAATGCCACCAACGAGCCTCCGCGCGTCGTCATCAAAGCCGCCGCGAATTCCTTCGCATATTGTGCGATATCCTGTCAAAGTCATAAATAACCCTGAAACGATCGACACGTCATCCTTGTCCGCACAAAACCTTCCTATTTGACGTCTAAATTATTGCCAGTAAGCGTTTTCAGCAAGCGAACCGCCCTCGACATCGCCCCACGACGTAGCAGATGAACCGCGCGTAACCAACAATAGCAACACCGAATACATCAGATAAAAGAATTTTCAAAACAAACTCAAAATACTAAAGCGTTTGACACGAGCATCCGCTCGGCTGCAAAAAAGCGTGACCAATTGCACCGGAAAATTGGACCTTATGACAATATTTTGAGAGGTGATTTCGACATGCCGTCGCACGCGCTTTGATCCTTCGATAGATCTCAATAGCGGTGATTAGAGGCGCCTGTGATTTTGGTTGAATGCTTTTTTTATGCACTGCCTTCAACGGCCTTACAAAATAAACGGCATACTACTGTAAAAGAATATACAATTATTGGGCTTTGAATGGTTACAGCGGGGGTGAAGTGCCCATAAATTGTTATTTTTTCTGCCTAATCTCGGTTTTGAATGTTGGAAATCTTTTAAAAATCATAAATGGTTTTTGTGTGCTGGATTTATTGTGCATGTGTCGGGAGGCGTTGGGGTGTGTTGTTTGTCATAGAGATGCCTATTTACTAATTATACGCTTCGATATTTTGTGTCGTGATCTGCGGTAAGTATAATAAGCTTATTCATAAAACGCTGGAGAAATAAAATGACAGTTTAAGTGAAATTGTCATGATCTGTTCATGAACAAAAAGTATAGAGCACGCTGCTTTTAAAAAAAATATGTTATGACACTGGAAAAGTTATTGAAATGTTGCTGAGGCTGAAAAGAAGCTTGGAAACGTTAGTGTTGCTATTTTTTTTGTAGCGTCATGTATTAATTATTTTTTCTTCATGGCAAATCCTTGTCTTGTCCCAACGAAGAACTATTTAAACCCTTCGTTACCTATGTTCCAACATCTTCATTCAGGCAAGGTGTTAATAGCCTGCTGACGCTCATTATCCGAGGAGCAGGCTGCTCGTAAATTTGTCCGTTCAAGGCCATACAACAAAAGAACCAAGTGTCGTACAATCCCGAAGTCGATTTCACAAGAGGCTGCTTGTGACGCGCGTGTGGGCTTCCATAACGGCAGCCGTAGTATGGATAAGCCATAAAGCTTAGCAAAATATAATCAACTCATTCAGTCGACACAGATGAGTTAGGTAAAACGATAGCTATATGAGTAAAATAAGAGTGTGAATACGTATAAAATAAGTATGAGAAGTCAGCTCGTTTTGCTTTTATCGTTAGGTTATCGTTTGACCCCAAATTCATGGTCAGTGACTACGCTGGCAAAGCGAAAAGGAACAGGCTTTTAAAAGCAGCAATACGCCTATAGGAGCTTGTTGACAGATTTTAATCTGAGGCATAAATAAGCCATAGCAAGTTGCTACAAAAAATCTAACGTTAAAAATATATAGATTTTGAATGTATTCAATATGATTGGGTAACTTAGATAACCATATAATTAAGAGATTCAATAAAAATATGTTTTGCTGATTTGTGTTGATTTTGTTGTAAAAACTAGTAATTCAAGCTTGAGTAAGGTGAGATTTTCTGGTTAAATAATTAAACATTCTAAAAAACATATTGTAATAATACCAACTTGATTAAAAAAATAAATTTATTGTAATAACAATCTTCACGGTTTTGATGATTTGACACAAAAGTCTCATAAAAAGATATGCCGTGTCCACACTACCATATCAATCTGAAATCTCAATAGGTCACCACTGTCCTCATGAATGGGTATCGTCGGGGGCTCTTTACAACGCTCGTTTTGTACGGAATGTTGTTACAAAAAAGCCTTAGATACACACAATGATAACTTTACATTTGCATGAATCAACCGCGTTTGCTAATCAACTTTAGAGCTTAAAAACTAAGCATTAAAGGTTTGTCTATTTTTTGAGAGTGGTACATTTTGTTGGCTCGAAGAAATAAAATAATCTAACATACAAGATCGGTCGGAACCTGGGAGGAGTTTGTTTTAGACGCTTTATTAATTATGTCCAATTAATTTTGGGACGGTTCGTCTCACGCGCCGTTTTCGCTGTTTCTGATACGGTGGCCGAGATCTCGCAGTTTTGCTTTTTTAACAACGAGTTTATTAATGAGATTTTTGTGAGAACCTAATCATTAGTTCGTCGTAAAAATATTATGAGGTTTTAAGCTCAATAGAGGATCAAAAGGCCGCGAGACTTTGAAATTATAAATGAGTCGCGTTCAAATTTATTGATCTTTTTTTGTTGACGACTATGTTTTTTTGCAAATTGGACTTGTGGTCTCTAGTGTTTGCCGAGTAAATTGATTGCTTTAACATAGCTTGGATGAGATACCTAGTTTATTAAAATTCATTGGACATTTGATATATTAACTACGAAGTTAAAAAGTTCCCAGTGACATCAATGAGTAGATAAAAAGTGACCGTAACAAAACTTACAAAAACTTCACGCTCACAAAATCCGTAGTTTTTTGCCTCTTGTTTGTTATATCGGTGTCACCGTGATTTCACACGTATATGTCTATAGCCGCATAATCACAGTATTATCATTAAGACAGTACATAAGGTAGTGTAATTTTTGGAGCCATAGGCTACACAGAGTATTTTTCGTTACTGATGTAACTTACAAAAATAATAGTTATTTTTGCATCAAATCACCAACCATATTTACCATTACGTGACATTACGTGCGTGATAGAGGCGTAGTGTCGGCAGTGCTCTCAGTTCATGAGAAGCAGCCCTAATTTTAAGTCACTCATATACTTCTTAAAAAAATATTGGAGTAAATCATATCGATAACCGATGGGGAAGAAAGGTTCTGGAGTGGCGACCACGAACCGGAAGACATAGTGTAGGACGACCCCCCACTAGGTGGACCGATGACCTTGTCAAAACCGCGGGGAACCGTTGGATGCAAGAGGCGAGTAGTCGATCCAAGTGGCGTTCTATGGGGGAGGCCTATGTTCAGCAGCGAACGTCTTCCGGCTGATGATGATGATGATGAAATCATGTTTTATGTTACAAATTTAAATTAACCATTTAATGTGCAACATAATATAAAGCCAGGTCTTTACCCAAAGTCTGGCTGAAATATATTCAATCAAATATATCAAGTCATTTGATTTTGAACACCCCTAAATGCTTCAGTTCCAACTTTCAATACTGTTTTACACGTCTGTGGCTAACAGTCGTATAACTTTTATAATATTTCTTCGGGGCATTGTTGCCAGTCGCCAGGACGGCGCCGGCGCATCCGATGCACCTATGTTATTGTTGCCCCGGAATTCTTTATTTGACATACGCGACATTCCCGCAAGGGAATTTTTGTGTTTCGCTGCGTTTTGAGAGAAGATACTTTTAAAGAAACAAAAACGTAAACGAAAACTCTTGATGAGACTGATTTTTATAATTGAAGATTGGTAAACAAAATGTAAAATTTTTATAATTATTCCAAAGTATAAATAGAGTAAAAAATTTTGCCCGCGGCTCTATACGCGTCGTCCATAACAGCGTTAACAAGTAAACATCAAACTTTGCCTCTTTATAATGCATACTAGCTTCTGCCCGCGGTTTTCACCCGCGTTCCCACAAGAACCGTGCATTTTCCGGGATGAAAAGTAGCCTATGTTACTCTCCGGTCCATAAACTATATCTATGCCAATAATCACGTCGATTCGTTGCTCCGTTATTGCGTGAAAGAAGGACAAACACACAACAAACACACTGTTGCATTTATTATATTGTGAACAAAGAATTCGTTTATAAAAACTGACCCTAATTTGTACTTGTGGCCACAACGTTCACAAAATAAAAACATAATTCTCTTTTTATTACACTTGCCATCGAAAATATAAAAACGAATAATATAAAAACAACTAATTTTCAAAACAGTTCATTCTCAAACGTTTACCGCTTTCGCCTGTAACGTGATACTAAAAGTAGAGATAGATCATTAAATTGTCGATGTGAATTTAGTCTCACAATGAGCACACAATAGTTAAGATATTTGGTTACTTTCCGGCTTATCCTCTGCGATTTTGTATGATTCTAATTTAATTGTTATGTTTTCAACGATTTTGCTTTTTTTCTTATAATATGCGGTGTATGATTTTATTAGGCACCTATTAAGATTGGTGTGAAAGAAATTTCGCAATGAAATCTTAATATGGTGGTTAAGCATTTTTTAAAGCTTGCCAGATAAATCTAAACTTTTTGATAGTAGATCATATGGCTATATAGATCCCTCAAGTTGAAAGTTTTACGCCAAGCACATCGGCAGGAATTGGTAGGTAGGTATAGCATCATAATATATCATAACTTATTATTAGGTGAGAGAATAGTCAAGGCTAGACGGTAGCCAGTGATATTGCTGGGCTTGTGAGACTTCTAATTTCTCAGGGTAACGAGCGCACTACAGTGCCACTGAGGCCTTGGTGATTCAAAATTGTGAGTGGCACCATATCGCTCGTTATCAAACAGTAAAAAAGCTATCGAAAGTAATAAACTCTGTTGATTTTGTTGCTTTTTGAGGAGCATTTTTTCTCACCTAAAAATGTTTAGTAATTTCAAAATACAGTTTAAGGTACCTATATATAGTAATTTGACAAATAGCGGTAATTTAACTACAGCAAGAAAGAAGTTCAAGTCTTAAAAGCAGATTAAAACATCCTCGTATAATTCACATTAAAACTTCGTTGAACAAATCAAGTCAAATCAAAAGCTCTGATACTACCAAAAAAATGTTTATCCAAGAACCCTCCAATTTATAGACCACCAAGCAAAACGTGCCAAAAGATCACAAACATAAAAAAATATAGCACGGCAGCCTAACAAAACAATCCTTGAGAAAAATAGGGGTTGAAAAAACATGTGTCATGTAAAGTCATAGTCTTCACACGGCCGGACATTACGAGTCAATTAACAAGTCGTGGAGAAGCCAAACTTTCTATGGGAACGACTTTTGTTATGTTTGTCTTTGTTAGACATGATGGTTAACCACACGGTTTCTTCTAATTCTTATGATGTTGGCGGTGAAGATGACGAAAAATATAATTACGCAGTTTTTTCTTTGTATTATCGTGGGTTGAATGAGTTTAGCTGAAGCTCATAATTATTATAGATGCACTAGTGTACTATGCAACATAGCATTTAATCCCATCAACAACGAAATATTCTTTCAATCCACCAACATATCGCAGGCATATCGCTAAAGACGAAATGGACACAATTCCATTCAAATTTTGACTGCAGTGCGCTAGTTACTCTGAGACATAAGTTATTAAGTATCATAAGCCCAGTAATTGCACTGACTACTCTGCTCATCAAACCGGAACACAGTAATGCTTGCACATTACTGCTTGGAGGCAGACTTCACGAGCAAAGCGTTGGTACCAATCCAGTCGGACACTCGCAGAAGAGTTAGTCCTACCACCTAATTAAATTGTGTAAATTTCAAAGTCGTTCCTATTTTGAATTAGTGATAGGATGGTAGGCCATTTTCAAATATTCGCATGCTTCGCTACTCACGATTTGAAATTTCTCATCAAATATTTATCGGTGCATTCTAGAACCTGTTTTTGAGAACCAATACTTTTCGAGGTTTCATCACTTTCGACCGAATTCGTAATGAGATGGTGGTCACACGTAAAATATCAATAATAAAAAATTAGTACTTAGGTACCTAGATATTGAATTGTATTACTAATTATGCAAAACTAAATGATCATCAAGCGTTTAAAATGTTCAGTTTTACTCCAATATTCAACTGAGAATACTAATATCACAATTAATCCTATATAAATAAAGAAAACCAACATGTTCATACCAAAAGTAAACGCAATCGATCATTCAATAAAAATAGATATTTGTCAAGTTCAATGTTACTTGGCAAACACTCGAGCCACTCATTCATTAAACAGCAGTCAATGAAACTCGTATTTGCATACTGTGAATCACGTATGGCAGAAGCGGCATAAGGTGATGGGACGGGGGCAAATCAAAATCTATATCTATACCAAATACCAATAAATAAAATTGAAGTGTCTGTTTGTAATATCAAAATAACAGTTTTAATCTAAATGCATACGAAAGTATATAGTACGGTACATATAGCAAAACAACCATTTTTAACATTTTTGTCTGTCTGTTTGTTTGTTCCGGGTAATCTCCGAAACGGCTGGGCCGATTTTGACGGGACTTTCACTGGCAGATAGCTGATGTTACAAGGCTACTTTTAATTTATAAAAAGAATTAGGGTTCCACGCAAAAAAATCAAAACCATGAAATCCAATATCTCCGCGCGGGTGAAACCGCGGGGTAGCAGCTAGTAAATAATATATCATTGTGATTAAACATTTGCTGTTGACTATAATTGCAGGCGGAAGAAGTGTTCTTTACTACTCAAAATATAATGAATGCTCTTTTTTAATGAGCTACCAGAAAATAATTAAGTCAAAGTAATGAATTAATAAATGAAAGTTTATTTTGATTTTTTTACTTTTATTCTAATAAGTAATCCTCGACTCCTATTAATTATGTAACTATTATTATAGAAAAAGCGAAAACACGATTTTACTGCAGAACATTAACAAAACTTGCAAATTTTGAGATGTAGTTATTAAATATATTGGTCCTTCATCGGTAATTTAATAATCGTTTTTAAAGCCGTTAAAAATATCGTCAAAACCAGTCAATTTTCTAAATGTTTATAGCAAACACTCCTTAGTATAATTATTATTATTTTCATCTGGTTTAAAACCTTATATTTTTTACAACTAGACCCTGTTCTAAACTTCACCCGCAACATCCACTCCTAAGTCCATCTCTGTTGTTTGGACCGTTACCTGAATACGTCTCGTAACCAGACGTCACAGCAGTTGTAATAATAATTGTAGAGTTCAATTGTCATATGCCAGAACAGGTGAAGATCTACATATGGTGTATGGCTTGGTTCTGTGTGATGAATCATTTTAAATTTCACAAGGCCTTACTGAGTCATGGTATTCAGCGAATATGCATGGGAAATCTATGGGAATGTGCCGATGAAGGGAACCTGCTCAATCTGGAATGCCTATCCGGTAGTATGAAGTCATTGGATGGACCAGAACCACTGCCGCCTGATGGAAATGTCATAACAAACAACAATAAATTTTAATAACTGTATCCATATAACAGTGAAATAATATCAGAAAACAGATATGTGTATAAATAATATTATATACTGCCACAAAAAATGCCTTGACTTTGAATTTCGTAAGAATGATAATACTTTACCTCAATACAAATGTCTCAATGACAGCAAAATTATTACTATGTTTAATAATCATTTGCTTAATAAAAAAAATATTATATTTTTCATGTTTAGGCTTAAATAATGACTCTTAACTCTCAAGTGCAGCAGACAAAATACACAGTCAACTGGCTTGGCAACCAACGAGTTAGAAAAGAAATCGAAAAACTCTACCTTTGTAGAATAGCTTAATCATTCTTTTGTATTGTTGAAAATGGCAATGCGTTTGCTTTTAATTGTAGGTAATATCGCAGTTTTTATTTAATTATGAAAAAGAGACCATGAAGTTTAAATAATTCAATTTCCATTCTTTTGGTTACAAAAAATTTAATAGTTGTCGGTCAAAATATTCAAAAATGGTCAAAGTATTTCGAGACGAAAGATACTATTGTTCGAGGCCTTTTTTTGCATTTTTTTACAAGATTCTAGGCCATTTCTATGTAATATTTTATGCATAAGACTCTCCTATAAACAGTAGGCTATACTACGGTATTTTTTGCTTGTAATATGTATGAAAACGGAGATTTGTGCTACGAAAAATAGGACTTTTTGAGATGTTTTGCGTTAGCCGCCCCTTAACAAATATATGTTTCTGGATATTTACCTTTGTTCCCACCGGATTTGAATCACGTGGATCATTAAAACAGTTTTAAAACAACATTAGTATAATTAATATATATTAAATATCCATTGACTGATCAAGGCCAACATCAATATCTGTTTGTGTATGATGTAATTTTACGGCATGTTCATTCATATAATTGCGTCCCGGATTGTAGAATTGAAACAATTGATTTTTAAAAGAAGCGAAAGATCACTTTTCCTCGCGTTAGCCCAAGTACAAAAACAAATGCTACATATACACACACAAAACACAAAATAAAGGAGAAAGAGGTTGTAACTGTAAACATATTCTTGGTTTTACTTATGGTTGAAATGTTTAAGTTTTATTCCAATTCCAAATTCTAAATTTTTAAGAAAACTAACTTTGGAAATTAGATTCTAGTTTAATTTATTTCTCAAGATCTTAATTTTTTTAATTCCTGTTTTGAAAGAAGTAAACCTACTAAAAGTGCCTAAAAATGGCATTCACTTCAACAGTCGTTATCCCTTTATTATATGAAATCGAGATAAGGATTTGGTTACCACGGTAACCATAGTGGCATAAGGTCAATGCCAAAGACTATAAATCTGTGGTCAATGCTATACATTTTTACTTTTCAACTATCGAAAGCGATTGTATAAAATCACATTTTCTTAGCCTTTTAATCTGGCCTATGAATAAAAATACAAGCAGGTAATATTATTACTGTTTTTGTTATTTTATAGTGAATTAATATCGAGGAAAAATGTTTTCCGTGATTTTATACATCAATATATTGGTCGCACTGTTTTAAATGCAGGCCTGTTGAAATTGTATAATTAGTGTTGAAACATTAAAAAAAAAACGTCGTAAACGCTAAAAATTATCAAATATTTATTTACATTTTTCTTCTTTGAATATTCAAATACGAAAACGCTATTTAGTTACGCCAGACGATTTTAAGCTTCGTGTTGCTTACGCATGAATGACTCATATCTCAGTTGTACCTACTTTTTACACCAATAGACACTTTAATCATTAGTTAATGGAACTACAACAAAGCGGTAGTATGTCGATCTGTCTCGATTTTTTGCACAATTAATTCGTAAATGCTCTCTATCACAATTTAATACTCATTTATAGAGCCTACCGACATTACTCATACCTCTTTGCGGCATACAGTTCTATTTAGTGAATCACTTTCGTTTGTCGGATGCTGTTTTTGTTGGCATCAACCTTGGTAAATCGGAACTTAGATACAATGCGGGCAGAAATTCGGCTAATACCACAATGATGATCTGTTAGTCATATACCGAAATGCTATCGACATTCCTAGCTCATTCTTATCCTTGTTTATGGATGTATAGGAAGTGAATTATTACAGCCACTATCAATGTAATTTATCATTTTCATAAAAATATTTATAACGACAATTTTATTTATCAACTAACTTCAGCCCACGGTTTCTCCTGCGTGGTATATATATTTATTACCACCCCGTTTAACCTCAGGAATTGAACCGATGACCTTGAATGATTTACAGGACAATCTTTAAAGTACCTCCTTTGTAACTAACTATGTAGGTAATTAATGGGCTCTGTTAAATATAAAAAACAAAATAAATAAGCAATTGTTTATTTTTAGAGCTTTATAATTATTCCACAGAATATGTACAAAAGAAGGATTTAACTCTATACGTATTATATATCCTACCAGTCATCCACTCAGAGCTGAAAATAACGGCGATGTGGGCGTACATAAAAAATACGTACCAACATAGCTATATTATAGTTTTTGAAATCATCTCAAAACAGACTAACAAATTAGACGTAATAGTAGACCACGCAATCGGTTCAGGTAATATTCGTCATAAAAAGACCCCATTGCTCAGAAAAGCGAAACGAATTCCAGGATCTGATCTCGCCTAAAATAACTGATGAGTTGTTCATTAGCACGGAAAAACGCGGCTGTGGATACATTGCTAGGCGACGCGATTTTTATCCTACACTTGAACGAGTCGCCCTTTTATAGTACTATTAAGTGTTTTTATGTCTATCATCCAAAGTAAACCTAGGATCGTATAGTTAAGAATAAATGAATTAAGTATTGTTTTATTATATTAAGGATTAAGTAAATGATAAAGATGCATGGAGACAAACATCTAAGGAGCCTCCTGGTGGTTACCATTTGAATAAAGAATTTTGAATTTATTTGAGCAAATAGTTCGAAAAAATAATAATTTAAAAGCTCGACTTTAAAGGGACATAATAGTAATATATATGTATGTATGTAATGGCTTATTTTCTACTTACCACTGCTATGCGACTACTCGTAGGTAAAGCAAAAATCATGTAGGTATAACGTATTTGAGTACAAGGATCGCAAATATATATTATACGAAACTGGAGCCGATGGAAGCGACACTCCTCAGTGTTTACTCAAAAGGAAACTTTGAGTCAAGATAGCAGTTGGTGTATCATAGATATAAGTATTCATAATTATAAACGTAGTTAAGATCAATCAAATTTGAACTTAGTTACAACCTTCATTGCAAACCTAAAAATAACCGATCAAGGAATACATTTTTAAGTGCTACGAATACGAAAGGACTACCTATACAAATGCTCTTTTTTTAATGTTGTTTGGTAACGAGACGAGCTGGTCGTTTGCCTGATGGTAAGCATAACGCCGACCCATAACAATTGCAGTGCCACCCAGAACTTTGAAACACAAAGGCCTGCGCGGCACTGCAGTGCGCTCGTTACCCTGAGACATTAGGTATTAAGTCTCATAAGCCCAGTAATTCCACCTGATACTCTGCTCATCAAACCGGAACACAGTAATGATTGCACACTACTACTTGGCGGCAGACTTCACGAGCAAAGCGGTGGTAACAACCCAGACGGACACTCGCAGAAGAATTAGTCCTCCCACAAACAAAAGACTCTCTGTAAAGACGAGCCATTTGGATTAAAAATGTATGTAAAGTATAGCTGATCGCGTCATCTCTGTGATGTGCTATCTGCCTAAATAATAATCACCGGTGACATAACGGTGACGAGATATGAGGTAAGTAATTGCTTATCGAAGGATGTTACTTAATTACAGAAAAAACGTAGTAAAATTAGCACCTTCGATTACTTTACTGGTCATCATTACGTCATGTAGTGTTAGGTAATTTATATTTGATCGTTGTGAATATTTACTCAACGTGTAGTGCATTTAAACGTTTAAATATTTGTCTCTTGTTTGGTCGTTTTCGGCCCATGATTCGATCCTCGTATAGAATTAATTATACAAACAAATACGCCTAAAAATACATAGATTCTGAACCCTTGATCGCTGACTGGGGTTCTTGTATTGATAGACTGATAGATTATCTATATAATCAGAAACAGTTTTGTTAGTGGGAGGACTAACTCTTCTGCGAGTGTCCGTCTGGGTTGGTACCACCGCTTTGCTCGTGAAGTCTGCCGCCAAGCAGTAGTGTGCAAGCATTACTGTGTTCCGGTTTGATGAGCAGAGTATCCAGTGAAATTACTGGGCTTATGAGACTTAATACCTAATGTCTCAGGGTAACGAGCGCACTGCAGTGCCGCGCAGGCCTTTGTGTTTCAAAGTTCTGGGTGGCACTGCAATCGTTATGGGCCGGCGTTATGCTTACCATCAGGCAAACGACCAGCTCGTCTCGTTACCTAATAACATAAAAAAAAAAAAAACAACCATAACAAGGCACAAACAATTTTTGTACAATTTAAATTAAATATTGACCTCTACGTCATAGAGGGAATGCCATTTTAATTGTCTATGATTCTTAAGTTATTTTATTTAATATAATACATTTTCATTGAATAACTATTTAATATTTTTATCTATTTTTATCTATGGAAAAGTTTAGCAACTTTAATTTAAAAAATTTACAAGTACATTCATTACAATATAAATAATTGTATAGATACTTAACACGATGTTTGTACGGCACAAGAATCAAGAACAGTGTTACGAAAAAATCCCTAACCGAAAACGTATTTTTATAGAGAAATTTCCCGCTAAGCCAATTAAATCTGTCTTAAACGTAATTAAGTGGAAAAAGCTCACGGATCCGGAATCTATAAAATCCTGGGACTTTTCGTCTGACCTATGCTTATGGTCCATATCCGGGTAAAACAAAATGCAACACTAGTTAGTATGTTCAATTGTCATATTGGCAAATGGACCATGACTCATAGGGCTTGATTATTGTAATTTGCAATCGTGAGAATGGCAACTGAGATGTCTGGCGATGAAGAATTTTACTCTTTCCGGAGTTTTGACCTCAAAGGTATTGAGTTTAATTGTTGATGGCCGTGATAACTTTGCAAAACGAACATGTAAAACATTTAAAAAACCGTAACATTTTACGCGGTGGTTTGCCAAGATATTTAATAGACGCCCAATTAATCATCGAGACAGACACATTTTAATATTGAGACCCCACTGGACAGATAAGTCAACATTTCTTTTTGCAATGTGTGCTATGACTTGTGCCAACTGAGCTAAGATTATATTAGCTGGTTAATGTTTATGTACTTAGAAGGGGCTGGAACAATCACGCAGTGACCAAAGCCCTTATAAATTTTTAGATTAAAAAAAGTACTGACAATTTTTTACATTCTATATTGAACTTATTGATCAAAGTTTACCAAATATATTTTATAGTGTTAACCGAAACACTATCGGATGTTCACACAAATATATACATCACAAAAATTTCGCTTCCAACAGGATTCGAACCTGCGTCTTCTAGTTATCTAGACCAGACGCCTTAACCAACTAGGCTATAGGAGCAATCGATGTTGACTGCGAAATTCTTGATATGATGTTTTCTTTTCGGCTTACATTGATCATAGATTCAAGACGCTTCGCTGGAAAAAAGGTACAAGTAGCTAGCACACGCCGCCTGTCTTTACCTCGACTTATAGCCATATGATTTGGTCGAGGTGACGACTGGTGGAGCAATTTCTCGGGATCTCGTCGTTGCTATTCAACTAAGTGTTGTAATGATAATTAAACAGTGAGAAAAGGTGAAAATATACCAAAAATTACGGATTAAATGTAGATCGGTCCGGATTAGACAAAAAAGTGGTGTTACGAGAAAGGTAAATAGCACAGATTATTTATAGTCTTTGGTAAATAGTAAATATATAATTTGTAACACAAATACAACCTGCAACTGGAAATGGTTTAGAACAGTGATGGCTCAGTTATAGCGATATTTCTGGAAAATTTGCTGGTTAAAGGTTCAATTCTTGCAATCATCTTGAGTAAGACAGAATGAAACATGTTGAAAAGCCGTATTTTTTTAATTGCTATACTTTTCTACATACTTCATAGAATAAGTATGAAGAATAAACTCAAAACACATAACGCACAATAGCAAAACAATATGAAACCGTTTGTGAAAGGTTAAGTTAGCAACCTGTTTAATCTTGTTTACTGCCTAATGTAAATATACTCGTAGTATGGTATACTCGTAGTGTTACGGTAATTACATTCAATGTATCTGTTTGCTACAGCTCTGCATCATGCCAGGGCTAGTCAATACATATTTACAATATTTTAAGCATAACATATCTTGCGTAGAATGGTTGAAAATTGAAAAGCGTTGAGGTTTTTCTAAAGAGGATAATCTACGAATATTGTGTATACCAAATAGGCATATTTTGTTTATCTCTATAAAAATATAGACTTATAATCCTACATCATTATTATATTTTCTATTATGGTTAGCTTTCGTTTCACTGTTAGTGTTGGATTTATATAATGTATTAGCAATAAGGGAACCAGCAAAATTATCACATTATAAAAATAGTTGCAAATATAATATGCTACTTTAAATTTATAGAAAGACTGTCTACTGACCTTAGACCTTATTTTTATGATGTTTTAATCTTGGAGTCATCATAGAGTTAAGTAGTTAAAGCAGCGTTTCCGTTGTGCAAGACTGGCATGCAAGTTTGACGTCACATTTACGCGCAAGTTAAAATCGGTTTGTATGGAACCTGCAACTTACATGCTGGTTTACGTTTCCATTAGTCAAGTTGCATGCTTCTTACACATTCACTGTAGAAGAAAATTGGCTACAGCTGAAGCGAACCGCGAGTTGGGAGTCACTGAGAAAAGGCATGCGCCGTGCTTCCTGTCAAAGTTTTGAGAGCAGTGTCGCCACACTAGAGATAAAAGGTCTTAAGTAAATAAGGAAAATGACGCTTTTACGCCCTTTTATGAGTGAGCAGCTTCGAGGTCGTATCTCTCTTTGAACGGAACTCGTATGACCTTAGGAGACGAAAAGCTAATTGCTTAAATCACGCGTTGTCAAAACTGTCTGGGATATTGATAATAATAATTGTTGGTGTCCTGTTACCTCTTTATGAAGCGATGACTGCTAAGAGAGATGACTTTTGGAGATTATAGAGAGTTATTCATCCTTCTTGTGGCATGGGAAATTGGCAACAGTCACTGTCAAAATGAGGAAATTTGGTTCATCGTTTTATTTAGAGCAGGATATATTTAAGTGGATGATAATTAGTATAGGTATAACTCTTCTGCGAGTGTCCGTCTGGGTTGGTACCACCGCTTTTTTCGTGGAGTTTGCTGCCAAGCAGTAAATATGTGCAAGCTTTACTTTCTTCCGGTTTGAGGAGCAAAGTAATCAGTCTCAGGGTAACGAGGGTAACGCAGTGCCGCGCAGGTATAATATGTGTTTCAAAGTTTTGAGTGGCACTGCAATTATTATGGGCCGGCATTATGCTTACCATCAGGCACACGACCAGCTCATCTCTTTACTCATTAGCATATAAATATATCACATAAATACTCATCAAATAATACCGTCTGCCCATGGAAAATTAAAATTTTAAAATCGGACCAGCCGTTCCAGAGCCGTTAGCGGTAACAAAAAACAAACTCACAAACTTTACTGCTTTCTAATATTAGTATAGACAACAATAAAAAGTAAAAAAAAATTAAATTGTTTACGAAACAGATCTTTGTTTGTTACGAAGTATCGCAAAAATACGCAAGTGGCATCATTCGCCAACACACGGCATGTTTGCACCTATACGTAACACTTTTCCCGTGCCAGTTCTATTTGCTTTAGGGCCTGCAGAATACACAGATAACGTCAAACAAGGACTGTTGGCCATCTTTGTCGTACTGTTTGCCTACTCGGTCACGGCGGACCTGCGGTTTTGTATAGGTCAACGTAGATTTAATATACGTGATAGTGCTTGGTATGAAATGCGTAGAAACGGGAATTCCTGACAGATGTGGGTGTGTTACTCAGACTAAGGCTATACTCACGGCCAAATGTAATTATCACTTGAATAGGAGTCGAATCTCGATGCTTGAATCCTACTAGTCCTACTATCCTACTATATATTAATATTATAAATGCGAAAGTGAGTTTGTTGGTTTGTCCTTCTTTCACGCAGTAACGGAGCAACGGATCGACGTGATTTTTGGCATGGATAGGTATAGTTTATGGACCGGAGACTAACATAGGGTACTTTTTATCCCGGAAAATTGCACGGTTCCTGTGGGAACAAAAATTTCAATAATGGTTGTTTTATTATAGGTACCGTATATACTTTCATATGAATTTAGTAAAAAGCTGTTATATTGATATTACAAACAGACACTTCAATTTTATTTATTTTTATAGATTAATGGTAGACACCATAACACGTAATTCACAATTTGCAGTTAATTTCTATAGAAAAAAAATGACAATAATGTAATATTTCATGTTCATTAACTTCCTTGGGCCTTAATTGCATGCAATGTTAACCATGTCTGTAATATTATGTGACGTCATGAAATAAATGTATTTTTTCTTACGTAGTCTTTTTGCTTTGTAAATTGTAGGCAGTCTGGTCATAAAGGAAATTATGATATTGTTTGCCTCTTGAAACATGATAGTAATTGAGCGATAAACTGGACTTCATTCTTCTTGCGGTGCGATTATAGTCTTAGGTAAGTCCCAGCGTAAACTATCGCATTGAAGTAACGGATTTTACAACATGACTAGGATTCAAAGATTACACATTGCAAAAGCATTTAGCATTGACATCTAGGACTATATATAAATCTTATTTATTTCTTGTATTGATTATGTTAAAGAGGCACTAAAAAGTTATAGGCCAAAAGACGACTTTATGTTACAGATGGGAAACAAAAGTATAGTTGCAAGTGAATTTTAAATGATCTCAAAAAACTGCCATCTTTTTTTTATGTTATTTGGTAACGAGACGAGCTGGTCGTTTGCCTGATGGTAAGCATAACGCTGGCCCATAACAATTGCAGTCATTTCACTGGATACTCTGCTCATCAAACCGGAACACAGCAATGCTAGCACACTCATGCTTGGCGGCAGACTTCACGAGCAAAGCGGTGGTAACAACCCAGACGGACACTCGCAGAAGAGTTAGTCCTCCCACTAACATCATTCTTTCTCTTTACTTTTAGAATGCATTTTAAATCTAAACTAATTTTAAATAGGACTGAAAGTGCTTATTCTAATCACGTAATCACATCTTTATCATATTAGGTAATAAATAAATATCTATGTGCCATTCTTTTTTGCAGTGCCAGGAAAATTGGGTAAAATGCTATCAACAGCACTAAGTTGTCGTTTGTAGCATTAGGTTTTAAAGTAATTGATTATTAGTACTAAGTACTTTTTCTTATTAAAATAAATCATGAAAAACAATATCATCAAAAAAGGAAGCACTTCTTCTATAATTATATATTGTGTTTCCGTAAATAAATTAATTACTCATTTTCTAACTCAATTTTGTCCGCGATACAGCTGCCATACAATTAATTAAATTTTGTTTGGCATCCAAACATTTTATGTGCATTCGTTCAGTTTTGTAACTGTTAACATTTGCAAGTACTGAGGCATCCCAAAGCGGAGGTCATCACGACCGTCTGTCCGGCGGCTGCGCGAACCTGCAAATCCACCAAGGTACACGTAAATTTCGGCACATAGGAAGCGGTTCTCTCTCATTGCTCAGTGCACTCCATTCAACACTCTGGACATACTTAAGCGTAAAAGATGTTAGAGCCTCATAAGGTCAGCCTTGCAGAAAAAAAGTCCTAGCCGTTACTCGCTAGCACCTGTGGTCATTAGACCGCTGACTGTACTGATGTCGCTAATGCTGTCGCTACTGCTATCAGATACGTAATCAGCCTGTGGTAGAGAATATCGCTTATGTCTGAACAGGTGAAATTACTGGTGTCCAGTGAAATTACTGGGCTTATGAGACTTAATACCTAAAGTCTCAGGGTAACGAGCGCACTGCAGTGCCGCGCAGGCCTTTGTGTTTCAAAGTACTGGGTGGCACTGCAAATGTTATGGGCCGGCGTTATGCTTACCATCAGGCAAACGTCCAGCTCGTCTCGTTACCAAATAACATAAAAAAAAGGTATTTATACTGTTTTGTCAACTAGAATAGAACTCTAATCATGATTACAGGCGATACTGACACGATTGGTTTGGCGAACTTGACTTCGTCGTGACAGACCTAGATTAATTTTCGTTCCACGCATCTACTTTTCGTTCTAAGCACTTGATTGATGACCTTTTTCGCTGCGCAATCGCACTGGCCGCTTAGGTTTGTCAGAATTAAAGTAACTTGGGCGATCAAAAAAACGAGATTGTCACGTGCGAAGGGTGCACATTAACATACCCTCGTTTTTTCGTCCCAGATTCGTGACACATCGTGTGCGAGCCCCGTGGTAAATAATAAATCTTTCTAATAAATAAAACAAGGGAACGTGAGTGAGATAAAGCGAGCATGAGCGTTCGGTGCGCCCTAAACGCCATTGTGGTCGCCGCCCGGCGATCGTTAAACGAATGTGAAAATATTTTGTGCCTTTTTAGGGTTCAGTTATACTAACAACAATTAATGAGATTTACTTAACTAATCTTTTATTTAACTAGTCCAGTGACATCGAAATTATCTATAGATTGATTCGTTTTACAAATCTTCTACACAGTAAACTGAAATGATTGTGAAAATTATTCGTTTCACGATGTTCACAGCTGACGTTTATTTTACAAGTACGGGTACCAGAGGTACTTAAGTAGTGTAAATGTCTATTTGAGCATACATTATAAAATTAAATCAATTTGTTTTGGTAATCTAAATATGTAATTGTTCGACTAATCCATACTATAATAATTATTTATTACTTTTTAATATGTCAATAAACTATTACCGTGATATTACAAACCTTTCTTTTAAGAAACATTATGACAAATTTCAAACAAATATTGTTACTTCATATGTAGAATGTAGATGCTGGTCATGGTCGAGCCAGATTATGTAACTGGGCTTAGGGTGACTCGCATGAACTTGTCAAAGGATCTTACCATCGAATAAGTTGTTGCCTATAAAGATTATTAAGTTGTATACATGTCGAAGTTGTCGATTACATAGACACGAGTACGTCTGATACTATTTTTTATGTTATGTTGAAAAGTGACAATCTAATCATAGACGGCATGCGGCAATCACTTAGTAGGTACGTTTATACCTAATTTTTAGTCATACATTTTTTGCGTATTGGTTTGGAGACGGATCAATATATGCATGAATTTTTTTGCCTAGTCTCATTTTCTCGTGCTTGCCTAACTACCACTCTCAAGTTGAGAATTTTTCACCTTAGACCATACTAGTTGAACCATTACTTAGTCTTATAGTATTACTTAGTCAAAATAAGACGGTCGTGAATATTTATGTAATTAAGTAGGGATTAAAGCAACTTGTGATGTGTATGGCGTGAAATATTATTTTTGTCTACATCCACTATGATCTGTTTATATAAACGGAACCAATAACAATACTAAACGATCACGCCAGACCAAAACATTTTTTACCAAAAAAAAATTGACCCAACTCTATACACAATGTGGTAGGTCATTCTCAATGAGTTTTGGTTGTTAACGTGTAAATATGTGTTCCTCATTTACACGGTCGCGATGACGGCGACGGACGGCAGGTTCTGTCGTTGAAGGTAGAATGTGTCCTTTATGAGAGCCTTTAGGACCAATATCCACCAAGATCAGTAAAATTACTGGGAACATAAACGTATCACTTGATATCTCAGGGTACCGAGTGCACAGGGCACCTATACCAGTGCATGGTGGCTCGCAGACCTTTGTGTTTTAAGTTCCGGGTGGCATTGCCATTTTTATCGGGAAAAGTTATACCTACTTACCATGAATTGACTTGCTCGTCTTCTTACCGTGTGCTTACAAAGAATGCGGTCCTAAAATTAAAACTTGAAAAAAAATCACCTACTCATGTAGGTGATTTTTTTTATAGATATCATTATCTAAAGATTTAACAGTTAATGAGTGAACGAACATTAAAGGTATGGGGTAGACACTACTTGCGACTATCTTTACTGTCGTCGCTGCGGCCAATTTTCTAGTTTAGTATTACCCTCCAGAATTTTATTTGTAGCTATTCCCGGCTTTGCTGAACTGTCAGTGCGGCCTTACAACAGGCTGCTCTCCTAAATTAATCGAACTCGAATCTTTATCGCCATATATTTATTTAGTTAGACAGTATTTTTTTATTTACTTAATACAATTTAATTCAGAGCAAAGACAAAAAAACATAAGCAAAGTATTGGGATCACGCCATCCATATCCAATTTTCCGGATCAGACTCTTTCAACAACTTACTAACCGAATTCTGTCTTCGTTGACATAACCGTATAGGAGGTCCTTAACTTTGATTCTTCCGACGACCTAACACCTAGAGGGCTCCCGACGAATTACATCCACACTAACATATTAAGTAAATACGGCTCCGTTTGACAAATCGCTTGATCAGTAGCCCTTGAAATGCACAATCTATTTTGAACCTTACGGGTTAGACATAAAGGTGGTATGTCAACATATTTTAATATTTTTCAGCTCCCATAGAGCGCACTAATATGTCGTACAAGTCACCAATGCAAATATGGTCGCCGTCGTGAATGCCTTGAGTAAAGATACGAAATTGTTTCCAGTGGCGACGCATGGGAAATGATGCTGGAATGTGTACAATACGAGCGACCACGGTGATAAGTGGCATTTTGTTTGTGTTGCCTGGGGACTATTTTTTTACGTTAAGAAGATTATGTGGAAGACATTTAAATGAGAGCTACGCTTTACTTTTACGCTACAGTTAACTCTGTTATATTCCTAACGTTCCAGTGTAAACTTTTGGCTGCGCCTATCTTTGTTATCCTATTTAGATGATACATGCACGAGCTAATTATACTACAACACTTTTAAAGCAGATACGTGAACCCTTCGGGCCAATGTGAGTGTTACTACGCTGGCCGTAAAGCTAAGTAACGAGTGTGGGTCCACGAGCGTTTTATCCGTGGACCTGTGAAAATAGAGCTATTATTACTCCTGTCACAAACAAAGTTCAACATACAACAATGTCTATGTATTTCTATAATTTAATCGCTCTAATACAAAAACATCTCATCACATCTCATTTAGTTAATTATTCTATTTCATCTCATCTCTTGTACCTACGTTTTCTTTCAGCCACTCCATCGCGAATGACGTCTTCTGTCAGTCCAAACGCGGAAAAGTGCGCCTTATACGTTTTTTATTTCCTACTTCTATGGTTCGGATACGCACGGCATTACCTGACGTTGCTAGCACTCCTAGTAGGACTATGGGTAAATAAAATTTCCCGTGGTTCTACTAGTAGAACTGCAGTATAAAGGCATAGGCAATTAACGATAAAATCATCCCTTTCAATAAATTCAACGAACTCTGCAATTTTCTCTTAACACTCTCTTTCACGTTTATGCTCGCCTTGCTAGGCGAATGGTACTCCATTCCTCGTAAAATTGATACTGAAAAGTTGCAACAGTTCGGTTCCGGACCCCAACCGAACTACTTTGCTACTAAAGGAAAGCTATTTTTATTTATATATGTATGTATGCAGTATGTGAGTTCTTTATTTTTTCCTTATCTTTATATTCTTTATATAATTATTTATATCTATATATTATTTATTCTTTCTTTCTTTTTTCGTTTCTTTATTCCAGCATACATTTTAAATTGCTGAACAGATTTTGATGTATAGGGTATCGGTAGAATCCTTTCATCATCCCGAGTGACACTGGCTAGGGCAGTCGTGTTTTTTATCTAACTTTTGTTACATCGACATTTTGTAGATTTTAAAAACATAATGGATAAGAGAATTTCTGGAACTTTTATCCAGAAGTCCCTTTTGCTTCCACTTAAAGCACCGCAAGGGGATTGTCTGGACGAAAGTTCCAGAAATCCCCTTCGCAGAGGATTATCGCAGGGGATGGGGATTTTTGGACTAAGCCGCTGGGCCTAGTGACCGTGCTCGGTGGCCCAATGTGTGGCAGGAATTAATGAACCCTATATACCTACTAGTTTTATTAATCGATATGTTTACGAAGAGTTTCTTAAATTAATGGTTCTCATTGTATCTCAATTTTATAACCTACCTATCTGTATTGCCATAGCAAATAATCAAGATTCTTAAAATTGCTCCACTGCATCTGCTAGAACTAGTCACATTGCCTATATAAGCTTTTAAGTAACGACTGGTATTACCTAACTCAAATTAACGAGCTGTGTAACTCAAGTGGGTTAAGAAGGTGCGAAGAAAAACGACGTAGTAAGTATAATAATAATTTAATTTTACAAACATAGAAATGTTTGCCCCCAGTTATAAATAGGTACTATTTGAACTATACAAATAATGATTAAGTCATAAATACACTGGCTCTGTACTTTACAATAATATAATTAACAGCTCTATTAAAGCTAGAGTCATATTTCATTGGATTTTTGTAACAGTAATATAAATAGTTAACAAATAGTCAAGTAATACTAAAGAAAGTAGGAATAAGAATATACAAATTAAAATTATTCGTAGCTGCCCCGACACAACGTCACAAAACAACCATCAGTTATTGTTCACCGACACAATCGATGTATGAACCATCACTTTTCACAATCTTGATATCCATATGCCAACTCAACAATTTCAACATCAATCAAATGGTGGAATGAAGTCTAATACTAAAAAAATCTAAAATTAAATAATACATTAAAGAAATTGAAACTAAAGTGGAGTTAAGCGACAAATAAATAAGTTAAGACCTTGACTAGGATAATCGGGAAATTTAGAATGTTAATTAATCAGCTGATAATAAATAATACATTTTAAATTCGTCACTATTTACAACAAAAAAGGAACTAATTCGTTCTAGACCAAAATGGCAATGTAATGGCAAAGACGTTTTACTACGTTTATTATCTAAAAACAGCCAAAGACGCAAACGATTCTACTAGAAAGAGTGTCTCAGCTAACTTAGCCACAGAGTCTACTGCGAACGCAACGTGGTTGTTACGTTTCTTAAGCACCAAAGATTAAGTAAATAGTTACAGACTTGCAGCTTCTCTTCTAAACGTTAGCGGTCTTAACAGAGTCTAGCTTGTCTTGTTTGCCTTAAGCGGATTCCATTTCGTAGAGCTTCTGGAAAACTTGCGAAAGGTACTCCAAGTAGTTTAGGGTATCTCTGTATAGGAGAAATCCTGTGGAGAGTTTGTCTTCCGTGTTGAAGTCTGGGATTTCGGAGTCCAGCAGTGGCAGTATTTCTAAGTTGCGAGCTTTCATTATATCCTGTGAAAAGGAAAAATAATAATTTAGTACAGCCCATATATGAAAATGGTATGTCATAATAAAATTGATATCCAAGGATTCCAATAAAAACTGACCCCCCCTTATTCATAAACGTTCCGTAACTTACTTAATTACTAGAAAGTGTTTTGTCTCGTTTTCACGCGTAACAGCTTCCGTCAACGAGAAGTTGACAAAGTAGTTTAAAGCATAGATTATCTTATTGAGCTTTTATGAATAAGGGCTTTAAAGTATAAAATGCACACATTGGCACACTTTTTGATTTTGGTTTATCTTATTATTCTTGCGTGTTTCTCACACGACGCATTAGTCTTTTATGTAAATAAAATGAAGAAGGAAAATACTCACGCTAAAGAAACAGAGCACAGCACGAACATCATGCATAGATTGCTTGATATTCTCCTTCAGCGTTTCATCAGACATAATGTTGTCATTAAGTCCCTCATTGGAAAAGGCGTACAGGCCAGCAACAATCATCTTCAAACCCTTGTACATAGCGGGCAGTACTACATCTATCTTTGTCTGCGGACAAAAAAATACAAAAATTAAAGATAATGTACAAATAACAACAAATCAATCTAATTCATTAGAATTTGAATGTCAATGTCACTGAGTCAAGATCCGCCTTGGTGGCCAAGTGGCTATCTATAAAAGTAAGCACCAATGTAACATGTAAAACAGGCTATACAATATGACGAGGTATTAAATCAAAGCTCATTGGCAATTATACTAGGTAGTTTTTGACCAATTTTTTCATTTCGTAATTGCATAAATGTGTAAGTTTAGGTATACAAAGAAATTTACTGTCGAAGGTACTAAGGTGTACTGTATTATAGAAGGTATTGACAAATTTAATAAATATACAAGTGTCGCAAGTCAACGATCCTAATTATGGCAGATAAGTGTTTGTACGTGTCCTTTGGAGTGTTTCATGCATTGCCAAATTTCGCGCAGATAAGTGCGATCTAGACGCCTGATTATCATCCTAATTTCGATTGACTGTAACGTCCACGTTGCGAAACCATTGTGTTCTCACGTCGGACGGTGGACAACAATGAGAGCCACCGACGATGTCGATTCCTCGAATTCGATTGAAAAACCGTACGGATGCACGTTTTTGGCATCAGCGAATTTGCTGTCTTTCAATGATTGTTTTCGTTTAGGAATCGATCTGCCAACGTGTGTGATTGTTCTAAGGCTTGAATGATAATCGTAATCTTATTTAAGTGACCTTCGAATATTTATGCTACCTTTATTATAATTTTAGTACAGGATTAACAAGAACAGTATCAATAATGGAGCTTCAGAATCATACTAATTTTTATTGTTATATCATCATTAATATTTCCGGAAAAGCTTGGGTAGATTTTCCAGGACTGCAACACATTTTAAAGACATAAAATATACCTTTAAACATGGCCATTTTTATTTCATTTAGGACAATCAAGGTAAAAAGGTTGGCATACGTTTTTTTAAACTGAATCTCTCAAAATCATGTCATAAGAACCACGTCAACTAATTGAAGTTTTCCTAATTTTTGTTTATAAGCACCTAAACATATATTTATTATACACCACTCACCATCAATTGATTCATATATTCATCAGACACCGTGGAGTAAAGTACCTTCTCCTTGGGAAGCACCTCCTCCTGGTACCAAGAAAACTTTCGCAGCCAGTCGTAGGTGTCCCACACGCGAACCAAGTCGTCGAAGGTGTTGTAGCTATGCATAGATGCCTAGAACAAAAAAGAAATAACTGTTACTATAGAAAAAAAGCCAAAGCTCTCGTCATTTTTATTTATTTCTGTAGCTCCTTATTTTACGGTCATCTTACATACTAGCATAATACATGATATTATATCGCTGTGGGACAATCTGAGGCCTACAAAATTAATGTTGCTGAGACGAAAGGATGGTACTTATAAAAACTATAAGTAGGTGAAGGTCTACTGTTAAGACATGTTTGAGTCAATATTCTAGATATTTCAGAAAACAAGCAACCAACATGATAGTATAATATTTTCATCATTAATTTTTATAATCTACAACTTTCGTTCAAAGTGTGCAAGTCTGAACTTGCTGTCACAAAAAGAAATAATAAAAACCAGGCTCATGGTCACTAACGCATGTTAAAAACCAGAACACTATCGAACAGTGACTCATAATATACGCAATCGTTCGTTTCTTTGAAAGATCGAAATAGATGTCACCAGCTAATGGTCGCTGATTGACTTTGAAAACTGTGGACGCCAAGAGGGATAGAGTGGTAATTTCCTAGAGTAACCGTATAAATAAGGAACCAGCTCACAATCCTTCGCAGTCGTTCCAGACAGACTTAGTAACATTTGGTAGAAGTGATTGACAGTTGTGCCCATGATCATGTTTTTTTTAAACGCTTCCACTCATACCCCCGCACTAGGATTATCTGTGTCGCAGGTGGCATGGACACACACAGATACACATCACAAACATCCAAGACAGAACAAACTTTATGCTTACACAAAATCTGCCCTGGCCGGGAATCGAACCCCGGACCCCTCGCTTTGCAGGCAGGGTTACTACCAACTTAGCTACGGAGACGTTATGAAAAGTTACTTTATTGTGTTTTTGAACTGTGATTTTTTAAATATACTAACTAATTGAGCAACGCGTATCCTTCAATTAATACAACGTAGTACCGGTTTATTATTGATCACAGAATTATACGTTATTCGATTATACTTCATACTATTCTAGATTCTAGAGGTAAGTGATAATGTCACGGTAATAACAATATAGACAAACAAGTTTCTCCATCAAATAAAAACACTCATAAATGAAGTTAAAACACCCACGAGAGAAAGCAATTTCCGCGCAAACAGTTCCTAGAAATCACAATATAGTTCACTTAGATGATAGACAATTGCCCATCTAAATCATCAAAATTATAAACATCATCTAGGGCAGAGGTCTTTGTGGAACGGTAATTTTAATCTAGGACCTAAACTATGATCCCCCTGTAACTACACAATCACAGAAGTGGAAAAATGTTATTTTTTTATGACGGCTCCGTAGCTAACTTGGTAGTAACCCTGCCTGCAAAGCGAGGGGTCCCGAGTTCGATTCCCGGCCGGGGCAGATTTTGTGTAAGCATAAAATTTGTTCTCGGGTCTTGGATCTTTGTGATGTGTATCTGTGTGTGTCCATGCCACCTGCGACACAGGGAATCCTAGTGCGGGGGTATGAGTGTAAGCGTTTATTTATTTATTATTTCCTTATGTACTGCATTTATGTATATTAAAAACGATATGAAGGCGTTCCAGTCAAAAGAAAGTAGTACTACTTTCAGACACCTACTGTAGTTTTGATTTAAGCAGAAGTTTATATATTGCATACTTATTGTAATTGCTAGTTAATAATGCATAGTTTTCAATGTCAATGTCTGTATGATCAATCAAAGAGTGTCAGGAAACGAAGGTGGTATGTAAGATGAGACCGAAACCGGAGGTTCACCTCCATGAAAGATATTTCAAATAATAACAGTTTGCCCATTAAAATTTGACGCTATGCCGTATAAGTGCAGCCAAAACACATCCTTAAGTCAAGAAGCTAAAAACTCAAAAATAAATGACAGGGCAGATCAATCTGTAGTAGAAGCAGATGGCGTTTTGAATGTCCCTTTTGTGGACATTAACAATACCGTTAATTAAATAAGGCTCAAAAAACGTTACGAAACCGTAAAAATTTTGCATTGTGCAAAATCATAATCGACAAAATTTATCAGAGGTATAGGTCGTAAGCATTTCAAAAGCTTTGGAAATTTATATGTTTTGAAATTTAGATAGTAGATCGCGCATGTCAAACATTACGATATAAAATTTTAGTAAAATTTATTATCAATGTTGGATTTTCAATCGATTTAATAATATGTTTGAAAAAAATATGTGTCCACAACGAAGCCTGTTGCCAAACAAAATGTTAAGAAGTAGGTAATATCTATCTGATTTAATATTCTAAAGAAACAAGTCATTGTTACAAAAGTTACATAAAAAAACATGACTGCTATAGCCAGTGTCACTCGGGATGATGTAAGGATTCTAAGGATACCCCATACATCCTAATCTGTTCAGGCATTTACAAGTTATGATGGAATAAAGAAATTCACAGACATACATGAACCCTAAACACATATCTACTCCTTTTTTGTGCAGTCTTATAAAAATGCATTTAACAAATTACATAACAAAATTGTTGGACCGACAACGTGATTCTCAACGATATAGTCCGTGGCAGAAGTACATTTTCGTACTCCTAACAGTATCAGCTACAGGAATGCCACGGTGGTCATATCAATAGGAATGTGCCGTGTGCCCCATCGGCACCAAGTGCAGGTGCGCGTCCGGTCCCTAAGACATATCCGAATCGTCGCCTCACTATATTACATTGTGTCACTATGTACTGACCAATGTTGCATTGCCCGGCAAAAAAATAATGTCGGCTATGTGTTGAAAACTGTTAACTGTCATACCTATTTACGCTTTAGTTTTACGTTCTAATCATGACAGAACAAATTTTTAATTCTTAAACATTCCAATAGCATCCTGATTTAATATGTTATTGATATCCTTTTAGGCCTAACGTGGGCTTTGACGATCAAAAGGCCATGAAAGCAGCAATAAATATTCCAATATGCACTATCCTGTGAATCGATTACTTCAGCATTCGCGGTGTTACCGTGGGTGGGCGTCGAAATCGAGAAATTCGACGACTTAGCATCCGAATGCCTAGCTCGAAACATCGGAAGCTTATCAAATAAACATGCACCCACACAAGCGCGGCACATTGATGTATTTACGGCACACGTACGCTCCCAACGGCCGCAGACAGCCTGTCGCCTGTGAACAACGCTATCGTACTATGTACGTGTAGCATATTGTATGTAACTCTATGTAATTCAATGTTTATGTACGTTGCATTGCGAGATAAGCGCGATGCACACATGGCATCGATGGCATGCCTCGGCGGCGCGGCCGTCCAACCCGATCGAGTTACATCGCGAACCCTCGCTTTGTTTATTATAATTATCTTCAAAGTACACGGGGACGTTTTTAAAGGCGAGTGGAATTCCACTGTCGAAAATTTGATGCGATTATATGACACCGGCGTGGTCAAAAGCATGAGTGTTATGACACATTCACACGGTGGCCGGTTGCGAGTCACAGTGTACCGTACCGGTAGAGTTCGTTGAATTTGTTATTGCGTTCTTAGTACAACGGGGCCAGTTATTATTTATACGGAACGAGCCCGACGACAGATGTGGCAGTCTGATTTATTCGGGGTATACTATCATTTACATTTAACTTAGAATTTTATCTCGGCGCGACCCGTATGACTAATACTATCAAGATCATGCACGAAAAACATAGGAACAAAGAGTTATATGGCGAAGTGACGAAGATCAAACAAAGTAACGGCCTTGTATATGGGTAACAATGGCGGTTCAACGCCACCGTTTCGCGACTAGATGTATCGCAATAAATATGATACATTAGTAACGAATGACCGATATTAAGGGGAGAGACAGAAAAAAATCGTCGAGCAGGTGTGTCGCGCAATACTAATGCGCAATCAGTATTCTCCGCGTACGCGCACCGTCCTGTACCTCGTTCCGGCTACTGTGCTTCGATAATGTCGTTTTACGAGGAGGCAGCGGACAGGACGTCGCCGTCGTTACGACTGTCGAGCCTATTACAATGCCACCGTACCTTATCGAAGTCGATACCGCACCGACACATCACTACAAAGAGCCATTGTTCCTTCACCATTGACCGTTCAATAACCGATCAATCGATCACATTGACACCCATCCCCGAAATGTATCCTTCACGCATGGTTATGTGGTAGCATCGTCAAGTATCTAGGTGAAATGACGTCCATAAATGATTCGAGGCGCGACAACGACATCGCATTATTTCTCGTTGATCGGCCCACCTTACTTCCGATTCGGAAATTATTATATTCCATAGGATTTGGAATGATGGAACCGCCACGTGGATAGTTGTATTAACATGCTAAACGTTTGTTTCTTATAATTCGTGAATGTTTTACGAATTCTCAAAATGTAGGTTGAAGTGTCTACGGCTGTTTATATATTATTATTGTAGAACTTTTTGTTTCTCTAAGTATTTTTTACAATATCTGACGTAGCTTTATTTTTGAAACAAAAAAGACCGCATTAAATTATCGCTACATTTTTTAAATATGCAAGTTTTAATGGGATCTCATTTAAAAATCAACTAAATGGAGTCAAAATTTACTTTGGAAATAATTATGCACAATATCAATTAGGCATCGCATGCATAAGGCTGCCGTTTCATCGATATAATAATATCAGTGTTGCGTCACAGAAATGCAGCGCAAAATAATAATTAAAAGGACAGTATACGGACAGTAAATTAGCGTTTATAGGACGCGTTTGTCTCACATTCACAAATGCTCACAGGTATAAGCGGGCTAGACGTGCATTTAATGCAAATATTCAGTTTCATATTGACCTTGAAAGGTTCGGAAATTCCCAGCCCAAGTCATCATGCTGCGTTGTTCATGCCCGTTACATATAAAAGTCCTAGATTTATCAAAGTGCAAGATACCCAAAAAAACAAGCGAGCTCAGTAACTGTGGACATCATTATTCCGTGTATATAGGGAGGAAGCGGCCGAGCGGACGTAGGGACGAGAAACTGGCGGCGCCTGCCGATGCAATCTCGCCGGCCACGATGCACCGCGCCGCATCGCCATCACGGTGAGAAAACCGCACCGAAAACGTGCACGCACTGAATCTTTAATGGGTCACATTTCGCATGAAATTTAGCCCAAAAAGTGAATTTGCAAATTTATTTTTGGAACGGTCAATAATCATTCGCTCTGAACATGCCGACGCTGAGTTCGCTCTTAATATTTGAATCAAACTCTAAACCGCAGTTTCGGTACTTCGACTTTAATTTTACCGATCCATAAAGGATTTTTTATTGCAATATTTGTTCACGTATATGGGTTATGATATTTCGCTATTTGTCCTACTACTAGTACTAATTTGGAGTTAACTATATGAACTTTGGCCACACAAAGGCCATCATTAGTAATTCAGCTATTGCTGCTACCTATTCATGGGGGCGCCTGTATTGAAAGTACGTCATCGGTAGCTTCCCCTGCAAGACGGAAGCGTACCGCAGACTCTCATTCATAAATCAATAATATCTGCGTATAAGCTATGGTATGCGTCGACGTTAGTACCAAGTTTTATTGGTATTGGTCGACCGCAAGCCTCGTCCGTTCATTTAGCGGTACGCGGCGGGCATACAAATATCTTCGCGAATACTATAACCACACAGTCCAGACCCGACGTGGAAACAATCAATGAAAGCGAAGAAAGACCTTCGTATAGAATCGTAAAGTGTACTTACGAATGTATCCTTGTACTTCGCCGTTGATGTGAGAGCGTTTTTTGCTTGCGCGACCAGATTAGACGCAAGTTCTGTGGCGTCTTTGGGAGACATTGCTGGCTTTGCCTGGAAAAAAAATGTATATTGTCAGTAATAAAACATAAATCATATCCAAAAATAGTATCTTATATTATTGAAAATCATTTAATACAAGGTGATACTTTTGTTCCAAACCAGAATGAGCTAAGTTGTATATTTTAAGTCTGCTTTTCCTATCTTCTTTACTCTATACTGCGTGCTCACAATATTTCAATATTTTCTGTCATATTATAGTCTCAACAGGTAAAATACGAAAGCCTCTAATTTGTGTTACACCTGCATTATTAAAAATGAAATAACCTGAATTTGGTTCTTCATGTTGGTCTCTAATCATAATAATATCAAGGGTTACATAAATGGTTTTTACTGGTAGCAAGCAGTCCACCCATATCATGCAATAGCGATGTGGCGCTACTAATTATCAGCCGAGAGACTACCTTTGAAGAAAATAATTTGAACCTTAGTAGTACTTACATTAGAGTCATCATAATCGCAAGGGTTGGCCCACAAGCTGTTTTCACCGGCCGCTCGTCGCTGGCGGTCCATCGTGCGAGTCCGGTGCGGCGCCGCTGAAGACTGGGGTGAGAGACCACCGACAAGAAGGAGCAAGCAGATGGCCGCGCAGACGTTGACGTATCCTGGAAGATGATTGGTAAATTTATAAAGTGACAAAAACAGCACTTTAATCTTTTCAGTGGGCGAAACAAGAGATTTCTACGGAACTTCTTTGAAAGAATTTCTTGAACAGCAATACGAAATTGCTAACAGTATATTTCAGGATTTGAACTTCATTAACAATGCATTGAAATTATTTTAAGAAGCCGAAATCGTATAACAGTCCGGACAATTTCCAATCTTTCACCTAAAGGTTTGGTACATCACTTTTATTTGTCATCCACAAAATCAAGGACTACTCGAATCACATTGCATAATTATCACTGAATGTTTATTGAATAATAGTAATCTGATTTAGTGATGTCACACCTCAACAATGACCATGGATAAATTAGTACCGGAACAATTATAATAGATGGATCTAATCTCAAAACTAACCGGAACGAAAGCATTATTTCGATGCATCTCATTCAACGCGTAAGAGCGTCGTTGTTCCGTATGCGGCACGCGCGTTGCTATCGATTATGGTAATCGATGAACATCCGATGAATAAATACATCGTGGCCCAGAGGTGGACAGCCTTTGCTAATTGTCCACTGAACCTGTGTGAATCACTAATGCGACATATTTAAAGGTGCCACGATTATTTGGCCAATATTATTATGACATCGAAAGCCTATGACGATACGAATATATCGATAAGCTCGCGCCCATCGCTATCACTTACGCTGTATGCAACAATATTTTTATGTGCATATTCCTTTGAAGGCATTCAAAGGTTTACTAGGTTCTATTTAAATGGAAATGATATAAGTAGTTAGTTTAGTGGTTGCTTTTTCTAATTGTATTTTAAAGTGTATACAATTAATTTTATGAAACAAAATATGTTTTAGAGACTTAACTTTATCTGCATTAAAACGAAGGTGTTATTTTCTTATTACTTCGTTATCCCTTATTTTAGATATATCCACTAACGATCTATCAACTGGTACTCAATAACGTCAGTTAATGTCATGACATCAGTGATGTGACGACTCGTTATAATTGAATATATTAAAACGCTTAAAAGGTATTAGTTTGATGTGTGATTGACGTATTTTTTATTTATTTGAAGCATCAGTAACCCGTTGGTATGCACCTGCCTACTTATTACACACTTTAAATGAATTAATCTGCATGATATGTAAATGATTGCTATGTAAAAAATCTTTACACTTCATTATTGGTTTCTTTACTTAAATTAAATATTTTACCACGTAATGAACCGCAGCAGTAAAAAAACATGTAATAAAAAATTACTAAGCAGCGTTTTCTTTTCAAAACGGTTTATTTTAACTTCCATTTGATGTTTCTCTATTTGTCAGGGACAAATCATGCTACCGAATTTTCAGCCACTTTGCAAAATATCAGCACTATTGGATACCCGATAATCAATAAATGCTGACATTTTTGCAAAGTTTTTTGGCTCTGAAAAATATACAATAGATTATTAAAATAGTTCGCTTTTTCTAAATATAAATGACTATTGTTCTAAAAAATGACAAGGATAGCAGGATGCTCGTTGAGTGGTTTCTTCTTCACTGTGATCATTAGACCGGGTGACTTTTATATACACTTGCACACTAGAAAAGCAATAGTCTGACACTAACAAAAAATAAGTCCTCGTAAACCTGTGACCGCTTCGCAAAAAGATAGGTGTAAAATGTATTATAATTTTCTCGTTGACATAATTAAAGCAACTATCATTATCAAAGTCATTATCATTTAAAAAAACACAAATCGATGACGTGGAGTATCGTGCTGGGGCCGCCCTGTCACTGTATGTTACGGCTTTCCAATATTATTAAACTTACGTCACTAGTTATCACAGGATTTGCCAGAAATGTTTACAAACACTGCGTTATCATTGCAAAAATATGATTGGTTTTATTGAAACAGATGGTGGACTTTGCTTTACGTCATAATATATATCTCTCTTATTAAAAAAACAGCTTATTTGTAAAATTTGTGTTGAAATAAACTAGCCCCGACTGCTGGATTATCTTTCTTTTCGTATGGGTTATTGAAGCAATGGAAATCTTTCGTTTAGATGGATCAGTCAACATCGTCACTTGCTCCTGCCCTGCACAATATCTTATCAACTGTCAGTCCTCATGAAATAGTTAATTATATTTACATTACAATATGACGTTCTGTTGTGTTACTTTACAGCTAGATTTATTACTTGGAGGCTACAATGGCAAATGAAATTGACATAACTCAACAGGTATGTGGTTACTCACAGTTCAGTAAGAGTTTCATACATTTTTCAGTGTTTTGACTCAATGCGTGAGTCAGTACCTAGTCTTGTTTGTGACTAACGATACAATCTCTTACGATATTTGCGTTTAATTGCACTATGTCCACAACATCGGTTAGGTAAAAGCTGAAATATTTCTTTGGAATTTCAGAAATTCTTGGCACTGGTTTCGATGTTGATATATCAGATAGCATGTTTTCACCACGTGTGGTAAATATTTATTTACTTTGATACTCTATGAACACGTGGCTTTATCTCAACTCTACTAATACAATATTTTACTTACCTAATTTATAAATGTCTTTACATTATGCAATCAATAGTCATCAAATCATTCTCAAATAGACTAAAAAGAAAAATAACTAATCAGTGGTAGTTGTGTTTATCGACGCTTCCCACCTCACTAAAACTGAGCAAAAGGGACTCGTATTCTATGGGAACGGTCAAAAGCTCAAACGATATCCAAAGTCAAATTCATCAATACACAGGCACGATAGCGCAAATGTGTGCGTGTATTTTTTTTTCATCTCGTTAGTGAGTTTTGTGGCGGTTCGCCCGGAGGCGCTGCGGCGGCCAAATAAAAGAAGATTATAGTTATAGGGCGCCTCGCCGCTTATTATTTAACTAGGGCCTGTGAACTGATACCAATTACACGCCCCCTTGTTTTGGAACGAAAGGGAGAGTTGTATATCTGCGTTTCACGAGACTAAGCTTGATAGATATTGCACTTTATACAGAGTCTGAACCCTGATAACATGACATATTTCTGTCATGATAGTTCCAATTTTGACGACGTATCGTAGCCAAGTCAGAAAATAAAGAAACAAAAGTCTTGTAACTTCATCCCGAGCGTAAATAACCAGTTACCATAAAAAACATCAACGTGCTTCTCTAACTAGCCACGATTTAGTTGTAGACTATATTGCCCTCTAATTGACACAATAATAATGTTGTTACAATGGGATTACAAAAGGCGACCGCAAAGGTGGAGCCGGAGTATAACGATCATGTCAAAAGGAAGGTCCGACACACAGAGAACGCGTTAAACATACGATCATAACATTTTATTAGTGGTGCGGTCAAAAGCAACCGCGCGACCGCCGTCAAAAGTTCAAGAAAAAAAAACGACGGGTCAACTCATAAAAGCCATGGAGTCACTGTGAGATAAATATTTTCTTTGAGATATCGTGAACGAGATTAAAAACGCTGCGTTTTAGTTGTTTTTTTTTTATTAAGTCACAGGAGGGACATCGTTGTGATAACAATAAACCTCCCGTAGAAGGAATCACTAATGATGTATACAAAATTACAACACATTTTCTTATCCACATATTTTGTCCCGGCAATTATTTATACAATTTGTAGCGGGGAGCCTGTGTCATTACGATTTGAAATAGGATTTACGCAATTAAAACAAGTGGAACCTTTTTTCCGAAGGGCGGCAAGTAATTGATACCCTCCTTATACCTCCAACCACGTTTACGTGGAGATATTTAAGATGAACAATGAGACTCGATCGAATTCCTTAGCCCATTGAAGAACTGACCGGGCGACCATAAAAACCGTAGATACCTACACGTAGGTAGTACACAGGTTATAAGGGGGCATAAAAAAGTAGGGACCGCGTCGGAGGTCGGAGCGACTACCCGAGAAACAAAGAGTTCGTTTATTTTTTAACAGCTCGCTCGTTCACAAAAGAGGTCCTCGCGGCACGAAAAACAACCGAAACGAGAACATCTTGTTAACCTTTTTAAAAAGAAATCGCGCGCCCACTAACTAGAATTTCAACTCGAAAACTGAGAAAAGTGCGGTCTGCCATTCGGTGCACCGGACGTCGTCGTCGACGCAGGCGCCCGCGCAATCATTATGTAAATTTCGATTATTGTTGTAATAAATGCGTTCAAAAATTCGGGCACCGTCTTCGCGGCTCGTTACAAAACGCCCGTCAAATTATTGGCGGCTTATCTTTTATGAATCTCGGCGTTGTTTATTTTCAAGACGGGAGTCGCGCCGCAGGAGCGTTCGAAGCCGCCACGTAGGGTTGTCGCGCTAGGTCATTAACGGTAAACTAATCCAGTCCGCGTGACGTTACATAGAAAAACCATGTCCAGCCATCATAATAGAGGTTTAATATGAGTGGGTTGATCATTTTGTTGGTAGCGGCTAACAACCGAAGCGCTCGTAAAATTTGACTGCGCGTAATAAGAGAGATTATCGCGTGGAGACGCGCGAGGCGGCGCGTATCACAGGCAACGCGATAATACCACCTTTCGTTAACTGAAAATCGCTCTAAATGGTAATCCATTTAGAGTGATTTTCAGATAATGAAAGCTGTTAAGCTTTGCGACGATCGTCGATCGACCCCATCCGCTTCGAAATTAGCGAAACAAGTAACGAATATTTCTTGAATTAATTTTAATAAGGTAACAACTGGCATTACGAATTTTTAGCAACTGTTTTTTACGGGCTGGTGTTAAATGGAAGTGTATCGTTAGGTATTTACAGCGGTGCTGGTGTAATTTCAAACATTATTCGTGTGCATGTTTAATTTTTTGTATAGATGCGTTGTAAAAGGGTTTAATTAGACGTGTCTAAGCTACGATCGACATCTCTCACTAAATGAGTGACAGCTAAACACTGCAATTATGAGTGGAGCATCTCACTGAAATAACTGTATATAATTGAAGCGGCTGCCTTACATCGAGTAAACGAACATCGTTTTATGTGAAAATGTTGCTAATGAGCTAGTGGATCGCAGCCCTAATGATGCGGACATAGTTCATGAAATCGAGCTCCGTCTTGTACTGCGCTTTAATTATTATGACATAGCTTTCTTATAGATAAGTGTGCAATGCAAAAAGTTAAATCAGCGCTATTTAGCTACAGCTAATTTTGAACGTAATGGAGCAAAGTGATTACAGGTTTTTATGAATTTATTTAAGGAGGTGTTTTAAAATGGACGAAAAAATCAAGTCAAGACATTATCCCATTGGACAAATATTCTAAAATACTTGGTAGGTAACTTTGGTAAATATTTCCAGTTACTTTATTGCAAGTAATTAGTAGGATGCAGATATTTTTACGCTTTAACACAAGATTTAGAACATGAATACACTTTGGAATAAACCTTTATATGTATTAATTTTTATTAAAAAATAACATTATCTTTTAATTTAAGTTATTTTGGGTATATACTTAGGCAAATCTATGCGTTTAGTGAGTGTATAAACTGAAGCTTTTATTTATGGAATTTTCAAACTACCTTTTTGAGATATCCAACCAGAAATCATCTTAGACAAGTGTACTTATTGGGATAAACTAGCCCAAGTAGAACCTACGTTTACCGTTAACCACTTAGCATTTTTGCCACCTGGTTCCATCATTACACCAGATTACCGTGGTATCGTTTGTCGTCTGAACTACGTATGTATGTAAAATTTCAGCTTTCTCTGAAAAGCCATTATTTACAAAGTTCTCTCGACTTACACACAAACAGAACGAGGAAAAAGAAGCTTTTAAAACAATTAAATAACTAACACTATGTGACTCAACCAATCTTATTAAAATTAGGACATGTACTATATGTTGGTTTGTCCTTCTTTCACGCACGTAATTTTTGGCATAGATATAGTTTCTGGACCGGAGAGTAACATAACAAACTTTTATGCCGGAAAAATTCAGGGTTCCTGTGGGAACGCAGGTAAAACCGCGGGCAGAAACTAGTATGGTAATAAATTGCTCTATTTGGACTTTGCTCAGGTTACCATAATCATTAATTCTCTCGAGCTTCTTACTAATATTTATTTGCTTAATTTTGCTAAGTCACAATTTGCTTGAATTCTTGTAGGTAAATATTAAAACAGTGAATGCGTGTTTATTATTCTTGTAAATTAATTAACTACGCGTTTTGATGAATCACCAATTGAGCGTATATGGTTGAAGTAATTAAAATGCAGACTGTTCTAACGGTTATACGAGTAATAATACAAAATAGTGACACATAAGAAGCGTACGGAAAAAGGCAGAAAGCGAGGAAACACTTTCATTTTTTTTCAAAGCGTATAAGTATTTCGTTTTTAAAAATATAATAAATGTTGATATCAAAATAACAGATTTTTACCAAATGCATATGAAAGTATATATACGGTACCTATAACAAATTAACCATTTTTTTAAATTTATCTGTCTGTCTGTTTGTTCCGGGTAATCTCCGAAATGGATGGGCCGATTTTTGACGGGACGTTCACTGATGTTATAAGGAGTAACTTAGGCTACTTTTATTTTAGAAAAAGAATTAGGGTTACGCGCAAAAACATAAAAACCATGAAATCATAAAAAAAACATAAAAAATACAAATATCTCCGCGCGGGTGAAACCGCGGGCAGCAGCTAGTTTAACGATAAACGACTTAAAAGTTCGGGATATGCATATATCACATAATACTAAAGCAGCCGTTACCTACGTATCCTATATTTACCTACTCTAAGAAAATCATCTCGATATTGTATTGATTATGTCATTAGTCTATTTGGGTATGTTAATCATAATGATGTAAAGTTTTCTATCAGTATAAGTAAGATCGGAAATAATCGAAACGTTATGGGTATTATGTTATAGTACCTGGGCGACGAATTGTTCGTTTATTTCGTAGATTTATTTCATCAAAATTGATAGAGCTGTTTCCGAGATATATATAATAAAATATATATAATAAATTTATGTAGATACAAGATTTGCTTGGTTAACGTTATTAGATTTATTTCTGGGGTACTGTCCAGACATATTGTTTAATAATTAATTTTAGGATTCTAAAACTTTCAAAAATACAAAGCGAAACCACAACTAATCTGAAAACGCTGTTCTAAGGCTTTGGTTTAAGTTCATAGGTAGTTTTGCGTGATTTTCCTTTTTTTGTCTACGATCTACAGTTTAATAAGAAATAGCTAAATTTTACTAGTACCTAGGTAAATCTAATAACTGATAAAGTATACAAAAGTAAAAAACCAGCCAGTAGGTGTTGCATACATTTTTAGAGTAGGTATATTAGAGTGGGTTTAAAAAAGTTGGAGTAGGTACTTTAGAAATATTTGTGGCTATGATTCTGATTGAATGTATACCTATACAAGTAACTAAAATTGAAGTGTCAGTTTGTAATATCAAAATAACAGCTTTTTACTAAATTAAATGACAACAAAATAACCATTTTTAAAATTTTTGTCTGTTTGTCTGTCTGTTGGTTCCGGGTAATCTTCAAAACGGCTGGACCGATTTTGTCGGGACTTTCACTGGCAGAAAGCTGATGTTACAAGGAGTAACTTAGGCTACTTTTATTTTAGAAAAAGAATTCGGGTTCCACGCAAAAAAATAAAAACCATGAAATCCAAAATCTCCGCACAGGTGAAACCGCGGGTAGCAGCTAGTTAATACATAGAAATCTTAAATGCAACGCTAATGTTAGAACTTACAATCTTTTTTCAATTCTACAAGTATGTTATAAACTTTATTAGAACACCGAGCTTTATTCTCCAGCTTTCCTTTTTTGCCCCTCACTATGATAAAATACTACAATTTAGAGAATTTATTGAATGACGTAGACTTTAATTCTAAATTAAAAATAACTTTTCATTGTCAATGATACAAATCGATTATCTATTTATAACTGTACCTTATTGGAGCAATTAGCTCGCGTGTTTACCTTGTCTACGTAACAAAGGCGAGATCCGGTCGGAAGGTTCTCTCCCGGGCCGTGTATGTAGATTGTATAATTCATTCGATTGTACAATATAATTCACAGATTGTATAAGACAACTTATTTGTCTGTATTAGATAGTACTACTACTAATTCATTTGTATTTTTCTGGGATCCACGAGCGGGATCGTAAATATTTCTCAAAATATTTTAATTTTTGTTTTGAAATTTGCAATTTTGACATAAATATAAGATAAGCAATGTTTTATTAGTAAATTATTGCTCTTGACTAACTCCTAATCTGATATCATAATTTAAAAAAAAAAATTACTGGCAAAAACTTGAGTATCTAGTACTAAGCATGTTAAGAAAAAAATTAGACTAGTGTATTAATCAAACCAAATCATTACTATTCACTTTTCCCATGCCTAAAAATTTTTTTTTATTCTAGGCACCACTTTATCTACCACAGTTTAAAGAAGGATCAATTAAATAAAAAAATTTAACACTATCTACAGTCGCCACGCGATGAATAGTAGGTACGAATTACCAAATAAGGCTTTCATTGCGCGCGTAACTGCCCAGCTTATAAAGATTACAAATATTTACTAGGATATTTCATTCCGGTAACAGTACGTAATTTTAATTACACGAGATAAGCTAGCGGTCAAAACTCACCTAGAACCAAAAACGTAACTCGAAACCGGAATAGAAAATGTAGAGACGCATAATTCGCGAGCGCAAGCGCAACGCGCGACATTATACCCGTCACATTTCCCGCTCTTCATTTGGTTTCCTTAGGCTTTGGCCATAAAGCAAGTGCAGACATAATTATCATCTTATAATATTTAATTTTATTGATAGGGTAACCAAAAAGTTTTTGCAAGTCAGCGAAATCTTATAGGTTCATCCAAACGCCTGGTTTTGCCGCGTGGATGGGAGTCTGTTGTATGGTGTATACACCGGATATTTAGGTTATAAATAGGCTTGGGCGACACTGCTTGTTTTATTTAATGATAAGGAACCGTTGTTAGGGACATTACCTGTGCCAACGATGTGAGCTTTTGTTACAGTGATGAATTTATCTTTAGTAATATTTGTTTTTAATTTTGGCTATAATTAATTAGTATAGGTAATTCATCTGTTTTAATTAAAATGTAAACCAAAAATAATACATTACTATATGTACATACCATAAATCATCATTATTATATAATTATAAGGTAACGAGTCTGAATATTCAATGTAAATACAGACTATCGTTACAAATACACGAAATTAATAAAGCCAATTGGATTTAAAGCTATTAAATTTTATAAATACGAAAATTGTTTAATAACAAATAGTAAATTTAATAAAATAATATAAATTGGTATGTAAATTAAAAAGTTCTCATCCACAAATGTTAGTAAAGAAAGTCAATAAGGAAAATTTGCTTACTACTTCTCGCCGTGCTCGATCGGTAGGGTCGACATTTTTCCACAACACTATCACAGTCACTATTCTGTTTGCTAATTAATCTAGTCCTATTGCATCGTTCACATCCGGACGGTATGTGCGTGGCCCGAGCTGGCCCCTGGGTAGCGCGACAACCATCTAGCACCTCCATCCTGATTCTTACTAAAACAGTGCCAACGCTCCTGTACATCGCACACGCAGGTAAATTAATGAGATCCATAACAAACGACGATCGCAAATGACATCCCCCAAAAACTGGCGCGGTGTATCACGCGTCAGGTCTGGACTGAGACTAAATGAAATTGTGTGACCGCGCGTAAGATAAAGGCTAGTTCGGCACATGGCTGGCAGGGGGGCGAGCGGTGACGAATCCGCTGTGGGGTATTCCTTCGTGAGCCAATGGTCGGCGCCGCAGGTGGAAGGCGGGTCCCGGTTACCACCCAAATGCAAGTACCTTTATGTACGAGGGGTCCTTTCGGCTGGCGGTAGATAAGGGTGGCCTTTTATTGCTTTTCAATTTTAATGCGTGCGGTCATTATTGCGAGAGCTTTGCAGTTGCATAATTAATAACAGGTCTTATGTCGAGGTATTTCGAGAAAGTTCAATTTTAGTACGACCGAGGGTCAGTTTAATTTTCTTTTCGAAGGTTTTCGTGGAACCGAAGTAAAGGAGAGTTTGAGAAAAAATAAATTGAATACGGGTCACATTTTACTTCTTTGTTACTATTTTTTGACCTCTACAATTAAAAAGTAGAGAAGGATGTTCTGAACGTCATTTGAAAAAACTATATCAAAGAAATAAGTTAAGTGTACACAACAGGAACAAAAGTAAAGCTACTCATAAAAAAATGAACACTCATTCATGAAACACATGGAGATGTTGGGTTTTCCCACCTAGCATTGTATTTTTTTACTAGTAACAACTACCTATGAGATATGTATTAGGTACTAAATACAACAACTGACAACAGAAAGAGTATTTTAAAGTCCTTAGAATGAAATATTTAGAAATTTTTCTTTTGATAGTAGAGACCCGATGTTTCATAGGATTATATTAATGCGTTCTAACTGGAAATTTCTAAAACAATTATTTTTCATTCGCCTTGTTTCTTTTCCGAACTTTTATTACCAGATTTTTAATATTAGTAGGTACGTTCATACGTACTTGGTAATATTACGTTAATACGTGAGAGAGAAAAGAAAAAAACAAAATGTACAGAAATCGTGTTTCTAGGTATTTATTTGTTTTTTTTTTAAAGATCAATGAATCAAAGATCAAATTAATCAGGATATTGATTTTTATTTAAACGCATAAGTACCTACTGTATGTTCGCTAGTAGGTACTACCATTCGTAGTTCATGTGTTTATTGTAAGAGAATCGATTCATTCGAAAGATATTCGATCATGATCTTTAGAGATGATCGAGGTCGAATGGGTATTTAGTTTGGCATCATGTACAATTTCTCCAGCTCTTGTCACACTGACTCACTTCACGTAACTTCTTACAGTTAGTCACTGAACAATTCAGTTGACTCAGATACCGTCTGGATTATGCAAACATTAACTGATTTTAACTGAAAACGATGATGACATTTTTAGCCATGGGATAATCCACTTTTCACTAGATAATGTTTTTGTTATTTTATTCTACTTCAGGATGTTGGCAAAATTTTAAAAGGTAATAATTTTAAAACGTAAACAACGGTATATTGATTACTATTGAGTGATATTTATTGGTCGTAGAAGTTTTACTAAAAGCGAATTAATATTATTTAGTAAGAAAATTATTGTATTTTCCGACTTTATAGTGCAGTGATAGGTACCTATGATTTACTAATATACGTTATGTGGAACGCATTGATTTTGGCAGCTAATAAATGTTGGAAAACCTGTTTAAGGTCACATGTCTTTATATTTTACGGTCTTAATTTCATTGTTTTTATTATTTTATACGAGTACACATATTTTATATATTTCAGTAAATACAAAAGAAATGTTTACAAATGTGTTAACAAATTTTTACAAATGTTTTTTGTTTATGTGTATACAACTTTCTGAAAAATTTCATTGAAAACGGAATAATTTAATTATTTTTTACGAACAGTTTATAATTTTAATTACAAAATAATTAAAGAAACATGTCAACGCTGACCTTCTGTATGTTTAATTAGAATTATACAACTACACATATAGGGCATAATCATATATAAATATTACGGTATTATATGCCTTATTAAAAAACAAAAGCTTTTTAAAAGCTTACTGAAAGTAATTTTAATTAATATAACACCTGCACTAATTTAACGACCTTTCTAGAATTAATCATTTTAAAATAAACGTTTCTATAGGCAATGCGAATCGGTAGCGTCTATAAAAACTTACCAAAATAACTTTTTCGGCGAATGTAATGAAACATCCATTACCTGCTACTTTAAAAAGCACTTTGCTATTTATATTTGGGTAGCGGCCTCTTTATTAATCTAATTACGTAAGTACCAGTTAATTAGTTATTATCTATTAACAAAGGATCAAACTATACAGATCAACTATGAACACCTGCGAAATTATTTAATGTGAAGCAATTTACAAAAAAGCTTCTAATCACGGAACGCCATAAAAGTATTTTAATGATGTAAGCATTAATGATGAAAATTAGTTCTATTGAGAGGCCGTTCAAATGACTAACAAATGTTAAAGAAGCCAAAAATCAAACAACGAACAATGCTAAGACTTAAACTTTTTTTTTTCTTGTGGCCAACGAAATTTATCTTTCAAAAGCAGGCTGGGCTCATAGTTGCCAAACGGATAAATGCTGCGGGTTAGATTTTCAACTTAGTAAACGCCGAGAAATGATCTACAAGCGCGATAAAATTTGCTTTATAGTGTATTTTCCTTCACCGTAACCTCGAGCTCATTCTATGACCTGTTTTCTCGACATGATTATTTTATATAAAAGTGTAAATAAAATAAAATTCACACACACATTATAATGTTCATATTGTATACTCCATTATGTAAGTATCTAATGCAGGGTTAATTTTCATTACATAAAATAAAATTTCAGTTCATATAAAATATTATCTAATAATAATTTCCTTTTAGTTATAGATAAGTCAATGGTATCTATGAGTCCGCTTCGACAATGTCTACAAAACACCGGAAGGAATATTACGTCAAGTTGGATTCTCTGAAAGGTATGCAGGTCGCTGAGCCACCTGAACGCTGCATCAGCAGGGAGTTTCCTGCCGATAACTGATACGCCCACACCCATCGAATAATGAATGATACTCACACATGCGCAGTACTTGTGTGCGGTAGGTAGCAGAGCTGATAAGAGGTCGACACGCTGTCTGGCCGGAAATAATTCTCTAAATTCTTTAAAGAGTTGTTTACATTCCAGTGACTTGCAAATATTTTGATTAGAAACGTTTAGTTATGATATTGACTGAGACACTTATCTAACACAAAAATTAGTTAACAGTTTCAAAACATTTTGAAAAACATTATTATAAATGACTTTATCATCAGCCTATTATGCATCCACACCTGGTATACCAGCCTTATCTCAGAGAGAAGAGTATGGGCCATCACGCGGGCACCAGTGCGGCTCGGTGTCAAGATGTAGTCATAATCTCGAATTTTTGTGGTTCATGAACAAGCGAGTTTCCTAACGATGTTTTCCTTCACCGTTTTAGAGCGATTGTGATAAATCCGCATTTCTCATTTTATTTAACTGCTCAGATTTTGTTTAGCTCTACGCCCTCGAGTTGTAAACTGTTAAACGGTAGCTAAGAGCTACTTCCCATACTAAGCCAAGTATTTCTACACAAGCGACCACATTAATATTTAGTTCCAGGTGAAATAGTGGACTAAAGCTATACCGCCGAGTCATTGTGTTTGTCGTGTTTATAAAGAAAATATCGAAAGAGAACTAAAATAAGGTGAATCACTCCCACAAATGTTATTTTCCAAAAGGAAATATTTTATGACAAACTAAGAACCATTACAACTACTCTTTACGCATTATATTTCATTGTAATTTTCAGCTCACACGTTTCCATTCAGGTTTCACGTTTCCATTGTATATTAATGAAGATGAATGATCGATTATAACCATTTATTACGTTGGCTATTAATATATTCATCTATTTGTAGCTCAGGTGCCAATAAATATTTATCTCATTTCAACTGCCTTGTTAAATACGTGACGCGCGATCACGCCTTTATGAATATTATGTCTTTGCTACACGACGTCTCGCGGATATGTCGTATCAAAGCTCTACTTTCATATTCATTCAGAATTAATGATTATTTCCATTATTTCCTTATCGACAATTATCTTTACTTTTTGACAATAGGCTATAATTAGGATATTTTATAATGTTCTCTTGGCTAGCTATCACCTTAAAGTGAAAACTTTATCAGTGTGCTCCGGAAACTGCTTTGGGAAACCTGGATTTAAGAACACTTAAGTCCTCGTTTTCATGAGAAACCTGGATTTAAGAACTCTGAAGTACTCATATTAATAAGTAAAAAATTGATAGATTATTTGTCTTCAATATTTTTTAATATGCAATTACGTACCTATGTCAATACAATCATCGATGTGTTACCTATAGAGCCAGAATTAATTTTATAACAAAATGATAATTTCATTCATAATTTCAGAGATCATAATTTCGTCACAATTAAAACCTGATTTCTCTTGAACTCGTATATGCAAACAATTTATCGTCAGTTTATTCGAATACGCCGTATTTACCAACATTTCGTTTATCTAATGAGTGTTATGCATACTAAATAAACGATACGCTTCATGTGTCGCCGCCTTAATGTATGCTCTATTCGTCATTATACGTCACAAACCTAACGATTATCGTTTTCTTTAACTCCCGTCATATCTTTGCCGAGAAATGTTGACATAAATGGGATTATCCATGCATGAGGTTATTTTTAGCTCAGAGTTTATTTTAATTATTTAAATGTAACAATGCAAGTAAGACTATGTGGTTACTACTTATGTCAAGTTTTAGTGTTAGTTTACTAATTACTTATTGCATTTTACCTTAGTTGTATTACAGAGGCATAAATGAAGAGGTTAAGATTAAAAAAATAAGTTAGAAGTTAAGTAAGGATGGCCGTAAGAAACCGACGTTACATTTGAAAATGTTTATGCTGTTCAATAAATTTAAATATAAAGATAGAACATTTTGGAAGTTTTATTTCTAAACTCTCCTTTATTTTTTTAAGTAACACTGCGTTCAAAGATTTTTTAAAATGTTGTCAGTTACAATAGGTTGTAAGTATAACCTGTAGTATACTAGACAGTAGCTTAAATAAACTGGACGGTATCAGTTTTCTGAATGAATAAACAAAGGGTTAAAAAGGTTTTCTCAATGAATAAACAAGGACAAAAACACTAAGTATTTTCATAATATTTTCCTACACCGCCTTTGAACGCTGGTGGATTTGACAATATATTCCCGATAAAATGACAATAGGTCAGATGGGAATATATAAATTTACCGTATAAAAAATATATTTTTTTTCTTGAAAAGGAAATCACAATAAAGCCCTGTGCCATAGCAAGTAAATTTTAAAAGTCAATATTGCCAAAATTTCCACAACTAACACCCTCTTCAACCCTTTTCAACCATCCGTGTGAAAATCCAAGGGATAGCATTTTTCCGATGAAAATGTGTAACCATTTTTTAGATGTCCTCATAACGTCATAAGAATGCATAAAGCCCTCATTTGTGAGCTTATCCGTTTCAAACTACGTCAACAACGGGCAAGTTTATATCTGTTCTTAGTAAGGCGTGAGGCAGCATCTCCAATGTTTAAAAAACTGTTCTAGGACCGGATCATTACCGACGGGTATTACCCAAATATGGTAATTTAGCCTACGAGTATACCATCATGTAGACCTCTTTTCGTCATTGAAACGTGTATACTTATTAATAGAAATACTTGTGCATACCTAATTGCAGTTCTAACGAAGTGATACCGTTTTTATATAAATAATATTTACGCTAAAAGTAGGTGTCGATCGTAAGTTAATTCTCGTCATAATTCTTGCTATTCGAACGCAAATGATTATTTTATTATTTTATGGTGACAATGACTATTATTATTTATGACGAGTCTTAGACGAATCTCTTCGATTGATGTTCGAACGGTAACGCGTTTAATGCGTCGATATTTAATTTGTATCATTTTAATCTACAACAGTAATAATAATAATTTTTATTTTGCAACAACAAATGGGTATAGTTAGCAGCACCTTTTAAATACATCGAAGAAAATGGTACAATTTAAAAAGCTTCGTAGGTAGCTTAAAGGTGAACCCTGAACCTCACACTAGGATTACCTGTGTCGTGGGGTTCAGTAACTTCCATTTTAGGCTTAGTACTTCTAAACAGCTATAGTAAGAACAAAGCAAAAATAAATTAAAAACAGTAAAAATCAAGCAACCATCTCAAGGTTATTATGTTGTTTAAACGTGTGTGTGTTAAGTATGTAGTAATGTAACATTTTTTTTGAAGCGAGATGGCTCGTGATTTTATGACGTCGGCCACCAATCTGTAGGTAGTTCGAATCGTATAGGTAATGAACTTGTGCTGTCGATGAAGGAAAATCTATCGTCATGCACCTATCGATATGTTCCGGCTGGAGCCATTACTAATCTAGGTATAGCGTATACCGTGGTTTAAGATCAGGTAAGATAGTGGTCAACGATAAAGTGAAAAAAAGACGGAAGAGCATTTTCTTTCGCGTCTGCGGCTAGTTACCACCAGTCTCGAGATAATAATCTGCCACCAAGTACATATAAGTACATTCTGACTCTTCAGACCCAATACTCAATTTAGGTCAAGCCAATTCACCAACCATCGTACTTATCGTCGCTTAAGATGAGATAATGGCATAACAATAATCTTTCTCGTGTTAAAAAAATTGAGGGTGGCGTGAATATGATATATTAAAATTACAATATTTCAAAACCGATGTCATATAATAATTATAATAAAGCAAGTTATTATATTCGTTATTTTTTTTATACGACACGTTATTTTGTTTCAGTATGTATACATTTTACTTACTTTTTTCTTCTTTTTCTACTTTTATTCCAAAGAAACACTTTTGAAATTTTTAGAAACAGCTTCACCAAAAGAAAATCTTCAATTCAATTATGAAAATTCTCACAAGATAGATCTTATCTCTTTCAGGTCTCCAGGTAAACTATGAATATAATATGAGTATGTACACCATAAATAGAGAGCAGCGAACTGTTCATTCGATAATTAGCACCCACGTCACTAAACAGGTTCTTTTGAAGTGTGATTAACCTTGATTCATCTTCCATAAAAAAAATTAAAACAGTAACTATATCCATTAAAAAACATATACTCGTGTGATTCAGTTTCATCAGATATAGTAGCCCAGTTTTCATTCATTTTGAGTTTTTTTAATCATTTAATAGACCTATTTGATTGACAGTATAGTGGTAGAACATTCTTGTTCTCGCCTGTTTATAAGGAGAACACATTCAAGTTAAAAAATTATCACCAAATACCTAAATGTGTATCCCGGCAGCTGTACTTGAGAGACAGTTAGAAAATAAAGGAAGAAAAGTGTTTATTTGACACAAAACAAAATCAAAGGGGAGATAACACATTTTTATGTGAAGGAAAGGTTTCACATGTTTATGTGAAACAAAGGAGATAACATAAAGATACAAGTGCTAGTGTTAGTTTTATTTTAGATTAAGCGTTTTCACTTAAGATGAAGTGATATATAGGAGCCAAACGCAAACCAATATAGAATAAAAAAACGTATTAGATTTGTTCTGATGATGGACTACGACGCAAAAGCAATGGATAAAGCAATGGATTGTTTTCCGGTTTTTTTAAAGAGCAATTAGGTATTATATTAAATAATCGTTATGAAAAACCCAGTGATGATTTGCATTTGTAGAATAGGGGAAGGCTTTAGTTCAGTACCATTTATCTATTGTTTGAATCTCTTATGCTGTTACATTACAAAAATTATACCTACGTAGTTTATTGTGAATATTGTGATATGTAATGAGTGCATTATTTTAGTAAGATTTATTAGATATTTTTAGACAGCCTCTTTGAGCACCAAAATTTTTTTAAACGATGTCATCTTTTTTCTTAATTTTCCATCCAATATTAACTAACACTAATTTGATTTTTAATTTCTCATCTATAAGGCCTGCTTTAGCGTTAATAATAATCTGACATGACTCAAGACTCTACCATAAAGACCGTAAAGGTACGACATTTTTTTTAAATCAGAAGTGCTTTAACGACCACCTCTAAACTGTAGGAGCTTTTGTAGAGTGCTATTGTAGAGAAAAACGGATGATGATACCTGCTGTGCAAGCTCTTTTGCCGTTAGTACCGCATAATGTCTTCATCTATATGAAGGGCATTTATTTTTTGCGTACGGTAATATTTGCAGAGATCTCAAAATGTCTGCTATAATGCTTGTTGGTTGATAGAAGGCAAGCTCAAAAACATAACATTTCTGCAATTATATTAGCGCAGAAATAAATCCTGTCGCATGTGCAAAGCAAACAAAAACAGTCAAATCAACATAAGAAAGAATCAGTTCGTTTAACAGAGCAAAGTCCCTTTGCTTTAAAAAATACATTTTAAACATTGCAAAACAAAAACGAAGAATCGCAACACTCAAAGGCGTAACTGTTAAGTATGCTCAAAACAAAAGTCCATAAAAGTAACAAATATTTCGCAAATATAGTTTACTGCGTTATAAAAGGCGTCGACTTATGTTGTAGGCTCCTGTAAACAAGGACAATCCCTTTGTCTTTGCACCGACTAATATTGTACCTATACCGTTAACGAACTAAAATTAACTGCGAGGAACAAAGCTTCAGTTAACTTTCACTACGTTATATATGACGCAATAAACGTGCTTTGTCTGCTCGTCCCATTTTAAAGGCATAATTTTTGTTTTTATTTTAACGGTAGTAGTTTTTGGACCGCTCTGGAGGTCCGAGTCACAAAAAGCGTGCGAGTTCAGAAATTTCACTATTGTACTGGTCGGCTCTATAAACGAATGCGACACAATTGGTTCAGTTCGTACGCAATACAATTAAAATGGTGTAAGAAAACCCGTGAAATCGCGCTTAGAAACGGTGTGAATAGACGTATCATTGGATGTTTGTTTGATAAATGCGAGGCAACAATACGCCCCCTTTCCGGTGCGAGGATGAAAAAAGACAAAATTAAGATGTCGACGGCTTGTTATGACTTGTCACGGTCAGGGCAATAAAGCGATTTCAAGCTATGTTAGCATGGAATTATCTAGTAACAAATTAGCTTCTATACATAATTGACATCAATATAAAATACAGTAGTGTGTTACTTTTTGTCACCAAGTTAATTCACTTTCCCCCTTAGAGCAAAACAAGGCTTTTTCTTTGTCTATAACTATCTACTGACTTTATCATCTGAATCTTATTTCTTTTTCAGGTTATAGCTTTTAAACGCTGCTTGACGTTTTTCTGTCAGTGTCAAAGTGAAGCCAGTGTACGGTATTAATTGCCCGGTTAGAAAATTTGAAACACTGAAATATAATTATATCAAAAAGTTTGAACAAACATCATCTGAATCAAGATTTTTTCAATCTTCATCACCATCAGCCTAGATTTTCGCACCGCTGGAAGTACTGCATTTTAATACCATTATCATATTACTACAGCTCAATTTTGTTGGCAATTCTGTAAACCTTTGCCTACCTACTGTATTCCAATTAAAGTAATATAGATAGTAAGTAGTCAGTTAAATTATTAGAAAAATCTGATTTAAAAATGTACGTCCCAGGTGGCGCAGTTCAGTTTAACACAGAAATTGTTACTTCAAATTCTGGGTAACCATACCACTGTTTTGGATAAGCGTGACGTTTATCACCAGGAAAGTGACGTGCTTGACTGTCTTGATCTTCACTAACTAGAGGAGGGGGAGGGGCAGTAACCCAAGCGAGTCTTAGCCTCTAACAATAAGAGCCATAATAAATTAATTAATATTAAATATTATTAAATCAATAATAGCCAAACAATAATTTTAAACATTAGGGGTCTGACCACAAAAAAAATTAAACACACGTTAAACCTGTGTTAATCACTATTTAACGCCGAAACATGCCTTAATCGCGCGATTAAAATGAGCATCCACAAATCCTGATTTAAGTAGTGTCTAACCGTTGTCTAACACAATTCTGTTGTGACATTTCTAATCATTTTTGACGTTTACCTTTAGACACTGTCTAGCTAAACAGGCGACTAAAAATGGTTTTATTGTGGTAACATTATAAATCAATGTGGGATTACAATTTGATCACTACATATGATTTAAATTTGGACTTTGTGTTGAATACAGTTCATTTCAATCAAGTCATGATTAGTTGAAGTGGCTTCTGGTTTGCTTTGAGACCTTCGCCCACTACACCGTTACCGTTCGCCATGACCACTGTTTTGCAATAGCTTTGACGTGTCTTGACAAGCGTCATCGTTTACCGAAATCGGAGAAAGACAAATAATTTCGGCAATATGGTGTAATACCGGCGACTAGATAATAAAATGAGTATTAAGAAATTGGGCTTATCCAAAAATTGCATAAATATGCAAGAGATTGCGCGAAAGGTGAAATGGCTCCGGTTGCGAAACGGCAACGCGGATGGAAGAATTGGAGTTAATGGAACGGACGACAAGTTGGCAAAACTTGATTTATGCAACATTCATTCAAGACGAGTTACTGCACTTGTAGTAATCGAATCGTAACGTAATCGATTACTCGTTTCATGTACTTAGTGCATCTTTGATTCAACAGAAAGCTTTTCTCGTGTAGTAAATGATAAAAGTATGTTCATTGAATTTACCAAATTTGATGATAAAATTTGAAGATCACACAACTCCCACCATAATCAAATTCGTCTGCGTCTAATTTCACAGAAATATTGCCTTGCTTGGTGGCACGTAATCGATCGCAACTTATTGACCAAAAATCGAGTAATCGATACGAGGTCACATGAGTCACTAGAATCAACCGACATCTGCAATCTGAATGGACCATTATTTCCATAACTAGTTACTACGACACCTGTGTGACGCGGTATTCGTAGTACACCGTTCATGGATTACATCATAGGGCAGCATCCATTGCTTGTTTAACTAGTCATTGAATAAACACTGTCGCTTTTCGAGGAGAGATGTTATATGGGCCATTACATTGAGTCGCCGATGACCGTGAGATCGGAGGCTGTGATTTCTCTATTTAGACGTACGTGTATTTTTAGAAGTTCATTGAGGAGAACATTAGTCATTGTTTGCAGGAGACGGTGTCGGTGTTTCCCGCCTATACTCATATGCTAAGAAAAGCAAACTCAAATGATTAAGCGAATATCAGCCCACCTATGTTTGCGTAGCTAGATAATCGTGAACTCGCCTCATTCATGGTGTGGGTTAATTCTATGACCGTTTACGCTTCAATTACGGTAGTAGATCAAAGTTACGTTGTAAAATGTTTCTGCGTAACGTTGGTATCAGATTCCTTCTGAATCAGTTGTAATTAGCTGTCTACGAGTTTACGACTTTACGTCAGCGCCATTCCTAGTCCTTTGCATGGTACATAATGGTTGTACACATGCTAAATCTGCATTCTATGCCAGTTACGAGTAGTTTAATTTTGGATTTCTTACTCATTAGCCGCATTACAGTAATTAAACCCTCGTAGGATGCAAGCAACCATTCAAATTGGCGTTCTATAGGGCAGGCCTATGTTCACTAGTAATACGAGTAAGGATGTTGCATGAAATACAAAATACATAATTGCGGCCATTGTACAGGGTAAAGATCATCATATTTAAACACAATTAAAATGAAATTCACAAAAAGTATATAATTTCCACAAAGACAACTGAAACTAAAAGTTTTCCGAATTCAACGATTTTTTTATCATCCAATAGTAATTTAAATGATACCATCAGATTTCTTACATTTCTATGAATAAAAAAATGTATGACAACTATGAACTTAAACGCAGGTTTTCATGGCCAAATCAACAAAATGCATGTTTTTTAGTAAAGCTTGACGTAATTGTTAAGGCCAATTATTTGTGATTAGTGAAATAAAGATATCTTGTTTATGTAAAAATAAATAGTCCACCTTCTTACCACTCCTTTGCAAAAAATACCCGTGTGACGCAACAATCCTAACGTAGGTATACGTGATGATCGTCACTTACCATCTAAAGACTCAACCGTAAATACTTCAAAGATCATGAGTCAGTTTGATGATATTGTGAGAGATTAATTTTATATTTTAAAGACAATAAGCATTCTAAATTCAATAGTATTCGATTAGCTTAAGTGGTATCTGCAGGAAGAAAGTTTGTATTCAAATATGACCTTGAGCTTTGGGTGAAATAATACAAAACAATTTTGATGCAAATTTAGAATGGTATAATCTTTTCCTAGTGCTAGTCTTGCTTGCTTATAGCCTATAACTGCCAAATTGAAAATACTAGGTACATTTAATTAAACACAAGGTTAAATATAAGTAGCCACACATCGACCCACGAACGCAGCCACTAGACGCAGCCTCTGGACGCGGCCACCAGTGAATGGGTGCGGCCTCCTCTCGGAGCCTCTGGCAGCTACAAAATGGAGCACTCGGGAGCTTTATGAGCTATGCGCCTAAGCAACACTTCTGTTCTCTCTCTATCTATCAGGGAGGGGAGAAGGCGGCGTTTGTGCAGTGTGCGTCGGAGGTGAGCTACAAACGTGGCCACCGCCTAAACTTGTGGCTCGCTCGTGGCGACTCAAGCGCTTATCGTGCGCTGATGCCATATAAAATGTATCAAGACTACAGGTTGTGGTCGCGTAAGTGCCCGCTTTCGGTGGGTCAATATGCAGCTGCGCTGACAGTTTTCCAGTGTGCCATCAACATTGTACTACCCGATGGCTATGCATTGCCTTTTTATAATTTTAAATACAACCGATTAAGTAAAAAAAAGATTATTTAAAATATAACCATTCTACTGATTATACGTATAAATTTTGTCAATACAGATATATTATATTAGTAAATAATGCATAAACAAAAGCTGTGCATATACGATACATAGATAAATATCTATTGAAAAACCAAATTTCTATTGAAAAATTAAATTTCTGATTTTTATTGATTTAATCCTTTACGCACAAATGTATTGTACAAGAAAAATGTATTTAAATTTTTTCTTTTTTTTATACGAGTACATCGTGGCAAAATAAAGTTAAGGCACGTTAAGGCGTAGATTTTAGGCAGCGATATGATACTTAAATAAAGTTACACAATGAGGTTCCAGCATGTAAATCATCCAAACGGCATGTTTTCATTGACAACTTATTTGTATATGGAGATATGAAAGTTAGACTAGTTCACGACTATGTTGCGATGGACATGCGGAGTGACCAACTCCTTTTAGTAGACATTTGAACTGTTTACATTAATTACTTAGTTTGTATCGTTTTCCATTGGAATAAAAAAAAATGGTTGAAAATCTATCGTCAATCATTTTTCGGCGTGCTCCGGTGACTGCACTTCAGACCCACTGGTATTAGAGATTATGGATCTTTTCAATCGATAAAATTGACAGTTCAAATCGATAAAGTGGGTTTTATCGATTTTTTATATAATTTATCGAGCCTTGATACAATCGATAACAGTTATCGAATAGCTAGGCCGAAACCAAAGAGAATGTAGAGCTACTACAATACTTTATAATCAGACTTCGGTACTCGCAACATTCGATAAATTTATCAGTTTTTCGATTCGTCAAATTTGTTGAACCACTTGCGCCGCAGGTGCGTTAGAAGTCAAAAGCTGAGTGCATAAAAATAAACTAACCAGAAATCAGGAGCAACATTTAGGTATAAACAAGAACCCATAATACGCGAAATCACGCTCTCAAAATACCACCATTATAGGTATTATCATATCTTTGATGTTCTCATGAATGTTCCGTTATAATTTGAGACATTGCTGATTAGTTCCTGGAGACATCTTTCCACGCTTCCTTTGTTTATATATACTTGTATAGATAAACAATTTTATCTCACAAGACTGGGTCATTATTACTTTAACATGTATCCATATATTGCCACATACTTACGTGAAAACAATATATGTTTTTTTTTATGTTATTTGATAACGAGACGAGCTGGTCGTTTGCCTGATGGTAAGCATAACGCCGGCCCATAACAATTGCAGTGCCACCCAGAACTTTGAAACACAAAGGCCTGCGCGGCGCTGCAGATCGCTCGTTACCCTGAGACATTAGGTATTACGTCTCATAAGCCCAGTAATTTCACTGGATACTCTGCTCATCAAACCGGAACACAGTAATGCTGCACACTACTGCTTGGCGGCATACTTCACGAGCAAAGCGGTGGTAACAACCCAGACGGACACTCGCAGAAGAGTTAGTCCTCCCACTAACGATTGACAATTAATGACCATGTCGAGCGTCACATGCGTAATCTGCTATGGTATCCACTTAGAAGACTTACTGAGTCCCGAGATAATATGAAGATAGTAGATAGCTCACGGTACCTGGAACTGGCATATTCAGGACACGTCCGTAAGTGCTTGACGACAGATTTTCAGAGAGAAATTGGTCTTGCCTAGCTAGCCAGGCGCTTGCCTAGCTAAGTAAAAATGTTCTTGCAACATATTATTATGTTTGTATCATGATATTTTCCTTAACCAAAAAGCTCTTTGCCGGTTTCGAACATTCAACCCAGGATCGGCACAACCTTATTGCCCCTGATCCATCACGGCTACCGTTTCTCCTGTAACCTATTCCTATATATTGGCAACATTGTGTTCATGCTCTAGGCTCTGGAGCCGTCAATTAGCATTGCCAATGAGCCTTTTGACTCATCATCGTCTCCAACTCCTCGACCTGATATTTGACAAATCCGTCCTACTGGTCAGTACATTACTCCATAACATACGCAATTTGACTTGAGTTTATTGGTACAGATTGGGGATTTACAACTTTGTAAATATACTCAGTTTCACGTCACGCAATATAGGGGTCTAACCTACAGAAAATTAAAAAGAATAAAAGTCACGTTCACTATGTCGAAACATGATGCGTGTGGGTTAGCACAGTCTCAGGGTATACGAGACGTAAATGTGACGTAAGTACGACGAGGTCTAACTATCATATAAAAAGCTTCCATTTTTTTAAGGACAGTGCTTTTAGTCTGTCGACCTTACATGGTCATCGACCAGTGAGAGGGCGCACAAGGCGCTTAGCCCTCTATTATATTTATTCAACCAGTCAGCTGCTGGAAATAATCGCGAATTCCGCACGATTCAACTAAACTGTTCAATGGCAAATAGTTCAGCCGCGGGGAATCCCCACAGCTCTAATCCACGCCAATTAAAAAAGCAAGGAAATCCCAAAGAAAAGCAAAACCTTATCTCAATACAAAATTTCCGTCGAAATCGTTAGAGCCGTTTGCGAGATACGTGCAAGAATTGTTCTTTTTAAGTTATTAGGTTTATTTACACTGTCCATCAATTTGTGATTCTGTATCAGCCTCATATGCTCTAACTGCTGGGATACCCGCCTTATCTCAGAAAGAGACAGTATAGGCCATAAGCGTAGCCATACGCGGGCCCAGTGTTGCCCAGCAGATGCCACAAGTTCTCGAAATATTTTTTTGTGGTTCTTTAACGTGCGGGTTTCCTCGCAATGTTATCCTTCACCGTTTTAGAGCGAGTGTGATAAATCCACATATAATTGTTGCGGGGTCGAGTCGAGATTCGAACTATGGTGCGTCAGATTGAAAATCGCACGAGTTCCCGCTCGGTCACACTCGCTCTGGTCAGCGTTACTCGCTCTAATTTGTGATTATTAAATCCAAAATCCTCTGGTTCCACAAAAACCTGTCTATCAACCTAATTCTTTACACCAAAGGTTCTGTTACATATAATTCAAGATACGACTATAAAGATTTCAATGCTAACTTGAGCTGTGAGCTGCAAGAAGCCTACAATCTCACAAGAATGTGATGACATAAACATTAGAGCCGTTTACACTGCGGCGAATAATTAATGTCCACATAGATCAAGGCCCAAGACCGGACAAAATTGTTTCTAAAAGAATCCTGTACTAAGAGAGAAATCTCACTTGAGGGTATCCACGTAGGCATCCGAGACACAAACAAACATAAGCGTACCGCTATTAAACAAGATATAACAGCATAATTTCGTTTGATTTGACATGCCGAAACAATTTAATCATTATCTCTGTCGGAAAATTTGTCCCAATCACGTAAGAAGCTTTCAACTTTATATGGTTTGATATAAAGTTCAAATTTATTTATACTAAAGTATGATTATAAGTCTTCTGGGCTAGGGCCAGGTATGGCGAAGGAATTGGCGGTATTCGCCAACGACCGCAATGGGGAGACATAGCTGGCCGGTATTACTTCGCCAACTGGGTGGGCAGGCGCGGTCAGTTGGCCCCTCAAATTTTTTGTCTTCCATTTTCAAATTTTGAACTGTGTTAAAACCATTCTCAATTCAACTAGTAAAATTGTTGTCTGATTAGATTGTATATCCATAGATAATTGGGATGTTGACTGATTTTGGGAAAGTGTTTAAAACGATGCGTATGGGCCTAATATAACCCAAAATATTTAAATTTACTTTTTAAAACAACTAATATTTTAATTATCATGTATTTAAAATGCCGTTTTAAATTTTGCTCCAAAACGGCAGTGACGTCACGTGTTCAATTACCACAGAGTAATTTTCTATAACACTGTAAAGTGACAAGCAAAGAGAATATAACCACTACTAGTACCTAGTCTGTGCTACGTTTAGTGACAAGTTCATTCGATGCTTTCTGTATATGTATTGTTATGTATTAAAATATGAGTTCTAAGTTTTTTGAGCTTATTGATTTATATATAATATATGCTTTGGTTAATTAATACACTTTGGATCTTAAAATCTACGATTACTGTTATATATTCATTGTTGGTTACAGTCAATCAGGGTAACTTTGACAATCTGGGTAACTTTGGCACTTTTGATCTATCATGATTCTTTATTTTTTTACTATAGAAACTAACAAAACCACAACCAAATTCAAAAACAAATCTATTCTTTGCCATCTCCATAAACAATCTTCACAAAAAAAAGTTAAGTGTCAAACTTAATTCATCTATTATTTCAAAATGAAAACCGCGGTAATGTGGCGAGTAATTTTTTGAGGTGAAATACTCTGATTTTCATGCAAGTTGAGTTTAATTATAAAAAACTATTTTCTTTTTCTATCCTAGGCCTATTTTTTTGTTGAAAATTGCAAATATTGATTTTGGTAATAGTTTTCTTAATAGATAGAAAATATGAAAAAAATACAGATATTTATACAGATAATTATTTTCAAATTCCAGTTTTAATAAATTGTATGGATAAGTGTAACTATAAAATTGAAGAGATAATTATTTTTTGGTTGACATTCTTTATTGTATCAGTAATAATTCGAAGCTCGATGTCTAGTTGATAGGACAATAATTGTGTTCCCGTTTAAAAAAAAATATAACTATTTGTCTATTTTGTTCTGGTTTTATTTTTCACTGTGGCTACCCAGAACCCTTAAATGTTGATCAAAGATACCCAGAATCTTCAAAATACAAATAAAAAGCGATTTTAGTGAAAACCATAATTATTGTCAAAGTTACCCAGAGAGGGGGGGTAACTTTGCCATACCATATTTTTGCAATTTTCTTGTATAATTTATATTAATAAATGTCGGATCATTTTAGAATTCTATTCTTCACGATCTCAGAACACAAATTTACTTGACGACTTACGTCTTATATTTTTTACCGAAATCATACAAGCAAAAAAATGCTCGAAACCTGTCAATGTTACCCGGATTGACTGTATAGAAATAATGATTTTTGGTATAATAAGTAGGTACTTACACGGAGGTCTTCACATTTCTAAATTCAGCAGAGCAGAAATTATCGTTTGTCGAGAAGAAATTGGCCACCGTAAAACAATCAATTCTCGGCAAATTGGAATTATTTGCCTTTAGGAAGCCACTTTACATCATGGGAGAATATTCAAGAGTCGAAATAAATTTAGAAAAATAGGCGCGGAATTCACAGCACAGATAAATAATCACAGAAATCACTCTAAAATACTAAGCAGTTAAGCGCAACGAGCTATATACTCATTGGAGTTTTGGCGGGAATGCGAAAATGTGCTGTTGTTGATTTTGTGTTATTTACTAAAACCTTTGTTTTATAGAGTGTTAATGTGTAATAATAGTGTATTATTAACCATTAAGTGTTCGTAAACTTGCATGAGTGAAAGGCAAATAGTACAAAAACGAAAAACGTGTATTTTCGTATTCTATCCAAAACTCCATAGAAGTTTCAGTAAACTATCCACCAATTAACTGAAGCGTCACTTCGACTCGACCGCGCCTAGACTAAACTTTAACGTGACTTTGACGACTTTCATGCACCAAAACTAGAGATTTATTATATATTATTACTTATATAACTTGACACTAGTTAAATGCGCAAATCACGTGGAGCCAAAAACAAAACAAAAAAAAAATATATACCTATTCCGATTGAAACAGTGACGTCACGGGCGTTTTAGGTCACGTGACTTCGGATTGATGTGATTACATTTTGATTATTTAATTTAAATTAAATTCCTTAAAAATAAACAAAAATATTGTGTTTAATAGGATTTCTGTCACAAAAACTACCGTTTCGCGGCAAAATTATATTTTTATTTGAATACAGTCAACAACCCAATTACCAAAGTAAATTTGACAAATTTTTTCATGTTACTTATTACCCTGAAGAGTGCAATACGATTCATTGCGCTGTGATATAAGATATTTGAGATATTTTAAATAAGATAAAGCTACTTTCCTATTATAAAAAGCAAATTATTAATATTTTTACTAATATAAATAATCTTGAAAAAATCTCTGCTGCTCTGAAGTAAATGTGATAAAGGGTAATTTTTAAAGTAGAGATTTCAACTAAAAATCAGATCATATTAATAATCAAATCATGACCAATTAGTAAGAAAGTAACCGGGTAAGGGGCTACAATTAAAACATTACTTTACCGTCGTCAAATTATGTCGTAATTAACAGGACAATTAAAATCGAAGGTCATTACGATGGTAAAAAGTGGAGTGGGAAGTGATCCTCCTTTTACCGCCATTACAGAGCAATAAAGTAATAGAAGCGACTTGTTCTGTGACTGTCTTAAAAGTATAATAGTGTTTTTTTTAAATCACTTTTTAGATGTAAAACCATCATAGACAAGAGGGATAAAATAGGCTATCAATATAATTAATGATTTGTATTTGTATATTAGTCTATACAAATAATTTATTTTGACATAATAGTACGAGTATTTTAATAATATTAATATTTTTATATACTACTGGGTGATAAGACAAGCTGGTCATTAGCTTGATAGTAAGTAATTAAATTATCATGTAAACTTCCGGGCTAAAAGTTCTCGCAAAAAATGTCTTGCAGAGTTTTAAATAAAGAGTACCTACTTTCGGGACCGTTGATACTTAAAAAAAAAAAGCGCGTAGTTAAGGGTAACCGGATCCAAAACAATTTGGCACAAATCAGTACCTACATCAACTATTCGAAAGATTATACTTGACCACAATATGCGCTCTTAGTACTACAACATTTTAGACTTCGTTTAGTATTAGTTCACATCACAGACTTTAAAGTAAAAGTCTGTGGTTCACATTAATTCGTACTGGTACACCAAGTTCTTTGTTTTGTTGTATTTTTATGAAAGTAAATTTTGAAATAGTATTTATTATTTACTAGCTGCTGCCCGCGGTTTCACCCGCGCGGAGATATTGATGGTTTTGGAGATTTTATGGTTTTTGTTTTTTGCGCGGAACCCTAATTCATTTTCTGAAATTAAAGTAGCCTAAGCTACTCCTTATAACATCAGCTATCTGTCAGTGAAAGTCCCGTCAAAATCGGTCCAGCCGTTTCGGAGATTACCCGGAACAAACAGATAGACAGACAAAAAAATTAAAAATGGTTGTTTTGTTATAGGTACCGTATATACTTGCATATGCATTTGGTAAAAACCTGTTATTTTGACATTACAAACAGACACTTCAATTTTATTTATTTGTATAGATGTATAGATTAGTTGGGATTGTTGAACCATTTATGCAAATACACATATTTCTTTCTCTAATATTGAAAAAACACGATTTGAAACATTAAAAGAAAGTAATTTCGTACCTTCTATCTTTAACTGCCTTCTATGGTTTAGAGAAAAGGCGGGCTGTGTGAAAATACCTACCCACAGGCGCTCGTGTGGTATCATTACTTTAACGGTACAATAATACGGGAAAATACGCTAACTACCGCAGTACAGGGCAAAATATGCTGTTAACGTTTTAATTATTGGATAATTGATTTCATAATTGGCGTAGTGGGGGTTGAACTGTTCTTTAGAGACTAATAAAAGAAAGAAAATAACATCTGGCGACACTAGTATCACATGTTTGTATGGAATCAGTAATTGTTTGTCTCGGCTCGGCGAGTAACTCGTATATTGCAGCATATAGTAGTCAGTGAAATTACTGGTCTTATCAGACATAATACCTAATGTCTCAGGATAACGTGTGCATGCAGGTTTTGAGTATCAAAGTTCTGAGTGGCACAGAAATTCTTATGAGCTGGTGTTATGCTTACCATCAGGCAAACGAGTATGTCTCTAGTATTCTTTTCATATTATTGTCTCTAAAAAAGAAAACTGAGTTTACAGGGAAGTTACTACTACAACTAAAAATCTATAGTGATAAGCTTCGTTTTAGACTCGATCTTTTCTTTCAGGTAAGATGTTTTCAAACTCGAGCATATTTCATGTAAAAAACCTGGAGGATTGCTGTTCCCGTTATGAAACGCCTATTTGTTTTGGAGGCCCTAATAAACTATCATATGTGAATATATTGCAGATCCAATAATATTACACAGAACAAAAACAAGTGATAGGTGTCTTAATCGTACTTAGGTTCATACGTACGTTCATAGTGCACCCGTAATACTTGCTCGCATGTCTGTATACGCACTTTTTACAAATGTAAAGGCAAAACTATAGCCGTTTTAAGATTACTATGTCGGGGTGTGTCGTGATGGGACATAACGATATCAAATTCATACAAAGTACAACGACACAAAACAACACATTATTCTAAACCTAACCATATTAAATGTATGAATTAGATAACATTTTGTCGACACACCCCGACACAGTAAATCTGAACACGGCTTAAGTGTCAATGGCCCTAAACACACTTATGATATCAAGGTTCACGATATGTCATCACTCATCAGTATCAAAATTATACCCATTATTACCAAACAAAATTTTTAGTACATAGATTTACTTTGCTGTACTTTACCTGAATTTCTTCTTTTATGATGAATATGTATTCTATCCTTCGATGGAACCATTCGTTCAACATGATGAAAACACTAGGATCCGTTGTTCCGAACACCTATCTAATAATCGCACCCCCACGAATAAATCACACATGATACTTTACCATCGCCTCACAATAAACAATTTCTTCAAAAATAGATTAACGAAAAATATTCAAAAAACTAAATTCCAAATTTTTCACGGTAAGCGTCGAGAACGCACGGAAATCGCGTGATATCACCGTGATATTGACAACAACGCGATGTCATACATAACCTAATCAACTATTAGATAAAAAGAAAAATATAGACTGCAAAAAGGTTTTGCATTGGTATTACAAAAAAAAAGTTTATTAGTTTTAATGCAAAGGAAAAAAGTTTTAGTTACAAAAGTTTTTATGCAAAGGAATCGCGTTGAAGTCTTTTGTGTAGTACGAGTATATTGTCCAAGTCCTGTGGAAACTGTTGCCAAAGTTCAATTTACTTTTGTTTCTAATAATTTCCAGATAATTATAATTATTCCGATATCAATTATTATGCTAGGTATACATACAATCAAAGTATGTACTAATGCTACTCTATCCTATACATTTTATACATCTATGTATGACCTTGCTCTGTAATATTGTTCATTGCTATAATATTTTTTATTTTTGTTCGTATGTACGTTAGCGTTTGGCCAGTATTTTAATTTGGTTAAAGACAATATGCTAAGCGTAGAATAAGATAGATACTGTCTAGTACTACTCTATGGGTACTATTCTCGAACCATCGTGAAACATGACATTTTGTCAGCATGTGCGAAACATCTAAACGTAAAACATACCTTACGATGTCTGAAGTGTTGGAGTTGCACTGATCAGTCCTGGAAAAGAAAAAAGAGATAAAGTAAAAATACAAGCTTACAATGCCGTATGAAAAAACTTAGTCAATTTCATATTTTAAATAAGTTTTTGCATCTTAAACTAATGATTAGTCTGCATTTGACGATAATTTAGTATTTAGAGTCGATGGTTAAGCCTGGGGGGCCTGGGGGCTGCGAGCAATGGTTTTCGTGACCTAGATCTTTTTGAACAAGTCACCAAAATGCGAAGACCTTTATAAAAACTACCGTCATTTTTAAAACATCATCAAACTGGCCTCTATATCCAAGTTGTAAGACCTATGATTGCTTATCAATCACACGAATTTTGGGGTTCTTTTTATATTAGTCATCGATATCAAAATTACAACCTGTCATACAGCAGACACGCTTGTGAGGCACAAGAGAAGGTCATAACAATAATTGATGCTGCAAACCATCAAGAGATACAAGTTTAAACGGTCGCAATTAGAATTCTGATTTGAAACGGACGCTATTTCTCTGGAGAGTTTCTCAAAAAGATAATACAATTTAAAAAAAATGTACTTATGCTAGAACACAATACAAATTTCTTAAAAATAAATAATCTCTATAGTTCTCTCGATAGTTTACTTCCTAATAAATTTTTTTATTATGAAGTTACCAATACCGGATCAAAATCTGAACCACTATGAACCAGGATTTCCGACGCTCCAGCAATCAGAGCACAATATTCAATGCGCTCCATTTTCGGGCGTGTCATTGTTCGCATTTAATTAACAAAAATCAATCAACAAAAACCGTTTGAAATGCCAAGAACCTAGTTACGGATCTTGTCTGGACAGTAGAGGTGGGTATTGGAAGCGGAATTTTCTATTATGGTGTTCGATTCGATTGTCGTGACGTATCGAGAATTTTACTATTGGTGGGAAAGAAAAGTAACACATATTTGTAATGGATGTTTTTATGAAGATTTGCTACATTTTTGTAAAGTAAAATTATGGACGTGATTTTATTTACTTATGTTATATTAGCACTTGTATAAAAATAAGCTTTATGAATTATGATGGTGAGGCAGGTAGAGTAGTTACATAAAGATGAAGTTAAGCGAACGTTGTATTACTTGTTAATCCAAACTTATTCAGATAAGAAAATAAGACCAGTAAAAATTTAAGATGAAGATTAAGTACCCAATTAAAACAGGTAGGAATTATAGAGTTAGATATATAGCAGTAAGTGTAGTAGTTAACTTGATTAAGTAGACAGTTTATTTGAATTCCTTTCCAATGTCAAATTTACAACAATTTTGTACTATTATTTTCATGAGTGTTCCAAATCGATTTCAATTTTTCATTCGATTACAACAATCATTCGTATAGACCACCTCTAACCGCAAAGTCTGCCATTCGCCGACGCCGCTTCCTATTCCGGCTATTGTTGTGCGTCCTGTCACAAACATGCGTACACCAGTGACAATACAAGTAATAACTTAGCACTTTGTCTTACGAAAACTATTCTCCACTTTCTTTGCTACTCATTGTAATGCTGACAAATCTCATTGCGACGAAGAACTGAAGTGTACACAGCTTTTAATAACTCACAAGAGACACATTGACTGATTAGTATCTTGTCAAAACAGTTAATAGAATGTTTTCTTGGCAACTAAAACAATACTAAAAAAATCTTATTGCCACGAGGTACTAAAGTAAGTATGTGAGGTGTGTACTTTACAAGTGTATGGACACACACATCAGTGTTGTTTGATTAATGATTGATTGAGTATACGGATCTAGTTATAGACTTAATTAACCAGTGTTAAACTTTTAATTCACTGGTGATAAACTTGACAAGAAGGCTACGAACAAACATTATTTGTTCGTAGCAAGAAGGCAACAGTCGATAAACTACCTGTATAGGAGTATAAATGTACAAGTGTCTATACTCTATATTTTCTGAAGAACATTCAACTTTGTTATTTTTCAATTTCTAGTATGTAGTCGTTTTTTGATTGGTTTGTTTATCATTCATTCACTGCGCTTCATGCAACTGAGCAACAGATCGACGTGATTTTCGGCATAGCTATAGTTTATGGACCAGAGAATAAGCTACTTTTTATCCCGGAAAATGCACGGTTCCTGTGGAAATTCAGGTGAAACCGTGGACAGAAGCTAGTAAATAATAAGTTTAGTAATAAACAAACAATGCAACTGCCAATTGAAGTGTTTGAAATGTAACACAATTTCAAAGTTTCGTAGCAGGTGAGGCTTCCAAATCAATACACACCTACGTATTGAATAACAAGTCAAAGTAACAAAAGTTATATAAATAAACACGACTGCCCTAGCCAGTGTCATTCGGGAGAATGTAAGGATTCTAACGATACACTATACATCCAAATCTGTTCAGGCATTTAAAAGTTATGGTCGAATAAAGAAACTCACATACAGCTCACGACTCACATACATACAAACATACATACATGAACCCTAAAAAACATTACACTCCTTTTTGTGCAGTCGTGTAAAAAGCCAGTCGAAGTAAATCGTGTAACATCTCACAAAAATACAACGCACACAGCTATACTCCCATCTATATACATTATACATACTCACACAAGCAAGAATCATCAATGAAGTTGACGTATTACTCAATGAACGGACCTTGAGCGAGGTTGTACGCTCGATGCCGAGCATTGAACTTGAGTGGAAGACAGAAAACTCTTCGTCTATCGATATCATATTCGAATGTTGAAAGTGGTGAAATTTATTTTTAATCTCAACAACTTTGTTTATGATATGCATGTGGTAGAAAGGGCTGTACGGTGGAGAAACAGCTATATACAAGAGCTACACATGATGGGAAAATCTTAGATAAGAAAGTTATCTTCACAAGCTTTCTTTTTTATTTTGGATTGGTTAGCGTTTGACCACTATCTCACTTGGTTTGAAGTCATAATGTGATGTGATAAAGAAGCTAAAGCTAGAATAGCTAGAAATGCTAGATGCTAAAATGGTTTCCTAACGCAGACTCCGAAACATAGGGGTTAGAACACATGGATAGGAGCTTGGCGATTGATTTTCAATTTGTTATCTAGGCGTGCAATAGAAAAGATCCGAAAACAAAATTTTTTGCATTATCGCATTAGAGTGTTTTCTTTCATCGAAACATGCACGAGTATATCTTTCTCAGCATTTCCAACCGTCCGCAAAACTCAGAAGTATCTTGAACGATCTAGACCGAATATTTACACTTATGGGATAAGACGAGTGAACTTAAAACGGAAGCTCTTTAAAATACGTGTTTTGCATTACTGTGCTTACATTTCCTGACCTTTCCAATACATTGTTTACTCTGGAAGCAACCGAGGTAAAATCATATCTTTTATTTACCTCAACGTTTTGGTCAAATTGGCATGATCGTAGTCCGGAGTGGATTGGAAAAGCCATTGTCAGCGTCAAAAAATGTGAATGTTGTTCCTAACTACGCGCACGCTGTCTTGTAAATCTGTCTAAGATTTTCACAGAATGTCGAGATAAATTAAAATTATGTTTAGTGCCAATAAGCCAACTGCTTTAAAGTAAACAACGTTTTCGTGTTGTAAAAGTTATACCATTTCAAAAACAGTTTCATGTGTCGTGGCCACATGTATGTTTACTATTGGCTATATAAAATGGAACACTCCTTATGATTTACAATTTTTTTAATTGATACAGTTTATGTATTTTTATTTTATGCAACAAAAATAAAACATTTTTGCTACCTGTATATTATTAGTACGTAGTGTATATTAGTTGGACGTCTTCCGGCTGATGATGATATTAGTACACCTAACGTATTATATGTATTGGCACATAAAAATGTTTTACAACCCAAGACGTCTGTTCCTTCATTGAGGTGTAGACACTAGTCAGACACTACCTCTCTACTATTTTTGCATACAGTCCAAATATTAAGTGCGTAAGCCAAATAATTACTAAAGATCAACATATCGATACCTCAATGAGTGTACAAGCACAGATATGATTCATTCATCATATTTACAATTAGACTATTTACTGATAGTAAATCATAATTTATTCAAATCAAATATCCGATTCGGCTTAATAAGAAACCTGGTACAATATGCTGGTAGGGAAATTAACGTCTAAATAATTGGCGATTAGTCATGGTATACAAAGGAACATTATATAATGTTTGTCTTTATGTACATAATAATTATAAGTGGGGAGGAGGAATTATCACATCCCCTATATCACAGTTTACTCGAGCAAAAGCGAACTAAATGCCTTTATTAACTAGCTAATACATAAATAAACACTACATCTAACCTAGCTAGCTTCAAAAACAGTTGGATAATCTACAAGCCCTAGTAGGCCTATAGATAATCCAAATGTTCTAGCCCACTACCAGTAGGAAGCGTACCCAGCATGCTGGCGGCATTGCCTCGTTGAACCGCAATGCTGATCCTAAAGCGAACTAAATGTAAAGTTGAATTTCTAGACTCTAGATGCTAAATGAAAGAGAGAAAAACAACTACATTCTTTAGATCCGTAATCATAACGTTGCCAAAATATTTGGTGATTCATTCATAAGTATCGTATTGATGCTTCATTTATTTTGTTTTTTCACCCAAACAACATTTCTTTAACTACCTGGAAGTAAATATTTGTCTCTTTCTCTATTTAAAAGTTCAAAAAGATCGTTTTATTAATATGATTAATCTTTTACTCCAGGATACCGATATTTTTGTGCTGAAATCACAATGTAATGTCATCTCAATCTTTTCAAATGACAAAGATGCATAGACGCAAATAGTTCAGGACCCTGGCAACTACTCCTTAAGTCTATACAAATAAATAAAATTGAAGTGTCTGTTTGTAATGTCAAAATAACAGCTTTTTACCAAATGCAATATGCAAGTACATACGATACCTATAACAAAACAACTGTTTTTAAAAATGTTGTCTGTCTGTCGGTTTGTCTGTTTGTTCCGGGTAATTTCCGAAGTTACTGGACCGATTTTGACGGGACTTTCACTGGCAGATAGGTGATGTCAAGGAGTAACTTAGGCTACGTGGGCGAAGTTGCGGAGCACAGCTAGTTTTAAAAATAATTTACGTTTCTGAGCGTTCTCCTTAGGACCATATGAATAAAGAAATTTGAAATTAAATCTTCCAAATTCTATTTTTAAAACTTTTCGATTTATAACTACATTTTTAACTGTATCTCACGATATACAAACACGTATCATATATACAGTACGATTTCCGATGCCCGAAAGGGCCCAAACATGGTCACATGCCGTCAGAACATCGGATATGACGCAACTACACCTGTCCCTTCGAATATCTACAGCCAAATCCACATTAGTCTGCTCTCGCTATTTGCTAACTCATAAGGCTGCGTTTTCATGGTGGTCTAAATAGTAGAATTCCTTTGGTATGTGAATCAAAACATCCTTCGGTGTTCAATGTAATGATGTCATTCATTGAAGTCGCGTATCTGGGGACCGATTTTTTAATGCCACGAATGATTTCGAAATCACCGATGACAAAATTCTCAGCGATGACTTTGAAATCACTAATCTGCAAAAGTTGTATTTTTGAAAGTCATACCCTGTGTACTAATCATGGAACTAATTCTCAGCTTTGATCACAGATAAACTTATGATGAATGTGTTCTATTTATTTTTATTTTTTAAGTTGGAAATTTTTTTCAATTCAAAATTGGCACTAAATAATCTATGATATCGTTTACGAGTGGGGGTCCATTCGTAAACGATATCATAGGTATGAGAAGTTTAGTCACCCGCTGAGATTAAAAAATACGACTTTTTTTAAATCGGTGACTATCGGTCATATCTCTGATGTTTAGTCACTCGGTGACATTAAAAAACTGCACCCCAGATCTACAGTTTTGTATAATGTTACATTTTAACAAAGAGTTCTCAAAGCTGTTTTTAAGATCGGTTTTATGAAAATCGTTCGTATTTTAATCTAATTACAAAAATACCATTAACTGGAAGTTAGTAGAGATTGCACTTTTCCGTTCTATTTGTTGTTTTTATAATTTCTATTTGTATTGACCTGTTTCAATTTCATGATAATATCTCCAAAGGTTCTTTAAAGGTAGAGCAGTGAAAGATGGTTCCTGCTTTAAAAATAACAGCTATATTTTTCTAAATTCAACCAATTGCAGTGCCACTCAGAACTTTGAAACACAAAAGCCTGCGTGGCACTGCGGTGCCCTCGTTACCCACCCTGAGACACTATGCACTAAATCTTATAAGCCCAGCTGACTGCACTGCTTTCACTGACTACTTTGCTCAACAAACAGCAACACAGTAATGCTTGCACATTACTGCTTGGCGGCAGACTACACGAGCAAAGCAGTAGTACCCAGACGGACACTCGCAGAAGAGTTAGTACTACCAGCTGGTATTTTGGTCTAAACAAGTTTTTCTGATATCTGCGGTATTAATGACGAATTTGAACTCATTTGGCTCCATTAAAGTTTGGTTAAAATCTGATTATAGCAGTCCTCCAAAATAGGCGATGAATGGTTATAATGGATGGTTTAAAGAAATGAAAAGAGAAAGAAGTAGTTCGATGTTTTTGATAAATAATAGTACATATCGTTGCGCTAAACCTACCCCTATTATACTATCATAAATTTGTTTGTGTGTATCAATGTTTGTTACCATGTATCTCCGTAACTATTATGCATTAAACCGATTTTGATGAAATTTGGAATGTAGATAGTTAAGGTTCTGAAATAACACTAATGAAGAAGAAGAAGAATGAAGGCTAATCTAATTTACAAAAATGAACCCCTAAGTTGGTTAAATAGGGTACGATACATCAATTGCCATGCAGGTGAAGCTGCGTGGCGCAGCGAGTTATAATATAATTCAATGGATGTATGAAAAAAAAATGAAAAATGAAATTACTTTATTTGTGAGAATTTTTGGTACAGTATGAGCATTAGTGCTACATCAGGATGTTTCCATCAAAATTCTGCCTGCAGAGGCGTACAAACATCAAATCATGGAAATAAACAAGAACAATAATTATCACTTTTATGAATTTTTTTATTGCAATGTTCGTGGATTGATGGCACTCTATGGGAACTTGCCTCAACATAGGCAAGTTATTTAAGTTACCGCCATATTAAGCTACGTAAACAGTTACGTCTCTCAGGCAAATCGGTTTATTTACATACATCGCATTTTGTCAAGATATTCTATCATGGGGTGATTGCATGTTTGCAAATGGTACTTATTGCATTGCAATCCTGATCTATGGTAGTTTCCCACACATCCTACGATCAGTTGGCAGGTTCTGATATTATTCGATGACGAAGGATTTTATTCCTTCTTTCTATAGTTTTTTTTATCCATTAATAGAAAGCTGACATTTATAGCTTAACATTTATATAACCTACCTTTAAAGCGGTCTTGATGACCTATTTTAACCTTATGCGTTTCCTTTGCCACTGAGTGGCTTTTGATCTTCAGAAATCTTATTTTAACCAACCGTTTTCACAGAATTTAAAAATAAAGTTGTAGCTAAAATGGCCCGATAACCTACATAAAGCTGGGTGTATATTATGTACAATGACCCTAACAATATAAGAATCAGGTAAGTATTAATAATTAAACTAATTTATACAAATAAATAAAATTGAAGTGTCTGTTTGTAATGTCAAAATAACAGTTTTTTACTAATTGCATATGAAACTATACACGGTACCCATGACAAAACAACCATTTTTAAAATTTTTGTCTGTCTGTCTGTTGGTTCCGGGTAATCTCCGAAACGGCGGGACCTATTATGACGGGACTTTCACTGGCAGATAGCTGATGTTCCAAGGACTAACTTAGGCTACGGGGGCGAAGCCGCGGGTCACAGCTAGTATATACTGAAAACCAGCTGCTGCTTAGACTTAGTCTACGCAGCAAAGAGCTGAGCCTACCCCTATTGCCAAAATAATATTTAATTAATCTTAACTGTGTTCAAAATTGTGTAAGTAGGTATGTTATATTTGGCAATAAATGTTTTTTATTCTTATTCTTATTCTTCTATATTTTAATAATTAAACGTTACTATTTTCGTAAAAGTGTATCAATGTAACTAGATGGGAAAAAATCCCAACGAGTTGCAATGTGATCAGATTCACTGTGACACGTTAGGTATCCAGAAAAAAAATCGATTTGTGCCAGTTTTCTCGTTAAAGGATGTGACATACACTCTTGTTTCCGCTTGCTTCTTAAAGGATATGACATAAGTGCACTGATGCAGGATGTTCGGCAATAGAACGTGATAATATTTATCTTACGCGCATTGTTTAAGCTGGGTCAAATTAGCCAGTTGCTTAAAATTAATATTACAATGCAAATTTTATTTAAGATTTATTGTGTGTGCAAAGCTTACATATTAAATAGTACGAAATCCGTTTCTCGTTAGTAGCCTAGAGCGGATTAGGCATATGCTATATATTTGTTTATTAATTCGACGCGTAACCAAAATGCTGGTACCTATTTGGCTCAACGGATCAGCATTGCGGTTCAACGAGGCAATGCCGCCAGCATGCCGCAATACATAAATAAACACTACATCTAACCTGGCTAGCTACAAAATAAGTTGGATAATCTACGAGCCCCAGTAGGCCTATAGATAATCCAAGTGTTCTAGCCCACTACCGGAAGCGTACCCAGCATGCTGGCGGAATTGCCTCGTTGAACCGCAATGCTGATCCGTTGAGCGAAAAAAGTACCAGCATTTTGGTTACGCGTCGCATCAATCAAATGTTCTGACAAAATTTTGAAAATATTATGAGCTCCCGGCCCCCGCGGACCCAATGTTTCAACACCAAACGGCTCAAATATGTAACCGCTCTCGAGGTTAGCATATATTTGCGCCGCTTGAGTCGCTCAGCCGAAGAAGAAGATATAGAATTGCCATATTTGCAATTCTATATCTAATTATCTATTAGACCATCTGGTCAAATCGCGACTCAGTAAAATACTTAGTTTCTTATGTTTTCACAATTACACATCGTTATATGATGACTGTACAATCAGAACAGTTGTAATATACCAATCATAGATATGTGAGTCTTTATTCAAACATGCCACAAGTGTTCCCTGAAAAATAATGGGGAAGACCAAAATTCCCTATTAAATATTAGTTGATCAATGAAATCTTTTAGCATTCGCTACGTCATCACACCGGAGCAGATGGGCGTGAGTCACTACATTGCGTTTGTGGCTTATGGAGTATGGTGACTCTATTTTTTTAGTACTTAGGTTTTTATCTCCTCTTCCATCGCTCAGTGACGCTGTCTCAGACCAAGATTAAAAAAAAAATGTGACAACACGTTATATATATCTATATCTATATCAACAAATATATCAGTTTTCTGATATAGGTATCAGGTTCTATTTTCAAACGTTGTACTGTAGGCTGGATGCAAATGATGCTATGGAGTTACAATAATTACTGTTTGTGTACAAAAGGCTTAGTTTATGCTGGAGTGTAACAAAGTCGAATCGAGTCTGGGATGTTTAATTGTTAAGTATAGAACTAGCTGCTGCCCGCGGTTTCACCCACGTGGAGATATTGAATTTCATGGGTTTTATTTTTTTGCGCGGAACCCTAATTATTTTTCTAAAGTTAAACTAGCTTAAGTTACTCCTTGTAACATCAGCTATCTGCCAGTGAAAGTCCCGTCAAAATCGGTCTAGCCGTTTTAGAGATTTTCCGGAACTAACAAAGAGACAGAAAAACATTTTAAAAATGGTTGTTTTGTTATAGGTACCGTATATACTTTCATATGCATTTAGTAAAAAGCTGTTATTTGGATATTACAAACAGACACTTCAATTTTATTTATTTGTATAGATATAATACCTGCCTGGAACAGGCACTATTTTAACTTTCGTGAGTTCCCTTGGGGCCATGTGAATAAAGAATATTTCTTTTGAATACCATTTTTTAACATTATTAGTACTAAATAATACCTTTAGTCTTCAGTAAAGTTAAGTACAGTAACTTTAGTAGTTCAAAAAATAAGTTTATTGCAGCCTGAATCATCCAAGACCTCTTGATCATTTCCTCCGTTCCAAATAATTTAGTAGAAAATGACAAAGTGCGAAAGACGTCAGTCTTTTATTCACTCAAAATACACATAATGTAATACACGGAAAGAGGGCTGGGTTCTGCCCCTAAAAGAAAAACGATTCTTAAGGATACGATAAAACTTGTTTAATACGTCATCAATGTACTAGACTTTGGAATTGCAGTTTTTGATGTACCTACTGTTGTCTAGTTGTGATCAAAAGTGATTTTCCATTGATAGAATCATCACATTACTAAGTCTTTATGTATCAACTAACTGCTGCCCGCGGTACCACCCTCGTGGAGATATTGAATTCCATGCCCATGAAAATCGGCCCAGCAGTTTTGGAGATTACCCGGAACAAACAGACAGACAGACAGTCAGACAGACAAAAACTTTAAAAATGGTTGTTTTGTTATAGGTACAGTATATACCTTCATATGCATTTGGTAAACAGCTGTTATTTTGATATTACAAACAGACACTTCAATTTTATTTATTTATATGTATGTATAGATTTCCTATTGTTAGTCATCTGTTGGTGACTTAAAATTGGACCCAATCCATAGTATGGTTCCGCGCAAAAAAATAAAAACCATGAAATGAAATCTAATGTCTCCGCGCGGGTGAAACCGCGGGCAACAGCTAGTTAATATATACTATCGTGAGAGAAGAAAGGCTACCACACTTTATTTTACTATATTTTTAACCTGACTCATCCTAACTGCAGTTAGCTTCGTCTGCATTAACCACAACCTTTCAAGTGATGCGTCGTCTAAACTGAATCGCTAAGACCTTAGTCACTACAGCCTCCTTGGGAAAGTCCAAAACTTGTATTCCTTTTCCAAAAATATTTTAAACGCGACCTCATCTGTGCCCTCATTTTGATCTTTGGCTTGCATTGTTTGCTTGAATCCGCAGAGTTCCCGGCTTCGTGATTTACCAATAAATGAAAAAAGGTTTTCACGGAACGTAAGAAAGAACATGGAAAGTAGGATTTCCTTCTTTCTCTCAGTTTACGTATGAGTTTCCTTATGGGTCAAGGATGTTAGGAAGTAGAAATAATGTCCAGTGAGGAAAAATGATCAGCATACCATGATTAAGTAACAGTAGGCGTATAATTAAGGATACTGTGAGTAGGAGGATACGTAAGGATACGTAACTATAATAATTATATTTGTTATAAACAGTTAAAATATTTAAAAAAGTCATCCGACTGCAAGTCTTTATCTGCCCACAAAATTGACAAACTGTGGCGTGGCCACTAAATACGATCGCACTTGTGGTTAAACTAAGCGGGAAGAAGCCAGCGATTGTGATCGAGTTTGCGCAGGAGGCAGCAAAACGCGGACACAAGTCTGTCTGTCTGTCTGCTTGTTCCGGGTATCTCCGAAACGGCTTGACCGATTTTATCGAGACTTTCACTGGCAGATAGCTGATATTATAAGGAGTAACTTAGGCTACGCGGACGAAGCCGCGGGGCACAGCTAGGTACCAGAAAAGATGAAAAAGCTTAATTGCTAAAGCTAATTGTTAAAGCTGAATTGGCTTTAACTTGCTACCAAGCCATGGAGACTCTAAATTTCATAACATTGCATATCTCAAATCTAAGTCCACACATGATTCACAGTAATGGTGAAAGCGACCTTCACATTCGCTGGCAACCGGCAGATAAACAAATAATTATTACATTGCAAAGTGTGAGTCAGGGCGATCTCATTTTCATATTTGTATTGAAAACGAGAGGGTTTTGACCTGTTTACCGCGCTAAAGATTCATCGGATCAAAACAAAGTAGGTATTATGCACTCGCTTTCACACCTAAGTTTGTTTAGAGTTTTATATACGTACGCATTGAATAGTATAGTTAATGTTAATTTGATCACAACGCTACGTGTACATGAGTTTTTGTACTTACTTCATTCAACTTTATCTTTCGAATGTAATTTTTTAGACTCCGTATCAAAAGCGTAAGCCAAAATTGTAATTACGTGAAAAATTTGAGGAAATAATTTTCTCTTTGTAAATAGGGCATAAGTAAATAGAGCATTGGTCAAGTCAAAAGTATATTTAATAAGATGACACTTGTGATTGATAAAAGAAAAATGATACATAATTAAATTGATCAAAAATAAAAATAGATGATAAACACAAAAAGCGTTACCAAAAAAACAATTACTTTTAGACGCCTGTTTAACTAGACAGTGTCTAAAGAGAAACGTCAAAAATGATTAGAAATATCACAACAGAATTGTTTTAGACAACGTTTAGCCCTTAGTTAAATCAGGATTTGTGGTTGCTCATATTTAAATACGTGACTAGGGCATGTTTATGAGTTAAACACTGTTTAATATAGGCTTAATGTGTGTATAATTTTTTGTGGTAAGACCGAGAAAGTAGAAACAGTTGAATCTAAGTGCCATTGAACTTTACTATATCGGCATTGGCTCAATAAAAGACTGCGAGGACAAGTTCAAGCGCTCAACCCTGGCCTCCCTAAGAAAATACGCCTGCACTCTAATTACTCGTGAATTTAATATGTAACTTACTACAACCGTGCAGACATATGACCTAACAGTATTGGACGTGCTTCACGTGAGCAGGTCGTTAATCTGTAGCAGGAAAATTTTTGCAGAGAGTACCGACCCTTGACTTATTAATCTGAAGAGCCGCCAACGGTGTCTATTTGAATCAATCGATCCTTCAGAAAAGCTTGTCTTCGTTCAATTTCTAATCAAAAAAATAGTGCAGCCATATTTTTTTAACCCACTTCAAAAAGGAGGAGGTTCTGTGTTCGACTGTATGAATTTTTTATGAATGTTGAATTTCTGTATCAATCGTGGAATGATTGTGGAAATTCTCTTTTTGTTGAAAGGATTCCATATACATTTTATGAAAGAATAAAATTGATATGGTAAAAAAGTTAAATATCGAAGTGTTAAAATGTTGTGATATTTATAAATATTGGTGGATCATAGTTTTAATTTCTCTTTGCTATCTCAGTAAACAAGTATGACCAACGGACAATCAAGATTTAAATTGCTAAAACGTTTTGATTACCACGCAGTCTCGTAGTTAGTCACTAATTACATAAATATTTGTCACCCGTGCCTATGACTTCATCTCTGCGAATTACTTGCGCGCTACCTTCACAAAATTATCAATGAAGATGACAGCTACTGGTATATAATAATATTTTATACTCTAAGGGTGTATTCTCGTACGAAACATGGTAGCTTGCGTCGTATCGATCTTGCACCAAAATTTCGGTCAGAAAAGTCAACAGCACACCTACATTTGGCAGGCTATCGCCTGCGATTGAGTGTTTTCACGGTCGATTTTAGTCACCCGTCCCATGCGGCCTGTAGCGACATAAGTCGAAAACTACTCTACATTGGAACTTCCGATTTTCGTCACCTGCGGCCTAGCCCAATCATTTGTGTAAAGCCCACGTAATGGACTAAAAAATTAAAACCAAGTACTTCAATCACAAACCATTAGACTCCGCTTAGCCGGACACATTTTTGGAACTCTGCGTTATATCGAGGATCGTTTGAATTATCTTTAGACCATTTTGCTGTCTGATAGTTCAAACTAATTTTAATAATTTTCTTACTTTTATTGATAGTTCTTTTTTACTTTTTAATTTTTATTCTGTATATATTAAATACCCTTGATATGTTAGCTATTGTATTGCCTGCAATCTCAATTTAATTACTTATTCCAAAACTTTAATATCTTCATGATTGTGAGGTATTTACTACATTAAATTCCATACATAATATTACTTTTTTCAAATCACCTTTTCAAGCATGTAATATTCTTTATAAAAATCTTATATATTCATCAATAGACGACCAGCAAAGTCCAAAGTCTGACCGTGAAATGTACCATTAGTTGACCATGTATATAACGTAATTAAGAATACCTTATTGGGTATAGGACTCAAGCTACCCGTGGTGAGGACCTCAGAGGAAGAATTATTTACTTAATATTAATTCACACAGAATTCTCAATTGCCAAAATAATAATACTTGGAAATGTAAACATTTTTTCCACAACCCAACACCTGGTTTTGGCTTGTGCAGTTCGTAGGCTTATCGAGCTACGAAGCCAGACAGACTCACAAAAAACTTCGTGCAGTACTTCAAGGTTGAGTAATACTATGTAATCACATAGATTATTTAGTGTATGATTGTACACGGGAAAACCTACACACCCAATAAGTAGCAACTCGCAAAGACGTGGTCATACTTCGAGGTAATCAGCCGTGAATTTTTCGAATGAGCAACGGTTTTTAAATTGTGAGTAATTTCCTTTACGTTTTCCTGAATGAAAACTCACGTGTGGTAAAAATACAGGTAGCGGTAGTAAGCGAATTGTCGTGAACTCGTAATCGTGATCACCATTCAAATGATGATAATACCAGTTTCATCATCAGCTTCATTCATATGCTCGATAGCTAGCAAGCTTTTATAATCTTCTTATCATATTTTACAAATAAATAAAATTTATATGTCTGTTTATAGTGTCAAAATAACAGCTTTTTACTAAATGCATATGAAAGTATATACGGTACCTATAACAAAAACACTTTTTAAATTTTTTATCTGTCTGTCTGTTTGTTCCGGGTAATCTTCGAAACGGCTGGACGGATTTTGACGGGACTTTCACTGACAGATAGCTGATGTTATAAGGAGTAACTTATGCTACGTGGGCGAAGCCGAGGGGCACAGCTAGTCTATCATAAACTAATTTAAAAGTGGGTCTATTCGACTAAAGTAACATAATTAAAATATTGAATTTGTCAACTCATACCACGGGTTCAGTTTGTTGACCTAATAGCCAAATTAATATACAACAAAATAAATTAAAAACTATAGATACGATTAATTTAGCGTTCAAGATAGGTATTTTTTTTATAAATATTGAATTCTTTGTTGACATTAATGAATGATTTTATTGACACCATCAACGGATTTTATTAAATCATTAGCACGTAATTAATTCATACAGTTAATATTTTATTAATAATATTATAAAGGTAAACGCACATTTGTGCGTTTTACATGATCAGTTTTATTTCATGAATTAATGGTTTTTAAGGCGTATACTACATTTATTCCTTGATCAAATAATTGTTATTCTGGGGTATACACAACTGAACTAATTATTTTTATAATATTCTCAAAAAAATTTAATTCGGCGAGTGTCCTGAGTGGTTACTACTGCCAGCAGCTGTCAGCATGTAGTCAGCCGCCAGGCATTAGTGTGCATGGATATATTCTGATTTGATGAATGTAGCCAGCGAAATTACTGGGCATATATCAAAATTGTTGTTGTTCGTATGTATATACATTTTTGGTTACAGAAATAAAAACAGTTTTTTTTATATATGAGACTGAATAACTGACTTCTCAATATAAAGAGCGCATTATGTCAGGTAGGCGTTTCAAAGTTCAGAGTAATCCTGTAATTGTTATGGCCTAGCATTATGCTTACCATCAGGCAAATGACCTGCTCGTTTCGTTATTATCCTATAAAAACAGTCTAAACAAAACGAATAACTGACAAATTACACTTTGGCCGTATTTCTTACATTCGTACGTAGTACATTCAAACTTACGCACATTTTCATAGTAGAGTGGAAAAATAAAAGTACAGAAATCACACCCGTACAAAGGTCCGGTTACTCACTCATTCCGTACTTTAGACTTTCACGTCACTGATCAGGACTTAATGACGGAAAAGTTGTAGCGCAGTTGAGTTACTTTGCATGGCAATATATTCCGTAGCCTCGCCGTAAATGTATGGAAAAAGTTTATAATGACTAACCCGTGTTCGGTGCATTCATTTTTACTTCTACTTTAAATGGAAAGATTACTCGCTCTGTGGGAAAACCATGCGTTGTGTGCGTTAAAGATTATGTGCAGGTGATGCGGTATTAACGGAAAAATACGGGGATGACGTATACCATTAATTCGTTAATTTTACTCGTTTTCTTAACTTAATTTCTCATCTTAATCTATACAAATAAATAAAATTGAAGTGTCTGTTTGTAATTTCAAAATAACAGCTTTTTACTAAATGCATATGAAAATATATACGGTACCTATAGCAAAACAACCATTTTTAATTTTTTGTCTGTCGGTTAAACAAATCGGTAACTATTTGCTACATTAGTTGACACTGAAATATTTGTATCTTGACACTTAAAAGTTTGTACCTTTCAAACAGCAGTGTACACTATTTTACGTTAATAAAATAGAATCAAGATGGAAACTTTAGACCAGTTATTACTATATGTCAAGGAAAAATAATATTTAAAAAGTAGCATCGTCATATCCTACATGAAATATTCCAGGTCAAGTTCCTGTAAAGGAAACTTTTCTCTACTACACATTACTCACGACAAAATTGTAATAAAATATGACGTAGGAATATCTACAAGTGTAATATTCCTTTAGGTTTTTACTGATGCAAATGTATGCATCTATATTACTCTACAATCGGTGTGACTAATAGGGATCTGATGACCTACGTCCACCGCTCTCTACGTGAAGTTATAACCATAATCAAGAAAATATTTGTAAGATTGCTGGTTGATATCCATACCTAAGATTAAATGTATTTTTAAGTGCAATATGCAGACTCGTAAGGATTTATGGAAGACTAGTTTCTGCGTACTGCTTCATGTGGTTCGAAATTTTTGCAGTATATAGAAATAATCGCCTAACGTGAGTTAGTTTTTGAAAAAAAAATTTTTTTAAGTGAATAGGCGTTAAAAATTAACCATAACTCTATAGGTAGGTACTTATTATAAAGCAGTAATGTTTGTGAGTTTTTTGTTTATTCGTTAACGCTAATATCTGGAACTCAGCGGATTCTCTTATATTCTGATTGTAAAAATTCTGTTACTAATAGGAAGCTATATTATCCCTGCTATAAGCTACATTTGATTCTGATTCCATACGCGTGAAGCCGCAGGCTGACGCTAGTCTATACAAATAAATAAAATTGAAGTGTCTGTTTGTAATATCAAAATAACAGCTTTTTACTAAATGCATATGAAAGTATATACGGTATCTATAAAAAAAAAACCTTTTTTTTAATTTTCCTGTCTGTATGTCTGTTTAACAATAAACACCTAAAATTAAATTAATTAAAACTATCCATACTAACCTCAAATATCACAAAATTAAACAAAACTTAAAGATAATAAAAGATCGCCTTTTGCAGGTAGGGTGCCCAAAAAGCTGGCTAGTTACTTGTACATAATATATGTGTATGCAAACAGACGCTAATACCAGCAGTTACTTATGACTGAACTTATTTGAGAGTTAGAAAGTTGATCTCAATCTAATTTGTCCGTACGTCATGCCATTCGAAAGACAATCTCTTAAAGGTGAAGGTTGCACTGATGACTTATTTCACAAGCATCCAACTTGCTAAGCAAGCTCGGAATTTCCGCTCCAAAATTTTCGCTGTAGCCTTTCTCCGGCCTTGGGGTGTTTTGGGGTTTTCAATAATCATTATACCCGCATTCTTTTTCTACGTGATGATGGTAAGGAAAACGGAAATTATTTATAGGTATTTATTATCGATTTACGCATTTTTATCCTTATAATATTATTATAACGTGTAAATGAGTAACAGGACATTGACTTCTGATATCGACCTTGACCTAGAATATGCATACATTTTATTTATTCATTTATTCGTCTAATATGTTAATAGAATTCTAATGTCATACCTATTAAATATGAAAAATGTAACATTTTGTTAAAAGTGAAAATCTATACATATAAATAAAATTGTAGTGTCTGTTTGTATCATCAAAATAACAGCTTTTTACCAAATGTATATGAAAGTATATACGATACCTTTAACAAAACAACTTTTTTTTTAATTTTTGTCTGTCTGTCTGTTTGTTCCGGGTAATCTCCGAAACGGATGGGCCGATTTTGACGGGACTTTCACTGGCAGATAGCTGATGTTACAAGGAGTAACTTAGGATACTTCTATTTTAGAAAAGGAATTAGGTTTCTGCGCAAAAAAATAAAAACCATGAAATCCAATATCTCCGCGCGGATGAAACCGCGGGCAGCAGCTAGTAATAAATATATTTAGCTGTTAATTTAACACGATAGCGTATAAATAGAACGGGATTATGTAACGTGTAATTACGTGTAGCATCAGAGAATATTACGTTTCCTGACCTTGACCTAACGCGGCGGTGCGGCATCGCGTCACGCTCCGTCACAGACGTCGACGTCACACGACGTCACTAGCGTGGCGACCGTTCAGTCAGTATGGAATGTAGCGTGTTTTTCGTAAGAAGTGTTAGACGTTTTACTAGACACAATTTAAAAACGTTTTTTTTTAATCGAAGAGTGATCTCAGAAATGCCTGCCGCAAAGATCGTGTTGGAATATTACCAGCAAAATCTGTCGTCACATTTTTAGTAGGTATTAAATAGTACATTGCTTTAGTCCGGGTCTGGCGGTAATCTTACTTTTATATATAGGGACTTTAAATCTGTACAAAATTTAAGAAGCGCTCTGTTTAGTAGGGCATGATAATTAGTTGAGTAAGATTCACTAAAGATTATGAAAACATGTAAAAGTGAATGTTTTGCATTTAGACAAAGATTTTTTTTAAGATATTTGAATATTGTCTAACCTAGATGAAGGTGGAAAAGAAATCTTAGAGCGAGTGCAGCTTTCAGAACATAATAATATAGCCATAATATCTCAGGAAAATGCAGAGCATGCAAGTACAGGTATTTGTGCTTTAAAGTTCTGAGTGGCACTGTAACTTTTTTATGGGCTTGCTTGCTTTGCTATTAGCATCGAAACACCCCGCTCGTCTCATTTGTATCAAATCTAGTTTCAAGAAAATTTCGAATTAGTTTGCTCACTAAACCTTATTTATACGTTTAGTGAGCAAACTGTGATCACAAAAAACGACTTTTATGCGGCTGATATGCTAGACAGTGTCTAAAGATAAACGTCAGAAACGTCACAACAGATTGGAGTTAGACAATGGTTGTTGTATAAATATTTTACAAGTGACTAAGGCATGTTGAGGAGTTCAACGCAATTTAAAACATGTTTAGGGTGTGTTTAAATTTTTTGTGGTAAGACCACATACCTATTGTTTTAATACAGTAACGCGCTGTATGTAAGTAAAAAAATGTTTTATATTTTACAAACAACATTAGACAAAATCGATACAACAAAAATAAAAGCCGAATAAGAACATGGTTTTACCAAATACTTTAGCAGCGTTCGTGGGCAATAGAGTATAATTGATACACTCACTTCAATCAAGCCATGCCAGCCATAAAGATGCCATACTGATTAAACAGTGTTGACGTCACGCCCCATTCAGAGAACGTAGTGACGGTGGGGATTTTCACAACGCTCACAATCAAGATAGTGCCGTCACGTTTGATTCTGAAAGGCTTATGAAAACCCATGTTATAGGAATGGGTTACCATGAAATCGTTTTGAGTCACGGAAGCTTTCCATGTGGTGAATTGGTGTAATTCATCCTTGGTACTCGAGAGGCTGATATCACGTATAGGTACTCTTAGATTTGAATACACGAGATGGTTGCAAAATTGGTGTGTTACTTATATTATAACCTAAACTAATATCTAAAGGAAATGTTTATTCATTAATAAAAAAAATGCCATAGATAAAGTTCCGATATTATACAAGGAAAAAAATCAAAGTGTCAAAATAAACTAAAATAAGTATACATACATACTTAACTATTTTCTAATAATCCGCCAGTGGGTAACGTTCCCAAAATACTTGAAGCATTGCCACTTGAGTCGTAACTACTCGTAAGGTAGTAATTAATATTATGTAACTAATTGCTACTAGCGACACCTAGCGCCAGCAAAATAAACGTTTCCTTCTTTGCAAAAAGGGGTTTTGCGCCATCTATTGAGGAGTAGCAAAACTGTTTCAATTTAACTTTCTGACTACGACATCTTACGGAGCGTAGCTGAACATAAGTTTAACAGCAAGTCAAAGGTCATTTGTTTTTCATTTTAGAAGTGACGCACAGAGTGCGCTATTGTAGCTGTAATTGTAACAATTAGTATTTTTTCAGTACATAGTTTAATATGTGATAACGATTGGTACATTTTTTTTAGTTTGAGAATAACCACCACTCGAGATCCTTTCTTCCCCATCGGTTATCGGTTCTGCGAGCGATGTGGCCTGCCCATTGCCATTTCAACCTGCTAACTTTGAGAGCGATGTCGGTGACTTTCGTTCTCCTGCGGATTTCCTCGTTTCGGATTCTATCACGCAGGGAAACCCTGAGCATAGCCCTCTCCATAGCTCGTTGTGCAACTTTGAGCTTGTTGTTAATGAGGCCAACAGTAAGAGACCACGTCTCAGTGCCATAAGTCATTATTGGCAACACACACTGGTTGAAAACCTTGGTTTTCAAGCTCTGCGGTAATAATTACTTACCTAGTAGGTACTTACATAAAGGGTTAAACCACCCAGTCTACTTTTTCCAGAGTACCTACCGTACCGTAAATATTAATTAGGGCCTTATATAATCTTAATTTATATAAATTACGCGTCACGTTGTTTGTCCGCGATGGACTCCTAAACTACTTAACTGATTTTAATCAAATTTGCACACCGTGTGCAGTTTGATTTAACTTAAAAGATAGGATAGCTTACATCTCAATTTATGGCCGCAATATTATTTTATTGCAAATTCTATTAGGGTTCCGCGCAAAAAAATAAAATCCATGAAATCTAAAATCTCCACGCGGGTGAAACCGCGGGGCAGCAGATAGTCAATTATAGATATATCCCTATATAACCAGACACCTAGCTCCTAATACTTATTGCAAAAACTAGTAGTTTTTAACGATACGAAAATCGAACGCGCACTGCCCCATATCTGCAGTCAGTCACTCAACACATACTCTATTGTTTAACAATGTAAGAGGAATACATCAAACAACTATCAAACAAGGATGCGTTAGTTTACATGATTGCGTGGGCAGCCAGCACGTGTGCAAGAGCGAGCTTTGACCGATAGACCTTGATCTTTTAGAGTAGACAGTTGGAAGATTTTAACGTTACCTACCTAAATATTTATTAATACCGCAGCAACACACATGACACAATATATTAATACATACAGTATGGATGTTACGAATTACTACCAACTAAGCTATGGAGTTACGCCACCGTAGCGGAATTGGTAAGTACCTAGTACCTTGCCTGTAAAGCGAGGAGCTGCGGGTAGATTATGTGTTGCTGTTGTGAGCACAAAGTTTGTTCTTGGATCTTAAATGTTTATATATAATATAATATACATATAATGTCCATATGGAACCTGCGACAAGGGAAATCTTGCCGTATGAGCGGGTAAACCGTAAACGTTATCTTATGATTATAAGAGTAAAAGGGTATAATACATATAAGAGAATAATATACATAATATAATAATAAATCATTTATTTCACAATATGGTAAACACACATGGTACCCAGTCTCCTGGAAAAGCATGAGCTGTGGCTCAGACGACAATGATATTATAGTAATTATGTTTAGGAATATTATACTAACGTAATATAGTCGAAGAAGCTGTGGCTGTTCATAAGAAGAGAGCTCTCGTACTATACTTGCTCGAACCGTTTTTTTTAAATTCAGTCACAAGTGCCATTATAAGAAAGTAACAGATTCCACTTTCCCCGATGCTCTATGACTGAACATTTGGAGCTGTGTACTTTGTTCAGTTTTGCTCATTTTTATGTTTGGGAACTTAACAAGGATTAGATGGCTGATAATAATTATCGATGCATAAATGAATTAATGTCGTTGGTATACGAATACAACATTTGTATACTAGAATTGAAGTACTTAACTAATTTGCGATATTCTACATTCCGATTATCCAGCCAATTTATAAATATCTAAAGTAAAGCGACTACAGAAAAAACGAAAACAAAAATTATGTTTTTAACCGACTTCCAAAAAAGGAGGAGGTTATCAATTCTGTAGGTATTTTTTTATGTTTGTTACCTCATATCTCCGTCATTTATAAACCGATTTGGAAAATTCTTTTTTAATTTGAAAGGATATGCTTTCAGATTGGTCCCATAGAAATTTCATCAAAATCGGTTCAGTAGTTTGTCACTGAAGTCGGTTCGTAGCTTTTTTAAAGCAATTTTTTTAGTTTATATAACATCACTTGGGCACACTTAAAAGGTATTGGCGTATACCTTTGACAAATGGACATTCGGTGTAATTTATGGCCTTATAGTGTAAAGTTGGCTTAAGCAAAAGCTCATACTGGTATATTGTCTACACGTGAAAAGATAACGTGGAAACAGTATGAGAATCATATAATTTTAAAACACCCGAATCTTTTATCAGGTTTAATACCCCCAATAGGTACAACACGGTTCACGTTGGTAAATAGGAAATATGATACCTATCTTGTATCTTATTTCGAGGACATATAGATTAGATTTATTTGCAGATATTATATGCAGATAAGAATAGATACGTATTGCACCTTAGGGTAACTTAGTAAATTCGTAGACATTTCTTGACATACCTGTGAAGCGTATGCGTGCAAATTCTTAATGAACAATAACTTTTCGTTCTACCGCTTTCCTTATTTGACACTAGATGGAACATTTCAATACTTGAAATGAAATGTCAACATATATAATAACACTAGTTTTAAGTGTAATTATTTAATCGGCTATCAGAACCTTACATAATGAAGAGTATTAACGGATCGGAAAAGGACGCTATTAAAGAGCTCCTTCCGTATTAGGTACCTACTACATTATACTTACTATTGTTAATTCAATCAGGAAAACAAAGCCTTGTGTGTCTATATAAGTTCACAAGGACTGGGTTCTATTCCGTACAAATACAATATATTAGCGGAACATTTTAGCAGACAAGTGATACATTAGCTTGTACACGCATGACACAGAAAATATCTTATACATTTTGAGCCACCTGTGTCGCAAAAAAGTTCAATAAAACAAGGCTGCAAATATTTGCGTTTGATTACTATTTCGTTATATTTGCAAGCTATTCTTTACAAGCTTTTATGTAGCTTGCAATGTGTGTTTGTATGTTTGGGACAAATCTTGCAAGCTAAATTTGACCCACTGCCCGGTGTTCGATTGAGCCTAATTAATTTAATAGTTTATTATTTTTATGAAATAGACTATACGTATAAAACACAGTAATTCTACTTAACTAATTAAACATAGCCTAATTTTACATACATATTTAAATCGGATGACAATGCAATGCAGAGAGCATGGGATGCAGATTTATCAGGTTTTTCGATTCGACAAATTTATCGAACCGACTTTCGTACTTGCGCCGCTGATGAGGGAGCCGAAAGCCGAAAACCAATTACGTATTTTATAAAAGCTCTGGCAAAATATATATACTTATTTGTAAAAAAAGTGTATCATTTTTTTATAACTCTGAAATGGAACGCACTATCTGAAATGGAATATACTTTCCATTCTTTGCTTACGTCTTTCGGCTTTTATGAGAACGTCTGATCCAAAGTCCACATTGTTTGTTTGTTAAATTTAGATCGGCAGCCTTCAAACTCTAAAAGAATTCAATATCTCTACTGATCGAGATATGGAAGCCAAAATATTTTAGTGGCTAGACTAGTACCGTAATACATCGCTTCCAATTATTCCTACATCAGAGTTCTCTTCGAACTGCGAGGTCTACTTATTACCAATCTGAATAAATAATTGTTATAATTCGGTTCAAGGGTAAAAATATCAACAGTATTCTCTTATGGTGCGTCTCAATTACGCGCGGAATTATTTGTACTCAAATTTAGAGGAACGAATCTAGTGTTAGAGTGTCTTGTTGTGAAACAAACTATTCATTTTAGTAAAAAAACAACATTGCCTTATGATCCCACCAACGGTGACTAATAATGGCTTACGCCAGATAGTTGATTGGTTACAACACAATTTGTTGACCTTAAACGCAGGAAAAACTAAAATTATCGCATTTCGTGTATCTAGTCGCTCTGCACCTCCTCAACCTCCTTGTATTAAGCTGCATACTTGTACAATGGACGCTCAACGTCCATGTGCATGTCCAAGCCTGGAACAAGTCACGGATATAAAATATTTAGGTATATATATAGACGAACTCCTATCTTGGACAAAGCAAATAGAGACAGTTACCAATCGTATAAAAAAGCTAATTCACATATTTAAAAAACTTAGAACAGTGGCAGATATCAAAATAGTTGAAATGGTGTATACAGCTCTCTGCAAATCCTTAATTAATTACTGCATAACATCGTGGGGCAGTGCCTGTGGTACGCACTTGATGAAAGCGGAACGGGCACAACGAGTCATCCTTAAAGTCGCTCACAAAAAACCGTTTAGATATCCTACCGATGACCTCTATAAGGATACCAAGGAACTCCGGGTAAGACAACTTTTTATACTGGCAACTGTTCTTCGTTTTCACAAGACAGCGCTTAAAACTCTTGATAGTAATCCAATAACGGACAGACGTAAGTATACTTGGAAATCTGATAAAACAAAAACAAGAATGGGAAAACGCTGCTACAAATATTTAGGTACCTATATTTATAACAAAATTAACAAAACACTAAATATTGTAAATGACACTAGAAACATATGTAAAAAGAAAATAAATCTGTTTTTTCAAAATCTAAGTCACAGAAAAACAGAAGAATTGCTAAAGATAAACATTTAGGCGAAAAAGAAGAACATAACTCATACACTTAACATTCACAAACATAAACTCACATTCACATGCTCACATACCATACTCACATATACATTACATACACATACTCACATACACATACTCTCATACATAACACTCAGCTAACACTGATAAGTTTAGCACCCAGGAAGAGAACTAGCTCTTGCAAACTCAGGGTATCCTACCGCGAGAGCTAGAGTTTATAAAAATGGTTGCTTTAACCTGTAGTTAAATTTACAATTTGTTATTGTTAATTAAATTTTAATATTGTATTGTATTAAGTATGAATTATTTTTGTTAAAGTAACCTTAAGATGCATTTTTGGATCAATAAATGATTATTATTATTATTATTATTATTATCCCGGTGTGCGGAGAAGACAAGCTTACCTTATTCAGGGGGTGCAGTAAGAGCCAATAAGCAAATATAAAGTATAACTTCCTTGATTTCACCGAAGCAGCCTCAACGGAAGACCAGCGCTGGTAGAATGGCTGGCATACGCTGAGTTGGGACCTTTTTATGGCAAATCACAGGTACATAATAAGATAACGCGACCAGTATATATGATTACTGCGTACTATATTTTTAATTCTGTGCTACGAATAAACACTTTCTTTTTCTTTCTTTCAAATATTCAGGGATTGGGCAGAAGCAGTATTCTCAAAATCTACTGGGATTATCAAGGCCCCTGCCTAACGCGGTGGACTCGTATCATGGCACCCATAATAATTATTTTGGGCTTAGGTTAAGCAGTGGAACCAAGCATTGGCTACAATTTCACGCTAAGTTTCATGAGATAGTGATAGTGAAAAAGCTCAAAGTTTTCAGGGTCACATCTGCATGGTGCATCCGCATAGTTACAACACTTAAAACTAGTGTTAAAGCTTCACTTATGAAGTCCACCAGACTTTTCCATCTATCTTTCTGCGATGCGTTACATTTCAATGTGTACGTATACTTAGTCGTGTTCTGTCACTACCCTAGAAGTCCAGTCCCTGGTGTATACGTTTGTTGGTTCTCTATCTGAGCTTGTATACGTAAAAAAATATAGTTACTGGTAATCTCACTTTTAAAACGCAATTATCCTATCCTATGCTACTAATCCTACTTCCTACTAAACCTACTTCCTACTAATCCTACTTCCTACTAATATTATAAATGCGAAAGTGTGTTGTTGGTTTGTTGATTTGTCCTTCTTTCACGCAGTAACGGATCGACGTGATTTTTGGCATACCTAGTAGATATAATTTATGGATTGGTGAGTAACATACGCTACTTTTTATACCGAAAAAATGCAGGATTCCTGTGGGAACGCGGGTAAAAACCACGGGCAGAAGCTAGTAAATAAAATAGTGATTTGGCTTTCAAATCATATCACGCTCAAATCCCAGCACGGCCCCGCTCCAATGACTTCCATATTATATTAAACTCGTTCAACGGTATAATAGAAAACTGCCATAACCAAGAACCACATATTAAATGGCAATAGACCATGAAATAAGACTTTCTGACGATTTAACTCAATAATCAATATTTAGATTGGATTGATTGAAAATCTTGTTACGTCATTAGCTGCTTCTTGGAAAGCTATATATATATCGTCAAATGTAGCCAATTCCTAATCTGTCCAAGCATACGTCGGGCACTCAGAATAATTCTTCTAATAATAATTCTAGAAACTAAAAAAAAATGTTCTATAGGTATAATTTTTTTATTAAATCTTTTCGAAGTACTCTCCACCAGCGTCTATACAAAGTTTCATGCGTCTGAACCATTTCTGAAAACATTTTTTCCAGTCACCTTCAGACACCTCTTCTACAGCCCGCTCGAACGCCACTAGCGCATCTTCCGGCAACGAAAACTGTGGTCCTTTCAGTACATTTTTTATTTTGGGGAACAAAAATAAGTCGCTCGGCGCCAAGTCAGGACTGTAAGGTGGGTGACCTAACAGTTTAACCAGTGTGCTATCCAGGAAGTCCCTAGTTTTGAGCGCCGAGTGCGAGGGTGCGTTGTTAAGATGGAGCAGTAGCCCGCGGAGCCCCGTCTTCGGGCGCTTGTTGCTCACTGCCTCGAACACTTCTGGCAAGCATTTTGTTGCATGCCACTCGGCATTGATGCTACTTTGATCCCGTAAAGGAATTGACACCAGATACTCACTTAAAGTGAAATAACTAGCAATCAAAATTTTGCTTGCGCTTCTAGATCGCAGCCACACTGTTGACTGGCGCTTAGTTTCTGGATCGTATTGATAAATCCAAGACTCGTCACCTGTGACGATATCATAAATACATCGAGATGAGCCTGCGTCAAATTTAACCATCATGTCACGACACCATTCCACGCGGGCCTGCTTCTCAGCTTCAGTGAGGTTGTGCGGTACCCAGCAGGAAACAATCCTCCTTACACGAAGGTGCACGTGGAGAATCGCGTGAAGGCTTCCCGATCCGATCTGCAACGTCTGCTGAATGTCTTCGTATATTATACGCCTATTCTCTTGAATTAAATTTTTCACTGCCAGCACGTTTTCTTCTGTAACTGCCGTCACAGGGCGACCACTTCTTTTTTCGTCAGTCAAAGATAGCCGACCACGCTTAAATTCATTATACCAGTGGTACACATTTGCTTTTGAAGGGCCCTTATCCGAAAAAACCATTTGAAGTCTATTGAAAGATTCCTCCGGTTTTAGGCGCCATTTAAAATCGTAAAAATCATGGCGTGAAAATATTCTCGGTGAGGTTCCATTTTTCATAGACACACGATTTTGCAAATGATTTTGCAAAAAAGCATAGGTAGATCTGTCAAATTAAGTAAACTTGTCAACATTATAAAAAAATATTGACAGCTGTGATCATTGTCAATTTTATGTCACACTAACTTCTGCCCGCGGTTTTCACCCACGTTTCCACAGGAACCGTGCATTTTCCAGGATAAAAAGGAGCCTATGTTATTCTCCGGTCCATAAACTATATCTATGCCAAAAATCACGTCGATCCGTTGCTTCGTTACTGCGTGAAAGAAGGACAAACCAACAAACCAACAAATCAACAAATCAATCAACAAACAAACCAACAAACACACTTTCGCATTTATAATATTAGTATGGAGTATGGATTAGTATGGATAGTATGGATTATGCGGACAACAATTATATTTGTCCGATTTTAGGTTTAGTTATTTACGCACCACCTGCTTACGAACAGAACTACGGGAAGAACATCGTAAGAATTCAGAAGTGCACCATATTAACCATCTACAGTAGCAGATAATGTAGAGCATGTTGGATATTTGTTTCAATTTCTTACCTTTGAAGGCTCTCTCTTAATCAAGCACAATCCACTAAGCAGTATTATCAGCGCAAAGTTATTATCAGCGCAGTTCGAAAGAGTTCAGTACAAAACACGTACAATTAAAAATATTTAACTGGTGTATTATGCTCTAGCCTAGAGGGCGTAGCGTGTTCATTCCTAACTCAATGTATAATTCATGAGCCGAATCGATTTCATAACAAATAACGTTACAAGTTCATACGATAACACTTTCACAAAAAACTATCAAAAGATCACGCACGTTATCAACACAACACTATTTAAGATAAACAGTTCAAACAAGTTTGTTGTCACAACACTGAAGTATCCGATTCGATAAAACTCATCACACTGCACATCACTAGTCTCAAGTTCAACTCAAAATATCAACTCTACTTTTATTTTCTTTTTACAAGTTGATAATTGTCAAATTGATAAGTTGATAAAACGCGGAACGTTTCGGAAATGCACGTCCTTCGTCTTTTGTTATCGCAGCTAAACTAACACAGGCGTGTTAAATTTACTCACACGTCTATAATCTTAATGGTCCACTACAACAGTAGCCGCGAAAATAGTGCTGCCGAAACCGGTCTTATTGGGTGTGTCTTTGTATATTCAGATGTTTTATATTTAAGTTGCGTAATGCGACTGAGAAGCATTGGTCCGGCCATTCGCCGCAGTACTACCGGCATTCCGGCACCCACGCTTCGTTCACGTTCGATTTTATTTTTGTCCTAACGACTATAGTTTGATTGTAGAGTTCTATGACTAGTGTCTCTATGTTGTACATAGAAGTCTGCGCTCGTAATGTATACGTATCATTCGCGTGCGTGATTTTGGTACGCTGTAATTTATTTTAGTTTTATGTCAGCAGTAAAATAATGTAGTTGATGACTCTATACTGACATAATGTAACTTTTTGTAACACCTGTCGTGATGTTGTGTTACAGAAGAGGTTTGAAATGTGACTGTGGATAATTAGTTATTGCCTTTGTTCGGGCACGCTTTTTACTAGTTACCTATGTACATTTCAATGCTACGGTTCATAATAAAAATAAGTAGGTATTAGGAGTACTTAAATATCTATTTATAACTTAAATTGTTCGTCAAATTTACTGATTATGATAATAATATAAATATTGGGCTCATAATATTGGATAAGTTGCCATTGAAAAACTCTACTTGGAAACTGATTAGCGTAGGTACCTAAATGTGTACATGTAAGTACTCTCTACTTACTACTCGTATTATCATATTGTAAAACGTTCAGTACCTCCGATGTTTCAATTATGACTCTATGAAATAACAATATTGAAATTTAAAAAAAAAATGTCATTTCTGACAGTTCCATATGTAGTTATGAAAATGTACGCATCCAAAAACACACTCACAAATTTCAACACACGAACACACAAAATTTTGCACTTTGACAGTACTAGTAGGTATTTTTAATGCAGCCGCACATTGGGCTACCGTACCACAAGCTGCGGACAACGATTTTCATACATTTTATATGGTTGGAGTGTCCAAGCCACAAGCGACCGACCCACAAGCTGAATCGGTGGCTGTGTATGTGGCTTGCCTGCCGCGTACACTTGACCACAAATGCCGGGTTTTCCCCGCCCGCACAGAATATAGAATAGAATCTGTTCTCTAACAGAAAGAGCGCTTGGGCGCTTAGGCCGTCAAAAAGCGCCCGAGCACCCCTTCTGTTCTTTCTATTTTGTGCCTACCAGTGGCTGTGACTAGAGCCTGAACCCAGCCACTAGTATCCGCGTCCAGGAAATCTCTAGACAAGACACACGCTTCTTTTTCCGCACACGCTAACGTCAATACCACACAGTAAAATGCCAATAAGACCAATCATCACCAATTCAAAAACACTAACGTGTGCTCTCACAAGCTAATGTCATTCCCATACATTTTTTTTTTTTCTGCTTGTAAAAAAAAAAGTTAAATCATTAATTTAATTAAAAAGAATGTTTTTTTTTTATTATTGTATTTGAAATTATTGAAGTTTGTTTCAGAATATGTAACTTAAAAATGACAGTCCGCCTCTCAATTTGTACGCCTACATATGAGGCAAAACATGATGAACCTGTAATGACTATAACATCGATGTACCCACTTATATAATTTAAAGTTGGTATAATACTCATGTTTTATACAAATAAAATTTATCTTATCTTATCTTATCTTATCTTATCTGCAGGCATAACCGCTTACGAAAAGTGTTTTTGTCTAGGCCCCCTATAGAGGCTGCATCTATGGCCGCGTCTATGGCCGCGTTCGGTGATCCAATGTGCAGCTTCTCTAAACGGAGGAGGAAACTTACTGGCAAATATACAAATACACTGTGTGAAAAGAGAAACTACCAATCGTTTCTTAGAAGAAGAAACATAATATCATCTGTCAAGAGAAAGTCTTATGTAGGTAAGGTATTTAATAAGTGGTATTGACATTGAACTTTATTGCTCTCATATCAACGGGAAAATAAGTTGATAATAAGTTATCACTTTATTTATTTAGGTATAATTATAATTAAATGGGCATTGCTTTACAATGATATTGCAGAGCTGACAGCCAGGCTTCCTGTGTTATATAGGGTGCGACGTAAAGAGTACATAACCCTCTACCAGCGGGTTGAAGACATCATAACTGTTGTGTGAGTATGGCCGGGCGGAAACTGTTGCGACTTTCAAACCGACGCACCATAGTTCGAATCTCGACTCGGCCCGCACCAATGACTTATATAAAGTTATGTGCGGATTATTCACACTCGCTCTAAAACGGTGAAGGAAAACATCGTGAGGAAACCCTCATGCTCAAGAACCACAAAATTCGAGGACATGTGACATCCACCAAGCCGCACTGGGCACGCGTGGGGGATTATGGCCCATAACTCTCTCTCTGAGAGAAGGCTGGTATCACAGCAGCGGGAGCGTAAGAGGCTGATAATGTAACAATGTAATGTCAATTATCGTCCTGTCTCACTCTTTTTACAAATCACGGAGTTTTTTTTTAGTGTGTTCTTTGAATTATATGCTTGGATAAACGTAATTTTTTATCCTAAGGTTTGAACTGTAGTAGTGTAAACAAATTTATGGTGGCCGAAGAAAGATAGAACATTGTCTAGTTCTGGTCTCTACTCTATTGCCCCATTTAGCTTTTATACTGGGTACTGCGTCACACCCATGTAAAATATCAAGGGCAGGAAGGAGGGAGGGATTTATTATCAAGGATGATAATGTTGTTATGGTTTACTAATAGGCTCCTGCTTAGAAACCAATTACGTGAAAAATATATATTATCTCGTCTGTATCTTTGGAAATGCAAATGATTTGACGCGTTTGTTAATGCCTTGCAGCATCGGAAGCTAAAAGTCGTAAACGTCGTAATACTCAGTGAGTGCGCAGACGCAACCCAGAATACCTATAATTACATTGGCTCGGCAATCTGAAGTAGGGTCATAAATTAATTCGCTCCTCTGACCGAAGTGTGATGATGAAGTGAGATAGGCAAAACCGTTACCTATCCTTTTACGTTTTATTGTTTGTTCTCAAATACTACCAAAACGTCTCAATGGTTTTGACTGAAATTTTGTATGAAATCAAGGTCATTTAGATTATTTATTATAGTAATTTTGTTGTTGCAAAAAAAAAAAAATTATTATTATTTATTATTAATAGAGAGTAGTAGTATACTATTTATTTTTATTAAAATACTTATTGTGTAAAGATTTAATTAATAATTTTAAACTAAGTTAAAGCGAGTATTAGTGAAGGAAACATAAATTGAGATGAAAAATTGAATTGTATCTTACAAATTCCAATATTATTTCCAAGTACCAAGATCGACTCCAGACGATAATGAGACAGAGGCCGTACAAGGTTCACTGCAAGGTTGTTGTATTACAATGCCATAAAAACTATGCGAGCATGAATGACGGCTTTTGACGTCGATATTCAAATCAATTGGTCGATTATTTATGTTTAGCTACTTCATTGTGTCTGGTTAATAGGTTAATGTTTGATGGCTTTAGCAGCCGCTAAACCCACTACAGATTTGACAAAGACAACAGTTACTGAGGTACTTAGAACTTTTTAATACTATTTGGTAACGAGAGGTAGTTTACCTGATGGTAAGCATAACTCCGGCCCATAGAATAGGCCTGCGCGACAATTCAGTGCGCTCTTAACTCTACATTAGGGAGACCCGGGATGAACGTAACAATTATCATTTTCCTCGTAATATCCCACAGAGCTTTTTGAATATCAAAATACTAATAAGTAAACACGATAGATTGGTCTTTCAGCTATATTTTAACACCAGCTTAAATGTAACTAATATAACAGATTTTGGCCGGCTTGCAACTGCCGGAACCGTAACACAACGAAAAGTGATTGGCGGCAGATTTTAAAATAGAGGGTGGTACTTAGACCCAGGTGAGCACTTGAGAATACCCTGCCACCTAGCTTCTGCTGAACTGCTTCATCAATGAAATTCAGCTATGTTTTTCTTAGAAAATTTCTGATTTTGCTCTAACTTTTCCCGTGAGTTTTCTAAACATTTACTCTCATACAGACAAAAAAAATACGTTCGAGCTGTTGTTAAGTGATACTCCGTCACATATTTGGCAATTAATTTTTATTTATACGCTATTCAATACATACCTACTTACTCTTATCGTCCTTTAGTAAACATTATGAGTACATTACCTACTGACTAACTTCATAAGAGTTCTGTCTCAAAATTCGTCACTGAACTTCATAGGCCTATTTTGCTTATACTCATAAAATATTTACCGTATTTGTAGCAGTGTTTAGTCACGCGAGCTGACCCTAGGTCAGCCAAATGGGGTTGTGACATATAGGTCAGTTCCGATATTTATCTTCTGGCTGACCTCGACCTTTGGCACTGACTTCTGGTGAATAATCAGCCTTTTAATAAAATATTCTGTCATAAACTCATAAGGGAATGTATGCAGGTAGACTATAAAGTGATGTGGAACAACCAAGGAGAACCGATCTGATAAGACACTTCACACACTATGACTTGCCGTTCGTCACGACCACTTGAACTGCCGTTTAGAAGGTTTTTCTAACTGCTTATCACTGCTTGGTCACATTCTTGTATCTACGAAAATCTAAGAATCCGTTCTCTCTAGCGGTCGTATATGTCAACCTTAGAGTAATGAGGATAAGCTACGAGTATGTATTTAAAATTGCATAACACGTGCAAGAACAACACACTCTTCTGTTAAGTTTTAAAATCAGCAACATGTCTTCATAGCTCGAAAATCAGGTAGTCTGTTTCACTGGAACCACGCGTTTTAGCACCCTAATTTATTGTTTAGCTTTCGTGTGCTCTAAAAAATTATAACTTTCCATACGCTAATACCAGCTCTATAGCACTCTATTATTAAGCTAATTGCTATGGTTAATAAAGATTGAACTGAACGGTTGACAATTCTTGGAAAGGGTGTTCCATCGATTTTTCGCCATTTTCAATGTTTCTAGGCAGGTAACGAGTTAACTGAATCTAATCGATACCAAAACGTTAAGTTTCACTGTCCCATTCATTTAGTGAAACTTTTAGTAAGACGATGATATAGCGTTGATTAAAGTCCGTGTTACGGAAGTGATGCGGTCATTCTATTCTTAGAATCACCGCATCACTTCCGTAAGTTTCGGCTAAGGGAATATCCAAGGTATATGCAGCATCATTCCTCTCGTTCAATATACTGCGATCACCAAGACGGCATTGTTTTTGTGGGTTCACAGTCAAAGGCCATAAAAATACTAATAATCATCGTTCGTTAATTGCACCTATCAAGTCTTCTTGCGATTTGTTTGTTATTTTATAGGATTTTCCTATTATTGCGATAAACCGTATCCAAACAAATCTGCTATGGATAGGACGTTTTTTCTCAACTATAATTTAGTGGGCTACGATTCCAGTCAAAATAGTGGCTTTAGCAGTGTCCAAATTGCTGGGTAAAGAAGTATTAGGGCAAACATAACTTATATTTGCTACCATACCTAATCACATCAAAATGTTTTTTTTAATTAAATAATGTTAGTAGTCACATCGCAAAGTTCAACTATAATTATCCCCTATGTCAATAAACCATCAACCAATTTAAGTCCGCATCATATTTACCGTTGGGCTCTGGGCTCTATACTTTTACATCTATCTTCGGGGTTGGATCGAACTACCGTATTATGTTACCTTGATGATATGTTGTGCAACCATTGGGGAAGTGATCTGCCAACTCTGCCTTTACACCGTTCTGAGCATGCTGAGCATGTTTCTGAGAATGTTGCAGAGGTCCGCTGTTAGAGTCATTTATTTTAACTTTCATAAATGCTCCTTCGGGGCCGATTTGAATAAAGAATTTTGAATTTGAAATTTTGTGACTGCCCTAGCTATAAATGTTCGTGTCTCACCAAAATTTCCTACTCGGTTATCAATTTAACATCAGATAAGCAAACAAATCTTTAATTACAAATACTCATCTTTTTACATTTTAGTATTCAAACAATTACGTACTATCTTGCATTCGTCGGAACCAATTACACTAACAATGGGAAATGGGGTATTCCAACAAGTTCTAATCATGACAAAGGTTCTGAGAATCAAACTCACTCTTGATTGTTGGCGTCGCCCTGTCTGTTGATACTGAAAGTGAAATTGAATTTGATGAATCAAATAGTAAATAAAATCTCTAATCAAATAAAGAGAAGAATAATTCTTTGTTATTTAATAGGGTTTTTATCACGCGTTTATTTTTGTTGTCTTTTTAATGTTCTTGGCGTCACGGACTGAACAGGTGTTTTGTTGTTATTGGCTCTTGCAAGTCATCTATTGTTGTGTTCCTGAGACAGATGACGCTTCTACTTAGTGTAATTATTAAGATACATTGTAAACTATATAAGATGATAGCTTTATCCATCGTATGTTGGTGTATTTATAGAGAGTACAGCTAATTGTGTTTTTCTTTATAAATATATAAATAAATCTGTTTGACTACGAACTATCCTGACCGTAAAAGAAGTTGTCGCCGAAGATAGAGCAAGTAGATTTAGAAGATACCTATTCAAAGTATTCAAGTTATAATTCACAGGAATCAAGGAATAGGGCAGCTGTAGGTAAGTGTTACCCGCGTTTTTGCTAAAGAAATGAGACTTCGCTCAGCAGTGTCCTTGTGGTCTATTCCACTGTCAGACTTAAATTCCTTGGCTATAAGTACTACTGGTGGAAATATTAATAGGATGAGTGGATTTTTCATAGAATTTGTAAGACTTTCAAATAATAGAATTAACATATACCTACACAACTTTATCAACAAAAGCAAAGAACGATTACTTACAACTGTCAAAGCAATTGTCAGAAAAAGTGGTACTTCTACGTAAATTATTCTTCATGAGTTGATTTAAAAATCCTTATGATATGTCTATGTTACGGAAGGAACATAAGTCACTTCTGGTCAAACGCACTAAAAGGCTATACTCCCGATTAAATCCACCAAAGTCTTCAACAAATATTCCATCCTTACTCGTCAGAGGAACCATACAATCTCATTCTCAATATTCGTAGCTAATGATCTAACAACCCAGAGACGACATTCCTAACTCTGCGTGACCCTTCCAATTACACTACAACTGATAATAAACGTAGCATAATTTACAAAATGACATTCCGACCGATACATGTTATTAATGTCATTTGTACGAATTACAAGGCAATTTTGCTTGAGGCATTGGTGATGACTAGTGAACGGTAATGGCGGATGAGAGAAGTCGGTGTGTTTGTCAAGAGGCTAATTGGTGCAGAAATATTAGAATAACTACAGTGGTAACATCGACATCGATAATATTCCTCTCCACTGCTAACGGTGACCGTTCCTTCAATTATTTTTTTGTAGGTTTACTGAGCAAATTTGCTGACTAACTAGTGAATTTTTTGGAACAGTGCTACTGAATTTGCCAATGTTTAGGTTGATGATTGGTTGATGCAATTCATTATATGGCACAAAAGAGACAACATTTGTATGGATGGCTATTAGGAGGATGCTGCAGTTTTATTAAGGCGATGCTCCTATGCTTTATGCCTTTAACACTTCTACTTTTGGAACACTTGGAAATTTTAGCTCTTGAAGTATCCACTTTATTAATACCTATTGCTTATAATAATAAGAACATAAAACGCTTGCTTAACCTATGAAAATGTTCAAATGAATTTAAAAAATAAAATATTAATATGATCGTCCTACATGATTTTGATGATGATCATACATCATTTTTAATTTTATAACATTAACGTATTTAGTTTCAAGGGTAGTGGCCTGGATCGTGTTTTAGAGAGTCAATTTTCACAGTGAAATTCAGAGCGTTTAATAATGCGTGATTAATTAAACCCCAGTAAGAGTATTACGTATGTTCGATTAATTATAGCTATAAATGATCTTTTCATTTACATAATATTGTGTGTCGGCATTTTTCGTGATTGCCGGGCGCCCCTGTTGAAAATCTTTCCAAGCTTTCAGCGGGTTCTGAAGCTTCGAAGCCAGTGCCGGTTTTGGGTTTAGGATGTTTACCGCCTACAATGTTGGCACGTATCTAGTAAAAAATCGAGTATTGAATAAGTTAATAACGATTCGATACAAGTTCTCATTTAAAAATCACCAAAATCGTGCATGCGTGCCAAATGCAACAAATCGATGCATAGTTCAAATATTTACCGCTAGATATTTACCTTATAAGCTTGCCTTGATGCTGAATTGGGTGTGGTAGCGCAAATGCTGCGCAATATTAACGTTTTCACACTCACAATCCTTCACGCAGGAAAAAGAACAGGAAAACTTTCCTATTTAAAGAGTTCCAAAATGTCGTTGACATTATGATTTGTAGGTAGATTATATATTTAATTATTATCTAGAAAATTGGAAAACAATGTCAAAGGTAAGAAATTACATTTTCATTTGGTGGTCTCATTGTTCAGAGCAATCTCTTTTGTGCAATCTTTCAATGGAGACAAATATCGCAAATAAATATTTTATTGGACGCGTACTAAAATAATTATTTGTATTAATATTTTTAAACAGAACTACTTTAACTGGTCTCTCTAAATTCAAATATTCAAATGCCACTCTAAAGTTTTAAGAAATGTGACTTAGCCTAATCTTCTTTTCATCATCATCAGCTGGAAGACACTGAACATAGGACCTCCCCATAGAACGCCACTTGGATCGGTTACTCGTTTCTTGCATCCAACAATTTGGTCTCACTTCCATCCTCGTCTGCCGCCTTGTTGTTTTTGAGCTGTTTGAGGGCCATTTTAATCTCGTACAGGCTGATGTCCGGGATGTCTTCGGTATAGTGCTGGACTAACTTAGCTTTGGTGTCCTGAGTTGTGCTAGTAACTGGTATGTGAGTCGAGGTGTAAAACTGTCCGTAGAAGTTCTCAATCTCTCTCATAATCTCCGGCTTTGATGATATGATAGGTACTGCCATTTTCAGTCTTCAGTTTTGTCATTTGGTTTTGCCTCTCTTGTTTTATCTTTAAGTATTGGTAATTTAAATCGTGCACAGAATTTTCTCGCGCGAATGAGTTTATGTTTATAACTGCATAATTTCAACAAAGCTGGTAATGTATCTACTATCTGTACATTGTTAGCAGCCACGCCTATGATTAACAAATTAATTTTGTACTGAAACGTCTGACATGAAACGTCTGAAATCATTTTGTGCACCGGATATCACTAATTAACTTGAATAAATACGCAATTGATAAAGAAGTTAATACTAGAATTAGAAACTTCCTTCAAATCATGTACCTACTCGTTGGTAAACCTCTTTGTACTACAGAAGTACTTACTTGAAGTGAAGTGGCTACGGGTGATAAAAATGACACTGAAGTGTCGCCTATGATCTCCTAGTCATAGGTGATATCACCCAAGTGATCATAGTGGAACAGACCGCTAGGACGCTCTTTACAATGGTTTAAAATTTAGTTAATGAAATGTAGGTATAATGTAACATAAAGATTAACGGGATTGACAAAGAAGCAAAAAGATTCAGTCCCAAATCAAAATAGAGTATAAAATAATCACTAATGGATCAATTTGCACATACATACCTACATAAATGTTGAAGAGGCTGTTTTAAAGGTCATTTGGATGATCTTTCGTGAAAAACCCAACAGTCTTTGTAGATGTGTTATTTTATAGAAATAAAGTAATAAAACTTTTATACTTTAATATAGTGAGAGCTAGTGTGGCCGAGCTGGAACTTGTGTGACTTTCAATCCAACGTAAGTGGTTGTTTTTATGTAACCGTTTTGATTAAATCGAATAAATAAATAAATAAATCCGACGCACCATAGTTCGAGTCTCGACCCGGCCCCGCACCAATGACTTATATCAAATTATGTGCGGATTCTTCACACTCGCTCTGAAACGATGAAGGAAAACATCGTGAGGAAACCCACATGTTCAAGAACCACAAAATTCGAGGACATGTGACATCCACCAAGCCGCACTGGGCCCGCGTGGTGGATTATGGCCCATAACTCTATGAGAGAAGGTCGGTATCCTAGCAGTGGGAGCGTAAAAGGCTGATAATGATTCATTTGTGAAAAAGTATTTAGGTAGAGGCATTAAATAGTCAAATGCTTACCGATCAAGTATACAGAATAGTGCAAACGTGTTAAATATTACCTATTTACAATAAAAACATTTGGCTTTGCGTTTTCAACATTAGGTATCTTTTTTTTAGCAAAGATTCTCGAAGGCTGGCTTTACCATCCAAGGAAGGCACTTTCCAAATAATGCTACATTACTGATGTACATATTTTACCCCACATAATTACAGGCACATACCATTATATGCAACTGCAACTTAACCACTACCTACCACTTGAAGCAAGCAATTTCGCTGTCCACTACGTTTCCCCTGTGGAGGTAATTTTGCATGTCATTACTACAGACAGTCGCATGCGCATTGGTTGAGAGGCGGTCCTCTGTCACAGAATAGGCTTAAGTCTCTTCTCTCTCATGTAGTTGTAGTCGCTGTTAACTGTGATGAGTTGGATAGTAACTGGAGAGTAAGCTATGGTAGTAAGTAGTGACTATTTTGTAAGCCGTGGCGAGGGTCATAGTGACTGTATGGTAAGCTGTGGTGTTGCAGTCATGGCGGTCGGTAATGGGATCTAAATGGTTTGTTTTGTGGAGTTTATTATAGGTTTCTATGACTATTATGTAGATATAGAGACGCTTCTGCATGGGGTTATTGGTATGGTTGAGTTGTGGATAATACTACTCGCAAAATCGATGAACGACATATTGTTGCACTTTTCGTGTCGTAAGTACTCTAAGTTTTTATCCTTGATTTATTTGTGACGAAAATACTCATGTTTAAAGTTTTCCAAAATTTCCCATTTTAGCCACTGACGGTTTATTTTTAGATACTATGTAAATGTTTGGATTACAGAGCTTCTGCCCGCGGTTACAATCACATTCGCACAGCAATCGGGAGAAAAAGTAGCCTAGGTACGTTACTCTCTAGTTCATAAACCATATCTATGTCAAAAATCATGTCGATCCATTGCTCCGTTGCTGTATAAAAGAAGGACAAACCAAAAACGTACAAACACCAAACAGAGTATCCAGTGAAATTACTGGGCTTATGAGACTTAATACCTAATGTCTCAAGGTAACGAGCGCACTGCAGTGCCGCGCAGGGCTTTGTGTTTCAAAGTTCTTGGTGGCACTGCAATCGTTATGGGCCGGCGTTATGCTTACCATCAGGCAAACGACCAGCTCGTCTCGTTACCTAATAACATAAAAAAAAAATTTAAGTTCACCTATCACAAACTGAAACAAAAAGAAAAACCTAACAGATGAAAAACTGCATGAAGGTCGCCTCAATTGCCCTTTGAATCATTTGATTTAAGTAGTTAAATATCTTAAATAAGTCACGCAACAAAATAATGTCTCCACGGTCGGCGTGCGGCGCGGCGCGGGCAATGGCAGGCGGGGGCGTGGCATGCATCCACTAAAAGTCACCCTATACATAGATTATCAGTGCTACCCGCGTGAATTCGGGACGAGTCGGTAGTTAAATATATTTCTAAAAGGTAGGTAACGGTAAAGGTAAGTGACTTTAAACATAAATAGTGTTACCACAAAAAAAACATTTTTAGTTGCCTGTTTAGCTAGACAGCGTCTAAAGATAAACGTCAAAAATGATTAGAAATGTCTCAACAGAATTGTGCTAGACAACGGTTAGACACTATTTAAATCAGGATTTGTGGTTGCTCATATTTAATCGCGCGACTAAGGCATGTTTAGGCGTTAAACAATGTTTAACACGGGTTTAACGTGTGTTTAAGTTTTTTGTGGTGAGACCCAAAAGGTCTGCGGACTGGCACTGCAGTAAGCTGGTTACCTCCAGTATTAAGTCCTTATTTATAGACCCAGTAATGTCATTAATGAAGATACCTTACTTACATGGCTTTTATATGTTGTAGATAATTTGAAAATCGTCGCATAATGAATCTTCAATCATGAATCAAGAATTATGGTTATTCTTCAGTTAATTAAGTATTTAAAATAAAATCATAAAGGAACATGCTATTGGCTTAGCGACCGAACGGTACGAACAATGTGATTGAACGGTACGCCATCTAGTGTCTAGTAGCGTAATTTACCTAAATACAAATTCCTGAAATAGTTATCAAATCTCTGATTTGATACGGTTTTTCGTAATAATAAAGTAAACCATTTAAATAATTAAAAGTATCTATTTGAGACTTGCAATCAACCAGAAAGTATTAGACAATAATCAAATTTTATTTTAATATTTAGATAAGTATTTATAACAATGCCCTCTATAAGCATTTGTTTGAACTACTTTCTAGACCACGTACGGTATGATTATTAAATAAACTCCAACGTATATTAGTAACACTAATACCAAACAGATGTCACTGAAATAAATAAGACAAAAAAATAACTTACTGCTTTTATTATTGAAAAGTTGAACTTTACTATGCTTATTAAATATTAAAAATAAAAGAAAGACCATCATTATATTATACCTTTATAAACTTTTTTTTAAACTTCTGCCCGCGGTTTCACCCACGTGGTAATTCCGTGCATTTTCTGGGATAAAAAGATTTATATTGTATTGTATAGGTAGGTAATGCAATTTTGTATCTATTATAATATAAAGATTGCTTGCAACCTTAGTATGTAACTAAACGCAATAATGTAAGTATAACTTAGTAGGTGCCTAGGTATTTAAGGGTACCTACAAAAACAAATAATCTTCAATCTACCAGCAGTCTTAGAATCTCGAGCGAGTAAAATTTAAATGTCATGAGACTAGCCTAGGAACAAGCCTCGGGAGTTTTTTCCTGGGCTAGGAATAATTTACTCCAGGTTGAGAAAATCTTCAACCCTTTAGCTAAAAAAATATCTGCCCCGTTCGCGTTCTCAGCGGCCAAGCTACTCTATCTACTTAGAGGGGAAATTCTCCAGGACAAACCCTCGCTTCACCACTCACCGTTTTAAAAATAATTAATTCTACCGTTCAACCCACCTGCACGGCTGAAAGCGCTGATCGATTACGTTTAAACCTGAACAGGAACAGTGAATTGCTTCATTGTGCTGTAAATTCGGCGAAATGAACACAATAGCCTTTCATTAATCGACTGGATTCGGTAAAAGAAATGATTTGTGGAGTATTTATAAATTGCTTTGAAAAACTGTGGCTTAGAAAAATTGGTTTTAAAAAAGCGGGAATCGACTTCAACAAAAATATTGCGATTTGTAAAATTTCATCCCCATTTTTCCTGCGTTGCTTTCATAAAATTTATAAAAGGACCATCCTTGATTTATACCTTACTTATTACAAATTAATATAATTATTTAAATCGGTCTAGAATTGACAGAGAAATATCGAGTAGGTAACATAAAAAAATACAGACGAAATGAGAACCTATTCCTATTTTTGAAGTTTGTTAGAGATACATGATTTATTATTATTTTATTTTGACAGTTAAGTATTTAATTTAATTTTTTTTGCATGCATATTATGTGATACAAGTTGGTCTAAATAAAAGAATTTGAATTTATAATCTTTCTTGCAATGCGTGTTGACTTTATGAGGCGTTTTTGGCAGTAGTCGCGCGTTATTCATCTATTGCCGAACGCGCTATTGTGAGAGATTCCGTACACGTGCCATCGCATGTTTTGCTCTCGAAATTTGAATTCGAATTTCGAATGCCAGATTCGCGCGGAAACGTCTCATCAGTGCAGGGTAAATTAACTCCGGCCGCTTTTTGTGTTGCAATTATTTAACCGCAGATATCTCATTAACAAATTACTTTACTTTTATTAAGCTGCAGTTGGAATCTGCAGCGGGAAAGTTTCATTCAGTGGAACATTTATCATTCATTGGTTAAAATTCAACGCATTCAGTTGGCTGATTTCTCCGGTTGAGTAATTAATTACTTCTGCGGATGTAGCCGATGCTTTGCAATTCTTTATTATGTTAATAATTATTTTTTAAGAAATGTTACGCGCCGGCTTTTAGATTATTTTCAGACTCTGGTCATCACTACATAACTACATATTATAAATAAAATTCTTTCACCGCACTGAGTTCGCGTTTGTTCGGGATAATCTCAGGTAGATATTAGTTAATTAGACTTTAGTACTATTACTATTCGACTTCTAGAATGTTCTAGAATGAACCTTTGATTATACGTCGACATTTAAGGATAGAGGTCAAATGGTAACTAATCTATCGCATGATCAAGTAAGAAAAAAAAAATAGTAAACAGAAGCTCAAGTCCTCGTTACTCACGACAAATCTTTTTCGTGTGCGAATCGTAAATGGATATTGGCTTGTGTACGGTCCTACGTACGGTTGAAAGTTCTGTCGTTAATGAAACTAATTAATTTAACTAATTTATATATTTAACTGATTTATGCTATATGATTTTTGATATAATATGATGAGCACGAGCGATCGAAGGCGCGATTACGAACGAACTCAACTGTCAATCCGCGGGTCGCGGGCGCGATCGGTATGAAAATGCTGATGATGTACAAAGTATAAAATAGTCAATATTACAAAAATGTACGATGGCTCGTACAGCTTGTGTGCAAACCTATGTAATTTTATCTTTGTCACGTCAAATAAATTTTAACATTCGTTACATGAGATAGAATAGATATAAACTCGAGTTAGTTCGTGCGAACAACTCCCAGTCCTCAATCCTGGGACATATTGGAAAGGTCCAAAATTCAGAAACATTATTACCTACTTCTCAAGCGTTCCTAAACCTTTTTGATACTTGAGAGTGTGTATGAGTATCAATTGGATTTATTGGGTATAGATATGAAACTTAAAAACTAATACTTTAGAGTGACGAGGGCAGTGTGATGCATCACCAATACTTCGCAATTCTTTGCTATTCAAAGTTCTAGACATCGACCTATTATTACTACGTGTATATTACGATGGTTCTTGATGACATTGCCCTTTCCCATCGGCTGACGATCGAGGGGATGGTCAACTCAACTTGACTACAACTTGAAACTTCATTGCCATTGTTACACGTAAAGAAAACATATCGATTGAAGGGCATATCAGCTTAAGTCATCGATCAATAACTAATAGGAGTATGTTTTTTCAGCGCTTCAGATGTCTGTATAATAATGCAGACATGGACGGGGAGAGCAACGTCAAAAACAGCATTCTCTTTTTCTCATTCTTACATTTATGCCGCAAGTTTTTGCATCGTAATATTTTTAGTAAGAGTTTGATTAAAGAAAACAATATTCACCAAAACACATTTGAGCATGCTCAAGTCTGCTCAACACCATATCTCCGGATATTTCCCAAAGCCTTCCATTCACGGTTCGTTTAAATCCTACCTACAGAGTTTGCCACATAAAGCTTATAAATTATTCATCGGATTGTATTCAACCTTTTTATGAGATAACGAAATTGTGTCATAGTGAAGAAACCACACGTGAATGCACATTTTTATATGAAGGTGACACGCTAGAGTTAGATAGAGCTTTAACGTAGAAATACTTTACATACAGAACGACTGTTTAAGTTATGCGAAGCTTGAAGCTTTGAAGCAATGATAGCTAGAGGTAGGTAGTGAAGTGGATATTGTGGCAGGGGTCGTGAGTTCAATATGAAATAAACTTGATCAAACAATGGAATCTCGCATCTTAATAAATACCGAAATTCCTCTTCTGGGGATATACCACTGATCGCCTTTCAAAGTAGGTAATCTTAAGAACTGAACTGCAACGACCAATAAAAATAATGTAAAATAATAAAGCTGCTGTGTTTCTTTTAATTCTATTTGATGACGAGAAAGGCTGGTCGTTTGCTTGACGGTAAGAATAACGCCGGCCCATAACACTCGCAATGCCATTTCAGAACTTTGAAACACAAAGGCCAGCGCGGCACTGCAGTGCGTTCGTTACCCTGAGACATTAGATGTCTCATCAGCCCAGTAATTTCACTGGCTACTCTGCTTACAAAACCGGAACTTAGCAAAGCTTGCACATTACGGCTTGGCGGCAAATTTCACGAGCAAAGCGGTGGTACCAACCCAGACGGACAATCGTAGAAGAGTTAGTCCAACCTGTGTAGTTGGATTATTTCAAACAACTTCACTCAAAGTGAGCTTTAGGGAAAATAAGTTGATAGTTTATTTCTCTGTCAATTTCTCTCAACACACTTCTCATCTGTACCTTATTTATAAGGACCTGCAATTCTGCAGCCAGGTAGTCTTGTCTGTTTCCAAACAACTAAACATTTCCCGGGTGAGTATTGAAGGGAAACTGTTTGTACCTGGAAACTCCTAATTTGGTAGCAGACGACGTTTCATGCAATTACACCGGAGAGAGATTTGAGTAATTTTAATGCGAAAATAATTTAGTTAGAGAGCGTGATTAGTGAATATTCAGATTCAAATTCTGGGCAAGAAATAAACATTAGAATTCATTTTGCATGTAAAAATTAATAGCTAAACAAGTAAACTGAGTAATTTGAGCCAGTTATTTGAGCTTTTATTGATATTATATAACTTTTATGAATATTCTATTCTGTGAAAACTTCATTTTTTAGTATGCTTTTAGCAATATTATTTAAAAAATTTGCTTACTTTTTCACCAGTACAAATAGGTATAAATTACCATTATAGCGAGTCTCAACACATATGGATATTTTATGAAAAAATCCAATTGCTATGGTATCAAATTTCGAATTTTTAACAAAGCCACGTCTCTCATATACCTACTTCTCTGGATATATGTTTTTTAGATTGGTTTCTAAGCGCCACCCTGTCAAGACGAATTTATCAACTTGTTTTTTCATCACGCTATAATTGCAATTCTGTTGCAATATTATGTAATAAGCTGAATAACTTTGTAACAACAACATTAAAGTCCATTGTTGTTCATATTATTATCTCTCGTATAAATAAACATAATCTTTAATTACGGTATGTAAGTATTGTCGTCATGTTACGGCCTGTCATCAGCTCGCCTTTATTGCTTGTGTTAAGAGCAGATACAACCTTTACGGGCCGAGATAAAAAGTACGGATGTACTTGATATAGTTATATTGCCGACCATACTGGTTAAGGGGCAGAATACGGCATGCTGCTATCTCGCTCGCGCATCTCAACATTTTTGAAGATAAGATAAGAATCTAGTCAGTGACGAGAACGACATGCATAAAACCAACATGTACCTAATTAGAATATATTTAATTTATAATATATTATTATAATATTTAATTCTAGAACGAGTGTGGCCGAGCGGGAACTTGTGCGACTTTCAATCCGACGCACCATAGTTCGAATCTCTACTCGACCCGCACCAATTACTTATATTAAGTTATGTGCAAATTATTCACACTCGCTCTAAAACGGTGAAGAAAAACATCGTGTGGAAACCGGTATGTTCAAGAACCACAAAATTCGAGGACATGTGACATCCACCAAGCTGCACTGGGCCCACGTGGTGGATTATTGCCCATACCTCTCTCTCTCTCTGAGAGAAGGCCGGTATCCTAGCAGTGGGAGCGTAAGAGGCTGATAATGTATAATGTAATCTAGTATATTTATAAACCATTAAAAATATACAATACAATACAATACAAAAACACTTTATTGACACCAAAAAAAAAAAAAACAATAGAAAAAAACATTAAGCAAAAAGAATAAAATAGGTACAATGGGCGGCCTTATCGCTAAAAGCGATCTCTTCCAGGCAACCTTTGGATGGAAAATCTTACAGGTTAATTAAAAGGAAGGTGGTGTAATATCATGGAGAGATACTCTTAATAAATAATTACTACACATTAATAATTATACACTACATATACAATATTTTACACACTATAAATAGTCAAAACATAAATATATATAGTAGGTATATAAACTACATATACACATACATATATACAATTTTAAAAAATGAACGGACAAAACTTTTAGAGAGTAGGATTTGACAAATAATGAATTTTTACCAGTGTTTTGAAGCTGTCGAGCGATTGAGCACGTCTGTTACTACATTAGTATACAGGTATTTATAGAACACCTGTTTCATCAAAACATTTACCCGCTTGAGCATATATCTACTTGTACATAAAAGGTTTCCAGCATCATTGTAGCAGTAAGCGTCACATGGCGACCGGCAGCGACCCGAGAAAATGTTATATGGCTTCAACTGAATAACGTTGTTTTGCAAGGTTTCCGCTCTTCCATATTCATAGCGTTTTGGTGGCTTCGACACTGAAGCATTTAGAAATAAACATAAACGCTTACACTCTCATCCACCTGCAGCACGATTCCCTGTGCCACAGATGGCATGGACACACACATACACCCCAGAAACAATCAAAACACGAGAACCAACTTTATGTACACACCATAAAATCTGCCCAGGCCGGGAACCGAACCTTTGCAAGAAGAATTACTACTTACTTAGCCACGAAGCCGTCGTATGTTCCAGATTAACTTTTAAGCCAATGGAAAGTACATCTCACCAGTACTCAAACTAAAGCTGGTACGGCGGCTGAAGCAGCTGAGAATCTCAAAAGACACAAATGTAGTAGCAGTTACATATTTTAGTCTTTTGGGGTTAAGACATTTGGACCCTGTGGACCTGGAGCTCATCGATTTTTTAAAGACCTTTAACGTCTTTAAAAAAGCAACGCGGTGGTATAACCCAACCAGACGGACACTCGCAGAAGAGCTAGTCCTATCACCTAGTAAACGGCAAAATGCTCACCATCACTTATTAAAAAAAAAACAAATACAATACTTATTCCAAAAAAACATAAAAAATACAGACTACTAGAACGTATTTTTCTGGGGTCTGTTAATGCTAATAAATAGAAATCAATCTCTAGCGAGCGGAATAATCAATTACCTACATTATTTTACACGTATAAAATGGTGTTTATTCTGATAACTCATTTATAGATTATGTTTTCGTTTAACTTAACAATTACAACTATTAACAATAAGCCTAGATTACAATCAAACAACGCAGACTAATATACCTATAGAATAGATACCTGATAAGCTTTAAATTGAAACAAATACATTCAAAACTATGTCTTACGTTTCTGAAGACACGGTCGAGAATGAAATTTCAAGCGCTAGAATATAAGATCGATTAAGCCGATACAGTAATGGATAAGTTCTGTTTGTTCCAGATTGTTCTAAAGTTGCGCAGACTTACTCCTGCCGTTGTTATCTTCGGTATGCGATCTTGGACTCCATTGTTTGATGTAAATGCTGAGTCTGTTTATATTGAAATTGTACTACTTTGAGTGTGACGGAACTTGGAATTAATCACAATCCAGCACTGATACTGCTTAGAAGCTTATATTTGATAGACAAAGGTTCATTCTCAATTCTTTTGTCATGGTTTGGTTTGGTCTCTTATTTTGTAGGTACTAAAAGCTAGATACAAAGCGAATATTTTGTACAATAGGCTGCAACAAGAATTTTCTCTTTCAGATTTATAAATGATTTTGCGAAAATAAAGGTGTTGTACGTATTCATACTACGGAACACGTAATTGGGTAGTTGCATGAAACACAAAACACATAAATATTGTGGTTATACAGGTTTAAGAACATCACATTAACACAATAAAAATGAAATTCACAAAAACTATATAATTTCCAAAAAGATACTGGATCTAAAACTTTCCAGAATTCAACGATTTTTTTATCATCCAATAGTAATTTAATCTATACTATCAGATTCTTTATATTTTAATGATTTACAAATGTATGACAACTATGTACTTAAACGCAGATTTTCTCAGCCAAAATCAACAAAATGTGTGTTTTAGTACAACTTTACGGGCCGCGTTGAATATATGACGTCACGCGGTAAGCCCAATAATTAGTATGGGGCGTTTTAGCGCTTACTAGATCCGCCTGCCTGACTTTGGCTCTCATTTTTGACGTTGTTAGCATTCGATTTCCAGTTTTTTTTTATATAGACATTGATTTTCATGAGAAACCGAATTGATTAGCGTCATAAAAAAATTGGAGTCAACATCCCAATTGTGAATCTTAACTAGACAGGATCACCTATTTCTGCAACAGCTAGTTACATACATTTGAAAAGCTGAAAGATATACATATCATTCCAGTCGACCGTACCTATAGAAGGAACGAATGTTGGATATATATCCAATAAGCAACCATAAAAATACGACACAATTAAAACGTTTTTTGATTAGTCTATATATTTTTTCTGACGAGTAAATCAAACCTTACTGCCCTTACAAGTGATTTGAGTTCATTAGCACGACTTCTACGTCAATGAATTACTCGTATCATTATGAATACTTAACATTTTTGGCCAGATTAGTGCGTCTTAGTAGCTTACAGTCTCCAACTTGACCTTTCTTCCAAGTTTCTATTCAGTGTTGTTTACGTAATACTTTAGACGTCTGTTTACATCCTGTGAACAGCTTTCTGCTACAAAAGTGATATTTATTTTTATTTCTACACTTGGGTTTTCTTTCAATAAATTATGATACATAAATTCAACCTTTCTTAGCTTCGGAGCGTCGTTAGTTTGCGAATTTCTTTCGACACGTAACAAAAGCTTGTGTAACGATTTGAGAAATTGGATTTGTATGATTTATAGAACCTTATGTTTAGGGCAATAACGAATAATTTAACTTTCGGGTAATCTAAAACCACATTAAAATGTTCGCGAGTTTTTAGTGAATTCGAAAAATTTTCGGGCTAAATACAGTTAAAGGTTTTCCGGGCGTGAATGAATTGATTTATATTAAAATGGACTGGCATTAAACAACTGGTTGGTTCAAACCCCATTTGAAATTCAACTGAAATTCTCTGAATTCTCTGAAAGATACAATTTAAATTCTCACTCCTAATTTTCAGACGAAGACTTCTCTGTATTCATTTTGAGAAAATACACCAATAGCCTAATAAAGTAAAGAAAGATAAAGATTCGTTCGTAGTGGTGAAAATAAAATAGTAGACAAAAAACAAAAAGAAAAAACAATAAACAAACGAACTATTTAAGTTTTTATTTGAGTATCGTCGTGCTTCACAAACAGTGATTTTTTTATTGTAACCGTACTTACAATACAATAACTAGCGTCGAGATTTAAACTTGGTGTTTTTATTGAGACAGGTGATGATTAAAAAATGCACAAATGCAATGTTATCTAAGTTTTTTTTAATTTAAATTATGCTCCGCAAGCTTCACTCTCAAACCCTTTGTTTGTTAATTAAATTATTTATTACATAACAATTCCTTACTTAACATATCAATTTCACAAAAGTATACTCATCCCGAAGGCCTACCTACAGATCTAGCTACGTTCATACCTACATATAGTTTTATATAAATTAGTTAGTTGAAAAGGGAAAGCTAAACATTAAACCTAATTTATATTACAAACTGACTACGACAGAACTCAGAAACTCGTTTGCCCAAGCTGGTAGAATGACAAAGCACCGAGATAAGAGCAGAGAGGTTCGCAACATTTACAAAGGCATGTTTTTCTGCCATGTAGACAACTTGGAACTCTTTGGTCATGTCATACTTTAAGTTCTAAACAAACCTAGTATGTGTTTTTTATGAAAGCAATGTGGTAATACGCTAGAATGAGAATTGGCTTTTGGCGTTGCTTCCAAGTTCGATTGCTAAAACTGATCTACATATTTGCAAAATGATAGACTGACGGGCAGTGGATAATTCCCTTCCACTGCAGTTAGTGAGCTTCATGATAATGTTCACTTCAACAGACGTGTAGTTATCATGTGCCACATCTTTAAATCAGTATTTTTATACACAACTACATGTGGCCTGTGACATCGCCCACGTTATAAATGTAAGCTTAATTTACTCCTTATAACATCAGCTACATGATAGTGAAAATCTCGTCAAAATCGGTCCAGCCGTTTCGGAGATTAGCCGGAACCAACAGGCAGACAGACCTACTACAGCCTGATCTTGTATCCACTGGCTGAACAGCAAGCTGATGCTTTGTACCTTAAACCTTCCGATTATCAATCATATAACCTGTTTACTATTAGTTCCGTCTATCACACATTTCCCAACCATCTTTGTTAATCTAACGATTATTTCGTGAATCCGTTAAGTACTTTTCAACGTTATTCTGTGATAATGATGTGTAAACAAAACAAATGACGTCTCGTTGTCATTAGCGGTTGTTATATGGGATAATTGAGTACGAATTGACGTAAGCGTATTTGATCATCCACTGGGATGCGGCTCTTCTGCTTGGTTTCACTCGAGTGGAACAATTGATGATAATTTGTTGAAGCTTGTTTATAGTTATTAGAAGCTTTAATTAGAGGCTTTAATTTTAGATGCCACTATACATCCTACTTACTATCCTCATCATAATCAGCCTACATCAGTCCACTGCTGGACATAGGCCTCTCCCAAGGCGCGCCACTGAGCCCGATCCTCGGCTCTTCTTCTCCAGTCGCTGCCAGCAACCCTGCGTATATTAGACGGATAGCGCTAGGTTTTGAGGTTTCGAAAATATTAAAATCTTTGATTTTTTGCATATAGGTTCTAGACCATTAGCACAACCTAATTCCTTAATTTGTGTCATTTTGGGTACTTGGGTAGGTAGATATTTAGGTATTTGTCTTTTCGAACAATATCGGACGAAAAGAATATCAGAGTAGAAAATTTCACTTTCGTGATACTAACGAAGTAGTAGCCGATGTACATATGCATTTTGTGTCATTTCCGTCCACGGGAACACTGTTTTTTAACCAATACCTAACACGTGGCCTAAATAGCTCTAAAAGAATATTCGCCTGTGTTAAATAGGTGTTATGCGTTTTAGATCACTGGTTATCTGTTGTTCAAAAGAATTTGTGTCAAATTCATCCACATCTTTTGTAGCAATTTTAATTTTTTCGTAAAACATCCTGTAAAAGCCACAAAAATGTATTAGAGTTTACGTCTTTATTATGACTATAATGTAACGAAACACTATCCAAAATTTGTGTCATTTTTATCCATGGAATCTTATTGAAAAAGAAAACAAACGTTTTGGCGCGCAACTCTTGTGTGTGTGAGTGCGGGGTCAGCGGGCGGTGCCGCGGGGCACACAGGCGCGCGGCGCGTGCTAATGTCGGAGGGTCCCAAAGGGGCCGGTGCGGGGGAAACAGGTAGCCTTAGCAATTTTAATAGCAATTCTATTAGTTCAAGCTATTTTGGACCTTATCACCACTGAATAAGGTCTAACTGTTTCTTTTTTACCTACGTGGTTCCGGCCGACATTAAGGTTCAATATAGTTAGCATTTTTATTCGATCATAATGGTTAATCTATTTTGAACCTTATCACAACTGAATAAGGTCTAACTGGTTTTTTTTTGCCGCCGGACCTACGTGGTTCCGGCCTACATTTGAAAGATGAACTGCTTAGTTTATACTTTATAGAAGCGGTAAAGAAGAAAATGAAAACATCAGAAAGAGTATCAGAATCAATCGGCGAGTTCGACTTCCAAAACAAGTGCTTGTTTTGCGATAAGGATGCGTCATTCGAATTTGAACAACGGCAAAGCAGGCAACCTTCATCTAGCAGAATTTCAATAGGTCAAGTGAAGAAGTTGGATACTCAAAATTCTATACTTCAGGCATGCACCAGGCATGATGATGATGATTGGAGTCAACAAGTACTAATTTATTAAGTACTACACGAACACTAGTTACGTAAGGTACGAGCATCTTCATAATTAGGTATCTACCTAAATAGTATCTACCTACTATGAGGTTCGCAGTGGGTTCACATAGGAATAGGACTGGTAGGTATTTGACTTCATTGGAAGTAGGGAGGTTAGTTTTCAAAAACAAACAATATTATTTTTACAATGACGTTTTATTGCTACTTATACCCGGATTTACAGCTATATCATCGCAATAAAATATTATATTTTAAATGTTTAACCATACCTACTTAATTACGCATGCGCACATTAGGCTTATGAAAAATATGAAATACCTATTGCTTTTGTACCCACCTTGCAGCAATTTATGCTATTTTTAACCGACTTCAAAAAAAAGAGGTTTGTTAGTTTGTTAGTAGGAGGACTAACTGTTCTGAGAGTGTCCGTCTGGGTTGTTACCACCGCTTTGCTCGTGTAGTCTGCCGCCAAGCAGTAGTGTGCAAGCATTACTGTGTTCCGGTTTGATGAGCAGAGTAGCCAGTGAAATTACTGGGCTTTTGAGACTTAATACCTAATGTCTCAGGGTAACGAGCGCACTGCAGTGCCGCGCAGGCCTTTGTTTTTCAAAGTTCTGGGTGGCACTGCAATTGTTATGGGCCGGCGTTGTGCTTACCATCAGGCAAACGACCAGCTCGTCTCGTTACCAAATAACATTAAAAAAAAAGGAGAAGATTATCAATTCGGTGCGTATTTTTTTTTATGTTTGTTACCTCAGATGTCCGTCATTTATAAACCGATTTGGAAAATTCTTCTTTTATTTGAAAGGATGTCGTTTCAGATTGGTCCCATAGAAATTTCATCAAAATCGGTTCAGTAGTTTGTCACTGAAGTCGGTTCGTCACTTTTTTAAAGCCATTTTTAATTAATTTTAGTCAGTATCACTGGAAACATTTGGATGATAAATAATCTATATACAAATAAATAAAATTGAAGTGTCTGTTTGTAATATCAAAATAACAGCTTTTTACCAAATGCATATGAAAGTAACGGTAGCTATAGCAAAACAACCATTTTTTCAATTTTTGTCTGTCTGTCTGTCTGTTTGTTCCGGGTAATCTCCGAAACGGCTAGCGGCTGGACCGATTTTGCGGGGACTTTAACTGGTAGATAGCTGATGATACAAGGAGTAACTTAGGCTACTTTAATTTTAGAAAAATAATTATGAATCCGCGCAAAAAAATAAAAACCGTGAAATCCAATACCTCCGCGAGTGAAACCGCGGATGAGCAGCTAGTGTAAAATATATGCGGCAATTAAAATATTTACGTAGGTATAGTAAAAGCGAAAGAAACAATAAAACACGCAAAACGGCTTTTACCATAGTACGGAACAGCAACATTTAAAAATATACTTTATTCATTGAGTAATAAGGTTGCTTTCATTCTGTTTGTTTACATTCTCAAAAACGCCGATCGCGACGAAGGCGGCTTATGTCAAAGTCCTCGGCGATATCATTCAACAACATACTTTATGCTATGTTGTAATAAGATCTATTTTACTTTTTTTAATGAAACCTAAAGGACGTAGGTACCTAAAATAAAGTTTATGAGTTTGGTAACTCCATAGAGTAATTCGGTTTAGAAGCTCTGATACACCAGGTTGTCGGGTCGATTCTCGAACTTGTTAACCCACTAAATAAGAAAATTAGGTAAGTAATTCATATTGAGATTACTAGATTCTAAATAGGTACCTACGTCATTATTTTTATCTCTATACCTACCCATTTGTTCATTACGTAAAAGAGTCAATATTCCATACTACGCTATATAAGTACCTACATCGGCGCGGACGATACGAAAGGAGTCGAGCGGAGCGGCGCGGGCGAGCTGTGTACGTAGGTATTTATACCCCCCGCGCGTCGCTGCCGCCTGTAGCTCTCGTTCGGAGAAACCACAAACGTTTGTTTGTGTTTTTTCATGTAAATCGTGGATGAAAATGACACAAATTTACACTGTCGATCTGTCATGCATTTATGATATTGAATATGTAAACTCTAATAATGGCAATACTTTTTTGAAGCTACAAAAGCTTGGAAAAGCTAAATAATTAATTATCGTCAAAACCTGTGGCTTAATTAGGCACAAATTTATTTAATGGGCATATTTAGGTGATCTGAATTATGTCGTGTCTAAATTTTCAAATCTGATTTTATTTTGGCAAAGTTTTTGCATACTGACCGTATGTCAGTTTGTAATTAATGAAACTGACACAAATTAGGTTTGCATACTACTCAGGCTATCTTAGATACAATACCATTATATTTTTAAACTCAAAAAGTATTTTGACAGTTTTATGTTGATTTAAATAAAACAGTCACAAACCATTGAATTCCTGAAAATACAAGTGCACGATGTGACACAAAACTCAATAATAAGCTTTTTATGTACAACTGTATCCTCAGGCAAAAAATTAGCTACTCTAGAATTATGGTAAGTTATGACCCCAAAAAGTGCTAGCGCTACCGGACTATATCGTGGCTACACCTAGTCGCAGGACGCCCCACGCTACGCTTGCCAATTCGCGGTCTCCACTCTTACTATCCTATTTCTTACTAATATTATAAACTAGCTGCTTCCCGCGGTTTCACCCGCGTGGAGATATTGATTTTCATAGGTTTTAGTTTTCATCGCCGAACCCTAATTCTTTTTTAAAATAAAAGTAGCCTTAGTTACTCCTTATAACATCAACTATCTGTCAGAGATAGTCTCGTCAAAATCGGTCCAGCCGTTTCGTAGATTACCCGGAACAAACAGACATACAGATATATAGACAAACTTTTTAAAAATTGTGTTTTTGTTATAGGTACCGTATATAAGCATTTAGTCAAAAGCTGTTATATTTATATTACAAATAGACACTTCAATTTTATTTATTTGTATAGAGTAAGTATATATTTACCGTAACCAAAAATAGAGTTAATCAAGATTTATTTATTACGTTTTTCTGCAGAAAATAAATATAAGTCAATTTTTAAACAATATTGTTGTTGCTGTTGATGAATTTCAGTGAAAGTACTGCAAGTCTGTCTCTAAAATAAAAAAATTAAAACATTCCTAAGCGTTATAACTGAATTATAAACTACTACCCGGTAACGCTTCATCTAATATTAACGCTAGGGTAGCGAGGCCGTGCCACATCTCACTTAACACCAGTTAAGTGTTTTTGAAAGTCACCACTAGTGTGAAATATGAATTAATGGCTGTTGAGCGCCGCCTCGGCGTCGTTTGTACCTTGTTCTTGAGTTTGGAAACTATGGAGTCGACTTTTTTAAAGTTGAATCTTTTGTTGATTCCATACTTTTTGAAGTATTATATACTTAATTTTAAATTTTAAATAGCTATGCTAATAGATAGTGAAAACTTGGGCATCCTATAGTAAAAAGTGTTTTGTTTTAATACATTTGAAAAAATCTAGAGTCTTGCTCACTTTACCACCCTAATAAGCCAAATAAAGACACAAAAGAAAACATATACTTATGCTTAAATATAAAGCAGGACAACACAACATTACGTTATAGAGTAAAATATTACAACACCAAATAGAAAACTATCGAACATTTAACAATGTTGTATAAGGCTAGGAATTGGTCCTGACTCAGCACAGCACACAATTCGAATGACCCTACCTAGTGTGTAATGATTTTCAGTCGAAACCCAACACAACATGCTTCTTCCCGAGTTACGTATTCTCTTCAAATCCAACTAAATAACTTGTCCTCATCCCGCTGCACAGGACTGATACGGTGTTACTCAATTCCTCACTTACTTGAGCCATCAGATTCACTTCGCTACAGGTCAGTCCGATGTTCTTTACTTCTGTAATAATATAACGAAGTTTTTGTTAGTGGGAGGACTAACTCTTCTGCGAGTGTCCGTCTGGGTTAGTACCACCGCTTTGCTCGTGAAGTCTGCCACCAAGCAGTAATGTGCAAGCATTACTGTGTTCCGGTTTGATGAGCAAAGTAGCCAGTGATATTACTGGGCGTATGAGACTTAATACCGAATGTCTCAGGGTAACGAGCGCACTGCAGTGGCGCGCAGGCCATTGTGTTTCAAAGTTCTGAGTGGCACTGCGATTGTTATGGGCCGGCGTCATGCTTACCATCAGGCAAACGACCAGCTCGTCTCGTTATCAATAACATTAAAAAAAGTATGTTTAACGGCCAAGCTTACATACTTAGAGATAAACAAAAATGATCACGCCCTACTCCACAGTTTTCTACTAGCAAACGCGCATAACCGCATAACCGAGTAAGCTGAGACGTCTGATGATTGATTATTCGTTTTTCTATAACCGGCCAGTGCTTTTACCGAGCTCATACGATACAGGCCCCGAGACAATATTGTATTGTCTTCCTTCTTATCATGGAGAGAAGGAAGGAGAGCAAGATATACAATCCTAATCAGAATGAGGAAAGTCGACGCAGGGATATGTTTGGCCAGATGGACGACAAAGAGATAAAAGGTAATTTTTTATTTGTTGGCTGTTTGATTAGTTTCTTAGTTTCGGTAAAAATAATACAATAGACTAATTAATAAATCAAATTAATTAATAATATCTAACACTTATTTATACAGTCGCCCTTAATGGCTTGACGTAGGTTACCCTACGTTAGATAAAATATAGGTAATACCTAAGTTTTTAGACTGATCGCCAAAAATATAAATTAAGTAGTTAGCACTACATGTAGCAATCACTGGGTGGAAAGCTACAGCGCTACCACAAAGAAACCATTTTTAGTCACCTGTTTAGCTAGACAGCGTCTAAAGATAAACGTCAAAATGATTAGAAATGCCACAACAGAATTGTGTTAGACAACGGTAGACACAAGATTTGTAGTTGCTCATATTTAATCGTGCGACTAAGGCATGTTTAGGCATTAAACCGAGTTTAAGACAGGTTTAACGTGTGTTTAATTTTTTGTGGGTAATAATATAGGTAAACTTAAGAACTACAAAAATAAAAAAAATCCAAAAGAATCGTAATTACTTATTCTTCCTTTCAAAAGAAAACGAAATCCTTACCTTTTCTGATTTGACGGGAACGAAATGCAATTTATTAGTGCAAGTCCTTGGAAGAGAAAATAACGTCCCTGGCGGTTGCTTGTAAAAATATTATCGAGAAGACATCGGGAAACAGTTACCCGTTTTATGACGAAGCTGTAAAATACCGAACGGTATTTATGTAATTGTTGTTGACGTATCTATTTATCGTGTTTGATGGGGGAAATATTTGCTTGGTTACAATTACTTGATCTGAGTTGGTGTGTGTTTGCCAAGAAATATAATTAGATACAGTAGTCTTCATTAGTTAAATATTGACGCTATAGTTTCAGGCTAGAATGAGTTCTATCAATAGATGATTATAAAATGTCTTTATCAAAACTCAATCTTTAATTAACATGATCTTAACATATCTTGGTCATGTCACTGTCAAGAGTTAGAACTAAATGTGGCATCCATGTTTATGTATACGACTGTTCTGTACTCGACTCGAAAAACTTGACGGCTCACCAACCAATGACATAGAAATTCAAATTTGAATGATGTCATCGGATCACTATTGCTGTCATTGGTTGGTATCCGCCGAGTTTGTTTACATTATTGAACTAGTATAGAATATTGTCGTATAGGAATTTCTTAAGACACGTACATTATTTGGCTAGTCACTACATGTTTTTTTATTTTTATTTTATTTCGTAACGAGACGAGCTGGTCGTTTGCCTGATGGTAAGCATAACGCCGGCCCATAACATTTGCAGTGCCACCCAGAACTTTGAAACAAAAAGGCCTGCGCGGCACTGCAGTGCGCTCGTTACCCTGAGACATTAGGTATTAAGTCTCATAAGCCCAGTAATTTCACTGGATACTCTGCTCATCAAACCGGAACACAGTAATGCTTGCACACTACTGCTTGGCGGCAGACTTCACGAGCAGAGCGGTGGGACATGACATGTGATTCAATATGGGCTTCACAACTGCCTCGATCGCACCTTTGGAAACAAAAAGCTCGTTATGCTTTCATGCGTTGTTGGTATTTTCTGTGCCCAATAGGCTAGCTACCATACAGTCTCTATTAGGCCTGGAATAAAGAGAGAGATTAATTGAATATCTTCTGAGTAAAAACTCAATTAGTTAAAGATACGTACTTCCAAAAATACTGTTTTGTTTACTTCCCGTAAAGATTATTTTGTTTTCCGGATCCGATTCCCTGCTGGGACAAACTTCGTGTGTTGAACACAAAATTGGTTCTCGGGTCTTGGGTCTTGGGTACTGTTTGTGTTGTGTATCTGTGTGTGTTCATGCCACCTACGACACAGGGAATAATAGTTCCAGGGTATAAGGGTATACTGCTTATGTTATGTTTGTTTTAGATTATAAAGCAGAAGAGATCTATGGACCGCAGATCACGGAGAAAGATGGGGCGCTGTTGGACGAACATGACAGTTTCTACTTGACCACAAAGAGCTTGCTGGTCCTCTTTCAAATCATGGGAGTTATGCCAATCATGAGAGTTCCTAGAAGTATGCTTGTTTACATTATTTTTACTTTTATAATAATTATAGTCTAGTATCGTATCCACTGCTGGAACTCCTCAGGATTTTTTTCCCGTCTGAGTGTACGAACTTTTCTATGTACCATGGTCCAGATTGGATTAGTGGATGACAAACAATGTGCATGTCCACGGGGCCCATATCTTAGATGTGGGCTCGAGCTGGGGTCCCAACTGAATATTCCATAATTTAAAGGTGCACAAGGTTTACAACCCCTGCTTTTTAAATAAAAAACATTTTTTATCTCACTTTACACACCAACGATTTAAGAAGAAAAAAGAGTAGATGAGTTGAACTTCGATGTTTATGAATGGCTCACTGCGTTCTTGCACTATTATCTATTCTGTGCCGCCACGCGATTCACACACACATAAAACGCATAGGTATAACGTCACACGAAGGAGAGTACATGTGAGAGAAGGATGGTGTATCTATAGCCACAGCTATAATTACGTGCGAAAAAGGGACCGGTGTATTTTGCACTACATGTTCCCACACATAAAGAAATAATTATGTACACTGTATAGGCATTTCGTAGTAGCATAATACAAGCAGTGCTTGGAGATTTTTTACAACATACCAAAATGAATTCATTATTGACACCAAACAAGGTAAAAAGTATGATAAACATGGTAATATGATAAATATCGTAGAGCAGGGGGCTCTGCTTTGCAGATTTTTACAAAAACAATTTCGACGTTCAATATTAGAGGATAGATGTAGTTCCCGAGTGTAAATCACTTTAGTGTATAGTCGATGTTTGGGGTGTTGTATTTGTCCCGCTAACTGTTAATACCATGGTTTGTCTTTAAAGTTCAAAATATACCAAATTCTACTTCTAAGAAAATGGTGTAAACTCACTTTTACCTTTGGAAATTTCGTCCAAAATAAATCCTTAAATTCACGGAGGGAAAATATTATGAGGAAAATTCGATAAGTTTCCGAACAACGTAAAAACTTTCAGTTTTGTTATAGCTTGGTTTGCGACAATTTCTTCTTTTACTTGTTCAATATAAGTCTACTAGAAATATTTGACGGGTTATTTTTTTTCGACAGGTTATTGTTTTAACGAAAACTTTTAGGTATATTATATATATCTATAATACTTAGTACTTTTTAAACTTTCGCGAATTGAATTCATTGTATTAAGACAAAAACGGGTCTTTTCGCGCACAAATAAAATCAAAATATAATTTTGACTAACCTCAACGTTTCGATCAAGTTGCATTGATCGTGGTCACGAGAAGACTTGATCGAAACGTCGAGGTTGGTCAAAATAATATTTTGATTTTATTTGTGCGCGAAAAGACCCGTTTTTGTCTTAATACAATCTATAATACTTGTCTTTATTTTATATACCTACTAGCGAACAGTCCGGCATTGCACAGGTAATAATTTAAGACTTTCATATAAACTTATGATATCGCTTAGACCCTCTTAATTAGGCCTTGTCACAAAGCCCGCTCTTAGCTGACGTCACCTACTTATAAACTACCTACCTGCCAAATTTCAGCTTCGGTTTTGAGATTTCGTGTTTAGTCTGTGCGTCAACGAGTGACCTCTCGATTTTATATTTATAGAGAATAGATAGATAGAATATAATAACCATACATATTTTACGTAAAGTTATTTTATGCTAAGTTATGCAAATCTATTTATATATTATCTAATCTAATATTAGGTGTCCGACAGATTTTCAGATCAGGCATTCTAGCATTTTATACCTGACTTATTTTCTAGATGCCCAAGCTACGAACCGTACTACGTACAATTGGATATCAAAGGCCACTCTATGGGCTTACACTGTGTGGGGCCTAGAGAGCATCATCGTTGTAAAAGGTAGGTACTAAATAAAATGTAAGTTTTATTTTTAAAGCGATGATAGCTCGAGGTTAGTGGGAGGACTAACTCTTCTGCGAGTGTCCGTCTGGGTTGTTACCACCGCTTTGCTCGTGAAGTCTGCCGCCAAGCAGTAGTGTGCAAGCATTATTGTGTCCCGGTTTGATGAGCAGAGTATCCAGTGAAATTACTGGGTTTATGAGACTTAATACCTAATGTCTCAGGGTAACGAGCGCACTGCAGTGCCGCGCAGGCCTTTGTGTTTCAAAGTTCTGGGTGGCACTGCAATTGTTATGGGCCGGCGTTATGCTTACCATCAGGCAAACGACCAGCTCGTCTCGTTACCAAATAACATTAAAAAAAAAGGTTTCGTATAGGTAATTCTACAAAGAGGTTGGGAGGCCGGTATAGCAAAACACAGTGATCGGATATTATGCTGCACACATGGCTGGCTACCATTCTGAAAATGAAATTCTAGCCTACTATCTATCTAGGTTCGCTGAGCACGTGATCTCCGCTCTGGGGTTCACAATTCAGCTTAGTGTTTTACTTTTGACTACACATCTGGTGGGACAGCGGTCACGCACTCTCTCTTCTTCTTACCCTTGTCCCATTTTACATGGGGTTGGCGCAGTTCTACGTCTTCATGAACATAACTACTTTAGGTTTATTACAATTTTTTTTCAGCCATTCGCCATACAGCCCTCCTTGGAAATTGTGAGAGTGTGGGCCCATAGTGGTCACGTACTCTACAACTGAAAATAAAATAAGGGTTTTTCATTATTGTAACAAAAAAAAACATAAATTTAAAAGAACAATTTTATCGTTTCAGTTGCAAAAGAGCGTTTCGAGAATTTCCAGAACAGTTCCAACAAACGTTTCGATGAAGTGATATACAATATCATTTTTTTGAGCATCCTCATTCCACATTTCCTTCTACCAATCGCATCTTGGCGCCACGGTCCTCAAGTAGCCATTTTTAAGAATATGTGGACCCATTATCAGGTTAGTAGGTCAGTTTAAATTAAGCAAAATCTCGCGCCATTTGATTGGTACTGTAACGTATTACAATGGAGTAGGCAATCGCTATAAAGCGAGGTCTGCTAGATGAAGCTACGGCTTGTAAACCGGAAGAAAAACATCATCTCAAGTATTTCGCAGTCAATATTGATTGCTCCCATAGCTGATTTGGCTAAGGCGTCTGGTCTAGATAACCAGAAGACGCAGGTTCGAATCCTGTTGGAAGCGAAATTTTTGGGATGTATATATTTGCATGTATGTAAAAAAAAAGTGACAAAACGACCAGCAAATATCCCAGACCAGATTTCAACTAAATTCTGAAACAAATATTACACTTTAAAATCAACGATATTTGTCTATTATTAATTTTAAAATCGTATTGAATTTGTGCATCTTTCCTTTCAGCTCAAATACTTAAAGATCACCGGTACTCCGATAATATTTCCGAACTTGTACTCACTAACATGGGGTCTCTGCGTGTTCTCGTGGGGACTCAGCTTCGCAGTAATCCTGTCCCAATACTATCTTCAGGACGACTTTGAGCTGTGGCATTCTTTCGCTTACTACCACATTATAGCTATGTTAGACGGATTCTGCTCTCTTTGGTATGTATAAAGGATGAAGATGCGTATGCACGTCAACAAATGTAAAGGGTCCGTTAGACGCAATTCATGATTGATGGATAAGCAACAATCACGGATCAAGCGAAAACCATAGAAAAATCACGATCACTGCTTGGTGCTTGGTGGAAATCTACTCCAACCGCTAAATATAGGTTGGGGAAAAGTCTTTTCGCATTATACGAGTAGTATGTATGAACTTGTAATAAAATCTCTTTGGCTATACTATTTGTATCTGGCTGGTTTTGGTATCATTGAAAGTTTAAATTTTAAAGAACATAATTCTAAATTCAAATTAGGAAAATGTGTGATTTTCATTTGTTTTTCGTACTGTCAAAATGAATCTAATGAAGAAATTCGATACATTTTAAAATTTTATATTACTACAAAAAAGGTAAAAATGCAACGCAAGCCGCGAAAAAAATTTGCGATGTTTATGGACCTAGTATTATACCACGGTTAGAGCTAGTGAAAGGGATGCACCACAGCCGCTTCTACTATCTGTACTAAAACAATAGTTTCTAAATAAGCTTATATATGCACTCCAAAGACGATCAGTCGCTACGTGATGTATTTTGCCGATGGAATTGGAAAAGTGATTGATATACTTTCAGCAAAATGCAATAAAACGTCTGAATACTAGTGGCAGATAACAAAAACCAATTTTTTATCAGTCACAATTGATCGTTCATGCGGCACTTTACGAATTAATTTCTAGTCCTCGAGACAAACGCATTAATGTTGCGTATTTGCTTAGTACCTGAGTGCGAAGGAATTGCTGTGGTGGATTCACACAGGAATATGGTGCCCTAGGGAAACCCCGCGCCGACCTTATACGTTCTAGGTGCTAAAACCCTTTTTGTTTGCGGCTAGCCGTAGCGCAAGGTCGCTTTCCACTTAGGAAAGTAGCTATAAGTATCAAAACACATAAGCCAACAACAAGTTGTACACGAGAGCGGTGCATTTTATAGTAGTCCTGTGCATAGACTTCTTGCATTTGTGATGATTTTAAGCACACTTAAAAGAAATAAGACCCTAGCTTATACCTACTATACTTTTAGCTCTAGTGCATGATCGGTGTGTTTGAATTAAAATTTACGCGTTTAAGCACAGATTATTTAGCCTGTTGATAGCTCATAAACACAATTCCTCATACAAACATATCTCACCGGCGCGGGCAGGGGGCGAGGTAATATTCTATGCTTGCAATTGGCCGATCATTTGGATGACGTAATTTAGTGATGTGGTACGACTACTACTGAACAGAATAATATCGATAAAATTGAATAGGTAGTTAGCATCGCATTCTTGATTCCCTGACATATACGATTAATAATAAATTATTATATGGAAAACCTAGACAATACATACTTACTTTGCGTTTAAGGATCATAATTATTTCTTTATCACAATCTTATAATCGCATAAATATCTGCATCGATTCTCAATTTTGTTAAGATGATGTTACGCTTGCTGCTTGCAATTTCATAACACCATGTAAAAGGAATGCTTACTAAAATTGCAATAGCTTAAATAACTTAAACTACTCAATAACTCTAAGCCAAGAGTCGATGCAATAAGTATCCCTTCGAATTCATGCAAAACAAACGCTTGGGACTGTATAAATACGTCGACACCCTAATATATTCAAGGGACTTCTTTCTTCACTTTAGCTGTGTTCGAAGGATTTTATTCCTTTTGGTATGTATATTGGTGTTGAATTGTAAATTCGGATTTACAAAGCCGGATATATAAAGACCGGTTCGCGTTTGAGGGTAAATCAACAACCGAAAGTTATTCTTCGCGCTTACTGAATGTGCATGTGGTATAAAATATACAGCACCGGGTTCAGGCAAAACTGAAATACGGAACATTTTTTGTGAACTTTTTATTTGCGTGTGAGCAAACTACAATTTATGTGCGTTTATTTTTAAAACTGAAAATAAAAATACTATGTAACTCTGAAATACTTGCACAATATTTTAAGGTGGAAAAGTGTTTATTTAAAATCTGAAGCCTTGATCTACCGTAAACACATGCTAAAAAACTGATGATCTGACGTCTAATGTTTCACGGATGAATTAAACAGATATAATAATAGTAATAGTAATATACACTACATAACGGTTGAATAGTTCCACAATGTTTCGTCTCTTTCGATTCAGTTTAAAATTGTCAAAGAAAAACAAAGACAAAACATTGTGCAGCTATACCAATGTTGTACACTGTTTATTAGTAAGTATGTAGTTTAAAGAAACAAAAAAGCACAATTCCACCTCCTGGCTCCATCATCACAACCTCGTCATCAAGTGCAATCTATTGGACTCGCAAAACGGATCATATGAACTGAAACTCGAAGGGTTTCATGTTTCTAGCATTTCATGGATCATGGATGTACTTAGTAATACCAAATTGAAGGAAGTAACCCTAATTTTATTATGTTTTCAGGTACATAAACTGCAATGCATTTGGGACTGCTTCAAAAGGCTTAGCCATGAACCTGCACAAAGCTTTAGAAGCCGAACATCCGGCGTTGAAACTAGCTCAGTACCGACATCTGTGGGTTGATCTGTCTCACATGATGCAGCAACTGGGTAAGACATGACACTATGCAAACTTCTTAGACAGCTAAGTGATAAAAAAAAATTAGTTCTACTGTCTTGGAGTCCAAGTCCTAATTTTTCTGTACGCGCCTCGGTGCGTAAAAAGCGAGCTTTGGCTACGTAGTCCGACTGCTTTATCGGACTGATTGAACTACATATGTTCTTTACGTTTATGTTCAATGTTCTGGGTTGGACACTGAAATTGTCGTGGACTGGCGTTTTGCTCACCATTAGGCAAATGACTCTCTGTAGCGAATCTAGACCTAGATTGTAAAAAAAACACGTAACAAGATTGCAGAAAACAATTTATCAAATATAAGCGAGTCAATAAGATGGGGAAAAAAATTAGGATGGTGTAAAATCTCCGCTATAGTCATAAATACACAGAAATAAACAGTAAATAAGACGTGTGTTTATTCATATGTCGCAATTATTTTATATGCAATCGCACGTGAACTACAATTTTGGAAACCCTCGTATTTGTAATTTATCTAATTCAAATATAATATAATCGTGAATATCACATGTTACCGAATCCCTCTCATTTTAGGGTATAAAGCGAAAACAAAAATGCTGACCCTAATCACGTCACCTCAATTCATTTTCATGATGGCAAAAATGCTAAATGCCATAAAAGTCATAAAACCATTAGAAACATCGCAAACACATAAACAGTAAGCCTTAAAACAAAGCTTCCATTCACACCAACTGTTAACAATAAACACAGAGGCAATTTGTACCATACGCCGCCGTTTTGTATCAAATACTAACCCACGTTTACAGTGTATACCAGTAGACTACGTACTGAACTGAATGGTTTTTACCATCCTATATTTTACACATACATATTTTGCAGACAACACAACCTAACTGTAACACTGCCCAACATTAAGTCTGTTTAGTTATCAAATAAGTGTTCTGTAATCAATTTAAATGGGCCCGTCATCGCTACACATAACAATATCAAGTATAATTCATATCAGGCGAAATGTTTGTTCTCGCAGTATAAATATACCGATATACTCTCGGTTTTAAACCTCGATCACAAGTTAATGGCATTTTGGAAAAATTGAACAAACGTTAATGTTATTAGCAGAGCTCACTGCCTGCGTAGGCATGTTTAAGAGCTCACATACACGAGCACTCCAATCCGCTACATTCCAATCCAACGTTCCGAAAACCGCCCGTGTGTGGGAAATCTCAGATGGATTACGTGGAGTGTTAGAAATATTAGAAATCCAAACGTTCCAAATCCAACGTTCCAATTCATTATTAGTTGCATGTGGAGTGTTAGAAATATCAGAAATCCAAACGTTCCAATTCATTATTAGTTGCATGTGGAGTGTTAGAAATATTAGAAATCCAAACGTTCCAAATCCTACGTTCCAATTCATTATTAGTTGCATGTGGAGTGTTAGAAATATCAAAAATCCAAACGTTCCAAATCCAACGTTCCAATTCATTATTAGTTGCATGTGGAGTGTTAGAAATATTAGAAATCCAAACGTTCCAAATCCTACGTTCCAATTCATTATTAGTTGCATGTGGAGTGTTAGAAATATTAGAAATCCAAACGTTCCAAATCCTACGTTCCAATTCATTATTAGTTGCATGTGGAGTGTTAGAACTATTAGAAATCCAAACGTTCCAAATCCTACGTTCCAATTCATTATTAGTTGCATGTGGAGTGTTAGAAATATTAGAAATCCAAACGTTCCAAATCTAACGTTCCAATTCATTATTAATTGCATGTGGAGTGTTAGAAATGTTAGAAATCCAAACGTTCCAAATCCAACGTGCCAACTCATCGTTAGTGACCGATACGACGATCCAATTCACGCTCACTGGAGCAATGGCGCGCCCGGAATGGAGTGACCGTCTGTGGGCTCAAACTTGGACAATCGCCCCACCCAATCCACGACGCGCGGAGCGATGGATATGGAACGCTCGTATATGTTGGCTATTACAGACATAGCAGTCTGTACAATAGCGTCAATAGTTATGGCATTGAATATTGAACGCGATAGAACTGTTAAAAAATGTTTAGTTCAAATAATCACAAAACCTAAGGCATTACGTAATAGTGGTATCTGTTGTACGATGGTGCTGCTACAGCTCAGGAGGGCAATCGCGTTAAAAATTATCAACCGAACCGCTACTAAACCACGACTGCATCACAGCTTTTTGACCGTTTCGTATCGCGCTAATAGTTTTACCAAAAGTTGAGACGTTTCTCGACAACAACTGACAGTTAACGCTGTCAAATGAACGGCAATATCGAATTCCACACGCCTGAACCGAAACTAAACAACAGTTGGTATCAAACTACAACCAAACTATAACTGTACGCTGTCATTTCAAATTAGCGCGATCGGGGCCGCAGGCCTACCAGCGTCTCTAAATGCAGCTCAGTTTAAGACTTGAAATGAAACATTTTATAAATTCGTACTATGGTCTCTCCGTTTTATGACATAACGTTTTATATTCCATTGTGTCAAAAGCAGAGCTGCTTGTAGTCTGCTAAGGAATTCGTTCATTCATTTTGTGATCATTTTCGTACTATCGTCTGTTAATTGACAGCTTCTCAACTTCTAGTTCGACAGTTAGCAGTCAAAGTTTGCGGTTCATAAAAAGTTACTCGCAGACATACTTTTTGTGAACCGTTTAGAGCAAAGAGTATATAATCACTACGTTTAGTTTAGAGTTTATTGCACAAACTACTAAGGGATACTACGTTTATTGTGTTTTGGAGAGTCCTAATCGAAAGTTAAAGTATTTTGGAGTTTTTCGCATGCAAAGGTTTGCGCGCGCAATTGTATTCGATATTTAATTTTCATTCGATTATTATTATATTATTTTGTACAGTGCTTTCACATCTATTTACTTAGGCATATTACTATCTATACAGATAAATAAAATTGAAATGTTTGTTTGTAATGTCAAAATAACAGCTTTTTACTAAACTATGTAAGTACGGTACTATGAACAAAATACAAGTTCCGGCTTAAAAAAAATTAGGATTCCACGCAAAAAAAAACATGAAATTGTATATCTCCACGCGGATAAAACCGTGGGCAGCAGCTAGTCAGGGTAATTCACACAACCTCCTAAGATTTTTCACAAGCCTTCTTTTACATGCATAATCGACGCTACATTCCAAAGAGAATGTAATACCGGTATACATTCTTATTGTGAAATCGATTCTATTCTATGCGTTCTAAAACCTTTTTAAATGTTCCAACTTTGCATTGCAAACTTTTTACCACCAGTTTATATAATTATAATGTTACTGTTTTGTCATAATTAGACAACGATCGTTGTTTCGATAGTGAAAATATCAATCAAGCGTAATATTTTCATAATATATTTGAGAGTAAATTAGTTTCAATAAAACCATCGAAAACGCTAATTTATAGGTCCAATAGCAGCGTAATTAAGTTTTTGAACGAAGAAATCAAACACACCGTGCGAGCGAGTTAGCATTACGCACGCGATACATTTATCCCTTTCGCTCAGACGTATACAAGTCGTCGTGAGGATGTTTTAGTTCATTCATTCGGCTGAGAGTTAGTTTAAAGTCAGCGCTGCTTTAAACAGACAATAGTACGAAAAAAATGTGGTTCATTTTAAGAGCTGCTTTTGAACTGCTCTGCTTATGAATCGTTTGTTGTTTGACGCTGGTAGGCCTCCAGGTCACTAGCTTTTCTTAAAACTCCTCAAAGCGTTATATCGTTGAACGTTTGTCGCTATTACTTTTTGTGTATTTGGACTGGTCTTAATCAGATCGAAACGAAAATAAGATAAACGGATCCAAGAGTTGATTGCAGTTATCAGCTCCATACAAAGCCAAGGTTTTTTTAGTGTTTTGATGTATTAGTAAAGTATTAGGTAACGCACTCATTTATTTCTAAAATAGCTTTTTAATTCAGTAAAAGTTGGGTAATACAACCAGTTCAGATGGTTTACTGACTTTTATTTTCTACGCCTATGGTAAGCCAAAGGGAAAATGTGCGAGTATTTTCATAAAAATCTCGCACACAACCAAGTGCGGGAAATAACGATTGGGGATTGTCTAATGTAGTAAGGATGAGATTTTCCACGAACACATGTGCTTTGCTCTTGTTTTCTTATACGAACGGTAATTGGATCAGGCCTAGAAACAGCGGAAGGTTATTTAAAAACTTCCTGTTTAGAATATTTCTCTTTTTTACTCTCGAGTGATTAATGTTTTACCTCAACCTCATTTGATATTGAACTCATTCCTTATTATCATAAATGTGAAAGTATGTTTGTTAGTTTCTCCTTCTTTCATGCAGCAACGAAGCAACGGATCGACTTTTTTGGTATAGTTTATGGGGCGGAGAGTGACATAGGTATCTACTTTTTATCCCGGAAAAATGCACGGTTTTTTGAGGATTTCTACGCAGGGGAGACCGCAGCTAATGTTGAATATAATTATGTTTTTTTTTATGTTATTAGGTAACGAGACGAGCTGGTCGTTTGCCTGATAGTAAGCATAACGCCGGCCCATAACGATTGCAGTGCCACCCAGAACTTTGAAACACAAAGGCCTGCGCGGCACTGCAGTGCGCTCGTTACCCTGAGACATTAGGTATTAAGTCTCATAAGCCCAGTAATTTCACTGGATACTCTTTTCATCACACCGGAACACAGTAATGCTTGCACACTACTGCTTGGCGGCAGACTTCACGAGCAAAGCGGTGGTAACAACCCAGACGGACACTCGCAGAAGAGTTAGTCCTCCCACTAACAATAGCATTTTAAGTGGACAATTAAATAAACAACACAAAAAAATATATAGTATACCGGGTCAATGGTTGTAGTACCTAATAATGAAAGGGCGTTAGAAAAGTTTTTAGCACTATAAATGGTACCAATTTAAACAATTTATGATGCCTTTAAACAGGATAGAAATAATGTATCATAATATTAAGGTACATTTAAGAGTTAGTAGAAAAACAACTGGTTAACGATGTTGATTTAATAAAAGTTTTCATGAGTTTGATCTATAATTTAAGTTTTAAATACCACTTAAGCTCACGATGTTATTTCAAAGTCAAGTTAAAGACAGACTTCAAAGTAACCTTGTAACATAATAGTAGGTATTTACTGCTCTACGAAGCTCCTTGAAGAAAAGGTCCAACTCAGCTACCAATTTTAATATAAAATCGGAAAACTGTTTTTCGTGGAATCTTCTGAATGCACCTTAAAATCTTGACACAATTTATATGGGACCGTCTTAGGATTATTGAACCTTATATAATTCTTTGAGATAAAAAAAAAGATTTATTCAAATCGATTCAAAAATTTTGGAGAACTAAAGCGGATTAGAGCGAGTGTGGCCGAGCGGAAACTTGTACGACATTCAATCCGACGCACCATAGTTCGAATCTCAACTCGGCCCGCACCAATGACTTATATCAAGTTATGTGCAGATTATTCACACTCACTCTAAAACGGTGAAGGAAAACATCGTGAGGAAACCGGCATGTTCAAGAACCACAAAATTCGAGGACATGTGACATCCACCAAGCAGCACTGGGCCCGCGTGGTGGATTATGGCCCATACCTCTCTCTCTCTTTGAGAAGGCCGGTATCCCAGCAGTGGGAGCGTAAGAGGCTGATAATAATAAAAAAAGCGGATTTTATTGAGAACATCTTTTAGAAATAATTTAAAACTATACACACCAGATTAGTTATTAAGTAAATTAATTTTCAAGTCTTATAACTAGCCCATTAGTGTTTTGTAATCTATTGAAATATCGTACCATTTCAATATTCGACTAATCATTTTAATATGTATTATGAAATATAATTTTATTTCCGTGATATGCTTCTCTGAATTGGGTTTAATAAGTAGGTAGGTAAGCTTTGTTTTTGTTCAAAAATGATTTACCTACATTAAATAGTACAGTCAATCTATCTAATCTGAAGCATTGTCTCAAATAGTTGACATTTTTATGTCGAGATTGTCGTCGCCTCATCTCGTTATCCAGTTGATGTAACAAAATTTACATAAAAAACATGATTGGACTAGCCAGTGTCACTCAGGAAGATGCAAGGATTCTAACGATACCCCCCATACATCAGGTCAAGCATTTAAAAGTTATGATGAAATTAAGAAACTTACATACACACATGAACCCTAAAACATTAAATTCTTTTTGTCCAGTCGTTTATTTTATAGTCCGTGTTTTTTGTCTATATCGTCACCAAACGGCATGTCCAGTCGTGTAAAAAAGAAAGAGTAAACTATCAAAAAAATTAAAATACGTGTACAAATAAATTCCAAGAATCACCTGTATTTTCCATGCAGTTAGGGAATCAGGAAGTAACTTCACAAAACAACTGAAAATTATTTTTCACGCTTTTGTTTTCGATTTTAGGTAACTTGTACATTTTGCTTTTACAGGCCGAGCATACTCCAACATGTACGGTATCTACTGCATGGTGATTTTTTTCACCACAACTATATCTCTCTACGGAGTGCTGTCAGAGGTCCTTGAGCGAGGCCTCAGTTATAAAGAACTAGGCTTGTTCGTAATCGTGGGTTATTGTATGACCCTTCTGTATATAATTTGCAACGAGGCTTATCACGCGTCAAGAAAGGTAAATTGGATTTGATACTGCGTATATGCCAAGTAAGTTTTGGGGCATAAAGAGAATGAAAGCGAAAATATTTTAACGCATTTTTGTGAAGACTTATAAGTTTAAAGTGATGTTCAATTTAAAATTAATACCAAACCTTGCTGATTTAAGATATTTGATGGAATCAGGCGTTAATTTTTGGAAGTCCATTTTAAATAAGATACTTATATAATGTAGGTAAATTATAGTTTTAAATCCACGATAAAGAATGTCTAATGGCCTACGTTCGATCTATACTGAATTTAACCAAACGTATCGCACGACGCTGGACAACGAAACCTGGTTTAGTTTGTTATAAATTAAAAAACTTTCTTGATCTCGCAACGACGGACTGTAAAACCAACAATTAGTATGATTTAGTCAGTTAATAACCCTTGGTTGGAATATGAACCGCTTCCGGTTCGGCTGCAACTCACAATCGAAAAGTTAGCCAATTTGTTAGTAAACAATACTTCCTCGCGACGCCAAACTGCAATATCGCTTGTCAGTATCATTTGAATACATAGTATTATGAATTTCGTGTCACTGTAATTTTTTGAGAAATCTATACTTGACTTTCAGGTTGGCCTGGAATTCCAATTACGTCTCCTCAACGTGAACCTCGGAGCCATCGACCGGAGCACTCAGCGCGAAGTTGAGATGTTCCTCGTCGCCATATCGAAGAACCCACCTATCATGAACTTGGACGGTTTCACTAACATCAATCGAGAACTATTCACTGCTGTAAGTTATTTATTTTCCCATCATTTTTGTTTTAAACTGGTCACCTATTTTGAATAACCCTATGAAACTAAATAAGACGTGAACCATGTGATGGCGGAGGCCATCGCAGAGTCCGAACGGATAGGGACGGCGACCGGGAGTAATTAACATAGGCTACCAACACATATAGTGAAACATCGGAGTGGCCATGGCCACTGGAATGATGCTTGCAGTGGCGTAATAACTAATCAGCTATCCGTAGGTCAATTTCGTTAAACGGTACATGAGCAGTATGAAGGTGGTGGTGTGAGGAAGGAAGACAAAACACAGAAGGAAGTCTTTAGAAATGACGTTATTCACATGTCAAACGCAAACTGCGAAAAAATATGTATGTGTTTTCTCGCATAGCTCTTTGGGCCTTAAGCCAAGCTTCATTGCTAAAACAAGAATAAATAGATAGATAGATAACACTTTATTGCACGATAGGGAAAAATTACATAACCTCTTACAAATTAACATAATCGGCGGCCTTATCACTAAGCAGCGAACTCTTCCAGGCAACCGGTACAGGTAGGATGATTAGAGACGCGTGATTTTAAAAACGTATTGATATATTATTTTTCAGAATATCTCGTTCATGTCCACCTACCTGATCGTACTGATGCAGTTCAAGCTAACTCTACTTCGTCAGTCCGCCAGAAAAGCGATCAAAAACATTGTTCGGGCAATTTTCAACACTACGACCACATTGGCAGATGATATCGATGATGAGGACGAGGAGTGATGAAGAAGAAGAAATTAAATATGTTATAATTTCTTGAATGGTTAGACAGACAACAACAATATCATTTGCGATACTTGAACTGATGCCAATGGCATAGTGGAAAAAAGCTAGAAAAAAATGTTTTATACAGAAGTTGTATTGATTCTACTTGCCTCAATCCAAAGCCTAAATAAACTAACGAGATAAAGGCAAGAAACTCAACGGCGGAGAATCTGCATTTTGCATGCCATAGGCTTCCTATCCATCCAACTACATGGATCACCCAATCCAAGGCGTCTTGTAGACGAAGTTGACGATCAGTGTCACAAACGATGTTACAAGTATTAATGACCTCTAGTCAGAGACGTTCTATAGTTCGGAGCTAATTAATTAAAACTATTAACTCTTTATACGCTCCGCACAGAATCGTTTCAATGAAGCTAAGAATAACCATTTTAGCAATCTTCACTCTTTGCTAGCATAATAAAAGATTGTGTTTTGTTTTAATTATCCTTTCGCTAAATGTTATTCTAATATAGGTGAGAGTTTGCTGTAAGGTGTACTGAAAATATTTACTTTTATCTACATCTGCAGGGAATTTATTAAGTAAGAAATTCTCTCTTTGAGGAAAATTCTACAGCAACTATTTGTTAAAAAGTATTCCCTGCACTCTTTAAGGTTTTCTTGGATTTGTCTTAGCAGTGTTATTGTTTTTGTAGAAAAGTAGTTTTAAAAGAGGAATATACATCAGAAGTAGCAATCTTTAATGTACGTATTTATATAAGATATACTTTAGTGCATATTTAGGTAAATATACAACTGTTAGGTTACTTACACACCAACCATATGTTTACGCTGATGGTTGCGGTTGGCAATTTCGATTTCGTACGACGAGCAAGTCGAGTTTGTCAACTAGACGCTGGCGGCCCACCCTTGCTTGCTTGATTAAATGTTTCCAAGAAGTTACGCTAACAGTAATTATTTCTTTACAACCATCCTTCTTAGGTTAAGTATAGTTTTTCTATACAATTAAATAAAATTGAAGTGTCTGTTTGTAATATCAAAATAACAGTTTTTTACCAAATGCATATGAAGGTATATACGGTGCCTATAACAAAACAACCATTTTTAAATTTTTTTGTCTGTCTGTCTGACTGTCTGTTTATTCCGGGTAATGTCCGAAACGGTTGGGCCGATTTTGACGGGACTTTCACTGGCAGATAGCTGATGTTATAAGGAGTAACTTAGGCTACTTTTATTTTAGAAAAAGAATTAGGATTCTGCGCAAAAAATTAAAAACCATTAAATCCAATATCACCGCGCGGGTGACAACGCGGGCAGCAGCTAGTTTCTAATAAAAAAATTAACCCTTTTCGAACTGTCAATTTTATTTTTCGAAAAGATTGTTATTTGTACTATACTATAAGCCTACAATATGAACAAGGGTTAAAATACGCTGATAATATCGTAGCTTATTTTTAACGACGGCGTTAAAGCTAGAAACTAATTAGAAATAAAGTTAGTTTCTTGTAAAAATGGCGTTTCTCCCTAGAGTTCGATGGCTCGTTAGCATCGGGAGCAACCATGAATAATTTATTAGAACCAACTAATTAATGGAACCATCTGAGTCAATATTCAATTTGCATTCTTAGAATATTCAAAGTTTACCGACGAAGCGCGGTTGATCTTGGCGTTGAAATGAAAAGGCAGGACGCCGGTGACTTTCTGAGTACGGTAATTGTGTAGGGTACTCTAAACTTATATATAAGCGCCCTTGAAATACATAGTATTTGTGCAAAGGAAAACATATGGAGGAATTTTAATTGGCTATCTCAGTAGCGCACTTATGTAAATAACTATAATAGCCCACGGCTGCGCCTGCGTGGTATATACCTTCATAGCATATGTGTTATTCCAGAACCTATCTACATCTACATCCACTACATCTACATCCACATAAACTATCTACATCCCAATTATCAAAATCGTTGTATTAGTTGTTACAGATACGTGGTAACACTCACGCACACTCACACACACACACACACACACACACACACACACACACACACACACACACACACACACACACACACACACACACACACACACACACACACACACACACACACACACACACACACACACACACACACATACACATTACTCTGCAACGAACGCAATGCAGTGCCGCTTAGGTCTTCGTTTCAAAGTTCTGAGTGGTACTGCATTTGTTATGGGTCGACGCTATGCTGACCAAAAGGCAATGTCACGTTATCCAATACTTAATATTAAAAAAATCTATATTTTTACTATGGAAGCTGTATTTAATCATCACGTAAATGAAGCCCACTCGACTATAAAGTTAAAAGGTTAAATTTGTGAGCCATGAAAATAGCTTGAGCTGTTTGCAAAATGTTTCTTTTCACTCCACCTGTCCAAAAGTTGAGCGATGTGGACCGCACTGCGGCTCCCAATATGTAAGTAATAGATACGTAGGAGGGTATTTATTGGTATTGACGATAAGCTAGGAAGAATCGAAGCTTTATCAAGAATAGTTTCCGAACAGATAGGTAGCACATTTTACACTCGATAGACGTTTGAATAAAATCTCACTTGGTGTTAAGCGACAATGGGGAAATTGAAGGTGAAGATTATGAAAGCTGTAAACCTTACATAAAATTACCTGTTGATTGCAGCCACCGGAATACACTGATAGGTACTTGGTAACCTATGTTGGGAACCCGTGGACTGTAGTTCGTTGCTTTTATTAAAAATTCCGATGCAGCGATCAAAACTATTTATTACGCGAGACTCACATTTTTCTACGTTGCGGATTCAAAATGGTTGAAAATGGAAGTAGTTCTAGTTATCATTCTAAGATCTAATATTATAAAACTATTACAGATTATGCTACAGAATGAATACGTATGTACCTTAGACTGCATACAAACGCTGCAGATAAAATAAATTATTATAATATTACATAGTTAACTTGTGTTGCTAGAAACAATACATTTCTTCTTTGTTAGTGGAAGGACTAACTCTTCTGCGAGCGTCCGTCTGGGTTGTTGCCACCGCTTTGCTCGTCAAGTCTGCCGCCAAGCAGTAGTGTGCCAGCATTACTGTGTTCCGGTTTGATGAGCAGAGTATCCAGTGAAATTACTGGGCTTATGAGACTTAATACCTAATGTATCAGGGTAACGAGCGCACTGCAGTGCCGCGCAGGCCTTTGTGTTTCAAAGTTCTGGGTGGCACTGCAATTGTTATGGGCCGGCGTTATGCTTACCATCAGGCAAACGACCAGCTCGTCTCGCTACCAAATAAAAAAAATAAAAAAATATTTCTAAACTCAGGCGAGCACTAGAAAAGGCCCTACTTTCATGCTATATCAAGATGTTTTTATTTGCCGAAAGCGCAAACTCGTTTTAGTGTTTGAACCATCGACTTACGGATCTGGCGATCACGTTACCACTATAATGTCAACTTGATATATCAAGCCCTTTTAGATTAAGGGCATGGAGAGAGATATAATTGAGTAGATAGTAACAAAGTAGTTTAAAGGTTTCGTGTCCTTATTTAGATGTAGGTACAAAATACTAAAAGTCATTTATATTATGACTAGCTTCTGCCCACGGTTTCACCCCTGTTTCCACAGGAACCGTGCATTTTTCCGCGATAAAAAGTAACCTATGTTACTCTCCGGTCTATAAACTATATCTATGCTAACAATCACGTTGATCCGTTGCTCCGATGCTGCGTGAAAGAAGGACAAACTAACAAACCAACAAACGTACAAAAACACTTTCGAATTAATTATAGCAAAGTTCTTTGCGCTCAAGTCTTAGCTTATACTAGTACCTACATAAATCAGCGTAAGAGTCAACCATATAAATTCAGGCTCGTATAATGAAACTTTAAGCCTGAAATGTCACAGACGTTATAAATTATACGAACATCAACAAACTTATACCATAACTTAGAACAAAATTATACGACTTCAATATTTAAATAATTTATAATGTTTAAAGATAAAACGAGTTTCTGAATTAGTTAGTAACTAAAATTAACCGTTTGTTTTACGTTTCAACATTTGCAAAATTTTGTACAGGTAATGTTGGTTTGATTAGTTAGATAGAAATATATTTTTTTGGAATATTCGTCACATAAACATTTTCCAAAAAAGGTGCAGGTTAATTCTGCAAATATTCCATGCCTGGGTGTTGTGAAACCACACCCTTGTAGTTTCTCCTACTTTTCGAGGCAATGGTTAGACTTATAATAACCTGGAAAGATGTATGGCTATAGCCATCGCATCAACTGAGGCAGCGGCAGCGGCGAGATTCTCTAGTGTGCAGTTTGTGGAGGTACTTAGAGCGTGAGGGTAGATGGGCCAATGTTTGCATTGGTGCTCCAAACTATCAGTGTTCAAGAAGTTTTTTTTTTTATATTATTAGCTAACGACACGGGCTGGTCGTTTGCCTGATGGTAAGCATAACGCCGGCCCATAACGATTGCAGTGCCACCCAGAACTTTGAAACACAAAGACCTGCGCGGCACTGCAGTGCGCTCGTTACCCTGAGACATTAGGTATTAAGTCTCATAAGCCCAGTAATTTCACTGGATACTCTGCTCATCAAACCGGAACACAGTAATGCTTGCACACTACTGCGTGGCGGCAGACTTCACGAGCAAGGCGGTAGTTACAACCCAGACGGACACTCGCAGAAGAGTTAGTCCTCCCACTAACAAATTGGTCTATGAAGCCTTATTTAGCTAACTTATAACTTGGATCTGAAGGCAGTTGGGAAATTTCCATATTGGCCTATTCAGGTTATGGCCTGGCGGCAGTCTCTTGTCATCGATGTTCTTAGTCATCGACTGTTTCATTTTGTTCCCACGTCAATTAAATCGCTTTCAAGCGTTATTTTCAGCAGCGAAACTGAATTTTTCATTTAATCAACTTTGAAATATTGAGTGCTGAATCCAATTTATTCTCACGATTTCATCACATTTGTTGTATGTAGCTTTTAATAGTTTGCGAATACTTTTATAATGCAATGGCTAAAAAAATGGATAAAGATTTTTCTAACACCTGAACACATCGACTTAAATGAAGCGTCTTATAAATGGTTTTTACATAAATATACGTTACCTATGATTTTTTTTTACTTTATTTTAAAACTTTAACTATATTTTCAATTTTATTTTCTATTGATAATAGACATAACACTCTCAGAAAATTTCACGTATTCATTTTAAATAACTACCCAGTGTCAAAAATGCGATAACTTTTCCACAAGTCCTTTAATATTTCTAAATCTGCATTTAAAGCCCAATTTCCACCTTCCAACTTTACGTTGAAGCACAAAGTTCTGCAGTCTCGCTCAACTAGCGAGTCGTTGCTAATGATCTTTCTGGCTCAACTCCTAATTGACTATAGTTCTCAAGCTGATACTGGCCACGCCAATCCAAAGATGAAAACAATTAATTAACCATTCTTTTGCGTGAAATAACAGTTATTCTACAAAACACATTTTTATTAATGTGGACACGGAAACACGTTTTTATTGATGTGTGCTGTACATGCTTCAAAAATTTAATGCAATGAAAAAAAAATGTACAGGTTGTATTTTTTTTTTTTGGTTTGGCGCAAGTATTGAATTTGGCATAATAATAATTTTAAGGTTTAATTGGATTCGGTGTCAAGAGAATGTTTTCTTAAATTGTGAACAAAAAAAAAAACAAAAAATATTTAGTGGTCTGATTTTATCATAGGTTCATACATTATATATTATCAGCCTGTTACGCTCCCACTGTTGGGATATCGGCCTTCTCTCAGAGAGAGAGCTATGGGCCATAATCCACCACGCGTGCCCAGTGCGGCTTGGTGGATGTCACATGTCCTCGAATTTTGTGGTTCTTGAACTTGCGAGTTTCCTCATGATGTTTTCCTTCACCGTTTTAGAACGAGTGTGGATAAGAGTAAGATAATAATCTGCACAAAGCTTGATATTAATAAGTCATTGGTGCGGGCCGAGTCGAGAGCCGAACTATAGTGCGTCGGATTGAAAGTCGCACAAGTTCCCACACAGCCACACTCGCACAGGTTCATACAGGTCATAAAATAAAATAACTTCACCGTCTAATGTTTCAGTAGTCTAAATAAAGAGATACGGTGCAAGACTAGTTTAGTGTTACCTGACTCTAAGCTTTATAATATCATACAAGTACAACAGATTGCTATTGTAATCGTCCTATAGAATATAAAAGACTATCAAGTAACCTCTCGTAATAAACGATGTAGGCAATATCTCAAGCTTAGCTTGAGAAATAGGGGGAGGAGGAACCACTTGTTGCTATGGTTACCAATACATGAGTTCTGAATAATAGGATATTAAACTCTAATTCCGAAGTGGTATGGTTGAGATTTGTTTGGGGAATTTTTTTATTCTTAAATATTTGCTCTCGTATGAATCGAAATTAAGTCAAACAATGTCAAGCCACCCCATATGCGAGACCGTGTTGTGTTGTTAATATTTGTCTTTTTAAGCCCTTCAAAGCCTTGCCCTTGATACGGTTCTAATAATACAGTTTTTTGTTTTACATTATTTCAAATATAATATTCAATTATACTTTTACTGGCTTATGCTCGTAAATTCATCCACGTTCCCACAGGAACCGTGCATTTGTCCGGGATAAAATGTAGCCTATGTTACTTTCCGGTCCAAAGACTATATCTATGCCAATAATCACGTCGATCCATTGCACCGTTGCTGCGTGAATGAAGGACAAACCAACAAACAGTCAAACATACTTTCACATCTATAATATTAGTAGGATTTCGTACTTTTGGTAGAAAAATGTAACAGTGTGATTGTATCATAACATGGAGAAACCAGTTCTGCCAGAACTTTTCGTAATTAAATGTTGCCTACGATGATGTGGCATTTTATTACGGCGTAGTGCTATGCTACGCGCTACGACGTAGCTATAACAAAACGGAAAACTCTTATATCTGCACTGATGCCAGCAGCCTCTTATTCGAAACGTAAAAATGTATTATTATTTTTGAAAGATCATCGCTAATTGTATGTAATTCGTGACTACAAATGTCACCTAGATAGTGTAAGTTTATAGCAACATGACTAACGCGAATCTAAGACGAAAGTACTGACTCTAGCTGATAATCGCTCCGGCCGCCTTCGTTTTATATTCTAAAACTGTATTTTGCTCATCTACTTACATAAACTTTAGACGAGGGCTTAAGTTTAGTAACTCTGTTAGACAAAGACAATACCTACACTGGTTTGTCATGATTGTAGGAACATGACCTAAATTCTCCACTTGACCCGAGTCCCCAGGAAATCACTTAAGACTTGCCGTCCGATTAATCAGCTCTCAAACAGGACACTTATCGGAGAGTCTATGCATGAAGGCAAATTGGTCAGAAGTTCTGAGATAATTACGATGCAGATGACGTGAACTTTGGGATGTAGCCAAGAGAGGTTTGCGGATTAGAGGCAAAGTGGTTAAGCTTTGGTACGAGCGGTTTTGTTTTTTGGGTAATCAATAGTCATTGTCCATCGTTGATCTTCCTAATTGTATTATTAGCTCACGGATACTATGTTTTTTTATAATTACTACTAACATAAAATAAATAAATTTGTAAAAACAATACATTTTACACAAAGCCTAACGAAAGATCCAACATAAAAAGTATCTATGATCTATGAGGGACAGGTATTAGGAACTTCAAGAACTTCGGGCTAAAACAGCACAATAAAAAAAACTTACATTTTTTCCAAATATTGGTCCTGCTGCAGATTATCGATCCCTTAACCCGTGGAGCACCAGCCATACATTATACAAATTTTCATTTTAATAGATCATGAGGACCGATGGGGTCCGAGCGACATTTTTTTCCTTACGGGTACACATGCGTCCTGCCAACTAGCCGGGGGTTAATCAAATGTGCGTTTTTACTCTCGTTTGACCGCTATATCGCCTGGTTGTAGACATAACATAATTGTTTGCGGTCCCGACATGCCGTACTGTATCGCGTCAAAGATCACCTATACCCCGAACCCTGAGAGCATTGAATGCCCTCCTAGACGCTAAACCTGACATTGATTTGTTTGCGGATGGCTGGAAGGAGATATTGTTTGAATGCCTGAAATACTGCGAGACGAAGTATGATTGACTTTTTGGTTTATTTTTATTAATTTAATTTAGTGTCTGACCTGTTTACTGTTTTGATTATTGTTTATTTACTTGATCTTATGTAATTTATTTTGACTTTGTATTGTAATTACCCACTGACATCCTAACATAATTTAATTTTGTCAGGCTATTTTCTTTTCATTAATTGATGTAACTGGATCTGTCCGTTTCAATTAAATAAATAAATAAAAAAAAAAAAAAACTTCACGGGCACTGAACCATCATGTGGTACGACTAACTACTGCGAGTGTCCGTCTGGATGGGTACTACCGCTTTGCTCGTATAGTCAGCCAGCAAACAGTAATAATGTGCAAGCGTTAAGTTGTTCCGGTTTGATGAGAAGAATAGTCAGTGAAATTAATGAGCTTATGAAACTTAATACCTAATGTACTTAATACCTAAAGCGCTCGTTATTATTAAGCGTAACGAGCGCAATACAGTGCCACACAGGCCTTTGTGTTTCAAATGTTTGAGTGGCACTGCAATTGTTATAGGCTGACCTTATGCTTACCATTGGACAAACAGCCTGCTCGTCTAGTTATTCGAAATCGCTTCCAAAATAAAAGGAAATACACTTGTCTGGTATATTTCTGTAAAGATATATTTGATAGCGCTTTAAATACGATATGTAGAATGTAAAAGTTAGTACAGTATTGCCAGTATCTTACAAGTCATAGCCAACATCCGAGTAGGCACCAAGAATTGCAATTATGTTTCTACAACAACTTGGTCCTAAACTGTTTCAGCACAAGTGACACTTTGCCAAAGTATGACACTTCACCCAAGTGTGGTGTTCAAGTAAACTAGTTATTATCTCAGTTTACACACGTGCCAACTTGTGGGTTTGATTATGTTCCAGAACGGTTAATTTTGTTGAAGATTAACAATTTCAGGGTAAAGTCGCAGTAAGAAAAGGTTTGGCAGCTTAAGGCCTATTTTTGTTTGCGCAGTATAGTTGTTTTGTGTTAAAAATCCTTACTTAAACGTATTTGTTTAGTTTATGCCAGTAATGCGTTACCGTGACAACGATTATGTTATAATACGATTTATGAACAAAGAGAAAATTAATACAATACAATACAATACAATAACTCTTTATTGCACTCCAAGATGTACAAGTAATAAATAAATAAAACAATGGTTAATTATTATTATTAATGTATAGATGCAAGTGATACTGACAGAACTTGAAAAATATATCTAATTTAACTAAATTAGATATATTTTTCGAAATAGCCAGGCCATTAAGAATGTTTTATGTTGATGTAAACTAGACATTAGTCAAAGGTGAATGCTATTTTAACCTTTGTTAACACTACATTAAACAGTAGTATCGTATACCTACTGTAGTATGCTAACTGCCGTAAGATCAAAAGGCACTATTAGTATCCTAGCGTGATAAAGGAAAGAATTTGGAAACTGACGAAGGTATTCTTGCCGTGACTGTACAGTCTACATACCATACATAAATAGTAAACTGTGTGTGAGTTATGAAAACGTACCTACAAGAATTTACCTTGTCACTGATCATAGCATATTGTTGACAACGAGCTTTAAAAAACAAAAAAAAGTAATAAGTATAGTTCTGAATACTAGTTCCTTATGATGTGTGAGTGGAGTGTATATAACAGCTTTTTTTCTTGTTTATGCAAATGTTTAGCGCAATAAAAAGTTCAAACGTCACTCTCTGCTAAGAGGAAACAAAATATTTTCGATGCATGACTACAAATGAAATTATTGTTACTCCCATCATTCTCATTTTAAAAAACTGTTCGGTAAAACTACATCCGCTATCCCTGAGGGAACGGGTACTATCATGAACCGTGGCGGAAGCTTAGTGACGTCCGTTTTTGTCGACGTCGCAACGCGTCACTTTTTGGGCGTTGCGGTAACATGACGTTGCTATAGCTCCGGACTATGGAACCGTTACTGAATTTGGAGCGAAAATATCACTGCGTTGGTATCGCCTGTGAAGGTATCACCTTATTTGGTAAAACCAAGCTCTTCTGCTCTAGAAATTGTAGTGTAAACAATAAATTGCGCAGAACAAATAGAGATCTGTACTTTTAGTTTTATGTTACTGGGATCTTGACTCCACTTTTTTATGATGCTAATTAATTCGTTTTCTCATGAAAATCAAATGTCTATATAAAAAAAACTGGAAATCGAATGCTAACAACGTCAAAATTGAGAGCCAACTTCAGGCGGATCCAGTGAGCGCTAAAACGCCCCATACTAGTTGGGCTCAACGCGTGACGTCACATATTCAACGCGGTCCGTAAAATTGTACTAAAATACACATTTTGTTGATTTTGACCGTGAAAAACTGCGTTTAAGTACATAGTTGTCAAACATTTGTTATTCATTAAAATGTAAAGAATCTGATAGTATAGTTTAAATTACTATTCGATGAAAAAAAAAATTCATGATAATCTCAAATGACTTGCAACGTGTTTTGCACGTCCATCCTTTCAAAACGTGCAGCTTCAGTTTTCAGATAGCTTTAGTCTCTGACGTCATCCCTGTTGAGCAAGCAAGGCTGCAGGTCCGTAATCAGATCGGGCCGAGGCAATTTATCTGTCAACGTAAATACTCGGTGGCCACCGTCACCCCGTCGCCAAGAAATTCAATTAAACCAGGCAACTCTGTTGCATGTCCTTGATTGTTTACCTACACGTGTGGTGTGTGTATAGTGCAGTGAGTTAGGTAAGTAGTTGATGTGATGAGTTTTTATGGAGATAGTTTAAAAATTAGTGTTAGTGGGAGGACTAACTCTTCTGCGAGTGTCCGTCTGGGTTGTTACCACCGCTTTGCTCGTGAAGTCTGCCGCCAAGCAGTAATGTGAAAGCATTACTGTGTTCCGGTTTGACGAGCAGAGTATCCAGTGAAATTACTGGGCTTATGAGACTTAATACCTAATTTCTCAGGGTAACGAGCGCATTGCAGAGCCGCGCAGGCCTTTGTGTTTCAAAGTTCTGGGTGGCACTGCAATTGTTATGGGCCGGCGTTATGCTTACCATCAGGCAAACGACCAGCTCATCTCGTTACCAAATAACATAAAAAAAGAAAGAAAAAAAAATTTTAAACAAGATTTTACTAGTTTCAGAAGTTATTTTTTTCAGTAGAGTATTTAATTTTTAAATTGAAACCATTTTCCTAAAAATCCACAAGTGCGCGCGCAACGTCTTAGTCAAAATGGTTGATTTTGTTATTTTTTTTAATAAAAGTATATATTTTTCGTTTCTTTGTATATGTACTACTACTTAGTAACTCTAGGAGCATGTCGCTTTATAATAGCATCATACCTTGCAATAATAATTGACACAGATGTTAAGCCTAAAATTGGACGAAATACAGCGCTCTCCACCCTAAGAAATACAATTTTTAGCTCATACTACCCAGGAAACTCACTAACCTCACACAGGTGTAGGATGAAAGAAATCTGAAAATACATGTCCTGAAAGTAGCGATACGATGTTTATTTTAGCACTTCATGTGTCCATCAAGTCTTTATTCATTGAAATTCCGCAAAAATATCCATATAAAGGCCTTTTATCCGCGCTCGACATGAGAGTAATGGTCAGTTTGATTACCCATTGACCTCCATATCATCTTACAATAATACCGGTAAAATAACGAGCCGTGACCCAGTTACATCCACAGCCAAGTCTTTACACCTGATTTGAGATGATGTTACATTGACAGTGGTGTCAGTAGGTCATATTTCGTTCTGCTTCACATAGCAGTTGTGTGAGCACAAATGTATGAGTTATAATAGTGCTTAAGGTTACAAATGAATAAATAAAAAATGATTATTCAACACATATGAATTTTTTTTTTATGTTATTTGGTAACGAGACGGGCTGGTCCTTTGCCTGATTGTAAGCATAACGCCGGCCCATAACAATTGCAGTGCCACCCAGAACTTTGTAACACAAAAGCCTGCGCGGCACTGCAGTGCGCTCGTTACCCTGAGATATTAGGTATTAAGTCTCATAAGCCCAGTAAGTTCACTGGATACTCTGCTCATCAAACCGGAACACAGTAATGCTTGCACATTACTGCTTGGCGGCAGACTTCACGAGCAAAGCGGTGGTAACAACCCAGACGGACACTCGCAGAAGAGTATTTCTAGAAGATCTAGAAAAAACTACTTTTACAACACCAGGTATGCAATGAATCTAGACTAACCAGAAGTTGTCGACAGGTGGTGACAGTCACTTATCAGCATTCACGAATCGCATTATCTTTCTCTTTCAAATGCACAGAGAGTCTGTGTTTAGAGTGGTTTAGATGTGATTTGCATACTGAACAAATGACGTCTCACTCGAGCTGTTTCCCGCTTTCCGCGAAGTTCACATCCTACATCAAAACTCATTCATTGCACTCGTTCATTACATTACTCGCGTCGTTCATTATACCAAATGTGTAATGAACGACGTGACCTAAGTGTTCCGAATCGTGCACATGAGTGAATAGCAAATGGTACAAAAACTAAAAGGTATAAAATAATACAAAACATATGTATACGTACGTCGTCCATTAGTCTATTTTTTCATTAGGTACTTACAGTTACAAGTCGATGTAACAAAAGTTACATAAAAAACAGGCTGTCCAGTGTCACTCGGGATGATGTAAGGATTCTCTCAATACCCATACATCCAAACCTGTTCAGGCATTTACAAGTTATGGTGGAATAAGGAAATCACATACATACATCCATACATGAGCCCTATAACCATTACGCTCCTTTTTGCGCAGTTGCGTAAAAATACACACTAAAGTTTTCTAGAACAATAGAAAACTAACATTCAAGATGAAAAATAAGAAACAATTCTCAGTAAATTCATCAGTCGTTATTTATTACTTTTCGTTTATTCAAATGGCCCAAGAAAGCAAACGATCAGCAACAACAATAAAGGTTGCAATTATTTACCGCTCGCTATCAGATCGAATGTAAAAAAGTCGAATCTAGATATCAAGGAGCGTTCCCTCCGTTCGCTCGCAGAATGCAATTCCACTCTAGAGAGAACAAACTCAAATGTAATCTCGAAATTGTTGCATTTGTAATTGAAGTCTATGCAATGAATAAAGTACAAGTAGGGACAATGTAGTTGAATGTAGGTCAGATAAATTGTATGGTGGACCAGTGATATCTGTACGCTTTCGCACACAGTATTATATTAGGTCTACGGATCAGCATTGCGGTTCAACGAGGCAATGCCGCCAGCATGCTAGGTACGTTTCCAAGTTTTAGTGGGCTAGAATATTTGTATTATCTATAGGCCTACTTGGACTTGTAGATTATCCAACTGTTTTTGGAACTAGGTTAGATGTAGTGTTTATTTATGTATTTAGCTAGTTAATAAAAGCATTAGCCCGCCTATATCTATCAGGTCTTAAAGGTGTAAGCACCGATCATGTGTTCTCTAAATCACACCCATATCAAAATCTAGCTAATAAGTTTTGAGTTTAACTAGCACAGCTAGAGAATAATAACGTTCTTATAAAGCTCTATGCATCTCTCGTGGGCGCCGTAACAACCGGCTAAGGGAATATCCAGGGAATAGACAGCAGTATTCTCTTTGTCAACATCATAATCTACTGTCATCACCAAGACGCATGCTAAGCGTAGTGTATTATGAGAAAGTCCTTCCTTCATGGTGGTGGCTGATGTCCAGCAGGGGGCGTTTTCCGGATTATCAAGAGCCATATCCTTATCCAGTATTACTGTTTCACTTATTTCATGCATTCAAAAAGATAACACGAACTCTGAAGTAAACAAAGCTCTCTAACTAAAAGTTAAACATTTCATAAACGACCACATGATCGATTGCAGAACTAATTTTACTAGCACGCGTCCAGAAGTCATGATCTGACAGACCCGACTGCCTCTAATGTGGGAAACAAGATGGATAACGTGGGATCCTGAACGACGCGACCAAATGAGATTTTGATTGATCACCATCGATTGCGGTCGTGAGTTCAGGGCGAAAGTGTTGCAGCCTTGCAAGTTTTGAAGAGATTTTTGTGAGGCCGCGTTCCTACGCCTAGCAGGCGTTAGAAATTTTTGTACTTATAATACTAAGATTCTTAACATGATGCTCTAGAAATAGTGATATAAAATAAAAGGCCAAGTTCAATAGGACTAAGACCCAGGAGTGACTGTTCTCTGCCAAACTGAGCGCATTTCAGCTGGCTCCGACTTTCCGAGATGTGTTCGTGCGAGTAACTGATCATCTGGAGGTTCTTGGCGTTTCTTTATCTTCAACACTCAATTTCGGCTCATACATTGAGTCTAAGGCCCAGTTAGCTGCCAAAAAGCTTGGTATCCTAGCAAAGGTGAGACAATAATTCACATTGGAACAGCTGCTCAACTTATACCAAGCGCAAGTACGATCTTGTGTGGAGTATTGTTCTTATCTCTGGGATGGCTCCTTACATGGTAGATATTCCGCCATTATGCACGAAGCATTTCGCTTCTACATTTATTATGCGTACCGCTAACGAATGGAATTCCTTGCCTGAGTCTGTGTTCCCCGTTCGCTAAAACCTGGGCTGCTTCAAGGCACGAGAATATAATTTCTCTCAGTGTAGGTATTTTCTAGGCAAGCGTGATTCACCGTCGATCGCATCGTCGCTTACTATCAGGTGAGATAATGGTCAAACGTAAGCCTACAGATACAGAATAAAAAAAAGAAAAGAATGGCAATGCTTACCTAAATAACTTATTTTGTTATGTAAGTATCGGTGGAGTAGGAAACACATTTTATGTAAATGTTATACGTCATTCATTCATTATTTTTTCTAAGGTAGGGTTCAAGTTGGCTTCTGAAACCTCAAAAATCCTACTATGTAGCACCGAGGCAGACCACCGGGGGAAACATAACGTAGGTAAAAATGCCACATTACCCATACTCCCCATGGCAGATATCTCAAAAATCAAGAGAAGAGAAGCATATCAAGAAGATTTCCACTTCGACACAAAATAGTGTTCAAATGCTAAGTTATCGAGAAAAAACAAGTTTTGTGGTAATGCTAATATTAATTTTGAATGAATAAAAATGTATTATATATTTATTCTAATTTGTTATTTTATTTTAACCTTGTTATAATTATTTTATATATTATTTATTGAGGTACTAGAAGTATATTTTAGGTAGAGTTAACTCATTTTGCTTAATTAAAACTTCGAGAAATGAGAATAGAAACGCAAGGATCTTAAAGCAAATTACCCGTATAATTAACGTCCAGACTTAAGAACTACTACTAAAGGTGAAACAAAGAGCTTTATGAACTGGATCTAACTTAGCCAATAAAGATATTGCAGTATAAATTAAACTCGTGAAACTTTTAATGATCTCAAAGACCTTTTCACAAAGCTTTTTTAACTATTTTAATAAATTTACAACGTTATACCGGGTGTCCCGTGGCCACGTTTTACAAAGGATAAGTAAGTTAGGAAGTTTACGTACTATATTTTTAAAAAGAAAATAATACTGTGTTCAAAGATTTTTCAAAAATTTTTTACTTTATCGGAGATTCGATCCCAATAAATGAGAAAAAAGTAAAAGCGAGTATTTTTACGATACCGATCGAGAGGGTCGTAAGGAGAAATTCCTTCCTAGCTACAGAATGGGTATTTAACAAATATCCGGTCTAGCCATTTCGGAGATCAGCCGGAATAGATAGACAAAATTTTTATAAATGTGTTTTTGTTACCAAACCAAAATACTAAAATATAGTTTCATATGCATGAAGTAAAAAACTTTTATTTTGACATTACAAACATACACTTCAATTTTCATTATTTGTATGTAGGTATAGATGTGTGGATAGAATATTTTTTATTGCCATCTGTTAAATATTTTAGCATATACGAGGGAGACGGTCACATCTTTATAGGAAATCAAACGCCTACTCTATAAATAAGTAAAAACTTTTATGTGACTCTTCTTTCGGAAAACGATATGCCAATGATAAGTTATCTTCCAAAACTCATCTTCACACAGATACTCTCTCAAGCTATAATTTATTTAGGTTTTATGCAAATATTGTAATCCGGAAATTGGAATAAGCGGAAAATTTGCCGGAATCCAATTAAGTTTTGTTCTCTTTCATCACAAAACATCAAACTGTATTCAAGGTTAACGGCATTTCCACTAGCCTCGGAAGTAAATGCTTAAGAGGTGAAGAAGATGGATGGCCTGGCCGACAGCCTCCGGACATCTTCGAACGTGACCACAATAAAAACACGCTAAGACTAACTTGATATAGGTACTTACGCTGTCAGCTGGTATTAGTTAAAAAACCCCTCATTATCAATAGAATGTAAATAAGAGTACGTAGCAAATAGTCTGCGTAAACAATTGTACTGCACAAATTGTTTATCAAGCTAAACCGACATTCGTCATTTATAACTATATCGAACAACTTCTTGTCGGCAACTTTGCTCATGATGAATTTTGAGACGATGATGGCTAAGTGCTATATATTATAGTACGCATTACCAGAGATAACACTGGCCAATAAATTTTGAACATAGCAAAACTATCCACAAATATTAAAGGTTTTGTATACTACCAAAATAACGTTTTGAAACGTACATACATAACATTATATCATTTACAAGAGACTTCTACTAAAATACATTTGGGTGGATTGGCCATAATGATAATAATGTCAATTTCCATAAACACACATTATTTCATAAAGCTCTTCTCTTTTGTTGATTTATGTAGCTCAAAGAAAACGAAATGGAAAACGTCAAAAAGAAAACGTGTTTGTTTTTAATCTTGCCGCCCGAGTTTTATCGAACTAATTTCACCGAAAAATTACAAAAAATAGTATATGTAAAAAACGAAAACACAATCAAATGAGAATATAGCCGAGTGCTTGAAACATCACCATCCTATTTTTTATTACATGCATAATTTAAATCTATTTAATGTTTATTTCTAAGTAAAAATTGCTTCTTGAAACGTGTTTGCGACAGCTATCTCCTAAGAAGATAATTAGTATTTCGCTCTACTGCGCTTTTCAACACGGCTCGCCGTAACTAAAACAAATAGCATATCAGAACCCATTTTATCAGGAAATTGCTGAGAGCCCATTACGCAGACAGTAGGCGGCTATACGTAAAACTAGGTTGCGCTACCAGGGCTGCCACTCTTCTAGGGTGCGGCGGCGATCTACCCGAGGGTGGCGACGGGTGGCGTATCGTAGCAACGGACAGCATCCCTGCCAGTGTGGTGCCGACAGTCGCTCGAGCTGCCCGCGCGTGTGACAACCCTACATGACAACGTGAATCTATCCCCAACATCGCGTTATCCACGCTCATTGGTCGTTAGTGAATAGTGTCGTCAAAAATGTTTATTCTATTTATCCTGCTTACTGTGTACTTTATAACTCTGTGTCATGGCTGAAACGTCGTGATGTATTCGAGATAGGAGTGATAAGTATTTGTGAGTGACGCGTTAAGGTGTCCTACGTCATCGGTAAGCTGTTTTCTTTAGTACCATGGTATATTTTTTAGTAAAAGCTTTTATATGATTTTACTTGTAAGTTTAGTATCAGAGTTTATAGTATAGTTGAAATGGTGAAGTTTACTTTCTTCACTTTCACTTCACTGCCGACGTGTATATGACCGATGGCAATAAATAATCTTTGAAATATTTGGATTGATAAATGTTGCCACGCAGAAGGAATATTCATTTTAAAATAATTGCAAATGACATTCAACCAACCCATGCTTTGGCTTGGCTTGATTTCCAATTCGTTCCTGTTATCATCCCAAAGACTGCGATATAGGTATTTAGGGCGAAGATTCAGAGACGAATCTAAGCATATGTCAAAGTCTATACAATTTTGACATATGGGATCAAAAAGACACACTTAGACTAATCTCTGGAGTTTAGCCTAGGAGTTAGTCTAATGCGTCCAATAAACGTTTATTCATGATTGATGGAAATCAAATCAGTCAGTGACTGTCGTTGATTATGAAAATGTCACGATCACCGTCATGCCTTGACCATGGCAAAACTGACCGGAAAACCATCGTGTTATGAGCTCCTTAGAAATAACATGGGACACTTACGTCATAATGCAATGTTTTGATCCTGAGTCCTAATGGAGTAACATTAGTCAGGAGTAATATTACGCATAGGCACCTTTACGACATATTTTATCTTATGTTATTGTATACGCCCAATGATCTCGTACTTATAGGTATATCCTGTGGTTTCTAATTGAATTGAAATTATCTGTCTGCGAATCAAGGACTACGTGGACCATGATGCTTCCACAACCAAACGCGAAATAAATATTTGCGCTCTTTTGAAGCGCGTATATATGTCTCATGTAGCAAGAATCGAACGTTTATAAAGAAAATCAATTATATCACGCTGTCTTCTTCTGATAGACCATAATAATCTTTGTGAACATTATTATTTTTTAATTTTACGGCCATCTAATTCTTTTTTCTTTAATATAAATGGATTTCCTTATTGGTGTTGTTGTTTTTGTGTCCGTAGCGCAAAAGCAAAAAAGGAATCATTATAGGATCACTTCGTCGTCCACGTGTCTGTCTGCCTATCAAAACCCTTTTTCTCAGGAACGCGTGGTATTTACCAAAACTTGTTACTATTACTCGAGTTTGCAATCTCTTGGAAATGAAAAAAAACTAACGTCTAGGTACGTCAACGCAATGAAAAGATACAGCTATTTATGCTACCTCCACCTCCGTTATAACGTTGATATATTATTATGTAAAATAACAAGCACAATAAATATATAACAGTCAGTCAGCCATCAGTATTTTATGTACAGGGATAATATTATTTTGTATGAAAAAGAAATTAAATTCAAAATATACACTAATTTAGTCTTCATCCGACACTCACGTATAATAACGAAGTCATTTTATTTTAATTGTGTGCGTGGGGGCGCATATTATTATTACTATATAATTAATAGCTTTAGTGATACCAGCCTCATACATTTTGAGTAGATTTAGAACAAATTTTGAGGGCTTGCCATTTAAATGTAGGTACCTATTTTTTAAACTATATGTCGTCGTATATATACGAAAATAAAATATTTGACCTATCTGGTCTGATCCTTAGAAACTATGTGATTAAAGATGGTATATGCCTTAAAGTAACCGGCTCTCAACTACAGCAAATTCAACATTACGGCAATGCAATATTTTAGGATCTAACGTTTTAAAACCTTTTTAAGATTCAACTTTCTGGGCCTGAAAGCAAAGAATACGTGGATGGGTACTTGGTACCAGATTTTAACTTGATGCAAGTCAGGGGAGCAATAGATAACATTTCACCAGGATGCTATCCGAATCCGAACTATCAATTAGAAAGAGTGTTGGTGTGTTGGTTTCTCCATTCACGCAACAACGGAGCAACGGATCGACCTGATTTTTAGCATAGAGATAGTTTAAAAGCCGGAAAGTAATATAGAATGCTTATCCCGGAAAAATGCATGGTTCCTGTAGAAAACCATGCGAATGAAACCGCGGGCAGCAGCTAGTGGATGCAAAAAGTTTTTCTTTTTTACTACTGGATAAAGAGACGAACTGGTCGTTTGCGTGATGGTAAGCATAATGCCAAACCATAACAATTGCAGTGCCCTCAGAACTTTGACACACAAAGGTCTTCGCGGCACTGTCTAGTGCCTCCATTAGGTGTTAAGTCTCATAAGCCCAGTAATTTCACTGACTACTTTTCTCACCAAACCGAAACACAGTATTGCTTGCACATTATAGCTTGGCAGCAGACTGCACGATTGAAGCGGTGGTACCCACCAAGATGCACATTTGCAGTAGAGTTAGTCCTACCACATGGTAAAAAAAATTATGTTTTAGTCCACCAAAATCTCAAGCTCATTCTATGATTAGAATTCCAATGCTGATGTCACTACAACTGAGCTATCAGCTTTCGGGTTTCCTCATTTCACAAGGAAAGTGCTCTTACAATTTGTTTAACTTCCCCCCTTCGAGAACGTATTGGAAAAGTACTAAGAAAACTTTTCTCTTTGTAATTGTGATTCACTAACTGGATTTCATTCCGCTTGCGTGTTCTTACGATCACGTTTTTCGTGTTCAAGTTGTTTACTAAGAGAAAAAGGGTCACATTTGCAAATATTGTCTCGCTCACAACGTCAGGGTGAAATTATGTTGCTTCGGACACGTAGCCTAAGTTACTTTTTGTAAAATCATCTATCTGCCAGTGAAAGTCCCGTTAAAATCGGTCCAGTCGATTCGGTGATTACCCGGAACAAACAGACAGACAGACAGAGAAAAATTACAAAAATGGTTGATTCGTAGTAGGTTGTGTGGTAGGTACTTTATATACTTTCATATGCATTTAGTAAAAAGCTGTTATTTTGATATTACAAACAGACACTTCAATTTTATTTATTTGTATGTATGTATGTATGTATAGATGTGGCGCAAGAGGCTAGCGGTGGTAGGTATATTGGCTACCTGCTGTAACATTACCTTATGTTCATATATATATATCAACGTTATATGTATACCAACTCTAAAGAAAGTATTTGATAAAAAAAAACAATTTAATCACAAAATATCCGTTATTCAATTATACTTTCAGAAAAGTTACAAGACAAATAATTAATTATTGCTGAAAGTTAACTTCCACGTAGAAAGGGATGAGGAAAAACCCTAAAGACAATGAAAAGTTCGTAATTACATCAGATGAAGTTTCCACTCAGGTTTAATAGGATTCTTTTATTAGCTGCCGACGTGAACCTTCTTTAAATTTATATTTAAAATAGTGTCCTAAAAGATTTAAAGAATTAATAGTGTGTTCGAGTGGGAATAGTGTGACTTTTAAAGTTACGAACCAGCGGCGCGAGTACGGATCTTTTCTATAAATAAAATTCGATAAAATTGACAGTTAAAATCGATAAAGTGGGTTTTATTCGATAAAATTGACAGTTAAAATCGATAAAGTGGGTTTTATCGATTAAAACTGTCAATTTTATCGAACAGATCCGTACTCGCGCCGCGGATTCTGAATCCCAGCTCGGATGATTTAATCATAACAAACTTCTGCCCGCGGTTTCATCCGCGTTTCAGGAACAGGAACCGTGCATTTTTCCGGGATAAATAATAATATGTAGTTTAAAGAAACTAACACGTCGATTACCACCCCACTGCTATCATCGAACGACCAGACTTTCAGCTAAGTGCCATTGATACATGGTAAAGATTCCACCTTTACGCACGAAGCGTTTTGCTTCAACAATTAATATGCGTACCGCTAAAGAGTTAAACTTCCCGATAACGATAAGCTGGACGATTTCAAGGCGTGAATAGGTATCTTCAATGCAAGCGTGCTTCATTGTCGACCGCATCATCACTTACCAGTAGCTGAGATAGCGGTCAAAGGTATACAGAATTAATAATAACATTTTCTACGCAAATCTATACGTCTCACATATCTTAAGGTTGCCCGCCGTAGTTATCAAAGAATTTTGAAAAAAAAAACCATACACAACAAGCTTATCCATTAACTTTAAGTTATTACAACAGTGGAGAAAAAAATAATTAAAGTGCAGTGCTCACTTTACGTACTTATTTGTTTCTACCGTTTGCACTATTATCAATTTTGTTTAGCCTTGAGAGGTAATAGACTGACACACATTACGTTAAGATTTATAATATGTTAGTGGGAGGACTAACTCTTCTGCGAGTGTCCGTCTGGGTTGTTACCACAGCTTTGCTCGTGAAGTCTGCCGCCAAGCAGTACCGTGCAAGCATTACTGTGTTCCTGTTTGATGAGCAGAGTATCCAGTGAAATTACTGGGCTTATGAGACTTAATACCTAATGTCTCAGGGTAACGAGCGCACTTCAGTGCCGCGCAGGCCTTTTTGTTTCAAAGTTCTGGGTGGAACTGCAAATGTTATGAGCCAGCGTTATGCTTACCATCAGGCAAACGACCAGCTCGTCTCGTTACAAAATAAAAAAAAAGATTTATAATATTCACGTACTAATACAAAAGATTCATAATTTTCGCATAGTCTTTGTCAAAACGCCAGCTACATTTTGACTTGTATCGTATACATAAAGAGTCTCCGATGACTAACGAAGTTTGATTAGTATTGGGAGTTCGTGCGATTTTCGTTGTATAAACCCAAATCGAGAGCAGATTTAAGGAAAATTGGTAAAAAATCGACAGATTCCCTGTCCGTGGATTGGTATTTCCAAATAATAGCTTTGTGGCCGTTTTAATAAGTTTTTGAGTGGTAGATGTTTTAACCAGCGTGGATAAATAAGAAAAATCTCAATTTGACTAACTTAATCTATACTTTTGGTATTTATGGACTGATTTGAATCAAATTCAAACACTCAATTTTTCTTAAAACTTGAATCAAAAAGTAAATGTTCCCAAATGGAATGCTGTTTAAAAATATTATTTTCATGTAATTTTATCTGTTTGAAAAAAGCAGAACTAATCAGTATAAGAAAAAACATAAAGCTGATTATAGAACTTAGGAACAGAACTTTTATAGGGCAGTTGCATTACGTTTTAACGAATGTAACCATTGATATATTCGTTCAATATTTTATCCAATCTTAGAAACATCTCAACAACTTTTAGGTAATATACAATTTCACAAACATTGACTTTGAGACTAGTCAGCAAATTCATACTCCAGACCTGAGCGGTCAACGTGGCCACATTTTATTACTCGTAGTTCAATGATCTTTGATCTTACGGCTTCTTGATATCATTCATAATGCAGTAGCTTGCTTTCACAACACATCGCAGTTAAAATGAAAATTTGAATACACAGAAATTTCTATCGAAGCGAATTTGACGACTAACGTAAATCAGTCTCGCCAAATTACTGCTACATTTTGAAACAATACCTAAACTTGCCATGGTTTTGCAATGGGCCAATCTTTAAGATATCGAAAAGGAAAGAAAAAAGACCGGTTAAAATAGAGGATGGAAGTCCTCCTTTATTTTCCCAAATCCAAGCATTTACCTTCAATTACACATAGAATGGGATATTTATAGATATCTACCGATTTCCCCATCCCCAATCCGCCCTATAAAAAGCTATAAGGTAGACTTACAAAAGATCGTAGGGCAAGCGAGTGATATTAGGTTCAAAACCCACCAATGCGCAACGTAGAACAAGGTAATTCTGAAAGAAAAACAACATAGGCCAGCAGGGTTTCGTACATAAAGGCTCCAATCAGATTCTATTGGTCTGTAGTACAGTATTTATTTAACAAACACATCAATGATATACAAATGGGAAAAATATATTCATTATTTATAAACTGTATTATAAGTTGAATATATTATGTATGCAATAATTTGATAAATAAATCCATGTCATTTATATTATAACTGACTTTCAAAAAGATGTTCTATAATCAGTTTGTATTTTTTTAAATATTTCTAATCTCAGATCTCCGTCATTTATAAACCGATTTGGAAAATTATTTTATTTGAAAGGCTCTCAGATTGGTCCCATGGAAATTTTATTAAAATCGGTTCAGTACTTTGTCATTGAAGTTGGTTCGTCGCTTTTTTAAAGCATGTTTTTACTAATGACAATGTTTGTTGACAGTGTCTCTATTAGATTCGACAATCTGGATTAAAAAAATATAATCAATGTCATCGGCACTTGTCTATCTCAATCTAGTCAATAGTTATTAATGGTTTATAGTCCTGGTCAATTTTGACCTTTACATAAGCCCGAGAAAATATTATTTAATAACGTGAGGCATATTTTCGAATAAATGGCAGGCTCGTCGAGTGAGAGGCGAACATTGTCTAGAATTCTAACCAATAATATTTTGGTACAGGTCAGGAGGGCAATCGCGTTAAAAATTATCAACCAAACTGCTACTAAACCACGGCCGCATCACAGCTTTTTGACCGTTTCGTATCGCGCTAATAGTTTTACCAAAAGTTGAGACGTTTCTCGACAACAACTGACAGTTAACGCTGTCAAATGAACGGCAATATCGAATTCCACACGCCTGAACCGAAACTAAACAACAGTTGGTATCAAACCACAACCAAACCATAACTGTACGCTGTCATTTCAAATTAGCGCGATCGGGGCCCAGTAAAGGAGAGGGGCAACAAACCAATCGGCATACTTTAAAAAAAAAAGTTTTTATAATGTTTCTAATGCTAATAATCATGTTTAAAATGTTAGTCTAAGGCAGGTTCAAACTCGAATCTAAGCGTGGACTAATGCTTCCATAATATTATATCAAAATTCTATACAGTTTTGACATATTCAAAAGTCTACGCTTATCTCTCTTGTATCTTAATCTTAGCCTAAGGATTATAGAGTAGTCGCCAGGAGGCTCCTGGAGGGCAATCGCGTTAAAAATTATCAACCAAACCGCTATTAAACCACAACCGCTTTACAACTTTTTGACCGTTTCGTATCGCGCTAATAGTTTTACCAAAAGTTCAGACGTTTCTCGACAACAAAACGCTGTCAAATGAACGGTTGTAACAAAGTTAGAAAGAGGCAACTTTTGTCGGAGCGTTTCTGTTGTAATTTAATAATTTTGATTGTAAATTCATCGAAAACAGTAAAAACTTTAATACGTAGGATGATTGCGTATTTGGATTTATTGGAGAAGGCCCATGAATTGGATATAGCGGTTTCTCGGGTCTAACCGAAAAAGAAAAATACAAGTGCAAGACTTATGTGTGGATTTTACAATATGAATGATAGGCAGTTTGCAAAGCGATACATACTGTCTAAGGAATTTACTCGCCAATTAATCACAGACTTTTGACTACTCATATGCCGTTCACGCTATATACGTTCTGATGGTTTGGATGTTGAAACCAAGGTAAGGTTATGTTAACTAGTCTACAATCCGCTAGTCAAAGATCTTTGTCCAAGTTTGATTTTGATCAAATGCAACTTTGACAAAGATTTTTGATGAGTGGGATACCACTAAGATGATACCTCAACATCTAACATTGGTTGGTTTCCTTTGAACATTATGCTAGCCATAATTGTTAAGGTTATACCTACAATGATAGGCAAAGCTTACTTTATATTACAGTAATATTATACTTGCTATCAACATAATATATAGGTATCTAACATTGATTTTGTTTTAGGTTTTGGTTGCATCGGCATTTAATAATACAAAAAGTGTTTCATTGCAGGTGTTTATTAGTACATAGAAAACTGCATTATGCGGCGGCAGCTGTTGCAAGAATGCATGCTGTGTGCTGCATAATATAACAAACAGAGCACACATCCCCTACAATCCATGGACGGCAGTGGAGGCGTCTCGCGAGAGCTGACTGAACGAGGGCGCCGCGCAACGGCGGCGGCGGCGGCGTCACACGGCTAGGATGCGGTGCAGCGCAAGAACTGGGTGTCCTTCTATAAGCTCTATCATGAGCTCTAGCTGATGCGCTGTTGGTCATCTGCGGCGCTCTTCTATCATCGAAAACATTTCGCAACTAAAATAATCTAACTCCGGAAGTAAATACATATTTTAAATGTGTTTATAATCACAACTGTAAAGCAAGTACTTTCTGGGCATAATGTGTCTGCGTATCTACACTTCATCACCAACCAAACACTTCATAACTCAGTTTTTTTTTATAATAAACGCTTGAAAAGATAGATAATGTTTTTTATATTGCATATTTTGCATTTGACAGTCGCCATCAGCCGGGATTATATTCTCTTTGGTCGCCATGTCCCGCTGTCAGCTGCCAAAACTAGAGTTGTACCAGTTTAAAATGTCCAATCGATGCTCGATTTAGCATTTTGTAGCTCAAATAGCTGTTATCCAATAGTTACATCTCTAATAACCAACATGTGGTAACGTGTCAGTCACGATTCTGATACGGTTGGTGTGTGGACTTTAGCGCAATACCGAATTCTACACAGTTGAACCGAAACTAAACTACAGTTGGAATCAAACTACAACTAAACAATAACCGTACGCTGTCATTTCAAATTAGCGCGATCGGGGCCCTGAGCTGTTTGTTAATCCTTAACTTTATAATACGTTTTTTTAATTAATACATTCTTATCTATATACGTTTAAACTTACCTATTGTTTATACTTTCTGGCAACGAGACGAGCTGGCGTTTGCCTGATGGTAAGTATAACGCCGGCCCATAACAATTGCAGTGCCACTCAGAACTTTGAAACACAACGGCCTGGACTGCACTGCGCTAGTTATTCACTGACAACCGTATTTGAGAGCCAATACTTATTGTGTTTATATCTAAACCATATCGTTTCTCATAGTTAAGTAAACCGATAAACTGTCGCGAGTAAAATAGAAAACATATGATTGAACGATTTTTTCAATTTAGACATTTTGTTTCATTCATTTATATAATTCACCAAAGTGCAAAGGTGACACCGCAGAGTTCAAATGCCCCTTTTACTCCTTCACTTTTATTGTCAGATTTAAGCTTATCATTCATCAAACAAGTCCACATGGACTATGCATTGTAATGGTTTTAGTTTGAAAAATGTTATAAAAACCGTCGCGGTGTAAGCCACTTAAATTACTTTTTTCTATTTAAGTGGCATTCTTTTAAGTGATTTTATTGTTTTTGTTTTTATTTTGTTTGAAGTCTTTATGACTTTTTATAACCAATGCAGTAGCAATGGAATTCTGTACAAATGTATGTAAGGTTGCAGACATATTTAGTGTTACCACGAAAAAACTATTTTAGTCGCCTGTTTAGCTAGACAGCGTCTAAAGATAAACGTCGAAAATTATAAGAAATGTCACAACAGAATTGTTAAATTATTATTTTTATTGTTTATTATTAAATTATTATTTTTTGTTATTAAAGTGTTAGACAACGGTTAGACACTACTTAAATCAGGATTTGTGGTTGCTTATATTTAATCGCGCGACTAAGGCATGTTTAGGCACTAAATAGTGTTTAACACAGGTTTAACGTGTGTTTAATTTTTTTGTGGTCAGACCCATTATGTCTATAAAACTAGTTGCTGCTCGCAGTTTCACCCGCGTGGAGATTTTGAATTTCATGGGTTTTATTTTTTTGCGAGGAACCCTAATTATTTTTCTAAAATTAAAGTAGCCTAAGTTACGCAGGAGCTAGTAGCTTATAGTTATAACCACTTGCAGTGTACCCTTAAGTGTAACGCCAATGTTGACAGGATTGGCTCCAGAAATGCTGTTCGCTAGAATATGTCAGTGTGGCCAGTGAAACACTTCTCGTATGGTTATAGTATGGTCTAACTAATTATGGTCTAGTGTTTTGCAGCTCGCAATATAGTCCAACACTTATAGGTTGCCACCAGCTCATAAGATCACACGGCGTTTATTTGATTCTAGGCTAAATACTAACCGTGTTTAGTATTTTTTGTGACTGTAGACATTGTTATTCGGTCCTCATAGCGTCTTCCTCCCACGATGTAGTTTTCCTGAAGGTCAGGGTTGTAAATTTCAGCTCCGCTGTTCTTGACTAAATGCCATTCCCTAAACGCTGTCTAGGTATAATGTCAGAATAACTAAAAACGATACAACAAGGGTACTTGCTTTGCTATGCTAATTTTCTGTAAGTATTGTGAGGTTATAAGTTATAAGTGGACACCATTATAAATGCTTTAATTCAATACATAAAATTTAAGTGCGTAATTAAAAAACGATAGGAGTTTTGGTGGGAAAGATATTTTTTTTTATAATTTATTTCTTGACCTGGATACATAGTCCTTAAGTCGCAATATTAGAAACAATTTTCGAGTCGAAGTGACGCTCCAGTAAAGCGGTGGATACTTTACTGAAGCTTCTATGGAGTTTTGGATAGAATACGAAAATTCACGTTTTTCACCTTTGTACTATTTGCGTTTCACTCATGCACGTTTACGAACACTTAATGGTCAATAATCCACCATTATTACACATTAACACTCGAAGAAACATAGGTTTTAGTAAATAACACAAAATCAACAACAGCACATTTTCGCATTCCCGCCAAAACTCTGGTGGGCCGTGGGAAAGAAAAATTGTGGTGTTGTCATTTTTGCATTATTTACCAAAACCTGTGGTTTTTCGAATGTAATGGATTCAGATGTAGTGGATTGTTAACTATTAAGTGTTCGAGAACGTACGAGTACGAGTGGAAGGCAAAGTACAAAGACGAGAAACGTTTATTTTCATATTCTCTCCAAAACTCCATAGAAGCAGTAAAGTATACACCGCTTTACTGAAGCGTGACTTTGACTGGACCGTGACTAGACTAAACTTTCACGTGATTTTGACTAGACTTTGATGACTTTCATATACTTGAAATTTATTTGAAACTTGATACTGGCTAAGAAAGCAATAAAAGACCATTTCACGTGAAATAATAGCGAAGTTGACATATTACCACGTGTTTCAGGATTACAACAACCGTGAATGATACAAAATGCACAACCTTTATGTCGAAATACATTCATTCATACCAAAAAAATCTAAAAGTACTAAAATTGTTTTTCACGACAGATCATAGAAAATACAAACGATTTAAAACGATCTAAAACCTTTTTAGCTGTACCTATAAATTTTTTATAAAACAAGCTGAACCCAAGTATAGAGTAGATAATATAATCATGCTCTCATGTGAAGGCCGACGACCACCCCGTAATTACAACCACATCTCTAAATTTTATAAATTCAGTGCCAATAAAACCGTACTCTTTTATCGTTACCCACGTCTCTTAGCCTAAGTCAGACACCTTTGTACGTGATAACTGCTAAGGCAGTTCTCACGTGCTCTATCTCATCTTTATTGAGCTCTGGTAATATAGATAGACAGTATTAATGCGAAGGGCGTCGTTGATTGGTTACCTAAGGGTTTCTCAGAATCTGTTACGTTGATTGTAACGTGCTGTTAGGATGTTAAATTCAATTTGGCGAGAATATTTTCTAGGTAACATCTATTAAGTTTAAATCATTAATAATAAGTAGGTTTTTACTCTTTGATATCGATTTAATTTCTTAATCAAAGGTGTTTTTTAATATCTAAAGTGATATAAAGATAGTGTTTTTTTATTTATTTTTATGCTAATTGGTAACTAGACGAGCTGTCGTTTGCGTGATGGTAAGCATAACGCCGGCCTATAACAATTGCAGTGCCACTCATAACTTTGAAACAAACGCCTGCGTGGCACTGCAGTGCGCTCGTTATCCTGAGACATTAGGTGTTAAGTCTCATAAGCCCAGTAATTTCACTGGATACTCTGCTCATCAAACCGGAACACGTTAACGCTTGCATATTACTGCTTGGCGGCAGACTTCACGGGCAAAGCGGTGGTAACAACCCAGACGGACACTCGCAGAAAATTGAGTACTACCACTAACAAAATGTGTTTTTGGTGAAGGAAAACATAGTGATGTAACCATATCATATTATTATAAGTAAGGCAATAAGTAAAGTAAGTAATAAGTAAAGGGAAAATGGAAAAATGGTAATTTTTGAGAATGTTTGTACCTCGAAAAGTGAAATTTTCAATGCGAACAATAGTTTTTAGGTCTGAAATCCGAGAAAATGTTTGAGCGAAAGTTATAAGTACGAGAATTCAAATTAGGACGAAGGTATATAGGTAAGGTATTAGGTATTTTGTTGTGGCATAGAAATCATGTAACATATATACACATTTAAAAATAAGGTCAAATTCAGACAACTTTTCTAATGCAAAATGACTCCATTTCTCGAAATTACCCCATAAGAAAATTCTCTCACAACCAACGACCGTATAGCTTATTACCACATCATACATTGCTTGATATACGTAACGAAGTAAAACAAGACACTAATTTAAGCTGCAATATGACCGCACCATGTCGTGTCCCTAGGGGTTCTCCGACGTTAATTTTCCATATAGTTAGAGCTCTGTCTAGTAAGGTCATTTAGTTAATGGTTAGCTTCACTCATTTTAATAGTTTCAACCCTTGTTTACTACATATACTATAAAAAGTACTCAACTCATAATTATTAAAATGTAAAAGTTTGTAATTTTTTTTTTTTTAATTTAGTTAGTGATTGAGTCATCTATGTGGTGAAAGTTGGCACTATCTGGAATAGAGTCAGACTTTTAAACATTCTGTTTTGCTAGGTGGTAAGGTTTAAGAGAAGAAAAGTAGAATACCTCGGGCATGTGATCAAGCATGAGTGGCACTATCTTCTCCAACTTATTGTGATGAGCAATATCAATGGGAAGCGACTCGTTGAAAGAAGAAAGAAGTCGTGGCTCTATAATAGAGACTGGACTGGCGTCGCCAGCGTAGAACACTTGTAGTGCGTGACAAGAAATACATAGAGACGAATATGTGGAGATGCCAACCTTCAATAGTCGAGAGACACCGCAAGAAGAAGGTGGTAGGGCATTGCTCGCCTGCCTAGATACGCCTGCACCTTCAACCATATTTTCAGTTCTAAGGCACTGACTGCTTAGATTCGTTCGTTCAGGAACCACTGCAATGAAACGCTAATCTCATCATTATCCTCATCAGCCGGAAGACGTCCACTGCTAAACATAAGCCTCCCCCATAGAACGTCACTTGCATCGGCTACTCGCCTCTTGCATCCAACACGGTTCCCCGTGGTTTGGACCAGGTCGTTAGTCCACTTAGTTCGGGACGCTAAAGCTAATCTATAGAGAATAATCAGTTCCTTGGTGACTAGTTCATACACAAACACGCTAAAATGGCTAAATAAATTGAGCGATACAGTAAAAAATCGCAATCCTTAGCCCAGATCAAAACGAAGCCACTGCCATCGTGTATTGCTTCGAACAAACTTTTAAAAAGATTTTAATAATAGATTGTAATTTTTTCCAGAACTATAAAGCCTGCCAACTTGAAAATATACACAATGTTCACATGTTTCTCTTGTATGCCTTTGATGTGAAAAGGATTTACGGATAGAGCAGAGGTCGCGGCTCTCAAGAAGTACTATAAGTATTGCAATACCAAGCCGAGCAATATCCCGACCGTATAGTGGAAAGCTTCACGCTGACGCTTGCTTGTTTAGTTTGAAAAATAACCTTGGAGGGTTACGTTTAATCATAGTAAACCATCTCTGGTCGTGTGATTGGGTATCTATCAATCCGTAATATGTTTGCTCGGGTTTTACGACATATCATCAGTACCTTTCAACCCATACGTTGTGATGCTGCTTTACGTTAAATATAATGAGTATGTTTTATAATCTATACAAATAATTAAAATTGAAGTGTCTGTTTGTAATATCAAAATAACCGCTTTTTACTAAATGCATATGAAAGTATATACGGTACCTACAACAAATCAACTATTTTTAAAATGTTTGTCTGTCTGTATGTCTGTTTGTTCCGGGTAATCTCCAAAATGGCTGTACGGCTTTCACTGGCAGATAGCTAATGTTACACGAAGTAACTTAGGCTACTTTAATTTTAGAAAAATAATTGGGGTTCCACGCATAAAAATAAAACACATGAAATCCAATATCTCCACGCGGGTGAAACCGTGGGCAGCAGCTAGTTTTACATATTAAGCTATCCATATTTATCATGTACATTATCTGAGTTATTTTTCTGTAATTTTTTTAATTATCTAAATTGAAGATTTGAAGTCCATTTTAACTTATTTGCTTTTGTATCCACCCAAATAAAAATAAACCCTAATTTTTATTTAGTAAACAACGTAACAGGACATTATAAATAATACCTAGTGAAACAAATGAAGTCTCAGTTCAAGCCTAACTTTAGCCTAACATGGGATAGGATAACATAGGAATAAAAAAAAATTCGCGACATGAATTCACGTAAAGCAATGCAATGGCAATAAATCAAAATGTCGGGACGCATAGTTGAATGGGATTAAACAATTATTCAAATTACTCACTGTTGAAATGAGTATAATATGCAAATTGTAAAAATGCTCTGTTCCAGTGCACGCTAATAAAAATAAAGGCTTAATTTGCGCTGGGCCTAAGTTGGTTGGAAAAATATTGTTTTTGTGTTTTTATTACCACTAATCTCTGGAATGGCTGGTCAGACTCTAAAAAATCTTTCACTAATAGGAAGCTACATTTAAAGTTTTAAAGAAGAAATGAAACAAAAATTGTGGGCGTGTATATCTTATTATAATACTAGATATATTGTATTCTATGTTTGGCGTGCGTGAACCTTCGATCACACACGAGAATAAAAATAACGTACTATGAATAAATAAAACTCTAACGCCATAAAGCTAACATACACTGCTGACCAAGCTACTGGAAAGTGACCTGGTTCCAGCAACTCGACCCCTACAAACCATGCAAAATGTTAAATATGATCTGCTCGTAAATTCACCGATAACCAGCAATTATCGGGCTGGACCGATAAAGTTTCTGATTAATTACATATTTCCACTGCAATCCTGAAATACATTTCTTCACTGGTTTTTGTACATTTCGTCACTCATTTTCAAAGTATTGACTTTTGTTTCTACTGCGGCGCAAGTACGGATCTATTCGGGTCGATAATATTCGATAAAATTGACAGTTCAAATCGATAAGGTGGGATTTATCGAGCCTCGAAACAATCGACAAAAGTTATCGAAAAGCTAGGTCGAATCCAAAGAGAATATAGAGCTACTACAATACTTTACGATCAGACTTCGGTACTCGCAACATTCGATAAATTTGTCGAGTTTTTCGGTTCGACAAATTTATCGAACTGACTTCCGTACTCGCGCCGCTGGTTCGGATCGATAAGTTCTCTGTTCCCTCAGTTGAAATAAATATGAACCAATAAAAATTGTCACAATCCGATTAATAGATTCGGAGAAATGCGTGGACATTTGGACAAATATATAACTTATTGGTTTAGAAGCCCCCATAGATTATCATATGTGAATATGTTGCAGTTCCAATAATATTACATACACACGTGTCGAATTGATAACCTCCTTATGTTCTACCACCAAGCGAATTTATCATAATGTTTCAAATTGTATATCAGCAATTAATTGGATTCCTCAGATCTTCTCACTTCAGTTGATTTTAACCCTACGAATATTTTAGAAGCGTAATGTTAATTAAGTTTGCGTTAAAATAAGATACGTTTAATTAAACGAGATTAGTTTGAAGTCTGCGATGAGTTACGCGTTTGTTAGGTATTTTCCACATGAAGTCACATTACTAAGGCTTTGTTTTCAGCTTAAAGTATTTTTGGCTTAAACAAAAATTATGTAACAGTACACTTTGTTAAGTGGGTTAGGATGAACAGTTTATTTTTCAAATGAGCGGCCGTCTTTATTGGATTTACAAAAAATAAACGTAACGTCATCTTAGGCTTTAGATAAAAAAAAAAAAATTTCAATGGGTCCCAATACTTCAAGGAGGAAATCGGAGGAATGTTTGGAAGGGCGATGTTATACCTACCAGGTTTATTGTACGTAAAGTTTACGTGTAAAGATTAGTGAAAAAAGGGAATCAAAATAAATACTTCCACAATATGTTTTTTAAAAGTTTGATACTTTAACCTTTACCTGAACTAAACCAGTACCAACTAAACTAGTACCAAAATAAAAAAAAAGTATATGGAATTATTTGTTTTCATTACCTTAATAGAAAGCGGCGGCTAATTTGCATGTTTTGGGGTAGTGGCTACCATATTACTCTGCCTCCATGTTATGGCTTCGTCACAATGTTTCCTTTCTCCGAAAGCCAATTAACTGTCTATCGGCTAATCATGGATCGGCGCTCAACCTCACTACCAAAGACATCGCTTCTTCAATCGACCATTCACCCATTCAGTTAGGACCAACTCCTCTGTGAGTATCCTTATGGGTGGATACCGGAGCTCTGCTCGTGTTGTCTGATGACGCCAAGCAATGTCCAAGCATTATTGTGTTCCGGTTTGATGAGCAAAGTAGTCGGTGTAATTAGCGGGCCTATGACACGTATTATGACAAGAGCACTGCAGTTCAAATTCAAATTGCTTTATTCAAATAGGCCCCAAAGGAGCACTTATGAAAGTTAAAATAAATGACTCTAACAGTGCCACGCAGGTCTTTGTTTTTTAAAGTTCTAAGTGTCACTGCAATTGTTATGGACTGGCGTCAGGCTTACCATTAGGCAAACCACTCGCTGGTATTCCACTCGTTATCCAATAGTATAAAAAATAAAACAAAATGTCAGGTTAGATTTAGATTCAAAGATATTAGTGACCGTTTAACAATAAGAAACTTTCTGAACAGTATCTCGTTAAGATACTGTTCAGAAAACAAATCCAGTATTAGAATTTCAAATTAATTTCTATCTTTATAAATCAGAAATAACAATGCGGTACCGTACAAAACCGTTGTGTTCAGAACACCGTATTCTGACTTCAGGTTTCTTACAGCACTTGAATATGTTAATGTATACTTCGACCTCACCCGTATTATTTTACATTATGACATTTTGTATATTCTACATGAAAATGGGGAACCTTCATAAATTTTAAAGATAATATTTTATACGGTACCTTCAGGCGATGCTGAGGAATTTAAATTTTGTTACTTTAACGAAGCAACTGCATTTTGAAGTCTATAATGATGAAAACTTTTAGCGTTAGTAACTTGAAGTACCTACTTTAGTATTATGACGTGGTTGATGGTTCTTTTTAAGTCGTTGTTGTGTACTGTCACACTTTTTGCTAAACTCGTCTCGTTATCAGATAGTATAAAAATATATATTTCGAACGTATGTATCTAGGATGATATCTCCGTCATTTATTCGTCCGAGATATTTGAATTAGTTATGCCCGTTGGTGACGTCTTACGCTAAGGGATCCGTAGTTAGGGGATTGTTTAGGTGCCACTGGTGAAAATGGGCATTAGTCATCTATTTCGTCCCCATTGAGAACCCATTTATATTTAGCAAGATCTGATGTCATCATCATCATCATAAAAATAACCCGTTTCTTCTAAGATTGACGTTACAATCATACTCAATCGTTGTTTATGCGTGGTAAAGCTATGATGAAACGCGCTTCTTTATTTTACGCCTGAAGACAAGCCCTTCATAAGTTAACGTAAAAAGTAGACTTTTCCTAAAAACACCGTAAAGCTCAGCCAGCGAGCTTAAAAAAGCGCATAAACCGTACAACGCTTGATAGAACACGTTTTTACAATAATAAAATATTCACACAAGCACACATTTTCTCTTCGTGCAGTTTCACTACGTATCACTCACGCCGCAAAACAACATAAGCCAGAACATAGCCTATGCCAGAACATAACATATCAGCATATAACATGACACAATTTTCCACTCCGCTGCATTTGTTTACACGATAAACAATTACCATCATTTCGTTACCGCGTGAAATATAAGGGTTGGTTTGATTAGTGTACGTGTTAGGATAATACATGCTTTTGAGCATTTTAACCGAAATGTGAGGATGCTTTTAATGAATTAACTTGTGTTAGTGATGCTTTACCTTTAGGTTTAGGTATTCAGTAAATTATTCTACTAAGGTGAATATTTATGGCATCCAACTTAAACAGACACCTTACAAGGATTTACTAAAGTAGGTATAGGTAATCTAGGTGTAGGTAGGTGTAGGTATAGAAATCTAGCCCCTTAATACTACAAAATACAAAACAAATACAAAACTAAACAACACAATGATACAAGGCCACGCTTGCTTTGTTTTTTTACAACTTTTTTTTTGTTTTTTGCTCATCACAACTGTTATACAGTAATGCTTGCACGTTAGTACTTGGCGACAGACTAAAACACAACACTCGCAGAAGAGCTAGTCCCACCACCTGTGAAAGAAAATTGGTTGGTTATACGAAAAAAATTTTAATATTTCATATAACAGTATAACTACACTAGAATATTAATTAACAAAATGCACCGAGCCCCAGCAGCACACAATGAGAGCAACCCACAAGACCTGATGCCGGTTTTAATGACTTTTGCGGTAACTGTAGGCTTTGTGAACTAGATATAACTATTTAATTTCGCCGGCATCATTATATTTTTATACTTCACAGATTTAAAAAGAAAGTTTGGCTTGCCTTTCATGTTGGTTACAGCAGTTCCAAAGTGTATATTTTAAGAAATGTTCGAGTTTTTTAGGGTGGTTGTGATAGTCTTATAAGTTTGGCGCAGGAATGAGAGATTTGCTGCTTTGAATTTTTATACCGTAGGTTAAATTGGCGCTGGTGGCAAGTGAGTCTTGAACTCTAGTAACGGATAATTAATTCTGTGATTGCGTGAGGTGCAGATGATTGTAGCATGTCGCGAGAGCCAGCACTTTTCTATTTTCGATATATTATGTTAAACGAATTCGCCTTGGAATAACTCTACTTTCCGACAGTTCTCCCTCCCCGTCGTCTCCGCACTCGGCACATTTTTAGTGATTCAAGGTGATACCACCGCGGCCGTTTTGGCCACTTCGGATTCTGTCGATCAGTCAAATCCTAGCACCAGTCCGAATCAACGCCTTCCTGCACCAATGCTGAAAGGCGTTCAGCTTTTGGTTTTGTATCGGATACCAAAGGAGAAACAAGAAATATTGACCTCACTGGCGAGATCGATGCCTGGGTTTATAAGTTAAGTTATTAGGGACTGAGCTTCGTTCCGACGTTCAGTTATTTTCTTTTCGGTAGTGTGGCTTTGAAACGAGAGAACAAAAGTCACTACAACTTCCACAAGATCTGACGAGAAATATAGTATAGCTTTAGTTATATTAAGGCCCACTCTAAACAGACGCATTCATACTCGGCGCACTGGGGCTATTCTATTCCAACCTCCGCATCCCAGTGATGGCCCAAGCCAAGTTTCGTACTGCGTGGCTCACCCCACGCGATTCCCTTGAGTTAGTCGCTACACGCCACTTTTCGGGATGAGTGTCATTGTGAGGATGTGTTTTGTAAATTTTATCTAATAAGGGAACAGCTAAGGTTTAATTAACTGTACTCCATCGTTGAAAAAATGATATTTTTACATCAGAAGAGTTACAATGAGAAATTTAGAAAAATTGAGTTATTCAATTATAAAAAAATATTTTTGTATTTACGGTGCATGTAAAAATATTATCTCGTCTAGAAAACACTTTTTCATAAATTCACTAACGAGTTGGCATTTTTCCAGGCAACAGTATTCCTTTGTAGGGATAAAACACCTGCATTAATGCGAGAACTTTATTAAATATAATTAGTCCGGGTATATTATATTGTATTAAATCTACTGATACCTACTAATTCTAATTCTAAAAACTTCTAGACCAGCTTTTTCACTTATGGAAAACGGATGAAATTAGTTTCTTATCCAAGGGTAACAAAATATCTCTGCGTATTCTTAACGTAAACATAAATTAAATAATTTGCTAATTATTATAGGCGTGCAAAACGTGGCAAAATTGAGATGAGCAAACTTTCATTTGGTTTTGTAAAAAAAACCACCAAACTACAATTTTACTTTTCTACATAATGTATTTAATTTACCCAACAAATGTGTGTACACAACCTATCATGTTAATCCGCAAAATATCAGTAGTTTGGGCCAAACGGAGATTAGCTAAAGATTAAGTTAATGGGGTGGTAATAAGAGGTTTATGTCCAGCAGTTAAACGCACTACCTAATTGCTGATAGAATGTGATTGAGAACAGATATTACTGAAGGGAAACTTATTATTTTTATATTTTCTTTGGGCAGAATCCCTTTCAGCATCAGCCGGGAAACGATCTCTGCTAAACATAGGCCTCTCCCGTAATATTCTCGTAGCTGGTTCTTACTGCACCACTTGACTCCATCAGCAGTGCAGCTCCATGATACTAAGTCATCCAAACTAGGCAAACATACAAAGTTTCTTTTCGATATTAGAAGTAGGTTAAAATTGATTTCCAAGATTCTATTACATTACATTTTCAGCCTCTTGGGTTGGCATTATTTATTATTACCATGAGATAAACGACCCTCTCCAATAGAATAATAAAAATACTTCCATAACATATACATTACATTATCAGCCTCTTACGCTCTCACTGCTGGGATACCGGCCTTCTCTCAGAGAGATGTATGGGCCATAATCCACCACGCGGGCCCAGTGTGTGGCTTGGTGGATGTCACATGTCCTCGAATTTTTATGGTTCTTGGACAAGCGGGTTTCCTTACGATGTTTTCCTTCACCGTTTTAGAGTGAGTGTGATAATCCGCACATAACTTGATATAAGTCATTGGTGCGGGCTGAGTCGAGATTCGAACTATGGTGCGCCGGAGTCCACAAGTTCCCGCTCGGCCACAAATAGTCAGTTATTTACAAATGAAGCTAATAAAAGTGTGTTAAAAAGACTTATAGTCAAATATTTAATTTTTTATTATTAGTTTGTAACTTACGTCCAGAATATGGCCTTCGAGAAAACACAACGAGCGTTTCACAAATAAAGTCATAAATCTCGTGTAACATTCACGTATTATGTCGATTATATTAGAATTCCAGTATGCTCCATTATTTTAATTGACACAAGGTTGATAATGTCAATCAATACTTGTATACAAAAATAAACCATACCACTCCTGACTAATGGATGTTACCTCGATCAATAAAATACGTACTACGGTTTATAGTTGATGCTTGATTGTTCATGATGTAGCCGTTTTCACACAAAAGCTGTTTGAATATGACATGAGAAACATCTCAGCTTGAAATTTAAATTAATTTCTAATAATAATTAATTGATAAACTTTTACAACCACACCTTTTGATTACTATTTGAGTGAAAGAATTGTAAAGTGACGGTTCCAAAAAAGGAGTGAAGTAGGAGGTACAGTGATACAATAAAATGCTATCCATCTAAAACTGTAAAAGTACATTCACCTTCACTCTTTTAGGACAAATTCATAATTCACAAAACCCCTCCAAGATTATTTCAATGTATAATATAACTGCACTTTACGTTGAGGCTCTACTAGTTCAAACTAGCTCGACTCAGTTTCACTCTACAGCTGAATATTAAAACTTTCAGTGTAAAGTTATAGTTTCTAAAAGTTGTTTTGTAATGCATATTGTGAGGGCTATGCTCAGGACGGTTCAGCGATCTCTAAAAGGCAAACTTTGTAAAACAATAATTGTACAAGTAATGTTAGAACTTCAAAATGTATGTTTTTTATACGTCAGTAGGTACATAATGGAGACGTACATTCGATAAGTTCATAGCTTCTATAACTACAATTGGGATGTCGCATGAAACACAAAATACATAATTTCTGTCGTTATACAGTTTGAAGAAGATCAAATTAATACAAAAAAAAAAAAAAAAAAAAAAAATCTAATTTCCACAAAGTTCTAAAAGTTTCCCAAATTCAATTTTTTTTTTATCATCCTATAGTTATTTAAATGATACCATCAGATTCTTTACATTTCAGTGAATAAAAAAATGTATCACAGCTATGTACATACACGCAGTTTTTCACGGCCAAATCAATAAAATGCATGTTTTTAGTACAGTGTTACGGCCCGCGTTGAACAAGTGACGTCAGATGTTCCGTCCAATTTGTATGGAGCGTTTTAGCGCTCAGTAGATACGCTCGACTTTGACTCTCATTTTTGAAGTTCTTAGCGTTCGATTTCCAATTTTTGCAATATAGACCTTTGATTCTCATGAGGAAACGAATTGATTGACATCATAAAAAAATTGAGTCAACATCCCCATTGTCTACTTTTGAAAAATGCTCTTATAGTTATTTTTAGTGAGGTATAAAATATGTTGTAGTACGGATAGCTTGGTAAACTTGGTAAAATGACTTTGCTGCAAAGGTTTTTGTTTTTGCCGGGATCACTCTGGAATACGACTAATTAAAAAACCGGTGACTAACAGTAAATTTAACCTAAATTAACCACCGCTAAAGTTGAATTGGCTACTTGTATTGGAAATTAATATGCCCTTAATTTACAGCCCCAAGGGCTTTATGAAATAGACTTGTGCTATACTAACAGTGGTTTTCTAAAGTAATCAAGCTAAGCTTATATTAGCTTTAGCTTAGCTGCTTTCAAGAATTACCTGATTAATGCGTGATTTCAGGCTATACCCAAAGTAAATAGTCAAAGACATGTTCACATAATGACATAACAACACATAATGTAACTGTCTCTTGCCATCATATATGTTACAGCAAATAAGACATCGTACTTAGCTAAAAAGAGATCATTTAATGGTTTTAATAGACAACACGTAGATAAAATAATGAAACAAATACATTAAAATTACTAACCTAATCATGAAACAAAAATAAAATACCTTACCCATAAAAACTGCATTGAGGTCGCCTTCTGCAGGTAAGGTGCCCAAAAAAGCGACATTACCTCGCTGAATAGCTAGACTAACGTGTTAATTGTCACCAGTAAAATTCTTTAAATATAACAGAACTAGCTGTAGCTCGCAGTTTTACAGTTTTTTTAGTGGAAACTTGGGAGTTTCCATAATAATAGTTCGCATAATGACGATGATGATGTGGGCATCATCATCATCATTATGCGGCATACGCTGAGTTGGGACCGGTTTGTGGCAAACTATAGGTAGGATATCTATAAGATAACGCTCATGCACACCCAAGCTATTGGGATAACATGTGCTTATATTTGTTAATTGTTTTCCGTAATGTACCTATTTGCTAAAATAAACATTTTTCTTTCTTTCTTTCTTTCTTTCTTTCTTTCTTTCTTTCTTTCTTTCTTTCTTTCTTTCTTTCTTTTCATCAGCCGAAAAAAGTCTTGCTGATCATGGGCCTCTCACAAGAATTTTGCTATAATAAACCACGCTGGACAGGCGTCTTGGTGATCATACACTATGATCACCAAGATATCATTATGATGAGAATGCTGCTTCCATTTCCCTGGATATTTCCTTAGGCGATTCTTACGGCACCCAAAGGCACGGGAAGAGTTAGGTTGGTACTGTTTTTAGCTAGGACCATATGGAAATTCCCAGAGGAATAGTGCATTTTTACACGACTGTACATAAAGGAGTGTAATGTTTTTAGGGTCATGTATGTATGTGAGTTTCTTTATTCCACAATTACTTTTAAACGCATGAACAGAATTGGATGTATATGGTATCGTTACAATACTTACATCATCCCGAGTGACACTGACTAGGGCGTTGTTTTTTATTTATGTAACTTTGTTACATGGACTTGTTACGAGACAGTACCCAAAGCCTACATCCCGCATCTAAATCTTTTGGCCTTCTTCACTCTCTACACCATCTAGTCAAGGTGAACACGGGAACCTACGATCACCTTACCAAAACTAAGAATATTTTTCGTCCTCATCGCTAAACTAAAAATAACCTGCGAGTATTCCCCCAAGGCTCTAGCCTAGACTCTCAACCTTGAACCTATGTAACTCAATAACAAAACTGGTTTTCCAATGTAACCAAATTAATATCGTTCCTTTGATACCGGTTCATAATTTCATTAAAGTAATTGCCCTATTTCAGCTGAGAGCTTGAATAATGTAAATAGGTATACGATAGCATAATCTACGATGACATTCAATTTAATGAAGCCACAATAATTAAGGATTATGTGTATTGAAAACAATGAAAGACGCTTTAAGAGCTGTAGGGATTCAAAATAAGGTTACCTACTAAGATTAGAAATGTTACCTTAGGTACAAAATTTTTTTAATGTATTGTTGTCAGAAGGTAGTTTTATATAATTATGCCTTTTTCATACGTTATCCATACTTTATTAAATATATATTAATGTGTATACCGACACTACCGGATGTTCCATCCATATTTGATCTTTCTTCCGTCTATCCGCATTTATTTTCCATTTAATTTTTATTTTAAATTTTATTCATATTTTTCTCCTTACTACACCGCCGCTACTTTTTTGCTAGTCTGATGGCTGGTAGAAATATTAATTGGCATTAAGTCTCTCCTTAGACCATTTATTTTGTAGGCTTAAAGATAAATAAAAAAAATAATTAAAATAAATAGATCCGCAAGATAGTTGTAAAGTGTTTTGTCTCAAGTATAGTCGCATTCGACCGCAATCCCACGCGGAGAACGACGATGCGGTCAAAGATAGAGCACGCTTTGAAGATAATTATCTGTCTGGACTGTGAAGTCCGATACCAATTTGAAATTATAATGATACCAAAGGTCCTTTCAAGGGCACTCAAAATGAAAACACTAACTTTTGTATTCATGAATGATAGAAATTTTACTAGGTCATATGTTTACTCATGTCCTGGTATAAATGTGTATTCAAGATGTGACCCAATGTAGAAAATGGCGTTTTCTAGTTAGAATTTGCTGGTTGGATCAATATACGTCATACGTACTAAAGCATTATCTATGCAAATCATTTTCGTGACCACTCCAGCGGCCAAGCGACAAACCGAATCGTAATCCTCTTGGCATCCCGCCAGCGACTATTAGCTTAGCTGCTCGCACTTGACACGAGATTTTAATATTTAAGAGAAAGAGTTCAATTCCTTGTAAAGCTTATTTTCAGAATTAAATTGGCGAGGAATTTAATTTGCCCTTTGAAGTGAATGAAACAAAAAGTGATACAATTTTGTTGTATCGTGTGATTGATATGGAATTGTGATAAAAGTATCAAAGAAAACATATTGAACGTTGACGTAGGAATAACAAAAAACGAAAGCAATGGTTATGGATAAGCGGTCGCTTAATTGTCTTCATTTATAACCTTATCTAATAAGGTACACTGAAGACAATACCTTATGTAATAAGTGTGCGGACCACGTATCTGTTAAGTGTAATTTTAGCATAAAAAAACTTAATATAGGATAACAGTATTTCAAGTATATTGAAAAGAGTACATAACATCCTTATCTCAGTGCCTAAAGGAAAGCAATCTAGATCTTGCAAAAAATACCCACTTTATCCCTCCCTAGTTATTATCTTATATTGACCGTAAAAGTTTCCTTAGGTTCAGAATTATACCAATCTAGCTACAAGTACATGAAAGTAATTGTGTAGGTACATAGATTCAAAGGTCGTTTCTATCTAAAAAAGTTAAGAAAACATGAAAATAACTCGTTTCTCCGTATTTCACGAGTTAACTACCGTACTTAATATACGTACCTACTCGAATTCTCTTCGAAGAACTCGCGCAAATACTTATGTTTATTAATACCTATACTGTGCGAAACGTCTGAACGTAAAAGGTTCACTAACAAACGGTCACGAATTATCCACAGAACGATTAAGACATGAACAATTTTAGACTACGGTTATAGAAACGTTGTCTAAGGCTAAGATTCAGAGACGATTCTAAGCTTAGACTGGCTTCCATATGTCAAAACTGTATAGAATTTTGACGTATGGAAGCGTGAGTCCACGCTTAGATTCGTCTCTGAATCTCAGCCTAAGAGCCACTCAGATTTAGAGACGAGTCTAAGCGCGGACTTTTGCTTCCTTATATTATTATCTCAAAGCCGCCATCCACGCGCACTCCACTCTACAAGATTCCATGCAAACGCTCCAAAAACCGACTATGTGTGAGAAATATCAGATGGATTACGTGGATTGAAAGAAATATTGGATTTCCAAACGTTTCAATTCAGTTCCAACTCATCGTGTGTGGTCGATACATCGATCGATTTCGCGCTCAGTTGGCAGTAGGGATTAGAGATGCAGAATGACTGCAACATGGAGCGATGGTGCCCCCAGAATGGAGTGACCGTCTTTGTCGAAATTGGATCATCGTTCCACTATATCCATACACATCATTTTGTGGGAGGACTAACTCTTTTGCGAGTGTCCGTCTGGGTTGTTACCACCGCTTTGCTCGTGAAGTCTGCCGTTAAGCAGTAGTGTGCAAGCATTACTGTGTTCCGGTTTGATGAGCAGAGTATCCAGTGAAATTACTGGGCTTATGAGACTTAATACCTAATGTCTCAGGGTAACGAGCGCATTGCAGTGCCGCGCAGGCCTTTGTGTTTCAAAGTTCTGGGTGGCACTGCAATTGTTATGGGCCGGCGTTATGCTTACCATCAGGCAAACGACCAGCTCGTCTCGCTACCAAATAAAAAAAAAACTCAATCCACGGAGCGATGGAATTGGAGTGATCGTGAATAGTTAACTTTAAATCTGTTTATTTTACATATAGAAGCATAAGTCCAAGCTTAGATTCGTCTCTAAAGCCTTAGTCACATTAATCAGCTCAAAGCTAAGTTTTAGAACATTGGAGCTTTTTTACGAGATGTAATCAGGAATATGTAAATCCGAAGATATACCTAGATCTCAAAATCAACTTAACGTGGAAAGGTTAAATGGCTACTTTAGTGGGTTAATATTTATGTATCATTAGTCGGATTCACTTACGTAGTACAGCCGAGCTCGCGACGGTGACAGTAATAAAATGCTTGAGTATCAGAACTGGTACTTGCCATGTGTGCGCAGTTCTTGCAATCATTATCTTTATTCTACACGACCATTATATATGTAACAGTAAAATTGCTAAACAATGTTTAGTACATGTAAGGCAGTCGTATCATTAAAAAGCGATCTCTTCCTTTTGGTGGAAAGGAATTTACTATAGAAACGGCAATAGATATGTAGCTCCTTACAGTAAAAGATTTTTAACATCGACCCAGTGGTTCCCGGTATTCGCTAATACCTGAAATACAAACAACAAACTCTTCTTCATTACAATATTAGTATAGATAGACATAGTTGTTAAAATAAAGTTTCTGCTCCAAACTTTATCAGGGGTTGTCCATCGGCAAAACAAATTGCTGAGTGGACCCCACGCCGCGCGATCCCGCTAATGTTATTTACAAGGGTACCGATAAAACTGCCTCCATTTAAATTTACAACCATTGTCTTTGAGGGGTTTCACTTAGTTTCTGTTTGAAGTAATTCGATAGTACCTGATCTATTAATCGAAGCATGATCACTGTAGTGAAAAATGCAGTGATTCGACAATTATATACTATACTTATTTTACTTTGTTTCTTAAACGGTTGATGCATAATGAGCTGGGTGCTTTTGGAACGTACAGCTTCTAGAACTGACATTTTAACAAGCCTTTTATCTTTTTTGAAAACATCAGGGCTAAGACAAATGGCATTCGCTTCGACCTAATTAAAAAAGCTCGTCTGAAATTCGTAACGTAAGTTACGACCGATAAGCTAGCGACTTTACGGCGATGTTCAAGGGTCTGTAGCCTCGCTTTAACTAACGAGTCATTACCAATGAGCCTCTTGGCTCGTCTCTCAATTGACTCTAGTGCCTCAAGCTGGTATTTAGCTGAGCCATCCCAGAGATGGGAACAATACTCCATACACGAACGAACTTGCGCTTGATATAGATTAAGCAGCTGTTCCGATGTGAAGTATTGTCCCACCTTTGCCAGGATACCCAACTTTTTGGCTGCCAATTGAGCCTTTGACTCAATGAAAGAGCCAAAATTGAGAGTCGACGAAAGAGAAACGCCAAGAATCTCCAGGTGGTCAGTTACTGGCACGGATACATCACGGAAAGAAGGAGTAAGCTCGAAGGCACTCCGTTTGGCAGAGAACAGACACGCTTGGGTCTTAGTGGCATTGAAATTGACCAGATTGGCATCGCCCCAATCGGAGACTACCTTCAAGGACAAATTCAAGCGCTCAACCATCGCCTCCCTAAGAGACTGTACCTGGTCCCCACTAGTTCCTGCACTAGACATGTAACTCTCTACAACCGTGCTATCGTCTGCGTACCCAAAAGTACCAGGTTTCAGCAGATCATTGATGTGTAGCAGGAAAAGCGTTGCAGAGAGTACTGACCCCTGAGGGACCCCGGCATTAATAGCCAACTGATCAGACGAGCTACCATCAATGGTTACTCGAATTGATCGGTCCCTCAGGAAATCTGATATCCAATCACATAAACTAGAGGGCAAGCCATAAGAGGGAAGCTTGCTAATAAGGCTGCCGTGCCAAACCCTGTCAAATGCCTTGGAGATGTCAAGAGAGACGGCAAGCGCCTCACCATATTTCTCGATGGCCTGACTCCAGATATGCGTGGCATACGCTAGAAGATCCCCAGTAGATCGGTTACGACGAAATCCGTACTGGCGATCGCTGAGGAGATCATTTGCTTCTAGGTATGCCAGAAGACTGTTGTTCAGAACACGTTCCATACTCTTACAAAGTATGGACGTGACTGAGATTGGCCTATAGTTGGCAGGGTCAGCACGGCTACCCTTCTTGGGCACTGGTTGCACGTTAGCCCGCTTCCAGGATTTAGGCACCAGACACTTCTCTAGAGAAAGGCGAAATAAGCGTGTTAGAATCGGAGAGAGCTCAGGAGCACAAGTTTTAAGAACAATTGCTGGAATTCCATCAGGGCCACTTGCCTTATTCACGTCAAGATTCCTCAGGACTTTCCGAACCTCGGTCTGACGGATGTGAATTTCTGACATAAGAGTCTCACATCCTGGTAGACCGGGAGGAATTTTGCCGGAAGCATCCAGCCGCGAAGACTCCGCGAATAGAGTAGCGAATAAATTCGCTTTCTCTTTAGCGGTATGAGCAAGAGACCCGTCGGGTTTCAGCAACGGAGGAAGTGAGGAGCGACAGAAGTTCGTTTCAACCGACTTAGCCAGGGACCAAAATGCTTTACTACCCGCTGGGTACGAAGCTAATTTGTTCCCAATCCGGCTGATGTGGTTAAAACGGGCCCTCCGCAAAGCCTTCTTGCATGACTTGGCAGCTTTATTATAGGCTCTCTTCCTTTTACGTAAGTCCTTTGTTTTGCGGTTACGAGCATCACCCCATCCCAGGTATGCTGCATGCTTATGCGCTTCCGCGCGTCCACATTCAGCCCCGAACCACGGGCGAGCTTCGCCTGACATTGTTACATCTGAGAATGGAATAAAATACTCCATTCCTAGACGCAACACATCCGTCACAGCGTCCGCGCAAACAGAAGGATCGTCGGAAGAGAAGCAAGTAGACTGCCAAGGATAAGACGCAAAGAATGATCGCATCTCATCCCAATCTGCTGACCTGTATCGCCATAACCGCCGGGTGCCCCTGGGGCTGCGATCGAGCGGGGAGTAGACAGATACAGATTTCACCAGACAGTGGTCGGAGCTACCTAAAGGTGAAGATACCGACACCGAGTAGCGGTCTGGATCAGTTGTCAGCAGAAGGTCTAGGCAATTGGCTGTGTGCGTGTCAACATCTGGTACTCTTGTTGCACCTTGGACTAGCTGTGTAAGATTTAACGAAAGTGCTAGCTTTCGTGTTTCTCTTCCAGCGTGGTCAGTGTACTGGTTTGGGAACAGCCACTCTTGGTGGTGGGCGTTAAAATCCCCCAGTAACACTAATTGGGCAGAAGGGTACCGCTGCTGAGCCGCGTCTGCTGCCTCACTGATGTAATCAATGAGCCTGGTCGTCTCCTGGTCTCCACTGTGCGACCGGTAGACACAGGCATAGAGAATTTTCTCCATACCAGTGTCAACCAGAACCCAAAGAACAGAGAAGTTGGGGTCTTCAAGGTTCCGAAGACGCCGACAGCAGATATCGTCACGGGCATATAGACACACACCCGCACGTGGCTTAAAATTGTACTCCAGGCTATAACCTGGGTAGGATAAGTACGCCACGTCAGACGGACATCTAATCTGCGTCTCCGAAAGGAACAAGAGTGCTGGTTTCTCAGTCTCAAGATGGTGGTGGACTGCGACGAGATTTGAGTGCAGACCTCGGATATTGTTGAGATGCACTTTTAGCGAGAGGGAGTGCTGCCGCTGTTGAACCAATCTCTTGTTTCTTGTACTTTTCATTATTGTTTTTTTGGAGTGATTATAGGTAAGGAGATGGCAGTAGAATGAGACCCCACGCTGCTAACCATGGGACACAAAACTAAGAAACCACACCATTGGGGGACTAGATTGGAGACTGCGGGGACGCCCGAGCCCCCCCGAGAATGTCCATCGGGCCCTCTCATCCGGTCGCCAACCGGCACGATGGCGCATCTCGGGATTTTTCGCGAGTTGGCGGGGCAGCCTTTCAAGAGTGGCTGGCTCTCTACTTGGGCCCCCTACTAACTGCGGTCGGCCAGCGGTGCACCGTGCCTCGGATCCCGCTACCCTCCGCACCTAGTCTCCCGATGTGGTCGCATCAGCTAGTGTCGAACCGGTCTGCTGGCATTGGGGCAACTATTCTGACCCATCTCGCTTAACGGTGTCACTGAACAACGCACCGGAACACGGCAGTGCCGTTTGGCGGCGCGACTTAGTCCAGTTAGTTTGTTGGCAGAAATGTCGAACGCTGAAATCGAGTATTACAATAAACTTCAGCTTTCATTAAAATATTGAAATAAAGTAGTCTAGTAAAAAAGAGAAATATATTTAATATAGACTATTTTTTAATTTTACAGCAATTTGAATGGTTGAAACAAAATATTTTTTATTTAGTAGTTATGGAATTGTTTTTTTTTTATTTTGTTGGAAGACGAGAGGGTTGTTTACCTGATGGTAAGTATAATCCCAACCTATAACAATTATTGCAATGCTACCGAGAACTTTTACCACAAATCTTGATGTCAAACCGTTGTCTAACTCATTCAGTTGTGACATTTCTAATTATTCTAGACGTTTACTATCATTCTAGACACTGTGTACCTAAACAGGCTTCTAATTAAGTGTTTTTTTTTTGTAGGTAACACGATGTCTCATGAGCCCAGTAATTTTAAAGGCTACTTATATCATTTTGTGCACATTAAATTTAGAGATTATGTATATCTAATTCTACATAGAGGTAAAATAACATTACTGCAATAAATTATACAACATTTTTTATCTATTTTTTTTTTTTTTTTTTTTTTTTTTATGTTATTTGGTAACGAGACGAGCTGGTCGTTTGCCTGATGGTAAGCATAACGCCGGCCCATAACGATTGCAGTGCCACTCAGAACTTTGAATCACAAAGGCCTGCGCGGCACTGCAATGCGCTCGTTACCCTGAGACATTAGGTGTTAAGTCTCATAAGCCCAGTAATTTCACTGGATACTTTACTATCTATCTTTTTGTTATGACAATATTAATTGCCAACTATATTAGTCATTTACTACAATAATTACTTTTTTATGCCTTGTGTTTAGCCACAGATTGAAGGTTGTCAAAACAAGAAAAATTTGAACAACCGAGACCAAATAATCTTTACTTGTATCTTATGCCTCACTGACTTTATTGCCAGTCCGAACGTTGTAAGATAAGTTCAAACCCCTTGTGTGTCAAAAATAAAAATAATCCTACAAAATACCCATGATATCCTTGAAACCAGCATCCCGCAACCCCAGCGAGCTGATAACAGCTGACTCTGTCCTTCACAAATAAATCTCAGCCCCAAAAGACCTCTATGTGGCCGATTGGATATTATGAATACAACGACGAATATATCTTGGATAAATTATTTGAGATCCTTGCCCTGAAATAAAATGTCTAGGGAAGAAATACGGCGACATTTTTTGTGATGGCGCAGGAAGTCTATAAATCAGAAAAGGTTGAACATTTTTTAGGTTTTCTTACTATTTTTATAGCTGTGTTAAACCTGTTTCAAGATAGACTTAACTGCGATAACCCTTGGGGGTGTTCATAGTGTTAAAAAGGGTCATTTATTTTTCAAAATAATTTATTACATATCTCGGTTTTAATTTGAGGTAAATTTCGGTGTGAAGGGAAGGGATGAAATAAATAATTAATCAATTATTAATCAATTATTTATATCAAAAAAAATATTTATTTATTTATTTATTTCTTGCATACATACATTTAATACAATGGAGTAGGTACCTTAATGTTTTACTTAAGTAGTAGAAAAATGTTTTTTATTTAAAAATGCTTTAGTACATATCTACTGGTGCAAGATTTCACAACAATTTTGTTACTGTAGAGATTCCCTATTTCTCCTATATTATAATTCCTTACCTATAACGACAAAGTACCAAATATGCACAGAGTCACGGACGGTCCAGCCCCAGATGTCATGTTTGCAAAACACAGCCTCTATTCCGGAATAAGAAATTAAATAATTAGTCGGTACATTAACCGAGGAATAAATCTAATTTATGGACCAGCGGGACTCCAATCCCCTACCCGTTTTTACTAGACCATGAAAAATTTGTGTCATTATCATAATCGTAAAAAATAACGGTACGCCTCTGAGCGGAATAATAAAAATGAAACTTATTTGTTGATCGCAATCCTCGTAATGGGGATTCGAAAGTACGTAAATAATACCAAATTGTAAGTAAATGTATTACGATACAACCATGAAGGGCCAATTATTCTTCTATGGAATGTCTGTCTGGGTGGGTACCACCGATAATTTATGAATTAATTATTTATGTCAATAATAAACAAATACGTAACCACTTATCTGTCAAGTTTTATTAAGTTTTGTTATCAAGTTTTGACGCATATAAACCGAATATTTATTGATCAATAAAGATTATGCTATTACCGAAAAATGTTTTCGATAACAAATTTATATTATACATACACATAAAGTATAGCTTACAGTAATTGCAAAATATTTGGCAGTGGTGTCCAATATTTTGGTTGTACCTAGTAATGTATTTTGTAACTGTCTCTTAAGTTTCCGTGGTGTAGCGGTTATCACATCTGCCTAACACGCAGAAGGCCCCCGGTTCGATCCCGGGCGGAAACATATCTTTTTGCATTAAAAAAAATATTTTACTATCATTTGCTGCCTTTTAACTTTAGTATAATAGAATTATTGCACTTAATTATGACACATAATCGTTACCTACTTCGTTAGCATTGTCATAATTTACCAATGGTTGTGAAATGGCGGAAGTACAATAAGTTGATAATTATAGGAATAATGATGTAATAATGTTATGTATGTAATGTAATAATGTCTACGTGGAATAATGTACGTCCACCATGATTATCCTCTCGAGTAGAATGTTAGGAGGCTGTTTACTGTCAGTTTTTTAAATTATTATGTGCAATACGTATCTTATTGAAAGAGAGAGAAATTAAACACTTGAAACCACTAACCACTACTTTATTAGAGATAGAGAGTATTTGTTAATTTTTACATGTCCTATATATCTACATAAAATCCATGATTTTTATTGAAATCACTAAAGGAATAGGTACTTTAAAACAAGAATTAAATAAAAATACCGATAATGTAATATATTTGAAGAAAAAATTATTAATTCCGCCAATAGAAAGTGTTGTATATAGAACTGTTTATTTATTCATATGGGATTAAAGTGCTAAGAAATTTCATGTATATTGCTCTAAGTCAATTTGCTTTACACACACGCACCCAGATCATTAAGCCAGCAAATGCAAATATGAAACAGAATTTCTAATATAGCCGTTTCCCAATTCCGATTTCGGCTTTCATTGGAATCCACGCGGATGGCTTTTAAATAATGAAACTCTGGTGAGTCTTGGAATTCACGTAATTTACACTTCAGTTCGGATAAATTACATATCCAGCACAACGGTTGAGTGATGATGACAGACGTGTCCTACCCAGCTTTATGACCAATATCGATCTGGGTCTTGGACCGCGGTAAACTATTTCTTATACGGTCTGATAATTGATATTGCACTGCATGGCTCGCTGGCAAACCTCGAGGGAGGACTCCTGATTTTTAGTCAAACACCAAGTCTGACCGTAGGTGAGGCACGTGTCCACGAGTTTCCTCTTGATGCTGAGAGGAATATTGGCCTTCATGAGATCTTTCATAGTAGCTTCTAAAGGTGTTTTTGGTGTGACGTGCAACTTCTTTTTCTTGTCTCAACGGGAAGGAACTAAATGGCTTGGATAAATGTACTCTTGGACGTATTCGATTTCTGCGCCATCGACTTCTAGCCTAAATTTCGTGCTATTTATCAAGAGCTTGGTCTTGAAATGTTCATCTTCGGTCCGACCTCACTGGCTTAGTTAAGCTCGGTGATCATGGAGCCTAGTTCAATTCATAACGTTAGAAAAACTGAACATACATTCACATTCGCATTTCAACTAAGTAAATTAGCATAAATTGATGTATTTTTTTCTTCAAATATATGCTGTAATTTAGAATACAGCCAGATAGAATACATGTTTTGATTATAACAAGGTTTTCTTTTTTAATGTTTTGGTTTAGTTTTTGCCAGAATCTGTTATTTTTTAAAACTATATTATTAATGTGGTCTGAAAAATCAACAAGCCATTACTTTATAAATTGTTAAAAAACCGGCTATAACTCACGTCATTTGTCGATATTGTCGACCTAGGTTTCGAGCGTATCCGACGCTCTTCCTCAGGGAGTGCACGCGGCGAGATCGCAACGACCACTGTGGTCGTTGCGATATCGCCGCGTGCCGCGTGAGTTATAGCTGGTTTTTTAACAATTTATAATGTGCGATACTCACGAAAATTTTAATAGTAAAAAAGCCATTACTTGTCTGCTTGGCCAAGCCAACGTTCACTAGAGTTCTTTTCCTCAACGCTACTTCCAAATTTGTGGATGTCCCATTATAGCTGGTGGTCTAATAATTGCAATTAGTTTTGGCGTAATAGCAAGTACCACATATAAAATAATAACCTGAATCAAAAATCTAAAGTGCCACGATATGAAGAAAGTATGAAATACAAGACAAAATAGGATTTTCTGCTTAGTCTTAACGTCCTAGGCTAGGCTGGTGATGGTGCAAAGCGACGAAACTACATATTAGGTCGGGGAAAAAGTCTTTTCGCATTATAGTATGTATGAACTTGTAATAAAATCTCTTTGGCTATACTATTTGTATCTGGCTGTTTTTGGTATCATATGAAAGTTTAAATTTTAAAGAACATAATTCCAAATTCAAATTAGGAAAATGTGTGATTTTCATTTGTTTTTCGTACTGTCAAAATGAGTGAATCTAATGAAGAAATTCGATACATTTTAAAATTTTACTACAAAAAAGGTAAAAATGCAACGCAAGCCGCGAAAAAAATTTGCGATGTTTATGGACCTAGTGCAGTGTCTGTGAGAGTAGCACAAATTTGGTTTAAGCGTTTTCAATCCGGAAATTTTGATCTCAAAGATGCACGTCGCTCTGGTCGCCCTATTACGGATAAAATGGATGCCATTTTTGAAAAAGTGGAACAAGATCGGCATATCAGTAGTTACGACGTAGCTGAAGAACTGGGAATTGACCACAAAGCAGTTTTGGCGCATTTGAAAAAAACTGGGTACACAAAAAAGCTCGATATTTGGGTACCTCACGAGCTAACTGAAAGAAACCTAATGAACCGTGTACTCATTTGTGATTCTTTACTACAACGTAATGAAACCGAACCATTTTTGAAGAAGCTGATAACTGGTGATGAAAAGTGAATCACGTACGACAAGAACGTGCGAAAAAGGTCGTGGTCAAAGACCGGTCAGGCTTCACAGACTGTGGCGAAACCCGGGTTAACTCGTAACAAGGTGATGCTGTGTGTGTGGTGGGATTGGAAGGCCATTATTCATTATGAGCTGTTACCACCAGGCAGGACCATCGATTCTGAACTCTACTGCGAACAACTGATGAGATTAAAGCAAGAAGTTGAGAGAAAGCGGCCGGAATTAATCAACAGAAGGGGTGTGGTTTTCATTTTCATGGTTTTTCATGATAACGCTAGACCTCACACATCTTTAGCCACTCAGAAAAAATTAAGAGAGTTTGGCTGGGAGGTGTTAATGCATCCGCCGAATAGTCCTGACCTTACACCTTCAGATTTCCACCTGTTTCGGTATCTTCAGAATTCTTTAGGCAGTGTCAGGTTAACATCACGAGAGGACTGCCAAAACCACTTGTCGCGGTATTTTGATCAGAAGTCCCAAAATTTATATAGCAATGGGATCATGTCCCTACCTACAAGATGGCAAAAAGTTATCGAACAAAATGGTACCTACATACTTTAGTTAAATGTAAATAAACTATATTAAAAAATGTTTTGAATTTTCTTAAAAAATGCGAAGAAACTTTTTCCCCGACCTATTATACCAACCATTCTATAGCTTCCGCGTACTTTGTACCCGCCCAAATCAAAGTTCCTTCACCGTGCCTCCCTTATTTCAACAGCCTAATATGTATATGACATCACAACCGCAAATTTGACTTGCTAATGTATTTTTTTTTCTACTCTTGGTAGGTTAGCATTGGAATATCATCAAGTAATCTTAAATAACAATGTAGTTTACGATGGCACGTGAACTTTAAGTTTGAACTGGTTACGGAAGACAGATAACACAGATAGGTGCCGCAAGTTTTTCAAACTAAGATTGGAATCTACTCAGGATAGCATTAACATTTCCGTACCTCCAAGTTATAGTGACATTACGAGATTTTTCTTCACCGTAAACTCAAGCGCAATGTAATAGAAGCCTCCATCTACAAATCGGCAGCCGACTTCGCAACCATTGGAGTCCTAGCTTTTTGTTCACATTTATAAATAAAACAGCATTACCCAAATAAAACTAAAAGCAGCTCTAAGCACTTACCTATAACGACCTTATAAATTACTTAATTAAATCCATTTCCCCTAATATAAGAGTGCTATTATTCTCATAATAGGTTTCCGCACAATAGGGAGGGAATCAGTGTGGCTTTCGTTATTGTATCCTAAATATATGACCCCCTAAGTTATTCTGAATATAAGACCCTTGAGCTACACTGAATATAGTAGGTATGATCTATTATGTTGTACTCGTAAATATTCAGAAGAATTATGAAGAGGATTGCGTTAGGTACACTAATTAATGAGTACAAATGATGTTGGTATAAGTACTATAGCCTCTACTAAATTCTAGACAAATAGCTTTATTTTTGTACATGTAACTAATGATAACATTATGTAGGAACGTGTATTATGTTTTTTTTTTTTATGTTATTTGGTAACGAGACGAGCTGGTCGTTTGCCTGATGGTAAGCATAACGCCGGCCCATAACAATTGCAGTGCCACCCAGAACTTTGAACCACAAAGGCCTGCGCGGCACTGCAGTGCGCTCGTTACCCTGAGACATTAGGTATTAAGTCTCATAAGCCCAGTAATTTCACTGGATACTCTGCTCATCAAACCGGAACACAGTAATGCTTGCACATTACTGCTTGGCGGCAGACTTCACGAGCAAAGCGGTGGTAACAACCCAGACGGACACTCACTTATATAGTTAAGTTATATAGTTAAAGTGCGTATGATATATGTTTTTTATCTAATTAATCTCTTTTTAACCTCCAACGGCGGCTCGACTTGACGGCTCCGTAGCTAAGTTGGTAGTAACCCTGCCTGCAAAGCGAGGGGTCCCGGGTTCGTTTCCCGGCCGGGGCAGATTTTGTGTTAGCATAAAGTTTGTTCTCGGGTCTTGGATGTTTGTGATGTGTATTTGTGTGTGTGTCCATGCCACCTGCAACACAGGTAATCCTAGGGTGGGGGTATGAGTGTAAGCGTTTTTTTTAAACGGAAAAAAGAAGGCGTTTCTGTGTGTCTGTCTGTGGCATTGTAGCACCTAAACGGGTGTTCTTATTTATGATTCAAAAAATCTGTTCATCTGGTTGAAGATAATCGGCTTTTATAGTCGGAGCTTCCTACTCTCTCAAAACTTTGACGCGGGGAAATCGGACCTTCTCTAAACTCGTAGTTGTAAAGTTTTTATACAGCTATCGTTAAAAGTTCCAGGTTCTTCCTCTGCGAGCGCAATTTCCGCAGCTTAGTTCGATAAATCTAAGGATTTGAAGATATTAACACTTTTGCTTTTGCAGGACGTAAACATCATTATTCAAGTGAACACTTCAGATGTTTACCTTTTTTGTACTTTCTATGCTTTTCTTTGACTGATGAAGTCTATATATTTTATATATATATATATATATAAATATAAAAGAAAGTCGTGTTAGTTACACTATTTATAAGTCGAGAACGGCTGAACCGATTTGGCTGAAAATTGGCAGGGAGGTAGCTAAGAACTAGGAGAAGGACATAGGATACTTTTTATCTCGTTTTTTTCAAGTTGATTTAATTTGACAGATCGGTTTGACGGTTCCTGTGGGAACGCGGGTGAAAACCGCGGGGCAGAAGCTAGTATATTATAAATAAAAAAGTTTCTAATTTCACTTCCAATGTAAGTAACTAATTCATACATTGTAACGGGATATTTATCGTGATTATTAATAACCTTGAAAGTTAAACTTTGTTTAGTGCAATAGTGTTAAGATTGTAACTGATCTCATCGAGAACTGTTTTATCAGTTCCCATTATGTGGGTTTTTCTTTTTTGGTCTACGTATACTCTTCAAGCTCCAGGGCTCGCACCCTTTTTTTCTACTAAATTTAATTTGTTACTTAACAAATTCTTATTCCTATAATAGCACGTTTACCACATCTGACCATTTTTATTAATGTTGCTGAAAATCATCATGGATACCACCATCATGCGGGGACAGCGTCAGCCCACTTCATCATCGGCATCAAAATAATTGGTTGTAAATTTATAAAATACTGAATACAATCGGTGAACGATTTCATTATAAAAGGATAACATAGTTTAAGACTTCGATATGGTTTATCTATCAGCACCGCACCGTTGTTACAATTTATTGTGTTTAATTTTATCTAGCAAACAGGGCTTGATAAGAGTTGTCAGTTCGCCGATACTTTTAAAAATAAAGTTCTCGGCATGTCTATATGGCGTAAAACAATTTACTTTTACAATTTCACTGCTATACTTAGAGGTATAAATGTTTAAGTGTCGAGATATTCCTAAGAACAAAGCTGGTATAGCAATTCTACTGAAAGTAGGTATACTTGTAAGCCATTCGTAGCGCTTCTACGCATTTCATACTACCTACGTTTTAACCTTTACGAAGGGTTAATAATAGGTATTCGCTGATTCATTTCAGAGTCAATTTAAAATTCTAGCTTCAGCTTTTATTCATCCAAATGTCAGACAGCAATTTGCTACGAATTTACATAAATGGTCTGAAACTGAAGTGAGGTGACAAAGCAAATGTAAGGCAAAGTCATTCTATCGTATTTATATCGGCGGCAACTATAGGATTGTTCATTTGTATTGGTTTTGGTAATTGGATGTTAATATTGTAACAAGAAGATAAGACAAGAAGATAAGTGTTGTTGCTAACACGAAGATAAGTTCCTAATAAGATTTGAAATTTCAACCTACGGATTGACCAGCTGAGGCATCATTGCTTTGAATTCGAACATGATCAAGAATCAATTAAACAAAATATTTGTATACCTAGAATAAAATTATATTCTTTACAAAAAAACCGGCCAAGTGCGAGGCAGAATCACGCACCGATGGTCCCGTACAAACTACAAGGTATGTAAATAGTTCGTACATCACGGGAATCGGTAGGTAATTGTACTGCTATATATTTTTTGTTAAAGACAATGAGCAGGCCACATCGCTCGCAGAACCGATAACCGATGGGGAAGAAAGGTTCTCGAGTGGCGACCACGAACCGGAAGACGTAGTATAGGAGGGCCCCCCACTAGGTGGACCGATGACCTTGTCAAAACCGCGGGGAACCGTTGGATGCAAGAGGCGAGTAGTCGATCCAAGTGGCGTTCTATGGGGAAGGCCTATGTTCAGCAGTGGACGTCTTCCAACTGATGATGATATTTTTTTAAAGAAAACAATTTTACGGTTTTCGGATTTTTCCCTTTACTTATGCTATAAGTCATGGCTTTGGCTTCTTGCCAAATTTCATGATTCTATTTCAACAGAAAGTACCCTATAGGTTTTCATTTCCTGGGAGTGCCAAAATATGCGGCAAAGTGGCCGTATCTTTTGATTGCGTTGACTTAGAAGTTTGATTTTTTCACATCTCCAAGGTATTACAGACCTAAGTACTTATTTTATATTAATTTCAACTTGACACCTCCAGCAGGGCTAGCATGCGCACCACGACAAAATTTTGTCTACTGTTTTGTCTCGCTCTTCCTCTCGCGAACATGAGACAAATGCACGACATAAGCATCGACAAAATTTTGTCACGGTACGCATCTTAGCCCTACAGGTGTTTTCTTCTTCTAGGAAAAAAAGTCTTGTCAGACAGACGGTCAACGAAGTGATCCTATAAGGTTACTTTTTTCCTTTTGAGGTACGTTAACCTAAAAATACACACAGTTGAAGTTAGTTAAAAGCTAAAACTACCCTCCGTAGGTACCTTTAAATGCAAACTCCAACCTGCCTCGTTTCAATGCTACTCGAGTCTATATAGATTTTTATCGATTTTTTATCAACTTTTGAGTCTGCCTTCTTGCTTATTTTCAATCTTAAGCAATCATAACTTGCAAAATAGGTGGCAGAGATAACCCGAGTTAGTCTTAAAAATTGATAAAAATATCCAAAACCCATAGACTCCAGTAGTACTTAATAAGTCGAGGTAGGCTGTAGTTTGCATTTAAGGGAACGGAGATAACTCATGCTGAATAGCGACACACGGAAAACATGACAATCCTAATTCCATTACATTAGTTATTATTCACAGTATGCAAATGCCGCCCACACCATTCCGCCGGCCCGCCTTTCGGGTGTGCCGCCATATAATATGGAACCTTCATTATTTTCCCTCACCTATTGAATTTCTAAGGGACAAAAAACGAATTAGAGTGAGCAATCTGACAAAATGTGACAAGGTTATTCTAATAACGGGTATGGGAATGTAAAAGACATTGACTAGGGCATCCCGTGAAATGCTTTGTGTTCTTGACATATTAGGGCGGCACAGTGATTACTTGGCGTGGCGGGGTGTGTTGTATTTGTTTTTATGATATCTAACCAGAGTAGTCAGTTGATGTATAAATAATACATGTTTACAAATATTTGCAGGTTTTTGTGCCGCATGTATTCATTGTGCACTGGAAATGTTAGAGTATTTTTTAAATGTCTACGTGTTGAAGTAACGGTTCTTGTACTTCCTGATTTCGATTTAAGGAATCCTAGTTAGTTATCACTGTGTAGTCGTTATTTATTTATTCAGCCCTGTTCAAAAATAATGAATAATGATTACTTATTAGTTTATTTTAATATCAAGTACCTGGTAAACAAAATTCAAAGAGTCATCATAAATACCACATAATTATATAAACTGAGTCTGCGTAATATGATGTATATTGAATTTCTTTTATAACTATAAATATACCGTCAAGTGGGAGTAAAACTTTCACACGGATCTTCATTAATCACCGAAAAGTTATTATCCACTAATATTAGTCTGTAACGGTAATATCACTCTTCTTTTATATAACAATCACAGTCTCATGAGACAAAAGGTAGTTATTTATAGAATGCTTCATAGGTACGTATTTTGTGGAGGCCATAGCAAACAAAGCGAGACTTAGACGTAAATAGAACATGTTTCTATAGAGCCTTAACACACTTAATACTTTTGCAAACCGAATGGTCACAGTTTTAAAATGTGGTATGGTTGCAATTGACCAACTTAGCTGCGTACAGTGTAATAAAAACGCGTTTTGTTTTGTGAGCCATTCCTAATCTACGTTTAAGTCTTAAGTTAAGCGAGATAGTAGTTGTCCTTTCTAATAAAAAAACATTTAAAAAGTCATTTTGGTCGTTGTGGGAGTCAAAATTAACCAGCTATGTCGTTGCAGTTAAGTTCATCGAACTATCAACTACAACGCAAGGGCTGTGATAATATTCATAGGAATTTGCTTTAATTTTCTTACGTCTATCCGCAATTTTTAAGTTTGCAGCTTTTCTTTTATTTATTACTTGCTACATTTAATTGTATTGTTATTTAATCCACCGCCATCGTTTTTCTTGTAGAAAATGCTATTTAGAAATTATTAAGTACTTCCTTGTACATATTTGATATGTGTGCCAAAGAATAAAAAAATACATAAATGTGAGAGTAGTCGGGCTTTCTTAGCCCGACTACAATCGTTATTACATCATCAAATATACCTCTAAAGCTGAACGTATAGAAGTAGGTACCTCATTACATATATTAAAATTTTAATTTTTAAGCTCTTTCAAAAAAAAAACATTTTTAGTCACCAGTTTAGCTAGACAGCGTCTAAAGATAAATGTCAAAAATGATTAGAAATGTCACAACAGAATTGTCTTAGACAATCGTTAGACACTACTTAAATCGGGATTTGTGGTTGCTCATATTTAATGACGCATGTTTAGGCATTAAACAGTGATTAACAGAGGATTAACGTATGTTTAATTTTTTTGTGGTAAGACCCTCTGTCTTTTGCGTTAATTCCAGGGGTAGTCGTGTACCCAAAATGCTGATGATCAGTACCAAGTCTTATTTGCTCTTCAAAAAGATTATCCCTCACAGAAAGTGTATGTCTCACAATCCACCACGCTGTCTCAAAACGGGTCCTCAGACAAGACAGTATCTTCACAATGTTTCTATTAATCTTTTTTAGAAGCCAAAATCTGGATGTAATAGCACAAAATTTGCTTAAATTATAGAAGAATATTAATATCGTTCATAATTAGTTATTTAGTTGGTAAAAGATAAAAAAATTGCTTTAAAAAAGCGACGAACCGACTTCAGTGACAAACTACTGAACCGATTTTATGAAATTTTTATGGGACTAATCTGAAAGTATACCCTTTCAAATAAAGAAAAAAAATTCCAAATCGGTTTATAAATGACCGAGATCTGAGGTAACAAACATATAAAAAAAAAAATACCCGACGAATTGATAACCTCCTTCCTCCTTTTTTGGAAGTCGGTTAAAAAAGAGATAAACCTGCCATCTCGCTGCCACCAACTTAATTAAAGCAGAGAGGTCGCGATCGCGCTGCGATAACGTTTCATTTTTATTGCAGCTCCCTTTTTTAAAATATTTTCTTTGTAAATTAGGTTAATTGCACGAAGGGTTAAAAATGATAAATGTCTCCCTTTTGAAATTACATCGTGCGTAAGGAATTAGACGCCATTAATGTCAGACACGGAGGAAAAATCGTCCGTCTTGCAGACTTGCGAATTTTGTAGACAAGGTGAAAATCCGGCTAACTCAGATTTTTACACCAATTTGATATGATTTCCTTGCTTCTCCAAATTGTGTTTTAGATGAAATCATAATTGGATTTTTACACTTTATTGTTCACTAGCTGTGCCCCGCGGCTTCTCTCTCATCTAATCCTAAGTTACTCCTTGTAACATCATCAGTTATCTGCTAGTTAAAGTCCCGTCAAAATCGGTCCAGCCGTTTCGAAGATTACCCGGAACAAAAAGACAGACAGGCAATTTTTTTTTATATTGTCGTTTTATTATAGGTACCGTATATACTTTTATATTATGCATTTAATATAAAGCTGTTATTTTGATATTACAAACTGACACTTCAATTTTATTTATTTGTATAGATTTCTCACTTTTTTAAGCGTTACACATGGAATTTTGATACTGCTTACTTTTCCGTTTTTGTCAATCTAATTTCTAAAGTATAAATATTTAAGTAGATACTTAAAAACCTTGTAGGGAAAACAATTTATTCTTCATTGGCAGCTCTACCAAGAATCATGTCGTCGTCAGCTTGAAAAATTGACGCGGCGAAGTGTCGTCGAATATTTCATTAGAGCTCGTTAACGCCAAACACGACCGAAATGAATTGCGTACATTATCTGGGATAACATGCAGATTTTACTTACACGTATTTCTTATAGAATTAATTCATTTTCTTTGGTGTTTACTCCTTAAAGTTTTGGGAGACGTAATTCAGAAATTCTATGCGTATCGATGATGATACTTCGGTGGTCGAAAGGAAGAGTAGATCTCATTGTCGCATAATTTATCTATTCCTCGTGTCATTCACAATTCAAACCTATACACGAAAAGCCGTATTCATACAGCATAGGTAAACGGACTTGAAAAGGTAGGTATCTTTTGTTGAGTGTTCGAGTGTACATTTTGTTGAAGTTGGCGACATTTTAAGCTTAGAATAGAGGCTAACTTTATCGAGCAATTACCGTAACTATAAATACGTGACGTGAGTCATCTCGAAGTGTGTTTAAAAGTATCTGGCATACATTTTAATAACGATCGAACGAACGATAATGATCGCAGTGTATAGGAAGCAAGGAGTGGCGTGCAGAAGACATATTAAAAAAGGTGATAGAATAAGAAGAGTTTAAGAAATCATCATTATCAGCCTCTTACGCTCCCACTGCTCGAATACCGGCTTCCCTCAGAGAGAGAGGTATGGGCCATAATCCACCACGCGGACCCAGTGCTGCTTGGTGGATGTCACATGTCCTCGAATTTTGTGGTTCTTTAACATCCCGGTTTCCTCACGATGTTTTCCTTCACCGTTTTAGAGCGAGTGTAAATAATCCGCCCATACCTTGGTATAAGTCATTGGTGCGGGCCGGGTCGAGATTCGAACTATGGTGCGTCGGATTGAAAGTCGCATAAGTTCCCGCTCGGCCACGCTCGCTCTAAGTTCTCTCGCTCTAGTTTAAGAAATACTTTACACTAAAGTAAAAAAACAGCGTTCACAAAAGCTATAAGCGCTGTAACTTCCTGATCCCGGATTCTAAAAGACATTGAAACAGCCATTCCGCAGAGGCACTTTTACGAAGCATCAACTTTTACAATATTTTCTGTAGAGTAATAAAATTAGCGCAACTTTTGATACGAACAACAATACACCGAAAAAGTGTCTGACATAAAACTTTACTTAGCATTGGCTCGTCCACAAAGAGAGCGATAAAATTTAAGATGGTAGTAAAATGCGAATTTATAAGTACTTGTTTACCATTGCTTTTACTTCGAGTGTAAACCGCGATGTGTATGTTTACTACGTGGTAGGACTAACTCTCTTGTGAGTGTGTGTCTGGCTTAGTACTACCGCTTTGCTCGTGAAGTCTGCCGCCAAGCAGTAATTTGCAAACTTTACTATGTTCCGGTTTGATGAGCAGAGTAGCCAGTGAAATTACTGCAGGGCTTATGAAACTTAATACCTAATGTCTCAGGGTAACGAGCGCTCTGCAGCGCCACGCAGGCCTTTGTGTCTCAAAATTCTGAGTGGGACTGCAATTATTATGGGCCTGCGTTATGCTTACCATCAGGCAAACGACCTGCTCGTTTCCTTATCAAATAGTATAAAAAAGTATGAGTTTTAATCACGATTGTAGCAAGAATAGATAATATCAGGGTACGGTCCCATAGAGTATAATGGCCTAACGATATCGCGTGTGACATTTTATTCAGCGACTGAAATTACGTAGGCATAGAACCACTGTCACCCAGACATGAAATAAACAAATAAATAAATAATTACTTGCCGTTTTTCCGTAACTAAATATATTTTTACTGTCATGAGTAATAAGCCTACAACCCTAGACAACTATGTTGTGTGCCCTCCAAAGTAGCTGGTTTCAAAGCCACTCCCCGAAACCTCTATACGCATATGTAATTCAACAAATAAAATAAATAAAAGTGGTAGACTTATATATTGAAAAAGTTAGTCTGACAGTACGGTACCTACGCTAAGTATGCTAGTCACGCGTTTCTCTCTCGAAGATTCAGTAGCTAGCAAATGATAGCAATCTAAGCGAAATCGATGGTGTGAGAACATGTTTTGCGAATTCAATTCGTATCTCCGATTTGAGGGTACATTTTAAAAAACTCAACATACAACTCAACATTTGTTTCTACTTTCGATGTACGAGTATATCAATAAGCTACACCCACGTGGCTATTTACTTTTTTATCCTATTTGGTAACGGGACGAGGTGGTCGTTTGCCTGATGGTACGCATAACGCTGGCCCATAACAATTGCAGTGCCACCCAGAACTTTAAAACACAAAGGCCTGTGCGGCACTGCAGTTCACTCTTTATATACCCTGAGAAATTATGTACATATTAAGTCTCATAAGCCCAGTAATTTCACTGGCTACTCTGCTCATCAAACAGGAAAACAGTATTAATACTTGCACTCTACTGCTTGGCGGCAGACTTCACGAGCACAGCGGTGGTAACAACCCAGATGGACACATTAGTGATGCTACTTTTTTACACGTAGTTTACCATAAGCTGCTGTATTACATTTGGTATCAGAAATGGGATTGAAGGGTAAAATGCCTGGCGACGTGAATACCACGTCCTCGTAAAAACATATAATGTACACGTATCGATAATGTTGACAAGAAGCTGTCGTATCGTTGTAAAATATCTGTCAGACATACGTCTTCATAAATTCATCTCGTTAGGTAAATATTATTACGTGATTTTGCGTATCGCAAACCATTCGCTACGTACGTAATAAACCCACGGGCTTACGCGTTCTGCTGACGATGAAAGATAATTTAATACAACAGAAATCTTTATCTGTATGGAAATAGAAGTGATTTCTAATGTTGTTGCCGTTGTAAGTAAATTGATTTTGAGAATGAAAATAATTGTGTAAAATACAGGTTAGCGATGCTCGTTTGTTTTCAAATAGAGTTTCATAAAAGCCCGTTCAGATCTAATCGTTATTCGCTACCATCTTTGGTAGAGAAAACCGACTGGATACGAAACCTTATACAAATACGGGTGATATTAAGTGCTGCCGTATTTTAGGCCACCGAACGCGGTCACGACGCGGCGAAGGACAGCAGTCCTCATTGAACTACGAGTGAAAATACACGTGTGTCAATTGTTCAAACCGAGTTGTCTCATTTCTAGACCTAACAGTACTTTCCATCAGATAAAAATTAAATTTATAATAGGTATCTACCCCAACTATAGGTACTATCCCAATAGTTGTTTCTTTGTCAACGGTTTCTAATATACACAGGGATGCTTGAAGTTTTAACCCAATAGGTACTAAAGCAAAGACTAGAATGAAATACTACTATTATGAAAGTCCATTACTGACCCCTGTGGGAAATCACTGGTAAGGCTCAAAGTTGTGTAGAAGCCACATACAATATAACTTTCAACAAAAAATAATAATTGCAAATTTTATGCTAGATTTTAAATTAAAAATATATCAGTATTTCGTTGTAGGTATAGTTTTAATATACTGTTGTAACACCAACACTTATACTACGAGTCGTTCTAGTTACACCAATCTTAACTAGATGGCGCTTCTCACCCTTAAAACACGCAAGCGAAGTCCTCGGCCATAACGTCGACGTATTACAGTGTGCTATGTAAATTCGTTCAGGCACTTGCTAGCGCTATAGATAATCAGACGGTTTACCGGCACTTATCTAAGCTTACCTGTTGCCTATTTCTTGCTCCGAATTAAGGTTAGGCGTTGCGGACGATACTCGGCCCCTCGCATATACCGGCTGTTCGGTGCAACCGTAGGTCTTTGTCTGAATAAAATCTTACCTGTACTGTGGATACGCGTTTTACCCTTCTGCGCCCGCCCCTCTCGATACGCGCACCCGCGTTACACTGTTATCTTTTTTACTTTCATGGTTTTTTAACCCTGGAGAGTACGTGTCTCAATAAAAATAAAAATTATAAAAACAACTCTTCGGTCAAGTTTTGTTTTTCTTGTCGGGTTACGGTACCATATAACAAAATTCACACCTAAACGTTACAAAATATGAACAAGTCTTGAAGCAAAGCATGAGAGAAACAACCGAGAGAAACTATTCTTCTCAATGGGTGACCTTTGTTGTGGAATTTCTGACCTTTACTCAGATATTCCTTCATAGAGTCCATAGTGCCTTTAGGCAAGTTTTAATTAAGACTAAATTCCAGCAACATAAACAAGCAATGATGCTGCAAAGTTGAACCTTGTGTAAAGGAGACAGATTTTTCGCAACTCTTTTTAACGTGGTCCGACGATGCCTTTTTGGGGATCAGCGACAAAAAAAGAACAAGACTTGCTCAAAGGTTTTAATGAGTAAATAACTGGACGTCGTTAAAGCGATGAACGAGCTAATATTTTAACCAGTTTATTAAATCAAGGCTACAACAACACTAGCAGAATAGTTTAATACGTTAACAAAGTTGATGAACTATTTTACAAATGAGAAGGTGTTTTGCAATTGAAAATGTTTATCGTTTAGCTACCACCACTAAGTTGTATGTAATTATAATGCAAAAGTTTGTATTTTTTTTTCAATTCCTCCTAAATGTAGTATATTAACAAGGGTACGGAGTCTACCCTCATTAATATACTACACTAAAGTAATAATTAACATATTTGACTGAAACTAGACATGTAGGTAGATAATAATTTTAATTAAGGTGAATATACCAGCTAATGACTTTTGGAAATCTGCCCAATGCTTATTCCCCGCCCACCCGCACAAAAACATCACGCGTGAACCGCGTCAACGATTCATTGGAATATAAAGAAGAAACTACAGCAAAATGTGTCATTACATTTTATTAAACATAGTAGTTCTACACTTAGAAAAAATCGGTCTTTCCATTTTATGTAGAAAATTTCAATTAATAACATATATTTTTTTCATTAAATTATCTTGAAAACCCAATGAGTAGATAGCTTTTAAAGTTGACCAATTGGCTGTATTATTCACCTTAACACAGATTAATTTCTGTTAAGATTTAGGATGGTAGCACATTAACATCTAATAAACAATCTAAATGTAATAGCTCTGTGCTGACCGTTTTCCTGTTCTCGTTGTCTGTATTGTCTATACCCGATACTGTGTGCTTTTTATATTGAAATATAGTTCGTCTTTGTCGTTCCAACCAACAAAACGTTGTTTTATTAGTACTATATTTCTTGACGCATTTTTCAATGCCTTCTAATATCAATAAATTTTCTGCCGCAAACGCCCATTCATGATAATTATCACGCCCCTTCAATTTTGGGACGTTGGCCAGGAATGAGTTCGACGCCATTACTGCTAATTGCTAATTTTATTTTCACTCGTTAGACTCGACCAAACAAATTTCTCGTTGCATATAACACCGCGCCTACACTAGCTAAAGTAAACAGAAACACTTTTACTCTTTTTTAAGCTAACTATAAGGCATACTGGGCCCATAACCTAATAAAACAACGTTTTGTTGGTTGGAACGACAAAGACGAACTATATTTCAATATAAAAAGCACACAGTATCGGGTATAGACAATACAGACAACGAGAACAGGAAAACGGTCAGCACAGATAAGTCAGTGATCAACATGAATACATGCAAAGTATGTTGTGAAGGAAAGCAATCGCGCTTACCATTTGGTAATGCAGGAACAAGGAGCAGTGGGCCCCTAGATACTGTTCATGCGGATGTTTGCGGACCGATGGAGTCAACTTCTATTGGCGGAGCAAGGTACATACTTGTATTTGTTGATGACTATACCCATATGGTTTTTGTTTATTTTCTTAAGGCTAAAAGTGATGTTTTTGGATACTTCAAAGAATTTAAATCAATGGTAGAAAACCAACAGAGTAGAAAGATTAAAATATTCAGGACAGATAATGGCTTAGAGTTTTGTAGCAATGAATTTGAGAGTTATTTGAAAGATGCAGGCATTATACATCAAAAAACGAATACTTATACCCCTGAGCAAAATGGTATGAGCGAACGCATTAATCGTACCATTGTTGAGCGAGCTCGTTGTTTATTATTTGATGCAGGATTAGATAAGAAGTTCTGGGCAGAAGCTACAAACACTGCAGTATATCTCAGAAATAGATCTATTGCATCAGGATTAAATAATAAAACTCCTTATGAGCTCTGGAATAATAAAAAACCAGATTTAAGTCATGTCCGTATATTTGGCAGTGAGGTGATGGTTCATGTGCCAAAAGAAAAGCGCCTTAAGTGGGATTCTAAATCAAAGAAGCATATTCTTGTTGGGTTTTCAGAGAATGTCAAAGGTTACAGAGTCTATGATCTGGCTAAGAGATGTGTTACAACTAGTAGAGATGTTGTAGTCTATGAGGACACTAAAGGAAACTGCAGAATGAATGAGACTGTATCAGTTTCAGTTGGGGTCAGTAACCAAGCAGAGATGTCAAGCAGTGATGTTAAGAATGATAATATTATAGAAGCTAGCAATGATTCTGATCAAAGTTCCGCAACGCTTAATATATCTTCAGAATCAGAGTATCTTAACGCCTTGACTGACTTGGACTCTACGTTACAGCAATCTCAAGAGTTTGAAGAAGATGAAGACCAAGTTTCACATGATCCAGTGAACAGCAAAAGGGATAGGAGGCCACCACACCGTTATGGGTATACAAACTTATGTACAGCATCAAGTCCAGAGGTGCTCAGCGATCCCATCAGTCTACGAGAAGCCTTAGACAGTCCGGATAGAGATAGATGGATTGAGGCCATGAAGGATGAACTGCAGGCATTTGAAGAAAATGATGCATGGGTTCCCGTGGACAAATTACCTTCTGATAAAACTCTAGTGCAGTGTAAGTGGGTGTTTAAAAGAAAAGTCAATAGTGATGATAATAGTGTGCGGTACAGAGCGCGTTTAGTGGCTAAAGGTTTCACGCAGAGGCCTGGTATCGATTATCAAGAGACTTTTTCACCTGTAGTAAGACATTCTACCCTTAAGTTGTTATTTGCATTGTCTGTACAGTTAAACTTTGATATTATTCATTTAGATGTGAAAACAGCTTTCTTAAATGGCTTTCTCAAAGAAGATATTTATATGCTTCAACCTGATATAAATAATTGTAACACCACTAAGAAAAAAGTAGTAGTAAAATTGAATAATAATGTTAAAATAATAATAGCCTTGTATGTCGATGACTTTTTTGTTTATTCAAGTAATAATAATAAAGAAGAAACTGAAAAGTTAATTTCTGTATTAAGTTCCAAGTTTAAGATTAAAAACTTAGGACAGGTTCAACAATGCCTAGGTATGAGAGTTAAAATTGATAAAAAATGTAATGTTATTACCTTAGATCAGGAGCAATATGTAGAACAGTTACTGAATAGATTTAATATGTTGAATTGTAAGGTTGCTAGCACTCCGATGGAATGTAAATTAAATATTGAAAAGGCAGAGACTTGTGATCTTGAGATTCCATATCAACAGTTAATTGGAAGCCTTATGTATTTATCGGTTTTAACAAGGCCTGACATATCTTTTTGTGTTAGTTTTCTTAGTCAATTTAATAAATGTCACACAAATGTTCATTGGAATTATGTAAAGAGAATACTTAGATATTTAAAGAAAACTAAAAATTATTGTTTACGGTATGTAAAGGAAAAAGCTGAACTTGTGGGATTTGTTGATGCAGATTGGGCATCTAATACTATTGATCGCAAATCATATACAGGTTATTGTTTTGTAATGTCGGGATCAGCTATTTCCTGGGAAAGCAAGAAGCAGAGAACTGTAGCTTTATCCTCTATGGAAGCTGAGTATATGTCGATTGCTGAAGCTTGTAAAGAAGCCATGTACTTGAGATCTTTAATATGTGAACTGACTGGTAATTTGTATACTGTGAGTTTGTTTAATGATAGTCAGAGTGCACAGAAGTTAGTGTCTAATTATGTATGTAATAGAAAAAGTAAACACATTGACATTAGATATCATTTTATTAAAGATGCAGTATATAATAAAATTATAGATTTACAATATATGTCTACAAGTGCAATGCCAGCAGATGTATTAACTAAAGCTTTATGTCCCATGAAACATTATAAATGCATAGAGGATATTGGGGTTAGTAAGATTAATGGTTAAAATGAAAAATTGATAATTTTATAGAAATGTTTATTAGCTGTAGTTGGGGTGTTAAGATTTAGGATGGTAGCACATTAACATCTAATAAACAATCTAAATGTAATAGCTCTGTGCTGACCGTTTTCCTGTTCTCGTTGTCTGTATTGTCTATACCCGATACTGTGTGCTTTTTATATTGAAATATAGTTCGTCTTTGTCGTTCCAACCAACAAAACGTTGTTTTATTAATTTCCATCTCGGAAAAAAATACTGTGTCTAGGATAAACAGTTAAACGGCAAGTAGAACTTATAAAGTCTCGTTGCCGGAAAGTTATATGTTGATTACGAATGAAGTAGAATAAAAAATTCACAATACAAATAATAAAAACAACTAGCAACTTATTTTCGCGTCGATAGCTACTAAGCCTGTAAAAACGTAATTTATATATTTTTGGGCTCTATATCAGTGGCCACATCTATTGCAACAACTTCCTAAATTTTTATGAAAGCGCATATAAATACTTAATATCAATTATAAACATTTCCCACCATTTTACCATTGTCACTAACCAATTGATTATAATTTGGGACTACGTTTAAAAACCAATCAGTGATTTTATCAAACCGACAACTCGAATCAATCGTTTGTTAAATTATCAAAATACTCATTAAAACTGCGTGAGAAACGCCGGGTGGTAATAATAGCTCTTCACTTCAGAATACTTTCAACGCTTTTAAAATTAATTTTAAGCTTGCGTACGTAGAAACTGAAACGCTTAAAATGGAACAAAAGGCTAAATGAAAGTTTAACAGGAAAATGTGGGTGCATTTTTGCGGTGATAATAATACGACCACATCATAGGCTAGTACAAACTAAAGCTTCAACGATAATTATTTTATTATTTTGTGCATTCACTATATTCAACATACAAGTATAAATGAACGAATAATCCGTTTTGTTTTCTACGTTTTATTTATAGAGAGTTTTTTATTTAGAGTAGCCGCACAATGGACCACAGAACACGGCCACTGGACGCAGTCACTGGATGCGGCCACAAGTGCAGCAATGGCTGTTTGCGGCCTCCAGTCGGAGCTATTGGTTGCCAGAAAATAGAGAGAACAGAAGGGGCGCTCGGGTAGTTTTTGACCAGCCTAAGCGCCCAAGTGCCGTTTCTGGTCACTCTCTATTTTGTGCGGGCGGGGAGAAGCCGGCGTTTGTGGTCGAGTATGCACGGGAAGAGTCCTGTATGAAAAACAAAATGTATGAAAAATCTTGTCCGCAGGTCGTGATCGGATTAGTGGCCGCGTTCAGTAGTCCTAAGTGAAAAAAGACAACAATCTTCACCTATGAAGAATTCTCCCTAGGCACGTCATAAACAAGTCACCGAACAAAAGAAAATTAATAAATCACAACAGGTTAATGCTTTATCGAACAAGAGGAAACAACAATCGTTTACGTCCAAATAAAAATTATAGCTTTCACTGCGGGAAGAGAGAGTTTATGTACCGTTTTACCTTGGAAATATCGTAAAGATCTTTGTATGGGGAGTAAAATGCCTTCATTTTGTGATGATTCGGATTGTTTTTCTGCGTAGAAGGTTAGAAGATCGTCTTTTGTTAGTCACTCACTCAAATCATGCTCATAAATTCAAATCTCAAAGTAACTTTAGTGAAAACAATATCATGTAAAAATTTATTTTTATAATTTCATTTATTTCCATAGTAATAATTGGATTATTTTTTCATTTAAGATGCAAATTGTTCTATCGAACCCATGCAGAGCCACTCGCACCAACTTGGACGCAAGTAATTTGTAATGTAATTGTAAAAATAGTAATTTGTATGAAGACGCAAAAACGGCTGATTTATCGTGCCTTGATTCATTCTACTTCAATAAACGTGACAAAAAGACGTATAACACCACTATTTGTGAAACATTTTATCTACTTGTTTATAAAAATGTAGAAAAAACGTTGAGTGACAAACATATTGCAGTTGTGTTCTTCATAACAAATTAATAATTCATTGCACATCTCTATAGAAACAATAAAACTTCTGAGTCCGCAAATCTTAGACAATAGGTAGTGAAGCATTAATCTTTGGGTCTTTATAAATCTTTTAACTCCACCGATCGGTTCTACGGACTTCGATAAATCCGGATTATTTCGGATTAGAGATGTTCTTTGTCCCCTTTCAGTGAATGAAGCTGATATCTGCGGTTAATTTATTGGCCATCCCTAGCGATCGTTTTTAATATTTGCCGCGCAATTTAACTTTTTGAAATGACCAATTTTTCATGGGTGAAGTTTTGGATTTATCGGTCGGGTAAAAGGGCTTTTTATCGGCGAAATAAGGAGCTGTAGCTAAGCCTAATGGATTCTGGACAAGGTCTCCATCAGACCGCAATTTAAGGTCTTCATAAGGCCCACGTCGTGCGTCTTTGAGAAAATGATTCAGCGGTATTTTATGACGTATTTACAACGTATTATCACAGTAAAAATTAGATGGGTGTTACATATTTGAACTGTTTGATGTAGAAACATTTATGATCCAGGAGACAGTAATATTTTCAAAATATTATCTTTATGTGATGCGTGATCAAATAAAGTGAGCACTAAAGTGTTCTAGCATCATGCGATGTTTCACATCTTGACATGCGAATGGGATGGGTGATATCTTAATTCATTCTAAATATGGTAAACGTAAAAGTGTGATTGTTGGTGTCTCTTCCTTTCACGCAGTAGCAGAGTAACGGATCGACGTGATTTGTTTGCATAGATACAGCACATGAAGATAGTCACATAGATTACCTATTGTTTTGTTTTTTCTGAAAATGCACTGTTCCTGTTGGAATCTCCACGGGTGAAATCGCGGGCAACATCTAGTATACGACCTCAAATTATTTCTCCATAAACGAGATATCCTTAAACAGGAACAATTTCTTTTAAATTCGTTATTTGTGACTGAAAAACTTAGATATCTTGTTCCAGGACAAAACATTTGTGATTGTTGGAGCTTGTAGAAATATTTTTGTGAGAAATTCGACGAATATTTCCGTGTGTGCTGGAATGTGAAACAATAACCCATAACGTTGTAGCTTTTAGAAACCAACAATGAATGTCATCTCCTACGTGAACAAAAATACAGTGGTCGGTTTACAACGACCGTCCAAAGTCAACAAACAAAGTTGTCGGTAACATCTCGATTTTATACGGATTCGTCGTGGCGTCCATCAGTTGTATCGACCGTGAGGGACGGGTCAGTGGTTTGTTTCGCATTCGAATAATAACCGAGGTTCAGTGAACCGTTAGTCGTCAGCACGGTAAGTGAATACTTTTTTCTATAACTATGTTGTACACCGCCACATTAAAGGATCGCTGTATTCTAGTGTAAAAGCAATCATAGAAATTACTGTGTAGAAATTGCTTCTTTATCAAAATCAGCTCAGGATATATTCAAAATACGTAATAACTCCATACGGAAACGTAAACTGATTAACAGGTTGTATATTTAGTCTTTCTTCGTAAAATTCATAGATTGTATCGATAGAAAGTAGAGGCCTATAGATTTTGATGATGCGATTGTACGTTTTTTGTATGAAAAAGAGCTTTGAAAGGCCGTATTGTTTTGAAGAAAGTTTCTGAATGGCGACTACCAACTTGTGCTAATTGATTAAATTAATAGATAAAAAGAAAAAATAAATCGGACGTGCCCAAAACAAGTCGACATAACAACAAAGTATACGTTTTTTTATGTTATTTGGTGACGAGACGAGCTGGTCGTTTGCCTGATGGTAAGCATAACGCCGGCCCATATCAATAGCAGTGCCACCCAGAACTTTGAAACACAAAGGCCTGCGCGGTACTGCACTGCGCTCGTTACCCTGAGACATTAGGTATTAAGTCCCATAAGCATACTTCAGTCATAACCGATAAATATGAAAGTAAAATATTCTTTAAGCTCACATAACTCAATATATAACAGTGCGGTGTATATTATATTCATAAAGTATATAACACGATGTTTCGTACAGCGTGCGTGGAAGTAAAATATTTGGTTAGACAGTTAATTTTCCCGAGGCCTGCAGTGACATCAATCAAGCGCTGCGGTCGAGATTACCGCCTCTACGGTTCACTATGTGCCGTAAATTATTATATATTTTCCACGTTCTATCCGTCCTTGTATTTTAAGTTTATTTTATACTGAATACTCGCTCCTGTGGTTTCACCCGCGTGGAGATTTCTACACGGGAACTGCGCATTTTTTCAGGATAAAAAGATCTATGTTACTCTCTGATCCATAAACTACTTATATCTAAGCTAAAAATCACGACGATCTTATGCTTCGATGCTGCGTGAAAGAAGAACAAACCAAAATACCAACAAAAACACTTTCGCATTTGTAATCATACTTTCTGGTAGTCCTACTAGTCCTTCTAGTCCTACTAATATCCTACTTCCTACTAATATTATAAATGCAAAAGCTTTGTCTGTTTGTTAGTTTGTTGGTTTTCCTTCTTTCACGCAGCAACGGAGCAACGGATCGACGTGATTTTTGGCATACATATTATAGTTTATGGATAGACGATGACCAACGTCTGATGGTCGACGAATGCTGCATGTGAGGCATTTGAAGACATCCACCAAGCCGCTTGATGATTACTACGCTGCATTTGTTCTACTTCAAATATTGAAGTTCATTTCATATTTTCAATCGGGTATTTTCTAACTTACTATCTTAGATAAGAATGAGCTTGAAAGTTGTGACCACGCTAAACCTAAAATAGAACTAGCTCTCAAGTATCTACTAAAACACACAGATAGGTGCTTGACTACAGATTTTCAACTGGAGAACCCTTAAGTTGAAAATTGGATGTTTCTGGTGCTCGCCTGGCATGCTTAGTTGTAAGAGAGCTATAAAATGCCCTACCGCCAAGTAAAAGTCTGAAATTCTTAGAAAAATATAACTGAAATAAATAAACGCTTACAATCATACCCCGACACTAGGATTCCTGTGTTTCAGGTGGCATGGACTTTATGCTTACACAAAATCTGCTCTGGCCGGGAATCGAACCCGGGACCCCTCGCTTTGTAGGCAGGGTTACTACCAACTTATCTACGGAGTCATCAATTTACACTCCCATAGAAAAAAAAAACTTTGTGCTTCGGCAAAAATAACTGAAATTACACAAATGTAATTGCAATTAAATATAATTGCAAACAAAAAATACGACAGCAATAATTATGAACTATTATAAACTTAATTGCCACTTTTAAAAAATAATCTGGTCGCCACCTCGTTCTAGTGGGTTTAAAATATTTTACAAATTTTTGAAGCGAAATAAAATAACTTTAAAGCCGCAGACATTAAAATCTAATAAAACTGCAATATTATCTGATTCAATAATATAAACCCAGTGGCTAAAAAAGGCTTTTTAAAGTCTGAATGAGGTCACATTTTTAGCGCAGCCGAAACTCTTCATTGAAATAGATCATTTTAGAGAAAGGCTTTTTTTAGGCTAGTAACGTCACTGATTGCAAATTTTAATGTAAAATGGTTTTCAAAAAAGGGGACACTCATGTGCAGTGTGCAAAACTGGAGTGTGCAGTGAAAAATAATATTCATCGTCACTTTACTTTAAATGGGGACTAACATCCAACACAAACAAATTTATTTTCCTATACCTAACTAAAATCCAGATCTAAGCTATACCTATTACCCATGCATATTTTTTTTTTATAAATTTATAAGTTACAACGTTTTGACAGACCAGACCAAACTGTCAGACAAATTGTCAATATTCATAAATTCATGCCTACAGCTTCTACTTATTCCGTCAGCTGATTGAAGTAGTCAAACCCAACTCTATAATTTCTATTTGATACTTTAGTCTACCAGAACATTTCAGGTTTAATAAATGATTAGGTAATTATGGGCGAGGATCGCGGTCTACTATATTCGCAGCGGAGATTTGACCCATATAAAGCATTCACAGGTCGGGATTGAAATTGTTACTGGCTTAGACTTGTGGTATGTTTAGAGGTTTGAGATGAAAAGGTTTTTTTTATTCATCATTGTTAGTTTAGTCTAGATTTCTGAAGCACACTTAACATCACCGTAGTAATCGGACATACATGCGTTGACGCATACATCAATGTCATCATCGACATCACCATTATATCAACGTATATGTACCTGGTGAATAATACTGTATTCTTAGGATTAACTATTGACTCCAAAATCCAGTGGGGTCCTCACATTAATGCCCTATCAGGTCGTTTTGAGAAATCCAGTAATCATCTCAGAACGAGAGGTATGGGCCATAATCCACCACGCAGGCCCACTGCGGCTTGGTGGATGTCACATGTCCTCGAGTTTTGTAGTTCTTGAACATGCTGATTTCCTCACGAGGTTTTCCTTCACCGTTTTAAAGCGAGTGTGAATAATCCGCACATAACTTGATATAAGTCATTGGTGTGGGCCGAGTCGAGATTCAAACTATGGTGCGTTGGATTGAAAGTCGCACAAGTTCCCGCTCACTCGCTCTATCACTTTAATTAGAACTACTAAAATAAATTAATTAATTTATGTCTCGTCTTCGCAAAAATACAAAAACAAACATCGTTTTGGAGCTAACAAGAAAATTTGTTGAACGACTCTTAACCACTCGCAAAGCTTGAAATTACTCTGGCTTTTACTAGCAATTAGTCCAAGTTAGGGAGACACTCGTCCCGGTCACCTTGTGGTCCAAACATTTAAAGCCTGTCGAGTGCAGATCTGCCTTTGAAGTAGTTTAAGTAACAACAGATGTTCTTGTTAACACTGCTCATTAATATGGTGAGTGTAAATGATGTTTATTTACTTAGTAGAACACTTGTCATATTAATTGGTTAGTTTTCCCTTTGGCCAGGCTAATTAGATTGAGGTAGATAGGTTGGATAAGTTGATTACTTACAAATTCGTCTACTTTGTTCACGATATACTTTTGTTAAACAAAAGAAGGTGAAGGTTGGGAAAAAATTAGAATCGAAGGCGCGAGGCACACCTGGTATCTACTGATTCAGAGTCATTATCATCTCCATGCTCTTTATTTGCGATCAACCAAGTAAGTCTTTTTCTTCCACTATCCGTCAGAGGTTCATGCGCTTTTTTCATATCCGCCTTTATACAATCCATGCATCTTTTCTTTCCTAGTGTAGGGGTGTGTAAGTGTTTATGCTATGTTTTCCTCTACCCTTCATCCCTCAACGTTCATATTCATCACTCTTTTGATAATATGTATGTACTGTTCTAGGGTATGTATTTTATTATGTATAGGTGGGGAAGTCTACCTTTATTGGTGATAACTATAAGGCCTTTAGTGTCCAAGTCATCGATTCTTTCACAACCTCCATGCTACCTCACATTACTTAGCATAATCCTATGTTCTAACAACCTTACTGCAACATTCACATTGAAATAAGTATATAAATAATAGTATTCAATATAATATATACTGTTAAATTAGATCTTAAAATTTTACATTTTAACCGAACTATGTATAAGGTAGAGTTTATATGAGTTAAATGTCACAACTACTTACAAAAAGGAAATTACAATAATTAAAGCATCACGCGTTAGAACCATTTTAACTTAGATCTTGTCTACTGCCCGGCCCCCGGGCGGGGGCGTACAGAGGGAGCGTAAAAAGGCGAGGAGGCGGTTGCAAAACTCGGGTTCGAGCAGATGTTGGAAAATTAAAATGTCACATCACTCGTTTCTAAAACGTGTGTTGATCGAGCTTGATTAATTAAATAATTCTAATTAAATTTGAGATTTATGTAAAGTTTTAACCAAAAAAAAAACAATCTAACCAAGAAAACTGTTTGCGTTCCCGTACTGTACTTAGAATTTTGGTAACATATATAATTACGCAGACGTAAGACCATATGACCCCGTACGTATGACCATAGTTTTTTTTTTTTTTTTTTTTATGTTATTTGGTAACGAGACGAGCTGGTCGTTTGCCTGATGGTAAGCATAACGCCGGCCCATAACAATTGCAGTGCCACCCAGAACTTTGAAACACAAAGGCCTGCGCGGCACTGCAGATCGCTCGTTACCATGAGACATTAGGTATTAAGTCTCATAAGCCCAGTAATTTCACTGGATACTCTGCTCATCAAACCGGAACACAGTAATGCTTGCACACTACTGCTTGGCGGCAGACTTCACGAGCAAAGCGGTGGTAACAACCCAGACGAACACTCGCAGCAGAGTTAGTCCTCCCACTAACAAATAAGATGGTCAGAACATAAACATGACACATTCAATATTACACCGTTTATGCTAATACTAACTAATTAAAGTTCAGTTTACAATGTCTTTGCGAGTTTAGTACCTAATTTGTTGTTCTAGGTTTAAGTTGTCACACGAAAACCTATTTATGTTTTCTTTCTTTCTTAATTCGAGGAGTTAAGTTCAGTACCTGAAAATGAATCTCAAAATAGTAATCAATACTAAGATTGACTTAAAAATCGCCATATTTGGGCTGTTAAATATAGTGTAGTACAAGACAACATGGTCATACTCACAAGTGATCTTCCGAGACAAGTTTTTAAAGTATGTAATCTTGTTGATAAAAAAGTATCATAGGAGATAATAATATGATCGATGTAAGCTTTGCTCAGACGGGCCATTTGTGTCAATTTTGTGTAACTTGTTAAAAGCTTTATCACATTGAAATGGATGTTCATTTTCGCTGAAGGTGTCGATGAAAGTGTCAAAACTTTCGGTGATTGAAAGCTTCCTCAAAGTGTCAAAAGAATCTTAAACATTGCAGAAGAAAGTGAAAGCGGTTGTGGTCTTCATTAGGACTTGAAAAGTTTGCGTTCTAGTGTATCTAAAATGTCGTTTGAAGTAGAAAAATGCTGTTCTTGTCTAGTAACAAAGTTATTTTTTATCAACAGCTGTACGTATTAATTAACCCTTAAGTGCTCGCGTCTTTAAACTCTATGATTGCTCATATGGAGCACAAATGCCTCCCTTTACAATATAGGTCTATTATGTAAAGCTGATAAAATAAATAAATGGTACAAAATGTTAGTAAAAATAAATTGGTTCTTATTTTAAAAGTGCCAACTGTTTTGTTTACTTTGACAAACAAATTAAACACCTCAAAATGATACAATTTTTTTTTAATTTTGATCCTTTTGTATTGAAACGGCCAGACAGTTTATTTTTTAATCATAGCCAAAAACACTCTCGATCAAGTAAAAAAAAACTAAATCAAAATTGGTCCATCCGTTTAGCAGCTACGATGCCACATACAGACACAGATATACACGTAAAAATTATAACACATGCCCATTTTTATGATGGGGGCTGAAATAAAAAAAAATTAAATAAACTTCAGTAATATACTAATTTTAAAAAAATGTTATGATTCCGATCACTGTAACCCACCTTCTCTAGTGCCACTATCATTAGAAGATCCTTTAGCATTGCCTCAAAAAAAAAAAGTTAAATATGTACATAATTATTTTACATAAGTTTTCTCAATAAAATCACAGAAACCCCCAGAGCTAAAGTTTTATACATTTTCGAAGAGCCAGTGACTAAGTTATGATAAAACAAAAGCACAGCAATACTCCTTACTCAAGCTCAAAGAGCATAAAAACGAGCATCTCAAAGTAGATTCAGCAGTTTGCAATAGCCTTGCAGCTAAATGATAGCGAAAACCACTCATTTGCGGGGCGATTACTTGTCTCGATTAGATAGCTTTCAAGCGGTCCCTTTCATCTGCGCTATTGTGCTTGACCGTTGGCTAGAGCTTGGATATAGAGAGAGGGCTTCAGAAGCTTTGGAACGATTATATTGGGACCCGAGTAAAATAAATTGAGTTATTAATTCAGTGCGAGATCCAACCCAGTCAATAAATAATAGAACTATTCTAAAATATTGTTTGTATAAATAAAGAAGTATTAGAAGCAATTTTCCAGCTATTTTCAAGTTAAAATGTATTTCGTAACCGACTACGAAAAAGAAGGATATCAAATCAACACATTTGTATGTAATGTTATTGGAACTGCAATATATTCACTTAAATCATAATAAATAATCTACTAGGGCTTCGTAACAAATATACAAAATTTTATAGGTGTATTATTTTATTACGTGTATGTATTTATGTCCACGCATTTATTTCGAAACTATTAATATGATTGTGACTCCAACTTACGGAACAGTGTAGGTTTCATCAAAAAATTGTTATACGACCAAAATGTTATATGAAGTAAATTTATATATTATATGTAACTTTTTGTAATATCGACTTCTTTGTCCCTTACTCTTTTGCTTTACCACTATATAATTACCGCTTAGTATGTAAGTATAGGTATAGTATACGCCAAGGCACGAGGTTCACAAAACATACATAAAACCCTAAAATCTAATTCTTCGGCCCCAAAAATGTAGGCCTGATTCCGTCTCAGCCCCGACCTCCGTCTTATATACCTAGCATTTAATTAAACCCATAAAGGCAGCCTGCATAAAAGACAATTGGCCAGACTAAGAGACTCAAACGACATGGAAACTTTATGGTGACCGTAAAGAACATTGAAAGAAGCCAAGTAGAATGTAATGCGCAAAAACCGATTAAGTAGAGATTACGTGTGTGCGTGAGTGTCATTGTTGGAATATGTGGTGTACGGCAAGGGAATAATAATGTGGACTGAGATTACAGAGATAGGAGACAAGACGTTTTTAAAGAAGTTTTACAGATTTACGAAGCTTGGCACAATCTGATTGAGTTTGAAAATGTATATAAAGCTTCTAATCCATCCCATATGCTATAGTAGTAGGACTAACTCTTCTGCGAGTGTCCGTCTAGGTTGTTATCACCGCTTCGCTCGTGAAGTCTGCCGCCAAGCAGTAATTTGCAAGCACTACTATGTCACGGTTTGATGAGCAGAGTAGCCAGTGAAATTACTGGGCGTTGAGACTTAATACCTAATGTCTCATGGTAACGAGCGCACTGCAGAGCCACGCAGGCCTTTGTGTTTCAAAGTTCTGGGTGGCACTGCAATTGTTATGGTCCAGCTTATGCTTACCATCAGGCAAACGACCAGCTCGTCTCGTTAACAAATAACATAAAAAAAATATAAATGCAGTGTTTTTGACTTTTAAAAAAGGAGTACAATGCTTTTACACGACTGGACCAAAAAGGAGTGTAATGTTTTTAGGGTCTATGTATGTATGTATGTGAGTTTCTTTATTCCACTATAACTTTTAAATGCCTGAATAACTTTGGATGAATGGGGTATAATTAGGATCCTTACATCATCCAGAGTGACACTGGCTAGAGCAGTCGTGTTTTTATAAATACGTGACGAATATACATACTAATAAAAGCGTAGTTCGTAATACTCAACAGATCCGGCTCGAAGACCAATTTGTAGGGGCCAGAAATGAAAAACCAGAATATGGACAAAAAAAAGGGGCGATTCCGCGAGCGGGATTATTGTCGGCAGCAGCGGTGCTTGCGCAATGGACGACGACTACTAGTGCGGCGTGCGGGTGGGCCTCTAGTTGCCCGCCCCGCCCTGCCGCCTTCACCACCCCTTGCCTGCACTTTCACCCCGTTCGCGCCACCTCCCTTGTTTTTATTTAAATAAACTATAAATAATATTAAGCAATAAAAAACAGGTGTTTCTGTCGTTAACACCCTGAATGTACTAAATAAGATTATATAAGTGCGTAATTTATAGTTTCAATTTCAATAGTATTTAAAATGGATTTCCGCAAAGTAACGCCTGATTCCATCAAATACCCTGAATGTACTTTTAATTGGAAGTAATATTGACTGGATGTGACTTTGTTAAAGGTTAAAGAGTAGATAGAAACAAGTCAAAGTTTTAAAGATATTGCAGGCTCGTGAAAGTTTGACAAAGTTTATGCATAAATCAGAAGGCATTTTCTAAAGTGTACTAAGTTATCGAACATATGTCTAAGTTGAGCATGGAATTAATATTAGGTGCATTAAATTTGTTGACGCAGCGTGAGTGACTGGAGCCAGAGGGTTCATTTCTGACACAAATATTTGTATTCGGTCTCGATGTTTGTGAGGCTGCGGTTCTCATCTTAGGTAACAGCCGTAACTCGTAAATTATTTCAGATGTATTTTGAAAGAGTTAATCATTAGTTTTCAAGAAATGAATTTTAGAACGTTTCAGAACGAAATAAAATTGTTTAGTAAGAAGGATTGGTGAGTGTTAATTTTTTTTATGTGAGTTTATTTTAATGCAATAAATGAAGTCATTTGACAAATATATTTCATGAAATATGTACTTGTGGCAACCAGTAACCATGTGACTTGCTGGGAAAAAAATCACAACGAGTTATAGCGTGGCTAGTTTGGTGTGACTGGTTGGGAATCTACCTTCTATTCTACTTTATGTTTTTTTATAATCTATTCAGTGCTCATGGATAGTTAAGAAATCACACATATGCGAATTCACTTTAAAATATTGTAACCAAAGCTTCACAGCAATATTCATGAAATTCATTGCCCGATCAACTAAACATTATTTTTATCACAGCGCTTTCTTTTAAGCGTTAAGATGAACACTTTCTATTGCAATTGACTGTACATAATTTTCAAATTTGTATGCTACATAAGAATAGTCAAATGGATCAACTGACTTTACAAAGATTACTCTCTTTTTAATAGGCAAACAGAAACACGTTTTTATCTATACTAAGACATTAAATAGCAGATTCGATAGTTTACTAAAGACTTTGAGAGCAACAAGCAATTTGGTAACGAGTAGAAAAAAGTCAGTCCATCAGCTTAAAATGAATTCTACAACTAGCTGCTGCCAGCGGTTTCACCCGCGCGGAGTTATTGGATTGAATGATTTTTATTTTTTTGCGCGGAACCCTAATTCTTTTTCTAAAATAAATGTAGCCGATGTTACTCCTTATAATATCAGCTATCTGCCAGTGAAACTCCCGTCAAAATCGGCCCAGGCGTTTCGGAGATTACCCGGAACAAACAGACAGACAGACATAATTTTAAACATGGTTGTTTTGTTATAGGTACCGACTTTCATATGAATTTGGTAAAAAGCTGTTATTTTGATGTTACAAACAAACACTTCGATTTTATTTATTTGTATCTAAGACTTTGACTCAAACAATCGTGACAGAGCTGAGACAAAAATATCACAACATAAAATATTATGAGAAACTGCAGTGCACCTTGCACGTGCCCGTACATCATTCCAGTCGATTTATTCGCAGCACTTCGGAAGTGACATCAAAATGGCAGTCTCCGCTTCGGCGTGGAAAATTTAAACGATAAGCATTTTACGTAGGGATCCTATTTATTGCATTTCCATTGATACTTGTCGATTGCGCAAAAACTACGTCGAATTCTTTATCCACGTTAGGTGGCGTTTGACGTACATTATCTCGCCTGATCGTGAACACACTAAACCTATTGTAAGAATAAAGGTAGAGCATGGTATGGTGTTGGGTGCTACGCTATGACGTCATGAAGACAGTGCTACGCCGTAGTCGTCCCGCTACGCAAAGGGAAGACGTGGGGAAGGACGGCAGTCCTCATTGAACTACGTGTGAAAATATATGTAAAACCGAGTTGTCTCATTTCTGGACCTAACACTATATTAGGAATGCACAGCTGCTGAAACAATGGGTATGCGTTGGCGACAAATTTTCTTATCGGTAGTAAATAGCCAGGCCAGTAATAGAAAATGCCATTAAAAAGAAAGAAGCGACGATGAGTCAGTGTCAGTAGCTCAGTGATTCGAACCCCTATAATCAGCTATAATATTCTATGAAGTTAAACAACGTAACACACATTGGGACACCGTATGCGGTCACAAGACGCAGCCAGCAGACGTGGCCAGTGGCTGGGTGTGGCCTCCACTCGCAGCCACTGGTGGCCGCAAAATAGAGAAAACAGAAGGGACGCCTGAGTGCTTAGGCCGCTTTTACGCACTCAAGCGCCCCTTCTACAGAGTTATTTTAACTATGGCACTGTAACTGTTATAGGCTGGCGTATATTTGCGCATATAATGCTTACCATCAGTTATTAAAGTTTACTTTGCAAAAGGAGTTCATATCAACGCAGTTTATCAGTAAAAGCAAATGGGAAGACATAGCAGTCTGTCCTTAAACGCAGGAAATGCAACCACGCCTTCCCCTTATCTCCAACATTTCTACTGAATAAAAGCCTACTAATGACGTACCAACTGAATGAATTAACCACATGAAAGCTAACGCGCGCGTTTCACCTGCGACAGTAAATCGCTGGCCGAAGCGCGACCGTGCAAATCGCCGCTCCCATTGTGCTAATGTTCCTGGTTCATTCCGTGGACAGAGACGAACTTATTATTGACATATACAATTATACATAGGAAGATCTAATTTATTGTTGTAGTTACTCGCTATGGAAACGGGAAGAGTTGAAAAACAGCGCGTTTTATCCTGAGCGGTGTTCTTTTTGTATCCCACTTACTAGCTATCCTCCTATCTACATATAACCTACTAGCTAGTTTATTTCTTTCTGATTTAAATATACCTATTGTTTTGAATGGGAAATGATTGGAATAATATATAAAAATATTTTATTTATTTTCTATTTTTGCATGCTTCTTTTGAAGAGCCCCATCTTGTAGCTTGTCGGAAAGACCACAGGTGGGACCTCATTCCACATTTTGCATGTCCTCGGCAGAAAAGATCGATTGTGTAGAAAAATGTGCCTATAGATTAGCTCACTTCGCGTTTTTTGGGCACCTCATATTTTTATATCGTGCCCCTTGCCGCTCTACAGTCCATATCTGTCCTTCCATTCAGTTACCGCTGTATTGAGCGCGGGTAAACGCAGAGACAGGTGCCGCTTTTCATTCCGCATTGTTAAGGTGCCAAGAATGTGCTGAAGCGACACCTCGCCTATTACTCCACACGTAATGCTGGCGCATTTTTACTTACTGAGGCTTCTAGTTTTTAATATATTAAAACTTGTGTGGAATTTCTAGTTCCCTTTATGGTTAATGAATATATTTCTCGTATAGATCATATAGTTCACTTACAATGACTATAAATACTAGGTTAAAACTAATTATTATATTACTATCTGCCTAGATAGTTATTTTATCTAATTCTATATCCAGATATTTAAAAAATTAAATCTCCTAATTCTAAAATATATTTTCTTAATTTGTTCTTAAAAGGAGACAGCTTCTTACAATCCTTAGGATCTTTAGGTAGCTTGAAAATAATTGCTAAATAATTGTGCATTCTCAAACATTATATTTCTTTTACCTTAATTACTTCTGGGATTTCTTACTTTTAATTGGTTTACATTTTGTAAATCTTTTTTGCAAATGTTATAGATATGTGTTACAAATGTCATTGTAATTAAAGTATTTTTTAAATTATATGCATGTAGAATAAATGTACTACAGTTGTTTTAAATTAAATTTAACTTTTAATAAATATAAAAAAGAAAAGATTTTGCAAAAATTTTGCTTAATAACCAGTAATGCTGTTGGAAGCGAAATTTTTGTGATGTATATTGTTGTGTGAACATCCGCTAGTGTCGGTTAACACTATTAAATATATTTCATACAGTAAGCAAATTTTTTTATTCTACTATTTAATGTTATAAACAAGAAAGTTTGTGAGGATAGATGTATGGATGTTTGTTACTCTTTCACACAAAAACTACTGAACGGGTTTTGACGAAACTTTACTGTAACATAGCTTATACATCAGAATAATACGTAGACTTTTTTTAATCGGGCTAAATGCCTTTATTAACTAGTTAATACATAAATAAACACTACATCTAACCTAGATAGCTACAAAAACAGTTGGATAATCTACAAGCCCTAGTAGGCCTATAGATAATCCAAATGTAAAGTAGACTACAATTTATAAAGATATATATATACCACGCGGGCGAAGCCTCAGGTAGAAGCTTGTATATAGAATGTACGTTATCAATGATTATGTCATCAGATAATAGAATCAAATCAGAATTCTTAAATAAAACATTTCTCGTCTATCACATCAGAATACGAGCAAATTCGAAACACTCTCCGTCGATAATCTGTTTTCGCTATAAGATATAGTCTAAACAGGAATGTAACTTTGGTCGATACCTCCGGCTTTTCTAAGTTTGTTTTACTTGTTTTGTTTTTGTTTTCGCACGAACCCAATTTTTGTTCAGTTATTTAGAGACAAAGAAAACGAATGAATGAAAAGGAAACGGCCAGACGTTACTAAAACGTTTCAGAGGTTTATTTGACTCATCATCATCATCATTATCATCATCAGCCGGAAGACATTCACTGCTGAACATAGGCCTCCCCCATAGAACGCCTCTTGGATCGACTACTCGCCTCTTGCATCCAACGGTTCCCCGGTTATTATCGGATACAGTCCTAATTATCGGATATATTTTTGGCGTCTGCGAGGTTATAATGAAAGTAAAGGCAAATAGAAGAGGCCTGTATTTTCTTATAAATTTGTAATTAATCGTCGTATCAGAAAATATTTATTGAGGTGCATTTATGTTAGTAGGTGGAAAAATGTAAGGTTATTTGTTAATTTGAGCAAAACAAAACAAACTAAATTCACATTTTACAATTCAGTGACATCAGAGCGCAACTATGTTTATTTATGTGTATAAATGTGCAATGATTTATATTTATGTAAGTGTAATTTTACAAAACTTTTATTTTAAAACAATTTTCTAAGCACTGTTGGTTATTCACCACTTTATTCATTATACGAGTAGTCCTATTATAGAGTATTCCCGTGGACATCGAAACTTATTTGCAACAGTTCCGAAATATCTGGAACTCAATGAAAACCTACGGTAAATATAATAAACTGTATATGTATAAATTATATAATGTATAAATTTAACTGAGGTCAGTTCTTATGGCAACTAACTATATATACATTTATATTAAGGCCACCCCAATATGAGATCGAAAAAGTTAATAAACAGAAGGATGTGTCCTCATAACAAGCATAATATTATCAATCAGATAAACCTTACGAGATTGCTTTTATCGCAAACTCACTAACTTCGCTTCTTTAGAACAGTCGTATTGTATTAAAGCCTTGCTACTTTGAACAAACTTTTATACAATAATTCGGTCCGCAGCCGAGCGCAGAGAGCCGTCCGAATATCCGATGTAGACCAACACGCCTTAGGGATTACCACTGGATTGTAAACATTGAATAAAATGGAATCGCGCAAGCCAGTAGACAATAAGTCATTCAGGCTTTACTCCAATTTGCGCGAGTCAACAAGATTATCGATGTTGTTCTCTCCATAGTAGAGGTAGGTAGTAGAGTTTTGTTAGTGGGAGGACTAACTCTTCTGCGAGTGTCCGTCTGGGTTGTTACCACCGCTTTGCTCGTGAAGTCTGCCGCCAAGCAGTAATGTGCAAGCATTACTGTGTTCCGGTTTGATGAGCAGGGTATCCAGTGAAATTACTGGGCTTATGAGACTTAATACCTAATGTCTCAGGGTAACGAGCGCTCTGCAGTGCCGCGCAGGCCTTTGTGTTTCAAAGTTCCGGGTGGCACTGCAGTTGTTATGGGCCAGCTTTATGCTTACCATCAGGCAAACGACCAGCTCGTCTCGTTACCAAATAACATAAAAAAAAAAAAAGTTACAGTGTAAAGCAGTGTTTGTGGTCGAAGAATTGCATTGAGTTCGCCATTTCTCAGTTTTCGTCGCTCACCAAACGTGCTGTCTACTAGAGTTTAACATGTTTTAACTAAATAGTTACGCCCGATAATACCTACATAGACCTTGGACTTGACCTTGCCCGAGATTCCATTTAAAGAATCAAGAACTAAGAGCTAAAGAACAAAAACAAATGATTACTTTTAGTTATGTATACAGATATTTATCCATTCTACAAATCAACTCTTTACGAAAGACTAGCTGCGCTCCGCGGCTTCGCCCAAGTAGCCTTAGTTACTCCTTGTAACATAAGCTATCTGCCAGTGAAATTCCCGTCAAAATCGGTCCTGCCGTTTCGGAGATTACCCGGAACAAACAGACAGACAAACATTTTAAAAATAGTTAGTTTGTTATATTTACCGTATATACTTTCATATGTATTTAGTATAAAGGTGTTATTTTGATATTACAAACAGACACTTCAATTTTATTTCTTTGTATAGATAATCATTTACCTATCAACTCACTATTAACCCAACAAGGACTAAATATAATATAGCGTCTGCCCGCAACTTCGCTCGCGTGGAATCTGAATAAAATGTAACCTATAGTACTCACAGATAACGTAGCCTCCTATTAGAGAAAGAATTTTTTAGAATTGAAACAGAAGATCCAGACATTAGCGATAGCAAAAATACAAAAAACTTACAAACTTTATGGCTTAATAATGTTAGTATATATTATATCACGTTAAGTCAAATTACATAATATGCATACTCTAATTATCAGTTAACTCAACGAGGTATACGGATTTAATCTACATCTATCAAGTTTAGGTACTGATAAAAGATAGTACTGTAACTTAGTTTTATTCCATATCAACTTCTGCAAAGATCGATTCTGAAGATCGCATTGCAATTTATGGAACGGAATGACGAATTGATGCAGTTTATTCTACTTTTGTTTTTATATTACGCGAAAAATTAAATATTTGATATTATGAATATGGTAACTCTTTGCAGACCGTTCAAAATGATGAGAGACATTGTCATTAGATTATCATTAGGAAAACAGCTGACTTGTTTTGAAAAAGTAATTCGAGTTATGCTGTTAACTTTATTTAATTATGCTGTAAACTTAGTTTTGGAACCAAATCTGTAAGCGAAGCACGAATTAAAAATATTGTCTACCACTATACATACTTTAACTTAGGAACTAAATTCACTAACATAAAAGTGTCTTGACATTAGACTATAAACCCTAGGTGCTATAAATACGTGCACATTCTTTTTATTTAGTACTAACAGCTGCCCCGCGGTTTCACCCGCGTGGAGATTTTGGGTTACATGGTTTTTATTTTTTTGCGCAGAACCCTAAATATTTTTCTATATTAAAGTAGCTTATGTTACTCTTTGTAACATCAGCTATCTGCCAGTAAAAGTCCCGTCAAAATCGGTCCAGCCGTTTCGGAGATTACCGGAACAAACAGACAGACAGACAGACAGACAAAAATTTTAAAAATTGTTGTTTTGTTGTAGGTACCGTATATACTTTCATATGCATTTAGTAAAAAGCTGTTATTTTGATATTACAAACAGACACTTCAATTTTATTTATCTGTGTGGATTTAGCGATGTCTCTAAATCATATAATACTTTTTACAATGTATTCGTCATCTGCCTATATCGGGAAATGAGTTCTGTGTTTACGCACTATACCTACGTATATGGAAAGGCTACCTACCTCTTACTGTTTCCTTAAAAGGCAACTCGTTCTGATGAATAACTTTCTATCTACCTCAAAAAAGTCGTTTATCTACACACTATCTCCACTTCAGAACATTATCCTAACCGTTCCCGATCCTTCGGGAGGTATTAACAGCCCATTGCCACTTTAACGTTAGTTCTTCAAGATACGTCCAATAGCTTCGGTTCTGTGTTGAATGATCTCATTTCAGATTTTATTCTTGAGTGAAGTACTTGGAGCTTACTTTAAAGTGCTTTCTCTGTGTTCTATGGACTAGTGTAGTGTAAGTTTGTATGTTCAATATATGTAAGTACTATATTAGAACAGGTCCCGTACTTGTAAAAATAACTGTGATGAATCAGCTTTTTTTATATCGAGTCCGTCATAATATGTATTTTTTTACAGTAAGCCTTTATTTTTCCGAGTTCACATTTGAGTTGTTGAGCAAAAATGTTCCGCTTGTCACTCAAACTTTGACAATCAATGACGCGGAAGAGCTCGCAATGAATACTTTGATAGGCGTTTTCCGACGCATTGGAAGCATCACAAATGTAGTGTAGCAAGAACAGTTGGATAATCTACAAGCTAAAGTAGGCCTAAAGATAATCCAAATGTTCGAACCAACTACCAGTTGGAAGCGTACCCAGCATGCCGTTAGATATTTTAAATGTGATAAATCGTACCAACTTTCGTTTTTGTTATATTGGTTCCGTATCGACAAACGAACCCCCAACCCTTACACAGAGTGATGCCAATATGAACATACGAAGTGTACAGAGGCTGTCAAAGACGATTTCTAAACATAACTTCGTCGTTGGTAGATTTGTTAAATCTATCTCGACACAATAAAAAAGTTCTATAAAGACACAACAAACTTATATTCCTGAATGACAGCAAATCGGTCAATTAATTAAATTAAGGCTTTATTTTATAACTATTTAAAGTATTGCAATTATCTAGATTATTCCTATTTATTTCAAACTCCGTAAATGTAAAGAACAAGTCAGTATAAAATAAACTGAATAAGTCAGTAAGCGCTTTAGGCTGTACTAGAAGTGAGCCAGTTTTCCTGTAGAGAAGGCTTCATAACGAGCCAACCTACTTATAGTTTATTTCAAGTGAGATTAAAGCTTTACCTCGAGTACAGTGTCAGTTTCTAGTCTTGGATTTTCAAAGAACGTTTCAATAACTTTGGTTTAAGTAATCTATAATTATATATACTATCAAGTGCTTCGGTTATAAGCTGGAGCATCGTAACTAGTTCCACACAAAACATAATAATGTTTTGTACGATACCAGTTGCGAACCAAGACTTTTTTGCACGAAATCGTAGTTTTAAACTAGGAAAAATATTTTTAACATAAAGTAATTAGACGGCGGAAGTTATATTCTTCAATCGTATTAAGGGGTAAAGTTTGTTTTTTGTTTGTTTGTTACCGCTAATGTCTAGAAATACTGGTACGATTCTAAATTTTTTTTCACTAATAGGAAGCTACACTATCCCTGAGTGCTAAGTACTTATAGGGTACTTTTATACTAATTCTACGCATGCGGAAAGAAGAAGCTTAGTTACTGAAAAACCGTCACGTACGTTGGACCTTGGAAGGGAACTCGTTAGAAAAGAACTCGGAGGTAGAAAGGAACTCACGGAGTGAAAAAACCGTTCGTAGATGGGTTCCGCGTAGGGGTTGATGGCTCTAAGTTGGTAGTACCTAACACTGTCTGCAAAGCGAGCGGGTAGCAAATAGGTTCGATTCCCGGTCTGGACAAATTTTGGGTGGTGAGCATAAAGTTTGATTTCAAGTCAATGTTCTCCGTTGTTCTGCGTGAAAAACGGACAAACCAACAAACCAAGAAATCAAGAAACAGACAAATACACTTTCGCATTTATAATATTCGTAGGAAGTAGGATAATAAGCACGAATCTTTTAATAAAAGTTGTCATTAAAAATAAAGGTGGTTTTAATACTCCACTAGGTAGCCCATAAAAAAATATACTACAATTCTATGATGCAATCCGAAAGTAACCAATGGAAGTTGGTCCTAAAGCTTTTATTTTTTAAAAGAAACTTATCTGGCACAAACAAGTTCGTCCCTTTCACTATACGCCCTCATTACCACGTGCATCTTCCACATTGCTGGGCAGAAATAATGATTGTCTGTGTGCCTCCGTAATTACATATCGATTTTGTACTATTCAAACGAATGAGTTCTTTGCGATGGCTATTCAGGACTTTGTATGTTTTTATTGTAATAGGTATATCGTTATGAAATGTTTCTTTACTTTTATTTCGAGGTAGGTTTTGTTCTGGAAGATGTGGTTTGTTTAAAGTCGTTGTATAGTTATTAGGTAAGAGAATACATTGTATTTAGGTACATTAGGTAATGTTGCAGAGGCCGGCTGTTAGAGTCATTTTAACTTTCATAAGTGCTCCTTTGGGGCCTATTTGAATAAAGACTTTTGAATTTGAATTTGAATACATATATGTAACAAAAAGTATCTGGTGTTATGTGATGATGGTGTTATGTGGTCGATAGTTATACGCTAAATAAGGGCGGCGGAATATGTTTTAATAGTTTCAAAAGTTATTTTATGGTGTATCTAAATGACTCAATGAGGGCGGCGGAATATGTTTTAATAGTTTCAAAATTTACTTTCTGGTGTACCTAAACTCAATAACGTCGACAGAATATGTTTTAATACTTTCAAAATTTATTTTCTGCTGTACCTTAATGACTCGATAAGGTCGGTGGAATATGTTTTAATAGTTTAAAAAATTATTTTCTGGTGTATCTAAATGACTCAATAAGGTCGGCAGAATTGGTCCCTAGTTACTGACTGGCAGCATACCCTATCAAAACAATTAAAGTTCCCTGTGAATTAATTTTAAAGGATATGTCTAGTTACATTTTGCTCAACGTAAGCTATCAAAAGTTATTCCACTGTTTTATGCAGTAGATTAGTTCGTTACTTTTGTTTTAGAGGAAATAATAGGTAAGGAGTTCTACATGTTGTAGTATCGTTGGAAACATTAAAATAATTTCGGTGTAACATGACTTGATTTGATGGTTTTAGTGCCAGGAATATTGAAACGTTACTGCTGAAATGTATGGCTATAAAAAAATAACAGCAGCTAACAAGTCCCTTACCAAATGAAGCAACAACAAAACATCAGAGAGCAGAAAACTTGATTATTTATCAAAATAAATTAGCGTTGACAACAATCTTCTTGGCAACATCGCGTTTAGTTATTCAGAAGCTTCGCACCATACAAATTATACGCATTTATCATTCCTAGCTGAAAATTACGTTGAGAGAGAACTGCGTTTTAAAAGTACTTTGCGTGCCAGAACAATAAAATTTTATCAATTTTGTACAGTTGGGAAAATTAAGGTGTCTACATCTATACAAATAAATAAAATTGAAGTATCTGTTTGTAATATCAAAATAACAGCTGTTTATACCAAATGCATATGAAATTATATAGTACATTACCTATAACAAAACCACCATTTATAAAAATTTTGTCTGTCTATCTGTCTGTCTGTTTGTTCCGGGTAATCTCCAATACGGCTAAACCAATTTTGATGGGACTTTTACTGGCAGATAGCTGATGTTACCAGGAGTAACTTAGGCTAATTTTATTTTAGAAAAATAATTAGGGTTCCGTGCAAAAAAATAAAAACCATAAAATCCAATACCTCCGTGCGGGTGAAACCGCGGGCAGCAGCTAATACTCTGAATAAATTTAGAAATTGAAAACTTAAGTATAATGGCATCAAATTAGATGTTTACAAAGGGCTCATTACCGCTTTGACTCAGTTAAATTATATCGACAATTGGTTACGAATGAGCATCACTTATTCCTAGCTATGAAAATGAAGAATCACGCGACTTCCAACATTGCTTAAATAATTTGGGGTGAATGTTAGCATTGACCGATGTAATTACGATTAATTACTTACATACGTGGTACAATGACAATTTGTATCTTCAAATTAGTGGAGGTTAAATTTCAAACTCCACATTTTCTTAAAAGATCTTCAAAGCGTCAATCCACCCTCGTTTAATTTAATTAACATAAACATAACATAAACATAAATGCTTACACACTCATACCCCCGCACTAGGATTCCCTGTGTCGCAGGTGGCATGGACATACACAGATACACATCACAAACATCCAAGACCCGAGAACAAACTTTATGCTTACACAAAATCTGCCCCGGCCGGGAACCGAACCCGGGACCTCTCGCTTTGCAGGCAGGGTTACTACCAACTTACCACTACTTACTTACTAGCTACGAAGACGTCCAACCCCAAAATAAGTCACATTTTGTTATTCCTCTTTTATTTTGATAAAGGAATAAACAACAACTAAACTTTACAACAAGTTATAAAATGTTTTATAGTATGCAAGAAAACGTATTTGTATAAAATTATATTATTACATTTTACATCATAAGACAAACTAAAGGTTACCAAAAAAAGTGACATAATAAAACAAAGTCACAGATACCGTTCTATCAAGTTTCATTTCCACTAAAGCGTCTTTCAGGTAACTAGCGATTACTCAGCACGTGACACTGTTTGCTCTGTATTCATTACAAACGCAAATTACTCCGCGAGTCAACGCAAGATACAGTAGGTACCAGTTATTAGGGGGTTATTGTGACATTGTGGAAGATGATATTACACTTGTGTGCAATGCGGTTTATATAGCTGTCACAGCTATTTTGTTAGATCAGCAGTTTTAGAAATTGTCTATCTTCTTACGCTATTTTCAATTTAATTATCATTTTGATATGTTTGACACTCTGGCCACAGCCGCCGACGATTGACCGCATTATCAAGCGGCAAACTAAAACACTGAGGTTTTCTTTATTTAACTAACTAACTTAACTTCCAACGAGAAAATATACCCTTCATTCGCATCGATATAAAAAAACAGCCGTCTGTATTCCTTAATTAGCAAATGGTGGCCCCAATATGCCCAAATTGTTCGTTCAAGTAACGCAAAATTTCACTAAAGAAAGATTATCTCTTGAGGCATGCGAATATAATTTATTTATTTTTTAATTTGATATAGTCTTACGATTGACCGCGATCTCAAAATCAGCTGTTAAATTACGGACTTTTTAAGAGTTTTGTTTTGTTTCACAGTGTTGTTAGAGCTATGAAAAAAGACTTGCAGGGATTGTGTCCTTTTTCTATTTTCAGAGACCATTTCCACGGAGTGGTTTGTGTTGCTCCCACTTTTCACTTATCCATTGTCAATATTCCAACGAGCTGCTTCTTTCGGATTTGTTCTTGCAATCACTGCAAAGTATGTCACAACTAATTAGTTGTTTACATTCATATCATTTGCGTAGTTATTCTACATTCTCAAAAATGTAGTAAAATAGTAGTACTACTAGATAAACTATTACAGATCTGAAACCATTTTTTTCGCAAATTTCAATTTGATAAAAATAATTGCAGAAACATTCTAGCAAATACAGGATCATGGACACACTATTCTTTGGACCTACGTAATATAATATAACATCACTGTAAAAAACTTTTCTTTCGCGGACCACCACAAGAATATAATTCCAGGTCAAGCAAACAAATAGCGGTTACACAGCAGTTGAACTTTGACGGAAGCTCAGCCTTATACAAAAGAATATCGCTTTTAACAAAAAAAATAAAAACAAAAGTGTCAGTCTCTATTCACAGGTTGTCTCAAGCGCAACAATGGATAATAGCACAAAGGAAACGTTTCAAGGCAGTTATCTCTAAAAGCTCGTCAAATACTCTTAAAATATATCCAATTTGACAGTCTTGAATTATTTGCATGGCATAATAGATTTTACCTCTTTCATTTTAGAGTTCATGATTATTTGAATAAGATTATATAAGTTCCAGTCGAAGAGATAGTTTGCCGTTCTAGTCGACTTGGTATTGTTACTCGAAGTAAATATAGCTCTGGGTTGTATTTCGTATCCAAAATTGTTCGTTTAATTAAACCAGAATCTTGAAGCTGGCTTTTGGGATTGTTTTCTTTGTTTGTAAGCAGCTTAGTAAATAAACGTCAGTAACCGACTTCCAAAAAAGGAGGATATTCTTAAATCGTCTGTATTTTTTTTTGTGGCGCTGTTACTCGACTTTTCCGTCAATTCTCAACCTATTTAAATAATTATTTTTTCATCAGTATAGTATACCTACCATACTTTTATTAAAGGACCACCCTTGAGATATACCTCTAACAGTGGAAAAACGGATGAAATCTCATAAATCGCGATATTTTGGTCGAAATCGGTTCCCGCTTTTTAGCATTTTGCGTGTTTGACATTTTGCGTCTGTGACATTGTGCGTATTTGACATTTTGCGAAAGCTTACAGTCCCTTGACGTTTTGCGTGTATGACATTTTTACTATGTACAACTTACAGTAAATATTTTCACCAAACACATCGTGCCCCAGATCGCAAATATAATTAGTTCTTATGCGGTCTTATGCAGATCGTACAGGTAGAAGAAGGTGCCGTGTCGGACTAGATTTCCATCAAGCCCCAACCACAATAGATGATACGATATGCGTCAAGCGGGGATCTTGGTTTTTCCATGGTTTTTTCGCGGTCCGCGATTGATGCTTATCCATCAATCATGAATTAGGTGTGAGGGCTGCCTTATGTGGACGGTGGCAAGTTGTCTCTGTCGCCTATAAACACCTGCAGCATCCGAGCGTTCTTGATACATTGCTTACCCTGTAAAATACATTTTAACGTTTTCAGGAAGACAGACATTTCATATAATTATAGTCGCTACAAAATAAGTACATAATGTCGCAACCGAAGACACAGTCTTCAAAAAAAAAAACTCATAAAAAATTGCCAACATTTCCTTAATACGAGATTGCACTTAACTAAATGTAGGCACTTGTACAAACGAGTGTTTTTATTGCCATATACGGTGGTGCATTAAAGGCTGAGAGATATGAGATGGTTTATTGCCATTTTTTATTTTATTAAAATGACTGAGTTGGGAATGTAGCTAAGGGATAACTGAGATGTAAAATAAGTTTAGTTGGTGCGCTGTCCCCACATTGGTATTTATTAAGGTCACAAAAGTTTATATATAACTTTAAAAAAGTTATTCCAAAAGACTCTCTCTTTGCTGGGCCGTCCATAAGGACGGCCCAGTAAAAACAGAAAGGGCGTATAAACGCCCATTCTGTTCTCTATCTATTTTGTGTGGGTAGAAAAAAGCTGGCGTTTGTGGTCGAATGTGCGCTGTAAACTAGCCACAAACACGGCCATTGCCTCAGCTTGTGGCTCGGACGGGACCACTCAAACACCCAATGTGCGCCGAATCCATATAAAATAAATGAAAAATCTTGTCCGCAGCTTGTGGACGCATTAGTGGTCGCGTTCAGTGGCGCTAAGTTATATCTCACTCAAATTATACTCAATTGTTTTAGAAGTAGCCGTGAAGAGACCTATAAGACCGACACTTGTCACTTTTAAAATGATGTTATGCATGCATGTAATTATTAAAGCGCCTACTTGAACCTTTTTTACGCAGTACTGTCTGTACTCTCTTTAATAATATGTTATTATTGAATGTATAAAATATTGCTTTACATTCGGTACAGAGCAGTATAATTGTTCTGAAATTCCATGAAAAATCAGTAATAGCTCGCTGGCAAGCTAAACACAGCATTCTGCTTGTTCTCCTTAAAACAGGCAAGTGTTATCCATTACACTCCAATGTCCCTCAGTATTTGGCAAGAAAATTGCCAAATATAAAGTGAATCTAAAAAATCAGTAATTTTAATTTAAATATCTTTGGTTAAAATTGTATCACAATGAATAATCCTCTCAAAAATCCGTTCGTGATTAATGTGACGAAAAGAAAATGCTTCTTTAATGAAACTAAAATGGGAGTTAAATGGAGTCATCAATCCTTATAGCGTGACAGGTTAAGTAATCGCTTTTGTCACCGATAAAATAACGAACGTGAAATTTTTAGTGGAGCATTTTAAACCAGCTAGGTACAATAACAATACAATAGAAAACTATTTTTTGATGCAACCATAGCATAGTGGTAGAGCATTTTCTAGTGATAGTCTAGCTAGCTACCACACTAATGTTAAAAATCTATCTCCTAGCACGCATCGGTGTGTTCCGGCAACTGCACTTGAGGACCTGTTCCAATCTTGGATTAGCATAATTTCCCATTTCAATCACAAGACGGTGGCCTGCCTAAGTGGGTACTAACCCTGCTGCCTGCAAAGCGAGGGGCACGGTTCAATTCCCGACCGGAGCAGACTTTGTGTGGGGAACATAAGGTTTGTTCTCGGGTCTTGAATGTTTATGCTGTGTACACGAGTGTGTCCATGCCACCTGCGACTCAGTGAATCCTAGAGGTATCGGTGAAATACTGGTCAAAATATATAAAAATCGAGCATAAAAAAATCTGAGACAAAAATATGTACGTAAACTTAGTTACCATAAACAAACACTGTTCATGAAACTTTTGTAAGATAATTTCCTGTTTCCCAACATCTGTATCATGCTGGTAATAAATCTCTATAACACATCTAACCATACATCAATATTACATTATCTTATGCATCCTTTCTCATACGAGAATGCATTATTCATCCCACATTGGCGCCGGCCGTTTATTGCCTGCTCAAAAACTACTTACTTCAACATCTTGTTGGAAATCTCATATGATATTAAATTTGTAGTTTAGAGAAGTAGACAAATGTAGGACGCCTGGTTCGGGTAAAATGTATGTAGTGTTAGGTCCAGAAATGAGACAACTCGGTTTGAAAAATCGACACGTGTATTTTCACTCGTAGTTCAATGAGGACTGCTGTCCATCCCCGCGTCTTCCTCTTGCGTAGCACTTAGACGTCTCCGACGTAGCACTGACTTCATGACGTCATAGCGTAGCACCCAGCACCATACCATGCTCTACCTTTATTCTTACAGTAGGTTATCTAAAATTCCGAGTTGGACTTTGAATATTGCTTCTTATATTGCCAAAGGAGCAGAATGAAAGTTAAGATTTACCAGGTGGTAGGGTCGGTTCTGCGAGCGGCCGTCTGGGTAGGAGCCTTCGCTTTGCTCGTTTAGTCTGCCGTCAATTAGTAATGTGCAAACATTATTGTTTTCTGGTTCGATGAGAAAAGTAGTCATTTAAATTACTGGGTTTATGAGGCTTAATATCTAATGTCTCAGGGTAACGAGCTCGATGCAATGCCGATCAGGCCTTTGACCCCAATTTGAAGAGCATCACTACAACACTATGAAATTTCCGGCTCCATCCTTCAACGAGTTTGTATAATGGTTGCTACGTTAGCTCTCGATAACCAAGTTCCCGTAGAAAATTGAAAATACTGGCGCAACAAGAAAATTACTTTTGACACATACACGTACAACTTTGGTTTTAGTTACGGTCAGTATGTTGCAGAGTGAGTTTATTTACAAGAATAACAAAACACAACATTAAAATTTCCTGTATTAACATACTTAAACGTAATTTACATTCCTTTGTATCTTAGGAGTTAAAGATTAACTTTTTTGCAAGTGTCTGATTACATACTACCGTGCACCACTTTGCTTGTATAATCATCAACTAAGTTGCAGCCTTTTTGCCGAGCAAAGTAATAAGTATAATTACTGGACGTAGTATGAAACTTAATAAGGAGTGCACTGATGCTCAGGCCTTTGTGTTTCTAAGTTCTAGTTGACACTGCATTCTTAATGGGTAAGCGACACGCCTTCCTAGACAAACGAACTAATCGTCTTGATATGCAACTTTTCTCTCGTTGACTTTGAGCACGGATTGGGTCTGTTGGTGTCTTTGTCATTTATTATGTTTTGATAAAGACAGCATTAGTTTTAGTCTGTGATTCGGGTTGACGAATGTTACAGGGGCCCGCTGTTAGAGTCATTTATTTTATCTTTCATAAGTGCTTCTTTAGGGCCTATTTGAATAAAGCATTTTGAATTTGAATTTGAATTTTCTGCTTGGTGGTTTTTACGGTACAGTTATTTTTTTGCAACGCAGTCGCTGGTATGAAAATCCCAATTCTAACAAAAACATGTACACCCATTGCGCATTCCTCCGTTACTGTATGAAATGAAAAACCAACCGCATTTTCACAATTTATAATATTATGCTACGCGTGAAATCTAAAACAATTTTCCGTCTTCCTATACAATTTTACCCAAAAATATATTCTTAGGCAGCCCAACATCTGTTGCTGTTTTTCTTCGCAAACAAAGCGTGTTCAAGATATCCGTAATCAACTTTAATCCTGGTTAATTAAAATGTATTTCCGCAAAACAAAGTTGGGCACGGGATCCTTGCGGTAACGAGAGCGTCAAGTTTTGCCGGTAACTTTCGAGACGCAAAACTGGAAACTTGATGAATCGGATAACAGGATTGGCAATAACTGTACGGTAACATAAAAATAAAAAATCAGTTTATTTATTATGTTTTTGTTAGTTCTCTGCTATACATCGTTGTGTTTGTGACAGTACGTATACAATTTTGATCTACTCCTAATTTTGCTTTTCATTCTGCAGTTCATAATCTGATCCATAAAAAAGTATCACTGTAAAACAAACGACAATAGCTGCACTTATAAAGGGTATATCTAATATAGACTAGCTGCTGCCCGCGGTTCCACCCGCGTGGTTTTGTAACATCAGCTATAAGCCAGAGAAGTCCCGTCAAAATCGGTCCAGCTGTTTCGGAGATCACCCGGAACAAACAGACAATCAGACAAAAATTAAAAAAATGGTAGAAAGTTGTTATTTTGATATTACAAACAGACAATTTTTTTATTTATTTGTATAGATATATCTTATTAAAAATATATCTTATAAAATATACGCGACTGGTTTACATCTCCTCTTCTTCATCTCTCATCTTTGTTTAGAAAAGAGTTTTACTATCAGAATGAATAATAGCCCGTATTCTTTAGAACGTACGGTCGTTAATCATGTTTACGTGTTCTGTATAGTCAGCTGTGGATAGTGAAAGAAAGTTTGTTTTATGTGGAGGCTTATCTGTGATTTACTGATAGGTTCGAAATACTTTTAAGGTAGGAATTATTTTTTCAGACATTCCGAGGGCTAACTCAAAAAAGGGTAAATACTGATACCTGATTTTGGGGGCTATTCGTAAGGCTGTTTATAATTATTGTTTTATAGGTAAGCAGTAGGTAACTTAGTGGTAATTTAATTGTCATAACCAAAGAATTGTGTTATTTTCTCTAAATGGTTTTCAGCTTACATTCATTTAAACCATTCTTTGACACAACAAATTACCAACGACCTCAAATAGCGACATGACATAGCATTTGTGTTTTATGCTATTTAGTTTAGGTTTGAATAAACGTATTTACCGGTCAGTTTCATCCAAAAATAATTAAACTATTACAAAATTACTGTTCAATTTCAATGTTCATAGCAAATATTCAACAGAAGTTAGAACATATCTGCCTTGTAGCGCAAATAATTGGGTTACCATTTAAATATATTAGCAAGTCATTTATCAAATTCGCAATCACATTTTATCACAAACTAGCACGTAAATTGAATGATTTATCTAACAAGTTTATGTAATAAAAACACATAAAAAACACGACTGCCCTAGCCAGTATCACTCAGCATGATTGATGTAAGAAATCTAACGATACTCCATACATCGAGATATGTTCAAGCATTTAAAAGTTATGGTGGAATAAAGAAACTCTTACACATACATACATGAACACTAAAAACATTACACTCCTTTTTTATGTAGTTGCGTAAATAGTTGCCGGTTCACATCTTTAAGATTGCTTAATGCTATCGGAAACCGTCACATTGGCTTTACGGGATAATCTTAAAACTCGGTTATCTAGGTCTTATCTCTCCATCTTAAACATAGTTAACAAGTTAGTGGATGAGTTGCGAAGTTTTCACTGCTTATTAACAGAGAAGCCTCCTTCCTACCATCCTACCTTCTTAGCGAAAAAGCAAATGGCATTATATGAACGAATTGCGCGAATTTCCATGTCGTCCAAATGTGCATAAAATTAGTTATTATTAATTTTTAGAAAAAAGATATCTTGTAAGGATTACCATTATTTTTAGCGGTTTCAGAATAGTTTTAATCTCTTCAAAGCTCGCAAAAAATGCGCGATATAAAAGACCCGTGTCTCAAAAAAAAGAATCCCTATATTACACATTATACACATATTACAGGTATAAAGTTATGTAAATTAATATCAAATACTCAAATCTGCAATCGCCAATCCTCGGTGCACGAGTCAGACTCGCACTTGGCTGTTTTTTTCTGTAAACTCCTGTCCGACTAAATCTTAGTTTCCGATTTGTTGAGGTGCCAAACTGACAGAATAATATTTTGTGCACATAAATAGCGTATATATGCGCTCATTCCGACACAAGAATAAAGTAATCAAATTATTTAGGGGCACAGTAGTCGTTTTGCGTTCGATTTCAACTTTGTTTTCAACTAAAGCGTCGTTAGTTGAGGCTGCCTATCCATTGAAGCTGTACGGAGAGAAACGGAAAGAATTTAATTTGTGCAGAGCTATCGGTGACTTTTCCAGCTCTGTACAGCTTCAGTTGCCAACAGCTTTAAGGCTTACCACCAGTGAGTTAAATCAATAAAAAGATATTGTGTTTAAATCTACATCTTTACCTAATACAAATAAATAAAATTGAAGTACCTGTTTGTAATACGAAAATAACGGTTTATAACAGCCTTTATTAAGTAGCTAAAGCATAAATAAACACTACATCTAACGTAGGTACAAAAACAGTTGGATAATCTACAAGCCAAAGAGATATAGATAATCCAAATGCTCTAGCCCACTACCAGTTGGAAGCGTACCCAGCATGCTGGCGGCATTGACTCGTTGAACCGCAATGCTGATATCGTTGAGCCAATAAGCTTTTAACTAAATGAATATGAAAGAATATACGGTACCTATACCTAACAAAATACAATTTTTAAAATTTACTCCTAAACGGCGGAACCGATTTTGACGAGACTTTTACTGGCAGATAGTGCCGTGACATATTCTGACTATAACGCTTTACTATTTTCAAATAGTTTAAAGTTTAGTGAACACTGATGCAAAATTTATGAAACACAATTAAAAGTCGTTGCTCAATTGAAACAGACCGCATATTGCAGCTCTATTATGAATTCTATTGTCGAATACATCATTACGCACGTTCCCATTTTGTCCACCGTCAAAACATTATTCCCAGTTTTCTCTCCTGTTCCAAAAATAGATTGTCCTCAACGTATTACACGTTAAATTTTGCCATCCATTTTGCCGCTCCGATATTCACGCACGATTTCCACAATCGGTAACAATAGATGCTCAACAATGTACAAGATCGTTCTGGTAGGATTTGTTTTATTGCTTTGATTGTGAAATGTAGTTTTTATGCAAAGTTCAATCATTCGTATTTGTCATGCGTGGCAACTGCCAGTATTACCAATCAGTTTGCAGTTGGCCGTTATATTTATTCGTGCATGCTTTTTAACAGGTAACGACAGATCTTATTGGCATAACCTTAACATACAAATTGGCTTGCTTAAACCGTTTTTATAATCAAGAACAGAACATGTATTAAATCAGTATCCGTAAATACTGTGTATAAATTGTTGCCATATTCGTATTTTAAAATCCTCTATGTGGCAAAAAAGAGGAAATTAAAACAGTTATGCAATTAAATAGTAGTATTATTATATGTGTGTGTTGTTATATTATCGTGATCTGTATGTCCGTGTTGCCCGTTATTTCCTAAATTGTAATTTGCAGGTACCTATTGGTAAATTTGATGAACAATAGACAGAATAGCAGTAATAAGATAAAATTTCAAATACTAAACCCTTTTAACATTAGCGGATGATCGCTCTCCGTTGCGTTGCCGTTGAAATTCATTATCAAATCGTATCTAAACGAATATCGAACTAGGGCAGATTTATAGATGCAATTCGGAGCATTGCAGTTATCAAAATATGATTACAGTTGTTAATAACATGACCGAAATATGTAAACTTTCTTGCTACAATTTTATTTTTCAATCGTCAAATATTTTCTGAACTTAAGATATATTTTCTCAAGCCTAAATAAAAACAGAAGTGGTACCACCCGCGACGTTGTGCGACCAGCTTGAGGTACTCTGAAAACTCCTGAATGAGATTAAGATTTGTATAATATCACAATATTTATTCCACCAAGGGTGTTCGCGAGATGACAGGTTTTCTTCAAGACACTCAGATGTAGAGAAGGGCGCCGTTGCCAAAAGTTCATTTGAAGTTCCGAGTTTTTAATGAATAAATTTTATTTTGAGATAAACTAAACCAAATTCTATTAACGCTGGTGTTTATTTGCTACAAAGATTAAGGATTCCCATTCAACGAGACAATGCTGCCAGTATTTTAGAAACGTTGCCTACTGGTAGCGGTTTGTCTGATAAAGATTGTTTGGTAAGATAATCTGTGCCTTATCGGATAGGGGTGTAAGGCTGGTATCATGCTGGGCTTATTCCGTTGAGGTCAACTATATTCTGTCAAGTTTAATCTTGCTTGACAAAGCGGGTCTGCTAGATGGAGCTTGTAAGCCGGAAAGAAATACATCATATCAAGAATTTCGCAGTCAACATCGATTGCTCCCATAGCCTAGTTTTTTAAGGCGTCTGGTCTAGATAACCAGGTTCGAATCCTGTTGGAAGCGAAATTATTGTGATGTATATATTTGTGTGAACATCCGCTAGTGTCGGTTAACACTATAAAATATGTTTCACAAAGTTTAGTCTTGCTAGTCTTTGAGCTGGGTCTTTTAAATTCTTTGTAATGATCATCAGTTCTACCGACTTTCACGGCTTTCCAGCACTGCCCGATTGTCACGTTGGACCATTTTTTTAAATACGGCATTTATTATCATTATATGAATTTTTAAGGTATTAAAAAAGATTTAGGCTAGGTTAGATGTAGTGTTTATTTATGTAATAGCTAGTTAATAAAGGCACTAAACACGTAAAAAAAAAAATTCTAATTAAATTTGATAATCAGATTAAAGAAAAAAAAAAGGTATTAAATCCATACTATCAACAACACACGTAGGCAGACTTAAATCTCTTATTATTCTTCAACTTAATCCATACTGGCTGATGCCCTCAGTTTCACGTATCACTCTGCAGCCTGTTTTTTTTACTATAATCTCTATGCAAAAAATCACACAAACACGCTTTCGCATTTTCTCGCATTTTTGGATTCATGGAAGATTTAGTTATTAATTATTTTCAGATTGTCAAAGGACCTTTATATAACTATTACAGTAAGCTTGAAATCTCTATTGTCATGTCACTAATAGGACTGACTTTGCTAGCCTTGCCAATATTTAATGTTATTCACAAATCATACTTGAAAAATGTTATGAAAGTTTTAGTCTTTTATAATTCAAACGTACTAAAATTATTTTCGATCTATAGGTACATACAAACTCGAAGATTTGATTTCAGAACACGACCTCCTTATTGCGACGGTTTCAAAGAAGCTTAAACTTACGGCAATCTTTTTCTAGACCGTGGTTTAACAAAAAGTAAGTTTCTCATTTGACGGATCCTCAGCCATTGACGTTGGGGCTGGACTAAGAGAAACTATACAAGGGGCTCTGTTTTCCGTGAAGCAAAAAAATACATACTTTTTTCGATAAGTTGATATCTAACTACTAAGGAGTAGTTAGTTGCCTGAGTCTGTTTTTCCTGAACGCTATAACCTGGGTTTCTTCAAGTAACTACCTAGTGGATCTTCTAGATAAACGTGCTACATCGCCGACCACATCGTCACTTACCATCAGTTGAGACAGTGGTCAAAGGCAAGCATTTTACCAATTGATATTTTTGATACTTTTATAAAAAAATATCTCACACCTGATCTTAAGTGTCGAGGTGGCCGAAAGGAATGCCTATATATATTACTAGCTTCTGCCCACAGTTTCACCCGCGTTCTCACAGAAACCATGCACTTTTTCAAGATAAAAGTAGCCTACGCTACTCTCCGATCCATAAACTATATCTATGCCAAAAATCACGTCGATCTGTTGTTCTGTTGCTGCGTGAAAGACGGACAAACCAATAAGGGCACAAAAACACTTTCGCATTTGTTATATAAGTACGAAAGTACGGATATTATAAGCGTACGGATATTATAGGCCTAAAATAGGACTTCCTCAGAAAGTTCAAGCTAACACTTCTAGTATCTGGTAACTAAACCTAAAATTGTAACAATAATGCCGTTTTCCATAGTATTCTTACACTTTTTTACCCTACATCATGCCCTGGGCGTTTCAGCCAGCGAGGGCGCGTTGTTTTCGCGCAGGTAATTGGCGGCCGCGAACACTGGAGGGCTCCCGAAACTCGCTTGACACAGATTTCGCAATGTTGGTCCTATTTATATTTTCGGGTAATGTAGCTCGGAATGGATTTCAACCAGGTTTATGCGTACTTTGGAGTGAAAATTGAAATGTATTCGGAATTGAATGGACTGACATTTGCAGTTGGAATACGTGTTTGTTACACAATGTGATATATCATTTAACTAATGGGAACACTTAATAAACGAACATAGGTATAATTCTGTGTATTTATCAGAAAGCCTAGATCTAAGTTACCTGAATAAAGATGATATTGCTAGGTATAACAATAAAAAATATGATAATGACATCATAATATTTTGCATTTTTATAGAAATATTGTAAGAAACTTAGGTCTAAGAAATCAAATAAATAAAGTGTATTCACTTTATTTATTTGATTAAGACAATTGTATTTAATGGATTTCTCTATTTCAGAGCTAACTGCAATTCCCCATTTGATAGGGGTCAATAAAAAGACTTGAAAACTATAAATAATATAAGATACCTATTCATTAAAGGATTATAACAATGGAGTGAAAAATTATTCAATATTTAATATAAATTTACTAAGGATTAATTTTTTAAAGATTGATATTTAATATAAATTTTCTCCTATAATTTGAAATAAGTGTTCGATAATTACATAATTAGCTTCAAATACCTAATTTTAAATTCCACATACAAACAAAAACAGAATACCTCTAAGTCTAGACTTAGAGTGTCAGTGTGGCCATCTCTAGAGTTTACCTGAAATAAATAGGGATAAGTAAACATGCTGAATATCAGTTCGATAACAAAAGTAGTAAATAGTTGGTGAGGAAAACAGCCGTGACATAGAAAAGGATAGACATCGAAGTCCGACTATAAACTAACCTTTGTTTTTACGTAGGGAACCCTCAAAATGGGAAAACAAACATAAATTACGTTTAGTCATCACATTACAGAGTTCTGGGAGAGTGTTTACTCTCTATCGTGAATTTCAAGTCAAGTCAATATAGTTGCGACACACCGTTCCACCAATACTTTTACCCTTTATCGGTGGCTCCGTAGCTAAGTTGATAGTAACCCTGCTTGCAAAGTGAGGGGCCCAGGTTCGATTTCCGGCCGTGACAGATTTTGTGTGGTAAGCGTAAAGTCTCGGTTTGTTATCTGTGTGTCCGGCCACCTGAAACAGGGAATTCTAGTGCAGTGTGAGTGGTGTAAGCATGTAATTTATGTTTTAAACTAGCTGTGCCCCACGGCTTCACTCACGTATCCTAAGTTACTCCTTGTAACATCAGCTCTCTGCCAGTGAAAGTCCCGTCAAAATCGGCCCAGCCGTTTCGGAGATTACCCGGAGACAGACCGAAAATTTAAAAATGGTTGTTTTGTTATACCTACTTACCGTATATACTTTCATATGCATTTAGTAAAAAGCTGTTATTTTGATATTACAAACGAACACTTCAATTTTATTTATTTATATAGATTTGTGAAATTGTGGCCCATTTTTCCCGGGAAAATACTTTCCATGTATTGTACTGTGCAAAATTAAACTATCTACCTATATTACTGTAGTAAAAGTACTATATCAGAGATGCACAGAACGCGGCCCGCGGGCCGCATGCGGCCCGCCGGTCGAATACTGGTGGCCCGCCGACATCGACAGCAAAAATAATACTCTCGTACATTCGAAATATATTAAATTCTATTCCAGAACAAAACCAAAAAAAATATGTTCGAAAAGTAATTTGAATCTCGCGCGCGCGCTCTTATGTGCGCTTATCGGTGCGCCGTGCATGCGTCGGTAAATAAATTCTTTTTCAATTTTAATACATAATTATCAATTCTTTATTGTCTTTAATTCTGTCGGCCCGCCATCAGTTCATAATTTGCCCGAGTGGCCCCTAGTCTTAATAAGTCTGTGCATCCCTATACTATATAGTAATACTACTATAATAAAATAGTACTTAGTATAATTGCTGTGGTTTCTTAACGTCTTGTTAAGAAACCACAGCTAATATAACAGTCCCGTTATGATTTCCTTTATTGAAGACGGCAGCAAGTTTTCAAATACAAATACTTACGTACGTTATTGCAATGTCGTGCTAATACGAGCATTATTGGAATACGATATGCAATACGTAGCGTACAATGGTTTCAATACAATTTATATTGATACTACAAGTTATTGGCAGAATAATAATTAATGATAATAGCATATACCAATTGAAATAAATATAACTGAGCGGGGGAAGTGTCTTGGAAGTCAGTCCAGTAGTAAATTCTTAAGAAATTCGTAAACACAGTGCATTCATACAAACGAAAGAAAGAAATCAAGCTCTTCTTTCTTTTTTCCTACAAATACTGCTATTATAATAATAATAGAAAAGATCAATCTCATTGCAGGATTCAAAAGAAAAAATGTAATATCGTTTTTTCTTATATATTTATTTTTGTAAGTACACATATTTTATTGTTCCATACAAATTTACCAAACCAACAACTATAATCTGCACTACCTTGTAAAATCACCACATTACACCGAGGTTAACTGGAAGATAATGCTTTATAGCATTAAGTTCGCCTTCAACTATGATTGTGCAATAAAGAATTATCTATCTATCTAATATCCTTATATAAGTTTAAAATGTATATTTCGTTTTTTACAGATCCAATAAAGCATCCAAATGAGCTACAGCCACATGGATTGTGAGTATTAAACTTTTAAATAATATTAATGTACCCATATTCTCTGGCACTCTCCTTAGAACTTAGCAAAAAATCTTGAGTAGGTACTCAGTCAAGAGTTTTTATTTTTATACAGTTGGATAACGAGACGAGCTGGTTTCTGACACTTTGGAAATGTGGTAGTTTTTATCATTTTCTTTGCGTGAAAATTTCATAATACAATTTTTATTGGGTTTTTATTTAATTTTAATTAAGATAGAATAGAACGTTATAATATTAATGGATGTCATGATGACATTATAGATTCTTAAAGAATATATGTCGGGAACAGTCTAAGCACTTACCATTTTACCCCGGTGCTTTCAAATTCAAATTAATTTATTCAAATAGGCCCCAAAGGAGCACTTATGATAGTTAAAATAAATTACTCTAGCAGCGGGCCTCTGCAACATTCGTCTACCCGAATCACAGACTAAAACTAATGCTGTCTTTATCAGAACATAATAAATGACAAAGACACCAACAGACCCAATCCATGCTCAAAGTCAACGAATCGCTATCTTAGACTATAAAGTAAATGTTATAAGTCGGGTTTTACTAATAAGGTGGCGTTGACGCGTAGCACTTGACAGAGTCTACGCCGTAGGCTCCAGCTCATAGAGATATTTCATAATCTTTTCGTAGTCGACTCCAACACACTGATAGAAACTACTACTACGAGAAAATATCCCTCGTTCCGTAGCGCCTTGCCTAGTTATATATTTAAGAAAATAGTGGCTAATATAAATTGTACCGGTTTTCCAATATCGACTCGTATCACTGCGACGCCTACACGAAAATATTCCACTTTGTCTGCTATTTGCTATTATTGGTTTAAATCAGCTCGACCCCGCATATTATAGCTTCCTTGCCATTTACATTCAAATTAGATGGAATTTGAAAATACTGAAACATTTAGGTGACACATGTACTTTACTATTGTTCATAAATTATTAATCATCTGAATATGAATAATTCAAAAAGATTCATTCGGACTCTGATTTTAAAAAGTACCTGCTAAATTTTAATGTAGGTATGCAATAATTTTCAAATCTTTCCCTAATAATTTAAAAACAATAGATAATCTCTAGACGTAAATCAGATGATATTTTAAATTGAGATAAATAAAGTTCTGATTCTGTTTTATACTTTTACTTTTTGAATGGCAGGTTTTTTGCAAAGATTTAGAAATATTATAAAGGTAATGATAGTTTACAATTTACCTGTAAATCAAAGTGATATAAAAAATATATATACGACGTATTTAAACTACATATAAGAAAATATCAGCTAAGTTCAGTTTGAAATGAAAGTAACAAAGCGAGCTGTAAGTTTTCCCGGGCCCACAAAGCCTTTGTCTTTCCATGGAAGACTACTTTTCATAATTTCACTATCTGTTGAGAAGATTTATGGTCCTCTATTTCTTTTGTCTTATCTTTTCCTTGAGAAAAATTACTTCGTTTACTTACACTGCTGTTATTTTATTTTCCAACAGTTTTAATTCTCCTGGCCTTCGTAATGCCATTATGAAATAGCAATTAAGTACTTCATTGCGATTAAGCTTACCTAATCAGCAAAAAAACAATAATCTCAGTCACTAATCCAGAGGAGTAGGATGCTTACTAGGTCTTGCCATGTTTGTCATTTTGTTAAATTAAAAACTTTAATATTATGGAAAGGTACTTAAGGTATATCATTTAAAAAAAAGGAAAAATAACTAACTGTCTAAAAACCAACCACTAGTCAAGACTGCCCTAAAAAGAGAATCTGGACAGATTTAGATGTATGGGGTATCGTTAGAATCGTTACATCATCCAGAGTGACACTGGCGTGTTTTTTTTTTTTTTTTAATTTAATTTTTATATTATTCTGAGGGATGCGATCACGAATTTTGCGTATCGTTAACAAACTAGACGCATCGTCGCCTAGAGAATCTCAGTGCTAAACTTTTAACGTCGTTGCCTGTCAAATTCACAGCGATTAACATAGAAAACAAGGAAGTTCCGTATATCTTGCAAACTCAACAAGCAGACTTCTTGCAGACTTGTTATTCAGACTCAAGTACAGGGAAAAAATGTGTAAATCAAGTCCGCGTGGAGTAAGATTTATATAGATAAGGTAGCAATGTTTTTGGACGAATGTTTTTTTTAATCGGGCTATCCCCAAAGTTGAAAAAGAGACATTCATCCAAAAACATTGCGAACATTATCGCCCATGTACAGACAAAATATAAAATCTTTAAAAATGGAATTTTCAAAAAACGGGTATAAAATTCGAACTTCAATTTCAATTATTTCTGAAGAAGCTCCTTTTTAACTAAATTGAACAGCTAGCTGTTAATAACTAATCGATTCTGTGACCGTTTTCAATATTTTAGATTAAAGCTATTTTTAACATTGTATCCATTATAAATTAGAACCAACTAAACCAATCTACAATTTGACACCAGTTTGAAAAATGGTAACGTTGTAGTTCAGTGGGTGTCGTGGGTGTTGTAGTTGAGTGGGTGTCGTCATACATTGGCAAATTTACTTATTACTAATTGACAATCTGTAGCCAGGTTTTCTTTTGTCAAAATAAACCATTTGAAAAAAAAACTTTGACACATTAAATCGCTTATCAATCCAGTAACTCATGTGCAAATAACCGCGGCCACTAACCACTAACTAACCATTATTTGCAATCCAATACTAAATGTACCCGAAATATTGCGTCAATTTTACAAATACGGCTGTCTTTGATAATTGCTAAACATTAATTGGCATCGTAAACCATCAACACCGAAAATACTTGTTAATCAACAACATATTAGACTGCTTGTTAATCTAGCTTGCAAGCCTCCGCCTCCGCCAGCACCCCACCAATTTGAAGCTAATGAACCAATTTGCAATCCGTCGCGAAATTTATCCGAAATATTTGACTGCAGGGCTTACTTGAGGTTTCATGTTATTATTTAATTTAATATCAACATTTCCGATGTGTGATTTTAATAAATATCGCTTTGTAAGTGTTATTTATTATTATTTTCACAGTATATTTTATTTCTATACATTTTTAACTATTAGCTTATTATTAAGGCACTTATATATCTTGACATTAAGATCAGGTAGGACAATGAAAAGTTATAGGTCAAACGCTAATCATCACAACTCGACCACAATAATTAACAGCCACCGTCATTCTTTATTCCCCTTAAAGTTTGACGTCAGTGAAGTTGTCTAATTGCGGCACATTAACTTTTAAATCACGCCATAATTCCCGAGTTGCTTCCATATTCAAGCCAAGTGGTCATCAGGCGTTCATTTCGCAGGTTATTACTGAGCGTCCTACCCTCGGCCGACAGTGATGCATGCTCTAATTTATAAACCTAGCAACCTCTTTAAAACCACTATGAACAACTCTATTACAAAGTGTTAAGTTTGAAATTGCTTTAGCTTTGTTGGAAGTTTATATTTGTACGCTGCCTCTCGGCTGCCTATTGTCGCAGTAGATAAAAGTGAGACAAGCTGTAGTGAGTTTATCACGCCGAGATTTATATTGTGTTCGAGATTATTTCGCTCAAATTAAGTTATTAAAGCATTGTAAAGTGTATCACAAAAATAGGTATTTACTGCCACAGTATACATTTTATGTTTAAGTCACTATATATTTTGTTTAAAGGAAGCATGGACGACAATATGTATATTACGTGCCTTAATATACTCGAATGCTTAAAGCTGAAAAATTAACAAATGCCTACGTTACAGTCCATAATATATTGGCAGAAACTTGAATTGTGTCTTTGCCTACTACACTACTACAACATTAATTAGTTTAACACTTCACTTTTACTAGTTATATATTAGGCCGAGGAATAGCTAGGAGGATCCTCCTTTTCAATGGAGTAGTACTACACCTTCTCGATCGAGCTCGCGGGCACAGTTAGTATATAATACGAGTATAAATAAATTTATTTCGCGTGTCTCGGAAACGGCTCTAACGATTTGGATCAAATTTCGTATTTAGAAAAGGGTTTGGTTTTTTTTTTAAGTTTACCTATATTACAAAGCGATTCAAAGTACTTATTCAAGTTACCTATATCACCAAAGTATTTCGAAATAAAACGCAATTTTACAAAAAAAATATATTCTTAAATACTGAGCATAAGCAGAAGAAATGGTAGCGTAAAATTAATAGTCAACTAAGATTTGTCCTAGTTGACTATTAATTTTATGCTACAATTATACATAAATGAATGTCGTTTTATTTATTTATCTTATTCCGTAGAGCATCTACGCCCAGCGTAGTACGTTTCGTAGAAAAACTTCGTAGCTGCTACACTCATGCTACGTTTCTATCATTCAATTTCCATATTTTCTAAGCAAATATAGAAGCTGCCTTTATTCAATTGATGTTCTATTAAACTCTACGTGAAATTGGGTCAAAAGCAAGTTACGAAAATGAAAAACTGATTTCTCGTTATAAAATAAATTCGTTTTTTTCCTGCGGTTTTCAATTTCCTAGAGTGCTTTCAATTAAAATTTCGTTATTTCCGCAACCACAGATCAACAAACAGATTACAATCGCCCGCCTTATGATGAATGTGCATGGAAAATGCATAGTCAGTGGAATTGATTGGAAATGCTTTTATATTTTGGTATCTTTGCTTTACTTTGTTCTTAAATGATGTATGACATGCAGCTTAAATTATGTTTAACTTATATATTAGGTTGGGGAAAAAGTCTTTTCGCATTATAGTATGTATGAACTTGTAATAAAATCTCTTTGGCTATACTATTTGTATCTGGCTGGTTTTGGTATCATATGAAAGTTTAAATTTTAAAGAACATAATTCCAAATTCAAATTAGGAAAATGTGTGATTTTCATTTGTTTTTCGTACTGTCAAAATGAGTGAATCTAATGAAGAAATTCGATACATTTTAAAATTTTACTACAAAAAAGGTAAAAATGCAACGCAAGCCGCGAAAAAAATTTGCGATGTTTATGGACCTAGTGCAGTGTCTCTGAGAGTAGCACAAATTTGGTTTAAGCGTTTTCAATCCGGAAATTTTGATTTCAAAGATGCACGTCGCTCTGGTCGCCCTATTACGGATAAAATGGATGCCATTTTTTAAAAAGTGGAACAAGATCGGCATATCAGTAGTTACGACGTAGCTGAAGAACTGGGAATTGACCACAAAACAGTTTTGGCGCATTTGAAAAAAACTGGGTAACAAAAAAGCTCGATATTTGGGTACCTCACGAGCTCACTGAAAGAAACCTAATGAATTGCTAATGAACCGTGTACTCATTTGTGATTCTTTACTACGACATAATGAAACCGAACCATTTTTGAAGAAGCTGATAACTGGTGATGAAAAGTGAATCACGTACGACAAGAACGTGCGAAAAAGGTCGTGGTCAAAGACCGGTCAGGCTTCACAGACTGTGGCGAAACCCGGGTTAACTCGCAACAAGGTGATGCTGTGTGTGTGGTGGGATTGGAAGGGCATTATTCATTATGAGCTGTTACCACCAGGCAGGACCATCGATTCTGAACTCTACTGCGAACAACTGATGAGATTAAAGCAAGAAGTTGAGAGAAAGCGGCCGGAATTAATCAACAGAAGGGGTGTGGTTTTTCATCATGATAACGCTAGACCTCACACATCTTTAGCCACTCAGAAAAAATTAAGAGAGTTTGGCTGGGAGGTGTTAATGCATCCGCCGTATAGTCCTGACCTTGCACCTTCAGATTTCCACCTGTTTCGGTCTCTTCAGAATTCTTTAGGCAGTGTCAGGTTAACATCACGAGAGGACTGCCAAAACCACTTGTCGCGGTATTTTGATCAGAAGTCCCAAATTTTATATAGCAATGGGATCATGTCCCTACCTACAAGATGGCAAAAAGTTATCGAACAAAATGGTACCTACATACTTTAGTTAAATGTAAATAAAGTATATTAAAAAATGTTTTGAATTTTCTTAAAAAATGCGAAGGAACTTTTTCCCCGACCTATTATAAAATGTAAATAAATTGCGTTATTATGTTTACTCGTAACACACAATGGCACATAATGATAAATACCTACTGTCGCAGGGTAACGGAGTGGACTGAAATTCCATGCAGTGCTTTATGTTTCAAATTTCAGGGTGGCAGTGCAATTGTTATAGGCTGGCATTATGCTTACCATCAGGCAAATGACCTGCTCATCTATTTATTCAATAATAATATCAGGGGAAATAAAACTGTATAGGTAAACTTAAAAAGCATAAGTCATTGGTGCGGGCCTAGCTTAGATTCGAACTATGGTGCGTCGGATTGAATCGCACAAGTTGCCTCTCGGCCACACTGGCTTCCCCAAAGACTCAATTATGTTGTTGTGCATCTATGTTGTTTATGTAGTAATAAAAATATTTTTCGTTTTCATTTTCATCTTAAGTCTGTAAGGAATTCGAAGATGCACGGTGTACGATGCGGGGACTGCTGCGTAATCCGAGAATAAAGTTCAAATGTCACTTTCTGCTAGCCATTTTCGACTTTCTAGCCGCTACAAACACTTAAAAAGGTAATTAGATACTTCCAGGGTATCGCAAATATCCTTGACTGACTATAATAATTGCTGTTAACCTTTATTTACACGTTAAGGTCTTAAATAAGGACCATTAAAGAAGACCATTTACGTCTAAGTAGCCATTAGTATGTAGTCCACAATGTGTCTACGTCAGAATTCGTAATCCCAACTGTAGACGTTACACGCTAACTAACCATGTACATGATTAGCGCTGGTGTTAGAACGTCTAGGTAGCTAAGGTTGGTAAGCTATTGGTTAGTTTTGTTTACATATACAAGCATCATATAGTATTCTGCTACAATCTTACCTCTGTTATAATACTTTCACACATTTTAAATATACATACTTCCAATCTAAATATATTTTTTTATTTATATTTAAATATATTTTTGTTAGTTGGAGGACTAACTCTTCTGCGAGTGTCCGTCTGGGTTGTTACCACCGCTTTGCTCGTGATGTCTGCCGCCAAGCAGTAGTGTGCAAGCATTACTGTGTTCCGGTTTGATGAGCAGAGTATCCAGTGAAATTACTGGGCTTATGAGACTTAATACCTAATGTCTCAGGGTAACGAGCGCACTGCAGTGCCGCGCAGGCCTTTGTGTATCAAAGTTCTGGGTGGCACCGCAATTGTTATGGGCCGGCGTTATGCTTACCATCAGGGAAACGACCAGCTCGTCTCATTATCACATAAAATAAAAAAAAAAAAAAAAAAAAATCAACGATTTTACACTTGAGATACTAATATTAATTATATCTGTTCATAGCAGAGCAGAGTTCAAATTAAAATACCAAAGGTGGTACCATTTCGAATGAAGTCAACAGTGTCTTCTAAACTGTCTTTTAAACGCAATCTCAGGTGATGGTAAGTGACGATGCGGTTGAAGATTTAGCACGTTTTTTTTTTTTTATTATTTGAAATGGGCTTTCGTTTGACCGCTGTCTCACCTGATGTTAAGCGACGACGCGGTCGACGATGTAACACGTTTGCCCAGAAGATACCTGTTCACTCGTCTCTTGAAGACTCCCAGATTGTAATGTTCAGGAAAAACAGACGCCGGCAATGAGTTCCACTCTTTAGCTGTCCGCATGATGAAGGTGGAAGCGTAACGCTTAATACGGATAGGAGGAATGTCAGCACGTTTGCCTAAAAGGTACTGTATTTTTACTCTCGTTTTGAAGACCTCCAAATTGTATTCATCAGGAAGCACATACTCTAGCAAGGGATTCCATTCTTTAGCAGTGCGTATCATAAAGGTAAACAATTATATAAGAAATATATTTGTATAGTGTTTACCGACACTAGGGGATGTTCACGCAAATATATACATCACAAAAATTTCGCTTCCAACAGGATTCGAATCTGGTTCCCTGGAACATCTTCTGGTTATCTACACCAGACGCCTTAACCAACTAGGCTATGGGAGCAATCGATGTTGACTGCGAAATTCTTGATATGATGTTATTCTTTCCGGAAACACAATATATACAACACACCGGGAACACAATTATATATAATTATATATAAGTAACACAATTATATATAAGAATTAAGAAGCCAGTATAACTCACACAGCCAGGCCTCGCTTTTCATATCTCCTTGCTTCAGTTCTTTTGCTTATGAACTTATTTAGACGTCATATCACTATGCCGAAATAGCCTTCTAAAATATCTTCGACAGCAGTGACCATCTTAATACACGAGGTCAAGCTCAGCATTCCATACATTTTCAGATATACCCAACCACATTCAAGCAAATTCACACTCGCTCTAAAACGGTGAAGGAAAACATCATGAGGAAACCTACATGTTCAAGAACCACAAAATTCAAGGATATGTGACATCCACCAAGCTGCACTGGGCCAGCGTGGTGGATTATGGCCCATAACTCTCTCTCTAAGAGAATGCTGGTATCCCAGCGTAAGAGGCTGATAATGTAATTCAAGCTATCAATTTTATAAATAAATTACGCCTAGTGAACATACATATTACATATACCTACCAATATATACATGAACCTTGACCACGAACAAGAAATCTCTGCTTTTAGAGAATTAATAATTGTGAAAATTAAAGTCCTGTGTCACCCACTCACGAAACAAATACTTGATGTTTCTTTTTGTGCACAAATATTTGTCCGATATTAATATTTTTGGTGACAATAACAACGACAAGATCCAATACAAAACTTCAAGATTTACTATATATAAAAAAATATGTATATGAGTATATAATGTTTTAAATTCAATCCCAAATAGGTAAAAAAACGAAAAACGTAAAAACACGCCACTTTCTAAAATAAAGCGAAAGGGTAAAAGAGCCGCAATATAACGCCTAGCTTGTAGAATCTAAATGTAACGAAAACAGACGGAATAATATTATCGCTCATACATATGAATGCTTTATGTTGCTGACGGTAGAGACAGATCAGTCTCAAACCGGTGTGTGGTATAGAACATGTAGAGGTTTTTATTTGTTTTTGCCAGCTTCATTTGAGGATGCAGACTCGAGACTGGAGAAATCAGTACAAAACCAAACGGACTGTTCCTGCTTCCTTCACGCTTCCTTTCCATCTTGAAACCTCACCTACTTATAGCTATTACCGCAGGTCCAAAAATCCATATCTTCAACGACTATGATATTGTATTTTCTGGATTTCACAAGGGCTATAACAATCAATATCAGCCTCTTACGCTCCCACTTGTGGGATACCGACCTTGTCTCAGAGAGAGGTATGGGCCATAATCCACCACGCGGGCCCAGTGCGGCTTGGTGGGTGTCACATGTCCTCGAATTTTGTGGTTCTTGAACATGCAGGTTTCCTTGAAACACGAACACGATGTTTTCCGTCACCGTTTTAGAGCGAGTACGAATAATCCGCACATAACTTGGTATAAGTCATTGGTGCGGGCCGAGTCGAGATTCGAACTATGGTGCGTCGGATTGAAAGTTGCTGAAGTTCCCGCTCGGCCACACTCGCTCTCATAACAATAGACTAGGATTACTCCGTCAAGTTCGAAATATATCTGTGTAATGATGGTGGTGGGACGACAAGTGGCTAGGACTCTTGTACGCCACTTTTACAGATATGCACTTTTACGTATATAGAATCGTAAAAGATAAGGAATAGCAAGTAATGTTATTAATTATTATGTTCTATAATGCACGACTGTTGATCTACCATTACCACCTTATACTAAAACTTTGCGGGAAATGAAATTACGATACTTTAGTATACATGTTTTTAATATACATATTTTTTAGTATAAATTGTTTTAGTATACGTGTTTTTAGTATGATGTCTAAGGATGAATAAAGAGGTGTCATACCACGTAGTCCTTGTCATTCAAAATTTAGGATCATACTTCAATTGCCTCTTATAGTCACCAATTATGGGTAAGGATGACAGTTACCACGAAACGAATGACCGGATCGCCTTGCCTCTTTAAAACGACAAAAATGTCAGACAAAGTCTAAAAATTTAAAATTCCATTTCCCTACTTGAGCCAGCTGCCCGTTTACTTTACTGCTACAGCCGGACAAACATGTTATCCCACGCTGAAACATATCTTTGGATCTAGTGAATCACCTTCAGTTCTACCGCCTGCTATACTCTACCCACGTGCCACATTTCTCGTTCGAGCGACCGCATTTTTCGTCCCCACACATTTGCATGAGCCTCGCACCGAATCAATTCTAATGCAAATCAAAAGCAAATAGCGCACGAAAGGACTACTTTTTTATTCATGACTAATACGCCCAAATTAAACTCTCCTTAGTTTACACCAAGTTTTCAGTGGCTAGTTTCAAGTTAAAACCCCACATACTCACTGTAAGATAGTGTATAAAAACATGTGCTGCGAATTATAAATTCTTGCACACAGTTAACGATGGGATCATGTTAACTTTACCACGTAGACTTTATAAGAAGCAGGGTGCTTTCAGTCAGAATCAATCACAGTTTTATAAGATTTGACGTGACCACGTCGATCGTCATTTTTTTTGTCTTTTTTGTCTGGCCGCATAAATGGACCTATTTTAAAAAATAGGTCAATTTATGCGGCCAGACAAAAAAGAGGCTCTATTTTAAAAAGCTTAATTTCTAAAAATCATGTTGGTTAGAAAAGCTTTTAACGTTGTCAGCTCTTCATCACGTTGTGTCTCATTAGGTCGCGTTTAAATCAATCTCTTAAAGTGATAATGAACAGCGACAGGAAAACGAAATGCAAAGTATCAAAGTGTAGTCTATACAAATAAATAAAATTGAAGTGTCAGTTGTTTGTAACATCAAAATAACAGTTTCTAACTAAATGCATATGAAAAAAAGTACAATACATATAACAAAACAACAACTTTTAAAATTTTTATTTGTCTGTCTGTCTGTCTGTTTGTTCCGGGTAATCTCCGAAACGCCTGGACAGATTTTGACGGGACTTTCACTGGCAGATAGCTTATGTTACAAGGAGTAACTAAGGCTACGTGGGCTAACTTTATCCGGCCTATGTCAACTTCTCCATCAGTTTTTTAATCGACTTTAGATCTAAGTTTGAAAGCCAAATTAAGCTCGACAAACTAACAGTGATAAGCAGTTTTCCAACTGCTACTAATATTTGTTGCTCTCAAAGCGTTTTTATTGTTCTTTTTTTAGATAAATAAAACACAAAATCGAATGGAAGCTGTTAAAGTCTTAACAAGAACTAATTTGTAGCTTTCCTGGCGACTAACAGTACTAACAAGGTGTCGTTTCTTTGTTCACAGATTTCCGGCTTTTGCTCATCTAACGCTTGCCACCGAAGAACTTAACAAGAACAAGATCACTTTAAAACAGTCCTTAATTACTTTTTATTTATCCGAAGAAATAGTCAGGGAAATCCTGAAGTTTGTGAAACTCTTGCATTATTGAACAGAAACTCAAAGCAGAATAGAACGTTTAACGAACCACAGTTAGAGAGCATCTCGGATGCCCGTTGAATTATTAAAGCGCACTAAACATCCACTTACAAAGCCCCTCGTCACCGAGCCCTTTCGCGGTAGTTGACATTGTGCTAATCCAATGACGATGAAACAGTGAATTAATAAAAGTTTAAGTGATCATTATACGTAGTGTGATGTGTGAGCTATGCGTGTGTGCGTACGGTGACCGCGCGGTAATGGTGCGGTGTCATTAGCGGAGCGGGAGCGTTTCGTGTAAAGCTGGGTGCGGAACGCCACGGCGTCGTCGGTGGAGGGTGTAGGGGGTGCGGGCGGCGCGGCCGAGCCCGCGCCCTCGCCCTCGCCCGTGCCCGACGCGGAGGCTGCCGGCCGCCGCCACCGCCAGCGCCCGCTGTACCGCCGCCTCTTCCACTATGTCCGCACCGCGTGGACTGGCGTCAAATTTGCGCTAGGTTCGTATGACTTTAACTTGTTTGAGACGTTTCTACGAGAGTTTTCTTCGCTTGACAGTTTTTTATGCATGACGAGACATCTTTCGCTTAGTGGTAAAATTCATGTTGGCCTTGACCAAAAAAATCTCTCAAGTCCAAAGGAAACCTCTGATGAAAAAAATCTTTAATATATAGCGTTTCATATTATAGAACCATTTAGTTACGATGTATTCCACTATTACATTTTAAATTATATAATATCATACATTTTACTGGACAAAACAACCTTATATTTTACGATGTGAGGTAACATTACATCGCATTTACAGATTTCAATCTTATACTGCATAATCATAAATGAAAGGGATACTGCTACCCAACAGGATATTGACTTACAACGTTCGCGCCCCGCAATTTTATGGCTGGTTATTATTTTTTTCAATTTCCCAATGTTTTTACACGAAGCTATGCACAGAGAGGCATAAATTTTTGACGGACAGATTATGGGTCATGCGAAAGAGGTATAACTACAATTATTGAATGGAAGAAAATGTGGATGGGTTGTGAAAAAACCTTTAAAATAAGAACACAAATTTAGGAATAGTGGTGGGCAGGTCACAGTAGTGAGCGGTGGTAATGGGACTATCAACATGTGCATCGGTATGTTCATAACTTGGGGACTCATTTACGCACCTATAACAATCAATTTGAAACTATTATTGAAAATTATCTATTTTTACTTCAGTAATTGTTGTAATCCGTCCCTTATTTTCATTTTTTATTTTTGTGTAAAACTGTAATGTTGTGTGATGTCCTGAAATAAATGTATTTTCTTTCTTTCTTTCTTTCTTTCTTTCTAATAAATTAAAAACAAATGTTCATTTTAAGCAGCGCATTTTCATAGAAATATCAGTAGGGCATCAATCCTTTAGAAATGCTTCCGTGGAAAGCTTAAGTTAACTGCTAACTGCCACTGCTAACGTCTTAAAGTGTAAATTGAAAACCACATTTTGAGCTCAATTTTGTTCGTACGTCGTTTCTCTCTAATTAAGCAGAATTTATTGAAAACCACATGGTTCTTGGTAAACAGAGCTTTTGTACCTTTTTATGTACTACGAGTATATGTATGTAAAAAATATGTTTTATCAAAGTTCACGTCAGTTATATGAGTTTTCGTTGCCAAAAGTATTTCAATAATATACGAGGTATTAATTTATTTATAAGTCATGTCTTAGATAGCAGCATTTTAACTAACTAGCTACAATATAAACCCAGTATCATTTGGTGAAAATAGAATGAAAATTTGAATGAAAATTTCAGTACGGCGTATTGCCACATTGTAGTACAGTTTTGCCTTACTGAATTATCATAGGTATGGATTTATTTAGGCTACCTAATATGATAATCTATCAGCTCAGTAGTACCAATTAAAACACTCTACTCCACACAAGAAATGAAATAGCTCTCGAAGTTTTAAACTGGGATAAAGCCAGCCAAATCATCCTAGTTATTATGGCGGAAATTAGTCAAACCTTGCGTATAGTTTTTTAGTAACATTTTTCCCTTTAACACTAATCTTACAAACGTAAGATTATAATTTTGTAAGGTTTTTTCTTTGTATGAAAGCCTCTAGAAATTTGATTGTATTAAAAATTGTTTTATCCACAAAGATCTCACGTATAATAGTCAATTATTTTTATGTTGTCTTAGGCCTGTCAAATTCAGAAAACCAATCTATTTCTTGAGTGCGCACTCAAGAAATAGATGTATGTATTTTAATAATGGTTCAGAGGCTCATTTTGTTCACTTCCATTATGCCTTCATAATCATAAAAAGCTAGTGTGGTCCGTGGAAATAGTAGGCATAATACCTATTAATGTGCGGAACAAAACCTCGGCCCTGCTCGTTACACCAAGTGTTATTGACCATTACTTATGTAATATTCTCATTTAAGTTCACTTTCATTTCTAATGACCCTGTTTTTAGGATTATTGAAATTATTATTACTTGGTTTTTTGCGTAGCTACATAAAATTCAAACAAGATATTATTGTATATTTTCATGTAAACTCTGAGCCCGGTACGCTATGCCGGGCATAATCACTTAATGAACCGTTTTAAGACAATTTTCTACGCTTTATTTTTTATCCCTTATTATACGCAGGTCAAGCATATTTGGTCGGGAAGCTAATTGGGTCTATTTTTCAAAATAAGATCAGATATTCGAACATTTTCTAATTACGAATTTTTTTTTTTTTTCAAATACTTCAATTAAATCATAACATCTAATTATTTTTTTTTACGGGCTAAATGCCTTTATTTTCTAGCTAATACATAAATAAACACTACATCTAACCTAGCTAGCTACAAAAACAGTTGGATAATCTACAAGCCCTAGTAGGCCTATAGATTACGAAAATACAATTTAGGTATACGTCAAAAATAGTATCGAATGGTCGCGATCCTAAGTCTTTCTTGGCAGTAACATTTACTCACCTGATTTAGATATGTATAATTAAAAAAGATGATTATTGAAAGTGACAACATGTTTTGCATCATTGTATGTAAACAATTCTCAGGGTGCCACCACACCATTTGATCTATTGGTATGATAGGCTGATCGAAGTCGATAGATGCCATCGACGTCGTTTATTGTTTTTTGGCCGATGGATACCAATCGATAAAAGGGTCGATCGACCATCGAACCAACATCAATCGACTATCTGATCCATCATCGATCAACCTCAATCAATTACTACTCTTGATTAAAACTTTCGTAAGTATTACTCATATTTATATCTATTTAACCGGATTCACTTACGTGGTTTAGCCGAGCTTCGCGACGATTGCTCGACCGGTTTCGAGGTATTTGGTACCTCTTCATCAATGGAGCTACACGCAACTACTCCGACTGGATGCTGTGCGCGTACTGGCGCTCGCGGCAGCGACGCGAGCCGCGCGCGCAGCCGCCCGCTCCGCTCGCTGTGACGTCACCGGTGCATTCTCACTACTGTCTTCATCACTTGACGACAAATAATTAGGGTCCGTACACACTACACTGACCGTGTCCTGCGGCAAGACATCTACCACATAGTTGTTATTTTGAGACGAAGAAATATTAAGCACGGGTCTCCACGCAGGCGCCAACATCCATCCACGATCGCGGCTGAAGTTCGGGAGTCTGTTAAGAGGTACCAAATACCTCGAAACCGGTCGAGCAATCGTCGCGAAGCTCGGCTAAACCACGTAAGTGAATCCGGTTAAATAGATATAAATACAATTACTACTCGGTATTGATTCAACAAAGATCAACGTCGACTCATCCATGCTACCACGATCGCCATCAATTGGTTGGCGTGGTAACAACTTACGATTGAAGTTGACTCATCCATTCTATCATCGATCGATGTCACCGATCGACAATCGAACAATTGGTATGGTGGCACCCTTACAAACAAAGAACATTAACTTAGCAAATTTGATTACAAATTACTTAAAGAACTCCGAAACATAAATGTCTCCCTAAAGTATTCCTCTCACAAACAAATAGACTTTAGACCCTAATAATGGAGCCAGAATTCCAAAATAACTGTCTCACAATTTATCAGTCCGTTATTGGCAATTACATTAAGCTCAAATGCCTTTTAACAGCAAAACTTGAGAGCTTAATTTATGGAATGGGCACAACGACAATATGCAGACCCTTGAGCTAGCACATCACGCAGACATCCGAGCCAGAACAAAATTCAAATTTAGGTCGTAACTGTTTCGACCTCTTCGAACAAAAGACGGCCCTTGGAGCAATAATTTGGAGTTAATGGTTGAACATTTCGTCCAAAGGCTAGTAAAACTTGAGATCTCCAAAGGCAATCGTTGAGCATCGGTTAATTTCCACTTTCACAGAAAGTCCTACAAAGAATTCCCAAATTGTTCACTCGCAAGTCTGTCGTTCCATTTCAATTGGAGAACGGTTTCTGTAAAAAATCTTTATCGGGAATGATCGCAATGAAAATTATTAAAGGTGGAATAATTTATGGTCATCGCTCCACGTTTTCTTTTAGGCTTATTTAAAGGAACTTAATTGTACGGCATTTGAAGGCATTAAAAAACGGTATATTAATTAATCCATACTAATATTATAAATACGAAAGTGTGTTTGTTGATTTGTTATAGGCTACTTTTTATCCTGATAAAATGCACGGTTCTTGTGGGAACGTGGGTGAAAACCACGGGCAGAAGTTAGTGTGACATTCAATTTGACAGATACGTTTTGACGGTTCCTGTGGTAATGCGGGTGAAAACCACGGGCAGAAGCTAGTTCATAAATAAATTAAGAACATTAATAAAAATTCGTTTAAGTCTCAATGAAAACAACTCCGTACGCATATGGACTAAATACAGTATTTGCAAAACTTAAATGCGCGTAATATAAGTAATTTGGATTTTAAAGGGATGATGGTTAGCTATAGTCCTAGGTGGTAGGACTAACACTTTTGCGAGTGTCCGTCTGGGTTGGTACCACCGCTTTGCTCGTGAAGTCACGCCAAGCGTAATATGCAAGCATTACTGTGTTCCGTTGGATGAGCAAAGTACCCAGTAAAATGGCTGGGCTTGGAACGGGCACTTAGAGTCGTTTATTTTAACATTCATGAGTGCTCCTTTGGGGCCCATATGAAAAAAGAAATTTGAAGTTGGGCTTATGAGATTTAATACCCAATTGTCTCGGGGTACCGAGCGCACTGTAGTGCCGCGTAGGCTTGTGTTTCAAAGCTCTGAGTGGCACTGCAATTCTTATGGGCTGGCATTATGCTGGCGCAGGCAAACGGCAAATATTATAAAAGGAAGTTAGTATGCAGCAGTGAAGCGCAAGAAAACTAGTACCAATGAAATTTCCCGCACTGACAACGTCCGACAACACAAAAACGAAGAAAGGAATTCATTTCAAAATACAGCTTCCATAAATCAATAGCTGTTGACGTTCTCTATCGAAATTGGGCCGATATGTAAATCGTTGGCAAACAGGATGCCTGAGTTCACGGCAAACATCACCCTGGCGGGATGGGCGTGTGTTGACAGTTGTTCTCGATACTCTTGCGCGGTAGTGTTTCTAGTCTTTGGGGTGAACAACACCAAGCTTTGTGAACGACCTGATTTGAATCAATGATGGGTTTGTGGTATCGATATGATACCGAGCCGTTGGTATAGCACCCTATATTCCAGAAACAATACAGTCATTACGTGGCAAACATCCACCCGCAGCAGCAGATCTCCTCCTTCCTGATCCACCTCAACAAAGTGACGTTGTTGTTGAAGTCACCTCACAGGATGTTGCTGCAGCCGTTACGTCCTTCCGAGGTGGCTCAGCCGGAGGCCTAGATGGTCTTACTCCACAACATCTAAAAGATGTTTTATGTGGTAGTTCTGGAGAGACACTTTTGGGGGACCTAACGGGTTTAGTAAACCTGATGTTGTCAGGGCGGGTCAACAGCGACGTCACCGAAATTTTATATGGCGCTAATTTGTGTGCCCTTATCAAAAAAGATGGTGGCATCAGACCTATTGCGGTAGGCACCACATATCGTCGCCTCGCGGCTAAAGTCGGTTGTAGGAAAAAGGTTGCTTCTTTGAGCAATCTTTTTCAACCAATACAGCTCGGCTTTGGTTCGCGTGGTGGTTGTGAGGCTGCAGTACATTCGGTTCGTACTTTTTTAGATCAAAATTGTGGGGAGGTACTGCTAAAGGTGGATGTTAAAAACGCATTTAATTCAGTAGACAGAGGCGCCCTCTTGACACAAGTGAAGGATAAAATTCCGGAACTTTATAGCTTTTTATTTCAATGCTACGGCAATCCTTCCAAATTAACTTATCGAAATAATGTAATGTTATCCTCCGTCGGGTGTCAGCAGGGTGACCCTCTTGGTCCGGCCATTTTTAGCCTTGCCATCCATCCGATAATTCAACGTCTCCAGTCCAAGCTTAATGTTTGGTACTTAGATGACGGAACTCTGGGAGGCGATGTGAACACTGTTCTGAATGATTTGCGTATTCTAATAGACGAATTTCGTCTTATTGGTTTAGAGCTAAATTTTTCCAAATGCGAACTTTTTGTTTGCGATTCTTGTTCGGATAAGGATTCGGTTTTTGAAAAATTTAATAGTCTGGCTCCTAATATCAAATCGGTAGATAAGTGTTCCCTTCGTCTTTTGGGTTCACCGATTTTAGATGAAGCTTTTTCATCTTTCGTTGACGAAAAAATTCAAAATTTTATGAACACTTCCGACAGATTGCTCAAAATTAACGCCCATATGGCTTTTACAATAATTAGATTTTGTCTTTTCGTTCCTAAATTTACCTACGTCTTACGATGTTGTCAGCTGTGGAAACACAGTGAGCTCCTTACGAGCTTGGACAATATTGTAAAACAAACTTTAGAGTCGGTTTTGAATATTGACATGGATGACAGGGCGTGGTCGCAAGCTTCTCTACCTGTGAGGTTTGGAGGACTAGGGATACGCAAAATTTCGAGTGTTGCTCTACCGGCGTTCTTGTCCTCTGTCCATGGTACGTATAAATTAATAGAAAAAATATTAGCACCATCATTAGATTCTTTAGGTCATTTTGAAGTAGCTCACTTGACGGAGGCCAAGAATGCCTGGGGGATGGCTTGCCCGAATACTGATTTCCCTATGGTTTTGTCCTCACAGAAGTTGTGGGATCGACCGATCTGCGACCTAGCACGGAAAGGTCTTTTAGATACGTGCCTTAGTGTCGCAGATCGTGCTCGTCTTCTTGCAGTTTCTGTGTGGGAATCAGGGCTTTGGTTGCAGGCCGTCCCTTCTTTTAATACAGGTAACCTATTAGATCCATCCGCTTTTCGTCTTGCTGTTTGCTTACGTTTGGGTGCGAGGTGCTATGTTGCCCATCGCTGCCAGTGTGGTACTGCTGTCGATCAGCTCGGTCATCACGGCCTCTCTTGTTCCAGAAGTGCCGGTCGAATTTCCCGTCACGCCAGTCTTAATGACATCATCCGCCGGGCTTTTACCAGCGCCAATGTAGCAGCCATTCTCGAACCGAATGGTCTTATGCGTGACGATGGTAAAAGGCCTGACGGAATGACGCTCGTTCCTTGGAAATTGGGGCGGCCCCTAGTGTGGGACGCTACTTGTGTCGACACTTTGGCACCGTCTCATATTTCCGAGACACAAATTAGGGCTGGCGCCGCGGCTTCTTCGGCTGAGCGACTCAAGCGGCGCAAATATGCTAACCTCGGGAGCGGTTACATATTTGAGCCGTTTGGTGTTGAAACATTGGGTCCGTGGGGGCCGGGAGCTCATAATATTTTCAAAATTTTGTCAGTGCGTTTGATTGATGCGACGCGTAACCAAAATGCTGGTAACTATTTGGCTCAACGGATCAGCATTGCGGTTCAACGTGGCAATGCCGCCAGCATGCTGGGTACGCTTCCTACTGGTAGTGGGCTAGAACATTTGGATTATCTATAGGCCTACTAGGGCTTATAGATTATCCAACTGTTTTTGTAGCTAGCTAGGTTAGATGTAGTGTTTATTTATGTATTAGCTAATTAATATTGTTGGTAAATAATCTTAAATAAATATCATGTTATCTATACATCTATACAAATAAATAAAATGAAGTGTCTGTTTGTAATACCAAAATAACAGCTGTTTACCAAATTCATAAGGAAGTATATACTGTACCTATCACAAAACAACCATTTTTATATTTTTCGTCAGTCTGTCTGTTTGTTCCGGGTAATCTCCAAAACGGCTGAACCGAATTTGACGGGACTTTCACTGGCAGAGAGCTAATGTTACAAGGAGTAACTTAGGCTACGTGGGCAAAGCTGTGAGGACAGCTAGTAATGTATAAAGTAGTAAATAACCGTGAAAGTTTATAACAGTGTTTTTTTTAAATAGGTTGCCAATTTGCGTAGAAATCGAGTACACTGAGAGGACCTCTTCCTTTTTTGTAAGTCGGTTAATAAATGAAAACATAGCGGACATACTTATCATGTTACATGATTGATTAGGAATTCAGTTGCAACAGTCATACACAAGCTTTGGTTGGCCTGCATACTAACCCTTCCTAATTAGAGCATTCACATCTATGACGACAGTGGCCGGGCGCGCGTGAGATTGCATCAAATTTCTCGTAACCATGTTTAGTATTGTTTCGTATCTGAACTTCCCGGGTAATTGGGATATTCAGATACAATAAGCCTGTGTGGAGACATTTATCTAAATATCTATGAAGTCATTAAAGACACACAAGTATAGAGCACTTGATTATTTAATTCCTTTTTACACTTGAAAGAAAATAGGCAGTGATCGACACTATCCCATTTGCTTTTAGTATATACCAATAAAGAGCTAGCTTTCAAAATATACGAATATAAATGTATAGCTTCCATGAAATAAAATGTCAAAATTAATACTGTTCGTATACTAGAACATCAGAAACCAGCAGAAGTTTTAAATTAAATAAAAACAAAATTATAAATATAAAAACCCCACGACGGTGTAACTATCAAAAAAACTTTCAATATTAACATTCAAATTTAAAAAATCTCCTTGTTCCAGAAACCTTCTCTATTCCGAAGTTTTCTAAGAATTTTTCTTGCTTAAAATTGGATTTAGAGTCGCAATTTACATTGTGCACTATCATGTGATGTTGTTGAAAGTGATCGAACATTATTTTCGTTTGCTTCTAATTATTACACTGCAGTTCCAACCAGTTTATTATTGGCTCGTATCTAAATTATCTTCTAATATCATCTTGGCTCTGCACCAATCGCCCACTGACTTACTTCTGGGCCTACGACTTGATTATTTCTTGTTGGACTGGAATTCAATTAAATTCTTGAACGTTTGTAAGGAGCTCATCAAAAATTGCTCAAAGTATTTGACATAGTCAAACAAGAGCAGTTTGTTAACTCGGCCAGTTAAAAAAGCAAATGTCTGAGTTTTTTAAAATGTAAAAATATAATAAACTGAAGTAAAGTGGAACGAGAGCTTTTTATGAAATTGTGAATATTATTTAATTTCAGAATATTTTTCATGTCAGTTTCCTTCTATTCTTTTTTTTCTAGTAATTGCGTCTATACAAAATACACACACATAGTATTGCTTTATTAAGAGTGTCAATTGATATATAACAATTTAAAAAATGTAGTCAATTAACTACACGTATAATAATCATTATAAAAATAGTTAAAAAAATACTGCATATATTATTGACCGAGTGAGCGACGCGAACAAAGTCTTTGCAACAACTGTGCAATTTTGCTTTCTTCTGTCCGTATGTTATCAACATACTCGAGTACTGGTCGTTTTTTTCAACTTATCTTGCTGAAACTTGGTTTAGAGACAGGTTCAGGTCAATAAATAGATTTTATTATCGTCAGCCATTTTTGATTGGAGGAGTATTTACTCTATAAAGGTGGAAATTTGCTGCGGATTCATTTACCGCTTGATTTTGATAATATTTGGCTGAAACCTTTGGTAATCAATTCTAAACAAGATGGTTAAAAATAATTTATTTTATTAATTTCTTTTTATTCTACTCGACAACGAGACGAGCTGGTCGTTTGCCTGATGGTAAGCATAATTCCGGCCTTATGTGCCGATTGCAGTGCTAATCAGAACATTGTAACACAAAAGCCTGCGCGACACTGATGCGCTCGTTACCCTGAGACGTTAGGTATTAAGTCTAATAAGCCCAGTAATTTCACTGGCTAATTTCTCATCAAACTGGAACACCGTAACGCTACCAACCCAGACAGACACTCGCAGAAGAGTTAGTCCTATACCACCTATTATATTTAAGTATAATTTAAAACAATCTGTAGAAATAAATGGGATCATTGTTGATCAAACAAAACCCAAACTAAAATAACATTTTTGACTGCTAATGTCTCAAAACCTGTGACAGTTAATAAGCTCATAAAACACATACATTATAACCACCAATGCATATTTTTACGATTGATTTAGAATACTTTATGGCGTATTAATCTGTTATTTAAACGTTTTCATAGTCGATATTTGAAACAAAGCCAAGTGTCACGATTCTCCGCGTCGAGTTGCAAATCATATGCGTCATATCTGTAAGTGCGTTCTCTGTGTCATATTGTGTCTCGAGTAAACAAATGTGAAACAAAAACCCGTAAAAAACGTAACAAACTGAAATATTGATTATATAAAAAGAGCATAAAGGGTGAGTAATTTCTAAGCACGGAGCTGAGAGATTTTAAAGCGAGCAATGTGAAAACGGTGTTAGTGAACAACCAAAAACAAATGACTAAAAATGTAGCAAGCACGTGCGTTATAGAAGAAGAAAAGCAGAACATACCAGATGCGACAAATCTAAATGAAGTTAAAGTGAAGTCTAGTTTAGCAAAAGTGGAAAAAACGCGAATATTTAAAGGGAGGTGCAAGAAAAGAGTGAGGTTCTTAGACGAACAGCTACCGAAGAATTCCTTGTGTGAGCGGTTTTTACGATTTTTCCGCTTGCTCTGGAGTTGTGCGAGTACGGTGAGGACAGCCTTAAGTAAGAGTAAGTCTGCATACTTATTGTTTGTCTGCTAATTTACCAAACGTCATATTTGTTCTGATGTAGAAACGGTTGTTTCGTTTTACCTTTTTTTATAATATCAATAACGTCATATAAAAACTTAATTGTGAATTATTTTAAAAAGGAAGTCATACTTATAAAGGAATTATACTTGTTCTTGTTCCAACCATTATTCGATATACAATTGTTTATAATAGTAGTATTTACGTTCCGTATTCGAAAATCTGTAAGTATTATAATGCCATTTCGTATTATTTACGATGCTTCGTTATAAAACTGCCTAGCCTTATCTAGGCCATCTATTCTAGTAATCTTGAACAAGCAAAACGTTTAATTACTCTGAGACATTCAATTAATATAACATAACAAATGCCATTTGGCGTTTACAACATGAAACTGAAATTAGAAGCCAAATAAACATTGCGATACGACTGTGACATTTAATTTTATGACGAATAACGCTGAAACGAGCGATTCCATAAAATGCCATCACTAAAACTTCCTTGTCCGGAAAATTCGCGAGACATAATATCAGATTAATGAAAGTTTGTACAATATTGGACAAAACTCGACATTGGTAGTCTCGCAGCTGCTACTCGATTTCATTACGGATCCCTACATATTGTTTTGCACGCACATTACCCTTTTATGCGTCGGCTTCAATGAAAGTTAAACGCTCTTTTTTTTTATTATTATCCTATTGGATAACGAGACGAGAGCCACTTGCTTGATGGTAAACACAAGCCTATAACATATCCCAACACACAAAACTTTGATACACAAAAGGCTGCGCGGCACTGCATAGCTATCTTTACCCTAAGACATTAGATGTTAAGTCACATAAGCACAGTGATTTCAATGACTACCACGTGCCCTATACTAGCTTTTTACATAAATGTAGAAGATTATTTGTTGTTTTTACGGTCTTTCACGCAGTAGCGGAAAAACGTGATGAGATTTTTGCATCTAAATAGTTTATAGATAGATGTATGATGGTTGTATCGTCATTCGCCACGGTTTTCACACGTAAATCATTACGCGAATTTATTTATTCGGTCAATGCAATGAAAATTGAACTTCATTGTGTAGGAAATGCAATCGAGAAAAAGTAAAACTTGTCGTCATCGCAGAACTAGTTTAAGATACAAAAATACGAATTGTTGGTTTTACAGTCCATCGTTGCGAGCTCAAGAAAGTTTTTTATTTTATAACAAACTAACCCAGGTTTCGTTGTCCCGCGTCGCGCGTTACGTTTGGTTAAATTCAGTATAGATCGAACTTAGGCCATTACACAGCTTTTATCGCGGAATTAAAACTATAAATAGAATACCGACAATCTAGAAAATTTAGCCTGAAGCTTCCCCGCAACCAATGAGTTCCCTTTTTCGGCTCATCTTTCGATAGACTCCAAGGCTTCAAGCAGATACTTGGCAGAACCATCCCACAAGTGAAAACAACTGAGTTAGACCCATATTATACCACCAGCTTGAACGATAGCCTCATAAATTAATACTGAACATGAATAATTTATGGCAAAGGGAATAAGATACCCAAATTATGAGTATCGCCTTTTGGTACTCCAAAAAGTAACAAAATATTTTATCCAAATAAGCAGACATTGCAAAAGCGTAATAGATAAACACGCTTCATTACTCGGTAACTCGATGTACTAACATATGCTGCTTATTTTTTATAACCCAATTTATTACACGTATCGGAATGTCCCATGCGGGCATGAGACAGAAAAAGTTTACTTAACGGTATCTTAACTCACATGACTTTTAAAAGGTAATGCATTGGCATTACAGATTGTAGTGGTTGTAGATTGCTACAGCGCAGCATTACTAATGACCTCGAGCGGTGATAACTCAAAAGAGTTTGTGACCAATACATTAATCTATATAAATAAATAAAATTGAAGTGTCTGATGTTTGTACGAGTAATATCAAAATTACAGCTTTTTACCAAATGCATATGAAAGTATATACGCCTATACGGCACATATAACAAAACAACCATTTTTAAAAATTTTGTCTGTCTGTATGTCCGTTTGTTCCGGGTAATCTCCGAAACGGCTGGGCCGATTTTGATGGGACTTTCACTGGCAGATATCTGATGTTATAAGGAGTAGCTTAGGCTACTTTCATTTTAGAAAAATAATTAGGGTTCCGCGCAAAAAAATTAAAACCATGAAATCAAATGTCTCCGCGCGGGTGAAACCGCGGGCAGCAGCTAGTTGATCTATATTATTGGTTTGTTATAGCCATTCAATACTCATTTATGTTTAAACGGATTAATACTGGCACTTGTAGTGCAAAGTAACGCATGTAGCTTTCTTTGTTTAGTGCTTAATTAACCTTCACTACTTATTTGATACCGTCTGCAAACACGAACTAACGACAAAAGGAATCTGGAGCACGGCTTTTGTGATAAGTGTTCAGAAACATAACATGCATAGGTTGTTTGAGACTAGCCTTCTGAGCCTTGAACATCGAAAGTTGCAAGTCTCTCAGTGTTTAACAGGATACATTTTGGAGAGTATGCGATGGAGTTACACAACTTGATTCCCGCATCTCGATTTTACCAACTGACGACTAGAGGCACCGCACTGCGTCATCCGTGTATGGTTGATATCCCTTCTGTCCGTACCGTAAGCATTTTGCTTCAACCTTCATTATAAAGATGGCCAAGGAGTGGAATTCTTTGCCGGCCTCTGTGTTTCCCTATAGCTATAATTTGGGAGTTTTCAAGACGAGAGTGAACAGGTTTCTTCTAGGCAAGCGTGCTACATCGTGGACCGCATCGTCGCTTAACATCAGATGAGATCGTGGTCAAAGGCAAGACAATAAAAAATAAACAAAAAATTCAGGGGCTTTTTTAGTGAACGCCGCTCTCATGTTAAGAATTGTAACCAAACATCTATCGGTGTGTTCTGACAGCTACATTTTAAAACTAGTCTTCTTATAGGTCTCACCACTTCGAACATATCATAGCTTAATATCAAATTAAATAGTAGACAAATTCAAACCTATCGAAATAAAAAATAATATTAAAACTTTTAGAAATTCTTAAACCTATCCATACTGTCTTTACAGCTATATGAGAATATGAGTATATTATATCCAATGTCTCATTTTTCACGTCACCCAAATTGAGTCATTTCGATTCCCTAGGGTTTCTGTAGTCGACGTAAATTGTGGGTCAACTTCGCTCCCACATTACTTCAGTACGGAGCAGGTCTGTCCCTCATAGATTGGGCAGACGGACTTATTACAACTAAGGTACTTCGGGAGTCAAAGTTATTCCAGCTTTCGCTAAGTTAATTCGGCAAGGACAAGGTTAAACAATGGTTGTTCATTTCTGCAATTGAATTTATATTTACCGTACTGCCTTTTTAATACAATTTAGTGCTGAAGTATACAAAAGTACATTAGCTAATTGTTAATTTTTCCTAACTAAACCAGGTACATGCCTTGGCATAAACAACATGAACAATTTGCTTTTCGGCAGCAATGCTTTGCTTTTCTGTAATGTCAGGTGGTAGGACTTAATTTTCTGCGAGTGCCAGTCTTAGGCACCACCGCTTGAGTTTGCCGCCAAACAGTAGTGTGCAAGCATTACTGTGTTCCGGTATTGATGAGCAAAGTGATCAGTGAAATTACTGGGCTTATGAGACTTATGAGGCTTATGAGACCTAGTGTCTCAGGATAACGAGTGCACTGCAGTGCTGCGCAGGCCTTTGAGTTTAAATATTAAAAACGTTTAGCTAAAGTTGGCATAGTTTTTGTTACCAGTTTTATTTTTCAGAATTTTTATTTTAACATTTTATTCTATCGCTCGTTTTGGACCGCACAAATTTTTCTTACTGTACAAGAGTTGTATAATCAGTTTATAAAGTTCGGGCTGTCCAACGTCCAGTCAACAGAAACCGATTGTAATGGTCACGCTTGGAACCCTCGTGACCGTTGGCCATTGAGGAAAGGCCGACGATCGAGCTCATAATTTGTAGAATTTATCTTTAGGCTGCTTTCGATTTGTGACTTTATTTCTTATAATCTTTTTGGTTTTATCGTAAGTATTTATTTCTTTCTGTATGTATGTTTCTTTTATGGTGATCGTAGAGTCAAACTTAAAAGAAAAAATAACTTTTTAACTCTCTTGTCGTCGCAAAAATTAAAAACTGTAAAGATTCAAGTGTTTTTTAACAAGTGTTATTTTAACAATTAAAACATTTTGCTATGCTATTACCTAAATTGTATTAGTCATTTTGTTTTTTATTTAGTTTAGATTAACGCCACTTCTAGTTTCAACTTTATTTAATTGATCGAAACATTACGTTACAAAACTATCTTTAAATAAAATAGTTCGAACTATAAAAGCAAAAAGATGGATTGAGTCATTAAGGAAGGTGTAGAAGGAAATTCTTCCGTCACTTCGCAGACAACATAAGCCGTGATAACGCAGCTGATCTATAGCAGTTCCACACAGTGCGGAGAACACATACCTAAGATTTTTTTGTAAATGAGAGTCGGTCCTTTGACGAAAAAGGAACATAATAGTTTTTTCATACCTACTTTACAGTTTTTTAAGTTTTCTATTCATTATAATTGTGTTTTTAACCGACTTCCAAAATAGAAGAAGGTTCTCAATTCGGTGGGGGTTTTTTTAGTGTTTGTTACCTCAGATCTCCGTCATTTATAAACTGATTTGGTATATTCTTTTTTTTATTTGAAAGAAAAATATACTTTCAGACTGGTACCATAAAAATTTCATCAAAATGGGTTCAGCAGATTATCACTGAAATCGGTTCGTCGCTTTTTTAAAGCAATTTAACTTGTATCACCATTGTATCTGTTGTAAAGAGAAAATGCAGTCAGTGATCAAACTGATGAAGTACCCTTGCCTAGAAGAAGAATATAAGCATGAGTTATTTACAAAAATATACAATCAATGAGTCCGATTCGTAGCACGAAAACTTTATCACAGCAAAAATATAGAAAGACGTGAAGACGCTTTGAACCTTTCAAGGCATTTGCAATGACAAGGTATTAAATTATTTACTTTATTTGCCGTCTGCGCTGGTCACGTTTGCAGACCCTTGCGACTCGTCGCCACTCAAGGAATAATGTCATAGACGGCTACAGAGTCCGTAATTCGTAGAATTTGTCTTCAGTGGGCGGTTCGAATATGCTGGGTTTTTCTAGTAATCATTAGCCATTCAATATTACGCAAGAGTACGAGTATTACGTCGAGAGAAATCTTAACGTGTATCTTAATTTTATTTTTGGACTGTTTTCTACCTTACTTCGGTTTCTATAATCGTAAATATTATAAAAGCGACTATTGACTTATGGACGGTGGTGTTGTGTCGATTCTGTCCGTCTAGGTGTTGAGTACGTCCGATTACGTTAGTGGGAGGACTAACTCTTCTGCGAGTGTCCGTCTGGGTTAGTACCACCGCTTTGCTCGTGAAGTCTGCCGCCAAGCAGTAATGTGCAAGCATTACTGTATTCCGGTTTGATGAGCAGAGTAGCCAGTGAAATTACTGGGCTTATGAGACTTAATACCTATATAATGTCTCAGGGTAACGAGCGCACTGCAGAGCCGCTCAGGCCTTTGTGTTTCAAAGTTCTGAGTGGCACTGCAATTGTTGTGAGCCGGCGTTATGCTTACCATCAGGCAAACGTCCAGCTCGTCTCGTTACCAACTACAAAAAAATGCTTTTTCTCAGGGAGTTCACATTGTTACATTGTGACGAAAACTTTTATGGATTTCGATTGTTCTCGAAGGTCTTAAATTGCAGACATATTAATTGCAGATATAATATCATGCAATGCGCGGCGCAATGCAATATTTTAAAAGCTAGAATCATTACTTCCTAATCAATGGCTAGAATTAAACATCTTTTTGCAAAAGGTAGTTGAATGAACAAATTGACCCCGATCTTCATCAGAGCAAATAAAATATTTCTAATTCTGTGAATTTCCTGTACCTTATGACAAAACAAAGCAAAAAGGTGTTAATTTATGGTACAATACTTCTGAATTAGCGTAACGTAATGTCCCCCTAAATCATTTTTACACTGGCTAGATAAATTACTTTCTTAATTTATTATTACAGCTGTCTGCCGAGCGTTTTGTAAGCAATTTATTTTATTTTTGGTATATTACTGCGAGGTAATTTGTTTTTTATTTTGATTGGATATTTGAACTAGGCACATTAAATCATTCGTTTTTCTAATAGGTACGTACTTATTCTTGTAATCACTTTGTAATATTATACTGTATTGTTCAAGAGGCTAGCTGAAATGATAATGGGCTGGTAAATATAGTTTTAGTTATCTGCCGGATCTATTCGTTTTGGGCTCTTTAGAAAAATGTAGCTCGTATCATGACTGAGTGACTGTCCTTGTGGAGGCTTACAATCAGTGTTCAAGTTTCAGATCTATACAGATCTTCACGAGTAAGACACACTGCTTAAAGACTTGTTTCTAAGCATTGTACTTGCATGAGACTTAATATCTAATGTCTCAGGGTAACGAGCGCATTGCAATGCCGCGCAGGCCTTTGTGTTTCAAAGTTCTGAGTGGTACTGCAATTGTGATGGGCCGTCGTAATGCTTACCATCAGGCTAACGACCAGCTCGTCTCGTTACCAAATACTATTAAAAGAACGGGAATCAAAAAGACCTGACGAAGTTTCCCAAGCGCTGCCTAGCCCAGCTGTAGCTTTATCAACTGATAAAGATTCCTTCGCTAAGTTGTTACTTCCTAACTTAAAAGTACATCCAATGTAGACAAGTGGTATATGAAAAACCTGGAAGTTATCGGATCTCAATTGCAGGTCCCCGAATACATCAAAAGGTGGTAACTTTCAATTTGAAAACAGTAGCCAGTCCGGCAAGCTCTATACACAACGCCGTTCTACCGGGCCACCACCATCCTCAGCCTTCATTATCTTTACCGATATCTCTATGAATACCATTGTAACTTACGAAATCTGAACCTACAAATCGACAAACGATTCTAAATCATTATTACATAGCGCTCGTTGTTTTAAGCATGTAGTTTTAACTAGCTTTGCCTATACCTATGTACCTTGCCAGAGTATCATATATCAAACGGTGGTGTTGCTCTCACAACCGACGGCCATGAAGGTCAATTACTCGGACACGTCTAATCACTACAGTGGCTAAATGGTAATTACACGCCCAGAGAGCGGAAATTGCATTTGATACTAACTGGTCTTAGTCTTAGGTAATTGGAAACTATCCAATATCATTAACTTTAATACAGCTGGACTTAACCAACTAAACTTTTGTCAATAGTTCAAAAGAATGGAAACAATTGCGATAAAAGAAACTTATATGTACCTACAATGGTACTTCTATGTTGGAGTTCTGCCTAGAGACGTACATACCAGGTACCTAACTATAAAGTAACTTCATAACGTGTAGTCCATAGTCTATTATCCATAGTCCATTCCATCAATTCATATCCATAGTCTTTCCATGCGAGTGTCCATCTAGATGGGTACAACCGCTTTGCTCGTGTAGTCTGCCACCAAGCAGTAATGGGCAAGCATTACTGTGTTCCGGTTTGATGACCAAAGTAGTCAGTGAAATTACTGGGCTTATGAGACTTAATACCTAATGTCTCAGGGTAACGAGCGCAGTGCAGGGCCGCGCCGGTCTTTGTGTTTCAAAGTTCGGAGTGGCACTGCAATTGTTATTGGCCAGCGTTATGCTAATCATCAGGCAAACGACTTGCTCGTAGGACAATCCAATAGTATCCAATCCAATAGTATACAATAGTCCAATCCAATAGTGTCCAGTAGTAGGAAAATATTTTAAGTGATTTAGAGCCTATATTTCACTTAGGTTCGGCATTAAAGTTTGTTGTGTCGATTTTTTATTCTACTATAGGGAACATCACTTCACGAGTAATGGAGAACTACTAAATACTAAGACGTCTATTTTTAAATGTGTAATGACTATGACTAGTCTTTAATTTATTAATAAATTAAGGGATAAACATCAAAAATAAATAGTGGTGCAACTTTAAGTAATTCTGTACATTTTTAGACAGTCATCTAACTACTGATAGGTTGACACAGTTTATTTTGACCGCAAAGTAAAAATAAATCACAGCTTCACTAAATATTACAAAACGATGTTTATTTTCGTTCTCCGCCGGCCGGCTTAGGGGCAGCGTAGACGCTTATGCAAACGTACGTTTGCTTGTCAGAATAACAACGCTTTTGCGTCAAGCGCGGATTTCAAGATACGCTGCCCCTTACATTGATCATAATAATATAGTCGTTTCACATTATATATGGTCAGTATCCCATAACGATTGGTTTAGAAATGACAATGGTTTAGTTGGAAAATGTTCATTTTGATGAAGAGCGTACGAAAACGAACAATGGCTTATTGATGACCACCATTGTCATAGGCGACCATAGAAAACGATTGTGATATAAAATACCGAAAATGGCTCTGATCAGCGGCTAGTGACTGCTTTACGGTCATTCAATAGTGTTGAAAATGGAACTCATCGTGGATAATAAATGAACGTCATGATGGGATTTATAATGCAGCGGGCATTATAAATCGTAAACAAATAAATTGATACGTGTATGATAGCATAGTTTTTTTATGTTATTTGGTAACGAGACGAGCTGGTCGTTTGCCTGATGATAAGCATAACGCCGGCCCATAACAACTGCAGTGCCACCCAGAACTTTGAAACACAAAGGCCTGCGCGGCACTGCAGTGCGCTCGTTACCCTGAGACATTAGGAATTAAGTCTCATAAGCCCAGTAATTTCACTGGATACTCTGCTCATCAAACCGGAACACAGTAATGCTTGCACAGTACTGCTTGGCGGCACACTTCACGAGCAAAGCGGTGGTACCAACCCAGACGGACACTCGCAGAAGAGTTAGTCCTACTAACAGTACTGTACATACTGTACATTTGTGTGTACCTATGTAAATTGGTTGGATTTTATCCTAACTCCGGCTAAAAATAAGCGACCCATGCACACCTCCGATTTAAAAGCCCTTGGGGACCGGTTACTAGAGGAAAGATGCCGTCGTTTGTCTTCTGAGGACACAAATGTATTTTTACGCGTCTACGTACTATGTCTACGTAGAAAAGCAAGACTTATAATTTTAACAGTAAACATAGTTGCTTCACGATGCCTTGCTTCGCGGAAACTTTAAGCTATGTCTTAGCATTCGAACGCTAAACCTACAGCGACTTACAGCCACTGAATAATAAGCTAAAATAGAAAAGAGAGAATCTAGTTCAGTACTGTTATGTATCAGTCGGATTTCACGAAGCATTTGTCAGTATTTCCCTAAGCCTAGATCACCGGCTCATCACTGGATCGCTCAAATTTCAACGTCGCGTTGGCTTTCCTATTTCTGCCGCATTTGCTGTAAAGACATACGGTCTTACCACAAAAAATTTACAGACACCTTAAACATATGTTTAACAGCGTCTAACTCCTAAACATGCCTTAATCGCTTGTTTCAATATTAAAAATCACAAATCTTGTTTTACGAATGTTATAGACACTACTCCGTTGTATCTCCATTTTGTCGTGACTGTACTAATGATCTTAGTTGTTTATTTTTTAAACACTGTTTAGCTAAGCAGGCGTCTAAAAGCGGTGTGGTAAGACGGTTAGTATTTTATATTATTTTCTTAACATAAATGATAATAAAAGCACTCATACAGCACTATACAAATAATACATAATACAAATAAATAAAATTGAAGTGTCTGTTTGCAATATCAAAATCAAAACAGCTTTTTACTAAATGCATATTAATTATGAAAATACACCTATACGGAACCTATAACAAAACAACCATTTTTTTATTTTTTGTCTGTCTGTCTGTTTTTGCCGGGTAATCTTGAAACGGCTGGACCGAATTCACGGGCAGAGAATTGATGTTACAAAGTGTAACTTAGTCTACGTGAGCAATGCTAAGGCAAAAAACGGAACAAATCTTTACGTTGACACATTTTGTAAGGGCAGCTATAATGAGCGGTGCGACAACATTGGTGCCTCCATTTCCCCCGGTATCGAGAGCGGAAATTGGAAGGGCCCGATTTGCCTTCGCAGACGAACTTATAATAGGTGCTTCGAACTTGGAATGATTAATTCGAATTCTTTGTTTCTGATCGCTATCGAGCGATTAGAGGCTGTTTTGATACTATCGACAAATTAATTTGTTTATAATACCTTTCTTGTTTAAGGAAGCCTTTTTTTGAGAGTGTTTCTGTATAGATCGGTATAGGTACATGTACTATTATCTATTCTGTGGTGCCGCTGAGCACCTTTCGATGTGTTCCGATTGCACTTGAGTGAAAGCTAGCTCTATTCAAAGTTTGCCTATATGATATCTACTACTTATATAAGACAGCAAAAACAATCAATGAAACATCACTATTGCTGTCATAAACTAACCTAAGCTTGTAAAAGAAGCTTGCGTGTATAACGTAGTTACAAACGATAAACTTTTAATGATTAGTACCACACTAAAATGTACTATAACAAAAACACAGTAAACAAAAACAATTAAAACCCCACGTGTGTGAATAAACTGTACCATAGAGTAGAATAAATAGATTTACAACGCATTGACGCGTAACAAAGGATGCATAACTTCACTTGCTATTTTCAGTCTTACAGCTTACATTACAAAGTACAAAATCATTTGGTGATTAATATTTTCGACGGTACACGTTATGTTTATTTCGCAGTAAATTGAATTTAGCTCATCGTCAAATAAAATTTGCAATTATGTGTTCCCATTCTATCTATGAAGATGAACCAAAATCTAGACAGTATTATATACGTAATAACATAACTTTGTAAATATATAAATACTAGCTTCTGCCCGCAGTTTAACTCGCGTGGCGTTTAACAGTGCATTTCTCCGGAATAAAAAGTAGCCTATGTTAATCTCCGGTTGCGGCTACCAGGGGTTGGGTACGGCTTGCAATAGCCGCCACTGATAGCCACAAAATAAAGAGAACAGAAGAGGCGCTCAGGAGTTCCCGTCCTTACCAGCCCAAGCGCCCTTTCTGTTATCTCTCTATTTTGTGCGGGCGCGGGAGAAGCCAGTGTTTGTGGTCAAGTACGCATGGGAGGTGACCCACAAACGTGGGCAGTGGGCACTGCTGCACCGCCTCAGCTTGTGGCTCGCTCGGGGCCATTCGAGCGCTCAGTTTGCGCCAATGCCATACAACATGTATGAAAAATCTTGTCCGCAGCTTGTGGGTCGCGTTAATGCATGGCTGCATAAAGTATTTTCTGCGCTTAAAATAAAAAACTATTACCCGTGCGAATCCAGGGCGGATCGCTAGATTATGTATAATTATGATGTGCAAAAAAAGGTAAAAAAATTATTGTAACTAAACATACATGTAGTAGATAAAGAAAAACGAGCTTTCTAAGTACCACTTAAAGTTTCCCTGATGCTTTCATAATATACTGTATCAATAATTTCTCAGAACTAGGCAAGACCAGATTCATTCCAAGTAGGATTTAAACTTACATACGACCATTTCAAAATAGTTTACGGTAGGCCTATATTACGCTGTTTATAATCCTGGACATAAACTTCGTAAGTCTTTAGATCTTCAACGGGTAAAGGGAAACTATTTTGATGAGGGCAAAACCCACCCTTTTCTAAATACTTACTGTATTACATCCAAAACGGCTACACACATTGTCGTATAATTCGTTTTTAATTAATGTGAAATATCCGAAACGGCTGGACCGATTATGAAGGAAGTTTCACTGGCAGATAGCTGATGTTACAAGGAGTACTTAAGCTACTTTAATTTTAGAAAAAGAATAAGGATTCCGCGCAAAAATATAAAAACCATGAAATCAAATATCTCCACGCGGGTGAAACCGCGGGCAGCAGCTAATTATTAATATGTATAAAGTAGTGAATAGCCGTGATAGTTTAAAACAGTGTTTAATTATTAATGTGGTAAAAAACTGCAAAAGGTGGAATTTAAAACTTCTTGGAATTCAGTTAAAGACGTGAAAAATCTCCGTTCGCTCGTTAAACTTCACTCGTTGTTCCAAAGGCCAAGCGCACCGTTAATACGTCTTTTGTTAATGAACCTGATCTGCACAAGAATAGAGTGTTTCAGATGTACCCGAGCTGAGAATAGAAGTGTTTACAGCATCCGCATCGGTCCAAGTAGATTTATCAGCTGTTAATGCGATGAATTACAACATGTTTTGTGGTGAAGGTGTTTCTTTTTCTAGAAACCTACAGAAAGGTGCAAAGCATTTCGAGCCTTTTTTCGTCTCTATGTCGTGTTTTTTTTCTAAAGAAAGTCTGTTAAAGACATTAGTAACAGCGTGTTTGAACAGATGCTATTTCGATTTCCAGAAAGCTATATAAGGGTATCATAGTCCCTTTTTTGGGTCAAGTATCAAGAGTGTTCCGTTTGCGGAAGTTTACACCGCATTATCCTGAGTGGTACTTCAATTTATCAGCTGTTAATGCAACACATTTCGAGTAACAGCACACTTTGAACGGAAAATTCCTTTTTCAGAAAGCGATGGAAGTGTATTGGTCATTTCCTTTTTCAGCTCGAAAGACCAGTTTCCGCATAATTCAGGCACTTTATGCGGTGCTTAAACATTTTGGCTGTTTATGTTTTTAACTGAAGGTGTTTATTTTTCTATGTAAGGGTCCTTCTGTGTTGTTGTTTCCCCTTTGAATGACGTGAGTGACCCGTTTGTGGATATTAATTTTGGTTTCAGCTTTTAGTTGACCTGTGTGGTCGATAATTTCACCGGAAGTACTATCGATATGCCGCACTTAGAATGGCTTGAAAACGTGCAGAAAAAGTGGAAATGAAAATAGGTATTTATTTTCTTTCGCAAGGCAAATCTGCTGATTTCAAAAGTTGTCATAAATCTTCTTCAAATGTATTACTAAATATTTTGTAATAGGTTTATATTTGGTTATTTATATCCAAGGTTTTAAGTTCACCACGTCACGTGTGACCAAAACTTTGTGCGTATCTGGTTAACTTTAGGGTAGTGTTTTAAATTATTGTAAAATGTTTTGCAATAGCTGAAGAGTAACAAAGCAATAACAATATCACCGTACTATGGAATGAAAGCCGATAAGAACGGTTCTTAGCGAATTACCTAAAATTACAGATGCCATTAATGCATATGTATCCTATAACGCCCAACGCCTAAAAAGCGGATTTGCCTACAATGTTTTGTGACTATACAAGTATACATACTCATTTACTAAGAAGCCGAATGACATACAGAGATTTTAGAAGGTATAATAGAAGATGCCAGTCATTAGATTAAAATAAATTGGTTTTAAAAAAGCGGAACTGAGTTCGATGAAAACGTCGCGATAAGTGAGATTTCATTCCCCATTTCTCCACCTTTAGGGGTTGTATTCTTTCATAAAATTTATCTATTAATATAATTTATCTATCTACTAATTTATCTACTAATTAAATAAATTTATTTATCGACGGCTCCGTAGCTAAGTTGGTAGTAACCCTGCCTGCAAGGCGAGGGGTCCCGGGTTCGATTCCCGGCCGGGGCAGATTTTGTGTAAGCATAAAGTTTGTTCTCGGGTCTTGGATGTTTGTGATGTGTATCTGTGTATGTCCATGCCACCTGCGACACAGGGAATCCTAGTGCGGGGGTATGAGTGTGTAAGCGTTTATGTTTATGTTTATGTTTATGTTTATATGGGACTACTTCGAGAAAATGGTATTTCCAAAAATAATTAACAAATTTTGCTCACATTTAACGGAGAAATCGGTCATAGCTACATAAAAAAATACATGCGAATCGAACATAGAACCTCCTCCTTATATTTGAAGTCGGTTAAAATATTACCTACGCGTACTATTCATTATTTTCTTTACATCTTCGAAGTTTGAAGGTTTCAACAACTTGTTTCTTGGTAAAATAAAATGTAGAGCGAACCCGCTCTATATACATACATCTAAATAACGGTTCCTCACGAATGCAGCCATTAATTTGGCCCAAAAAATTCGTTTCCCAGAGCGTTAATATCCCCGGTGAGACTGATCGAATGATTGGGGCCAGAGGGCGATATTTCTCGTTGTTTTCCATTCTCTTGATATCTCTAATTTGTCTATGTGTTATTCTCATTTGTCTGTGTGTATGTTACTAAATTGAAATTGCGTAAACAAGCTGACATGTTTTAACTAAGATTCAAATGGAGATAGTAGCGGATGTTCGCCCTATTATTATTTATGCGATCATCTGGAAAGTCTCAATTCAACTTCAAAATTATTAGTTTTGTTTTAACTTTTACAGTGTTACTTATAAATTAAACTTTTTTTTTTAATTTAGAAGATAATTCCTTCTAATTTTAGGTAGACGTCCGATTTTAAAAGTTAATGGAATGGACTTATAATTTGTCTAATAAAAAACATTTAAACTTAACTTCAATTACGCCAGACCAAGATAAGTTTTGGTCCACTCAAGAACTTTTTAACGCAGTTCTTTTAAGTCTTAACTCACAGCTGTCTGACATGTTGGGTCCAATACCTTCTCGTTACTGCTATTTTCTGCTAGATTCTAAAGTTAAATGAACAGTCTAAAAAATTGTTCCAGATAAAATTAATTTATTTGCTTTAAGAATTTAGTACGAATTAATTTTTATAATTTTTTACACTTTTTATGAATATAGAATACCATCTCTATTCATTTCATTGTCCGTTATAAAGACTTAGAATGTCGAACGTCGACTGACTGCTACTGATATGCATTTACCCACAGTATATTCCCGGCTTCCGAAACAAAAGGAGCACGCAACCGCGTCGTTTGAAGCCAACGTAAACACACTCTTAGTGCTTTGTGATAAAGAATAAAACAAAATGTCGGTGAACATAGACATGGAAACATTTTCACGGAAAAAAAATTTGAGAAGACGCACCTTGAATACGCTCAAGTCGGCTGTGACGGCATTGAAACAAATAGCGAGTAAGTGCTTTCAATTGTTTTGTTTCCAAGAAGTTTCACTGTTGTCTATTGTTTCAAACGACACTTAATTAGTTTTGAAGTGATTTTTAATAGATATTTTATTCGGCTTAATTTTGGGTGGCTTTTCGTATTAGTTTAATTTCTCTCTTGACAATGTGTATACTTTGAGTTAGGGCTGGAAGGGTTTAGCTCCGGTATTTGTACTCTGTAATATATGATTCATAAATTAACTAAGTTCAGGTTATGGTTTAGACGCGTACTACGTAACGTATGATGGATTACTATAATTTTGTAGAAATTCCAAGTGACGAATGAATTCAGTAGTAAAATTCTTAATTCTAATTAGTAAATGTGTTAATTCAGTCTTAGAAAAGAGATTCAAGGAAATAAGTTGATAGTAAATCTGCCTGCAAAGGGCAGAGCCATAGGTTTGATCTCTAGTCATTTTGTTTTGTGAGCATAAATTTTGTTCTCGAGGCTTAAATGTTTGTATTGTGTATCTGTGAATGTCCATGCCACATTCGACACAGGGAATCCTAGTGTCCCCTGCACTAGGATTCCTGCATTAGAATATGTGTCTAGGCGTTATTTATTTATATTTACAACTACTTAATGATAAGATGGACATGGTTTTCTCCAGACTACCAAAAGAAAAAAATCCTACGTTGCGCTGCACCGTGCTCATTATCTGCTCATTGTCCCTGAGACGCTTTTAAGAAGACGTTGGCCATAAGATCTCCTTTGGCTTTGTGAGTAAAGTAAAACCAAATCAAAGGCAAATAAAGAACGATATTTTCTTCAAACTTTTTCAACACAGTTACGGTATTCAAATTCGCGTAACGTAAGCTCAATATTTACATATTGTTCTTGATAAGTTTGAAGATTTCGCCGCGAGAGCAAACTTGGGAGACCATTAGACTCGACGGCTTACTTTTCACACCACTCGAGGGCGAGGGTAGCTATAACAATTCGCTGAGTATTTGTGAAACGTCAGGCAATATAATGAAGGTGTCATTCAGAAGCTCAAGGAAGGCATTGTGCCCGACTTCACGTCTCAACCAGGCCCGCGAACACTTCCCACGGAGTGTCTTGTTTCTCAAGACTATCGTACTACCCTTAAAAAACTCTTCGTAACATTACCTTTTGTTAACGAGAGATACTCGGGATGTAGAAATTAGGGCAAATCTTGACGTTTATTAATGAACATGGACAATACGCCATTGTCTCATTCGAATGATTTGACAATCGGCCGTTCTCGGTGGGAATGAATTATGGAATGGATTTGCATAAATAAACCAGATTTTGCTAAAAGCTTCCGAGTAAATACTGTTGCATATTTAATAGAAATCTTATTCCTCAATTTGGCTGTTGTTATTGGCACTTCGGATTTCTATTCTGTGGATGGGGATGATTTGTTATGAAGAGGGGATTGTTTAACTGATTGTTTATGATTTGAAAAGTTTACTGTTCTTATGATGTTATCATTCGTAATGCAAGGCTCATGAAACTTTTAAGGTGCAGAACCCGGCGCGCCGCTATCTCGCTCGCGCATCTTAACATTTTTGAAGATAAATAATCACTTAATTTAATTATGAAAAATCGCATTCGGTGAAATTGCTGGCAATGACATTACAAAGGTACGGCAAAAGTATCATTTTGATCCGATCAAGATTTCATACATGAAAATGGGCAAAACATAAAATCCCATTTTTAGGTTTGAAAACTTGAATGGATCAAAATGAAAATTTTGTATAACCTTTGTAATGTTATTGACAGCAATTTCACCGAATGCGATTTTTCATAATTATAGTAAGTGATTGTTTATCTTCAAAAATGTTGAGATGCGCGAGCGAGATAGCGGCGCGCCGAATTCTGCCCCTTAAAAGCTGAAGATTCTGAAGATTCCTAATAGCTTTGATTTCACCAATTCCGGGTAATAGTAATTACATTTTAAGAATAATTTATTTAACAATATTTTATTGACTAATAAATTCTGGAGTTTATAGTGTAATTTATGCAAATATATCACAGAAATTTGGCTTCTAACAGGACTCGAACCTGCGTCTTCTGGTTATCTAGCTTATATCCGGCTTTTAAACCGGAAAGAAAAACATCATATCAAGAATTTCGCAGTCAACATCGATTGCTCACATAGCCTAGTTGGTTAAGACGTCTGGTCTGGATAACCAGAAGACGCAGGTTCGAATCCTGTTGGAAGCGAAATTTTTGTGATGTATATATTTGCGTGAACATCCGCTAGTGTGGGTAAACACTATAAAATATATTTCTTAAAGTGTAAAACGTACGTCAATTAGTCGCTAGTCTGCAGTCCACACTTCTATCGTTTACTTTAATTTAACCTACACGCAAAATGCAACACGTCCTCAAGCACAAACGGTAATGATCACAAGCCGGCACACTCGGGTTGTGATTTACCAGGCCGCAAACTTTGCTTGGCAAACAGCGTAGCCCACATTGGGACTGCACGATTAAATTATAAACACGGCTTAGAGCTGAAATTACATAAATATTCATGTGTTTCCCACTTCCATTTTCAACGTAATGCTGCAAGATGTTTGTGTAACATTTCAATTTAATTAAGTGGTCTCCGGGTAAGTATTAAGTGTGTCTACGAACATTGGCACATACGTGATCTTTGAAAATAGACACCTGATGGTGTCTTTCCCACGTGTAAAAGCGATGTTTGGCGTAGAGGCCATTTTCCGTAATACTGATGTTATGAGCCAAAACCTTCAGTTAATTAATTCAAATTGTCTTAATCTAACTCATTTGTTTCTCACGTTTCCAATATTCAAGTAACAACCGACAATGTATATATATATACACTTCCACCTCCTAGCTACATCGTCAGAACCTCTACACCAAGTGCAATCTATTGGACTCGTCAAAACAAATCTTATGAGCCCAAACTTGAAGGATTTACTTGTAGGCACTGAAGAGTTCCACTATCCACCTCCTGGCTCCTCATGGAAACGTTAATATTGTAATTCAAACATACATACAGTTTCATTTTGATACGACAATTAGATGTATGTACATTAAAATTGACATCCATGATTCCTTTACATATTTAATCAGTTACTTACAGTCATAGAGATATCTTACAGTTTACAATTAAAGCTAATAAAAGTGTGTTAAACAGCCAACTACTTTTCCAGATAGCCCAGAATATAAGCAACAAGATTCCCTGTAGTACCAGCAACTACGATAAAACTTTGTCTCAACTTTCAGAGTCAGACAGAGGAATCAAACCCCGTGTACTTAGTTCAACTTGATCACCAAGCGCCTTTTAGTCCGCCACACTTAGAACAATGCCACATTCTTAGCGAGCTACAGCTTTGAACAAATTGTGACTTACCAAAAAAACATTCGAGCTCTTATCCAATAATCAATTTGTTTATTTCATTTTATAGAGCAAAGCCAGACACCAACATACCGGCACAGACTTTAAACTGAACCCTCTTTCTTATTGAAATGTTCAATAAATTTCTAGGCGTTTCCAAAAGTTCCTGAATGCCATTCTTTCTTTTTTTTTCCAGCCCAACATAATCGCTTGGGTCGTAAATACTCTAGACTTTCCACATTTCTAAGCAATATATTCTGAAGGTCGCTTTCAGTGTGCAGACAGTGTCTAAGGTAAGAAGTGACTCAATCTTACTCACGCACACAACAGCGGACTTGAAATAAAAAAGAAAATACACCGGCAGATTTTATATTTTACAAATAGGTAATTATTTAAAAAAAAGTACATTAAAGCTTAAGTTGGCCATAGCTATTTTCGTAATCAAACTTTATTGAAATTTTTTTAAACGATATAATGACTGGACTTCTTTACATATCAATCCTTTGATCGGTAAGTAATTAAGTTCGTGTAGATGGCTTATTATTGTCCGAACACCATTCAACGAAGTTGACGGAGTTTTTTAATTCTCGACAGGCTCTTAATCACTATCTTGCCTCATCTTTACCATGTAAGTGGTAAACCACTAAATTATACCTAAACAAAAGTGGTATTTGTTAATCTGTTCCTCACATATTTAGGTTTCATTTAGTTGGATTTAAAAAATTAGTATCTTAGTAACGTGAGTTAGGGTACTGCCAATATTATTCCACCTTCCTTTATGTTCGTGGAAAGGTTTCCTGACCGCTATCTCTTTACTGTCGAGGGAGAGTTATCGGTCTGAGACCGGCCCTTGTAGACAGACCAACTGCAAGTTATATGAGCGATTGTACTATATTTCTATTCACGACTGTACTATCTTTATCTTCGGTAAAATAAGTTGTGTAGACGTGCTTCAGTTATTTGAGTAATAAAGTTTTCATGATGAGTAAGGCTGTGTCCAGAATTGTGGTATTTGTGTGTGACATTTCCGTGACTATAATAAATAATACGTTATAAAAAATAGAACACTTCCTTTAGACTTTTGATTTATTTATGCATGTAGGTATACTCGTACTCCCAAACGGTTCTACTATCTCCCCACCAGTGAGGACGTTGAGAATTTAAATTACACTAATTTATTTAATTCTGAATATAAATTCCCAATGTCGCCACTGACATATTATGTTTAATGACTTAAAAAAGGGGAGGTTCTATGTTCGACTATATTATGTATTTGTTTTATGTATTTTAACCGATTTCTCCGTCAATTGTGGACCAATTTTTTTCTGTATACAAAAACTATATATACCATATAAACTTAGTATATACCATAGTTAAGTATATACCGTATTAAATTATAGCGATATATTATAAAATTTCATCCGCCATCTTTTCTCCTTTAGGGATTGTATTCTTTCATAAAATTAATATGGGACCTGAAGAATATACTATACACCCAATAGAACAAAAAAAAGATTTTTCAGAATTGGTCCACAATTGACGGAGATATCGGTGAACATACATAAAAAAATATATACATACAAACATAGAACCTTCCCCTTTTTAAGTCGGTTAAAATACAAAAACCATTACACACACAGTACTATATTTTTAAAAGCGTTCAATATTTTAACAATATAAAACGTTTCTTCCATAAAGCAGAAAACTTAATAATTTTATAAGAAAATGTGAATTTCATTCTGTTTTTCAATACTTTTAAGACCCACATCCAAAATATTTCGCAGTTCGCAGGTGTAAAGCCTCCAGCCATGTTTGATAACTTTCTTCCAATCTTTTCAAGTGCCACGTTTCAACAAAAAAAGTAAAACTTTTTCAACTTGGTCTGGAAAGTTCCATCTATAGGTCACAGTAATCCCTAGAGCGAGCTGTCAGTCATTTAAATTCGGTAGGTATTCCGAGCGCCTGTGAGCGGCTTACAAATCGGTTGTATTGCCGACCTAGCGCCATCTATTAGGGACCGCGTCGTCAATTTGTTACGAATGGGTTAAGTTTATTTGCGTTTCAAATTTAGGGGTCAGCCAGAAAGAAGTGATACAAACAAGATGGTTGGGCATTTTCTAGTCCGCACCTGGCTAGATACCATCCTCAAATTAAAAATAGGACACAAATTATGTGTGGCACATCATCTGCCAACAATCAGCCACGATCACTCAGTGGTGTAATCCGTGGATCCTTTGGTAAAACCAACATTCTTCTTCTTAAACTTTTACGATATTATATTATTGCTTAAACAAAGTTCGCGTAAGGTCTAAGCTAAGATTACACTCTGTTATCTATGGCTGTTAAGTTTATAATTTTTTCCCTAGAACGTTTACCGGTTTAATCACTTATGTATGAATACAACTACAACAAAGATAGTGATATACAAACAGTCACTGGAGTGAGTGAAACAACAATATTTATGGTATAAATCTATTTTTATATTATAATAAATGAAACATTTTAGATTGCAAGTTTGACATTTCAACATTTGGTTACTATGGTTACTACCGATATCATTTGGTGGCGCCACTTCTGTTTTGAGAGCGGCTAAAGTAGCCGATTTCAAAGAGAATATAATCCCGGCCGATTTGAGGACTTACGCTTAGAAAAGCTTACGCTAAGTTTAAGCAGTGTTCCAAACGTCTCTGAATATGAATTTGAACGTAAGTGGTGAATTACGACATATGGAAGCTAAAGTGTACGTTTAGATTCGTCTCTGAATATTAGCCTTAGATTCCTACCATCTAGTAATATACGATACCTATTACGTATGATACGAAATTTAATAAGCCACTCGGTCGAAACTATGTCACCGAGGCGCATTGAAGCCGCGAAGCGATCCTCGTCTCATCGAACCGATCGAGAGTGAGGAATTGATGAATAAATTATTGAGGGCGCCCCAATTTCGCTTAAATTAATTTGATGATAATTCGGAATGGGTATTAAACGGCGCGTAGGTGTTTAATGTAATTGAAAAGATATGTTCGTCGGCAGCTTTGTCATCAAAGTGAATATTTGTAACCTAAATAAATGTTTTATGGAATTACTCATGCCAAACTTTATGACCGGTCTGATTAGACTGACCCACCGTTAGCACTGTTTATTAATAAGTTATAGTGTTACCACAAAAAAAAACGTTTTTAGTCGTTTGTTTAAAACATCAAAAATTATTAGAAATGTCACAACAGAATTGTCTTAAACAATGGTTAGACACTACTTAAATCAGGATTTGTGGTTGCTCATATTTAACCGCGCGACTAAGGCATGTTAAGGCGTTAAACAGTGTTCAACACAGGTTTAACGTGTGTTTAATTTTTTTGTGGTCAGACCCTTACGGCCTTATTACAAAACGAGTTTTAACGCTAAACTGGAGTTTAAACCGTAGTTTTGTCAAATTTCTTATTACAAAAAGCAGATTAGCACTTAGGTCTTGGTTGACTATGGTGTCAAAGTTAGTCTTGCCGGGCACCTAGTTTAGCGACGGTTTAAGCATTTATTTTAATGGCGGCCACGTATTCTACTTGTCAAATCGTAAAAAAATTCATATATTTTGTATTAAAGTAAGAAGGGGTGGCGAGGTATTAGGAAGCGTGGATGAGTAGAATAATAGCTTTTAGCAAAATATATAGGAAATACTTATAATATCGAAAGTATACATAGTAAAAACAGAATATATTACAAGAATTGACAGTACACACAATCAACAAAACATGTTGCTATGGTTACTTAGCCATAGTGTGCCATTGTATAGGTTGGATATATAAGGAGTATCTCCTTAACATTTTTTTCATATACGTAAATACCTAATTAGGATGTTTTGAATTACTCGCAATGATCAAAAGTCATTTAAAAATTACTTACAATATTTTTCGATATTAGAAAATAGTATTGTGTGACAAAATAGCTACTTATATTCCAAAATCAAAATTAGTACATTGTGTCAATTCTACATTTCGTGTATCCGTAGCATAAAGACATTTATTATCTGTGGAAATAATTTCTACCATAGCTACAGTTTGGTATTAAGTTGTCTTGGCTTTATTCATCTTTTGTAATAAGGTTTGGTTTATAGGTCGACTCTAAAGATAGTTGAAGACAAATTGGTTGTCGACCAAAGTCGAGTTTAACGAGTTTTTTGTAATAAGGCCGTTAATGCCTACCGTGCGGACCATCTTCGAAATTGTCACTGTAATATCGGTGAAACTTTAACCTGTCAGGTAAAACGGGTCAAATGCGTGGGAAGAGAAAATTGTGGGTGTGTTCGACGCGCGTGGGAAATAAAAACTGCCCACGAATATCATCATACGACAATGACAAGCCTGCAATAATAAGTATACGCGCCATAATTATTGCAATGACGTAAAAGTATTCAATATCAAGATCTGTACACGAAAACCTCAAAAATAATATAACGATTAACTTGTGCAGACACCTTTTTACCGAAATCATAATAATTATTACAGCCACAACAATAATTGTAAATGTAAGTAGTGTATAATTGAAAATTGCGGAGTAATTGAAGCATAACCCCTACTTGATACTATAAATATCAAAACAAAGTGTATTTGTTACATTCCACGTCTGAGCTACTCGAGTTTAAATTTGGCTGACATTTGCTGACAAGCTTAGGGAACCGCTAGTGATTGATATAGAAACAAAGCAAACACGTTACTTCTACCTGTGTAGACTAGAACCTATCAGTTTCCCAAGTAAACTCTATTAACCTACCGTTTCTAGAACAATGTCAATATACTCGTAGAATGTCCCGACTCCTGCCCTAGATCGAAAACTGATCAATGCGGGACGCTCGCATTTGATCGGATCATTCGTCTACCTTTCGACGGGATGCTGTGTGACCAGAGCTTACGTTTTGTTGGGACAGTCCTGCCAATTACAAGGTGAAAGGTGATTATTAATACACTCACTTTAATAGTAACTACGTAAATCTAGTACAGAATATTACTAGTATCCTAGACCATAACTAGTAGTAAGACCTGGGGCCTGTTTCATAAAAAATATTAGTCTAATATTATGAGCTTTTTTTTTCTTTTTTCATATAAAATATGAGGCTAATACTCATTATATTAGACTAATATTTTTTATGAAATAGGCCCCTGTAATCAATATAATTATCAATACTAGTATTATAAATGCGAAAGCGTATTTTTTGGTTTCTCCTTTCACATTGCCATGGAGCAACGGATCGACATGTTTTTTTGCTTAAAGATGTTTTATATACCAGAGGCTACTTTTTTCATGTGAATCTCCAACGGATGAACCGCGTGCAGCAGCTATAGTTACTCATTAAAATTACTTGGCACTTTTATTCACTGAAAATATAAATTATCTTAAAAAAATATTTATAAAAATACTATTATCCAATTTTTTTAAAGAAAGAGTTTATTTGGTGTAATTTATGTTAATGTTTAATTTAAATTCAAATTATCTTCATTACTTATTGGCTTAATTGAAAGCTAGATTGTAATATAAAAGGGGTCCATAAAGAAGGTGCTCGGGGATCAAGAGAAAAAAAATGTATCTGTGTAAGCACACAGCTGTTGTACCTACCATAAAAACTAAACGTAAAAACCTACAAACTAACGCAAAACTAGTGTCTGTGATAATAGTGATAAATATCACTTTTACTCAGAGAGTTCTACGTGACCTTTGATGTAGCCTTTGATGGATCTGCGTCTTAAGGTTATTACTAAAGTAAGGTCATCGAGCCCACTCAGCAACGATATTGACAAATGAATGTTCAATTAGTCTCTTGTTGGTTCATAACAATAAGAGACAGAAATAGAGAGAAAAATAGGCCTGGGGCTTGCTTCATAAAAAATATTAGTCTAATATTATCAGCTTTTTTTTCATCTATATTATGAGGCTAATACTCATAATATTAGACTTATATTTTTTATGAAACAGGCCCCTGGAGATATTTTTTTTTTGTTTGTGTATAATATACGCAGAATTTTGTTTATTTTTATAGCTTTTTTTATGTGAAATTGCGTTTTTACTAATACTAGAAATTATTATCTAGATGACCAAGCCTCGCTCTGTGCAAACACAAACAAACTAGGGAAAAAACTTTGCACTTTTTTTAAACTAAACAAACTAAACTAATAGGTAAACTTAAAAAGCAAAATCTTATCTCAATGCAAAATTTCATCCAATTCGTTAAAGCCGTTTTCGAGATAACTGAAATTTTATAAATTTATATATATACAATTTAATATTTATTTATATACAAGAAATGCTCGTTTAAAGTTATAAGATAAAGTAGGTATGATAACTTATTATTATTGTTATATATTTTATGGTTAGGTACCATACGCATTAGGTACTTACGATATTAATTATTTTGGTATATATTCATCTTGATGTATTATATATTTGCGTAAATTAAAAATGCACATAGGTATGCAATACAATGCTTTCCATTTAAAGGTTTACTTGAAAGTTGTTATGTTTAGCTAGAATGCCAACAATTGTACGTTTACTAATATTTTTTTGTTTATTTTATGGTTCTTTATACAATTTGGACTGTAGGTACTCGAAAGATTTTTTTCAGTGTTGGATAAATAACTTTTCTTTCTTTCTTTAGTAGAAATGTATGGCTACCAAGACGGAAATCGGGACGTCAGTAATTTCGCGGAAGCACCGAACATAGGAGCAATTCTGCAGTGCGAGGCAAAGTCGAACTAGCCGAAGTGTGGCCCAACTTTTGTATAAACTTGATTATGGATTCCCGCCTGAGACTGTTTCCATTGTTTGATAGCTGTTGGTTTAGTTGCGAATAATAAACGTGGGTTTTATTCGAAAACTTTTACCGTCCGGTTTTGATTGAATTTGTTCAGGAATGTCGGTTGAAACGAAAATATTTGTTGGTACGACACCACTATTGTGACATATTTTCGGACTGTCCCTATTTCTTTCCTAAAAACATTCGCACTCATATTTTAAACTAGCTGCGCCCCGCGGATTCGCTCACGTAGCCTAAGTTACTCCTTGTAACATCAGCTATCTGCCATTGAAAGGCCCGTCAAAATCGGTCCGGCTATTTCGGGTATTATCCGGAAGAAACAGACAGACAGAATTTTTTTTTAAAGTAGTTGTTTTGCTATAGGTAGATACCGTATATACTTTCATATGCATTTAGTAAAAAGCTGTTATTTAGATATTATAAACGGACACTTCAATTTTATTTATTTGTATAGATTAAATTCTGCTTAAGACACTTGTCATTCATAAAGCTATAACACAATTTCAAAGTGCGTTTCCAGCCGTGCGGTGCAATTGTTAAAGAAAAAATAAACTGTTGTTTATGAGATCATGAAACCGATTGGAAGAAAAAGAGGACTATAAAAGTCAGGCGTAAAAAATACCAAACTGCCCCAGTTATAAACAAAACCGGTTTACTCCGCATAATTGTTCAAAATCTCCCAAATTACACCTAGCTCCCGTTTTAGATTAACCTCGCGTAAGTCGAGACAAGGGTACAACAAGCCCCATGAGCTCGTTGCGAAAATGAAAGCGTAAATAATCCCTAATTCTCACTGATTTGGGAGCGGATGGGAATTAATGGGACAGCTACGCTTTCCGTAAGATCCTTAGATCGAAGGAACAGAGATATGTCATTGTCACCAAGGAAAGTGACACTTCGTCCAAAGTAACACTTTTGTTCAGGATCCCATGACTAAATATGTCGAAAGTAACTAAAAAAGGTTTTGGTGCTAAAGTTCTCGAGATCAAAACTACTTACCACATGCAATAAAAAAATATTTTCATAAGCTTTTATTTAATTTGCAATGTTTGTATGTATGTATGTTTGATTGTTACGGTCAAATCTTACAAGCTAAAAACCTACTTTCCTGTGTTCAATGGAGCCGAAATTTTACACACACACATGTAAATCGGATGACAAAGCAATATAATGATGTTATTTATTTGAACATGCAATAGCTCATATTGTACGCAATAAACCGTCACAAAATTCTACTCGTAGCGACTGACTGCTAGAGCATATGGGCTCTGAGTAAGACCGTCAAGTTTGTTCCCGCTACGCCCGCAAAATACCGCATTGTGGGAGAGAACTTTGCGAGGTGAGGTCAAACTGCGTGAGATGAAACGCAATTTTTGACAGTAGTTAACAAGCCCCGGTTGTTGAGCATTATTTGGAATTATTGTATTTTACGTAATGTTCTAAACATTTACTAAATTCCACAACTCCCAAGTCCCGACTGAAAATGTGATACAAAACGAAACCCTTAAATAATATTTCAGCTAAAATTTGATATTGTTCTCAATTGAAAATAAACCAAACAAAATTGTAGAACTCCACTCAAAATTTATTTTCAAACTGAATAATCCAATTCAAACTTACCCACTAAACGGAAAAGGGTTTGAATCAAAACAGCGTACAAAATAAATCACTCAGACCCTCAGACTACATAACGCTATTATAACGCATCAGTGGCTCGTTAAAGGTTCTCCAAGCGGTCAAGCCGAAAATAGCTGAAAATACCTAACGTCAAGTTTCACTCATCCGTAATTGAAATGGCCGTCAGTGAGGGGCCAAAGCGAAAAATAAGTGTTATAGGTGTCTGAAAATTGCCCTCTAGTGTCCTGTGCGACCGGTCAGATTTTTAATTGGTTCCCAACGCCTCGAAACACTACTTCTCTGTTAAAACAGTATGGACTATAATCTATAGTAATACAAAATATATTTCAATGCGTATAGGTATTGCCAGGATTGCGTTGAGTTCGCATATCATCACTCAAGTCTCGTAAACACAATGAGTTCTTTAATTAATAACTCTTCTGCGAGTGTATATCTAGGTTAGTGCCACCGCTTTGTTCGTTTAGTCTGCAGTAATGTGCAAGTATTACTGTGTTCCAGTTTAATGAGCAAAGTAGCCAGTGAAATTGCTGGGATTATGGGCCTTAATATATACAGCATAACTTACGCAATGCACTGGGACACAGGCGTTTGTGTTTATAAGTTCTGAGTGGTAATGCAATTGTTATGGGCTGGTGTTATGCTTACCATCAGTCAAATGACCAGCCCGTCTAGTTATCCAATAGTTTACAAAAAAATTACAAGAACACAACACTCATAGATCTCATCATCATCTGGAGCGTGTCGTTGCCAATGAGCCTTTTGGCTCGTCTTTCAATTGGTGATTCACTTGGTGACAGTAGATAAAAGCTTTAACTTACTCACAATGAAAGTTTCAGTTCAACCATGTGTAAGTTCTTAAATTTACCGACTTTATTATTAATTATTTTAATGGCACCACATAATACCTTGTGTAGTAATAATGTATAATTTACTCATCACTGCAAAGAATAGTGTCGCCGAGCACAGTATATTATAACAGTGAAAATCAACTGTAACAGTATAGGTACGGTTGATTTTTAAAGTAATGATACTGTTTTTATATTGTGAAAACATCACGCTGATGGAAAACTGTAACGTATTTTCCAAAGCTTTGCCAGATTAAAAACAAGAGAACAGCATGCGAATTTTAATTTAGCTTGCGTGCCAACTTATGACGATAGCATAAACAAAATAGAAATACTTGCTTCATCTAAATACGCAAGTTATATGCTACATTAAACTGATTAAATTATGAACAACAATATTTTACACTTAACCCACTTTTGAGTACATCTTTTGTTACTTAAGCCAATCCGACCTGTGTTTTCTCGAGTAACCTTCCTCCTACATTTTCTCTTGTTGTTCCGCTACAGAGTTTATTTTTGTCGATAAAAGTAGTCGTTTTGTTTCCCAACATCAAAGACAGACGTGGCAAACGAGCGGAATTTCGGAAATCGATTACATTAGTCACTGTTCCCGCGCGAATGTTTACAAACGTTTGGGTCGGAGCAAATCGTTGCAGCCACATATCAAAATGTTATTCATCTGACAACGAGAATGTATTGTGGGTTTGCGGTTTCTGGACGCTTACCGAAGTGATGCGTGAACTGGCGGTTAGGTACCACAGCTCTCTGAAAAACTGTGTGTTATTTTTGTTTACAGTACACGCAGCGATCTAGGTTGGTCACAGCGCAGAATTTTCATACAAAAACACAATTAGGCTGCAAGTAATATAGGACAGAGAAAAAAGCCTGTAGTGATGTAGCAGTGGACATAATTGGATAATGATAATAAATAATAAAAGCAATATTCTATAATATCTACAAAAATCAGCAAATCTCAATGATTTTGAAATATAAGTACCTATATAAGTTCTGTGATACAGTTTCCTCGGATGCGGTTACAAAACTTCCACCGCGTATTTTGGGGAAGTTTCCTTGACGAAGGCACTCCTATGCCGCTAGAATGCTTCTGAGATGAGATGATGCAATTTAGAACTCTGCAGTTGGAGGTATATTCGTTATGGATATATTTTAAGCGGGCTTTTGAGAGCATTTAAGTGAGTTCGAGATGTCTCTATTGACGTCATGATAATATTATCTCTGGGATCCATCTGTCAGAATATTTTCCTTCTGGCCTTCTAAAACAATAAAAATATTAGATTAAACAGTGCTATATAATTCTTTGCGCGGTTTAAATTTTACCTCAAAAAAGGCGTGGTTTAAACAACAACTAGTCACACGTTTACAGCGTTGGCTGTATATAAGCCAACGTTGTGCGTCAAAGGATCTTAAGGCCACGTTGCTTACAGAGCATATCCAGTACAAAGCTGCTTGAAAGTGCTTCTACGCTGTCTGACCGCTTCTAACCGAGACGGGTAACGTCACGAGCGGCTTTCCCGGCTTTAGGACGGCGATAGGGGTACGCCACAGTGTCTTCAATGTGTCCCCATACTCACGAAGTTTATAGACCGACACATTTATACTTTATACGAAGGTATATAGAAAGTTACTGCTCCTAGCTGCACTTAAGACAAAGGCAAAACTTGCGTAATATTCTAAGTTCAGATGTATGTGATATATGTTAAACAAATGTTATTTTTAAACTTTCACGCAATTTTAAGGTATAAAATTTCAGTAGTAGTAGTTAAACTTAAACATTGGTAAAAATATATTGGCAGGCAACGTCCACTGCTAAATATAGACTTTATTAAATAGATGACAGGTGCTCTACCTGTCATCTTTTTGCGTTAAACAACTTGCGACTCTCACCAGTTCATCGGACAGGTATTGTTTTATTGATTCTGCGAGCTACGTGGCTTCTTTTTTTAAGATAATATCATGCTGACTTTATATTTATATACCTTTTTGATTCCACATATCTGAAAATTTTTCATCGCATAAAAGAACCCCAATCACAGTTCTGTCTTAATAGCTAGTTTACTCAAGTAACTATGGCCATAAAATCAGTTTTGAATAGCCGTACAAGACCTGATACACATAACACTTTATTACGTTAGGTTGGTTACGGTATTCTCATAAAATCACCAATTTATAGTTTAAACAACTATGTACGTCACCACAACGTAAGCTCTCACCTTAGACAATAGAAACACAGTATGTCTTCGTATAATTCTGTCGTAAAACTTGACAATAACGGCAACTAAGTAGCTGAAATGTGAATTTCTTACATTAGGTGTTAGCGACGTTATTGACACTAAACTTGATATTCCAACATCGTAGTCTTAAACGCTCTTAGCACATTCATTGCAACTTTCTACAATCCAAATTGAACCTCAAGGAATTGAGATTAAATCTAAATTTGTTGAAGGAAAAGATCAAGATACAAAGTTTCGACTATTCAAGTATCGCGTATCGACAATTTTCAATAATAATAATAATAATAATAATAATAAACTTTTATTCATTCAAAATAATGGAGCATTTGGTACATAGGTTGTAAATTATTAACTATATATTATACTGTTGACAGTAATATCAGAGTGAAGTTAAAGTGAGAAACATCCAATAATGTACCTTGGTTGAAGCTCTGCCCCCCACACTAGGATTACCTGTATTGTGAGGTCACAGGGTTCTCCTTCGGACACGATTGTATAACTATAAAGCCACTACCTGATTATCGCTAATACTAACAGTATTGTTTTCTGTGCTCATTTACAAAATTCATACCTACAAGCGTTCCCAAGTTGAACTTTTAACTATTTATAAGTGATAATAAGGATAACAAAACTAATCTTAATTTATGTGTTATGTATGTGTTTCAGTTATTTATGTTTGTGTTGTGTGTGTGTGTATATATCTGACTGTGTATATGTAAGTATATGAGTAGTCCGATAGCTGATGTATGTCTTTCTGTTCGTATGTATGTGTGCACAGTATGATTGTGAGTAGGCCGATAGTTAATTAGTACATGTGCGTAATGTAGTTATATGTGTAGTGTGTTTGTGAATGGTTCGGCAAGTCAGTTTTTAGTTAAATAAGTTATTGAAGTCAGTCAACAATCCGAAGTAAATTTTCAGTTTTATCATAGGTAAGTTCCAATAAGTATTCAGTAATACATCTGTTTAATGCGTTACGATTTAAATTTATGATAGTTTTTTGTTTGCTTATTCTATTATATAAAGCCGGTCCTTGTGCAATAAAGGACTTTCTAGCGTAGCGTGTACGGTAGGTAGGAATCTTAAAGATTACATCTTTCCTTCTTTTTAGCGTGTGTCTCAATAATTGCTCTTCTTCTACTGATGAATGCTGGCGGAGAATTATTGCTTTTATAAATAATTGCCTAACAGTGAGTACCTTGGTTTCCTCATAGAGTAACTTTGTGGAGTAGCGTCTTGGTTTAAAGTACATTACTTTAAGTAGTGCTCTTTGCGCTTTCTCAAGAGGGAGTAAGTGTGTGATAGCAGCTGCACCCCAAATTGATATGCAATAAGTTAGAATAGATTGAGCTAGAGCGTAATAAACGGTCATTAAGGTATCCGTAGGCAAAACGTGGCGTAGTTTCTTAAATGTGAATATGAGCTTTCTTGTCCTTCCTCCTAGTGTTTTAATATGCTCAGTCCAGGTTAAATGTTTGTCGACGATTATTCCTAGGTATCTGATGTTATCAGTGTCTGCAAGAGGGGAACAGGAGCATTGATGCTTACAATTTCCGTCGTGTATCTGCAATGCTAGTGGAGATTTTGGTTGAGTTGTGGAATTCAGAGTGAAAGTCATATATTTGGTTTTGTCTACGTTAACTGTTAGGAGATTATTTCTAAGCCAATTTGCCACAATTTCAAGCCCTTTATTTGCTGAGTCCTGGACATCAATCCATGTTTTACCCTGGAAGAGTAAAACTGTATCATCAGCATAAGTTAAAACTTTACCTCTGGCCAATGTTAGGTTACATAATTCATTTATGTATATGAGGAACAGTGTAGGTCCAAGGATACTACCTTGTGGCACCCCAAACGCAATGCTCGCCTCATCACTCAGGCAATCCTTAATTTTGACCATTTGGCTCCTTTCCGTGAGATAGCTAGTAAACCATTGAAGTGGGACTCCACGAATGCCAATGGCCTCAAGTTTTGCAAGGAGAATAGGGACGGAGACGGTATCAAAGGCTTTTGCCAGGTCTAAAAACACTCCAACCGTTTTAAGGCTTCCGTCCATTTGGTGCACTATGTGATGAGACATTGAATAAACTGCGTGTTCAGTAGAAACACCAGCTCTAAAGCCAAATTGATTTTTAGAGAGAAGTGATTTTGTTTCTAAGTAATTACGTAACCGCTTATTAACTACTTTCTCTAGTATTTTCGACAAAGCCGGCAACAGTGATATCGGCCTGTAATTGGATACGTTTGCTCCATCTCCACCTTTGTGAATTGGGCTTATAACAGACTTTTTCAGAGCCTTAGGGACGATCCCACTATCCAGACTTGCTTGACATATACGTGTGATAGGTGTCAGAAGGCAGAGTAGAGATTCCTTAATAACTCTTGTGGTGACACCATCCCAACCTGGAGCCGAGTCAGTTTTTAAAGATTGTATGATATAATAAATCTCCGTTTCGTCAGTTGGTAGTAGGCCAAATGACTCAAGCTGACTATTATTTATCTTAATGTTTGAGGCTAGAGTTTCTTCGGAAGTACACGTTTTACGTAAAATGTCATTTGCCAGATTCGAACCTACATTAACAAAATAGTCATTGATTTGGTTTAACGATTGATTGACGTCTGGCTCTATTTTTAACAGCTCTTCTACTGGATTTGCTTTATTTGGGAAATTGCAGATACGCTTTATATTTTGCCAAGTTTTTTTATAATCTTTTGCGCATTTCTTCAGCTCCGATCTTTCATATAATCTTTTTAGAGTCTTCAACAGATTGTTACATGTATTCCTGTATTTTATGTATATGTTTTTGATATCAGAATTTTGTGCTTCCTTTTTACATTTTAAGTGTAGTTTGTCTCGCTTACGTATACATCGGATTAGGCCTGGAGTGATCCATGGTTTAATATTGTTTTTAGATTTAGATATTGTTTGGACTCTTGTGTGTTTCTTTATAGTCAGTAATAACATTTTTAGAAATTTATCTGTTGCACCATTAACATCTGTATAATCTAAGCTTTTGTTCCAATCAACCAAGCCTAATTCTCTCCTAACCGCTTGAAAATCACATTTTTTGCACAATTTTCTGTAGGTTGTTTTAATGTCGGTTTTATTATTCAATTGCACAATTACAGGACAGTGATCAGTTATTGTTGCAGGTAGTAGAATAATCGTTGAACAATGTTTTGTTTTCAACATACAGTGGTCAATGCAGTTATTACCCCTTGTTGGATACATGTGTCCAGGTAGTAAGCCATGAGTCGCCAGTAATGTAAGGTACTCTGATACATGTTTATCTATGGTGTTCGAATTGATGTTAATGTTAACATCGCCAACCAGGACCAAACATGTAGCTTCTTTCAGTTCAAGTAAGAGAGTATGTAGAGAGTCAAGAAAGTTAGTGGGATTGCAGTAAGATGGCGATCTATACACTGAGATTAGACTACAGTTGTTTCCTTGTTGTATAACTAAACAGCTAGCATCTCTAATATTGGGTTCGTATACGTGAACATTTTCTAGCGTGTTTTTTATGTACACTACTATACCGTCATTTTGATTTATTGTTACTTTTGTGTAGAAAGTGTTATAGTCATCAAGAGATGGTGGACAACTATTATGGAGCCAACATTCGGTGAGTACAATCACATCGAAGTTCAGGTCAATACGCTTCAAAAATATTTCGAATTCTGCTATATTTTTATTAATACTTCTGATATTTAAGCTTATAACTGATAAATTACATGTTTGACTTTTTTCTAAGTACAATTGGCACTCTTCAGGTTCGCTCAATGAATATGAGTTAGAGACATTGATATTGTCAATGTCAGACGATATTTCGTTAATCTGGTTCATAGTACAAGAACAGTTTTGACATGTGGGATAGGCATCCACATGCGAGTTTATTAGGGTGAGAGAACATTGAGCGTAACTGTTGAGTAGCATTGTACATAAGAGCAGAGGAGGAGACTTGCAATTTAGATGCCATTTGTGTTTTTTTTGTAACGGTTGTGTATGTGATTATGTGCATGTGAGAGTGTGAGTTAGGGTGTATAGTGTAATTGTGATCGCTATGTGCAATAATAGTGCATAGAGTATATAAGGAAGTAACCAAGTTCATAACAGAGCATAGTTCGATACATAGTTGAGAAATAAACATTTTATGAAAACAAATATAAACACACAATATACAATAGAAACTATTTAAACCATATAGTCAATATTTTTCACTAGCTGAAACCTCGATTTCTTTAATTTGCTCAGCCGATATAATCTGTATTGCCGGCTGGCCATCTTCTTTTCTAATAAACACCTTGCCCCTAGTCGTCCAGCAATATTTGAAGTGACCATCCTTAATTAATGCCCGTGACAGATAGTGCAGATGCCTAGCTTTTTTGGTGAGTAAGTCGCTTATATACACCTGCTTTTTTTCTCCCTTTATGCCAATTGAGTTAGTATTCAATTTGTTGTTACTATTTGCCATATTATAGGCTTTGAAGGCTTTAAGCAAGGTTGTTTTTTTCTCTAGGCAGTTAAAATCAACTATAATGGTCTTTGGCTGTTCACCTTTCGTCGGCAGATGGTAGAACGATTTTATATCTTGGGGATTAAAAGCCAAATTTAATATTTCGTATGTTCTTTGTAAGATACTATGTGTTTGATCTATGCTTTCCATTGGTAAATTTCTTATTTCAATGCTAGATTCGTTCATTTTTCTCTGCAAATTTTCTATTTGAGAGTTCAGGTTACATATTTCCTGTTTAAAAATATTATCATTATTTTCTAAATCCTTGACTCTATTTTTTAATTGATTTTGTTCAGCCGCTAATGATGTAATAGTTTCTTTTATTTCCGCGTTTGAGGATATTATCTGCTCATTTTGGTGCCTAAGTTGGATAATTTCTTGGCAAATTTTTTCCGAGCTTTTTTGCTGTTCGGTTTTAAAATCAAAGAACAAATCTTGTATATTTTTAAACATACCTTCCAGTTTAGTGTCAATATGTTGAGACATGCCTTGGCTTTGGGGTGAGTCAGCTCTCTTCCTCTTCTTGTCTTTATTCAAAGTCATATTTAAATTTAGATCTACATCATCTAACGCCGGGCTCAGGAAAACATCCGGAAAGGATACCGCCTCGCTAAGCGGCCTCGGCGGTGTACGCATAAGTTTATTTGCCATTATTCACCTTTGCAATATAGACCTGATGTGGTTGAAAGATAGTTATTGTATAATACGATCGTGGACACGGCGCAGCCGATGCACCTCCCTGTTGACTCGTTGCTCGATGGAGTTCGTAGTGGATTTCGTAGCTATCGAATCAACGAAATCAGCTGACTGCGAGTAGGTTCAACGCATGAATGAATGAATGTCTTGCTTCCCTAAACAACTATCACTATTACACTTGTATAGTAAAGGGGTGACGCTAACAATATAAGCCATTCAAAGAGTTCCAGTTTGGCAAATCGAATGAGCTACAAAATAACCCGCAGGCGCAATCATGCTCGTCGGAAGTCGAGTAAACGACAGAGTAAAGTCGAATGTGAGTAAAGACTCATGTTGGGACTACCCCCCCAACTGTCACTCGAGTTATTTGCGAACTTGTCTAGAAGTGCTGAACACGTTTTTCATTTCGTCGTAAGTAATCGTAAAAAGCAACAAGAATAAAAACAATATTGTATCAGATTAAGAAATGTCCCTTGACATATCTTTTTTGTTTTCACTCAAAAGCAAAAATGGAGCCATAAAGAAATATTCTTTTGTTTTTATAAATAAAAGAACGTCGGCAAAACTTTCATCTTATTATTAGAAATGTTCACGTACAGACTACAGAGATAACTGTTTTATTTCGATTCTTATATAATGTAAGGTCACATCCAGGCGTAGCTTAATCGACGTGGCGTCTTCGAGAAAAGTCCCGGCCCGCGAAAAATTGCTCCGACTTCCCTTCACGCTTCCCAGTCAATATTTGTAACTGAATTCATTCACTGAAACGACTGTAAATAATATAGCTCGCTTTATTGCTTGCGACGGGCCCGTGTACGGGTGACCTTATTACCGAGAGCAAAGAAAATTATAACCTGTGTAAATTGTCCGCATTATGTTTCTTTTCATATGGTTCTGAGAGGAAAACTGTTTTATGTAATAGTAACATAGTGGAAATAAATTCATGAAAAAGGATAAAATAGAAACATAGACACTTCGTACTTCTATGTTTGGCTTAGAAACTTCTACAATTTGTTAAAAACTATAGAAGACCATTTCTAAAAGTTGATAACCATAAAAATTATAGGTTTTTTAATTAATTAGACTTTGAGATAAGCAGACTTTTCGCTTATAGTTAAGCGTCTTGCCTGCAACTCCCAATCATTTTTACTTAGATAATGATAAAATTGCTTTTAAAAAAAGCGGAAACTGACTTCAACAAAGAAATCGCAATGTATACAATTTCATCCCCCAGGGAGGTATTTATTTAGAAAAAATATTAAAGGACCACCCCTGATATAATTAGCGAAGAAATCGAGTAACATACACAAAAAGACAGAGGAGTTGAGAACCTTATCCTTTTTCGAAATCGGTTAAAATATCAACCGTTCTATATTAATTATAGTCGTTCTATGTATACAAATTCATGAAAAAAAATACATTATATTAAGATTTTTCAATCTACCAGGAAAATAATAAACCTGAAGTATACAAAAACAATGTAGCAAGTAAAATATCATTCACGTTAAAAAAGGAAATAACGCTAAAAACAAAACGGCATCACCTCTAATGATAGCAATTGAACAATCTTTTATTATCCAAAAATTCTTTTACACCAAGACAACGAACAAATTGTGATTAACCAGCATTAAGCGGGATGCTCAAGAGATTCTTGTCCCATTCCCGTCATTTAGATGAGCCCCGATGCCTCTATCAGCTTTTTACACGTCATCGGTTTCGCGAAGTACCCTTCATTTTGCCTTCAATGGAAATTTCAATGCTGGGAGTTGCCCCCACTCGGTCGCTGTATCTGCCGACCAGGCGTTTCGATTCACTAAAAATACGCTGGTTTGCAATTTGGGCCTTATTATAATTTATTGCTGAGATACTAGGACAGGGGAGTTTTGTTTATGATATCTTCGGGAGTCTATTAATTTAGTCTAATGAGAAAATATTTTTTTACACGGTGATAGAGTATCGTTTGTACTCGTACTATAATATGGTTGACGACCTGAGTGACAATGCATTTGAAGCTGCATAGTGGTCATACCAAACGTAGAGTATCGTATAAGTGTATAAATTAATACCTATAGCTACTTATTTGCATCTTGCATGATTCTTAGCATGGATATTCATGACGGCTCTGTAGCTAAGTTGGTAGTAACCACAGATTATTTAGCCTGGTAGTAACCCTGCCTGCAAAGCGAGGAGTCTCGGGTTCGATTCCCGGCCGGGGCAGATTTTGTGTAAGCATAAAGTTTGTTCTCGGGTCTTGGATGTTTGTGATGTGTATCTGTGTATGTCCATGCCACCTGCGACACAGGGAATCCTAGTGCGGGGGTATGAGTGTGTAAGCGTTTATGTTTATGTTTATTTATTTGTATAGATATAGGTCACCGTTCTATATCTACACAGTCCTGTTATACTACTCCTAACTTTTAGCAATTACAATGTCTAAAGATCCCCTCTAATTGTTGTTGTTTCATGAATAAAACTGTAAACGAACGTCGTACAACGGCGACTCATTAGGCTTTAGGGAAGAAATATCGGCAGCCAACGCAAGTTTAAATAAATTGAGAGACTTTATCTGGAGACACCATTTGATTAAAATTTTGAGAGGACAGATTAAAATGTTGATGAGAGTTAGTCGAGCTCAAGTATTCTGCTGTTACTTGAAGGGTGAGATGTTAAGCCCTTATTATTCAACCGTTTGGATAAAAAAAAAGTTTTAACTAAGTAATACATTTTTAAAGAGACAATCTTACATTGATAGACGGGAAAAGAGGATCATTAATTTTCTAGTTAAGGTAAAGTTTCGGAGCCTTGTTGAGCAGTGACGTGGAAGCCTTAAGCCCACCGGTTCTTCCCCATATATTAAATTACATGTAACTTGTTACATTATGTTACATGTAAGTTGTGTGATAAAATAAGTAACCAATGAGCTTTGTTAATAAAGTATAGCAATTAGTAGGTCAAATTTACTAGGTGGTAGGACTAACTCTTCTGCGAGTGTCCGTCTTGATTCGCGACCGCCGCTTTACTCGTGAAGTTTACCGCCAAGCAGTAATGTGCAAGCATTACTGTGTTCCGGTTTGATGAGCAATGTAGCCAGTGAAGTTACAGGGCTTATGAGAGTTATGTCCATTTTCACCAACGACAAATAAGGCAATGCCTAACTAAGTAACACCTAATGTAAGCAAAGTCCTAAATATAAACCGTTCAAGCATAAAAAGGTTGGCGAAACGTCATCGTAAACTTAATGGGATGCCTAAATATTTAGGCAATCGATTTAGGCGTACCCTAGTTGTTGGTGAAAACGGGCATAAATACCTAATGGCTCAGGGTAACGAGCGCAGTGCAGTGCCGCGCAGGCCTTTGTGTTTCAAAGTTCTGAGTGGGACTGCAATTGTGATGGTCCGGCTTTATGCTTACCCTCAGGAAAACGGCCGGCTCATTTCGTTATCAAATAGTTTAATAAAAATAGTTAAATTATATTTTTTTACTTTTACATATACCTTCAGAATATTTCCCCATGTCGTCATGTCATCATCAGCCGTATAACACTTCCACTGCTGGGATACCGGCCATCTCTCAGAGTAAGAGAGAGAGAGTATTTTTCATATTTTCACCATCGCCGTCTTAATAACTACACTCACCAAATCACCACTACAATTAACTTTACTGGCTATAACCCAAGTTTTCTCATAATTTTTGTTCCCTACTCGGAATTGCTTTGACCCTTTCTCGCCATGCTTCATAAAGATCACATGACATGTGAGACACCCTCACATAGCACTTAACCCTCGTCCGCTCAATATTGGCTGTATGGCTGTAACGTGTGCAGGACGCAATATACTTACAATTGCAACAGCGGGCCAGAAGACCCTTAAATTAAAGAATCTGCTTTTGATTTGATTTGTGTATTGCATCATCATCAGTCTATTACGCTCTCACTGCTAGAAAAAGCCCTTCTTAGAGTGAGAGAGAGAATAATCCACCACCGAGCGGCTTGATGAATGTTAGATATTGGTTGTTAGACTTTTTGGTTTCTGCACTTGCCGGTTTCCCAAAAAGCCGTAACTCCATTTGGCACAGACATCGCTTTGCAGCGATTGCTTAATCCATTAGTGATACTTTTCAGTACCCATTAAGTGGCGACAGACTATTTTAAAGTGTTAACCCGCAATAGCGGTATGTTCACCTAAATATTTAAGCATTTTAATTGATAATACTATTTTAAGTAATTAATAAAGTAAATAAGCATTTAAGTATGAATTAAAAAGTAATAATTTAAGTATGGTTGATTTTATTTTATTGGCTGCATAATATTTTGTCAATTTGAATTTCCTTCATAATTAGCTTCGAATGCCCAAAAATATTCAAAGTTTACTTACAACTAGGTGCTGCCCGTGCTTTCACCCAGGCGGAGATATTGGATTTAATTATTTTAATTTTTTTGCGCGGAACTCTAATTAATTATTTTTCTAAAATAAAAGCAACCTACGTTACTCCTTATAACATCAGCTATCTGCCAGTGATAGTCCCGTCAAAATCAGACCAGCCGTTTCGGAGATTACCCAGAACAAACAAACAGACAGACAAAAATTTTAAAAATGATTGTTTTGTTATAGGTACTGTATATACTTTCGTATGCATTTGGTAAAAAACTGTTATTTTGATATTACAAACAGACACTTCAATTTTATTTATTTGCATAGATATACCTACTACCAATAGTTTCCATTGCCCGACAATACGGGCTCGAGTTCCGAACTTCTATAATTGTACAAAGGCAATTGTACATTACAGTTAAAGTGAGGTCCGTTTGCGATTCCATTTTGAAGCGTTGATGGTTCAGTGGTGATGACGTAAGCCACCGATCTGGGGGTCGATGGTCCGAATCCTACAATGATCTTTGAGCTTACAGTGAATAAAATCATCGCGGTGCATGCCTGAGTGGTACGAATAATAGGGTAATTTCTAGTTCTCGCCTGACATTATGGCAGAAGCCTGCAGTTCTGTTCTGCGCTGGACGTCCTCCAGCTGATGATAGCGCTGAAGAGCTCTCGTTAGTTCATTACCCTCAGGCTTAAATGTTAATAGCCCAGTAACTTTAACCGTGTTACCACAAAAAACAATTTTAGACGCCTGTTTAGCTAGACAGTGTCTAAAGATAAACGTTTAAAATGATTAGAAATGCCACAACACTCGAAGAATTAATAATCGAGAGTAATCTTTAGTATTATTCAATGGCTGAGAAGTGAAATATTCGATAAGTTACAAACTCGTCACTTTAATACCGTTGAAACCCGCAGTTGGCTAATGGATCGGAAAGGGACTGACTAGGTCTTGCTTCTAGTGTCAATGTCAAAGCCGGTGAAATGATGGTATGAAAAGTTTATTGTTGAAATATAACATTAGCCGTAGTACAGTAGTAGTATAACTACGAAGCACAACACAAGATTTAGTTTATGGACCGGAGAGTAACATAGGCTACTTTTTATCATAGAAAAATGCACGGTTCCTGTGGGAACGCGGGTGACAACCGTGGGCAGAACAACATTATATATTCTGCCTGGAACTCTGAAATAGGATGGCTTTGGTGATAGGTAGGAACACTAAGCTACAAATTAAAGAACCTTTTCTTAACTTAGTTCGTCATACAGTAATGTTTTATACTTGTGTTTCGGTGTTGGAGCAATCCGGGAAAATTGCTCACAAGCCATTCCATCTCACATCTCAATTCTCAGCTTGGCTTTGGTGGAATGTGTTTCTCGTTTCTTGTTACTCTGTATTTCATTGTGATTTGGTTTTCCTCTTTATTTGGTACAATATTCAAGGTTTCTGAGAATTTACCGTAACGGTATTAAAATATAACATATCTATACAAATAAAAAAAAATTAAAGTGTCTGTTTGTAATATCAAAATAACAGCTTTTTACTAAATGCATATCAAAGTATATACGGTACCTAGAATTTTTGTCTGTTTGTCTGTCTGTTTGTTCCGGATAATCTTCGAAACGACTGGACCGATTTTGACGGGACTTTTACTGGCAGATAGTTGATGTTACTAGGAGTACTTAAACTACTTTAATTTAACAGGAAAAAATTAGGGTTCTGCGCAAAAAAAATAAAACCCATGAAATCCAATATCTCCACGCGGGTGAAACCGTGGGCAGCAGCTAGTAAAAATAAAGCCAAATATAAGAATGAAGCACAGAAAATAAGCTTTTAATGACGTAACTTTTGTTAGTTATAAGGTAGACCAACTTGCCCAGTTTTCTTTACTACAAGTAGGTAAGGTACCTAGTAAAAAAAGTTAGTAAAAGGAGAACGTACGTCTATAATCAAACAAATTCTAATAGTTGATATGAGGACAATTTCATAAAAATATATTGATTATTTCAGTCTGCCGAAACATTCTATTGCATATTTACAAGGAAACCAAATAAGCTTTCGAAATTTTTGTATTTCGGCCAAATTACGGTCATTAAGTTGCTAATGTTTGTCTTAACACAAATAAGATGTTCTTATTTTCTGAAAAGTCCTAATCACGCTCTCTCAAAAGCTCCCAAATATTTCCGTCAACTCTTCCGACATTTACGTAAAAGTCAGCGAGAACGAAGGAAAATATAGCATAATAATTGAAAACCGTAAAATTATCACCGTTTCATTAGTAATTTGCTTCAGACCTTCCCGGGAGTTAACCGGGGGCGTTTTACTTCGCTTTGATCATCTCTAAAATATAAATTAATAACATTTTTTCAAAAGGATTTTCGTTTAAAAAAACATTTTTGATAGCTGTTATTATTTTTAATTTTCACTCAGCGGTGTTGAATAAAAGTACTCTTAGGAAACGTTGCAGAAACAAGTTGGAACAATTTTTCGGAAACTGGTTCTAATTATACTAGATGGTAGGACTATATGGGTCGGTACCACCGTTTTCTGCCGCCAAGCAGTAATTTGCAAGCTTTACTGTGTGAGCAAAGTAGTCAGTTAAATTACTGGGCTTATATGAACCTTAATACTTAATGGTTTGTCCGTGAGGTGGTGGGAAATTAGAAAAAATTATGTTCTTTTATAATTTTGACACGGTCAGGATAAAAATTTTGAGGATGTTTTGCAATTTGCGTAAATAGCAAACAATTGGACTATGTACCTTTTATGTGTTAGTTTTCAGAAATGTTTGATATGTCTTATTTACTTAAGCACCCTTCTAGTTAACACTTATTAGGTTACGTTAACACTTTTAAATATATTAACCATAATCATAGTTAACACTTATTAGGTTACGTTAACACTTTTAAATATATTAACCATAATCATTTATTGATAAAATACATTTACAACTTTGTTATTACATAGATTGTAGGTTCAAAAAAGGATGTGAAGCGGCATTCAATTCATATTCTTTTCACCTTTCAAAATTTACTTTATAATTTCTAGTAAGAACTTGAAGAACTATTTCATATCTTTACTGATGCTTAAAACAGTTTGGCTGAGGACAACGAACGCTTCAGTAGAGTTTGTCCAATTAAGATTTGATAGTTAAGCTGGTATTTTCACTCTATAAATTCTGATAAGTTGCGAATGTAATAGAGATAATATATTTTCTTAGTAATTTAGTGCAGTGGAGTTAAAACTGCTTTAAGCTACTGTTTTACGAGCATATAAAGTTTTGAATTTGAAATTATTACTTATCCACTAGAATTAGACTTGACTTATAATAGCGATGGTATGTTTTATTTTTTTATAGCATGTGTAAATCAAAATAAAGTCATTTATTACAATACCTATATAAATTTATTTATTAATATTAGCATTTTTACTAGGTGGTAGGACTAACTCTTTTGCGAGTGTCCGTCTGGGTTGGTACCACCGCTTTGCTCGTGAAGTCTGACGCCAAGCAGTAATGTGCAAGCATTCCTGCGTTCCGGTTTGATGAGCAGAGGAGCCAGTGATTACTGAAATTAAATTAATTAAATTACTTAGCTTATGAGACTTTATACCTCATATTTCTGGGTAACGAGCGCAGTGCCGCGCAGGCCTTTGTGTTTCAACGTTTTGAGCGGCACTGCAATTATTATGGGCCAGCGTTATGCTTACCATCAGGCAAATGTCCCGCTCGTCTCTTTATAATACATTATAATAAAAATCTCTTTCAGAATAATTTAAAAATCAATGTACCTAACATACAGTTTTTAGCCAGGCGAATAATTTGTTAGTCTGTTTTTATTCTCGGTAAGTTAGTGTTTGATCACTGTCTCACTTATAAAGCTGAGACAAAAAAAAAATTTTTCTTTTTGTTCATGTCATATATATATCACCTCGACATGTATATCGACTTCCTTAAAAATTGATACCGTTTACGTTTACATCTTGTATATAGCATCCATATCATGTACATTTTCCAATCAAAATTACGAAACATTTTGAAGGGGAAAATATAACTTTAAATTTAAACATTTGTGCTTCTTATCGCCTCCCATAATTTCATACGTTGCAAAAACAGATACGACGTCATTTCCTCGACAGTTATTTACCCATAACACCCCAAACTTTGCCCTTCAGCCCTTCCGTAAACTAAGCCGATATATTATAACATCCCTTTTGACTCTTTCTGAAGTTTTCATGGGGTTGATAGAGAGCATTTAGAAAAGTTTAATCGCAAATATAATTTGACTTTGTAATAAGGGTTGTTTGTGTGCTTTTTTACTTTTAATAGCTTGACTGACGAGTTTACGTAGACGATGGTTCGGATTACAAATTGAGGTTCAGTTTTCGGTGATGAAAAAATTGTATTGCATTGATAGAGCATTGTTTTATGCCCGCCTGGCAACCTCAATTCGAAAAGGCGTTGAATGTGACGGGGCTGCAGGGAATGCAGAAGCGAGCCCGCGCCCCTGTCAACAGCTAGCCTGTGGTTGTCCTTGAACTGGGCTGTATGGCAATGTTTGTAGTGGGTTCGACTGGAATACGCGAGCAGCTGACGTAGCTACAAACAACTAACGGTCACACTATTACGACACCTATGCTACTGGAGCAGGTTTGCCAGCGACCCAAGGCCGCACTCATCTGCATAAAAGACCTGGGCTGGCGTGGGTAAATGCTGGCAGCAGGACGTCAGAGCAAGTCCTATCGCTTCCATCTATATTAAGAATAAGAAGTAGGTATTCCCACACTATACAGTCTTATTCTAGGTAGTGTGTTTACCACCTATTACTATATCCACAGACCAGTAAACCTAGACGCCGCATAATCCAAGTTTTGCTTGAGAATACAATCGTCAAATGTTATTGGGGGACGAGGGAAGACGGCGTGTTGTGATTGGTCAGTTTAAAACTCATACATCAGATAAGTGTAGACGGCGTGTTGTGATTGGTTCGGCTGGGTGGCGTTAAGCTGTGATAATGCTTAACCTTTATGAGCAAGGTTGCCCGGCCAAGTGGAGGAGTATAGGTTTAATCGTCTGTGACTACATCTCAAATAACAGACAAGCTATAAAGGATTTAGATTACTGTATCGGGGTGTGTCGTGGCAGGACAACAAAATGAATTCCTACATAAGAACCGATAGGAATGAAACAGTGAAGCGGGAAACAACTTCGACAAAATTATATGGATAATTGAAATTTCATTTTTCCGCTCATAGACGTGTTATTATTTAATACAATTTATAAAAGGACCACCGTTGAGATATATCCTACTCATTAAATCAGTATATAATTGGCGGAGAAATCGAGAAAAATGCCAAATACAAAACAAAAAACAGACGAATTGAGAACCTCCTTTTTTTAGTCATTTAAAAGTTCTCGTGTAGGACAAAGCAATATTGCGATTCCTTGAAGCCCGATTAATCGAAACGACAGGAATAAAAAGTTCAAGTTGACCGGTCAGTCGGACAAAGCAGTCGGACTACGTGGCCAAAGCCAATGTAACGTAATGGTCAGGCTTATAATAATGTGTTGGGTTGTATCGGGCGCCTTATGTTACGTATCATGTTGCTCGTGAAGTCTGCCGCCAAGCAGTAGTGTGCAAGCATTACTGTGTTCCGGTTTGATGAGCAGAGTATCCAGTGAAATTACTGGGCTTATGAGACTTAATACCTAATGTCTCAGGGTAACGAGCGCATTGCAGTGCCGCGCAGGCCTTTGTGTTTCAAAGTTCTGGGTGGCACTGCAATCGTTATGGGCCGGCGTTATGCTTACCATCAGGCAAACGACCAGCTCGTCTCGTTACCAAATAACATTAAAAAAAAAAAAAAAAAAAGATATTAATGGGCGCCTTTTGTCGTGTCCATACTAAATATCGTTATTTCCTGTGTATACCCGACACAGTAATACGAAGTCTAATCAGCAATCAAACGATGTACTCTTTACATCAAAAACGTACTAGAAAAAATAACCCAAATTAGTGTTAGTGGGAGGACTAACTCTTCTGCGAGTGTCCGTCTGGGTTGTTACCACCGCTTTGCTCGTGAAGTCTGCCGCCAAGCGGTAGTGTGCAAGCATTACCGTGTTCCGGTTTGATGAGCAGAGTATCCAGTGAAATTACTGGGCTTATGAGACTTAATACCTAATGTCTCAGGGTAACGAGCGCATTGCAGTGCCGCGTAGGCCTTTGTGTTACAAAGTTCTGGGCGGCACTGCAATTGTTATGGGCCGGCGTTATGCTTACCATCAGGTAAACGACCAGCTCGTCTCGTTACCAAATAAAATAAAATAAAATAAAATTAGTTTTTCAAGTAGGTGTAAACGCTATACCATTTCGAACTATCTAAAAAGAAACTTCATTATTTCATTCGTCGATAAATATTCTATTAAGGGCCCTTACTCTGAATATCGTAAATCGTATACAAAGAAAAGGAAAATGGGCCCGAGCGAGCTGAATGTGATAAGTCACGATGGGCCACAAAGGGCGGGTCAGGAGTTCCCTTCTACTTATGTATATGGGAACTTACTAACAGAATAATTTGACGCGTTTTTTTTTTTCACAAAAAGTTGGTATCTAAATACAGTTCTATTTATTACACAACTTCACAAAAATGAGTATGTATGTGTTTAGGGTTTATGTATGCATGTATGTCAGTTTCTTTATTCCACCATAATGACTGAACAGATTTGGATGTATGGGGTATCGATAGAATCCTTACATCATCCCGAGTGACACTGGCTAGGACAGTCGTGTTTTTTATGTAGCTTTTGTTACAATGACTTGTTCAATAGTATAAGAATTTGGATATAGTTTAATTTTGAGAGAATTAAGAAATTAGAAATAATCAATTAGATACAGTTCAGAATCTGAATAAAATTCGATTTTTAAATATGTTTAAATGATTTATAACAGCTGTCTACTGTTACCTTTTAATCTACCTTCAAATTACAAACGTATGTCATAAACTGTCCAATTAATTAAAAAAACGCTGAACACAGGACAAAACGAGCCCGCTGGAGACTATATTATACGTCACAACCCCTACAATTCACCGCTGTCCACTCCACAGACAGATGTTTTTAATTACACACAAAAATGTCTCTCGTGCGTATGATTAATGAACTAGGTATAAGCACACTTGCACGATCACACGACTGCAAAGCGGGAATACACAACAGAATTTATCATTTCTTACGTGATGCAAGCTGACGCGTTGATGAATGTTGCTTACTTCCAGAAAACAGTTGAAGACGTTTGTAATCACGTGGCTTTCACTTACTTCGCCGTCGAGTTCATCGCTTACGTTGATTCGAACCTTCATACCACAGTGCCAATTGATCTATTGATTCGTAACACGACACGGAACGTGATTGATTGCACAGTGCACACGTTCAAAGATATTTCTTTTTTCATTGTTGCCACAGTAATATTTCAACGCTGCCCTCCGATTATGCCCCTTACGCCTGATACGCTTGACTGATGCATAGTAATCAATTTGCTGTAAACCATGCTCGCCGTGTTTATTTTTGTAAGAATCTTCGTAGCACAAACAACGGGGTTATCCGTGCTCTGTGATCCATTACCGTTGTTTACGTGAGCAAAGCGTTCCCCTTTGTAGTGTCTTGATTATTTTATAATTAGATATTAACATCCGAACCGATGACCTCTTGCGTTAATAAAATATTGCTTGTACTATCGTTGATTCATTTCATAATATTGATTTGTGTATCAAATTACAATAACACACATTGACTAGTGCAATTGTAAGCGAAATTGTGCTGAATATTTCTACCTAGTACTTCATTATAACTTAAAGTTCATTTCAAGGTAAACAAAGTGTGTATTTGAACGTGTATGATTTTAGTAACATAACGTTTGGAAAATGAAGAAAATATGTAGTATTTTTGCAAGCGTTGTATTACTGGTAATAATATATTTGGCACGTTTGGAAGTTGGCGTTTGAATCAACTGTTTTAGGGCTTTGTATTTTGTAAAGATGGATCTTTACTACCTCAAAAACACTGCTTAGTTGCAACTGATCAGTGTTTTGCCTTTTAGCTACTTCATCCAATCTTAAAAGAAACACTGTAAAACTATTCCACTGTTATACGTTGTTAAATATATACAGTATCTAATGAAGTAGATTTACACCTAACATGTAGTCTTTAGCACAATACTAACACATTGCTATATTTCCCAGGTCTCACAGAGCAGTCAGAAAGTAAGCCAGAATCCGAACTAAGCATGTAACTCAGTAGACAAAGTTCAGACTCCATCTTACTTCACAGAACAACATTCTGACTCATTAGCGATAATTCACTGTCACACCTATTTAAGTAGATTTACAAACGGACAGTAGTACATTAACGCAAATTACTATTTCTAATACACTTACTTGCAAATCGATATGTTGACCTTCTACCTACGCAATTCGATGTTCTGCAGACTTCCGATATTGTAGGCAGAGGGCACTTACATTTCAACCGAGCAACCTTCTTTCGAAATGGGTTTCTAAACACCCCTTTCCGATGACAATTGTCACAGAATGGACTACCAATTCATCGCTTCATGACCTTTTCCAACAAATGAGACTCAATTTCGCTTCGTGTAGATATTTGCAGCTAAAATAAGTTAAAGTTTATTGTATTGGGCTACTTTAATTAAGTGACTACCTTTCAACTAGAGTATATTTTCAACGTAAATTTTTAACTAATTTTTTAAAAATAGTTACTCAAAAATCCGAATGAAAATCTTGTCACACAGCGACGTTTACGTAATTGATAAATGCTTCTATAAAATGTATAAAAGTCAAGATACAGCTCATCAAGTTTGTCCGCGAACCGTGTAACGGCGAGAGTTGTCGCCGTCAAAGTGCGCAAAAAGCGCCGGAAATGTAATTTTTTATCTATTACACTCTTCATTTTCCTCTAACACAGAAATATCGTAAACGAAGTTGAGGTATTTCTACCTATGTATCTATAGGAGGTTCTATGAGGGTATTTAAATGAACTGAGGACGTACACTTTGTACATAATTGCAGTTACAATCTTGATAGATATAAAAGGCCGATAAACTATATCGATAAGCAACTAAGTGTCATAGTTTACCTAATGTTACATTTAGATTTATCGACATTTTTATCTTCGGACCCACCCTATAGCGAGCATGACGTAGTAATCAAGCGACTAAACTCACAACCACAATTGTACGCGTAGTGACATACAGACATAGTTGTGTTTCTTTCAGATTATATATAATTACTATGTTTGTGGTAGTGTATTTTTACAGCTCGGCGCGCGTGAAAGGAACTATGGTAAGTGCTAGGATGTGTTTATGGCACGGAACTTATTCAGGTCAACGATATAATTATTATAATATATGTATGGAAATGTGTAAAATAGAAATCCTAAAACCCGTGAATACTAGTTCGGGAGGCTATGGATTCAACATATCTATGTGTAAAATTTTTGTGTCTAAATAAATGATTTGATTTTTTTTTTTAATGTATGAGTGTATCTGTGGCTGAAAGAGATCGCCGAGATAGAAAACGACAGATTGTAATATTCTTACCAAATTACTTACTTCTTCTTTAGATTATAGTCACTTTTGAAAAGAATAAACGATGAAATTACTACTCTAAAAAATAAATATTCTGACCTCAAAAAGGACAAAAATATAATTCTTTTTAAAAACAGGCTGTTGCCGAATATTGTTCGCAAGACTGTTTAACTATGAGACAATCAATCATTTGAATAGCAGTGCGTTCATTACCCTGAGACATTAGGTATTATGTATCATAAGCCAAGTAATATCACTGGCTACTCTGCACATCAAACCGGAACACAGTAATGCTTGCACATTACTGCTTGGCGGCAGACTTCACGAGCAAAGCGGTGGTAACAACCCAGACGGACACTCGCAGAATAGTTAGTCCTATATAACCACTAAAAGGTTTAATTAAGGATCTGTGATGACTTCTATCGTATAATACTTACTAAGTATTTCTTACTTGAAAAAGTTGAGAACCTCTTGGAACTCTATTTTTATACAATCTAACTTGCTCCTCGATCTAACGTAACTTTAAATCGGTTGAGTTGAGTCTAACTCATTTGCAGACGAATTTAACTTCGCTTTTGATAGAATTACATTGTTTCAGAATGATGGGCCGTTCCGTTCTTTGATGATTACACGATTCGCGCAAATTTTACGAGTGGAAGAGATGGTTGAATCAAATTGACTTTGTTTTACGGACGGGTATCTTTCATAGACCATTCGTCTTGGCTGGTGGTAAACGACTGAAACTAGGAATAAAAATGGAACGGTGAATTGATTGGTGACTCAATTTTGGTGACTATCACACCTCACCAGAAATACTTTGCGTAATTCTAGTTGAAATGTTTAGCGGTGAAAATATGACTTAGTTAGTAGCAAACCTACTAACAAAATGAAGAGTCAGTCGCACACAAAACTGTAATTTTTTTTTTTGAAACGGACTATATCCCTTGATTAACTAGCTAATACATAAATAAACACTACATCTAACCTAGCTAGCTACTAAAACAGTTGGATAAACTACAAGCCCAAGTAGGCATATAGATAATCCAAATGTTCTAGCCCACTACCAGTTGGAAGCGTACTCAGCATACTGGCGGCATTGCCTCGTTGAACCGCAATTCTGATCCGTTGAGCCAAATAAGTACCAGCATTTTGATAAAAAATATATATATAAATATATTATTATTTCATAAAGTCAATCATCATTTTGTTTTACATCTGCTTAAGACTTCTAAACCAATCAGGTGAGATTGTGTTCAAACACTGATGTCATAAGTAGTGATGGTTTGCTCGATGGTTACTAGACTAGCAAGCTAGGTTATTACTGCATAAACTTTTAACTCTAAACCTAAACAAGTCATTGATCGTAGCCTTTACAGACTGATGCCAAATTAAACAAGGTTCGCTCATAGTTATAAAATAAAACTTAATCATCCTATCTAATATTTTCAACTCAACGTTAATTTGCATATTTTTGTATACAGACGTCAAGGATATTTAATAAGCTTTGTTAAAGGACAATGTAAGGACTCACCGAGGGAATACAAAAGCTAATGAAGAACTCATAATTTCCTCTGCAGCGATACGAGTTACTTTTGGGGATGCGAAAACATCGATACATATTATCGAAGTATTTAATTATGTATAGTGGTAGACAAACAAAGTTTTCATATGCATGGCTAATTTAGAACGTTATTACTTAAAATTTACATTTTATGAAATAAATTTATCCGAAACGGGAAATTATGATTACAATTGTCTACAATTATCATATTTTAAAATATGGCAAAACACGAGATTGTTTTCTGTTAGTACTGCGTTTTGTTAATCCTGCGTGTGGAGGATTATGTAACAAACCGTCTTTTTAAAAAATGGTTTGACTTATAAATTTGAACTTTATTTTTAGAACTAATAAAATAATGTACTGAATACTACATAGAATCATTTCTTTGTACCGATTTTTACTACCAACAAAGTAATTATACGGCTCAAAAAATGAATCATAAAATTTATGCGTTTAATCTCATTTTTATCTTAGAGTAGGGAATCCTTAAAACATGACGTTGAATACGCCCTTAGCCAGTTTATTTTGATCAACAGAATGAAAAAAGTTCATTATTTTAATATCATTTCAAAAATATTACCATCGTAAAAATCCAAATAACACAGTAATATTTTGGGCATCGGCATTTTGAATCTGTATCGCATCCCTACGGATTTTGTTTACAGAACTTTGTTATTCGTGGAAACGCTTTTATTGGTGGACTGTTTAGGTATTCCCCAGTTTTCGCTTTATTTAAAAAAAGATAGCGTTACTGAAAAGCCCCTTTATCTCTCTATTGGCATCTCCGGCTTGAGGGAAACGTTCATACAACAGTTTATTAAGTAAATTCTCGGTTTGGCGCGGTGTTATAAAAGTTGGGTTATATCAGGAAACATTTAAATTTATTTGAATTTTCTTCGGGGATTATGTGCCGTTACTTTTGAGGGTAGCGCGGTAAAGCATTTTATTTAATTAGAAAAAAATATGTGTGAATGTAATATTAAGAGTATGAATTTCGTTACCACAAGTGTTAGATTTAAGTCATTTTAGTGCTTGAGTTTTTAAGTGAAAAATGTATCGCCTGATGAACAAAAAGCTAGTGTAGGTTTAGCATATTCACAATACGAGATAGAACTCAAACGCTATGCTAACATATTCAGTCTTTAAAAAATATTTTATCGATGGTTTTGGTGGTTCGTCATATTATTTTCTCAATGTTCTAGTACATTTTCGTTTTATGCTATTATATCAGTTTTATAAAATACTAGCTTCTGCCCGCGGTTTTCACCCGCGTTCCCACAGGAACCGTCAAACCGATCTGTCAAATTAAATCAACTTGTCAACATTATAAAACTTTATTGACAGCTGTCAATGTAAATTTTATGTCACACTAACTTCTGCCCGCGGTTTTTACACGCGTTCCCACAAGAACCGTGTATTTTTCCAAAATAAAAAATAGCCTGTGATACTCTCCGGTCCATAAACTATATCTATGCCAAAAATCACGTCGATCCGTTGCTTCGTTACTGCGTGCGTATAATATTAGTATGGATAGTATGAATATGGATTTTCTGATATTACCCCCTGTTTATTTTCTGCAAACATCATACAATATTTTAAAATGTAGAAGATACTTAGTAAAATTAAATTAAGAAAGCACAGCCGAAAACAAAACTTTTCAACGATAACTTTTAAAGAAAAACTTCTTAGTAAACAACAACATATTATTACGGAATTTTCCTACTTTAAAATGCACGCCGCAAAACGGTCCATGTTTTTCAGAGCGCTCCCAAATAGGGCTCTAGAGAAATTATTCTGATGATCTTACAAAAGCGTAACAAAGAAACATTTGGCCGCTTTTTGCTGAGACATTTATAAAATTACGAGATTCTTGATGGCATTTGCAGTTAAAAAAAATGCCTGAAAATGGGTGAGCCTTGTTACCTCTTTCAGACTGAGAAAATTAAAAATCCAATTTACAACGTAGAAAAATAAAAGGAATAAGCCAGTCAAGGTCACCGAAGATTATCATTTTTTGCATGTGGAAAGATCTTGCGTGGACGCATAAAATACAAAAGCATCTGAACTGGCTTCATCACTTTTGTATCAAGAACTAAAAAAAGGAAATATTAAAATAAAACTTCAAGTATCTTTTTTGTATTCATTTAAAATGAAAACATAACAGTACTTTAGCCAGCCACTTTTCTATAAAAAGAAGAATACTAAACACGTAACACCTTCTTTTACCGCGTAGAAATCCTCATGGATACCCCTCTGTTGCGGGGGCGAGCCACGATTTTGATAGCGTGAAAATATAACCAAAGTTTATTCGAAAAGTCTAAGCTGTTTTATACACGACGGTAACTAGATAAGTATATTTTTCAAACAATTATTTTTTATGCTATAGCAGTTCTAAAGATAACAAAGATCACTTTAAAGATTACAGTTACCAAACTCAAAAACTTTCCCTTTTTCTTATGGTAAATTAGTGCAAATATTTCCAAACACACTTTGTACAAAAGTTCTGTGTAGAGTTTTAACTCTACTCTATAGGTTTTGTTTACAAAACCTATTTACATTTGAAGCACTATCTACACCGGTCTCCAAGACTTCGCTTGGCCGTTTGGGACAATCAAAGGAACCAAATGTACTGTAATATAAGGAGTCGGTACAGTCGTGCGCGACGCTATCCATTTTAAAGCACTTGTGTTTCCCAAATAACAGCTGGTATATGCTTCCGCATAGCTTTTATGACTTACACATGGCCGAGGCTGGAGAGAAGTGGAAACAGCTCAGTTTATTGAAGCGGTATAAAGCTTGTGATGTGCTAGTCCTTTGTACGTTAAGTAAACATTATAAATTTTGTTAAGTTTTTGTTTCTTAAGTTTTTGCAATTATTAATTACACTTATTTATTTATTTTTTATGTAATTGGTAACGAGACGAGCTGGTCGTTTGCCTGATGGTAAGCATAACGCCAGCCCATAACAATTGCAGTGCCACTCAGAACTTCGAAACACAAAGGCCTGCGCGGCACTGCAGTGCGCTCGTTACCCTGAGACATTAGGTAGTAAGTCTCATAAGCCCAGTAATTTCACTGGAAACTCTGCTCATCAAACCGGAACACAGTAATGCTTGCACACTACTACTTGGCATTATTAATTACACTTTTTTTTAATTGTATCCGTATCCGTCCCAGATTATTTTAATCATGGTGGCTTTTTGAGTTAGCCTTTAATCACTATCTCATACGATCTTAAGCGCGGATCTGATCGAATATCCATACAGATAAATAAAATTAAAGTGTCTGTTTGTAAAATTAAAATAACAGCTTTTTACTAAATGCATATGAAAGTATATACGGGACCTATACTAAAACAGCCATTTTTAAAATTTTTGTCTGTCTGTCTGTTTGTCTGTTTGTTCCGGGTAATCTCCGAAACGGCTGGGCCGATTTTGACCGGACTTTCACTGGCAGATAGCTGATGTTACAAGGAGTAACATAGGCTACTTTTATTTTGGAAAAAGTATTAGGGTTCCGGCAAAAAAATAAAAACATGAAATCCAAAATCTCCACGCGGGTGAAACCGCGGGGCAGCAGCTAGTAGTAAATAAGCTAAGGGTAGACTAGAACTGCCTCTCAAATGCAGCTGCTGATCCACATCAATAGGCTTAAAGCTTATTTATACTTGAGGGTAGTAGCTCCTCAAATTACCCGTTAACCATGTCATGTGTTTTGTTAGTGGGAGGACTAACTCTTCTGCGAGTGTCCGTCTGGGTTGTTACCACCGCTTTGTGAGTGAAGTCTGCCGCCAAGCAGTAGTGTGCAAGCATTACTGTGTTCCTGTTTGATGAGCAGAGTTTCCAGTGAAATTACTGGGCTTATGAGACAATATCTAATGTCTCAGGGTAACGAGCGCACTGCAGTGCCGCGCAGGCCTTTGTGTTTCAAAGTTCTGGGTGGCACTGCAGTCGTTATGGGCCGGCGTTTTGCTTACCATCAGGCAAACGACCAGCTCGTCTCGTTACCTAATAACATAAAAAAAAATGTTTGCAACACGATTTTGTTTTTCACTGAAAGCTCAAGTTCGTCGTAGAATTCGACATTTAAATATAGTATAAATATTTATTTATTTTAGTTATTTGATATTTAAAGTATGTCTACTCCGAGTAAAATGTTGGCTTAATTTTATTTTATGCAAGATAGTAAGCGTTTCATAATTTAGCACCATATTTTAACTGGCGCCGGGATTCGCTCCGCTTTTAATTTAATTTACACTTTAAAATCTGAAACGAACAAATTTCAGGATAGTTTGATTTTAAAAATATTTTCATTTAAGTACAGCTTATCTGATGAAAATATTGATGAAGCAAAAGTAGCGCTTATAGATATAGATAGGGCTAGTGGAGTTTGCCTTCCCCACGCTTCCTATTTGACGTGATGGTAGGTAATAGTGGTAATCAGAATGTATCTGCAAAATTAATAAAAACAAACTAAGTTTCATCACCTACTAATACCCATTGTTTTATTTTAAAACCTATTTAATGAATCTCAGTAGAAACACTTTAAATTCAAAGTATTTTTATTACACACACGCTATTATCAACTTTCTTAATGTAACCGCATTGTTATGTCTCAAATTCTGTTTCACATAAAACATGTAATTAAAGTTTTAATGAGTTATTAAATGAATGCGAGGCTTATGAGATTTAATATACAAAATCTTTTCGAAACGAACCAATGTGAACTCAATGAAGTCACGGTTTCACTCGCAATAGCGATAATGATAAAGGAATAAGCTGTTTTTTATGCCAAGCACCCGTAGTCACTGGAACGCGTGAATAGTGGGTTTCGCAGGAGAAATTTGGCTCATTATGTGAGCTTAGAAGGCTTTTTGTAAGCCTTAATGCTTAATTGGGTTGTTGCATGAAACACAAAATACATAATTTCTGTCTTTATACAGTTTTAAGAAGATCACATTAATATAATGAAATTGAAATGAAAATCAAATTCACAAAAAATATATAATTTCCACAAAGATACTGCATATAAAAGTTTCCCAAATTCAACAATTTCTTGTTATCATCAATGGATGATAACAAGAAATTACTAATGAGTAATTTAAATAATTTCATCAGATTCTTTACATTTTAGTGAATAAAAAAATGTACAACAGTTATGTACCTACTTAAACGCAGTTTTTAATCAGCAAAATTCATGTTTTTAGTATGTACAGCTTTTACGGCCCGCGTCGAACAAGAGACATCAGATGTTCTGTCCAATTTGTATGGCGCGTTTTAGCTTTCATGCCCAACTGAAGTTTCTAGCATTCGATTTCCAGATTTTTCTATATAGACATTTCATTCTCATGAGAAAACAACATTAAAAAATGGAGTCCATAGTCCATATTGCTAAGGAATACCTTAACGGCGGAAAAATGGGGATGACATTCCAAATATCGCGATATTTTACTCACGGCAAGAAATGGGATAGTCTTGAATATAAAAACTGAAAAGTTAATTGTAAATACATCATCATTAGACGAAAGACACTGCTGAACATAGGCCTCCCCCATAGAACGTCACTTTTATTGGCAACTCGCCTTTTGTATCAACTGCTCCCCGTGGTTTTGATCAGGTCGTTGGTCCACCTAGTGGGGGGAACAGAAAATACATAGTAAATAAATACTAGGTGTTTTCACCAAATGATACACATAAGACCCCACGCGGCCACGAAACGTCCGTTAACGGTTACTCCGTTAACGGTAATCCCAAAATTTACATTTTAATGAAGTACGTAAATGCTAATATGCATAGAAATTAAAGTTTTAATATTATGCATACTACAAATTATGTATGAATAAACGGAGCCGGAAATATTGGATAATAGGCTCTTCCTGAATTGGTTATGTATTAATTGTTTAAATAGAGAGCCTACCGAATATTTATCATTAATGGTTAGCACAATAACCTACGTGGAAACGTTTAAAGTTAATTATCACTATCTACCGATCTCGGTCACATTCGATTATAATCATACATTGATTCGTAACTAGAATTCACTGTTTGTTTTATTTATCATTAAGAACTGCTATAGGACACTACGAATTTAGTGTTAGTTGATAGTATAAGTTAAAAAGCGAAAATTAACAAAGTGCGGGTAGTTGGGGACTAAACACATCCTTCGCGACGCTGCTTACCATTCCACCAGTCATCACGTAATGTCTACTTGGCCGATGTTATTCGAAACTAAAAATTAGCCCTATCATACTAGCCTTGCAATACATATCTAGACCTACCGATTGGAAAGCATCACTATCATTACAATGTAACCATCGCCGCTTAAAATATTGGATACAAAATCGTTAAATATTATTTAGTAGACAAATCTGTCAAAAGTTCCAATTACGAGTAATATTTTCAGCGCACATCAACGTCAACTAATCTTCGCCTCGTTGGCGCTTGTTAACTAAACGAGTGTGAAAACATTGTTCAACACTTCAACCGTAAAAAAGGTTATGAACCGATCGAACGGCAGCCATTTTGTAAATTTTGACGGACTTTTAAATGTCAATGTCAAATTGAAAAGTGCATAAAAACTAAACAGATGTTTTACGTTACATTTAAATAGAAATTAATAATATCTAATTGGATTCCTATGCAGATTATGAAGCAAACGTCAACATCAGTCTATCAGATAATCGAGAGCGATCAAAAATTTCAATACTATTAATAAGGGTCTAGATTAACCAGCATTGCATGGGCCAGACAACTCAGCAGAGTGTATTTTGACAGTACATTTGAATTCTTATCGATAAATTAAGCAGTTTTAATAATCCTAGCATTTTCGTTGATGATGACACTAGCAAAATTTCTATGAAATCTTAAAACTTTAAACTCAAACACAATTCTTTAAAACTTAAAATTGAATTTGGAATAAATGCGACTTCTTTCCGGACCCACGCCTAAACTTACTCAGCCAACTTGTCAGCGAATAGTTGACGAATCGCAGCTCAAACTTTTCTCCATTCATCTTCCGAATGAACTCCAGAACGCCAGCTCCATAATAAACTTCTATGACGCCAACTTCATAATCTGAACTACAAGAATGAACCTTCACAGTAATCGTTGGCTAATGATCTGCATCTCGGATCCTAGTTCGGAATTTTTCTCGTAAATCTTCGAGCTTCTTGAAACTTTCTCGAACTGTCGTTGTGAGAGTGTTTATCAGTAACTTGCTCGTATTAGTAAAAGTGTGCTAAAAAGGTTTTTCGAATTAGTCCCCGTATTGTAGTGGTTCAATTTTCGCAAAGGAAAAAAATGTTATGCGTTTAAAAACGATCAAGTAATTTAAACCTAGATGTTATGGAATTATAGTGTTTATCAGTTTCGGATTCCCGGTTGATAATAGGGCGTGGTCTTTATTTAAAAAAAACTCTTATTTTTTGGTGCAAAAATCACAGCTATGATAGATGTGATCGTTACTTCCCAAAATGATTTCAAAGTTTAGTAAAAATATTTATTTTATTAACTAGAGAATTAGGGTCACGAAGGTCAGATAAGGAAACTCGTTAGAAACTATACTGAAGATCAAAAAATTTTTGACATTGTACCTAATTTTTATTCTACGGTTACTTAAGGCGTATATAGCAGCTAAATAGCTTCACTTAAAAGATTTTTTAGAAAAATTAGAATAGCTTCTGGCACTGGAAAAAATATATGTCAATTTTCATCATATTACGGATAATCTCGACAAAACAAGATTTTTACCAACTCGATCAAAAAAATGACAAAGTTACCTTCTAAAAATAACTTTGAAATGAAATATATCTGTTATTTATCAATGTATATTAATAGAATTAATAAGATTTACGTATTATGTAATAAAATAAACTTCGTTGTATGGTCTACCTTTTATACTCCACTTAATAAAAAATAATTTATTGGGCTTCAACAAAGATTAGTTTCAACATGAACAATCAATGTGACAGTAAAAACAATTACGAATTTAATCTTTGTTGGAAAGTATATAACGAACTGAATAGATCGTTATCTCTAACGCTTTAGTTCAATAAGTGATAACTATAATAATATTAACTCAGCTTCTTGCAATTGACTCCTAAAAAGCTACAACACACTTGCAATCCCATCGAATACCCATTATTTCCGGGCCATGAAGTATCGTAAAGAGCTCCACGGAATCCAGATAATATTTGAAAAGATCCGACACATTCCTGCCTTCCTTTGACGATCGGTATCCGAGTTTCATCTATTTTCGTCCTCTCAGCTAGATTCGCGAAAAAACATCCTTCATCGTAAAAAGGTATAAATGTACTCACACATTTATTTGCTTCTGTTTCGTTTCCAAAAACAAAATTAAGAGTTGGTTGAGCGTGAGAAATCTACATCTCTATAGATGTGATTTAACTACGTGTTCTTCTCAGGTAAACTAGTTTTATTTTTAGTAGTTCAATAAGCGCGAACAATGCTAACGGTAAAAAAGTACGAGTTCTATGAAGAACATTACCCCAAAGGATGGATCGAGAACCCACAATTTTTACAGTATACGAGTAACTACAAACTGGACAAGCCTAAGATGTGGTTTCCACTCAGTAAAGTTAGGGTTCAGTCAATTGTCCTGAATAAGATTACTACAGCACTGCAAGCAACGAGCACGGATCTACTGCAAGGATATACACTTAGCTCCACGGGAGTATACAAGGGTGGCATTGACCAATACACTCGCCCGCGAATCGTGGCCGTGAAGACGCGAATCCATCCCTATTCGTGGTTCGCGGCTGCTCTACTCTCGCCCTGCACTAATGGCGGCCGAGAACAGCAATTGCGAAACCGCGAATCCATCTATAGGTACATTTGCGGTTCGCGGCTTTCGCGGCGCGCGTGTAGCGGTCATTTATCAAAACCAGTGCAGCCATCATTTGTAAATGTGAAATTATCTACCGACTTCTATCTCAGTCACTCATCGGAATGTTCGCGTTTGCTATCACGTTCGGATGCTTTGCAAGACTGTGTTCCATACGTAGTCAGATGGCCTGCCTTTTACGTGTCCATACCATTGGAACCTAGTCTCTGCATCATAGAAATAAATTCAGATTTGGTTCATTGCAGATTTTGTCAATGTTAGTAATTTGGATGAAATGAATATTATAGTCATTATCAACGGCTAGAAAAGGTTCACTTCTACACATCGGCCTCGTCCATGAAGAGGAAATTTGGCCATAATATTGCACGCTTGACAAGCGTCTTGGTAATTGCAGTAGAGTATGATGTTGACCGGAAAGAATGCTGCTTCCACTTCCCTGGACACTCCTTTAGATGGTAGTTGCGTCATCCACGGGAAGAATAGAATAGCCCCATCGGCATTACTATTCGTAGCCAGCCGGCAGAATTTTCATAATAAAGTTTATAAAAATTACAATACAAATTCATAATAATGATCTGGCAGCCACATATCTCGGTCACAGCGCAGTTATCGGCCTACAAAAGCCGCTTCATATTGTTCCGTCGCCATTTCGAGCCACATCCGCTTCCGATCGCTCGCACCGCGCTCTAAATTGTATATCGCCGGAGATAAATCTAAATATTGTGATTGAATATTAAACAATGGGATATTTAGGCACTTACACGCTTTAAATACAGCTAATTTTAAATGTACCTAGACTAATTTATTCCTAGCGACAAAATTGTTTGAATGTTTAGCGCTGTATTGGCTTGTATAAGGAATCAACCTGCGCCTACATCCAGCAGTAGATCATACCGATTATAATGATTCGGTACAGAGACTTCAAACTTTCGGTCTGACCAAGAATTTTCTTTTCATTAGCTCCCGACCCAAAAAGGATGGGTGTTTAGAAGCTTAACGTGTGTATCTGTGTGTATGTCTGTGGCAACGTGGCTCCTAAATGGTAAAGATAAAATAAACAAGTACCTATATAAAAGTAACGGTAAAATACAACGCGTCTACGCGTACGCGTTGTATCAAGTTGTTAGTATGACATAGTCAGGTTTGCAATCCCTTGGAGCAGTGAAAATATCAAACTTCTAGTTCAACGCAATCAAAAGATATGCCGTTTATGCTGCATATTTTGACACACGCAAAGGAATCAAAACCTATACTTACCGTTGCATTGCAGCACAAGTAAAGTGAAAAATCCAAAAACCGTAAATATGTACTTTCCATCACCAAAATAATTTATTTGCTTTTTGTTTTATTTTTTCCCTATCATTTTGTACGGAATTCTCGGTACGCGAGTCTGATTCGCACTTTCGATTTTTTTCTATCTACTGATAGAAAAATCTAGCCAAAGCTTTTCATTCAGAAACACACTCTACGTACGCTAACGTAATAAAAGCAGTTCAAGGAATCTGTAAGACAGGACAGTATGGAAACAAACATTTCCGATGTGTCGACTCTGTAAGGAGAGTACACATTGCACTCAGAGCATGTTTTATTCAACATCGTATGAGCAAGCAAGCCTGTACCAGATGTTAGAAAATAGGGCAACAGTTCTGATTTAATGCTGTAGTAAGTGTTTTTAAATGCTGTTGTTGAGGTTAACTTCACATTTGGAGCACTTTTTTTTTTCTTTTTTTATGCATAGTTCTCACCATATATACAGGGCAGATTTGAAAAATATATTCTGCAAGTTTTTGCTGATTTGGGCCTCATTCTAAACAAATTCTAAAAGCTAGTTTTGTAAAATCATATTATATTATTTATTTATTTTAAGGAAAACCAAAATCTAGAGCGAGTGTGGCCGAGCGGGAACTTGTGCGTCTTTCAATCCGACGCACCATATTTCAAATCTCGACTCGGCCAGCATCAATGACTTAATATCAAGCTATGTGCGGATTATTCACACTCGCTCTAAAAACGGTGAAGGAAAACATCGTGAGGATACCCGCATGTTCAAGAACCACAAATTCGAGGACATTTGACATCCACCAAGTACTACTGGGCCCGCGTGGTGGATTATGGCCCATAACTCTCTCTCTCTCTATCTCTGAGAGAAGGCCAGTATCCCAGCAGTGGGAGCGTAAGAAGCTGACAATAATAAAAAAAACATCTATAAGTATTACATCGACTAAAAAAATACGCGTAAGTTAAAACAGTATTACTCACAAATTATTATTAGCTCCTTCCTAGTATAAAGTTGAGAATTCACATGCCATTTCAAAAATAAAAAAATAGTCTTCCATAAATGTAAAACACTAAAATGCATAAAACCACTGCCTTATTCCTTTTGTGAGCAGTTAATAAAACTCTACTGTCTTCTCAAAATTATATAGAATTCTTTGAAGGTCTTATGGTACTGACATACTTCGTACGTGTTCCGATTTCGAATTCCGATGAAACACCAAAGGTTCGATCAAAGGGCTTCAAAGCAGTCCGAAACTAATGCTGCGCGGTCGTGCGCGGTGATTATGGGGGTACTATCGGATATTTTATTGAAATATATAAAAACCCTTCATTATTTCACTTGGTTTTATAGTAAAAAATCTTTCTACATATAGACTAAAAGCTTACGTTTTGGAGGGAAGCTAGCTTGGCATGAGGTGGCGCAAGGTCATTCTACATGGTGGTAGGACTAACTCATCTGCGAGTGACCGTCTGGGTTGGTACTACCGCTTTGCTCATGAAAATAATGTAAATAAATATATACGTGAATTAAACCGTTAAAAGTTGTTGAAGTCAATAAAGCATAACATCAGCTTTTGTGTTTCATATCGTATGTTGGTTTGTCATTCTTTCACGCAGTAACGGAGCAACGGATCGACGTGATTTTTGACATAGATAAAGTTTATGAACAGAAGAGTAATATAGCTTACTTTTTATCCCGGAGAAATGCACGGTTCCTGTGGGAACGAGGGTAAAAACCAAGGGCACAAGCTAGTATGCTATAATTTCACTATTATTTTTCGTTGAATATTTATTATCTAACTCAGTTCTTATATCGTTTATCAAACTTGAGGTTGAACGTCGGAATAGTGCAAAAACTAAAGTTGGCAAACGACGCTGAGACACATAAATTGCGTTCTTCTCAAATGCTGTCATTACAGTTTTTGTCATCTTTTGTTAAAGAAATTATTTCTGCACTTGACTTTGTCCTTATAGTTTTAGGCAGCTATTATGTGTTCTGTGGCAGAAGTAACAATCTGAAACTAACGATCTTTTTTAATATCTAAAATCTATAAATTAGTGTTATTTCGAAACGACGTTGATTACGAAAATTTAGTTGGATGCAAGAGGCGAGTAGCCGATCCAAGAGGCGTTCTATGGGGGAGGCCTATGTTCCGCAGTGGACGTCTCCTGGCTGATGATGATTATGATACAAAAATATGTTGAAACCAGCTTTTTATATTTTCTTCAGAAGCAAAGGTCTGTGCAGAATTTCAGCATGATCGAATTGGTAGTGGTCGAAAATTCGATGGCCTGATTTGATGAGCAGACAAAATGTAATCGATTTTAAATTTATGATTTTGAAACGTTTACAATCGTCTCTAATTTTATTATTAGTGTTAGTATTTAACAGTTAATTAAAGTGAGTGTGGCCGAGCGGAAACACGTGTGACTATCAATCCAACGTGAACCATAGTTCGAATCTCGGTTCAGCACTACCAATGACTTATATCAAGTTACGTGCGGATTTATTACACTCGTTGTAAAAAACGGTGAAGGAAAACGGAAATATTCAAACTAGTCTTGGCACCTTTACAATAGTTTCATGAGCACCTAAAACTCTTGTCCATAACTGGCTTAAATGATCTAGCTTTTTTTATACAATTTAATAACGAGACGAGCCGGTCGTTTGCTTGGTGGTAAGCATAACGCCGGCCCATAACAATTGCAGTGCCACTCAGAACTTTGAAACACAAAGGGCTACGCGGCACTGCAGTGTGCTCGGTACCCAGAGACATTACGTACCCAGATGGACACTCGCACCAGATTTAGTCGTACCACTTAGTACTAAAAACATAAAAATAAGTGATCAATGAGGTATTGAAAATGACATCCCCTGAGTACCATACAGATCTTTTTGTAACTAATTTCAATTGAATTTGGGTGTTTGTTTGATACACATAAGTATTGAAATTAAAACAATTCACTTGGGAATGTCCACGCGGGTTAAACCACATGGACAGCAGCTAATTTTATTATGAAACCCATTAGAAATCCTAAGTGAATCCACAATCCTTTCCTATAACCATTACAAGCTCCACGTAGTTAAAATATTCGTAAAGCTGGGATCGCAAGCCAAAGCCGTCTAACCGGGGTCTGAGCCGAGTCGCTGAGCCAGACAAGAATGCAATCTGTCTGCACCACGATATTAAATTAAATGGGAATATGAGGATTATTGTATTACAGCATTTTTTTATTAAATTCTATTTGGATGTAGGTATATTTTTTTTTTGTTTTGGTATGAGATCTTGTTAATGAAAGCTTTATTTCATTATTTCATTTCATTTGGTTCTATTTCGCGAGCAAAAGTTAATCTTGAGAAATAATCTAATTAAATAAAAATATATAAATAGAAATATTCCATTCTACTATATATCGTATAGAGATTAGTATCCATCTTTTAAAAGTATTACTCGGTTTCATCATCATCAGCCTTATTAATTTCCCACTGCTGGGATACCGGCCTTTTCTCAGAGGGTATGGGCTATAACGAGTCACAGTGTGACTGGTTAGCAACCCACCTAATCCACCATGTGGGCAGTGCTCTTAAATTGAAATCCATCAACATAATCATGTAAGTGTTCGTCTCAAACAAAAGGTGACACATTGGAAAAAAATTAGCTCAAGCATTTGTGTTTAGCTTTTTAACATTAGAAGATCATCATAGACCTTGTTTACATCACCACCCAAAGTCTCAACATCCAAACACCAAAGATCATGCTTAGCAATTAATGTTTACCAAATATTATAATAGGATGAATGGCGAGACTAAAAACGGCCGGACCAAGGAATCACCTTGTGTTGCCATTATTTATAAATTTTGTGGCAGGGCTGTAACATTGCCATTGATTTTATCTTTTACTTGCATTAACTCCTCTATCGATCGAACTGAAGGCGTTCTGTACCTTCAGCAGCACCTCTCTATAATTTTCATTTAAAAAAGTTAAAAAGTTCACAACCTCCTCGTGTGCCAAACACCTAGGTTCTAGGTTTAGAAAGAGGTTTCTAATACCGGAGCTTTGAAACTTAAAAAAAAAACAAACGAAACTGCTGAACTGAAACATGAATACCTACTGCAAAATAATTCCTTTTATCCTTTATCCTAATCTCTCGTACCCTATTACAAGATCAGGGTTTAAACGTTTAACCAAGGGGATCTAGAGATAAGTCGGTGAATGGGCTCTTTGTGCTGGACTCTAAGAATGGACCCGAGATATTAAACCGGGAATGCGAAGAGTCGAAGACTACACCGAACTTTGCTTAGAAATAAACAACGTGATCATAAGAAAGTGTTGTGCAGAAAATTTAATTTGCGTATTTTTTTTATTTATCTGTGTTAACGTACCTTCGAAGATAGTTCAGTGAGTTTTCGTTTTCGGTGACGGAAAATATCGTGGTGCAGTTACCTATAATATAGTGTTAGACATTTTCTAGTGCTCGCCTTGCTAGTTTACACCCTCAAAATGAAAAATCTGTCTCCAAGCCTCCACGTGCTCTATGTGCTCCCAAAGTCCAATTATATTGCCGTAACATTTTGTATAGTCGTTTCTAATGTAACCTAGTTTTAGCGTATTTACCACTCTCAACCATATCGTCAATTATCGGATAAGATAGTGTCAAACGTTAATAATCTACGAAGAGTGAATTAATAATAATAAAAATGTATTTTTAGTTTATTACGTCATAAGAAAAATAGCATACATTTATGAAATAGACATAATTAATTATGCGACATGGCAAACGGACGCTTCGTAATAATTTACGTCCCAAGCAAATAACCATCAAGGAAAATCATCTCGACATAATAACAGACAAAATTATTTATACGATTCGATTTATCACTTTTCTCATTCCAATGTGATACCATCTCGCAATTTGTGAGTAAAAAAATCTGCGCATTCATTTTAGTCTGATAAATTGCAGCGGACGTCGAAAGAGGGGAGGATTGGTACCACTTTGTGGACAGGAAGCGTAGGCTTTCGGCCGACTGACTGTGAAAATTCGGCCTCCCGTGGAATATTATGAACGTGCCGTGTCTGCGCTTTCTTCGGTCTTTTTTCTTTCGGGCATTTGATTTGAATAAATCATTTGAGTGTAATACGCACAGATTTCTTTTCCGGACAAATGGGATTGGGAGCCACTGCACGGGATTTTGTGAAATATGAAATACGTAAAAATATTTTTTTGCGTCAAAGAATAAAGGACGGAAAATCTTTTATTCAAAAATATTTGTTTTACTTTGTAAACAAATCCATAAAAGTAAACTTTGTAATGAATGTCATTATATATCATTTAAAATGCAGCTCCTGAGACGGTTCTATTATACGCAAATATATATTTTAATTTATCAAAGCACATTTTTTGTCTTATTAAATCATGTATTGTTACTCTCTATTATAAATCAATCAACAACTAACAAACATTTAATACTCAGACTGAAACAATAATGGTTTAGTGAAAATGATCTGCCGATCTGTTCATCGAATGTTCAAGTCCTACAACCGTTAAGCATTCGGCAAAAAAAATATCTTGATGAAACCATAGAAAGAAAGAAAGAAAGAAAGAAGACATTACCATAGCATGGTGGTAGGGTATTTTCTATTCCCCGCCTGACTAACTACTACTCTCTCACCAATCTGTCGCAAAACACCTAAGGGTGAGTTTTTTTTTTTAATGTTATAAAGTAACGATACGAGCTGGTCGTTTGCCTGATGGTAAGCTTAACGCCGGCCCATAACAATTGCAGTGCCACCCAGAACTTTGAACCACAAAGGCCTGCGCGGCACTGCAGTGCGCTCGTTACCCTGAGACATTAGGTATTAAGTCTCATAAGCCCAGTAATTTCACTGGATACTCTGCTCATCAAACCGGAACACAGTAATGCATGCACACTACTGCTTGGCGGCAGACTTCATGAGCAAAGCGGCGGTAACAACCCAGACGGTACAACAACCCAGGTGGTAACATCATTACTTATGATCAGCAACAGTGGTCAAATATGAATATAGAATAATAATCATTTATTTGTCTCTATAAGACTAAAGTAATACTGCTTGTGCTTATATAACTAAGAGTATCTCTTAATAAACAAAGCATAGCAGTTTGTAGTTTAAATTATACTTATTAGGTACATGTAGATAGTAGGTTGCAAATTTGTTGCAAATAAATATAACTTGACTTTCGTAAGGTTCTATGACATAACACGTACGTAGTTGCTCGTTGTCTCTTAATCTATACAAATAAATAAAATTGAAGTGTCTGTTTGTAACATCAAAATAACAGCTTTTTACCAAATGCATATGAAAGTATATACGGTACCTATAACAAAACAATCATTTTTTAATTTCTGTCTTTTTAAAGTCTGTCTGTTTGTTCCGGGTAATCTCCGAAATGGCTCGGCCGATTTTGACGGGACTTTCACTAGCAGATACCTGATGTTATAAGAACTTAGGCTACATTTATTTTTGAAAAAGAATTAGGGTTCCACGCAAAACAATAAAAACCGTGAAATTCAATATCTCCGCGCGGGTAAAACCGCGGGCAGCAGCTAGTCTTTGACTATAATGAGTAAAGAAAACATAAACGTGCGGCTATAATTACTACATTGCATAACTCAAAGAAGCGATTAAGAGACCTGCGCCGGACAAGTCGTCAACAACAGCCGTGCGTTCGCTTCTAGAACTTAGTGAATAAAGTTAACCGGTCCCGGCAATTAAGTAAACGGCTTAAGTGATTCACCGGACAGAGGCTTTTGTCACTTGGGTAGTGCTAGTTCCAACAACTAAATGAAAAGATTCAAACTTTAGAACTTTGAACGACTTTTAACGTCATTTGTTTGCTTCGCATCATTCGCATGGAGCTTTTACTGGATATATAATTATGGAAGTAAGCTAGATCTTTATTTTAGTGGGCGGAAACTTTAGATTTTTTTGTTATTCTATTTGATAATGAGGCGAGCTGGTCGCTTGTCTGATGGCAAGGATAACGCCGGCCATAACAATTATTGCAGTGCCACTCAGAACTTTGAACGCAAACGCCTGCGCGGAACTGCAGTGCGCTCGTTACCCTGAGACATTAAAGTCTCATAAGCCCAGTATTTTCACTGGCTACTCTGCTCATCAAACTGGAACACAGAAATTACTTACACATTATTGCGTGGCGGCAGACTTCACCCTACCACAACCCAGACAGATACTCGCAGAAGAGTTAGTCCTACTATATACAAATCTACCTAAAAAACAGTTTCAACTCTACATTTTAGATTTTTCGTGACGATTTTAATAATTTATATTTGTAATGAGCAACTGACCAACCTGATTGATACCTATTGGATTTCACGCTTTCTAGTGTTCGTATTTGTTACTCTATAACATTGGTGTATTTTCACGCCAGAAGCGCCAAAAAATGCTGTAAGATTAAAATTTAATATTATAACAACTCTCTGACACATATTTTGCAAAGAAATGATTTGATTGATTGATTGAAAGTGCCAATACGAAAACAGGGCTACACCAAAAATTGTTCTGAGAAAAGAGAGGCTTTTCAACTTTTCTACACGCGTGGTCCGCTAACCCGACCATATCGAACAACCACGTCTAGGCATTCAGTACAACACACAAATGTACAAATTGGAATCCGTGTGCATCGGCTCGTCGATAGCGTTCATGCGAAAGACCGGATGCCATTTGCTGCCTTTTTTAATGCACCGCCCGTCCGCTCCTGTTTTTTTTTTATTTATTTCAAGCTTAGCACTTCAAACGGTATCGAGAGCTGGTTAAAATATGTGGACTGGTGGAAATAATAGATCTATTAAAGTGATTGGTTAATTTGAATCAGTTCGTTTCCAGATAAAATAAACAAGATTCGTTTAAAAAAAATTAAGATGAGGTGTGCCCTGCCTCTGGACTTCAATAGCTGTAGTGTGCAGTGCAGTAAATTACATTTTCACTTCGTAAATCCTACTAATATCCTACTAATATTATAAATGCGATAGTGTGTTTGTTGATTTGTTGGTTTGTCCTTCTTTCACGCAGTAACGGAGGAACGGATCGACGTGATTTTTTGGCATACATATAGTTTATGGCCCGGAGAGTAACATAGGCTACTTTCTATCCCGGAAAAATGCACGGTTCCTGTCGGAACGCGGGTGAAAGCCGCGGGCAGAAGCTAGTTATAAATATTTGATACTATAATTAGTCCTTCCTTTGTTAGCAAAGATGTTTTTGGGTCTGTAATTAATTTAAACAAACGCCGTAAACTGTGCAGAAGACAGAGAGTCTCGAGACATTTCTAGCACACTTGAGTGACGTCACGACTGTCACAGCCAGGGCACATCCGCATTCGCCATTTGGTATTCGGTTAGTATGCGGCATACCTCGATAGGAATTTCGGTTAATCTGGTAATCTACACATAATACTATCTACTACTACGATATAGGTATGTTTACCAACTTAGATAACCACGCGAGAGGTACAATCCGTTTTGTTTACGTTTCGCGTAGTTGGGACAGCTAAGATTAAAAGCTTTTATTAGTGTGGTTTTAAAACAACTACACTAAATAATTGTTCTTTACAAAACATGAAAATCCATTTGTCTGTATATGTTCACCGATTTCTCCGTCAATTATCGACTCATTTTGGAAAATATTTTTTGTTTAAAAGGGTACAATCTCTCGGTGGCTCCCTATAAATTTTATGAAAGAATAGCATACCTAAAAGTAGAAAAATAGGGGGTCAAATTGCATAAACCGTGATATTTTCATCGAAGTAAGTTCCTGCTTTTTTACAAGCAATTTTACTTGTAGGTACTCTTTAAAACTCTAGTTGAGATGTATTCGTGTACCAGACAACCAATATTTGAAGAAACCTATTAACATGAACAAAAAGCTTGAATTAACAACTAACGACCTACTCTGTTTTTGAAGGTGGATAAAAGTTTTAGGAATATCTAAAAAAGCCCAAATCTAAAACAGCATCAATTTTTTTCCTTTCGAATTACATTTTGCCGTAATACAAAGTTTTACCGTAAACCTGATCGTTTAAGCTTTCAGTTCGCGTTGGCAAAAGGTCCAAAAACAATTTCAAGAGTGAAAATTCAAACAAATCTTTTAACTTTAACTTTTGCTAGCTGCATAGAACGTTATCAGCTACACACTCAAGTCAAGTCGTAAGGAACTTGAGACTAGCTTACTAGTAGTACCAATTTAAGTGGTGCTCTTCTGCTCAAGGCATCGAATTATTCTGTTCTAGGATTATCATGTCCACCACCTTTTTTCTTTTGAAGCGATGATGGCTCTGTGATAGTGACTTGTAGGTCTACGGTTGAATCTAATAATAAGCCGGAGTTTTCGATGAAAGAAAACATACGGCAAAGTGGTGCTTACATATTACGCTTACGTTCAGCTTAGTGGTAGAGCGTTTTCTAGTCCTCAACTGGCTAGCTACGACTCTCAAGTTGAAAATCGGTCGCAAAGCACCGTCGGTGTGGTTCAGCAGTTACTCTTGAGTGCTAGTTCTAATCTAGCCCGAGCATATTCACTAACTTCGACCACATTTGAAACCGCATTCTACGGTTGTTGGGACATTATCAAGTGTTTGCATAGCAGCGATTTTAGATTTGACAGCGTTTAGCTCCAAGTCTGTCAAGTATTATTATAAGTTTAAATTTGCTTATTCAATATCCGATGAAGATTGGCGTTGCTTTTCCACTTTTCTCAGTCTCGGCTATATTATCGGCTCATTATAATTATTATCAGGTATCGACTCGGTTTTATAATATATTTTCAGTACAAATAATTAGAACGCAGTGAAATCATTCAGTAGATCTCGATTCTCGATAACCGATTAACGGCCAAATAATTGACTCTAACAATAAAATTTATTTTAATAATATTATCGTTGTGGTTTGCAGGCCAAAAGTTATTTATTTCGATAACTGTGATTTGTGGCTAATTATATTTATTTAGTACTTATACTGTACAATAAGTTTTACTCGTTTTCTCCAGTTTGCCTGAAAGTGTGTGACAAATGAAAAAGTTAGAAAATTGGACCCTGCGTGTTCTGTAATTGCGTAATACAGTCAAAAGTTTATATGAGATTTTAGCTCTTGAACTAATTCCATCTGAAAGTTTAGCTTTTATTAAAGGTAGGAAAAGGACGGAACCAGCCCGTAAAGCGCAGTTATAGCTTTATGAAACTTTAGTCGCTTGGAGCTGAGCCGGGCTAACTATCGCTAACTGTTGAACCGGTTCAAAACGCTTTAAGAATGCTTTACTGTTATCTTTTAAATAAAAAAGCTCTTAGTATTATTTAAATAACTGTGGATGTAGTTTTCATAAAATTGAAACTAAGTTGAACCTTTAGCAAAAGGAGTGTCATAGTGCTATCAGACTTGGTATGGCAAGCGTACAGCGTAGAGCTAATTGGGCACCGCGCAGTGCGCACGTCAGTGAAAAACCAAGCTTTTTTCTAACATACTTCTGAGGATTATGTGCTACTAATATTGATTTAGCATTCATCAAATCTTTCTACATATAAAATATCAAATTATAGTTTTAGTCTCGCAATATGCGAGCGGGTCATTTGCCTCATCGTAAGCTTATGCTTATTTAGCGCGTTATCGCGCTAGCCCATAACAATTGCAGTGCGACCCAGAACTATGAAACACAAAGGTCTGCGCAGCACTGCAGTACGCTCGTTACCCTGAGGCATTGGGTATTAAGTCTCATAACTCCAGTAACTTCACTGATAGCTTTGCTCTACTGGTATCGTTTCTTCCTTGTGGACGGCGTCCCACATTCTTCCAAACCCCTCTTATCTACTTACCAAAATATTGTCAGTGAAATTGACAGGGCTACAGCATATCCCCAAGGCAATAATAATCTTAATTTCTCTAAACAAAATTATTTAATAATCACGTTATCCTTTCATCGTCTAATCTCTTTCATATTTAATGACACAGTATCAACCTCAACCTCATAAAGCCTAAATTAATATTTCCTTAGAAAGTCATCTGACATTTAAAATTAACGTTGTAACGCGGGAAAGTTGAACGGCGTGGCGTTTAGGTGACGAGTGACTGAGACGTGGTTATGAGATCTAGGGTTATGCTTATGATCATTATTCCCCTGTGGCGTAGCCGGAGCTACGAGCTACGGTTTTCGTTTTTGCTACGAAGCTCTACGAATTTGTTACGACTTTCAGTTGAAGTTTTTTTCCTCTTATGAATTAGATATAATTAGCATTTAGTGACATGTCATTTGTTTTATTTTTACAGCTAGTGCAAGCATACCTGCTTGTTCAGCCTATGGACATCTTCCACACTACGTTAAATTAGGGCTCCAACATTTACTCGCAATTTTTTTTCTGACTTTCAATAGCTAAACATAATCAGGGAAATTACTAGGATTAACAGACTGCATACACGCACTGCAGTGCCACCCAAGCATCCATATTTCAAAGTCCTAGTTGACAGTAAATTGTTATATAATGGCGGTATATTTATCATGAACACAAAATAAAAAATTGTACCATTAGGCAATTAATGATCTCGTTACTTAGAAGTACAACTGTAACAATCGTTTTGATACGGTATTATATTATTAGATCGACATACGTGATTGTTGTAAATTATGTATAGGATTTTTTATCTAAACTTTACTTAAAGTTATTTAAACCTAAAAGTTATTTAAAGAAATCTTTTCAGTATTTTCTTACGCTTCAGGTGTGCTTAGTATGCACAGGGAAAGATCTGAGATATAAACTCATTCCACAGCTTGCAAGGACGAGGCAAAATAAACGCGTAAAACGTGTTGTGTGTAGTTTTAGTTTTACTCTACTTTGCTCGTAACTTGAAAGAAAGTTTTGTTATATTAATTAACAAGTACAGATGAACAACGAGAATATTACGTTGTTGTTCCTTTCTTTTGAGGATGTACTTTTAGTTTTAGTTCACTTTCTTGTAAACATAAGCGCAAGGAAAATTATTTGCTTTAATCATTGCTTGAGAAATTATTTCGCAAGCGGTGGTTGAGAATGGGGAGCCACACTGCTTACTTATCCCGCTAGGTGGCGCATTATCGCTGGTGCTGTTTCACTATGAAACTTCATTATAATATTTAGTAAATAAACAAAAAAATCGTCTTTGCAACAAAGTATGCCTCTGTAAAGTGCAATTCAGTATAAAATTAAGGTACACACGTTTCTCTTCTGACGAGAAAAAACGGAAATTGTGGATCAAAGCATTGCTCACCAAAAATGATTGGAAACCAATTATTCTTCTAGGATATGTAGTGACCATTTCAAATCTAATGATTTCTAAGACGCGAGCATGTTTACTAGTTATAGTTTAATTAATTGACCCTCAAAGTAACCATCAATGACAAGCACCAGCGGAGGTGGCGCCATCTCAGATTAGCTTTGCCTGTACCTCCCCATTCGATTCTCAAGACAGACCAAATACTTGTGCACTTGTTTATGTTATTTAATTAATGACCCTTTATATCTCGAAAAATTAAAGGCAACTTAAAATATCAAATGTGAGAAGTCTCCGTGCGGTGGGACCATCAGCCTCATAGTTCTATTTTCCCTAGATACAGAGAATCTTAATTGGCAGGTTGGTATATAATGTCGTATATGTATATAAACACGACCCTTGAACATTATTTAGTTATTTTTAGTGTTCATGAATTTATAGCTTCATAGCAACGGGTGTAAGCATTTAAAAGTTAGCGCTTTAACTATTTTAGTGTTCATGATTTTCTAACTCCATAGCAACGGGTGTAAGCATTTAAAAGTTAGCGCTTCAACTATACAGTCACAACCTTAATTTAGTAGCTGATAAGCCTCGTCTGCCAGCAAGCATTGCCAAATAGGCACTATTCAATTAAATCGGGTATAATAATCTCGCGCAGGCTCCACTCGCGTTGATTTTAATTAACATGTCGCTGGCGTCGACGTCTTCTTACTTAATAGGTCTGTGGGTACGAGAATATTAGGTCCCTTATTTACGAGTATCTCTGCCGTCACTGTTACGTAGTTGTTAAGCGATTTTAATGGTATTTATATATTACTAGCTTCTGCCCGCAGTTTTCACCAGCGTTCCCACAGGAAACGTTTAAATTTATTTCGAATTCATTAATAATCCTTACACTAGACTGATTCAATAGCAATTTTAAATTATATTCAAATAATAAACGAAAATTAACTGATATACATATCATATTTGTCGAAATTATAAATTTTCTACGTACCAAATCTTATTTATTGTAGGCCTACAAAGGAAAATTGCCAAATTAATTTATCAAAATCTACGGAATAACAAAGCGATCAGAACCGTTTAAGAAACGGTTTTTTATACACCCGATAGGTTAGCAAACACTATTTCGCTACATGATCGAAAATGGTGAATATGTTCAATCTAGATTAGAACTGGCTCCCAATTGCAACTGCTGGAACACACTGATAGGTGTTTGGTGACAGATATATAACTTGAAGGTAGCCAGGCGAGTATTAGAACATGCTCTAACAAAGTATGGTTGCATCACGACGTATTTCTTCACAGGAAGCTCAAACTCGTATGATTCGACCCACTGACGATCAGATCGGTGATCAACGCCACTATCACTGAGGCATCATCGCTTCACAAGTTGAAATATTATAGATCTATGCAAAATGTAAACCTATTAAGTCTTGATTGTAAATCGCGCTCGTTTGATCATATATTGTTTGTGTATCATCAAACAAAATTATGATCGAATTAAACCAATAACGGTTAATTTTATCCAAACAGCACGAGCACGTACTTAATGAAGTTATTATAAAATTACAACACGCGGCTGCCCACCTAATGAATAATTAACCTTTGTGGTAGAGCCATTGAGATACTAGGTAGAGCAGTGTTTGTCGCGTATCCGACCCAATAAAAAAAAGAAATAATGGTGTCAATTCTATCATTACATACCTAAACTAATTTTAGTTTCCCTCTCTCTCTTTCCAATGCGATAACATGAGAAAGAGATGGAATATATTTTAGACCTGTCAAATTAATCCACTTGCTTGTTTCTAGTGTAAATTTAATGGCAATGAATTCAGTGGCATCTAATTTATCAAAATCGAAAGATATTTGACAGCTCTAGAACAAAATTTAGATCTGTCAGACATCTTCCGTCTCTTTCTCATGTTATGCATTTGAAAGAGAGAGAGCGAAACTAAAATTAGTTTAGGTATGTAATGATAGAATTGACACCAATGTATCTCTGCCCCTACCCTTGACTTTTGTAAAGAATAATGAATATACGCCATATTTTGTTGCTCGGTAATTATAAAAAAAATTGTATCAGCAGCTTTTTATCGAGCCTTCCAATAGGTATTACGGTGGGTTTCTGGAAGGTTCGTTGACTTTGAGCACGGATTGGGTCTGTTGGTGTCTTTGTCATTTATTATGTTTTGAATTTTTTTTTTAATTATATTAGGCCCCTTCAGTGTCTGTTTTCTAGCAGTGTTTTTCAACCTGTGGCTCGTATTGTTCGAGGAGTCGTGATTGCAAGCCAGGTAAAAATAAAAAGTAACTGCAGGTGTTAACAGCTATAATACAAATATATTTTTTTCTTGATTTCTCGAATTAGTACATATTCGAGAAATAAAATTCAGTTTCGATAAAAGACAATTTTGTGTTGCGGGAGTTCTTCCAGTGCAGCCAAACATTAGGCCATCGAACACAGCCACTAACGCGACCACAAGCTGCTGGCAACATATATCATACTTGTTGTATGACCTCGGCGCAAACTGAGCGTTCGAGTGGCCGCGACCAAGTTGTAAGCTGAGGCGGTGGCCGAGTATGTGGCGCTCGCGTACACTCGACTACAAACTTCGGTTAAAAGCTATAGAAAATCAAAGGATACTTTTCTATAGGATACTATTCTGGAAAATGCTTCTTGTAGAAATCTCCACGTGGGTGAAACCGCGGGCAGCAGCTAGTTGTTAACTTATTGTAATTACTAGCTTCTGCGGCTTCGCCCACGAGGTATATATCTTTATATCCTATGTATTATTCCAGAACCTAAGCTACATTCCAAAATTCATCAAAATCGGTTTAGTTGTTACGGAGATACGTGGTAACAATCGTAATTGTTTTGTTTAAACATTGACTTTATGTCTATTATAAGTGTTGAACTAATAGCTTCTATTCTATCCAGAAACACCAAATAATTTATCTGGAAAAGTAACTTTCCCTCCACACTAACTGATTGGGCGAAACGAACGAAAAGTAGAAAGGTTCGACCGCTTCATCCGATTAACGAAGACAAAGGCGGCTTGATTGGGGCTTTCACCCAATATAGACTATTATTTTAGAAAGAGATATTATTATTGAGCTTATTTCGTGAACCCCTACTGAAAATTAACCTCATTTCCTAATTAATTATTTCATTAATGTTGTTGACAAGCAACAAATACAAATTGGTAATTAACGAATTGAATGATGCCTTTTTGGTTACTCTGGGTCACGTTGGATTTATTTATTCACGTAATTAAATTACAATTGAACTTTATTTTAAATGATGAATTCGTCATCAACAGCCAGAAGACGTCCACTGCTGAACATACGCCTCCCCCATAGAACACCACTTGAATAGGCTACTCGCCACTTGCATCCAACGGTTTCCCGCAGTTTTGACAAGGTCATCGGTCCACCTAATTATGAATTAAATAATGTTAATTAATAACAAGCCAATTGTTCAATGAAAACTGGCTCTCAAGTGTATATGCTAAAGAAGTACTTAGAGCCCTGACGGACGTAGTTTAACTCACCGTTGTTAAACGATCTTCTTTGCGTATCATTGATTCGACTCTTTAAGATTAGGGTTGTCAAGTGGGTTGCCAGAATGACGACGTCTCTGTTCGCGTCTCTTAAATCTTCCATCGTGCAAGTAGTGGGGCATGAGCACAGATTATTTAGCTTGGGCATGAGAGACAAGAGAGCCATTATTTAGCTTAAAAATTCAGACAACAGAATTGGCCCTCCACAGTTCGAAAAAAAGGAAAAAAGTAACAGTACCATGTTCAAACAAAACATGTCCTACAAAAGACAAACTTCCTCTCTATTTCCTCATGCTAAATTAAACCGCAGCTATTATGGCGATTTATGATTAAAACTTAGATCAGTTTTAAATGTTATAATTATGAATAAAAATATATTAGGCAAGAACTTGAACAAACTTGTACGTTTATATTTTTGCGAGAATTTCTCTACTAAACTTGAGTGTTTCTTCTCTAGAATAATTACAGCAGGGAATGGGAACATATGTTTTCGTTCGTCTGGAAATTTGTTTTGTTGAGATCGTATACCAATTATACTTTTCGCAAGGTACCGTTGACACCTCAAGTGTTGCAGGTGTTCATAAGTGGTGTGACTTTTCTATATTAAGTGAATCGTCTGCCACACTTTTTTTACACATAATATGTCTTACACTTTTTTTTTTGTTTTGTTCACTTTTCTTTTCATTATCATCAGTATGAAAACGTCCACTGCCAATTGCCATACATAGGCTTACCCTATAAAAACAAAGCGGATTGCCATAACTAAACATGCCCTGCAGGCGTCTTCATGAAAGCACTAGTTTAGGCAGACCAAGCAGGCACACGCTTGTGATGGTGGACCAAATGGCCACGACTTTTCTTTCACTGAAATTCATCAAATGAACACTTTAATCACTTGATCTTAAAACCTCAACCAAAAAACTGCGAAACACAAGTGAAAGTGATTGAATGTTGAAGTGAGCGATGGGCACACGGAACCCTCGTCAAATGTCTACGAGTGGGAACAAACTTCCGGTGTCTTATGTCGCCGGGAGTACCTAAGAGACGATTTAATTAAATTTCAAAGGAGGATGTAACATCGTGTAGAAGTTGGGGCAATGAATATATTGGGCGCTCTTGTTGCGTAAAAGTTTCATTAGTGAATTTGGCACAAGGTATTCAAATTAAAATTAATAATCATTGGTAAAACAACGTACATTTACTGTAACTAATGGCAAATGTCACCAACAATGTTCAAAGTTCGGGGCGGTTTGTATTAGTCAAACTTTTAGTGAAATAGGGATACAGGTTTGGTGAGCAGTCTGATAGCAGTTTGATGAGACATTATGTTTATAATTCCTTTGTGTTTGTAAGTTCTGAGTGGCAATTGTTATGGGCTGGCTTTGTGGTTACAATCACCGACACGCACGTCTCGTTACCCAATAGTATAAAAAAAGAAAAAAAAAGACGAACAAAATCCTGAAGACGTAGTTCCCCAAGTGATAAACAGTACCTTTATCGTTGACTAGATTCTGCCCGCGGTTTTCACCCGCGTTCCCACAGGAACCGTGCATTTTTCCGGGATAAAAGAGTAGCCTATGTTACTCTCCGGTCCATAAACTACATCTATGCCAAAAATCACGTCGATCCGTTGCCCCGTTACTGCGTGAAAGAAGGACAAATCAACAAACTAACAAACACACTTTCGCATTTATAATATTAGTAGGACTAGTAGGATAGTAAGATGTTCTCTATTGTCCCATGACGCCAGGTCGTAGCGTTCTATCACGCTAGACTAATAGCGTGGTGATTCAAAAAACGGTCATGAACTATTTAGTTGTTCAATTGTTCATTCAACCAATCAAATCCCAGTGTATCAAAACTCGAATCAATACACATATCTAAAACATCCACAGAAGTCTCATAAACTCCTGAAAATATTCGTGTCAAAGCAAATATCCGTCGTATCGATTCATCTATACTCTATAAAATTTGAAACCACAGATTTATCATTTATAAAGCTCGTAAAATGTACATAAAACACATTTAGGGCGCGACTGGAGCATTCATTGTTTTATCTCTTCCCAGGAATAAAAAATAAGGGCGGTAGTAAAATAATATTCGCCTGAGGGATCTAAAAAAAACGCTATGATCATTGTCTTTTCGGGTCACTGGAATGGATTTACTTAATAAAAAGGTTGGGGTTTAATAGACTTTGGCAATTAATAACAAATCTGTGGCAGCTAATAACAAAACTGTCAAATATTTCAATATTTAAATAATGTTAAAGACGCTGCTTACACATGCAATAAATTCTAATACATAAATAAACACTACATCTAACCTAGCTACAAAAACAGTTGGATAATCTACAAGCCAAAGTAGGCCTATAGATAATCCAAATGTTCTAGCCCACTACCAATTGGCAGCGTACCCAGCATGCTGGCGGCATTGCCTTGTTGAAACGCATGCTGATACGTTGAGCAAAATAAGTACCAGCATTTTGGGTACGCGTCGCATCATTCAAACACTCTGATAACATTTTGAAAATATTATGAGCTCCCTCCCCCACGGACCCAATATAAATAAACAGATCAATCAACAAGCCCCTGTTTTGCCACCAGTGTGTTTTGGTAGGGGCACTCGGGACCCGGTGAAAGGTTTCCAAGTTCACCACCTCTGACCAATCTGTTACTTAGGATCAGGTAGTGGTCATAGGCTTATGGTGATAATAGTTACTTTATTATTGATATTTTCGTGAGTATCACACATTGTAAATTGTTAAATAACCAGCTATAACTCGCGTCGTTTGTCGATATTTTATCTAGGTTTTGAGCTAGTCCCACACTCTTCCTCAGGAAGTAAATGCGGCGATTACGCAACAACTACATCCTACCAGCCGGTTATTTAACTATTTATACTGATAATAGTTTCCAACAAATTGGCTATACAACACGTAGGCATGTCACTAAAGTGATTTCAATAACAGATACATAAGGCTATTATTCAGATTCAAAGTACTACCATTGTAACATAGGAATAAGGATTCAAGATTCCATCAGGTGAGATAACTATCAAATGAAAATGCTAAAAGGAATAACAAAGGCTTTGATAGGCACACCTATTGTCACCTTTATCTGTTCCCTCCAATACTAATACCTATAGTTGTAATCGACTTCTATTACGGTTCAATGAATCTCAGTAAAAAGTAATTGCGGGTCGGGTTTCACCCGTTTTTCTCCGGGAAAATAAATTCTTAGTACGATACGCCTTGTATTCATTCCATCAATTTACTATTAAATTTTCTAATATACATTCTACAGCTTTAGTGTAGTTTAGTTCCAATTCCCATTAACCTAGTGAAGAGGGACAATTTATCATTATCATTTTACTACGTTCCCAGTGACGGGACAAAAGCCTTGTTAAAAAAATATAGGGCACCATCATGGCAACATCCACCACGCTGACCCAGAGCGGAAATTTTGATCGATAATTAAAAATTCGATAGCGTAACAAAACAAATAAATATTTTTAATATTTTATTCGATAATTAAAAACTCGATAGCGTAACAAAACTAAATAAATAATTTTAATTTGGCTAGCTCAATCAAGTTGAAAAACAGTCGACAAGCATCTACCTATGTGTCCCGACAGTCGCTCATATGAACAACTTTTCATTATTTTGTTTTATACTTACTACTCGTATTTGTCATTATCAAAGTAAATGAGCTGGTCGTATGGCTGATGGTAAGCATAATACTGGCCCATAACAATTGCAGTGCCACTCAGAACTCTGAAACACAAAGACCTGTGCGGCCCTGCAGTGCGCTCGTTACTCTAAGACATTATAGGTATTAAGTCTCATAAGCCCAGTACTACTTTGCTCATCATTCTCAATTTGACATACTTATTAATTTATTACTTCGACTACATCATTTGAGAACTTAGACTATAGGGTAAGAAAGTGGTCAAACGTTAAACTATAAAGGTTAAAAAAGCTTATTTATGATGTACAATATTAACGGCTATTTAAATCGACTTTTTCGGTTATAACAATATTTCGCGTTGTTTCAAACGTGATTCATGACTGTTTATTTCCATGAAGAAAAATAAATGTGTTTTAGAGGGCTAAAATACATTTATTATTCTAGATATTTGATGGAATCAGGCGTTACTTTGCGGAAATCCATTTTAAATAAGATTATAAATATATATAAAGTGAATAATTTATAGTTTCAATTTATCGCGGAATTGAAACTATAAATTATTCACTTTATATAATCTTATTTATTATTCTTACTATTCTATAGTATGTAACGGTATTTACGATTTATTCTATTCCAATTTCTATAACTAGATAATCCCGGGAAATCTTCCGCTAGCCGTAAAATAAAGGGCAATCTTTATTCTATCGTCCTTCGGTATGAGCCTTCTTGGGTCATATTATAGACGGTAAAATGACGACGTTTTCCTTCCTATCTAACATTGAAGAAAATGCTAGAAATTTTCGTAGAAACAGAATTCTGCTATTCGCAGCGTCTTTTCAAAAGATTCGTCTACATTTAATTTATTATTCCCCGCGCTCGGAATCAATCTCATAGAAATTCAATTCATAGAAACCAGTAGAGTCGCTTGCTGTTTGCGGTAGTAGTTTGCTGTTTGCGGTAGTAGTTTGCTGTTTTTCAAATACAAATTGCACTAGCAAAGTGAATTTGAAATACATAATTGTCACACCAAATATGGCGCAAAAATCTTTAGGCTATCAGAAGATACTGATAGCGGTAGGAGAGAAAAATAAGAAACCAAAAAGACCCAGGCGATTCTTAGACCGAAAGATCCGGCCGCGTTGTTCCATTTCCATAGTATTATTATGATTATACCTGAAGTTGAAACCTGGATGTTTAGATAGGAAGATCCCATCTTATTAATGCAAAATATTGGCTTTGATGAGTTTTTGAGCACCTGCGTTAAAGCAGGTAGATTACTTTTGAGTGTTACGGTAATATTCTTCTACCTTTACTAAATCGATTGGTCCCAATTTTACCGTATCACACCAAATTGACACTTAGGTATACGTCCTTTCTTTTATTTCAATATTGACACGTAAAGGTCCTAATTATCCCATTTTTGAAACTAAGGTAATATTTTAGTGATACAAAAAGTTGATCGGCTTTATCGAATTTTATTCCTTTACGAAATTGACACGTATAAAAGCCAAATTATTCATAAGCGACGCGTGCTGGCTCCATTTCTTTTCTGGAACATGGACTAACGTTAATCCTATTAGCAAAAGGGTGGAACGCTCCTCACGTGCAAAGCATTTTGGTTATACGTGACCTAACGAGGTCTCCGCATGTTGCCAGAATTGTAATTGCTTTCGATAGGCTTCGGAAGTTCGGAATAATACAGAATTTATAACGATTGCCAATTCGAGATTAGAGATAGATTTTTAAGCACTAGAATTTTCTTAGCTGTATTATACAGTCGTGATAAAAGAAGATGAAAAAAATACATGATGCTTGATATTTCTGCAAAAGAATAACAATACTTATAATTAAGCATTCATGAATTGAAACACTTGTCTCATTTGGTATGATGGATTTCATTTTTGTGGGTAACAATATTTATTTAAAGTGGAAACATTTACAACCTAGGGTAAAAGCCGGATAGTTGCCGCACTTTTCAAAAAGGCTCTATTGTTCAAAAATACTTACTACTGATCCATTAACTTGATTTGCTCTCTCTCTCTAACGTAAATAAGTTCCATCAGTGAAAAAGTTTACGATGAGACTTCCTCTGTATAGCAATTGCTTGCTAATTACGTCATTACCAGAAACGACGTAATCGAATCGCGATTGCGTCCATTACATTCAATAATCCACAATCAGCCGACAATGGACGTGAGGGTATGCAAATCCAGGCTTAATGTCTGCATTTAAATCAGGGTAGGTAATGATCATAGCAACTTGACTAGTGTGCTTTTGAGATGGGTATCCAAGGCGAAAACTGTGGTACTTATTTATTAAGGAGCGGCCAACTGAGATACGCGCCTTTTTTAACTTAGTGTACCTATTTTTGTGCGCCGAGATAGTGTTGCTCCTCTCTTCCATTTGAGTTACATCTGAGATGTAGTGAGAGATGTGAAATTTAATAAAATTATCGTTTTCCACGCGCAGTTTTCTTCCTCCCACGTTCTACTATTAATTAATCTATTCACTTTTCTTTTTGATAGACGCCAGCGCCTATTTAGATACGCATCACTTCTACCAAATAAAGCCCGGTGATGACATATATATAGAACACTCCCGTGAATCCCCTGTGTCTGTGTAATCAAAAATTACTAGGACAACGGCCCTACTATACCCAATAACGAAATAAATACTTGACGCTTTTTTATCTAGATAAATCATTTTTATGTTACGGGATTGAAGATACAACCTTACCATACGACCTTTTTTTAAGCAACCAGGTAACGAGACTATCAAGTCACTTTTCTGGTGGTAAGCATAACGCTTGCCCAGAAATATAAAATTGCAGTGCCATCCGGAACTTGGAAACGCCTGACTTGGAAGACCTGCCTGAAGGTGTATCATCAACTTATCTAAAACCAGGCAAGATCCAGGCAATCCAATTGACGGTTGATTGGTTAAGCTCATTATATGAAATTACCAGGTAGTTTTTTTTAATTTGAATCTTTTTTTTAATACTGGCTAAATGCCTTTATTAACTAGCTAATACATAAATAAACACTACATCTAACCTAGCTAGCTACAAAAACAGTTGGATAATCTACAAGCCCTAGTAGGCCTATAGATAATCCAAATGTTCTAGCCCACTACCAGTAGGAAGCGTACCCAGCATGCTGGCGGCATTGCCTCGTTGAACCGCAATGCTGATCCGTTGAGCCAAATAGTTGCCAGCATCTTGGTTACGCGTCGCATCAATCAAACGCTCTGACAAAATTTTGAAAATTTTATTAGTAATATACGCTATAAATATTTATTTATTTATTTATTTATTTTATTGCACACATACATTCAACTTATACTAAGCGTAAACATATGCACCCTGTTAGGAGGGCGTTGCAAACTTAAATTAGGTACTTACTTAACAATACAAAATAAGAACTAAAAACTAATAGAGGCTTAGCAAGTAGGTAATTCTAAGACTTAGAGCTTGAGATCATAATGAAGTATAATTATAATAATATAATAATATAATTATTATAATAATATCGCATCGTAATACGCCTGCCGGCACCACAGTACGCTCGTTACTCTAAGACATCATATCTCTAGGTCCTACCGTATTGTACATCACTGAAACTTCTGTCCATTGCACAAGTCACTAAGTGAGTTCTATGTGAACGTATGTCTACTAAAACCGCGCCTGAAGCTACGCAACAAGTGCGCCACAACCTTAATTGCGATCGAGTATTCTATGTTATTATCTCGTGTTTGAATATCCCTGGGCATATTATCGTGTTCATGGTATTCGCGGTTGTGTTGAAATAGAACTATATTACGTTTGATCTATTCCGTTTAACACATTAGTTTGTAATCCTTAAGATGGGTTTCTTAATAGGTTTTGGAATTACCAGCAATCTAAATCTTCATTTTTTTATAAAAATATATCTTGTATAATTAAAATTTGTTTGAATATAGTTTTAATTTGGGTATTGTCTATGCTTTTTAAGTAAGTACGTATTGTCTTTTCTTTCCTCTGGTCTGCTTTACTGGTGAAGTCTGCCTCCAAGTAGTAATGTGCAAGCTGTGTTCTGATGTGATGAGCAAAGTAGCCAGTGAAAATACTGGGCTTACGAGACTTAATACCTAATGTCTCAAGGGAAATGAGCGCACTGCAGTGCCACGTAGGCCTTTGATAATAGTATAAAAAAATGTTCCAAACTGATGTTCCTGTGCCGCCCGTACAATTTTTCTTTCACAACTTGGAAGACAGATAGATAATGCTATTTAGCCATTTAACAAGTCATTCAATTTACACAAAGTGCAGAACTATTCGTTTAGTGTCTCTTCTCTGATGCAAATTTTTTGTGTTACAATATTTAATTCAATTCAATAATCAATCGTTACCTCAATTTTTTGTAAATAAACCTTGGAATGAACTCTCGATATTCAATAAATACGAGTACTACATAATATCAGCAGACACCAATTCCATGATATAAAAAGTAGGACTCAACATTTTTTCACACTCAACTTAACTAGAGTCCTGGGTTCCATAGTACGGGTCTTGAGCCTAGTGTGGGAACCAGGTGCTCCTCTACCCTCAAATTGTACTACTTTAAGCCTTTTACCAAATAAAATTTTTTTCATTTTTTCATTTTTCAGTTAAACCATGACACAGGTCTTCAAGTATTCTAAAAATCTGACGCTAGGACTAGCCATCTATTTATCCTAAACGGAAACGAAGGATATTCGTAGATATACTATATATGCAGCATGCCCTTATGCCATGCAAGCACTTCTTTTGTTTTATATCACAAAGCTCCAAACTTGAATGCAAATGAATATTCAAGTACTTAAAGAGTCAAGTCGCTAGAGACTGCCGCAGACTGTACTGTGCATACCCGATTCGTTTTCCTCTTTTGTTAAGAAGTTGCAGTGTTATCTTCTTTTATGTAAAACAAAAAGTTCATATTTTCTTCCAAACCAACAGCCGTTTTTTACTTCCGTACTTACTGCATTCTGTCCTTAAAAGAAAATATAGGTATGCAAAATGGTACAGAAAAAGGCAGTTTTCTCTTGCTTTCGTAGAAAATGACGTTGGAAATTTAAGTTTTAAAAGGTTGCATGCAAAATAATCTTGTTTTCCAGATTTTTCTTTAAAAGTATGCTATAAAACAAAATTAACGCTGCTTTTGCTATCCATAATAGTGTTTATTTTAGTTAATATAAATATAATAACCATTTAGAGCCCCTATTATCTTAATGTATACTAATAAAAGCCCAGACAGTGTTAGAGAAATGTGGGCGTCTAGTTGAATGGTACACCAATGTGGTGAAGATAAAATGTTTGGATGCAAGTGATGAAAGCCAAGAGAGGACACTCAGCAGAGGATTAAGGACTGATGATGATAAACAAATACAAAACGGATACACATAACAGATTACAATAGGACATATTTAAACGCACATCCAAAAAAATAACCATGTTCAATAACTAAGAAATCTGGCACACCTTTTCCAAAACGATAAAATTCCAAAACGATAAAATTCCAAAACGATAAAATTCCAAAACGATAAAATATTCAATTATACTCTCTTCATCGAAAAAAAAGGAAAATAATGATATGTATAGTATAGATAAATAGAGATAGTGTACGTAGAAGGAGTATGAAAATGGGAATGTAATAGTTAACTTCTATAAAAGTCGTTAAGTTCTGTGCACAGCAGAATACATAAATAGGTACTGAAAGTTTAAGTTAAGTTAAGTTTAAATTTATTTCGCTTATCGTATTACTTCGTAATTACAACGGCACAATGATAAACAATGGTATTTATATGGTGGAGCCGCGACTTCAAATGCGAGAGAAAAGTATTTGTACAGGAGTTTTCAACTTCGTCTCCAATCATTTATTATAAGTATAACCGGTACCATCACTAACTGTACTCTACTACTTTTATTTTAGCTGATAGTAAATATGGATAGAATTATCTGTCTAAACGTTTGAGCTGCTTGAGTCTATGATACAGATTTTTACCAGATTTCCACGCAAACTTTCATATTTTAACAATCAACAATTTGTTATGTCTGCTTCCGTAGATCCCATAACGCAGATTAATATACCGATTTAAAATTTGCGAAAACTTATAATAACTGTCTCCACATTTCCTGTTTGCAAATATTTTTGTAGCATTGCGCGAGAGAATCGGTTTAACCTTCTAAATCCTGATTAATATACAGCTCAGTTATATTCTTAAGTTAGTTTGCTAACTCCAGTCCTCTTTCCATAGTAGGAACCTGACAACTGCAGGGCACCAAATGATGAGAACAGCATGTCGAATAAACAAATAGTCAAAACTGCCAGAAAACGGATTTGGAGTTGGCTTTGTTGGCGATTCGAAACACTGCATTGCACATCGGGGCAATAGCGCGGAACATTGGAGCTTTCCTGAGTTCGAGTGCTGAATAAATTGTAAAATCGTTCTTGTATCTTCTTCGTATCTCGTAGATGAGAAGAAAATTTGAAAAAAGAACTTAGTGTCGGTTAATTTTTAATGTGTGCTGTTTAGTTATAAAATATAATATATAGCGAACATACGAGTAAGGGCGAACTGAATTTTGTAATCATATCTACCTTATATGCCTAAGTCATGTAATACTACAACATTTTAGTAGCAACTAAAATTGAATATAACCACCAGATCAGATGTAATTGAGCGAAGAAATTTAACATTGATATTTTTTTCTAACTTTATATACTAAATCTGGAGTCCAATAGTACATACACCCAGATCTGCTAAGTTCAAATAACAAACACAAGCCTTAACTGTCAATTTGTGTGTCCTAGTCGTAAAAAATATCGTGATACTGATTTTATAACATATTTGTTACAAAATTATACTGTTAAACGAGCAATTGACGCAGGGTTAGTACTTTACATTGTGCTCGCATCAAGATTTACTATAAAAAAGCTACATTTCTACAAGAAAGGCTAATTTACCCCTCTATATTCCTGCGTAGGTACCAGTAAATCTTAAAATCTGAAAGCACTCCCCACTCAGGGGCTATTGACATTTATTTTACGGCCCAATCCGGCCCTGGCCTGAGTGGGTAAGTGCCGTAAACGCGTTTACGATCCGGCCCTGTTTGACCGGTACTTACGTGACCGACATGGGGACACAGGTATTTGAAAAAGGCTATTTGCAATACCAAATGGCTTCATGCCTCAATGATGGCGGTCGGATTGTCGACTGGTTGTCGATGGGAAAAATATCAGCGGGTTGTGGTAATTGAACCGTTGTGCGAACCTTGTTGCACGTTGTACCTACAACTTAATACTCTTGTATAGAAAAAGTGCTCATCTGTACGTACTATGTACACTAGCGGTTCTCAGTTTTTAGCACGCCTTTATTGAATGTCCGTTGTTTCGAATCACAACTTTTAATATAACTATTTAATTTAGTACTATGTAATCAAATCTTGGAAGTCAATATACATATTGAAATGAAACTTTGAATGATTGTATATGTAGTTTGGATGACAATACAATATTTTGGTATCATGGACCTGATCATAATGAGATGTTGTAGCTAGGTTGGTAGTCAAATTCTCCAGCGGCTCCAAGTATACCCATCGAGTTTGGGCTCATTTGATTCATTTTGATGAGGACTAACTTTTCTGCGAGTGTCCATCTGAGTTGCACCACCACCACCGCAAAGCTCGTGAAGTCTGCCACCAAGCAGTAATGTGCAATCATTACAGTGTTCCGGTTTGATGAGCAAAGTAGCCAGTGAAATTACTGGGCTTATGAGACATAATATCTAATTTCTCAGGGTAACGAGCGCAATACAGTGCCGCGTAGCCTTTGTATTTCATAGTTCTGGGTGGTACTGCAATTGTTATGGGCCGGCGTTATGCTTACCGTCAGGCTAACGACCGGCTCGTCTCGTTACTGCATAGTAAAAAAAAGTCCAATAGATTGCAATTGGCGTCAAGGTCTGATTATGGAGCTAGGAGCGTGTTTTAAGGTTTTTTAAACTACATAATATAATTATTTAAGATTCCACTCGTCGAATATGAAAACTACACATATTTTTATATGATACATGTATTTTTATATCTGTTTCTCTGTCTATCTGTTTGTCCATTAAAGTCGTTTACCTCAAAATTAAATTAATATGTTTAGCTAAAAGGCCACAACTTTAAGTGCTGTAATAAAATCAAGTTTCTGGCTCAACGCAACAAAGAGACACGGCCTTACAAAGTTTATTTTAATAATAGTTTGTCGTCAAAACAAAGTACCTACTCACTTACTTGTTTTTCATTGCCCTTCAGCTCAACTTGAAATTGACAAGTGCTATTGATGCATTGTGGTTTACTTTTTTAATACTGAATAGGCATTTGACCGAAATCATGCGGTCAGCGGTGCAGCACACTTACATAGAAGATATCTGTTCACTTTTATCTTGAAGACTCCCAAATGTTCAGAAAATACAGATGCCGGTAAAAATCCTTTCCTTCGCTGTCCACATGATAAATGTTAAAGCAAAACGCTTGACGCAGATCGGAGATATAATGTCAACCATAAATGGGTGACGAAATGCTGTGCGTCTTGTCGTCTGCTGATGGAACAGCAATGGGAAAATTATATCATGTAATACCATTGGATATTTTCCAAAACCTAAATTGAACCATATTGGGATGGTTCAACTCAATATTGGTTCGGACTTGAGCTTGGTACCTACAGCTGAAGAAGCTGTCCCGGTGTCAAGCACTGCCTCACCTTCGCCAATATGCCAAGCTTTTTCGTAGCTGACTTGGCCTTGGACTTAATGTAAGTCTGTACCGGTAGAAATCCACCCTGAAAAGTTGGAGACAGAGGCAGATGGAATCGCAGGAATGCTACTCTCCACTTAACCTCTACCTAATAAGCAGGGCTTTTTCAAGTCTCGATATGATTGTCTTCTAAGCAAGCGTGCTTAATCGTTGATCGTATCGCCGCTTACCATAAAATATTTGTTCGGTAATGGATATGACCGCCCTTACTCTTGCCACACGTGATTATCACTTTATTCAAATTCTCTCGGACTACGACGGAGCGGCCGCAACGCGGCAGAACTTTGTGTGAACTAAATTATACACCCACACGTCATCTGTCGGCTTAAAAGTACTTAAGTATTATCCATTTAATAAACACTTTGAGTTTTAAGTATAATACCGTCTAAAAAATTTAAGGAACCCCAATTTAAATTACGGAACACTACACTACCAGAAAGCAATAAATTAGGGGGAACCGAGACTTAATTCTCCACATTAGAGCATGTCACAGCGGTTTTAATTTCCCGGGCGGCTGCGGACAGGCACCGGGAAATGGCAGAGACAGGTGCTGACAGGTTGACATCTCAACGGGAAAAGAGAAGGATTTGAGAGCATGTCGATATTAGTTTTGTACGTCACGGTAGTTTAACCATGCTATTAACAGCAACAAGTTTGCAATCGACATACAAATATTTACACACAGCCGCTTTCATCATAGCTATAGCTCGCATCATAGAATATGAACTGACTCTCAGTCAGTACGCAGTCGCCGATCAGGCACTAGTATATTATAGAAACATTAACCTAACAAGCGAAATAAATTGTTCTGGGTAAATATAACAAATGACGGGTAAATAATAAGCAAATTCATACTGTCTGCTTATAAATACATATTCGTAACGTGTTTGCTCATTATTTCAGTGTAACAAATAAAGAAAAAAATGTCAACTAAATTCCCTACGAGACGGCATGTCACAGAGTTTTTAATTTCCCTCGCAGGAGCACCTGTCGATGTTGGGGACAGGTGGCGACGTCGCCGGCTACAGGTTGACATGTCGACTACAGCCGAGAGAGATTTCGACGCTAAAGGCTATTTTTACTAATTTCTCTATGGTAAAGATTAGACATCGACCACTTTAGACGCTATAGTGGTCGGGGTATTCACTTTATTGCATAGTACCTTGTAATTAAATATATCGTAAAGTATACTGGCTGTAACCCCATGTCCCAACTTATGATCTTTTGCATCGAAATGTGGTAACTTGTTATTACGTTGGTATAAAATATAAATATATTTGACTAAGTAATTATTTAATGATTAAACGAACTTACCTGTAAGTTAAGTTCTATCATAATTATGTGAAGTAGTGAGTTTGAAGAGATTTTATATATACACTTGTAGTAGCACGCATAATGTCGCCTTGTCTATGCACTAAGTTCAGAGAGAGAAAAAAAAATATGTAGGTAGACCGCACAATTTCATTATTTCGTGCGGTCGGCTGGTTCTTCATTTAGTTCAGAGCTTATCAGTTCAAGTAGATATTTCACTATTCGGGACCTATGAAATAGGTAATCTGGGTGGGCGGGATGCTATCTCTTCAAACTCACTACTTCACATAATTATGATAGAACTTAACTTACAGGTAAGTTCGTTTAATCATTAAATTATGTTACAGTATTGAGTTTGAAGAGATTTTATATATACACTTGTAGATGTTGAGAGAAGTTGTGAAATATCTATTTCAGTTGAAAGTATTACAGAAGTAAATATATTTAATATTTCTTCAATAATTGACATAATAAATGTACTTAATCACTCAATTAAAAGGTAATGTTTCTTAAATAAACTATTAACATAATAGCTACAGTAAATTTTAGCATAAATCAATCAATTTTACTTCTAGCAAAACAATGATTTGATTCTGTATATGCTGTCTGTTATATGCCTGTTATAAAACTTGGCAAATATTGTAGAGCCGCCGGACCAACCGGCAGTCTTCCTGATAACATCCAAATTCACACCGAGCTTATGAGCTTTTGAGGTGTCTAGTACTATGTGCAGAGTACTGTGTGATATCTATTCCACAGACCCACAACGTATTCTCTTTATCCATCTGCTAAGTGTTTGGGGAGAAACTTTATTATATGGTTTTTTATAGAAATAAAAATAGAGGTGTGATGATCACGTAATGCCGCAACATTACTTTTAAATAATCCGTTAATAATTAAGCCGGACCTATGTCAGGTCTGTCTCGAAAAATTGGCAGCATCAGCGTTGGCTGAGTTGCGTTTACACTTGACGTTTTTATTAAGTCAGGGATCCTAATGGAAATATCATTCCGCCAATTTTGAAAATTTTGGATATCTATTTTTGAAATAGTTTGTACTCTATGCGCTGTTACCAGCGCCAGCAGGGTAACTAGCTTCTTTAGTGATTTTTTCTAAAGAATGAGATTAATTAGGAATCCAAGTGGCTAGAGTTTCAATTACTAATGTAGTATCCCAGTGGATTCATACTTGGGTAAGGGAGGGCGAAGCCTAAATATACCCTTAAAACACAGTCGTCTGTGCTTATCTGACTTCCTAATACTAAGGAAGGTGTAGATCTAAACCCATTTAGAGTGCCGTATAGCGCTCCCGATTGAAATAACTCTGTTAAAACATGAATAATAACTGGAATGTGTAAGTATCATATTACTTAATTTAATTATCTGACAGAGACGCTATTAATGTGTCTAAAGACCCGGGAGGGAGTTTTCTTATTAGAGACTCCCGCACAATACTCCGGCATCCAGGGTAATCTGCCGCTGGATCTGGCAGAAACTGGAATGAGAGATTATTAGGTCCTCAGAAGTTTGAAAAAACCAGTGGTTTAGTTTGTAAAAAACTGGTTAAATAGGGGATACCAAGGTTCAGCTGGCCATGTTGGCCCGACCAGTATGCACTTAGCTTTGTCGCTAATAATTTTCATCAATGTTTTTTTTAAATTATTGAGAAGGAAGGGAACCCGTTTTTACGGGTTCCTGGTTCATGGTATTTTTATACAATTTTGACCATTTCACAGAGAAAGCGTCAAGCATCAGGGTCTTTGTGCCATGATATGTATACAGGACATTTTTTATTTATTCAACTAGCAATCATGTCAATCTCTGGTAGCCCGAAATTGTTAATTATTTGCTGAAAGGCAAGATCAGATAGTTCCCATTCAATATCCGGGTGAATACACCTTGATTCAGTATCTGCTATAGTATTTTCTGTAGATGGAATGTATAGCGCTGTTATAAATAGAATTCGCGCTTCACACCATTGTCGTATTTCTTTGGTCAGTTTGTGAGATGGGGGAATTGCATTCCTCCCATACGATTAATGTAAAAAATCGCAGTTGTATTATCTATTCGCAAGATAATATGACAATTGGATAAATCCTCTAGACAAATTTTTAATCTTACGAATGTGAAGTTTTCTTTCTTCCCGACTTCAGCTACCGCTTGCCGTTTTTCCCGCACAGGCTATCCCCCAACCCCCCATAGTCGAAGCATCTGAATTCGTCAAATTTAATTTGATTTTTTGGATTTTCGATAGATTTAATCCACAAATCGAAATCTGACTGTAAACTTACAGGCAAATTCATGTACTTTTCATTTTTGTAATGTTATCCATACATTCGCTATAGCTATGTAATATTAGACAGGTATCGTTAAGATATATTGTCGATAATAATCAGCACAGCGTGGCATTCTGACCACTGTTTTCATTATTTTTGTGAAGACAAAAGGTGCCGTATTGACACCAAACGGTAGGGCATTAAATTCATACAAGTTACCGTTCAAACTAAATCTTGAATATTTTTTAGAGTTATCATGAACTTTCACTTAATAATATGCGTCTTTGAAATCAATAGTTGACTTGAGACAACATCTTGAGATTAGTTTGATCATTATTCTAAAATCTTCTAATTCAAATGAACATGTTGAATGAACTCGTTTAGCTTTTTCAAATTTAGGATAAAGCGTGCTTTTCCGTTCGGTTTGGGTAAAAAGATATTGGATATCCTCACAGGGCTCACAGTGAGGTATAGCACTTATAGAAATTAAATTATGTATAGCTTGATCAAATTCAAGTTTTTCTGAGTGTGCATAATTTCGGGGTTGAGGTATACAATGCTGATATGGAGTTTCAGTGAACGGAATTTCATAACCACGTATCCACGATAAAATTATTTTATCTGCGGTTATTTGTGACCATTGGTTGTAAAAAACAGATAGTCTACCGGCGTAATTTACCGTATTGTCTAGCGGCGGCCGCGACTGAAGTTCAGTCGCGATGTCCTCGATGATGGCGAGTGCTGTTGCCTCTGAGGTGCAGACTCCTCTTCATCTTTGAGGGCGCCGATGGCTGCTGTCTGTGGTTTTGAACCGGAGCCTTCCCGTTTCAATTTCTGTTAACGACTTGATGCTTTGGTTTCGTAGCAGTAGTCTTGTTAGAGGTGGAAGCTTTGAGATCCAGACCTGTTTTATTGATCGCTTTTGCGGTCTTTAAAGTTTTGGCTAGTTCTTGGCTACAAGAAAACTATCTATTATCGTGAGCAGCATCTGATCTTTCAAGTCCTTCTTTAGTACAGCCAATATGAAATTTCGCCTCGTTATTGACTCACTGAGTTGTGTGTCACAGATGATGCGCCCAGCATCAATCAGCAGCTTTAGAACAGTTGGATCTTTATTATCCTTACTAAGAAGAGTCTTATAGGCTCGTCAAGACAAGCAATACCGCTGCTAATTTTGCCTTAGCTTGGTTCTGTTCGTGGAACATCCTCACTGCTGGAAGCACCTTTAATCACTGGTAGTGGAGATACATCCTCCAGTATTGTCACGTTGGCTATATCCAGCGAACGATCGGAACTCGCGTGTAACGCGCTAGTCGACGGTCTTGGTTCGCGTAGCTCTTGATTTTCGTTTTCAACATTAACAGCAAATTGCAAATTTATGTCTAATATACGTAATTATACGTATACCTTCATATTATTATCATAGGATAACCTCAACAAGTTGCTATATGCATGGCGTATTAGGTACGCATAGGTATACAGCGAGTAAGATGAACTCGTGGCGTTGCATCGTGAACTCGAGTAAAAAATAGGTTAAGTAACAACTCGAATCGTTGGAACGTGAAACCTCGTATACATTATTATCGGTAAGTGGCAACTCGAATTGTTGAAACGTGAACATTAGAACTTAACTTATATAGTTAAAATGTTACCTTCCGGTTCGTTTCATATTATTATTATAGGACAACCTCAACAGGTTGCTACATGCATGGCGTATTAGGTACGCATAGGTATACAGCGAGTAAGATGAACTCGAGTAAAAAATAGGTTAAGTAACAACTTGAGCCGTTGGAACGTTAAACATCGTATGTATTTAAGTGACAACTCAAACGTGAACCGAAGAAATTGCAAATTACTTAAATAGTTAAAATGTTACCTTTCGGGTCGTTTCATCTTTTTATTATTATAGATAACCTCAACAGGTTGCTATATGAATGGCGTATTAGGTACGCATAGTTATACAGCGAGTAAAATGAACTCGAGTAAGGAGTAGGTTAAGTAACAACTTGAATCGTTGGAACGTTAAACCTCGTATGCATTATTATCGTTAAGTGACAACTCCAATCGTTGAAACGTGAACATTAGAACTTAACTTAAATAGTTAAAATGTTACCTTTCGGGTCGTTTCATATTATTATTATAGAATAACCTCAACAGGTTGCTATATGCATGGCGTATTAGGTACGCATAGGTATACAGCGAGTAAGATGAACTCGAGTAAAAAGTAGGTTAAGTAACAACTCGAATCGTTGGAACGTTAAACCTCGTATGCATTATTATCAGTAAGTGACAACTCAAACGTGGACCGAACAAATTGCAAATTACTTAATTAGTTCGAATGTTACCTTTCGGGTCGTTTCATATTATTATTATAGGATAACCTCAACAGGTTGCTATATGGATGGCGTATTAAGTACGCATAGGTATACAGCGAGTAAGATGAACTCGTGGCGTTGCATCGTGAACTCGAGTAAAAAAGTAGGTTAAGTAAGAACTCGAATCGTTGGAACGTGAAACCTCATATGCAATCGATAGTTATCGGTAAATGTGCAAATTACTTACAAATATTCCCACTCGTCGTTATGTATCCTCTTCGGCATCTTGATTTTGACGAAAAAACTTGTTAACACGGAGAAACTTAGAAAAACCAACTTTGTAGTGCGACGCGGCGGAGCACTGCAACGTGAATGAAGAACCAGCCGACCGCACGAAATAATGAAATTGTGCGGTCTACCTACATATTTTTTTTTCTCTCTCTGAACTTAGTGCATAGACAAGGCGACATTATGCGTGCTACTACAAGTGTATATATAAAATCTCTTCAAACTCAATACTGTAACATAATTTTGATAGATTACATAGTGACAAAGAAAAAGGCAAAAGTGAGAGCAAACTTTGAAGCGGAGCACGCATCACTAGGTACGCGTAATAATGGTTAAAGCGTCTGGCCCGGCAAGCCAGAAGACGCAGGTTCGAATCCTGTTGGAAGCGAAATTTTTGTGATGTATATATTTATGTGAACATCCGCTAGTGTCGGTTATCACTATAAAATATATTTCACGCGTAATAATATCTCATAGCCTCTTTATAATAGTTGAGAACAACAACATGGAACTGCTCCATGGAGCCGTTCCATGTTGAGCAATTTCTAGTTCTCATTGGGATAACTAGGTAGCATCTCCCTAAAGTTATAAATCCGTCGTCAATCACTGATCGGTATTTACCAGCTCTATTCTAAGTCAAAAACCACGTGACGCTTTGCCGCATGTCACAACACTAATTCGTCATTATGCAGTTGCGATACAGTCGCAAATAGGTCACAATATAGACACGATGCTGTGGCTGGCCGAACACCTGTACACATGACTATCCTCATGATTCTATATCACTATGTAGTGATGCATCGTAAATCATAAAAAGCCACATTCACATTCTACTTTACCCAAACGTCCCTCAAGTCGAAACGCGAGTTAGTCTCGCGATTGCGTCGATGTAGACGTGACACTAAATCGTGACACTGCAACATACCATTACTATGCAAATGAATACAACGGCGTCTTGTAGCGTGTACGCTGACTGTTATGATCTTGATAGAATTTACCAAATAAGTTAACATAAATAACAATACAAACACAGAAGCACAAGAATCAATGACGATACTTCCCTATAGATTCACCTCCATAAGCTATGCGTAAAACACAGAAACGTAATACTTTTCCTCAATAGTCAGTTTACCGCAATATGTAAAGTTCATAACCTCAAGGGGGTAGATATACTATACCAATAACGCTATTTGCAAATGTCAACCCGAATCGCCCAGGGGTGGATATTCGGCCTCGATATTCAAGTTTGTGCAATTTTCCTTTATTGCCTGCTGCCTTTGAGGAACTACTCCTAATCACTGTCTGCTGCAAAGATATTTTACGCAACTGAGTGCAGTTACGCTGTTTTTACAGTAGTCAGACATGTACTGCTCGTTTTGGTAACTGTATGATTCGTACCTGCGTCTTCTGGTTATCTAGACCAGACGCCTTAACAGACTAGGCTATGGGAGAAATCAATGTTGAGTGCGAAATTATTCATATGATGTTTTTCTTTCCGGCTTCGAATCCAGTTGGAAGCGAAATTTTTGTGATGTATATATTTGCGTGAACACCCGCTAGTCTCGGTAACCACTGTAAAATATATATCATAATGTATGATTCGTATCTTCAGCTACCTATGTTGCCGGTCAGCAAGAGACAGCGATAGGTACAAAGTAGTTAGGTACTGTCGATCATCGTTATAAACAATGGTAGAATATTTTAGGAAAATGACTATTTTTCCAGACAAAATGTAGTTTATTTTTACGTATTATTCGGTAAAGAGTAAACCTCCGTTATTAAAATATGAATTTTACATTTGTATGTATATTTAAATAAATATAGAATATTATGAGTAACCAACTTTTATTGAATTAACATTACAATTTGAAATCACCAGACCTTATATTTAATAATACATTTTTCGTTACGATTTAGTTCGAAGAATTTTAAGTAAAGTTAAAAAATTGTACAAAGAACTCGAGACTTGTAACTTTTGAATGTCACATTTTATTTGTAACCTTAATAAAAATGCGTAAAAAAACGAAGGCAGTGGCCGTAGATGATTCTTACTGAATGAACAATTTTAATTTACTATTCTACCTTTTAAACCTTGGATGTAAAGATCATTCACTCGTCTTTGATAAACGTGCAGCGTTATACAAATCGTCTATAGGTATTGCAATATCCAATTTTATTTTTTACTGTAGTTGTTTAACATCTAATAATTATGTGTAGCTTAAACAAACTAAAAACATACTTCGACCTCCTGGCTCTATCATCATAATCTCGAATCCAAGTGTAATCTATTGGACTCGTCAAATGAATCGTAGTGATCCTAAATTCGTACTTTTAGCCACTAGAGAGTTCCACTATCATCATCAGATCAGCTCAATTATACCAAATTATAGTTTTGTCATCCGAACTACATTTATAGGTACCATACATTTCGATTCCATTTCGATACGACAATTAGAAGTAGGTTAAAATTGACATTATCACCAAGCATCTTCCAAGCACCTATTGATAAGTGATAAGTAAAAAAAAAAGCTTCTATGTCAAAACGACTTTGATAGTATGCGTACTCTCAAGGCTGTCCATAGTAAAAGAGGCGCAGTAGTTTCACATTCATGAAAACTGCTTGAAGACCGAACATTTGAGCAAGTTGCAATTTGCTTTGCTCGTGAAGTCTACCGCCAAGCAGTAGTGTGCAAGCATTACTGTGTTCCGGTTTGATGAGCAGAGTATCCAGTGAAATTACTGGGCTTATGAGACTTAATACCTAATGTCTCAGGGTAACGAGCGCACTGCAGTGCCGCGCAGGCCTTTGTGTTTCAAAGTTCTGGGTGGCACTGCAATCGTTATGGGCCGGCGTTATGCTTACCATCAGGCAAAAGACCAGCTCGTCTCGTTACCTAATAACATAAAAAAAAAAAAACTATTATTTTATTAGCGGAAACCCACTTTCATGGCCTGTAAGAAATGGAAGGGAAAACACCTTTAAAAATATTTTTTTATAAGTTTTTACAAAACAAGCGCCTATACAAGTTTACACAGCAACAATGGAAGCTATCGGCACATCACACGTTTATAGACGTCGTGAAAAGGCACAGTTACCGTCGACTGTAAATCACGCAGTTTACGATGCATCCAAACGGCGGATTAGATGAACGATACTTTTGTATACACAGTGAAATTGTGATAAAGTGAAAAATCGAACAACGCTCTTGCTGCTTGAACATCGAACTTGCTGCTTGTAACAAATTAAGTTGTATTACATCATGATTTACATTCCCTTAGCGTGGATGTAGTAAAGCATTTCCTAGTTCACAGCTTCTCCATCCTCAATTAGAAAGTTTTTTTGCCAAGCACCTGTATTTGCTGGCAAGCATAACGCTGGCCCATAACAGTTGCAGTGCCACTCAGAACTAGGAAACACAAAGGCCTGCGTGACACTGTGCATTGGTTACCCTGAGTCATATTAAGTCTCATAAGCCCAGTAATTTCACTGGCTACTCTGCTCATCAAAACGAAATACAGTAATGCTTGCACATTACTGCTTGGCGGCAGACTTAACCAGCAAAGCGGTGGTGCCAACCCAGACGGACACTCGCAGGAGAGTTTTTCTACCACCTAGTCTAAACATGCCTTTGTCGCAAGTAACAAAGTAGTAAATATAATTAACCACAAACCTTGATTGAAGAAATGTTTAATTGTTCTTTTAGGTAGTCCGTATTCCAGCCCTGATCTAAGAATACCTTGTACCTAACGTTAAGTTATACGTGATAAGAGCCTGTTTCCACGCAGTGTTTTATTAGCGTTCCCATGAAACCATCTTCATTGGCACTTACTTTCTATTTGTTTACGCCGCGTGTTTGTTTACATGTCCATTTTTTTCACTATATAATTATTGGATTCAGTAAGCAGTATGTTAGGAGATATACTGTGTGTATAAAATGCAACAAGGTCAGCAAGATCAGAACACAGCAAGATAAGAATTACATCACTGAATCTTCAATTTCATCAAATTATAAGATTCAGTGATGTAATTCTCAAAAACGCACTTCTATAGAGGCTCTTACGTCAACTGATCCCGCCACAAACTGAACCCGCGGAATGAGTTGAAATAATTATTATTTTAAATATTTTGCTTTAGTCGAATGGGCCCACTTTTATATTGGCTAAAAACCAGGTGTATATTAGTGTTTAAGACTGATAAGAAGCTAAATACATTTGTCTGGGAAGTTACATATTACACTGACGAATGATTTCTACTATTTAATTATGTTATATCACGCTTTTATTAATTCAAAAACTTGTAACATTTTAATTCTTCATTCAATGAGCTTGATTTTCAGTGATACAATCTACCTATCCTAACCATAGTAGGACAATTTCTAGTGGTCGCCTGGCTAGCTACACGTATGATGTAAATTTGTCACCAAACACCCATCGATGTGTTTCGACATCTGCTTTTCAGAACTAGTTCCAGGTTGCTCCAGGTTCTCATTAGCCATCGACCACATAATCACATAAGTAGTAAAAATTTATCTTAATTATAAATAATAATAAAAAATAAGGTATATTCCAACAAATATATTAAATTTCAATTCTAATTAAACTTTCGAGCGTCTCTTCAACGTTGTGTTGGGACGCTCGTTATGCAGAAAACATTTTCACTACTCATTTTCTCAAACAAGTCTTATTCTTTGAGTAATACAAAACTGACTCGACGGCGATATTCTGAGATTCGCTGAAACTACTAAAGCATGGCTGGTAAATGAAGCTTTCGCAATATTTGCTTCTGGTAAAAAGTTTCAAAAGATATCTCGCTGGCTAAAGAGTTGAAATTTGGAAATCTTAAATAGTGTAATCATAAAAACGAGATTTCTAGAAAGAATTATAATTCTTTTTTTTTTGTTAGATCATCATCATCATCATCATGTGAAGGAAAACATCGTGGGGAAACCCGCAAGTTCAAGAACAACAAAATTAGAGGACAGTGTGGCATCCACCAAGCCGCACTAGGCCCGAATGGTGGATTATGGCCCATACTGTCTCTTCCTGACAGAAGGCCGGTATCCCAGCAGTGGGAGCATAAGAGGCTGATAATAACACTAATCTATCATACATAAAATAAGTAAAAACGCTTTAAATAACGAGAAATTTCTGTGGTAGAAATCAGAAAGTAGGTATATATAACATATATTATATCCTTTCAAATATAGAATAAATTCGAAACCGTTTTATAAATGACGGAGTTATGAGGTAACAAAAAATACCGACCTCCTCCTCCTTCTTTTTGGAAGCCAATTAAAAATACTATCATCAGTTCTTAAGCCTAAATTGTAAATCCACATTGAGCCCCAAGATTTAGGCAGTCAACACATGAGTACCTTTAGATCCTCTTTAGATCTCCTTTAATCCTTAACAACAGAGCTGCACGGTTTGAAACAATAATACTCGAATTTAAAAAAGATACAAACACACCACAAATTAAACGTAGCGAAATAATAGCTTTTTCAACGACATTTGCATCTCATTTAGTCAACCGTGTTGAGTCTGAAAACAACAGCGTCAAGAGCTACCACGCGATCGCGTGCGGCCGCGCCGTTTGGCAACTTTATTGTTGGGTTGACACAGAGGCTAAACCGCTTTTAACTGCTTTGAAGTGATAACCTGAAACCATAAAAGTCTATCTTGTAATGTACTAGCTTCTGCCGCGGTTTTCACCCGCGTTCCCAGGAACCGTCAAACCGATCTGTCAAATTAAATTAACTTGTCCACATTATAAAACTTTATTGCTGTCAATTTATTGACAGCTGTCAATGACAATTTTATGTCACACTAACTTCTGCCTGCGGTTTTTACCCGCGTTCCCACAGGAACCGTGCATTTTTCCAGGATAAAAAGTAGCCTATGTGACTCTCCGATCCATAAACTATATCTATGCCAAAAATCACATCGATCCGTTGCTTCGTTACTGCGTGAAAGAAGGACAAACCAACAAATCAACAAACAAACTATCGCATTTATAATATTAGTATGGATTATGAACCGTAGTATTGGTATCACTAGCTGCCCTTTATCTAAACAACCGGCAGGGTCACGGTCGGGCGCGAAGTCGAAAGTTGCCAACTTCAACAACCAGATGGCAGTACTAAGTTTCTGCGGGTGTTCTTTTGAGTGATTGCTATCGCTTTATTCCTGTTGCTGTGAAAGCTAGTGCTTGGCGGCACAGACTTTGTGAAGTTACTGGGTGGATAGGACCTCTGGGTAACGAACTCTATGCATTTCCGCAGCGGGCGCGGCGGTCTGTGCTTTTAAAAGTTCTGGTTGGTACTGAAATTATTATGTAGGCGTTATGCTAACCATCAGGCAAACGACCTGCCCGACCGCACTATAATATACAGTCATTTTAAGGCTTTTAAAATCGAAAGTTGGCAACTGTTAGTGGGACTAACTCTTCTGCGAGTGTCCGTCTGGGTTGTTACCACCGCTTTGCTCGTGAAGTCTGCCGCCAAGCAGTAGTGTGCAAGCATTACTGTGTTCCGGTTTGATGAGCAGAGTATCCAGTGAAATTACTGGGCTTACGAGACTTAATACCTAATGTCTCAAGGTAACGAGCGAACTGCAGTGCCGTACAGGCCTTTGTGTTTCAAAGTTCTGGGTGGCACTGCAATTGTTATGGGCTGGCGTTATGCTTACCATCAGGCAAACGACCAGCTCGCCTCGTTACCAAATAACATTAAAAAAAAAACGTCAGCTTACCATCAGGCAAACAACCCGCTCATCTGGTTTTACAATTGCATAAAAAAATCTTTAAATAATGGACGGTCGCCATCATAGTCTTAACTTAATGATACCAAAAATGTTAACAATTATAAATAGTGAAAATAGCAGAACAATCTCGATTCTTCTAGTAGGTACCTATTTTTATGGCTTTCAATTCTCGTGAAGAATCATCACGGCTGTCTCAAAAACAACGACAAAGTTGCCACGCGATCGCGTGTCGACCGACACCACTGCCTTGTCAACTTGACAGTCTTGACACAAACGATTATCGGCATTTCAGGGTTGAATAGCTATTCAACCCTGTCTGGCCTCGTAATGTGTTCTACTGTATTTTCCTCACAGTAGACAGTCTTGGCAAAAGGCTACTATGAAAAAGTTGCCACTTAATCGCGTGCAGCTTTGACACGATACTTACCAAGTTTACGGTGAACTTGACACAGACACTTATTAACTTTAAGTTTGTTCTCATATTTATAAGGTGCCAAATAAACTCATATAAAAGTGGCACTTACAATTGTTATCTTTTACAAGTTTGTTTAAGTTTGTCGAGAATGGTATTCTTTGAAACAATAGTAGGTATAAACAAGCTATTCAAATCAAATGAAATCAAAATTATTTATTGTACACCAGTCTTAAGCAATTAACCACCGAAGCAGAACTTAAAGTACACTTCAGTAAATACAGTTAAATCCTCATATTTAATCAGCGTATCCCAAGTATTATAATTTGGTGCTTATCTATAACAATGGCTGTAGATTGTTTTACCAGGTGGAAGAACTAACACTTCTGCGAGTGTCCATTTGGATGGGTACCACCAATTTGCTCGTGTAGTCTGCCGCCAAGCAGTACTGTGCTAACTTAAACTATATTGGCTCAAACCAATTGGTATCAGTAACTGTCCTTTATCTTAACAACTACGAGGGTCAAGGGTCAGGTGCGGAGGCAAAAGTTGGTAACTTTAATAAGTAAATGGGAGTAATACCTCTTCTGCGGGTATTCCGTTTAGGCGCAGAATGTCCAATTGTCCAACTGTCGCAAAATCGTTGGAGTGCGTACCACCCCTTGCTTGAGGGTTAATTGCCGCCAAGCCGCCAGTGCATAACGCATGTCTGTAGTAGTCAGTGAAATTACCTATAGGCTTATGAAACTTAGTACCTAATGCTAACGATGTTACCTCAGGGTAACGAGCGCAATGCAGTGCCACGCAGGCCTTTTGTTTCAAAGTTCTGGATGGTACTGCAATTGTTAAGGGCTGGCGTTGTGCTTACCATCAAGCAAACAACCAGCTTATCTCATTACCCGATAGTATAAAAAAGAGAGTGGTCATTCGCTAGGTTAGCGATTGACCACTATCTTTAGTCAAGTTGCTGCAACATCTTTAGTTAAGAGCTGTTAGAGTCATTTATTTTAACTTTCAAAAGTGCTCCTGTGGGGCCTATTTAAATAAAGAATTTTGAATTTGAATTTGAAAGAGAAAAAATAACAGTAGAATATTTCAATACTATTAAATGGTTTCTTATCATTAACGATCTCTGTTACTGACAACAAAACAAAAGAAGAGAGCAAACAAAAACACTACATATTTCAGAAATAGAAAATACTCTTAAAATCAAAACATTTATAACTCGTATAAAACTGAAAAAGTTGAAAAAGAGACAAATAAATATTTTGAAATGGAGTAAATGAGACATCACAATCAAAAACCATTCCAATTAACTCATTTCTCTCAACTTGCCAATGTGACAATGTATTGAACTCAACGGAGAAGTAACCGAACAAAACCAACAGTCACTTAAGCAATTTACGTAACTTAGCGCACAGTTACTAAGCACTTTCCTCTTGACATTCTGCCAATTCGCTCCTAGCGCCTTTTGAGTAATAGAGATAATGACAGTGATGAGAAGGTTTGTTACTTATGTATCTAAATCTTGTTTACTTTATAGGTAAATAGGTACCTCGGTCAACGTATTAGTTTAGCTATTCAGCGAGGTAATGTCGCCAGCTTTTTGGGCACCCTACCTGCAGAAGGCGACCTTAAGGGGCTAGGTTACCCAAAAACGACTACTTTCTGCTCCTAAAACTCCCACGCGGCTTGGTTTAACGACTTGAAAAAAATACTACCTGAATGATCAATTCAAGGGCATTAAATTTGATTGATTGATTTTTTTGTATTACCATTACTTATGGCTTGAAAAAATATTTAACAGCATGCTATTTTAAAACTATTTTCCCTAAAACTTCTAAATGACTTAGACGTTTGGGATTAATTTTACACCAAAAAATAAGGAAGAAAATTTTCTATAATTCTTATTGATTAAATTTGTGCATAGAGCAATATTTCGCAAAGAAATTATCAAAAAACTGAATTCCAAATGTACAAGTCTCAGAGGTGCTCTGCGCGGGCGCGCGCGGCAGTCATGCACTGGCATTCAGACGGGGAGGTTGTGTCGCTCGTTGCTCTGCTCACGCTGTCCGCCGACGTTACATATTTGTGTGCGTGAATGATATACAATACAAGTATTTGTTTTCGTGTGGGTTTGAAGCTTGCTCAAAGAGTAGCGTCTAGAGTGGTGAAATCTGATTCATTCCGTGATTTGCGCGTGGACACTCCTCGCATACATATTGAGTGGGTTACATTTCTGATTACAATTTCTTGTTTACGTACATCATTTTTACGAGTGGCAAATATATGTATTGGTAAACAAAGGAATATCGGGAGGTTGAGAACCGTTATAGAAAATACTGGAAATGAAATTGAAAAGTAAAATTACTGGCCTTATAAGACTTAATACCTAATGTCTCAGGTTAACGAGCACAATGCAGTGCTGCATATTTTTGTTTTAAAGTATTGATTGGCACTGCAATTGTTATGGGCCGGCGTTATCCGAAAACTGTAAATATGTTGTAATTGCAGTGCCATTCACAACTTTGAAACACAAAGGCCTGCAGGGTACCGCAGTGTGCTCATCATAATGCTGGCCCATAAAAATTGCAATGCTTCACAGAACTTTGAAACACAAAGGCCTGCGCGGCATTGCTCTGTACTCGTAACTAAGTCTCATAAGCTCAGTAATTTCGCTGGTTACTTTGCTCATCAAACCGGAACATAGTAATGCTTGCACATCTGCCGGCAAGCATATAATGCTGTTCCGGGAGAAATCAAGGACCTACCTTGGACACGGTTTTGGCAAAAATTGAAATGTTGGTTGCATGAAAAATATTACTATACTATAGCTGAAGTTTTAAAGTAATTTATTTGACCACTGAATTTCTAGAATTCTATTTAAATTATTGGTTTTATTTTTGGACACTTTAGTATAATTAATAAGAAAAATAATAACATTTGATAATATAAATAAGTACCTATAGGAAATGAAATATGAATTGTATTACGATTATTGTGTCATTAGTTTTTTGTAATATTTTAAATTCAATGATAGTTAATTATTCTAATATTTGCATGCCACAATGTGGTAAAATGTTTATGATACTTTATATTTTCTATACCTGTGACCCGACACTATTGTTGTCACCAACATTTTTAGCAAATAAATTATTATGATTAGGCTTCATGAACAAAGTGGAAACCCAGACGGACACTCGCAGATGACTCGATACCTCGTAAATGACACCAAAATAAAAAACACGACTACAAAAGTAAAAATAAAAACAACCCGAAAATCATTTATTTACGTACATGTTAATTTTTGGGTCAAAATGTGTAACAAATTTCAACTTTACGGAGCAAATTGGCTGTCTGTACTTTTATTTTAGTCCAGAGCGATATTTTGAGATCAATCTCAACGTTGTATAATCTCATGTGCGTCCGTACCGTTTATTTACGAATAATAATGATCACTTCAACACTTCATTTCAATGAAAAACTTTCCACTAAATGAATTCAAAGAATTATAGGCAAAGATGCCGTGCGCGCGTGCGGGTACCGCTTCGTAGCGGTTCATCCGCGTGTTCTATGACGTTAGGTTTTGCGATGTTCTTGAAAGACGTAGTGTGGACCGCGCGGGGGAAGTGCGCTTGACTCCACCCATTCGAGCAAGGTCCTTGGCCCGTATAACGTCCTTAAAGCTGTTTTTTATTTATAAGGTTTTGTTTCATTTTTTTTTTTAATTGATAAATTCTTAGTTTTTTAATTATCTTCTTCTGTAGTTTGGTACTATTCTAAAAAAACCTTGAACAATACCTAATTAACATAATTATAGAACGTAAAACCGGCTAATTAACCAGCAAACTATTCTTTTTCATACCGTTTATTTGAGTTTTTGGTGAGCGCATTGGGAGACTGTAATGCTCACCAAAGGCATGTTGTTAATAAATAAATAAATAATTATGTTTATCGAAATAGGTACACAAAATGTGTTTATTAGGAAGCTTTTGGCACATATAGCATGTTTTGACTATAAAACACACACACATACACAAAAATGCAAGGAGAGGGGCACTACGACGAGCAAACTTATTTTTCTGAGTACTTTCCTGACTTTATGATTTGTAAAAAAAATGGATACTTAAACAAACGAACTTGTAGCACTACATTCTTTTTTTAGAAACGATTATAACTTCTTTTGAGTTGATATATTTTACATTATTTTTATTCCAGACGCTTCAGACCATTTGCAATGTTCATTGTCACAGATAGCCTAGCAGTGACCACATCGCAACAAAACTCATTGAAAGTTTAATTTGTATACTACAAAAAGAGAAAAAACTAAGCATAGTGCTCACAAATCACACCACAAATAGAAAACACAAGTCATACACAAACAAAAAGCTTACGAAAAAATAAACAATATCAAACCGTATCTGCACAGCTTCACAGCCACACTCACAGCTTATCATTCCCAAAATAGCCCTGAAATCACTTATAAGCCACACATAAGCTCCACAATCGAATTATCTAATAAGTGCGCCCCATGTGTGATGATGTTCCAATTATTTCCACGCTACAGAATGTTTTCCTTATTCGAGGGAAAACTTGCGAGGTGCTGAGGAAGGGAGCTCGCACACAAATCATGTCGTGAGAAAATATACGAATGAATTCGTCTGGCATCGCCGTGTTTATTTTTTTATACTGTTTCAATGCTATACGTCACATCTGCCAAAACAATTGCATTCCTATGAAGAGCTTTTGAATTACAAAATCCTGAGGGCTATTGCATCGCGGTCATAATTCTTGAGACCGGATGCCATGCAAAGATTAATAACTCGAATCCTATATACTGAAAGCTTTCATAAAATTGCTACTTTTCTCTGAAGATATAAACATGAGATGTTAACAGCAATTAAAAACTACATATCATAAACTACATAACATGAACTACATAACATATCAAACTACATATTAAAAAAAAAATAGTTGTTAGTGGAAAGAAAAAGGAAAGAAAATCAGAAAATAATCTTTATGGAATTAGGTGCAAAAGTCGCTGTAACCCTTACAAATCGGTATACCTAATGCGTGAGGGACTAACTCGCGTTATGACTAGCGAGTCAATAATTGTACGTTCGAGAAACCTTATTAGGGGTACTACAAAAGTAACATAAATAATAACTACCTAAACAAAAGCAGCGTGTGAACGAAAATAAATAATGAAAGGAATCGCTGTCCGGGGAATTACCTCTTGGTGGAAATCATGATAAATTGTTTTTGGTCTTCTATTGATATTACATACGAGAATAGCGTCGGATATTTTCGTTATTTTATTCACAATATTTGCTATTTGTAGTACATTTACAAAGTAATAGTTTCAAACCCCGTATAGAGTTTCATCATTTTAAACACGTTCAAGCCTCATTCCCGGACGTAGGTATCATTTGCTTGCCAGTGACTCCAAGTAAAGCAAACTAAAGTACCACTTGTGAGGAAGCAAGCCCCAACAAGAAATATAGGGTGAAGATTCTAAAGAATCGAATTTGTAACCTCTTGAGAAGTTGGCGGACCTCCAATAGAATTGCTTGGAGTGTCTTTGTTGGGCTAAACACTGTTGAACTGTAGGTTGAACTGGTGTTTGGACGATGAATTTGTTTAATACATCATAATCAGATGAAAACTCCTCTGTCTCTGCTAATATAGTGGGAGGACTAACTCTTCTGCGAGTGTCCGTCTGGGTTGTTACCACCGCTTTGCTCGTGAAGTCTGCCGCCAAGCAGTAGTGTGCAAGCATTACTGTGTTCCGGTTTGATGAGCAGAGTTTCCAGTGAAATTACTGGGCTTATGAGACTTAATACCTAATGTCTCAGGGTAACGAGCGCACTGCAGTGCCGCGCAGGCCTTTGTGTTTCAAAGTTCTGGGTGGCACTGCAATTGTTATGGGCCGGCGTTATGCTTACCATCAGGCAAATGACCAGCTCGTCTCGTTAACAAATAACATAAAAAAAAAATTTGCTAATGTTATTGCCGACTCACTGCTAATATTTTCGAAGAAACCTTAGTCGAGTAGAAGAGAGAAGAGCCGGCAGCTACATTCCATTGTTGCATATTACAACCTTTACAACCTTTACCTGTACAGTACAACCTTTGTTGATAGCTTTAGTAAAAATTGATTGGGTGCGGTGAACCGAACGGAGATTCTGCATATTTTAGGGCTGCATTGCATCCACGATGCAAGAGTGAAAGGAGTGCGTCGTATAAATGCTACCAAGTTCATATAAATTTTTTAATATTGAAACATATGGCATAGGGAATTCTAGTGCAGGGTTATGTGTGAGCATTTTTTTCTTTAGTTATTAAAAAAGAAAGCCTCGAATTCATTTCTGAAAACCCAACAAACTAGACCAGTCACAAAGAAAAAGTTTTTAAGTCAATATTTTTACTGTTGTATATAGATAGAGAGATAATACATAGTTATGTAAAGAGGTCCCGATCTGTATAAATTCGAATTATATAATGGATAATAACCTAGTGGCATGTACTTTCTCTTATGTATGTACTTGTCTGGTTAAATACTGCCATCAATATAAAAATACTAGCTTCTGCCAGCGGTTTTCACCCGCGTTCCCCCAGGAACCGTGCATTTTTCCGGGATAAAAAGTGGCATATGTTACTCTCCGGTCCACAAACAATATCTATGCCAAAAATCACGTCGATCCGTTGCTCCGTTACTGCGTGAAAGAAGGACAAACCAACAAATCAACAAACCAACAAACACACTTTCGCATTTATAATATTAGTAGGGATATATATTATATAAGTAGGGAAGTAGGGATTTCTTTTATGTTAATCTTATCTAATCTACAAAAACATATTAAACCACGTACGATCGTACATTGTAGGCCTATTTATATCGTAGGCTGAAAAGAAAATAGGTAAAAGCTGGGCGCTTACGATTGGTGTACGAGTATACCTATTATGTTGTTATATAGAGAAACACGAGACTTCGTAATTCTTTCTTATTTTATTTACCACCGTACAGTCATAGAGTAAATTTCCTCAAGCGTATTTAACGCGCGCGCGGAAATTACTCTGCACATTCTCGCTGCACGGTCCTGCACTGAATAAATCACCGACCTTAATTACTGTACTTATAACTGCAGCTCACATTATTCATAAATATTCATTTGTGCGCGAATGTACTCTCTGAAGCAGAAAATTGACACGAAGTAGTTATATTTCTTCTTAGCGAAATTCTGTTGAAGTATTTTTAGGAACTATACAAAAAATTTCATCTCTCGTCCCTATGTGGTGAGCATATGAATGGGGCTAATTTCTAAATTCCATTTCACGGGACGGTGACTACCAGTCCACTTCAGCTATTTATTTAGGTACAGTCTACTACATAATTACATTGTTGTTTGTAGCCTTTTTTAAAAAACGCGAGCGTCCAACCTCTACCTACCCTCCTTATACATAAATATTATAAAGTTCCCTTAAACCTATAGTAGTTAGTGTGAAGATATAGATAGTGTGATTGTTAGTATTTTTTTCAATGAAGTGAAATGTGACGTGCGAAAGCTGGAGGGCAATCGCGTTAAAAATTATCAACCAAACCGCTACTAAACCACGACACATTCACAGCTTTTTGACCGTTTCGTATCGCGCTAATAGTTTTACCAAAAGTTGAGACGTGTCTCGACAACAACTGACAGTTAACGCTGTCAAATGAACGGCAATATCGAATTCCACACTCCTGAACCGAAACTAAACAACAGTTGGTATCAAACCACAACCAAACCATAACTGTACGCAGTCATTTCAAATTAGCGCGATCGGGGCCCTGTTTTCAAAACTAATTTCCGGTCTGCGCCAGCTCTTCTTTCTACCTTCCTTTCTTTCAAAGTGGGCGAGATCTGGCCTTGTTTTCTTAAAGTTTTACTTATTTTATTTATACGTGGCATTGTGTACTTATTAACATATTATTGCATTATGTTAAACAATTTTCTGTATCGAAAGATCTAAAAATCCAAGAAGAAATTGTGTGACGTTCTTTGCATATTTTCATTACAGTGCGTAACGTCTGTTTTCATCATATATACAGCGGACTGTACCTAGATTACACCGCAGGCCCAAGTCCCCTGTCGCTTAAAGCCTTAATTAGTGCCTGTATTGTTAAGAACTGAGAATGACGTCCTGGGAGTTTGCTCAGGGATTGCGTTTGTTATCACAAGGTTTAGTTTTACAACGTTTGGTGTTATCAAAACAATATTTATAATAAATGGCTGTAAATAATACACTTAAACAATTGTTTTGAAGAGATGTTCGATTTGAAGCAATGATGGCTCAGTGATTGTGAGGCTGGACAATTGGACATAGGTGGTTGGAATCCTATAATGTGTGAGCATTCGGTGAAGCGACCATAGCATGGTGGTAAAGAATTGGCTATGGCTTGCACTAGAAAATGATGAAGATGATTAGAAAATGCACCAGAAACTAGTGGTTTAGCTATAACTTTTTTTATGTTATTGGTAACGAGACGAGCTGGTCGTTTGCCTGATGGTAAGCGTAGCGCCGGCCCATAACAATTGCAGTGCCACCCAGAACTTTGAAACATAAAGGCCTGCGCGGCACTGCAGAGCGCTCGTTACCCTGAAACATTAGGTATTAAGTCTCATAAGCCCAGTAATTCCACTGGCTACTATGCTCATCAAACCGGAACACAGTAATGCTTGCACACTACTTACTTCTTGGCAGCAGACTTTTCGAGTAAAGCGGTGTTAACAACCCAGACGGACACTCGCAGAAGATTTAGTCCTCCCACTAACAGAACTTTTAAGTATTAAACTAACCAACCACATTTTAATTCGTGACGTTTGTTCGAAACGAATTAAACTGTCAGTGTCCTTGGTCACATGTTAATTTCGTTTAGATTTTCGGTAATGTAGTGTTCATTGGAAGAATTAGAAAACTGTTGAAACAAATGCAATAATTGGCTTATCCAGAGCATCGAGCGTGTCCATATGCCTATTGCTGACTTGGGTGAGCGTCTATTTTGCATGTTCGCGATGTTTTTACACTTCTTAATCGAAGTAATAGGGGTGGCGCCAGCGGCCCAGCCACAGGACACAGACCCTGAAGTAGCACAAAAATGGCCACACCCGATTTAGATTACAACATTAGGGCGTAGAAGATAGAAGATATTAAACATTAGGGCGCAGTTATAAAAGCTCGCACCGGGCGCACAAAAGGCTAGTGACGGCACTGTTCTCAATACTCAACAGAAGCAGCGTAAAATTTCATCATTATTAATTCTGAGTGGCACTGCCATTGTTATGGGCTGGCGTTATGCTTGCCATCAGGAAAGTGATCTCCTCGTCCTGATATCGAGTATTTCATATAAAAAAGTATATGGTGTAAAAAAATGGTTTTCGGGTAGTGGGCGAAAAATCGATTGCTAGATTTGTCACAGCCAAACACAAATCGAAGTTTGATAAACGATATAAAGATAAATGAATTGTCCAAATTCCAAACCTTAGCTACTCAATTGGGAAACTATTAAAACCGTCTCACAAACTACACCCACAAAATTCCCGCTGACGATCGAACATACAATTCCAGTCTGATAACTCGGCCACAAAGTTGTCGACGACAAAGCGTAGCGCCGCCGGAATTCACAGAGAGTATCGAGAAAGACTCCCAAATTCAATTTCGAGTCTCATATCGTATAATCGGCTCGAGCCGCGACGTGAATGCAATGCGAAGGCACTTCGCCTAGATTTGTCACTATTGCAGTAGTTATGCTATACAAACAGTATCGACACCTGCTTCAATTTTAACAATTAGGATGACTGAAACGCGCAAAGGTTTTCAGTTGCTCTAACAGAAAACTCCGTAATAATTGTGCTTGTGTAAAGAAAACTAGCAAAATTGGCGGATTGTATGGTGAAAAAATACCCAGTACCCACCTAGAGCTCTAGACAAGCTCGCGCACAAAACTCCTTCTATGAGTATTTTATTCATCCCTGAGATTAGCCTATTAGATATTAATCCGATCTTACTTAATCCTACTTAATATTAGAAATGCGAAAGTGTGTTCGTTGGTTTGTCCCTCTTTCACTCGGTGAAGGAGCAACGGATCGACGTGATTTTTGGCACAGGTATAGTTTATGGACCGGAGAGTAACATAGGTTACTTTTTATCCCGGAAAAATACACAGTTCCAGTTGGAACGCGGGTAAGTCTTCTCGTGACCACGATCAATGCAACTTGATCGAAACGTTGAGGTAAATATAAACCTGTGTTTTTATCGCGATTAAGTCCCGTTCTTAAAAATAAACAATGTTTTCGAATCGTGAAAGTTTAAAAGTTGCTATAATATAATTACTACTACTAGGATTGAAAGTTTATCAGCGTCTGTGTTTCCTGATTACTATACGAGTGCAATCTGGAAGTCTCCAAAACGAGAGTGAATTGTAACCTTCTATGCAAGCAAGATAGCAATCATAAGCCTATCCACAATAAAAAAAATATTAGGTACTTACCTTTTGCTAATGTGAACAACGTAATACCCTTACTGTTTTTATAGTGTGTCACTTTCCTCTGCAGATAGAAACGATCCACACCAAAAAGAATTCAGATACACTGCGGCATCGAGCTTGCGGATTTCACCAAACGGAATTCGGAATTTCGAGTCGAGTTTAATTAAACCCACAAAATGGGAGTGAATAAACGAGCTAACGGAAAATATGTCGCGGGTACACTCACTTTATTACCGTAATTAATAATTGCGATAACTGAAAACAAAGAAACTCTTTTGGATTAAAAACACGTTACAATTTGTGACCTTTACTTTGCTCCTTCATGGCTCGTTCATCACTTCCTCAGAATATAACTATAATATCACTTGTTGCTGAGTTGATTGTCATATGATATTTTACTATGATCTGTCGGGTCATGTTGGCTATGATTGAATAGATAATCATCACCTAAATCTATATCCTACTAGTCCTACTAATATAATATTAGTGGGAGGACTAACTCTTCTGCGAGTGTCCGTCTGGGTTGTTACCACCGCTTTGCTCGTGAAGTCTGCCGCCAAGCAGTAGTGTGCAAGCATTACTGTGTTCCGGTTTGATGAGCAGAGTATCCAGTGAAATTACTGGGCTTACGAGACTTAATACCTAATGTCTCAGGGTAACGAGCGCACTGCAGTGCCGCGCAGGCCTTTGTGTTTCAAAGTTCTGGGTGGCACTGCAATCTTTATGGGCCGGCGTTATGCTTACCATCAGGCAAACGACCAGCTCGTCTCGTTAGCAAATAATATTAAAAAAAAAATTAAACTAAAATTACATTTACGTGAACATCCGTCATGTCGGTAAACACTTTAAAGTTAATTTAATAAAATGAAAAAATGCTATTATATAATTAAAAATGATAAATACATTTGTTAATTTAATTTTTAGTTCATTTTGGAACGACGCGGTCGATGAAGCCTATTCTAAATTAAATGTGTTCACTATCACAACAGAATAAGTAATACCATAACTCCAGAACGCATCTGACTTCATATTCTAAAGAGGCGACCCGTTCCACAACTTTACCAGCTTTTAATCGCTTTTTCAAATAATCACTAAACTGCTGTGAAAACTTACAAAATGCAACAAAGTCTTGGCTTTAGGTTCCATTTTCTTAACATGCCCAATCCGTGTACCTGCTCTTCCGTCAAAGTAATGTTAGCATCATCCACGGGAAAATATTTCCGCACTAAAAGACAGTGTGAACCAGTTACAAAGCTTAAGCTTTTAGCCAAGAGTCGCTTTGAATGACTTCACCCAGGTTTTATGCTTAAACTAGCTTCTGCCCACGGTTTCACTCGCGTCCCCACAAGAAGCATTCATTTTTCCGGGATTAAAACGTAGCCTATGTTACTCTCCAGTCCATAAACTATATCTATGCCAAAAATCACGTTGATCCGTTGCTTCGTTACTGCGTGAAAGAAGGACAAACCAACAAATCAACAAACCAACAAACACACTTTCGCATTTATAATATTAGTATGGATATAGATTACAATATCAAACCAATCACATGGCACTATTGACATTTTTAAAAACGTCGGCTTAATCTCTAAGTAACTACTTTCACGGCCGTAAACAGTACCTAATTAGTAGACGTAATTTTTACTTACTTTCTAGAGTATGCGTCAATGCGCCAACCGAGACTGACAACTTGTAGAATCTTCTCGAGCTCAACTACTGTCATTGCGTATATATCGCCAAGCAAACAGCAATTTCCTAACTTGGTATTCTTGGACCACGTCGTATCTTTGGACGTTACAATGTTAGAAACGTAGCAGTTGCTCTTGATAGCGGTTGTAACATTTCGCCACTAAATCTAGCAGAGGTTAGTTGAAAGGTGGGTTGTGTGTTGCTGCTATTCGATACAATGTTGTTTTGGTTAAGTACTCCCCAACCTAATGGATTTGGACGTAAAATTCGTTTAAACTTTGTGGCAATAAACAGGTAATTGGATTCCACATTGTATTTTATAATCATCTTAATTTGTCATCATGACACATCATGGGAGGACTAACTCTTCTACGACTGTTCGTCTGGATTGGTACCACCGCTTTGCTCATTAAGTCTGACGCCAAGCAGTAATGTGCAAGCATAACTGTGTTCCGGTTTGATGAGCACAGTAGTAGTAGTAAATTACTGAGCTTATCAATGTCTCAGGGTAACGAGCGCACTGCAGTACCGCGCAGGCCTTTATTTTTCAAAGATGTGAGGCACTGCATTTATTATGGGTCGGCGTTATGGTTACCATCAGACAAATTACCAGCTCGTCTCGTTACAGTATAGTATAAAAAAACATCTAAGCTAAGCTTTGAAATTCATTAACCCTCTTGGATTCTTTGTGGCCTGTATATCGCACAAAATTTCAAAGAGAAGTCACGAAATAAGGCCTATATACGAAAGCTAGTCTGCGGGAAGCCAATAAAATTAATGTTAAAGATAAAAAAAGGTAAAGCTCTTTCAAGATCCATTCCAGGCGGAAGTGTTGTATAAACAAAACAATTTAGCAACGGTAACCCTTATAAATCTCTGTCTAAGATCTCCAAACTGTTCTACATGCAATTTTCCCATCCCTTTATCCTGAAATGGACGCACGATTCCTCAGAGAACCGCAGAATATTACAAATAAAAACGACGTAACTCTTATACATTTTATAAGACACTTACGTCTTTGTTCCACTGGTAGTGCAATTTGTAAAGGTTTTCAAAAAAAGTTTGAATAAATCAACTCGGGATTGGACAAAAGCGCGGAGAAAATTTGAGGAGAGTGAGTAATGGCGCGAAAGTTTGCACAATGCAGGACTGAGATCGAATCCTAGAAATTATTCAAGTTAGTCCTTACTGAAAATTTATTGCTTTTACAATGTGGAGGAGCCTAGCATCGTTTCAATTTCGTTTCATCATTCAGCAAATCGTCGTCAGAAGATGAAGTCGTACTTGCTCTTGTTAAAGTTATTAATTTAAACTGAAGGAGAAAATACCAAAAATAGGGTCAACGTGCTCCGGCACCGCAGCTGCCACCTCGACTCTTCATTCTGTGTGCGATGCGCCCAAGTGCTGAAAAAACTCAATCGATCCTTTTCTAAAAATCTGTCAAGTGAGACTTCAATATGCAATTGTTGTTTGAGGCTGAGCTGGAACTTGATTTTTATCAACACTGAGGTTTGAACTAAAGGTTCACAGTTACACAAATTCGATTTTAATTTTGATCGGATGACTTGGTAGTTTTTAGGAAAAATACCAGACCAACCAGACAGATTCCCTTGAGATTTCTATTTTCTTTTTAAATTTGTGACCAATAAAAGTACGAAAGTAGTGATCCACGATAATGATACAAGTAAACAACATAATTCTATCACTGCAATCTTTAGTCAATACTTGATTTTAAACAAACCTTTTTACGCTTCCAAAAATAAGGATCCCGTCAGGATTTGTTTGCATAACCCAATCAATTGTCCCAAGACCAATACAATTAGATTGTACTAATACACCAGCAGATGTTCAGTCCAGTGGAACCAATCGATTGATATTGCTCTGGAGGTCGGGCCGTTGGGACTTGTTAAAGATTTGGCTGAGCAATACCTACATTTAAGTGATTAGTTGTTTGTAATAATAGAAATGCTTGCTATATGTATATGGTTTGGGAATTGGGAGAAATTGCGAGGTAAATATTTATTGGGTTAAAACGTTATTGGGTGTCAGCACGGTTTCCGAAGCGATGATGGCTCAAAAATAGTGCTGTCCGCAAATCCTTATAGGTCGATGGTTCGAGTCCTACTATGAGCTTGAGCTGTCATTGCAGGAAATTGTGGTGCAACCCTATAATTGAGGTGCCAAGACACTTTCAAGTGTTCGACTGACTGGCCACTGGCTAGCTACCTTCTAATTAAAAATCTATTGTTCAGCATCATCACCTGTTCCGACTTACACGGTCGAGAGCCAAATCATATTTTAGACTTAGCGTGTAAACACACAATCTTTGACTGCATCGTTCAAACCACGTTCAAACGGCAGTCCTCATATTTTTTGTAATCAATAGAAAAAAGGAGTGTAAAAAAACGTGGCAGAAACAGTGCCTGAAAACTGCTCAATGGAACGCCAACAAGACAACAAAAAGTTATCTTCTACAGGCTACACCACGCTATTGCCTAAGTAACGATAACGCAAAGTTCGACTGCAATAGGGTTGTACGCGTGCCATTTACGGCGATTTCACGGCCCTGTGGAGTGTCAAACGCAGCGCAGTTGATATTCATGAGTGCGGTTGGCACGCAACGCACGTACCAACCCTGACTTAATTCAGTTGGCGCCGGGGGCGTTACTTTGAAATACCTAAGTTTGTGCTCGATCCACTGGGTGTTACTGGTTTGAAGCGGTTTGTTACAGTTTGGGAGTTGCAAGTTGGGGAAACGCAGGAAGTTAGCCAAGTTTCTCCTGGATTATACCATTAATTGTATTAATGGACTGAATTCATCCCTATTTTATTTCATGTTTGACATTTCTAAAGGTGCAAATAATAAGTCGTATAGATTCGTCGCATTTTGGTGTACCTAAAATTTAATCGTGACTAGCAAAACTGAATTAAAACAATAAGCAGTATTCAGCTATTACGATGTCAAGTCGAAGCGTTACAATGAATATGAGCACAAAGTGTATTGCATTATTTAAATACAAATAAGATCTCGTCCAATCAGGATTAGGATTCGTATCCTACGAAAAAACGTGTAACAACAATTGTAATGCTGTAAAAGAACGAATTGTTCAGTTTAACTTCAGAGTAACACCCCTAGCACGGACCGTGCGTCTGTGCGAGACAATAATCTACGCGCGAGTGCCGACTGACGCACAGATTGCCTCGGCCTTGTTACATCGTCACGTCCCTACGTTTCATCCTAAGATTCTAAGTTATGATTGTCAGAGCCTGCTGTCTCTGAAATATTGCAAATGTTCTGCAGTGCAGATACTTCTCAAATCTACGCAATATTGAGTGACCGATCTTACTTCGATACTGATGGGTGGACTGACAACAAGACCAGCTGCCTTATCAGCTAACAATCTCGTGTTCACGAAGACTAGTGACCGCTGGTTTCAATCGGTCTGGTATTGAAAACGAACACGAGATTGTTAGCTGATAAGGCAGCTGGTCGAAACAGCGAGGAACCTTTGAGGCGATCCAAGTGGTGTTCTATGGGGAAAGCCTATGTTCAACAGTGGACTTCTTCCAGCCGATGATGATGTTCTTACTTCGTTTACTTTGCTGAAATTGTATATTCTTATAATAAGTCTTCCTTTCGCAAAATCTTACTACGTGATGTCTACAAAGTTTACGAAATGATGTCTGTGAAGTTGGTAGCTTACTTTCGAGTTTCCGGAATACAAATTGTGGAACCGCGTGTAAGTGTGGTTTGTTCCCTGTTTTCCAAGAATTAGTATAATTGATGCCAACTAGTTTGAGTATTGCCATATAGCTTCACCTGACTGGCAATATTTGACAAATCATTTGCAGTATTAACCCCCATTAGCTCGGAGTGATCAGTTATCGCATAAGATACTTTTACTTCTGAATACGCACGGTCTTACCACAAAAATTAAACACACTGTAAACCTTTGTTAAACACTGTTTAAGTCCTGAACATGCTTTAGTCGTGTGTTTAAATATGAGCATCCACAAATCCTCATTTAAGTAGTGTCTAACCGTTGTCTAACACAATTCTGTGGTGACATTTCTAATCATGTTTGACTTTTTCTTTAGACACTGTCTAGCTAAACAGGCGTCTAAGTGTTTTTTGTGGTAACACGTGCAATCTACTAATAAGTATAGTCCAGTTATATGTTACCTCTACTGAACCGATTGAACTTAAATTTGGCCTAATCGTAACTTAATTAATTAAACTTGAATAGCTAAGATGAAATAGACGGATATATTCGCTCATTGATTTAAAAAAGTTTTTTTTTTATGTTATTTGGTAACGAGACGAGCTGGTCGTTTGCCTGATGGCAAGCATAACGCCAGCCTATAACAATTGCAGTGCCACCCAGAATTTTGAAACACAAAGGCTTGCGCGGCACTGCAGATCGCTCGTTAAGTCGTTACCCTGAGACATTAGGTATTAAGTCTCATAAGCCCAGTAATTTCACTGGATACTCTGCTCATCAAACCGGAACACAGTAATGCTTGCACACTACTGTTTGACGGCAGACTTCACGAGCAAAGCGGTGGTGACAACCCAGACGGACACTCGCAGAAGAGTTAGTCCTCCCACTAACAAAATTTAAAAAAGTACAAGAAACAAAGAAAGTTAGTTAATATTTGCCACCAAGATATTAGCTAACTATATGTACAATTGTACATTCCATACCTTTTGAGCATAACAAAGTTTAAAGAAACAAAGTAATATTTGCAACATTAGTGGCCGATATTTAGCCTCCCTTGATCCTATACACGGGGTTTTCGCACCTTTAATAGAAATGAAAGTAAAATTAAATTTTGTTGGGCAGGGATTTGAAGCGGGTCAGGAGGCACGTGGTCCGACGCCAGAATTACCTAATTTCGGATTCCTCGTATCCCTTCTGCTTAATTTTATATTCTAATCACGGGGTCTAATCGGTACGAATCCTGTATTTTATTGTTGAACCAAATCTGTGCTGATTATTATTCGATTTTGTATTTTAATTAAAACAGAAACACGTAGATTTTGGTGTATTGCTCGGAACGTTTCGACTGAAATCTGGATTTACGTGTTGTTTTGTTCGGTTTCTGTTTGTCATTTTGGATAAAGTAGCTGAAGCCATTTTTAGAGCAAGAATCTTGCCGCAAGGGCTGATACCACCCATGTTTTTTTATAAATTTTATGAGGAATTTCGTTGGTTCCGTTGTTGTTTAATTATCTTACTTTGTTATTTTTCTTTATATACCTAAATAAATGAAATTCTTCTATAGCTCCGAGATAAGGAATAGACAGACCCCTTCAGAACTAAGTGATTTAATGCCTTTATAAATTAGGCTCGAATATGCTACCAAGTTACTGGGTAGCAACGTAAGCTAAGAAATCATTAAACGGTCCTTATTTTAACCGCTTTCGTAGGCTTTCCCCTCTTGCGGTTTTGGCAACCCTAGTAACTGTAGTAGGGCTGCTATCGTTTATTTTCTTTTTTTTATTGAACCAGATAGTTTCACGCTGGCAACACATAGAGGATACAGAGTTATGGAACAACACCTGAAAAAACATAATAAAATAATGGTATTATTCATTTTTTTGCTGGTACGTACTATGCCGTCTTGTATAATTTCTTTTCTTTTACCTTAACGATCAATATGGTAGAAATATTAATCGTATGTAGTATATACGTTACCTAAATAGAAAACATTTTTAAACTTTACAAACCTTTTGTAATACGATTTCCGTTTAACTCTTCTTGATTTCTCGAGCGCTGGCTGTCGCGCTCTTTATAAGAAAATTAGCCGGGGAAAAAGAGAACACATGGTAGCTTCGAGGTCTGTGGGAAGCGCCATAAATCACCCGTTATCAGCCCTAATTGCAAGTGAAATGGAATGTAGATTCGAGGGAAATCTGGTGGCAATTAGTTCGAAGAAGCGCCAATTGTGCCGTCGATTTGTCGCGTGCAATTGAACGTTTCGCTGTTAGACAACAGATGGCAGTGAGAGATCTTATCTGATTACCCTACACGTTGCCAATGTGAATAGGTGTAAATTGCTAACTTTCAAGGGAATGAAACCGCGCTTTAGGCTTTACCTACCTGTGATGTAATTTGTAAGCTTATGTCTAAATTCTTATAAATTAGCTAATTAACTAACTCGCTATCCAAATAATCAATTAAATAATCCTTTTATTAGTAAGAAATATAGAAAAACATTCGGCATTCTCACAACAACGTACCTAAATATAATAATAAAGAGAACATAATAAAACAAATTTAATTAAGGAAACAACAGAATATACGTTTTTAAACTGTCATAGTCATCAATACTACGAACAAAGTCAGAAATAACGGGATATTTACCATGTATATTATTTGTATTGAGTTCCCGATATTTCGGCGCTATTGCAAGCGCCAAGATCACGGGAACTCAATGCAATATTATGAGATAGTGTAAGCTACACTATAGCATAATTCTAATCACAACAATGTACTAAGGTTAGCTGTAATATATAAAACGTAATAGATACCTTAGCACAAAAAAGAAAATTCCAATTTTATATTTGTTTGAACAGAAAATTTCGTATGTGTAGTTAGTTTTTCTATCCATCTACCAAAGTGTCTAAAACACACTGAAAGACGAAAATTTTATAATAACCACTGCTGGTAAATAGTTTGTGTTAGAGTAAATGAAATGACAGCTTCTTTTTGCCAATGAAATGAAATGCCACGCAATGAAAACCTGTTTTGCGCTTAATTAGAGAGAGCAGACACACTAAAATCAAGGTGTAAAAACTAGCAAAGAGAACTAATTAGAAGTACCGAGAGGCTGAGCTATACCTTTGGAATACAGCTTTCCATTGTGCTAAGCAAACGTCAGCGCCACCCGGCGTTCTATGAAGAATCGCCGCAAGCCACGCTCTTTGTACTAACGAGTAGATATTGTTTGCAAATTATTTTTATTAAGATTTTATGTTTGTTATGTATCTTGTTAGAATCGGTAACGGTGAAACTAAGATATAATCAGTTATTAATTAGATGACTTTATAATTACATAACTAAATAAGCTTTATATTCCCTTTCTTTGGCTTTTACATCACGTATTTTTAATGCACGCCTGCACCCCTCTCTCTTGCAATAATCCAATGATGGTTATAAGGTGATTTAGCATAATTTATTCCTCCTTTTGTACCTATCGTAAGATAAAGTTTTAAATAAATATAACTTTGAATTGATTGTGAATGAATCGTTATTGGTTGATTCATTTATACGACCAATGACAACTAATTTACCAATGGTATGGCTAGAATTCCCATTCATTTGTTTTAGTAATCCCTAATTTGAAATTCGAACAACAAAAACATTCACGCTCACCCCCGATCACGTACAAAAATTTATTACAAATTTGCAACCGTAGATGGTTTATGATCTTCAATTATAAACAGACTCGTCTCTTACTCGCATTGTTGACAATGTTTGCGTACGTTCCAGGTATGTAAAACCGAGGAGCGTGCAACTCTCGATAGGAATTTGATATAAAGCTCTGCAGCGCGATATAAACTACTCTGCAAGTAATATGCAAGTATAATGTGAAAGGCGCCATTTTGAACAGTTTAAAATTATTGTTTATTTCTCAATAAGGCATTTTTTTTAAACAATTGGTTTCATAGTTTGGTTTAAGGGTTGTGTGATGACCTGCGGATCAGTAACGTCCATGATTCGAATTTAATGTGCTCATCAAATCATCACCCTCGACCTTATTATCATCACACATTGTCAGGTGAGAGAGTGGTGAAATGCTTACCTATCCATACAGATAAATATAATTGAAGTGTCTGTTTGTAATATAAAAAAAAACAGCTTTTTACTAAATGCATGTGAAAGTATATACGGTACCAATAACAAAACAAACATTTTTAAAATTTTTGTCTGTCTGTCTGTCTGTCTGTTTGTTCCGGGTAATCTCCGAAACGGCTGGACCGATTTTGACGAGACTTTCACTGGCAGATAGCTGATGTTACAAGGAGTAACATAGGCTACTTTAATTTTAGAAAAATAATTAGAGTTCCGCGCAAAAAAAAAAACCATGTAATCCAAAATCGCCACGCGGGTGAAACCGCGGGGCAGCAGCTAGTCAGAAATAAAAAGGCATTAGCTAGATATAAAAGGCATTATTGTACTGACGTCATTATTTACCGGGTGGTAGAACTAACTCTTCTGCGAATATCTGACTTGAAATACCACCGCTTTGCTCGTTTAGTCTGACATCAAGCAGTAATGTGCAAGCGTTACTGTGTTTTGGAAGTGATGGGCAAAGTAGTCAGTGAAATTCGGGGCTTATAAAACTTAATACCTACCTAATGTCTCAGGGTAACGATTACAATGCCGCACCGGCATTGGCGTTTCAAAGTGGGTGGCACTGCAATTGTGATGGGCTGGTGCTATCCTTACCATCAGGCAAATGACACGTTCATCTCATTATCCAGTAGTATAAAAAATCTATACAAATAAATAAAATTGAAGTGTCTATTTGTAATGTCAAAGTAACAGATTTTTACTAAATACACATGAGGGTATTTTTTCCATGATTTGAATTGGAACTGCTTTCATTTTGTTAATTTTTCTAAAATTTGTTCTTTATTTGAATTTTTAGACCAAAAATCCTATAAGTAAACTTATTTCTGAAGCCTAGCCCGTAAAAGAAATAAAACAAAATTTATGGGCATTACTTTTCAAGCCCTTCCAATAAGTCGGTGTCAAAGTTTCTAGTAAATTAGTACAAATTTTCTGAAACAATATTGAACCAGGCTTTTGGCTCCAGACAAAAATAATTATAATCGGTCTCAACAACTTGAGACAAAAAATAAAGTCACGTCTCCTAAAAAAAATTAAATAGTTTTTTATACCATTTAATGATAAAAAGACGAGCAGGTTGTTTGCCTGATGGTAAGCATAACTCCGGCCCATAACCATTCAGAACTTAGAAACACAAAGGCCTGCGCGGCACTACAGTGCGCTCGTTTAACCCTGAGACATTAGGGCTTGCCGGCTTCACGAGGAAAGCGGTGGTACCTACCTCAGATCAGACAAACAAGGAAGATATGCCCGTTCGCGTTCAAAATATGTCTCCGTTTTTCATACATTGTTTTCACCATTCCGCTAAACCGCTTACTGCAAAATCTGTAAGTACGGCACACCTACTCATTTTTTATGCACTCTAAGAGACTTACAGCCACGCAAATAAACTTATTAATAGTCCACAGGCAAAAAAGTGGGACAGCAAAGGCGTCTGCAAAATGAATTCGATTTAATGTATCTGGCCTTTTTTAGGCCTAGGTACGCCTTACCACATCTCCTTGTTTCTATGATCTGTGGGTGGTATCAACCCAGACAGACATGTCCATCTGGGTCTCGCAGAAGAGTTAGTCTTACCACCTAGTGAACTAGGTACTTAATCCCTAAATAATACCTATAATAAAAACTGACAAAATATAACCTAATATCGAGATAAACCGTACATCTATTCTCATCCACTTCCACTCCGGACGGAGACGTACCGTTTCTTGTTACCTCCAGGGTTCCGTGCTCTATCAGGGATCCACACAATGTGCTGGCACAATGTTACCGCCTCGATTATCAATTCACCCCAATCGGTGCGTCATAATCATAACATAACTGGAGCCACGGGTTTTTGTTATGAACTGTTATGTATTCAAGCACAGGCGTGGAGAGTTCATAAAGAGAATTGTGGAGTATTGGTGTGATTATAAACAGCTGACATTTGATTAAGATTACGCTTTCCAGGGGTATTATTAAAGGGGCTAGGATTCTCATTATAGGCTTGAGTACTTTAGGTTATGAAAAGGAAACTGTGAAACAAGTGCTGGAAGTAAAATTATCCTGGAATACTTTTATATGGTACAGAAGCAAGGATGCGTAATCTTGTGGCCATGCAGTGTTGTTTAAGGGATAGCAATACCGAATAAATCGATAGCAAAGAGATTAAATCGTTTTTTTTAAATGAATTATCTATCATCAAAGTACTAACAGAGTATTTTGCATTGAGAAACCATGACCATGAGTGGCTAGAACACACAATCTATCAAAACAAATTACAGATTGAAAGTTAAGTAAAAAAAAAGAGAGTAAAAAAGTAAAGGTACAATTTAGGCACCAGATCAATTCGTTTTTTTTTTTTTTTTGTTGAAATCCAATGCTCTCTGCGGCAAAATGACACCATGAATCTGTGAACACACAATCTATCATTACAAATGACAGGTTGAACATAGGTACCATTTAGGCACCAGCAGTGCAAGTGCCGATCTTTTCGATAAATAAAATTGACAGTTCGAATGGATTAATAATAATAATAATGCTCCTTGACACGGCACGTATTGTCAGGAGGTTCCTCACTCTGCAGCCCTAACCACCGGTAGCTTGGGCCCTGCCCCGCTGCCGGCGGCACTCTAGGTTTAGGTTTTTTATAATATTTTGTTTTTATAGAAATATTGTAAAAAACTTAGATTTAAGTTTAAAATGAAATAAAGTGAATAATAATAATAATAACTTTATTTGCAACTAAAGATATTTCGAAGAGAGTTCGAATGGATTAAATTTAAATTAGAGATGTAGGCAGTTCTTGACTTATTCGAAATCAAAACGAAGCCGAATCTACTTTCTTCAATAAGAAGTGAATATTCGAATTTCACAATTCGAAGACTGGTTTATGGAACGAAGACTATTTTAACATAAATAACATATAAATGGTTTTATCGTCATTCTCCATGGTTTTCACACGAAAATCACTTCGCGAAATTAGTTGTTCAATGTAGCACAATTAAAATTGAACTTCATTGTGTAGGAAATGCAATCGCTAACAGATCACAAGCAAAACTTGTCGTTGTCGCAAAACTAGTTTCGGTGATTAGTTTTCGTTCTCGGGAAAAAGGTTGTGTTTCGTTATCGAAAAAAATCAAGAACGTCCTTCCTATTTCCAATTTTAACTCATCGAACTGTCAATTTATCGATCGCTCAGTATGGATCGCAAAGTTCCATATTTGCGACACTTGTCCATTAATTTTTTTGTCGAAACCCTACCCCAATAATGCTGTCAAATAACATGAAAACAGTAAATCGAACGTCATTGCTTTCTGCTACTAAGGAAACATTTTTAAGAAAAATATTCTCCTTTTTTTCAGATTCGGAGCTCGAGGAGTTGGGTGAACAGCTGCCCCGGTACCGACCGGACTCCATAGCGGCGCTCCGGCGAATCACTCGCTTCACGGAGCCCGAGCTCAAGCGCCTTTACCGAGGATTCAAGGCGGAATGCCCGACGGGCGTCGTCAAAGAAGATACCTTCAAGCTTATTTATTCACAGTTTTTCCCACAAGGAGGTAAGAGAATCGGTACAATTCGCGTAATCTAGCACAAGCACTTGACAACCAGTCCAGAAGGCCCAGCTTGTGATGACCTTTAAGCAAATCGTTACTTACTTATCAGTAGAGGTCAAATACATTCCTACGATAATTACAGGTAAAGTTTCTTATTTACGCTATAGATATATAGTACCATAAATTAATAAATAATAATAATTTGCATGCCATTATTAAAATTGGTTTATATTTAAGTTCTAATTTAAAATAGTTCGTGTTTGGTTGTAAACTGTAAGCTTACTAGGTAAGTATTTATTAGTATTTTTGTTAGTGGTAGGACTAACTCTTCTGCGAGTGTCCGTCTGCGTTGTTACCACCGTTTTTGCACGTGAAGTCTGCCGCCAAGCAGTAATGTGCAAGCCTTAATGTGTTCCGGTTTGATGAGCAGAGTAGCCAGTGAAATTGCTGGCTTATGTGACTTAATACCTAATGCCTCAGGGTAACGAGCGCACTGCAGTGCCGCGCAGGCCTTTGTGTTTCAAAGTTCCGAGTGGCACTGCAATTGTTATGGGCAAGCGTTATGCTTACCATCAGGCAAAGGACCAGCTCGTCTCGTTACCAAATAGCATACAAAAAAAGTATTTATTATATAATAAATAAATAGAAGCCGGCATCAGAGGAATATCAAATACGATTAGGAAATAATTATTACCTAATACCTAGTGTTTAAGAACTGTTTTACCAAGTTTTGACATTTACGTAATCCGAAAAGCATTAGGCAGGTCCTTATCTGCATATCTACAAAAATAAATAAAATTGAAGTGTCTGTTTGTAATATCAAAATAACAGCTTTATACTAAATGCATATGAAAGTACATACGGTACCTATAACAAAGCAACCATTTTATTAAATTTTGTCTGTCTGTCTGTTTGTTCCGGGTAATCTCCGAAACGGCAGGACCGATTTTGACGGGACTGTCACTGGCAGATAGCTGATGTCACAAGGAGTAACTTAGGCTACGTGGGCGAAGCCGCTGGGCATAGCTAGTAATATGTATTTTATGGTTAGGTTATCTGTTACCCAGCGGTATTAGGGTATCTTTATATCTTAGATATTTAAAGATATCTTTATATAAACTAGAGGTTTAGTATCTGGATGCTAAGATAATATTGAAATGTTTAATAGCAATATTCAATTATTTGTTAAACGATATCAAACTATAAGTAAAAGACACCCAAATTTCTTTGTCGTAATTCAGGTTGATGAGGTAAGTAATAAGGAGTAATTACGTCGGAGGTACAAAAGTTGGGTTTCCTTCGAATGAAAAGTATTGATCGTACTTATTTATATCCTCTTAAAAAAGTTTTTCATCTCCAATGTTGTAGCATCGAACAAAAGTAGGTAAGTTGATACAAAGTACCTAATTATACCTTTCGAAAGGACCTTAAGTTTCAAGGCAAAGTTATTGAGAAGTAGGTATTTTGGCAGCTGAACTTGAAAGCCATATATGTGATCTAGGATTGGCATTGATCTATAGCATTACCACCCCCGATACTAAACATGTGGTTTAGTGAGTAAAGTTAACTTTTCATGCGGAATACTTTACCATGTAGGTATTTAAAAAACCCATTCGAATACACAAATCAATAATACGCGCTAAATATATATTTACTAAAGTAAATTTAGGTAGGTAAGCAATAAAAGACATGAAAATATAAAAAGGTTAGTTGTTTTATTTCCCTTTTCCTAATTTCCTAAAAGTTCCATTTGTAGAATACGCCCAAGAAGGAAGATTCATTGTCATCAAAGGTAAGTGTTTGTACATGTTATACCTAGGTTTATATTTTATCCACAGTATAAAGTAATTAATAATTAATTAATTCACACTTCAAAACAATTGTTAATTGTTACAATTCCTTTAATAACTACAAAATTACTGTAGTTAAATACCTATGTAAACCTAATCTACCATTGGATTATGTTGTTGGCTATTGTATGCTTAGGCCTATAAATAACTAGGGACCCGCCCCGGTTTCGCACGAGTAATATTTTAAGACTTATTATGATAGCCCTTAGACTCCCTTAATTTGGCCCTGTCGCAAAATCCGTTCTTAGCTGACGTCTCCTACTTATAAAGTATCCACCTGTCAAATTTGAGTTTCATAGGTCAAGTCGTTTTTGACATTTCGTGTTTAGTCAGTGCCCCTCTTTGTTGCAACGACGGCACTGACAAAATTACAAGCCCCGGACCTCATGTTTCAGCAACAAACAGCTTTGTTTGATCGTCTATCATAGTACCTACTTGACATTGGCGAAATTGTGGTTAACATTCCACAGAAGCCAGGAAATAAAGAAAGAAGAAGAAGCAACAAACAGCTCAAATAGATAATATAGTTTGATTTAATTCCCTAATAAGCGCAGTCGGGTAATTCCAAAAAGCGGAATATTCCGATAATTACCTATTTCTTCCAAACGCGGCAATATTTATTGGTCTGGCTGGTTTCTAAATTACCAGAATGCGTGTAGGTCCAGCATATTCACCAAAATAATTAGTTTAAAAAAATTTGTTGTGAAATTTAAATTAACGGATCCGGATTTTTCCCTCTACTTGTGCTTTAAAATATAACTGTTGCCAAATTTCATAATTCTAGATTAACGGGAAGTTGCGAGTTTCAAAATTTGCGGCAGAAACAGTCGTAGGTATCTTTTGATTGCGTTGACTTAAAAGTTTGATTTTTTCACAGCTCCAAGTGATCGCAAACCTGAGTAGGTATCTTAATAGGTACTCAGGTTTGCGATTAGATTAATATAATAATCTAATGATTATTATATTCATTTTCGTAACTTGACACCTCCACACCTTCCTGAGGAAATGGATCTTGACAGACAAACAGCAGACAGAAGACAACGAAAACCTACGTGCGCGTTCTTTAGTTTCATTGTAAGAAACCTACCACGCGGGCAACTTTCGTGCCATGTTATCAAAGCAAAGCCAGAATTGGGTTAAAAATGCTTATTTTATATCAGTCCCAAAATCACAGAAAATACAATGAACCTTAAACCCGGAAGGTAATCCCGGAATATAACAGATTGCGTACATCAAGCGCCACCCTTCCGCAAGGTAAGGCCAAACTTTTATCCACACGATGAATACCGATAAAGTAGACCGACCGTACACAAGAATAAAATGAGGACATGAAAAACACATCACATAATCATATAATCCCATCAAGGTGAGTGGTCTCGGGCTGCTTTACATCCCCTGAAATTGTCCAGGAGGCCGAAATTCGCGAATTCTCCCAGCCCAACAAAAATCAAATCTCGGTTCTTTGCGCTTAGTAACACGGCCCAGTTTTGTGTGATGCTAAAAAGGTACAGTAAAAGAATCACTATTTAGGCAAACGATTTGCTTAAATCATAATTTGAAGGTGCTTACCTGAGCTAAGCCGAATGTACTTATTCGTAAGAGGTAACGTCAATCATCATTTCACAGTCAAAAGTACTTAAAGAAATAATCATGAAAATTTGGAAGAGAGCTATTTGCAAGTCTCTAGGTACCTACCTATATAGTGTTTAACTGGTAAATTAGGGCTGGAACAGTAATACTAGGTACTAAATATTGCTATTTACACGACTGCAGCCCAAAAAAGGATTGTAACGATTTTAGATTGCATAATGTGCATGTCTATGTAATTAGGAATGTATCTGAATTTATTTATTCCACCATAACTTTTAAATAACTGAATGTACAACACACATTGTTATGAGTTAAGTAATTAATAATTCTATCTTATTCTACCTGCGGCGCAAGTACGAATCTTTTCGGTCGATAAAATTCGATAAAATTGACAGTTCAAATCGATAAAGTGGGATTTATCGAGCCTCGAAACAATCGACAAAAGTTATCGAAAAGCTAGGTCGAATCCAAAGAGAATATAGAGCTACTACAATAATTTGTGATCAGACTTCGGTACTCGCAACATTCGATAAATTTGTCGAGTTTTTCGGTTCGACAAATTTATCGAACCGACTTCCGTACTCGCGCCGCTGTTCTTCATTCATAAATCTTTTCACGCGTTTCCGTCGCCTCTATGTGGTGCGCTCCGCAAATATGGCCAAGTCATTAGTTACAAACATAAAAGTTTACATATATACGATAGATTTACTCACTTGTACCAATTACACGTGTAGTATCGGTTTCAAGTAAATATTGAATATTTTACGGATTACGGTAATCGCGCACTCGACTGCAGAATTCAGCGAGCCGCTGCGCTGCCTGCCGATAATGGGCGCTGGATAAATAATGCCGATTTGAGAGCACTTTAAATAATATCCCCACGAACCGTATTCAGGTGAAGCGTTTAACTGAAAGAACTTAGTGACTTTTTATAGAAATGGGAAAGAATAAGGTCGAGCTGAGATTTTATTTAAATTTAGTTGGAGATTTTATTCAAATAAATACGTTTTTTTGTCTGTAACGTGTTGTTGTTAATTTGAGTATTTTTAACTCTGAGAATTTTTCTCACAAGTATAATTTTAAAAATAGCGGGATCTGACTTGATATTTTCATCCCCCATTTTTTCACTATGAGGGGTGTGAGGGTTTCCTTCATAAAATTTATGAAAACACCGTGACATTTATATAGTACCCTACTCATGAAAAAATAGTCATTTAAATCGGTTGACAATTGACGGAGAAAAAGAGTAATATAGCCACAAAAAAAATACAGACAAATACCTCCTTCTCTCTTTTTGAAGTCGGTAAAAAATAAAAAACGACTGCCCTAGCCAGTGTAACTCGAATAAGGATTCTAACCACAGGGATAGAGATCTGTGATTCTAACGATACCCCGCACCACTGATATCCAAATCTGCTCAGGCATTTAAGTTTTTTCAAATTCAAATTCAAAATGCTTTATTCATATAGACCCCAAGGGACCACTCATGAAGGTTAAAATAAATTATTCTAACGGCGGGACTCTGTAACGTTCGTCCACCCCAATCACAGACTAAAACTAATGCTGTCATCATCAGAACATTTAAAAGTAATCAAATCAAATAATTTATTTGCCAGAATACAGTAAAATATCATGGTCATAATTAAAATGTAGGGTCTGTGTATTCAGCCTGCAAGCAGACGTGCAAATATTTAAGTAAGATTCATTATAAAATTCAATTTTTAAAATCTAAAAATTCCTTAATACTATAAAAACAATTTTTTAAGAGCCTGTCACTTAATATTTTTTTTAATTTATTACATTTAATTACATAATTTTATGTCATTTGGTATTTTGTTATATATTAAAATAATCATATTATATACATTTCTCTTATATATATCCTAAATAAAGACACTCACATACATACATGAGCCCTGAAAACATTATACTCCTTTTTTGCCGAGATAAAAATAGCCTATGTCACTCTTCGGTTCATAAACTATATCTAAGCCAAAAATCAGTCGATTCGTTGTTGCTGCGTGAAAGAAAGACAAACCAACAAACATTCAAACACACTTTCGCATTTATTATAAGTACCTAGTTTCGATTGTACTACATAAATAACCAAAATACAAAACTACACACGATTAACCCAAATTTCAAACCTCTATAACGTATTCAAAACGTTCCAATTTATATGTAAAACTGTTATTAGGTAACGAGACGAGCTGGTCGTTTGCCTGATGGTAAGCATAACGCCGGCTCATAACAATTGCAGTGCCAGCCTTTGAAACACAAAGGCCTGCGCGGCACTGCAGTGCGCTCGCTACATTAGGTATTAAGTCTCATAAGCCCAGTAATTTCACTGGATACTCTGCTCATCAAACCGGAACACAGTAATGCTTGCACACTACTGCTTGGCGGCAGACTTCACGAGCAAAGCGGTGGTAACAATCCAGACGGACACTCGCAGAAGAGTTAGTCCTCCCACTAACATAAATTAGCAAACTGAACAGAATCAACTGTTATTACTTAGTACCAGGGTAACCTAGCGTTGGATGGCAATAGGGATTTTGCATTAAACACAAAATACATAATTACTGTCGCTACACAGGTTACCTACACTACCTCACTCACATCAACAATATATATAATTTCCACAAAGATACTGCATCTAAGTTTCTCGAATATAACGATTTTTTTATCATCTAGTAGTAATTTAAATGATACCACCAGATCCTTTTCATTTCAATGAATAAAAAATGTATGACAATTACTATGTACTTAACCCCGTTTTTCACGGGCAAATGAACAAAATGCATGTTTTAGTACAGCTTTACGACCCGCGTAGAACAAGTGACGTCAGACGTTCTGTCCAATTTGTATGGGGCGTTTTAGCGCTCATTAGATATGCCCGACTTTGACTCTCATTTTTGACCTTTCTAGTGTTCGATTTCCAGTTTTTTTTTTCGATATAAAAAATTGAGTCAACATTCCTATTGGCGGGCAAATAAATCGATACAAAACCGCCACAAAAAACATACAAACGAATTGAAAACCTCCCCCATTTTGAAGCCCGGTTAAAATATGTACAAATATCAAGACCGTTCCGTTTTACGGACCACAAATCTCCAAAAATGCGTAAGTAGGTACCTATACCAAGCTAGACTGAAACATCAGTATCAAATTCGAAACACTGTGCCAAATCTATATTATTTGAATATGTTATAATTCTCAAAACAAAACATTGCTCATTGAATCTCATTTTAGAAAGGCCTCCGAGCTTCCGAACCGTTATCGGCACGCGGCAACACCGGTCAACCGGCCATTCAGCCAACCACAAATCCTACATTCATGTTCTACAATCCTACGTTCCTTTTTACGTTCCGCTTACACCGCGATATATGCCTTCATTGTATTTGGCTCTTATCAAAAAACGACATTACTACAAAGAGCCCCCGTCGTGTGGAGGCACTAAACTTCTTCGTAAGGCCACAGTTATTCTCTGGTCCTAAAAAACTGGTGCTAAACGGTATTAAGAATTTTTGTTTTTATTCCCCCAAAAAAAAATATATTAAAAAAGAACAATTATTAATTCCGTGTCAGGGGCAGCAAAGGAATTCTAATTCGAAGTCTGAGTCTATGTATGTGATCGCTGGGCTTTATTTTTTATTTATTACTCCTCTGATTCTGTGATCATTAAAAACTAAATAACCGTGTGACAAAACCATTAAAAAGCAGTGTTGCCCATACAAAAAATGAAACATTATTACCTGTTTCCGGACTAAAGTCATAAATTTACATCACTAAAACGGATATACGAACGCACTAAACAGTTGGTACTTAGTGAGAAGGTTACGGAAATCAAATTGCCAATTCTCAACTTGCAAATCTTGCAATTTCTCACTGAAAGTTTTTAGTTTATTAATTGTTGCGCAATAGAAAGATGAATCCATGGAATTAACAAATATTTAGTTTCAGTTTAATTGGTTGGTTTTGATATGAATTAAGACATATTAATAATTTTTAAACCAAACTAAGTAGCCTTTCTATTCTTTCTAGAACATTACTCATTCATCTTTTTTTTATTTTATCTCCAACTCGCTAGACGCTAAGGGTTAATGCATACTGTAGACTGTAGTAAAATAATATTTACTTATATTGTAAAATTGTCTACATATTTTCTAAAAAGCTCTATTATTAACATAAAGCTTTTAAAATATCGTCTACGTCCTAAACAAGTCTAAAACTTTTTATCGGAAAACTGCTGTACCCGTATATTACAATAATTAATGGTATTTATTTTTACATTACAAACTATTTATTTATTTATTGCTACCATGTAAACAGTACCAATGTAAGTAAATACAATCATGTCTTAAAATAAGAATCTGGTTCTTAAATCTAAGCATGTATTCCACAATGGATATGGTTAATAGGTAAATACATGAACCATGTTTAGGATATTTGCATCTTTAATAATACTAGTCAATTTTACGTTAGTACATTTCATATGTATTTTTATATTATTATTATTAATTATAATTTTAAGCTAGGTCCTAGTCAACTTATTTACAATAATCATTGTATTTCATTAGAATTTAATTATTTTAGAAGGGAAATTCGATAATAAGTACTAATCGGCATATAAGAGTATTTACTATCATATATGTATTATTTGACTTAGTTGCTAAACATTGTTATAAGTTTTAGATCTCACTTTAATTCGTACTCACGGCTGTATTGGTCTAACTCATCTCCACAACTCACTCTGCCTAATATGACTAATTAAAATGGAACCTACAAAATATATGAATTTAAAAATAAATTCACAATGTGTGCGGACCTTATTCTCATATATGTTAGACCTAGCTGTTACGTATAATGGAACGTTTTAGTAAATCCACTGGCACAACACTAGATATTTCCGGTTGGTGCCAAGAATGTTGATATCGATGCTATCACGACACTATCGTTATATTTTCTTAAAATAATTATCTTTTAATTCTAATTAAATATACATTAACACTGGTTACTATTTATTATATTATTTACCATATTAGTTTGTAGCCATAAAAAGCATGAATTTTAGATTTCTTAATCATTTTTTGTAGCCTAATTTGATAGTGTTGTGAAACATTTTGGTCGATGCGCAGAAGCGCGCCATTCGCCGTTATTACCGCGCAGCGCAGATGTTATGTTGGCAGCACTGTTTCCTCCAAGCCTCGGTCATTCGAGCCGGACGCCATTACCACGCCACTGGATCGCTCATCTGTCAGTTTTGTTCGTGTTTCGTGGAATAGTTATCCGTGTTCTCTTGGATTATTGGATTTTGTATTATTAGTACTTGAAAATAAACAATCGTTAACATGTCTGACGAGAAAAAGGTATGTTAACCGGTGTATTATCAGTGTGAATAATGAAATAGTGCTTCACCGACATGGCGTTGCTTGGAAAATGTGGTTAGCCGTATATTACCGCCGTATTTGGTAAATACTTGTTATTTATTATGTCCATTTCTTTAATTTTCAGGGAGAAAGCGAACACATCAACTTGAAAGTGTTAGGTCAGGATAATGCCATCGTGCAATTCAAAATAAAGAAACACACACCTCTCAGGAAACTGATGAATGCCTACTGTGATAGAGCGGTAAGTACACTCCATTTATCAGTTTTATTCATGCACATCACCAATTGAGGAAAAGGCCAACTTATTAATCAATATTGTTGACGAAGAAGGCACAGCGTAAACCATTGCGAGCCATCGCCACCCTGATTGACCTCATACGTTGTTGAGGTGGGAGTTGTTAGCTAGATGTTAGTTTTTAAACGATAAACTACATCTAGAACTCTGGTTTCAACGTACATTTTTTCCATGCAGTGATCTAGACCAGTCTAAATAGATAGGTAACAACTTCAGTTTGGGTGTCCTTTGTCCAGATTCTTCATTTTTGTTTTCATTGCTTGATCTTATGGTTGTTATTTGATGATGGTAATGATAATATTTAATTATTACTCATGTTTCAAAAGCTAAATGTGTATTTTATTATTATCTAGTCTAATATAATCTTTGCACCAACAAGTTACTAAATTGTTCTCACAAATGTGACTTACACAATACGATGAAATACCTAATATTACATTATTTATCAATGTAAAAAGAGGTATTTATTGCCAAGATAACATTGACTTGAATGAAACTGCTCAATTTACATGTTGTTTGTAGTGATTGCGTTTCAGCCCACCACACAATTTTTTTCAGTTTTATTCAATATGTCGCATTCTACATTTAGTAATGAGCATAAACACCTACATTCATACCATTGTACTAGGATTTCCTGTGTTGAAAGTAGCTTGGACACACGCATACACAAAACATTCAAGATATGTAAACGAACATATCCCAGGCTCCTCACTTTAAAGGCAGGATTACTACTAAAGTTTGTCAATAAAATCATTTTCATTTATTTTCAGGGTTTGTCAATGCAAGTGGTGCGATTCAGATTCGATGGGCAGCCAATCAATGAAAACGACACCCCAACGTCACTGGAGATGGAGGAAGGAGACACAATAGAGGTTTACCAGCAACAGACAGGTGGCGCTCTACTAGTTTAAACTCTTACTTTAAGGATCTGTCCATTTCCATCAATAGGATAGCAGTGTGGCGTGCCCATCTCAATTCTAATCTTAAGTTAATATTAAACATTTGTAACCGATGATAGGGGAAAATTTTGAGATGTGCAATCGTGACATCAAACTGCTTGGCATCCGCTCATTGTTCATCTCAGAACTTTCGGTAATTTAAGGTAATTTTGAGGGAAACCAAATGTGTTAGGTAAACTTCAACAATTTATTCCATTGTGATAATGTTTAGTTGACACTTGAATTCGATAGTATTTTGTACCATGCTGTGCAGTATGGCATCGCGATTCCTGTATGTGTAACTAATTTTATGGGCTTTTGTCCATTTCGATTATCAAGTAACTGCTGAATGTACCTATCTGAAATAAAGTAAATGTATTAACTTTGTGTTTCAATTATTTGTAGTCTGTATGTTCTCACCGGGTGCAGTCACATGAATGCTGTATGCTTGCACTTGTGCGAATTGATTGAACGATTAATTTTGATTAGATGCACTTATAGCATTCATATCCACAATAGATAAAAGAATACAAGGCACACCAACACAATGTGAGTATAGTAATCTCGCACAAGTACCTACCTAATATGCCATGATGTGACTCAGTCTGAACTATGTAGGTGTATTACTATACACCTAAGTTTTCTAAGAAGCAATTTCCACATAAAAGTATGCATGTCTCTAAAAAGTTCTCAATAATGATTATGTATTCCTGTGATACTTTATGCATTTTGATGATACATTTGGTGGGAACTTATTTTATATAGGCAGTTTGAATTTTTCTTTAAAGCTACATACATATTTAATTTTTCCTTCATTGTAGTCCACTTACAATTCTTTATTTCCTGGCTTCTGTGGAATGTTCGCCACAATTTCGCCAATGTCATGTACAGCTCCAAGAGAAGTAGAAAAAAATGGAGGCGCTACTTTCAATGCAAACTCTTCAAAATCACGAATAACTTGGCAACAGTGAATAATATTTTGTATTGAAAACTTTTAGTTCCATTTTAATTAATTTCTACTCTTTCTGGCCAAACTAGGTACTATGATAGACAAACAAAGGAGATTCAGTGTTTGGAGATAATAATTTTCATTGTAGTGCGGCACTGCATGTGCGCTTGTTACCCGGAATAGGTATTAAGTCTCATAAGCCCAGTAATTTCACTGGCTACTCTGCTCATCAATCCGGAACAAATAAGTAATGCTTGCACATTACTGCTTGGCGGCAAACTTCACGAGCAAACCGGTATCAACCCAGACGGACACTCGACAGAACAGGGGCCCAAGCACATTAAAACCACAATGGTCAAAATAGTAATGGTTTGCGATCATTGTGGCTACACTGACACTTTTGGTACCTAACGGACTAGACACAGTGGTGTCCGGCCATCACCATTATGCTAATTTGGCAGTGTGGTAAATCATTATGATATCAATAATGGCACCAATGCCATCGCAATTTCAGTTGTTTAGCGTGCTTGGCCCCCAGTTAGTCCTACTACCTAGTAGAAGATAGTATCCACGTACCAATATGATAATAATAGTTGTGAAATATATGACTGTGTGTGTAACCGACAAAAGTTATCGAATAGCTAGGTCGAATCCAAAGAGAATATAAAACTACTACAATACTTTACGATCAGACTTCGGTACTCGCAACATTCGATAAATTTATCAGTTTTTTCGATTCGACAAATTTATCGTTTGGACTTCCGCCACTGCTGGTTTCGTTGCCCAGGACAGGGGCGTATTTACCCTAGGACCAAAAGGGCCATGGCCCGGGGCGGTGCAAGCAGAAGAAAATTAAGAAAGACCTAAACTACGACTCTTAAACCTAACTAAGGCTCTTATTAATGATTAGGGTCAAACTGTGTTTTGTCTCTTTCGATTCAGTTTAAAATTGCCAAAAAAGGGCGGTGGCGCCTGCAGGCCCAGGGCGCTGAATCCTAAAATACGCCACTGGCCCGGTATATTTAGCTCGAGAAAAATCGAGAAATTATTATTGTGTAAAAAATACTCAAAAGGTATTTTGAGTAGGTAAATGGTACTAATAGTTCAAAACAGGATCTAACCATAGCTGATGCTATGCTCCTGTTAACCCTTTTCGCACACGGGCCTCGCGCTACTGCAGTCATCACGTCAGTCGTCGTCCCGGTACATCGCTACCGAGTTTAAGTTGATTACTTCATTCCTTCTGACTCCCACTTACGAAAATGTATCCTTGCCGATTACTTACCATCTGGAGCAGTTATAGGTGTTACTAATACTAAGCGTTTTACTTCGACCTTCATCATGCGGACAGCTAAAGAGTGGAACTCATTGCCGGCCTGTTTTTTATGAACACTACAATCTGCGAGTCTTCAAGAGACTAGTGAACAGGTATCTTCTGGGCAAGCGTGCTACATCGTCGACCGCGTCGTCGCTTAACATCAGATGAGGAAGCGCGTTCAAATGCAAACCCATTTGCTATAAAAAAAGGAAATTTATCAAGAGTAAACATGAACTACAAAATATGAGGACATGTGACATTAACCAGGCCCTACTGGTCACGCGTGGTCGATTATGAACCATACTCTGGCTGGTTTACCAGCCAGTGGCGTGAAGAGAATTGAATAAGTTTTGCCGCACACGGGCCGCCGCCACGTGGAATTAAAAGTAACTACTATGTAGCGGCAGCACGCGACGTGGTCCACTCATAAGCTGGTGGTTACTTATTTTTTAACTCATAGCTTGCAGTATCATATTGGTCATTGGAGGCCGAGGTCTGAGGTGAAGTGAGTGAGAGGCGGGGATCGCGCGAGTGGCGATTTTAGGCGTTATGTGTATACACTTTGTGGTCGTTGGGTACATGAGGCGTCTCGTGGCGTATAGAGACCAATGGCATCAACCGTGTGGAGAAATATACGAAAACTGCAACCCGTAGCTCGGTGATAGACTTTTGTGGTTGTAGCGTGCGGCCCGTGTGCGAAAAGGTTATTTTGGTGGTTTATAGGTGTCTAACCCACTTTAATTGACGTTATTTTTCATGATTTAAACAAAAAAGTCAGTAGGTACCTACTATAAAGAAATTTCTAGATTTCCCGGGGAGTCCCGAGAAATGGAGCTCGAGAAATCTCGAAACCCATACGAAGTCATACACCCTAATTTAATAAATCTTTTCAGGTTGACTCACAATAACCATTTGTATTCAAATTTGGTCTAAATGACTCACTCAAAAGAAAAGGGTAATAATCGGAATATTCTGCTTTTTAGCAGCTTATATATTATTTGAACCTAATTTAACAGTAAAAACTTTTTTCTTTTGCAGCAAACACAGCTCAATACGCACACTACGTTTTCAACACGTTGGACCAAGACAGAAGTGGCTTGTTAAGTTTTGAGGTAAGATTCCTGTAACCTGTCTCTACAGGTAGCATCCCTATACCTAAATTCAGTGCTTACAGCTACGTGCAAACCGAGCTAGGCGGCTTGAGGCATGACCACATATTACTCAAATAGCTCTACCTAGTATTTACCTGATAAATAAATAAAATTAAAACTACTTAAGTATCCTGACATGGGTCAATTTTCAGATGAAACGAAAAGTTTGGATGCATGACTGTTACCTAATTACCTTCATGCATTAGTTTTCAATACAAGACATTCACCACAAATTATATAACCCGATTAAAAATTCGCTAGAATAGTGATTAATTACCTAGTTATTGATTGGCAATCAGATCAATAACGCCTACTTCAAAGCAGACCTCGTTTCTTCGTTCCTTGTTTCCTATTGTGAAATTTTTCAACATGATACCTACACCCTCAATAAATAACAGTTGAACGCAATCACACTAAGTATTATATCACTTTATTTTTCCCAGGAGTTCGTACAGGGCCTCTCGGTCCTGTCACGAGGGACGTTAGAAGAGAAGCTGCGCTGGACTTTCTCCCTGTACGATATCAATGGAGACGGATACATTACGAAAGAAGAAATGACTGAGATCGTGGCCGCCGTATACGACCTCATGGGCCGGGTCTCTGAGCCCATGATAGAAGATGAAGCCGTTAGGGAGAAGGTGGAGAAATTGTTTCAGGTGGGTCTGTTTAAGATGGACAATATTAATAGCATTTAGGTAAAAAAGGTAAAGGTAAATAGTCAACCTTTCTATTCCGAAAAAATAAAAGGTAATTAATCAAAAATATTTTTTTATTTTGTTCCCAATAAAACGGCTCGTTTTATTCATCGCAACATTCGATAAACTTATCATATTTTCGATTCGACTAATCGTTTGGACTTCCGTACTTGCGCCGCAGGTTTGAATCCCGAAGCGTGTAGGAAATTATTGAATGCATTTTTCATAATTTTAAAATCGACGACATTGTTTCTAAGATTTTTTTTAAGTACCGTGCTGTTGGTCTTGCGACCTCTACAGCGTCACCGGACTGGCACCGGACTGTAACAAACTCTATCTCTTATAGTATCAGACTTCCCCCCACTGACCCTTCCTGATGGATATACAGAAAAAGTTGCCATACGCAAAATTAAATGAAAAAAAATTAAACAATCTACATTACTTACCAGCTAGACACCTAACACCACACTCAATAACAAATCTGAACATCCACAATTTCAGAAAATGGACCTAAACCGCGACGGGGTGCTCACAATCGACGAGTTTCTGGACTGCTGTCTCCGCGACGAAGAAATCACGCGATCCATGGGTGTCTTCGACAGCAACTTCTGACGGAGTGCGGGCGGCGCGCGCCCTAAACGCCGCGTCTCTTATTACTACTGATCGTATGTGTGCTAGGTTTTGGGAGCTTAAAAAAGAACTTGAGCACGACAAATTATGTCTGCACTTAACTCTAATCTTCGCAATGTCAAACTTGTCAGAATTGTCTTTGAATGTCATACAAGTTTAACTTTGCTGAAAACAATAATTCCGATGATATAGAAAGGCGATTCTGACACTGTTTAGCAGACCTTCTGCTGCTTTCAAATTTGCGGTTTACATGTACTAAATGCTGAATTCTGGTAAAGAACACGATTATAGAATAGAGACGATATTGTAAGATTTTGTATGCATCTATTGACTTACGTACTAGGTATAGGTTTAGGCACCTACCAAACAACACAAGAACATGATGACGAAACACAGGAATCGAATTTAAATGGGATAATATACTATCACATCAAAGGTTATCAAATTCAAATAATAAATTATTTATTCATAATATCGATAAATAAGTTAATGGGAATCGATACTAAAACAACACTTAATAACTATAGCTATTACATCCTTACTTCAATGCTATAGCATATTTCTTAAGTCATTTTCTAGCATTTCATATTGGCCATTCAACTACTTCAATTAGGTAACTAACTTTAAACGCTATCCAGCTTTAGAAGTAAAAGCACTCTGAAGTTTTAACTACCTACTTACCTAGCCTTACTCAATATCGTCTCTAAGCAAAGCATAATGAAATTGTAAACCTAAAAACAAAACATACTTCTCTAGTAAAATAAGATGCGATCGCGCTGCCAAGGATTTGATAAGAAAACACCATTGACCATACTAATGGCAAAACTATTATATATTTAGTCATATTTACATGTCTTTTTAGATATCTAACTACCTATTGTAGATACTTACCAATGATTCGATAGATATATATAGTATTAATTTTTGTATATAATTCCTGCTAGTCTTGCGAATCTTTGGCTTTACCTATCTCTATATAGAACATTCCTAATTATTTCATGATTTGTGGTTTAACTGATCAAGGTAATATTATATTAACGAGTTAGAGCCTTAATACTACTTCAAGAAATCTATCACTTTATGACATTTTGATAATGCGTTCGCGTGTCAGAATCCTTCTAAATTTCAGAAATTGTAGTTTGATCTTCGGTAGATAGTAATTCTATAAGAATAACTTCATAATCTGTACAAGATATTGATATAGCTTTAGATAACGTTCGATGTAAATTGGATGAACCTATTCTATCCACCTAAGTCATGTAAAAAACTTTCTGAATTCTAATGATTGGACGATGAAAGTAGTAAGCCTAGAATAATACGCAAGCATGATAACTGGTAACAGCATGATAATATAATTCGTTGCTAGAAAAAGCATATCAAGTGACCAGCATGCTTTTCCTAGCAACTTCTGTAGCAATGCTCTGTTAAAACAGCTGTTTTATTCTAGGAACAAATACTACTCATTTGTGGCTGCTTTTGAAGCAGCATTTTAGTTTTAGAATATATTTTGAATCTTGATAGTGTTAGCATCTGAGCTTAGTACTAAATTTACACACCTTTACATTTTACTATGTCTTCTAAAAAGGCTTTTTTAACCTTCACATACGACCTGCTTTCTTTCCTTCATTATTAAATCGATCCGGCCATTTTTTATAGCAATTAGAATAATGTTTATTAAAGGCGTCCACATGAATACTGGAAGTAAAAATAACTCAGGTTTCGCCGTTTGTGGCACAGATTGATTTCCATAATTTCATTGTATCCTCTGCAGCGAGTGTCAGCAATCAGAAAATTTGGGCATAAATTTGAAATTGTGTTGAGATACAAAAAAATTGACACTTTTCAAATAATGGTTAACCTACTTATAATAATTTTTCATAAATTTTCATGGGCCTAAAGTGTACGAAAAAATACTACTTACTTAATTTAAAAAAATTCACACTTTCATACAATATTAACACAAAAACATTGGAATTAACTAATACAGTTTTTTTAATTTTGTGGAAATTAATCATTATTTACTCCTACCTGCTTTAATTATTTCCTTTTTAATTGTTACAATCCAATTAAGCCCGAATAATGTTTAGAATGTTATTTTAAAGAAGTTAACTACGGTCATGATGACAATAAACGGCAAAATATCTATTTAAGTAGGTTCCTTACTTTTACACACTATAAGAAAACGATAAGGATGAAAATTCTGTAGGTACATTAGCACGTGTAAAACCAGTTACAGATATCATGATATTATTAAGTCCATGCAGATAAAAGAAATAAGCAAATAACAAATGAGCATTTTTAAAATGGCAATACCTTAATGCTTAACCTTAATAACTTTAAAATCACTAAATTGGTACATACAGATTGAGTATGTTTCATTGCACTGTGATATCAGAAGTTGAAATATCCTAAATATCGAAGTCGGACACGTGGTATAAATTAATAATATGATTGCCCCTATTTAAATAATAATTATCAATATTTTTGTAAACTAAATAACATATTTATCTACCCAACATTTAAAACTTCAAATGGATGTTTCAATAAAAAAATATTTACTTACCACGTTATTTAGAGAATGTAAATAAATGTGTAAATAACTTATAGAATTTAAATGTGTATATTTTCATAGTAAATGTTAAAAGGAACCAAATAACTAGAATGAATAAAACGGTTATTTTAAAAGCATCTGAAAATCTCGGTAAATCGTTAGGGAAGTTAATATGATGTGATTAAAAAGTGATGTATAATTAATGTAGGCAAGACAGCTTTTGGGTTTGATAATAATAATATATTATATAACCGTTTCATGACCGATTTTATTTTTGTAGAAACAAAAACTACACAATACACAGGCCAATCGTATGTCCAAACTAAAATATTCATTTAGAATATTAAAAACAAATAAATCCAAGACAAAGAGAGCAGTTAGGTGAGTTACGTATAGAGTAATGATCAAGTGGTCAAGAGTTCGCTTTGCCTATTCAATTGTTTTTTAGTTACATATAGTTACGGATATTTGTTTTTATTTATCCTATCCTTTCATGGTCGAGCTTAAATAGTTAAGATTGTGTGTCTTCCCATTACGAACATCGTTTATTTATCGATCGTTTCGTTTTTAAATGTGGGCAACACTGCATCAGATTAACCTAAAAATGTATTGTCTTTGTAGCTAGGTAAGGATTGAAACAGTCTTATGATGAAATTTAGGTGTTATTTAGATAAATTTGCAATTTTTTAATCTCCTGAATCCGTTATTTTAACTGTTTGAGATAAGGCTGCCTGCTTATATAAAACGAATAATAACGATAAATCATTGTAGAAAAAAGCACGTCTCCAAATAACAGCTGGCAGTCTTTTTAACTAGTTATTCCTAAAAATTGATGTTCATCAGGCATCACTAAGATTTTAGTGCCAAACCCTTTGGAATTGCAATCCTAGTTGCAAATGCATGACTCCAAACGTAACTTTAAGGTTTCATCATTAATCGTTTATAATATAGGCCTACTAAGTAAATTAAGGTCCATGTTCTAGTCTATACAGGTATTCGGTGTTAGCTATTAGTGTAGAAGCTGGTCCTAAAGGACTTGGATGTTTAAATTGCATGCGGTGTCATATCTAAGCTTGCCAGACTTTAATTTTTTATTCGGTGTAATTAGGAATATCCACGAGTTAAATGAAATTACGTAGGTTTTATTTCCACGCTGTATGTATATATTGAAATTACGAAAAGCCTGTCAAATAAACCACCGAAATCGAGCGTTCACCTACCTATTCTAATTAGTTTAGTCGGTACGCAGCCGTCAAACAATATTTCAAATTTAAGTTATTGTAAGATATGTGAAAGAATACTCTTGTTTTCTAATTATTCATACATATAATATAGTATACAGATGTCCTTGTCATTGATTTCGATGACAGCAATCCGCTCAGCACGAGCACGAGCTTCAAGATAAAGGAATATCATGGGGTCATATTAGAGCTTATGAGCTAGAATATCACTCGCTAAACCAAACATACGCTGGTTTTAATCGGTTTGGTATTGAAAACGAACACGAGATTGTTAGCTGATAAGGCAGATGGTTTTAAATATCGGGCAGTAGAGTTGGCAATAGCGTTGGCCTTGCAGATTGCAGAGGTGCATTGTAAGTAAGGTTCACGCGGAGGGCTTCGGTTTTGCCTTTTGTAATTGGATCTTTTTGTCCAGTGCTTTCATTTGATCGACTTCGTCTTCTAATTACGAAGTGCGTAACTAAATCTCAATATTTTTTTTAGACTTGAGTACCGATCACTTTAAACGAAACACGTAACTTCGTAGTTCGATGAACTAGAGTAGCCCTTGTATCGTTGGATCCTGTCGAATTAGTGCATAAGTACCTACTACGAGTAGGTACCCATTTTTTCGATTTATCGATGATAGATTAGTGTAGTATTGTTAATTGAATTTTAATTCGAAAAACATAGCACTAGCAATTCAACTATACCTACCTACGTTTATTAAAAAAGAGGGAAAATACCTAATAAAAATATTAATCGAAAAATTAGAAGTTGTAAAAAATAACTTTTCCATTAGTAGATTTAACTTTCGTGATTTCATTTAACCTTCGTGGTAATTTTGACGCCTGTTATATGTAGGTTAATTTTCAATGTTAATTTTTTTATATTGCTGGCATCTAATAACATATCAGTCACTTGTGGTCTCCATCGGCTCACTGCTTAATTTCTAGTTTTATTATGTAAATTGATGTACTTATTATAATAAATTGGTTAATGTACCCTTCATACAATAATACCTATAGCGTGGATGTACGATATCTGTAAATTAGATAATTGAATATTGAATTGTTTATTTACAAATTGTATGTGTATTTTATAGAAAAATAAATAAATGGAATTGAATGTTTTGTTTTCATTTTAAACATGACTTCATATAATATGGAGAACATATTTTGAAGCGATGAATGCAGCAGACACGTAACCTCAGATCGCCACAAAACTTGAGGCTCACCGCTCAACAGATCATATTCTACAATGAGATACTTCCGATGAAGGATTGAGTGGATCTGGTCACGTTGGTGAAACTAGTCTAACCACCTATCTGACCACTGGGAAACACTCTGAATGCAATGGGATAAAACCGGGTTCAGTATTTTTCAGTGCTCCAGCCTACCTAGCTACTCAATATGAAAATCTATCGGCGTGCCAAGCCGGTTTTAAACCAGTTCCCGATCATAGTTACCATCTTAGATCACATTGGACGCACAAAATACAGAGTTGTGTTGGACGGCTCTGAGGCTAAGTTAGTACCTACAAGGTCTCGGGTTCGATCTCGGACGGGGAAAACTTCATGTGGTGAACATAAAGGTTATTTTCAGGAGGCTTACCACCTTCTCTTAGAGCAGTATTACTTTAACCTTCCAAAGTAAAAGTAATTAAAGTAATACTGTGATTACATAATTTACTGGTTAAAGTAATACTGCTCTGTAAGTATTACTTTAACCTTACATTGAAAAGTAATAAAATAGTTATTACTACAATTTTCAATGTAAGGTTAAAGTAATACTGCTCTATAAGTATTATTTTAACCTTACATTGGAAATCGTACTAAAATTTTCAAAGTATCTTAAGGTTAAAGTAAGCTCTAAGAGATGGTGGTAGGCCACCAGGCCCGGATATGTACGTTTTGTTTGTGTCCATGCCAATTGCATAGGAAATCTTAGTCCAGAAGTATGTGAGCATTATTGTTATCTATGATCAGGCTAGATAATGGGTGAACGCCAAACTATCAAGAGTCAAAACCATCCAGTATGTTTTCTCTTACTGACGATAGAAGAAATCTAGTATGCTTAAAAAAAACATTTTAAATATTTGTACAAATCTTAAAACTTTATTGATACCATAATTTTATTACAGTCACTGTAATTTCAATAATAAAATAACTATGTATAATAATAGTGCGCATTAAAATATGTATTTTAGTAGAAATAGAAGGACTTAAGTTTACAATAAGTATACGGCAAGTTACACACCAGATTTAAGTAAAAATTGATCCGTTGAGGCGGAACAGTTAACAATTTCATCAGTATTATAATAATGCCATCCATACAAACTACATTCTTACATACATATCAATTCAGAGATACGACAAACATAATGGCTATGTATATAGCCATTGGACGTTATATGTTTATTATATATAATATAGTTTACTATATAAATCCTAATCCACAATTTTTCCACCAGTAGCAAGTGTTTTTTTCTCGCTGGCATGAAGTATGACACTATAGTCCGTCCAATCATTTAAGTTTTGACATGAGCACGCCTATAAACTTCTTTATTTCCTGGCTTCTGTGGAATGTTAGCCTCAACACGCCTATGAAGTTCCATAATTGTTTGACGGGCACGTGCACCTTTGCAACGATATTAGTCGATATTGATATTTACTTATTGAGTTGTTAGTATTTTATAGCAAAACTAATCAAGTTGATGTTTCCATGAAAAATTTCTTATGAACTGCCATTGATGAATTTTCAATTCCGTTAAACTTTTAAAGAGGGGTGTACATAATTATCATTATCAATGAATAATAAAAAATCAAGGGTTAAATACTGAAAAAAAGTTGTATGCGAATCAAATAACTAAAATACGTACTTAAATTTTATTTTACTACAATGAATCGCCGAATTCTAGCGTGATGATGTGTTAAATTAATTAAAAGTTATTCATAAATATATGTCGCAGTTTGTAAGAAATCGAATCGATTACGTATTAGGATATCACTAACTCCAGCTGTCAAAAGTTAAATAAATGATTGGACGGAGTATAGGCATAGTATTTTCTTGCGTTTTAGCGAATATTACATATTCAATTAAATACCTATTTCTACCCTATCCCGTGATCACGAACAATAGAAAAGGCGATACGTCGGAAATTAAATTATTATAAATATACGCAATATAATTAACTAAACATATTGGAGATAAGCTACACGGAGCTTTATTATTATTTTGTTTAATTTTGAGTAAGTCCAACAAGAATTATATATAAAAAAAAAACACTTTTCGATGATAATGGATCTACATTTCAGATCTATAAGACTTGGGGTTTTATGCATAGGCTTGGCTTGTAGGATCACATTATAATGCCGACCCTCAAAATTATTCGCACGAATTCGAGAACATACACGTGTAGGACGATATTACGCAAGAAATATGCGAAGTTCTGCCAAATCGAAACATATTTATGTATACACACATATTATTATAATATGTATGTATATTCGTACGATCTACGAATGTTTTCGCGCATTAGACGCGAATGAGGGAAGAGGGTAGTAGAAAGTTACTTAGTAAAGGTATCTGTAAATGCTCTCGAAGGGATTATGCGATTAGTTTACCGACTTTTTTAGGTTTAGTTAACACAGTCATTAAAGATCTTTATGCCCGCAATAAAATGTTTGTTCCATTTGTAATTTGTAAATTTACATGCAAGTTTCCTTAGATGTTAAATTGAGCGATGGCCTAGTATACGGCACTGTCCTAGACACTAACGATTTCAATCTTGATAAAAATATCGCTTTACAAGCCAAAATATAGGCACACTTTCAATCAATACTTATGGATATTAAAACTTTCAAGTTTCTTTTAAAACATATACTACTTAACTAATTTATATTTAAAAATACGTATAGTTAAAAATACATTACATTTTATAATACGAGTAGAGCATCATGAATTCTCAGATCAGATACTGTTTTAGAGATACTTAAATGGCATTGCACTTTATCAAATAAACATGTCAATTATAAAACTATGGCAAATAGGAAGATAAATTTAATCCTAGATTTCTTTATTCCAGGAAATCCACTTACAATTTTAAGTTATTTAAAAAAATGAACACTATCGAGAAAAATTAGAGAGCTACAAAATAGTTTTCATATGGCAGAATCAATCTCAAAAATTAAAATCATATTTACTAAAATAAAATTCCCTAAACCTAATATACTCAAAAAACTTTAACTCAAAATAAAGTTGTGATGAATTATAGTTTCTATATACAAAAAGGAAAATATATACTTACCTAAATTAATCATGTAAATCTTTATGACAGTGGCGTTTCAATTGTCACATTGTTGCAGAATGCGTGCAATTTTATTACATAAATTTTTAATCCTAAAATTAAAATGCTTGTAACCGAAAACGAACTTTGAGCGATATATTTGAATACGTAAATACCTAGTAATTATTGCTTGTCTAAATATGTCTTTTTGGTAGTGTTTGAGCTCAACTTACTCCTAAATAAACGCAATCTATGTCCTGCATACGTAAACCAACTGAATATAATAATTATAAATTATCTCAAACTCATCAAATAGAAACCGTATAATCTCAAATTCCGTTCAAGTCAATTCTATAAAACTTTAAAACTAAATTCTGCAAAACACGTGCAAATAGCACCTTATTTTCTAGCAGAAATAGCATTCGATAACATAGAGAAAAAATAATATTTTTTTCTAGGACTGGAATATCCTTTACAATACCTTAGGCACGATAATGGATGGTACCTTCTTACAGTATCTTTGCCAGGCTGCACCGTAGCGTCTCTTGCACCTGGCGTGGTCCCTCCAAGCCCGATGGAGTAATACGAGGATGGTGATTAAAGCGGGTGATGATGCAATCAGTTCACCAGTCAGAATTCCCGGTAGAGCAAGCGCTATGTGGATTATAATGTCCCCTGTGTAGTTAGGATGACGTAGTACGCCCCACAGACCGGAAATGAGAAGTTTGTTTCCGTGGAAAGTCGGCATCGATTCTAGGTCTGAAATAATAGAGAAGTAAAATGTCATAAAGACTTCGAAAATACATGAAGTAGGTATATTTTTTTAATCTTAATTGAGCGCTTGACCACCTTTTCTTATGTGATGTTATGCGATCTTATTTGACGATGTTAGCTAAAAATGTAACGAGTGTAAAAACAAATTCAGACTTAAACCAGCTTCTGTCCGCGGTTTTCACTCGTGTCCCACAGGAACAGTGCATTTTTCGGGGGTAAAAAGTAGCCTATGTTACTCTCCGGTCCATAAACAATATCTATGCCAAAAATCACGTCGATCTGTCGCTCCGTTACTGCGCGAATGAAGGACAAACCAACAAACACACTTTCGCATTTATAATATTAGTAGGAAGCAGGACTAGTAGGAAGTAGGACTAGTAAGATAGTAGGACTAGTAGGATAGTAGGACTAGTAGGATAGGGTTAAAATCTCGCTTGTAGCCGCCTCGCCTTCGAGACACTTGTGCGTTCGATACCAAGGCACTATATTATAAAAAGAGAAAAGCCTGGGTATTTTCATTCTTTAATTTAGCACTTTCCTATTTACAAGACATTAACAGAAATTCTGTTAATTAATTCTAATAATTAATATTGCTATTAAAACTATGTGCAACCTCAACCTTCGTTAATATTTTGTTATATATATACCCCGTTTCAGAATCTTAGATCATTTTTATAAACAAAGAAATGTCACGAAAAGTCACTGTCAAAATGACATGCCAGATGGCGAAAACATTTTTCACTTTTGAAAAATATTTTTTTTTCGCCCCATTTTGTTTTCCCGCGGCTTTGCTCACGCGTGGCACAATTGTAATAAGTTAAATAAAACCTTTTATTAAAACAAATATGATTGCCGTGCCGTATTGATTTGAATTACTGTCTTAGATGCCAATTCTATAGATAGATATGTCATATAATTCTATAGAATACTCCTTTTTTTGGGGGAGACATGTTAATTGTGGTCTTTCTTGTTATTTTATTCTATGTCTTTAAGAGTTACAACATTACTGATTAACAAACAAACATTCAAACTTTTGGATACATAATATTAGTATATGAAGTAGGATTTTTCAATTCCAAAATGCTAAGAGTAAGATATAGTATTAGGAAGATGTAACAATAACCAACAATTTGTGAATTAATAACCAACAAGTCTAACACCAAAGCACAATTGCACAAACACAGAAAAAAGCAATAGGCATATTTAAGTTCGAGTAAACAAAACCGAATGAAAGGAGAAATGACGGCGGCAGAAATACTTAGACCAGCAAGATACACCCTCCAGTTTGAAGATTGGAACAAATCAACAAATAGAACAAGAAAATGGCGACGAGTGCACCAAATGTTTCAAATCTCTGCTGTGTTCCCAGTCTAAGAAAAATAACTACACGTAAAAAAAATCCGTTTATTATAGTTTTGTTTAAAATAACGATCTTGCAAAAACGATTCATTCAAAATGTTTCAATAATTCAAGTTTATCATGTTATAATTTAAAATCAATTAATAATAATGTCTATCATCAAATTATGGATTGCATAGTTTTCTATCAATTTTTTCGTTCTGTCAACACCTTTGTTTACATAAATGATCTAAGATTCTGGAACAGGGTATAGATTTATTAAATATATATTCTGACGTTGTATATGGTTGTGTGTTGCCAATCATCGAAGAGCAGTCAGGCGGAAAAGGATCTGCATAGAATATTTTTGAGTAAAATACGAAGTTGTCTATGTAACACTTACACCAAAAATAGCGTATTAGCGCATGTCTAAAAGCACAAATATTAATACTATATAATCTACATATTACTCACTGATTCTTGTGCAGAGACCAGTCAAAGGATTCTCACGGTTTTTTTTTACCCCACTGGGCCTTCTAGCTATTGTGCAAGGCTTGCACCAATATGCAAGCTGGCCGAAAATTTTGGCGTAAACAAAAGAAAATCAACTAATAGAAAAGTAACTTACTTGCAAAGCTTGGCTGCAACGGATTCCTTCTAAACTCATGTTTAATACGGTTACTGGCTAGCATGATAATTAAGCCCAGTGTAAATAGCCCCGAAGCGATTATTAATACATTAGTCGATAGTATAATGTTAGTATCGGCAACATATTTCGACAGTGTTGTAAAGTAGAAGGGATATAGTGCGCTTGAAACAGTCTGCATATATCCTACCCCTTCGGATTGCCAGTAGAATGTCGAAGCTATTCTATATTCCATCATAATATAGCTCAGGATATAAGTTATTTGGAACATTGAATATACTATGACGGTCGGTTGCAAAATTACTTGGTTCTTTAACGCTTCGAAGTTTGTTACGTCAAGTTTTTCATCTTCGTTTAACTCTAGTTTTATTCCTTGTGTGAATATTAGCATGGAGAGTATTAGCTGAAAACAAAAAACATATTTACATGTACAACCGTTGAATTTATAAAAAGCGCTTGGCGAGTTAAAACTTCAAATTGACATACGGTAGTTTGCGCCTTATTATGCGCCTTAATGTTATTTTAAAAATTCTCCACTATAACTCTGTAGCTCCACTCACTATCTACTAAAAATTAGTAAATGCAGCAACGTAAAATAAATTATTTCCGTGTTATCACAAAAAAACTTTTAACAGCCTGTTTAGCTAGATAGTGTCTAAAGATAAACGTGATAAAACTGATTAGAAATGTCACAACAAAATTGTTTTAGACAACGGTTAGACACTATTTAAATCAGGATTTGTGGTTGCTCATGTTTAAACACGCGACTAAGGCATGTTTAGGAGCTAAACAGTGTTTAACACAGGTTTGGTGTAGTGATAAGACCGTTTCGGTTTTACCACCAAAAATTAAACACTCTAAACACAAGTTAAAAACGTCTAACCCTTAAACATGCTATAGTCCCATGTTTAAATATTAACAACCACAAATCTTCATCCGAGTAGTGTCTAATCGTTGTCTAACTGTCTTCTGTTATCACATTTTTAATCACACCTTTACGTTTATCTTTACACACTGTCTAGTTTAACAGGCGCCTAAAAGTTATTTTTAGTGGTAACAGCGTTTGTGTTTTTCCTACTAAACTTAACTAGGTATCTTAGTAGCATTCATTATCATCACTAAACAATTATGTAGAATTTTTCCTCAATATCACATTGTGTTAAATAAAAATAGAATTATTGGGTTTTTAGTGCGACTCTGGATCGTTTTTTAAAGTAACTAAAACTGACCGTGTTACCACAAAAGACAACTTTTAGACGCCTATTTAGCTAGACAGTGGTGTCGATTCTCTTGTTCCCCTGACTAAACTAAACTAAATTATAAAATTTCTTAATAGCTATTCTGATGAAAGATCTGGTTAAATTTAGTTATGTTTGTTTTTAGTTATTATTATTGTATTGCTTACTTTTTGGATTATTTTCGTTCTGGATATATATATATATATAAGGTCCAAATACAGATACTATATAACTCTTAAATGTACACCAACATTTTACTAAAAAAGAAATTGAATTCTAATTAGATTGTTTTTGCTGTTTTACAGTGTAAAGATGATGTTAACTTACCAGTGTAACAAACCATTTCATTAGAGCAATAAATGATTTGTTTATAAGTAGCTTTTTACAGTGTTGATTCTGTCGTTTCATACCGAAACCTAATTGTAGTTTCACTTTCTCTCTTTCCAACACATAACATGAGAAAAAGATTTCATTATGTTTGATGGATCTAAATTTAGTTTTAGAGCTGTCAAATATCTTCTATTCTTGATGAATTAGATACAACTAAATTCATTGCCCTTAAATTTACCTAGACACAGGCAAGAGGGTTAATTTGACAGGTCTAAAATATATTCCATATCTTTTCCATGTTCTCATTTAAAAATAGAGACTGTAACTAAAATTAGGTTTACATATGAGATGCAGAATCAACACCATTACCCTATTAATATTAGAATATTAATGCCCATTTTCACCAATGATGAATAAGGTGATGCCTAAACTAACTCCTAATAACATAATAATAACATTAATAGTATTATATTTATAGAGTAGTGTGGAACGGTAGATGTAAATTCCTGCATACTTTATCAGTTAGTAGTTCTCTAATTCAAGGTTGTTTGATAAATAGTTTACAATGTTGAATAGGAAAATGAAACAAACATAAAATTAATTGTATAAGTACATAGCAGTTAATATATACTAACTAGATATAGAGAAAACTCTGTTTATAGGAGCAATCATGCAATGAGTATTGCATTTTTTTATTTACTATTTGGTAATGAGACCAAGCTAGATGTTTGCATGATGGTAATTATACAACCTGAGTTTAAACTGATATGTTACCCGAAAGGGGTCAATGTACTCCTGGAGGTTAACAACATTTGTTTTACGAGTTTTTGTGATTCGGAATTTTTCATTGAAGAAAAGGCATTTAAAGTTTACATAAAAATTCTACAATAGAACTTCCAGGCAGCCCTAGATCAGCTGATTTACTTGAATTATGTTGAACTTTGTCAAATGATAATGTTGATTAGAAGAGAATTAAAAAATCCAGAAAATGCAGTGCACATCCAGTTTGAAGTATTTTTCTTTTATTTGGAAATATCAAATTACATTTTTCAAAGTTGTCACAACTTGTCGACAACCATGGGCCTAATCACACCCTTCCGGGATAACATACCAATTGCACCGGCCCATAACAAATGCAATGCCACTAAGAATTTTTAATAACAAAGGCATGTGCATCACTGCATTGCGCTTGTTAACCTCATTACACTAAAACATATTTACTATTAATATAAACCGGGATTTTAAATACTGATAATTATTTGTAGGCAGGTAAATACTTACTGTATTGATATTGCAAATTCTCGATATCCAAATCTTTACATCCAATTGTTTAAGTTGTGGATGTAACTCTGTTCCCATGAAGAAGTCATACAAGAAATATCCAGTGTTCCCATATGGATTCAAGTTTTTCACGTTCTTATTCCCTTTGTGATTTTTCAAATACAGTATGATGCTCAATAGTACAGCAAAAATGTATGATCCTGTGGCCAGTTTTAAATAATTCCCAAGCAAAGCATCTTTGTTGATGATTTGGAAGTAATCTAAACTGTAGAGAAGGACTACAGAGAAAACGGAAGCAAAGAGTGCATTAAAGCACTGTTTCCTTTCAGTGTTATCCATACAATAAGCCCAGCGTCCAAACACAGGCAGAACTGCGAAGATCCCTTGTATAAAAATTTGTGAAACTATGATTGCAGAAGTAGGGATACTGAACCACAGTGATGAAGATTTAAATGGAGAGAAACTGATCAGTGTATTGAAGGAACATGATTTCATACAAGATGTTAGAATAGATACCACAGTCAAAGGTATTAGGAGCATTAATGCAGTACTGCCAACTCGACCACCAAACTCATATCGGCTTGCAATCTGATTGATGTTAATGAGGCTGTTTCTTAAAGGTGTTGACAATTTTCTAGTCACTGATTTGGACTTTCTTACATTTTCATCAGCAGAATTCTCTTCGTCTGAATAAGCATCTATAGACTTGCTAATGGATTTGCTGATGGACTTGCTTTGACTGAGTGACTTGCTAACACTCCTTCTGATATCAGGTTCAGGGGTGTTGTCAATGAACTCTCGGAGTCTACTCGATCGGCGTGGTGGAACATCTTCCACTGACTTCCTATTCCTTAGCCCATATATTTCGGAGAGTGGCTCGATGCCATTTAACTTTTCGAGCGTATACTCACTCTGCGTTGACGTAATATCCTTCACGGAGTATTCAATGCGTTTGGAGCGGGTGTTGTAGATGGAATCTAGTTTGGCGGAAAAATTCTCGAGTCTAACGGATACATCTGATGTCTTTAATGCTGGACGCTTTAAGGGCGATTTCGGAGTCGCAGGAGCGGCTGGCTCGGGAGTTTCCTTGGTGGTTCTAGCGGGAGATTTCCGAGCTGGAAATTTAGACGGTGTTTTTCGAGCTGGTGATTTTCGGGCGGGCGATTTGCGCGCCGTTTGGCGCGGAGGCGGACTTTTCCGAGCCGGTGAAATTTTCCGCGGCCGAGCTGGGGACCGCGAAGGCCGAGTCCGAGGTGGACTCGGCTCTATAGCGCTCGGTCTTATTCGCCCGCTTCTAGTAGACATGCTGTAAAATTAACACAACCAGTTAGACCGCACACTTTTTTAACTTCTAAATTTATCACACCACACGCGTTGTGTGCATCGCATGCCACATCAAATATTCTTTAGCTGCACCCCAAAATCTAAATCAGTTTTTTAATTTGTTTGTTTACAAAACAGATATCCTTTTTAAAAAATCGCAAATATGAATCAAAACGTACACACACTCGTACGTAACAACGTAAACAATTGGAATTATGAAATAGTGAATGAAGGCAAACGAAGCCCAGCCAAACGCCAACGACGACGCTCGAATAAATTCAAAATACCTCCTCTGATTGGCTAAAAATAGAGCTGCTGCTATATTTAAGCTCTGTCTCTATTCATCACAAACAAAAAAGAGAGAAAAATGTAAGATTTTATCTTTATGTTGGTCAAACGTTTCTTTGACGCAACACAACTTCCTATTTAATTTTGTTGCGCAGGTCGAATCGGAAATTTACGGTTTTGCTTTAGAGATGGGACTCCAAATGAAAACAAACAAAAATGAACCGCAGTAATATGATTTCTCAATGGTTTCTTTACCGTAGGTACAAAGTAGTACAAACAGCAACACACTTAACAAACGATTCTAGACGTGTTCTAGACGCAACAGAGTGAAGATCTTAGTGCTAGAGAGGGATAAACGATTTATCTCATGACAACTTCTTAATAAAATTAAAGTTTTATTTATAATCAAATCAAATCAAAAAATAAAATATAAAATAATTAAATATCTAAACATACAATAAAATAAAATTGAAGTGACTGATTGTAATATCAAAATAACAGCTTTTTACTAAATGCATATGAAATTATATATGGTACCTACAACAAAATCACAATTTTTTTTTGTCTGTCTGTTTATTCCGGGTAATCTCCGAAACACCTGGACCGATTTTGACGGGACTATCACTGGCAGATAGCTATTGTTAGAATGAGTAACTTAGGCTACGTGGGCGAAGCCGCGCGGGACACAGCTAAAGTTTGTGTGTGTGTGAATGTTTGTTACCACGTATTTTCGTAACTATACTAAACCGATTTTGAGTGTGCAATATTAGAGTTCTAAACTTTGTACCTATGTAAAATTTTATTCCTTGGTTGGATTCACACAAAATGTATACATTATTGAGGGGGAAATCTTCTCAAGATGGCTGTCATCCTACGACAGCCCGTGCCACACCGATCCGCAATCCTTGCAGGGCTTCCTTGGATGGGTGGTTAGAGCCCCCCTCTCCAGTACCTCCTCCACCTCCACCACCCCGTTACGACTGGCAGAGGATACCGAAGCCCTATTCTTTTCAACCCGCGACTACCGGGTTGTCAAAATTACCCCTTGGGTCCATAAATGGCTCAATTACTTATATCGTCTGGAAGGTTCTTTAACTAGCTTTGCTAGCATTACTGTGTTCCAGTATGATGAGCAGAGTAGCCAGTGTTACTGGGCTTATATCATATCTCTAGGAAAAGAGAGCACTGCAGTGCCGCGCAGGCCTTTGTATTTCAAAGTTCAGAGTGGCACAGCAATTATTATGGGTCAGCGTTATGCTTACTATCAGGCAAATGACCATTCTCGTCTCGTTATCTAATAGAATTTAAAAAAGGCCTTTGCAGGTCGTCCCTTCTTATATTACAGATAACCTCTAATCAGTCTGTTTTTCATCTTGCTATTTGCTTACGTTTAGGTGCGAGGTGCTACGAGTATATGTTACCCTGTGCCCGTCACTGCCAGTGTGGTACTTTAATCGATCACCTTGTTCATCACGGCCTCTCTTGTTCCATAATTGCTGGTCGAATTTCCCGTGACGCCAGCTTTAATGACATCACCCGCAATTTTACCAGTGCAGCGCCAATGTAGCAACTTTTCTCAAACTGAATGATCTTAAACGTGACGATGGTAAAAAGCCTGACGGAATGACGCTCATTCAGAATAAACTATAGTTTAGTTTAAAAATAAAAATAGAGAACCCACTGCACCTTTATGTGTTTTTTTAAATTGCTCCCGAGTCCTGACACAACCAGCATAATCTATATTTTCGCATTTCGTTCTTACATTACGAAATAATAAAACTTTTAAGTTATTTGTGCAATATTTATTTATGAACATTAAAGCGCTTATTAATTAACAGTGTTAAACGATTATTTAGTTAAATTATGACAACAAAGACTGTTTTAAACTGTCCTTTGACAGTTTTGGACTGAATGGAAAGACAAAACATACTTTAACTATTCAACCGTTTCACACTGTTTATAAAGAACCTAAACCTTAAAATAATAGTAACTGCCAGAGTATCACACAGATTAACAGCTCTATAAACAAGTAAAAAGAGCTCGATCCTTTTTTAGACATGTGATAAAGGGTCGATTTATTATGTCATTTTTTCTTACACATTTAAAGCGTTAAAATTGATACAAAAATAAATAAACTGGATTTAACTGTCTCCAGAAACTAATAAATGACGACAATATTTAAACAAATGCGAAAAAGTCGTGATAAATCCATAAAATATGCTTTCTACCAGTACTTTTCAAGTGATTTGACGAGATCCAGAGGATCTACGTTAGGACCGTGTCGTTCTACTGGGACGCCGTCTTTATCGACAATGAATTTAGTGAAGTTCCATTTTATAAAGTTGCCGATAGTGCCACCTTGCTTGTGCTGAAATGTTAAAAAATATAATATAAGGGAAGGCTTATTATTTTAGGGTGATTGAATTAAAATTTGGATATAATAAAAATATAAACGTTACTTTTTCCTATGATCGTTAGTTTCAGTTTATATACTTAGTTCGTTCGCATTATTATTATTTAACTCGTCATCGTGTTTATTCTAATGCAATTAGAAGTAATCAGCAGAGATAACAAGCAAAGAATTTCATCTGAGTGGACTTTAACCTCGTTTTTTTCCAATCGACATCGCTTAGGTAATGTATTTTTAACGATCCAGCAATAATTCAGTAAGCTCCTAAATTAAAACATATCGATATCACATCACCTAAACCAATTTATCTCCTTTTATCTAGGTCATTCTCACGTCCTTGAAATTAGTGATTTTCCATTGGCTATTGAAGGTCAGCTATAATTATGTAGAAAATAACATAAGCATTTATACAGAATGTATCGGGTCAATCAATAAACGAAGTGTTTCAAGGTTGGTTGCTATCAGTAGGTACACCTGTGTAGTTCTCATGTTGAAAATTGTATGATGTGGTCTTATTTTGTTTGAATGAGACATAAGTTCCAAACGTGATAGCCTGGTGATAATGATAGCCAATGTTCAATGTTTTAACCGGTCATGAAACCTTATAGAATGTTAAGAGTATAGTAATTATTAAGATTTTAGAATGAATTTCAGAAAAAGTCGAATAGTCACCAGACCGACCGTTTGCTCCTTGAAACTTGGACCTAGACGTAATCCTGGAGTAAATTTGATGTTTTTTATCGATGATGACGACACACCACCATATATTCACCTTCAAGAATTTCCACAGAGGGCTGGCCTGATCCCCATTGACGTCAATTTTTTCAAACAGATCGAACTTCACTTTACGCTCGGATGCAAAGCATACAATATCTTCAGGGTTTCCTGGTTCTTGGCCAGCGAACTGGTTGCAGGGGAATGCGAGAATACGCAGACCTGAAACAAAGTAAGACAAATAAATGAATTGTGGCTCAAGAAAATAACTTCAAAATGAAAGTGGACCTTCTAGACAAACGTGCTACACCGTCGACCGCATCGTCAAAGAAGTGAATTGCTACAAGAACAAATTAGTGAATTTCACAAGAACCAAGTAATACCTTTAACATAATTTTTTTATTAATGGAAAACCATTAGCTAAAAAGTTACCCAGTAGCTAAACCTTACTCAAAAATGATTATGCAGCTTGTATAACTGGATCTGATCTGTAATATTTAAACATTTTCGCATTCGCAGGCCTCACCTTTACTCTCCCCATACTGTTCGTACAGCTCATTCAGCTGCTTGTAATTGTTGGCGGTGAGACCACACTGGGATGCGACGTTCACAATGATGCAGACATGACCTTTATACACGTCCAGCTTTACATCTTCACCTTTGATGTTTTTAACGGTGAATTCATGAATGGATGTAGCGGATTTGTAGTCGGGGTTATCAGCCATTTTACTGAAAAAAATGAGTACCTAGGTACTAATAAAAGCAGCTAATTATTTATCATTCGTATAATAGTGTTTGTAACTATAGGTAATACTCATTCAAGTTATCACGTGATAAAAGTCAATTATCTATTATTATTTACTATACAGGTGTTTAAGATAAAATTAAAAAAAAAAACACAAGTACTAATAGAACTAGTAGTAACTAGTACTACTAAGTGCTAGTGTTTTTAATTTTGTTCTATTTGTTTGTACATTACGTGTCAAATGTCAATACATTTTTTATAGCTTCATAATGATTATATGATCTTTATTATGAAACCTTTCAAAGAGCCAGCAAAGAAGCGTTGAAGTTGAAGAATTGAAATATAATAATGTACCAACATATTGTACGCTAATAGACCATTTATAATAATACAAATACGATACGTTTTTATAATTTCTTATATTTTTTATATATTCTATTTTTTATTATATGGCCCATTCTTTTTCTTTGGCTTTATGTCGATGGCACAATTTTACTTACAATATAATATAATTCTAATGTATACGAGTTGCTGTATCGCGTTGTGTGATCGAAGAACTAAAGACACAATAAAGAAAAGTTGTAGGTAGGTAGTATTTCTTTATGATAGTTCGCGATATAAAGCCGAGTTCAGATCTTAAGGGGCTAGGATTGCCAAAACGACTACTTTCTCCTCCTAAAACTCCCACACGGCTTGGTTTAACGACTTGAAAAAAATACTACCTGAATGATCAATTCAAGGGCATTAATTTCACTGATTGATTTTTTTGTGTTACCATTACTTATGGCTTGAAAAAATATTTAACAGCATGCTGTTTTAAAACTATTTTCCCTAAAACTTCTAAATGACTTAGACGTTTGGGATTAATTTTACACCAAAAAATAAGGAAGAAAATTTTCTATAAACTGGCCGTTTCATTTGTGCATAGAGCAATATTTCGCAAAGAAATGATCAAAAAACTGAATTCCAAATGTACAAGTCTCAGAGGTGCTCTGCGCGGGCGCGCGCGGCAGTCATGCACTGGCATTCAGACGGGGAGGTTGTGTCGCTCGTTGCTCTGCAAACGCTGTCCGCCGACGTTACATATTTGTGTGCGTGAATGATATACAATACAAGTATTTGTTTTCGTGTGGGTTTGAAGCTTGCTCAAAGAGTAGCGTCTAGAGCGGTGAAATGTGATTCATTCCGTGATTTGCGCGTGGACGCTCCTCGTATACATATTGAATGGGTTACATTTTTGATTACAATTTCTTGTTTACGTACTTACATCATTTTTACGAGTGGAAAATATATGTATTGGTAAACAAATTATTAGCGGCAGCTACAGGAATATCGGGAGGTTTAGAACTGTTTAAGAAAGACTGGAAATGAAATTGAAAAGTAAAATTACTCAGGTTAACGAGCACAATGCGGTACTGCATCTTTTTGTTTCAAAGTATTTATTGGCACTGCAATTGTTATGGGCCGGCGTTATCTTTATCATCAGGCAAACGACCACCAAACGATCAGGGCCATCTACAGTAAAAATGATATCGAAAATGATAACAATTTTAAAATCCAAGATATCGGACATTTTTATTTTTCAATAAAATGGTATGGGTATCATTTTCGAGATTTCTCGGGGTGCTGATTACAGAAATGACAACCATTTTTAAATTCAAGATGACATTTTTTTAGGAAATCGATAATATGGGTGCCATTTTCTAGGTTTCTCGGGGTGCTGATATCGAAAATGACAACGATTTAAAATCCTACATAGCGGACAATATTTTTTTTTCAATAAAATGCTATGGGTGTAAGTTTCGAGATTTCTCGGGGTACTGTGTACAAAAATGAAAAATTCTTTTATAATCCAAGATGGTGGACAGTTCTTTTGTAAAATGATATGGGTGTCGTGTTGGAGGTTTCTCAGGGTGCTGATTTTGAAAATGACTACTATTTTAAAATCCAAGATGGCGGACAAATTTTTTTAGTAAAAGGATATGGGTGTCTTTTTCGAGGTTTCTCAGGTTACTGATAATGAAAATGACAACGATTTTAAAATCCAAGATGGCGGACACGTTTTTTTTTTCAATTAAATGGTATGGGTGTCATTTTCGAGATTTCTAGGGGTGCTGATTACGGAAATGACAACCATTTTTAAATCCAAGATGGCGGAATTTTTTTTAGGAAATCGATAATATGGGTGCCATTTTCTAGGTTTCTCGGGGTGCTGATATCGAAAATGATAACGATTTAAAATCCATTCAAGACCTATAGGGTGGTTCACGGAGACCTAGAGCAATAGACCAAGAGACTAGAATCATTAAATTTGGCAAGAAGTATTGTCTTATACCACAAGTAAAGCGAAAAATCCGAAAACTAATTATGTATAACACACACACGCGCACGCGCATGCACACGCTCGCGCAAGCGCACGCACGCACGCATGCACACACATGCTCACGCACACGCTCGCATACGCGCACACGTGCACACGCGCAAACGCACGCACGTACGCAAGCAAGCACGCACGCACGCACGTACGCAAGCAAGCACGCACGCACGCACGTACGCAAGCAAGCACGCACACAAGCAAGCACGCACACAAGCAAGCACGCACACAAGCAAGCACGCACGCAAGCAAGCACGCATGCACGCACGCACGCATTCACACACACGCATATTATCAATGAGTGTATTGTGTACAATTTTTTAGGGTTAATTATTTTGTTGAATGTAGCTGTAAAAGGACCTAACGATTCCAGTCTTGAACGAACTATTTACATGCTTACAAGTCTTTTCGGAATCCTCGGCTTGCGAGTCCAACCCACACTTGTCTATTTTTTCTATTGTATTGGTTAACGAGACGAGCTGGACGTTTGCCTGATAGGAGTCATAATGCCGGCCCATAAAAATTGCAGTGCCATTCAGAACTTTGAAACACAAAAGCCTGCGCGGCACCGCAGTGTGCTCATAACTAAGTCTCATATCTTAGTAATTTCGCTGGCTACTTTGCTCAACAAACCGGAACACAATAATGCTTGCACATTACTGTTTGCCGGCAGACTTCATGAACAAAACGGAAACCCAGACGGACACTCGCAGATGACTCGATACCTCGTAAATGACATCAATATAAAAAACATGACTACAAAAGTAAAAAATATAAAATAACCCGAAAATCATTTATTTACGTACACGTTCGTTTTTGGGTCAAAAGGTGTAACAAATTTCAACGTTACGGAGCAAATTGGCTGTCTGTACTTTTATTATAGTCCACAGCGATGTTTTGAGATAAATCTCAACGTTGTATGATCTCATGTGCGTCCGTCCCGTTTATTTACGAACTAGCTTCTACCCGCGGTTTTCACCCACGTTCCCATAGGAACCGTGCATTGTTCCGGGACAAAAAGTAGCTTATGTTATTCTCCGGGCCATAAACTATATCTATGCCAAAAACCACGTCGATCCGTTGATTCGTTACTGCGTGAAAGAAGGACAAACCAACAAATCAACAAACACACTTTCGCATTAATAATATAACTAGCTTCTGCCCGCGGTTTTCACCCGCGTTCCCACAGGAAACATGCATTTTCCGGATACAAAGAACCCTATGTTACTCTCCGGTCCATAAACTATTACTATGCCAAAAATCACGTCGATCCGTCGCTCCGTTACTGCGTGAAAGAAGGACAAACCAACAAATTAACAAACCAACAAACAAACTTTCGCATTTATAATAGAGTAGGATATAGGATATATTTAGTATGGAAGTATGGATAGTATGGATAATGATGATCAAACTTCACTTTCAATGAAGAACTTTCCACTAAATGAATTCAAAGAATTATAGGCAAAGAAGATGCCGTGCGCGCTACTCGCACGCGCGTTCGTGCATCCGCGTATTCTATGACGTTAGGTTTTGCGATGTTCTTGAAAGACGAAGTGTGGACCGCGCGGGTGAAGTGGGATTGACTCCACCCATTCGAGCAAGGCCATTGGCGCGTGGTAGGGTCTTAAAATTAAGTTAAAATGAAACTGAAAAACGGAGTGGAACACCAAGTTTTAAAAATGTGTGTTATAATTTTCATTAATACAAAACTAGTGAAAACCCGGAAATAATCCCAGAACTTATTTCACTTTATTATAAGGCTCTAAAACGTAATTTTATTTTAGTCTCATTTAGATTTCTTTCATATTCTATTCTTTTCCATGCATAGAAGAATCGATACAACGGGAAAAGATCAGGAGCAAAGGTTGCCGATTTTCGTTGGTCAATTTGACAAGAAATTACAGTGAAAAATATGAAAATTAAAAATCTACAACGTGTAAAGCTATTAATAAAGTCATTGCTTTGATGATTTATAATGTCTTGGATCAATTTAAAAAGTCCATTAAGTATATAGAAGTATACGTGATACCTAATTACATTATTCTTCTATATATCTATGCAGAAGTATCTAATTTACAATAATTAGTATGCAAAATTATCCGAAGGAGCAATTTGTTATTTTTTTGCAAAACAGTGTAATTATTAGGTGTTATCATGCAAAGATTTTTCTTCTAAAATCGTTAACTTGTTATTGTTTTCCCCGCTCCCATCCCTACCTGAGTACCTACTGGCTACGTGATGTCACAGAGTACATTTTATAGGATGACGAAACAAAAATAACCAAAAAGGCAAGCTATTATTGCACAAACATTAATTTTGAAGTTTTTATAAAATAATACAAATAATCACTTACACAGTGCTTAATTGAGCTCGAGATACACAAATAACATTTGTTAGAACAGGCGCTATTAGCTTTGAAATGGTTCGGAGAGCGATTGTCATGTTTACTTCAAAAAGTTCCTATTTATGTTTGACATGCGTTCGAAAACTGTACAGAAAATAGTACAGGGTTAGATCATTGACTTGATTATTAGAACTTAGATCAAAAAGCTACGCCAGAGAGTAGGTACTTTGTAATATACGGCAGCTACACGGGCCGGACGGTTACAGACGGACCGTTTCACTCTATTATATTTGTTTATTATATATTAAACAGTAGTGTTAAACGGTTGAATAGCTAAGCGAAGTTTTGTCTAATTATTCAATTGTTTAATACTGTTTATTAATTAGAGCAGGAAAAAATATATAAAAATAATTTAAAAAGTCTTTCAAAATGAAAACCCAGTCGATTACCAAATAAAGAAAACTGTAATCTATTTTCTGAACGTGCAAGAAAATGTCATTAGTTGGTGGCACACAACATAACCACAGAACATAACACAACTATTGTAGGTACTGTCATGAAAGTGCGTTCGAAAAATAGATACGTAACTGTTAAACCATCGAATTCATTTCAAATAGCTCCTAGTTCATACTTAATTGTTTAAGTATACACTCTATTTACAGTCAATTGTTGTGACTCTAAGTTCTAAATAATATTCAGTTAGTACTACTAAACTAACCACTGTTTTTCTATTATTTGCTTTACATTTGGTTGGAGTTGTGTTGTTCTGTACTTCTATAGTTTTTGAACGCACCACGGCAGAGGAATTGTCAAATAACAAATTGTCAATCCTCAAATGTCAATTGATGATCGCAACGCAAATCGAATCGAATCGAATTGCACAATATTTGGTGGTGTTTCTGTTTTCTTGTACAAATAATTATTATTGTTGGAAACTTGAGAATTGTGGTTTAGTTATCACTTTTAAGCATAATGGCGTTTGTGATGTCAGTTTTGCGCAGATGCATGTGTCCCAAAAGCTATAATAGCCCGAATATCCTCCATACCTATGGATACCATGCGAACGTAAGTTTGGTGCCAATGTCTAGAAATATTGATTTGTCCACCAACGACGTAATTTCGTGCAGTAGCCTGCAGAACTTCAATAATCTGATAACAATAATTCCTGCATAGATATATAATACTTTCAACAAAAACATCGTTTAAATCCGAATAACCTAATTATTTGTTTACTCTTGTATGTTCTGACCTAAATTAAAGCATAAACTCGTTTCGTGTGATGATGATTTTTATAATGATATATACTAGTTTTGGGTTGCGCTAATTCCGTACACTTTTTTCATGTTAATTATTCTATTTTAAGGTGATTGATCATTACGAAAACCCTCGCAATGTTGGTTCTCTTGATAAAAAGTCAAAGAACGTCGGCACAGGGCTTGTTGGGGCTCCAGCTTGCGGCGACGTAATGAAACTCCAGATCCAAGTAGACGATGATGGAAAAATTATTGATGCTAAGTTCAAAACATTTGGTTGTGGTTCTGCCATTGCTTCTAGCTCTCTTGCTACTGAGTGGGTGAAAGGCAAGACTGTTGATGAAGCCTTGAAGTTGAAGAACACAGATATTGCTAAGGAACTGGCTCTGCCTCCCGTCAAGTTGCATTGTTCAAGTAAGTAATACATATATTAGCAATAAATAAATATATATAGTTGCAAGTTTTTCAGTGTTTTACCGGAGACATTTTAGAGGCACATTACATTTTCACAGCTTTGCTTGATTTGAATTATTTGCCAGCCTCTATTTCCCAATAGCTATAATCTGGGAGTTTTCAAGACGGGATAGAATGGGTTTCTTCTAGGCAAGCATGCTACATTTTTGACTTTATTGCTGTTTAACATTAGGTGAGAAATCTGAGACAAATATAAGCCTGTTTTAAATAAAAAGAAATTACTTTGATCAAGTTAAATTGATCATGGTAACAAGAAGATTGCAATAGTGGCTATCAGCATCTAGAAATTGAATCACGAAATTGTATCACTAATTCTACATCATGTCCATTGTTTTCAACATTGTATATTCTTCATGTCATGAGGACCCTTCACCACTTCTACCACTGCAGCCGGCATAGTGAAGCCATGAGACAAAATATTGAAAAATTATGTAGACCAACATAATTATACATAGATAAAGTATTTGCAATAAACACTTTCTTGTAAACCTAATTGAACTGAATCTGCTACTCATTTCAGAGTAATAATAATGCTAGCTCATATCAATAGCACTGCAGTGCCACTCAGAATTTTGAAACATCTGCATGGCACTGCATTGTACTTGTTATCCTGAGACATTAGGTGTTAAGTCTCCTAAGCAAAATAGTGAAGCAAGATTGTGGTCTATGACCTAAACTATCGAGAATAAAAATAGAATGGTCCAAAAAAGTGGTATATCACTAAAATTATTTTTTCCAGTGCTTGCTGAAGATGCCATCAAAGCTGCTCTATCTGACTACAGGATCAAGCAACAGGGGGCTGCAAAGAAGGAATAAAATGTCTCTTTAGAACATTGGAACAGATCTGTGATTTTGTATAGGTTATCCATAACTCACTTTATGAATATGTGCAAGTCATACCTACAGAGATAAAATCATAAGTAATTGTATAATATGGCTTATGGATAACTTTATAGGAAAATATGGTGGTCATCATGAACCTACAAAGTAGAATATTCATGTAGTATCCTTTTTTTCGTGTATAGATTAAAATTTGATGCATGTTGAGTAGTAGATGTAAATTTAGCTATTTATGTTATTGTTGAAATAAATTTAATGACTCAACATTTATGGTTTTTTTTAGTAATGATGAATCCTGCTGAAAATTGAGTCTGGTAATTGAGCCTTCTTTGTACACAACACTGAAATCTTATCAAACATATTAATGTTAATTTTAAGTAGGTACTAATAGCGACAAGTGAGTGCTAATAGCGACTATGTGAGGTCAACTACAGAAACAAATATTGGGGTAATCTGAAAAAGGAATTCTTAAAATGGAACATCAATATGAAGTAGACTATAGCAGATTTAAGAGTGTTTATGGTAACATCCCTATGATTGTTGATGTGGTTGGTTGACGGTTCGAATCCTACAAATAAGCTTGATACTTTCAGGAAATCTTTATGCAATCATAGAATGGCGCAGTAAAGCATTTTGTATCTAGTGCTCATCTAGTTTCTGCATTTGAGAGCCAGGCCTAATTTATGTTTAGAGTATTTAGCATTTTCGACAATCCGTACCATAATAAATGCGAAAATGTGTTGGTTGGTTTGTCCTTCCTTTACGCAGCAACGCGGGCGCGGCGCACAGTGGTTCCATTCCGGAAAAAAGTGGACATAGGAACAAAAGTTCGAAATTCGGTCTGATTTTTTTTTATAGGACAGGTGACTATCTCTCTAACAACTTTTATTCTGTAACAAATCTTCGTTGGATCAATAATTAGCGAGTTAAAAAATCTTCAATTATTTTTTGTATGGAAAAAAACACATTTGGTTTTTTTTCTTGAGTTATGTTAAATCGGCTGTTGTTTGGCTTATAAAATATGGTAGAACACATTATTTTGTATCCATAATAATTTTTTTTTTGTGAATCTGTCGACCGCCTTGTTATTTAAGAGCGGTTAAACATTGCAATTTTTTTCATGAATATAACTTTTTCTATGAGTACATTTTGGTTTGGTTTTATTTTTTGTAGAACAGCTAATACTATTCCCTAAAACTTTCATTCTATCACAAATTTTCGTAGGATCAATAGTTAGTGAGTTAAAAATTATTCTTTATTTTTTATTTTGGATGAAAATTTATTGAATTTTTTTTCTTGAGCTACGTCAAATCGGCTGATGTTTGGCGTACAGTATATGATAGTTCACATTATTTAGTATACAGAAAAAAAAATATTCGTGAATCCATCGACCGCCTTGTGATATACGAGTGGTCAAACATAGCTATTTATTTTTGCATGACTATAACTCATACTATGAGTGAAATTTTGGTCTTATTTTTTATTTTTACAATGGATAATATTATTCGCTACGATTTTTCTTGTGTTACATTTTTCCCTAGGATAAAAGTTTCGGATATTTTATTTTATTTTTAGACGTAACACTGGATTTGACGGGTGTACGACTCGTGTTTTATGATAAACTAATATATTTAAAATTTGGAAAAAATACAACTCATGAATCTGTTTATTTCTATATTTATATCTATTTGCATATGTATTAACTTGCATAGAACATAACCAGAAATAAATACAAAATAATGTACATAACTTATTACAATATTCTATACAGAGTAAATAACAAGAAAATTTATAAAAAATAACAATGAAACAATGAAATTCACGGAGTCTTCCAGCTGGAGCAATTTTGTAAAAAGTTGACAAATTCTTTAATTACTTTAAGATCCTCTTGGGACACTTCACTTGGAATTTTGGCAACTATGTCCTCGTATAAATAGTTGTGATCCTTCATACTTCCGCTCCTACACAATTTCAAGTATAGATCAAGATTGGTTCCATATCCAGCCATTGCCAGAGATATTATGTTATACTTTCACAGTTAAGCAAGAAGAGCACAATGAAATAAAATATTTCATCATGATAATTTAAAAATGACTTTAGGTTGGCAATTAGTATCCATTTGCCTGCGCATTACAGTGGCTAACGACCAATCAGAGCTCAGCACCAAGAATGAGTCGTTTGTTTGTGCACTGACACCTACTAATTACCGTTACTCAGAAATTGAAAACAATAGAATTATTATACTTCAATATTTTCTTGGTATTAGCAACACAAAACCAAGTCAATAAAAATATTTTCTGGAAGAAAAGTTTTTTTCTTTAAAATATTAATATAAAAAAATGTAAAATTTAAGAAGGGTGACACTTACCAGATGTCCTAACAAAATATTACTAATTTGTTTGAATTATCCATGAATATAATATCGTAATTTTTAACAGCTGGTACATCAAAAGCACCGCGTGGTAAGTAGATTAATGAGTTATATTTTAATTCATGTTCAAAACATATTATTCTACAATAAAATATGAGTCATATAACTGTAAAATCTACCTAGAGCTTAATAAAAAAAATATATTTCTATAAACATAACAAAATCTTGGAGACTTTTTATTTTTTACCTAGGGAAAAATGTAACACAAGAAAAATCGTAGGGAATAATATTATTCATTGTAAAAATAAAAAATAAGACCAAAATTTCACTCATAGTATGAGTTATAGTCATGCAAAAATAAATAGCTATGTTTGACCACTCGTATATCACAAGGCGGTCGATGGATTCACGAATATTTTTTTTTTTTCTGTATACTAAATAATGTGTACTATCATATACTGTACGCCAAACATCAGCCGATTTGACGTAGCTCAAGAAAAAAAATTAAATACATTTTCATCCAAAATAAAAAATAAAAAATAATTTTTAACTCACTAACTATTGATCCTACGAAAATTTGTGATAGAATGAAAGTTTTAGGGAATAATATTAGCTGTTCTACAAAAAATAAAACCAAACCAAAATGTACTCATAGAATGAGTTATAGTTATGAAAAAAATTGCAATGTTTGACCGCTCTTAAATCACAAGGCGGTCGACAGATTCACAAAAAAAAAATATTATGGATATAAAATAATGTGTTCTACCATATTTTATAAGCCAAACAACAGCCGATTTAATATAACTCAAGAAAAAAAAACAAATGTGTTTTTTTCCATACAAAAAATAATTGAAGATTTTTTAACTCGCTAATTATTGATTCAACGAAGATTTGTGATAGAATAAAAGTTGTTAGAGAGATAGTCACCTGTCCTATAAAAAAAAATCAGACCAAATTTCGAACTTTTGTTCCTATGTCCACCTTTTTCCGGAATGGAACCACTGTGCGGCGTAACGGATCGAAGTGTTTTTTGCATAGATATAGTTTGTGGACCGGAGAGTACGCTGGGTATTAGGTACTTTTTATCCCGGTAAAATGCATTGTTCCTGTGGGAACCACCACGCGGGTGAAACCGCGGGCAGAAGCTAGTTAGTTATATAATTATTCCTTTTAAAAAAGCCAGAACCGACTGACAAAAATACATATATATTATATGAAATTTCATCCCCCATTTTTCCACCCTTAATTACGGATGGTTTTCTTTCATACCTACTTACTACACATTTATAAAATGAAAATACTTATGCATCTATGGATGAGAATCTATATGAATTAAAACTTAATTTTATTAACTCTAATACCTATAAATCTACAGAAAATATTAGAAGACAAAGGATATTTTAATTCACTCGGAATGATATCCGTGTCGGAAGTGACAGTCTTGATCGTTTTTATATTTCAGAATCGCATCCCGCTTCAGAAATTTACCGTTTAGATTCAACAACTTAGCTGCATAAACACGGATATAATAGGTACCTACCGACAATATTTCTCTGTCGGGATGCGTTTCAGAGATATAAATGATGAGAAACAGTCGCTTCCTACACGGAATCATTCCGAGTGAATTAAAATCACCCTGCTGATCCTTTTTTGGAAGTCAATGATTAACAACAGGGGCGCGAGTACGGATCTTTTCGATAAATAAAATTCGATAAAATTGACAGTTATAATCAATAAAGTGGGTTTTATTCGATAAAATTGACAGTTAAAATCGATAAAGTGGATTTTATCGATTTTAACTGTCAATTTTATCGAATTTAATTTATCGAAAAGATCCGTTACTCGCGCCGCAGACAGATTTTAAAACTAGTACCTACTTATACACAATAATCTTGAGATTTCACCACCAGCACCCTATTTGTTATTGCGTAATACTCCCAAAGCGATATTGATTGATTAGGTGTTTACAATTCTATTTGTCAACATCTGACGCAAGACTAGCATGATAAAGCATGTTTGTAATTTTCTTAATTCATTTCGGTCTTGCCTAAATATTCTGTGGTCTTACCACAAAAAAATTAAAGATGTGTAAACAGAATTTAACTCCTAAACATGTCCTTAGTCGCATGTTTAAATAGCAACAACCACAAATCTTCATTTAAGTAGTGTCTAACCGTTGCCTAACTCCATTCTGTTGTGACATTTCTAATAATTTTAGACGTTTATCTTTAAACACTGTCTAGCTAAACAGTTGTCTAATGACGAATGTTTTTTGTGATAACACGGTAGGTATATCTCTAGCATTCTGACAACCTAGGTAGGTTGTAATCTTTTCCTAGTTATTAGGTAAGTAGGTTTTAACATGTCATCACAAAACATAATATTATATAGGTACCTATTTATTACAGATCCTATAATTATCCATTTTTTGTTATCGTCGTAGGACGTCATCGTCCAACTATAACTTTGTTTTATTCATACTTGTCCCCCGTGTCAAACAACCCTTATGAAGTCCATTTGTTATGAAGCGCTTTATAATATAGCTCACATGTGGGTAATAAAGTTATAAAACAAGCAATAATTAATCGTTCATAACATATATTTCATGAAGAAGCACAACTACATTATTTAGGTCACACATTAGAACTAAGCCTAGGTGTCACAACAATATTCCTAATTTCTGGAGAGCCAACTGCGCTGCATCAGCTTTCGCCTGCTTCTTATTCTGGCTAGCAACTGCGGGCTGGTATTCTATACCAGCCACTTTTACCTGGAATCAAACGAAAAACGTCATAAAACATTTTTTTTTATATTGTTGGATAACAAGACGAGCGGGTCATTTGCCTGATGGTAAGAATAACACCATTCCATTACAATAAAATTGCAGTGCAACACAGGCCTGCGTGGCACTGCATTGTGCTCCCTTACCCTCAGACCAGATCACCAGCCGAACCGGAGGCGGTTCACATATTCCAAAAAAGGTTTATTTATTAACCGACTAAAAAATACTAATTGTTGTTGTTACAGTCCATTGTTGCGAGTTCAAGAATGTTTTTTTATTATACATATAACAAACTAACCAAGGTTTCGTTGTCCATTGGCTTAATTTAACTTTAGGACTGTACTTAATATTTTCAGGATTCTTGAGTCGCTCTTATCAATATGTCAAAGTCAATATAACTGCAATTTTTTGTTATAATAAGCTTACTTATACTTTTTAATTGAGTTATTTTTATACATACTTTACCTTGAATAGAAAGTTCTTTTTGTGATCGGGGCCGCACTCGAAACACAGGTTATACTCAGGGGGCCCCAATTTTTGCTTCGAGCAATATTCGCCTAGCAACGACACAGGGTGTTTACCCCCGGCTACCAGAGTCACCCCTCCGCCACCACCTCCGCTACCACCACCGCCACCGCCGCCACCGCCGCCACCGCGGCCCATGCCGCGGGTTCGCGGCGGTTTCATCTGAAAATAAACAATTGATGAGATTTTTGCACACTTTTTGGTGTGATAAGCAAATAATATGATGCGAAATGACAAAGCAATGTTTCATAGTATGTAATTATTTTAGGTACTAGCAGACAAAATGAAGTGAACAGTGTAGCAATGATAAAATACTACAATGTGATTAAAAACTCTAAACAGCAGTTTGAATTGGTACGTTAGTCCGAAAGGGCTCGATAACATTTGTTTTAAGTATTTGAAATTCGAAATTTTTCATTGTGGAATGGCATTTAAAGTTTACGTCAAAATTCAGGGCAGACATAGATCAGCTGATTCACTTGAATTATGTTGATTATAAGAGTCTTCAGAGAATGCAGGGCACTTCACTTCTTTTTTTTGTATGGAAATTTGAAATGACTTATTTTCAAGGGAGGTTCTCACAACTTGTCGACGACCATGGTCCTAATTACCCCCTTCCGGTATAACATACTAATTCAAGCTCATCCTTTAGATGCCAATCAACTGTGGCGTCTTTACCTAATCATACCTCATATTAAAAAGGCGTTGTTACACGTATACAAGGTGTACTTTTTAGACGGTAGTAAGGGTAGCTACAGAAAAACGTTTTAGAAGATCGACTCGTAACTTTTGAAGATATTTTGATCTGAATTCACAGATTATGGAAATTAGGTACATATGTACAGACACCAAGAAAATAGCAGTTTACGCGAAAACTTTGTTGGTATCAATCGACCCTGTTTCTTATAGGAATCAAAAGACTCAACCGGAGGATTCAGAACTAGAAATATCAGAAATCGCAAAAAACGTGTCCCATACATTCCGTAGGAAATCACTGTAGTGGCCGGAAAACGCTCTTAGAAGACTATTCTTAATTTTTTAAGTATACATATATTTCTAGTACTCAAACCTCACTTGATCCGGTAGTCTTGATCCCTATAAGAGATAGCATCGATCCAAAAATGTTTTTGCGTAAACTACATTCTTATTGACTGTACATATTTTCCAATCCAGTCAATTCAGTAGTTTAATAAAGTATCACAGGACGCAACAAGATGCTGGTATAATATGACTACACTACGACAAAAAGATTAATTCTAGTACATATATTTGAAGACCGTGTATGCAAATCTTAGCAATTAAGGTTTTATGAGAAATTGATGTCAAAGAAATATTATTTACATTTAGCAAATAAAAGTGTATTGGTTAGATGAGTAAATGATTACTGAAATCAATGAAGGTTATTTAAGCATCATGAAACACCGAAAAGTAATAAAAATAAACTTACTCCTCTGTTATTTCTGCTACTGACCTCTTCCTTAGCTTGCAGACCTTTTGTATCCAACTTGACTTCGAGGAGTAACGGCTGCAGGGCCCCCGTACCCTCTTTACCGAGGCCCCGGCCTGGCGTCCATCCCATTTTTTGAAGTAGGTGCATTCCCATACCACCTTCAACGGGAGCCGCTCGGGTCAATTGATCCTGAATAAGATGAAATGTTAGAAAAAGATCTTTAACTGGCGGTGAATTATATTATTATATATTTTGTCCAACGATATTTTACTTGGCCTGTATACATTTTAGGTACCTAGTTATGTAAAACAAACCTTTACCAATCTGGCAATTATCAGACGTAAAGTTACATGATCTTAAATTTGGTTAATCATTAAAACAAACTTGACAAATCGGTATGAATAAAAGTGGCGTCGTCTTTTATTTTTAAACCAGTTATGAAAACTGTATATTGTAAAAGAACATTTTGAACGAAGTTAAATTTGTTGTTTACACACTTTAAGTATATAAAATGAATGAACCAGAGCAGAGATATTTAACAACAAAACTATTTTCCAAGAGAGAAATGATTGGAATAGAGCAAATAATTTGAAAAACGTGCCTCTGTATTTTTATTTTCATTGAACTAAAGACCACAAAAAAAAAAGTAAAATTAACATTGATAAAACACCTTAAACGTAGCTTCGATTATTCTTAAACCAAATGGTACCTATAACACGTTAAATAACGAGACGCCACTGTCATTAGTCAAACTCATTCGCTGATTTAGCAAAAAAGTCAATCTTACTACATATTTTATAATTAATGAACTAAAGTTTAGAGAAACAAATCTTGACACTGGAACCGACAGCGAACTGGAGACGTAACATATTTTCAAGTAGTCGATCTCAAATGCTCTTGCAAAAACAAAAGGCAAATTGAATGGTACTTCACAATCCAATTTGTTTTGTTCTTCCCTAAACTATACTTACCTCTGATGCGCGTGAGCATTGCTAGCTTTGCACCTATCGTTGAACGGTCGCGCGTAAAACAGTCTGCTTCATATCTCTTAAAAACTGCAACAAATATTCATGGATTCCCCATTGTAAGCCACGCTTTTCTTTAAGCTTTTATATAGAATATATTTTTGCTGCTCAAAGAATCACTAGGCTTAGTATAACGTAGGACTGACGCGAAATAGTTTATATATATCTTTTGTAGAACTATGACGCATGCAAGTTAAACAAAATATCGTAGTAATTATTACTCAGCTTTTTTTATCTACCATCTAGTGTGATTTATAATTTATACGTGATGGAGATAAAAAATAGAATGATCGATTGTTATTACAGAGTTGATAGAAACGACAAAATAATTAGTTTAGTTTCAAAATACTTGCTTCATCATAAACTTTAGAGAACATTCCCACTAATGAGGAATCCTCCCTTTTCTGCTTTTGAGAGAGAGTATGGACTTTACTTTTGGGTTGATAGAGGCCACAAATAAATAACTTCTGCAAAGTATTTAAAACCAAGACTGAAGAAGTTATTATATGAACCCCAAAATAATCTTAAATTTCGATTATATTTTTGATTAAACTAATAAGTAATGAATAAAAACAAAATTTAGTAAAAAAAAAAAATATAAAAAAAAAATAGTCAGTCAAATAAAAACAGGGGAAAACTGAATATTTGTATGCCATCGATTTAAGAATGATGATTGATATGCCATAAGGCATGGCATAACAATTATCATTAATTTTAATGAACGCTTTTAGAGTGTAAAGACAGAACTGAAAGAGTTCACGCCTTACACAAAACGAGGTAATATAACAGTTTGTTATGTGATGATTGCTGCAACATTGTGTTATTATAACATATAACATGTTATAATATCATGTATAGTAATCTTAATATCAAGCATAAAATGTATGTAAATGTTAATAAATATTTGTATAGGGCGTGCAAATAATTTAGTAAACTCTAGCAAGTACTTTTGTAAAATGAGATGTTGCATAAAATATTACTCTTTTATTCAACAAGTGTTCGATGTATATTCATATTCGATTGACTAAAAAGGATGTATATAAGTAGAGACAGTGAAATTTTGATGCTTTAAAATATATTAGGAAAAATGTAACTAAATGTTTGTCACGCGTTAGTAAATGTTCAAATACCCAAGCATAACTGTGTTCCGGTTTGATGAGAAAAGTAGTCAGGGAAATTACCGAGCTTATGAGACTTGATACCTAATGTCTCAGGATAACGATAACATAACAACCATAACAAGTTAGCTGTGCAAGTACCGATCTTTTCGATAAATAAAATTAACAGTTATAATGGAGAATGACATTAAAGGTATTATTTAATCAGTTTGACCTGTATGTTTTTTGGAATTTGTATTTTTGACTACGTACTTTTTGACAAGCATTTGTTTTTTAATTAATATTATTTTTGATACAGATTTAGATAAGCCATTCTCTTGCATTTGTACGCCTTAGGCAAAACATGTTAAAATTAATATTATAAAAAAAAGACCTCGATGCATGCACGGATATGCATGTAACCTCACATTTTTGACAAATACATTTTTTATCTGGTGATTTCTCTGAAGATCTGCCCCACGAAAGAACCAACCGCGTCGTAATAAACCCCTATAATTCTCAGAAAGTTTTAAAGCACCAAAATCATGAATGTTGTCGCAACCATCACACGTATTGTTTAGAAATGGTCAGAAAACGTAACACGCGTGGTATTACGAGTTCTGACCGCGTCGCCGCAATGCCAACGTATCCCGAGCGTCGGCGCTCCCAGCTGCAAGAAAACATTATGCGAGTGTGTTTTAAAGTATTCAACGTAACCGGCTGTTTAATTATTGTACTGCATGTTGTTAGTAGCATGGTTTAGGGCGGGTTTAGGCGGGAGAGTGAAGGTGGTGTCCGAAGGAGGAATCGCGATTTTTTTAGAACAGAATACGGGGAACTAATTTTTTTTTCACTATAGATTAGTGCCAGAACCTAAGACGATACTTTTTTATGGTATTTGGTAACGACACGAACTGGTCGTTTGCCTGGTGGTAAGCATAACACCGGCCCATAACAATGGCAGTGCCAATCAGAACTTTGAAACACAAAGGCCTGCGCGGCACTGCAGTGAGCTCGTTACCCTGAGACATCAGGTATTAAGTCTCATAAGCCCAGTAATTTCACTGGCTGCTCTGCTCATCAATCCGGAACACAGTAATGCTTGCACATTCGTGCTTGGCGGCAGACTTCACGAGCAAAGCGGTGGTACCAACCCAGACAGACACTCACTAACAAATACTACTACTAATACTGCATAAATGTAATTGACACAGCTTGTATAAATAAAATGTTCATCATCTCGCTAAGATCCCTTGCCCCGTGGGATAGGCAGAGATACAAATATGTATAACTGTTTTTTATCATCCCTACATTGTCCCACTACAAAATAAAGGCCCCAAAAGACAGAAACTTCTTTCTACGTAAACAATTTTGTAGGTTCATAGAGGAGCACAAAGTTACAACCTTTTTTTAAAGCGAGGATGGTTGATGGCCAAGCGCCGTATTCAGGGCAGTCTACAAACTATTGGTGGCCCCGGGCACTAGCATAATGGGTACTAAGATTATAATATGACAGGTAGTTCCCTGTTTTATTGATAACATGCAAAAGGAGTACGTTAGCTAAATTGTACATTTATTTCTCATGGCACGTTAAACAAATGGATATTATTATAATATTTACTGATAAAATCGGTTTATGGGTCGGTCATCTGAGAGGAACTGAGGGCCCCGTGGACCGCGGGGCCCTGAGCACTTGCCCAGTCCTGGTTGTATTTTGATCGACAATGATTAACATGAATACTAAAAACTATTGGTAAGGACTTAACGTAGGTCATAATCACACTTCGGGAAAATTCAGAATGCTAGCACAAGATGTCACAGTCGCGAGGTTTCGTTGAATACTTTAATCCAACTTAAAACTTTTACCTCTTCAAGGCAAACAAGATGTCCTTTGAAAATCACAATATCAAAATTAAAAACGACCTAAGAGGTGTCGTTAAGAAATCAAAAGATAACAATATTTATATATAAAAACTGATCCAAAAGAATCTGGTTGATACTATATACAGGGTGAAAATTCCATGTTCTTATACAATGTTCCATGTTAAAATTCCATGAAATAAAAGTGAATTAAACAATGTAATAAATTGTATTTATTGCTGACTACTCTTTTTTAAAATTAAAAAGATCTGTAAATTCATGCAAATAATACTCAAAACTTAAGTTCAAAATTATTTACATGGGGCCAGAACTCATGGAAATTAAATGACTAGGTTTGCTTTATTAAAAGTTAAATCTCTTGTGATAGTTTTGTTTGTTTTCTCATGAGAATCACACGTCTATATTGAAAAAATTGGAAATCGAACGCTAGGAATGTCAAAAATGAGAATCAAAGTCGGGCGTATCTACTGAGTGGTAAAACGCTCCATAAAAATTGGGAAGAACATCTGACGTCACTTGTTCAACGCGGGCCGTAAAGCTGTTTAAGCCGTAAAGCATTTTGTTGATTAGGCCGTGAAAAACTGCGTTTAAGTACATAGTTGTCATACATTTTTATTAATTGAAATGTAAAGGTGATGGCATTTAAATTAATATTGGATTATAAAAAAATCGTTAAATTCGTGAAACTTTTCGATGCAATATCTTTGTGGAAATGATATATTTTTTTCGTGTATTTCATGTTTATTGTGTTAATGTGATGTTTTTAAACGTGTACAACGACAGTAAATATGTATTTTGTGTTTCTTGCAACATCCCTATTATTGATCTAAGACAATCACGTTCTTCTAACTAATTACTAATGTAATTTACGTGTAAAACCATAATTTGAAGAAGTAATTTACGTGGTAACTGGTAAATTCAGTGTCAAATGACAGATGTTTTTTTTTCGAATATGGCTTCGGTATTCTTGTTCATAACACCGAACTCTTGCAGTTACGTCGTTTTAGAATAATCTACTTTTTAATAATGAATTTGTCGGTGAACATAGGTTGGATTGGAAAAATAAAAAATATGTATATCTTATTCTACAATAGTTAAAAAAAAAAATAATTAAAATAGTAATGTTAAAAATTTTAAATGTTGTCAATTGTGATTTTCAAAGAACAATTTAAAACGCAAGTGAAACGGTCAATCAACGTGTCAATTTGGCAAAGTAAACAGAGCCATAATGCCACAAAGCTTTATGCCTCAATGGCGAGAGAGACAGTGAGAGCTAGCGAGAGCTAGCTAGTGTGAGATATTAATATACCTTCTTGGCCCAAGCTTGGGTACCACTTGCGAGTTCCCTCGGCGTTAGTATCTGAGCGCCAGTCGATCCCGTGAATTGACCTAGCGATGACATTTCCTTTGTCCAGCCAAACTGAAAGATACAAACAAAACAGATGATCTTAATTTTTTTTATCTTAATTTTTTAATGCTATTTGGTAACGAAACGAGCTGGTTGTTTGCTTATGGTAAGCATAACGCCGGCCCATAACAATTGCAGTGCCACCCAGAACTTTGAAACACAAAGGCCTGCGCGGCACTGCAGTGCACTCGTCACCCTGAGACATTAGGTATTAAGTCTCATAAGCCCAGTAATTTCCCTGTCTACTCTGCTCATCAAACCGGAACACAGTAATGCTTGCACATTACTGCTTGGCGGCAGACTTCACGAGCAAAGCGGTGGTAACAATCCAGACGGACACTCGCAGAAGAGTTAGTCCTACCACTAACAAAGCTACACATCGTAGACGATATCATAGCCAGGTGCAAATGTCCACTGCTGAACATATGCTTACTATATAGAACACCATTTCCAAATTCCTTTATTCACATGAGCCTCAGGAGAGCGCACATGAAAGTTAAATGACTCGTTAGTGCCTGTTCCAAGTATACAACCGATATATAAGGGTAACAAACTCATCAAACATTCTATTTTTTTTAATTGTTGCTTGGATGCAAACTGGTACCCGCGTTTTGCAATATGTGTGAATGTTATAACAGGTATTATGTGTGTGAAAAAAATTGAAATTTTTAATTGAAAAACATAGCACAAACCACTCGACATTAAAATAAAACCATGAACGGTGATATAAATGAAGCATCGCTCAAAATCATTCCAAAAACAGTGTATGCAAATAAAGCAAGATTAAAATAACTTAGTAAACAATATTAAAACTAAAAAAAAACAGAAAAAAGCGCGACATTACATGACTTACGCCCCTCGTGGACATCAATTCGTTTTGCTCTTGTTCTTTTCTGATCATTTGCAATTTCTGTGACACGATTTTCGCCAAATCCTGAAAATAATAAATTAAATTTACTGTGTGTTTCTATAGAAACAAACATAATACACTCGTAACCTTGTACTAGGATTTTATGTGTGTCACGTGGCGTGGACACACAAAGAAACGTAACGTCGAAAAACCAGAAAACAAGCTATATGCTCACAACACAAAGTTTGCTCCAGCAGGGGGTTGAACCCGGAGCCCAGTGCTTTGCAGGCAGGGTTGCCAACAAATAACGAAGCGCAGCCGTCAAATTAAGCAAAAAAACTTACATACTTAAGCAACATCATAAAAGAACATGTTTGTTAAATCAATGAAGTCAATCTGGGTTGAAAAAAAATTGGTATTCAAACTAGGAAATCAAAGGGGTTATAAAATATGTGGAGTGGTGTTGAATAAACAAAATAATAACAAAATGGTACAGTCATGCACAATTGACACAAAAAATGAAAACCATGCTTATAAACTGTATATACTAACCACTATTTCCTAATGTGATAAATGTAATTGGTTTTTATCGTTTTTATCACAATAAACAATTTAATTTAATAAATTCTAATAGTTATAGTATCTGTGTGATAATTTCTGATTATCTCCAGTATGACACCTATGTACTTAAACGCAGTGTTTTATAGCTAAAACAAAAATATGCATGTTTTTAGTGCGGCCCGCGTTGAACGAGTGACGTCAGATTTTCTGTCCATTTTTTATGGGGCGTTTTAGCGCTCATTAGATACGCCCGACTTTGACTATCATTTTTGACGTTTCTAGCATTCGACTTCCAGTTTTTCGATATAGACATTTGATTCTCATGAAAACGAATTGAATGACATCATAAAAAATGGAGTCAACGTCCCTATTACTTACAATTTTAGGGGGGTATGCTTGTGGTCCGGGAACGGCTAACGCCAGTGGCGCCACTGTAGTTAACTCTGAAACAAAAACTTTTTTTATCTACTATCATCATGCTTAGTCACGTTACTATTATTTTTTAAAAAATTTTTTCATGTTAGAGTTAACGAGACGAGCTGGTAGTTTGCCTGATGGTAAGCATAACGCCGGCCCATAACAATTGCAGTGCTATAAAGAACTTTGAAACACAAAGGCATGCGCGGCACTGCAGTGCGCTCGATACACTGAGACGTTAGGTATTAAGTCTCATAAGCCCAGTAATTTCACTGGACTTTTACTAAGTAATTTGACGGTAATTTTACTATTATTTTAAGATAGGGAGATAGGAAGAGACAAACCTTCCTTTCTCCTTGCACACTTCTATTCCCGTGGGTTTCTCCACGCGGGAGAAGCCGCGGGCAGCAGTTAATGTATAAATGGGGAGGCACATGCAAAGCTAATCTCAGATGGCGCCACCACCGCTGGTGCTTGTCATTGATGTATACTTTCAGGGTTAATGAATTAAACTATAACTAGTAAACATTCTCGCGTCTTAAAAATCATTAGATTTGAAATGGCCACTAATAACCTAGAAGAATAGTCGGTTTGCGATAATTTTTGACGAGCAATGCTTTTGATCCACTATTTCCGTTTTTTCTCGTCAGAAGGGAAACGTGTGTACCTTAATTTTACACTGAATTGCACTTTACAGAGGCATACTTTATTGCAAAGACGATTTTTTGTTTACTTTTAGTTAGTGGTAGGACTAACTCTTCAGCGAGTGTCCGTCTGGGTTGGTACCACCGCTTTGCTCGTGAAATCTGCCGCCAAGCAGTAATGTGCAAGCATTACTGTGTTCCGGTTTAATGAGCAGAGTATCCAGTGAAATTACTGGGCTTATGAGACTTAATACCTAATGTCTCAGGGTAACGAGCGCACTGCAGTGCCGCGCAGGCCTTTGTTTCAAAGTTCTGAGTGGCACTGAAATTGTTCGGAGCCGGCGTTATGCTTACCATCAGGCAAACGACCAGCTCGTCTCGTTATCAAATAGCATAAAAAAACTTTATGAAATATATTTTATAGTGTTAACCGACACTAGCGGATGTTCACATAAATATATACATCACAAAAATTTCGCTTCTTCTGTCTTAAATTTCGAATCTGGCTTGCCGGGCCAAAAGACGCAGGTTCGAATCCTGTTGGAAGCGAAATTTTTGTGATGTATATATTTATGTAGCATAAAAAAACTTACTAAAATTTTAAAATTAATTTTCATAGTGAAACAACGCCAGCGATAATGCGCCACCTAGCGGGATAAGTAAGCAATGTGCCTGCCCATAGGCAACACTCACGAGATGCAGTTGAGAATGCTTTCAAGTAGGCCGGCGTGGTCGTGGCCGAGGGCGGCGGCACCGGCGCGGGCGGCGGCGGCGGCGCCGGCAGCGCCAGTGGAGCCGCTCTGGTAACAAACAATACATCAATTACACCCATAGACCATTAGGACGCTCCTTTAGGCATCAATACAATACAATAACTCTTTATTGCACACCAAAAGGATATATAAATGTAACATATCAAACTTAAAAAATTCAGAGTACAATGGGCGGTCTTATCGCTAAACAGCGATCTCTTCCAGACAACCTTAGGATGGATAGGATATTAAACTTAATAGTATCATTATTTGTATTCACATAAGGTTGAAAGTGGCGATGCGTTTGCTGTTAGTTGAAGGTTATTTCGTAGTTTTCTGTCTATTAATTTTAATTCAATAGTTTCATTCTATTATACTGTTGGAGTTTACACTGTAGTTTAAACAAAATTATAATCTGAAGATGTTTTTTCTTAATTGGTTTACTATTATTTTTCTCTTATCTTTTCTTAGTGAACCTAATATTATATATTTTTTGTGAAACCGTCAGTTGAGATTAATAAATCGTACTAGAATTCCTACAGATCCCCACAATACAGACGTGGCCTAGTGTGGGGATTGTAGGATACATTATACCAGTTTACAAACCCTGTGCATAAACTCCAATGTATTTATAAGCTTATATGTTGATTCATCTAGGATGTTTATGTAGCAAAAAATTATTTTTCATTTCATTTCATTCTAACCGTGTTTGTTTAATAAATCTATTGTGAAGAAAAAGTTTACATTTTTAATTATGTAAACAGAATAAATAATAAAAGGTTCACTCCACTTAATTATTTTATTTTTACGGGTCATATTATGTTCGATAAAAACAGCATAATTTATTATAATCTTTCATCACTATTCATTATATGCCAATATATAATGAAATACATATTAGAAATAATTTATGTATTCATTACTACTATTTATTGTTTACTGATTTTGTATGACTGCCTCATCACTGATTACTGTTTTGCATTAATCACCTTAATCCTTTTTGATCTTGTATTTCTTGTAATTTTTTTTAATGAAACACGTGTACTTACTTTGTGCTAGGCGTAGCAGCGCAGCTTTCGATGGCTTTCGGTGGTGCTGCTGGTACAGTTGGTGTGTGTTTCGCATTCAACTTTGCCACTTGCTGTAATAAAATATACTTTTTATTCACCTAAATCATCTATACAAGTAAATAAAATTGAAGTGTCTATTTGTAATATCAACATAAAAGCCTTTTACTAAATGCATATGAAAGTATATACGGTACCCATAACAAAAACACAAGTGTCTAACCGTTGTCTAACTCAATTCTGTTGTGACATTTCTAATCATTTTAGACGTTTATCTTTAGACACTGTCTAGCCAAACAGGTGTCTAAAATTTGTTTTTTTTTTGTGGTAACAAGGGTAGTGTTTATTTATGTATTAGCTAGTTAACAAAAGCAATTTGCCCGTTGAAAAAAAAAGGATAGAAATAATTCTTGTAAAACATACCATGTCTTTCTTAGGCGGGGAGACAGGCCTCCATTCGCACGCTTTCTCTCTGTGTTGTGATCCGGATGACACAGGGAATTGGAGTCTCAACTCCTCTTTATTTGCTACTGGCAGTATACTAGATTTAATAGGCAGGGGTGCTCCACCCTGCAAACAGACAAAAACATCTGTAAACATCTTTGGTCTCTATAAGTATAATTAGAAAGAAAAAGAATTTATTTGGTACAAAAGAAAAGTAAAATAACACAAGAAACCATGGACATAACAAACAAAAGACTAAACAAAACATGCTTCAAAATACATAACCTATTTAAGTACCAAACAGGATTTATCGCAGCATGAGCTGAAATGAGGTGGGCACACTCACCTCAAAATTGATTTGAGAATTATAAATCCAACAAAAATTTCATTTTTTCAGGAATGAATGATCATTTTGTTCTCAAATTCAAATTCAAAAGTCTTTATTCAAATAGGCCCCAAAGGAGCACTTATGAAAGTAAAAATGACTCTAACAGCCGGCCTCTGCAACATTCATCTACCCGAATCACAGACTAAAACTAATGCTGTTCTGCCATTTGAAATTGGATAAGAGACAAAATGTGGTTTTATCTTGGGCCACTTCTTTAGCTTTACATAATCAACTTTATTTGTAAGATATAGGTGCATTAGGCTTACACAGTTTGAATCTATTCAGTCTGGAATGGTAATGTGAGTAATTCCTTGAACATACCCTTATATTCATTATGATAGGGGCCTTCTCCTTCACCAAGAAAGGATGATGGAACGCGAGTGTATCTTCGTTCTCGCTCATGTCATCATCATGTGATGAGACAGAAGACAATTCCCCGAGGGCTTCTTTCTTTGATAGGTTCTTGCAGAAATCTGTGAGCTCATCTACCGATTTGCCTGTGAAAATATATTATGTATTTTTAAAACTGTATCAAATATGAAAATGGATTTCACTATTACACTATTTGGTGAGCGAGTATTTTGTTGTTTTTGTGTAATTATATTTGATAACTAGACGAGCCGGTCGTTTGTCTGATAGTAAGCTTAACGCCGATCCATAACAATTGCTGTGCCACTTAGAACAACGCAAAGTCCTGCGCGGCACTGTAGTGCGCCCACTACCCTGGGACATTAGATATTACATTAGGTAGGACAGATGGACACAAATTATGATTTGTATGTAATGATAAAGTTGTACAACTTTAAATCCGACACACTAGAGGTTGAATCCCAGCCCTCACTTTCTCAGCAATCATTATTTAGTGAAATTACTGGGCTTATGAGATTTAATACCTAATGTTTCAGGGTAACGAGCGCACTGCAGTGCCGCGCAGGCCTTTGTGTTTCAAAGTTCTGGGTGGCACTGCAATCGTTATGGGCCGGCGTTATGCTTACCATCAGGCAAACGACCAGCTCGTCTCGTTACCTAATAACATAAAAAAAAAAAAAAATTTATACCAAATTATGTGCGGATTCACCACTTTCGCTCTAAAGCAGTGATGGAAAACAATGACAGGAAACACTCATGTTCACAATATACGAGGACATGTGACATCCACCAAGCTACACTGGGTTCGAGTGGTGGATTCTCAGACAGAAAGCTGCCTGTATCCCAACAGTAGGGTTGACAATGGCAAATGGATTTGGATCAATCTCCATTTGCAATAGACCAATGGCATAACATCATCAACTTCGAAGTGAATAATATTCATTTCGAAGTTCAGTGACTTCAGTGGTAATGATGTGGGCCCAATATCTGCCCAGCTTCAGTTTTTGGTAAAGGGAAAAGTGATGGAACTGTAGCATGGCTGTAGGACTAGTGTTTGTAATGATGGAAGCTAATATCTTTAAGATGAAAATCTGCCGCGGATTATTTACTACGGTCTTCAATAACATTATACAGCCCCAAGATACAAGCTCCCGCCTAGTTTGGGTTTCGCTGTATATTAACATCTAGAACAGCGGTTCTCAATCTTTTCTTGTGACAGAACCCTTTTGGAAAGCGAAATACTAGAGTAATATAATAATTTTTATTAAAAGTGTCTTCTTTATTAATAAGCATGATAAAAGTACCATGAATTTTTTTCTAAATTCTTGCGGAACCCCTACAGGTGTATCGCGGAACCCTAGGGTTCCGCGGAACACACTTTGAGTATGGCTGATCTAGAACATTCAATATTTTACTTGCATACTTGTGTACCACAAACCAGTTCTATTTATTTTGGAATCAAACATTATTCTATTCTTATTCTGATTAACACTAACAAACATAGAGTGCAAAAATTGTTAGTAACTTGCCTCCAGATTGTATAGCCGCCATGACTTGGTTCCTTGTGTGAGGCGGTAATGCAGCCGCCCCCGCCGGCACCGCCCCATTCTTCAGCATATTGATGGCATTCCGTCTAGCAACTTCTAGAAGACGTTTCTTCTCGCTGTCTGCTAATTTAACCCCGGTTGGCGACCTGAGAAAATAAGACATTTACTGTTGTGAAACTTCTAAATGGCATGCAATCATCGTCACAGTTTTAAATAATTAAACATGTTAGACTGACTGTTACGTTTAGTTCCAGCCAAAAATATCATATAACAGTTAAACCGTAGTAAAATAAGAATTTACTATGGGCAGAATCCAGCGCAGCGCTATCTCGCTCGCATATCTCAACATTTTTGAGGATAAACCTACCTAGATCTTCTACCAGCGCGGTACCGGGCAGGCGAGTGATGACGAGGATACATCCTTGACCTTGACCTCGACCTCCGGCGTGACCTCGAGGCCGACCTGTGCCGCGACCGACTGCGATGCGACTTTGACGATGAACGGTGACTGTGCTTACGCGAATCTGTCCGGGATTTCGAACGACGCGATCTACTTGTTGATCTGAAAATTGGAATTTATTAATTACAATGCTGTAAATAGCACTAAGGCGCTCCGCACCCGTAGCAACTTTGACCTCCCAGTTGGAACTCAGGTGGGTTTCTTCATGTTCCAAGTGAATAGGTAAGCGTGATTCATCATTGACTACATCATCACTTGCTAGCAGGTGATATAGTAGTCAAACAGGGGCCTATACTCCATATAAACATTATAGAAAGAAAGTTGTTATCAACCTACAAATACTTGCCTTTGCTATTTACTCTACGACAAGCAATTAGCAAGGTAAAAACTTATGAATAGTCATACTAACCTCTTCTTTTTACTAGTTTCCGTTTTGGAGGATTTGTGTGAGGATTCAGATTTTTTTGATTTCTTATGATGAGATTTCTCTTCTTCAGACCTGAAAATTATTACATTGAATAGTTCTGTTCTGTTAAGTTTAAGGGTATAACTTAGTATTATTTTATAAAAATAACTGCTTATAATTTACAATTTGTTTTTATAGTTTTGGTTTTGAAACCACATTAGGATACCACTGTGGGGTATCTATGATCAAGAGTCTAAAAGATAAATGTCTAAGGCTCATTTCGACCATACAACATTTTATACTAGAATAACTAGTCCTCATATAATAATTATTATAATATCAATACACACATTTTAATCAATAATTACTCAATATTTTAAACTATACTTTGTTTTACTATTCTTAGTTTTGATTGAACGGAACAAATGAAAATATTATGCAACTAAAATTATATGTAGCACCTTGAGCTGCATTTCTTTCTTTAAATCATGCCAATGTGATTTTATTGCATTATCAAAGACAAAAAATGCCTTGAGAGTAAATACTATTTTGTATGAGGAAAGAATAGATAGAATAGGTGATAAAGGAAATGGTTGTAGACAAATACAATAAATTCTAGACGGACACAGAACAGAATGACCAAAACAGCTGTTCATTGTCTTGTCCGCCATGACAGTATAACTTTTACTCTGCTGAAATCCACGGTCTAAATATTTATTCTGGAATAGAGAACTTAATCTTATATTAGCAGTTGGAAAAACGGAAATACAGTTTATTCTGAAGTAACTTGCTATTTACTCTTGCGTAAAACCATATTCCAACTTGGTTGAATCGGGCCTTAATTGATTGGAAATGTCACAGCAGAATTGAGTTAGACACTTCTTAAATTAAGGTTTGTGCTTGATATTTAAACATGCAAATAAATATCTTACATGATTAGAAATGTCACAACAGAATTGAGTTAGACAATGGTTAAACACTTCATAAATCAAGTTTGGTGGTTGTTCATATTTAAATACCTGACTATGGCATGTTTAAGTGCTAGACACTGTTTAAGATGTGTTTAGTGTGTTTAATTTTTTGTGATAAGACCTTGAATAGTTAATGAAACACATAACTTACAATTTACTATCTTCTGCAGCTTTTTTTAACCCTCCGGGGTCAGATGTTTTTGGAAATTGAGAGTTCACAACCACTTCTTTTACCGATTCACTTGAAGAATCTGTATACTCCCCTTCTTCATACTTTTCAGCCCTTTTCCTAGCTTCCTCTTCAGCTTTCTTTACTGTCTCTTCAAAAACAGTACTAAATTTTAAGTTCTTAATTTGTATTTTACCTTTTGATTTTTCAGCCTCAGAATCACCTTTTTTACTATCTAACTTTTGCCTCAGATCACCTGGTTCCAGTTTTATGTCTTTGGGAGAGTCCGGCATTGGAATAAGACTAGTATCCATGTTAGAGGGCGACTCGACGGTTTTAGTTTTGTCTTCCGTTTTGACTGACACTCGCCTCTTTGGCTCTGGTTTAGGTTCCGATTTGATATCTTCCTTTTTAACCTTAACATCTTCATTTTTAACGATCGGTTCGTTTTTCACCGGCTGTATCTTATGTTCAGGCTTATATTTTGGAGTCCATGAGCGATGTCTTGAGGGAGAGCGACTCTTATGCTTTTTCGACTTACTTTTTTTTCTTTTTTTACGTTTGTGGGAGTATTCGCTGTTATCAGAACTACTGCTACTGGAGCTACGACTGCGTTTTTTCTTTTCCTTTTTGTGCTTTTTCTTGCTTTTCTTAGATTTCTTCTCGGAAATTTCTTCTATTTTAGGCGGGTCCGCGTTAAATGCACCAAAGAGCTCGGAGAGAATCTCGCTTGAAGATTTTGGTGGTTCATCTTTCTTCCGCTCAGGTGTGGTTTTTTCCCGCTTGATCAATAATTCTATTTTATTAATTAAACTAGTAGCCATTTTACGATTTTTAGGTCACACTTCTAAAATAAAATCAAAAACATCAAACAGATCAAGAAGACAATCACACAACATGAAAAATTGTTGTCGCCATATTTGTTTTTTTATATCAAACAAAAGTCAAAACTATCAATCAAAACTAGGACTTTGTACTATAAGTCAATGTCAAATAAACATGATACCAGCACAGAGTACTTTTGATACCCATTTAACGATAGCTGACACCAACCACCATTAACTTAAGTAAGTATTTGTTAATTCTATACTTTATATTTGTTACTACTTTATAGTTTATGTAGACTTACAACTTCATGTAATTAATTTCTATTTTCTACTGGTTCCATATTATTCAGAACAAGATTTTCATTTAGCCAACCTAATAAACTTAAAATCGGTAATGTCCGGTAAAGACTTATTACACATCCCTTAGTAGTTTGTGTATTACACCACGCGTTATTCCATAAGACCGCACCAGTCTGTGGACCGCACACAGACTACTGAGAGGATAGACCGCATCACAAACTACTAAGGGATACTACGTGACCGCATCGTCGCTTACCATCCGGTGAAAATGCAGTCAAAAGCAAGCCTATTCAGTAAGAAAAGACTGGCTTACTAGGACTGTCCCACAGTCTACTTATTCACTATGACCGAATAACTCTTTTATTACACTAAACGCCTTTATTAACTAGCTAATACATAAATAAACACTACATCTAAACCGAGCTAGCTACAAAAGCAGTTGGATAATCTACAAGCCCAAGTAGGCTTAGGTATATATATAATCCAAATGTTCTAGCCCACTAACTGTGCAATGCTAATCCGTTGAGCCAAATAGGTAAGTACCAGCATTTTGGTGGCATCAATCAAACGCACTGACAAAATTTTGAAAATATGAGCTCCCGGCCCCCACGGACCCAATGTTTCAACACCAAACGGCTCAAATATGTAACCGCTCCCAAGGTTAGCACTTATAATATTACTAGCTTTTGTGAAACGGCTGTCCGCTGGCCGCCCGCTGGACAGTAGGGGACCCGAACCCGGGGATCACTTTAAACTTCCGCCCCGGGAGGCTGTCCCGCCATCCGGTGTGAAATCCTGTGGAGTCATTGTCGTGCCGGAGTAGGAGACCGGAGTGGATCCCGACAGTGACTTCCAGGGGGGACCGGGGGCCCTTCCGTCTCCCGTGTCCATCATTCACTCAATTGTCTACTTGTGGCCGGCTATACTCAATCCTGCACTTTGTCATGGGATGGAACGCCATTATACACTGTACTCCTTCCACTTTGTTTAAACCTCCATGGCCAAGTTAAAATCAAAGAAGAGCGTTTATTCAGCGGCCACCGATTCCACTTTTCAAGTGGATTTCTGTAACATTCGGGGTCTGCATGCGAATCTTAACGAGGTTCATTTCCATCTTGAATCCAATAAACCTGCTTTGCTCTTCTTGACGGAGACTCAAATATCAAATCCAGCCGAGACCTCGTATCTCTTATACCCCGGGTACAATCTCGAGCATACTTTTATGCGTCGCGCCGGGGTATGCTTATATGTCCGGGAAGATATTTGCTGTCGCCGTCTCACTGGCCTCGAAGATCGTGATCTGTCGACTTTGTGGGTTCGTACAGACTTTGGAGGTAAAACCCGAGTCTATGCGTGCCTCTACAGGTCACACAGCGGGGATGCGGAGGCAACTCGGTTATTTGAGCACATCGCGAAGGGAGCTGACAAAGTATCGGAGCAATTTGCATCCGCAGAATTGATCGTGCTTGGGGACTGCAATGCTCACCATATAGAGTGGCTGGGTTCCAGGACTACCAACCATGCGGGGCGCGTTGCTAACGATCTTGCCTTAGCCCACGGCCTCACTCAACTAATCACCGGTCACACAAGAATCCCTGATGTTGAGAGCCATGATCCCTCTTTGCTGGACCTTTTTATGACCTCACACCCTGAACAATACAAGGTGTCGGTCGAGGTGCCTCTTGGACGTTCCGACCATTGCCTTGTGCGTACGACAGCACCAAACGTAGACCGTGCTCGCAACGTACCTATTGGTAAGCGGAAGGTCTGGCACTATCGGTCTGCAGACTGGGATGGATTGCGTGAATTTTACGCATCCTACCCCTGGGGTCAGCTTTGCTTTTCTTCAAACAATGTTGACACTTGTGCAGACTCCGTCACCGATGTCGTGCTGCAGGGAATGGAATGCTTTATTCCGAGTTCTGCTGTACGCGTTGGTGGGCGGAGTAGTCCATGGTTTAGCAAGCCCTGTGCGGATGCCTCTCACATGAAACTTGCCGCCTATAAATCGTGGACTGAAGCACTTGCAAGTCACGACCCGAACACCGTTGTCTTGAAGAAAAAGCTGAATGCTGTATCTAGGTCTAGCAAGAAGGTCATTGCAGAGGCTAGAGCAGCCCATATCAGCAGAATTGGCGACAGATTAGCGGGATTCCCGTCTGGGAGTCGTGCTTTTTGGTCACTTGCCAAGGCTGCTGAAGGCAACTTTTCTCAGTCTTCTCTACCTGCCCTACGAAGGCCGGATGACACCTTAGCCCACAGTGCGAAAGAGAAAGCTGACTTGCTAGGTTCTCTTTTTGCCTCAAACTCGACACTCGACGATGGTGGCGCCACACCGCCGACAATCTTGCAGTGTTTTTTTTTTTTTTTTTTTTTTTTTTTTTTATGTTAATTGGTAACGAGACGAGCTGGTCGTTTGCCTGATGGTAAGCATAACGCCGGCCCATTACAATTGCAGTGCCACCCAGAAATTTGAAACACAAAGGCCTGCGCGGCACTGCAGTACGCTCGTTACCCTGAGACATTAGGTATTAAGTCTCACAAGCCCAGTAATTTCACTGGATACTCTGCTCATCAAACCGGAACACAGTAATGCTTGCACACTACTGCTTGGCGGCAGACTTCACGAGCAAAGCGGTGGTAACAACCCAGACGGACACTCGCAGAAGAGTTAGTCCTACCACTAACAGTGTGCGAGTTCCATGCCAGAAGTACGTTTCTCTCAGAGAGCGGTACGGAAGGAACTCATGTCTCTTGACGTGCGAAAATCGACTGGGCCTGATGGCATCCCGGCCATCGTTCTAAAAACATGTGCTCCCGAGTTGACTCCAATCTTAACGCGTCTTTTCCTACTTTCTTACTCCACTAGATGTGTACCCTCTTCATGGAGGATCGCCCTTGTCCACCCGATCCCTAAGAAAGGAGATCGGTCTGATCCGTCTAACTACAGGCCTATCGCAATTACCTCTCTACTCTGTAAGGTGATGGAACGTGTGATTAACGCACAGCTCCTGGGATACCTGGAAGAGCACCAGCTTATCAGCGATCGCCAGTACGGTTTCCGTCACGGTCGATCAGCTGGTGATCTTCTAGTATATCTCACTCACCGCTGGGCTGAAGCCGTGGAGAGTAGAGGGGAAGCACTTGCAGTTAGTTTGGACATTGCCAAGGCCTTTGATCGGGTATGGCACAGGGCGCTCTTATCCAAGCTACCATCTTACGGCCTCCCCGAAGGGTTATGCGCATGGGTCGCCAGTTTCTTATCTGATCGGAGCATTAAGGTCGTTGTCGACGGTTCTTGCTCCGACAGTAAGCCTATTAACGCTGGCGTCCCGCAAGGTTCTGTCCTATCACCGACGCTATTCATTCTGCACATTAATGATATGCTACAATCCAGTAGTATGCATTGCTATGCAGACGATAGCACCGGTGATGCTCAGTATACCGGTCGAGCAAATGCTCCTCATGCCGAAGTTGAAGAGAGTAGGAACAAGCTGGTGTCTGAAGTTGAGGCCTCTCTTGACCAGGTCTCAGACTGGGGTGAACTGAATCTGGTTCAGTTCAACCCAACGAAGACACAGGTTTGCGCGTTTACCGCTAAAAAAGCTCCTTTTGTTGTGGTTCCGCATTTTCAGAACACTCCCCTCCAGGTTTCTGAGAGCATCGGGATCTTGGGCGTCGATATTTCTTCAAATGTTCAGTTCCGCGGTCATATTGCAAGTAAGGCCAAGTTTGCATCCAAGAAGCTTGGTGTGCTCAACAAAGCGAAGCGGTACTTTACGTCGAGCCAAAGACTTTTGCTTTACAAAGCGCAAGTCCGTCCTCACGTAGAGTACTGCTCCCATCTTTGGAATGGAGCACCCAAGTACCAACTTGACCCTCTCGATGCACTACAGCGTAGAGCTGTTAGAATTATCGACGACCCCTAGCTCACCAAAGACCTTGAGCTGCTCAGTATGCGTAGAGATATCGCGTCTCTTTGCATCTTCTATCGCATCTACAACGGGGAGTGTTCTGAAGAACTTTTTGACCTGATGCCGGCGTCACGGTTTCATCACCGTACTAGCCGGCAACGGTTAAAAGCTCATCCACACATTATTGAGACGTGGACATCTCATACCGTGCGTTTCTCGCGCTCTTTTCTGCCGAGGACATGCAAGTTGTGGAATGAGCTCCCACCTGCGGCCTTTCCGACACGCTTCAACATGGGGCTCTTCAAAAGAAGGGTAAACAGAGTCTTCAAAGGTCGGCAATGTATCCGTAATACCCTGAGTGTTGCAGATATCCATAGGCGACGGTAACTGCTTACCATCAGGCGGGCCGTTTGCCTGTTTGCCACCTATGGCATAAAAAAAAAAAAAAAAAAAAATACTAGCTTCTGCCCGCGGTTTGCACCCACGTTCCCACAGGGACCGTGTATTTTACGGGATCTAAAGTAGCCGATGTTACTCTCCGGTCCATAAACTATATCTATACCAAAAATCACACTTATCTCCGTTACCTACCTACTGCGTGAAAGAAGGACAAACCAACAAACACACTTTCGCATTTATAATATTAGTAGGAAGTAGGATATTAGGAAGTAGGATTGATCGCTCGCAGAATCGATAACCGATGCTGAAGAAAGGTTCTTGAGTGGCGATCACGAACGAGCGGCGCAAGTATACGGATCTTTTCGATAAAAAACATTCGATGAAATTGACAGTTTAAAATCGATAAAGTGGGTTGTGTCGACTTTAACTTTTTTATTATGTCTATTATGTCATTTGGTAACGAGACGAGCTGGTCGTTTGCCTGATGGTAAGCATAACGCCGGCCCATAACAAATTGCAGTGCCACCCAGAACTTTGAAACACAAAGGCCTGCGCGGCACTGCATTGCGCTCGTTACCCTGAGACATTAGGTATTAAGTCTCATAAGCCCAGTAATTTTACTGGATACTCTGCTCATTAAACCGGAACACAGTAATGCTTGCGCACTACTGCTTGGCGGCCGACTTCACGAGCAAAGCGGTGGTAACAACCCAGACGGACACTCGCAGAAGAGTTAGTCCTCCCACTAACAAAATGTCAATTTTATCGAATTTTATTTATATCCGTACTTGCGCGATAAATTTATCGGGTTCTTCGATTCGATAAATTTATCGAACCGACTTCCGTACTTGCGCCGCAGAAGACGTAGGTAGTGTAGGCCGGCCTCCCACTAGGTGGACCGATAACTTTGTCAAAACCGCGGGGAACCGTTGGATGCAAGAGGCGAGTAGCCGATCCAAGTGGCGTTATCTATGGGGGAGGCCTATGTTCAGCCGTGGACGTCTTTGTTGATGATGATAGATTCATTATAACTTACATTAAAAAATAAATTGTAAGGACGCCACATTCGATAGGAAAAAGGAATCAAATAAGACAGACCATAATTCGTTTGTTCTTTTTATTGTTTTCTCAATACCTTTGCAAGGTAGTTAATTGATAAACTGAGTAACGGTACAGAAGGGACACTACTTTCACGTTCCTTTAGGTAAAGTGTACCTACCTACCTAATTTCACTTCCGAGTTACAACATTCTGAAGTTTTGAGGACGGAATAGTGTCCTTTTTTAAATGTGAGTAGACAGACGAATGTGTATACAGCAAAATGTTCTTACAATTAGGAATTTGAAGAAACTTTACCTACATGACAATGTATGTTCCCTACTCTTAGTAGGTAAGCTTTAGCATGACATGAGTGAGTTCTGAATTTGAATATGCAGGTACATTATTATCGGACATGTACTTTATTTCGTCTACCAATGGAAAAACAAATAGTGTAGCGAATAATATATACTCAAGTAGTTTTTCCGTGGTATAATAAATGATTATCTCCATATTAATGCACCACGCTAAAATTTAAATGTACCAACTATAATAACTTTCATTTCATATTTTTATACATTTTGAGAACTTTTCTCTTGCAACCCTTTTAACGTAAAATTAATGCAAACATTACACAATCCAATTTATATAGTATTTAAATTCAATAATGTATAAGATGATAGTATTAAATTTGGCGTTTTACAAATAAATCGTCTTGGAAGCATTTTAGTTGAGCAAAATTTGTGTATGTACCAAAACGTAATAATATTGCCAGTTCAGCGGTAACTGAGTGTTGATATTAATGAAAATGAAACCTAAGCATGTTCAGCAGTAAGCTTAAAATAATTAGGCATATCAATTAAAGAAACAAAAAGCTATATGATAAACTAGCATTGTTTTCTATATTTTCATAACTTTTTGTTTGTCAGGAAGACAAAATGTTTCAAATCAGCCAAGATTTTAAATATAAGCAATTTTATAAATACATTATCACACATTAATATCTTTGACATATTTTATGAATATAAATCGACAATAATAATAAAATAAACACTTCTACGAATATAATAGTAGCAAACGTTTTTCATTACAAATATAATACATACATACGTCATTAGATGTAAAATACATTCCCGTATTAAATTACCTACCTATCTACGTTTTCGTATCAAATTGTGTTTTTATATTTTCCAACAATCTATCCTTGACGTATAAAAACGTGGGCTGGTTAAGAAAAACTATGCCTACCTAATCTGAAAACTAGACACAGTATCTACACACTTACCTATTATTATGTATCATTTTAATCTTCTACAGATATTTGACCCGGAAACAACACTAGTAAAGAAAGGTACGGACACACCGGTAGCGGTAGGGATGGTAGCGGCCGTGATCGCGGTAGCCATATAAAAACTCCTTGCGGTAGGCGCAGGCGATCCACTGAAATCAAATGAAACCTTCTTACAACTTTTTTTTTGGTGGCGCCGCTTCCTTCTCTGCGCATAACTCCCGCTTTGCCGCGATGTATACGTGCCTTTTGAATAAACAGTTAAGTTAAACCTATGGCTAGTTTTCAGGGGCTAAAATAGCAATTACACATAATAATAAATAATAATATATTTAAGTCATAACATTACAAATTATTCATATTTTAAAACTATTAATAAATGTTATTGGTATCATGCGTTGTCATAATGTTCTAGTGCTTGAATTAAAATCGAATCGTGAAAGCTGCAATGAAGTGACGGTAACCTCTCATACGGTTTTATTAAATATATTTTAACAGTTTTAAAGATTTTCAGACACTGGTAACAAAGATGCAACATTTTTATCACTCAAATAATTATCGGCTTCCTAGAATGTTTGAAACCATGACCATGAGACAGAATGTTCCCGCTCGTTCAACGAGTGGTTCAAAGCGTTCGCCTAAATGACTCGCTGATGCAATGGAACTCTATCATATTCAACTGTTACAATTGTCTACGACGAGCTTTACTTTTGTCTAGAACGATGTTCTAGACGTTAACAATGATAGGGCTCCAAATGTTCGAATCGTTATTACAATCATCGAGATCAATAACTAAGTGCGCAAGTAACGCAGCATCGGCTATCGCTCTCGCATCTGATCGAGAAGCGGTGAACCCGGCATCAGCTATGAATCAACAAGTATCAAAACGCATTGAGAAACGTTCAACAAGAAAGCCATTCGTTGTAGACTCGAAATAGACTCTAAAGAGATTTTAAAACAGCTGAAAAATATCGCGGAGGCGCTATCGTTCGCTCAGACCGAGAGCACTAGCCGCCCGGATCTTAAAGCTACTACTAGAATTCTCTAAGCGATCAAAGACCGCAAGCTAATATTTCAAAAGTCTTAAAAAAATAAAATCTGCTAGTGATTAACGTTTGATTTAGCGGGGGCGGAGGACGGCGCGGACCGTTCGGAAACGTTTCTCGAAGCCCAGTTTGCAATAAAGGGAGCGGGAGGCGTCGTTCTCTGGCCGGATGACGACGAAGGGCTTATAGCCGCGCGCGGCGACTTCCTTGGTCAACCTGCGAGCTAAGTATATCCCGTAGCCTTTCCTGCGGAACTCGGGGCGTGTCTGCATGGAGAACATGGCTCCGTAGTATGACTGCACCATCCAAGCGGCGAGCTGCCCTTCTACGAAGATCCCGTAGGCAGGGAGCTCGGCGACGAGTTTCTCGAACACCTCGCGGCACTCTATGTCGCTCGCCGGGTACAGGTCGTACACGGCCTTCATGTTCTCTGGCTTCAAGCGAACTAGCTCCACGTCCGGTGGCAATCTGGGGACAATTGGGATACCATCAATAAAGGTGAAGTATATTATAAACTAGCTGTGCCCCGCGGCTTCGCCCACGTAACCTAAGTTACTTCTTGTAACATCAGCTATCGGCCAGTGAAAGTCCCGTCAAAATCGGTCCAACCGTATCGGAGATTACCCGGAACAAACAAGAGAAGAAAACAAAAAAGAACGGAGAAACAGACAATTTTTTTAAAATGGTTCTTTTCTTATAGGTACCGCATATATAATCATAAGCATTTAGTAAAAAGCTGTTAGTTTGATATTGCAAACAGACACTTCAATTTTAGTTATTTTTATAGTCGTAAAGAACAGTGGTGTTGGTTAATTGACCTTTATAACAACATCGAACGGTGACAGATTTAAGGCGCTTATCCCTAAAGATCACTATCTTTCAAACAATTTCAGCAAGCAGAGAATAGTCCCAGGCGGTGCATTTGTGTGAATTGGACCCTAATTAACTAAAGCTAATTCATAATAGGCCCGATGTATCGATGCTCATGGAAGATGTGACAATGATCTTACCCATCAGTGTCCTCGTCCTTCGGTGGATTCTCACACACGTATACATCGCCCGTGATCTTATCGTAGGCCTCATAGCGCTTCTCGAACCGGTTGACGATGGCCTCGTGCGTGAAGTTCAGGTACAATGGCTGTGTTAGGTCGAGGAGTTTATCCTCAGAGGTCAGCAGGTCTACGAGCTCGGCCCGCTCCGATGGACAGAAGACCGTGACGCTTTCGTATGTCTCGCAGTTTGGCTGGAATTATAAGAGGCGTATGACTAAAATTATCCAAATACCACGAATTGCTGGCCCATCAAAAGTGTCCCATTTTTAGCTGTCCGAATGATAAAGGTCGAAGCAAAATGCTTGGTACGGATGTACGAACAATATTCGTAAGGGTTTGTACTTTTTATCGTTCCAATTTACTGGATATTGTAACCAACGTTATATACACATAACGTTCGTTCCATGTACTTAGCATGCAATGTTCTTATTGCCTATATGATCGTGGGTGGCGTTTTCTGTTTTATTCAGATGTAAGGGAATTTTATATTTTGATCTTTATTTGGTCTTCATGAGGGTTTAAAATTAACTTTTGATTTACGGAAAGTTTAGTTCGTGAGGAGTTGTACGCTTATGTTGACGAGCAGCAGTATGTAGTTTCACAGGGGACCTTAACTACAACGTAATAAAGTCTATAATTAAATCCACTGTTCTAAATAGATTTGTTATACTTTACTGCCTGGTTTATTTTATTTTACTCGTCTAGTTTATTTTGTCGGGACTCAATATCGAAGTACTTTCTTGAGAGCGTTGACAAATGTCTTGGTTCTTAAAAAATAATTTAAACGCATAAATTAGTCTACGCGTAAATATATTACAGATATTGATTTTCAGGGTTGACAAGAGTTTAATATGATATAAGAACCTTATAGTTTTGTATGGGGAAACTAGAATGAATTAAGCATCATAGTAGACAATTACAAATTGAAAGCACAAAAGATAATAGTTATTCATATAGAGTTTGATTAATTTTATGTACATTGAACATTGAGTCATTTGAATCATTCTGATAATGTAATTTTAAGTGTCTAATATTATCAGTGATTCAAACCTAGACTTACGTAATACAATTTGATAAACTTTGAATTAATATCTAACGTTTAAATTGTAGTTATGGCCAAGTTGTGTTGTTTTGTTACAGCACAGGCCAATGTAATTTTATGTCTTATATAAACAAAGTTAAATTGCAGACATTATTTGTATATTCCACCAATTTTGAAATAAAGAAGTTTTGATTTTCGTACATAATTTAGAATTATAGAAGAAACGACTTCGTTCCAACCCTACCATGTGGTAAAACTCAGAGTCACAGTATAGTTACTGTGAGTATACAAGTTTTACATCATGATATACAAGGATTTATTTGTATGAGAATAACGTAATTTATATACGATCTAATTTATTAGGGACTCTAATGAATTAATAAGTAGTGCTGATATGGGATTGAGTTGAAAATGAATGAAATTATTCTGAAAAGTAGACTACAAAATCACTTAAATTTTAAAGTGATAAAAATCATTAAACGCGTTGTCGAATTACATTATAAATAATAATTTAGGTATTCACTTAAAATGAACTATTTGCCTTTTGTTGCTACAAACCATGTTTGCTGCAAGTTCACGTACTGCATCCGGATAGGTTTACTTTGGACAATATTTTCAGTAAAAAATCTAACTCTGTGAGTGGACTGATTTTTTAGTTCGGTTTTGCCAAACAACATAAATTTAAAATTAATGGTGTTTGGATTTATGTGACATTTTATGCCATAAGTGGGAATACGTGACTACTCCAAGCATTTGAAGTGTGGGATAACTTAGAAGACCTGCAATTTGGCGGGATATGAGAGAGTTAGTCGTGTTTTAACCGCGAAAGCCGTCGGTCAGGTATCCGGGAAGAGAAATAACGCGAGAATATAGTGGTGGTCCGACTGCGAAAAGCCGGCGGTCAAATATCCGGGAACAGAATAACACTGGAATCCAGTGGGTTTATAACTGAGAGAAACGTCGGTCAATTATTCGGGAACAAACGCCTAATTCTTTGCGCGCGCGCAGACAAATTCAGACTTTAATCGTAACTAATAAAACTAGTTTCTCGTGTCGTGACTTTCCCAGTGAAACCGTCGTATAATGTAATATCGTCGCGAGTGAATTAAAGAGTGCAGTGAATAGTGTATTGTGAGAGTGTATCATATAATATTAATGAATATTTTATTAGAGTTTTCAGTTAGCGAATACTACGAGCTCTGGACGTCATTTTAGACTACGTTGTATGTATTTCTTTAAGTTTATAAGTTAGCTAGGAGGTACTTTTTATCCTTTACAGACAGCAGCTGGGAGAAACTACGTTGTATTTGGGCTATTGCAAGGGGTAGGTTTTACAGAATATATACATTTAGGAAATGTTTAGGAGGAGTGAAAATTGAATATTTTGTATTGATGTATGAAGGAGATAAATTTCAACCATTACAAAAACGTAGTATTGTAGCTAGGATACTTTTTTACTGTGCCTAAAATATTATATTACCAAAATCTTATACTTATGATTGAATGTAACATACATACTTTTAACAACGGAACAACTTAGCCTTGCCCAGTTGGATGTTTGCTAATACGGAGGATTTTGATTTCATGAAGGAGTTTTACTTTATATTCTGGAGCGTTTGAAGAGTTCCATTGTTCTTTGGAAACTTCTATTGTTAATAGTCACTATTATGGAAGCATGCAGTCACTTTGGATGAGTTCCAATATGCATACGGATTGTCACATCATCACGCATTACCTTATACTTGGATCTCTCATCACTCGATTCATTGGAGTCTTGGGAACTTCATAAGTCTGCTTATTATGTTACATTCATTCATCCCAAAACTACTTATCATTTAAAATAATATTTAGAACAAAACCTTTTAGTCAACGCCCGTGCACATCTAGAAAACTCACAGCGGCCCGTTTAAAAATGTCTGTCGGATCTACGTGACGAGCGTTTTAAACACGTTGCTATTCAGCAGGGTTCCAGACTAGCTAGCCAGGAGCGGAACACAGGGTTTGATGTTGTAGCTGGTTTCTGATTAGCAGTCTCTACGTTTGCAGCACTCAAATCCGCCCAAGCACTAGGTACACTCACTACAAAGACGACCAATATGATTCCTATTAGATTCTTATTAGGGATAGTTCGAGTCACAAGGAATCTTGGTCATAAATTAGAGTAGGGATAATATTAACCTAGATCAAAGTCAACGAGGCTAATCAAAGCATGTATGAGATGTATGATTTTGAGGATAGATGACGAATAGAACGGATCGGAAAGAGATGAGGGTTTGTGAGTTTAGATTCATTCGAGGTGAGGTAGGTCTAAAACACGACGGATTCTGTCGGTTGGACGGGGTGAAGGCTGGTCAGGGAGCCCCGTAATCAATAAATCGCTTAGGGCTCCTATTTATGTAGACTTTAAAAGTCTAACTCCTTTTCTCAATTACCTATTTCTCTTAGATGTTGCTGTCGGCGGCTGTTGCTATCGAACGAGTGAATTCCTCATTTTACTTAAAATATATTTATAATATATTACTATTTTACATGTATTATATATGTAGTTTATAGATTTACACATATAATTAATCTATCATATATTAATTAAGAAGTGAAGTGTGGGGGAAAAGTGATTGGCCAAGAAGAAAGAAGAAGGATCCTAGGCGGTAGCTGATTCCTGGATTACAGCTAAGTTGCATGCTTTGATTTGCTGTATAAAATCTATTCTTTGTGCTTCATTACTATGACGAATCATGAATTTATTTACTGTGTGTGATTTATTCTGTTGTATCTACGTTTTCAGCTCTTTTCTTCGAGCATATTACTTCTAGTTAATTAATACAGCTATTGTCGAACGTGTAGTTCAATTGAACTTTATTTACCATGATTAATTAATTTCGTATGGAAATTCATTTTATAGATTTACGTGAATGATTTATTATTGTGTCCTTTTATTTCAGCAATTTATTCAATTACTTATCTACGATTTATTCTTTTATAATTATTTTGTGCTTGAATAATTACTACGGCTCTCTTGTTTTAACGGTTAATTAGATTTGTTTGCGGTTCTTAATTTGTACGTCTTATTCATAAAACACAACGTAAAATTTACACAACGTAATGGGTCCATATTTCGAAAATCTAGACGATCACACCAGGCCAAAATTACAAATAAATGACAACTAAAATCAACGGTCACAAAATTAGGTACGTTCAGGCTTTGTCATTTATTAAATAATAGTATTTTACATTTAATCGAGATAGGCAGGTTACAGTTGGTGCCGCGTGACTCAGGATAATGCGTCAATAAAAATTTAAATCAATTTATTGATTCAAATTACGCGTTAAAAAGAACTTGAGTTATTACGATAGTTAGCAAAGTATCACATCGAATTTATAGGTTAGTTTAATTCAATTACCCTTAAATAATTTGTACTTCTTATAATAGGCAACAAACAAGGATAGTAGAAATATCGTGTTGTATTTTAGTTCAAAAGAAACTTTATAAATAAATAAATAGGAAGTTACCTCACTACACCACTCACCCGTTGCGGCTATAACGTATTCAAAAGAAATTTCTTTGACACTTAGCATATTACTCGAAACTCACAAGGGCTCTGAACTACACTGACAGACTTAAATACTTCAAAATACATTCCTTGGATAAATGAAGAACTCTCATAGATCTTATTTTCATTTCAAATTATTAAGAAATCAACTAGATTGTTCTCAAATTACTAACAGTTTCAATTTTAGAATTCCCAGACAAACCCCACGTAAGCCCATAGTAACACTTTTTCCCCTTTACGAAGAACAGTTCTCAGTTCTAACTCTTCTGTAGCCAGATTAATTAAGTGTTTTAATAATTATAGTAGCCTCATAGACAATCACTTTGTTTTTCTGAATAGTTATCGTAAACAGTTGTTGGATGCAATATCGAGTAGGTAGATAATTAGAAATCTTCTAATGTAAGTTAGTTTGGATTAATGATGTTTACCTGTAATTGATTGTGCAATTAATTTAAATACCTATTTTTGTAAACGTTTATTGTAAGCATTGTTGTTACAATTGTTGGTAAACTTTCTAAATATATAAAAATAAAATAAAATAAGCGATTAAATACGTAGCAGACTAGATACAACTAAATACAATAGATAGATTAATACATTATGTAGTTAGATAAATAGATAGGTAGTTCAAATAAATTGGAGTGCTAATTAATTGGAGTTAGATAAACATTATGTATCTCGATTGTTGCACAATGTGTGTATTTAGTATTTAAAAGTGTCAGCTTTCAATCGAAATCAGCAAAGATATTGTAAACATGCAAATACAGTTGTTTTAAAAATAGAAATTAGGTCAAATACGATTGTACGAAAAAAAAGGGTCGCATGGCGCCGGCTATGCAATCTAAAAAAAAAACACGCGACATGGTTCAGGTAAGGGAAGTGCAAGGGTCGAGATGCACACAAGTGGTTGACTGGCATAAAAAAAAAAAAGGTACAAATGAGAACTATTTTTAACATAGAGACGATGAATGTAATTGTTAAAGTTTTAAATATAGTGCAAATATTATGGGATCGTTGATTCAATATTATCTTAGCTGTAGATGACTCAATGCAGTGTTGTATTTGTTAATAACTTTGCTAAGGTAGGAATAGTGCGCGTGCACAGGTCACCAGATCGAAGCCTAGATCTAGATCCGTAATTACAGTCCACTAGAGAAGGCCGAAACTGTTTCACAAACGAGCCAGCTCATGTTGACTTCAATTCAATTCATTTATTCATTTCATTTGTCCGTGACTATTTTTGAAAATTAAGTTCATTTAGATTTAGATGAATGTATGACGGAATGCTGGACTGCTGAAACGTTCAATTTCTAATTTGCTTTATGAGACTGAAAAACAATTTAAATAATGTAAATGTTGTACAACGACTGGTACAAAATAAATCTACCAATTAAACGCGGTCAATTTGTAAGCCGTGTGTTATCTATTGACAGATGCAACAATCGCCCCTTCCTGTCTTCACCAAAAATTCAAATTTACGCGCGGGCCAGTTTCACTACAACGAAACACTTGCGCGAGTCAAAAATTTGTTTAAAGCTACACGAATGCCACCTATCGTAAAACTCTACAACTAGTTAAGCAAATCAACTTAACCTTAAACAAGTGCAATAAGTATATAGAATTGTGAAAATTAAGTGTTGACAATGTGTGATGTATTATGACATGCCTAATATAACGCATTATGTTATAATGTGGTCAATGGGAAGGCACGGGCAAAGCTAGTCTCGGATGGCGCCAGCATCACTGGTGCTTGTCATTGACGTTTACTTTGAGGGTTAATGAATTAAACTATAAACAGTAAACATGCTCGTGACTTAAAAAATCATTAGATTTGAAATGGTCATTAGATAACCTAGAAGAAAAATTGGTTTCCAATAATTTTTGATGACCAATACTTTGATCCACAATTTCTGTTTTTTTTTTTTTTTCGTCAGAAGGGAAACGTGTATACCTTAAATTTACACTGAATTGCGCTTTACAGAGGCATAGTTTATTGCAAGGACGGTTTTTTTGTTTTCTCTAAAATTTTGTAATGAATTTTCCTAGTGAAACAACACCAGTGATAATGTGCCACCTAGCGGAATAAGTAAGCAGTGTGGCTCCCCATTAAATATATAAAATAAAATAGTTAGCAAGTGTTGAGCAACGCCATCTGCGTGACGCGGGCTGAACCCGCATGTGTCACCCATTCATAGACATTATCGACCCGAAGTCCCCGAATGCATAGTGAATCCATTTCGAACTCGAAAGTTTCACTGAAACAGAGAGATGGCGCTCCACGCAAATACTTGAACTGCGAAGTAACGTCGCCGTCATTTTCTTTTTTGACTTATACAATTTCTCACTATCGACCCGAACCCATATTGAACCGAATTAAGTTCAGTGAACTTTTGTCGCTAAACAGAGAGATGGCGCCCTCACAAATAGGTACTTAAACGACGTAGTGACATTGGCGCAATTACTTTTTCTTTTACAATTTTACGCGGACTCAGACAATTTGTTGTACACAATTATTTATTTTTTTTACAATACATTAATAAAAATTCTATACTTATTGGGTCCTTATTTAGCGCGAAACATGTTGGAATATAGATAGACCTACTCTTTGTTTGCACACTATAAAGTCAAATACAAACACAATCCTTTTGTTGTTAGTCTAGTAGTACAAAGGACGGTATTATCGTTTGAAGCGATTTTTTCTAGACAGTCAAATGGAGAGGAATAGTATGTTTATTGCAGGAAGATATTGCTATGCAAAAATTGCTTTAGCCGCAATAAATAGAACACTACTAATTACGCATTATAAATAATACGTTATTGTGGTAGTAATTAAATTAATTTAGGCGTCTAAATTGTTGATAAAATATTAGGATAATTGGGTAAACTGTATTTTATGTTTTTGCAGGAGTGAGTGATCCAAAAAAAAAGAGGGATAGTGTATTACATTGACTATTTGAACCTTGAATTCAAGTAATGTAAAGAGTGAACTTTTTTTTTAATCAAAACTATAATAAATGATGGACTTTTGTGTTACAATATTATACTCAAAGTGAATTTCAGTGAAATAAACAATTAACGACATAAAAAAAAAAATGGAGCAGAACAGTAGAAGTAATCCGTCCAGGCGTAAACGCAAGGCGCCTGAGGACGAAGTTGACGTATTAAATAAAATGAATGAGATAATATCGAGCAGTATGACCCCAATAATAGAACGTTTAAATGAATTGGAGAATAGAACCCGTGCATCTTCCAGTAATTTGAGTTTGGATGCAATGATTCCATCGAACCAATTTTCGCAAGAAAACCGGGTTTTGATGGTACAGACACCGACAAAGCCTAGATTCAACGGGAACAATATTCACCCTGTAGCTTTCTTAGAGGACTTGCAAAAGTATATTACCAAACTTGGACTCCAGTCAAATGGTTTAGATACAGCTTTAGATTGTCTGTCTGGTGATGCAAAAAATTGGTCTAGAATTTACCACGATAAATGGAAAGTATTTGAAGATTTTAAAGAAGATTTTCTGGAACAATACTGGGGCAGAGACGCGCAAAATCAAGTAAAGAGGAAAATAGGAAGTGGAAAATGGTCATATCAGTCTAACAGACAAAGCATGACAGACTATTTTACCGATCTGTATTCTGATGCGAAAATGTTGAGCTGCTATGCTAATGATGATGCCATAGTGGATGAGATCATACAGCACTTTCCACAAGAAATTAAACGATTATGGTTTACCAAGGAATCAAGTGGAGCAGTAGCGGCTGTTCAATTTCTTAGAAACGTGGAGTCAGTTTCTGACAATACATCTGGATCGCGACAGCAATTACATATTCGACGACAACAGCAGCTATCTCAAGACTCGTCATCTTATAGGCAACAACAACAGCCAAATCAGTCTGCTTATGGCATGGAAAGACCACGGAATGCTAGGATGGCAACACTAGAAAATATTCGAGAACGATATCGCAGAGGTTGGCGAAGAGGCGGACAACAAGACCGCGTTGAAACTGTAGTTATCGACGAAAAATCTAATAAGACACCAAATTCTAACGCGTAAAAGTGGAGACTGCCGTTGACCCTGTTAAAAAAAAAAACTAAATATTAAAAAAAAAAAAATATTAAAAGGTAATTAAGATTAGAACTAGTTGTTAATGCTTTTGTACCTTCTGTGGTAGATTGATAGATACTTAATCTTTATCATACATTGTAAAAGTTTTCTTTTCTTTGTAGAATACGTTTTAATTGAAAATAAGGAGGCCATTCCTCATCCATGACAAAATTTAAATTTGTATAAGAAAAATAATATAAAGGGAAATGGATTTAAAAATAATAATTGTGTGAAGAACTTGAGAGTCTTTTTCTGAGTATACTTAAATAAAACAAAAAAATATTATATCATCTGATCCAGAAACAAGTTAAGTTTTGTCTTACCCGGCCGACTGGTAGAGGACATTATTAAATAAAAACCCACATGTTTTGATATAATTAAAATAAATTAAAAAAGGAAGGAGTGTGCGTTTTATACCGATTTTCATTTTTCAAATGATAACTTTCCTAAACTCTAAGGGGTGATGTGGAAAAGGTATTATATGTTATTTATTTATGAGTATAGTATCATTGTGATAGTTTAACATTTATTATTTTATTTTGTGTTTGAACGTAGTAACCTTGCTAAACTCCAAGGGGTGATATAGAAATGATGTTAAATAATAATATGCAAAAAGAGACATCAAATAAAAGAAAAATACACTGAATGCCTTTGAATACTTTAGTAGTGAACTCCTATTATGTGATTTTCTCCGGATTTTCCTTTTAGAAAATGAAAATCCGTCGAAACTCAAAGGGGTGATCTGTAACCAACGTTATATACACATAACGTTCGTTCCATGTACTTAGCATGCAATGTTCTTATTGCCTATATGATCGTGGGTGGCGTTTTCTGTTTTATTCAGATGTAAGGGAATTTTATATTTTGATCTTTATTTGGTCTTCATGAGGGTTTAAAATTAACTTTTGATTTACGGAAAGTTTAGTTCGTGAGGAGTTGTACGCTTATGTTGACGAGCAGCAGTATGTAGTTTCACAGGGGACCTTAACTACAACGTAATAAAGTCTATAATTAAATCCACTGTTCTAAATAGATTTGTTATACTTTACTGCCTGGTTTATTTTATTTTACTCGTCTAGTTTATTTTGTCGGGACTCAATATCGAAGTACTTTCTTGAGAGCGTTGACAAATGTCTTGGTTCTTAAAAAATAATTTAAACGCATAAATTAGTCTACGCGTAAATATATTACAGATATTGATTTTCAGGGTTGACAAGAGTTTAATATGATATAAGAACCTTATAGTTTTGTATGGGGAAACTAGAATGAATTAAGCATCATAGTAGACAATTACAAATTGAAAGCACAAAAGATAATAGTTATTCATATAGAGTTTGATTAATTTTATGTACATTGAACATTGAGTCATTTGAATCATTCTGATAATGTAATTTTAAGTGTCTAATATTATCAGTGATTCAAACCTAGACTTACGTAATACAATTTGATAAACTTTGAATTAATATCTAACGTTTAAATTGTAGTTATGGCCAAGTTGTGTTGTTTTGTTACAGCACAGGCCAATGTAATTTTATGTCTTATATAAACAAAGTTAAATTGCAGACATTATTTGTATATTCCACCAATTTTGAAATAAAGAAGTTTTGATTTTCGTACATAATTTAGAATTATAGAAGAAACGACTTCGTTCCAACCCTACCATGTGGTAAAACTCAGAGTCACAGTATAGTTACTGTGAGTATACAAGTTTTACATCATGATATACAAGGATTTATTTGTATGAGAATAACGTAATTTATATACGATCTAATTTATTAGGGACTCTAATGAATTAATAAGTAGTGCTGATATGGGATTGAGTTGAAAATGAATGAAATTATTCTGAAAAGTAGACTACAAAATCACTTAAATTTTAAAGTGATAAAAATCATTAAACGCGTTGTCGAATTACATTATAAATAATAATTTAGGTATTCACTTAAAATGAACTATTTGCCTTTTGTTGCTACAAACCATGTTTGCTGCAAGTTCACGTACTGCATCCGGATAGGTTTACTTTGGACAATATTTTCAGTAAAAAATCTAACTCTGTGAGTGGACTGATTTTTTAGTTCGGTTTTGCCAAACAACATAAATTTAAAATTAATGGTGTTTGGATTTATGTGACATTTTATGCCATAAGTGGGAATACGTGACTACTCCAAGCATTTGAAGTGTGGGATAACTTAGAAGACCTGCAATTTGGCGGGATATGAGAGAGTTAGTCGTGTTTTAACCGCGAAAGCCGTCGGTCAGGTATCCGGGAAGAGAAATAACGCGAGAATATAGTGGTGGTCCGACTGCGAAAGCCGGCGGTCAAATATCCGGGAACAGAATAACACTGGAATCCAGTGGGTTTATAACTGAGAGAAACGTCGGTCAATTATTCGGGAACAAACGCCTAATTCTTTGCGCGCGCGCAGACAAATTCAGACTTTAATCGTAACTAATAAAACTAGTTTCTCGTGTCGTGACTTTCCCAGTGAAACCGTCGTATAATGTAATATCGTCGCGAGTGAATTAAAGAGTGCAGTGAATAGTGTATTGTGAGAGTGTATCATATAATATTAATGAATATTTTATTAGAGTTTTCAGTTAGCGAATACTACGAGCTCTGGACGTCATTTTAGACTACGTTGTATGTATTTCTTTAAGTTTATAAGTTAGCTAGGAGGTACTTTTTATCCTTTACAGACAGCAGCTGGGAGAAACTACGTTGTATTTGGGCTATTGCAAGGGGTAGGTTTTACAGAATATATACATTTAGGAAATGTTTAGGAGGAGTGAAAATTGAATATTTTGTATTGATGTATGAAGGAGATAAATTTCAACCATTACAAAAACGTAGTATTGTAGCTAGGATACTTTTTTACTGTGCCTAAAATATTATATTACCAAAATCTTATACTTATGATTGAATGTAACATACATACTTTTAACAACGGAACAACTTAGCCTTGCCCAGTTGGATGTTTGCTAATACGGAGGATTTTGATTTCATGAAGGAGTTTTACTTTATATTCTGGAGCGTTTGAAGAGTTCCATTGTTCTTTGGAAACTTCTATTGTTAATAGTCACTATTATGGAAGCATGCAGTCACTTTGGATGAGTTCCAATATGCATACGGATTGTCACATCATCACGCATTACCTTATACTTGGATCTCTCATCACTCGATTCATTGGAGTCTTGGGAACTTCATAAGTCTGCTTATTATGTTACATTCATTCATCCCAAAACTACTTATCATTTAAAATAATATTTAGAACAAAACCTTTTAGTCAACGCCCGTGCACATCTAGAAAACTCACAGCGGCCCGTTTAAAAATGTCTGTCGGATCTACGTGACGAGCGTTTTAAACACGTTGCTATTCAGCAGGGTTCCAGACTAGCTAGCCAGGAGCGGAACACAGGGTTTGATGTTGTAGCTGGTTTCTGATTAGCAGTCTCTACGTTTGCAGCACTCAAATCCGCCCAAGCACTAGGTACACTCACTACAAAGACGACCAATATGATTCCTATTAGATTCTTATTAGGGATAGTTCGAGTCACAAGGAATCTTGGTCATAAATTAGAGTAGGGATAATATTAACCTAGATCAAAGTCAACGAGGCTAATCAAAGCATGTATGAGATGTATGATTTTGAGGATAGATGACGAATAGAACGGATCGGAAAGAGATGAGGGTTTGTGAGTTTAGATTCATTCGAGGTGAGGTAGGTCTAAAACACGACGGATTCTGTCGGTTGGACGGGGTGAAGGCTGGTCAGGGAGCCCCGTAATCAATAAATCGCTTAGGGCTCCTATTTATGTAGACTTTAAAAGTCTAACTCCTTTTCTCAATTACCTATTTCTCTTAGATGTTGCTGTCGGCGGCTGTTGCTATCGAACGAGTGAATTCCTCATTTTACTTAAAATATATTTATAATATATTACTATTTTACATGTATTATATATGTAGTTTATAGATTTACACATATAATTAATCTATCATATATTAATTAAGAAGTGAAGTGTGGGGGAAAAGTGATTGGCCAAGAAGAAAGAAGAAGGATCCTAGGCGGTAGCTGATTCCTGGATTACAGCTAAGTTGCATGCTTTGATTTGCTGTATAAAATCTATTCTTTGTGCTTCATTACTATGACGAATCATGAATTTATTTACTGTGTGTGATTTATTCTGTTGTATCTACGTTTTCAGCTCTTTTCTTCGAGCATATTACTTCTAGTTAATTAATACAGCTATTGTCGAACGTGTAGTTCAATTGAACTTTATTTACCATGATTAATTAATTTCGTATGGAAATTCATTTTATAGATTTACGTGAATGATTTATTATTGTGTCCTTTTATTTCAGCAATTTATTCAATTACTTATCTACGATTTATTCTTTTATAATTATTTTGTGCTTGAATAATTACTACGGCTCTCTTGTTTTAACGGTTAATTAGATTTGTTTGCGGTTCTTAATTTGTACGTCTTATTCATAAAACACAACGTAAAATTTACACAACGTAATGGGTCCATATTTCGAAAATCTAGACGATCACACCAGGCCAAAATTACAAATAAATGACAACTAAAATCAACGGTCACAAAATTAGGTACGTTCAGGCTTTGTCATTTATTAAATAATAGTATTTTACATTTAATCGAGATAGGCAGGTTACAATATAGAAAATGTTTAGGTATGCCTCATAAAACTCTCATGAAAATGTATAACATTCAGAGTGTGGTATCGTTACCCTTTCTCGTTTTCCGTTTACATTTTCATACTGGCCGACTTTTTCAGGCATAGACGCCTCAATTCTCAACGTAGAGATTTCATATCAGACTCAAGTGGGTTTTAAGTATAAAGCGCCGAAATACGCGCAGACAGTTTTTATCGTCAAGGGTTCTAGAAATGATATGAAGGTATGTATCGTATGTAGCTTTATTAATATATTTTATTTATTTGTATAGATGTACCTACTGCAATTTACTACATACTTACTATCAGGTAGGTAATCTGTTTTAATCTCGCTTCTATGACTTCAAAATGGCCTTGGATTCCGTGAGGTTTCAATTTATGTATCAAAGCGAGTGATTGTATGGTAGGTACATAATTTTGCACATTTTTAAACCTCATTACTGGGGGAGTTGGACGGAAGAACAATCCAAAATCTCGACATGACACTTATTCCAGCTCGGTTGGTCGGCGACCTCGTTTGAATTCACTGGTAGGTAAAGCTTTGCTGATAGGGATAGAAGTGATATTACCAGGAACTTCTCGACAAATTTAACCATGTTTGGTTAGTGTTAAAGTTCATTTTTGCTTAGTCACACATTTTGGAAAATACTCGTATTTGTAAGAGGATCTCAGGAACAGAAACTACTTTTTTATTCTAAAATGGCATTCTGCATTACTTATAACTACTTTCATGGTGCAGAGCACACTTTAGTTTAGCGTATTGCACCGCACCCGTCGAAGGCCGCACATAAGTCCACTGAAATCTATCACTATCCATAAATATGTGCGTATAACGACCTAATCAACTAAGCACGAGTCCCAAAAATATGCACATATGCTTGCTAGTGCTTCGTCAATATCAGTTCAGTCAACAGTATCAGTCACGTTAGTAACTCACCAGGCTCAACAAAAAATCAAACATAAATCTTTAACATTAGCGTCATGCGGGAAACTGCGAACAACGCATAAACAGCAAACACAGAACAAGCGCCACGACCTAATGACCACGTAAATTTCGTTAACAACAAACTTAACGGAAGTAATTTTTGCTGAAATTAAACTGAATTTCCGGGATATATGGCAGTGAGAAAAAATATCTTGGCTACGGGAAAAAATCTCCTGATTATTAGGAAACAATTCTACGAAGCAGTATAGTAAGTTATTCTTACTGGCCAAACATTTAATGAGTATAATTTTATTAGACCTTCCGCTAACATGTATTCTAGCAAATAAACGATTTGATTTATCAAATGACTTACCGTACTAGTACAGCCAGGGAAATGGAGACAAATGGGGTCTTCCGGCCAATTCTTCGCTACATAAAAATGGAAGTTCCACACCTTGTTGTTTAGATATGTTTGAATCGTCTGATGAAACTAGAAAAAGAAACATTACATTTTTAACATTCATCATTATTAATTAAGCTAATAGGTTCTGCAACCTACTAAAAAAACTTTACCGAAATTTAATAAATAGTAAGATTTTTGTTTTCAACAACAAATAAGAATATTGTAATATTTTGACCCTAAACTAGGAGTAGCCTGTATATTTGATGGAATCAGGCGTTACTTTGCGGAAGTCCATTTTAAATAAGATTAAATAATAGGTATGGGTAATTTAATCTTATTTAGTAGCCTGTATCTTAGATGCCCAAGTTCGTAGCCTGTATCTTGGCTGCCCAAGTTCGTAGCCTGTATCTTGGCTGCCCAAGTTCGTAGCCTGTATCTTGGATGCCCAAGATAATATTAAGTAAACTGTTTCACTAATAATCAGCTAATAGCGTCTCATAAGTCAACTGTCAAACAGCGTGTGACCACGTTAATTTGAGCTGATTTATTGATAAGGGGCACGACCGCTGGCCTGGCGACTGCTGGCCGCCAGCGACGAGGTTCGGGTGAATGAGGTCAGGTGGGCTGAATTTAATTGTTTCTGTTTCATATCATATCTTCGCGAAAGCGCTTAACCGAAGATGTGGTCAAAATGGTAAACACGCTAATTTGGGAGCCAGCCTTCATTCACGGGTTAGAGTGCTGACTTCAGCATAGGCATACTAGAGAGTTCACACGAGAATCTGTCTAGAGTAAAAAAATGTGATTTACAACATTCAAAAATTTCGAAATGAGAGTCGAAATACACCAAGAAACAAGATAAAGAAATTTACTATATAGATGCAAAAAGTGAAGTAATAATACTTCACTTACAATAACGGTCTTTTTACTTATATAATAACGATATGGGGATCCATTCATCACTGTCGCTATTTCGGAAAGCGAATCAGTCTTATGAATGTGACCATAAAGGCATAAAAAAAATAGCCCGTAAATGTTTAGTAACTGCCGATATTGCAATTGTTTTTCATGTCGTAGATAATCAAGAACTGTCGTAGGTACATCAAAACTTGTTCGGCCTTATTACAAAAAACTCGTTAAACTCGACTTTGGTCGAGAACCAATGTGTCTTCAACTATCTTTAGAGTCGACCTATAAACCAAACCTTATTACAAAAGATGAATAAAGCCAAGACCACTTATTACCAAACTGTAGCTATGGTAGAAATTATTTCCACAGATAATAAATGTCTTTATGCTACGGATACACGAAATGTTGAATATCGTTCGATCTTAACGTTCCGTGACACAATGTACTAATTTTTATTTTGGAATATAAGTAGCTATTTTGTCACACAATACTATTTTCTAATATGGAAAAATATTGTAGGTAATTTTTAAATTACTTTTGATCATTGCGAGTAATTCAAAACATCCTAATTAGGTATTTACGTATATGAAAAAAATGTTAAGGAGATACTCCTTATATAATATCCAACCTATACAATGGCACACTATGGCTAAGTAACCATAGCAACATGTTTTGTTGATTGTGTGTACTGTCAATTCTTGTAATATAATTATTCTGTTTTTACTATGTATACTTTCGATATTATAAGTATTTCCTATATATTTTGCTAAAAGCTATTATTCTACTCATCCACGCTTCTTATTATACCTCACCACCCCTTCTTACTTTAATACAAAATATATGAATGTTTTTACGATTTGACAAGTAGAATACGTGGCCGCCATTAAAATAATTGATTAAACCTTCGCTAAACTAGGTGCCCGACAAGACTAACTTTGACACCATAGTCAACCAAGACCTAAGTGCTAATCTGCGTTTTGTACTATGAAATTTGACAAAACTACGGTTTAAACTCCAGTTTAGCGTTAAAACTCGTTTTGTAATAAGGCCGGTTGAGTTTCGATATCTTAAACCTCAGTTAAATATTTAGCACGATCTATTCAATAAAACCAAAAACGACGCTATCTAAGTATACATATTATGCCCGTGGTTATTTACGTAAATCTTAATTATTGCTTTACGTGTAGGTAAACTACTGAACCGATTGGGTTTTTTGGCTAGAGATACACAGCTTAGAGTCTGGGAAAAGATTGTAGCCAATTGTATAACTGTTATTTGTCGTTCTTCTTTCATTGTCATTTTCGTTTTCGAACCTAATAAGTAGTACAGGTACTTACAAAGCTTTTTTGGTGGTAATTACTCGTAATTGATTTTACGCAATAAACAGTTTTTGTATTGTTTTATATTGAAGGTAAGAACCTACATAGCTTGTAAAAATAAGTACCTTTAGAGATTCAGGCATATACTGCACCAAAATATCGGCCACAGCTGGGAGCTCGTCTTCAGTAACCAATCGAAAGTTTTTTCCCTCTGGCACGATTTCCATTTCTGTAACAAAAGAAATACGTGAAAAGTTCGTTGTTTTTCCGCCGATTCCATATGTAACCTACCAATTGTCTAGAGAGTACCGTGTTTATAGTGATAATGATTCTAAAATTACCAGGATAAAGTTGAACAACTTAATGGAACCTGTGGCACCGGTCGTTAATTCTAATCACAGATTTCTAACTTATAAAGTACGTTATAATTGGGCCCACGTAGTGGATTATGGCCCATACTTTCTCTGAGAGAAGGCCGTTATCCTGGCAGTAGGAGCGTAAAAGGCTGATGACGACGAAAGTATACGTTAGATATATGGACAGAAAGTGTTAAATTAAAAGACAAATAATTGGCAAGTGGTTTTATTTGTTGGTTTCATTCAAAAGAGCGGTTTTGATACAATATGCTAGAATTTTTGGAAACATCTTAAAATATAAATATATACATCACAAAAATTTCGCTTCCAACAGGATTCGAACCTGCGTCTTCTGGCTTGCCGGGCCAGACGCCTTAACCACTAGGCCATGGGAGCAATCACTGTTGACTGCGAAATTCTTGATATGATGTATTTCTTTTTTTCGGCTTACAAGCCGCTAAGGTTAACACTATAAAATATATTTCATAAAATCTTAAAATATCTCATCATTATAGTACAAAAACAACTAAAATGAGCCTCTTATTGTTGGCCCACTAAAGTCTATCCCGCTGTCGTTCAAACTTTATTTAGAAAGTGTGGTGATATAAATTCTCTAGTGAAATGATGACCTTGTGTAACGTGACCGTGGAACACGGCTATACTAACAAACGGGTAAAAGTAACTTTGCGATAACGAAGAACATGTGGCTATTGTTTGGCCAAGCTTGGATCAAACTAAATATAAGCGGCGAAAAGACTTATGGTCTGGTTGAAATAAGCTCTATTAAAGCCAAGAATATTATTAAAATAAAGTTTTTAAATTTTTACCCAAAATAACACAAACATATTCGCACATAACGCGTCGTTAAACAAGATCTATCCAAATTATCCTCTACAAAACCCCTTCTATCGAACGACAATCAGAAAAGTAATAACCTGTTTATTGCAGTAATGAAGTAAACATTTCCGGTCTAGAAAACCGAGTAGTAGCGAAACGGAAGTTCCATATTTGCGAAATGAAACCATGTCAAGCACAATATATTATGGTTTCTGGCACGAAAGTGTTGGATCGATGGATCTAGTTGGTTATATCACAAGAAAGATGTTCTAAGTTTGTTATTGTCATGAATTAAAAAGGGATAGTTCCTTGACATAATTTTAAAATCAAAATTACTTATTTGAATCCACTCTAAAACAACTCTCATGATAATGCGTGCCCGTTTTTCCACTTATCCGATCGTTTGGGAAGAAAAGTTGGGAAATAATTCTAACTCTTCTTCGTTCGAATATTGAAAGTGGAAAGCAAACATAGTTTAGTAAGGACAGAAGGGATGTTAACAATAAATGGATGACGCGAGAGTTCAATGGCGAAATGGGTCGACAAAGTTTACTATTGGTTAAGTTTTGTAATTCTCCGAAAAATTTTCCGCGCCTTTCTACGAAATGTACCATATAGTCCATAATTATATCCCGTGTAGAATCGAACCTTTGCCCTGAGGACCAGTTTAGCCGCCGGTATAACTAGCAAAGGTCCTTAAATTTCAAGTCGATGTTCGGTTCACATCTCAGAAGCGAGAACCATGACCTAATTTTGGCTTGGTCTTAAAAAGCTGTACTAGTGTAAAATACTGTGCCCCACCATTACCAGTATGCCAAGAATTTTTGCAAAGTCAACCTTGGATTCTTAAAGTGCGAAGTTGAGGTCAGGTGTTGGTGGTATGTCTAAAAGCTCTAGAATACTATAGAAGATATCTATTGGGTCCATACGAACGTATATCGAACACGATATAAGAACATAAAGAGGTGTAAGCTGAGGAAGAATATTGGCCATCTTGCACGCGCGTCCATTGTTGAACAAAGTAACCGTACATATTTCTGTTATTTTTTCTTATAAAGACATCAATTCTTTCCACTATAAACATAAAACATTTATATTCCTTGAAGTAGAAATTGTAGGTAAAGAAATTCTGAAGGTGAAGGTACCCTTGTTTCGTCGAACGCAACACTAGAGGTGTGCCAAATGGATCGTGCCTGTCTTGCGGAACACGAAAATGTACAAAATACGTAAATTATTACGTAAAGTTCTATTGGGTAACTTTTAGAGCAGTTTTTACAAAACTCTATAGTTGCGGCGGAGTACACATATATTTTGGATTAAAAGTAATGAGAACCATTCCATTATTTCCCAAATCTGCAATCATAAGCTAACAAAGAGTACTCAATACAATGTGGGCATGGAATTATGTAGGTATTTATTACCATAATTAATAACTCCTACGACAAGTTAATGGCCGTGACTCATGTTACATTATAAATATTTATTGTATAACATAAAAGTATTTTTATGAAAGAAATTATGGATATATCACGTAGCGAAGAAATAGTAGTTTAGGAAATATAGCTTTGCTACGCCTGCTACAGTTCACCTACGAAGCGCTACGAACAAAGCTACATGTCGTAGCTGCTAATCTATACACAAATAAACAACTGTCTGTTTGCAATTACAAAATAACAGCTTTTTGCTAAATGCATATAAAAGTATTTAAGGTACCTATAACAAAACAACCATTTTTTAAACTTTTGTCTGTCTGTCTGTTTGGTTCGGGTAATCACCGTAACGGCTGGACCGATTTTGCCGGGACTTTCACTGGCAGATAGCTGATGACACAAGGAGTAACTTAGGCTACGTGAGCGAAGCCACAGGGCACAACTAGTTTTGTATATAAACTGTATTTACACTAACGCACGTATCTAACAATTCTTAGGATAACCACTGAGCTAGGGCGATATAACCTGGTATTTTTAGTTCATTTGTAAGAAATGAAACGAGTTGTTTTTTAATCGAGATCTTAACATTTTTCATTTAGTTTATAACAAAACTTTACATTAAATTAATTACATGTAGTTTATTAAGAAGACCGACATCAAGAACGTTCTCACTTCTTCAGATATAGCTCGCAACGTAAGGGTAAGAAACCAATCTATAAATACCGGCTTTACAGTGTTACCTTCGTTTACATCGCCCCATAAGACCTAGAAAAAGTAACTCTAATATACCAGTGCTATTTTCAGCGATTGTAGAAATAGAAACAGTTGCATTTTGTCTTGGTATTTTATTACATTAAAACGTAACAAGACTAGCAGGTCAAGTTAAGTATAATACTTCTTCTGTGCCATCCAGGAAACACAAGCACGTTAACGTGGCACTGCAGAGTATTGGTTACCATGAGATATGGTATTCAGTCTCATAATATGCCCAGTAATTCAGTGTTTACATTCTACGGATCAAACGGTAAGAAAACGTTGTATAGTAACCGTTGCTCTAGTCGCACTGACGCAGGATCAGTCACTGTGAATTCCACCTAACATTTATTTTACTTAATTTAAATTCAGTTCTTGCACTTCATCACCCTAATGCCAGCTGCGTGCATGTGAGTAATTCATATGCGAATTTGCACGTTCCACCCTTCCACCCCCAACACGTTTAAAGGAAGGGTTGGCGTGAATGCATAGGGGGTTCAAGGACATCGGTGACGTCATATCCGCATACGAGTAGCGTGTCGTCTACTGCATTACACATATTAAATTATTGATATTTAGTGTCGTTTGTGTTTTACATAAAATCCTTGAAGAAGATAATTCAACAAGTTCGAAAATACTTTTTGATGCATTAAGCAATCTATATTTTGTACTTATAGCCATTGTGAATCTTATTGTAATAAAAATAAAATATCTAGCTAATATTACACAAGTCGGTTTCCAAGGTAAACAGCCTCGACAAATAGACATACCTACAAGTTACAACAAAGTGATTCTACAAGGGTTTTTTCATTTCGAGGTATGGAATTCTAAATATACCTTGAAATAGAAATAAGAACTGTTTGTGTCCCTTTGTAAGACGTACATTCCCGAGGATTAAGATACATCTCATCTTTTTATATGTAGATACATAAATAATCTTTAGCCTATACATGCACGCGCTTAGCACCGCGTCAAATTTTACTAATCATACATCTAGTGAGTGGTCCATACTATGTCAGCCTTAGTTTGAGTTAAACTTTCATCTAGAGAACAATGCCCGACGTAATCAATATTCGCCCTTATTCGTAAAAGCTCAATAAGATAATCTATGCTTTAAACTGCTGTGTCAACTTGTTCTTGACGGATGCTGTTACGCATGAAAACGTGACAAAACACTTTCTAGTAATTAAGTAAGTTACGGAACGTTAGTGAATAAGGACTATAATCTCTAGAAATTGACTAAAACTATCTCCAAAGAATTAAAGAGTACTCCTATAACAACCCTGTGCACGTATTTGGTCTCAAATTAGTAAAGTCTATTCATCTCGTTCTAATAGTCAAAGCTATTTAGTGTTTAATGAGCTACTGACCTTCAGACAGTATCCTTCAGACTGCTCCAATGCTTGACATAGTTATATATGCGACCGATAAATTTTGCACAAACCACTTTTTTGTCCCGTGAATCATAGGATAAAAGCCAAAATGGCCGATTCCAGACGCATAAACAACTCCGTCGATGTGTGTGGAGCAGTTATAAAGTGGGGTTGGAAAACGAGGGGGCGACCTAGTTGCTTTTATATCGATGTTGAATGAGTGCCTGTCGTGAACAAACTTGTTAGGAATCAGCTGTTTGTATTCATTGATAATTAAGACATTTACGATGGGCTTTTGAATGAATCTTCATATGTCTATTATGTATATATAAAATCAAATAATAACTAAAGGTTATTTCCAATGAATAAACAAAGTAGTTATTTAACTGAGTTGCTACGTGATTTGATTTAATTAACGTCGTGGTTATATAAACTAGGAAAACGTACAAGTGGTGTAATTTATTTTCTTTATAAAGCAATAAGCTTCAGAAACTTTAATGGAAATAGCTATTGCTAAAGTACTCCTCCTTCTCTAAATATTTTGTTGCTATAAGAAGTATAACAATATAGGTTTGTCAATTAATTATGGATCCTGGAGCATTGTATACGTTTAATATGGTTATTATTATTTAAAGATCAAAATTGAGAGTATTATTTGCAGAAATCGTTTATTTTATCGTTGTTATTTTGCTAAATCGGTGAAAATAGTAAAGCCTACAAACGCGTCGATAATACTGTGGGACCACGGGATGTTGTATGGACCATTAAACTATTTTATTATTATTACCACTTACACAGATAAAATTAAAACTTTTAAAAACCTCAGACTAAAAGAGCCGATTATATTCAAACGGATGAAAAGATTTTTTTAAATCATTGTTAAGAAACCTCTCGATTAAACCTATCAAACAAAAAAAACCTAAATCAATATAGGTCCATCCATTTATGAGCTACGAAGCCACAGATACACAAACACACACATTAAACTTATAACACCCGTCCTGTTTGAGTCAGGGTTTAGGTTATAGCGGAAATGAAAATTTAAAAAAGTTGTTGTTTTAATATTTATTACTTAAATTATAGTAAATCCAAGTCCAACTGGGCGGTGTAGGTGTAAAAACTTGACCAGTTTGCATGTTTCATCTCAATAATTATAGCACAGCTGTTAAAACAGCGTGTAACAAAAAACGTGGTGGGGTAAGTGCCAGGGCGCAGAACATCGAGTTGGCAGACTGGCGGGGGTGTAAATTCGGGTGTTACCAGCCACCCGATGACCTTGAGTCTGGGACCACTGCAGTCATATAAAACGATCGATGTATGTGGTTCTGACGATCCGGATACTGCGGAACTAGAATCCGATAGAGGAGCTCATATAACTGGTTAGTGAAAATATCAAAGTCGGTGAATTGAGGAAATCAAATTTTAAGTAGCACCAATACGCTTATAGGCTAACTAGAGTCTAGCTTTTTGCGTTGTGTAGTACACTCTAGTCCGTTGGATATGGACTTACAAAGAATCAAGAATCTGCCACTCATCTTAGTGTCGATTTCAAGGAGAACATACTTTGTTCATGTATTCTTTATGGGTTGAGACATTGTAACGGGATATTTACCGTATTCCCGTGAACATGATGCTTGCAACAGCGTCGAAATATCGGGTGCTCATCGTTCAATAATAATCACGGTAAATATCCCGTTACAATGTCTCAATTAATAAATAACCGTGAAAGTTTAAAACAGTCTTTATGGGTTGCTCTTTTAAAGACTCACATTGTAACGATGTCAGATTTGAATTGAAAATTCAACTGTGGTATTTAAATCCCCCGCCTTTACAGTGTTCCTGTGGCCGCCTTCCGGCTCCATCATTAGACCAGCTATGTTACATCATTATATTAAATTTCATGGTCATCCGATTAACGTATGTATATAAAATTTCGGCTCAATCGGAAGTGGAAGTGAATCGGAATCGGAAGTGGGTCAAATTTAGCTTGCAAGATTTGACCCTTACTAACAGGGCAAGTTAAATGAAAGCTTGTAAACTATAACGTTAGTGTTAAAATAGCTATTAGGTAGATGCAACTAAATCAGCTTAGTAAACAATAGCTTGGATTTTAAGAGCAGACCTGAGTTATTCAGCTATATGAAGTAGATAGACTAATGTGACAGGCTATTAAGGGCTAAGCCGGGATTAGTCTACCACCCCGATGACCTAGCGTCTGGTAGGATGTGCTTTTACTTGTAGATATGTAATATCAGGTCAGATCAATGTTTGAAGCCAAATTTAAGTTACGCAACAATGAGAAAAACTTGCACGACTCTTACTTATATAATATAAACAAGAAATTAATTAGTTTAGTTAAAAACACTTTATCTAATGGCATAATATCTCAACATACAAGTGGTGGACATCTAATGCTCCTCTTTTTGGGAGTAAGTTTTAAAAACAATGCAACCCTTTTTATGCTAAGATATACTCTGATAATAAATTTATATGAAGAAAAACCTGTTCCTACAGCTGCATATTTCTACCAATTGTAACACTGTTACACTTTTTTGTGTTTTTATATGGCCGAGATATACCACAATCACAGGATAGGTCATCTAAACACTTTTTAATGCTTCAGTAAATTCTATAAACAAGTAGTGCATAAATAACATAGTAGTGCTAACAACTTACCTATATCTTCAGAACATTGCTACGCCCACTTACCGCGTGGCCTATCTATAGATTTCCCGATACTCAAAGTTATAAGATACATATTCATGAAAGGATTCTTCTTTAGATTTACGAAAAGCATAAAAACTGGAATAAAGCTCAAGAATCCCGATAGTCCCGATGGACTTCATGAATTACACATTTCAGCAACCTTGACGTTACAACATCCTTAACCCGTAGACAATGGTTTGAAAGAGGGATAGCCCAACCAAAAACAATGTCTCTTTCTAGTAATCTTAACTAAAAGATACAAATATGGAACCCCTCTTATAATATTTATAGTACACGTATATGGAACGAATTCAAAAACGTTTTCAAAGTCATCTTCAATTTAGGGTCAGAACATGTCTTAACATTACAGTACATTAAAAGGGGCCAGAAGTTTCACATCCTTTCTCTGTACGAGAGACGACGTATAGTTGACCAAATGGCTTGGTCGGCTGCCCCGACTTATTACTGCGAATTAATTTGAGAGTTCCTTACGCTTTCGTTTCTTGCGCGTTGCATGTCCCGGGAGTTAAAACAAACCAAAAAAAAATTCATTTCTTATACGAGCGAGTAGGAGCTTCAACGATTTGGTGATGATAATGTTGATTTGTTACAGTTATTTCACTGGTTACTTTGCTCATCAAACTGGAACACATTACTGCTTGGTGGCAGACTTCACGAGCAAAGCGGTGCCGGTGGTACCAACCCAGACAGGCACTCGCAGAAGAGTTAGCCCTACCAAGTACCAATTTTAAAGAAAATTTTGACATCTGCTGTCAAAATTGGGAATTGACTTGACGATCCCGTGAACGTCGTTCGTTTCACATTTAGTGAACATTGACCTAAATCCCTAATTCCCTTTTCACACAGTATATGGTCGCTCAGAGTGCCTAGAAGTTTTGCAGATCGGCTTTGACCTTGAGATTAATTTTAGGATAGTGCTCTAAGATGGGGTTACAGGCCAACCATCCCTTTAAGTTACTAAAATAAACTTTTGATTATAATTATATTTTCGCACTAATTATAAATCAGTCTTTGTGTTATCATTTCTGAACCTATTGACTTAGATTTTGGCAGAGATGAACCCGAGACAAGATATAGGATAATCGCCAGTATACCTCCTACCTAAGCGGGCAAAATATACAAATAACAAATACTAATATAAGTACAAAAAACGTGAATCATTTAATTAAAGATGAAAACTCTGTTTAAATTGCTGGGGTACAATTGTAATTGTACCGAGAAGTAATCAAACTTTGAGAGCCCATATAAAAGTTGTTACAAAAAGTATTTCCGATTTTCTATTTGATGTAAATTGTATTTTAACAGTCTGTTTTTCTTTTACGTAAATTTGTTTCCAATTTAAGAGTGTGGCAATCACTAACCGTTTCCTTATAAGTTGTATAATAATCTAGAATATCATCCTGAGACATTTTATTTCAGAGCAATTTCATATAATTTTTATTCGTGACCTTCAAATTCTAGAAGTTTTTTGAAGGTCCCATTTGAATGCTCTCAAGTTTCGACAGCTCTTAGAAGTTTATAATACTGTTCGGAGTAAAGTTAATTACTCAGGTAATTACTAATAATGAAACAAACCTGGTAATCTTGTTGGCAGATGTTTTGTACTTATATTTGTAGTAATAAGAAGGGAAATAAACAGAAATCCTAGATTGGATTTCTGTTTGCCTTCCTTTGTTCAATATTTAGACTACTAAGAGGGGAAGTATTCAGATAAAAAGCTCTCCTCTGTTTTGGGGCATAATGCTCTGTAAGCAGTAATTGCCTATTGTTTTTTGTGCGTTAAACGAGTTATATTTTCACTGAGGAGGTTATATATTTGTGTTATTTTGGTGCGCATAATAAATATGCAATGTCGATGTAAATCGTAAGTGAGGTCTATTATTACGAATGCATTTTTTATACCTATTGTTGGGTAACGAGCCGGTCTTTGCTTGATGGTAAGCATAACGCAGGCCATAACAATTGTCGATCAATCATGAATTAGGTGTGAGGGCTGCCTAAAGAGATAATGCCGTCTATTGTGGCATCCCAATAGTTTGTCCCCTAGTCGTAAATAAATAAATAAACATCATTTTGTACACAACTTTTTTCGTCTCCACTAAAACTATTTCAGAGAGATCCTTATCACTTGGAATGATGTCAAATTCAAAGTTCACTCACTCACAAGGTGAAGTGGCTAATTTCATTTTCGTTTTAATTTTTACACGAAAGTTCGCGTGACTCCTATTGGCGTGTTCTCATGAGTATGATTTTCATGTTCCCGCGGTAGCTAGACAAGGGGTGGTGGGTGGACATTATTACATGATTGTTGCCATCGTTTTCCTCAAGTTTGCACTTTCAATCTACAAGGACTTGTCGGGGCACGTGCACTAAACTTGAATTATCTAGTTAAAAGAAAAGTTATTTATTTACTTAATCCACAGCTCTTAATAAAACTTAGAATATCTTATTGCATGCTTACTTACAGCCAAAGAAGGATTAACATTATATAGAATATTATTTAAAAAGCTTAGTCAGAATTTTTTTCTGCCTAGTGTAAATCTAAAATCTAGTAAATTTTACAACCTTTTCATCATTGAGGCACATTTTTATTTGTAATTTAAACCATTCTACAGGAAAAAAGTAAATACACTACCTATGAGTACCTATCTTTATTATCATACTTCTGTCTGGAATTGCACGCTATCTTGTAAGTATATGGGCACCCTTTTTTAAATGAAATAGTACCAAAAATGTAGTAGACTAAAAATATGACGCCAAGCATTTACGGATGTGTTCCAAATTTCCAACAGCTATTCTTTAGAGCAGTGTTTTTCAACCTTCTTGAATACGCGACCACTTTAAGAGTAAAAAAATCTGGTGCCACTAGGTCTGTAACACCAAATTCCAACGACCCCCATTTTTATTTGCACCTGGCCTACGATCACGACCCCTCGTGCGACACTACACTGGGGGTAAAAAAAACTGCTTTAGAACCAGCCCTATTCTAGATTGACACCTTTTTCTAGGTGTCACCATCTCCGACCATATCGTCACTTCAATCAATTCAATTGGGCTTTAAATGTATCTATCGAAAGTACAAATCAAAACATTGCGGAAATGAAAACCTCTTGAATTTTGCTCCCGATTCTCCATACCTATACCGTGTACCACTCAGATTTGACAAGCGATAGGGAAATTGTGCTCGGTTTAGTAACATGTTTGTAATATTATTATTTATGGCTGATGGCATAATAGTAATACTACGTATAAATTCAAATAGTATGTTACCACAAAAAACCATTTTAGTCGCCCGTTTAGCTAGACAGCTAAAGATATACGTCAAAAATGATTAGAAATGTCACAACAGAATTGTGTTAGACAATGTTTAAATACTACTTAAATCAGGATTTGTGGTTGCTCATATTTAATCCCGCGACTAAGGCATGTTTAGGTGTTAAAAAATGATTAACACAGGTTTAACGTGTGTTATTCTTTTTTGTGGTAAGACCCAAAGCATCGTTTCGATATGACAATTAGGAGTAGTTTAAAATTCCTAAACTTCCAAATTTCCAATTCATACTTACAAGAGAAGTTAGTAAAAGCGTGTTAAAAAGGGACAGCTTGGACCATGCTCTTTCTAGTTCCTTTTTCCTTAAACACAAGGAATTTTAATCAGACATCTAGTAGGCATCTAAAGAAGCTGAAGTCCCTATACCTTGCCTTTCCTACCCTATAACAATAAGTTATTCTTGAAAGTGTAGGTACCTATTAAGTTACAATATTTGTGGATGATAGGAAATTCAATTCACAAACAACAGTATTGGATAACTTGACAAACAGCTCTTAAGAGCTTTCAGTAAGACGTATTGTATATACCACATTTAAGGCTAACACTGCCTTAAAGATTTTATCTTTGAACCTCATTACTACGGGCTCATAACTCGATAATTCATAGGGTGACACAATGTTAGAAGTTCACCACCATTTTGAACCGAAATTCAACTACGAATTAGGTTTAATTCATGAACCGAAGTTCATATATTATACAGCCTGAGTTTTAATTGGTATATTTTCTTGTAAGTGGGTCAGTCTACACCTGGAGCTCAACAACAGTTGTTTTACGAGGTTTTGAAATTCGGACTTTTTCATTGAAAAGAAGACATTTAAAGTTTACGTCAAAATTCTATAATATAACTTTCGGGTAGCCGTAGATCAGCTGATTCACTTGAACTATGTTGAAATTTCTTAAATGATGATGTTGATTGGAGAGACTTAGAAACAATTTCAGAAATGCCAAGCGTTTCACATTGGAAGTGAATTTATTTTTTGTTATGGAAATTTTGATTGACGTATTTCCAAAAGAGGTTCTCAGAACTTCTCACACATATGTTCATTTCGACCTAAACAAACATACAAAAATGAAACATTACCCTGAGACATTAGGTTTTAAGTCTCAGAAGACCAGTAATTTCACTGGCCACTTTGCTCATCAAATCGGCACACAGTAATGATTGCACGTTACTGCTTGGCGCCAGACTTCACGAGTGAACCCAAAAGGACACTCACAGAAGAGTTAGGCTTACCACCTTGCAATCCATACTTATATTTTTCAACTAGCTGCTGCCCGCGGTTTTAGCCGCGCGGAGATATGGGTTTTCATGGGTTTCATTTTTTTGGCGGAACCCTAATACTTTTTCAAAAATAAAAGTAGCCTAAATTACTCCCTATAGCATCAGTTATCTACCAGTGAAAGTTCCGTCAAAATCGGTCCAGCCGTTTCGGGGATTACCCGGAAAAAACAGACAGACAAAAACTTTAAAAATTGTGTTTTTTTATAGGTACCATATATACTTTCATATGCACTTAGTAAAAACCTCTTCTTTTATATTACAAAAAGACATTTCATTTTATTTATTTGTATGTATGTATAGATAAATAACAAACATAAATAAAATAAACATACATACTTTATTTGTTGTGAATTATTTATTTGTAATATATACACAGATATATATAGACATAGATAATAATAATCCCTATCCTAAATGGAGATAGAAGGTGAAAAAAGAGCACAGAATAAGTAGTTGCAGATCAATCAATTCTGCGCCCACAGACTGTTACTTATTCAGTGCTAACGAGCGCTTTTACCGTCAAACGGCAAAATCGTGCCGTACTGCTTGACGGTAAATTTTATAAAATTACCCAATCTTTACCCTTCTCCCACGTCTTCGCTCGGGTGGATCAGGCAGGCTCGGGTGGATGGGTGGCCTTAGGCAGCGAGATAGGTTTCCATGATTGCCGAGAGAGCAGTCCTGACAAATGCCCATTAAAAAGAGATTACCTCCGCCCTGATTTATCGGAAGCTTAGCTTACCTGAAATAAATTACACAGATTGTCTTTTAATGGATCTAAAATCTTTTTTTATTAAGGGGCCATTTTTATTTATTTTTGAAATAGCTTCTTAGGAAAACCGATAAGGTAGATTATTATCGATAAAAATAAAAATAATAATTTAAGATGTTTTATAAAAGCGAATGCTAAAAGATTAATTTCTTACCTAGTTAAGTATAATTTTTTTATGAAAGTTGAATCTACTGGGTCTGGTTGAGAAGTGGTATCTTCGAGAGATGAGCGCGGTGCGGTGCCGACCGAAGCTTTGACATTCAAAGCTCTTAGTGAGACATGCCATTGTCATCAAGCTTCTCATCACTTATTTACATAAGAAAACACCCCAGTGTAAACCACACCGAACTTTTGATAGACCGTAGGTAATCTTTTCAAATAGTTACTGCAATGTAATCACCATGATTTTGAATGGTAATGAACTGCTTGCCTTCGAGTGAACGTCGTGTTCGAAATAGGTACTTATGAAGTTTGTACAGGGTACAATTTTTTGTTTAATTATGGCAATTGCAGTCAGAACTTTGTATACTTTCGTCGTATACTTGGGAGTTCTTGTATTCGTATGCGAATGTGAGGGACCGCGGTTATTAATAGGTACAATAGGTAGGTACGGCAGTCAAAATTTCGCTGGCTACTGCTCATAATAATTGTTAAAACAAAATCTCAGCATTTTGATTTTTTGAAGCGGATTACGGAAGTGCTATCTTAGTGTATTATAAAGAGACAATCTTTGACTGTTATCAATCAACTTTTTACTGACAAAAGTTAATAATACAAGTTGTTGATGACTCTTGTTTTAACGTAAGTTCCAAGTTGTTACTAAAATACTGTCAATTATTTTTAAGGAAGCAAAAGTGTTTACAAATAAACTATCACTTTTCGTCTTTAATGAAAGTTATTCAAACAATCAATGACAGTCGACGAAGTTGATTCAAACACTAACAACTAACGTAAATACACTCTAACAATAACCATTAACAGTATTTTATATATTAGTTCGAAATGATTTGCCATACGCCTAGAACTACCACTTACCCCTTTAGGGTTTATTAGGCAGAGCGAACAAAACTTGAGATCTCAAAATCCAATAAAAAAGAAAGTAGGTATCCATAGCTCTAGGTTGTCTTTGTTAAGATAAGTGGTTCCAGATCGATACCAGAACGAGAGAGGCCCGCCTAGTGTTCTGAGTAGCCCAGTTTTTGCCGCTTAGCGGAATTGCTGGCACAAGGACAAGCGTCTTGTATCTAGGCCGTTAATCTAGCCCTGGGAATGGCTGAATTATAGATACGTACGCACCATTGTTTTGTTTATCTTAAAGCGGTTTGCATACGATGACAATTCATCGTGTGTCATCACTACTCCACCGAACGGGATGATTGAACGGAATAATTAAATGAGATAATTGAAGGAGTAAATTGAACGAACCTTACCATTAAAAGTCCGGACAACATATGTACACGGAAACGGTATAATATTGGAAAAGTATAATTTCAGAACTTTACCACCTTATTCTGCTTATAAAGTGATTTAGCCACCCGTTCCTGCATTCTATATCAAATTCCACGTTGCGTGACCTTCGATAACATTGTCAATTATCATCAGATGATGGTATTGAAACACTAAAGTACTTAATTATCGAAAAAAAAAGCACTGAGTAATCGTTCTTGAAAAAAACACAATAACAGTAACAGGAACTCTGTTATGGTGCATAATAAGTCCTTACTGTATGTATGTGTTTGTACGTTTGTTGGTTTGTTGTTCAACAAACCAACATACTCACTTTCGGTTTTATAATAGAAGTAATAGATTCAGTAAATATGGGTAGTAATCTAGAACAGGAAATGGTTCTAAAGAGGTTGCCGGGACACACCAATAAGTGCTTAGATATAATTCATCTTGAGGGTGGCAGATCCCCGGCGAGCACTAAAAAAATCCTTCCGCTATAATATTGCTTCAGAAATAAATAGCTGATAAACAAATGCTGATGTAAATTATAGTACGCTAGGTATAATTGCAAAGTAGTAATGTCAGTTTACCCACATTGGGCATTCAATATACACAACAATAACGTCAGAAAGTACATAAGAAAATCAAACAATTTCATGTGTCTAAAGTAAAATTAGAATTAAATTAAAATCAAATTGAAATTGAATTTGTTCATTAGATTAAGTTACTTTCATTTACTTATAACGTCACCAATGTCAGCAGCTTTATGCCGATTTCATAATTCCTTTAAATTATAAAAAGACATGATTTATGAGCCACTGTTTTAGTTTTGTCTTGTATTAATATTGAAAATGCACCTTATACTTTTTGGTAATGAATTATATATACGAAAGGCAGTACGATATTGACTAAAACATTAGCGCCCTTATTCATAAAAGCTCGTAGGATAAGCTATGCTTTAAACTGCTCTGTCAACTTCTCGTTGACGGAAGCTGTTACGCGTGAAAATGAGACAAAAAACTTTCTAGTAATTAAGTAAGTTGAGGAACGTTTATGAATAAGGGCATAGGTATATAATATATAAAGCTCAAGCAAATTCTAGGATTCGACCCATCGACATAGGTACCTACGTGTAGGCGGCCGACAACACGAGTAAAAACCTCAATTCAGATTAAGTTCCCAAAAGCCTGTGATTTTCATGTAACTCTATACATTTGACATTTAAAGCGATGGAAATAGCTCTCCCGGGTAAATAGACAAGTTCAAATATCGTGTTTTATTTACTTGTGAAAGGCCAAAAGCTCGGGATTGGCGCGTTTTATATAAATGCTAAATAAAATAATCTGGGACATAAGCTTTATCAGTATCTTTACGGGATATGTGCTTACATAGAAGCTTGTTTGACTCCTATTTCGCCTAATCTTAAACAACACTCTGGTGGAAGATGACCTACGCTATAAACCTTGATTCTCAAATGCAGCTTCTGGAAGACACTGATAGGATCTTGGTGACAGATTTTCAACTAGAGGATGATATCTAGTGAAGCTAGTACTAGAAAATGCCCTTCGACACAACACAATCCTTCTGAACTTTTTTTTTCATTTCAAAAAGGTATTTGTTGGTTTTGTTCTCCTTTTTCGTAGCAACGGAGCAATAGATCGGCGTGTTTTTATTATTACAAGCTTTTATTGACCTTGAAATGTTTGTATGTATGTGTATGTAATAATATGAATGTTTGTTTGTTAGGTCAAATCTTTCAAGCTTAATTTTACTTCCACCACTTTCCGGTGTCAGCCGAAATTTTGAACACATATGTAAATCGGATGGTAATGCAATGTAATTATGTCACAGAGCTGGTCTGATGATAGAGCCGGAAGGCGGCCATAGAAACTCTGTAACGATACTACGTAACCCAAACGAGTTTGATCTTATTTGATTTGTCTATAGAAGTAAGTTCTCCTAGACGATGTCCAAAGTCCTGACGATGGAGCCGGCAGGTGGCCAAAATATTACAGTACCAATTACGTATGAAAACTTGCCTGGAAAAATATATGATTCCACAAAAAACTTATTTTGCATTGATAGTTTATAAACCGGTGAGTGTGGCTCCCGTTTTTCTGGATAAATAAACGGTAAAATTGATGAGTGCGGAAATTAATGAATGATAGCTAGCCAGACGAGGAATAGAAACTGCCCTAACACCATGCAATGGGCAACCATTGCATGGTGTTAGGGCAGTTTCTACCTTGTTGGTTTTCCTTGATACAAATCAAGAAAAACCAACTAGGTGGATGTAAGTCTGGATTGGTACCACCGGTTTGCTCGTAAAGTCTGCCGCCAAGCAATAATGTGCCAGCATTACTGTGTTCCGGTTTGATGAGCAGAGTAGCCAGTGAAATTAAACGGGCTTATGAGACTTTATACTTAATACCTCAAGTTAACGAGCGTAACTTACGTACATAATATAATAATAACTTCTATGTACATAATATTATACTCAACGACTGAAAATGATAAAGGTAGCCCACCCATTATTCCCTATATTTTCAGACGATTCTATCAAGAACCGAAAACTGATCGAAACATAACAGCAAAACTATAAAGTAGAACTGCGAAAGTGATAGTGACGTCATAATATCAGCTGTGCTGTCTCACCCTACTTTTTATAAGGACGGGACCCTAATATGTATAAACTCTTTATATGCTACTTTGGATTCCCAGTGAACTCGGACTTTATTATAAAAGTGACCCTTTCAGGTCTCTCTCCGTGTAAAAAAGTATCTATTGTAGTTCATCAACGGAAAGTTTTACAGGAAACACTAGGTCATTACGAGATATAAAAAAATGGCACCGGTAGCCTAATTCCCTAAAATATTAGGTCAAATATTAAATCATGCCGATGTTTAGTACCTAATAAGACTGCGTCATTATATATATAGTCTGAAAGACCATCCACACTTGAGAAAAATTCGTATGCTATGATAAGATATTATATCATTGACAAATCCATAATTATTATTGACTCAGATTACGGATATGGCTTGGATTTGCTCCAGAATTGCTTTGAACGATATTAGGAATTTCCGATTACGTATATAAAGGTCTTCATGCGAACTAAGACCAACTTACAACTTAACAACATGTTAAATCAGATACTGTATAATGCAATAGAAGCCGTAATGAAGAGACTAAGGTCATTCACAATACCTTACGTATCAATTAGGGGATTAGCGGCACAACGTACGGTGCGTCGTCGACAAAAGAACTAGGATATCGCTGGCCCCTTCTTTTGTCATAATGCAGCAAACCCCACTGCGCTGTTTAAAAAACTTGTATTCCACAAGCTTAACAATTAAAATGTGGCATTGTGCGGCAAATGAATAGCGATTCAGGGCGGACATGTCATTCGTAGCGTAATGAAAGGTGTACCTTTTGTCCGGCGGGCGGTTGTGTGCGAACGCCGGCTTCCGTGGCGCTGCCCCGGTGGTGTAGAGGTGAGTGTAGGGTGATGGAGGCGCCAAGGAGGGCTCCTGGCCGCTAGGGGCCGGCGTTGCTGCGCTGGGCGAGCGATGGCGCGCGTCTGCTTCAGGTGCGGTTTGCCGGCGGAGTGGTCGAGATCGCTGACAGCCGGTGAGGGCTGCGCGCGCCTGCACCACCGCGCTTGCGTACAACCTGTACCGCAAGCACACAGACCCCAACTACGTAGAGTGTAGAGCAGGTACACCGTAAAGGCGCTAAGTACTAAGTGTCTACGACACGCCAGCGCCGCTACGTCCTATTCGCGCATTTGCATACTGTACGAAGGTGAGCCATGTTTTTTATGATCTGCTTTACTATGACACTGTTTCAAGAAGTGGTTTCAGTCGATAAGATGATGGGACAGCTACATGCTATGGGGTATTCCACCCAAGCGTTGTTTTGATGTGTTCATCGTCCCGCATTGAGTGATACTTTGTTTGTGGCACCATAGTTGACAACTTAGCAGCAGGACTCGCATGCAAAACATTATAATGGCGTGTGTAGGTTACACCTCTGGTTATTATATCGTCTCTTTGTGAAGTTGACTTTTGCCAACATTGGACACCATTGAAAATTGTAAATGAAAAATGCAGTCCCAGGTTTGGTTGACGCAGTTGGCACATTTTTCTCTTCATATAACCTATTTCATTTAGACCTACTTGTTTGAACTTGATCAATAAGTTGAAGTGACCGATATCGGATACCGATATGATAACTTTAGATAGCTTTTTATATCCAGAAAACATTTTGGGAATTTTTTCCTGACTTCTTATATAAATAATAACAAAAGTCTATCGCGGTTGTTAAAAACCTATCAAAGAAAATGTAGCCTCATCTACGTACCTACCACTACCAAACTTCTTTCGTGCCTTCTTTATTACCATCACTGCTTATTAATTATTTTTTCGATGTAAGTATTCTAAAATCAGCTGTTAATCACTGTGTGGTTTGAGATAGCCGATGTAAAGTCGACCGTATACAGACGGCCGGCGTCTCAAGTTTCATGGGTCATTGTCATTGTCATGCATAACTGGGCCTCAAGTTGAGACCCTATGATGAGCGCTGCAGGAAGGAAATTTAATGACAATCCGTCGTGTATACGGTCGATTTTTCATTGGCGACGTCATAGGAAACAGAATAATTGAAAAATGTGTTGGGACCCGTTCTTTTTGCTTTTTTACTGAAACTGCCATACTGGAAGTCAATTATTAAGAATGAATATATAGGTACTTAGTAATATTTTTCCCGCGGTAGGGTTATCTTTGAGTGGTATCGATTCACGCTGCTTTTCCCGGCGCGGGAACTTATAGCGTTTGGCGCGCGTCCAGAAATGGCGTCCTTGCAGCGGCCATGTTGCTAAGCACGCCATGTTTATGGCTAACATATGTGATTTAAGAATGACTTGACTGTGAGAAAGTTTCCTTTAGGCGACGATGTACTTATTTGTTCGATAAATTACGTAGAAAGAACGAAGATTAGCACTAATTTCTAGATTACGAAAGTCCAGTTTTATAACACTGGGTTGCAAAGGATTTCCTGGAAGCTCATTGCAGAGACTCATTGCTTGAACCTAAATTACCTGATTTTGTACTGTAAACTGATGTTTTCATGATAACTAACGATACCAACTTCAATCAACTTAATATAATTTAACTTATAGGTAGTAAAACAATTGCAGTTAGTAGTGCCACTAAGAACGTTGAAATACAAAGGCCGGCGCAGCACTGCATTGCGCTCGTTACCCTGATACATTATAGGTCTCATACGCCAAGTAATTTAAAAAATAATCACTGAGTACTTTGCTCATCAAACCGGAAATTGTTTTGAACAATCTGCAGAAAGGAAGAGCAAATGAAATAATGCTGCGTCATCTAGACCTTTTTTTACCAAACACTAACTTCAATACAAATATCACAATCACAATTCTATATAATGTATATGTATGTGTATGAAACACGTAACTTCCTGCGGTCCTACCTACCTACCTATTCTAAAGAAATGAAATCATAATGGACTTATTACACCACGCGTTATTGAGACTGTCTTACAGTCAACTTTTTTTACTATGACCGAGGCTAACTCTTACACTACTTACCTACACGATTTAACGGTCAGTCTTAGTACGATAGTCTGAATACCACATAGTGTAATAAGTCCTACGCAGTCCTTGATTTGATAACGCGAGTGCCGCAAATTTAATGTTTTTATTACTAAAATTAGAAAAACTTTTAATTTTTGACGGTTTTATTTCAAGAGTTGTATTACATACAAATTCCCTAAGAACACGATAGAATTGCAGTCGTTCTTTGGAATTTTGACTAGAACAGAAGTAGACTAGAACACTTTGGAAAGTAGTATAGGATAGTAACTCGCTTGTACCCGAATATAGATAGTTAAAGGGATGTTTGTATCGCAATCACTGTGGCCAAGCTTGTTTTCAGATCGGCCTCTATCCGTTGGTAATAATCTGCGATAATCGCATTTAGGCAGGGGCGCAGCGTAGCGAAGGGAAGCTTATGAAAGATTTGGATATATTTCGACGAAAGAAAATAAAATCGCTTATATCCGAAGCAGTTGGTGTCCTCGTTTTTTTTAACAGTTACTTATCTTGAGTTGTTCGGTTATTGTCATTTTTTCCCTGGATTTATTTGAATTGGCTTCGACCAGACGCCCTGAGAGTTCTTTAAAAAGTCGATGAGCTCCAGGTCCCCACGGTCCAAGTGTCTCAACCTAACAAATTAAAATCATACAATAGGTATAAGCTTGAGCGTTCAGTGTAGGAAAACGTCATGATGCAAGTTTTAATTCAATTGACCTCAATAGTGCGGCTTTCTTCGATTAATTCTAATAGAGCTCGCCAATCATTGAATTTTAAATAAGTGCAAATTTTTAGCCCATATGTTTTAACCTCCAATTGAAATCAATTCGGCCCTTAGAATTATCCCGCTTTAGATACAAAGGTTTGATAAAAAATGTCGCTCAAGAGAAATAGAGGGCTCTAGTGGATAAAGTACTATTTATAAATTAGGTACCTAAATTTCATAATTCGAGATTAATAATAATAATAAGTATATACTTTTTCTCTTCCTATCAGCATAAAAGAGAGAGAGAGAGAGAGAGAGAGAGAGCGCAAAGGGAGCAAAGGTACCAAATGATAACTAAAACTAAGCATTGGGAGCCAGCTGTCTAGCTCGCGGGACCCACTGATGTCAATTTATTTTTTGCTTTCAAGATCGATAAACACTATATGGCCCACCCCACAACACCCTAACGCGATGCAATCCGGCCAAAATGCTTTTATTAGTGCATATCTACTGCAACTATGTTTTTATAAGCCATACAGTTCGTGAGCACCAAGCCCGCATCTCTAGCGCCCGGTATAATATTGAACTAACCATTACATCAAAGCCGTGTGCGAGTTTCTTGCTTTTTTGGATTTATAATATTTTTATTGAGTAATCCTACTTCTTACTTATTATAAATGCGAAAGTGTGTTTGTAGGTTTGTTGGTTTGTCCTTCTTTCCCGCAGCAACGGAGCAACGCGTTCACGTGTTTTTTTAGCATAGATATAGTTTATGGACCGGAGAGTAACGTCGACTACATTTTTCCTCCTTCGTGGGAACGAGGGTGAAAACCGGTCACGTGATCGTTTAACGCAAGAAGTATTATGAGTCCCTTCTGTATTCTCTCTGTATTTCGTGCTTCCATGAATGCGTTTACGACAGTGCGAAGAGCAGTGGCATGGAAATAATGTAAACACGGTAATAGATCCTAACACTTAGCTAGCAAGAATTACTTGTATCAAGCTCTGCGTGGATGAATGAACCCATAACTCTCGGACACAAATGACTAGTTGTATGAATAAAGTATAAAAACCATAAACCTATTTGGCTTTATTTAAAGTTCATAATGAAGGTTCATAATAAAGTGCCAGTATACAATTTATAGAGCTGCCTAGTTAGCGATATAATCTGGCACGCATTGCAGAAATACTTTGAACTAAGTAATTGAATATTTAAAGGAAGAGAAGGAAGCTTTAGGTAGGCTTATACAAAAGCTGTACCTAACTGTAAACAGCTTTTGAAATTAATTTAATAATTTATTACATATAAAAATGTGTTAGGCATAAAATTAGTGTCAAGTTTGAAATCACAAGTGCTGTGTTTTTTGTAATGACTTTTTTTTTGTAGAATTGTCTTTTTACATCTGTAACAATCTGTGGTCATCTAGGGTAGATACCCTAGAACAACTAGAATAGATGAAAGGACTTCGCTCAGTGTAAAAGCAAACCAATAAAATAGATATTTAATTATTTTTTTCTGTAAGTTTTTACAAGAAATAGGTAAACTACAACTATAGTTATAGGTAAACTTAAAAAGCAAAACCTTATTTAAATACAAAATTTCATCCAAATCGTTAGAGCCGTTTCCGAGGTAGCTGAAATAAATTTATATACATACAAGAATTACTCGTTTAAAGTTATAAGATTATAATAACATATAGGACATAGGTCCATGGTTTCAGTACTACAGATATTTTTATTGTACTTATTCTAAATTGCGCTACGGGTCTTTATGACTATAAAACTTACCTTTCCTTATACATAGAGCGAGGTGCATAGTTTTCTCCTTAAACAACATTTCCGAGGTATCTTCAATCAACTCACATCTGCATCGCTGTTGGTCTACATGAGGCAGGCGACAGTCCAAGTACACGGCCATTTTTAACAACAAAAAACTGATATAATTAATAATAAATAATGGCCTGTGCGTCCGGTCCTAACACAGCAACACTCGACGCACGACTGAAGCCTGCAGTGGCTAAGCTTTTTACAATGCGCAGGAGTTTACGAGCTTTGTCTTGTAGCTTTAACGTAAGCTGTGGCTTGAGTAATGTCTCATTAATAAGGGCGAATGAATAGAGCTTTAGAAAGGACAACTTATATCGACAGGTGTTATGCGAGGACGGGTCTTGGGGCTTCATTGATTTTTTGTTGATCTAGTAATGTATCTGATGATTTAAAATGAGCTTAGTTATTAACACAAAATACTAGTTATTTGACGGTTAAACATTTTTAAGGGGTTAACTAAATATGATATTATATGTAGGTAATTCGGGTAATGTAGCTTCAAAGAGGAGGTTCTAAATTCAACCCGTTTTTTTTGTATGTACTAAAAATTTTTCACGTGTCTTTCGTAGACCTTAGTGATCGAGATTTGATGATCGAATCCTAATGCATACGCAGTAGCAGTTGAGCCCATATTATAGAGCCTAAGTCTAAGTATACCTTGTAGGTATATAGTTATATACCAAGAGATCATAAGATATATTCCCATCTGCCCCATTGACGTCCCCATCAATGGGACAGATGGGAATCAGCCAGGTAGGTACTATTACATATGTACTCTTTTGTAAGGCTCTATCATAATAACTTATGTGACATATCTCTCGCGATAAATGCTTTGATAAATCTAATGTTATCAGCGAGACGATATGTACTTGCCATGTTGATAATTTCCATGCAACTTTTTAGGTAATTTACGGCCTTTTTTACAATAGCAAAAAAATTGGCAAGGCTAGACAGTTCAAAAATTAATAATGCGTCCTATAAAAAATATTTGTGAAACTAAAATGCAGAAGTCTTTTTAGTTTTGGAAATATACAGTGATTATAAGATAAAGGTTTCTTAAAGCTAAGTATTCTTATTTTATCAATTGTTCATGGAATCCATGGCTCATTGCAGCAAGTAATAAGTTTAACGCACATAACACTCAAGTTCACAACGCCCATTTATTTCAATAAGCGTTGCATTGTCGAGTTTCTTTGTGCATTTAATCTTTTGAAAGGGCATTCCTCGACGTTCTATGAAAGGAGCGGATTTGATCGTTTAATAAAGCTTTGAATCGCTTCTAAAGCGTTTGTTCGTGCTTTACGTGACTATTTTATAGTCACGCGAATTGGATTGTAACTTTTTTACTATTTACTAACTTATTGGGTGCTTGAGTTTGTTAACCCACGGAGTAGTGTGACAGGACTTACTCTTCTGCCAGTGTTCGTCTGGGTGGGTCCGCTTTGATCATGTACTTAGTCTGCCGCCCAGTAATGTGCAAGTATTATCGTATTCCGATTTGATGAGCAAAGTATAGTGAGGCTTATGAGGTAGGTATCTCAGGGTAACTCTCATATATGTGATTTGGATGTATGGGGTAGGTATCGTTGGAATCCTTACATCTTTCTGAGTGACACTGCAGGCTAGGGTAGTCGTGTTTTTTATGTAAGTTTTTTACATCGACTTGTTTTTGTAATGATTTTACTCGCATACCATTCCATGTACAAAGTTTAGGTATTACATTAGGTATCTATTAGATATACATTAGTAGTAGAGATTGTACCAAACCAAGCAATGTTTCGGACGTCCTTTGGCTCCACGTGTGCGCGGCGGATCACTGCATCAGGTCAAGGACGTTGCATTCCACCCGCAACACCCCGCAGTCTTCTATAGAGTAGGTAACTACCACACTACATTCAATATCAGCCTTATATTACGCTCCCACTGCTGTTGGTACTTACCGGCCTTCTCTCAGAAAGTGAAAAATCAAAAAAATGCATGTTGGGGTCAACATCCTTAAGTCTTATCTAATGACGAAAACTTGGTCATTTTCGTTATATTTTTATTTAAACCACTTTGAATAGTCTACAGCATTTTAGTAAATATGAAACAAAACAAAATTAATTACAATTGTTTGAACTTGACATAAACTATCCCGGAAGCACAAATTATATCCGGAAGTGCACAGTTCAGGATAACAGTTTATATGTAATTGGTGTCGATTCTGTCGTTTCATAACTAAACCTAATTTTAGCTTCGCCCTCTCTCTTTCCAATACATAGCATGAGAAAGCGAAGGAAGCTGTTTACAGATCTAAATTTAGTTTTAGAATTTTGCTTGTAAAATATCTTCCATCCTTGATAAATGAGACGCCTCTACATTCATTGTCGTTTACACTATAGACACAAGCAAGTCGATTAATTTGACAGGTCTAAAATATATTCCATTTCTTTCTCATGCTCTCATTTAGAAAGAGAGGTTAAAAATAAAATTAGGTTTAGATATGAGATGATAGAATCGACACCCATTTTCAATTTACTGTACTTTTTGAAACGATGCGGCGTCCATCCATGTAAGGTTAGCTTACAAATATAACAATTATTTTTCTTGATGAAGTTTATTTTTCAGGCGATTTGAAGCGTCTTCGACTTGTTCACCGATTGTATGAGGGTTTTTGGTGCTAAATGACCCGGACATTTCAACATATCAAAGGTGCGTGAGAATAGATTTTTACTACAACTATAGAGGGGGACCGTCCGGATGGCTGGTTGCCTGTAACGTTTGTTTGTGTTACGACGAAGTGTGTAAGTCGATAAGTTAGTAGTTACCAACCAATGATAGAAGAACACCTTGTTACCAACTTACCGACTTGCGAACTAAATGAACAGTTTACACGGTTAAAGCACTAAATCATAATAATGTGTAAGTATAATAAACAGTGTTAAACGGGGATTTAGTTAAATCCCCGTTTAACACTGTGTGTAACTACACACAACGTAGTATCTCTTGTGTAGTTACACCATAATAAATGTAAAATTTAACCAGACTATCATTTGGTTTTTTGGAAAGAGCTTTCAAAATCTAGATATTCTAAAATGAAATTACAATTTTATAGGCCTGCAATTTCCTGAAAATACATAAACTTTTGTTTTGGTACGTAGCGTGAAACGGAACGGTTTTTGCAGCTTCTTTTTGGCAGAATGTGATAATGACCAAAGACAATAAAAAATATTGACAGAACAGATAACAACACAGCTTATTATCTATCAAAACTGTCAAAAATGACGTGGGAATGACGCCATACTTTTATAATGTTGCTGCTTTTTTTCTTTTTGTTTTGTTTTTGGCTCCACGTGATTAGCGTATTTAGCCAGTGTCAAATTATATAAATAATAATATATCATAAATCTCTAGTTTTGGTGCATGAAAGTCGTCAAAGTCACGTTAAAGTTTAGTCTAGGCGCAGTCGAGTCGTAGTGACGCTTCAGTAAATCGGTGGATAGTTTACTGAATCTTCTATGGAGTTTTGGATAGAATATGAAAATACACGTTTTTCGTCTTTGTACTATTTGCCTTTCACTCATGCACGTTTACGAACACTTAATGGTTAATAATCCACCATTATTACACATTAACACTCGATAAAACACAGGTTTTAGAAAATAACACAAAATCAACAACAGCACATTTTCGCATTCCCACCAAAACTCATGTTGCTGCTTTTTGGATATTTTTAGGAATACAGTGTTGCCTTTAATTAATTTTTCATTTCTACTACGCTTTTCTTTAAAACCAGTTTAAAAAAAACGCAGACCGCAAAAAGGTACTTTATTTACGGCACATAAATAGAAAACATTTTGAGACTAGTTAATTTTTTTGGGAATAAAATACCAAGCTCCATACGAATGTCCAAGTCCATTACTCTCTTTGTTTTGTGGTTACACCGACCGGTGAAAGGAAAAACGTTCAAACGTCACCGCCCACCGGGTTACACTACGTTTTGTCTTTGTGAGACAAAACATAGTTTAACTATTCAACAGTTTAATAATTGTCAGTGTCACTGTTACTTACTGTCAGTGTCAATACTCAGCTGACAGCTTGACCCATACTTGACAGCTAAAAATATTAAAGAATTCCACTATCCACAGTATCCACAGAATTCTCTAAATTCTCTGAAAGGTGAAAGATAATCAATTTTGAATTTTGTGTACATAACGATCTGAATAATTAATTATTAATTCAGTGTGCTACTAACTTAATTTTAACCGTGGATTACGGTATGTAAATATGTTGAATACTATAATAAGTGGACACTAACAATGTGAAGATGTTTACCATGATCTTTCGGTTTGTTTACAGAAAAAATAAAGGCCCTGAATATGTCCCGGTTCAGGTTTGGGCGGCAACACGACGGATATCGCCTAGTGTCGCACGATGACAGTGGTTTCTCAGAAGCACAATTTGATGAGCCTCCTGTTAAGATTCCATGGAAAGCAATCACTTTAGCTGCGTTCTTATTCGTAGTTGGAACCATTCTGCTCATAGCCGGCAGTCTTATAGTTACTGGACACATAGACACAAAGTACTCGGACCGCTTGTGGCCTATGATAGTTTTAGGTGGTATAATGTTTTTGCCTGGAGCATATCATATGAGGATAGCTTACTATGCATATAAGGAATATCCTGGGTTTAGTTTTAATGATATTCCTGAATTAGATTGACTTTGAACTAAGTTATTTTTAGTGCCCCATTTTACCATACCATATTGGGTAGTGCAACAACAAAGTTGAGGTAATTGAATTCTCTACTGTTTAATGGAATTGTTATTGAATATATAGTTAAAATAATTTATTATTTGTTCCGTACCGATATCCGGAATCCATCTTGAGTCAAGCCTCTGTCTTTTAACGGTTTTTAGTCCCAACAACTTCCTCCCTTCGACTTCCGGCGCCACCGTCGCGTTTATTTTGGCGGAAAAGATGGCGGCGCTCAAAGTGGGGCGCGGTTTTACCTTCATTATAGCGTCGTCTTTCGCCACGGCTAGATGTCCTTACAAAATATAATTAATTTCACAAAGTAAATTAATTTTTTATATACAGTTTGAATTTACGTATAATTTTTATAATTAACGTAGGTATAAATTTTTTTATTAATTCCTCCCTTCATTATGGAGAACGAAAATTTAAACGCGTAAACCAATTAGTGTCAATTTTAACAAACGTGTGTCGCGATGGAGGAGTCGTTCTCCAATTACGAGCAGTGCACCAACCAGTATTGCAGGGCTTTCAGTCCTGAAAGGAAGCTGCAGCGATCCAGAGGCTGACCAGTTGACCACGTAAGTGTTTTGTATTTTTGTCGCATCCAGTGGTCTTTTTGACAAATTTAAGAAGCACTATGAGTTTAGAGCATTTCACGCAATTCTAGAAGTTACCGAGGCCGTAGTTCGTACAAATAGTGACTTGGATTTGTGTTGTGTAATTATAATCAACTTTTATCAACAAAGGGACTTACAGTGATTGAAATGCATTGCTACCGATCCTCTCATCGTTGTATAAAAAAGGATAAAGAAAAAACTACCCCCGGTATTTTTTCTTCACAACTAAATTTTAATGATGGTTCAAGACTTTTCATGCATCAGGTACTACCCACAGTTTGGTTTTAAATACCATTCGTTTAAGAGAACCTAATAATTATGTTTCGTTATCATTACTGGAATATTATCTACATTGTCTACTTTTTGTCTGTATGTGCTATTCTACACGGAAAGACAAATTGCGTACGACCTTGCAGCTTCAACAGCTTGAAGTGACCCGCCCTTCAATATCATAACTCTCTAGCAGCCTACCTACAAGTAATTGAGAGAGGGGGGGGGTGATAAGCTAGCAACTTGTTTACAGATTACTCGTCTATAAGTAAGCTGAGCTTTTAACTGGAAGCTTGCCTGCGATAAAACTCCAAGGCCATATAAGTAAAGTAAGCAAGCAAGATAATTTTTACCTTGTTTTCCAAAGTGTTGTTTATACCCCCCAAAGTCAGATTAAAAGTTCACGCAAACATTTCTAGCAATAGCGGGACATCCGACGTCCATACAAGCTGTACAAGCACTCTAAATGTAAAAAGCCAACATTTTCCTTACTTATTAAGAACAGTCTCGCCTGGCTTAAAATGCTTCCGGGTGGTTGTGTAAATATATACAATATTATACATATACATGAATAGAAGAATCTTGAAGCTCCGATAAACAAATACAGCTATTACTAAAAGGAGCGCGGTTATGAAGCCAATTTTAAAATCAATAGCTAATGAGCACTGTCAATTCCTTGTTGCTCTGTTACAACGGCCAGCCAATCCATATGACCTGCTTACCTTTTCCGACTTTCGTTAGCGCCGAAAACATTCAACTTGTACCTTCACGAATTGAACCGCAGAATACCTTAGGACCCAAACTATCAGGTGTGTAATTTATTTGAAAGGTTCTACGCTGGTACATTGCTCTCACCATGTTTTACGCGAACACAACTCCTTCATGGTGGATCTGATGAGACGGCTCGATTGGCCCATCAACATGGACAAGTCTGTACTGGTTCTGACTCGGCGCCTGGGTGTAATAGGGGCGCCAACTCGACACGAAGTCATGTCGGAACCGAAGTGCCTAACGCTACGCAGGGCACTTTAGTCAGATGTCTAGAGACAGTTGATCCTTCACACAGGCCTAGCCCCTTCTGGAGTGACTTAACTTTGCCTCTTGTAATACGCAGAGGAAGATTGTCAGACTTTGCAGTACTACGGTCGATAACTTTCCTATTTTCCTCTCGATTGGCCGATCAATATGGACAAGTCTGTACTGGTTCCGACTCGGCGCCTGGAATTTCTGGGTGCCATATGGGACGCCAACTCGACACGAAGTCTCTGTCGGAACCGAAGTGCCTAACGCTACGCAGGGCGCTTCAGTCAGATGTCCAGAGGTAGTTGATCCCTCACACAGGCCCAGTCCCTTCTGGGGTGACTCAACTTTGTCTCTTGTAATGCGCTAAGTCCGACCATCTTCCTTCAGCCGATAACTTCCTCACCTCCCTCAAAGGCACCTTTGCAAACAAGAGAGTCTATCAGAACCTAGCTATACTCGCAGAAATGAGGTGGTGGTTGAAAGCTTCATAGGGCTCACTACCGATACACACAGGCCCGATCTCGCATTATATTTACCACCGATGCGTCCGGTTTTGACAGAGGTGCGTGGCTGAATACATGAAGATGCCACTCACTGCCAGGAACAGAACAACTCCGTTGGCAAGTGGATTGCAAAGCTACACCATGCTCACATTTTATTGCAACAGTCTTCTGCACAGTTTTGGTTTATGTCAATGAGGAAAGTAAAACCAGTTCAAAGAAAGTTCTGGAGTCATCTCTGAAGTATGACATCTGTTGATAGTAATGAACCAATCAAATTCAAAGTTATTTATTGACATGAGCACTTTTGAAAGTTAATATTGACATAGTACAACATTTATTAAACACAGTATGTCCCGAGCCAATTTAATTTCGAGATGGATCACAAAGTAAAACCTAAAACCTGTTATGACTTGTATCTGAACATTGCAGCAACGGAAATCATATACCTATAAGATATGGAGCATCTAATCAATGGACGTGTGGGATCAAAGCCCGATATTTAACTCATTACTTCAATAGTGGGGTTTACAGCTGGCATGACCGTTTCCTCCGCCAAAGCTAGTTTATTAAATACCTACTGTCCTGTCTGAACACATAAGGTCAGTACATCCTTATTGCTTTGAAGTGAAATGTGATGTTTGAGAGAGCAAGCCTACGAGCCCGCATCATTCGAGAACCGTATCGCATCCTGAATATTCTCCGCAAGAACTGGAAGTCATCCTCCAAAAAATTTACGACCTCTGAAAACGTGCTTAATTTTGGTGGATAAACTAAATAAAGGATTGGACAAAAGATAGATCAATGTAACACATACGTAATATCACGTTACACTTAGTATAAACACCTATAAACCTACATGGAATAGATAGTAGTACATTACATTTCTAACAACGTAGATTACAAGAATCCAGACTAGAGCAGGTAGTCCGTTATCTAGAACATCTACATAACAATGAAGGTTTGCATTATCGGACAATTTTACTTCACAAATCAGTGGTAGTGACCTTATACTAATCATTACAGAAATAAGGACCTGTCATAACCCTTTTATCAAATATATGAGTTTTAGTTCCAAAAGAGAGAAAAACCAAACCGGCTATCTGGAAAGTAAAACTACTATTATAGTAACGCAGTTAGTGAGAGTAACCTCTTCCAAATATCCAGTCACTTTGCGACATTAACCCCCGGCTAGTCGATCGGTAGCACGTTATACCAGTAAGAAAACAAAAAAAAAAAAAAAAAAAAAAAAAAAAAAAAAAACATGTCGCTCGGACCCGCATCGGTCGGCCTGACGTATATAAATGAAAATTTGAAAATGTATGGGTGGCGCGCGACGGGAGATGCGTTTCGAATGTGAGTGGCTGCTGCACGCGGCATGATCAAGCGCGCCGACACGCCGATCACGGAATGCATACCAAAATTTTCAGAAGTATATTGACTGACCTGCATCGCGCCACATATAAAACTTTGTTTGATGCACGCTTTAAACCGATAGCTTTTTGGAACACCTCGCTTCACCCTCGAGTGTTCCATCCTTCCAATCGGCGAGCGTGTCTTGATGGTATCTATTACGCACGCATAGAGTGCTCACCAACGTTCAAGGTTTTACCGCGCCTGAAGTCAATACGCGGCTATACTGTTATTAGCAAGATCGAAGGGTGCTCGACGTCAACGCTACTGAGCATCGATTGGATTATCAACGATTGGGATGATTATTTTAGCAAGATCCAAACAAGAACCTCGTGTGTATGCATTGGACTAGTTAATTATAGTGACACGAAATCTTACAGATTTAGAAAACAAATTACCACAGCTTTTTGTTTGTCAGAAGAGAACCTGAACCAGCATTTAGGACGATAATTGGTGGAATGATCAAATCTATTCCCAGAAAAGCGACTGTAGACGCCTCGCCAGACTCAGTGCGATCTGCAGTGATATCTCTCATCTTTTTGCAACTTGAAATTGAGAATAAGAATATCCATTTAGAAAATATTATCAAAGAAGATAATTAACAAATCGTCTACTCATACTTTTGCTAATTTAATTTCTTTGGCCCAGTGGGGTAATATCTTAGTTTATGAACGAAGTATTTACTCTTATATTATTAACTTATAATCTGTTATGATTACAGGTAGATATAATTACGACATAATCATGACTTTTATTTACATATAGCACATTATAGCATCATATTTTGGCTACCAGGAGATAACAAACACATCACTCAAGATGGATTCCGGATATCGGTACGGAACAAATAATAGAGAGTTTTAACTACCAATAAAACTTACCTATTATTTTTCCAACGATATCCGGAATCCAGGTAATGCCTACCTGGTAGATCGTGAGTAAGTATAATGAAGGTAAAACCGCGCCCCACTTTGAGCGCCGCCATCTTTTCCGCCAAAATAAACGCGACGGTGGCGCCGGAAGTCGAAGGGAGGAAGTTGTTGGGACTAAAAACCGTTAAAAGACAGAGGCTTGACTCAAGATGGATTCCGGATATCGTTGGAAAAATAATAGGTAAGTTTTATTGGTAGTTAAAACTCTCTAATAGATAGTATCAAAATATGATCAAGGATATAAAGTAGCAGCAATTGGGTGTGGAAGTAATAATATTTTAACACAACAAGGAAGGCAATTGCTTTCCAATTATATTAAACCTTTGAAAACTAAGGATGGTAGTAGACATCAGCAGCAAAATGGGCATTGTACAGCAAGATGTAGATATGTGGAAAAGATTTGCATGTTGCAGGGCCAGTCAGTCATAGCTTGACGGTCAAAGTGTTTTCAAGTGATTACATTTTCCCTTTGTTTAAAAATTATGAAAATCACCTACTTCAGATGCAAAGTTAAGTTTGGAGAGTGTGCTCTAAGCACCTCTAAAATGTTGTCATTTCACTACTAAAACAGTAAATTTTAAAGTTATTTGTGCTACTAATCTTATAATAACTAAGAAAGTGTGAATATAGTAAGATTTGATATTTTTAAAACTGTACATACAGACTTGTTTTAAATTTACATTGTAAGTAAGTATTAGCTTAGAAAATTTTAAGCTATAATGAAAATATTTTTACTGAAATAGAAAATTTTAAGCTATATGTAATGTAAATATTTTTACTGAAATCTTCAATCTTCATGTTTGTGCAATAGATTGAACTTAAGAATTTAATGGAAAAAATTTACACCTTGAAAACAAATGTGCACTTATTTTTATTCATGCTAAGCAAACCTGATCTGACCTGAGTTATTATTATTAGATTAGCTTATCGAATAAAATAATAGATACCTTAATATCAAGTAACTATATGACTAATGCATGACAGTGTTCATGCAACTAAATCTCTATCACCCCTGATAAATCAAGGGCATTGTTGCATTTCAGATGTATATGTATTAACTTAAATATTATTGCCCACTAATTTATTTATAATGAAAATGTTGAACATTCCCATTTAATTTTGTTTGCGATTGGAGTTTATAATGTTATTTTTGTTATAGATATGAAATGGAGCAATTAAATGAATGTTTTAATTTACACCTTCATGTTTTATTTCAACCCCAATTTTTATTAAAATTGTACCTACCTACCTAGACCGATAGTAATTAAATAAAATTTTTCATGTTACAAATGTGAGTTTGTTCTTGATAGTAGAAATACATACTGAATTTAATTATGTACTAGCCAAAATTTTTTATATTTTGTTGAGTACTTTCATCCAAGAAAAAATAGAAAGGCCTTTGTTTTTCTAACTTCTGAGTGGCACTGCAATTGTTATGGGCCCGCGTTATGCTTACCATTAGGCAAATGAGCTTGTTGAATTGTTGAAAAAATACTGTCAGGGGTTTTGTAAAGTTTGCTAAATTAATTATTTACAGTAATGGTTGCAACACCAAACTTAAAAGATACAGGAATAACCAAACTACTGATAATTACAGGTTATTTAAAAGCATACAACATATTAATTTCATTTAGGCATATTTTAATGACATCAATTGATAGTTTCAATAAATAGATTGATAAAGTCACTTTACAACTTGTAGAGAGATTTTTAAAGTACCTAAATCACAATGATATTAATTAGGTAGTATTAAATAAATTCCATCCTATCTAATTCATTGCACATTTACCTATTGGCCCTCTTTCCTTTCTTTGATTGTGTGAAGCTATGCTGGGTAGTTTGGGGTAATGGAATGGAGTGGCCTGTCTTTTTAAGATGCTCAAATAGTTTATTCTTTGACTGGAAGTCTGTTTCACAGACTGCACATCGCAAATTCAATGCTGTACTAGAATCTTCTGTTTCACTAGTTTTAGTTCGTGCTGGTTTTCTTTCCACAGGCTTTTTCGGTTTTATGTTAGGTTTGACATTTCTCTGTGACTTTGGTAAAGCTGGCCTGTCTCGGGGTAAAGCTGCTTCACCGTCTGTAGGTGTTGTGCTTGATACTTCATATAAGTTTTCTGTAGAAGTCTGGGACTGTGAACCTTTCTTGAGATCTAATTCCTTTTTAGCCTGGATCTGGCTTTTGAGCATGTTGAATTTTTTTGCTTTCCTGCTGCGGGATGGGCCCTCTATTTCATTAAAGCTCATCTCATCATGACTGTCATTGCCTTCGCTTTCTGGCATTGGAACAAATGATTTCTTCTTGTTTTTCTTTTTCTTCTGCCGCTCTGGTAAAGCCTGTGAAGAAATTGTAACATTTTAAACATTTTTTAATAATATTTACTTACCATACACATGTGCCCTTTGTGTTATTGTTGCCTAGCACTTTATATTTAATTATACTTTAAATTTAATTTGAATTCAAAAACAAATGAAGTTTTGCCTGCAAACAGCATGAATTTTCTTCATCAATGCCACCTGGCATGGACCTCCATTTCCTCATAGCATTTAGATTTAAAAACTTTAATAAATTTACTAAATAACTGTCTATTAGGAAATAATTTTAACTCTCATGAAATGTTCATGATATTTGAAATCTTTTACACAAATCATACTGAATATCACAAATTGTCAAATTAATTTGTGGCTCTTAAATAGCAGTTTATCATTTTGTACATATTACAGATTTCATTGATACCATAGATCGGAAAATGAGAACTTTACATAATTATTTACGCTTGGATTGTTGGTATGGAGCGGCTCGCACACCGGTGCGCAACGTGGTTCATACCACACATCTCTCGTCAAAAGCTAGTTTTATATTAGCAGGTTGTTCATATAATAATTTAACATAATTATAAAAAAGTATATCAGTACCTGCACTTTATCCGAATCGTCACTCAATGTCTCTCTAAGATCATTATCCTCAATATCTGATGTTGAAGTTCCTCTTTGTTCCTCTTCTTCTGTAGTGCCATTCACTTTGGCTTCTTCCACCTTTGCATCATCCACCACATCGTCAATATCGTCATTGATGACATTGTCAATATCAATTTCATTATCAGATATGGCGATGTCATCTTCAAGCTGCATGTTAGCAACATTTTCCTTGTGCTTCTTGCTATTCTCATGGTTTTCAAATGATTTGACATTCTTGAACAGTTTGTTGCAAGCTGAACAGTACAGGTTCCGCATTTGTTGCTTGGACTTGGTTGACTTTGCTGTAGCTTTTGATGCTTCGCTAGCCTAAAATTAATAAATGGATTTTTTTGAACTGGGATCTTGCATAATTAGAGTGGAGGAAAACTAACACAGATGTTAATATGTATTGATGCATATTTGTAATGATATCACTGCAAAATTCTCAGCACCAGCATTAAATTTGCCAATGGTGCGGAACTGACTTTAAAATTTATATTTCTCAAGAGTAAAAAACGCTCATGGCACACTCAGCGGTTTTATAGCTGAAAGCGACTTCTAACAGACAACCAACAGATTTAGATTAGATAAGATGGAAAGGACTAGAAATAAATAATGCAGTCGCTGGTGTACAGAAATGAGACCAGCAGGCATATACTAAACTCAATCTGACAGGTTTCTGTTCGGATCCACATTCTTCGTCTGTCATCCTGAATGTAGTTGACAGAGACGAAGAATGTGGATCCGAACGGAAATCTGTCGGAATGAGTTTAGAATACGTCTGCTGATGCTGATTAAACACTAAACAAACAACTACACAACACTAAGCACACTGGAGGATGGGGGGAAAGCTTTAAGGAAGATTATTACTATGCACTACTGAATGCTGCGGCATGCCGGAACCATCCAGCGAGGTCACTCCGCTAGTGTAAACTAGGGGACTCCAGCGCATGCCCGCTTAACCTGCCATTATCTCACATTGCTTGCCATTGCATCCCGCCATAGTATCAGTATTCTCCAGCGAGAAGTTTAATACCGTAGAGAGAAATCCCCTTTGATGCTCCGTGGTCGGTGTCTGAGCTTAGAAATTTATATCTTACTACCATTAGATGCATACAGGCTTACAATTGTAAATTTAAAATACACTGCCCCGTCTGCGGCCGATTTGCACTGGCCTAAAAATTTAGTAGTAACTTAAGTGCTATTGATATCACAATAGTTTTTACCTCTTCAGTTTTCGAGCTTTCCTCATTACTGCTTTCCATCCCACCCTCACTGATTGTATCATCATCAGACGACAATCCAAACTCCTCAGCTAGCAGGGACTCTATTTCACTGAGTTTCTTCTGGTAGTCATCGCTTTGCAAGAATGATGATTCACCCTCCTGCTTCTTGGCTTCCTCTATCTCTTTCTGGCGCTGCAATATCCTCTCCCGCCGTATTTGTTCTCCCTGGAATCGTTTAATAAAGATTTACCAACAAGTCCACTACAGCTCATCTAATCATTAATTTGACAGTTAAAAAAAACCTGAAGTAAGCCTTAGAAATACAAATAAACAAACAAAAATTGCCTGCACTTATTTGTAGGTTGCAGTGTAAGGATAAACCTGGCCTCTTACATGAAGCACAGTAGTATGTACTCATACTACACTCTAGGCAGAGACAAGCCCAGGATTGTGTATCAAGTTCTTAGGAAATTGAAGATCTTACATGTTGTGGGTCCAACAGTCTAAAACAAGCTGCCAGCGCCGAGTCTGACCTGTTACAAGACTCAACTAAAATGCTGGCTTATCAAGCAGACATTTTAAAGCTTTGACAAATTTATTAATTGTAAATTGCCAGATTTCGATTGATATTATGACTATATTACATTTATAGATTTTATTACTATACTATCTTTACATCTACATGAATAAATAAAATTGAAGTATCTGTTTGTTATATCAAAATAACAGCTTTTTACTAAATGCATATGAAAGGACAGAGTTATAGATGAGACCAATACCAAAAAAATATATTTTAAAATTTTTGTCTGTCTGTTAGTTTGGGGTAATCTCCGAAATGGCTGGACCGATTTTGACGGGAGCTTCACTGGCAGATAGCTGATGTTATAAGGAGGCTACGTGAGCAAAGCCACGGGGCACAGCTAGTATTCTATAAGATTTGTTATGTATGTAACGATTTTATATAATTTTATTGTATACTTTAATTTTATTTTTATTTTTTTACTTTTGACTTGTAAATATGTTTTATCAATACTTAATGGTATTTATAGGTATGGAGTAAACAGCTGATGAAAAGAAGAACATGGTTAAGAAAGTTGTCAGCAAATTATCAGTAATGCAATGTATAGTAAGTTTGTTTTTAGGTCACAATATTTTTGCAGTTTTCACACAAATACTCACACCAGCCAAAAAGATTGGAGTTCATAATAAATATTGTCACTCATAAATATGTAATACCTTTCGTTTATTCTCTTCTGCTTTCTCCTGCAGCTGTTTTGTGTGTTCAATGACTCTCTTGTCCTTCCTCCGTACAAAGCTAACAAGTCGCCTAATCTCCTCATTTCTCTCCTTGCGAGCCTTTTGACGTATCTTGTTGTTTTCCTTCTCTTTTAGCTTGACTACTCGACGAGCGTCACCTTGCACTATATCATACTGGTCCAGCCATACATAACCTGTAATGATAAATAATTCTTTTGTTTTAGAGGTTGTAACTTGCTCTAAAGCCAAGAGCCAAGAGCTAGTTCACTGCAATAATATTGCTTTAAACAGGTTTTGCCCCAATAAAGGAGCAATAAATAGAAAAGGATAGAAATGTCACGCTAAAGAAAGCTAATAAGGGACAAATCTGATTTTATAGTCTACAAGATCACAAAGAATTAATCGGGTGCCCGCCTGTACAGGCTTTAAGCCTTCCTATCTTGTTATCCAGGCCTTCAGCATCAGTTGGAAGATGACCACTGCAGAACCTAGGTCTGCCCCATAAGGGGGAGTTGGAAGGATTGTCATAATACACCATGCCTGGAAAAGTCTCAGTGACCAGAGGAGATTTTGATGTTGACAGATGATAACTGCTACCCATCCCCTGTATATTATTCCCTATATTGCTCGCCACTATCTCGCTCTTGCATCTCAACATTTTTGAAGGTAAACAATCACTTGATATAATTATGAAAAATCACATTCATTGAGTTGTTGACAGTAAAAATAAAAAAGTTGAACAAAAAAATAAATTTTGATTCATTTAAGATTTTATACCAAAAATGGTATTTTATGTTTTGCCCATTTTCATGTATGAAAACTTGATCGGATCAAAATTATACTTTTGCCATACCTTTGTATTGTTAATATTGTAACTTGCACCAAATGTGAATTTTCATAATTATAATAAGTGATCATTTATATTAAAAAATGTTGAGATGTGCTAGCGAGATAGTGGCACACCATTTTATGCCCCTTAACTGGCCATTGTACCCACAGGAAGAGATAGGGTGGTCCTATTCATACACCAGGATCACACTGAACTGAGATTCAACACAAGATTGGATTACTTACTTTTATTAGTAGAAAATGCCATCCAATATGAATAGAACTCATGGACATCTTCATATGGAGTGGTAGAGTTGCCAAACTGTGGAATCTTTTCTACATCCGCAGGGTCATCAAGGAAGTCGGTCTCCTCTGTAGTGAGCTTCGAGAACACCTGCAAAGGGTTATTTTAACAATTAAAATATGATTCTACATATGTTGAAACTAATTTTTGTTGACATCCAATAAATAATTTCATTTCATTATGTTTTCCTGAGCTTAATCTGAGGCACAAACAGATTTTGTTGTTAGGAAGATGTCTGTAAAAACATATTATGTACTTGTACATAGATTTATGTTGATAGGTAAATATGTAGGTTCTTATTTCAATTAATATTTAGATACACTCCACTACCCTAAATTTTGGGTATATTTTAGGCAGGTAAAAAAATAATTATAATATTACAACCTAAGAATATGTCACATCATCCTGTGAAACATTTTGCATGTCCTCATCTACCTCATTAAGTCATAATATTTGAAAAAAACTAGAAATGGGTCATTCCACGGTGACGGGTGTGACATTTCAACTTCTATTTTGTGAATTTATTCTTTAACTATTATACGAAATTGCTTAAATACTATTGTAATAGATAAGACATCGATAGTTTTTACTAAATTTACAACACTTTTTTTTTCTTATTCGGCTCACAAAACAAGTTACGACGATTTTAGTCGCTGTGACGGGCGTGACGCGTACTCGAACAAGATTATCGACCTCTTCGACAAGACACAATATTTCTGCTAATTACACAATTGTTTTTTAAATTCAATTAGTCCGCCTTGTAGAATAATATGCCTTCTAGATTTACAGTGATATGTCGTATGTGAATATTTGATATTGCAGTTTTCGTGACCTGAAATAAGTTGTGACGGGCGTGACAAGAATTTGTGACGGGCGTGACGAGTTAAATTTTTAATAAGTACACAAACAATTTTATTACCTAAAGTCATATAAGCATTAACCCAAATTCTAAATTTATAAGCAAAAGTTTAAAAAACTCCTTTTATTAGCCGGTTTTGTTAATGTTAGTTAGTCAACTCTTCTGCGGGTGTCCGTCTGGGTTGTTACCACCGCTTTGCTCGTGAAGTCTGCCGCCAAGCAGTAATGTGCAAGCATTACTGTGTTCCGGTTTGATGACCAGAGTAGCCAGTGAAATTACTGGGCTTATGAGACTTAATGCCTAATGTCTCAGGGTAACAAGCGCACTGCAGTGCCGCGCTGGCCTTTGTGTTTCAAAGTTCTGAGTGACACTGCAATTGTTATGGACCGGCGTTAGGCTTACCATCAGGCAAACGACCAGCTCGTCTTGTTACCAAATAATATATAAATAAAAAAAAGGTAAAAATACTGCGATGGGCGTGATTTGTGACGGGCGTGACCAAAGTAATTTGCTCAGCATCACCAATCAGTAACATAAAAATTTATAAAAGTTATTCACATACATTCCTTTGCGACATATCCTTACTTTCGTAAGCTTTATTACAACGTGCAAGTGATTTGGACTCTTTGATGAGAACTTTTCTATGTATTTTGTGACGGGCGTGACATGCAAACTTGCCTTGCTAAAATGATTAGTAAAATATTATGTAATTATCTGAGAAACACCAAAAATTGTTCCACCACAAGCTGATATCTTGAGCACTCTGTTGACAGTTAAAATATCGCGGAATAACCCATAGAAAACGCAAATCAGTGTTTCCAACACACATGTGTTTTTTCTACCATGGAAATTCCTTGGCAAGATGAAACTTCAAATGAAATTTGATTGAGTGAATGCTAGAATTTTGTTTTTTTTACATCATTAGGTGAAAATTAAACACATTTACTATTAGTAATTAATGTTAAAGTGCTTGTAACATAACATTTACTTTTATCTCATCTGGTATCGATTACCGTGGAATGGCCCATTTATGAAACAAATAGAACTAGATATTATGTTTAGCTGGCATTATGCATCATCTATTGATTACCTCAGCATAAACAGAGTAGAATCCCGGTGGGTCATCTCCAAAACCCTTATAGGATGAGGGACTGAAGAATGGGAAAACATCAAAGCTGTCATCATTGTATGAGCTGCCTGCCCCTCGTAGTAGCTGCTCTCTGTGGTTGTCATACCTGGAATATGTATTTCTTTGTATCAATACTTGAATTTTTTATTTTCTATATGGTAGCATTGGAACCCTATCTTACCGGATCTTTAGTTAGCTAAAGGTGGCAAAAAATTCTTGATCATTTATTTGCTGTACAATGGATAAGACTAGCTATATGATTTCTTAACCTATAAATTATTATTTTAAAACTGGTTTATTCCAATTTTTTATCAATTATTTTATACAAAAATATGGATTGAAAATTATTATTAGTTTTATTGATAGACGACTTACCATGCCCTTTCTTGAGGATCAGACAGTACCTCGTATGCGGTTTGCACAAGCTGAAACTGTTCCTTTGCCTCTTGCGAGTTTTCGAGGTTTTTGTCGGGGTGCCATTGCAATGCCAACCGTCTGTAAGCCTTTTTAATCTCCGAAGGACTTGCTTCCCTCTCAATGCTCAAAATTTCATAGTGGCACTTCATTCTAACACTTTTTGTGCATTGTACATGCACTTTCACAATATTTCACAGCTTGTTGTAAATAAAATAAATAACCTAAATAAAACAATTGGACACTTGCGACTAGCAGGATTACATGCTAGGTAGTAATGCGGCACGTTATTCTAGGTGAATTTATTTCACAATTACGTACTATTTTCACATAAGTCAAATCAAATCGTAATTTCAACTTTCAAGAATCAGAATTCAGAAATTCACTTCAGTCAATTTTGGTCAGATTTAGTTCGTTCATAAACGGAATTTCAGAATTCCAATTTCCACCGGGCACCGACCTACAATAAAACGTCAAGAGAAGACTAAAGCACAATTACTATGGACTGAAGAGAGAGATATTATTCGTTTAAAAATTAAAAAGTGTAGCCAGCACTTACTTTTTTTTTCTTTTGGCTCCGCGTGATATGCGTATTTAGCCATTGTCAAGTTCATCAAGTTACTCTAGGTTTGGTGCATGAAAGTCGTCAGTCACGTAACACGTTAAAGTTTAGTCTAAGCGCGGTCGAGTCAAAGTTACGCTTCAGTAAAGTTCCTGAGTAACAGCAGACCAGAATCAAAACCAAATAAAAGCTTGCTAAAATACATGAGGAATTAGAGGCACATTAATAATTACTTGGTGGTAGGACTAACACTTCTGCGAGTGTCCGTCTTGGTTGGTATCACCGATTAGATCGTGAAGTCTGCCGCTAAGCAGTCGAACTTAATAATGTGAAGGAAAATTGAATAATAATTACGGCGACTGTACAAAGGGCAAAAAATTGTCCGTGGTACTATCAGTAGGATTATACGTAGTAGGACCATGGGCAATGAATGCACTTTTTACCTGTGTACTGCTACTTTTGTACACAAATGTACCTGCCTGCTTATCAACAAAAATTTTCACCAAAAATCACGTCGATCCGTTGCCGCGCCGCCGGCGCGGTTGCTGCGTCAAAGAAGGACAAACCCACATTAACAAACAAACGTGCAAACAAACTTTCACATTTATTAAATATTTTATAATAATAATAAAATAATAGATAATATATAAATATATAAGTATGATATATTACATGAAACTAACTACTTTTTGGGAGCTTCCCTTGAACCATAGATAAATGTAGGTAGGTATTACTGCTGGCGTCCTTGAACCAGCAGTGACTGTAGGTAATATAAATTTCGTACCTATCTATTAGGAATTCAAGCAAAGTAGGTACCTATACCTCATTTTTATTTAATCTACTTTAAAAGGCAACGAGACCTTTACCTGATGGAAAATCTAACGTCTAATAAAAATTGCAGTGCCATATCCTGCATTTAGAAATAGTTACACAGTCTTGCACATCACTGCGTTGCGCTCGTCGGTATTATCGAGAGATTGGGCTCATGCCCAGCACTTAATTTCTGAGTAATTAGCATAATATTTACCCAATAAGGTAAATTTATTAAATACGCATATTTAAATTATAAAAACAGAGTAAGTACACGAATGTCACATCACAAAATAGCATAACAATAGTACTTCTAATAATACTAAGATCGGTGGTTCAATTACAACGAATTGCTCGGAGCAAGGAACGTAAATTGGAATTCTAATTTTTCTCCAAAGCAGCGGGTGTCTCAGTCTATGGTCTCAGGCATAACCCTGAGCCGTTTTCCGTAATTATCTTTCGCAAAAGTAATGGTGCCTGTGACGAATTGTCACGATGCACGATCACGAGTAAAATTAAGCCTAGTTGGGGCGCTGCTTTACTATCCCAAGTTATTTTATTACGGTATGAACCGAGTTATGTCCTAATGTCACATTTTAAAACTGTGCTAATGTACCTACTACGATAATGTACCCTAGCCACGTCTTCCTTAGTTACAAATTGGCATGAAACATTTTTTTTAGTTATGTAAACAAGCGTTTGACTACTATCTCACATCATCATCAGGAGTCCACTGAGGCCTCCCCGATAGGAACCCATTTGCCTCTTGATTCAACGGCTCCTCGTGATTTTCACCAGTTCGTCGGTCCACCTGACCTACCACGTACCTACCTAATTCACACTGTCAGAATTTATGAGGATGACTTGGCAAGTTGGCATTCCGCAGATCCTATAGCAAACTCGGTGTATAATACATCCGTGTGTACGATGCTTACAATGTGAGTAGGACCATGGGCAAAAAAATTGCCCGTGGTACTACCGGTAGGACTATGTAGTAGGACCACGGGCAATGAACGATAAATACGATTAAGTAGAAATAATTATACATTTCATCTTTTAAATCAATTGATTCCGCTCCTGTGAGTGCAATTAGACTGTCACAGTAGTTCAACTCTCAAAAAAATTATACACAGTTGACCTACTGCAACAAAAAAATAATTTGAACTAATTGGGTGTAGTAGCGGGGACGAGCCATTAGGACCATGGTCGTCAAAGTTGTGAGAACCTCTGAAAATATGTCATTCATCAAAAAGATAAATTGAATTCTTGACCTCCAGGAGTAGATTGACCCTCTATCGGGATAACATACCAATTCAAATTCTGGCTGTATATAGGTAAAAAGAATTAAATAATCTAATAAATTGGAAATGAGCTCATAAGTTGCTACACCCTTGCGGTAAACGGCGTATTTACCCTAGGGCCAAAAGGGCCATGGCCCGGGGCGGCAGCCTGCAAGGGGCGGCGCTAGCAGAAGAATTTGTAAAACCCTACCTAACTCTTAAGGTTCTTATTAATAAACAGTGGGGCTCTTATCAATAAACAGTGTTAAACGGTCGAATACTTAGTTAAAATGTGGTTTGTCTCTTTCAATTCAGTTTAAAATTGTTAAATACCAATAAAGACAAAACATACTTTAGCTAAACCACCGTTTAACACTGTTTATTAATAACAGCCTAAATCTCGTAAGGTGGTCGTGGGTGTACGGCTGTATACTACGGCATCGGCAGGGCGGTGTGGCCTACAGGCCCAGGGCGCTGAATCCCTAAACACGCCACTGGGTATACCTACCTACTAATCAAAAGACCATTAAATTTGTAATATCTATATCCAGTAATTCTGTGTAAGTACTTACTTACCTCAGTAGGCAAGGGTAAATAAATAGGGTAGATAAATTGTGAAATATATGAATACTAGCGAGTGAAGCGACTCGCCCCAGCTTCGCAAGGATAATAGTTTAAACTTTCATGTAAACTTACGATAATCGTTAGACCCCTTAATTCGTTCCTGTGGCAAAATCGGTTCTTAGCTGACATCTCCTACTTATAAAAGTAATAAACCATCTACTTGCCAAATTTTAGTTCCATAGGTCAAGTAATTTACGAAGTGTTTTTATTCTCTCGTGAGTAAAAGTGAGTTTTATTAACTTTTGTCGATGATTAAAACGCCTTTTATCGAGTGGAAATGGTAAAAAAGTATTTATTTGGTTCTTGGCGGCCGTTGGCAATGTAAACTTGAGAGGGTATAAAAAAAAAATTTTGACTCTGATAGCTTCTATCAATTTGCCAGAAGATTTCTGGAACTGTAAAAGAGGACTCAAAAAGGTGCAAATAAAGTTTGATTTATGCGTTAGTATCAAATCTAAATCTAGTAACAGGGGGAGTTTTCGAACTTGAAGCTACGTAAGAAGTCCTTGACTTCCGCAGCGTCTCATAGAAGATGGTTTCATCATCCTGTAAAAAAAACTGACGATTTTATCTACATTTCCTACTCCAGCCAGACTAACATGCGCACAACGACAAAATTTTGTCTACTGTTTTGTTTCGCTCTTTCTCGTACGAATATGAGATAAACGCATGATATAAGCATCGACAAAATTTTGTCGCGGCGCGCATGTTAGGGTAGAGACGTAAGAGATAAAAACAATTTTATTAGTAAATTATAGATAGAAATAAATATTGTATTTTTCTAGTTCATAGGTTCTTATATTTTGGTTCGATAATTCTTAATGCAATACAAGGTGCTGCCTGCGGGTTTACCCTCGTGGAGGTTCCCACAAGAACCGTACATTGTTCCGGGGAAAATAATTCATGAAAGTCTGTGGCCCATAATTTTTCAAATAGTATAAAAATATCTGAAAAACCTAAAGTCGATTGAAGACAAAATGGAATGAAGAAGTTTTTTTTAAAATCTGAAGTGATAAAGTCCCGAAAGGAGTTTCCATTTAAAGGATCCAAAAATGTCTTCAGAACACAGGGTAAAAGTGAGGGAAGTCTGTTTCCTCAATTTTTAAAAGAAACTGCGGATAGGTATATTTATAGTTTGGCAAAAGTAGACTTACGGAGAAGTTATCAAACGAGTCAGATTTTTGGTAGGAACGTGATGCTGCAGCCGGTGATGGAGGCGGCTCGGGGTCCTCTTGTGGTTCGATCCACTCCTCGTAGAGATCAGGCCGTGGTCCCAGGGGCTCGTCGGGATTGGTACGGCAATTTTCTATAATCCATTTCTGTTCATGGGCACATGGGGACCTGGTGGCAAAGAAACGGTTAGCTGTTGTATTGCGATTTAGAATCAAAAGGTTATGTCTCATAGTATGTCCAGTAATTTCACTGACTATTTGCTGATCAAAAATGTATTGTACCTATATGCAAGCAATATTACTGCTTGGCGGTCGACTATATACGCACGAGGAAAATGGTGGTAGCCACCTAGATCAACATGTAGAAGAGCAAGTCCCAGCATGTGGTAAAAAACAATAACTTTTACCGCTATTAGCGTGTTGTCATTATCACCAAGACAATATTCCTAAAGCAATTTCATAAATGACTCTTGTACTACATCAAGGGACTCATAAACCCGCCTAGTTGTTATAAAATGTTGTCGACAACACCTTCGTAGATTACTTTTTGTCAGTTTTTTTGTCTCTCAACAAAATAGGACCCCGGGTAGTACGGCTGAGTGAAAATTACCGGAAGAATGGATGCCTCGAGTAATCTCATCTTAACAGAGGTACGTAAACCGAATGTCCCATACAAACGAACTTCCCTGTTCATTTGAAAATTACAGGTCAGATTTAAATGAAATTTTGCATGTATAAGCGGATAAGCAGTATCTAGGGGCAAAACGCTTTCGTTTTGGTTCAAACACAACTAAAATCAAATTAGAGCGAAGTGAATTTTCAATATTTCCACCACTAAAACGACTCGTTTTGAACTGATTATTTTAATATAATAAACTCGTTTAATCAAAAAACTGTTGCACCTTACCCCTCGGTAATATAGTCAACTTTGAAAATAATACATAATAATTGAAATAGATTATGTACATTCAAAATGAAAAAGGAACTTCGAAAAGTTATCAAAAAAATGTAAAATATTGTCGACATTTTGCAACCGCTTCGTCACACGCGGGGTGAGGTAACGGGGAGACGCAGTGAGGCTACGGAAACTCCCGAGTCCCGACAATTGCCGATCTAGCCCTGTCAGTCTTCGAACCGTCGACGGACTATTTCTCTGTCTACGCTTCGAACACAATAATTCACAACTCAAATTGTACGCGGCATGTTCGTTTATTCTTTCGAATTTCGTAGAGTGTATCTATTGATGAAGTTATCAACTCGTATTCTGTAACTGAGACACAGATTAGGTAATATTTATAACGTTATAGAGACGTATTTGACAGTTGATTTGGTAGGTATTTAGGAACCTATTGATTCGTATCAGTAAGTTACATTTTCAACCTTTAGGTACTTTCTCGGACTTCGGAGGTATGAAAAATGGATGATTCAACGCGAAAGTATCTATGACTAGTTGGAGAGTAGAAACCTACCTACGGTCTTACCACAAAAAATATTGTTATTACATTAAACCTGTGATAAACAGTGTTTAACTCCTAAACATGCCTTAGTCACGTGTTTAAATATGAGCAACCACAAATCCTGATTTATGTAGTATCTAACCGTTGTCTAACTTAATTCTGTTGTGACATTTCTAATCATTTTAGATGTTTATCTTTAGACACTGTCTAAAAATATCGTGATGATTAAATTCCATTCTAAGGAGTATTCTTTCATAAAATTTATTAAACCACCCATGATATAAACCCTAATATAAAAACAGACGAATTGTGAACCTCCTCCTTTTTTAATTCGGTTAAAACAGAACACAAATAATAATATGAGGCAAGCGATAACTGCTCACGAGAGACTGTGCGCTACGGTTCGTTTCCACTGCGATGTTATGGAAAAAATAAATTATTTTATTTTGAACCAACTTCAAAACAAAAGAGGATCTCAATTCGGTTGTATTTTTTAATGTATATTCCGCTATTTATAAACTGATTTGTAAAATTCATTTTTTTTGTCTGAAAGGATACACTTTCAGATTTATTCCATAGACTAGCTGCTGCCCCGCGGTTTCACCCTCGTGGAGATTTTGGATTTCATGGTTTTTATTTTTTTGCGCGGAACCCTAATTCTTTTTCTAAAATTAAAGTAGCCTATGTTACTCCTTGTAACATCAGCTATCTGCCTGTGAAAGTCCCGTCAAAATCGGTCCAGCCGTTTCGGAGATTACCCGGAACAAACAAACAGACAGGCAGACAGAAAGACAGACAGACAAAAATTTAAAGAATGGTTGATTTGATATAGGTACCCTATATGCTTTCATATGCATTTAGTGAAAAACCAGTTATTTTGATATTACAAACAGTGTGCTCGTGTATGGGTACGCTATAATATACGATTGATAAGTGTATAATGTGTGAGACATTACAGGGAGCAGTAACAAATTTGAATCCTGACCCAGATAAATAGCTATTTTTGCATAGCTATTTTATGTGATAAACTAGATAATCAAAGGCTGTACAATATCAACTAGCTTCTGCCCGCGGTTTCACCCGCGTTCCCATAGGCACCGTTCATTTTCCGGGATTAAAAGTAGCCTATATTACTCTCCGGTCCATAAACTATTTCTATGCCAAAAATCACGGAAATCCGTTGCACTTTTACTATGTGAAAGAAGGACAAACCAAGAAATCAACAAACACTTTCGCATTTATAATACTAGCTTCTGCCCGCGGATTTCACCCGCGTTCCCACTGCAACCGTGCATTATCCGGGATAAAAATTAGCCTAAGTTACTCTCCGGTCCATAAACTATATATATGCCAAAAATCGTCCAAAAATCAATACGTTGCTTCGTTGCTGAAGGACAAACCAAAAAACAGACAAACACACTTTCGTATTTATAAGGAAGTAGGATTGGTTGGATTAGAATGAATTTAGCTTCAATATTTTTAATGCGTTATATACTAGCTTTTTCCCCGCGGCTTTACTCATGTGAAATCAGGATAAAACTACTACATCTATTCTACTCGTATTTAGATAACAAAATTTCATTATTCCGTTTATTATGCTGAGCGTACCAAACATAACGCAAGCACAGCACGGGTGCTGCAGCTGACTAGTCCGCGCTATCATAATGCAGACCGTTGACACTTATGCAAGTATGCGTTTTGGTATAAAAATAACCATGCTTTTGCATCCAGCGCAGATTACGAGATAATACACGAGCAAGCGCGACTGGATGTAAAACCATCAAAAAACCACTAAATAGACAAGAACTTCAATATTCAAAATTCAAAATTCAAAAGTCTTTATTCAAATAGGCCCCAAAGGAGCACTTATGAAAGTTAAAATGACTCTAACAGCGAACGTCTAACAAGAACGTCTGTCTCGAAGCTCTGCCTGGGATGAAAGCAACGACTGCTCCGCTTTACGCTACATACATATCATGCGCACTACCGCTTATTTACCGCGGCGTCTGCACTGAGCAAGCAGTGGTTGTGAAACCATTTTTTTTTAATAGAGGTCGTAGAAGCTTAGGTGCATAGGTAGAAGCGGGTACCGTGCTCGGAATAGATAATTCCATCAAGCCCCAACCACAACCACAATAGACGATACGATATGCGTCAAACGGGGATCGTGGTTTTTTCATGGTGTTCTCGTGATCCGCGATTGATGCTTATCTATCAATCATGAATTAGGTGTAAGCGCTGCCTTAGGCCACCGCCGCGTCTTCATTTCACATTATCCCCTAAAGTATAATTATGCAAGAATAGCTTATTTGAAGTGATTAATTTAACTTTATTAAATAAGAAGACTGATGATAAAATAGTTTATTTTTTTATATTACACAAATATTGTGTTGTTTATATGTACATTGTACATAAAAACATTGTAAGTCGATAAAAATTCTAAAACTGCAAAAACTTGCGGTTTGGATCCTCGCAGCTGAATGCGAAGCAATATGCTTTTGCTCCGCGTGAGTGATTACGTAGGTACTGCTAACGTACGACCCGGCCGCACGGCAACACGCTGAATTCGTCCCGACAGTACGAGCCCGCGCGCCGCGTACTTGTAGCTTTATACCTAAACTGCGGAGTGCATCTGGAATGGTAGCCAGGTGGAATTTCTTTCACAAACAAACAAATTTTATCTCTTTATCCTAGTAATCCTACTATATATCCTAGTAATATTATAAATGCGAAAGTGTGTTTGTTGGTTTGTCCTTCTTTCACGCAGTAACAGAACAACGGATCGACGTGATTTTCGGTATAGATATAGTTTATGGACAGGAGAGTAACATAGGCTACTTTTTATCCCGAAAAAATGCACGGTTCCTGTGGGAACGCGGGTGAAAACCGCGGGCAGAAGCTAGTATTGATATAGATGTGATAAGTGTCAAGTCAGTCAGGTGAAGAAAACAACAAATATTCACGATCAAAAAAGTCAACGTTATTTCTGTAAAAAGGTTTTATTTTATTTTCTTTATAGCGTAATAATAATTGACAAGTTGGACTTTATCTTTCAGTTTCCCTCATCGGAAAAGTTTTGAATGATCTTACAGCCAATTTGTTAATCTAACACGTCCATAATGAAGGTCAAAATCGGTCAGAAGCAATCCGAAGCCTATCCTATAATTCCTATACTTCGATAATTGATATATGAAAAAAATCGAATAGGTGGGTCATGATTCAACTTTGTCGAATGTAGTTGCATGAATTATAGGTATAGTACCATCAACTTATATTCTTGTCGATTGCTGAACGAAGGCAAATTATTCAAGATCACGCCACTGAGCTGGGGCTTCAGCTTTCGAGTCCTGTTTCCAGCAACTGTAGTTCCCAGGTCACGGACATGAACATGATTTTTTCAAAAATCCATATACTTACTAATTTTAAAATTTTATTAAAAGCAATGTGTCATTGTATCTCCATGGTGGACAACGGATAGGTAGAATCCAATAAGTAGAGTATTAATATACCTACAATATATGACTAACCATTATTTCAGTAGGTAACCATTATTTCAAATTATAATAATGTCGTCATCGTCATAGGCGTAGGTTATTTATTACTCTATGGCCTGTCTGTCAAATTCGCATCTGCGCTTCACCAACTTCTTGATCTTTGACTAGACGTGCTGTCTTGCTCTTTTCCGCGCCCCGTCTTGCTCGTGGTGAAACAGGAACAATATTTACCGCTCGGCGCTAGGCCCATCACGGAGTTGGGCGAGTTATACTTCGGGTTCTTAAAAAAGGAAGCGAGTGGCTGCCTTTCTAAAATTAAAAAGCAAGGACCTACTTTAAAGTTATGTCAAAGTTTTCTGCAATGCTGGTATACTCATAAATAATGAATAAAAGAGAAACCAGGACGTAGCCAGCGGTGAGCCTAAAATAATGTTTATCATCCCAAGATGCTACGTGAAATACTGTCTCACCTTCACCAATGTCATGTCATTGACATAGTGTAGTATACTTGTTTATATAAAATTCGTGCCTGAGAAATTTCGATTTTCTGTGTCAAAACCGACTAGACCACAAAGTATTAGGTACATAGAAACGTATCACACTTTCGTTCATTTCATTCCCTTACGAAACGTCAGATGTAGAAGCATCTTATGTAAACTGTTTGGTGCAGAGGAAGTTGGTGTTTAAATAAAGATTTAGTTTAGGAGTTGCCTAATAAGTTTTATCTTATTTAACTTTAGTGAAGACGGGCGTAAGCGTGGAGTTTTGCTTCCATAAGTCAAAATTGCACACGGCTAGATTCATCTCTGAATCTTAGCATTAGTGTCCTCACTATCTTGATGTTTCTGCAGTGCCACGTAGTCCTTTGCGTTCGAAGTTCTGTTGTATTAATTGTTATAGTCAGACATTATGCTTACCATCAGGCAAACGATCTGCACATTTCATAACCTTGTTTTACTAAAAATAAACTAGCCTCTTATCACTTACACTTCTATCTTATGGTGACGTGTGAGTTCCTTTACCTTATAATAGTAGTGATGTCTTCTGCGGAGTATATAATTTTGGTTTTGGGGTCGAAGAAGCCATCGCCGGAGTCGTAGTACCCGAGAGGTATCTCTCTGGTCGGCTGATCCGCAGTAAGGTAGGACATGCCAGCCGGCTGGAGGCCGTTCTCATATTCTACTGTGAACCTGAAATAGAGAAATGTAGGTACTTTGAATCTTCTGACCGTTACACTTGAAAATAACATTGCAAGTGTGGGTAGATTATATATTATATAAGAAACTATATTTGAAGTGTTGCCGCAATACGTAGGTCGATGGTTCAAATCCAACAATGAATAAGCCAGGACAACTAGAAATAATCAATTGGTTAGTCAGTTGCCATCGTTGGTGGCAAGTGAAATTGATCACCTGTGTTTCATTCTGTCCAAGTTTTAAAAATAGCAGGTATTTAGAAGAAAAAAGAAAATGTGTTTATTTGGCACAAAACAAAAGTAAAGGGAAAATAACACATATAAAAGAAACCACGTGGGAAGTACAACGGGAAAAAAATAATCTCCCATGGTGCTAGCGGGTACTTAAGACTTGGCAGGAACCGTGGTGCTCTACCAGTAGAACCACCATGGACAGGGTATTAGAATGGGATCTAGATGTCAGTGGCTACCGGAACACACCGATACGTGCTTGGCGTAAGATTTTCAACTTTTGGGGGGTAGCTAGCCGGGAAAGCACATGTTCAAGGTGTGCTTTGGAAAATGCCTAATTACCGAGATACCAATTTACATAATATCTATATTATATACATCTTATATCTCCGGCAGAGGGATTCGAATTCATAGATACATTTTTTGTGTAAGCTTTATTTATTCCATTCTGATCTCATACAAATTAGTTCAAGATCAGGTGGTGCTCTCCTAAAGTGAGGTCACAGAAAGCGTAATTTTTTTATATTAAATTATTTAAATGCACATCGCGTAAAAGCTGTTTTATGCAAATTTGCAATTTTATGTTAGAAAAGTTTGCTGTAAAAGTGTCCCGTTTGTTTTAGTTTGTTTTCTATCTGAAAACACTGGTTGTTATATTCCTTCACTTGTTTTATGATTGTACCTATATCTTTTTACATCATACTTTTTTATGCTATTGAATAATGAGACGAGCATCGAGATTCGAACTATGGTGCCTCGGATTGAAATTCACACTAGTTCCCACTCGACCACAGTCGTTCACCTACCTTGATTATTGTGTCATTATAATAATGTATCTTTGGCAAAAAGTATCTATTTCAGTGTACAACAGAGGGGAAAACAGCGGTCGACTAGCAGAGATACATGACGAGCAATTATTTTGATGAAGGCAAAAACGGGAAAAATAAGCGTTCCGCAGCGAGAAACAATCTATGTTTGTCCATTTAGGGAGGAATCCTAATGAGGGTGTTCTGTTTATGTCATAGAATCATGTAAATTAATGTTATTAGAACTAATAACGTTATCCTACTTCCTACTTTAATATGATAAATGTGAAAGTGTGTTTGTTGATTTGTTGGTTTGTCCGTCTTTAACGCTGCAATAACAGAGCAACGGATCAAAGTGATTTTTGGCATAGATATAGTTTATGAACCGGAGATTAACATAGGCTACATTTTATCCCGGAAAAATGCATGGTTCCTGTGAGAACGCGGGTAAAAACCGCGGGCAGAAGCTAGGCTTATGTATCGGTCTATCAGCTGGTGCTTTGTGCTTTTTATTCGATTCATATTATTATTATATTATAGTTTATAGGTCAGAGCTGCTTTTTATCTAGTAAAAATACTCATGTTTCCCGTGGAAATCTCCTCACAGGTGAAACCGCGGGCAGCAGCTAGTATTCCTTAATTTTTATATTGTCACTATGATATCGTTTTACTGAAAATAAGTAGGTATGTATGCTAAATATAGCACAAGTTTTATAGTTATCTACATTATTTTAGAGTTTTGTTGTGTAAATATCTTCGTAAATATTTATGAAATTCAATAATGTGCCATCATTTTATTATAACAATAATTTATGGTATGTAGACTTAGTACTGCAAGTTTGCAAGTTACTTATCTGGCTCATGAATCAGAATTGCATTGCCGCCAGCTTGGTACGCTGCCAACTGGTATAATTGGATTGTCAATAGGCCTGCAATGGCCAGAGGCCAATAATTGAAATACTACCTTATAATAAAACACTTTATACTTCTTGTTCTTTTATTTCCTTGTAACAGCACCAATCACCATGTAATAACTTTATATAATTTCACACTCTTAACAGCGGTAGACACTTGCTAAATAAACTTTCCAGCTCGAACACTCAACAAGAACTAACTTATAACTTTTTATCTCCTGCCCACGTTACCTTTTTTCCCGCCTAGTATATTTCTTAGGTTGGTAGTCGGCACTAAAAATTAAACGTCGTGAGACAGCTCAGTTCCGACAACCGTACAAACAGAAAACTAAAAATCACCGTTTCAGAGTCAAATTAATACTTAATAATTATTTTAATACAATTTTATACGAAATAACTAGAATTAAAAATAGAAATCATGACAACCTGAAGCCGACAAGTATGACAAGGCGTTATCGTGTGCAAACGCCTTACCATCCGGTCAACGATCAGCTCTTTCAGTCATCTAATTACACAAAAACAATATTGATGTTCGAATAAAGAAAAATTCACGCTTACTTTGGATCGTCCGTTTCCAAACTACGTTGCCATGGACAGAGAATTTTTGTAGACTTTTTAACTTACAAACAACCTTTTCTGTTTTTATGTTCAGTTTTTTTGCTCAGAAAAAAATATGAATGGAAATAATATTTTTTTGAAATAATAGCGTAGCTTCTGAAACTGTGGCTGAGCATTTTTGTTAGCAACTTTTCTGGCTTTTTTATACTTTTCGGTCGGCTTTTGACTGACTGTTGGTAATTAGTTGATGCGCTTTTAGACGGTAAATTAACGTATTTTTCAGCAGTGTTCTGTTCGTGAACAGTAACTTTGTTTACATGTTTTAAATATTCGCGTCGTTTGGAATTGTCATTTCGCATTTTCACAAAAATTCTAAAAGAACCTATACTCTGAAATTTTCATTGCAGTTAGTATATTTCTAAATGCGTAGCGATACCGCAAATATTATATTAAATAAATAAATTAAGCGTCAAAATTTAATGTCCTTAAATTGTTGTAAAGCAACTTATTTTCCAACAAACATAAAACGGTAAAAGGCTTAACAAGGGCTTTGTCAGTTTGCTCGCCAATTTCTATTTTTTTTTCTTTACATTTGATAGGTCGCGTGCGACGATGCGGTCAAAGATGTCCAATATGCTAGACCCAGATTAGGACTGACTCTCAAGTACAGCTGTCGAAACAATCTGAATTTACGTTAGTCATCTTGCATCTTACTTCAAAACAAAACTATACAGGCTGACCTTCTAGGTTGTTTTAGGCAAGCGTGTTTCATCGCCGACTACATGATTATGATACATGTGAGCATATATTCACATAATAAAGCACGTATTGTAGTTTTATCCAAAATCATTAAATTAAACTGAATTTCCCACAGACCCGCATATGGGATGATTCTATCATAACGAAGTTCCAGACGGTAATCAGATTTGCGTCCAGTTTGCAGTGTCCCGGCGGTCGTAGTCGCTGAACTTTCGGGAGCTTTAAATGTATTACTGGACATGAGGTCGGGATATGATGGATTTCTATGACCAAAATGAAGCATTGCACGTTTTCCCCTTTTCTTATTTATGTAGGTACCGATTTGAATACATCTATTTGTCACTGAAAATTAAGTCCTATTTATATCGTGTAAGATTGAATTTCAAAAAGGCCTAACCAGTATAATTCTTGTAAATATGTAATAACTAACTTCTGCCCACGGCTTTGCCCGCGTGATATATATCTGTATAGCCTATGGGTCTTACTGATAAATAGTGTATAGGTAACGTTGGTATAGTTACACCATGTTGTTTCTTTGTAGTTCTTTGACAAAGATACCTTCTATCAGGCCTCTTGCAGTACAGCCAATCTTCTTCACTATACTCCAATCCGTCGGCGAACGTCAGCGTCCTCTCAATCATTTCACCTTTCTTCCAAGTACCACGAAGGATGGCTCCGTTCGGATAACGTAGCTCTCCCATACCTTGGAACATGCCGTCTTCAAACTCACCCTCGTAAACTACTCCTGTAATGAAATAAAATATTTCATAATACTGGGACATTAGCCATTAGGATATTAGCCCAATGTGTGGCTAGATTGTATTATAAGTAGGTTACGTTACAAAACGAAACCAAGGCAAGAAAAAAAAAAATAATAATAATACTGGGACAAAACTCTACCATAATAATTATACACCGGTTTTGAAATGGTTTTACTTTGATACTGATGCTTGATTTTCATCTTTGACGTGGTTTGGTGATACCGAGACGAGCTGGTCGTTTGCCTGATTGTAAGCATAACGCTAGCCCATAACAATTGCAATGCCACTATGAGGAATTTCTATTTTGATCGTGGTATATGGATTGATTATATTCCTTGCGCATTATACTTGCCATTAGGGAACGAGTAGGTTCCGTAGCCGCTCATGCCGAGGACGTCCCACGTTCCCTCATACTGGGATCCTGTGGGGAACTTCTTTGTCGACCGCGGCACCCGGGGAATATCCATTGACACTGCTCTGAAAACACCAACTCATAATTTTCTATTTTTAGTTTTTATTACAAGCTTTCATTTAATTTACATTTCATTTTCGTTAGTGGGAGGACTAACTCTTCTGCGAGTGTCCGTCTGGATTGTTACCACCGTTTTGCTCGTGAAGTCTGCCGCCAAGCAGTAGTGTGCAAGCATTACTGTGTTCCGGTTTGATGAGCAGAGTATCCAGTGAAATTACTGGGCTTATGAGACTTAATACCTAATGTCTCAGGGTAACGAGCGCACTGCAGTGCCGCGCAGGCCTTTGTGTTTCAAAGTTCTGGGTTGCACTGCAATTGTTATGGGCCGGCGTTATGCTTACTATCAGGCAAACGACCAGCTCGTCTCGTTACCAAATAATATATAAAAAAAACTTGCAATGTTTGTATGTATGTTTGTTGAGGTCAAATCTTGCAAGCTAATTTTGACCCACTTCCCGGTGTTCGATTGAGGCGAAATTTTTGCATACATATGTAAATCGAATAACAATGCAATATAATGATGTCACAGAGCTGGTCTGATGATGGAGCCGGAAGGTGGCCATAGGAACTCTGTAATGAAACGACGTAACCCCTTTCGGGCTCGTTTGATTCATTTTTTTTATGATATTAGGTAACGAGACGAGCTGGTCGTTTGCCTGATGGTAAGCATAACGCCGGCCCATAACGATTGCAGTGCCACCCAGAACTTTGAAACACAAAGGCCTGCGCGGCACTGCAGTGCGCTCGTTACCTTGATACATTAGGTATTAAGTCTCATAAACCCAGTAATTTCACTGGATACTCTGCTCATCAAACCGGAACACAGTAATGCTTGCACACTACTGCTTGGCAGCAGGCTTCACGGGCAAAGCGGTGGTAATAACCCAGACGGACACTCGCAGAAGAGTTAGTCCTCCCACTTAAAAATTCATCTTTACAAGTACTCTAATCCTAGATGATGTGCAGGGTCCTGAAGATGGAGCCGGATGGACGCGAGGTTACAATACGAATTACGTATTTTATACAAGCTTGTCTGGAAAAATATATTTTCCGCAAAAACTTGTTTCCTTTGATGAATATAATTACCGCTAAGCTGCCTGCAAAGCTGCAAATTCATGGTATGAGTGTGACACTGATAATTTAATTTTCAAGAATAAAAACATTTTGCACATATTGTATATTGTGCTAGAGTTTAAAACGTTAAGATATTATATACCAATCATTATCACCCGGAAGACGTCCACTGCTGAGCAAATAGGCCTCCCTCGAAGGGGCGCGTTTGGCTGGTATCTTTATGATAGCAGTTAATTATGATATTGAAGAAGAATGCTGCTGTTTAAACCCTTAGCCAGCTCTTAGATGGGATGGTCCTAATAAGACAATCGTGCGCCGAGATCACACGACACGGTCTTCCGGATACATGCTCTTGCATGTACGCGTTAAACTTTGCCACTTAAAGATCTGCCTAGCACTGCAATAAGTGAAATAATGTGTAATGCCAACATTCAAGTTGTCAGTCCATTTGCACGGTGTTATTCTTTTGTAGAATTGCGGAACGCGCTTCCAATCGCTTTGACCTGACAGTCTTAAATTCTCTGTCAAAATCAAAGCGATTACGAGGCGTGCTAATTTTTGAACTTACGTAATTATAGGATGCTGTTCGCTGCAGTTCGGCGATAACAAGTTTGTTGCATATACTCGTAATTAGAAAGGTGCAAGGTAGTGTCCAAATTAAGTTACTATTTTAGAATTATTGCAGTAATTTCAAAAAATGGTTTATATTTTATTTCGAATTTATTATTTTGTGCCGTGGCAGTGTTTTTGTCCACTCCTTTTGGAAGCAACACGCTTATATGGAACTTCCACCATATATAAAATGGTGGCGCATGGCGCTCCGCCTAACGTCCTATTGCAGTTGCAAGGTTGAAAAATGAAAGGGATATTTTCCTACCAAAAAAGATAAACATATATTAGTGAGGCAAGTGTAAGACTTCATTTCACTGGCTACTTTGCTCATCAAACCGGAATACAGTTACGCTTGCAAATTACTGCTTGGCGGAAGGCTACACGAGCCAATCGGTGTTATCCACCAAGACGGACACTCCCAGGACAGTTAGTCCGAACACCTGATAAACACCACTGGTGTCTTGTTATAATTATCTGTATGGGATTTTTTTATCAACGATATAGTAATATGTATACAACTTGCTACCATCTCACCTGCAGCGCAAGTACGATCTTATCGATCGATAAAATTGACAGTTCAAATCGATAAAGTGGGTTTTATCGATTTTTTATATAATTTATTGAGCCTTGATACAACCGACAAAAGTTATCGAATAGCTAGGTCGAATTCAAAGAGAATATAAAGCAACTACAATAATTTACGATCAGACTTCGGTACTCGCAACATTCGATAAATTTATCAGTTTTTTTGATTCGACAAATTTATCGTTTGACTTCTGTACTTGCGCCGCTGGTCATAAGAAGAAAGATATTGTGCATGGTTGAATATAGCAAATATGACATCATAGTATTGGAACTGACTCTCATGTGTGACTACCGGAACACATTTATTTGATACGTTCTTAATTTGCGTTCCGCAGCAAGCAAGTATACGCAAATGTTAGACAAACAGTTAGCTAAACACATAAAAACTAATTTGCATGGATGCTGTAATAACAATGCTTAAGAGTTGCATATTGATGCTGCAATTTTGTTTTATTACATTCAACATAACAACACCACATTCAAATTTATGTCTAATCAACAGAAGCCTACATCTTGCACTCAATAACACCTTCTATTTATATCGTATTGTTAAACAAAAGTATGACTGTCACAACATTTATAAAATGTGTTTTGTAAAGGGTAATTGGACAGCAATTGAAATAATTTGAAAGTGAACGCAATGAATAGATGTGTGCTTTGCGAAACAAATAAGCGAAAAGGCATTTGTATGCTGGAGTACTTACACTTTTGTATGTGCTTAAAATGTACCAACTATAAGTAAGTATAAGTTGTATAAGTTTTGTTAGTGGGAGGACTAACTCTTCTGCGAGTGTCCGTCTGGGTTGTTACCACCGCTTTTGCTCGTGAAGTCTGCCGCCAAGCAGTAGTGTGCATGCATTACTGTGTTCCGGTTTGATGAGCAGAGCAGCCAGTGAAATTACTGGGCTTATGAGGCAAACGACCAGCTCATCTCGTTACCAAATAAAATAAAAAAAAGAAAAAAAAGTACCTACCTACTTCTATCGTTGATCATTGAGTTCACATTACTTATATAAATATTCGTATATTCTGTGACACAACTAAAACCAGAATTTATAGTCTGTTCACCAGCTTTGTAGCAGCGGTTGTAGGCAGTGAATACTGGCAAGAGTCATTATATGTTATTATCTTCATGGTGGATTCACAATACCACAAAATTCAAACCGTTGCTGTCCGTAGAATATTGGAATCAAGTTACTTAAATATATTTTCCCAGCTCTGATTCATTCTGCTTCAATAGACTGGCAACCCCAAGTTGATTAATCACTTGGATCGTCAAAAAAGAAAGCAGTTACGCAGTTTGAAAAACTTCACGTTTTCAGCTGAAGATGGGATAAGCTGTTTTCAGCCTTTTGAAATAACTATTGTTATAGCACCAATTGAAAATGTTGCATCAATCAACTATGTTATACACAAACATTTTGCAATTTTTTTGCGAGAACAAAACACTTGGTTATAATTGTTAAATAAAACGTGCAATAGATAGATTACAATTTATAATACTAAGTATTATTATATCTATTCATATTTTTATTGATGGTAAAAGTAATGTGTATTGTCAGTAGTTATGTCACATACAAAAGTTATATGCTAATACCCGTCCATTGGAACCGGAATTAATCGATGTGTGCTAAAAATAAATTTGCGTAAAGCTATTTCTAATTTTAAGGTGTTTGAAGTGTTTGAACAATGATACAATTCGAGCATCTTATGGTATGTATGCGGAAGGTCCGAATATGAAAAGTAAGACTAAAAATATGTCTATTTAGATGGAACAGAAAATGGCACAATTAATTTTCTGAGGTGGATGATATGTATCGCTTCATACAAGGCAATCTCTAATGTTAGCCAATGGTGTCAATTCTATCATTTCATACCTAAACTAATTTTAGTTTCGCTCTCTCTCTTTCCAATGCATAAAATGAGAAAGAGATGGAATATATTTTAGACCTGTCAAATTAATCCACTTGCTTGTGTCTAGTGTAAATTTAATGGCAATGAATTCAGTGGCATCTAATTTATCAAGATCGAAAGATATTTGAGAGCTCTAAAACAAAATTTAGATCTGTCAGACATCTTCCGTCTCTTTGTCATGTTATGCATTGGAAAGAGAGAGAGCGAAACTAAAATTAGTTTAGGTATGTAATGATAGAATTGACACCATTATCTAACCGTAACCCTGAATACAATAGTACCTACTCTGTGCAAATGTATGCAAATAAGGATAAGAATTTTGTACTTACTTGCACTCCTCCTTGTGTGCCTGCGAGAACTTCCTCATGAGCTCCTCCCACTGGGAAGTTCGTTTCTCTGTGGAGCTAAGTGCATAAATATTAGCTGACACTGAGACTTGGAGCAGATAAGATTACATACGCTTTAAGCATATATTAGCATTGCAGCGACTTTTGTGTACTAGAGTTAAAGCATTAAAACCAAATGCCGCTTTGGAGGACTTATTTGAATTTATGGACTCGTACTGTATATAAGAAATAAGTAAACTGCATTCTTGATAACTGTACAATGAATAAAATAAAAAAATCTTCAGCAATATTATCTCGAACATGTTGTCGAAGATTCTAAATAAACTAACCCTATAATTAGGGCTGCTTCTCCAATTCAGCTGCTGAAACACACATCAGCTAAGTGCTGCTGACATAAACAAAGCCGGGTTCAGTCCAGTGTCGTGGCACGACAGAATGATATTGAATTCATACATTTAGTATGGTCAGATTCACACTAATGTGTCTTGTGTCAGGGCGCGTTGTGTCTTGTCTTTTTCCTTTATTATACGAACTGAACGATGAATTTGATATCGTTCTCTCGCGCCATGACACACCCTGACACAGTAAATTGATGTGAGCTTAATACAATAAAACTAAAAAAAAACTACTGTAGTACTGTAGTGGAATTTGATCTTTCCAAGCACATACAATATACATACACACACTTAGGAATGCTTGTGTTCGTAGCACTAGTGTAAATTAATTCAACGGCGTCATATCATGATTTATGTGTAATCTATACTTACATTGGAGGCATATCACCTGACATCTTTACTGAAATGAGAAACAAGCAGAAAGTTAAAACAAATCCTCAGAAAACTAAAGTATAATGTAAAAGTAAGTATTAATTATAATTATTATTATTATTTTAGAGTATTTCTGAATAATATTACACCACAGTTCTTGCATAATCTGTTAGTATATACTTTCCATCCAAAGGTTATCTAGAAGTGATCGCTTTTAGAGATACGACCGCCCATTGTACCTATTTTTTTGTATTGTTTTAAACTTTCACGGTTATTTACTAATTCACACATTGTAACGGGATATTTACCGTGATTATACTTCAGCTTCGTCCTCGAGATTAGCATAGAACACATGTAGTATCGCGTAGTTATACGCCGATCTCGCACTATATTTGAGTTTTTTTTTTTTTTTTTTTAAATGGTCACACTCGATTTTCCTACCTCCATTCGTGTTTTAGTGCTTCGCCGTATCGCACTTACGTCCACGTTCGTGGTTAATTTACATGATTCCTGGGGTAAATATGCCTAAAAGGAAGAATAAGGATGAAGATTACTCGTATTTGGAACGGATGATTCAAAAATTGGAAAGAAAGTTACACCGGAAAAAGAGTAAGCGACGGAATCGCCGGTCGCGTTCCCCGCGGTCGCGCATGCATAGTGTGTGTGGCATGCGAGGCAGCCGGGGAGCTACCCCAGCTGCCTAGCGGGAAACGACACCGACACAACAAGGTTGGTACCTAGTTTTTATGCTTTGGTTGTGCATTTTATAATGCCTCACTAATGATGCGATATTGCGGATAGTTCCTTGGCGACTATCTCTTATCGACTTTTGGTTTGCGAACAGTACATAATTACGGCTGTTTCTTACCATATTACTATTTTTATTTATTATACTGCTTGTTTACTTGATACATTTTATAAAATATGCCTAGATTGCCTCACTAATGATGCGATATTGCGGATAGTTCCTTGGCGACTATCTCTTATCGACTTTTGGTTTGCGAACAGTACATAAATTCGGCTGTTTCTTACCATATTACTATTGTTATTTATTATACTGCTTGTTTACTTGATAAATGCCGTTACCAGGGTTTGCGTGCTTCCCTTAGCGGTTGTCACTACCTGTAATTTAGTTTCGCGAACAGTATTATACGACTGTTTCTTAACTATTATAACAGTACCTAAAGAAATGCTCCGAATTCGTGTCTCGACTTCAGGGAGCGAAGAGCAACATTGCAATTATGACACGGTCGTAAGTAGGGCGATGGAAACAATGAGCTGATAGCTTCAACATCAGCGCAGGCGGTGGCCGACACGGTGACACCGCCACCCGATTACTCTGCTCAAATGCAAGTCACACTTCCTTCGCTGAATTCGACCACCAACGTCGTCACGCCGGAACAAACTGAATTGGTTCCATAATTAGATGAAACAATCTTAGAAATACTCGGCATTGACCCTACAGAAGAAATCGTCTTCTGCAAAGAAATTCAAAAAGAATTAGCCGTTCGCCTAGAACATTACGCTTGTAATGGTTTAACGAAAGAGAACCGAAAAGACATACCTTATTCCCAACAACTGTAAGCTGATTAATGCTCCAACTTTAAATGCGGAACTGAAAACCGCGCTCACTGAAGTGATGGTAAACCAGGATAAGGCCAAACTAGCTTCTGCCATATCGGCCTTGGGCCAGGCATTGACGCGACTATTCTCATCTAAAGTCAAAGACGTTGAGTTAACAAAGATACTCATGGTTTGTTCTGTTGTCTTTAAGAAAAGACATAAGACTCACTGCAAAGTACAACTAAGATAGACAGCTATCTTTTTGGACAGAGCTTAGCGGAATCGTTAAAAACAGCTAAGGCAATAAATAAATCAAGTACCGAATTGAAGGCCGCTCAGGCTGCCAAGCCGCCACTAACAAAGAAACCAATCGGCAGCTCCGCAAGGCCTTTAAACTGAAAGGGTCCGATTCAGACACGCAGGCAGCCGGAACCTCAGAGGACGAAGGAGCCTGCATCGACGAAGTATCGGCAGCCAAACTCATCAAGGCCGTCACAGCATTGTCCACAGCGCAGCAGGCGTCAATAGCTCCGGTAGTAAATTATGCAGTCAGATTGTCTTAGTTTAACCATCAGTGGTCGCTGATAACCAACGACTCCGTAATTCTGTCATATATACAAGGCTATAAAATCCAGTTTGCAGTTCCAGTTCGCCTGGTTATACCGGACTAAGTCCCGAAATTGCAAAATATTTCACATACAGAACAAGTTCACTTTGTAGATGCCATAAGCATATATTGCTTTTGTTAGGAGCCATTTGAAAGTGCAAACCGTGTGCAAATCAATTTTCTGATTCCTAAACCAACGGTAAATTGAGGTTTATATTAAACTTAATTAAAGAAATTAAACAAGTTTATTGACACCAAGCATTTTAAGTTAGAGGATTTGCGAACTGCCTTAAAATTAATAAAAAGAGACGAATTTATGACTAAATTATAGACCTACAAGATGTTTATCTCCTTATTAAAATTCATCCCGATTCAAAAAAGTATCTCAGATTTCAGTTCGAACAGGTTCTTTATGAATTTAATGTGTTACCGTTTGGTTTAAGTACAGCACTCTATATCTTTACGAAAATTATAAAGCCAGTCGTATGCTTACTTCGATCCGCAGGCTTCTTATCAAGTGTGAATCTTGACGATTTTTTATTGATGGGACAGTCATACAACGAGTGCATGCATAATAGAAACGTTACCACGTCATTACTCACCGCGCTTGGTTTTGTTGTAAACGAAGAAAAGAGCTGTTTAACTCCCAAAAAGACTTGTTGCTTTCTTGGCAATATTATACACTCAGTAAGTAAAATAAAATTGGATCAGTACGATCTCGAAATTTTCTCAGATACCTCAACAACGGGGTGGGGTATTGCGTGCGGGGATCAGACGGCTAGCGGACAATGGTATGACAAAGAAAGCAAACAACATATTAATTGCTTAGAGTTATTAGCTGCATATTTTGGTTTAAAGATATTTGCCAAACATTTAACTGACTGTCAAATACTACTTCGTATTGACAACACCACTGCCATATCGTATATTAATCGGATAGGTGGAATACAGTTTCCACATCTCACGAAAGTTTCGAAAGATATATGGCAGTGGTGTGAAGCTCGTATGCTACACGTATACGCTTCTTACATACAGTCGACGCAGAATACGACGGCAGATATGGAATCCAGATATTGAGTGGCAACTATCAGAGGCAGCATATCAAGCTATTGTATTAAAATTTTGTAGACCTAATATCGATTTCTTTGCAAGCAGAATAAATGACAAATGTAAAAAATATGTATACTGGCATAGAGATCCAGACGCAGTGGCTATTAACATGTTTACTATTCCATGGTCTAAGTATTACTTATATACGTTTCCACCGTTTCCAATTATATTAAAAACTTTGAGAAAATAATCTCTGATAAAGCGGAAGGTATCTTGATTGTACCCGTGTGGCCTACGCGGCCATGGTACCCATTTTTTAAAAATCTTTTGCAATCGGCGCCATTAATTTTTAAGCCAGATGAAAGCCCAATTTGTCCAGCAACCGCCACATCCACACCAAAGTTACCCGGTGGCAGGATTCTTATCCGGTCAGCGTGGCTAAAGAGAAGCATTCCTCCATCTGCAATCGAAGTGATGACTGCTTCTTTATCTGATGATTTGTTAAAACAATATGATGTTAATTTTCAAAAAATGGTTCTCGTTTTGCCAATCATACAATTTTAATGTTTATGAAGCTTCAAATCCCAATGTGATTTTCTTCTTGAATAAGTATTATGAAGAAAGGGCCCAATATGGTACCCTTAATACGTGTAGGTCAGCTCTGAGCTTGCTACTAGGACCGCAAGTGGGGCAAGATGATGGAATACAAAGATTGTTCAAGGTCTTATTTCGTTTGCGACCTCCGCTGCCGAAATACAATATCACATGGGACACTTCCGTTGTTTTAAATCATTTAAGCAACTAATATCCAAATGGACAATTGGCTCTTGATCAAATTTCTAAAAAAATAGTCACTCTCCTAGCTCTCATCACCGCTCATCGAGCACAGACTAACTAAAATTAATATACAAAATGTCTAGACATATCCCGGTACAATTACAATTAAAATTCCAGATGCAATTAAAACATCTCGTATAGGATCGGTGCAACCAAATTTGATATTGCCTTTCTTAGAAGAAAAGCCCGAAATTTGCCCGGGAAAAACATTACTAGCTTATCTGAATATCACAAAATCAATCCGTAAAAATACAATGCTATTATTTATTGGCATCAAAAGCCCTATAGAGCGGTGGGTACGCAGACATTAAGCCGCTGGATTAAATCCACCTTGCAAGAGAGCGGAGTCGATGTGACGACATTCACTGCACATAGCACGCGGTCGTCTGCGGACGGCTGCGTCGTCTGCCGCGCACTGACTCGGCGTCAATCTGGACTTGATCCGGCGGACCACGGGTTGGACCGCTAATTCCAATACATTGTTTAGGTTCTATAATAGAACCTTATGTAATATTGTTGATGATGATTCTTTTGCTCGGTCTATATTGTTCATATGTTTCTGACCAAAATCAGAATGATTAAGAAGTACTTAACTGTTTTGTTTATTTAATTCAGTAGATTGTCTACTAGAATAAATGTAATTTATATAAACATTTCCCAACTTTTGCTCTAAAAGTCTACATGTGTTCTATGCTAATCTCGAGGACGAAGCTGAAGTATAATTAATGATTAAACGAACTTACCTGTACGTGAAGTTCTATCATAATTATACGAAGGCTTCGTCCGAAGAGATTAGCATCCCTCCCTCCCATTCCTTGAGGTTCCCTATTAAGTCGGGAAATGGTTTACTCATAAGGGAAACTCTAAACTAAATGAAGGTAGGAAAATCGAGTGTGACCATTTAAAAAAAAAAAAAAAAAAAACTCAAATATAGTGCGAGATCGGCGTATAACTACGCGATACTACATGTGTTCTATGCTAATCTCTTCGGACGAAGCCTTCGTATAATTATGATAGAACTTCACGTACAGGTAAGTTCGTTTAATCATTAATTATTATTGAGTATTCCCGTGAACATGATGCTTGCAACAGCGTCGAAATATCGGGGGCTCACCGCTCAATAATCACGGTAAATATCCCGTTACAATGTGTGATTTTTTTTGTATTATATTTTTTTGGTGTCAATAATAAAGTTTAGTTGTAGAAATCTTTAAATCTTTCTCAAAAATTTTCCGTATTATAAATTTAGCGGACGGTACGCAGCGTATATATATCGCACGTTATTTTGTGGAAACTCATATTCATAAAGATTATTAGAAGGGATTACCGGAAGATCGATAAAATATATTTAAAGAATGATTTTCTATAGAGCGCATGCCAGCCAAAGGGAAATCCCCTATTACTTTGCTAAGCTTTGCGTTTTGTTTTGTCTTTTATAATAACAGCTATGTACTGCTAAGGAATGGAATTCCCTACCAGCGTTTGTGTTTCCCGAAAAATATAATCTGGGAGTCTTCAAAACGAGAGTGAACAGGTACCTTTAAGGGAATTTTGTTAGTGGTAGGACTAACTCTTCTGCGAGTGTCCGTCTGGGTTGTTATCACCGCTTTGCTCGTGAAGTCTGCCGCCAAGCAGTAGTGTGCAAGCATTACTGTGTTCCGATTTGATGAGCAGAGTATCCAGTGAAATTACTGGGCTTATGAGACTTAATACCTAATGTCTCAGGGTAACGTGCGCACTGCAGTGCCGCGCAGGCCTTTGTCTTACAAAGTTCTGGGTGGCACTGCAATTGTTGTGGGCTGGCGTTATGCTTACCATCAAGCAAACGACCAGCTCGTCTCGTTACCAAATAACATTAAAAAAAACATTAAATGTATTTCATATCTTGCTGTACCGGATGCATAAAGGCTCCCTTTTATGTTCAATAAACGTATTGTCCGCAACACAAGTTTCACTCTTTCTATAATAAATAATGCATGCTACAGCAGCTATGACCATGACCGTGCATGCCGTCCTTTGCATACTAATCTTAGGGACACAATAGAGTGCATTTCTCCTTTAGATTTCCACAGATCTTTGTTTTGGTATCGGTAACCTTGATACATAAATTGAATCGATTAATGACTGAATGTGTTGAATCGTCACGGACTGAGCGGTAAATAAACTTTTATGGCATTTGCTTTGTTGGCCTTTTGACTTCTACTTAGTAGGTACATTTTATATTTTTGGGAAAAGAAAAGAACGGATATATTCGCGCACCATTTTGACTAACGTTTCTTTTTCAATGATAAATTTTCTTTTTCATTTATTTGATAGATCAGGGGCCTGTTTCATAAAAAATATTAGTCTAATATTATGAGCTTTTTTTTTCTTTTTTCCATATATAATATGACGCTAATACTCATAATATTAGACTAATATTTTTTATGAAACAGGCCCCTGTCTCGTTCTAACTAGGATTTTCGCGTTCAAACTGGACAAACTAGAGTTGCAACTTACGATCGTGGATAGCTCGCTTTCGACCTGTCAGTGTTGTGTGACGCTTTTAATTTTTCCCGATACCTTCCTACATAACGTCTGTAGCATTACTATGTGGTCAACGATCAACGAGTCAAGCGTTATTTATTCGTTATTTTATTCCTTCGGCTGAACTTTAATGGAAACTTGGCTGGTAGCCCAGTTGATAAAGAATGCAATGCAAACACTTCCAGGCCACAACTGCAATGCAGATAGTATTAGTACACTATCTCACCAGCAGCGCAAGTACGGATCTTTTCGATCGATAAAATTGACAGTTCAAATCGATAAAGCAGATTTTATAGATTTTATAAATCATTTATTGAGCCTAGATACAACCGACAACAGTAATTTAACTTACTCTGCTCATCAAACTGGAACACAGTAATGCTTGCACATTACTGCTTGGCGGCATACTTCACGAGCAAAGCGGTGGTAACAACCCAGATGGACACTCTCAGAAGAGTTAGTCCTACCACTAACAATAGACGATATTCTGTCTACCTATATAGATTGAAGATCCTATTATCGAATCTTATTTAAAAAAAACTCTGATGGATGTGGATTATGAAAATATGAGAGCAAAAAGCAAAGTTTCCGAAGGCACTTAAGGACGGAGGAGAAACAAAAGTTATTTCAAAGCAATAAGTCACCTCGAGTCAATATCAGAACTCGATAAAAGTAATGGGAAAAGTTGAAAGAAGTGGATTTTTAATATCGACTACCTATATTTTTTGTCGACAATGCTTATTTTCTTAAGGATTAATTTCTCAACTAGCACACCACTAAAGTCTCTAACAAAGTAATTAGCATTATTATTGTCTTTTTTACTGTGATTTTTATTCCTATTCAAACAGATCTCGAAAATTAAAAAATATATTATGACACAGATACATAGTCGAATCGAACTTTATAATAGATAAATAAATAAAAATAAACACTCCATATGGCAATAGTAATAAATGTTAACAATTTTTGGAATAATAGGTGCTCATTTTTAACGGATACTATTTAGGTTATTTCAATAGTAAAAGTGCTCTCATAAGCCCAGTAATTTCACTGAATACTTTCCCCTTTTTTTATTTATTATATTCGCTATAATATAAACAATGATGAAGGTGCTATCGTTCAGTTTAGGCAAGACTCGCATAATCAGGTCCAAAAGCTATCCCAAGCTTTAGATCTACATAATATTGTGGGATACCCTTATAAGCACTTATTTATACGCCCAAGTTCCATTTTTTCACCCACACAAGAGATTTATTTTTACTGCCACATACATTTACGATATTACACACATACCTCCTTTGTTTATAGCGGTTCTTTGCTCAGTAATATTTACTAGAAAATTAAATGCCACAAAAAATCCTTGTAATATTATATAAATAGAAATTATGACATAAAATCTATGTACCTACGACATGGTTTTTACCACTAAATACGAATTCGAATCAAATAGTCTTTCTTTACACAGTAATAGATAGGTTCAATATCCTTCATCCGAAGGTTGTTTTTTTATATTGTAGGTAACGAGACGAGCTGGTCGTTTGCCTGATGGTAAGCATAACGCCGGCCCATAACGATTGCAGTGCCACCCAGAACTTTGAAACACAAAGGCCTGCACGGCACTGGAGTGCGCTCGTTACCCTGAGACATTAGGTATTAAGTCTCATAAGCCCAGTAATTTCACTGGATACTCTGCTCATCAAACCGGAACACAGTAATGCTTGCACACTACTGCTTGGCGGCAGACTTCACGAGCAAAGCGGTGGTAACAACCCCGACGGACACTCGCAGAAGAGTTAGTCCTCCCACTAACAGATATGACCGCCCTTAATTACTTACATACATTACTTACACTTTTAAAAGATATGATCCGTTTTAAATGTAAAATATCCTTTTTTATAATATCTTTTCTCTTCTCTTTAGTGTAGTCAGAGAGAAGAAAATGTCAATTTCGTCGTCTTCGACTTCAAATGCTTCTCTATAAAAAGAAATACTGCCTATCGATGTAGGAACACTTCGATTGGTTTTTCATTGTTGCTAATGTTTAAACTACTCTTTTAAACGGCTCCATTTGGATATCTATCACAGACTAGTATACTACCTACGGCAGTATTATCTACTTTAATATATTATGTATGTATAAAACAAAGAATATAACTAACTTCAACTCTTTTATTTCCTGGCTTCTGTGGAAACAAAGAATATTCTTCTTTTTCTTCAGATTACGGCTGATAAAGAATATAGTTACCTACTCTTTAAAAATAAATACAAGGTGGCACACAATGGCAAACAATGGCACATTTTGTTTGACTCTGACTCTGTCATAGTATTTATATTTGGTATTTATCATAGACAATATAAAATATACTTGATTTTGTATTCTTTTTTTGACTCTATGGTCAGAAAACAAGCAAAAAGAATACCAAAAAGAATATAACGCTACACTAGAGAATACAAATAGCATATCAAAGGGACTATACTACGCTAGAGAACATATTGTACTCACTACGTTTTAAAAAAAAATAAACCATAACGTAATATACAAATAGTACTTTGTGTGTACCATGGAGGTACATACAGTGTGTACAGTTGTACACATCAGCGAAATAGTAAAATATTCATATCTAGGTTCACAGACCTCCTACACTATCTTTGTGTGTGACGAACCGACTTCAATGACAAACTACTAAACCGATTTTGATGAAATTTCTATGGGACCAATCTGAAAGTATATTCTTTCAAATAAAAAAATAATTTTCCAAATCGGTGTATAAATAACAGAGATCTGAGGTGACAAACATAAAAAAATACCCACCGAATTGATAACCTTCTCCTTTTTTGGAAGTAGGTTAAAAAGAGTATAATTTTTCTGTACACGCAAACAAGCAATCGGCCGAAATGATGGTAAGCGGTCATCTACGGAGTGCCTATGGACATTTTCAACACTCGAGGCGTTGTCAATGCATTGCCGACCCTTGAGAACTCGTTTGGCACCCATCTTGAAAGACTGCATTAAGCATTTTGTAGCACTGCTGAAAAACCTGTGGAGGGAGGTCGTTCCACAATTTGCAAGTATGCAGGAGAAAGGATCGCATAAATCGAGTGGTATGAGACTTTCAGGACTCGATTATGTGTGGATGGTTCCGTTGAGTTCCGGTACCCTAAAACCCTAAAAACACCCACAGCTTTGAATGGCGAAATCTAAAGGAAATTACCATACTCATATATCTAAAAGAAAACAGTATTGCGCAAATCATATCCCACAATGGGGACATCGACCAATAGAAAAGCCCATTCCATGTGCAAGACTTTCTCTGGAACGAATATTGGACAACAGTTGGAACTAATTACTTAACGCGGTGTGTGGACAACAATGCGGGATAGACAAAGCAGTGACAATACTGTCTGTTGCCAGGTCAATGTGAGACGGTGCTGCGGGTTGAATGCCTCGCGTCTTTGGGTCAAACTCTTGGGAGAGAGTTCACGACCTCCATTTTGCTATTTGGCAGGAGATGTTATGGTTTAGTTCTGGGGATATGTACAACTGCAGAAAGGCGTATATATCAACGCTGTAACGTTTTATATTAATACGTCATACAAACTTCTTTCTTCTTTCTTTATTTCCTGGCTTCTATGGAATGTTAGCCACAATTTCGCCAATGTCAAGTAGGTGTCATACAAACTCAAAATAACTTTTTTTATTCTTTTATAATCTGTGATTTTTAAGATCCTTCAAACTGTTACGGCCTTATTACAAAACGAGTTTTAACGCTAAACTGGAGTTTAAACCGTAGTTTTGTCAAATTTCTTATTACAAAAAGCAGATTAGCACTTAGGTCTTGGTTGACTATGGTGTCAAAGTTAGTCTTGCCGGGCACCTAGTTTAGCGACGGTTTAAGCATTTATTTTAATGGCGGCCACGTATTCTACTTGTCAAATCGTAAAAAAAATCATATATTTTGTATTAAAGTAAGAAGGGGTGGTGAGGTATTAGGAAGCGTGGATGAGTAGAATAATAGCTTTTTGCGAAATATATAGGAAATACTTATAATATCGAAAGTATACATAGTAAAAACAGAATATATTACAAGAATTGACAGTACACACAATCAACAAAACATGTTGCTATGGTTACTTAGCCATAGTGTGCCATTGTATAGGTTGGATATGAGTTGATAAATATCAAACGTCAATATGTCCTTGATAAGTGAAAAGAAGATAGACCAATATAATTGTTTGCAGATGCAAACGACATTGTTTCGGCGATTTTAACGTTTAATTTAGCTTATTTTGACAATGTTTATCCCCGACTACGTAGAAATATAACGAATTACGTTCAAACATCCTCAAAATCCTTAAAACTGGTTGGACATATTGGATTTTGAACTAAATCAATGGACATATTTGTTTTTGAAAAAAAGTCATGACCGGACATAACAGAATTTGATTAAAAACACTGTGACGAAATAATGGCGCCACGGCTAAGGGTTGCCACCGAAGACATACTGGGGATTTAAACTACTACAGTTAGGTATTAAATAATAAAATAAAAACTATTTTGTCATAGGTTTAATTATTTAAATGGATAAAATCTCAAAGATAAATTCAAATTCAAAATGCTTTATTATAAAAGCCCCAAGTGAGCACTTATGAAGGTTCAAATAAATTACTCTAACAGCGGGCCTCTCTAACGCTCGTCTACCAGACAAGCTTTTATAAAATATGTAATGGTACTGTAATCTTGTGACCAACTTCCGGGTCCAATATCAGGACCCTGGATATCATCTAGGATCAGAGTACTTATAAAGACAAATCAAACAAGCCTTAACTCGATGGAGTTACGTCATTTCGTTACAGAGTTCCTGTGACCACCTTCCTGCTCCATCATCAGGTCCCTGTACCTCATCTAGGATCAGAGTCTTGTAAAGACAAATCAAACGAGCCCAAACTCGATGGGGTTATGTCTTTTTCATTACATAGTTCCTAAGACTGCCTTCCGGCTCTATCATCAAACCAGCTCTGTGCCATCATTATATTGCATTGTTATCCGATTCATAAATACATGTAAAATTTCAGCTCAATCAAACACCGAGAAGTGGGTCAAATTTAGCTTGCAAGATTTGTCCTAAACAAACAAAAAAATGTTTACATACATACTTATGTAACATACAAATTAAATCAAAGCTTGTAAATAATACAATAAAGATAGTTATGTATTCAAAATTTATAGTAGTTTACTTAGTGAGGATATCAAAATGCCATTGTGGTGGGCTGGTGGCAGCCCTGCGACTAGTTTAACTTTAGCTAAAGTAATAACAATTTGACTTGTAATTTTCGCTTTTCCTCTGCTTTCTTTTGCTGCGTCTTTATATTACTTCTTTTACTGGCTTTATCAGGGTCAACACTTTTAACATTTGAGTCCATTTTCACTAATATAAACTAATTTAAATTAATTTAAATCACAGAGCTACGCCGAGTTAGCCATTAATGCAAACACTAATTCCCGCCATCATAGCCAAACGGATTGATTTGATTGGACGGTTGGGACATATTGGTTTCTGTTACGAAAGCCTTTATGGACTTAATGTATTTTGAAACAAACCGAGGTTTTCACTCGCGGTTTTCACAGCAAATAAGTGGACATATGTGTAATTTTAAAATTCCAGAATGATTAGTTTTTATTTTACTTTATGTTAGTATAATAAACCAGTTTTTTGTCCATAGTGGACATATTGACGTTTGATATTTATCAACTCATATATAAGGAGTATCTCCTTAACATTTTTTTCATATACGTAAATACCTAATTAGGATGTTTTGAATTACTCGCAATGATCAAAAGTCATTTAAAATTACCTACAATATTTTTCGATATTAGAAAATAGTATTGTGTGACAAAATAGCTACTTATATTCCAAAATAAAAATTAGTACATTGTGTCAATTCTACATTTCGTGTATCCGTAGCATAAAGACATTTATTATCTGTGGAAATAATTTCTACCATAGCTATAGTTTGGTAATAAGTTGTCTTGGCTTTATTCATCTTTTGTAATAAGGTTTGGTTTATAGGTCGACTCTAAAGATAGTTGAAGACAAATTGGTTGTCGACCAAAGTCGAATTTAACGAGTTTTTTGTAATAAGGCCGTTAAACTTTCCCTGTTTGCATTGGTACCCACATACGTATATTCACAACGTATATTAAATATCTTAATATATATAAATTACGCGTCACGTTGTTTGTCCGCGATGGACTCCTAAACTACTTAACCGTTTTTAATCAAATTTGCACACCGTGTGCAGTTTGATCGAACTTAAAAGATAGGATAGCTTACATCTCAATTTATAGCCACAATATTATTTTATTGCAAATTCTATTAGGGTTACGCGCAAAATAATGAAAACCATGTAATCCAAAATCTCCACGCGGGTGAAACCGCGGGGCAGCAGCTAGTAATTATATATAAACATCCGTTGCGTCGTATTGTGGCTCACATTCTACTAATTTTATAATAAAAAAAAGGAATCTTAATTCGTCTGTTAAGATATTAGCTAATATTTTTTTAAGTTTTCCTGTCTTTTTTTTCTTTTCTGGCCCTTTACAGTTTGTGTATTTTGCCAATTTCAAGTAAAACTAAAAAGGTGGTTGGACAAAAACGCGGTTCAACTACCTTTTCGTTACATTTTGTATGTAGACGTTATGTAGGTACTATATAAGTAGCTAAGTTCATTACTTCCGTTTTCAGAAACGTTCCGTTCTATTTACAGTTTTTTTTAATGAATTAAGTCTTAAATACTCCGTTTAAATATTTGTACTACTGCCCCGTATGGAGTAAACCCACTAATTTTCGTTACCCTTTGTCCTTTGTACGTTTCATGCGAAATGAATACGGTATCAAGCCTACCTACCTATATTCCAGCGCCAGTGTTGCCAAAATTCCGAAGCTTATATATAGACTATTTTTAGTCATTAATAAATTTTGGTAGTTCCAATTGAATACCAGTTCCAATTCAGTGACTGTTTGTTACCGATAATCTTTGGAACTACTGCTCCGATTATAAAAAAAACATAGGAAGCTATAGGTTAGCTGATAATAAGCGACCGAAAGCGCAAACTCAAACTAGTGTAAAATATACCCGTCAAAAATTGTCTAAAAAATTTAATTTAATAAAAAAAACGTAAACTTGGATCACCAAGTGTCGGTATATAAATTTTCTATATATAATAATATTTTTATATAGTTTACCTTCACTAGTCCAGTTTTTTCTTCTGGAGCTCGAAAAAATTTCCTGAAGTACTATCCGGACACCACTTAATTACTTGCCGGTCGGCAACGGCCTGTTCTAGAAAAAACAATATTCATTCCATATTAAACTCCATTTTACTAGCAAAAACATGGATTGAATTATATCTGGTAATAAATTAATTTCAGTTGAATATTCCATTGATTTTCTGAAGGAAATTATCCAGCCTGGCAACACCGTGCCGAGGCTTTGTTTGAAAAGGCCAGTCCATTGTTGTAAATCCATGGACCCTGGGTGCCGTATGTTACCATCTACCTGGTAGCAGGATGTTTTATTATTTCTTTGAGATCTCGATATTGTGGATTTTGTACAAGCCTATAGTTCTGTATTCAAAGACTGTATAGCGGTCGAATAGTTACACAATGTTTTGTCCCTTTCGATTCAGTTTAAAATTGTCAAAGAACAACAAAGGCAAAACATTGCTGTTCTTGTCTGTTCCTTGATTTTACTTCAAGCCACGCGTGAGCATGTGTAATATCCCGGTCATCTTGTTGCAAAACCATGGTTATTTTGACTGCAAAACGCAACAAACATCGTGCATTAGCGTTTAATTCCGCTCTATCAATGACTCTGAAAGAGAGAGAGAGAGAGAAAGGCAGCGGATAAGCCGATAAATCTACTTCTATCTACAAAATATGGACAACTCTGCATGCAAACTATTATTAAAAGTCTAACCCACTTAACTATTATTTATCAGATATTACGCTACATTACAAGAGATTCAATTAAAACAATATAAACTAGGTAACGAATGTCACCCAATGAAGCCAAAGTTACACAAAAACAGTCGCTTCTTCTCTCACGGCGTTACTTAAATTGGATTACATAGGATTATCACGCGAAGTTGTTTATTACTTAATTTGATATCATCATTAGATCCATTCACTATGCTAGTCTTAGGGGCACCTTAGACGCTCAAGCAAACGTACCTTTAGCTTGTCAGAATAACAACGCTTTTGCGTCAAGCGCGCATTTCGAGTACATATCACGAAATCCGCGCTTGACGCAAAAGTGTTGCTATTCTGACAAGCAAACGTACGTTTGCATGAGCGTCTAAGGTGCCCCTTTATCTAAAGTTACAATCATAGATAGCAACCGCATCCACTAGTGTTATTTTAATTCATTTCTTAACAAGCAGCTAGAAGAACATACGTGCATTTCAAGTTTGTAACTTTCATCATATTGAATAGTTCACTATGACTAAGTAAAAATTATAGATTTCGGTGACAGAATTCTGCGAATAAACTACTGAAGGGAAACTAAAGAATAAAGTAACTGTGATTGGGTTCAGACCGCGAAAGCAGGTAACAATATATCGGACTCGCGCTCTCAGGGTTCCGTACGCGAAAATAGAAATAGAAACGCAAAACCGGTGGTGGCGCAAATGTGATGAATCATAAAACCAAATTTACCTAATTAAATACAAATAGCACGGAGTGATATACTTCTACTCATATACTACATACTGTTTATATTCTTAGTAGTAAATTTGTTAATTTAAATCAATACTAATATTATAAATGGGAAAGTGTGTTTGTTACTTTGTCCTTCTTTCACTCAGCAACGGAGCAACGTGTCTGTTTATACAAAGATAGTCTATGGGCTGGAGAGTAACATAGGCAACTTTTCCCCGACAAATGCACATGGTAACCTCCGCGCGAGTAAAACCGCGTATAGCAGCTAGCATAGAATAGATTTAGCGGACACTATTTTTTAATTCATAAGACAAATTGTTTCTGAAACGGTCTGAACCTAACAATGTCATTGTTTTTTGCAATAAATATATACTTGTGAAGGATCAGGTCCTTATCTCAGAAATAAAACTGTGATTGTCTTGATTTACGAAGATTTATTTTAAGCTAAACTCTTAAGGTGTGATTCGTCCTGCTCGTTCGATACCAATGCGAATGCGTTAGCGTTATGCGTCATTCTTGAAAGTGACATTGACAAGTTGACAATCCTTTAGACGTTGACGCTGATGTTGCCATTTGATAAAATAAATACAGATATAGTATTATAAACGAAGCACAGATAACAATATGTGGTTATTAGTCTAACAACTCGGCCATCCTCTAAGGGTGAGTCCTCTCACAAATTTAAGTTTTTAAAGATATAACAATGAAATATACGATACAATTTAACAAATTCAAGCCGAAAATGGAGAACTGCAAAAAAAATAGTATTAATAATCGAATAACATAGTCTAATCAAATAAATAATCGTGCAACGCTTGTTTATGATCTACGACTTTTGTGTGTCGACTTACGATTCAGTAAAACATACAGTATAGTCGCTCATAACAAACGCCGCTCATAGTCAGATCTCTAATCTAGTTCACAATCTCAGTCTTGCATAGTCTGCTATGATCTGCGATCATCTGTGCGGCATTGGTTGCCCTTTGCCATTCGCTTTCTGCACTGATCGCTCATAGCCTATGCTCTCATCTTAAATCTAAGTAATCTGAAATATAAATCACATTAATCTTATAGCTTATTACAATCACGATCTCATATTCAATTACATCATCATTTCGCATAGAAACATTATTATAATTACTATTGTTATTATAATCACGCAAACTCATACAATGTATTATACTTTATACACAAAATAATTATCCCATAAATCTAATCTATAATCATTCCTTACCAATTGAATCAGATTTATTGCCATCTCCGTCGCTTTCGCTACCTTCACTATCGCATCTACTAAAATTAAGCCAAGGATGGATTTTATCTAACGCCACGACGTTTTCGTATCTTTTGTTACCTTTCCTAGAGAGAGGCGTATCTTGAACTAGGAATCTATCATTTGGCAGGATCTTCATAATGCGATATGGACCATGAAATTTAGCGATTAACTTTTTAGATTTTCCTACATGGTCTTTATCGGTTAGAGTTCGCTCAATCCTAACAAGGTCACCTTCATTATACGAAGTTGCCTTCTTCCGATGTTTATCGAACTGCTTTTTCGAAGCTTCCTGTTGTTTACGAATTTTGTTACCAGCATCTAATCTTAATTGCATTAAATCGTCACCAGATATACGCTCAGATGTTTCCGTAAGTATGTCGCTTAATACATTTTCTGACGGACTGACTAATTTGCATCCAAATAATAATTCAGATGGGCTTTTACCAGTTGATTTATTTGTTGTGGTATTTATTCCCAGTTGAATATCACCTATATATGTATCCCAGGTATTATCGTTTTTATTATGACACTTTGCACACAACGCATCTAAGATAGTACGGTTAAATCTCTCTACTTGCCCGTTAGCCCTGGGAGTAGCAACGGCATTTAATATATGCCTGATACTCAGTTTTTCAGTGAACTCCTTAAACCTTGCGCTCGTGAAGCAAGATCCACGATCCGTAATTAATCGTGACGATACCCCGAAGTAGCAAAAATGTTCCTTAAGTGCTTTTATCGCGGTCGTGGTTTTTGTGTCTCGCACTGCACGAATGTTAACATATTTTGTGAACGCGTCTATAATGACAAGTATGTACATATTCCCCTTTTTGGAACGAACAAACGGCCCTAAATGATCTGCGTGCAGTGTATGGAATGGGATTTCAATTTTTGGGATGGGATGTAGCATCCCTTCTTTTGGCCCCCCGGGCGCCTTATGATGCGCGCACTCTAGGCAAGCTGCGACATATTTCTTTGTAAAACGACGCATCTTAGGGAACCAGTAAGTGCCCTGTAGACGGTTCAGGGTTTTTTCAAACCCGAAATGACCTAAATCATCGTGGTTCATTCGTAATAACTGCCATCTTACACCACGTGGTACCACCCAACGTAATCCCTTATCTAATTGCCGGTAAACATGATCGCCCTTAAGTTGATAATTATTACGAACGTCAGCAACATACTTAGTGTCCTCGTCTTGTAGAATCTGTTTTATGCGTTTAATGTCATCATCATCATCTTGTACAGTTGCAATCCAATCCTTCATGTCTATATTCAATACATCAATAACATGACTATCGTTTTGGTGATTGGGTTCAGTCACAGGATTACGACTTAAGGCGTCGACATGCGCCATACGCGTACCAGGTCTATATTCAATTTCGCAGTCGTATTCCTGGAACTGTACCCACCACCGTGAAATTCGCGGTATTAGATCTCTTTTTGTCAGCGTGGTCCGTAGCGCATTACAGTCGGTAACAATTTTAAATTTTAAGCCCAACAAATACACGCGGAAACGGTTTAAAGAAGCTATTACAGCAAGGGTCTCCAGTTCAAAAGAATGAAGTTTCTGCTCATCATTCGTTGTCTTGCGACTGTAATATGCGACGGCCCTAAGTAAACCATCTTCACCTCGTTGCATCAAAATACCAGCTATACCTAGTTTTGAGGCATCCGTATGCAATTCTGTATTTAGCTTTGGATCATACAAAGCTAATATAGGTCGTTCAATTAACCGTTCCTTTAATATATTGAATGCTTCGGTACGTTCGTTGGTCCACTTCCATTCGAATTTTGTACTTAGTAGGTCAGTTAGAGGTCGTGCTATAAGGGCGAAGTTTTTAACAAATCTCCTGAAAAAACTTGCGAGGCCTATGAAACGCCTAACATCATGAACGTTTTTGGGTCTAGGGAAGTTTGTAATAGCTAACGTTTTTCTGGAGCCGGGTTTTATGCCATCACCACTGACGCTAAAGCCTAGAAAGTCAATTTCCTTTTTGAAAAAGAAACACTTCTGCATTTTAAGCGTCAATCCCGCCTCCTTCAATAAGTTGAGTACCTCACGTAACCTAGTCATTCCTTCTTCAAACGAACGTGCTGGAATTAGCACGTCATCCATATATATTATAATATAGGATAACTTACCTAGCACTTTATTCATTGCACGCTGAAATACCGATGGCGCGTTTGCCAATCCAAACGGCATACGCCTAAACTGGTACTGACCATCGGGAGTTACGAAGGAAGTTTTATCTTGAGAGTGCTCTGATATCGGTATCTGGTAGTACCCAGATGCGAGGTCAAGACTAATAAACAGCTTATGACCAGCTAATCGATCTAATTGGTCGTCGATCAATGGCAAGGGATAATGTTCCTTCCTTGTCTTGTTATTTAAGGCTCTGTAGTCCACGCAGAGCCTTTTCTCACCTGTTTTTTTTTTTAACGAGCAAGATCGGGCTGGCGTATGATGAATTTGACTCACATACAATATCTGCATCAATCATATCCTGTACCATCGTCCGGACTAACTCACGTTCAGGATAAGAGAGCCTGTAAGGGCGGTAAACAACAGGCTGTGAATCATTAAGTTCAATATCCATTTGAACCACGTTTGTGAAACCCAGGTCCTTTAAATTACTGGAAAAACATATTTCAAATGATTTTAATAATGTCTTTAATTGCTCTATCTGACTTTCCGTTAATTCTGTCCCCAAATTTAAATGTAGGTCTGTACTAACATCATTAAAATCAAGGAGGTTAACATCAAAACACCTGTCTGTAGTCATTGACCGTGTTAATAAATCACCCTTTTGAAAATGAACGGAATTCGTGCTTAAATTTTGTATTAAGATTCCACTCTGTCCATTTTTGAAACTGTATTCTCCTGGTAATATATAAAATTCACTACTCGGTTTGCCTCTTAATGACCCCTTTATGTAGATCGTACCTGAGAAGTCGTTACTACATGTAACAGGTAATACCATCATCTGATGCGAGGGGACCGTGACATTAAGTTGCAGAATCAGTTCAAGTTTCACTGATTGGTTCCTTGTGAATTTCAAAGAGTCGGTGGTTTTTACTATGACGATTCCAGGTCTTTCCGTAAAACTATGCCCAATTAGTACCGGATATTTAATTACACTATCTTCAACAATAAAAACGTCTATTTTTTCTAAGATATCTTGTATTTTTATTTCTACCTTTGCTACACCTAAGGGCATGACAATATTACCACCTAACCCTCTAATTGTTGGTAAATTCTCATTGCCCCAATTGACACCTAGTTTTACCGCTTCGCTGTACCTTAGTAATGTACACTGACTACCTAAATCAACGTAGCCTTCCATCGTCGAACCATTTAGTCATAAGCTAACCATATACTTGTCATTTGTGTTTTCGGTATCTATTTTCATAACAGATTTCTCAGCGACGGAGTCCGTATCGGTTTTAGAGTCATTTGGTAATTTTGGACAGTTGATTGTTGTATGCCCTAATTTATTACACACGTTGCACTTGAGTATCTTTCTAGTACACTTAAAGCTAAAATGGCCCAGCTCGCCACAGTTGTAGCATTTTCCGGGCGTATTAGTGATAGGCTTATTAGGTCAAATTCAAATTCAAATTCAAATTCAAAAGTCTTTATTCAAATAGGCCCCAAAGGAGCACTTATGAAAGTTAAAATGACTCTAACAGCCGGCCTCTGCAACATTCATCTACCCGAATCACAGACTAAAACTAATGCTGTCTTTATCAGAACATAATAAATGACAAAGACACCAACAGACCCAATCCGTGCTCAAAGTCAACGAATCTTCCAGAAACCCACCGTGCCCGTTCCAAATTGGTATAGGCCGAGCAAGAAGAAGGGCAAGAAACTCGTCACGGCATTCTTTTTAAAAAAAGTAGTTTTTTACAATGATTCTAATGCTAACAACTAACAATTTAAAGTTTAGTAGTCGCCAGGAGGCTCCTGAGCTGTTTGCCTCCATGCATCCTTGTCATCTACATAATCCTTAATTTTATAATACGCTTTTTTAATTAATACACTCTTGACTATACGTTTAAACTTTCCTTGTGGTAATTCAGTTAATACTTTAGGAATTTTGTTGTAGAATCTGACACCATTTGCCAGGAACGATTTGTTAGTTTTACTTAATCTGAACCCGGGTACAACAATTTTATGTTTACTTCTAGTATTTAACTCATGTACATCACTTTTTAAGTTAAATTTAGTAATATTCTTCCGTACATACATTATATTTTCCAAAATGTATAGCGAAGGCAGGGTTAGAATACCTATTTCTTTAAAAAAGTCTCTTAGAGATTCGCGTGGACCCATGTCATAGATGGCGCGTACTGCTCTCTTTTGTAATATGAAAATGGTATCTATATCGGCAGCAGATCCCCAAAGTAGGACGCCATAAGACATCAAACTATGAAAATATGCAAAATATACCAACCTTGCCGTCGCCACATCAGTCAGCTGCCTAATTTTACGTACTGCAAATGCAGCGGAACTCAAACGACCCGATAGGGCATTGATGTGAGGACCCCACTGCATTTTGGAGTCAATAGTTAATCCTAAGAATACAGTGTTATTCACCAGGTCAAGTTTGCTGCCTTCCAATTCCACTTTAGATTCCACGTGTGGTACGTTGGGAAGTGAAAATTTAATACATTTAGTTTTACTAGCGTTAAGTAGTAGATTATTAGCAGCAAACCATTCTGAGATTTTGTCAAGGTTATCATTTAATTCCTTTAGTTCACTGTCTTTCCTATCAGTTTTAAAAATGAGTGAAGTATCATCAGCAAACAAAACTATGTCCAATGCTATATGGTCTGTCATAAAGGGTAAGTCATTTATATATACTAGAAAGAGAAAGGGGCCCAGTATTGATCCCTGCGGCACGCCTATCTTCACTGAAGAACCACAAGATGTTACTCTATCGATGCCAACCTTCTGCTGTCTACCCGTCAAGTAAGAATTTACAAGATCAAGAGCTGTCCCACGCACGCCGTAATGATGCATTTTTTTAATAAGCGTTCTGTGTTCCACACAATCAAATGCTTTGGAGAGGTCACAGAATACTCCAATAGCATCCTGTGAACTCTCCCAAGCTTCAAAGATGTGGGACATCAGTTTAGCTCCGGCATCGACTGTTGATCTGCCTTTCGTGAAACCAAACTGGTGACCGTGCAATATTCTATACTCGTTGAAATGTGAAAGTAACTGTTCTAATATAATTTTTTCAAAGATTTTGCTAAGAGCTGGAAGTACAGAAACTGGTCTATAGTTAGAGGGGGTGTCCTTACAACCAGATTTAAAAATAGGGGTGACTTTACTGTGTTTCATTAGATCAGGAAAGACACCCTGATCTATAGAAAGATTAAAAATAATAACTAGATAGGGCGCAATTGTATCAATTAAGGATCCTATTACTTTTACCGATATACCCCACAAGTCTTCGGTGTTTTTCACATTGATAGATTTAAACGCTTTTTTGATACTAGTGGTTGTTATGTAACGAAAACTAAAATCCGGAATTAATTTAGAAAAGCTGTTTTGCAAAAGCATTTCTGCTTTTGCTGGAGAAGAGTCTAGTGATTTAGTAGCCTCCAATGGTATGTTTGTAAAAAACTTATTAAACTCATTGGCTATATCGAGTTGATCAGTAACTACTTTATCGTTAATTTTTAGTTTAAATTCACAATCTCTGTTTTTATTTTTACCAGTTTCTGTGTTAATAATTTTCCAAACAGTTTTGATTTTATTATTAGATTTTGTTACTTTATCCCTTTTTTTTTTTTTTTTTTTTTTTTTTTGGTGCCCGGGGGAAAACTCGTTTATGAGCCAGCCCCCCCGTGCCTGGGTACGGTCACGGGGGGAGTGTGGGCTTCCCGCTCGCCCGCTGCGCAGCGGACTACCCACCAAAAACCCCCGGGGCGTTTACGGCTCAGCTTCTGGACGGGGTTGCGGTGCCACTTTCGCACTCCACGCGGAACCCCGTCAGCCGTCGTCCGCCCCCAGGGGCGGACCCGCCTCGCGGTGAGCTCTGCTCCCCCGCTCGGCTCGGACGGCGCGCCCACGCTAGACGCGCCGCCCCCGCCTCAGGAGGGCCCTTACCTATGAAAGGTGAGGGACGCCTGATGTCCCCACATCCGACGCCCCAGGCCCTCCCGGAGGAGGCGGGGAACGATGGGTACCTCGTCCCCGCCTCCGTGCTCTCCTGAGCGGAAGAGAGAGGGGGTCAATCTCCCTCTCCCGCTCATCGGTCTCCCTTTGCTCGACAATAGTCTCACAAAAGGAGACCATGGCGTCCCAGGCCTGCTCGCTGCCGACCATCTTTCGCAAGACGGCCTGCAACGAGAGGTCCGGGCCCACGACCGCGACTAGAGCTCGTCGCGGTCCATCGCCCCCCGGACATGCCTCCAGTGCGTGGCGCGAAGTATCCTCCGCGCAACCACACTGGTGACACACCGGGGTTGCCTCCCTTCTCGCCACGTTACACAGGTACCTCCCGAAACAACCATGTCCCGAGAGGACCTGTGTTAGGCGGAAGGTGAGGCTCCCGTGCCCTCGCAGGGCCCACCGTTCGAGTACGGGACGGATCGCCTCCAAAAACCGGACGGCGCCGTCCCCCCTCCGTGCAGGCCCCGCGAGGAGCCTCCCCCTCCTTGTTACTTTATCCCTAATGTAGTTGGATTTAGCTTGCATACATACGCGTTTAAAAATCTTTGAATATTGACTGACATATTCGTGAAATTTTTTGTTATTAGTGAGTGATTTTTTATAGTATAATTCGTACATAACATCTCTACTTTTTCTAATACCCTTAGTGGCCCAGTCACTAAATTGAAATCTGTTCTTTACTGTTACTGTTTTCTTGGGGCACACTTTGCCAAATTCATTACAAATAATTGTAGACAACATTGCATAGATATCATTTGGGTCTTCAAGTGGAAAATGCGCGAGGGCTAGTCTTGAATCTATGTTTTCATTTAGTATTTCTAATTTATTATCTGTAAGGGCTCGTATTTCAATCTTAGCGTCTATAGATTTAGTTTTATTTTCTAAGCCTATTTTCTGTCCCATGTGGTCGGATCTAACACCAGTTAATAGACTTTTTTGTTTAACACTAAAATTAACAACGATGTTGTCAATGCAGGTAGCAGAGGAATGACATACCCTAGTAGGTTCTGTAAACAGAAATTTCAAATCAAATGACTCAAATAGGGACACAAATTTTTGTTTATCTGATGACTGTCCTAATAAATCTATGTTGAAATCACCACAAACACATATACTTTTTTTACATTTAAATATTTTTCTTAAAATCTCTTCCATAATCAGTAAAAAGTGGGAAAAACAAGATGCAGGAGGTCTATACACACATAAAATTATATATCCAGCTAGTTCAACGCAGGCAACCTCACAGACTCGTTCCACAGAGCAAGCCACTACGTCACTTCGTTCTTTAAATTTCAAATTATTTCTCAATAGTATTATTGAGCCCCCGCCTTCGGCAGACACCCTGTTGAACGTACTGGCGACTACATAGTTGTTTACATGGAATTGCATTGTATTTGGCTTCAGCCATGTTTCAGAGAAGCATAAAATGTCTAGATTGTACTTATCGGTCAATAACTCGATATCTAGAATTTTGCCTGAGAAGCGATTAATATTTTGGTGATATAAAATTAATTCATTACTTTGCATTTGATGCTTCTCTGTCGTCGGTAAATCACTACAAATAACGGGATCTACCTTTTTGCTGGAAATGCTTTTATTGACTTGTACTACATGTGGGGTATTGAGCTTTTCCATTGTCGGACTAGTCAGTTTAAATTATTGTAACCTGACGCTTGATCTAAATAGCTCTCATTAGTAACACTACTAACAATGAGATTGTCATTTGTCTGCGTTATACTACATATAACGGAGTTCTCAATATTAAATGCTAACAACTTAGCAATAATTATTTTATTAAATTTTGACAGGTACAATGTATCCTGAGTCAAAGTAAATTCACTAATAAATAAATTAGTGTCAAAATACAATATGTCGCTATGACGATATGTCAAATTATACAATGTCATATTTAAATTAAAAATGTCATTATTCTGTTTGTCCGTCAATTTAGATGAGTATGGGAAAGCACATAGTATTATCTTCCTCATACCCGACTCTAACTTAACAGTTAACATGTCAATTAGCTTAATTAAATCTCTCTTATGTATACTTAAACTATTTCCTAATTGTACAATGAGTGAGGTATCCCTGTCAAAATGGTCATGTTCAATCATCTGGATAATCTGTCCGATAGGGGCATTTGGTAAGCAGTTATTTGTAACATTTTGCTCAAGATAGTTGCTCAGAATCATGCCCATACCAGTGCCAATCATGTCTGAATAAAGTACTGACCTAGGTCTGTACCCAGCTTGCTGGCAAGTATCAGACTGATTATCCAAAGACACAGACAGTGTAGGTGTTCCTACTTCAAGCGGTTGCATCAGGCCAGAGCCATTATTGCTGGGTAGCATAATGGGCTCCGACACTGGAATATTGAGGGATGTGTCTCCACACTTAGCACACATATCTTTTGATTGACATGTTGTGTTCAATTGTAGTATGTTAGTCATGGAGGCAACATACTGGCTATATTGCTGTTGTGATTGCTCATATTTGCATGTGAGGTCATTGAGTGATCTCATGAGATGATCCTTTCTTGCCGTTAGGTAATCTAGTTCTCTTGAGTTCCGGCCTAGTAAATTATAACATGATTGTAACTCAATATTTAAATCAATTTTATCTTTCCTTAATTGTAATGTTTTATGAAACTTTCTGTAAGAATGAAGTGTTTTTTGAGCCTTTTTTATGAATCTATTTAGTTTTAGATATTTCTTGATTTTATTTGATCCACTTGTATGCAAGATTTTGAATTTTGAGTCTGGAGTAGTGAGATCAATGAGTGGTATGTTAGCCCCACAGGTTACCAACTCATTGTACAAAGCTGAAGTACTTAAAGAGGAATTGTCTTTAATTAAACTATCTAATTCTTCAATCTTTTTTCTTGCTAAAAACAGCTCCTGGTTTTGAGTTTTTATATGCAACAAAGCTGACTCATAGCACTCATGGTCTTGGCTGGTGGAATCTAGAGAACTTTGAAGCCGGTCCCGTTGGTCTGTCATGTCCTCCAACAATGTATCCAGCTCGGTGAGCTGATTCTTGAGTTGGGTATTTTTGTTGTTGATTCTCACTATCTCAGCCTCGCTATCTTCACGTTCTTGTAATAGTTGGTCACGAAGCTTGTTGCTATCTTTCAATTCCAGGAGTGCTGCCTTAAGTTTGGACTCCATGTCCTTCGCGGTGGCTTTTCTAGTCATCATGGTCATTTTAAGTTGCACCGCGTGGTCAGCCACTGGAAAACAATTAAAAGTGCTTAGATAACACAGTAACTTAAGGTTTTACTGTAATATGTGATATTAACTCAAGTTTAGTGCCAAATCCTAGACATAAAACAAGTTAGGGATGAGAATAAGTGCCTTCTGCACAGTACAACAGATAAAAGTGGGAAATTGAAACAGAAAAATTTAAAGAACAAAAGAGATATAAAACAATTTTTAAGTTAGAAACAAAGCAATGACAGAGAATAGACAGACAAAAGTTCGAAACTTTTACCTGTGTATAACTGTACAATGTATTATTTTATTTAGATCTTTGTTTATAAAAATAAATCCAAAATATTACTGGAAACTGGTAATTTATTCAAAGGTCTAACAACACATTACAAAGTTTGACACCAAACCTGTTTATCAGGGTAAGTAGGGCACAGTACCTAAGTGTAAAATTGCAGTTTAAACATGTATGTGACCAGTGTTATTTTCTTCAAGCCTACTCCCACAATTTGTCGAGTAGGTCGAGATGTAACGCGGCCGAAGTGTGATTATGGACGAAGCTCACAAAAGTGAGGCCAGTGTATGAATGTGAGTGGTATCGAGAAGAGAAGAAGTCAGGAATGTTAAATAACACAATACTTCCCAGGATTTATAAGTTTCCAATGCAACCAATTGACGTCACACGTCAGTTTGAATTCGCCCGTTTGGTCCGGCGTTTGATTTTACCAAATAACTTCACTGATCGTTCTATCACATGAATTTAAACTCACTAGCATTCGTAAGGTTAATTGTACACATTTATAAACAACACAGAACAGCAAAACTACATTTAAATCTAATAAAAACTTAAAATTATTACACAGCAAAATATTTAACAGCTGATCTTCAGTGTTGCCACAGGGCAAAAAAAAAAAAAAAAGGTGGTAGCGTTTTCGAACTATTAGTACCACTGTACGGCTTTGAATTAATATTGAAATTCCCTGATGTGCTACTACTAAACCTTTTGTCTTGAATGGTCTTATTAGACCTTTCCGTATCGTGTGGCTGTCTTTTCACTGATTGGAAATATTGTAAAACTTGTTCTGGTTCTTGGCATTTAGCGGCTTTCGCACCTAACCTTAACGATCGATCATCTATTCCGTATAGCAAACAATCCACGGCACGCTTACCATATATCTCACAACGATTTAATAGGTTAACTTTGTCGTAGTAATAGAGTTCAAGTGGTTCGTTGTACCTGACCCGCTTTGACAACATTTCTGTTAGTAACTCGGCGTAATCATCACTACTGGGAAAAGATTCAACAAGTTTGAGTTTCCATTCTTGCCACGAAAATGACATAGTTGGCAGTGCCTGGTACCACAATCTAGCGACGCCTGATAATTTAGGTAATGCATAATGAATTATTTGATCATCACCCCAATTATAAAGCTTCGCACATTCTGTTACTTTACTTAGCCACATGTGAACAGTTTGGCCTTTGATCATCGGGTCAAATTCCGGGATAACGTTGCCCAACATTGGGAATTTATTACCTTCCGGTCGGTTACTACCTAAAGTTTTAGCTAACTCAGTAAAGAACGTCCGCGCATTAAAATTTAGGTTGTTCATTAGCTCCTTACTACGGCTCCGCCTGTGGCTGCGCATCCCGTCGTAGTTGCAGCTCCGCTCACGGCCGGAATACTCCCTGCTGCGACGCCGCTTGCGGCTGCGCATCCCGTCGTGGCTGCGGCTCCGCTCACGGCTGGAACACTCCCTGCTGCGACTCCGCTTGCGGCTGCGCATCCCGTCGTGGCTGCGGCTCCGCTCACGGCCGGAACACTCCCTGCTGCGACTCCGCTTGCGGCTGCGCATCCCGTCGTGGCTGCAGCTCCGCTCACGGCTGGAACACTCCCTGCTGCGACTCCACTTACGGCTGCGCATCCGATCGTGGCTGCGGCTCCGTTCATGACTGCGACTGGGTCGATGCTCGTGCATGCGTCTACGGCTCAATTTTCTAGTCCGATGACGGGGACGTTCTCGTCGCTCGCGTGAACGGCTCGTCCTGCCGCAGGATCGCGACGTTTTCGGCGAAATGATCACTGACGACGGCTTTTTCAATCGAGATTGCCTTCTGTGTTTACGACGATCAATTCCCTTCCTCTCGCTCGAAGTGATTCTCGTCCGCTTTCGACTCTTGTGGTGTACGCGATCGTTAGTGTCAGATGTCGGCGACGGAGCAGTTGGTGCTACAATGACTGATCGTGGACGGGATGGTGTCCTGCAGTTAGTATTTCTACTTCCGCAGGGTGTAAGTTGTTGGTTTTCCATCACAATGTCGGTACACAACAAAACAAAGTACGAGGTAAATATTCGTAGAAAACTTGCAAATAGTGGGCTTGCACGTCTTATCCCACTTCTGAGATGAAGGATCAGGTCCTTATCTCAGAAATAAAACTGTGATTGTCTTGATTTACGAAGATTTATTTTAAGCTAAACTCTTACGGCCTTATTACAAAAAACTCGTTAAACTCGACTTTGGTCGACAACCAATTTGTCTTCAACTATCTTTAGAGTCGACCTATAAACCAAACCTTATTACAAAAGATGAATAAAGCCAAGACAACTTAATACCAAACTGTAGCTATGGTAGAAATTATTTCCACAGATAATAAATGTCTTTATGCTACGGATACACGAAATGTAGAATTGACACAATGTACTAATTTTTATTTTGGAATATAAGTAGCTATTTTGTCACACAATACTATTTTCTAATATCGAAAAATATTGTAGGTAATTTTTAAATGACTTTTGATCATTGCGAGTAATTCAAAACATCCTAATTAGGTATTTACGTATATGAAAAAAATGTTAAGGAGATACTCCTTATATAATTATCCAACCTATACAATGGCACACTATGGCTAAGTAACCATAGCAACATGTTTTGTTGATTGTGTGTACTGTCAATTCTTGTAATATATTCTGTTTTTACTATGTATACTTTCGATATTATAAGTATTTCCTATATATTTTGCTAAAAGCTATTATTCTACTCATCCACGCTTCCTAATACCTCACCACCCCTTCTTACTTTAATACAAAATATATGAATTTTTTTACGATTTGACAAGTAGAATACGTGGCCGCCATTAAAATAAATGCTTAAACCGTCGCTAAACTAGGTGCCCGACAAGACTAACTTTGACACCATAGTCAACCAAGACCTAAGTGCTAATCTGCTTTTTGTAATAAGAAATTTGACAAAACTACGGTTTAAACTCCAGTTTAGCGTTAAAACTCGTTTTGTAATAAGGCCGCATACATCCATCTGTTCAGGCGTTTAAAAGTTGTGGTGGAATAAAGAAACTTACATACGTAGAATACATTATACATATAAGAACCCTAAAAATATTACACACCTTTTTTGGTGGCTACATAATACTCATCATCATGAAAATAGTGATAAAACAAATGACTAACGTCTTACCATATCTAAAATTGTACTTATTATATTTCTAGGACACTTGGAGCTAATATGTTATGGTACCAAGTTAGCGACAGGATATTAAAGGCAGTCACCCCCGGGGAAATCTGGCCCCACCATCTCTAGGCTAGGTACAGCCACAGGAGAAATAATATTACTAATAACTAAGCTTTCCTTCCCGTGTAGGAAATATCTATTTGTTATTATTCAGTGACTGTAATTCAGGTGACAGAAAAAAATCGAAGATATGAGACTGATGAGGCGTCCACCGCAAGCCGCACTGGGACCGCTTGGTGGATTATGGTCCATACACTCTCTCTCTCTGAGAGAAGGTCGGTATACCAGCAGTGGGACCGAAATGTGATGAAGATAGGTACGTTTTTAGCAACTGGTTCATACAAATAAATTAGTTTTAGACATAAAAGGTAGGTACATCGGTTCCTACTGCGATATTGGTGTTTATTTATCATTTCATAGATCGTCAAACACAAACAGTAAACCATTCCTTAACGCCATGAAGAAATTCGTATTATAAGAAAACTAATAATGTTCCCATCAAATCCCTTGTTATTACCTCCCTAAATAACTACTTAATCCTCAAAGAGGAGGAAGTAAAATATTATTACACTTCTTTCTGCCATAATATTTGTACGGATTGTTATTATTCTGACCCAAATAATGGTTTCTAACATTATCAGCCTTTTACGTTTGCCGCCTGGGATATATATTGGAATTTTAAAACTATGGCAGCTTGTCATGGTATTATTTGGCAAAAAAATCATCTTTAGCGATATATATTTTTGATGGCGACGTACGCCTAACAGTTATACTCAACACTTTAGCATTTGAGCATTATCTCGATATGTGGTTGAAAATGGTGATAATTACTGTATTATATATAATTATACAGGATGTGAATGTAAAGGAGCTCAATATTCGAACACAATGTCGTAATGGGTTCTCAAAAAACTTAGGAAGCAATTATAAATTCATATCAATTAAAAACATCTACTATAATGTCATTATACTTTGCAAGGTAAGTACGAGAGAATATGGACACCCTAACGGTAGTCGGTGAACAACTCGACAGAGACTGTCTTCCGCGCAGCTCGCGCCCGCGTCATCTTGTGGCAGACGTGTGACTCTGATTTGTAATAGTTAAAGATTATATTTATTATTATATTAAGATGATATTTTGATGATAATGAAGGTAAAAAAAATTTTTTTTCTGTTAATTCGTGTCGTATATCACCTGTACATTCACCTCCTTAAAATTGATACCGCTTACGTATACACCTTGTATATAATTATATTATATCATCCTATAAACCTATATTAGAACTGGATCTAAAGTGCAGCTGCCGGAACAAACCTTAATGGCGACAAATTTTCTACTTGAGGCTGGTAGCTAACCAGTCGAGCGAGAAAATTCTCTACCAAATAGGATTCGAACCTTTGAGCTACAGATCGGTGGCTATAAAAACTACTGCAATTTCAATGAATAAACTAAGTTACTCTTTAATTGCCACTAGCACTAATAAATCAGTAGCTTACAGAGTCTTTGTGCTGAGCTCTAATTTCCATACATTTGAAAAGAGACGTGCTCTGCATCGCGATTCCTTCAGGTTTTTAACGAACACCTCGTTATACGGAGTCGCATCTAATTTGCAATCCCGGAAACCGAGTCTGAAATACGGTATTGATCGTTCTTTACCATTTTACGTAAAGAGCTTTTTGATCTTGTTAAACCATCTCTTGGGCAATTTAAGAGGAACGCCGCTTTCGTGCCTTTTTGTACATTTGAACGTTTGGTTATATCACCTGAACCACACCTGAACTACTTAACACGTCATACTTTCCATACAAACGCTCGCACGTGATTATAGTCTAGTAACAAATTTTTCATTAGGTATTTTGAACAAATAGGTAATCTTGTGCGTTATCTAGGTTTTTAAAGAACAAAAAAATTTAAATTATTAGAATTTACTTCAGTGAAAGCCTTAAATTTAACTTTGGCCGTTCACAATATACATGAAAACATCTCACTAATTTGTTTGGTATGTATAGTTGATGGCTACCACCCTCATGATATCAACTTGATTGTCCGTCTGGGTAGTTACCACCGCTTTGCTCGGGAAGTCTGCCGCCAAGCAGTAGTGTGCAAGCATTACTGTGTACCGGTTTGATGAGCAGAGTCGCCAGTGAAATTACTGGGCTTATGAGACTTAAAACCTAATGTCTCAGGGTAACGAGCGCACTGCAGTGCCGCGCAGGCCTTTGTGTTTCAAATTCTGGGTGGCACTGCAATTGTTATGGGCCGGCGTTATGCTTACCATCAGGCAAACGACCGGCTCGTCTCGTTACCAAATAACATAAAAAAAAAACTACCTATCAGAATGCTCTGGCAGCCACTCTTGAGAGCTAGTTCCCATTCTATAAGTTGTGCGTGTAATAACGAGGTATTATACCACTACTTTGTCCCACTGGTGGACCCAAGGTTATTTTTATTCCCCGTAGTTCCACTGAGATTGTATTTTGATCGGTTTCAGACGGTCCACGAGCTTGTTCTCCGAGGACCGACAACCACCTTTGATTACTTAAAATCGGGGGCCTATTTTATAAAAAATATTAGTCTAATATTATGAGTATTAGTCTCATATTTTGTATGGAAAAAAGGAAAAACAAGCTCATAATATTAGACTAATATTTTTTATGAAATAGGCCCCAGGTGAGATATTAGTCAAATTAATCTATACATTCATCATCAGCCTCATTACGCTCCCACTGCTGTACACCGGCCTTCTCACAGAGAGACCACACGAGATAATCCACCACGTGGGATCCAGTGTGGTTTAGTGGATGTTACATGTCTTCAAAATTTGTGGTTCTTGAACCACTCTGCGTTAAATCCGCAGATAACTTCATATACGTCACTGGTGCGGGAGCGAGACGACTATCGAGCCATGGGGCGTCAGATTGAAAGTCGCACAAGTGCCTTCTCGGCCACATTCGCTTTTACATACGCATTATTTCAAATGTTATTAACGCAGGCATGCGAGAAATTCAAAATCCATTTAATAACCTGTCGATAATTTTGAAGTTAATTTACCGTACTGTTGAAATTGGAGTCACATAAAAGTACTGGCATCAACAGCTTTACTAATAAAGTTACTATAATGGTTAAACTTTCCTTTGTTGACCATCGATTTTGGGGGGGAGGGGGGGTGAGGGGGGAGGGGGGGAGGAGGGATACCCCCCCTGTACCATCCCCACCCCGCGGAGCCCCATGGTTATGGAGATATCCATGGTTAAAGTTTTGAGGTTAGACTACATTTTTCCATAAATATCTATCGATTTATGGGGCGGGGAGAGGAGGGAGGGGGTAGGGAGAGGAGAACTACCCCCCCTGTACCATCCCCAACCCGCGGAGCCCCATGGTTATAAAGATACCCATGATTAAAGTTTTGAGGTTAGAATACAGTTTGACTCCGCCCTAGCTTCGGCGCTGCGTGAAGAGCAGCCCTTCCGCCCTTGCGTGACGAAGCACGGTCACTCGTGCTCGGCTCCGCAGCTTCGGCTTTGGTCGCCTTCGGCGACCAGCCTCCGCCGCTCCACCTCGCACGGTTCCCGTGCTTCGTCACGGCGGGCGAGGGCTGCTCTTCCTTGCGCGCCTCCGCGTTTTTATATACACTCTAGGGGTAGGGCAGACAAGACCACGTGGAAAGTGGGGTGCTCTGATTCGGTTTTGGGTATTTTTCGGATATTCATAATGACGTTAAAATAAAAAAAAAAAATGACGTCGCTTCACGTTCCATTCCGCAGTATAAACATAAATTCGTTATTTTTTGTGTAATGTAATTGTGTAATAAAGCACGGTTATTGTGCACATTAATTACACACCAAATTTAATAAATGAAAATAAAATTATATTTTAGAAAATATAAGAAATAAAATTTAATAAAATACACCTCTAGCATCAACGGAACGTAAATGTCAACTTTGACGTCTACCATGACAGTTTATCCATAAAAATCTTGCAAATGGCGTGTTATTTTCCAATTTATATCGAAACTTTAAAAAATTATATCTCGTAAACCGTGAATCTCCGCACCTTGAGATATTTGTAAAAAGCTTTCTATTTAAGAGTACTAACTACTATAAAAACGTGAGTATCCAAATCGATGGTCAACAAAGGAAAGTTTAGCCACTATAATTAACGGATGAAACGGTTATTAAACGGGTTTTATAGTTTAATAGCGAAATAGAGTGAGTTTATTTTTAATAACAAACATTTTAGTCAACAATAAATAAAGTTTTGTCGTTACATGCCCACGGTAGAAGTAATGAATTTTGACCGTCGAGAAGTTAGTGCCAGGCAGCAGATATCTCTCAATTTTATTTTGCTTTTAGTGTTAAGTGCACTCTGCGAAATCAAAACGACTCGTCATATACTTGTCTATGTCAGAAACTTTCAAAGGTCAACTGTAGCAAAATTTAATTGCAATATCTTTCTGTATTTGCTTAGCTCTCAAAGGTTAGTAAAGTAACATCATACATTTACAACGGTGTAAAAATTGCCAAATATATATAAGTGACATTTTACTAGCGTGGATATTTTTATTGTTCTGTCAATAGTACTTGTAAATTTTACTGTCACTATACGAGTATAAACTTATTATATCACAATATAAACTTATAGGCACTAGAAAATTTCCTGCCACCAAGTTTGTATGTAGTAAGGTGTCATTGCGGTTTTCTTTCACCGAAAACTCAAGCATAGTTTAGGATTTAAACCTTCAAGGCCACATATCATCACGTACTGGATGAGGATAGCGTTAAAATTGTTTTGCAAAGTCCAGTGGTTAGGAAAAGCAAGCGAAAACACTTAATTTCAGGCAAACGATCTGCACGTCTTGTCATCTTAATGCATAAACACAAGCAAAATAACTATGATTTCTACGGAAGATCGAAATGTTTACGCGAAAATAAACACAAAGACAAAGGGTGTTTTGATAACAGTACTGAACATTATAATAATTAGAGACGGTTTAGCGTCTCAAGAGGTTATTGTGTTGTATACTGCAACCTAGGAAGATGTTGCATCACACTGTATATAGGTACATATAGCTATTTCTAGCGTTCCAGAGACTACATTTCTGCACAAAACCACTGGTTTGCGCGCGAATTGGATACAAACATTTCTGGCTCAAAGAGAGAGAGAGAGAAACTCACGAAAAGCGTCGTGTTTTGAGTACAGTGTAGTACAAAGTCTGTACTGCCTGTATAATTTTGTTTTGCACCAATTATCCGTGGCTGTAGACTGTTTTAAATTTTAGATGAAGGACAAAATCCTGCGGTTTTCGTACACTTACTTTTAAAATACGCCTGGGAAAATACCGAAATTCCACGCTGAGATTTTTTAAAGCAGAGGACAGAAATAATTACAGTTCAGGCGGAAATAATCCAGTGTAAAGAAAATTTAAATCAAGAGTCGCAGAGTTAAGAGGAAATATTAAAATGTTTTTATGCTCAGCCCTGGCGTAATTTTTCATTAGCTAAGCGTCAGCTTGCTGTAGTTGAAAGTGTATTATAAAACCTGATCTATACAAATAAATAAAATTGAAGTGTCTGTTTGTAATATCAAAATAAAAGCTTTTTACCAAATGCATATGAAAGTATATACATAGATAACAAAACAACTATTTTTAATTTTTTTGCCTGTCTGTCTGTTTGTTCCGGGTAATCTTTGAAACGGCTGGGCCGATTTTGACGGGACTATCACTGGCAGATAGCTGATGTTATAAGGAGTAACTTAGGCTACTTTGATTTTAGAAAAAGAATTAGGCTTCCGCGCAAAAATATAAAAACCATGACATCCAATATCTCCGCGCGGGTAAAACCGTGGGCAGCAACTAATGCTTTCATAAATAATTTAGCTTATATTTTATGTATGCGACTAGAGTAAAATATTTGTTACTTTTTGGGAGACAGGCTTGGCAGACGTAGATACATAGAGATACTAACATCGAGAGATGAAATACTGTACTATCCGATATCACAACAATGTATTGATTTTGCTATAATTAATATCAGCGCTCAGCGTATCAGCGCACGATGAATCGGCGCGAGGCGGTGACTTAGCCAATCAGAGCGCATTATGTCTGGGCAAAAATGGTGGAATTTATTTCGCGCAAACAAAACGTCACTGCATCTTTAGGGGTTAGTTCCTCGATGCGTAGATATGAATGTTGGCCGAGGAAATGCTGCTGCCTTTTCCCTGAATATTCCCTTACCAGGCTCCTACAGCACCACGGGGACAACACACCCAGTTTAGTCATTAGCTGTGATAAATAATAACCGGCAAGCGATCAAAACATACTAAACATACCGTTATTTCGTATTGTTACAGGTATTGTTCGATTTTCCCCAGTGACAAAGACCGATTCACGTCACGATAAATCATTTCACTAACTCTACTAACACAGATCCAAGTTCATTAGTAACAATGAGTGTTAATTAAGCACAATAGCTTCCCAGCGGACTGGTCAAGTGCGTACCGATACGGTTCAATGCAGACCCCTTTCCATACAAATGTTGCTTATGTTTAGAGATGTGCTGCGTGTTTTAGACGGTTATCCGGTTATAAGTAAAGACGAATCATCAACCTCAAACTAATCATACTAATGTTTGTACTGCAAGGTCTTAGGTCAAAATCTGTCGCCATGGTCCCATCGGTTCCGGCAGCTACATTTGAAATTTTAGTCTCCATAAAATCCTAAGCCATAACAGACAAACTAAATGGATCTAACTATTGTCAGACTGCATAGATCCTTGTTGTTTTAACAAGTCGATGTAACAAAAGTTACTTAAAAAACACGACTGCCCTAGCCAGTGTCACTCGGGATGATGTATTAATCCTTATTCTAACTATATCCCATACGTTCAAATCTGTTCAACGTTCACATCAGGTATTTAAAAGCTATGGTGGAATAAGTTATGGTCAGATACACTCCTTTTTTGTGCAGTCGTGTAAAAAGAGTCGTGTAATAACTTTATAAACTGTGCCCCGCGGCGTCACCCACGTAGCCTAAGTTACTCCTTGTAACATCAGCTATCTGCCAGTGAATGTCCCGTCAAAATCGGTCCAGCCGTTTCGGAGATTACCCGGAACAGACAGACAGTCAAAAATTTTAAAAATGATTGTTTTGTTACAGGTACCGTATATACTTTCATATGCATTTAGTAAAAAGCTGTTATTTTGATATTACAAACAGACACTTCAATTTTGTTTTTTGTATAGATGTATAGATATTTGAGGCTGTGTCAACGTATGACATATTGTAGGTATGAACATTTTTATAGACAAAAAATCGTTTCATTGAGAACATTAGAATTTTATTATGTATTAGATCTAATTCGGCATACTGCTATATCCAATACGGAATGTCTATGTGTGTGTGGCTGAAATATTCAGCTTCAATTACCCGGTCCTGACAAGCTGTATTTCTATGAATATGTATTGAAAACACGCGCCTGATGGCTCGACGCGACTGACAGAACTAATTGTGTTAATTCCATGATTGTTGTATTCAGTCTGTGTATAATTTTATCTAACTGCAATATTTATCTGCGTGGGGCTGTTAATTTTGAGCTTTTATCAAGATTGATATTTTTCGAAATGGTTGTAGGGAGTTATTAAAACGAATGTAAAGGGTCGACACTTAATAAACATTCGTTTTAATAATTCCCTATATTATCCTATATTTATCCTTATATTTGATTTCATGGGTTTTATTTTTTTGCGCTGAACCCTAATTATTTTTCTAAAATTAAAGTAGCCTAAGTTACTCCTTGTAACATCAGCTATCTGCCAGTGAAAGACCCGTCAAAATCGGTCCAGCCGTTTCGGAGATTACTTGGAACAAACAGACAGACAGACGGAAAGACAAAATTAAAAAAAAATGGTTGTGTTATAGGTACCGTATATACTTTCATATGAATTTAGTAAAAACCTGTTATTTTGATATTACAAACAGACACTTCAATTTTATTTATTTGTATGTATATGTATAGAAGATAGAGTATAGATAAGCAAGTTATAAACCTTTGTGAGATCATTGACACCAAAACTTGAGAGTAATAGACTTTTTTTTTTCTTCTTTCGTGGCCAGACACGTTTCGTGTATTTTGCCAATTTAGTAATAGACTTATATCTCTAACCAATATAACAATGGTGTCGATTCTGTCATCTCATACCTAAACCTATTTTTAGTTTCACTCTCTACTTGTAACTGAGAATATGAGAAAGAGATAGCATATATTTTAGACCTGTCAAATTAATCCACTTACAGTGTAAATTTAAGGACAATGAATTTAGTGGCCTCTGATTCAAACCCGAACATAGTAATGCTTATATATTACTACTTGGCGGCAGACAACACGAGCAAAGCGGTGGTACCCGCCTATATGGATAGTCGCAGAACAGTAATTAGTCCTCCCACCTGGTATTAGTCTTACCACCTATTCTATAGCTTATAGTATTCTATAGCTTTAGCGTGTTTACCGCCGTTGACTTCATCGCAACTAAGATAGTGGTCTAAGGCAAAGAAAAAAAAAAGGTCCGAACATAGGCTGAAAACAACAAAAATATAAAGGAACATCCTTGAAATACACCCTACTCATCAAATATTGCTTTAAAAAAAGCGACGAACCGACTTCAGTGAGAAACTACTAAACCGATTTTAATGAAATTTCTATGGGACCAATCTGAAAGTATATCCTTTCAAATAAAAAAATAATTTTCCAAATCGGTGCATAAATGGCAGAGCTCTGAGGTAACAAACATAAAAAAATACCCACTGAATAACCTCCTCCTTTTTTGTAAGTCGGTTAAAAAGTAGCCGGATATCTGTCTCTACTCATGAAGTATTCACACCCATTAGGAGAAATTTACTTTCGTCCGACTGTCTGTGAAACAATGACACTTGCACCCAAGAAATTGGGTCACGCTGTCGCTCGTTAGTTTGGAGATGAACTGTAACCGTGTTACCACAAAAACACTTTTTGGTACCTGTTTAGATAGACAGCGCCTAAAGATAAACATCTAAAATGATTAGAAATGTCACAACAGAATTGAGTTAGGCAACGTTAGACACTACTTAAATCAGCATTTGTGGGTGCTTGTTTAGGAGTTACACATTGTATAACACAGGTTTAAAGTGCGTTTAATTTTTTATATATTTTTTTAATTTTATTAGGTAACGAGACGAGCTGGTCGTGTGCCTGATGGTAAGCATAACGCCGGCCCATAACAATTGCAGTGCCACTTAGAACTTTGAAACACAAAGGCCTGCGCGGCACTGCAGTGCGCTCGTTACCCTGAGACATTAGGTATTAAGTCTCACAAGCCCAGTAATTTCACTGGATACTCTGCTCATCAAACCGGAACACAGTAATGCTTGCACACTACTGCTTGGCGGCAGACTTCACGAGCAAAGCGGTGGTAACAACCCAGACGGACACTCGCAGAAGAGTTAGTCCTACCACTAACAATACCTACCACTAACTTTTGTGGTAAGACCGTTAATATATGTAATCATAATTATGTAAAATTGTTTTAACTGTGCACTACTGGGTATATGCGTCAATATTTAACTTTTGAATTCGTATAATTTATAGGATTTGACATTCATTAGACTTAGGTGTCCAATTTTTATGCAATTTTTAAAGCGATGGTGGCTCAGTGATGTTTATTTAGGGGTCAAATTGCTAGTTACCACCCTAAAGATGAAGATCTGTCGCCAAGCACGTATAAGATCAAAGTGGTTAAACTCTAAAATATGAAGAGTTGAAAGAAATGGGACACGAGAAACATTTTTTTTGCCCGAGTTCTTGTCTGTTTAAGATACGAAGTTTAAAAAGAGTAGCAGTGCTGCAAGGAAATTTCTCTTTTTTATCAAAAGAGAACAATATTTCTTGAACCACGCAAATTGGAATAGTCAGCCTAAGAATGACGTGAACACGGCGGGCCCATCACGTTTACCTCGTCAAAACCGTTGTAACTGGACTGACCTATCGCAAAGGTCATCGACCCACGGCCTAACTAAAAAAAAACTGATAAAATTAATCATTACCGCAAGACAATGACACGACTGCACCTCAAACCACCATTTTTGGCTGCAAACAATTTTCTTACGCCTCCAGAGAAGCTCAAAAAGTTATTACCTGTGGTATTATGCGGTCAGTGACGTTTATATGCGCGAATGTTATAAGAATGATCGTGAGTTGGAATCTAGTCAAGTCTGGATTGTCTAGAAGCCGACACAGACGGCACCGTGATAAATCGGACCAAGTCTCGGGGGAAGCGAGAGAATAACCGAAAGTAGAGTGATAGCCGGAGGGGGCAGTGGCGCAGGCTGCGACGGCCGTTTCTCGCAGTGTGCGGCTACCTTTACTCGCGGAAGCTCGCGCGCGCGTCTAGCTTGCTCTTCGGTGCGGACTCTCGATCCCTTTGCCATCGAATTTTAAATTAAAAAGTTGTATTAAAAATAAAGAGTTGGCGGGATTTTCTCGTGTTCCAAATTTGAAGGAGATCTGCCGATGAGTTGCAGCTTTGAAGAAGTTTGCTAGTCTTCTAAATACCGGTAAGCTTTTAGTTTATTTATATTTTTTTCAAATAGAGAAAAAAAACAGATTTTGTTTTTTTTGTACATACATTAATTTATATTGCTAATATTTTAATAAATTTTATATCAACAGTTAATTTAGAAACACATTCACGGATGTTTAACAGAACATATAAAAATAAACTAAACTTTTTCTTAAGAAATATCACAGGTTATTTATGGCCAGTGTAAACTGGAGACCCATGTAAAACAAATAAAATACTTGAACTCCATGACAGTGCAAAGTTGATGCGAGACCAACTTATGTCGAACTTACACGAAGAGAAGGAAAATTTAAAAGTTCATAGACAACGATAGTTATTGACTTTAGTTACTAGGTTCCTAGTATAATATTCTGTTTGCGTTTTATTTGAGCGTTACTGTGTTAGGAATGGATGGATGCATGACAGAAAGAACTTCAAAAATGGAATCTGTAAATGCCGTTCGATTTTTAAAACTTTTCGTTGATTTTAGCTGAAGATGATAAATTGGGGCTACAGGTTCAATCAAAGACTATAAATCCTGTAATCTGTGGGTTCAATGGATGGATATTTAATTGAATGATTTATTTCTATTAGGCCTCTTTGAAGCTCCAAAAATATTTTTGTTATTGTTTTATGTACTTAAAAAATGAATTGAATATAACAATTTCACAAAAACTCAAAAATATTTGTAGTAAATATTGCTTATTATTATACTTACTAACATTATAAACGTGAAATTGTGTGAGGATGGATAATAGATGTTTGTGACTCTTTCACGCAAAAACTACTGAACGGATTTTGATGAAACTTTACAGTAATATAACACATCAGAATAAACATAGACTACATTATACATTGTAACGGGATAATTACCGTGGTTATTATGAGCTGTTGAGCTCCCGATATTTCGACGCTGTTGTGTTTAGTTAAATTTTCCAATTACAATATAAAGTAGGGGAGACCAGGGACGAACGTAACAATTTTCATATTTCTCGTAATATCTCACAAAGCTTTTTGAATATCAAAATTCTAATCCGTACACATGACAGATTGGTCTTTTAACTATCTTTTAACACCAGCTTAAATGTAACCTATATTACAGATTTTGAGAAATACGACCAAACAAAAAAAGTGGAAATTGTTACAACTATCCCTACCCCTAGGGTTGGTTGTAACAGTGTAAGGGGATGGTTGTAACATTGTAAATAAAACCAAAGTTACTTTCATATTCAACATATTAATTTCTACTCAGCCTTTTAGATTTTACATTAGAATCACAACAATTAAAAAAAAACTAGGAAACATAACAATCTTCTTCATTTATAAAAAAAATCAACATTATTTAAAAATTAGATCTCAATCTAGTAAACAATTAAGGCGTAGGTAACTTATTTCGTTATTAGCACAATCTACTTGAGCCCACAGCTGATAGTTTCATAGACTATCAGCTGTGGGCATTCTCATGATTCAGATCTCATTTTTAAATAATGTTGATTACTTAAAAATAAAGAAGATTGTTGTTTCCTAGATTTTTTATTGTTCTTATTCTAAGGTAAAATCTAAAGCGCTGATTAGAAATTAATATATGTTGAATATAAAAGCAGGTAGCTACAATGCTTAGTATCGTTAACTAAGCATTGTGCCTACCTACTTTTCATTTAACCTACTGTTAGAAAAGGATTTCATACAAATTAACCAGAAGCAATCTTCGCTGTCTGAATGATCACTATTCTTAGTTATTTTAGTACATATTTATTTATTCTTTTTTAGTCTTTTATTTCAATTTTTCACTAGTTTTATTATCGACTGCAGCCCTCGGCTTTTTTGTCTGTTTAGCAGTTTGTAAAATAGGTTTCTTAACTTCTTTGGCTCTACGCTTTCTTTCTTCTTGTTCTTGAATTTCAAGCTTGTTTGGAGTCAAATTAAGCTGTTAATTATCAAACAATGTCTATTTCTGAAATAATTTTCAATGGCAAAGCCATTACTGGTGGCAAAGTTAATTCAGGAGGGGTTCTTGGCAGTAATAGTGAAGCGACCGAAGCCGGTGAAGCTAACAATGGTGGTTTTACTTATGGCTGATATGAATTCACATCGTCTCAAAATGATACATTTCTATAAAGTACTTCTGTAGCCAAATCCATTATTTCTGCAGTAACTAAACCTCTGCTAGTCGTTCGTTTATATATGTTAGGTATTCAGGAGAAAGAAAATAAATCTGTATTACTTTGAAATATAAAAAAACAATAAAATCGTTTCGAGATATCACGATCATAATCGGGATGAAAGTAACAAGTTGTTACTTTCATCCCTAACTATAAATCTTCCCTCAATTTGCCAAATACATGCCTATAACCTAAATAAACTATCGTTTTGAACGCCAAAATAGAAAGACGAATACTTATGCTACTTTACTGTCACTAGACACGCAAGCAAGAAACCTCCCATAATAAAAAAAAACACTGTTGAAAAAACGGTCAAACCTTACTTTGGGGGTACTTTTGCAGCACCAGCTTGCTACCTCCACAACCTGACGGCACAGTGCCAAGAGGGCAGCTGAGGTAAGGGGTGGTTCAAATTGGAACATATCGGTGGTACAACCCATCAATGTAGCTATCATAGTTTGTTCAGAAACTCATTTGTTACGTTCATCCCGCGTTACTTTCATCCCTGGTCTCCCCTAGTGAATAAGCGTGAAACTTTAAAACATAGACTACAATTTACACAAATACATACCACGCAGGTGAAGCTGCAGACGGAATCTAGTGATATAGAAACGGTCAATGACAATCCTATTATAAGCATAAAACAAATATATAAGAATACAATTCTTAAACCTCAAAATTAAAAGATCTATAAGTACAATGGTCTGACTTATCGCTAAAAGCGATGACTTCCAGTCATAATTTATATTTATTATAATACAATTTATATTACATTATTTATACAAGTATATCATGCTACAGTATAAAGGCCATCGTACAGTATAACGAAATGGCGTTAATTCTGTGGTCATTTTCTTTCATTTATCGTTCTGCGTTACTTTCCTCTACGTACCAGGAAAACATAACTTGCGGCACGTATTACGGATCTCTGTGACTTCTAAGCTTTAAATTCCTCGTATTGTGAGACTGTGAGTTAGTTCTTGTTGTTGCTTCTCTTGAAATCTCTCGGCTCTGGGTATTTACTTGTGCCCGTGAGAAATGAACTCTTTATGAAGCAGCGCTCTTTCAAAGAAAATTGTATTTCTTTACTTGGTTATTGGATGTGGTGTGCTTGCACGATTTTATATTTTTATCCGGTACATTGTGGAGTACCTACTTTACATTGGGGTCTTTTTTTTTAAAGTCCAGCCTAGAATTTTATCAGTGGCTGGTTTGATTGCTGAATCAGATATTGAAGAGAACAAATCCTCCTCCGATTTGCTCGTACGTTTTTTTTTGAATCGCATCGCAGTGCGCAATATCTAACTTTTACACTTTGCTCATGTCTGATGTGGCTACGGTTAACCAACGTGGCTAAATTTTGTTAAATGGATAACGTTCTAGTTAGTAAAAAATAAACTAAAGAATAACAGATACAAAAATTACCCTAGGTAGGTTTTTGTAAATTTTGAAGGATTTGAAATACTTATATACACAAGTTTGAGATAAGTCCAAGATCATACTATACGTCTTGACCTAAGTCCGCTTAGTAGAAGAAGTAAGTAAAACTTTGTAATTAATTAACTATATTGGATCTTGGTTGCAACTAAATGTGCCAGCGAAAAAATTTATTGAATTATATTTTCTTGTATCAAGTACTCGTATTTATATATATCAAGATAAGCCGGAAAAGGTCGGAGAAAAAGGTTACAAAACGAAATTAAAATCTGAATCATAAAATTTATTTTTAACTGAACAATTTCTTGTATGACTAGCTACTGAACACGGTTTCACCCGCGGACAGCAGCTAGTATAGCCTATATCACCCACCGCCCCATAATCTGTCTTTATATGCAAAAAATCACGTCGATCCGTTGCTCCGTGAAATAAGGACAAACCAAGAAACAGAAGCATGGTGACTAGAACACACGGAATAATTATATGTTACTACTATTACTAATAAACCCTGTGAAGCCTTCATTAATGACGAAAAAGATAAGAAGCTGAATGAAATAATATATAAATATTTTCAAGATAGGATGAAGAAAAAAGAGGTGAATAAAATGATACCTATCAAATAATACCGTGCCTTTCCAAGTTAGTACGTGTGCCAAAACTTATACGGCCACAAATAAAATGATACGAAGCTTTTAGTAGCAGTGGTAAAGTGCATAGAATGCGTTTTATGTTATTGTAAAATGAATGTGGGACTCGAGCATGCCGCAAATGGATGTGGATAGTAAAAGATAGGGCTGAAAGGAGTGCCTTGGGAGACGCCCAATGTACCAATACTGCAATTATATTGTGAGGGCTAACGCGTTTTGAAAGTGAAACGCGAAAAACATGAAAAAACGCGAAAACTCTTATAATGCACGTAAAGGTTCCCGTGTAAAATAATAGATATAAAGAAAGAAAAAACTTTTTGTTAACTACATGTGGCAATATTTTAAAGAAAAACAAACAACCAATGGTCACAAACCGGCCCTAACTCAGTTTATGGTACTCAGTAGTTGGTCACCCAACCAACGCTTGTCTGGGCGTCAGGACCATTTGAGTGACATCACTATTTTATAACAAAGTTAAAAAGTAAAAGCCATGACATAAGTGTATATAAAATTGGTTGAACTCTTTATAAAAAATTACTTACTTACCTGTAACCCTTAGCTATAGGAAATAACTTATGATTTATGAGATATAAACATAATACCCACCACTCAGGGTCAGTTTGGGTTGGTAGAAAATAATGTACCTATTCCACGGTAAAACGAACAAAAGAATACCCATATTTCACTTCACACAATCGATGGCTCAGTTTATACCAAAAGCAAAACGACATAAAGATATTACGGTCGTCCGGATTTGACACCGGTACTGGCATCACAATGTACCGTTTTTCACCTCACTACCGCTCGTCAAAACGTACCAATTTTCGCATACAATACGACGTAAACTCACAAAATATTGACAACATAATGAGAAAGTTGCTTCATCTATTGTTTTAGAGACGAACTTATTGTACACAGTCGGTTTTGATTTAGTACATCAACTTTCATTTAATTTTATGGGACAGCTGTTAATTTTAAACGTATACGACTCTAAGTTTATTGACACCTCGTGCGATACTTATAGCCGTGCTGGTTTTACCATTTATATTTGTATTTTTTTTATTTCGTTGTTTTTATACAAGGTGTACATACTTCAACGGTATCAATTTTTATGGAGTTGAATATACAAGTGATATATTATACGACACGAATCAATTGATTTTTTATTACCTCTAATATCGTCAATATATTCTTAACTAGCTGCTGCCCGCAGTTTCACCCGCGCGGAAATATTGGATTTCATGTGTTTTATATTTTTGCGCAGAACCCTAATGCTTTTTCCAAACTAAAAGTAGCCAAAGTTACTTCTTATAACATCAGCTATCTGTGAAAGTATACGGAACAAACAGACAGACAGACAAAAAATTTAAAAAGGGTGATTTGTTATATGTACCGTAATTACATTCATATGCATTTGGTAAAAAGCTGTTATTTTGACATTACAAACAGACACTTCAATTTTGTTTATTTGTATAGATTATTACAAAGTAGACCACATGACGACTTTTGTTCCACAGTTCGACACAGTTCAACTTTCGACAATTCCTGTGGGAATACGGGTGAAACCGCGGGCAGAAGGTAGTTATGTTATAGGTATAGCTATATTTGTGGAGGTAAATGACATTTGTTGCTATCTCAGGAAAATACCATATCATCAGTGCGACAAACCATTAACGCAGGTGAAAGTTTCTCAAAGTATGGGTCACCTCGCCCTTATCTCGAAGTTACAGTTTTAGGGTCTTACCACAAAAAAATTAAACACATTAAACCTGTATTAATCACTGTTTAACGTCTAAACATGCCTTAGTTGCGCGATTAATAACTGTGCTGTGATAATGGTTATCTTTCATCAAAAGAACACAACAAGCAATAAAGTTTAAAGTCACGATAAGTCATGTGCTAAGAAGCCATTATTATTTTAACTAACATATTGTGAGTCAGATCAGACGGGGCCATGTGAAAAATGTTTGGGAAACGCTGGCGTAGATAAACATATAAATTGCTTTGAAATGTTACTTACACTTAGATAACATATATTTCCATGAAACAAAATCATCAAATAATACTAGTAATATTCTCAATTGTAAAATAATAAACTTTTACAGATTTCTGAAGCATATAATTATAAAATATTTTGCGCTAAATCAGGTTAAAAATTGGTTAATAATTATTATACAGTTTTGTGTTTTTAACTCAACAAAATTAAACGAGATGAAAATATTACAAATTTGTGGAAAATAAAGATATTGTACCTGGGACAGGTAATAGTTTGAAATGTGTTTTTTTGAACTCTTTGTTTTGAGTAGAAATGGCCAGTTGTAAATTGCTCAAAATAATAAAAAAACTGAATACCTACTTATTGCTTTAATATAGCCAAAAATGTGTTATCACGAGGAGCCACAAACAAAAAAAAATGTGTAGAGAGATTAATTGTCTTTGGTTGATTGGTCCTTGGTCATTTGACTGGTCATTTGGCCTACATCGTCAGACCATCTCTAGCGTAGCGTTATATTCTACTGAGTATTATATTTATAGCACTATATTACCCCTTACTAGACGTTCTGTTATCAATTACTGCTAGTATACGATAGGTAACTGCAATGCAGGCCGTACAAAAATTAGGTCAAAGTAAGCCCACCAAGCCGGAAGATTTGACAGCGTATCGATGCCGTAAATTGTGCCTACGTGGCTACGTGCAACATTAGACCTGATACTGCGGAGGAATAATTCACGAAGGTATGAGCGGTGTACATTTTTTTTAATAGGAACTCTTTTGCCATCGATTTGTTAGTAATGAATGTAGCATTTTATCACAAAATATATAAGAGAGAGAGAGGGGGGGGGGGAGAGCTATTTTGTGATTAGGCTCTGTATTTTTTAATACGTCAAAAAGGACGTATACGTATACGTATACGTCAGTTCATCATGGCATCGCGATAGTAGTCTTTCCTTTTATTATAGTACCATTCTATGAGTAGTTTTTAGTACTTCATGGCATCACAATAACTCAAATTCTGCCTACTTAATTTTTTTTAGTGATCTATGTTTTTATACGCAAAAAAAGGTGGCATCATGGCATCACGATACCGTAAATTCTGGCTACGTGTGTTATTAGGCTGAGCGGAGCAATATATTACGGAGGTATGAAACTCGGAATAAAGAAAAACCTCCTTGGTATGAACTCTGATACATGGAATTTTTCATTTGAGGCGGTTTGTTTGGTATGTTGTGTTAGAGCAGCATTGTTGGAATATTTATGCAAGTTTTTTTTAAACTACGCAGAAGAGAACGGGACTTGCAATTCATTTTTGTACTCCCTTCGAAATATACATTTACTTCGCAGAAATTTGAGAAATTTAAAAACAACTTTCATAAATCTGAATAATGTTTTGCAAAACCATGGTTATTTTAGCAGCAAAACGCAAACATCTAATGTACCTCTTAGTATAGATATTGGTTTCAATTCTGTCGCTTCATACCTAAGGCTAATTTTAGTTTCGCTCTCTCTCTCTCTCTCTATTTTCATTACATAACATGAGAAAGAGATTAAAGATGTTTGACAGATCTATATTTAGTTTTAGAGCTGTCAAATATCGTTTACCCTTGATAAGTTAAACGCCACTAAATAATTGCCCTTAATAATGTAATTTAATGTTTTTTAAATACCTAGCTGTTAGTTTTCCGAAGAAAATAAAATAAAAATAAAATAATATATGTACTACATTAAATTTACACTAGACACAAGCATGTGGAGTAATTAGACAGGCCTAAAATATATTCCATCTCTTTAGAAAGAGAAACTAAATTCAAGTTTATGATAGAATCGACACTAATTAATTGTGAATTATCACTAGAAACGCGACATTTACCATAATAATATTATTTGATTTGAGTTTCCGATATTATATAATATATATACATGGTAAATATCCCGTTTCTAGTGATAAAACCTATACCAATTGTGAAATATTAACCAGTAGCATACACTACAGTTAGTGAAGTATTCTATCATTATATAAGTTGGAAAGAATATTTACGTTTAAGTACTAACTATACTTATATATATCGGCCGTCGTAGACACTCGACATCGTAGTTATATATCATTTAATTAATTATTATTGTAATACATCTATCAGCTAGTGACAAATATAGATTGGAAAGGACGGTGTAAATTGCACAATGTACAAAAAAAACTGCACGATTCGTAAGAAAAAACAAAGATCGGAAAAACTGCACGACGTGCAGTTTTTTCCCATCTTCGTTTCTCAACACTAGATCGATGTTTTCGGCCGTATTGTGTATCTGTAAGTTCATAATCAAATGGTCTAACTAGTAAAACATCTAACGTCACGGAACGCTTACTGAGCAATATGTATGTCTAATTAGCAAAACGTCCGTGTAGGTAAACGGCCACTTATCGAATGGTATATGAAGTAATTACTTCCCAATAAAATAATTTTTAACTTAATTCTAAGTCACCGATAAACATTTGTAGATCGTCACAATGTATCGTAACATATTGTGTTTGTATGGAACTGGTTACAAAATAAAGCTATAAACCTGCAGGCACTAATGTACTCGCCGCTTTGAAGGGAAAAGCTGGTTATTATTGTTGTTTGTTCGCCACCATTCGAGTTTAACGCTTCAAGTTAAATTGCAAACAGTAAAACGACGATAAAAGCGGTCTGGCAGGTCCCAGCCCAAGGACAGGGAGAAAAAATACATTCATCCAAACCTTTGATGACATCTAAAAAGCAAGATACGCTATAACATAGGTCACTCACGATGTACGCACAAAAAAGGTTTAAAACCAATGAAGAACCAGTTTTTTTAAAGTGAATAGTTAGCGCCGTATTCCTAAAATTTCGACAAAATTTATATGGAAATACTTTTGGTTACACTTGTTATAATTATGTACTTGTTAAGGCACCGAATAGTACAAGTTAAGATCACATTGATTTATCCAAATTGTTCATAATATAACCAGATAAAAATTTTTTTTTAAAAAAGCGATTGATTGAGCCAACTGACTTCGGCGAACATAGCGCGATACATCCCCCATTTTTTCGACCGTTAGAGGTGGTGTTCTTACATTTAAAAATTGTTGAGGTATAATAACTACACTATACTCATGAAAAAAAAAAATTCATTAAAATTGGTTGACAATTGGCGGAGAAATATAGTAATATAAAACACATATTATAAGAAAAAAGTAACATACGAACTGGGGGAACCTCCTCCATTTTTGAAGTATGTTAAAAAGCCTTGAAAATCCGATGAATCTTCGATCATATTTGGACTAAAAACATTGCTAATCAGAAAGTTGTAGAAAATTATTACGAAAATTTTATAAATCAATTCTTTGTCACCACTATCCTGTCCAAGTCATTATCTATACCTATTTGCCATTCTGTAAGTATTTAGAGTTCACAAAAAAAAAACAATTGAAAACAGCACTTTGCAAACTGTACTAGGTCTAAGGATACTAGGTGCCAATTCAATCCCGGACGTGTTGGCTAACGTATCTTTCTGTGTGAGCTATTGAGCCGTTCATCCTTTTTGTATCGCGCACTCGGGCGGACACGATTACAACCTTTTCTAGCCTTTTCAGAGCTGCCATGAAACGACCAATAAAATTACAATAAATTTTCTCCCTAGTAATTTAAAAGGCAATATCCAACTTTTTCTAACTCCGGTAAATCAAGCCTGAATAATTCTGAATTAATTTCAAATGTCGAAGGTTATTGTAATGTCGCGCAAATATTTGATACTGAAATGTTCTAATTTTAAAATCGATCTCGAAGGTTTACTTATTACTGAGAGCTTGTTTATTATTACAGGCCTGTATTCATTAGATTACATTATTATTACAAAGGTCACAGGGCACATTTCTTTGATATCTTACGACGTTGGTAGACGTTATAAGACCAGCGTGCTTAATCAAAACTTTTTATACGATAATGATTTGCCGTGCGTCTTGACGTATTGAATACAACACATATCCAATTTTACGCTAAGCGTGTCTCTACCTTTGTCCATCAAGCGGTCAAACGTTAACTTCTAGGTGCTATAAAATAAACTTACCATGACCGGTTACTATAACTATATTTATAATATCAAAGATAATGTTTTCATAAAAAAAAGTCTTAAGAGTTGTCCCAAATTTTTGTCAAGATTTTAATGATGGATTGAGAGGCTGAGGCGATGGAGTCCCGATTTTTAAAGGGTCACTTCACGTGGATTTATTATAAAGTTAGGGCCATAAGAAGTCGAAAATAGGAATTAAAACATAACCTTAATTGCGTACTCGTAAGTACAAACCATAGACAAAATTACTCCTTACATATAGGTATTTAATATTATACACAATTTGCGCGCAAAAACGACTGAAAATGTTTTAAAAAGGTTTGCCGTTAACTTAATCAGGCTGTAACACTATTTGGTAGTTCCAGAAAACTAAACTACCATTTACAATAATTGTATCACATAATAAAACATATGTATTCTTTCCGACATTTCCGATGTGTTATGAAGGTGGTAACAGTTACCTACTGAAGAACAATGCATCCAAGTCAGAAAATAAATTTAAAAAAAAACATTACGTACTTGTGTTGTGTGTCATAAGTTGTTAAATAGGCAGCTCACGAACACAAAGGCTTCGAAATTCGAAACTATTCCATTCGTAGCAACAACCTAAATGAAGCTTATCATCAGCCGAAAGAAATAAAGGCGTCCCCCATAGCACGTCACTTGGATCGTCTACGCATCTCTAGGCCTGAAAATAAAGTTCGGCGTTTTGTAATAACATTGAAGCTTAATATTATTAAAAATATATATATATCTTTTTTCTATTTTCTTGAATCTATTATGTTCGGTGCGTTTAGTAGAAGTTTTGTTTTACCAAGCTTAGGTATTTATTTCAAGCTTAAAACTAAAGCCAAGATCGTGATAATAGAATCACGAAGCCTATATTTTTTAGTTTTAAAAATACTTGTGAGTTCTTTCACACCGACGTTAAAGAAACCGTGTTAGTTTATTTTTGTTTTGCTCGATTCGCCGAGCTTTGAGCGCCGCAGGCTTTTTGTAAATTATTTTATTGGTCCCGTTGTTTTACCCGACTACAATAAAGCAAGCGAACGCTTATGATTTTAACAATCTGTGAGTGGTAATGTTAAAACATGTCGGAGGTATATTTGAGGAAAGTGCAAATGCAACATTCGGAACACATCAATTATATAGGTTTCTTGTTTATTTAACTTGACTAATTTACTAATTTTTGTCTGTCTGTCTGTCTGTTTGATCCGGGTAATCTCCGAAACGGCTGGACCGATTTTGACGGGACTTTCACTGGCAGATAGCTGATGTTACAAGGAGTAACTTAGGCTACTTTAATTTCAGAAAAAGAATTAGGGTTCCGCGCAAAAAAGTAAAACTCATGAAATTTAATATCTCCACGCTGGTGAAACCGCGGGCAGCAGCTAGTTAAGAATAATACCATCATTAAATAAAAAACCCGACCGCTCAACAGCAAACTGCAATCGCTCGTATTTTTTTATTAATCAAAGTTGGAACTGTAACTTTTTAATACTCGAAGTCTTACCCTAACTTACAACCGTGAAAGTTAAAGTATAAAAAAATAACTAAAGTTTCCGGTGTATTATTCAGGCAGTACCTTCATCAGTACTAAAGTTCCAGTCTTCCTTTATTATTATACCAAGATACTTCATAAAGTTAGAGGAATCACATTTTGAACCTTGAAATCTGAAGGATAAGGTTCATAGTTTTTACGTATTCTCAGCACGTATTTTTGGACAATGTACCAAATGGCTGGGGACTCTGGCGTCAAATAATATGTATTTGTCAGTGTCCTGCGAATGGGACATGTATACGTGACCCATATTTGTTTATGTGACCTCTGACTAGACGTAATAAGTGATAATTGAGTATGTAATATATTTTGCGGAGTAGCGGCATAGAGATTTATCCTCATTTCTTATTTAGGTGTTAGGACCTTTTTTTAATGCAAATTCCAACATTACTCGACTCATAACTCAGTGCTAGTAGAGTCTATTGGTTTTAGTTTCATTTATCAACTAGCTGCTGCCCGCGGTTTCACCCGCGTGGAGATATTGGATTTCATGGGTTTTATTTTTTTGCGCGGAACCCTAATTCTTTTTCTAAAATTAAATCGCTAGATCGAAGAAGATTTTGTATGTGACATAAGTTGATGACATGAAGTTGAATATTAAATAAGTTGCAGAATGTTCTAATTAATATTCTGCTACTGATTTAATATTCAAAACGAAACACAATTTAGTTATCAAAGGCCCTTTGTAGAGGCGCAAAATAAATTTATATCATAACTAGATTCTGCCGGCGGTTTTGGCCCGCCTTCCCACTGGAAACGTGCATTTTTCCGGGATAAAAAGTAGCTTAATTATGTTACTCTCTGGTCCCTAAACTATATTTATGCCAAAAATAACGTCGATCCGTGGTTCTGTTGCTGCACGAAAGAAGGACAAACCAACAAACACACTTTCGCATTTATAATATTAGTAGAATTATAAAATAATAATAAGCCATCTCCACTATACTCTCACATGCATTTAGTAGAAAGCTGTTATTTTGATATTACAAACAGACACTTCAATTTTATTTATATGTATAGATATGTATGTACCTGAAATTGTAATTTTCTTTTAAATAAAATCAATTGTTTCTATCTTTATCAAATATTCCTTTTATAATGTCATTTAAATAACATCTACTTAATCAAAGTTAACTAACCAAAGCAAAACAAAACAAATATGCTCTTGGTCTCAATCAATTTATAAAACATTTCCAAGTGATCACAACAATTCATGGTCCAACGATCAAAGCCCACCATACTCACCAGTGAGGATCAAAGGGCCAGACCTACCACGGGACGATGACGTCGCAGATTTATTCATATAACTACACATAAATATGAAGTGTGATCAAATGATGATGTCACAGATTTATTCATATATACTCAATTACTCAGCCTATGAAGTGTGTTCACTCGGTACGTGCATATTTATTTCGATACGATTTAACTGAGGTTTTGAAATGAAATGAAATGAAATTAGTTTATTTGTGAGAATTTTGGGTACAGTATGAGCATTGGTGTTACAGCAGGATGTTTCCATCAAAATTCTGCCTACAGAGGCGTACAAATATCAAATCATGGAAATAAACAAGAACAATAATTATCATTTTTACGAAATAGTACATCCATAAATCAAAATCATTAATAAATTGCATAAATGTCATTAAATTGTCACGTGAATGGACAACAGAAAAAATAAAATCAAAATTGTGTTAAAATAAGTAAAAAAAAAATACATAAATATGAATTATGGCTTTTCAAACCTACAGAATTACTTATAGTTAAAAGTTATGAAGATTGAATATTAAATTAATTATGTGTGTAAGTCAAATAATTATATTTTTATCATTTAAATAATCTTTCACAGAGTAATAACATTTATTCAATAACCATTTTAACAATTTGTTCCTAAATAATTTTAAACCATCATCTTTTAAATTGTCAGGTAATTTATTATATATTCTGATCGCCACGCAGTAACAGTTTGCTTTTTGTACACGAAATAGGTTCGTGTTTGTCATCTTTATCGATTTGAACTGCCTTTTTTTTAAGCATCGAAAAGATCCGTACTTGCGCTGCTGTCCTGATATAAAGCTAAGATGCAGTGTACAGTTGAGCACGCTAACGCATGTGGTGCCTATTCAGTCTACACTTAAAAATAGTTATATTATGTGGCTGGAAACACGGAACCTGGTAGAGCATTCCAATTTTTAGCAGTTCGAATCATAAAAGAGTCCGCGAAACGTTTGTTATGGACTGGTGGAATGTTCACGACGTAAGGGTGCAATGATTTGCCTTGCCTTGTGGTCCTTATAGGGTAAGTAAAATGTTGTCTAGTCGATTTTACTGAAATGTCTAAAAACTCACTCCCAGCGTGTTGTAGGTAGATAAAGCGGAAATTTCACATGATAAGCTAAAATCGTTTATTATTTATTCACGATAGGTCATATGACAATTATCCCACGTAACTAGAGTCCGTACTACCTCACATTGCTTAGCATGATCCTATGTAAAGTTCAGGATTAATTCTAAAGATTGTAAGATGAGAAAACACAATTTCATAAACTTATCTCGATAGAAAAAATCACAAAGTTACCTCTACCGCGAACAATAAGCCTTTAGTATTCAATAAATACTTTAAATTAGATATTAAAACCTCACATTTTAAGTGAATTATGTATAAGGTAAACACTATATTAGTTAAATTTAAAAAATAACCATTATAATCACTGGTAAAGACATTACCTAAACTATCAGGCGTTAGAACCATTTTTATAAAGTTTCGAAATTAGCGGAGAGATCCACAATGTGGCGATTAAATCAGGTAGAACTTTATAAGAGTGTCTCGAACGGTGCCAGTATGCTAAACTCGGTAGAAGTTAAATATTTGAGCAATTCGGTTTGAGAATATATTGAGCCGACGGGCTCAATTCAATTAAATATATTTTAGTAGCGGAAATCCCCTTGGCAGCGTAATTTAGCTATATTAGGGCTCAATTCAGTGCAGAAGTTCATTGTATTGACTAATTTTTTTCAGAGCATATTGGTTACTTTTAGTCTTATAATTATATTCTCAAGTGCGAGCCAGAAAACACCACTAGGTGCTTAACAGATTTTCAACTTGTGGCGGAAACTAGCCAGCATAGCGTCATGGTATTTTCTTCAACGAAAGACCGACTGGTGACCTTACTTACAACTTCACCATTTAAGTACAGGCTGAGCAGATTTAAATAGATTAATAAAAATAATGCGATATACAGGGTGCGATATAATAACAGCGCACTCTAAACCAATAGCGTCAATAATGGCGTTCCCAGAGCGCAGAGATACTCGTATAATGAAAACACGTACGGACCTATAATGAGTTTGTGGAAGCAAAAACTGTACGCCGCGGCTAAGGGCTGCGGCCGCAAATAACTTTTTAATACACATCTATCTAGCTATAAATATTCAATATTTTGTTATGCTGGTAGCGTACGTGGACTCTATTTATAGTCGGTAAATAAAGCCTAGATGGAATTCTAGCAGAGCTCTCAATTTTAGAGCTAAGTTTACTATCTATACATACAAATAAATAACATTGAAGTGTCTGTTTGTAATATCAAAATAACAGATTTGACTAAATGTATATGAAAGAACAAACGGTTTGTTAGTGGGAGGACTAACTCTTCTGCGAGTGTCCGTCTGGGTTCTTACCACCGGTTTGCTCGTGAAGTCTGCCGCCAAGCTGTAGTGTGCAAGCATTACTGTGTTCCGGTTTTATGAGCAGAGTATCCAGTGAAATTACTGGGCTTATGTGACTTAATACCTAATGTGTCAGGGTAACGAACGCACTGCAGTGCCGTTTTGACGGGACCTTCACTGGCAGATAGCTGATGTTACAAGGAGTAATTTAGGCTATGTGAGCGAAGCCACGGCGCTCAGCTAGTTCTTTATATGTTTATTGTTGGTTGCAGAAGGAACATGTCCTCATGGTGTAGATCAATGGTCTTAAGTTTTGTAGCGGAGGGCTCAGATTACTCGAAAAATCCATGAACGATATCGTTGCATTTTTCGTGTAGGTACCCTACACTATTTTTCATATCTACGATCGAACGAGCGATGTCAGTTTGATAATTAAAAAAGACTTGTCGAATGAGCATTTGCTATAGTATTGGTAGCTCGATAAATACAGAGGAGTGTAGTATCGATGTCGAATCTTGACGAGAACAATGGTTATCGTTTTTGTGAGTAGACACCCACCTTTGATTCTCGAACTGGCACTAATATTTGTGCTTTTTCTTATATAACAGAAATAGTGGGAGGACTAAATCTTCTGCGAGTGTCCGTCTGGGTTGTTACCACCGCTTTGCTCGTGAAGTCTGCCGCCAAGCAGTATTGTGCAAGCATTACTGTGTTCCGGTTTGATGAGCAGAGTTTCCAGTGAAATTACTGGGCTTATGAGACTTAATACCTAATGTCTCAGGGTAACGAGCGCATTGCAGTGCCGCGCAGACCTTTGTGTTTCAAAGTTCTGGGTGGCACTGTAATTGTTATGGGCCGGCGTTATACTTACCATCAGGCAAACTACCAGCTCGTTACCTAATAACATAAAAAAAAATATATTTATCTGTGTTATTTTGCGTGTTGCGGGACACTTAGGCCTGCAAATTTGAGATATGTACCTACTGCATAGTAGTTCGCGGTTGGGTTCGATCTACTAAATGATTTCCTTCTCATTGTCTTTGCTTGCATAAGACCGACTTGTATAAATAAACAGACAAACACAGGAAAGTTTAAATTAAATTTGTAATGATGCAATGCTTTACGTAACAGTGCTTTATTTTTCTATAACTTTACATTATCAGCCTCTAACGCTCCCTCTGCTGGAATACCGGCCTAATGTCAGAGAGAGCGTTATGGGCCATAATTCACCACGCGGGCCCAGTGCGGCTTGGTGGATGTCACATGTCCTCGAATTTTGTGGTTCTTGAACATGCCGGTTTCCTCACGATGTTTTCCTTCACCGTTTTTAGAGCGAGTGTGAAAAATCCGCACATAATTTGATATAAGTCATTGGTGCGGGCCCGAGTCGAGATTCGAACTATGGTGCGTCGGATTGAAAGTCGCACAAGTTCCCACTCGACCACACTCGCTCTATAACTTTAGATAATTCTAAAATATTTTTTTCATGTTTCAGAATGGGAAAGAGCCTCTGCTCTTTCCAATTCTCTCTGTAATATAATTGTAACCCACTGCGACACTCCCCGCGGGCTGTGACTCGAATGCAAACAACTGGTATTGAGCCGGGAGCTCATTAATATTGGATGTACTTACACTTATTCTCCAACTTGTGATTAAAATTTAAGCTTCGCGGAAAATTAAAAGTCATTTTAGACAGCTGAGACGTTTTGACTTTGACTGTCATGAAAAATAAATCGAATTGTTTGCGATTCGACATTGTTTTTTTTTACCTACTTGACATTGGCGAAATTGCGGCTAACATTCACAGAAGCCAGGAAATAAAGAAAAAAGAAAGACATAGTTTCTTATACTCGTATACAAGCTTTGACGGGATTCGGTGTGTACTCGAAGTATACTCGTACAAGGTATCAGTAATAATTATAACCACTGAGTATTTACACTATTGCTTGGCGGTAGACTATACGAGCTGTTCTGCCCAACAGGACAGGGACTCGCCGATGAGTTAGTCCATCTGATAATTTCCCTGTCTTTATTCATAGCGAATGTTGTGTCTCTTTGAGTGTTTGTTGAAAGTTTATGATTTCTTGCTTAGCTTAAGTGTCAATAACTCTGTGTTTATAATCTGCATCAATTTAACTGAATTGTTGTTTGGAATTCTTCGAGGTACCTATTAAATTACAAATCTACCTCATTATCTTTCTTAGTAGTTGCTCCATTCAATGCTCAACATTATTTTTTCTTATAAAAGTGATTCGAATACTAACACTAATAGTTAGGAATGTAAAAACAATGCATTTTAGCAAGTGCATTGCATTTTACCGAAAGCACTATAAATAATTACGATCACAACTAAACACAAGTTTTTTGTGGAAAAATATTTGTTTCAGCCACACTTTTATAAAATACGTAATTGGTTAATTAGTACTGTAATCTCATGGCCACCTTCCGGCTCCATCATCAGGACCCTGGACATCATCTAGGATTAGAGTATTTGTAAAGACGATTCAAACGAGCCCAAACTCGATGGGGTTATGTCGTTTTTACAGTTTCTATGACCACCTTCCGCCTCCACAGTTAGACCAGCTCTGTGACATCAATATATTGCTTTTTCATCGGATTTACCTTTTGTACAAACACACTTTCAACAGTATCGATTGATCACGTTATCTACTCTAATTGCTCCCACGTTATTTGAAATGTAATTTACCATGTATTATGTAGGATATAACATAAACTTTCTTGATAAGGATAAACATCTTGTTCCTCTGTCCTGACAATTTTCCAAACAAATAGCCACGAGGCGACCCGAAAATGTACCCCACATATTATCTCAAATCCAAGTCTTAAATCTACTTTTGTCGAGTAGTATCGTAACTTACAATACGATTTCAATAGCAGATTATTCGACTCGAATGGCTCTAGTATTCATGTTACCGTCAAACTCAGATTTGAGACACTACGCGAAGTTACCAGTTAATGTTCGATAAGAGCCATGTGGTATAAAAATTATTGGCCTTATTTTTAATCAATCTTGTTAGTGGGAGGATTAACTCTTCTGCGAGTGTCCGCCTGGGTTGTTACCACCGCTTTGCTCGTGAAGTCTGCCGCCAAGCAGTAGCGTGCAAGGATTACTGTGTTCCGGTTTGATGAGCAGAGTATCCAGTGAAATTACTGGGCTTATGAGACTTAATACCTAATGTCTTAGGGTAACGAGCGCACTGCAGTGCCGCGCTGGCCTTTGTGTTTCAATGTTCTGGGTGTCACTGCAATTGTTATGGGCCGGCGTTATGCTTACCATCAGGCAAACGACAAGATCGTCTCGTTACCAAATAAAAAAAAACAAGTCAAATCAAACATTTATTTGCAAGAATGCACAATATTAAATTTCAGATGTTGCAATAAAAATATTCATAAAGTTATTTAACCTGCAAGCAGGCATATTTAAATATTGAAAAGTCATAATGTTAATGTTATGTCACCTAAAGTTTAAATATTCAGCTATGGTATTGAAACAATTTAGTAATAGCCACTTGCACAGTTTTGTGTTAAATTGATTGCCATTTAATATTTTGATGTCTTCTGGTAATTTATTTCATACTTTATGACACATTTATTTTGTAAATATCTTTAGGAATCTGGCTCTTTCTGTCGTGTTATAATTTCATTACGCGTTTTGAAATAAATGGTATGCGATTTTTATACTATATTAAAGAATCAATGAAACAATTTCCCATTCTAAAAATAAAACTATGTTATTTAAAAGCATATTATACTTAGTAAGTATAAGTAAAAAAAAGAAATATCTAATATTTTTAACTGCGCTTTAATACAAATTCACAATTACCACATATATCAGTTATTGCGCGTTTTGACCAATATTTCGCCACTTACAGTAACATCCATAAATATCGAACTTCGGCTGTAGAGCACTTCCCTATTATACATTTATGAATCGACAAAATCAGTGCCTAAAGCGAGGTCGGGAACTTCCAATATTTATTGTACCCTTTGAAGCCAGAATCATGTTGTTTATTTTTTTACTGAACGGAACTTTTTATTATATACGGAGTGGGAGTAGGTTGGTTTGTACCTCGGACTTCTCATTTTAAGTTAGTTAATTTACTTAGTCGCAGTTTTAACATACTTTTATTAGCTTCACTAATGTAACTACGTAATGGAATCTTGGAAGTCAATTTGAACCTACATCTAAGTATTGTCGCATCGAATTGAAAATTTGTATTCACCTATATGGTATACTAGCTATGCTCCGCGGCTTCGCCCACGTAGCCTAAGTTACTCCTTTTAACATCAGCTATCTGCCAGTGAAAGTCCCGTCAAAATCGGTCCAGCCGTTTCGGAGATTACCCGGAACAAAAAGACAGACCGAAATTTAAGATTGGTTGTTTTGTTATAGGTACCGTATTGTTTTGTTATAGGTGCTTGATATGTATTTAGTAAAAACCTGTTATTTTGATATTACAAACCGACACTTCAATTTTATTTATTAGTATACAAGATGATTATGTATAAAAGCCAACCAAGTGCAGATCAGGCAAGTGCAAGCTTCATATTGTACCCTCCTAAACTGAAAACTTTTCATTAAAGGATATCCAAAACAGTTTTAATTAAGACTTTTCAACCAATTATCCTTTGGATAGGATAATACAGTCATCAAATTACTTTGAATTTGCTTGAACGACTTCGCCGTGAGAATTTCCTAGCAAAACTATTATTCCTAACTAAGTACAGCTCTATGACTGCTAACTGTTGGAAAATGGTAACTGTTCTCTGAAAATTATAATTAATATTCGCAAGATCTCGATGTGAAAGCTATTGTAGTGTCGGTAGTAAGTGTTTATATTTTGCTATTGTTTACTTCTTGTACTTTGAGTACTATCTCACCTGACCATATCATTTTTTATACCTATTATACCTATTATATCTGTACTCTATAAGTCTATACTACTGGATAACGAGACGAGCTAGTCTTTTGCCTGATGCAAGTATAAGGGGTAGCTTAGACGCTTATGCAAACGCACGTTTGCTTGTCAGAATAACAACGCTTTTGCGTCAAGCGCGGATTTCGTGATACTCGAAATGCGCGCTTGATGCAAAAGCGTTGTTATTCGGACAAGCAAACGTACGTTTGCATAAGCGTCTGAGGTCTGCATTACGCTAGTCCATAAAAATTGCAGTGCCGCTCAGAACTTTGAAACACACTGCGCTTTTTACCCTGAGGTAAGGTATTAATTAAGGCGCTCCTTTTGGAATAATTCTTTTGTATTGAAATACGGTTGAAAATGGCGATGCGTTTGCTTTTAATTGAAGGTTATTTCGTAGTTTTTATCTATTTAACTATGAAACAGTGACACCATAAACTATAAATATTTTTACGTATATCTTTAGATTATTAAATTTACATTTTTTGTTACAAAAAAATTGTCGCTCAAAATATTCAGCATTTCGAGTCAAAATAATTATTTCGAAATATTTTTGCGATTTTTTTACAAGTTTCTGGGCCTTTAGCGCCACCACAAAAAAACGATTGTGTTATAAATGACCGAAAATGCCTAAAACAATCATTTTGCATCGAAACCATTGTCATTTTAAAACCATTTGTTTAGTATAAACGGGGCCCTGTTAATAAAGTCGCCAAATAAATCGGTAAGTTTTCTCTGTATGGAGATCGAAAGTATCATGGTCGTGAAATCATGCATCAGGCACGTTGCAGCAATTTTCATTAAAGCTAAGGGCAACCTAAATAGAGGCTGCCTTTATTTTTTTTCAATAGTGGTCGAACTTGCTTGCTCTAATTGGATTGCGGTTTTGGGTACGATCCAATTTAAAATTAGCGTGGATTCACTTCGCTATTTGCGTAGGTATAGATACCTATTCGTTCCTGCTCGTCGTTGTAAATGATGATGATAGTAAATTGAATTCTAGAATTTCAGTAAAACCGCAAGCAAAATATTTAATTTTTTTATTTCATTCAATACCCATCTATGATTGATAGAAGATTTTTAGGCCTATGATTTCACGAAAGTGACTCTTATTTCATAAAAAAAAATCACGCTACAGCCAATATTATTATAATTTATAAGTAGGTAAGTAGTTTGTTTTATTGTTTGTTACCGCTAATTTCTGAAACTACTGATCCGATTCTTAAAAATATTTCATTGATAGGAAGCTACATTATTTTTGAGTCCTATGTTTGAATGATAAAAATATAGGAAGTATAAATACAGAATAAAAAAAAATACTAATAATAATTTATGTATTGTCTGTCCTCCTATGTTTTATCTTAATCCCACGTGACCGAAGCAGCGGGTCTATAATGTTAAAAATTGGAAACATTCTGGAAACTCTAGAAAACGAGAAATTTGCCCCTGTATCGACTGTCAAAGACGCCTCAATTTTCTATCAAGCTACAAGTTATAGTCAACTTCACCAGTAATGTTGTTAAGCTGTTGATTCGATTACTTGGTTACCGTCACTCCACCTGATGCTCGACAGATTCCTAGCTTTTCTTTTTATCCGTTCATTTCCTACTCGGAATTGTAATGCAGTGAAGCATGAAGGAAACAAAGGTTGTGATGGGAATAAATATAATATCCGAAGATGAACAAGGCTTACAATGGCACTACAGTACAACGCAAAACAATAAATCGTTATTGGTTACCAATATGTGAAGTATTATATACGATACTTTAAATATTATCAATTGTATACAATTAGAGCAATAAATAAGGATAGGTTTGGCTCTCAAGTTCAACTGTTGAAACACACCGATATGTGCTTGGAAACCAATTTTCAATTTGAACTGTGGTAGCAAGCCAATTTGGATTTAATAGTTTTTTTTTTTTGAGAATGTGTTTATGCTTCTATTTGTTACTCTGTCACAATTAAATATTAATATTAGTAATATTTTATTCCATGTGTGTTTTCATTTGTAATTTATTAAAGTTTTTTTAAATTTGTTACAGGTATGTACCTATATGTAGATCCGCAGTTCGATCAAAACTCGCCAAGTCGCAAATACGAAATATATCGTGAATTCAAAGTCGGTAAGTGCCTACCTATGTATTATCTATGCACGATTCATGCGTGTTTATAGAATGTTATATAATGTACAATCTGCTGTAATAGTATGTATGTATCACAGATAAATCTGTGGTACGTATACACTTTCTAGATTTAAAAATGTACGAAATGTTTTTTTTTAAATAAGTATACTGAGTTACGCTATTTACGCCCGCTGTCCCCTTTGCGGTCATGTCTTTAGTAATTAGTATCCACAATCCACATTTTTACAAATTATGTATTCCGTTATGTGGAAACGTAACTCAGTCCTTACCATGATTATACTCATTTTGATATATACGAATTGAAAATATTGGCCGTAGGGATCTCAATATTTCTCGGCAAGTGCAACACTTTCAGAGCTGATATTTATATTTTTTTTTTTTATGATATTTGGTAACGAGACGAGCTGGTCGTTTGCCTGATGGTAAGCATAACGCCGGCCCATAACAATTGCAGTGACACCCAGAACTTTGAAACACAAAGGCCTGCGCGGCACTGCAATGCGCTCGTTACCCTGAGACGGTAGCTGTTAAGTCTCATAAGCCCAGTAATTTCACTGGATACTCTGCTCATCAAACCGGAACACAGTAATGCTTGCACACTACTGCTTGGCGGCAGACTTTACGAGCAAAGCGGTGGTAACAACCCAGACGGACACTCGCAGAAGAGTTAGTCCTCCCACTAACAAAATTTATATATTTCAATCATCATGCACGGTTGTTATACGAGTAAGAGAGCGTTAGGACCGTAATTTGTAACACATTTGTTTTAAGGTTACATTGTGGAGTTTTAACACAGAGTTTATCTATAGTATATCTATGTTCAAAACCTCTTTTCACTTTTGGTTTCTACTTTTGCTAGCCTTATGCCGCGTTTCAGTCAATCAAGCTGTATATAGGTTGCAAACAAGCAGTTTAACATTCTCCACTACTCGAGCTGGCTACGATTTGCAACATTGCACGCTACTTTTATACAGTAGAAACGCGGCCTTACACTCTAACAACTAATCGAAATGTATAGCGTCATAAAAAAGCCCTGAAATGGAACATTGTAAATGATTTTTTCATTAAAAATAACAAGCCATTTAGAATCGTTTGCATATGCGCCTTACCAAATTGCCCAGGTTAATTCCGATTTTATACTCTCCCCTGCTGATATTGAATTCTATATACACTTTTTTCCTTGAACATTTTACTCAGCAAAAATTCAATTTACGTCAAGTATTTGCGTCGTACGAGTGCCGTGAATAACAGAATCTGCAGAATGCGAAACGTTTATGGATACCTTTGAAAGATGTACGATACAAGGGAAATTCTAATAGTAAGGCCTGTTCGAACAGACAGCTAATCGAAAGCGCGGTTGTAACGGACCGATGCGTGAGCGATGCGGAGATCGGACAAGACGCGAACCGAGCTTTTGTGAGAAGAATAAACGTATTAGCGTTTTCCACACAGTATTTTCTCATACAACGACAGGTGCTTGGCAACAGATTTTCATCTTGAGGGTAGCTTGCCAGACAAGCACTAAAATACTACGGGCCTGCAAATCAGAGTGCATTTGAGTAACCATGATTGCGACCGCCTGTAACTTGTGTCGACAATTCTCTGTTCTTGATCTTAAAACTATGCGCTACCGGCTAAGGACCTAGAAGCGTTTTCTCGCTAGCGGTGTGCGAGCGTATTTCTAGCGAGGTGATCGATCAATGCCAACGCCGTGTGTGCGTATAGCGAGCTCTCCTTATGAGTGTTTGACTTTATACGTGTTTGACTTCATGCATGTTTCCGTGATGGTGGCCAAGGTGTTTGTAACCTAGCCTAGCGTTTGCAGGCTTGTGCACGCGAGAGAACGCGGCGTCTACGTCGTGGTATTGCACACGTGGCGAGCTCGCTATATACGCGGCGTTCGCGTTGACTGTACGCCTCGCTGGAAACAGGCTCGCAAAACGCCAGCGCCAGTGTGATAAGTGTGATAACGGTCTAACTGACGTCTAGGCATTATGACTCATCACAAAAGCATCAGGAGCCTGTGAGATGAAAATACAATTCATTAAAAGAGGCGAGAAACGTATTCGCTTCGCTTTGTGTTGGTACAGGCCTTTAGTTAAGGGATGTTTTCATAAAGAATTTTATATTCCAACACTTGTATGGATGAAAGAAACGTAAGCATGTCTGTTTCAGAGATTTATTCGAGCGTATATCTGTTACGGTAAAAAAGAGGTGCTTTTCATACTGAAATAATAAGGAAGTTCAAATATAGATCCTAAACAAAAAAAAATATAAAATTTTTGATAGAGATAAGGAACTCGATAAGCCCCTTCTTATATAAATAAAAAGCTACTAAAATGTCTTTGAAGTCCAATATGTTATGTCAATACATATAGTTGTATCATGGACCTAGGGGGTCGCCAGGACTTTGTATTACGGACCGGGGGCCGCTGGAGGGGTCGCTGAAATTCGAGTATTCAAAAAGATTGCAAAACACTGCCTTAGATAATAATAGAGGGGTATATACCAATTGGTATACTCCCAATCATCTTGTGTGTTTTGAGGTGCATAAATACTAATATTTATTCAACTGTTTAACAATAATGACCAATTATTTAACCCCTTGAAATAAAAATTTTGATTACAAAAGCTAAGCGTAATATATTTTCATCTAGACTTGCATGAAACCCACTCAAAGAACCTTCTTGACATGGTAAGCCTCACATTCAAACATAGGCGTTAATTTGCGCTTACTCATTAGCGGAGTCTTTGCCAACGTGTGACAGAATCGCAAAGAGTGTGTGTGAGTATATGCCTGCAGACTCTTTACGGAACCTTTTTAGAGATAATTGGTTTAAAAAAACGGAGACCGTATTCAGACACCTTACCTTCGGAGTGAAAACGAGTGATAATTTATTCAGTTGGGACTATATTGGGTACTTCCTTGTCGTATAGGTAAGTGGCCATCTCTGGCCCTTTCTCAGAACATTGACACATAAAAGTCTGCGCGGCGCTGGAGTGCGCCTGTTACTCTGAGGTGTAAGATATTATCTCATATAGTCAGTAATTTTACTCTTGTTTCAATAATTACCGCAAGGAGCAGTTGGATGCAAGAGGCAAGTAGGCGTTCAAAGTGGCATTCTACGAGAGAACAATTTTCAGCAGTGGACGTCTACCGGCTGACTAAATCTTCCATATTATGTCAAAATTTTATAGAAATTTGACACATGGAAGTATAACCCATGGAAGTTTAAGTCCATCGCCTATAATCATCTCTGAATATATGTCTGCCTTAGCTAGACTTAAATATTTAAGTAACTGGGTATAACCAGTAAGGGTTGGCAAAGACATCATTCAGTATAGATCGAACTTAGGCCATTAGACATTCTTTATCGCGGAATTGAAACTATATATTACTCACTTTATATAATCTTATAATTTAACTAGCTAATACATAAATAAACACTACATCTAACCTAGCTAGCTACAAAAACAGTTGGTTAATCTACAAGCCCAAATAGGCCTTGAGATAATCCAAATGTTCTAGCCCACTACCAGTTGGAAGCGTACCCAGCATGCTGGCGGCATTGCCTCGTTGAACAGCAATGCTGATCCGTTGAGTCAAATAAGTACCAGAATTTTAGGGATTAAATTAAGTTAGTGTAAAATGTATTTAGCAACATAATGCACCAAGTAGTTTACGAAGGAGTTGAGTTAAATAAACGTGATTACTCCGTCGATAAATCAGTCCTACGTTCCTATTTACTTAAACAAATGGTTGATTGAGCTTAGCTAGCGATTTTTTACCGAAAATAAGTATGTAGATTTTCAATGAAAGGAGTATGCGCGAAACAGAACGGATTCGAATCTGACATTTACATTTTATTTTGAAAGACATATAAGCTGTTAACAAATATGGCGCTAAATACGTTTAGCCCGCGATAAACGGCCAAGGAACCATAAACACATTTAATTATCTACAAAAATTACATGGTGCAAGTAATTTTAGAAATACAATTTCTTTTTTGTATTTAAATATTCATTAAATAGATTTAAGAGAGTTGGAGCAAGTCCGCCTTAATCTTTAAGCATAATCATTTTCTAAAGCTACACAAACCAATCTACCAAGATATTACTATATTTAGTTTTGTATCCTTAATTTCCATAACAGTAATATACTTAATGAAATGCAAAGTAAGGAGGTAGTTGTTTTCGTGTAACATAATACTAAAGGGAACTATTATCTACGTAGGTACAAAACCCTTTGTTATTTACGCCTATGACAGCAATGGCGCTAATAATCTACTTTTCGCAAATTTGTATAACGATGATACTTAATTAGTAAGGAACGATTGATGGTGTGTTATATTTGAATTCTTGTATAGGTATTAAACATAAACGCTTACACACTCATACCCCGCACTAGGATTCCCTGTGTCGCAGGTGACATGGACACACACAGATACACATCACAAACATCCAAGGCCCGAGAACAAACTTTATGCTTACACAAAATCTGCCCCGGCCGAGAATCGAACCCGGGACCCCTTGCTTTGCAGGCAGGGTTGCTACCAACTTAGCTACGGAGCCGTTTAAATAAACAATTTTGACGATTTTTAATCTATTTTCGATAAATACTGTGAAGGTCGGTATTTAAAATAATATAAAAAACGCGATGATAAACCATTAGTGGTTTAACTCCGTGAAAAAGATGCGAAAACATGAAATATGACATTTGCTGACTTTTTAATGTATGTTTCAAAACTTTGAAAACTTCTTAGTAATTTCAAATGTTTCAATCAAATTTGAATTAAATTTGAAATAGCAATTAAAAACAAATTTAAAATAACTGCCTTCAGTTTGCATCATCGTCATCATCAGCCTTATTCCATTCCCATCGCTGGGATGTGGGCCTTACTCTTTGAGAGAGAGAGAGAGTGGGCTCAGTGCGGCTTGGTGCAGGATATCCATGAAGGTAGGATGAAGGTATTGCCACCATTTTACGTATCTACCAAAGCAATTTATAAGTTAATATAACTTTTTAACCAATTTTCATACCTAAATTTATGACAGAGATATTTAAAGATTTTCCATAAAGATAACACATCAAGGGTTTCCCTTAATTATCTCAATCACATTACTTAGATATCTGAACCTATCTTAATTCTTTGCCGTTATTAGATTACCCCAAAATACTCCAAAATGTTCGTCTAAAAACAAGCTCTTTCAAGTACGGCTCTGACTTATAAACTTATTAAAAGAGTTAAAAGGACAAACAAATTAGACTTGTTGGATGTAATTAAGCTCCAACGTGGCGTTTCGAAGCCGTCTGTATAATCTTTCTTGGAAATTTCAAGTCAGATTCGATTTGGTTTGACTTGAAAAGACGGATTAAAATTACACGTTGCTAAGATTTAGAAATGAGGCTTCTCGGCCCAAACTGTTGCCAGTCATTTGATCTGACTGAAGGACACTGGGACGCAAGTTTAATTGTGTGGTGAACCAAGACGTTTATTATCTTGAGCTAGATCTAGAAAGTAGTCACGGAAGGTATTATAAAGTTTTTATTTGTGAGGTAAGTGTGAGGTTTCTTGCTGGAAGAGCGAAGGAATAAAAAACAGTACTTCCGAGAACACAGGTATATTGCGAATGAATCGACCACTCAACTAGATTCTTAAAATATAAGTAATTTACAACTACCTACTATTTCTATAGTACTAGGAATTAATCCGAGGCATACCCACTTAATACACTATATTCCTCCACACTAATTACAGAATTACACAACACTAGCCGAGTTATACATGTTACGCTCGTACCTAGGGAATCACAAAATTAACAAGCTGTAATCGGCAAGGCGCCACAATGACAATGATGTACGCGTCCTTGTATGAGCGTACCTATCATTATTTTCCTATCTTATTTTGTGTGAGATCCATGTGTTATGAAGTAGGTATACAGGTTTTATATTACAATTTATATTATGTACCTATTATTGCTTTAGATATATTTAATTACACACCTACATCTTATAACTAGGCCTGTTAAGTTTACATTGCCGTATAGGCCGAGGCTCAGGCAATATTTTACCACCTCGGTGAGTATGAGTAGGTTCACGGGGTGGAGGTGCACTTGTTCCGAGCGGGACCACGACCGGTGGTGCCTTCTCCGACGGGTGAGGCGGAGGAAGATTCGCGCTCACTTCCTGGACATCTTCCTCGGTAACTAAAGGTTCCGATGTAACAGATTCTTTATTCGGGGAAGAACGATCAGGGTTCGGGTAGATCAAGGAACTTCTAGTCCTGCGTTTCAGTTGGTCGACATGACGATGTACTTGAACATTTTCCCCTTCTCCTACAACTTTAAAGTTAGACGGGCCTAGCCTACAATCTACTCTACCCGGTAGCCACTTTTCTCCCTTCAAGTACTGGCGATACCAGACCTCGTCCCCCGGCTCGACGCTCCGGTCGGCGCCGCCCGCGTCGTCCGTCTGTCGCTGCTGCATGCGGATCACCCGCGTCTCCCGGTCTGGTTTTAACGCATCTAGCCTAGTTCGTAATCGCCTACCTAGCATTATAAAGGCGGGGCTCTCTCCGGTGGTGGCATGCTCAGTATTCCTATAGTATAGTAAAAACGTATACAAGGCTTTAGATACGTCTTCTTTTTCGTAGACTGCTTTTTTAATCACTCGTTTTAACGTCCTTACCGCATTTTCGGCAGCACCGTTGGACGCGGGATGGTATGGAGCTGTGAAGATATGTTCGATACCTGCATTTTTAATAAACGACCCAAAATCGCTACTAGTAAACACGGCGGCGTTATCAGTAACAATTTGCTTCGGTAGGCCCCAACGGCTCCACAGCTCCGTTAATTTATCTATGGTCCAGTTTGCAGCTGTACTAGGAACTTGAAATATCTCTAACCATTTGGACATGGCGTCTACTATTACTAAATATGTTTTGCCGAAAATGGGGCCCATGAAATCCAAATGAAGCCTAGACCAGGGCCGGCCGGGCCAGGCCCAGGGACGCGGCGCCTGCCGCGGCGGCGCATCCGCCTGCGCTGCACACGTTCTACAGTTCCGACACATGGATTCTACCGCTTCGTCGACACCGGCCCACCATACGTAACTTCGTGCTAATGATTTAGACTTGACTATCCCCATGTGAGGCTCATGTAACATTTTTAAAACTTTGTCCCTACATTTTTCCGGTATTACTAGTCTGTGCCCCCACATTACGCAACCTAACTCCTCGTAAAGCTCGTTCCGCCTATTGTAATAAGGTTGCATTCCTATAATATCGCAGTCCGCGGGCCAACCGTCTCGAATAAAACCCAGTAGCTTACCTAGAATAGGATCCCGCCTAGTACAACTTTTTATTTCATTATAATCTAACAATAACGCTTCCTGAGCGAAATGTAAATGTGTTTGTTCTGGTATGACAAGCGGAACCGGTTCGTTGCCGCGCATCGGCAATCTAGACAAACCGTCCGCTGAGTTATGTTCTGATTTAACATATTCTATATTATAATTGTAAGCCGATAAAATGATTGCCCATCTTTGCATTCGACTGGCTGTCATGGTTGGAATACCAGTATTTGGCCCGAAAATGGATACCAAGGGCTTATGGTCCGTTCGTAAAGTGAAACGCCTACCGTAAAGATACTGATGGAACTTCTTCATACAAAATATTATAGCGAGAGCTTCCCTGTGAATTTGTGAATAGTTTTTCTCGGCACTACTCAGCGTCCGCGAGACGAAAGCGATCGGGCGCTCCTCGCCGTCCGCGCCGCCCGGCTGCGACAGCACCCCCCCGACCCCCGCCGCACTTGCATCACACGTTACTATAAGCGCTTTATTAGAATCATAATGGCCCAAGACTTGTGAACTTGTCAATACTTTTTTAATTCCTATGAATGCGTTTTCGCATTCCTTTGACCAGTGCCAGTCCACACCTTTCTTTAATAAATTGTAAAGTGGGACTAGTCTCATGCTAAAATTCTTGACAAATTTTGTAAAAAAGTTAGCTAACCCCAAAAATGAGCGTAGTTCCGGTACATTTTGTGGCTTCGGTATCTTAACTACAGCCTCGATTTTTGCCGGATCGACTTTAATACCCTCTTTCGACAAAATATAACCCAGATACGATACTTCTTGTACCAGGAATACACACTTATTTTGTTTTAGACGCAACCCGCTTTCTAGCAATCTCTCAAAAACAGCTTCGAGTGCCTTTAGGTGCTCCTGCCTTGTTAAACCTCCAATTATTACGTCATCTATAAACACAGCCACATTAGGTATATTTTGTAGTAAATTTGTCATTATCCTTTGAAAAATCCCTGGGCTTGAAGATAAACCGAAAACTAAACGATTATATCGAAATAATCCACGATGTGTATTAATTACCGTATATTTCTTTGAATCGTCTAAGACAATCTGATTGTAAGATTGCGAAAGGTCAATTTTACTGAAATATTTAGCCCCATTCAAGGCCACAAGTACATCATCAATCCTCGGCAGAGGGTACCTATCGACCAACAAAACCGGATTCAAAGTTGCCTTATAATCGACACAAACCCTGAGCGATCCGTCCGACTTATTGACCGGAACCAGCGGCGACGCCCAGTCGGAGCAGTCCACCGGTTCTATGACTCCCGCCCGCAGCATGGCATCCAGTTCAGCGTCGACGCGCTCGCGGAGCGCGAACGGCAGCGGCCGCGCGCGGTGGTACACGGGCACCGCGCCCTCCCGCACGCGGAGTGTCGCCTCGCCCCCCGTGAACCTCCCCAAACTCCCGTCGAACAACTCCTTATATCTGTTTAACAAAATATTTATATCGTTATCAATGTTTTCGACGTGATTACATCTAAAAGCAGGGACTTGTATTTCTAGTTCTGTAAGCCATTGCCTACCTAAAAGAGAGGTAGTCCCCCCCTCGATCACAAACAATTCTAGTTCCTTGTGCTTGTTCCTATGTTTAACGATCGCTTTTATGAACCCTATCGGTTGAATATTAGAACCATCATAGAATTTTAAGCATAATTTGTACGGCGATATTACATGATTTTTAAAATGTTTATCATAGGTAGCTTTGCTAATGCACGAAATCGCCGTCCCTGTATCAATTTCCATGGGAATAACTATGCCATTAATGGAGATTGGCAAACTCACCGCCTTGTAGTCTCTTAAGCATAGTTGGTGAAGATCAACGCGGTCATCATCCGATGTCGCTTCTTGCTCCTCTAGCTGTTCACCTCCGTAGTGCAAGCCCCGGTCCCCTGTACCTTGCCGCGCCATCACGCTTGTCTTGGGTGCCGGTCCGCTCCATACCGAGCACACTCGCCGTAGATGACCCGTGCGCTTGCACTTGCTGCACACGTAATCGCGGAATCTACACTCTCCGTAGCCGTGTCCCGTCGCTCCGCAGCCCTTGCAGCTAGCCCCCGCGGGCGCCGCCCGCTTGTAAGCCGGCCCGGTACCGTACCGGCCGCCGCCGCCGCCGTTCCCGCGTTCCCGGCGCGCTTGATCCGCGCGCCCGCTCGTCCGCAGCGCATGCACCGCCTCCGGCACGACCCGTGCCTCCACCGCGGCTGCATCCCGTTCCGCCGCTTCTAACGAACAGGCAATTTTCACCGCCCCGGCGAAAGTCATGCCGTCGTCCTCGGCGAATAACCGTTGCCGGATGACGTCACTTTTTAAACCGCATACGAATTGGTCACGCAAATTTTCGCAAAGTCCTTCGCTAAATTTGCAGTGCCGCGCCAATTTCTTTAGCTCCGCAACGTACTCACTAATGTTCTCGTCTTCTTTTTGCCTCCTCTGCCGGAACCGATACCGCTCGGCGAGTATAGAAGGGGTCGGTTGAAGGTGACTACGCAACAATTCATTTGCGTCTGCGTAAGACAGCTCGGACGGTTTTTTTGGACTTGCCAAATTAAGCAGAAGCTCGTAGGATTCATCCCCCATCAGCGAAATTAACGTTGGTAGTTTAAGGTCTTCTTTTATAGCGTTAGCCTTAAAATACATCTCCAACCGGTCCGAGTACGATGTCCACACCCCATTTTTCACGTCAAACTCGCATATTTTTCCAACTGACATTATCACTTTATAAATAATTGCACGCACGAATAGTTCACGATAAATCCTCGTCGTCAATGTGAGGTTTCTTGCTGGAAGAGCGAAGGAATAAAAAACAGTACTTCCGAGAACACAGGTATATTGCGAATGAATCGACCACTCAACTAGATTCTTAAAATATAAGTAATTTACAACTACCTACTATTTCTATAGTACTAGGAATTAATCCGAGGCATACCCACTTAATACACTATAGTAAGTATGTATATTGTCTGCCTTTTAAAATGTATAAGAAGGTTTACTTTTCCCCAAAAGAATAAAACTGTGTAAATTGCCATTATTCATGGCAATTTCAATAAAGTGATAGTATTAATTTTTGGTTCTGTCCCTCGTTTCTTCTGTGATAAATGTAACAATGTGTCACGAAATGTGTTTTATTTATTTATATTAGGAAGACTATCGACTATAAACATATTAAAGTAGACACAGTAAAAATCAAGTCATTTACAAGTCTCCACTGCTAGAATCGAGCTAGATAAGTTAAAATGGTACATTAAATCTAAAGTAACTATGAATAATATCATCTACAAAAACTAAGTGCATCTTCACTCAGAGTAAATTCTCTAAAGAAATTATGGCTGAGTTGCCTTACTCTAAGAACTGGTAAGCTAATATGAAACAGGTCCATATCCTTGTTCATATCATTGCATACATTATTAAATAGCTAACAAGAACGGAGGATAAAACTGTGTTGTTACAGTCATGACCATTTGCTTTAGTAATGAGGCTGCAACAGAAACTTTAGCAAAAATAATAATTACACAGCTGCAGGTAACAAGAAGCTTTATTTAGGTATCATGTAGTTCATCCAACTTTAAGTTTTTTTTTATGTTATTTGGTAACGAGACGAGCCGGTTGTTTGCCTGATGGTAAGCATAACGCCACTCCAAAGCAATTGCAGTGTCACTCAGACCTTTAATTGAAACACAAAGGCCTGCGCGGCACTGCATTGCGCTCGTTACCCTGAGACATTTGGGCCCCAGGAGAGCGGTCACGAAAGTTAAATGACTCTAAGGACCTATCTCAATATTAGAGGAGCAGTGAAATGACCCAATGACTTGGCTACGTGTCCAAAGTATTAAATACATACATAAATGAAGCAATTGTTGAATTTTAACGTTCGACCGTAAATCCGTAAGTAGGTGATTCACTTTAGTAATATACTAAAGTGACACTTACCTGTGATTTATATCGCGTAGCGGTACGAACAGTTGTTTCCTCAGAATTCCACCTTATTGAGAATTTACGCCAACCGTGAAACTAGCATAGGTCGTGAGTAAAAGCTTGTAGTCACTGCTTTAAAGCCTTTAAAATTAAGCAAAATACCGCGTTCTCGAGTGTTTACAGTTAGAACGATTTCAGAGCACTTCTCAAAATTAACTGCCGTTTGCTTTAAAGTGAATTGCGGTTGCGATGGAAATGCCAGCAAAACGTAAAGCGCTTGGTTTGATTGGCACGAACTGTGAGCTTTTGTTTTTCCTTACAAATAAACACTGTATAACGGTTTTATAGTTACACGATGTTTTGTCTCTTTCGATTCAGTTTAAAATTTTCAAAGAACAACAAAGACAAAATGTTGTAAACTATAACAACGTTATACACTATTTATTAATAAGACCTTTTAGCACGACGTGAACTAAAGTAAATAATATTTAAAGTCTAAAATAAATAATAGCGGAGGCGGTGTCGCGAGTGTGTACGTTTTTTTGTGCTCTGTGGAAATCTGTGCCAGCAACACTGGCCGGCTCTCGCTTAGCTCTATTGAAAAATAATATAATTTGTAGTTGTCGTTGAATCGTAGAGAAAAAAAGTAACCGATAATCGATCGGTTTGAAATCCAAAAATTCAAAAAAGGAATAAGAAAGTGTTCTCGCGCTGTCGACGATCACGCATGTATTGTAAAGTTTCGTTTTCCAAAACAATCGATTCGCCACAACCCTAATTTATAAATTAGGGTTGTGGCGAATCGATTGTCATTCATCAGCTGTAAAGTAACTGATGTTATAACATTAGTATATGTTATAACATCAGTTACTTTACAGCTGATGAATGAATGAATGAGTGATTTTGATGAATTTAATTTTTATTGTGATGATATGAGGTAACTTAACCTGTATGACGACAGTAATTGTGTATTTTGCGTTTCATGCAACATCCCAATTAATGTCTTGTCTTAGCAACACAGTTTGAAATAGGAATATCATTCCGCCGCATTAACTACCTCGCAACTCCATTACTGGAACTCTTTCAACCATAGAATCGTAGACCGAACCGCGAGGCCCACCTCAGAGTAACTCAATGCATATTATTGTCTCTAAAACCTCATCCACCTTGCCACATTTGCTTTTATAATACCTCAATGCTACTTAAATATGGTATTACTTCTCTATTAGACAATAGACAAACGTAAATTGAATCATTTCGTAAGTATGTTAGCGCTTGTACAAATTTACGATGTGTTATTTTGTTCGAATTGAAGATTGCAGAACGCAATGGCATATTGCAAAAATATAATTTATTAAAGCTTTTACTCGCTGTAATGTCTGTGATTACGATTGGGTCAATCTATTATGCATCTATTGTTATGAGGTATTGCGTCTGATGTGAGAATTGTTATTTGATTAATTACTACCTATAGTTGGATAATTGCATGTAAATTGATAGGTTTATTGTACCTAATTGCAAATTGGAAGCGATTATGTTTCAGAAGTGATCCTCCGACCCGAATTCCGAGTAGATCGTGGCTTTGAATTCTTCAATGAGCGTGAGGTTTCTCTTGTCTTCTTTTTTTATTAGTTTTACACTCTACATAAAAACAACAGTATTTAGGTCATTGTAGGTTTACAGATAAACAACCCTGAAACAAACTAATCAAGCGCCAAAACCAGTGTTTCTAGGTTTCCATAATTTTTATTTTATACATAAAATGCTTGACTCACCTACTACTTAAAGTAATATACCTGACAGGAATTCATCATCATCAAGTTGAGACTGTATGTCAAAAAATTTTTTTTGTCCAATAAAGGCTCTGTGATAATACTGGAACTAACACTATTTGATGACCGAAAATGTGAACAAATATTTTCAGGAAAATCATAAATACTATAAATATCGGATCCTTTACATATACCCATTTAGTTTAGGTACTTATAAAAGTATGTGGTAATTAAAATAATATCTAGAAAATTAAAAAACACGACTGCCCTAGCTATTGTCACTCGGGATAATGTAAGGGTTTCAAAGATACCTATATAAGAAAGTTATAGTGGAATAAAGAAGCTTATATACATGAACCCTAAAAACATTACACTCGTTTTTTGGGCAGTCGTGTAAAAATCATGACAAGTCACTCCAAAATTTATTTACTTTTATGAATAAGTACTACGTAATACTACTTTAGTACTCTTTTTGCTCAATATTTTTGTTACATATTTTCCGTTTCACAAACTGTCAGCGTAATAAATAACTTTATACTTTCATAAGAACACAAAAGTCTCGCAAATCTCGCAACACTATATTTTTATTTCTCTCTTCTCCGAAATCGTAAATCGAGCCTTAAAATGCGATGTTTACAATGTAACCGAAAGTACCCGACGACTCGTCGAATGTTTGGAAACGATAACAAATACCCGATCCCGAGGACTCGCCCATAAAATGTAATCTGTAGGTCTCTTCGGAAAACGCTTTCGCCCGCAATTTGTGACTCGTTCCTGGGGACGTTCGGGAAATATTCCGTATTGCGTTTCAAAAAGTTAGTAAATTTTTTACAGTACTAGCTGAGGCTTGCGGTTTCACTTGCGTGCTGTGCATTTTTGGATACAAAAAGTCTAAATCACTCACCGGCCTATAAACTATCTGTTTGGTAATAATCGCTCCGGTTTATTGCTCCGCTGCGGCGTGAAAGAGGGACAGACAAACTTTCGCATTAATAATAGTAGGGTTTTTATTTGTATCACTATCTCACCTGATCCTAGTGACGATGTGGTCGAAGGTGATGTTTACGCTAATCCTAGAAGAAAGAAAGAAAGAAAGAAAAAGGAATCAACTGTCGGAACGCACCGACAAGTTCTCCGAGACAGATTTTCAACCATAGGTTACTAGCTATCTAAGCTAGCACTAGAACATGCCTTACCACCATTTTGGTCTACAGTAGTCTTATTAACAAACATAGCAAGGCTTCATTAACAAACAAAAAATGAAATAGGTTCTTATACCACCATGGTCATCAACACTACGAACAAAGTCGATTAACGAGATATATACCATATATTATCTGAGATTTCTCCCATATCCTGGTTATTATTTAAACTTATATGATATAGGTAGTGGCATCATAATATTACAAATCTGTGGTGGAATCACGATTTATTCATTCACCAAAACCTTATTTTGCGTCTTGCCGACGGATTATATTCTCTTTGGTCGTCCTTATTGTTGTTTTTTTTTTCTACTTTGGTGGCCAGACACGTTTTGAGTCTATGACCTTCAATTTCATAACGAGACAGAGAAAAAATATGATGGTAAATAATTTCACCCGATGTACGCCCTCGGTGGAGAGGCCTTACGCATACATATATCTGGACTTTGTAACATTGTTTCAGCCGTGAACGATCGATCGGAGAGAGAACGCCCGCGGAAAGCGTCGCTGAAGGAAATAATTCAGCAAATTAACAGTTACTCTTCCATTACTCTGCTCTAGGATTCCCTGTATCGCAGGTGGCATGGACACACAGTTACACAACACAAAAATCAAGACCCGAGAGCAAACCTTATGCTCACCTCACAAAATCTACCCCGGGCCGGGAATGAACCCCGATTAAGTTACCATCAGCATTCCCTCTTGTATTTATCTATCCTATCTATTACACCTCGTGTTAAGGCGGTATCCCGAGTCAACGACAATCATTATTCTGTCCTCTTTACACACACTGTCGGTTTGCGTTGGTGTAAAAGAGAAGGTTAAGACCGCATGGGCCACTAAAATTGAGTAATAATAAAAAAAGCATAATACTTAAAAATTAGATGCTTAATCGAAAACGTACTACAAACATTTTTTTATTATTATATAATACGTAAGCCTTCTGAATTATATCAATATACATAACACACTAAACTTAACACTAACTAAACTAACTAGATTTATTAACACTCCTTTTTGTGTCAATTTGCAATCTTTTTATTCCTTCATTAATAAAAACCCAATAAGTTAACACACATGCAAAATATATGGTAAATATAAATAGACACAAAAGTTTATAGCGCATGATTTGAATTTGCAATTATCTTACCTTAATTAGGTTCCGTCATTAATATTCTGTACGGCCTCCAAGGCTTGCTATTGTAACATTGGCATGCTCATTAAGAATTTTATCTTTACTTATTCCTTCTCTTTGTTATATTCGTTAAAAACGTATATTTATGAAATTCTCTTGAGCTTTTTCAACCACTTTCCTTTTATGCTAGGCACTTTTTTCGAGGTATAACTTACTGTACTGTTGACTGCCAACCAGTCTATATTTTTATCTATATTTTTCTTTAAATAATTTGATTAAGCCCATTTTTAAGGAACATTTCCATCAAATAAAGGCCGGAGACTACCATAGGAATCCTTTTAACCCGGAAAATGCACGGTTCCTGTGGAAAGCTCGCAGTGAAACCGCGAACAGCAGCTAGTGACAAATAATAACTCACTTCTAACACATTCCACTAACGCAATGAGTACACGTTCCACTAGTATTAAGTTAAATCTACCCGCAAATCGATCATATTTATCGATGCGAATCAATGAGAGGATTACGTGAGGGAACTGACCGATACCGACCGGTTTGTGGTTTCCGGGATCCAATTTGTTGCTCTCCAGAGGAAATGTTTCGTTTATGTATTACTGTATGGAGTATACTAGAGTAGCTGTATTACCTACTTGCTTGTAGCGCTTGTATGTGCAGCGTAGTAGATAACGCGTTCATTGAATTTGAAAACATTGAAAGGGACACTTGAGGTTCAGAGAGAGAGAGCAAAGATTCAGAGACAAATCTAACGATGGTAACTTTTATACTTTCGCGATTCGAAAACATTGTTTACTTTTAAGAACGGGACTTAATCGCGATAAAAACACAGGTTTATATTTACCTCGACGTTTCGTCCAGTCCTTGGAATCCAGTGATTGATAAATGTTCGCATCGCGGTTCGTTCAAAAAGGAAAAGCCAGTGGATACATTTAGTGTTGTGTGTCGTGACAAGCTTAAACTTTTATAACGCCAAATGTGGGTAGTTGGTGGCAACACTCACATTTTATTGACGCTGACACCCGCATTCTCCAGTCTTCTCGTGACCACGATCAATGCAACTTGATCGAAACGTCGAGGTAAATATAAACCTGTGTTTTTATCGCGATTAAGTCCCGTTCTTAAAAGCAAACAATGAATCTAACGATGGACTCATAGGTAGTAGGTATATTTTTGTTAACTGGATAATATTTTCAGAAGTTGTAATGTAAAAATAATTTAAATAGCAAAAAAAGGGTGCGAGCCCTGGAGCTTGCAGAGCATAATAATTAAATAAATAATAAAGGGTAGACACATGGTTCCATAATTTTTAAAACTGTAAAAAAATTCACGCTTGTCTTTGAATCTTAGCCCAAGGCCGCAAATTATATAAAAGTCAAATAAAAAATTCGTGATGGAAATTTTAGTTTTCGTTGTAATGGTTCGGTTTTCTAAATTTTAGTAGTTTAGTCTGTAGTAGTAATAGTACTAGTAATGTATGTGTCGTAAGTAAATGTAATAAATGTAGTAAATGTAATAAAGAAACGTAATAAAAGGTAAAGTTACAATTAATAAAAGTGTAGATACAAAATTATATGAACGTCATGCAATCACAGATTACACTATGGTGCAATGCGTATACTATATGTATACTCGTGAAGTCTGCCGCCAAGCAGTAGTGTGCAAGCATTGCTGTGTTCCGGTTTGATGAGAAAAGTTTCCAGTGAAATTACTGGGCTTATGAGACCTAATACCTAATGTCTCAGGGTAACGAGCGCATTGCAGTGCCGCGCAGGCCTTTGTGTTGCAAAGTTCTGGGTGGCACTGCAATTGTTATGGGCCGGCGTTATGCTTACCATCAGGCAAATGACCAGCTCGTCTCGTTACCAAATAACATAAAAAAATAAATAATGCAGAATAATTTATTATATAGGTAGTAAGTAGTGATGTGCAAACATGTGCTACTGTATTGAGTTGTGAATGGTAAGGTTCTCAATAAAATTACTGAATATATTATGAGACTCAAGTAAACAGCGGTGCTATGCGAGACTTTGCTATTTTTACATTATTTTCCACTATGAAAGCTCTATGGGACAAATTAATATCAGAATGTCTCATAAAATGAATACCTACAGGATTTACTCATCCCTACTATTACAACTGTGAAAGTGTGGTCATTAGTGTGTCCGTCTTTCACGCAGGAACGGAGCAACCGATCCATCCAATTTTATGGATAGCAGTTTATGGGCCGTGCGAAGAGTAACATAGAGTACTTTTTGACCCGGAAATATTAATGGTTCCCACGAATTTCCACGCAGTTGAAACCATGGCCCACGTATAGTATATACTTGTGTAAAATGTACTAATATTACAGCGAACCTAATTAAGTATTCACATTTTAATTACTAATGCGGTGTAGTCAGCTATTCTCTGAAGTAGCTCGGCTTGTATGCAAAGGGTCCATTCATTCTACGTCATTCATTACTTATTTTAAAAGCTTAAAAAAAGCTTAGAAAAAGAGCTTCTATTAGGTATACTGCTGCATTTCCGGGACACGGCAGCGCACACACTTACCTACTGTAACTTAATGTGGTTAGAATGCTACCTTGGCAACCTTAGTTTTAAGCCTTGATGGTGTTTAGATGACCACATTTTGTTTAGTCGCACCTCTCTCTGATTTCTGCAGTCAATGTAAGACATAGGAATGGCTGTCAAGTGCTATCTTAACACATCGGTAGGCTCTTCGTAACTAATTTTCAATATGAGGGCAGCCCAGGCGTTAAACAGGGCGTACCACCATACTATGATTGCATCACGATCTCAAAGCACAAACTCACTAGAGGCCATTTCACTACCACTGAGTTCTCATCGACCGAGTGTTGCCGAGCGGGAACTTGTGTGAATCTCAATCCGACGCACCATTGTTCGAATCTTGATTTCGCCCGCACCGATGACATATCAAGTTATGTGCGGATTATTCACACTCGCTTTAAAACGCTGAAGGAAAACATCGTGAGGAAACCGGCATGTTCAAGAACCACAAAATTCGAGGACATGTGACATCCACCAAGCCGCACTGGGCCCGCGTGGGGGATTATGGTCCATACCTTTCTCTCTGAGAGAAGGCCGGTATCCCAGCAGTGTGAGCGTAAGAGGCTGATAATGTAATGTATGAGTTATCAACTTTCCAAAATAAAATAACTTTTCTGAACAGATTAACATTTGTCCATATATGTCATAAGTGACAATGGGGTCAAAGAAGACAGAAATACCAAACCTATAAATACCTCAATTCATTCTAACCACTCTATATCTTCGTGGTCAAAGAACAGCTTGAAATAAAATGTTATTATACAGATTAAATTCCGTAATAACCACATCTAAAATTAACGGTCGCCAAAACCAAATAACGGTAAATTTGATTCTGAAGTTAATTAGTTAAATGAATGTCCAAACGATAATAACAATATTATGTAACCGACCCATATTAAATAATAGATTTCGCAACGGATTTTCATAACTAGGTAATCGTTATGACATACTAAACAGTTATCCGTAACGTAAGCGCAATTTTCACATTTAAGCGCTATAAAAAGCTAAGCAGTAAGGAGCGAAATCGATTAAAAACGTTGAAAGAGTGAAATGTGTCGACAAACGTCAATAGAATCCGATAGCAGAATTGCCGATAACGTTAAGCCTTTTTAATGGACGAACTAGGAAGCGTTCTCGACACTATCTGTTATCTCAACGGCTTGGACGTGCCGAACAGCTATTTAATAACAAAAGTTATTTATCACTGCTATTGGACATCTATTTATAACGTTTACGTGAGCTTTTATCAAGATTGTTGTTATTAACGTGCGTTTTCCTGCAATATTTCATTGCGAAATACTTTGGGACCAGCTTGAGAATCATTAGGCACAAAAGTGAAACACATAGGTACACTAATTTCTACCAAATCTTTTTTAAACTAAGTACTTCTTTTACATTATTTACCTGGTTCGTTTAAAACTAGAAAAATGAACTAAACCATTTTTGGTAAGCAGATAAAATTGGGCGCGTATATTTTCGTGTTTTTCTATATTTACTTGACTAAATTTTATAAATTGCATTATTTTTAATAAATTTTAACTTTTACTGGAATTTTTTTATTCTCAAAAAGTTCTACTACTACTATCTCACCTGATATTCTTAAGTGTGATTTGATGGCAGATAAGAAAGCTCAACCGAGATTAAAGACTGGCCCTTAAATGCAACTCCAGGGATGCATCAATCGGTTCAGTTTGTAAGAGATTTTTTTTAACTCTTGATTGGTTAATGTTTGACCACTGTCTCACGTCGAAAATTGTGACCACCGTAAACCTAGACTGGGAACCGTGTAATGCCTACGATGTAAGTTCGTGTAAAGCAGGATACGCTACACGGAAGGAACGACATAATTTGTAGTTATTTTCCCTTATTTTACTGCACTGTAAGCGTATAGCGAAAAAAAAAGTGGTTCTAATACTCAGCTGTTATGAATATCATACTGTATATAATAACTTTATCGTCTCAAATCTTGAAACTGTGAATATTCGGCCACAACTCAAGATGAAATTTGAGATTGTGGTTCGTGATTGCATCCTAAAACGAGCAAGTAATTTATTTTATATGTTTTGTCGCGCCATATTTCATTACTCAGATTTCTCGCAATTTAGCCGGACTTTCGTAAAAGTTTTTTGTTGGAGCTTTCATCGAGTTATTCTACTAGAATTACTTGGTATGTAGGATGGTATAGACTTAGATTATAGGGCTGACGTGCGAGTAGACACTTGTGTTTACGGCTCGGAGATTACTTGTTCCCGTGGCTGATAAGTATGCGAGCTTTAAAACTACCGAGTGTGTCGGTGATCTATCAAACACTTACCATGAGCAAGTGTCACGTGAAACGTGAATTTACTCGACTTACTTACGTTAAGGCGAGTAAATTCGCGAGCTTAAAACCACGATTTTAAAAAGTCCACACGTCTCTCACCTAGTTTACTTCGATGAGTTTTTTTATAATAACTACTTTCTTCTCATTTTACATCTTACTTACCGCCAAACTTCTTGTTTTGTATGTTTGTGTTTTTACCTGACTTTAAGAAATGAAGTCATCACATTCGTTTTTTTATACTGGTACTTTTTTTGCAGTGCACGTAGGGTTGTCACAATAAGTTTACTGGTGTATCTAAACTCGCCCCCGACCGAATTTTTCTTACTCACTGAGATACAGTAAGCAGAAAACAGAGATACTGTTTTCTGCAGTTATAGATGGTAGAGTCGCTCTGACGTATCTAGACTGAAATATAAACACGAATGACCGTCAAGATCGTGTTCTTTTTGATGTTTTTTATATTAAAAGTCAGCATCTTAAATGAAGACACGTTCACCGTAGAATTTGATGGGAATGGCGTTGAATGCGAGAACTAAATTGGCCTCGGTCTCATCAAAGGCGGCTTTTGTTACGGATGTGGGCCACTCGTTTGCTCGTTGCGACAGATTGCTTAGGGCTGCTGCTACTGTGATCTACAAATCTATCTTCCTTTTCATTCTACGTATGCATACCGCACAACAGGTATATATCCTGTTAGTGGGAGGACTAACTCTTCTGCGAGTGTCCGTCTGGGTTGTTGCCACCGCTTTGTGAGTGAAGTCTGCCGCCAAGCAGTAGCGTGCAAGCATTACTGTGTTCCGGTTTGATGAGCAGAGTATCCAGTGAAATTACTGGGCTTATGAGACTTAATGCCTAATGTCTCAGGGTAACGAGCGCACTGCAGTGCCGCGTAGGCCTTTGTGTTTCAAAGCTCTGAGTGGAACTGCAATTGTTATGAGCCTTAATGCTTACCATTAGGCAAACGACCAGCTCGTCTCGTTTTCTAATGGTATAAAAAAATCAAGATGAATGAGTGCACTTGTCTAACTCATTTCCGTTGTGACATGTCCAATCATGTTACATGTAAAAAATGTGTTGCGGTGTTTATATTTTAGACACTGTCTAGCTAAAACGGCATCTAAAAATTATTTTTTCTGGTAACACGGAATATGTTTATCTGTTTTCGGGAAAAAGATGGCAAAAACACTGTCCAACTAAAATTTTGTGAGTTTGAAATTAGAGCTACAAAAAAATATTTGATATCCTTCATACCTGATATAGCTTTTTGATCTGCAGGTTACGATGCCGACATCGAGTTCTCTCAGTAAAAAAAGTTTGTGCATCATTAAAGCTATATACCTACTAATACTAATAATAATAACTCTGCAGCCCTAACCACCGGTAGCTTGGGCCCTGCCCCGCTGCCGGCGGCACTCTAGGTTTAGGTTTTTTGTAATATTTTATGTTTTTATAGAAATATTGTAAAAAACTTAGACTTAAGATTGTAAATAAATACAGTGAATAATAATAATACTGTTATATTAAATTCATGGTTTATTTTTGGAATTGAAACAGACTGAAATACTTCAGAATGGATCTTTAAATCGATTTGAGTGTTAAGTAAAAGTTGGCCCTAAACAGTTGATGCACATGGCCAACTGCAGTGCACTCGTTGCCCTATGACAATAGGTAGTATCATAAGCCCAGTAATTTCACTGGCTACTCTGTTCATCACGTCAAAGCGGTGGTACCAACCCAGACGAACACTCGCAGAAGCGTTATTCCTACCACCTAGTATATATTATAATATTACCTACGCAATGCTCTTTAAACATTTTACTTGTTAAACACTGTTTTAGTATTCCCGTGAACATGATGCTTGCAATAGCGTCGAAATATCGGGAGCTCACCAGCTCATAATAACCACTGTAAATATCCCGTTACAATGTATAAAATTGTACTTGTTTTGATCTTAAAAGTGAAATGAAAAAAGAGAAAAGGTGAATACCAAGATCAGAAAGGCAGACACAAAAAACATACCTTCTTCCAAGCACACCACAAAAATCATCCTCCAAACAAAGACGGACAACATTTTTTCATTTATTTACGCAGTTAACCTACGTTTGACTGCGATCTCACCTGCTCACGTACACGCAATATTTTGACCTCTATCATATTAAGGACCCAGACCGAGTAAACTGGGACTAGGAAAGTAGGACAGAAGGCAACCCTGAGAGCCGTAGACTAGATAATGTTGTTTATACGTGCCCTATTTCTGACGAGGCGAAAACAGCTTTTTCTACTAGAATCATTGGTAATATGTAGGGCTTGTGTAAATACATACAGGAAAGGTTAAATAAGGCTTCTTGGAGTCTACTTATAACCTTGTAACATTAGTAGTTAATGTGATATCATTTTTATTGTTTGTTTATATCGTTGTAATTGTAAAAGATTATAGTTAATAATAATTTAAAGCGTTAATGGCTTGGGAGGTGGCCCGCCGATCTGTAAGTGGAGGGCTTGAATACTACAACGAGCTTGAGTTTTTGGCGACAGAAACCATTGTGCTCCAACCATGTCGCCATTTTTGTAGTTCTCGTTTAGCTCGTAACGACCTTAAAGTTGAAAATGGGTCCCCAAGAGCCTACTGGTGCGTTCTGGCAGCTGCACTTGAAAGCCAGCCTTATTTTGGTTAACCATGTTCACTGGCCACTGCCTTCCACCACATCGTCTCTTAAGATTAGGCGAGATAGTGGTCATAAGTTAACATTACGGCAGTAAAACGGGAAACAATAAGTCCTCTTTAGTCCTAAGATATTATTAAAAAAAACAATACAAAACAATAAAAAAATAGTGTGTGCTCGTTATATTGAGACATTACTTAAGTCTCATAATCCCAGTAATGTTGCTACATCCTATACTGTCTGTCAGTTTGTTCAATATCCAAGTCTTAAAGAAAACTCAAGTATTCTTTTTCATCATTATCTGCTTGTTACGTTTCCACTGCTACCAAAGATCGAGTTGACCTTTGGTAAGAGAATATCCTGACCTGACTTGTTACTGTTTTGAAACTTGAGAATTCTATTTATTTACAAGTTAAGAAACAAATCATGTTTTCTTTAGGTTACATTTATTTCTGTATTATTCATTTATTTAGGTTACATTTAGTTCTGTCATTTTATGTTTTTGAATATTTACTAACGAATATTATTCAATATAAGACGCCAAAACTCATTGAAAAACCCGCCGCCCAGTGCAGTAGCTTTACATAATATTATCTAAAGCATCTGTCAAATATTTAGGATTAGTTGTCAAAGTTATGGAAATAAACTGCCAGATAAATTATCTTGCCCAATGTAAGCTGCATGTGGATGTCATAATTAATATACTGGAATTTTGTAATTCTTGAACGTCCGGGTTTCCTCACGATGTTTTCCTTCACCGTTTTTTGAATGAGTTCGGTAAATTCGCACGTAATTTGAAGTACGTAAGTTATTGCTGCAGGCCGAATCGGGATTTGAACTCTGGTGCGTCAGATTGAAAGACGCATAAGCTGCCCGCTGGGCTAAAAATCACTTCTCATACTACAATTATTTAATTTGTTTCAGTACTACACGAAAATGTACATAGGTACACCGTGAAGCTAGCAACTTTATGTAATAATATTTTTTTTTATAATTTATTTCTTGACCTGGATACATAGTCCTTAAGTCACAATATTAGAAACAACTTTCGAGTCGAAGTGACGCTTCAGTAAAGCGGTGGATACTTTACTGAAGCTTCTATGGAGTTTTGGATGGAATACGAAAATACACGTTTTTCGCCTTTGTACTATTTGCCTTTCACTCATGCACGTTTACGAACACTTAATGGTTAGTACACATTAACACTCGAAGAAACATAGGTTTTAGTAAATAACACAAAATCAACAACAGCACATTTTCGCATTCCCGCCAAAAACCTTTATGTAATAAACAACACGCTGTCAAAATATATTTTCATAAAACTCTATAAAATAATGTTCTGACATGTGCATACATCTTCATAACAGCAACTTCTCTTCTGAAAACCGTAAAGGCTCATTCCACCTTCGCTCCGGCCTCATTCGGTCTTATTCATATCAATTCATATTTGCCTCTATAAAAATAAGTGTTTATTTCCGTGGAACAGGTATACACGGGAACTGTTTTAAAAGTAATGAACATTGATGATGGCTGGAAAGGTAAACCCCCACTGGCTGGCGAAGCGATGTGGCGCAAAGTGATAAAATATCAACTACTCGTAATAAAAAACATACTTGGGAGTGTAAAACGGTCACTGATCCAATCAATGATCCAACCACTGATCCAATCCACTGATGAACGTCAATCGCGTCAAAGGAATATCAGCTGGTTTCAAAGGAAGAGTCTTCTGAAACAGTCCGATATTTCCTTGATGCGGGTGACGTATGGGCTCATGTGACCGGTTAGCGATCCAAGTATTGACCGTCGCTCGCTTCTGCTCTATCTCTGTTTAGACCTGTTATGAATGTTTATAGTAGGTATTTTAATCAATAGGATATCGAGCAAATTGCCTTTTATAATATTACTTATATAATAATAACTGAAGTTATTTCCAAAGAATAACAAAACATTTGATTAAACACATTAAAATAAATTGTAAATTACCTATATTATTTACCTTTATAATGTAACGAATATGACGCACTTCCTAGTTTGTAACAAACTTAATTACACACAGCTACAGTTTAACACAATTTGAAACCTTATCCTACTTCCTACTATAGTATTATAAGCGCAAAAGTTTGTGAGAATGGATGGATGTTTGTTACTGTTTCACGACATAAACATACTGAATGGATTTTGATGAAATTTTTCAGTAATGTAGCTTTTTTTTTTTTTTTTTCAATCTACTTTTATTTAGGGGCTTTTCCCACATTGGTATGCCAGCCCCGTCATACCCTAAACTTAAATACTAACCTTAATTTAATTTAAACATTTTATATAAAAATTTTGCTGCCTTACTATCTGGTAGTAATGTAGCTTATACATCAGAATAACGCATTGACTACAATTTATATAGATATAGACAACTCGGGCGAAACCGCGGGCGGAAGCTTGTTATAAAATACGTTTAAATGATATTCATATAAACCAATTTACCCTAATTGCTCTCTTATTTAGTACCTAAGGCTCCAGTGATCAAATAAATAACTTTTCAACAGACTTGCTCGTAAAGTGAGTTATTATTACATCGCTTTTTAGACTCATAATCCGTGATATTAAACACGCGTGTTTTTACTTTACTTCTATAACAAAAATCGTACATAATGTAATGTACTTGATTTCTATAACAAAAATTATACAATTAAATTACTCGAAGTATATGCATACATATTGATAAAGTTTTTTGTACCTGTATACTATAGGCTTAAATTAGATAACTAAAAACAATGCTATTTATTTATTTATTTTAGAGTGAAAGCTATCTAGAGTTAAAAAAGTTTTACGTAAATATAAATGTCTTCGTCACGTCGTCGCCGTTATACGCGACAATTCGCCAACCGCTTTTCAGCTCGAGCTCCTCTCATACAATCAAGTTTAGCAAAACTCAGGAGCTGTGTTTGATAACCGAGCTGAGATCGAATTTACAGGCGGGCAATTTTCCATCGCTTCCACTACACACGCGGCTGAGTTGCGGTCGGGGCGACAGCACGTTATGTCGATCGATAACCGATCGCCGGAGGAAACGCGGCTTGTAAGCGGCGCAGCCGACAGTGTGCGATGACCCTAGATGCTATCTCGAGATAGTTTTTGGTTGACAGGATTTGATTTAGAGAACTGTTGAGTTGGGCTGCTTTTACTATACCATTTTGGAGTTATGATCGCTCGGTAGGGTAGTCGCCTGCTGATTTCTAGGTCGATGACACTGTGCTTTAGCTTTTGGGGATCGAAAAGGTCGCAATGCCGGCATAGCTTTTTGGTAGGGAACTGTTTTAGTAGTTCATACTACTTCTCTACTTTTCAATGCCTTTATTAACTTGCTACTATATTAATACTATTGCTAATTCCATTTAACTTTCTAAAAACCATTCGGTATATATAGCGTTATATTCTCTTTGATCTACATGCCCGCGGTGCTGGTACCATTGAGTAGTAACATTGTAGGTATATAGATAGGTACTTGAATGGTCTATGTTCAGCAATGGTTCAGCAGTGGTTCAGCAATGATAATGATGACTAGAATGCGAAGAAAGGTGATACAAACTAAGTTGACGCTAAGAGACACGATCACTTTTAACTGACAGTTTGGAATGAACGTTTAAACTAATCGGCCTTTCACTGTTGAAAACTCTTAGTGAAAAGTGATTGCACAATTAGCCGCCATTATAAACTATATTGGAAATTTTCTTAGTTGTGCAGTAAGGCAAACTCGGCGGATGTCAACCAATGACAGCAATAGTGATCCGATAGCTAACCAATGACATGATTCGAGTTTGAATTTCTATCTATGTTATTGGTTGGTGAGCCGTCAAGTTATTTTACGTTATTGGACAACTAATAAAATCTCTGGTATTCATATTAATATAATTACAAGCTTCCGCCCGCGGCTTCGCCTGCGTGGTATATAATGATCTTTTTATTTCAGTGTGTTATTCTGATATAGTGTAAACTATATTAGTAAAGTTTCATCAAAATCCGTTAAGTACTTTTGCGAGAAACATCCATCCATCCTAACAAACTTTCGCCTTTATAATTTTAATAGGACTACACAAATACTACTGCTAAGTAATTACATCTAATTTATCTAAAACACTTGGATAACCTAGACCATTGTCGACTTAAAGAAGCCTTGATATGGACGCCATTTATGCTCATTATTTTCGTGGTTTTAACGCCCGAGTGTCGCAGCTACCGCTACGGAGAGTATGAGAAGCCATTTTACGTTACTTTACGTCAAGTTATGAGTTTGCGGTGTCTCTGGTACGTTTCGTGGCTTTAATCGTAATTGTATGAAGTTGTGTGTGTACTTCACGCCAACATAGCAAGATAATGAGGATAAACATGTGTATACACGACGGAACAGTACACCGTACACGGTAATAACCCGGCGTGCTGTAACCAAAATGTTCTTGTGATCATCTAGTCAGTATTGTAAGCCCATCTTAAGCTTTGTTTAAAAATATGGTGACGACAAAAATATCAATTCAAGTCCTTTTTTTACGCCCAGTTCATCTCATTTTAACTAGAGGACCGTGTAGTTCAGTGCATTATTCCAAGTTTTCAAACTATGTAAAATCTGACTGTACATTGAAAATTAGTGATGATTTTGCATGTTTTCTCCAATAGCTAATGTCTCTACAAAAAACAAAACTAAAAAGAAAGGTAATGAAATTCGGCAGTAATTGTCAAAGTAGTCGCAAAAGACAGACTATTAAAAACTCAACCTACACTTCCATGGTCACAATATAGTGACCACAAAGGGAATAAAAAGATAAAAACCAATTCCCGTTATGTACCTAATGTGCTCTACATTAGATCCAAAGTATGGCGGACGTGCTACGGAACAGCTGCTCGTAACTCGTGCTCTCGACGAAATGATACTTAAAATGAAATATGATGGATATAAAACTTTTATACCCCTAAATAAAACTATTACTGGCTTAGGTGAAAATATTGCAGATATTGATGTCCATCCAGTGTTTTAAATTAGGTTAGCGTATTGTCATATATTTCACATGACTCGGTCAAATATGGTGAACACGCTGAATCTAGATTAGGAAAACACTGATAAATAAGTAGAGATGTGCAAGATGTGCAAATATATGCAAGCATTGCTAAGTTCTCGTTTTTTTTACATATTCTATAGGCTCACCTTTGACCGCTATCTCATCTGATTATAAGCAGCGATGTGGTTCGAAGTAGTCAGTAAAATTACTGGAATGAATACCTCAGGGTAATGTCTCAGGTTAGCAAGCGCAATGCAGTGCTATGCAGGCCTTTGTGTTTCATAGTTCTGAGTGGCACTGCTTTTGTTTTGCTTACCATCAGGCAAACGACCAGCTCGTCTCGTTATCCAATAAAAGTTCTAGACTTATCTGGAGAAAAGAGTAGACTTTTTGTACACCATCATATACCTGCTTAGTTAATCTTACACTGAATAATTTTGGTTGAGATTTATAAGCAACCACAGCTTCGTAAGCATTACTTAAACCCAACACTGAAAAATGGTTGCAAGTAAAGTACTATGCAAAAATTTTCAAGCAGAATTTATTTTCGATTCGTTTCCTAACTATTCGTTTTCTAACGAGGCGGTGAACTGGCGACGCAAAGAGAACTGTGAGAAATGAGTGGATGCGAGTGACGAGGACCGAGGAGAAAGGCAGCTTATATTCACTTGTATTCACGATTGAATGAAAGAAAAATCAATTATTTGCCAGTGTAATTACTGGGCTTATGAGGTTTAATACCTAACTGCAGTGCCGCGCAGGATTTTGTGTTAAAAAATTCTGTTACAAACCAACAAAATCAACCTCTTTATAAAATCAATAATTAAATAGAAGCTCTTGTTTCTTTATTTTTCTTTATTTTTTGTGTTTTGCATTCTGTTTAGTTCTTCATTTTCTTTATACCTTCCACGCTAAAAATGCTACACTCTACCATGCATATAGATACTAAAATTGAAATAGGATGGTCTTCAATCGGCAACCTCACAACAACTTAGCCATCATTGCTACAAAATGTTAATGCTATACTGTCGGCGTTAGACTAAAGAAGCATTATTTTTAACTGTCTCTTCTTAGTAGAGCCCAAATCCATTCTTATTTTTATACCACAGATTTCTATTCGGATATACCATTAAGCTGAATGGGTGGGTCATAACGTAAACGCAATTTTGGTCCATCTTCTCTGCAATTAGACGAAGGGGCATTGACTAACATAAATGTATAGACGGAGTCTTGAAGCTCGCTAGTGAAGCCGTTTAAGTAAGCCGGCCTGTTAATACAAGTAAAAGTTATGATGGCTGACTGAAGTTGAAGTTGAGTTGTAGTAACTTAATAAGTCGAGTTCTACATAACAATGAGCTTGGGATTCCGGTGAAGGAAAATATCATGACGAAATTATAATAGGTATGGTAGTAGAGCATTATCTAGTGCCCATCTGGCTACAACCTTTCAGATGAATGTCGTTAATAGAGCCAGTTCTGTTCAATGTTTAGCGAGTTTACTTTTGGTCACAGCGTTACAAATCGGATGGTGACAACTCGCTTAATCGATGAACGATATATCGTTACAATTTTCGTCACATACCCTACTTTAAGTATCATCGATTTCACTGTAGTCTCGGCGATCGAGGAACCTGTTTGACATTTAAAAAGAGACATATGATCATTTGCTACAGTAGGGTTAGTGCAATATAATACTATAGCAATGTAATCGATGTCGTATCTTGACGTTTATATCGTTATCTTATTTTGCGAAAGACTCCCTGGTCAGATAGTGATCAAAAGCTCAACTATAAAGTAGTAAAAATATAAAAACAAAACTAGTCTTCTTTTGTTAATAAAAAAGTTAAAGAGCTAACTCTACAAATAGTTAAAGACCTAACTCTACAAATAGTTAGCTCTACAAATCATATTTTCCTATGAATATGCTAGCTTACTTTGATGGATTTAAATGTGCCGTACGTCGTTTTATATTTTGTTAGTCTTTGGAGCGAAATTGGTTTGTGTTTACTTAAGAGTATATAGCCTGGACTACTTTGTTTGAATTGAACAATCACGTTAATGGAACGTAAATTGAATATAGGGATAGTGGATGTGGTTGTTGGGATAATGTTACTTATAGTAGAAAAAATAAGTTTAAATGAAAATCAATAACGATTACGTAGATAATAGACCCTGAGTAAAACTCCTTTGTATTTATGGAAACCGAACTCTGGGCACACTGATCCCACAACACTGGAACAACTATTTTTGATTTTCCATTTTAAATGCAATTTTTTTTGTCTCGTTGCAGGAATTGAACCCTCAAGCCTTACGCGCTGTAGAAAATAAGTTAATTAAACTGTGCGTTGGGCCTAAACTGGGCCTTTTTAGGTATAATCCTTTTGTAAAGAAAATTGCAATGCGTTTTATTTTAGTTAAACGTTGATTCGTAGTTTTTATTTAATTAAGAAAATGAGACAACATTAAGTTTAATATTTGTACGTAAGACTTTAGATTATTACATTTCCTTTCTTTTGGTTACAAAACATATGTTAGATGTTGCTCAAATTATCGAGCATGGCGAGACAAATTAAATTTTTCGGGGTCTGTTTTGCGATCTTTTTTCAAGGGTTTGGTCCATTTCTATAAAATATCTTAAAGATAAGTCCTTTCTACAAACACTTGGCTATACAACTATATTTTTTTGGTGGTTTTTTTTCATGTTACTAGGTAACGAGACGAGCTGGTCGTTTGCCTGATGGTAAGCATAACGCCGGCCCATAACGATTGCAGTGCCACCCAGAACTTTGAAACACAAAGGCCTGCGCGGCACTGTAGTGCGCTCGTTATCCTGAGACATATAGGTATTAAGTCTCATAAGCCCAGTAATTTCACTGGATACTCTGCTCATCAAACCGGAACACAGTAATGCTTGCACACTACTGCTTGGCGGCAGACTTCACGAGCAGGTAATATGTATGAAAACGGATATTCATGCGAAAAACAGGACGTTTTGATTTGTACACCACCTAATGGCTCGGTGCAAAGAACGCACTGCAGTGCCACACAGGCTTTTTAAAAGCTCTGAGTTGCATTGCAATTATTGTTATGAGCTGACGTTATGCTTCCATCGGGCAAACGATCCGCTTGTCTCGGTATTACAAAGTAAAAAAGTGAAACTTATGGTTCTTAAAAATATGAAGGCGTAGGGCTCAAAACCCGTTACTATTAAATTAGGGTTCCACTGCTTTACCAACTGAAATATATTTAAATTTTAAAAAATCTAAGCTGTTCATTCTAAATTACTGTCAATTTCCGCTCCTTTTTTGAAGTTTGTTAAAAATAACCGTAAGCCGTGAACCGAAAATTATACGAGGCTTTTGAAGAAGAGTGATGGCAGGATATTTTATGTAAAGCCTCATATTAGCATTCACACGTGTTTTAATATTCATGAGCATTTATCGCCCCGTGGAAAATGCCCGCATAAAGTTGGTATGACGTAGGGCTTGCCTGAGAAAGTCTGAATGCTAAACAACCTGCAGATACGTACAAAAAACTTACTTTTAAATAGGTAGGTACTTTGCATGGTGAATATATGGAACATGCTCAATTATACTATCTTCGCGGCAGTTTTCAAAATCGGGAATAAATCGCTAAACAATATTTTTACTTTTTCTGGGCCTTGAGGATCGGGGTATAATAGCCTGTCGCTCTTTTATTGGTTGCATTTGGGCGAATGTCTCTTCCCCCTTCCCTTTTCCATTATCACAAACAGCGAAGCGACATATCAAATTTCAAATTTCAATTTCAAATTTCAAATCATTTATTTAGACACAAAAAAAAATTTTACACATAGATATGTTGAATCCATAGCCTCCCGAACTAGTATTCACTGTATCGCACGAACTGTTTTGCTTTTACATTCATTTTGCGTACACTGTTTGCCGGAGTCTGTGTTTCCTGATCGTCATAACCTGGGTTTCTTGAATTCACAATCAATAAGTGTCTTCTATAGGTAAGCGTGCTCCATCGCCCACCGCATCATCACTTACCATCAGATGAGATAGTGGTCAAACACAAGCCTATCCTATCCTACTAATATTATCTCCGTAATCCGTATCTCCGTAACTACTAAACCGCTTTTGATAAAATTTCGAATGCAGATAGTTTAGCTTCTGAAATAACACACAACAATTCTACGGGGCAATGCCGCCAGCATGCTGGGTATTCTGCCGAATTTTAGTGGGCTAGAGCAATCGGATTTTCTCATAAGCCTGCCTTACATGCTTATGCATGTATACCTCTACAATTAGCCTGTAGTTTTTCCAACTGCTTTTTATAAAACACAAAACATACGCAATCAATGCTTGATTTTTTCTGTACACAAAAATTACAACTACAAGGATTCGAATACGCAACTTTTACGAAGTAGAGAAGTTAAATCCATATAATGTAATTAATCAGCAAGCCTAGAAGGTAATAACTATATATTTTAAAGAATAATTTAAGCATAATAAATAGCTTCGTAACACAAGCCCCCGACGCAAGGCCCGAGAGACGTATGAATAAAAATGAAAACTTATTTTACGAGCAAATTTAGGCCTTTTAATTATGCCCTCAGCAGTTTAATAGCGGAGCAAATACATTACCAGTTTTTTAGTTCACCAAGTTCGTTCTTGATGCTCCTTTAACGAGTACAAAAAGTGAGCTTTGAGGGTACAACGAGTCACACCGCGTCAAGGTTCCTGCTTTTTTCTCGGTGATGTAGGTTTTGGGAAGAGGCAACTATAGTCAATATAATTTTCATGAGCGCCCACATCGACTACAAGCGAATAGTCTAGAACTTTCGCTGGTTATTAAAGAAATAAGCTCTTACAAAACGAAAAGAAGCGAAAACTATTGACAACTCCTTCCACACGAAGACTAGTGACCGCTGGTTTTAATCGGTCTGGTATTGAAAACGAACACGAGATTGTTAGCTGATAAGGCAGCTGATTGACTGCGTACAGCCCTGGCTGTAGTGTAATTTAATTGCAAAACTCTAAACGGAATTTTATCCTAAATTCTCCGAAATTATATGTAAACAAAGACTTTGAAACATAACTTCCCTAGAAGGATCTTGAACACACTGTCTGAAATTACGGAAGGGAACTGTACCTACTCAAACTTTATCTTTCGCCTTCAATAAATTGAACAGTTGATAGCGGTCTAGCCCTCATATCGAGAAGTAGGGCAGCGCACGTCACATTCGATTTCTCTTCCTTTCCGTCTTATATTAGACAAATACTATCGATGTATAGTGTATACCTATCTTATGTGCCTTTATGTATGTATGTACTACATGTACATTAGATAATGCTTTAAAATATAATGCACCAATGATAAATTTGATATAATTAGATTATTATTTAAGCCTATATTGAATATGGTTGAATAGATTCGTAAAAATCATAATCTGAAAGTTTTAGGGGTCCTGGGATTAGGTCGTTCAAGTGACCCCAAAGAGAGTAAATGCAATTTTTTGACAACTACACTTATATTTGTAAAGTTTGTAGTCTAACTTTGACGCGACACTAATGGAGATGTACCACACAAAATCGCATTCAGCTAATGATTTCACTGGTGGTAACTTTACGACATCACGAATACAATGTGTATAAAATTGGCGAAATCGTAACAAAGTAACAAATGCCACTATACAGGATGTATACGTAAACGGACTCACAGTACAACTATTATCCATCTATCTACCTATTATAATAAAATAAATCATAATTATAACTTAATATTTTTATTCTTTTTGTTTCAGGTAATAATAAAATTTACAAGATAACAGACCGATGACAGTAAAACAGGCCTAACTACTCCAAGAGGATCAAATGTCGGCCGGAAACTCAACAGGATAGTCTTGGGGGTCACAAATTTGGGTCCTTAAGGCACTTCAACAGAAAGGCTTTCTAGGTAGTTCAGATGGCTCTTGAGAAAGTATTGATAGGCAATAATATTGTCTAGAATTTCTAACCTCTATTGTGAGAAAGAAGTGGATTGGTAAAGATAATAAAACTATTTCTGTCTATAGACATATAAATGTCGAAGCTTTGATACAGTAACATTTTGCACAACAACAAGAAAATGCGGTTGGTTGTGTACACAGATAAATCAAATATTACTGTAAAGTCTCGCCAAAATCCGTTCAGTAATTTTTGCGTGAAAGCGAAACAAACATCCATCTATCCTCATAAACTTTCGCGTTTATAATATGAGGTAGGATATAGTTACAATACATATACCACGTTCCCACAGGAACCGTGCATTTTTCCAGGATAAAAAGTAGCCTATGTTACTCTCCGGTCCATAAACTATGTCTATGCCAAAAATCACGTCGATCCGTTGCTTCGTTACTGCGTGAAAGAAGGACAAACCAACAAACACACTTTCGCATTTATAATATTAGTATGGATTTGATTTTTCACCCATATCAAGATTCCGCTCGAACTAAAATTGTGCATGCCTGTCAAGTTCTAATGACAATATAATATAATGGTTCTTAGCGAGTTGATTAATGATGGAGACGGAAGATATTTACACAACAGGACACCTCAGAGAATAAAAAACGCTTACAGTGGTCGCAGCCGAACTTGAGACCCATGTCTTTTTCTAGGTTTGGCGTTCTTACGTTCAAGTACAAATAAGCTTAAAATCATTTGAGATAGTGGTGATAGGTCAGCAACCTATCACGTGTAAAAATCGTATTACAGAAAAATAAAAAAAAATTGCTTCCTTTAATTTCATTTCCTAAATACCGTTATTAAAGTGAAGCAAACGGCTTCCACGTTAGCGCATGTACATTTTACATACATACGAGAAGACCCCACATGTCGGTACGGGAAGACCGGAGATTGCAACCGAACGATGTTACTCTAACTAAGCTGTCTTGAGGGCAATGACAACACAGAGAGCCCGTTTGTGTGTCTACGACTTTGTAAGTACATGTTGTGTATTTGACGTCGACAAGCGCTCTTAGGTATAACGCTATAATATCGACTTAATAAGAAACTTTCCTTGACTAGAATCATTTATGATCTATTTTTATACTAATTATTTATTACTGTAAATTAATCCATGTCTTCGTAATGACTAAAACCCCAGTCTTGTGCGGTATGTTGCAGAAGCTGCACTTGGGAGCCATTTTTAATCTAGATTTACACTTCGGTCATACGGTCATATAAGAGTAGGCGCTCAGCACACGTTTTTCCAGTTCCGGTAGGTAATCGGCGACTCGCAACTTGCTGTTTTTACAAGTTTTGATTAACGGTTGCCGATTGGCAAAACTCGCAATTAGAATTGATTCGTGTGCGTAGTTGCTCAAAATTATAATATGAAAATCATAAAGAACGCGTTCACATCAGGTGAAATATTATAGTGGTCATTAAATAGGTTATCGAGAATTTAAAAAAAATATGAGACCTCACGAGTAGCTTTTCAGATAAAAAGAAGCGAATTTAAAAACAAATGCTTTGTGCCAACTCTTACAAAACGCCTTATCGACTTGAGTGCCTTCTGGCTATTCGTTAAAGAATAAGTATTGAATTATGCTGAATAATTAAAAATGATTTTACTTTTTTTAATTCAAAAAAGGTTTCGAAAAGCCTTTATACAGATTCTGTTGTACAATGCAAAAAGTATTAGTTTATTATTCAGCCTCGGGAATCTGGGTTAAAATTAATGGGAATCTTTCAGATTTGAAAAGCCTTCGGCTGCTAAAATCCTCTTAGAATTAAACGGAAGCGAATTCGCATTCCGAAATTCAGAATTTATTGGAGAACGAAGTTAGAAGGATCATAACCTGGTTTATATATAAAAAAAAATGATTTACCTACTAGATACATCGATAATATATATAGATACTGATTAGTTTGATCCAGTGTTAAAATAGAGGATTAGTAAAGGACTGGGACATATTTTCTACGCGCCCGTCTGGCTATCAACATCCAGTTGAATAAATATCACACTATCATTGTTGTTAATTTCGGTAGCTTGCACATAGTATCAAAAAGTGATGGTTAGTTTGATCGACATTATAATATATAGTAGAGGAGTTGGTACTAAAATTAGCAGCTATACGATCGAATGTGCGTCCCCTAATTTGGTTATAAGCCCTTTAAATTTGGTAAGTCCGGTCCCGCCTTGGACTTATTTTCCCGGGGAAGTAATCTAGAATTTCAGGAGCAGAACATCTGTTTGCTATTATAAACTAGGTAGAGAATCTATAGCTGAGCCATATTTTAATGAAGTTTGCTTAACAATCGAGATGCATCTGTGACTACATTCGAGTATAATATGCCATCTCTTTTATCATTATACTGCCGAACAGTAATATGCAAGCATTTGTTCTCTTTCGAGGTAATTTCTTGAAACTGTATATTAACTTGCTGTAGACTTTCTACAAGCATCCGATTTTGGGAATAGGGTCAATTGAGGAAAACCCACCAACATCAACCCACGCTTGGTCCACGGAAGTCGGCTAATTTGAAACACTTAGCCGCCAATATCCGTTAGGAAACAGAATCCATTGTTTCTGGGAATTCATGAACTTTCTCTGATGATTCAGCCATGGGAACTGGCGGTATGTGTGACCTCTGCTTAGAGTTAAACAAATAATGTGCAAACCTTTCCAAACCATTTAAAAAAGGTATTTGATTGTAAACTAAACATTATATTTAAAATTAATCCACACTAACGATATGTTTATGAAGACATCTTATATTCTGAGAGCTCCCATAGCGTCTGCATGGCCTATAGATTACCAGGAGATGCGGATTTGAATAGCGTTGGCAGCAAAATTCGAAGTTTAAATCATAGACCATCTAAAATAATAGCTAATTAGTCAGGCAGGTTAGAACCGGTAAAAAAAAATAATTACAAAGATTTCAAAATAATGATGGTAATCTAGTTTTGGGGTTTGTGTCAAAACTGTCGGTCAATTGTTTGCCTCAGGGGCCGAGTACGTGTAAACAAGTCGTACGAAGTTGTGCTACTAGCTTCCATATTGTGCTTTCGCTGTGATGTCAGTTAGGTCGTGTTAAAGCGCCGGACGATATGACCCAATTTCCCACTTCTGAAACTATAACAAGGGTTGAGACAGGGCTATAAATAACTATACTTACTTAAAATAGACGCATAGAAATTCGTTTAAGAGTTTATTAACGTATAATTTTTATAATTTTAAGCATTGTGGCGATAGAAATCCTACAAAGGATGTCAAGTGCATGTGTTGACACAGAGATATAGATTCTGGTGACCTATTTCCAACTTCAAAGTGGTAGCCAGTCGTACGGGGATTAAAAAATACTCTACAAATGACAATATGTTGGCATCAAATTGTTTTCTTTTCTTATTGATAACGTTTTTTTAAACTCTTAGGCTGAGATTCAGAGACGAATCTAAGCGTGGACTCACGCTTCCATACGTCAAAATTCTATACAGTTTTGACATATGGAAGCCAAAGTCTACGCTTAGAATCGTCTCTGAATCTTAGCCTTACTGCCTTACTATTAAACACTGTGTAATGATTGAATAGTAACACAATGTTTCGTCTCTTTCGATTCAGTTCAAAATTGTCCAAGAACAATAAAGACAAAACATTGTGTACCTAATTATTCAACTGTTATACAGAGTTTATTAGTAAGGCTGTATAAGTAATTAGGAAGTCCTTAAAGGGCTGTATAAGTAGGTATAGATTAGGGTTTGACAATTATATCTCGCGTGAGCGACGATGTGTACGAAAATGCAGAACCTAGAATAAAACTGGCTCTCAAGCGAATTCAGAACACACCAATATGTATTTGGCTATTGATTTTCAATTGGAGAATGGTAGCTAGCCGGGTCAGCACTACAAAATGCTAGCTAGCACTAGAAAATGCCCAAACCACCATGCTACAGTTGCATCACGATGTTTTCCTTCCGAATACTAAAGCTCATAGTAGGATTTGAACCATCGACCTACAGATCGGTGGCCGACGACACTACCGCTGATCCATCATCGCTTCAAAAACTGTAAAACGAACTACTTAAATGTAACATTGCGTATTTCTTTTATTGTCAGTATTTTATTTTGTAAGTACTTATTTATATTATATACTAGCTGCTGCCCGCGGTTTCACCCGCGTGGAGGTATTGGATTTCATGGGTTTTATTTTTTTGCGCGGTGCCCTGAATCTTTTTTTATTAAAGTAGCCTATGTTACTCCTTGTAACATCAGCTATTTGCCAGTAAAAATCTCGTCAAAATCGGTCCAGCCGTTTCGGAGATTACCCGGAACAAACAGACAAAAATTTTAAAAATGGTTGTTTTGTTTTAGATGCCGTATATTACTTTCATATGCATTTGGTTGACACTTCAATATTATTTTTTGTATAGATTTGTAATATCGTGACGCCGTCATAAAACAAACTAGTTTAAGATAAACATAGCATCAATTCACATCTTAACCCATGTGTTAAGTGAACGTGAGTGTGTACTCAAACAAGTCTACTTAATGAAACTTGTCGCCAAGAAGTTGTTTGAAACAACGTTGCTAATTGCAACGTTGTTCGTAACTATGAAAGCATAGCTGCGTAACTGAGAACATAATTAATGAATCGAAACAGTACCTTGCAGGCTTCAAATTAGTTTTGTACGGACATGAAACTGTGTAATATCATATGTGAATAGTTATGTAGCATTGTTAGCTAACCTATGGATACCTAATATTCTTACATAATCTATTCAATACAAAAATTAATGAAACAGAAATTAGAATGCCTTCAACTAGCTAGGGTAGACCGAGGCGCATCGGATCATATTGACTTTGAAATTAAAAGAGTACAATTTTTTCAAAGAACAGTATTTCGACTTGGATGGTAAAGCACGAGCGGGACCAACACGAATAGCAGCCGACGCGGTGGGAGGAGAACCAGTAAAATGTGTCGCTATGTCTCCGTTCAGTGTAACGCGGTATTTTAATTTTAATTTATTTCTTATTTCGATCCCATTGACACTGTGATCCATTTCGCCTCAGTCTACCCTGCTACATTCAAATATACTTTTTTATGCTATTTGGTAACGAGACGAGCTGGTCGTTTGCCTGATGGTAAGCACAACGCGGGCCCATTACAATTGCAGTGCCACTCAGAACTTTGAAGCACAAAGGCCTGCGCGGCACTGCAGTGCGTTCGTTACCTTGGGACATTAGGTCTTATAAGCCCAGTAATTTCATTGGCTACTCTGCTCATCAAACCGAAACACAGTAATGCTTGCACATTACTGCTTGGCGGCAGACTTTACGAGCAAAGCGGTGGTAACAAACCAGACAGAGTTAGTCCTATCACTAACAAAACTTACTACATTTTTGCCTCTGGCTTCGCACACGTAGAGTCAGTATGAAATGCAGCCTATTATTATAGCAGTCTATGGTAATGTAGCTCCCTAATACTAAAAGAATTCTTAGATGGTAAGCATCACCAGCAACCTTACCTTTCCTTCATTTAATTCGATTTAAATAGCAAGCAATCTAGCAAAATAAATGCTATAGGTAGCCGGAAATGAACCACTATTTGCTCAGGTGTATGTTACTGTAGTTTCAGATGCCAGCAACGTTCTATATTGCAACAGAATTATATTACCTACCTAACAACATTCAATATCCTATACCGAGTGCACCGTGTCCAATGTTTACGAACATCCACTTCATGTTTCCGATAGTGTAAACTTAAGTCAGTGTTTATGTTTGTTCAGTCGTTTAGCTAATACGTAGACTAGAGAGTTAGACGAGACACAGTTTTAGACTAGATTTTATCAGCCCTTGTCGGTAATATCGGTCAGTAATCAGCATCGAGTTTGGCCTCGTTTCATTTGTCTATACAACAAAATTCAAATTCAAAATACTTTATTCAAATAGGCCCCAAAGGAGCACTTATGAAAGTTAAAATAAATGACTAACAGCGGGCATCTGCAACATTCGTCTACCCGAATCACAGACTAAACCTGTCTTTATCAGAACATAATAAATGACAAAGACACACCAACAGACCTAATCCGTGCTCAAAGTCAACGAACCTTCCAGAAACTCACCGTGCCCGTTCTAAATTGGTATAGGCCGAGCAAGAAGGAGGGCAAGAAAATCGTCACGGATTTCTTTTAAAAAAAATTATAAACCAGTGTTTCAGTTTAAAAGGACCCCAAACCGAGGCAACTACGGCAAAGAGTCCAGTCATATCCCTACGGTAACTAACCTAGGTTCCTTGCCGTAGTGTTGCTGTATAATGCGGCTGGCCGTGTCTTGATATTTTTCTATCAATCTTATATCATAACTCGTTCTCAGAAAAAATGCTCCCGCAATACACGACTAATAACGCCAGTGGCTCATCCACGTATTCAGCTAACAGTCAAAGTATACCGTACTAAGTGGTATTGCTCACCTAAGTAGCGACACTAACTTAGCATCGCTAACTTAACTGGCGTGACTAAAGCATAAACTGCAGCCAACTCTGGTACCGGTTTGGGGCTCAAGATGGGAAACTTTGGGTTTGATGTCAGATTGAATGTATTTGTAAGTTATTTTGGACTGATATATAGGAGTATGTATGATGAGTAGTCTTTGATATGCTGCTTTGCGTTTAATCGCTAGTAATGGTCACTTTAAACGGCTCTTAGTGAAAACTTTTATTTTATACTTTTTAGGATTTTTTTCAGCGCTCCCGACAGCTCTAACATATATCTAAGAATTTAATTGACAGATTTTGACATAATTATATGTTTGACATTATTATAATTTTATTGTAAGTACTTTTTTGTACCTAAACATATTCATTTAAGAATCCAGCATTGGATTGTAATCATAATTCTGTATTGACTTGTAACAAATTTATTATTAATAAATTAATATGAATATAAGAACTATCGCCGATGAGTCACAAACCTTATACTGATAACTGTATCTAAATCTGTCAAACCATATTGGAGATAAATGGGAACATTCCTTTGCACTTACATAGAAACAATCTCTGACACTAAACGTTCTCTATTCTAACATGGACACAAATGTATCCAAGAAAAGAACACTAATAAAACTTGACAAACAACAACAACAACAACAACTTTACAACCATAATAAAAAAAACTTCACACTTCGTATATTAATTAATGTTTAGCATAATTAAAGCTTATAACTTTAATTAAATATGAAACGATAAGCAACGGCCATTTTAATTAGACTTTTATTTGTATAAATCGAGTACGAAGTAGTGTGAAACTTTAAAATCTTTCATAATTAAAAAGTCCGAAACATGGTTTTTGCGAAACTCCTAAATAGTCTTGTCTTTTCCAGGTAAATACATAAGTAACTCGGAAAACTGTAAACCTGTGTGTATGCATATGCGCTCCCCGAAACAAAGGCAAACATTTTGAATCAATAAACTTATTATACTTACATTTATCATTATTAAAAAAAATATTACAAAATTTACATCTACTTTTTCTGCGTATACTATGTTACGACATGCAACATGAACACAGCTCATATTGCGGTACGAGGAACACTGCCCTGCCGTCATACAGTTCTTACTAGTTCGGAGGGTAGTAATTTGTCTTTGACAAGTGTGACTACTTTCGGGCATATTTTTATTTTTTATTTTCTACCTACGCATATTTCGAAGCATATAATACACATTGTAAACTATTGATGTTATGTAAGTTGTTACTTTGTAATCGTTACTGTATATTAATAATTAGACTGTACTAACACTACTAACATAGCATACATAAGTTTATTTACTTTAATTTAAAATGCGCATGACATGTTCAAGCACAAACTTTTTTGTAATAAACATTTTTCATTTCCATTTACAAAGCTTTTCTATCATCAAAGCTGCTGTCTGTAGTTAAAATCACCAATCACATGTGCAAATGCACTTGCATGTCAAACATGTGCAGTAACAACTTCGGTATAATTGTCGATCATTATGCAACTAACGCACCTGTTTTACTGACCCACGATATGTGTAGTTATAATTATTTCCACAATTCAAGAGTGGAGTCGGCTGTAGTTCGTCGACCCTTGTCACGATCGGATGTACCGTTACAGTTTGCCTTTACTTTCAGCTAGACCGTGCTGGCAGTCGTACTTGTACGGACAGCGCTTAAGATCGTGAGATTTATGGATGACTAGCTTCTGCCAGCGGTTTTCACCCGCATTCCCACAGGAACCGTGCATTTTTCCAGGATAGAAAGTAGCCTATGTTACTTTCCGGTCCTTAAACTATATTTACACGAAAAATCACGTCGATCCGTTACTGCGTGAAAGAAGGACAAACTAACAAATCAACAAACTAACAAACACACTTTCGCATTTATAATATGATTTATTGAGATTGGACGCTCTATCTGAGGATGTAACGAATATTATGTGTTTATTGCTATTTTTGTATTGGCTTCTTTATTTTGCTTCTGCCCGCAGTTTTAACTAGCATTCCCACAGGAACAGCGCATTTTTCGGGACTTAAAGTAGGCTATGTTACTCTCCGGTCCAAAAACCATATCTATGCTAAAATTACGTCGATCTGTTGCTCCGTTACTGCGTGAAAGAACGACAAACCAACAAATCAACAAACACACTTTCGCATTTATAATATTAGTAGGATATATATATATTAAGTAGGAAGTAGGCTAATATCATAAATAATGTTTCGCAAAACTAAAACAGATCACGCGTGAAGCGATAAGAACGTATCTTTATGTTATACCTATCTTGATTCGCAGCCGACTGCGCCTTATTCTCTTCCCACGTATTCAATCTTGTAATCAAATATTAACCCTCACGAACGAACTGAACTGAGTTTATCGAACATCCATCAAAAGGCCTGAAACCCACAAGCTTCTAGCTGCTGAGAGAATTTTATTTAATTTTTAATGTGTTTAGGTTTTTAATTAAAAAATCTACGAATGAATTCTACAATATAGCATACATAATTATTTTACCAAAAAGATTTATTAAATTTAATTGCACAATCAAAAACAAAATAAATCAAATTTTAAATTATGATATAGAATGTTATATCCATAATCCAACAACTATTCGATATTACTTCCAACAGCATCTTACGGACACTATTTAAAAAATTATGTAATAATGCCAAAAGGCGTAACAGGATCAAGCTGATCGCATTATTTGAAAATGTTCGAGGCAGAAATAAACTCATACATAATGCAATCTAAGGAGCACCTTAGACGCTCAAGCAAACGTACGTGTACTTGTCAGAATAACAACGCTTTTGCGTCAAGCGCGGATTTTGTGATACTCGAAATGCGCGCTTAACGCAAAAGCGTTGTTATTCTGACAAGCAAACGTACGTTTGCTTGAGCGTCTAAGGTGCCCCTAAGGCTAGCCCTGGCTGGTCAGGATACTTTAAGGATATAAGCACAGTAATCTCAACTTCATTTTTTCAATGCAGGCCTGGTGAGTTTTTACCTCAAAGTTACGAGACTGCAATTTTATATATTAAGTTACATTACACATGATTGCATCTTTTTGTTACGATACAATTTATTGCAATTTTGAAATAACACAACTTAAAATTTCATGGTTAATCTGGGTCGTAAGGATTGTTTTGCAATTTAAAGATGAAATAAAACATTAATTAATTGATGACAGATATCTCACTGAAAGTGTCTTTTAAATTAATGTAGTTTTATTATACGAAAACTTGAAAATATGCTCAACATAAATAGAGATAAAACAATATAATATTATAAATTTCAGGATGCAACAGCAAGGTTTTAGAATTTAACGGTTAAATCAAGAAATTAAGTTAAAGCTATATATTATTACATTTTTTTTAAATGCCTTTATTAACTAGCTAATACATAAATAAACACTACATCTAACCTAGCTAGCTACAAAAACAGATGGATAATCTACAAGCCCTAGTAGGCCTATAGATAATCCAAATGTTCTAGCCCACTACCAGTAGGAAGCGTACCCAGCATGCTGGCGGCATTGCCTCGTTGAACCGCAATGCTGATCCGTTGAGCCAAATAGTTACCAGCATTTTGTTTACGCGTCGCATCAATCAAACGCTCTGACAAAATTTTGAAAATATTATGAGCTCCCGGCCCCCACGGACCCAATGTTTGAACACCAAACGGCTCAAATATGTAAACGCTCCCGAGTTTAGCATATTTGCGCCGCTTGAGTCGCTCAGCCGAAGAAGCCTATTATTATTACATTACTATAAGTATCAGCTATTACTTATAATTTGAAGACGCAAATAAATAATGATTATGGGCTCCTAAGGCTTCCATCATCATTAGCCGGAAGTGCGCCACTTAAACCGGCTACTCACCTCATGCATCTAAGGCAGCCCATACACCTAATGCATGATTGATGGATAAGCATCAGTCACGGACCACGCGAAAACCATGGATAAACCACGATCACCGCTTGACGCACATCGCACCGTCTGTGGTGGAGCTTGGCAGAAATCTAGTCCGAGCGCTAAGCGTCCCTCGGTTAGAGGTAATGCAGTTAGGCACCGCAGCTACTTCTGCAATATCTATTAAAAAAAATAGTTTCACAACCATTGCGTGTTCAGTGCAGAAGCCGCGGTAAATACGCGGTGGCGCGCAAGTTATGTATGTAGCGTAAAGCGGAGCCGCCTGAGCAGGGGTTGCAAGAGACATTTCGCTGGCTTATCTATTTCGTGGTTTTTTTCATGGTTATGCATCAAGCCGTGCTTGCTCGTGTATTATCTCGTAATCCGCGCTTGTTGCGGCGAAACGCATACCTGCATAAGTGTTCATGGTCGCCCTAAGGCTTCCTTGCATCTAACTTGTAGTTTATTTTATTCATTTTAAGAGTAGAAATCATTAGTTATGCAGAATAAATTCGTGTCCTATGAATATGGATTTTCTAGTTTACTCTAAACGTTACGCTTATATTGCCACATCATAATTACTATATAGATTTGTAGGTTAGCAGGCAGTAGGACTAACTCCTCTGTGGGTGTCCATCTCGGTGGGTACCACCGTTTTGCTCGTGTAGTCAGCCACCAAACAATAATGTGCAAGCACTACTGGGTTCCGGTTTGATGAGCAAAGTAGTCAGTAAAATCACTGGACTTATGAGACTACTTAGTGTCTCAGCCTGCGCCTGTCGCGGCATTGCATTGCTCTCGTTACTCTGAGACTCTCAGGGTGACGAGTGCAATGCAGTGCCGCGCAGGCCTTTGTGTTTGAAAGTTCTGCGTGGCACTGCAATTATTATGCTCTGGTAATATGTTTACCTTCAGGATAACAACCTGCTCGTCTCACTATCGAATAGTACTTATATAAAAAAATGTTTCACACAGTGTTCTGTTACTTTAGGTGTAAAGTGTAACAGTGTTTGTTGTATCAAAAACTCGAGATGATTCTAACTCAAGTTTATCACCAAAAGAAAAACTAATACCGGAACATCTACAGTACCCGAACATCTACAGTACCCATCTTTTACAGTATTTTATCTAACTTCGTAAACCTCATATGATATTTTCTGAAACTGTCAGAACCCAAATAAAAGATCCACGTACCAAGTTTTAAATTATGTATTAATAACAGTCTGTCTCAGAACATAAGCAACATGGAGAGAGCAAAAAGTGAAACAGTACGTCTTTCTATCATCGAAAACAGTTGATGCAGCTGGCAATTTTTTTTATACTATTGGATAACGAGATTATGCCCAGTAATTTCAATGACTACTTTGTTCATCAAACCGGAACACAGTAATATTACCTACTTTTCAAAGTTCTGAGTGGCACTGAAATTGATAAGGGCCGGAATTATGCTTACCATCAGGCAAACGACCTGCTCGTCTCGTTAACAATAACATATAAAAAAAAGAACTAGCTACATCGGTTTTATTAATCATATAATAAACTTGATATATGTTCTAACTAAGGTTTCCTAATTTGCGCTGGCATTAGTTCGTGACATTCTACACGAAGCTTGTGTGTAGAAGTTGCATAAAGACTAGACATAACCTGCAGAATGTAGTGAGTAAGTTCACGCTACTAAAACTAAGTTTGAACATTTGGAACGGCCCAAGTTACAATGGTCTTGAGTAATGATGTTGTTAGGGGAATAAACGAAAGTTTTTTCTGAGATGCGTAGCAAGAGGATTTAAAGGTATATTTATGTATCCAATTTTCGTTTCAAATAACAATACGTTTTTCAAGCCTTTAGGAGCTATAACAAGTTTGGTTTTATTTTGTGTTGTGAAACGTACTGCGCAAAAATATTATTTTGATTTTGTTATGAATAACTATATTATGTAGTTTAAAACAATACAATGTAAACTGCGGATTATGTAAGGATTCTAACGAAACTCCATACATCCAAGTCTGATCAGACCTAAAGTTATGGTAGAACAAAGAAACTCACATACACGATACATACATGAACCCTAAATATATTACTCTCCATTTTTGTGCAGTCATGTAAAAACTAAAGAACTCGCTTCTCCCTGGCTCCATCATCAGAATCTTGACACCAAATGCAATCTTTTGGACGCCTCAGAACGAACACAATGAGCCCAAACTCGAGGGGTTTACTTATAGCCATCGAAGAGTTCCTGGCTGCACCATCAGATCAGCTCCATGATACCAAATTACTGTTGTGTCATCCAAACTACATAATACATGCAATGTTTCATTTCAATACAACAATTAGAAGTAGGTTAAAATTGACTTCCAATATATTTACATAAATATATACATCACAATTCGAATCCTGTTGGAAGCGAAATTTTTGTGATGTATATATTTATGTGAACATCCGCTAGTGTCGGTTAACACTATAAAATATATTTCATAAAGTTCCAATATATTTGATTACATTGTTAGTTAGTTAGTTACAAGTTTACAAGTGTAACAAATAAAAAGTTGCAAAAAGCTGCTGCATTCATCATATTATTTGGCGACATGGTAGATATTCAAAATTGGGCACATTTGTATAATTTGTATCTTAATAATCTTTGACTTTACTATGTGAAAGGTGAATTTCGTTTCGTCTTACGTAAAAGATTTATAAAGAACATTTCGCTAAGAAAGTAAGGATATAATGTTCCCTTTGTAAGGAAAATGATAAGTTTTCTTTCGCTTTTGACGGATATGATGAAAAATCAGAATAGCATCTTTTCAAGTTACCGAGGGGATAGCCGCGCCCAACAAAAGTCCAGTTTTTCGTCGCACAAATCTCTGTTTTTCATAGATATTTACAAGCACAAAAAAATACAGTAGTATAGCCAAGCGTTCGAAGGAAAGACTTGTTCATAAAATACTAGCTTCTGCCCATGGTTTTCACCCGTGTTCCCTCAGGAACCGTGCATTTTTCCGGGATAAAAAGTAGCCCATGTTACTCTCCGGTACATAAACTATATCTATGCCAAAAATCACGTCTATCCGTTGCTCCGTTACTGCGTAAAAGAAGGACAAACGAACATATCAACAAACCAACAAATCAACAAACCAACAAACCCACTTTCGCATTTATAATATTAGTAGGATTAGCCGTGATAGACGCAACGGTTGGTCTTACCTAGATTTAATATTTATAACAGGTGATTTAGTAAGCTTTTAGTATACATTTTAGAGCAGATTCCGCATGGAATATTCAAAACGTGGTCAGTTTTGCCTCCACTGTAAGTGGTGAAATTATGCTTGTAAATGGGAAGCCTCCTTGGATAATCGTCTATTTATCAGTGTGTTTAACAGTTAGTCTTTATTCAGTGGTGATAAGGTTCAACATAGCTTTAACTTTATGAGACATTATTATTAAAGCTATGTTGAACCTTATCATCACTGTGAATAAAGGCTAACTGTTCCCCCCCTCGCCGGCCCCCGCGGTACCTGGCGACATTTAAAGAATTAAGAGTCAGTTCCCATTTTAAGGTAGAACGTGTCACCACTTTCAATATTACCTAAAATCAGTCAAGATTTGTAAATAACCTACCTACTAACCTTTCAAGTATTACTTAAATAGATTAATGATTAATTTGATGCAACATTTATTGACATAAAATATATTACATAAGTTGACTGGCGCATAACATAACATTTTATAACTAATAAAATAACAATATTTAAATAAAGCCAAAATCTACATCACAGATTAACATTACAAAAAAAATAAAAATGGTTTCCATTGAAGTAACAAAAAACGACCATGTTCATAGCAACTTGATTCTATTTAGAACCAATTATAAATAATAGATCCACACTGTTATCAAATATGCGAAACCCTGTTTGTTGGTTTCTCCTTCTTTCACGCAGCAACGGAGCAACGGATCGTCGCGATTTTCCGTGGTTTCCGGCCCATAGACTATATTTTGCATACATATAGGTTATGGATCGGAGAATGACGCAGCCTACGTTTTATCCCGAAAAAAGCACAGTTCCTGTGGCAAACTCAACGCGTGTGAAAACGCGGGCAGAAGCTAGTTTGACCCATATTCTTGCATGATGATCTATCAATGAGCAAACGGTTTATTTCACACACTTAACCAATTAATTAGTCAAGAACACCTAGACGAACTGTTTAGAAACAAAAAACAACAAGTCATTGTTCTTACGAGCGACCCACATAACCGTTACGTCATTTCATGTCAATGTCAGTCATTATGATTGATCGGTCTGTCATTATTAGACGGTGGGTCAAAGAATGCAGTAAAGACAGTCAGTAGTGGAGCTCACACCATTTTTGGAGGTAGCAGTAAACATGTGTTTATTATTGGACTAATTTGGCTCTACTAACACTGAAGGGCTATTTACCTTGTAAAATAGTATATTGACAATTAAGCTGCTCTCAATATAAGTATAAATACAGGTCGATGATTTTTTTATTGAGATAGCTACGTAATATTAACGGATTTGTTGGTATATCCCATTTTTACTATAGATGGGGTTTTGTTTTCAGCAATAATTACACATTTAGTATTCGAATTAATCTGTAGACACTTCCATTAATATATGTATAAGCAACACAGCCAATGATACATAGTTCGAATCGGATAAGGTGTTTCATCTTTAATATTATCGGTAGGGCGTCCAAAAAAAATGATAGTTGGATAGCTTTTAACCGAAAGCCCGCGGCCGTCCAACTACTTGGACATTATAGTTAAAATACGTCCCCTAAATTTTTATTATGATGAAAATGATTCCGAATTCCAGATTACAACTTTTGCACAAAGCTTCGATACTGTGTACGCGGTAATCATAACTATTACGGTTGGTTATTATGACTGGTTCTCAAGCGCCGGCGCATCTCTAACGGGTTGCGTGAACTTGCGTGCGATTGTCGGTGCTCCGCCGACCGTGGTGTTGCGGTACCATGCAACTGTTATCTAGCTTCTGGTGAAACTGGTCTCACCTCAATGGGACCATTTCGAAAAATGAAGTTGTAACTTCTTTCTCCACGGTCTCCAGTTTCTGCAAATGTGTATGTTGTCTAGAGTTACGTAATACCGTTTTTTGTTCAATAAAAGAACAAGATGAGCTGGTCCTTTGCCTGATGGTATGGTTTGAAGCACTATGCTTGCACCAGCAGTGCAAGCGTTATCTTGACACATCAGATATTAAGTCAAAACCAATTAGTAAACTTTATTTGTTTATGTATAATGTGAAAATAGAAGAAGTTTGAAAATCATATTCGATTTATTTTCCATGGCAACTTATATAAAGACAAAAACAATAAAAACCAAATATTGCCTATTAATCGCATCAAAACCAATTAAAACGAAACCATCAATAACTTATAATTATACTAATATAATAATTATATTAATCTTATGTAATGCAATTATACATCACACAAGTTTATTGACCCCCCACAGAGCCACAGAGCAGTTCAGGTGTCCCACATATTTTATGGGCAAACAACTTGTCAAAACACAACGGAACCAACGCACTTTACTTCTCAGCGAGAGTTCACAGAAACGAAACATAAAAAGTTCACTACGTTATTGTAAAGTACAATATACATCACCAATAAAACTAGTCGGTTTACAAAGATGTCAATAGAAAAGCAGCGTTGGTAGTGGAACAAAAAGAAGATGTTAACAAGACCTCAATGTGAAACTAGTTCTAGTTTACGCGACAATGACCGTGGTTTTACCTTGTTTAACTGGTTTATTCACAATTTTTACAGTTTGTTTTGTAACTTGGCGATCGTTATAGGTAATAGAGAACTTGATAGCAGATGCTTTATAAATATGAAAAGTATGGTTACTTGTGGTTCGGGTATTCGCTTGATTGGTATTTGGCAGGTACCAGAGGGAATATTTATAAAGTGAAATTTCACGCATGTTCATTGGTATACATTCTTTCTAAAAGGTTATTAAAATTAAGTTCGTCTGTACTCTTACCTCATAGCATAGAAAGCATTGATGACTCAATAATAATGAGGTCGTCCACTGATCTGTAGGATAGAACAATGAGCTTGGCTTAGTGAAGGAAAATATTCTGATAAAACTTTAGCATGGGAATAGGTTATTTTTTATTGTCCGCCTGGCTATATACCAACCAGATGAAAATCTCTCATCGAGCAACTGTCAATGTGTAGTCGCTCTTGAGAGACAGATGCCATTTTAGTCTTAGCGTTGACCATCACTTTACCATTGTCGACCACATCAACACTTAAGATCAGGCGTGATGATTAGTAAAGCGTAAAACACAAACAATCAAGTGTATAACCAAACATACAATTCTGTTTACAATCAACCGTTCTTAGGCATTTTTTTATCGTATAACAAAATGGATTTTTATCAGTTTCAGGCGCATGGTGTTTGTATGGGCGCTCAAGATGCGGGTCACTATATGTTTGCTGATTTCTGTGGTCATCGTTCTGGCAGACAAAAATGGAAATAATAACAGGTAATGCTCACAATTATTTCATATCTTACACTAAACCAATTTGTTTCAAGAGCATTGAGAGCTAATTGCCAATCTCAATTATAGTAAAGTTGAATAATTTTAGAAATTAGAACTTTCAAAATTATTGACATGACTTGGCAGGATAGGAAGCGTCCTTGATATTTCCTTAGTTGGTGCCCTATGTCACTTCTTAGTCTAATATAAGTGACCCCTCTGCCAAAATTCAATCGGTTTAGTACTTCAATCGGGTTGACAGCCGATACTTGTCAGATTCAAAATAATAGTACATATGTAAGTATTTTTTATACTATTTAATAACGAGACGAGCTGGTCTTTTGCCTGATGGTAAGCACATCTTTGGCCCATAACAATTGCAGTACCACTCAGAAGTTTAAAACACAAAGGCCTGTACGGCACTGTAGTGCGCTCGTTACCCTGAGCCATTAGGTGTTAAGTCTCATAATTTTACTGACTACTTTGCTTATCAAACCAAAAAACAGTAATGATTGTACATTAAAGCTAGATGGCTGACTTCATGAACAAAACAGTGGTACCAACCCAGACGCACACTCGCAGAAAAGTCATTATTACCTACCTACCACCTTATAGATAGTAATATGGATTCTTACTTACCGTTAATTTTTTTGAAACCAGTTTATTAATTCAATATTTTATCACATTTCAGACGCACGAAGCCGTTTATCGCTGATGCAGTTGGCAATACTTTGCCACCCCCATCTAACGTACCAGCCACCGTTGGCAGTCCGATCAGTCTTCTTACACCTGACAGATATGAATTCTATACTTTTGACGAATCTGGAGAACTCGTTAAAAGATTGATGACATTAGAAGAAATACAAGCTATTGTCGCAGCCGGAGAAGATTCAGAAGGCCTAGTAACCTTTGCTAATGATAATCAGCCTACAATTGCATTCAATTTCAGTCAGCCCCCTTACACTAAAGTACATAGTGTTGTAACAAATGTCCAAAATGTTTTAAAAGCTCAAATGGAAGCTCACAAGAAGAAGCCTTTCGTACAGCCTACTTTGGATACTCCTGATGTTTCAGACTCTTGGAGCTTAATTTTGCCTTCGATATTCGGGAATTCTGGAGTAGATATTGTCCCTGAAAAGGCTGCCAGTAGTTTCGTTCCTGAGACAGACACTATAGAAGAAAATATAAACGAAGACAATAAAGAGAACTCTTTAAGTAAAGAGGGTGGTAGCCAAATTTCTAATTCCACAACTGCAGAAGAAAGTGAAACATTGACCACGACGGCTGAAGTAATGAAAACGAGTCTTGCAAGTTCAACTTCAACAACCACCACAGCGAAACCAACCACTACAAGAAAAATTACTACAACAGCAAGGCCATTAAGTACCACAACAATAAGGAGAAAATTAGTAACTACTACGAGACCACGAACAACAACAACGACAAAACTACCACCATCTACTAAACTAACTACTACGACCACCACAGTTAAACCTACGACCACATCAATTCCAAGAATAACGTCTTCACAACCCACTACAACAACAAAGAAACAAATTGTCACAACTTCAACTACTAAAGAGTATATCTCCAATGATATTCCTACAGCTAGACCTGTTACAGAATTTGAAAAAATTAGTACTTTTATTCCTATTTCCACAGCAACATATGTAACAGAAAGAACGTCGCAAAAACCAGTCGAATTAACAAAAGCTCCACTTGTTTACGCTACTACTAGTACTAAAAGGTCTCCATCAACTACAACCAAATTACCACGGCCGTTTTCATCAACTGAAGCTCCAAATTTACAAACTACATCTAGAATATCACCACTTTCAACAAATAAAATATATGTTACTTCAACAACCAAAGATCCTGAGCTAGAAAAAATCAATGTAACTACAATAACCACTCAATCTGTCTCTCCTTCAACAACAGTTTCCTCAACGGAATTTCTGTTGCTAGAAAATTCGCAACCCAATTTTACAGATAATGGTATGAAAGACGATGATTCGGTTATACCTTTATTTGATGTTGCTCAAAGCATAAGCCAAATTGCATCAGATCTTGGAAACAACTATCAACATATACCGACAAGCAGCAACATACTTGACACAAATAAAGTTAATGTAGTTGACATGGAAAGTAAAGAGAATTTAGATATGGACATTCCAAATGATGACCAGAATAAAAACAAAAATGAGGATAACTTTATTAAAATATCTACAATTGATCCACACCCACCGCAAAAAGTTAAAGAAACTGATAAAGAAAAAAATAAAAAGAACCCAATCAAGACAACAACAGAAGTTATAAGAACTACTGAAGTGGCCACAACTACGCCAATTTTACCAGAAATAACAACAATTGACCCAATTTTAACGGAATCTATGGATGATTTGCTTTCACAAGTGGTACATGAAGCCCCGCAACCTATCTTGGACTCGGAAATAAAGGAAAATAAAATGACTGAAAAACCAACCACTGGAATATCTTCAGAAACTACAACTAACGTGCCTTCAGAAATTCTATCCGAGATATCAACGCCAAAAACTATTATCACTCCTACCACACAAAAAGATTTTGAGGAAACTGAAAAAGAAACGCCTGTAAAAGTAACGACTGAAAGAGAGACTGTCAAAGTCACTACTGAAAAGGAAACTCCTGTCAAAATTACTACTGACAAGGAGACTCCTATTCAAGTTACTACTGAAAAGGAAACTCCTGTCAAAATTACTACTGAAAAAGAGACTCCAATCCAAGTTACTACTGAAGAAGAGACTCCTGTCAAAGTTACTACTGAAAAAGAGTCGCTTGAAGAAGTTACTACTGAAAAAGAAACAACTGTCAAAATTACTGCTGAAATGGAAACATCTGTAGAAGTTACTACTGAAATAGAGACTTTTGTCAAAATAACTACAGAAAAACCAACAACTTCTAAGATATCTACAGTAAAAGAGATTGTCAAGATTACTTCTCCTTCTAATAATAAAGTAAATGCAGGGGATAAACTTAATGATAGTTACGATGCCTTCAAAGATTTTGTTAAGATATCTATATCCGCAGCAGCAAATTCTTCAAATATTGAAGTTAACAAGCACAACAATGAAAGTTTACCATTAATTGAAAAGGAAGATAATTACAACAAAATTTCAGTTTCAAAAAAACGAGATGACCTTGAAAATAAAAAAGAAAATTTAAACGGGCAAAAAATCAATGAAACCGCTTTGGAAGTAATCATCAATTCTCCAAAAGACGACGTTATGATAAAGCCAGTAAAATTAAGTAATGCCACTAATAAAACCGTAACCCCATCTCAATCAAATAACAATAAAATTTCCACACCAGAAAAACCGAGTTCTAACCACAAAAAAGATAAAATACCCGAGGCTTTACCTAAGGTAGACGAGTTTAAAAAAAAGATACAAAAAGTAAATGATGAAGAGTTGCCCAACGATAGAATTGATCCTTGGAAACTCATTCCTTCTGTTCTTCCACCAAAAGGAAACGATATTACGAAAGATAAATTTAAACCAGATGGACATGTTAATTCAGGTAGTGATGAGAATAAAAATGTGATTTTGGAGATTTCTAAAGAAAATCAAGGCTTAGAAGTGACAACAAAAGACTTGGGAGAAGACATAGCTCCATTCACAGAACTATGTAATGAATTGGCTTTCAGATATTGGAATACGATGGTTGAGAACATTGACCAGAAACGAAGCTTTGTTTTATCTCCATATTCCATAACCTCTATGTTGGCAATGATGTTTATGGGAGCGAGAGGCGCTACTTCGGGAGAAATGAACGAAATACTAAAACTAGATGATATGGTTACTTTCAATCCTCATTTTACCTTGAAAAATATTTCTGATTCCATTGAATCAGCCACCAATTCTGGTATAACCGTATCAGCATTTGTAAGGGAAATATTTAGTGATAGAAATAAAGGAAAAATCTTAACGTTCTACAAAGAAAGGGCTCAGCATTTCTACGGTGGGCATGTCGAAGAAGTAAACTTCAAACTGATAAGTGACATTATTCGCCGTAGAACCAACTTGCTCATCAAAAAGCATACGTATGGCAAGATTCCCGAATTTATGAAGACTAATAGTATTGTAATGAAACCACCGCTAGCTGCCTTTTCGACCAATATTTTCCAGGTGAGTAAAACATCCGTTTTCTAAAAGGAGATGGTTTTTCGATTTATATTTGTATGACATTCGGTGTTGCCAGCATTCTTGGACATGTTTTATACCATATTTTGAAAGCGGCTTTGTACACATGGAAACAGGATATAACGTAGCCGATATCATTGTATATCAGTAAAATAATTGGCTCACTAAGGTCTAAGTAGCAAAATGTCTTACGTCGGAACGCCTGCATTATTTGTTACAATCGAACCACATAAAGAGTACACATACAAATAAACAAACAAACTTACAACAATCTTTAGCTTTTTATAATTATAAGTAGAGACAAAAGATATCTTTGGGATGATAACCGAACAACTAATTACTTATAAGTATTTTGTAATAATAATTATAAATAACGACGCTACGCAGTCTGAAACTCAAACATGCACAATATTGAATATTAAAAAAATAAGTTATACACATCAGGTAAACATTATCCGTGTTACCACAAAAAAAACACTTTTAGACGCCTGTTTATCTAGACAGTGTCTAAAGATAAGAGTAAAAAATGATTAGAGATGTCATAACTGTTAAAAATGCTCAAATAAATATTAAATTTTATTTTGTTCTTTTTATTTCAGACCGACTGTTCGGGAACATCTGTCGACGGAAGGGACGGTGAAATGTACTTCGTGGTATCACCAAACGTGCGCCAAAGACGACTCGTTCCGGTCCCAGCGGTTGTCTACAAGAGCGGCTTCTTAGCTGGCTATGAACCAGTCCTTGACGCCACAGCAGCAGCCTTAGGAAATACGAACTCCATAGTCAGCACCATATTCTTAATGCCCGGGCAGCAAGGAAACATTGTCCATGCCGATGATTTGGAGAAACTAGAACAAAGGTTGTTAGAAGCCAACCCAACGACACCTGTTTGGGATCGCGTTCTAAGATCTTTACTGCCAAGAGTTGGCCTGGAACTACAAATTCCTAGATTCTCGCACCAATCTGTTTTCAATGTTTCTTCAACATTAAGAGAAATGGGCTTGAAGGACTTGTTTGACGCGGACCATGCTGATTTGGGTGGTCTTAATGGGCCGTCAAAGGACTTGTACCTTTCTGATATGATTCAAATGACATCGTTCGCAACTTGCGGTGAAGGAATGGTTGGCGAGCAGCACCATATAGAGGAGTATCCTGAGATTTTATCAGTCGCACGTCGTAGGACATCCAGGTGGGCCGACTGGGATGAGCCAAGAGACTACCAGAGGGCTTTTCACGATCCTCATGATGTTGGTGAAGCAATGCATCTGCCATTGCATCTACGTCCCAGACAAGCCCGCCTCCCAACAAGGAGCGCGCAGTCAGCTCGATTAAAGTTCGATAGACCGTTCCTATTCTTTGTCAGACACAATCCATCAGGGATGATACTCTACGTCGGTCGGTACAACCCAAGGCTTCTGCCTTGAAGGATCAAAGACTGTTAGTTTAGTTAAATACATTCCTAAAAGGAAAGTGATAAGAAGATACTGGTGCGTGTGATAAAAGTGGTTCAATGAGCATTTACGTGACAGTATTAATAAGTGTATCAATGGTCGCTTGCCAAACAATGCGATTTCTATCGCCGGACAGTATCCTGGTTTCATATCAAGTGTATAAATGAATGCAAAATGAGTTTGAATGTCGACGTAAGATATTATAGTAATAGCGGATAATTTAGTTAGTATATAAGTTAGATGATGCACATTGCTCCTCTTTAGAGTTTTGATTATTTTAGAATAAATTTTAAAATAATATTTATTGTTTTGATATTATTCATTATCTTCGGTCGCATTATTATCTTGAATTACTCTTTCTTGATACTGCTCTTACATTACCTATTACATTATTAGTTTTAAGATCTATATATAGATTTTAACAGTTCACCCTGTATTGTGGTGTTACAATAAAGAGTTTATCTTTCAATCTGAAACACAAAGTTGCATGTCCAGAAAAAATACATTAAGAGAAACGCGTCTAGTGCAACAATGGTCAGATAATAATCACAGATTTTAATGACATGTCAAATAGAATAAAACTGTCGACAGGAGTAAATTTAAATACAATACGTTCGTACGTTTAATTACGTTCACTGATGTTAGTAAATATATTATTATATTTATGAGATAATCGTTATATATAGAATTCTTTACATTCTTTGTAGAACTGACTCTTCTCATCACATTCTTTGGTAGGAAACAGAACCGGACAATTCTGTAACACAACATAATGAGTTAAATCTCGTGAAAAAAATGTGTATCTGACGACTATTTAATTAAAAATATTTCAATCCTAATAGATTTCAGTGATACCAAAGATATTGCAAAATAAGCTGCCAATGAAAGCACAAGGGAAAGCAAGTATCACAATAATAATTAAATGTAGTACTAGCTGCTGCCCGCGGTTTCACCCGCGCGGAGTTATTGTATTTCATGGTTTTTATTTTTTTGCGCGGAACGCTAATTAATTTTCTAAAATAAAAGTAGCCTAAGTTACTCCTTGTAACATCAGCTATCTGCCAGTGAAAGTCCCGTCAAAATTGGCCCAGCCGTTTCGGAGATTACCCCGAACAAACAGACAGGCAGACAGTCAAAAAATTTTACAAATTGTGTTTTTGTTATAGGTCAAACAGTCACTTCAATTTTATTTATTTGTATAGACTATGTTTCCTTACCACATCTATATAGTTTCTGATACACCCATGAATATCGTAGAACTCGCAGACTTTCAGTGGGAGGAACATCCGGTAGGCCTCTTTGCAGTGGTTTTTTGCACTTGCCATCACGGTGGTGAAACTTGGGTTCAATTCCACCCATCTATCAAGATGAGCATAATATTTATCTACGTCTAAATAATTTTCTTGTGTTAGGAGTCCATATTTTTGTAGCATGCATTTCCAGTGATCGCACTATAGAAAAAGCATTGATTAGGATTAGCAATAACTCTGTGGGATTAGCGTTTTACTAGTGGTGTGGATTCTGTCGTTTCATACCTAAACCTATTTTTAGTTTTGCTCTTTTACCAAAACATAACATGAGAAGATATAACAAGACATGGAAGATGTTTTACAGATCTAAATTTAGTTTTAGAGCTATCAAATATCTTCCATCCTTTGTAAATTGAACGCCACTAAATTCATTGCCGTTAAATGTACACTAGACACAAGCTATTGGTTTAATTTGACAGGTCTAAAATTTATCATCTCATGTTCTCATTTAGAAAGAGAGATTAAAATAAAAAAAAAATAGGTTTAGGTATGAGATGACGGAATCGACAGCAGTAAATATATATGTATTTAAAAAATATATTTCTACATAATAAATCTATAGGTCTTACCACAAACAAAGTGGCTTTGAAGCCACTTGTAACCGGTGCTTACCTCTTGCGTCCAACGGCACACCTCGATCTTGATCAGGAGCACAGAATAAGTAATAGTACAAGCCAGGAAGGTGATACTGGTACACCTCATCGGTGGCCGGCCTACGCTACATCTTCTAGCTCTAGTAGTGGATAGTACGCTATCCACTCAAGAACCATGTATTTTATATGTAAGTTACACGCATTAATTATTTGTTTGTAATACTTACAATAGTCAATGGGTGTCTCCTAAACGCAGTTATTTGATTAGTACTATCAGTTGCGGTGAGTATAATCATTGCTCCACAAGTTTTGGCAATTTCACGAGTGAAGAATGGAGGAAAGACGCAGCATTGTCTGTACTAGAAGAAAAGTTGGAGAGTCGAGCATATATTTTTATAAGCACCAATTTTGCCCATAACAATTGCAATGCACGCTAGAACGAAGAAACATAAAAGCACGGCATTTCAGTGCATTTGTTACATTGAGACATCTGGGGCCATACCGGCTAACAATCTCGTGTTCGTTTTCAATTCCAAACCGATTAAAACCAGCGGTCACTAGTCTTCGTGTGGAAGGAATAGTCTAGAATTATCGCTGATTATCATTTTAAAACGAACGTTACTAAGGAAAAGAGGTCTTACAGAACGAAAAGAAGCAGAACTGGACAGCTCCACATTCGGACACGAAGACTAGTGACCGCTGGTTTTAATCGGTTTGGTATTGAAAACGAACACGTGATTGTTAGCCGGTAAGGCAGCTGGTATAAAGCCTCATATTATGCCCAGTAATTTCACTACTTTGCTCATTTTGCGCATACATTTTCATGTGTAGTACGCCGCGCTGTTTTTCAGTGATCAGGATACACTAGTCTATAAGTACTCACTAGTTACTCCAAGACGACGTTATCTTTTATTAGTGAAAGTTTTTTTTTTAAATTGGGCAATTTGTTCCAGATAGTAGCGGTAGATAGGTACATACAACAAACTAAACATCTTTACTATATTAGAATAGTTTAGAACTTCATCTATTTTTAGAACTTACCATAAATTCAGTTGGTTTGTTACATTTGTCTGGTTTAACTTCAGGCATAAATTGTGGTTGTCCTTTTACCTGTGTTAACAATGTTATAAGTAGTAACACGATACAGTACCTCAAACAGAAAAAAGTATTCGCTCTGAAAGATTTTATATTTTATTGATACAAAATTCAATACACTGGCTTTTGGTACATTAAAAACAATATTTTTCTTTTATTTAACTGTCATGAGAGCTCCTTGGGGGCCCGTGTAAATTAAGAATTTGAATTTGATACAAGCCATTTGGTTTGCTAGAAGATCGACCATGAAACACAAACATCAACTTTACGTACAATTAAATGCCAAGAATGTTTTAGGAGTTCAGAAAAAATGATGTGGTAGGTATCTATGTTAGCAACAAAGATTCCAAAATGGAATTTGGAAATTAAACAAAGTAATTATTATATAATATTTCCAATTACATAGTTGGAAAATAAAATTATATAATTTAAAAAAGAATTGTGTGTTGCAGTTATTTCAGCACTATCACATTTATTTACGAAAACGCCATCTGTGTAGATTCGAATGAACTATTTATAAAAAATAAACAAGGTGATAAAGGAAAGAACATGAGCTAGAGTAAAAGTTATGGTCTAATGACAATTTTGTTAATAGTTTAGTTTAGTTTAAGTTGTGCCAACAGAATTGGCACCACTTAAACTAAACTAGACTAAAATTTAGTTTAGTTATGTCAAACGTTGTTTTCTATTCAGGAAAGACCAGATTAAACTAAAATTTAGTTTGACAGCACTATAATTAATTTAGTTACTTAATTTAGTCTAAGCGGTCATTTATCTATTCTGTTGTACCAAATTTTCGTCTAAAATTAGAGAAAATCCGACTAAGTTAGTTGGCATGAAAATGAACGTGGACTAAAATTAATTTAGTTATTTCACCGCTATTCATACGAAATTTTCGAGTAGTTTTATCGTCATACGTGTTTATGTTGCCTTGGAACAAGTAATTTTATATATTTTGTAATGAGTACCTACTCTACTACACATAATGGAGGAGTATATGATGGTTGTTGGTGGCTCTTGTAGATTCATCGGAAAGATAAACTTTCTCTTACATCTTCACTTCAACTCTTCAAGCGAAAAATTCCTTACTAGGTAGGTAGTAACAGATTATAATATGTACAACAAAATATTTTACTGAAAAGCAGTGGTACATATTAAAAATACATGAACTTACTCTTCTTATAAACTATCAAGAACGAATTCGAATGGAAGGTTTGCGGCTTTGAGTTTGGATGAATACCAATCGAGTTGTGTTCAAATTTTTTTTTCACACTTTTTATAAGAAGTCTTTAGGCCAAGTTTCAAATTGCGAAAACAGATACTTTTGGAGAAATAATTTTTCAAAAGTTGAAGTTAAAAAATTTATGTTATCTATGGACACAACCCTTCCGTTTTATCTGCTATAACACTCGTAATAAATTCGTATATCGTAAAAACCAACAAACGAGTACCGACGAGTATACTATGTTAATTAATTTGTGGTAGGTTTTAATAAAAGTAATGCTAAGATTTATTATTGAATCTGCCAATCCTAAATTAGGTTAATTACAGTCACATATTATATACACGAACGCTTAAAAACTTACACTCCTTTTTCGTTAAATCGTGTAAAAATGATCGGTCCGTCAAATCCATCAATTATAATGTATAGGTATTAATTAATATGCGACACGCTGGCAACTCTAACAATTCAATTTAGTGTAAATTTGGTGATGTTAATACGGTGACTAAATTTAGTCAGACCGTTAATCAGAATAGCTTTTAGAACTCTCTAAACTAAATTAAGAAATTTTATAGTTTAGTTTAGTTTAGTCAGGTGAACAAGAGAATTGGCACCAATATTCTGTAAAATAGTGGGCTATTGACAAATCAACTAGCGAATTTTTAGGTGGTTTGGTTTGCGTGTTAGAAACTTAGGACTGCATAAAGAATCTTAAACGTTTAGGATGATTTGTTATGTGATAGATACAGAAAGAGGCACTAGTAAAGCACTGGAGTATCTATTAGCTAATATGATTAGTATTAAGTATTCCGTTCTGCATTTGCAGCATGTGGACCATGTGGTCTAATATTGATAAATATGTTTGATCTCCTGAAGGTTTATTTAAAGATTATTTTATAAAAAAAACTTAGCACTATCCCCGAAGCATCAAAAGACTCTGCTATACCTAATTGTCAGTACTGGTCCAGTCAAGTACTGACTGATCACTTAGGAGTCATTTTATTTTATCAAATGACTTACACAAAGAAGAAATAGAAGAAGCACTTTTTCCTCCATGTGAAGTTACTGTTTATGTAGCTTAAAATTTTTCTTGTTAACGTTTGTTCTCTAGTTTTAGGCAACGCGGAATGAAAAAAATTGTATGAATACCTATTGTGTTACATATCATTGTTTACATAACATTGGTAAAATGAGAATGTTTTTAACTAAATGGCAACGATTTGACTGATTTGTAACAATGTTCAAATGTTATGAAAACAATGTTTACAATTTTAGTTAGGTTAGTTCTACTCAGTGATTAGGAAGTAGTTCCTCAAAGGTTCTAGTTCAATGCAGATGTTGTATCTTTTGATAAAGGATCTCATGTTAGAATTAGTGACAATCTTTTCATGGTAGCTGGTAGCCTTGAACAGTGGCTGGATGTGAGGAGCACCGGATTGAGCTCCGTGTCGTGCCATAATAGTGAAATGCTAAAAGATTTTGAAAACCTATGATGATCCTCAGTGAGCAGTACTTAAGCACGTAAAGTGTCAAACAGACTAGCGTAAGTTTCAGCTCAGCTTATTACTATTTGAGTAATTTGATGTTTTAACATTGGGTTCACAGAGACCGGGAGCTCAAAGTCTTCAAAATTACATCAAAGTGTTTATGCGACGCGTAACCAAAACACTGGTGCTTATCTGGCTCCAGCACCGGAATTTGATGGGAAATTGTGGCGAGCTTGCTGGATACGCTGCTAACTAATGGGCTAGAACCTTTGGATTACCTAACCCTGTAAATGATTCATCGTGTTTTTGTAGATTAGATGAACTTAATGCTTATTTAGTAAATTGTTAATTGGCCGTTCTAAAAAAATGCCAAAGGATAATTGGGATAATTATTTTCAAAGACCACAATTATTCTATCAAAAGGTGTGAAGTGCTAAGAAGAGAAATGCTGAGGTTCTTTGGAATAATAATTATCACATTAGCAAACAAATATGTAAAGTAGATGAGATTTTCTTTGAATGTTTATTTGCTTTGTTTGATTAAAAAGATAAAATATAGGTACGTACAATATAGTAAGATTTATTTACACTACTTCAGACTTAAATAATACGCAAACTTAGGGTCTAGTAATAATTTGATATTATTTCCATACGACAATGCTACTTTGATCAATTTAATTGGGAGGAGGGAAATTGGGGCCTCTGCATTGGTCCATGTGCTCTTTCAATCGTTTGCAGTCATCGGTATCTTGCCATGTTGGACATTCCTGGAAATATAAAACCAGACGTGAAAATAAGAACTTATATAAATAACAATTACTTATTTAAAGAAAGGTAAAGTAAAATATCGCCGTCGACGTCGACGTCGATGATGTATTCAAAAATTAGTGGCTTTTGTTGAATGGCTTCAATGTTGGTCCATTGATCAACGTAATTGTTACCAACTTTTTATTCATCTTCTTTGTATTACTTTGTTTACCTTATAAGTTAGTGATTAGCGATACGTTGCTAATGAAGTAGTAAGTGAAGATTTGGTCAAAGATTTTAAACCTTAATATCTTAAACGTACATAGCCACATCGTCGTCGAGATAATAACAACTTATGGAATATAAAAAAATTCAAAATTAATATTCTTCATTCCCCAGGAGTAAAAAATAAATAAATAAATAATAAATAAACGCTTACACACTCATACCCCCGCACTAGGATTCCCTGTGTCGCAGGCGGCATGGACATACACAGATACACATCACAAACATCCAAGACCCGAGAACAAACTTTATGCTTACACAAAATCTGCCCCGGCCGGGAATCGAACCCGGGACCCCTCGCTTTGCAGGCAGTGTTACTACCAACTTAGCTACGGAGCCGTCAATAGCGCTAACTGGATTTAAAGCAACGATTTCAAAAAAATACTTACAGTAAATATTACAGCTCCCGTGCAGAACATCAGCCTATTAGCTTCGCAAACGTGTGGGGGTCCTGGAGGTCCACCTTCACCCATGCAGACGGTTTCAGCAGAGTCTACCACATCCTTGAACTCTGGGTTTAAACCTACCCACTCCTTCATGTATGCCTTCACAGCGTCATAATCTATAGACTTGTCTTCTTTGAGGGCATTCTTGTTTTGGAGTAGGCATTCTTGTTTGCTGCACTGAAATGTAAGAACAAATAACGGATTATCATGAGCCATAGTAATTTTAACTGCATGCTGGAAAATGGACTGCACTGATAGGTATAGCTCTCAAGCTCATATGGCATGTGGATAATTAAGTAGGCGTAAAGGAAACTTACAAAAAAAAAAGTCAAAAACCACTCAAAATTTCGTTTCATACTTAATAATGTAGCCTCATCGACATCTTGAAATTTATTATGAAGTAAGATCATAATTACTTGTGCTAAGTTATTGATTATTGATTTCTATTTTATTTGTAATATATCCTTTCAAGTTGGTGTACGTTACGATAATATCAACAAAGCTAGAAGTATGGTATATATTTATTTTATTTTTCTTATTCTTTAAGTAGTACGGAAGTTAATCAAGTGTTAAATCACAAGGATTTAGCAGTTGATTAATTTTATTTATTTACATGTCGGTTTCGTTTCGATCAATGTTCATTCAATTTACTAATAATTATGAAAATCGATTTTCTTATCGACCACTGTTGAACATCCCCAATAATGCCACAGTACTTACACTTGACACCACGCTTGATAGCATCGAGATACTCAATGCTTGTCAGGCATCTTGGTGTTCGCAGTAGATTATGATGTTAACGAAGGCGAATGTTACTGCCTATTCCCTAGATATTCCCTTAGCCGGCTCTTACGGCACCCACTGGAAGATGAAGTGGTCATATGTTGACGAAGGCGAATGTTACTGCCTATTCCCTAGATCTTCCCTTAGCCGGCTCTTACGGCACCCACTGGAAGATAAAGTGGTAATATTTTTCGGACCTAGACCTTGTGTTTGATATCTTATATGAAATATTGATTGCAAGTAGGTCATATTACCTTGACGAGGAAGTTTGCTGTATGTATAATTTCACTATAATTTAAACCCGCATGTAAAGGTTGTTGCTCTCTTGTTATGTGTTTTCATTCATTCATAAGTAGGTATGTAGTCGAAGTTCATGAACTAAATAGTCTATAAGTAGTACCTATCGATAGTTGTTCATTTGAAATTCAAACATAATATGACTATTGGCGGTGTGCGCTGATACTGGCTAGCATCTATTACTGGTATTAGAATTCTAGGAACTCTGTGTCTCATTTCTTTTGTGCCTTTCAATACATCAGTGTGTTTTGTGAGTCTTATCAGGGGACCGATTTTTGAATGTCACCGAGTGACTAAATATCAGCGATATGCCCGATAGTCATCGATTTACAAAGTCGTATTTTTGAATCTCAGCGGGTGACTTAAATTGTCATACCTATGATATCGTTTACGAGTGGGGGTACCCCTTCGTAAACAATATCATAGATATGAGTAGGTATTTAGTGCCAATTTTGGCTTAAAACAATTTCCAACTTAAAAAATAAAATTGAATGGAACACAATCATAAGTTTGTCTATGATTAAAGCTGAGAAATAGTGGCATGTTGGTAAACAGGGTATGACTTTCAAAAATACAACTTTTGCAAATTAGTGATTTCAAAGTTATCGCTGAGAATTTTGTCACCGCTGATATCGAAATCACTCGTGACTTTCAAAAATCGGTCCCCAGAGGATATGCTATCAAGTAGAGAAAGATAGAAAAAGGTCTTTAGGTCTACTTATATTTAGATTACAATAATTGTATTACCCATAAATATAGGTCGTAAAAATGTAAAGAAATCGCGAATTGAAATGACGTCGTAAATACTTAACCCAATAAGTATGTAGGTAGTAGTAGTTATGATTTTGAGAAACGTATTCTAAAGTGACTGAGTAACCGAGTGACCGAGTAGTGAGTAAGGTGGACCGACGACCTCATCAAGACAGCGGGGAATCGCTGGGCATACAAGAGGCGAGTAGCCAATCCAAGTGGCGTTCTATGGGGGAGGCGAATGTTCAGCAGTGGACGTCTTCCAGCTGATGATGATGATTCTAAAGTGAAAACACTTACATCTGGTGGACCATGCTTGTGCCTGTTCTCTTCATTTATTTTCTGGAAACCGCAATCAGATAGTTCCTTTTCCGTGAACATTGGCTTCACTTGGCAGCACTCTTGAGGGTTTTTCTGAAAGTAATCGTTCCAAAATTTAATAGCCGACACGGTTCTGACAACATTAAATATTGATTGAATTTTTATAAAGATTCATTTATATAATTTTTTTTATGTTATTTATAACGAGACGAGCTCGTCGTTTGCCTGATGGTAAGCATAACTCCAGCCCATAACAATTGCAGTGCCACCTAGAACTTTGAAACACAAAGGCCTGCGCGGCACTGCAGTGCGCTCGTTACCCTGAGACATTAGGTATTAAGTCTCATAAGCCCAGTAATTTCACTGGATACTCTGCTCATCAAACCGGAATACAGTAATGCTTGCACACTACTGCTTGGCGGCAGACTTCGCGAGTAAAGCGGTGGTAACAACCCAGACGGACACTCGCAGAAGAGTTAGTCCTCCCACTAACAATAATCTCTACTATCCGTATTTTTATAAATGAGAAAGGGTATTTGTGAAAGGTCTAGTCGAGCGGGTCGTTTGCCTGATGGGAAGCATAACACCAGCCCAGAACAATTGCAGTGCCACAAAGAACATTGAAACACAGACCTGCATGGCACTGACCTGCAATCTTTACCTATAGAGTCAAGTAATTTCTAGTGTGGCGCTGTTATGGCTGTTGGGATCCTTTGCAAGCAAGAATTTCGGACTAGGTTCCAACGTAGAACTTAACTTTTAAGCATGATTGTGGATTTAAGTGAACTGAAAAAAATCTATATAACACTAATTTAAAAGGAAATCTGTCTTACCACGCCTGGAGGTGGACCAGCACATATGTGATTTGGATTGCCTGGTGGTAGGCCTTGCGGGGGACCTTGTTGAAATCCTTGGGATGTAATGACCTTAGAAAAACCAATAAGATTATAAAAAATAAAACAAAGAAAAACACTTACTCAGCCTGCACTAGAATTCCCTGTGTATCAGGTGGTACGCAGGCACACAGATATGAACACGCAATTCAAAATCCCGAGAAATAAGCTTACCTAGTGGGCCCACGTGGTGGGTTATGGCCCATACCTCTCTCTCTGAGAGAAGGACGGTATCCCAGCAGTGGGACCGTAAGAGGCTGATAATGATATTCTTATCTCCAATCCCTTCTAAGTATGAAGTAGGGAGTCGTGATACTTAAAGAGTATACCAGAGAAAGGAACGCATACATTGAATGCACAATTGCACAATGCACATACGTACTTCTTCAATGAAAAACACACCTTGAAGGCTTTTTTAAGGTCAGGTTTAACCTCTCTTAAGACCAAACGCTAAAGATTTTAAGTGATGATGTTGTCGGTGGCAGTGGTGGGAAACATGCTAAACTTAGCATATGCTCTTATGTGCAACAGCAAAAACACCGATCATTATAAGAGTAGTAGTTACCCACAGAGCTTTAAATAATCCCGTACCACCTGCTAAAGTTAAGTTCAACCCGATCTGCTGCCTTATCATGATAACAATCTCGTGTTCGTTTTCAATACCAGACCGATTAAAACCAGCGGTCACTAGTCTTCGTGTGGAAAGAGTTGTCAATAGGTTTCGCTTCTTTTCGTTTTGTAAGAGCTTATTTCTTTAATAACCAGCGAAAATTCTAGACTATTCCTTCCACACGACGACTAGTGACCGCTGGTTGTAATCGGTCTGGTATTGAAAACGAACACGAGATTGTTAGTTGATAAGGCAGCTGGTAACATATGTCGCAAATAAAATAGATGCATCTATCTATATAATCCAGTATATAATTTTATTAAATTCATCCTCACCTGAAAAACAGCCGCCAGAACCAACAAACAGTCAAACCCAATCATGGTGAAGCAATCACACTGATGGCGTGACGATACCACCATCCGTTATATAGCCACCACAGGCCGTGACCATTGTCGCGGGAACAATCAACGGCGTAGGTCATTGGGAAACAGTAGGCAAAAATATAGGTGGGTTCTTTGCCTACTTTACATACGCGCCCGTTTATCTTGCCTATTTTATTTTATCTAGGAATGAGCGCAGTAGAGATTTGATAACCTCCCACCCGTTCGGTAGTTGATAAAAAAATGTTTAAGAACCTTCTTTTCACAGCATGAAAATCTGTTAAATTCGTAGGAAGTGATTCGAATCCACGTTTATTTTACACACTGCAAGGGAGTGGAGTTTTTTGTCACTTTCCTGGTTTTCTTACTTAGGATACGTGCTCTATATATTCAGCCACATGTTTGCTTACCTAAAGGTGAAAATACACGGTTCACTTTTGTCTTTCAATTTGGATGAAGCAACCAAATTGATCCATGTAAACTTATAAGTGAATCATTCAATGTCATTGCAACAACAGCATTCCTTTCATTTCTGCTCCATTCAACCAAAGTGATTCAATTTGGTTGAACCGTGTATTTTCACCTTAATGTATTGTTGTTATTCCTTGTCTAGCTTTCCTACATACATTATAATCTAGCCACAAATTAGGCTAACGAGTAAATTGAATTTAAACTTTTACATCAACTATCTAAGAATGAGTCCATAATACTTTCTTTTTACTTTTTTGTTTCTAAGGGCTAATAGTATTTTTAACTAGCTAATACATAAATAAATACTACATCTAACTAGCTACAAATATAATCATTATAATATAGTGTAGGTAATATTAAATATATAGATTATCAAAGAGGTAATAATAGATAGAATTTTGTTTTAGGTAATAGCATAATGCATTGAATGCAACAGAGCTCAATGTATAAGGAATAGCTAACAAAATATACCTACCTTAAAAATATTTTTATTAATTTATAGAAGGAAATAATGTACGCAATGTAATTACTAGAGAACTTCTGACTGTATATCATTATTATCTTATGTAAAACAATCATAGTATCTACCTGCCTGTATTATTTACACTTGGATATGCCAATTTAAAAATTGCTTCTGAGTTATTTCGAAACGTCTTCCGGTGTTGCAATTCGTGAAATAGTAGGTACCTACTTATTTGGTTTTATTTCCATGAATTCGGCTTTTAATGTTGGTTTACTGCTTGTATCTGTATGTGTTCCTCGGTTTGAACTCAATCGGTTTAAATATTTTTTTATATTTGAATTTCAGGCTTACATGAGGCTATCTAACTGCAATTTGGTTCTGCAGTCATCACTATTTTGTAAATGCAATTTTGAATTTGAATTTATGTATTACTTACTACTTTAGTTATAGCGGTAGGACTAACTCTTCGAGTGTCCGTTTGGGATGGTACCACCACTTTGCTCGTGAAGTCTGCCGCCAAGCAGTAATGTTCAAGCATTACTGTATTCTGGTTTGATTAGCAGAGCAGCCACTGAAATTACTGGGCTTTACTAACGAGCGCAGGATCGCAATACAGTACCGCGCCTTTGTATTTCAATGTTCTGAGCGGCACTGCTTTATGGCCCGGCGTTATGCTTACCATCAGGCAAACGACCAGCTCGTTTCGTTATCAAATAGTATAAAAATTTTAGGTATCAGAGTAGTCACCAGGAGGCTCCTGAGCTGTTTCCCTCCATGCATTTAATAGTGTGGTCATAAAAATATAATAATTTGCCTAATTATTGTTTACGTTATTTCCATCCTTTGTCTTCCAATCAGATGCTGATCTCCTGTAGTGGTGCATGTGCAATTATTGTACAGTGAGGCTATAAATAACTTCATTGCACAAACTTTTATTTATTCTGTGATATGCTATCTTTACATCTGTGCGCATGAATGGCAGGGAAGGCGAACCAATGGCACGCGTGCCAGAAATGGCACGTGACAAAATAATTCGGGCAAGCCAGTAAATTATTTAAACACCCACAGCTTGTTATCACCCTTATATTCAAAATCTGTCGTGAAGTACAAGAAAATCCGTACTATAGTAAATGCGAGTGTGTTAGTTGGTTTGTCCTTCTTTCACGCAGCAACGGAGCAACGTATTAACGTGATTTTGGGTATAGATATAGGTTTAGTATAGACATGGAGCGGAGAGTAGGTAACATAGACTTTTAGACCTTTTTATCCCGCAATAGGCATGGTGCCTATGCTAATGCGGGTGAAGCCGCGGGCAGAAGCTAGTAAAAATATATAAATGGTTATAATTTAGCCGTGTGCGTGACTGAATAGGTTGAAACATATTATTAATAGTACCAGGAAACAAGTCGCACATTCATGAATGATATTTATTTTCAGGTAGGGTGTTCTCTTTATCTTAAGTAATGATTTATAAAATATTGAAAAAAAATTATGTATGTATCTGTGGTCTTGAATGTTTGTATTGTGGGTGAGTGTCCATGACTCCTGTGACATAGGGAATCTTAGTGTAGAACCACAAAATCTATTTTGTGGTAGGAGTGGCATGAATGTGTTTAAAAAAAGAAAGAAACAAATTTTAAATTTCATTATCGTATAATTTTAAAAAGAAATTCGATATAATCAATATCTAATTAACAAATCACAAACTAACAAGGTAATTATCGGTGTCAATGCCCATGTAATTACGAAGCAGATGGTAATTAAGGAACAATTGGTCATGATGACAATTATTATTGCTACTGTGGAAGTGTGTCGGATGTCCTCAAGGAGTCACCACGGTGAATGATCAGTGTCAAGTGCCATTGAGACCTCGAGTGCCTCTTGAAACAGCCGTACGGAGTATAATACCTGCACTTTTACGTGGAACTGACTTTGTACGATTTAAATTGAACAGGTACTATATTTTTTAATTCAAATGCTTTATTCATATGGACCACAGGGGGCATACATGGAAGTAAAAAAAAAAGAATGACTCGTGCCCGGTCCAAGTAGGCATAGACCGATGAAGAAGAAGTCAAGAGGTTCGTCGGCATTCATTTCAAAAAAGTTTTTAAATTGTTTCTAATGTTAACGTCGTGTTTAAAATTAAAGTCTCGCTTGCTTATAGAAGAAACCTCTTCACATTTGCCTTCCAAAACTCCCAACTTAGGTATAGCTATATAAAAGAAAAGCAGGAGGAATCTCTTTGAAAAAAAAAACAGCGTCTATGGAGTATTGCATTTTTATGTTACTACTTACTATGGTTGCCTGTCATTATTTATTGATCAAAGGAGTGCTTATGTCCAAAGTAAAATAAATGGTTGAATCGTACTTGAGAGCTAGTACTGATTCTAGACTTAGTGTGTGATCATCGCTTATTAACCGGTGAGATAGTGGTCAAATACTAGCCTATCAAGACTAAAATAAACGTAATAAATATACACCAACAATATCGCCCCCAGTGCGTGAAGGTCCACGAACAATGAACTGTCTGCCGAGTTATTTATTACTCACTTACGTCTCTGTTATTCACATTGAGGATAGGTAATAAAGATAATGTAATAAGTACAGTGCAAGGCACTGCACTGTTTCTTTTATGAGCTAATTATAACTACATACAGGACTAACCCTTCAAATGTCCGTCTGCGTGATGGATACCACCGCTTTGCTCGTGTAGTCTGCCGCCAAGCAGTACTATGGAAGCATTACTGTGTTCCGGTTATGATTCCGGTTGATGAGAAAAGTAGTCAGTGACATTACTAAGAATATAAGGCCAGGCCTTATTAGACTTAAGAGACCCCGCCCCCCATAAACGAGCGCTCCAATCCATAACATTCCACGCCGTGGAGTGATAGAAGTATTGGACATTCAAACGATCCATTTAGAGCTCATTTGGCAGTACTAGTGATGCATAATGACCGAAAAACGGAGCGATGCAATGGCTCGCCCGGAATGGAGTGCCGCGTAATAGGCCTTTGTGTTTCAAAGTTCTGAGTGGCAGGCACTGCAATTGTTATGGGCCGGCTTTATGCTTACCGTCAGGCAACTGGCCAGCTCATCTAATAATATAAAAAACCCATTATTAACTGAGAAGCACACTGCGCATGAATTGAAAGGTACTGCGCTCCAAAAACCTAGAACTTACCTACAGCTGTAGCGGGATAAGATGAGTTTTCGTCGCAACTTGCAGTTTTCATATGACTTTGTGGTATTTTAGGTTGGTGTTTCGATGCACGATAGTCAAAATGAAAGACTGTCAAGTCTTAAATACTCCTATAGGTAGGTCCTATAGGAGTGTTCTGCAGGTGTACTTGATACCCAGTCTTAGATTTAAAAAGTTCACCTTCTTCGACCACGTCGTGACTAAACATCAGGTGATCGATGATGGTCGATTTATCATCAGCGTTTTACGCTCCCACTGCTGGGATACCGGCTTTCTCTCAGAAAGTATGGGTCACACAGATTTAGAAACATGGGTTATAATCCACCACGCGGGCTCAGTGCAGCTTGGTGGATGTCACATGTCTTAGAATTGTGTGTTTCTTGAACATGCGGGTTTCCTTACGATATTTTCCTTCACCGTTTTAGAGTGAGTATGATAAGAGATTGGATTGGATAAGAATATTTGTATGAAATCTCCTGACAAGTAATGAATTAGGAATTAAAACAAATTTTAGTTTAAAATAATTTATTGTTAATCACGAAAATAAAACAAAATTAATTAGTATCGTTGAATTATTTGACACCATTACGTATCATTACCAATTCTGCAGTTATTTAACATTTCCAAGATGACTCTGGGCATTTCTGAAAAATAAGAATAATTTAAAAATTTTATACATACAAATCACGCAGCATACTCGAATCAACGCACCTGATTCTTCTCTCATGCAGCAACAGATCGACATTTTATACACTAGTTTAGTATAGTTTATGGCCAAATGCTTTTTACTTTTTATCCCGAAAAATACACCATTCCTGAGACGAATCTCCAATCGGGTAAAACCGCGGGCCACAGGTATGGTACCTATATACTCGTAATAGCACATACGATGTTCGTGCAAGTGCATGAATGATAGAAGGTATATAAGTTCATAAAAACTCAATTCATTTCAATCTCAAAATGGTCTCAAGACACCAGTTATCAAAATTCCAGTCATTTATCCAAGAAAAGATATCATTTGTCAACAGTCACCCTTCCACCAGTTAAGAAGGTAAACAAAGAATAAAACGCCTTCTGGGGCAATGCAATAAATAAATACCTACGTGTCCCATTTGACATCAAAATTGATAGCACAGAATTAGTCTGCACACGTACCTTGTAGGTGGAAAAGATAAATATTGGAGCGCTTTATTACTTCTGCTAAAAGGGACTGAGATAAGTTTCATTAAGATTATGACAACAAATTCAACAATTTCCGGGGATGCCGTGCTAAGCCTTGCAATAATAAAGGATAGTATAAAATCAGAATTTATAGGCGAAGCAGTGAGGAATGAAAAGTTTGACCACTAGAATTACACAAAATCTAGATATCATTAATTAAATAGGTATATTTTAAAGTGTTAAAGTGTTAACCAATTTGGAACGGGCACGGTGGGTTTCTGGAAGGTTCGTTGACTTTGAGCACGGATTGGGTCTGTTGGTGTCTTTGTCATTTATTATGTTCTGATAGAGACATCATTAGATTTAGTCTGTGATTCGGGTAGACGAATGTTGCAGAGACCCGCTGTTAGAGTCATTTATTTTAACTTTCATAAGTGCTCCTTTGGGGCCTATTTGAATAAAGTATTTTTAATTTGAATTTAACCGACATTAGCTGAATTTTCACGTTAATTATATACCTATTGTACTGTACGCCGTAATTTTCGCTGCATTCGCTTATCGGCAGTCGACGTGTGGCACAAAATAGACTTTATGAAACCAAATGCTGCGTAAATTACGCAACTCAAAAAATGCGACTCACAACCTACAAAATTATGGTCGTTTGGCTTCACTTTAACGGGGTAATTTGCAGTTGGCATTGCCTAACTGTAACATTTACCTTCAGCATTGCAATTCCAGTGCAAGTGAACACGTCATATGCTCTACAAGGGATGTCGAGGTACTGCCTTAAGTCGATATCGACACAGTCCTTAATAGCCTTCTCGATGGCCTCCGACCACCCTTTATGATTCTCCGACCATTGTCTGAGGTGGTTCTTATACGCTTCTTTGTTGAGGGTGTTCTTGTCCGAGAGGAATCCTGACTTCTCGAATACGCACTGGACATCGTTGCACTGTAAAGTAGAAGATAACTGTAAATTGCGTTATTGTTATTTTGTTGAATTTTGGGTGTTCAATTAGTCAATCTATGGTAACTAGTAACGATACTAACGTAATATCAAACTAGTACAAAATAGTTTTTTGTATGTAGGTTATTTAGTAGCTAGTTAATAAACGCATTTAGTCTGTTGAAAAATCACTGTTACAAAACAATACTGAGAATAAGTATACTCTGTAGTTGATGTTTTATATAAGAGTAGCTGCTGCCCGCGGTTTCACCCGCGCGGAGATAATGGATTTCATGGTTTTTATTTTTAGCGTGGAATCCTAATTCTTTTTCTAAAATAAAGGTAGCCTCAGCTACTCCTTGTAACAACAGCTATCTGCCAGTGAAAGTCCCGTCAAAATTGGTCCAGCCGTTTCAGAGATTACCCGGAACAAACAGACAGACAGACGGACAGACAGACAGACATAAATAATTTTAAAATGGTTGTTTTGTTATAGGTACCGTATATACTTTCATATACATTTGGTAAAAAGCTGTTCTTTTGATATTACAAACAGACACTTCAGTTTTATTTATTTGTATTGTATAGATTGAATCCCTTAGATGTATTGTATATTTCATAATACGAGTAGTAATATAAATATTTATGGGAGATGTTTTGTTTGATATTCTAATAGACATACCTGCAGGGTTACAACTGCGATGCATTATAATTGCAATAAAGTGTTGCATTAACAATATACGTGACCTGGTTTTGAGGTCATCATCATGGAACTCTTAGTAGACATTTGTTGTAACTTAGTCAGTCTAGGGGCGAGATCTGTACACCATAAATAGCGTTTGAACACTATCTCACTTGAGGGCCTAGAGTCTAGCATACTAGGGCAGATATGTCTGGTAAAAATCAGCTGAGTAAATGGAATTGCCTATGAACCTAAAATAGAACAGGGTCTCAAATGCAGTTCAGAACACACAGATTTTCAAGGCCAGGCAATTTTGTAGTCAGGCTGACCAGTTTAATGCTCTACCACTGTGAAATATTTAACTTCTAAGATTCTCAATGTTATTTTGTTGCTACTCACCGGTCCAGGCAATTTGGGGTTCGAACATTCTAGTAAAGGCTTCGGATCGCCCAGCTCTGGTATATCACAGCATGTTGATATGGGTTTCTGAAAATGGAGTTAATACTAAAATGATTTAGAGGTTTGAAATAAAGCAATTAATAGCCGAGTAATACCGGAAGGGCGAGGTGAAGTCCTTCTAAAGTCATTTAAAAAAAATCTGATTACCAACTTAATTATTGTAACTTACCAAAGTAGCTCCTCTGGTTCTAGTTTGACCTAAAAGATCGGCATAAACCTGCAAAAAATAATAATTTTGTGTAACATTTTTATAAAATTGACCTTGAAAAAAGATTCCGTGGACCAATATTTACAGAAAACCAATTAGGTAAACGATTTTGTGAACTTTTTAGAAATGTCAAATAGATTTTATTTTTCTATAAAACAGATTTTTTTCAGAGTCCTTTTGAACAAAAGTAAAAAGTGCAGAAAACAATAAGTGTAAGTGGGTTTGTACGTTTGTTTGTTTGTTGGTTTGTCCTTCCTTCACGCAGCAACGGCGCAACGGATCGACGTGATTTTTGGCATAGATTTATATTTTATGGAACGGAGAGTATCATATACCACTTTTTATCCCGGAATACGGATGAAACCGCGGGCAGAAGCTAGTATCAGATAAATATAAAAATGAGATGGTTCAAATTAAGATATTGTTTAAAGACAACATAATAATTATTATCGATCTAGCATCAAAGTTTAAATCCCAGAAAATAAAATTAAACTAGGGAATCTATAAGTATAAAAAAACACCACTCTTTATGTTAAAAAAATAGAAACATAAAGTTCAAGCTCAAGGTGATATACTCCGAAGTCTCCTAAGTAGGCTGAGGAAGGTCAGTTTTCCGTTTGTTTAAGATCACATCAAAATATTCCCAAAAATATATTTTATACTTATTTGAAGTGAAGCAGGTAATGCTATTGAAATAATTAATATTACTACAACTTACTGATGTAAACAAAACAATGCATAAATACAATTTCATTTTGCACTGTACTTGAACGTTTTAAACAACTGAACACTCGAGAGGATGTGGTAGATAATGATAATATATACTTTAAATGGGTTTATAAATAGGTATAAATTTTATCAAAAATGTCAAAGAGCAACTGACTACATGTGACATTCTTAGAAGATTCTTGACATTGGTGTATGGACATAACAATATTAATTTGTAGTATATAAAGTAAATAAAATTTATTAGTAATTCACAGAAAAACTGCGATATCTTTTAATAGGAAATTGGTACGTTAACTAGTTTTTGAAGGTTTGTATCATTGATCTATATATACTTACGAGAAAATAGTTTTGCAGCACAAATGATTATTCCTTTAAAACCATTGATTTATATGTACCAAATTCTTTGTTTAAAAAAGTTCCTATTAAATCGATCCCGCTTTCAATTAGTGTCTGATTTTTCCAATCTATAAGATAAATAAAATATCAGAGCAGTAAGTAATTCCAAAAATATATAATGTTACAGTTATTGTATCTAAAAAAATTATGGTTCAATAATTCTTCAATATTGTGTATGGTGAACTAATTATTAAAAATAGGTTTTTGGACTGTCGTAAACATTAACACAATAAGCGAAACGTTTTACTGTTTAAACTATTCGAGCAGCTCATTCCATGACCATGACGTCTGCTACAGCGCCGACATAATATTGGAAACTCAAAACAAACATGGTAGGTAAATCCTACTAATATTTTGAACGCGAAAATTTGTGAGCATGTATGTATAGATGGATCACGCAAAAAGTACTGGACAGATTTTGGAGAAACTTTACAGTAGGTAATTATTAGCTATACTACATCAAAATAACACTTAGGCTACACTTTATAAAGATATATATAACACGCGGGCGAAGCCGCGGGCAGAAGCTAGAAGCACACATTTTGGAACATTTTTCGTGGTTGTTGAAAAAGGAACTAGTGAGGTGTGCGCTGTGCGGAGAATTTTTATGACAGATAGCCGCTCCGTCCCCTATGTAGTTTATAGTCATTACGCTAGATGGCGTTAACGGAATAGAAAATAAAATACAAGCTTTTCCTGCGTTCATATTTCAATGGATTTATTCATACAAATTCATAAAAACTCCTACAAATTATCTATAACATACATACATGAACCCTAAAAACATGACACTCCTTTTTTGTCCAGTCGTGTGAAAATAGCCTGTCTGCTTATTCGCGGCCAAATAAGTTATTTATTTACAAAAGGATTGGCGAAGAGATCAAACAGGCCCTTTTAATTAGCCGATGACTCGCTTCAGTGTAAACCCTTCACGGAATTTACAGAAATAGTCGTAGATTCAATATTTGTTAGTGTTCGATAGAAATAAGTCGGTATACCTAGTGAAACGGAGCGATTAATTTTAATTAATTGATGAAATAAACAATTATAACCGCAAGGGTTCAATATAACACAGTTTTTACTAGTTCGGCAGCCTATGGGTTCATTGATAATTTGTGCAAAAAGTTATGTCAATAAATGATTTTTACTTTACTTTACTTTTACTTTATAATATTCTTGTCATATATATCAAATCAAATGTAAATCAATAGTAGAGGTACATCTACACCTGATCTTATGATCAAAACATGTATATATAGCGCCGAAATTTTTGAATTCTTGAAATTCTTGACTTTCTTTCGGCTTAAAAACCATGGCTGCATCTACAAAACTTCGCTTTGGAATGATTCCTTTTTTATTCTTTTCAGTGCCAACAAAATATATTATTAACTTTACAATAACATAACAAGTTGATGTAACAAAAGTTAGGTAGGTTTATAAAAACACGACTGCCCTAACCTAGTCACCGTCACTTGGGGCGATGCAGTAAGGATTCTAACGATACAGCGAAATCTGTTCTGGAAGTCACATATATACATATATGTATGTGAGTGTATAATTTATATTATACTCATATATTTTATACAAAACAAAACCGCACATCAAAAATAGATTACTGTAATTGGTGTCTTGATATTTCATATAATTTTAAACTAATTTATATACACATTTGATAATTTTTGACATATTGATACATACTAATTTTGATTAATTAATGTAACGTAACAGTTTTTAATATTATAATTGTAATTAATTGTAAACACGATTATTGCACACCTCCAAATGAGGTAGATTATATGGAACCATTGATTAGGAGGATCTCGATGTATAGAACACATTATTTATTACCATTTTTTTTCTACCTCATTCTTTGCAGTAAATTATTTTGAATTTGAATTTTATTAACTAAAGTAAAAATTGAGTCATCGAAAGCAGAAGGGAACTTTTCCAGCGATCTATAAAACTAACCTTTTAGGTCACAGCGATTGGATCTAAGTTACATGCGAAGAGATAAGTCTAATTACTATGTAGGCAGTGCATGTAGTACTCCATGGAGCGGACATGATGGGGCGTTTTTAAAAACCTTGTCGGCACAGATAACAAAAGGTTTCTTTAGAACGCATTACCACTACTGTGGTGATTATCGTTGTCATGTTATCTAATCAGATGTGATTCTGAAAAACATTATTTTTATCATATCGTTAATTTGGAAACCGTTTTTGTATGAATTCTGATGAGTTTTTCAGTGTATTCTAACTTTTATTCTTGCTCTACGTGGCCTGCACTGGCGTCCCGCTTGGGGTGTTTTGTGTATTTACCAGTATCTACCAAAACCATCACAACTCCTTGTTTAACGTTGTTTTTTTATGCTCTGAAATGGCTCACAAATAGTGACCAGAATACACCCTTAAATGCTCGCTGACATATTTTTCAAGTAAAACTTCTTCGCTAGGCTAGCTCTTGTAAAATATGTGCACTGTGGTTGCACGATGTTTTGTTTACCGAAAGCTCAAAGCTCATTGTAGAGACCAAAGGATCCATCACCGTTCGACTGCGATCTCACTACCACTGAGCCTGCATCAAAGGATCAAAAAAACCTTTAAAAGTCCTTTGAAGTCGGTTAAAAAGGAATTGTTTTAGAACATTTCTTTTAGTAGGATTAGTTCTATTGGGTGTATTCGGAGGAATGTCGTAGATATCAATGTCGTATTGTGACGATTTTATCGTTATCATTTTTGGGAGTAGACTTCCTGGTTGTAGCTCTCGACCTATGTCTTGGACTGCTTAAACCATCGCTTCAGATCAGCAAGGGCAAAATTGGATTGGCAAGGGCACAATGGGATTTCGTACATACTGTTAGCTTGCTTTCAAATCTTTCTTTCGAACTATCTACAACTTTTCTCACACAGTCCGCTACCCAACCGCAATTTACACAGCTTTTTACGTCTGTCCCCCACGCTTAAGGGTGTGCACATAGAAGTGATCACTCGGCGTGAGCTCACACACTTTATGCGTCGTAAAGACGACCTCAGAGAAGAATGGTCTCGACAATTATGTGATTACGCGGTGACGCATGTCTACGCAAATATATCTTAGGTATGGGGTCAAGCTGTTGATTAAGTATAGTTTTTTTTATGTTATTTGGTAACGAGACGAGCTGGTCGTTTGCCTGATGGTAAGTATAACGCCGGCCCATTACAATTGCAGTTTCACCCAGAACTTTGAAACACAAAGGCCTACGCGGCACTGCAGTACGCTCGTTACCCTGAGACATTAGGTATTAAGTCTCATAAGCCCAGTAATTTCACTGGATACTCTGCTCATCAAACCGGAACACAGTAATGCTTGCACACTACTGCTTGGCGGCAGACTTCACGAGCAAAGCGGTGGTAACAACCCAGACGGACACTCGCAGAAGAGTTAGTCCTCCCACTAACAAAAAGTAGTTAAGTTATATGTATTTATATCCCGGTTCGGGATGATTTAGGGCTGAAACGAAACTGTATAAGCCACTAATCTATAGGTCTAGCGTAATACGTGGTTTAAAGGATTCCGGAATGAATTAGAAAAAGTGTCTACAAATGGTCAAAAATGAATTTATTGATTCTCAAAATATTCTTGATTAGCGTAAATGCACTTTTTCATGCGATTTTTTTGCGGGGTACCCTAATTCTTTTTTTAAAATTAACGTAGCCTAAGTTAGTCCTTGTTACATCAAATATCTGCCAGTTAAAGTCCCGTCAAAGTCGGTCCAGCTATTACGGTCATTACCCGGAACAAACAGACAGACAAAAATAAAAAAATGGTTGTTTTGTTTTATATACCGTATAAACTTTCATATGCATTTGGTAAAAAGCTGTTATTTTGATATTACAAACAGACACTTCAATGTTATTTCTTTGTATAGATATAGGTAGAAGTACCTACTTAAAACTTCTTTTTTCATAATAATCACGTTTTCTGTTTAGTTTTCTACATCACTCTGTTCAATTTTTGAGAATTCACAGTCACAAGGCGCCAAAGGAAAAATCAACTCCATCACACCCTTCCGGTAGGTCAGAGGATAGTATGTAAATATTTTCTTTGGCGTCCTCAGATTAAAGGCATCAGCCCTTTAAAGGGTCTCTCCAAATTTTCTATTTTGTATGTTTTTATTTAAATAAGTCTCCAAAATAAGATTACGGTTATCTCTGCCTTTCCTATTCCACGTTTGATTTGAAAAATATTTGCCAACTTTCTTATAGTTTTTGGAAGCAATTTTACACTATTTCATATTACATAGACTATAAGAAATAATATAAAGCTAGGATTAGACTCCAACACTATTTCCTGTATACTCGATCTGTTTGTTCACCGAGTGTCTATGTGAACACAGGGGCACAAAACAGATATTTTGTGACAAGGATGTCTCTAATTGTAACATTTATTGTGACACGATAATTAGTATCGCTTACATCGGCTATATGTGAACACGTTGTAACCAAGGGACTTTTGTAAACAATAAACATATTTGTGTCACAATTTTTATCGTAGTCTGAACCTAGCTTTAGAGTGCTGTAATCCACTTGTTCAATTAAATACTCATAATTATTAAGTTAATTATTTAAGAAACATTTTGTTGGTCTAATCTAAATGATTTTGTTTCTGAATGCACTCCACAAGTCGTCCACCATAATAATCTATGTACCTACCTATAAATATACAATATACAAATAAATAAAATTGAAGTGTCTGTTTGTAATGTAAAAATCCCAGCTTTTTACCAAATGCTTATGAAAGTAAATACGGTACCTATAACAACACAACTATTTTTTTAAATTTTTGTCTGTCTGTCTGTTTGTTCCGGGTAATCTCCAAAACGGCTGGGCTGATTTTGACGGGACTTTCACTGGCAGATAGCTGATGTTATAAGGAGTAACTTGGGCTACTTTTATTTTAGAAAAAGAATTAGGGTTTCACTTTTCGTTCGTTCCACTCAAAAAAATGAAAACCATGAAATCCAATATCTCCGCGCGGGTGAACACGCGGGCAGCAGCTAGTTATACATATTTTCAGTCTTTTTAATTTTTTAATATAGTAACGTCGATTTAATAGTGTCACCCCGACTATCTTAGCTACACAAACTGACATGAACTCAACACAAACACAAAACGCACTGTTGCAGACTTAATAGTCACACACTAAAATCTCTTAATGGCTACACCACTCAAATCAGTATCAAGTGGGACGACAGATCTCATTTACATCCTCAAATGTATTGCAATCCTGATGCAGATAAGTTATTGGCTGTAAAGTGAAAGCGATAAAGCAGTAAATCGTAGGGTTGCTACCCATGACTATGTGGGTACTACAGGGTTTACAGCCCATAAACAGTTAAACCCATTCGGGATTGAGCCTACGTGGCGTCAGTTTGAGAGTACGTGGATTATTAAGGCGTTTTCTTGAACATAATTTTTGATGGGCGTTTTCTTATGAGGGGCATGGGTAACAGACAATAAACACCTACTCTTGATATAGTTATAGAGATCTGAACATACTTTTTATTTTGCACGGAACCCTAATTATTTTTCTAAATGAAAAGTAGCTTAAATTACTCCTTATAACATTAGCTATCTGCCAGTGAAAGTCCCGTCAAATTCGGTCCAGCCGTTTCGGATATTACCCGGAACAAACAGACAGACAAAATTTTTAAAAATTTTGTTTCTTATACTAGGTATCGTATTTTCATATGCATTTAGTGAAAAGCTGTTATTTTGATATTACAAACAGACACTTCAGTTTTAAATATTTGTATGTATAGATATGTATAGATTACAAATACTTATATGTATTAGGTTTTTATGTTTTCATAGAAAAGAATATCTCTCCCACACACTCATGTTAACCATCTAGAATATATATTAGATTATTTTATTAAAATAGATTCTCATACAAAGACGCAAGTTTTCACATATCCAACAATACTTTTCGAATTCGTAGCTTCTTAAACAATTTTATTTCTTGTATATTACAAAGTATAACGTACTCGTTCTTTGCCCCAAACAACTTTTGTGCCTCCTAGAACTTTGAAACACAAAAACTTGTGCGGCACTGTTGTGGGCTGGTTACTCTAAGACATCAAATAAATACAAATACAAATACAAAATTTATTTATTGTTTATAAAAAAGTGTACAAGAAAATAGTTGAAGCCCTGCCTGCTGCTTTAGTGTAAACTGTGTTGCAGAAGGCAGTGTCTTCCCTTATAATTAGGTCTTTTACAATCTTACAAAACACATGTGGTTATAGACAGAAAAAAAAACAAAAAAATAATAATACATAAACATTAGCGCCGCATGTGTATGTGTGTGTCTGTCTGTGTGTGTGTGTGTGTGTGTGTGTGTGTGTGTGTGTGGGTGTGTGTGTGTGTGTGTGTGTGTGTGTGTGTGTGTGCGTGCGTGTGTGTGTAGGTGAGTGTGTGTGTGTGTTTTGTGCTTCATATGAAGTTGTGTATTTTTTATTCTAAATCTACTAATCAACTCTCATCAAAAGTTTTTCCACAGAATCATAGTCTGATTGTTGTAGCCATTCAGATATTATAGTCTTAAGTTTGTGTGATATTAATGATTTAATAACAAATTTGGAATTAAGCAAATTATAAAAAATAGGAGATAGATGGTTATAATGCCTCCAAGCTATCGCACTGTTGTATTTAGGCACAGGACATTTATCAAGTCTCTTGGTACTAACTGGCAGAAAGGGAACGGTTTCTTTATGATATCTTCTAATGCATTGTGACACAAATAACTTTCTCACCGAGTAAACTTTACATTCGTCATAGAGATCTTTTGTGGGATGTCTAAATGGAAAGCCCATGATAACTTTAAGCAAAGCACGTTGAGCACGTTCCACTTCAATCATGTGTGTCTTGGCAGCTCCACCCCACGAACAAATGCAGTAGCTAATTATACATTCACCTAGGGCCTTATAAGTCTGCAGTAAAAGCTTTCTGTCTGCGACTGGGCGAAGCGACTTGAAAACGTGTATGAGCCTTCTAATGCGCTTAGATACTGCATTAATGTGCGGTTTCCAGGTCATTTTGTGGTCAATAGTCACTCCAAGGTATTTAATAGTTTCTACTCTTGCGAGGACATTACAAGTGCACTGAATAGGATAGAGGTGATGTCGATTGCAGGGAAATGTATGGGCATGTATTTTGAAGTCTGGTGGTAATTTGTTATTTTCACTTTTTTTAAAGCACATATACTTAGTTTTTAATGCGTTGAGCGATAACAGATTATCCTCTAACCACGAAATTACACGTGATAATCCCTCTTCTGCCAACTGACGTGTAACTGCCCAAGTCGAGCCATGAAACAGCAAAACGGTGTCATCTGCAAACATGAGTATATCTGCGTTCAACAGTTCCGCCTTACAGAGCTCATTAATATAAATTAAAAATAGCGTAGGTCCAAGCGTGCTGCCTTGAGGAACCCCGTAGTTGCACACGGCGCTGTCACTCTCATATCGATCAACTTTTACTTGTTGACTACGCTCTGAAAGATAGTCAGTGAACCAGTCATGGACAGTTCCTCTCACACCAACCCCCCCCAAACGTGCCAGAAGTATTGGGATAGAGACTGTGTCGAATGCTTTTTGGAGATCCAAAAAGACGCCTACACATTGCTCACCTTAATATAACCAGGTATAATTCAAAATCAAATTTAAAATTCTTTATTCAATTACATTATCAGATGCGCCGTAATTTCACTGACTACTATGCTCATCAAGTTGGAACAGTTTCAATACATACTATTGCTGTGGCCACGTGGCAGACTACACACCACGCATAGTAGCGGTACCCAAATAGACGGCCATTCACAGAGAAGTTAGTCCATTGATAATTGTGGTGGAAGTTTCAAATGGCATAAGGGACACGAGCTATACTACCTTACAATCGTAAGCGCCAATAACATTTCGTCAATAATCTTTAGTTACGCTCGTAGTATAGGAGAGCTGTTCTGTGTGACCTGTCCTTTAAATCAATGGAAATTTCCATCGACGATAATATCACATTATAAAATTCAGAAAACTTTCAAACTAAGCCGAAAATGGTCAAACACATGAACTGCGTCACGCTTTACTTAAGCTTTGTTACCTTCACGATACTTCTTTGTTGCTCATCGTTAAACTAATTTCATCTGGTAAGCAGATCTCTTTTGTACCTACGAAACTTTGTCCTGCAAGAAACACAGGCGAAGATTGTTATTAAATTGCTTCAAGTTTTCCTTGATACAAGTTTTGTAAAATACTGAAACCTATTTTGTTTTACGTAAAGATAACGTTGCGGCTACTACAGTCAACCATTTTTAACCGACTTCCAAAAAAGAGAAGGTTATCAATTCGGTGGGTATTTTTTTATGTTTGTTACCTCATATCTCCTTCATTAATGTACCGATTTGGAATATTCTTTTTTTATTTGTAAGGATATACTTTCAGATTGGTCCCATAGAAAATTCACCAAAATCGGTTCAGTAATTTGTAACTGAACTCGGTTCGTCGCTTTTTTAAAGCAATTTTGTTTTAGAAACTCAGAGGAGACTTGCCTCATTTTCAGTACAGAAGGAAAGAAAAGAAAGAAAGAAAGAGAAAATACATTGACATCACACAACATACAGCGAACAGCCAAAACTGCTATCCGCTAACCGCATAACTTATGTGGTATTATTCTGACATCCAATGATCCAGATGACGTTCCAATTATACTGGTTAGGTCTTTGAGAAAAAATACTCTTAATCAATGTGTTATATAGATGATGCAACGATCTTATTGTGCCCCTATTAGCATAAAAAAGTTAATTTATACCGTTTTTTATCTTCCGACCAATACCATTAAAATGCTGTATATATATGCTGGTTAAGGCGTCTGGTATAGATAACCAGAAGACGCAGGTTCGAATCCTGTTGGAAGCGAAATTTTTGTGATGTATATATTTGTGTGAACATCCGCTATTGTAGATTAACGCTATAAAATATATGTCATAATACCATTAAAATGGTTTCTTAGTTAACAAGCATTGTCCCAGAACTGTTACCTTGTGACTTTCAATTTGTTGTAAGTAATTTAATAATATTCACAACTGTAGAAGGCCATGCTCGGTGGACAGTAATTGTGCTCGAAGGTTTCCGAAAATGGTTCCTGTTACTTGTTATCTCTTCATTTCGTAAAGTTTTTATTTGTATAAAATATTCTTAAAAAAAATGGTTTTTATACATAATTCTAAAACCTAAACCTATCGAGCAAAAATATCGTTTGTTTCACCTGCATTTCATTGCTTTGATAAATCTTACTTTGATGTCTATAGAAATGTTAATTTTGCCTAACTTTTATTCGTGGATTCATTTGTTTAAAAGTCTCATCTCAAATCCCACGGGTACCGCGCATTTTTCCGGAGAAAAATTACTGCCTTATGTCATTCTCCAAATTCAAATTCAAATTCAAAAGTCTTTATTCAAATAGGCCCCAAAGGAGCACTTATGAAAGTTAAAATGACTCTAACAGCCGGCCTCTGCAACATTCATCTACCCGAATCACAGACTAAAACTAATGCTCCAGTCCAGAAACTATATTATTATGTAAAAAAAGTCGACTAGAGTTAAGGCGTGTTCGGCGGGCTAGGATGGGAACCAGCGCTCAAGTGTTACTGCTTTTACTAATTAATTGGTGTTTGGCATCAGAGGTTATTACCTGATGAGCACTTGTAAATACGTGCTATACAGCTTATGTAGGATCAGTCTGTCGTTGGATATAACTAAAAGCCTTCAAGTAGTAAACCGTAACTCTATACAACTCAAAACAACAGGGTACCCATTATTTTCTAAAGAAAAAAAAATAACAGCGCCTGTTTGTAAACATAATCGAAGCTTCAAGAAAGACTATGACCCCAACATCTTAGAAGTTAACTGATATCTCCTATATATTGGGCGACCACACATTACCACGAAAAAGTTTTCCACACCACAACGACGAGCAAAAAGGTAAGATGTCATGTAGACATATTTTGAAAGCAAAAGGCGTAAGATATCGTGGCTCCAGGGCATGGACTTGAAACAACTGCTCAGGCTGGACCTGGATACATTAAGTCCGAAAAGTCCTAAACTATATTCCTCACAATATCCTCGTAAATTGAAATCTGCAGGTTTGATTTATGTAAATGCGTACGTAGTTCAGTCCCTTGAGAAATAAAAAAACGATAACAGCGCTAGGAACAGCAATTTTAATTTATACTTTCCTATAGAATATTATGTTAAAATCGTTTCTGTTTTTTTTTTATCAACAATTTGATATAAGCTCCATAGCCTCAAGCATCGACAACACGGTTGCTAGTCCTTCTGTTTTCTACTTCATCGGCGCGAGTACGGATCTTTTCGATAAATAAAATTGACAGTTATAATCGATAAAGTGGGTTTTATTCGATAAAATTGACATTTAAAATCGATAAAACCCACTTTATCGATTTTAACTGTCAATTTTATCGAATTTTATTTATTTAAAAGATCCGTACTCGCGCCGCAGGTGAGATAGCGGTCAAACGCCATTGATCACAGTTTGCATGAGTTTAGAGTTTGACTCGCTTACCTGCATCACACAATATATAAAATCCTCAACGGGCACTACAAATCGTAAGGAATCTATTTCCAGCAAGGCCCTTAAATAAATGTACCTACAACAAGAACTCTATAACAAGAATTATTCCTGTTTAGACAAAGTCATGGTTACTTTTGATCTTGTGATCTCAAGGCTTATCAGGACAGCGACGTGGGCGCCTTACCGTCGTCGGCTCCAATCATATTTCTCTTTGTTTGCCTACAGTCTCCTGCAAGCCGGACACACTATTGTCCGCCTAAGGACCGCCTACTATGATTTCAACGTCGAGATATGTTCGAGATTTAAATTGTGAGATGAGTTCGAGTACTTTTTAGTCTAAACTTTTTTGATTCACTTTTTTTAGTATTTACACTCATGCACTCTGAATATACTCACACTGATGAAGCGGTTGGAAGTGGCAAACCGCTACCTCATGGTAGGACTAACTCTTCTGCGAGTGTCCGTCTGGGTTGTTACCACCGCTATGCTCGTGAAGTCTGCGGCCAAGCAGTTATCTGAAGCAATACTGTGTTCCGGTTCGATGAGCAGAGTATAGCCAGTGACGTTACTGGTCTTATGAGACTTAATACCTAATGTTTCAGGGTAACGAGCGCACTGCAGTTCCGTGCAGGCCTTTGTGTTTCAAAGTTCTGAGAGAAACTATATATAACAAAAGGTATATAGTGTCACTATATATAAAAATATATATATACTTTAGTAAAGTGAATAGGACGCAGTACACCAAACGTGAAATAAATGAAGTTCACGTGATCGGCGTTCAAATTCCTAAACGTAGTTTAAACTGAAGCTTAAATATTAGCTTGCCATTCAACCATTCAGAGCTTTGATAGCCGATGTCAAATTGCTCGGTTAAAATAATCCGAAGTTTAAGCTCTTTGAACCACAGTTCATGAGTTTACCTTAGCTCAACTTAAGTTCAAAATAGTTGGTGAACTCCGACCTAAAAGGAGTAAAAGGATGTTACGAGCGCTTGTGCAATTATAGTACTCGTAAAATGTAGTTCTTACATATTGCCAACTTAACTTACTAAGGGCCCGTGGTACTTGTCTTTGCACAAATAGAGCGAGCCACTTCCTTGTGACATCACAATAAGTGAAACTCATTCATGCACTGTATTGGAAGAATGTCTCATATTACGGACCATGGGCATCTATTAGGTAATAGGGAAAAAATTACTAAATCTTAGAAGTAGGTACCTGTTTGATTTAGTAGGTAATCCTATTTCTTCCTGATCTTGTCCCATATTACCTAAATGAGGTCATCTCAATCCGTCTTTACAAACACAGTAAATATAGTGAATAGGTTCTTTCTCGGCAAGCGTGCTTCGTCAACCGCATTGTCACGATCGCGGTCAAGCGCAAGCCTATATTTATGTGTATTTTTATATTATATGTATTTTTACAGCCTGTTTGGTAATATACTCTATACAAATAAATAAAATTGAAGTGTCTGTTTGTAATATCAAAATAACAGATTTTTACTAAATTCATATGAAAGTATATACGCTACTAATAACAAAACAACCATTTTTAAAATTTTTGTCTGTCTGTCTGTTTGTTACGGGTAATCTCCAAAATGGCTAGACCGATTTTGAAGGGATTTTCTATGGCAGATAGCTGATGTTACAAGGAGTAACTTAGGCTACTTTAATCTCAGAAAAATAATTAGGGTTCCGCACAAAAAATAAAATCCATGAAATCCAATATCTCCACGCAGGTGAAACCACGGGCAACAGCTATTTGTGTAATAAATGAGAAAACCGTATGTCCGCATATCCAACATCGTAACAAACAACCTTCGCTGTGCCAAAGTGGTTGATAGTGGCCCATTCTATTTAATTTTTTCTCTTTCTTTATCTCTCTTTTCTTCAACGTTGAAAATAATAGTTCTATATTCGATTAAATAGCTATCATAATACAATTATTGTGTAAGCTGAACTACTGACAACCACTAATAAAAATAAACGGCGCTTGATATCTTTGATTCGAAGCCCTAAAACAATAAAAGTGATCAAGCACGGAAACAATCTCCTTCGGTTGGAAAAGTATCGCTTTCGAGCCTTCTTTGGCCCGATATTTTCGAGATAGGACAAAACGGGATCAATCAGTTCGAATGTAATGTGGCTCTTGGTTCTACCAAGATTGTTTTGGTTTGTTATTGAGGATAGGGGCACATGACGAATATCATCAAAAAGGTCGAGGAAACAGAGGGTGTAGTGTGAGTTTTCTACAATGACCACGTTTACGCATATTTTGTATGAAAAAACGTACAGCGCCCCTAGCGCCACGTTTGTGAACTACCACCGCAAGCTTTTATTATGAACTAGCTGCTGCCTGCGGTTTCACCCGCGTGGAGATATTAGATTATATGGTTTTTATTTTTTTGCGCGGAACCCTAATTCTTATTCTAAAATAAAAGTAGCCTAAGTTACTCCTTGTAACATCAGCTATCTGTCAGTGAAAGTCCCGTCAAAATCGGCCCAGCCATTTCGGAGATTACCCGGAACAAACAGACATACAAAAATTTAAAAAATGGTTGTTTTGTTATAGGTACCGTATATACTTTGAACTTTCATATGCAGAAAGAACCTACTAAAACGAACTCTTGCACAAAGGAAGCCCTACCGCGAAGAGTTGAAATTCATGGCGTGTTACGATTAGCTTCCTTGACAGGTATAGAGGACGCTTTTCTTGGGAGGGTGAAGAAAAGATTCTCCCTCCAACCACCACCAAACGACCCGATCTTATTAATTAATAATCCTTAGTGATAACATTAAACTATACTATAGAAGTACTATTAGTGTTTTATTCAAAAAAGGGCAGGCAAAATAGTCTACTTTCATTTAAAAAAACGGTAAACATCCTTAAAACACACACGTTTTATCTTCCAATATTTTTAACTGGAATAAACGATACATCATACTTTGACAAATGTGATCATTGTGATCAGTCAAAAACAAATTTTATGTAATAACTAGCTGCTGCCCGCGGTTTCACCCGCGTGGAGATTATAGGTTTTATTTTTTTGCGCAGACAACAGACAAAAATTTTAAAAATGGTTGTTTTGTTATTGATACCGTATATACTTTCATATGCATTTAGCAAAAAGCTGTTATTTGATATTACAAACAGACACATCAATTTTATTTATTTGTATAGATACATGATCATCTAAATCGGTCTGAGTACGTAAACGTTCTACTGTCTTTGATCGATTGACGAAATTATAGCAATTTAAACGCTATATTATCAACTAGCTTCTGCCCGAGGTTTCACCCGCGTTCCTACAGGTACCAAACGCTTTTCCGGGATAAAAAGTAGCCTATATTACTCTCCAGTCCATAAACTATATCTATTATAAAAATGACGTCGATCCGTAGCTGCGTCAAAGAAGGACAAACCAACAAACGAACAAAGCACAAACACACTTTTGCATTTATTAGAGTAAGGATGTAACGGTTTCATAAGAAATAAGATGAACTTCAATAAGTATCCATCTTGATTTTTTTTCCTTAGAGTAAGTCATTTCAAATAGAATGAAGAATATAAATACAATAAACGCTTACACACCCCCGCACTAGGATTCCCTGTGTCGCAGGTGGCATGAACACACACAGATACACATCACAAACATCCAATACCCAACAAACTTTAAGCTTACACAAAATCTGCCCCGGCCGGGAATCGAACCCGGGACCCCTCGCTTTGCAGGCAGGCTTACTACCAACTTAGCCACGGAGCCGAATATCTGAATTCCAATAAAAAGGGAGAACAAAAAAATGGGTGTATTATTATAGTAGTAGAAACATAAAAAGAAAATAAGAGATAGATTTAGTCACAATATTGTCCTACGACTTCACAGATGACTTGTTACATTTCACCAAAATACATAATATTGAAGATACCACTAAGAATCCTAGCCAAGTTGAAATATTCACTCGAGGGAACGCAGAAGTGTGTTGAAAAATCGATAGAAACATAAGTAGTATATACCATTCTAATAAATACTAAAAAAACAGTTGAAGTACGCAAGCTACTTTGTTCTGGGTTGTTACCACCACTTTGCTCATGAAGTCTGCCGCCAACCAGTAGTGTGCAAGCATTACTGTGTTCCGGTTTGATGAGCAGAGTAGTCATTGAAATTACTGGGCTTATGAGACTTAATATCTAATGTCTCAGGGCAACGAGCGCACTGCAGTGCCGCGCAGGCCTTTGTGTTTCAAAGTTCTGGGTGGCACTGCAATTTTTATGGGCAAAATGCAATTGTTATGCTTACCATCAGGCAAACGACCAGCTCGTCTCGTTACCAACTAAAATAAAAAAGCTACAAAAGCGTCAGAGTTACTTTTTTAAAACACTTTTACTAGCTTTACCTACTTGTAACTAACAAACAATGTAATAAAATCTTTGAAGTCAATTTTAACCTATTTCTAATTGTCGTATCGAAATGAAACATTGTATGCATGTGCAGTTCAGATGAAAAAACTATAATTTGCTATTATGAAGCTGATCTGATGGTGGAGCTATGAACGGACAGTGGAACTGTTCAGTGGCTACAAGTAACCATACGACACCCACCCAAGACACACAAGGGTACAAGTACCCTTCGAGTTTGGGTTCATAGGATTCATTTTGTCGAGTTCATTAGATTGCTATTGGTGTTAAGGTTCTGATGATGGAGCCAGGAGGTGGAAGTATGTTTTTTAGTTTATTTAAACTACATAATATAATTATTTATACTATTAGATAACGAGACGAGCGGGGTGTTTCCATAGTTAAAACATAAACACTTACACTCATTTCCCTTCACTAGGATTCCGGTCGCCGGTGGCATGGACACTAGTACATAACACAAACATCATGTTGATATATGACTGGTATAAGTTGAGCCTTCATCGAAAGCGCATTTGAACCAAACAGGATTTATAAAAGACTGGTGACATATAGTATTTTGAGGCCCTTCACTTTGTTGTGTGCTATGAAACTTTCTTTCCTGCCAATTTTTTTCCATAGATGTACACTGTACACTTGTACAGTCGCGTTTCAAGTGAAACTCAAGTGTCGCAGTGACAATTCAAATCTACATACTGATTTTTTCCCACAAACCCTTACTGATAAAATGTCAAAGGGTGTTTATAAGAAAAATTTATCGAAACCTTTTTCTTCAAGAATTGATGTAGATTTTCAGTGTGCTTATTTAGAAAGGAAGATCGTAAAATTTGAATATAGAGTCTAACAAAAATAGCAACAAAACCCTTTTGTATTTGAACAAAATTACTGCGTCTCAGAAATTATCCTTTTAACCTTAATTCTCTACTAAAACCTGAAAAAAAAAGACTCGGAAGACTCTGAACAACACTACAACGAATAAATGTGACGTCACGAAATTTTGATTCGCGAAATTGAAATGCAAACTATGTTAGGCGCATTCCGGCGATGATTAGGCGGTGGGTGGCGTTGGGCGGCGCCTTGCTTGCGGTATATAAGCGAACGCTTGGGCGGGCGGGCGTCACAACACTTGTTGCGGTCAGTGGTGTCTGTCAGTCGACGGTGGTGACAACTTCGTACGATCAGGTGAGTGGTAGATAGTAGTGGTACAAAATTGTTAAGATGTGTAATTTTTTTTCGTGAATAGTTTAATTTTTTCTAAAACATTATTTTTTTCTAAAAAATAAATAGTATTCATTTGGCACTAAATTAACAGTCTTAAACTAGTATAAAAAATAATCTTCGTATATTATATTTTAATTTTAAGATAGACTTAATTATTATTAAATGTGAAATTCTGGATACCGACAGTTAAATAAAATTATAAAAGTGTAATTATTTTAATATCTAGTAAAAAATTACACATTGCATCTTGTCAAAACTTTTATTTTTTCTTTTACGAGAAACTTTTTTACCGGTTTTAGTTTATTCTATAATCTATTTAAACTCCATTATAAGCATAATAAAATAGAGAAAGGTCTTTAATATAGCCGTATTAAATATACAAACGTACAATAAAAGAAATGGAAGTTGAACGAAATTAAAATTAGGAACACAGAACTCTTTTTAGTTAGGTACTTTTTAATTCAAAGGGCACAAAGGACTTGTTAAAAGGTTAAGAAGCTTGGAATCCTCTTAATTTTTTACCAGCTTAAAACGTAAATCAACATGCCTGTAAGTTTTATGACGGACACGCCATTTAAAATGTTTGTTTATTTATTTGTCTGTACATTCTGTTCGTAAATAAATAAATTTGCATTTGTTTAAAAGTTTGGTGTAGTTTTTCCCGCGAATGTAATAAATTTGTCCAACTTGAAAGTTACATTCATTTTCACGTCAAAAGTAATTTTCGATAATGATAAAATATTCTTGATATCTTATGAAAATAAATAACTTGATAAAATGAGTAGGAATTTATATATCACTAAAATTTTCATGATAGATTAAAGTAATTAAAAAACTACGGTACATTTAATAAGTAATACAAAAAGGCTGATTTTTTAAATTTCTTACAACTTTTAACACGTATTTAAAACGAGTAAATTTTAAACTGATTGACTAAATTAATAATATACACGTTCACAAGTAAAAAAGTAATTAATTCAGTACTTAAAGCACAGAAATAATAATTGTGTGAACATATTTTGAGCCTTGTACTTCACTAGTGTGATTCCTACGCTTAAACAGGCAAAATAGTAATTTCTCAGACTTCGAAACAGAATAATATAGTCGTTTAACTAAACAAAAAACGTGAATAAAAGTGAACTAGGTATTTGTCTTTACATAATGTTCTGAACTTTACTTACAGATTAATTAGATAAGTTATACGTCATACCTATATTTCGTCATAACTTAATATTGTTAGTACTTTATAGTAAAGTTTCGGAAAAAACTAAACCAGATCTCAGATTCAGTTAGTTTCAGATTCAGAAGTCTCATCTTCTGACACATTCAAACAACCAGATAAAATTCAAAACTCTTGGCATACTATATTAGATTTTAAATACAAGCTTTATACACCAGTTGTATGTGTGTAGCTTGCAAAAATCATTTTACTAAATATTGAAACGAAATGAATAATTTCATAACTAACAATTAATATTTCCTTACTTTGTGTCTTGAAAAGTTTCTGCTTAACCTAAAGATAAGACCAAGTTAAAAATAAAGGCAAACTAAGAAATTAATACAAAAATAGCTTTTCGTAAATGATTACAACATTACGATGACTATTAACTTGATGTGTCGTTCGACCCAAACATTCAGTGATCCTGAACGACTAATCTATCTCCCAAAAAGGCCATCATGAAAAGAGATTCTCGTATTAACAATAATAATGGGAATCGCTCACAAAGGTGTTGAGAATAATTGCCCCCACCACAGGACACAAGGCGAGGAGTAAGTGTGCCTCTTTGCATATAAAAGGGTTAAAGAATGTGCGGAGGTCGTGTTATTCTAAATAGAGTGCTTACAACGCATAAAAGGTTCGCAGAAAGCTTTATTTCTTTATCGAAACACCTCTGAAAAATGTTAGGACTTTTGAGATCTTAGAGAAGCGATTAAAAACCATCGTCGAACCAATTAATATTTGCAGAACTTTTTTCCGTCGCAATTATTTTTTCTTCGAACGCAAATAATGTTTTTCGCGAAGCAATTAAAAGGTTGCTGATTGAAATACGCGAAGAATCGGTTATGTTTAATGAACATCAGCTATTTTCGATTAAGGATCGTATTACCAGTTCATGTTCGTAGAAAACAGCAAGTTATGAAAACAAATTGTGTCAGCAACACTTCAACAAATCAACACGGCAACAAGTCTTCTTAAAACTAAGACTACACACGTTTTTTAATTAGGACGCTTTTAATTTCGATGTTCAGTTTATATTATAAAGTAGTCCTTCGACACGTGTCGTTATCACGTAAAATAGAGATGTGGGTCTACATATCAGTCACATACGCGCAGGCTTCTGAAGTCACATTATCCCGCAAAAGATACGACTGTTCATGAAATCCTAAACGCTATAACCCAAATATAATGTCACTTCAAAGGTTTTACTCTGAAAACAATTCAAACTTCCAACAATAAACGTTACCCAACTGGAATTACTTTCGATATGAATAAACTTAATGGTAATTTCATAATTACAGAATTTACTGCTAGAGATGCTCCTGTCTGAAAGAAATCTATCGGTTTAGTACAGAATATAATAATAAATAAATAAACGCTTACACTCATACCCCCGTACTAGGATTCCCTGTGTCGCAGGTGGCATGGACACACATCACAAACATCCAAGACCTGAAAACAAACTTAAGCTTACACAAAATCTGCCCCGGCCGGGAATCGAACCCGGGACCCCTCGCTTTGCAGGCAGGGTTACTACCAACTTAGCTACGGAGCTGTCTTACTACTACTTATATTACTTGTACGTGTCAAACTGCTGTTAAACTGTCGGTGGATAATTGGTTAGTACTAAAATATGCCGTCAAATTAATATGTTTGAAGGGTTGGCGTGCAACCACCGTTATAATAGTGGCATTTTCGACATCGGCATTAATTAATTAACATTGTATCTTGAAATACATACCAGGTGCTACGGAATATTACAGATTATAGGCGACAGGAGAGTTATATCGTTTTCTAACGACCGGATCGTGTGATTATTTGCTATGCTAGAGGAACATCCTGCTATCAACAGAATTAAAGTAGCCAGGCAAGTTAGGAAAATTTTATTTTAAATTACAATAGTTACTTGACTTGGGAAAAACGCAAAGTAAAGAAAGCAATGAGAACTCATGCTCGGGAGTTCCTTACAAGCAAATAAAACTTATTGCATTATTTCGTTTTCTTACTCTCGAAAATTAGAGGAGGCTTCGAGTTCTGCATATAGTTTTTTGTGCGATGTACGTGAACTCGTATCTTTACAAAAAATGCTACATTTGAAGCAGTTTATTACACGACTGCACAAAAAGAAGTGTAAGGTTTTTGACTTTGATTTATCTGTGTTTGTTTTATAATATGTTTCTCAAGAAAGCAGCGATAGCTTAGTCAAGAAAAGTGCTGTAAATATTTGGCACTAACGCACACCAATTACAATAGATGCATTCCTACTTCAAGTGAAATATTAATTAATAAAGTATTGAATTAATAATATTTGGATTTTAATTAAAATTAATATTTTTTTACGCGTTTTTTATTCAAAATCAAAGGGAAATTAATCACAAAGTGTTGTGATAAATACATGCCTAAAAATTTATTAACAGAGATGTTTAAAGCTGATTGCGTACCACATTTTCATAAAGGCACTGTATAAAACCGAGACATTCTTCTTAACTTTCAAATCTTCATTCCAGATTAACTGTTATCTTAGAACTACCTAACTAGAATTAAGCATTTATTTCCTGCAGACTGGCTGGTTATTTCCTCATAGCCAATACTGCAGATACAATCCAAAGCCCATCGAAATTAAAGACAGCTCGGATCTCTATAACTCTTGATACTTTATAACGGGGATAAGGACTGCCAGAAGTAGAAAATAGTAAAAACAACAGTGGTTTGAACCTGTTGCCACTTTCATGGCTGATTTTAAATTGAAGATGGACATAATGTTTTCTTAACGGGCTAAATGCTAATAAGTAACTAGCTAAGTAGTTAACTAGCTAATAAATAAATAAACACTACATCTAACCTAGCTTTTTTTGTTTTTTTCATTGATTTGAACACAGGATTACATAGATTTATTGTTTGCCTTCCTTTCTTTTAACGAAGATAACAAAGGACATGCAAATGTCCAGCTATGTTGTCAGAATTAATGATCATTGCAGGTCTACAACGACATCAGCTTCGTCCACATGTTCTCCTTGCAAATGACTTTAGCGGTTACCTATCCATGTACTGAATGGTTTAAAGTAGGCTTAATTTAAGAATAACGGCTCAGACCTGTGTGCTTTTTACTGTTATTAAAGTTTTTTATTTTCATAACCAACCGATACTGCCTGCACAAAACATTTCAGTAATTTGTTTTTAATTTTAATCTGTGAAAGCACACTTCTATATCTTAAGTAATCACAGTTCTTGGAGATAAGGAGGTCACAACGCCTGTGGCTTCTTACGAAGATCTTTGGTACATAAAATACGCCATAGACGATCGCTCCAATTCCATCGCTCCGCGCGTCATGGATAGAGTGGAACGATGTTCCAATTTTCAAGCCCACAGACGGTCACTCGATTCCAGGCGCGTCATCGCTACATTTTTCAGTCATTCTGCGTCTCGAGTACTGCCAACTGAGCGCAAAATGGGACGTTGTATCGGCCACACACGATGGGTTGGAACGTTGGAGTTGGAATATTTCCCTCGCTAGTTCTTTTAAATGATTGGATATAAGATCGTTACAAGCCGTAATAATTTTTAACGATAACCGTCAGCTTTCGATCCTCGTTAATGTCTGCAAGTGCTTTTTACTGGTTAAGTTGTGAACTAATAAACTTCCTCGAGTGTGAAGCATGAAACTATAAAAAAACTAAAAGAACTGTGAATGGGAAATTATTGCTAAAGTTTTGAAAGTTTTGTAAGTTGGGGTGGTTAATATAAAATGAGGGGTAGGTAAGCAGTTTTTCTGGCTATTCTTCTCGATATCTTTGTCAATTATCAACCGATTTAAATTATTCTACTAGGTGGTAGGACTAACTCTCCTGTGAGTGTCCGTCTGGGTTTGTACCACCGCTTTGCTCGTGACTTCTGCCGTCAAGCAGTAATGTGCAAGCTTTACTGTGTACCCGGTTTGATGAGCAGAGTAGCCAGTGAAATTACTAGGCTTATGAAACTGAATACATGTCTCAGGGTAACGAGCACACTGCAGTGCCGGCGAGGCCTTTGTGTTTCAAAGTGGCACTGTAATTGTTATGGGCCATCGTTATGCTTACCATCAGGCAAACGACCAGCTCGTCTCGTTACCAAACAACATAAAGAGAGTAATGAGGCAGCGCCGTTTTCTTCAGACTCTTATTACGAATTAAACAAGAGGAATGAAGCTATGTTAAGTGAAATTGATTATTCCGATTTTAGGAAACAAGATCGGGTACAAGACTTACGAGATTTTAAGAGCTTAAGCTTTTGTGATTATCCCCGGATATATATTTTATCCCTTCGTTTTCTTAACCTATTGAAGGTTAAAATTTGGCTATCTCGCCTCATCTTCAAATATCAAATTCAAATATGTTCAATGTCTGATATTTAAATGTCTAAATACCCAGACTTACAATTCATCGTTAGCTAAAAATGTGAACTGCTGAACATCGGCCCATGAAGGGGAATTGCACCATAATTGCACCATGCTTGGTGGGCGTCTTGGTGATCACAGATGCTTATGCAGATTATAATATTGACCGAGGTTAATATTGCTGTCCATTCGACTCTTACGGCATCCACGGGAAGATATGGGGTACAATAGGGGTACAAGACATTCGTCGGGACCAATATCAGATTTGCCTACTAACTGACAACAAAATGATTGCACGGAAATTGTGATTGTAGCCATTTATTTACATTTTTTTTATGTTATTTGGTAACGAGACGAGCTGGTCGTTTGCTTGATGGTAAGCATAACGCCGGCCCACAACAATTGCAGTGCCACTCAGAACATTAAAACACAAAGGCCTGCGCGGCACTGCAGTGCGCTCGTTACCCTGAGACATTAAGTATTAAGTCTCATAATCATTTCACTGGATACTCTGCTTATCAAACCGGAACACAGTAAAGCTCGCACATTACTGCTTGGCGGCAGACTTCACGAGCACAGCGGTGGTAACAACCCCGACGGTCAAGAGTTAGTCCTACCACTAACAAAATACATATTATAAACATAATCTACTAGTTGTGACTACGGGAAAAAAGTCCAAGCGGCTCAACTAGTTGAGCCTCGCAGTAGAGGTCAAAAACGATATTAACTACGTCGTAGGACTAACTCTTCTGAGAGTGTCCGTCTGAGTTGGTACCACCGCTTTGTCTGTCGCCAAGCAGTTATGTGCAAGCATTACTGTGTTCCGGTTTGATGAGCAAAGTATAGTTAGTGATTGGGCTTATAAGACTAAATACCTAATGTCTCAGGGTAACGAGCGCACTGTAGTACCCCGTTTTCAAAGTTCACAGTGTTTTAAAGTTCTGTGTGGCACTGCAATTGTTTTGGGCCGGTGTTATACTTACCATCAGGCAAACGACCAGCTCGTCTTGTTATAAAATAGTATACAAAAAACATATATCGTATTGCCTGGATCATATTTTTAGAGATATAAATACGTTTGGATTTTATGAATCACTACAATCTAATTTCTCGCGGGAACCCAAATCAATTCAGCTATTACGGAGTGATTGAGTACCGAACAAACAAATATCCAAACTTTCCATTTATAATTTTAGTTAGATTCGCTGAAATTCCTCTAAAACCTCTTAAGTAAATTTTCGTGGCATGTTTTAAAAATTGTTAGTGTGTTTCATAAGGCAGGTGACTTTGATTTATCAAACTTCGTTTAAAAACCTTGCACTTATAGTTCCCTACTTCTTTATTTTCATCAGGAGAGATAATGGCAAATCGTGGCTTAGATAGATAATATATGAATTATGACGGTATAGAAAGGTTGCCTGGAAGAGATCGCTTTTAGCGATAAGGCCGCCCATTGTAGCACTTAGTGTAGAATGTTTATGTTCCTTGTTTATTTTTCTTTGGTGCGTACAATAAAGCTTTCTATCGAATAATATCGAATCTATCTATCTATATCTAAGTTAAACTCTTTATGCAAACATCACAATATAGGAAATACCTATCTAAAACTAAATATCTTAAAAAACTAAGTGACACAATGAACAGTCTTATCGCTCACAGAAATCTCTTCAAGACAACATTTATGCTTCTTAGATTTCAGATCAATGTTCTGTGCACACAAATGCCTAAATATAGTTTTATAGACTTATGAACATACCTCAAGAATTGCGTATTAGCTTTTGACCCACTTTATTTCTTCTCATGGAATCGTACGACAGCAATCGCCGATGTTTGATCTGGAATATTGGCTCACAACGGCACCACCTCAAGGATTATTAAGAAAAGAAATCATGTAGTTGTATCTTACGGACGAGTATCTTATCAAGCTAGGAAAGTTATTGAGAAAATCTTTCAATTTTAGCCGTCTCTGATTTCTTTACAAGCAAGGTACGACGATCGAGCCAGTTTTTTGCCTCATGGCAAGTATAACTTATTTACGGCTCGCGTAGAACAAGTGACGTCATACGTTATGTCCATTTTGTATGGGGCGTTTTAGCGCTCAGTAGATACGCTCGACTTTGAATCTCATGTTTGACGTTTCTAGCGTTCGATTTCCAGTCTTTTCGTAGACATTTGATTCTCATTAGAAAACGAATTGATACACATCATAAAAAAATGGAGTCAGCAACCAAATGCTGTGCTATGTATATCTATATGATTGTGTTGTGCTAAGTGTGTGATCGTTGAGCCCTTATTTCTCAAAGATTGTTTAGGTAAAATCTTACGCAACTGAATTATAAGCAGAGACAAAAGAAGCAAGAAAAATAAATTGCCACGTAAGTTTATATTGGTCTAACGAGCGAGAAACTGCCCACTCGATCAATTGTCAATAGTAAATAGTTTGTAACTTTATGGCCTTTATGGCTCCGCTTTTGTTTCAACGCGTTTTCATTCTTCTTTCTTTGTTGGCGACGTAAGAACGTTGGTGTGGATGGCTGGAAAAAAGTTTATAAAGTATGCATGTGTATATTGTATATTTTTACACAAATATATACAACACAAAAAATTCGCTTCCAACAGGATTCGAACATGGTCTAGATAACCAGACGACGCAGGTTCGAATCCTATTGGAAGTGAAATTTTTGTGATGTATATATTAGTGTAAACATCCGCTAGTGCTGTCGGTTAACACTATAAAATATATATTTGCCATCAATAAGTCACAGTAATATTCAGAGTAGGTATATAATATTTATTTTTATTTAATCTAGATGTTTTACAATGTTCTAAAACAACTTTAAGATATTATGAAAACCTAAACCAAGGATGTAGGCTGCTGCGGGGCCGGGCTAGGGACGCAGAGTGAGGAACATCCTGACAATGCCTGTAGTATCAAGTAATACTTACTTCTATATCTGACTCTTGAACCAACCATACAGCGAGACCCTCTTGAGACTATAATAATTATTATTAAAATATTTCTCTACGGTTCAAATACAAACAAAGGTTCTGAAAGGTATTATGAGTAATGTTTATCGCAATTCTCAGATATCTTATCCTTAGAATCGAAACAAATTGAAAGATTATTGTGTCTTCCAGACAAATTGCCAAGATAATAACTATTACAACGGTACGGACCCAAAATACCGACACTTGACAAACTTCACAAGTGGCATGTCGGCGAAATCCCTTTGTAAATTAAAATAGGTCGTTTACTACACGTTCACTGTTGTCAAAATAGTCTGGAAGGTACGTGTAATGTTAGCAGAGTACTGAAAATGACATAAACTAATTTTGGAAGTGAAAACGGATGTTAAACTCCACTCAACCAAGCAATAAATTCATGGTAAAAAGAGGGCTTTTCCCCAATCTATCTCATTTAGTTTTGAGTGGGATGTGTGGGAACCTTACTTGGAGATACAACGTGAAACTTTGCCTAAAGGAAGTAAATGTTTTGGAGTCACTTTTAATCAGAACCTTAGAATGAATAGGTTGATTGAGCAAACTATCTCACAATGCCAGCCAAGTTGGCTTTAACTTGTGTATTATTGTATTTTAAATATAAATATAATAATAAATAAACGCTTACACTCATACACCCGCACTAGGTATCCGTGTATTGCAGGTGGCATGGAAACAAACAGATACACATCACAAACATCCAAGACCCGAGAACAAACTTTATGCTTACACAAAATCTGCCCGGCCGGGAATCGAACCCGGGACCCCTCGCTTTGCAGGCAGGGTTACAACCAACTTAGCTACGGAACCGCCGAATTTAACAGGAATTCAACGCGCTGCCAAATATCGTACGCAGCAGTCCAAATTTAGTAACTGCATTTAAGTCTACTTTAAAAAAACATTTTTAAACTGCGCTTAATACTTATGAAGATGAAATGTTCTTCGAGAATCTTGAGATGTGCTTTTTGTAACGCATTATTATTAACCAGGTTCAGTAACCATATTTTGCACTAGCAGTTTTTATTTAATCTTCTAAGATTTATTTCATAGTGAGGCAAAGAAAGCCATACTTTTTCAAGTACCTACACACATCGATAAAACGAAACAAACATGAATTTCGACACAAATTAATATAAAGTTTATTCCTCTACCTCTCAAATGCAGGTGTCATTTATACTCATTACTGTCACATATCTATACAAATTGACTAACGTTGAGGATATGAACCTGACATCCGCAACCTTCGAATAGTTGTGCTGAACACGTCAGACAAATGCACGCGATACCACAGAATAGGCATTACATCTATACTAATATTATAAAGCAGTAAAGTTTCGAAGTTATTTTCATGTAGCAACATTCTGCTCCTGTATATTGGTAACTAGCTGATTTAGGTAATCTGAAAAATGTGACTGTCTTGCACTTAGATACGCTGAACTGCAAGTTATTAACTCTATCTTAGCTTTAGCTTTAGCTTATTCGACAACTGTATACTCGTATATGTCCCGTTGCAAGACTTCACAATTCGACGTATTGCTTATCCCATTACAAACTTCACATCATCCGCAAACATCAAAGACTCAGATGCATTCAATGCCTTTGGCAGTTCATTGGTCAACATCAGAAACAGAGAAGGTCCCGCCGATCGCTGACTGAAGCTCGATCTCGTAAAATATTGACTAGAAAAATTTGGCAATAGCTGGACGTATTGCCTACGATTTTTCAAATAATTGGCCAAAAACTTACAAAACTCAGAGATTAACTGAGCCAAGAAAGCTTAGAGAGCAGAACGTCTTTGCGCTGCGCATCCAGTAGATGGTATAAAAATATCCTTAAATTTATACTGTTTAATTATGGATACCGAATTATGTTCTTCCGTATTTCTAATCAACAGCAGTAAATAAGAACTGGAAATTGAGAATAATAATGAATCAAATAATTAAAATTAAAATAAAGACATTTTTCAATTTTCATATAATTATTATTTAAAGGCTTTTCACTATGGTAGGTTGACTCGGCCAATTTGCCTTTTCATTCCTGTTGCCTTTTTATTTACATTTTACATTCAGAAGCGGTGAAGTGTAGTAAGCCCTGGCTGGATCTCTGATTGCAGTGAGAGAACTTATTGTTTACCTTCATTAACATTTTAACTTGATACTTAGAAATATGGACGTGTCTGATTAAATGGTTTTGCTTGGGAGAGAAAATGGAGAGTAAAAAATAATACGAAGATGGTTATAAAACCAACGAGTAGCATATTTTAACTGTTTAGTTATTAGTTTTTTCCCGGCTTGAGGTTTGCCAGTGAGCCACAATAGCTTCGGGGTTAATTAGGAGATTGCATCAGGATCACGCTGCACGACACCATGCTACAACCACACACAATATCACCAAATCTTATTCTTATTCTATATAGGAATAAGGTCTTCACTGACGTGGCTCTCGGAGTGTTTTGTGCATTTTCACCTGCAAGTATATATCTACCCAAAACAACCCAATTTCTTGACATAACGATAGACCTTGGCTCACTGGTACAGCAGTTCCAGTGATGCCACTTAATAGGTGAGGAAAATTGATTGAAGTTCGATTTTGGTCTAGCATCTGTCAAGGGTTTACCATGCTGCAATCTTATGTGGCCGTACGGCAGCACATGCTTCACAGTCTCATGTCACTGGCCAAGAATAAAATAAGTAAATGTAAAACTCGTCGAAACCAACTCGATTGAAATATGTATTACAGTAATAGAGGCAGTTCCTTTAAATATCAACTTAATTTATCTCTAACAGGGAGCGAGTGTGGCCTAGCGGGAACTTGTGCGACTTTCAATCTGACGCACCATAGTTCGAATCTCGACTCGGCCCGCACCAATGACTTATATTATGTCCGCATTTATAACACTCGCTCTAAAACGGTGAAGGAAATCATCGTAAGGAAACCTGCATGTTCAAGAATTACAACATTTGCGGACATGTGACGTCCAACAAATCGCACTTGGCCCGCGTGGTGGATTAAAGCCCATAACTCTCTCTCTCTCTCTGAGAGAAGGCAGTGGGAGCGTACGAGGCTGATAATGTAATGTAGGGTTAAACCACCTAACTCATACGTAGAAAGTAACATCACCAATACATAAATTAAAACAAGCGCTGAAGTTTGATTACATTAGGGACCAGAATATGTTTAGTGCTAGACGGAAACTGGTGGAAAATAACCAAATTTTAAACTGTCTTTGCATCGCAATATAAGCCCGTATTGTAGTAAATTACTTTAGTGTTCCGCATAATTAGTAAAGTAGTCAGAACCCAAAACGGTAAAAGGTATAATGGACATGATTATAGTCGTTAGTTTAGTCTACCTGATGAAATGAAAATTGTTTTCAAAAGGAATTCGGTAGGTATGAAAAACGATTATGGGTAGCAGCGAGGTGGGCAACTTGTGTAGTATCCGAATATTATAGAATAGAATATAATGAGAAACAAGAAAAGACACGCCTAAATCGGATGCCTAAACATTTAGGTGTTGCCTAGGGCAAAAAAACGTTTCACCAACCTTTAGAAGTGTTCTAATGGTTTATATTTAGTACTTTGCTTACGTTAGGAGTTACTTAGTTAGGCGTCGCCTTATTTGTCGTTGGTGAAAATGGGCATATAAGAGTAGGTATCGGTAAAAAAACCTTGGCGGAATATATTTTAACTTTTTGTTCGCTAAAATATGCGCTGGTGTTCACAACAACCTCATTTCAATCCATCAACGTACCAGAGTCGCGCCAACGCGCCCCAATGTACGAGTTTATTCACTATGTACGTACTTACGATATGTAAGATTTTATCTTGAACGGTGAGACTTATATTTTTAGTGTTAGAGGCATTAAATTTAGGTAATAGTTAAAGATTTTAACCACCACGCTGGCCAAGTGCAGCTTGTTGGACGTCACATGTCCGGAAATTTTGTAATTCTTTAACATACAGGTTTTCTTACGCGGTTGTCCTTCACCGTTTTAGAACGAGTGTTATATATCCGGACATAAAAGTCACTGGTGGCTGAGTCGAGATTCGAACTATGGTGCGTTGGATTGAAAGTCGCACCAGTTCGCGCTCTGCTACACTCTCTCTATTTTACCTCTCGATTCTTTTTACCCTTCTATTAAAAATCCATAATGAAAGAAGTAAATTTTGGCTTATTTCTCAAAGATTGCTAGGTCACATAATTACTTAACTTTTGAGGAAACAGTACAGGGTTGGAACAATATTAGTTTCACTCCCTGCGGAGGGTGGTCGCCTCCGATTAAACTTAGAAACAGTGAACAATTCCTTGAGGAGATCGACTAATAAACCTAGTAAAGTGTAATTTGATTGTAAGTTATCAACTTTTGAATATATATATTTAATAATTTGATATTATATTTTGATACGTAAGTTTTGGATAAATGACGACCAACGCCGCGTTTCAATTGTGCAAATCTTGCATGCTACTTTGACGTCACATTTGCGTGCAATTTAAAATCAGCCTGTATGGAACCTGCAAATTTCATGCAGGTTTACGTTACCACTATTCAAGTTTCATGCACCATGCATCATCCGAACTACGAATCTATACAAATAAATAAAATTTAAGCGTCTGTTTGTAATATCAAAATAACAGCTTTTTACCAAATGCATATGCATATATGCATATGCATTTGGCCAACCAACATTTTTTAAATTTTTGTCTCTGTCTGTTTGTTCCGGGTAATCTCCGAAACGGCTGGGCCGATTTTGACGGGACTTTCACTGGCACATAGCTGATGTTATAAGGAGTAACTAACGCTACTTTTATTTTAGAAAAAAAATTAGAGTTCCGCGCTAAAAAATAAAAACCATGAAATCCAATATCTCCGCGCGGGTGAAACCACGGGTAGCAGTTAGTTATACATGTAAAGTTTCATTTAGATACGACAATTAGAAGTAGATTAAAATTTACATCTAAAATTTTATTACATTGTTTGCTAGTTAGTTAGTTTAAAGTGAAACTAAATAAAAGTGTATTGAAAATTGGGGCTTGTATGTGGTCAATTATGTAACAATGGGTGAAAATTTGTATTCAAAATTATTACAAATCAACAAACATAAGGTACAGAAAAAAACGTGATTAAAATTGAAACCCCCTGTACTTCACAACCTTTTACATAAACATTTAAAATATGCAAGGTGTTTACAGCGCGGAGGCGTTAACGGTGGTTTACGGTCGAAAAATATAGGTAAAACCTTTCGAGACTATTCCAAAGTAAAATACCGCCGCCGAGTCTGATCTGTAATTCAAACTACTAAAATATAGGGTAAAACCGGGATAGATGCCTCACTTTTTTAAATACGCTCCTAATTTCAAAAATATTAATTGATCATGAATAATCTCTATGAATATAGCTAGTTTAATCTTTTATATTACTTTATCACTTGTTTTTGTTGACCTAACAATTACAGATTTTTTAGAAATTAACTTATTGCAGACCATGTCTCTTGAGGATAGATGCCTATTTTTGAGGATAGATGCCCCACCATGAAAATGCTAAGAAGGATAGATGCCTGTATTATAGGATAGATGCCTAATCGAATAAAATAAGAAAAATCCATTGTTTTAATTTTTTTTAATAGTAATCTTTAAAATATAATTCTATTATGACACGCATAACCATAATAAACTTAAGAATTCGTCTAACAAAAATATTAAATTTTAAAATTTTCAATGGATTTTGATTTTTATAGTTTCCAAAGCGTCTTCTCGTTCATCTCTTTTAGTTTGCTTTACAGTTAAATCTTTAGTTGTCTTTCCTTTACTTTTATAGTCGTTTTTAGATGGATTTTCGTCATCTTCGCTGTTTGAACTGTACATAATTTGTCTTTTTCGTGAGATTCGACCCTTATTTACTTTTAAATAATTATCATTTTCTTTATCATAAAGATCAGTCCATTCATTATCGTCTTTTTCACTAAAATAATATATTTTTAATTTCATATTTTTATCATTATTGTCTTTGATTCCTTTATTTGTTTTTTTAAGTTCTTCTTTTTGTTTGGTAGTTTGAGTCTTGTTTCTCTTGTCTAACTTAGTTTTTATTTGTTTTATCATCCTTTCAGAAATCTTCTTTTCTTTCATATATTTTCCTAAAGATTTATGTTGTGTCACCGGACACAACATAAAAAAACATTAAGAATGTCATGTGTATATGTGTATGAGGGGATAGATGCCTCTAAGGGCACCTATACCTCAAAAAATCAGGGCAACTATCCTTTTTGAAAGGGATAGTTGCCCTTTTATTTCTTAAATAAACTAAAAACAAAAGAGCTATTATTTACACCTAGGTGTACAATTAATGAACCAGTGTATTGAAATAATAAAAAATATAACAGAATTTATTGCTACTTATAAAGTTATATCACGGCAAATACTTACTTTTGAAAATTTTAAGCTTACGCGGCGTTTGCTGCGGAGATAATCATACGCACAAGCTACACACTTTCGCTCCGCAAGACAACCTGCGGGGACAAATGTGTGGGACGCCTGCGCTTCTTATTTAAATTATTAATTCTTAGTTGCGAGTTTGGGAAATTAGGTTTTTTGAACACGAGGCGTCTATCCCACTGCGGCATCTATCCCGGTTTTACCCTATCAACATGTTGCTGTTTCTTTCGTGTCATTCATCTGTTTCGTTTGTTTTTTCGTTCACTATCTGATATATTAGTTTTTTTTTGCTGAGAAACACGCTTATGTGATGATTGTCCCGTCCCTTGTTTCGAATAACCACTTTTAATATAATTTTACTTGGACTAACAACTTTTAGTACAATATTCACTTGGTATAATTTTAGTTCACATAATTTTTGTTTCAAATAAGGATGTTTATGTAAATTCACACAAAAATTTTCATCTCTGTCGGGATTTGAACTCCCTGTATTCTGTTCACCGGGCCAAATGCCCTCGATAATTTCGCCGCTAACGTCATTGTCTCTATAGCTCAGCTAGAGACGAACATGTTCGAGATGTTTTTATTATTTACAGGTAACAGATTAACCAATATAATTATCTCTTTATGGTTCTTAACTTGTAAAAAGAAAAAAATATATATTATTCAGTGATTTCAGAAATGATGGACTTTGGGGGAAGTGGCGCAATTGCCCAACAATAAGACTTATTAATTATTTAAAAGGAGTATCCAATCCTCAAAAAAAAAAAATTACCCGTGTAGAAATACGATCTGATTTGACACGCGAAAGTCAGGGTAAACGAACCCGTGCGGTACGGTGAGATGAAATGATTGATGACCTACATACACAGTGTTGCCAGGTTTGCGGTTTCGTACCAAATCAGGAGGACGGAGCCATGTACGCATGGTTACGGCGATAGGGTTAATTTCGGCGTGTGACTGTATTGAAACAAGCTTGTAATTACACCTATCATTTACTGCAAAATAAATTCAGTATTTAGTATTCTCACATGGCTGTCTTGGGAGTTGTGCAGTGTATTATTACGCATAAAAAAATGTCAGTAGTTATAAGACACGTGCCTGCGGCTTCACGTGGAATCATAATAAAACGTAGTAGTTGTTAGTGGTAGGACTAACTCTTCTGCGAGTGTCCGTCTGGGTTGTTACCACCGCTTTGCTCGTGAAGTCAGCCGCCAAGCAGTACTGTGCAAGCATTACTGTGTTCCGGTTTGATGAGCAGAGTATCCAGTGAAATTACTGGGCTTATGAGACTTAATACCTAATGTCCCAGGGTAACGAGCGCACTGCAGTGCCACGCAGGCCTTTGTGTTTCAAAGTTCTGGGTGGCACTGCAGTTATTATGGGCCGGCGTTATGTTTACCATCAGGCAAACGACCAGCTCGTCTCGTTACCAAATAACATAAAAAAAAAAAGTTAATTTAGCCAATATTAATCAGGGAGAATGTAGCTTCCTACTAGTGAATTAATTTTTGGAATCAGCCCAGCGATTCCAGAGATTAGCCATAATAAACTTTACTATAAGTATAGATAAAAACCTATTTGTTTAGTAGTAAAGACATCATCATCATCATCATCATAATCAGCCTACATCAGTCCACTGCTGGACATAGGCCTCTCCCAAGGCACGCCACTGAGCCCGATCTTCGGCTCTTCTTCTCCAGTTGCTGCCAGCAACCTTGCGTATGTCGTCGCTCCACCTAGTCGCAGGACGCCCCACGCCACGTTTGCCAATTCGCGGTCTCCACTCAAGAACCCGTCTCCCCCATCTACCATCGGTTCTACGACAGATATGACCAGCCCACTGCCACTTCAGCTTACTAATAAAGTAAAGACAAGTATTAGGTTAAAAGTGAGAATGAAAAAATGTAGTAGTTCTCGGTAGATTGTTATTATGCGAAGCGTTACCCTTGCGGAATTAAAAGCGAAGCTCGTTAGGTGCAAAGTTATTCTTTGCAAGATGACAATTTCGAGTTGATGATGTCGAAAATAGTTTAGCTATACCTACAGCATTATCGGTTAAAGTGTGGTTTATTTGTTAATAAAAAAACAACTTAAATTTCAACCAATTAAATATTCTAAAGAACAACAGTTTTGAAAAACAATACATTAGTAGAGACATACATTACAGTGGTGTTAGGTAAGCCATTCATTCACAAAATCCGACTTCTAATCGATAAAGTGGCTTCATAATCGAACTTGCTCAAAAAAGTCCTAGTAAGTTAATCTCTACTTTGTAGTATGTTATAACTGCTGAGGGTAATTCTTTGTAGTTATATTTTGCACTACAAAGGGATTTATACATTTATCATGCTTCTGTCACTTGCCTTTACGCTGTTTTCTTTGAAGAAAAGTGTTGTGCAAATCAAATTATAATCACTCGCGCCACAGACACGGGTCGAGCTGCCAACAGAGAAAAATAGCTTCTACAGTAAAGTCATACTGTCTCTTTCTCTCAGTTTGTTGCACTGAAAGAAAGACAAATAAACTGTCACATATAGTAACATCGTTCACGAGAAAAATCGTTTGACATCATCCTACTTCATACTGAAAGCAGTAGAAAAGATATAACCCACATTATTTCCCGCAAATAGTTTCGCCAAGCATTCCTCAGAGGGCGCAAATGTTGCAAATAAATACAGGAATGCCAGTAATTTTCCTGTGTGCACATAAACACAGGATTTGTTAAGGTGAGTCTAAGTACCGCACTTTAGCCTTAAGTGGGTGTTTAGATACATCTGGTGTTTGTCTTATTGTTACGTTTGCTATTTGAAAGACTTAATTGCGTGGTTAGTGTTCAAGTACATGAAAATGGTAGGTACGATGATAAATCTAGTTTGAGGTAAATTTTGTTCATTCACGCAGATATTTGTTACTCAAAGAGTTAGGTATCGCTGTGCTTTTATGGGTATAGCGGCGTGACTCTTCCATGATGCCTGACCACCTAGCAAGAGTTTGCGTTGTTAACGCGCTCAAGAAATTGCTATGTGTTGTTTCAATTGTACAATGATTTTAGAAAAAGAGCAAGGAACTTGTCTGCTATTTTTACATATTCAAATACGTTGTTTATATACAACTAGCTGCTGCCCGCGATTTCACCCGCGCGGAGATATTGGATTATATGGTTTTTATTTTTTGCAAGGAACCTAATAATTTTTCTAAAATAAAAGTAGCCTAAGTTACTCCTTATAACATCAGCTATCTGCCAGTGAAAATCCCGTCCAAATCGGTCCAGCCGTTTCAGAGATTACCCGGAACAAACAGACAGACAGACAGACAAAAATAAAAAAAATGCTTGTTTTGTTATAGGTACCGTATATACTTTCGTATGAATTTGGTAAAAAGCTGTTATTTGGATATTACAAATAGATACTTCTATTTTATTTATTTGTACGTATAGATATAGATTATACATGTAATAAAATGTCCTAACTAAATTCATTAGTAGCGTAAGAAATTCTAAAATTATTTAAATAGAAAATAACAAAGCTTATGAATGTGGATGAAATACTAAAGCCTGAAAGCCATTTCTTTTACTAAATCGCTTTACACAAAGTGCCGTGGATTTTCCTTCACTCCGTACAAAATTGTGTAAAATTTTCATTTGTGATACATTAGGGTAATGATGGAAGCGCGAAAACAATATTGTTAAGCAAAAAATAATGCACAAGTGTGTGTGTAAATAGACATTAAATTCAGCTATGTAAAAGTAGGTCATGTCACGCAAATAAAAGATAATCTTTTGCCCGCTTCGTTCGCTATCAAGATACATAGCCTATCAACACTCAATATATTATTTTCCAACTAGCTGCTGCGGTTTCACCCGCGCGGAGATATTGGATTTCATTGTTTTTATTTTTCTACGCGGAACTCTAATTCTTTTTCTGAAAAGTTACTCCTTATAACACAAGCTATCGGCCACTGAAATTCCCGTCAAAATAGGCCCAGCCGTTTCGGAGATTACCCGGAACAAACAGACAGTCAGACAGACAAAATGGTTGGTTTGTTATATTAAAATTAAATAATACTATAATAATATAAAATAATTAAAAAATGGTTGGTTTGTTATATTATGTACCGTATATACTTTCATATGCAATTAGTAAAAAGCTGTTATTGTGATATAACAAAAAGACACTTCAATTTTACTTATTTGTATAAATTAATGAAAAAAATAATAGAATCGTGTTAGTGTAGTTCCAGAGGTTAGCTATTTTTTCGCTGGCAACGGGATTTGAACCCGCATCTTCTGGATTAACCCCGTCAGACGCTTTAACCAACTAAACTTTGGTAACGATTGAGCGACGATACTAACATTCTTTCTTTTTCGGCGCTCGAGTATATTGTTTATTGATAAAAATGACACAAAGCAATTATTCTAGGATTATTTTACGTATTTTTATTAATTTGATTTCTAACACCAACCTATTTATTGTAGTAATAAGACAAGTTTGGAGTAATATCGGTACAGATCAAGATAATGTTTCCACTAAATTGATTCTGTCGCTAATGGACGATCAACGGCATGGCGTAGACATGCGTACATATTTCATTAATTGCTTTTGCTTTAACACAAATATGATAATAAAATATCTATACAAATAAATAAAATTGAGGTGTCTGCTTGTGCAAACCATTACTATTTTGACCATTGTGGTTTAGTGTGCTTGGGCAGCTATTACGGAGTTTGCAATTTGACCACGCGAGCATCACACTCCTAACTCGAAACTTAATAAAATAAATGTATTTTCTTTCTTTCTTTCTTTCTAAAATACAATCAAAAATGTGAATTTTGAGAAACATTTTGACGATTTCATCATATTTCGTGAATATGGTGGTTTTGCAGTCGTATTTCGTTAGTTGTTGGAATATCAGAGGACTTATAGAATTCGAGTAGGTGCCCTAGCTCTGTTAACATAAGAGATAGTGCAATCCGCTCACTGATTCTATTACTATAATTGCTACTGAGTTTAGCAAAGTGCTCATCTCCATATTCCATTTACGTAAACTGTGGGTTTACCTACATTGAAACTTATAAGTAGTCAGTAGTAGACTAGTGGTGATGTGACCCGCAGGGAGGATGGATAAGGGTTCATTAGGTACCTATAAAAGAATTAGTTTCCGGCGAAGATAAACATCTTGAAGTTATTATGGTGGTACCCAAACTATTTCATAGTTTCAGGGTCTTAAAATTTCACTGTTATTTACTAATTCATACATTGTAACGGGTTATTTACAGTGATCATTATTCAGCGATGTTACAGTGTATTAACACTATTCTAGTCAAAGTTTAAATACGACATTTTCAACAGGTTTTCAGTTGGTCGCTTGATCAAGAGTATATAAATGCAGTATTTCAGCTTGCGTTCAGATCTCAGAATACCTATGAGTCATGACTCAAAAATCAATTCAGGATGCACGTCAGCAATTTTATATGAATTAGAATTTTTTATACGAATTATTAATATTTTCTTTAAAATGAAAAATGAATTATTAATATTTTCTAAAAAATGAAAATTCATTAATTTGCTTTCACGCAAAAGTTTTACAAGAAATGCAAACCCGCAATTTACATTTCACAAAAGTTGTGGAAGTGGCGGCGGCGTATCGTCGGCGTCAAATTTCGCTTATTAGATCAACACTGATGAGACAAGCAAATGCTTTGCGTGTAAAATAAAACTAGTTAGAATTCTACACAAATGAACTGCTCCGTGTAATACAGGACAGTTTTTATATCGTATTTTTTTCCTGAACACTGCAATCTGGGAGTCTTCAAGAGACGAGTGGACAGGTACTTACCTTCCAGGAAAACGAGCTACATCGTCGACCGCGTCGTCGCTTATCATTAGGTGAGACAGCGGTCAAACGCAAGACTAAATGCAATAAAACAAATCAATCTTCATTAGCCTTATTATAGTTATTGCTTACTATACGCTCCCACTGGGTTACCGGCCTTCTCTCAGAGAGAGAAAGAGTGCGGGCCATTACCCATCAGGCGAGCCTAGTGCGGCTTAGCGTAGAGACATAGAAAGTGCAATATTATCTTCCTCATATATGCAAAAGTGGAATGAGCGAGACGAGCTGGTCGTTTGCCTGATGGTAAGCATAACGCCGGCCTAAAACAATTGCAGTGCCACTCAGAACAAAGTCCAGCGCGGTATTAAGTCTCATAAGCCCAGTAACTTCACTGGCTGCTGCTCTGCTCATCAAAGCGGAACACAGTAATGCTAAATGTAATATATTGGAGCGAAAGAGACAGATATATGCCAAATAATAATAAAGTGCAGGTAGAAAGGTGCGTATTTAGGTAAAGACGCATATTTAAGTTCAATTACTTATATTATACTAACTGCTGCCCGCGCTTTTACTCATTCTCCTACAAGAGTAACGCATTTTTCCGGATTAAAAAATAGCCTATGTTACTCTCCGGTCCATAAACTTATCTTTTTGCAAAAACACGTCGATCCTTTGCTGCATGAAAAAAAGACAAAACGACAAACCAACAAACACACTTTCGCATTTATAATCGTACGGATTTTCAATATGTTATTTACTGCTTAACAACTAGACAACGCTGAAATTTGTATGTAAACTAATAAGTATGTTTTTCGTTAATATTAGGAGAAAAATACTTGTTTAATTTTACCCATACATATTATATTATTTCAAAAATAATTGGATTTTAGGTACCTACCTACAGTCCACTTTATTTTTTTTATTCATTCAACAAACTAAGAATTTATCAATTAAAAACAAAATTAAACAAAACCTTATAAATAAAAAACAGCATTAAGGTCGCCTTCTGCAGGTAGGGTGCCCAAAAAGCTGGCGACATTACCTCGCTGAATAGCTAAACTAATACGTTGACCAACTAATACAGTCCACTTACATTTGAATAAATTTACTCTCCATACTGACAAGTTTCCTCAGGTATTTTTAAACGAGTAAAGGATACATTTGATACGAAAATCATTCAAATAAGGTTTTGAAATTCATGGCTTTGAATTTAGTAGGCTTTGATTTGTATAAAAAGGGATTGCACCCGCGAAGCCTTACAATAATCAAGTAGGTACATGTAGGTTGTTTCAAGTAAGGTCCCATGTGCGTAGAAAATATATTACGTTGACATTACGTTGTAATAAGGCTGACTGGAAAAGATAACTTACCTATTTTAGTCAGCTCATTTTCAGCTCGTTACCCTGAGACATTAGGCATTAAGTCTCATAAGCCCAGTAATGTCACTGGCTACTCTGCTCATCAAACCGGAACACAATAATGCTTGCACATTACTGCAGACTTCACGAGCAAAGCGGTGGTACCAACCCAGACGGACACTCGCAGAAGAGTTAGTCCTACAACTAACAAAACAAGGTACAGTTTGGACGGAAATCGTAAACTGTAATCTTTAAGTTTTATCGTCCAATACGTCTAAAATATTTAAAGAAGCAATGAATAACCGAACCAAATTGAAGATAAGCACATTGAATCACAAACAGATTAAAATTAAAAATATGTTTTTAACATAACCGCGGTAGGTGCTTGTGAAATTACGTTCCTAACAGCTTTCCAAGGCAATTAACTCCAGAAAGATGCTCGGGAAGATTAAAAATTTGTAAGCAAGAGGGTGACATGAAACATGACCAAGGCTTTGAACTTGTCTTTTACATTTTGAGAGAAGAAGATTTCTTTTAGTTCCTGACAAAATATTCTTCTTAGTGCCTTATTAGAGTGAAAATAGGTTTTTCGAAATATGTGTTTTAGAGTTTGAATACTATTTCACCCAATTTTTCAAATTGATGAAATAGGTAGCCAGGCAACTATTGGAAAAAAGGTACTTAAATGTCTTACTACAACGGATTCGTTTAAATCCATAGATATCTAAAAATTAGAATTAGTTCATTGCACAGTATCGTTAAAATATACACGTGTCATAGTATCAGCATATAGGAGAATTTATGAAAATTTATTATGATTAAAAATCCCAGCGAATCATAAATTCCAAAACAATTGAGATCCACAGGGATTTTCTGAATCCCTAATCCTTATTTATGTAAATAATTTTAATTTATACCTATGTTTTCATTTGTATAATATCTAATGTCTCAGGGTAGCGAGCGCATTGCAGTGCCGCACAGGCCTTTATGTTTCAAGGTTATGAGTGGCACTGCAATTGCAATTGTTATGGGGCTGCGTTATAATTACCATCAGGCAAATTACCAGCTCGTCTCGTCACCAAATACCATAAAAATTAAAAAAAAAATTAAGATGTTTAAAGTTAAACATTGGTAAAATCTAAACTTAGAATAATAAGTTTATGTGAAAAATATACATTTTCAAACCATCTTTTATAAAATACGTACTTAATTGGTATTGTACTATTATGGCCACCTTCTGGATCTATCATCAGTACCCTGGATCAGAGTAGGATCAGTGTACAGACAAATGAAACGAGCCCAAACTCGATGGGGTTACGTCGTTTCATTACAGAATTCCTGTGGCCACCTTCCAGGTCCAGCATCAGATCAGCTCTAAGACATCATTATATTGCAATGTCATCCGGTTTACATTTTTATGTACAATTTCGGCTCAATCGAACACCGGGAAGTGGGTCAAATTTAGCTTCCAAAATTCGACCAAGCTTGTAATAAAAAAGTACAACATTTTGAATGAAACCAAGAATTAACAAAGTTTTATGAATTTCCCAAATCAACGATAATGTTTTTAGTGCCTACTAAAGATACAGTTTCAGCAAATTCAGTAATGGATAGTAAGTACATGCCTCGCCACTTCCACGGGCAAACAAACCATTTGGTCGGTACGTTAGGGTTCCACGAGTTTTAAACCCTAAATTGTTGTAGTTTTTAGACAATTTACGATGGAGTAAAAAATATATTAGTTTATGGTACGATGTGGTCTCCTAAAACTTTCTCAATTTAAATAAATGTTCTTGAAATGGTTTATGGCTTGAAATAAAACCATACAAAAACCACGGAACAGACTAGAATAGAAATACAGCCAGATTGTGCTATCTTTTTCATTCCCTCCCTAGGCTCAAAGCGATGACTGCTCCGCTTTACGCTACATACATACACTTGCGCACCACCACTTATATTCCGCGGCTTTTGCACTGAGCACGCAGTGTTTGTGAAACTATTTATTTTTTTAGTAGAGTTCGTAGATGTGGCTACTTTGCGTCTCTTTCACTCCCTCTAACCGTGGTACGGTTAGGGCTTAGACTAGGTTTCCAACAAGCACTACATTATAGACGGTACGATAGATATGTGTCAGGTGACGTTCGTGGGTTTTCCATTGAGTGTGCGTGGTTGTGGTTGATGATTATTATACAGCAATCCTACATTGCGTCTAGTGGGTCCTTTAGATGTTATGCCCACTTATTCGATAGAGCTGCAATAAATCCAGTTTCCGCTCTAGGTTTAACTTATTGTACTATGACATCATGATCAGGAGAGATAGGCTGAAAAGTAAAAAAAAAGCAACACCAATTATGACAATGACAGTAAAGCTGTTTGATCAGCGTATAATAAGCTTTCTTACAGTTTTACCCCGCATTCACTTACTGTTAGATTATAGATATAATAATCATGGAACATTTTGAGAAGTGAAGACTATATTTACAAACAGGCAACTATAACCGACCTCGTTTACATTTAATGACGCCATTTTGCACGTGATTTATGACGTAATCTAGGGGGTAAAGCCGGATATCTGAAATACGTGACAACGTCACGTAACATGTTAAGGGGCGAAGTCATGATGGGGCAAATCGGGGCGCTCGCCCCGCTCACGCGATCCGCTTTCACGTGATCAGAAAAAATATTAAATTCCATGTTTAATTGATTAGTTTTAATTTTAAAATTAATCACCAATTTGTCCAAAAATTGTCTCGTTTTATAAATACGAAAATAAACGTAAAAAAAAAAATAAGGAAGAAAAATAGTTTTCCTTTCGCAATTTTTCTTTGTATATTTTTCTTTTTTCTTAGTTGACTTTGCCCCTGTTTCAAATGCCTGGATTACGCTCTTTTATGTGCTGACGAGGAGTCGCGTGACGTATCTTTACGACGTACATTTTTATTGCTAGGGTCCAGCAGAATATTAAACTTTTAAAATGTCTGGACGTTATATTTTAGTGGACTTCTAAAGGTTAAGTTTTATAAATATGTCAGTTTAACTTCATTCAGTAAGATTTATCACTTTTTCGATACGTTTTGCTATAATTGTAAATTTTGAATGGATATTGATTTAAATTGTGAGCCGATAATACATTTGTGCAGTTCGTTTGAACTCATTCAACTATTTTGCACATTTTGTTCATTACAGAATGTAAAATATCATGTAAATATTCGCGCGTCGTCGCTTACCAATAGGAAAGAGTTAGCGGTCAAATATATTTCTGTAAAAATGTTTCTAATAATTTTACGTTGTTTTTTAAAACACATAAAATTAAACTCGCCCTCAAAATGAAATTTATTTTCGGACGCGGGGTTTTAACTTCAGGTATCAACAAGTATTATTAAATTAAAATTTTAATCAAGACAGGCCTGCGTATGTTTTAATTATGATTTGGGATGTGTTGTCTCTGAACTCTAAATAATTATAGTTATGTAGATTTGTTCAGAATTAAATAATATAAGTGAATAGGTACTGTTGAACTAAGGATTATATATGACCACGAAGACTGCAACTGGCTTGTAACGTCAGAAATTGAAAGAAAATTTATCTCTGCTTTAAAATTTTGAAGCATACGTCAAAAACTTAGGTCTAACTACTAAAAATAGAGACTTCATAGAACATTCCTTAATACCTTTCCCATGATAAATATAGAACCGAAACTATAGATCTCATTGTTATCTATTTTAATCAGACCTGCCCCAATTATGAAAACAATAGCTCAAGAAAGTCCACAACACAAAGCAAATACTTCATCTTGCAAATATCTTTAGCATTCTACCTTTGTTCCATTTGTAATTTCGGACGGTCAGCATTTGCAAATAGCGATGTGACAAGGTGGGAAGATAAATATCGGTATTATGTACACAGGTCACACGGTTATGTGTGCGTGGGGGACTATTCCTTGTACGTATGTGTGTAGTACGGGAGCGTGGATGAAATAGCCAGTTATTTTATGGAATTTGTTATACTCGCTTCCTCGTTCATGAATATCAACATATTCGTTATGAATATTGCTTACATGGTGGCAATCAGATCCTGTTTTAATATAATTTATTCTACTGGGTCACTGAAAATACGATTTAACGCCTATTCCCCAGTCATGTTTACATAATAAAGATTATAAAGGTGATATTGAGAGTAATACCGTGGATAACCATCAGAGTAGTCAGTGAAATTACTGGGCTTTATGAGAATTGTGAATATTGATTTGATTTGATTTGAACTTTATATCACCGATATTTCAGTTTTTACATAACCGGACCACTTATTAACATCCACCCGCAGTTCTCCAGTTCTCCCGTGATCATGGCGCTTGCAACAGCGCCGAAATATCGGGAGTTCAATACAAATAATATACATAGTAAATATACCGTTAATTCTGATTTTGTTCGTAGTAGTCAGGTATAAATTCATCACCAACTGTTGCATTATTTAGTTACTCCTTTTCATCTAATTCTAAAGGTTGTTTAAGGGAGACCTCTTTAGCAGGCCATCTCCGGGCACATGTCAATCCATAAAATTTTTAGAACACGTATACTTACAGTAGGAAAATAGTTTTACTGTTCACGAAAGCACTCCAGAACTCCCAAGGGAAGCTGTACTAGTGCAAAGGAAATGCACTAATGCACCTTAGAATTTTATGGCTGAAAGTGAGACTTTGTAGGTTCTACGTAGGTACTGTTAGAAATTTAAGTTTTTTGAGTATGCGTATTTTAAAGTTAAGGGGCGGCTAAAGCAAAACATCCACAAAAGTCCGGTTTTTCGTCGCACAAATCTCCGTTTTCATAGATATTAGAAGCAAGAAAAAAAACACAGTAATAAAGCCTAGAAAATAATTATTTACTAAAAATTATATACCTACAAATAACTTCTGTTTTTATTAAGTAGGTAAGTACTTGTTTCTATGTCCCAGCTATCGAACTCGAAAGTAACCAAAAAAATTAGTCCATTTTGTAAAATGTCAGTTTTTCCATATTTCTATACAAAAATGATTAAATCAAAGACACGAAGTTTTGCACCACTTTGTGTAACTTCTATATACTATAAAAATAAAGGGTCTTACCATAAAAAAATTAAACACACGTTAATCACTGTTTAAAGTTTAAACATGCCTTAGTCCCGCGATTAAATATGAGGAACCACAAATCCTGATTTAAGTAGTGTCTAACTGTTGTCGAACACAATTCTGTTGTGACATTTCTAATCATTTTTGACGTTTATCTTTAGATGCTGTCTAGCTAAACAGGCGACTAAAAATGGGTTTTTTGTGGTAACACTGTAAAGTTACTTATGAAAGCTTCAAAATACTACAAAAATTTAAAGGCAAAAATGTACATGTAACTCTTTTTCCTATTTCCAGCTAACTGAATTCAGAACAGATCTAATTCTGAATTAGATCTACTCTCTAAATTTGACGCTACTCAGTCGGCTATAAATGAACTTGTTTTTTACCATAAATGAAGCGCAATTTCCGCGCGGAATATCGCACTATTTCTAGTAACTTAATTATCGACATTTCGCTGCGACGACGTCGCGATGAAGCGATTTTCCCAAGCGAAAATCGCGCTTCATTTGTTGCTTGTGCTCTCGGAGCTTCTGCCACAGACAAAAAATATAAACGCACAACTAAGACACAAGCGGCGCAACGTACGGCGTACGGATCTTTTTGATCGATAAAATTGACAGTTCAAATCGATAATGTGGATTTTATCGAGTTTTTATATAATTTATCGAACCTCGATACAATCGAGAATAGTTATCGAATAGCTAGGTTGAATCCAAAGAGAATATAAAGCTACTACAATACTTTACGATCAGACTTCAGTACTCGCAACATTTGATAAATATTCGGTTTTATCGCTCAGACAAATTTATCGAATCGACTTACGTACTTGCGCCGCTGGTACTTTAATTCCCTTTTCCTTAGAACCTTCTTGCTCAAAGAAGGAAAAAGTAACTCTTTTAAGATCGTCAGGTCGGTCCATATTGGTCCATATGTGGGTCTTAGCGTATTTACTACTACAGTAACGAGCAAGAAAACGTCAAAACAGTAAAGTGGATTCGATTAATTTAAATGGAATTTTTTTAATCTCAATTTTTTTTAATGTGCCTAAACACGTGCAGGGCTAACATGCGCGCCACGACAAAATTTTCTCTACTGTTTTGTCTCGCTCTTTCTCTCGCCAACATGAGACAAATGCACGACATAAGCATCGACAAAATTTTGCCACAGTGCGCATGTTAGCCCTAATGGTATGGTAAAAAAGAGAACATGTGACATCTGTCAAGCTGCATTGGGCCTGCGTGGTAGCACCGGACCAGTTGTATTATTTGTATACGAAATAGTTGAGTAGTAAAAATAATTTAAAAAATGTTCAGGACCGGATGCATCATGCAGTGTTTAAAATACGACATTTCAGCTCTCCGAAAAGTCCAAGTTACTACCAATATGAAATATTGCCACTGTTACGAAACGGTATTTGAGCCCTGCATTTTAGAGCCAATTAAGATTTTTCATAAATAAATTGAATTAAATTTCTTAAGTAATTGAGTCATTCGCGCCTGGTAATAGCAACGACAGAGGGTTCTTAAAGTGGCATTATCATGATAATTAGGTCGTGACACTCGGCTATTACTCGTAAAAGGTGAAAACGCGATAATTTTTAGAAAGCATTTCCATATGTGTCCTTTTCAAGTCAATGGTTTAACACATTGTAAAAATTTGATATTCTACAATCTACATAACAAGTCTTAGCCAACTGGTGGATCGGATCTTTGGTTCCAGAGATTAGGTAGCTTTTTATGTATACTATTTGGAAACGAGACGAGCTGGTCGTTTGCCTGATGGTAACGCCATACGTAACAAATGAAGTGCCATTCAGAACTTTGAAAGACAAAGGCCTACGCGGCACTGCAGTACGCTCGTTACCCTGATACATTAGTATTAAGTCTCATAAGCCCAGTAATTTCACTGGCTATTCTGCTCATCAAACCGAAACACATCAATGCTTGCACATTACTGCTTGGCGGCAGACTTCACGAGCAAAGCGGTGGTACCAACCCAGACAGACACTCGCAGATCAGGTAGTCCTACCACCTAGTAATACACCTAGTAAATGTAACAAACAAAAATACATACATACAAGAACTTTACCTCTATATGATATTAGTATAGATTGGCGACGAAAAGCTCCATGCTTATATTTTGAAAAATCAAGAGATGAGATTTTATAACAATTATTTCCAACATTTTTATCAGTTTATCATAGGTATATGTAAATCAAATGAATCTCACTCATATCTCGACACAATCCCCCGTCAATTGTGGGGAGAACTGTCACACCGGGGGTGGCATTTATAGCACAAAGGGTTGGTAGCGACGCGTGAAGAACGTACAATTTGTGGGCTAGTTAGACCAGAATATGTGGAACGATCTTTTTTTTTCAGTGATAAAGGTCGACACCACCTCCCGATGTCCATTCCTCAAAAATCACAAACTGGCTTCCTTTGATTGACGTTAATGGAGCTATATCCTAGATTAAGAGGCCCAATTTAATTAAAGGTATAGTAAACTATAAAATATATGGTCGAATTTTTTTTTCTGATTTTAGGCTTTTCACACATATCTTCCTCATATTATTATTATAGTCATTTTTTTTTACTATCTCCCCATTGTATATTATTACTATAATTTGCAGAACAGTTAGTTCTACCACTAACAAAACGGTCTGAACAGGCACGGCTTTTACGGTTTTTTACGAGTAAGTAGTTAATCTTTGTGCCCAGTTTTTATCTTTAATATTGTATGTGTCATTTTAATTAGTGCCACAGAGATATTTTTGAAGCATGGATTTAGGTACTTTCTAGATTAGATTTGATAAAATTTTATCTTTGTATGCAAATTTTAACTGATCTATTTAAGTCAGAAACAGTTAAACTAAATCTTGTAATCTAGCGGCAGATTTTAAGTTCTAGTCTAAAGAACATAAAATCTGCCGCGTCTTTTAACTGTCACCATAAAAGTACCTTATATTGTGCTCGGTACAGACCAAGCGAATGAAAAGGAGCGAAGGCTAACGATCGAAAACAAATGAATCAGTATGGACGTAACGATGCCCGTCGTTCTTTTTCGGCTGGTCGGCACATCAAAAGAAAAGTATAACTAATTAAATAAACGTACGGAATCAAACGAATTTGCTTTGCTCGGTATTGTTCGTTTGGTCTGTCTGACGGATGGCAATCATACCAGGTAAAGACGTCAATATTTGTTCGTTTGTTTCTAGTCGTAACCTTCGCTCGTTCACTTGGTCGAAACACCAATAACAGATCGTTATTTGTGAAGCCAGCTATCACCAAGGTTTAACTTGCGTTAAAATGATATAACTTTCCAAGCGTACCTCCCAGGTTTATTCCAGCCTTAATATAGCCTATAAACTGCTAGCACGTACTGCAACAGTTTCACTTTTATCGCGCAGTTTATTAAAAATATAGGTATATGATCCTATCGGAGGGGATAGGAGACTTGAAGTCGGCAGCATAGAGAAATTCTATGGTCAAAAATGCTTATAAAAATATACTATTTGATAACTATACTATACTCTCAAACTGGCTATACTCTGTTCATCAAACCGGAACACAGAAATCCTTGCACATTACTGCATGACGACAGACTTCACGAGAAAAGCGGCGGTACCAACCTACACGGTCACTCGCAGAAGAGTTAGTCCTACCACCAAGTCTTTCGACATTCAAAAGTTATATTCGGAGCACAAAAGATTACATATTAATTATAAATAATTCTAAATAAGTTTTAATCATCCGAAGGCGGAATACCCTCCTCACCATTTAAAAGACTAAGGTTCAAATTAGAGCAAAGTTTTGCTGACACCTTCCTTCATATTGCTCCTACAAACTACGATCACAAGACATCGAGAGTATTTGTGCTATGACCCAGAAACAAGATCTGACAGTATAAACGCGTGACTGATAACTTGCACTTTAGCCGTCAGTTTCAACACCAACCATTCATTAAAAACAAAACTGTCGTCTGCCGCGCGTTTATGACGATTATTATATACTAGCTTCTGCCCGCGGTTTTCACCCGCGTTCCCACAGGAACCGTGCATTTTTCCGGGATAAAAAGTAGCCTATGTTACTCTCCGGTCCATAAACTATATCTGTGCCAAAAATCGCGTCGATCCGTTGCTCCGTTACTGCGTGAAAGAAGGAAAGACCAAGAAACACACTTTCGCATTTATAATATTAGTAGGGATTGTGCCTTAGCCAAACATGTAACACAGTATGTGTTAAATCTACGTAATCAAAATACTTTTTGGATAAATGTTAACATTAGGATAAGAGGATTTCTAAGAGACTTGTTAAAAGTTTCTTAAATGTATTAACGACTTTAGTAAAGACTTTGCTGAGCGTAGTTTATTTTCATGATAAAATTTATCACTTCGACTAAAAATTTCCAATAACATGACAAAGTTTTAATGTACTCATTAAAAAATAATTAAGTTATAGGACCGGCCAAAAAGTCTAGGGTATCACAGTGTAGGGTTCTATAGATTTCTTCTTAACTATAAAAGCTGTCATTACAAGACCTTCAATGAAAGTTTGGTAAAAGTGTCTGAAGTATCATGAACACAAAGCCTAGAGATATTCGCCCTTATTCATAAAATCTCAATAAGATAATCTATGCTTTAAGCTGCTCTGTCAACTTCTCGTTGACGGAAGGTGTTACGCGTGAAAACGAGACAAAACACTTTCTAGTAATTAAGTAAGTTACGGAACTTTTATGAATAAGGGCTATTATCTTTAGTAATATAAAATGACTGACTAACTTAATTATACATGAATTATGTTGGCTGGTCCATAATTACTTACTAGAATTAAATTACTTTACCAGAACACAATCTCCTTATTTTAGCAACATTAATAATCATTAGAAGTCAATTTCGTTCCTACTACTGAAAATCCTTCTTTGTTATAGAGAATAACATTGTAAAATACAAGCTTGATAAAACGAGACATGATTATCTACATTGTACTGTATAAATGGTTGGTAAAGAGTACGTACACACAACTAATCAAAGAACGCGAAGAGATTGATAAATGTCAATGAAGAGAAAATAAGCGTGCAAGTATAGAATGAAGTGACATTCCCTCCTCTCGGCTTAGATAGGACTAGACAGAGCGTAGTAATAATAATAGACTAAAATGACACGTGCCTGATGTATTGGTTTTGATTAAAACTAAATAAATCTAAATAAATATTCATCTCATAGCTCTCTCCCCATTCCAACTTCTTCTACCACTCCACTCCTTCCCCATTTCCCTTTGGCAAAAACCTATATGAACTATGCTTTAAAATGATTCTTCGTCAAAGACCAAAGACGCATAAAACAATAATAATTGTCTGAAATCTCTTGAATAAGCGTAGTATCAATGACGATTTCATTAGCATTGATATAATGATCATAATGTCCGAGGACCCATAATTGAAATGACTTATCGAGCCACTATCGGAAACCGACAGCAATTAATATCATTCCGCCACTGAATTTCCATAATGAATTATATGAAAATTTGAGGTTTAACTGTTTGTGACGTTATTGAATTGTGCGGTGGTATCGACGTATTAATTCAGTTATATGTGATATTCCAACACCGATTATATAGTTACGTATTGTTTGTTAACTGTTCTGTGTGTATCGACACATATGACTGTTTTTGTCCGATACTTCTGTCTTCAATGATAATTTGAGTAAGAATAACTGTACATACGAGTAGTAATTCCTTAAATAAATAAACCGTATATCCAGATATCCAGTGAATCTGCCAATGGACCATGGTCCACAGAATATCAAGCATATATATAATATGAACAAAAATTTCCAATTTGTCTCTTATGAAGCACGCAATGTTTCCAAAATTTTTCTAAAACGTACTGACGCATTAATCCCAAACTATCCTAACAACTTCAGACTTCAATAATTCAACGAAAACTGTTCAATCGAACAATCTATTAGGATTTATATATGGACCGTCACAATTCGTAATAAACCCTTATTCGCTGGACTGTAGGGACCCTCGTCTGAAGCAATGTAGAAACTTGGTCACGACAGATTTAAGTAAAAGTGTTATTGAAAGTGTAACTGATATGAATAATTTAATGAAAATGTTCCTTGGAAAAGGCAGTGTTATTTTTATTTACTTATTTTATTGAGTACTAGAATTTACCCATGGTTTCACACGTGTGGAGACGCCAGCCACAACCGTGTATTTGCCGGGATAAAAAGTAACCTATGTTACTCTCTGGTCCATAAACTACATTTATTTATGCAAAAATCACGTCGATCTGTTGCTCCATTGTTGCATGCAAGGACAAACCAACAAACACGCATTCATAATAGTACGGATGATAGTAAATTATATCACAAAATTACTGCTAAGCAATTAACCATCGGGCCTGATGGTGAGTCAATTATTAGCATCCAATAATCGTCATGGTTGAGTTAGCGGAAGGCCTCAAAAAGCGCTGCTGCCCGCGGTTTCACCAACGCGTAGATATTGGATTTCATGGTTTTTATTTTTTGCGCGGAACCCTAATTCTTTTTCTTAAATAAAAGTAGCCTAAGTTACTCCTTATAACATCAGCTATCTGCCAATGAAAGTCACGTCAAAATCAGCCCAGCCATTTCTGATATTACCTGGAACAAACCGACAGACAGAAAAATGTTTAAAATAGGTTGTTTTGTTATAGTTACCGTATATACTTTCATATGCATTTGGTAAAAAGCTGTTATTTTGATATTACAAACAGACACGTCAATTTAATTTGTATATATATACCAAAGTAAGGTTAATATATACAAAGGTAAGGTTTGAGTTTGAAAAATAAATACAGCAGCTTGCCAGCTTTTATTACCATTCCAGTTATTATAAAGTTAGGCAGTGTTCTACGATTGAAAAGTCCGGTTGAATTGACTTCTACAAACTTATTTCATGTCCTTCTTTAAACATCATTCAGTACATTGCAGCATGCAAATTGTTCTTCAACCTGAAATCGGCCGCAGTAATCTTGTTTTCGTCTCCTGGGAAGTTCTAAAACAAATTCTAAAACCATTATACAAGTGGTTCAAGTTGCAAATGTTGTATAATTTTCCCAGTGTGAAGCGAGCACCTTACTTGCGTAAACTTTTATGAAGGCTCGTTTGAAATTAGTTCAGGGCTACTGGTGCAAGTTACTTAACCGTTTTAGTTTACAGTTTAGTAGTGAGATTAAACCTACGGGCTACGGCTAGAATGTTAGACTAGCTGAAATATTAGACTTTTATTATTTTTTTTTATTCTTGACCTGAAAACATACTTATTTCACTTAAACTCAAGTGACGATGTGGGCAAAGCTGACGATTTGGACAAAGATAAGTAACTGGACATACTGACTCTGGAACGGGGTCTGGTTCTTAAATGCTGGAACACATTGATAGATCATGGTGGCAGATTTTTTACTATACGCCCAATTTATGTTTTTTTTCCTTTTGAAAATAAAAAAATGCGGGATTAAATGATTAGATGATGGTGGTCTCGTCTATGAATACATAATAAATACATATATGTATTATGTATAGATGTAATAAGGTAAATTTAAATTTTCTCACATCACTGGAAATCCTAGCGAAAAATTAGGATAAGCTTCAAGTTTATTTTTTACTAGCTTCTGCCCGCGGTTTTCACCCGCGTTCCCACAGGAACCGTCAAACCAATCTGGCAAATTAAATCAACTTGTCAAAATTATAAAACTTTATTGTCAGATGTCAAATTATTGACAGCTGTCAATGTCAATTTTATGTCACACTAAATCCTAACTCCTGCCCGCGGTTTTCACCCGCGTTCCCACAGGAACCGTGCATTTTTCCAGGATAAAAAGTAGTCTATGTTACTCTCCGGTCCATAAACTATATCTATGCCAAAAATCACATCGATCTGTTGCTTCGTTACTGCGTGAAAGAAGGACAAACCAACAAACACACTTTCGCATTTATAATATTAGTATGGATTGCTCGGCTAGCTAGCTACCGCTCTAAAGTTAGCCTTTTATCGAGAATCTCACAGTGTGTTTGTGAAATTGCACTTATAGCCAGCCTAAAGTTATAGTTTGGAAGTCAATTCGGACCAAATTCACTTTGTGATGAAACGTCAGATCACTAGATTTTTTTGTACATATGCTTATGAATACTAATAATATAATGAACCGTATTAATTATACAACGAAATGCGAGATTCGGATAAACAAACTAAAGAACGTAGGATCGCTTGCCAGTTCCATTTTCAAGTTTCATTGGAAGATCTTTTTCATAACGCAAACGAGCCTCTCTCTAAAACGACGACTAAGCAATTCGAATTAAAACTTTTTTCCTGAAACTTTTCGTGTTAAAGTCCTTTGAGCATTGTTTAAAATATAATTTTGCACCTGGATCCTTTTAACCGCAATGAAAATATATGAGGGAAATGTTGCAAGAAAAGAAAAATATACTTTGTTGGGAAACTTAGTTATTTTTGCAATGTATTTATCTCTATTTGGCCGTGTCAAGGGAAAATTTCGAGTATTCTTTGTGTTTTTTGTAGACAAAGTGAATTTTTGATATGTCATCTACGACATTATGAGACATAGTATAAAACTGTCAAAGGACTTCCAAAATCGCCTTACATTATAAATACAACTGAATTTTAGTTCAAGTCTGTTTTTCGTCGTCAGGATTACAACATGTTAATTTGAAATAAATAAGACACCCTGTGTTATTGTATCAATCGACAATGCTTTCAAAATCCATATCTCTAACTTAATTATAGTATTTACAATTATCACAAGTTCTTTGATCAATACTTCTTTACCATATATTATACTTTCGGAGACAGCAATTCACTGCACCGATCTTAATTGTTTCATTAATTATTGTTCAAGCGCCTGTTCGATTCAAAGTGCTGGAAAGTTTACTAAAATATTTCGTGAACTTCATAGGCTTATTACATCGTTAAACTTCGATAGCCCAGCTTAAGCTCATAAAAATTGGAAACTTTACACATAAATACCATCTGCTGCAATGAGTGTGTTAATAATTTTGGTAGTTGCGTAGACTCGCTTTTCATTTATCGGTATACGTGAACCGTATAAGCTATATCCTGTGAAAAGTCCAGCTTAGTCCACGCTGCGAAATAAGCTATTAACCACCAGTAAATTGGATTTCATCATGTGAACAATCCATCGTTTGTGCGGAGATATAAAAGTGGACAGTTTTTTGTAGCGTTTTTTTTTTACTGTTATGGTACGGTGACAGCTCGCCTGTACAGTGTACACACTTGTACAATGTGATTTTTATCATACTTTTACTAGCTTACCTTGTCTGCCTGATGATACGAGTACCAACAATGTAATAAAATCTTAAAAGTCATTTTTTGGTGTTGTTTGGTAACGAGACGAGCTGGGCATTTGTTTGATGGTAAGCATAACGCCGGCCTATAACAATTGCAGTGCCACCCAGAACTTTGAACAACAAAGGCCTGCGCGGCACTGCAGTGCGCTTACCCTTACCCTTAGACATTAGGTAAGTCTCATAAACCCAGTAATTTCACTGGCTACTCTGCTAATCAAACCGGAACACAGTAATGCTTGCACCTTACTGCTTGGCAGCAGACTTCACCATCAAAGCGGTGGTAACAACCCCGACGGACACTCGCAGAAGAGTTAGTCCTACCACTAACGATTTTAACCTACTTCTAATTGTCGTATCGAAATGAAACTTTGTACGTATATGTATAGTTTGGATGACAAAACTATAATTTGGTATCATGGTATTGATCTGATGATAGAGCCAGAAAGTGGATAGAGGAACTCTTCAATAGCTTTAAGTAAACCTACCGAGTTTGGGCTCATATGATTCGTTTTGACGAGTCCAATAGATTTAGGATTGCACTTGGTGTCGAGGTTCTGATGATGGACGCACAGCTTATAACAGCAGATTTGTAACTTGTCGGTGGTAGTCAGAAAAGCCTAGGAGTTGCCCTATAACCACGCTATTGACATCACGATATTCTCTTTATCGGAAAGCTGAGGCTCATTCTTTTGTCAAATCATTTTAGGATACCTGGATCGATGGATTGACAGGCAACCTTAGAACCACTGAGCTGTCATCACTTGTAAATAGGTACTTGTAGGCCTTGCGCATTTTATGCACCTTGCGTATTATATGATTGATAGGCGCATTTTATGTATACGTACCTGGGCCTATACGTACCTGGGCAAAAGAGGTTTTTCATCAGACAAACGATTCAAAGAGAAGGTCTTGTTAGATTGATTTCTTAGCCGAAAGAAATCCCGATCCGAGAATTTTCTTGAAATCCTTAAAGCCCATTGCGAATTCCTAGCGAGAATCTTCGAGTAAAACTATCACTTTTGAGAGCCCATTTCAATTCCTCTCCCGGGTTCAAAGATTCTGGCAATCCAATTTATTGACCTGATAAATCCTAAGCCGTTTTTTAACAAATGTGCTACAAATACCATTGAAATAGCTCAAGTCGTTTAGAGCAATAAGATATCTTTATTTTTGAAACAAGTGTGTTATACTAGTTTAAATCTTACTAATATAATAATTTAGAAAGCTTGTGTGTGAGCTTGTGAGTGTGTGTGAATGTTTGTTACCACGTATCTCCGTAACTACTAAACCGATTTTGATGAAATTTGGAACACAGATAGTTTAGGTTCTGGAATAACACATAGCATATAAAGATATACCACGTGGGCTGAAGCTATCGTAACATAAGTTGCAATTTGCAACTCTTCATGCGATTGCCCCGCAGGCATGCACTTACTCCTATGGTGAGGCGGCAGTATTTCACTTTAAATAATATAAATATGATAATATATCAATTTTAACCGACTTTTAAAAAGTAGTTTCCAAGAGAAGTTTTACCTACTATCAAAAACTATCAGCGAAAATTGAATTTGCTTTTGTATAAAATTATGTTATACTTACTTACGCTTATTGGAGTTTCGTTGGAATGAATTTATTAAGTCCTGCACTTTGAAATTAACTTTATAACTGAATGCAAAGTAAATTGGTTTTATGTCGGAAAATGTCAAAAATTGTATGGGACATCTACCCGATTTATTTGCCGTTGATGATTGGAAAAGGGATTGGAAACATTCAATCAATTATAATAATGTATAATAATTTAATTTTTTTTTCCGGGCTAAATGCCTTTATTAACTAGCTAATACATAAATAAACACTACATCTAACCTAGCTAGCTACAAAAACAGTTGGATAATCTACAAGCTCTAGTAGGCCTATAGATAATCCAAATGTTCTAGCCCACTACCAGTAGGAAGCGTACCCAGCATGCCGGCGGCGTTGCCTCGTTGAACCGCAATGCTGATCCGTTGAGCCAAATAGTTACCAGCATTTTGGTTACGCGTCGCATCAATCAAACGCTCTGACAAAATTTTGAAAATATAATTTAAATTGTATATCATGCAGCAGAGAAATCTAGACACGGAACTGATAAAAACGGAAGTAAAAGAAACTGTGGTATTTGAATCATCCTAAACTTTGTTTACTTCCGTTCCGGTTTCTAGATTTTTTGTGCAGTTGGTCCCGTGGACAGTACCGTGCTGTTGGTTTATCGACCTTTATATCATGATCGAAAGGTGAGAGGTGCAGAAGGCACTCACCTGCGCCAGAGGACCAATCCTAAGCTGGAACGTCCGAGTTTAGACCACTTGAGATAGAAAAATAAAAAAAAATAAAGACCGACAGAATTCTGTAATTCTTAATGATACTTAAATGTGAAAATATATGACGCAATTTAATAATGAAAGGAGTTAAGGTTCTTATTTAAATTAATGCCAACTCCGTTACACTGTAGAATAATTATAGACTCGTAATATTAATTTATTCCTTTGCCAGTTGCCTCGATGTCTAAAGAGTTTCAAATAACTCATCGGATTGTTTATTTTTTTAATATAAATATAGTATAATTGTAGTTTAATTTATTTCATTGCCAATTCAAGGTTAAATAAGTAACTTACTACAAAATCACACTTTGAGAAAGATTTTTAATTTCTTGAAAATATAAATTTTTATGGGAGAGTTTCTTTGCACTATTGTTCTGTTTTGCACTTGAACACACCATTATAGTGAACACTGCATTGTTTACAGGATGAAGACGTCCACTGAACTTAACCCTAAAGGTTGCTTAATTTTTACAGCTCAAATGTTTACAAATATTTACCGTCGATCTCGCAGATATTTCCTTTTCTTCGTACCAGAGTCCACGAGGAATAGTTGGCATTTCATTCCTACCTTAGCCTCAGGGCAAAAGGATACCTTCTATTAATATTGGATCGAACCTACTGAGCTTGCAATGCTATTAGGCCATTATTGGTGGAACATAATCATTTTAATAATGGTAATTGTGCCAATATTAACAAAATAAACAATTTTTATTACGAAGTAAGTCATGGTATGTTCTGAGAACCAGCGCTGTAGGACTTTTTTAATATTATTGGATGAAAAGACGAGCTGGTTTTTTGCCTGATTGTACGCATAACGTCAGCCCACAACAACTTCAGTGCCACTCAGAATTTTGAAACACCTGCGGCTGCGCGGCACTGCATTGCGCTCATTACCCTTATTAGGTAGGTATTTAGTCTCATAAGCCCAGTAATTTCACTGACTACTTTGCTCATAAAATCCGGAACACAGTAATGCTTGGACATTGCTATATGGCGGCCGATTATACGAGCAAGGTGGTGGTGCCCACCAATAGACACTTGCAGAAGAGTTAGTCCTACCACCAGGAAATAAAGATAAATCCTTCTTGAAGTCATAATGTAACAATTCTCCTCATTTTAGTTTTTTTTTTTAAATTTAGGTACAATGGATAAACTGCAAGTGGTACTGCGGGTCACAACTAGCGTTTAATATTTCTCTTACAACTCAACTCATACGGCCTTATTACAAAAAACTCGTTAAACTCGACTTTGGTCGACAACCAATTTGTCTTCAACTATCTTTAGAGTCGACCTATAAACCAAACCTTATTACAAAAGATGAATAAAGCCAAGACAACTTAATACCAAACTGTAGCTATGGTAGAAATTATTTCCACAGATAATAAATGTCTTTATGCTACGGATACACGAAATGTAAAATTGACACAATGTACTAATTTTTATTTTGGAATATAAGTAGCTATTTTGTCACACAATACTATTTTCTAATATCGAAAAATATTGTAGGTAATTTTTAAATGACTTTTGATCATTGCGAGTAATTCAAAACATCCTAATTAGGTATTTACGTATATGAAAAAAATGTTAAGGAGATACTCCTTATATATCAAACCTATACAATGGCACACTATGGCTAAGTAACCATAGCAACATGTTTTGTTGATTGTGTGTACTGTCAATTCTTGTAATATATTCTGTTTTTACTATGTATACTTTCGATATTATAAGTATGTCCTATATATTTTGCTAAAAGCTATTATTCTACTCATCCACGCTTCCTAATACCTCACCACCCCTTCTTACTTTAATACAAAATATATGAATTTTTTTACGATTTGACAAGTAGAATACGTGGCCGCCATTAAAATAAATGCTTAAACCGTCGCTAAACTAGGTGCCCGGCAAGACTAACTTTGACACCATAGTCAACCAAGACCTAAGTGCTAATCTGCTTTTTGTAATAAGAAATTTGACAAAACTACGGTTTAAACTCCAGTTTAGCGTTAAAACTCGTTTTGTAATAAGGCCGATAAGGTTTAAGATAACAAGATCAGTCGCTTTTTGTAGTTTTTGAAGCTCAAAAGGAGCCGAGTGTTGGCTTGTTATTTTTTAATGAATACATGCTTGGAATAGGTGAAGAAAATTCGCTTAGAGAACCACATGTAAATTCTTATGTTTTATCCAATTTAACCTATTATTTAAGAAGAAATTCTTTCTCCACAAATTATAGAAATTGTACTACACTTAAAGAAAGATTTAAAATGTCAATGTTTGGTTCTTAGTATTAGTGGCTTTCCAGAGATATAATTAATCATAGTTTTACCTAGCCACATTTTTTTTTTTAATTAAACGCTTACTCTCATACCCCCGCACTAGGATTCCCTGTGTCGCAGGTGGCATGGACACAAAGATACACATCACAAACATCCAAGACCCGAGAACAAAGTTTATGTTTACACAAAATCTGCCCCGGCCGGGAATCGAACCCGGGACCCCTCGCTTTGCAGGCAGGGTTACTACCAACATAGCTACGGAGCCGTTTATCTGATATAATTATAATTAGATCTATACTGGTAGGTATATAAAGATATTATTACCGGTCACAATTTAATTAAACAATAAGTTCGATTTTTAAATTTATTTAAAACTGAAAAATTTGCGTAGGCGAAGTTCGTAGGTAATTTAACCTATTATAAAATTTGATGAGATGGTCGCCTCGTATTTTTAACATTTACTTAACTTTTGTTACTAATTTTACTTATTTGAATGAAAATTACCCCAATTCCCAAATTCCCGCAAATTATTGCGGGAAAGTGAAACGTTTTATAAACGAAAAAAGGCTGTTAAGGCGATTTTCTTATAACGCTTAAGTGATTAAAGCGGAATCAGCGGAGCTTGTACAATTTATAGGTGCTTAAAATACTGGACACTGTACACAAAAACCTCTAACAATAAGCTTTTTCTGAAAAAGATTTTTACGCGAAATTAATTTTGCTACCACTGCTGTTTCAACATCTGTTTATTTGATTATAATTCTTTACCAAAACAAAACGAACAATCCGGGATGAGTATTCACAACTTAGGATATTTTAGGATTCGTCTGGGACATTTTTACGCTATAAATACGGTAATGGGTTTTAATCAATAAGCAAATTATGGATATTTATATTCCATTTAAGACGCCATTGAAGATTATCGAAGGCTAGAAGAAGATTGGAAAGGGTTTTATAAATAAGGTCCCCGTTGGATACAGCATTTAATGTGATATTTATAAAAAAATAGCAATTGAAACATGCTAGTGCTATAATGAAAGCTCACACTAAACATAGTTTTGGAGACCCTTTAAATATTTAACATAACATAACATAAACGCTTACACACTCATACCCCCACACTAGGATTCCCTGTGTCGCAGGTGGCATGGACATACACAGATACACATCACAAACATCCAAGACCCGAGAACAAACTTTATGTTTACACAAAATCTGCCCCGGCCGGGAATCGAACCCGGGACCCCTCGCCTTGCAGGCAGGGTTATTTTAGTTAGTTACTACCAACTTAGCTACGGAGCCGTCAACTAACGTCAAATTTCTCAACGCAGTTTGTGTTACCAACACACTTATGTACCTACCCGTTTTTTAAATAATATTTTAATATACCAGCTGAGCCCCGCGGCTACGGGCACGTCCGTTCAGCCTTAGTTACTCCTTATAACATCAGCTATCTGCCAGTGAAAATCCCGTCAAAATCTGTCCAGTCGTTTCGCAGATTACCCGGAACAAACAGACAGACAGACAAAACATTTTAAAAATGGTTGTTTTGTTCTAGGTACTGTATATACTTTCGTATGCACTTGGTAAAAAGCTGTTATATTGATATTACAAACGGACACGCGAATGAAAGAAGATAGTATATAATTATATATTTAATAAGCAACTACAACTTTAATAGGTAATAAGAATATAAACATAAAACATTTAAGTACTAACGCCAAAACAGCGCCTTGTCCATTTTAACACCAGCTGAAGTACCTAATTATCTTTTTTCCACTTTTCTCTATCTGTCAACAGAGTACTTCGAAGAAACAAATTGTACTGAGCGTTTAAAAAAGGAACAAATAATAAATTAACCGACTTCCGTCGGTAAAGCTAATTAATTAAAAACGAAATTTAATTAGGATTGTTTGTGTTTTGTTTTGGCCAGATGTAATCTATTCGTGGACTGGGAAAATAATTAATGATTGGATTAGTAATTTAAAATTTAATGAAATATTGTTTATTTATATTATTATTATTATACTGTCAGTAAAATAAATTACTTTTCCCCTCTCCTTTACTTTCTCACTCTCTATGTTGTAATTGTTGTGTCTATGTCTATGTGAGATCGTGCTACCACAACGGGTTAAGTACCTATTTATGCATTTAAATAATTATATTATGTAGTATAAAGAAAATAATAGGTACATTTCAACTACATTACCAGAAACTCGATACCAAATGCAATCTGCACTCTTCAAAATCATTTGAGCCCAATCTCGAATGGTTTAGTCATAGCCACTGAAGAGGTCCACTATCCACATCCTGGCTTTTATCAGATCAGCTCCTTGATACCAAATTATTGTATTGTTATCAAAACTTCATGTAGGTACATAAAAAGTTTCATTTAGACGTGATAGTGACGACTCCGTAGCTAAGTTGGTAGTAACCCTGCCTGCAAGGCGAGGCGTCCCGGGTTCGATTCCCGGCCGGGACAGATTTTGTGTAAGCATACAGTTTGTTCTCGGGTCTTGGATGTTTGTGATGTGTATCTGTGTATGTCCATGCCACCTGCGACACAGGGAATCCTAGTGCGGGGGGTATGAGTGTGTAAGCGTTTATGTTTATGTTAAAAAAAAAAGATACGACTATTAGAAGTAGGTTAAAATTGATTTCCAAGATTCCTTTACAAACAGTTACAAAAGTATGTTAAAACGCAAGAACTATTTGTGTATGCGTTATGTTTATTTTTGATAGATTGGCTTTTGTTTCCTTCCTGGGTGAGTCAGTTCTATTTGTGTAATTCCGTAATTCTTGATAGTCAGTGCTAATTTCGTTACGTTGAGATATACATATAAATTATAATTATAACCTAAAACTAATGGGGCATAATATGATACTCTTAATGAGGACTGAGTGTGACTTCCACTTTATTCGAATATCATCTTTTAACCACATTATTACTTATTATCAGGCACCTTACTAATACTATAAATACCAAAGTATGTTTGTTGATGTGTTGGTTTGTCCTTCTTTCACGCAGTAACGGAGCAACGAGGCTACACAGGCTACTTTTTATCCCGGAAAATGCACGGTTCCTATGGGAACGTGGGTGGAACCGCGAACAGAAGCTAGTATTTTATAATATGACTTTGTAGAGAAATCCAACAACAACTGTACCTACATTAGTACCACTTGGTGAAGTTTGTGTTCAACTCCGCGGGTTGTTCCCTTGTTATTTCGGTTACAGAATCATACATCACGTATTGACAGCTTGTTAGGATATCCCGAATCTCAAACAATCGCCTAATATTATATTAGACATGTATAATATACACTCGGTGTATATAGGATCTCTACTTCTCGTAGGTGGTAGGAACTCTTCTGCGAGTGTCCGTCTGGGTTGGTACCACCGCTTTGCTCGTGAAGTCTGTCGCCAAGCCGTAATGTACAAGCATTGCTATGTTACTATTTGATGAGCAGAATAGCCAGCAGTAGCATGTCGCGCAGGCCTTTGTGTTTCAAAGTTCTGAGCCGCACTGTTAAGGGCTGGCGTTGTGCTTACAATCAGGCAAACAATCGAGTCGCGTCATTTAGTTCCAAAAAATCCACTAAAATCGTTTCAATAGTAAAGTAAAGTAGTCGTTCAAGAGTACCAAACTGCTTGGTACTGGACACTGCACGAATTCAATCCTAATCCTAATTTACGATTGGAATCGAGTGTCAAGAGTAAGGCCGCAGGTGTGATAGTGATATGAATCAGTCAAGATTTAACTAGAAAAGAAAAAGACTCACAAATCAAATATGAGTACAAAATACGAACTATCTATGTCATCAAATCCATTGGCAGTGCAGAAACATTTCCAAGCATCGACATTTCTCAAACCGATTTGTTCATCCACATGGAACATAAAGTGACTGCATACAATGCGATGTCTTAACATATTGTGTGTGACGCGCCTTATCTGTGTTGCCCACTTCTTCACCGTCTTATTACTTTTTCAGTTTTCTGTTATATTTTACGATGTTATCTATTTTTACTCGTACGTTTTATTGATTTCGTTATAAAACTACTTTGAAGTGGAGAAATGAAATCTTGAAAGTACGCTTAACGGTGAAGTGCCTTAGACATAACGTATTCCAAAATGAAACAATTATTTTATTTCGAATTCTAGATTCAAAAGAACAACGCTTATTTTATGCAGAGATCTCTTCTTTTTGGACATTACAAACCGTTAGGTGGGCTGATCCTTTGATCCTTCCTGTCAAAAAGTTAACTATTTTCCATTTCTAATACTTCATCTTTTATGTTACTGTAATTCCCTAGTGTTCCCTTAATGTTACAAATTCTATCAACTAAACTTAAGAACCATTAGTTAAATGTGTTTATAATTTTATGTAGATTTTAAGTAATTTTGAAATAATTGTTGATTAAACAAAACACTACTGAAATTAAAATTTGCACAGAATCAGGCAAGAAGTTAAAATCCTTAGCGGTGCGCACAATAAATGTTGAGGCAAAAAGTTTCGTGCATGAAGGTGGAATATCCTGAAATTAAGTAGTCATAGGATACATTTTAAACCTTAAAGACTGATCTAGCAATCAAATCATTCACCAAAAACACAACGCGTTACCGAATTGAAATCGGTCGCCATACACATAAATATACATTTTGATCCCATTTCATCCCCTTACTAATAACGACGAACGATAATAGGTTCCCTGAGGTGACCCTAATACTAACGTTATCTTCTCAATTACCCTTTGGGTTACAAAAACATGTAAGTATAAATATCAATTTTCCGGACAACTTTGGGTTACCAAATGGATCCTGTACATTGTACAAAAACCGTAACGAAAATATAAGTCGAAAAAAGTAACTTTTTTTATCTTGTCCGATGAGAATTCGACCGTAACTGAATTTCAGGAAAGTTATTGTTCGCTCATTCGTGTTCGAGATTGTGTGATAATTCAACATTTCCAATTACCAATTTTTTTTATTTTTCTGCGGTGAAAGGGGGCTCAATACGTTATTTTTAACATTTCTCGTGAGAGAATCATGATATTTTATGTTTTTAACGGTTTGCGTTTTTACACGACTGCATAAAAAAGAAGTGTTGTAATTTGTAATTTTTGTAGGGTTCATGTATGTATGTACATATTATATGTATCTACATATTATATGTATGTGAGTTTCTTTATCCCACCATAACTTGTAAATGTCTGAACAGATTTGGATGTATAGGTTATCTTTAGAATCTTTAATCTTCAGTCATCATTCCGAGTGAAACTGACTAGGGCTCTTTTTTTTTAAATTTTTTGACAAGTTCATATTTGATTTGTTAGGTAATTTTTTTTTTAGGTAGAGATTTGAGTTTGGTGCGTGAGATTGGAAGTCGCACAAGTTCTCGCTCAGCCACACTCTACACACTATTAATTGTCCTAAAAATAATTTTGAACTAGTACGCTTTATACACGTAGCTAATGAATATTGTTTATCTGTCCATTAGATACCTACAAGTTTTGTTGTGATATTTTATACTGTCGGTGAAAAGTAATTGAAAAATATTTACTCTCCTGAACATAAACACAAAATAGAGACGTAAACCTAGACGACGAATGGTATATATTTGTTTACTTCAATTGTATGTACTAGTATAAAAGATACAGATTCTAAGGGCCACTGATATTTTTACGGTGAAATTGATAATAATGTCTGGCTTTTTTACTTTGTTAGGTTAGCGTAGTTGATATTTCATCGACAATTGGAATATTCTGTGGCAATATTAAGTTTATTTTTTTAGTAATTCTTAAAGTTAGTGCTATCGACCAATACTTGACTATCTTGTAAATTCATAGAGAAAGAAATAATATTTATGTTTTTCTATTGTCTATGTACCTATAGTTAATTTCACAGCTGATAGCGGTGGTAGGACGCGATAGGAATAACTCTTCTGCGAGTGCACGTTGGGTACCACTGCTTTGCTCGTGTAGTCTGCCGCCAAGCAATCTACAAGCATTACTATTTGGTGGTTCAAGCTGGAGCTTTTCCTCAATGTATCTCGGGAACTACTGCTAGAGAAGTCAGCGTATATTGCTAGGAAACCGTTAGTATGATCCCATCTTGTCGGCAAATCACGGTCCCAGGCGTTTCGGAGATTAGCCGGAACAAACAGACAGAGAGACAAAAATTTTACAAATTGTGTTTTTGTTATCTTTTTCTGGTTTACCTTGCAGCTGGTAGTGGGCTAGAACATTTGGATTATCTATAGGCCTACTTTGGCTTGTAGATTATCCATTTATGCATTAGCTAGTTAATAAAGGCATTTTATTTATTCGTATAGATGCATACGCTAAGCCTCGGCTCTCAAGTGTCGGCAGAGTTTCATCTGGGCCTAGTGACAGATTTTGAGCTACAGAGTGGTACGTAGCCAGTTGAGTACTAATTTCATATACCACCGCCATGTATAACCAAAATGTGTACTAATTGCACTCCAGTGTTCACTTTCTCATGCATTTTTATTAAACTCCATAGATTCAAATGGAACACAAAAAATATGTAATTTCCACGTTTTTACTAGGCAGCATAAACTTTGAGGGCCATAAACAACAATATTACGGATTCATTACGGGTTAAACCGTAACTGGCGGGAATAAAACGAGCAATTCGGCAATTTATACTCCATGGGGTGTGTCAAGGTTAAAACTAGAATCTTTGAGAATTTAGGAGTTTATAGATTGTTTTTTTTTTTAATTTTGTTACTTTACCCTCTATGGACACGTGGTCCATACTCTTATAAGATTAGGTCATATATTAATAGAAATTAACGATATAAACATGATAAAGCAAAAAATCAAGACGGGAACTATGGTCTTAAACTAAATTAAAATAGAACTAAATTACAAGACAACAGAAGGATTACAATTATAGATTGTTAGGTGCTATATACATAGATTTGTAGATCGACACATAGATCATGATGAGTACAAGTTTTTATTATACCATTTTCCTGCACTAGTTTCACACAAAGTAGCCAGTATGTAAATACCAACTTATGTATCTTACAAGTTTAATTGATACCATCTGCTGTGATTTGAGAAAAACAGATTATTTATTAATGTTTTTTTTTTCTATATTTTTGAACCGAGCATTGAAAATGAGCGTGGCATAAGTGATTCTGATGAATTCAATGGCATGGATTTATAGTGATTCATAATAGTTACACCCTACGTTTTCTCTTGGGCTTCTTTTGGTCTTTCTAAACCCGATTTTTTACTACACCTTCTAAACCCTCACTCAGTTTTTTAAGCTAAAATAACGATAGTCTTATTGAAGGAATCGATCTTCAACTCAACCATCCCCCGTCGTCCTACTTCTACACCATGAGAGTTAGTACACAAGAAAAAAGCCTGGGCTTCATCTCTAATAGAAATGTTTTAAAAATGACAATGGTTTCGTCACAAAATTATCACTGTGATGAAGAGCATACGACACTGTATAATGGTTTATTGATGAGCACCATTGTTATATATGCGCCCATATAAAAACGATTTTGCTATAAAAGTACCTACCTAAATGTTAGTGGGAGGACTAACTCTTCTGCGAGTGTCCGTCTGGGTTGTTACCACCGCTTTGCTCGTGAAGTCTGCCGCCAAGCAGTAGTGTGCAAGCATTACTGTGTTCCGGTTTGATGAGCGGAGTATCCAGTGAAATTACTGGGCTTATGAGACTTAATACCTAATGTCTCAGGGTAACGAGTGCACTGCAGTGCCGCGCAGGCCTTTGTGTTTCAAAGTTCTGGGTGGCACTGCAATTGTTATGGGCCGGCGTTATGCTTACCATCAGGCAAACGACCAGCTTATCTCGTTACCAAATAACATTTAAAAAAAGTACCTAAAAGTGCCTAAAGTGATCATTTCAACAAAGCCATTGCCATTGTTATACGATTTGTTTAGTAGTATTGGCCCCGAAAAATATTCTAACAGTAACTAAAGTCAAGATGAGAAACAACCTTACCTATTCGATCCCATTTCGTTCTTACAAATGGTTCATAAAGTACAGAAAAGACATATTGCCGTGTGTTTAGATTTGGGATCTAAACGGCTCCCGTGGGCAGCGTTCGGTAATCAACTGGTGCCTACTACTTTTGTTCAATTAGGTATTTCTTTTTATGTACCTATTGTTGTGTTCGTGATTACATGAAACATACTGTGGATGTATGTTTTCCAAGTAAAGGGTGATCAATCCTTTATCGAACTCAACCATAAAAGAAATTGGTAAAATATGAAATGGCTAAATGTATGCACGGTGGTAAAGGTACTTTTTACTGTTTGGCTATCTACCGCCAAGTTGAAATTCTGTGGGTTCGGAATCTGTACTTGGGAGCCCAATTTAAGATTAGCATATCCACCGTTTTCAACCATATTGTCCTTTATAAGATCAGACAAGCTAGTAGTAAAACGCTTATCCGTCGAGTACAAAAAATCTTAATCTACGCAAAGTTTAAAAGAAAGACAAGAAATGAGGTTCTATTAAAGTACTGCATCTATCACAATATTATATAAATAGCTTCGCTTAAAAGGTTTTTTCAGCTAAATCAGATGAGCTTCTGGCACTGGAAAAAATGTATTCACTATTCAACATTTATAACCGTTAATCTTTTTGTGATCAAAACACGTTGTTACTAAATTTACTGGATTAAAAAAAATTACCTACACATTATTAACTATATTATTTGATAATAAATAACGTCCAAAGACAACAAACATACACCCGACCCTGAACCCGAACTAGGATTTCTTGTCTAGGGAATTAGGAACTAGAACTTTGCTCCCGCAAAACCCGGACGTAAAACAAATACCTAGTACTTGCCAAAAAAATACCGAAATGTTTCTTGCATTTTTCTCGAATAATTACTTTTTTATACTCTCAGAGAGAGAGGTATCTCTGAGAGAAGGCCGGTATCCCAGCAGTGTGAGCGTAAGAGGCCGATAATGATGCCTCTGATGCCTTATGTTGGATTCTTACAGTTTTCAAACTGTAAGAATCAACGCAGCCAAGTGAAGTTCATTGACCTGTCAATCAAACCACGGGGACTGTATTTATGAAATCAAAAAAGTATGCCAATCATACGTATACATCACACAATTGAATGCAATTTGCTAGTACATAGCTAAGTGTGTGATATTTTCCGAGTACCTACATCTACTACTGGAACTTTGTAATTCTGAACTTTCGTAGGTATCCATCGATTTCACAAAACCGTGTCAGTTTAATCAAAATAATTGCTATGGAATTGTAACTAATCTTATCGAATTTGTATTCAAGACTTCAATTGTAATTTCTACTACGACTTTTACAACAGTTATGGCTAGTTTTGCTAGGTGTCCTGATTTGCCGGATGTCCCGATTTTTAATTACTTCCTTAGTTTTTACTTTATTCGATAATTTTGACAGATACAACGAGTATCTATACAGATTAATTAAATTAAAGCGTCTGTTTATAATGTCAAAATAACAGATTTTTACTATATGTATGATACTAATAACAAAAAACATTTTTATTTATTTTTTGTCTTCCTATTGTTTGTTCTGACTAATCTCCGAAACAGCTGAACCGATTTCGACGGGACTTTCACGGGCAGATAGCTGATGTTATAAGCAGTAACTTAGGTTACTTTTATTTTAGAAAATTACATGGGTGAAGCCTTGGGGCACAGCTAGTTACAAATATATCCGTTACGCGTTATAGTCCGATTTCCGGCCGTTTGTAGTTGGGTGCCGTTTCGGATAACTTGAATGGAAGTGAATGTCCATAGTTATACTATAACATTTGCAATTTGAGCAGCGAGCGTTATTATTTTTACTATATATACGCTGTTAAATAATCAAAATTAAATAAGATCCTCAAATAAAACTTCACTTAGTCTTCATGAAAATAAAACCACCGTACTTACGCTAGCCTTATTTTATCTATTTATTTTTAGAGGTATTTACGCTAGAGAGTACTCCAATCAATTCTATTTCAACACAAAGCATGATTAGTGTTCCTAATCAAGGGTCATCAAGATAAACGCTTCAGGGTCGCCCGGACAGCGTGATTCGTCTCCGACTAAATAGAGGCTCTTGTAGGTCTTTGTCTCAAAATGTTCTTAGTCTACAGGGAATAAGATAAAACTATGCACAGTGGTTCAACTGCCGCCGGCTATCTCCCCACATTTACTGAGAAAATAGTTGAAAAACACTTCGGTTGTTTCTGTGAGATAGTACGCCTTTGGTGAGTTATAGTTGGAGACAGTATTATGTTTTGTTTGACAAGATGAGACGAGCTATGTATGTTCTGTATTATATTGGACGAGCTTTTGGCCGTGCCTTTGCACGCGAGGTATCAGCAGCTAGCTGTCCATGAATTTACTTTCTCACAGGAAACATGCGTTTTATCCAAGATAAAAAGTAGCTTATACTTTTACTCTTCTAGGGGCCGGGCGTTATGCTTACTAGCAGGCAAACGACCTGCTTGTCTCGTTATCAAATTGTATAAAAAAACTTACCACTTTGGATCATATCAACATTTAAGATCAGTTAGCAAGTAATAAACAAAATTATGCGTAGTTGGTAAATTTTTTAATTTGTAAAATTCTCAATTCGTTAACATTCGCTGTCCGTTCAATTCGCGATCGGTGCAATTAGCAGTTTATGCAAATTAGTAGTTTCAAAGAAATTGTAAAAAACTTCAATTAACTGAAAATAAATGCAAAAGTACTAAACTGAAACACTGCAATGCTATATAAAATTTCATATTTTCCAATGTCTATTTATAGAGTTAGAGAGACAAAGGGGGACGCTGCAGAGAGACCATTAAAATAACACTTTGAAAACTGATACTTTGTGAAGATATCCTTAAACTCAACTGACAGTCGGAAACATAACTTTCTACCGCTTTTATTACAATTTATACATTTAAAGCTGTAATGGCTCAGTGGTTAGACTATCTGCTAATCTGCAAAGCGAGGGTTTGAATCCTACCTATAGTATGCGCTTTCGGGAAAGAACATCTCGATATAAGTTTTGTAGAAACTAGCTGAATTTTAAACGTATGTTCAGCCAGCCACACTAGTGAGTAGTGAGTGAATCGATCAGTAGCCCGAGATTTCACTGCGTCCCAGTAACTCTAATTTTTTTTTTTTTGATTTTTTTTTTAATGACCACTTGCAATTAAATTCACTGCCAGATTCAGAAGCATCCAAACTTTTCTTTGTCACAGAGAAACCACAAACAAGTTTATCTCTATTACAAATTCAGACAAACTCTAGGTGAGATTGTTTACAAATGTACGCCCTGAATGCAAATTTGCAATTGTAGACAATACACTACACCTAACGAGTCTGCATCCAAACTTTGGTTCAACTATATTGCAAAATCTAAACTAAGGTCCAGAAATGTATTATCGCTAAACTTGATGTTAATGATTTTTTATGGTTTTTTTATGTTATATGGTTACGAGACGAGCTGGTCGTTTGCCTGATGGTAAGCACAACGCCGGCCCATAACAATTGCAGTGCCACCCAGAACTTTGAAACACAAAGGCCTGCGCGGCACTGCAGTGCGCTCGTTGCCCTGAGACATTAGGTATTAAGTCTTATAAGCCCAGTTATTTCACCGGATACTCTGCTCATCAAACCGGAACAAAGTAATGCTTGCACACTACTTCTTGGCGGCAGACATCACGAGCAAAGCGGTGGTAACAACCCAGACGGACACTCGCAGAAGAGTTAGTCCTCCCACTAACAAAACTGTTATTCGATAACTAGACAAGCCAGTCGTTTGCCTGATTGATGAACTGATAAACGTTATAAATACCATACGATAGAGACTGCGGTTTCATTCCTACAAATGGAAAATAAATAGGAACAAAAATGTACCTAGTGTTCCTCTCGTAGGAATTTCTTAGGTCTTTCACACATCGAATTCGAATCGAGACGGCTCCGTAGCTAAGTTGGTAGTAACTCTGCCTGCAAGGCGAGGGGTCCCGGGTTCGATTCCCGGCCGGGGCAGATTTTGTGTAAGCATAAAGTTTGTTCTCGGGTCTTGGATGTTTGTGATGTGTATCTGTGTATGTCCATGCCACCTGCGACACAGGGAATCCTAGTGCGGGGGTATGGGTGTGTAAGCGTTTGTTGTTGTTGTTAATTAAACACTTTTTAATGATTTTATAGTGTATAATTGTTTGTTATTCTAGGACGCCGATGAACCAAATGAATCGAAAACCGATAGATAATACTCACCGCTTGTATTGACAAAGTAGTTTTTATCTATACTAATAATAAATAAAATTGATGTGTCTGTCTGTAATATCAAAACAGCTTTTTACTAAATGCACATGTAAGTATATACGGAATATATAACATGAAAACAATGTTAAAATTTTTTGTCAGTCTGTTAGTTTATATGTCTATTTTTTGCGGCTAACCTCCTAAACGACTGGAACGATTTTGACGGGACTTTCACTGGCAGGTAGAAGATGTCATAAGGAGTAACTTATGGGCGAAGCTGCGGGGCACAGCTAGTTCCGAAATAATACACAAAATACTGGTAAACTCTTGAAGAGATAATCATAAAGTGAAAAATATATGCAAGCCGAGTAGACAATATATTTTCATAAGAAGTTGATGAAACACGACTACCACGCAGTACCACCTAATGAACAATTAAAAATTACAGATCTATGTAACTTAAATTTGAATATTATTCCCTACATTCTGTATTCACTGGATGCTAATTTTGATGGATTTCTTAACTTTGCTCTTAGTAACGTAGCGTCGTGTTATAATATTCTTGTTAGGTTTTATTTACCTGTAATATTGTTTTTCAACAATTCATTTACGATGATAACAAATGAAGGTTTTGTGTATTGAAAGATTGTATTGATTGTGTATTTACGTGTTGTTGCGGATGTTCTGATTGACGTGACGTCGTAGATAAGTCTACGCCGCTCTATATGACGTAGACTACGTCGCTACGACACGCTCTACGATTGTTCTACTACGTATATACTCGTAGAAGCTTAGGAGGCGAACGAGTGGGGGCTGCAACTAGTCCTAACGAGCGAACTGTTTGTAGCGGCAGCTTGCGATGTTTGTTTGCTACGGTTTGTTTGACCATCCACTGGTTAACTGAGTTAAGAATAAGTAAACTAATCTGGAATTTGTGAATAGCATGCTTTTTATATGAAAAGAAGTTATTTTTTAATCTGGTTAGCGTTTGATCAACAGCTTGCCTGATCTTAAAGGACGATGTTATAGAAATTTAAATTATGCTAAACTTAAAATGAACTGTTCTCTTGCTCTCCTGATTCTTGGTGAGGGATTTTCAACCTGAGGATGTTTCCAGCGAGACAGAAAATGCCGGAGATATTGAATATTATACATAAAAAGTAAAAAGATCAAGAAGTCGGTTAAAATACAACTTCAGAAGCCATACAAATATGAAAATAAACAATCGAAATCATTATTTTAAGTTTTTATACACCAACAATACATTTCACAAGTTACATAACAATCATTTCAACGTTTGTAATTCGTGTAAAACACTATCCGTAAAATACTTTATTCTGAGCTTTGTTAAACCAGGGTAAAAGTTCGAGTGGTCGGCCCATGTTCTTGACCCTAAAGTTTCCTCATAGTTTCGACGTACCTACTAATCTTGTAAACTTTGTTGCGTTCTCACTTCAAAGAAAGTCTTCAGTTGAGATGCCCTTTAAAACAGATAAATGAATATGTATGCTCTTGTCTTACTAACGTTAAGTCTAACTACGTTGTAATACTATTGTTAATCGACTTCGAAAAAGGAGCAGATTCTCAATTCGTCTTTGTATGTATGTTACTCGATTCAGTCGATTTCGGTCGATGACAATTGGGGGAGACTCTAACTGTCAACCTATTTTAAGGGTATATAGTATATACTCTACTCATGAACTCTGCTACTCATACCTTGCTACTCAAGGGAGGAAAAGAACATTTTATTAAAGAGTACCACACCTCTAAGGGCGAAAAAATGGGGGATGAAATTTCATATATCGCGATATCTACGCCGTAGTCCATTCCCGATTTTTTTCTCGCTCGTGGCATATTTCTCTTCAATCAATAAACTGATGCCTTAATTTTAGTTTGATCTATTTGTAAACATAACAAATGTATGTGTTTCATAGTAATTTTTTTGGAAACGATAATGCTGGCTTATCTTTGTTTAGTAAAAGCAAAACAAATATAGAAATAAAAAACACTGTGATCACGGATTTTAGAAGTAACCAATTCACTTTTAACTCAGTCTTTTTTGCAATACGAGATCATTATTGGAGCTTATTATTATAGGCTTCTAAGAAAACACTGCATCATGAATGAAATTTACAAAACGTCCAAAAACTCGAAACCTTACGAATTTTACTAAACACAATTTTTAATTTTCTGGACGATCATAATGTCTCCCACCCGCTGGTTAAAGATTATGCACTCTTTACACCGCACCCTGTATGTAGTAGTTAGCTAGCATTTCGATTACTGGCTGACTTCACTGGACGCTTTGTCAAATACCGCTGATAACGGTACATGTTTGAATTTATCAAACCACTCGACTAAATTTCACACGATCACCGGCACTTTGACCGTCGAACCGCTGCAAATGTCAATGGAGTGCAGCATTTAGAAATTGACATTCAAAAACAAGTGCCGCTAGAATCAATGCCTTTATCTTATCAGTAGTGGAATCTCTTGTAATTAAACGAGAAGAGGGCTTTGTCAATATCACGGTTGATTGCCACTGATAGGTAGGTTTTTGATAAAATCAAACGCGATTGCTGTTTTCGATGGTAACAAGAATGTGTCAGCCCATTTTGTAATGTCGGATATCCGATATAAATATTCGGTGGCTTCTGCAAATACGTTCTACGAGAAACAATAGAGATTGTCTATTCGTCTAATATGGATAACTGGAACACTAATTGTTGTGCCATACAACCACAGATGATTTATTTTTACTTGTTTTATTACACATGTTAGCGTTTGACAATTATCTCAACTGATCTGATGTGGTCGAGGTTAATTAATTTAACCTAGAATGAGATCAGGCTGGGCGAGCGAGCGAGAGCGAGTGGGAGAGCGAGTGTGGCCGAGCGCACCATAGTTCGAATCTCGTTTCGGCCCCGCACCAATTACTTACATCAAGTTGTGTACGGATTTATTACACTCGCTTTAAGGAAGAAAACATCGTGAGGAACCCGGCATATTCAAGAACCTCATAATTCGAGACCTTGATTCCACCAAGCTGCACTGGGCCCGCCATACTTTCTCTCTCTGAGAGAAGGCCGATATCCCAGTAAGAACGGGAAAACCACATTAAATACCAACATAGTTTTATTGAAAGTATACCTAAAAGGGTCAGAAAAGACGCGCAGTCTCGACTCTCAAACTTTTCTATGAAATGTGGCGAAACCTTGAACTTCAAGCTAAAGTTGAACTGCAAAACTGATAAGATGTCCCTTTGCAGTGGTTAAACACTTGTTAGGAAATGTTTTAGTGTGAAACTTCATGAATGATTTTAATGGAAATTTAATTTGACGTAGGCAAATTACTTCGAGCCATATGCAACATTTTTAAGAGCGACGATGTGGCCGAATAAACTAAACTTAGTTTAGAAATGGCTTTAAGTGCAGCTGCCGGAATATACAGATAGGTGCTTAGCATCATATTATCAACCTGAGGGTAGTATAGTTACCACCCGCCTTGCTAGTGCAAGGCGAGAGCGCTAGATAAAGTTCCTACCACCAAATGGTTGCATCACCAACACCATGTTTCCTTCGCTGAAAGCTCGAACTCATAGTAGGGTTCGAACCATTGACCTACAGATTGGTGGCTGTGGTAGCTACCACTAAGCCATCATTGCTAACATGTACTAATATACATAAAGCTCATAGAGTAGGAAACCACCTACGTATTAAATCACTTATACACTACTAAAGGTTCGTGGTTAGCACTCATAAAATTATACTACCTTGTTCTATTGAAGAACCGATCTACTATAATAACACTAAGTAATAGTAACATTATAACCTACTTAGGGCCAATCTTTCAATTGCAGCGTTAGTGGACTGATTGCTAGTGAACCGATAAATTTTATTGATCCGTTATGTGCTTGTCATTTTTTTTCGGGTCTTTCAATACGAATTTAACAGACCGTTAGCTACCTAAGGTTTATTTCTTTAGAATGGCAACAATTTATTTACGTCTGCCTTCACCAAAAAGTTACTATAGCTCTGATGATTCAGAGAATTTACGAAAAGTTTTTTTCTTGGCATTATATTGTTGGAATCCTTTTCTTATTTGCAATAAATACATATAGCCATCCTGTAGTCAAGCGAGCGAGGCAGCCCGGAACATATCTGGTTAAACATCGTTTTTATGTCACTTCTATGTGTTGTTATTTGCATAGCGACCGCTTCTCCTTGGTTACTTGTTGTTTTTTTGAGTTTTTTCATTGGATTTAAAATATCGCTTTTTCTGTGGCGAACATACCACAGAAACCAGGAAATAAAGAAAGAAGAATTTCGCTTTTACCGTGAGATTCAAAATGAGTGAAAAACTGAACGCAAAATTACCAAAACGAAAAGAAAAGGGCTGTAAATTTCCTCAATGAACAAAATAAGTTTCGTCCCATTTGCATTCTTCCCAATGATCAGTGCGATTCCGAACAATATATTATGGGGGCATGCGTTGCTGGTTGATATTTTGCAAGCGAGGCAAAACGTGCACTTGGCGCCAGTCACATCACTTCAGCTTCCACATATTATTTATAATGTTAGATTTTTATAAGTTTACAGTGTTTTGTATATAATTATATTTATACTTTTTTACAATTGTGTTTCTGTAAAACTTTTTTTCAAAATGAGGAGTATTGATGTGGGGTCAGGCGTTGCAGGTTGATATTTAGCAAGCGAGGCAAAACGCGCTCTTGGCGCCAGTCGCACCACCACCCTGCAACCGCGTGCCCGGCAGCCCTCGCTTTTATGTTTACGTGTGTCGTAATAAATGAGCATTAATTAATGTGACTTCGGGCTTATGATTTCCTATCTAGTAGAGTGAGCACATACCTATAGGGACACATACCACCTAGCACCTACAACTAAAATATTCTAATCAGTGATCATCCTATTCCTCAATTATTATCCATTTAACTTCTATAGAAACTGTTATAACCTTACTAGCTTCTGCCAGCGGTTTTCACCCGCGTTCCCACAGGAACCGAGTATTATCCGGGATAAAAAATAGCCTATGTTACTCTCCGGTCCATAAACTATATATAAGTTTGTCAAAAATCACCTCGATCCGTTGCTTCGTTGCTGCATGAAAGAAGGACAAACAAACAAGCCAACAAATTAACAAACAGACAAACACACTAGGATAAGGTAGTTTGGCTTTGACATGACGAGTTAGCGAGAGAATAACAACCTTATCTGGCCATAAAACAGTCCGATAAAGTTATACCTCCGCTACGTGTTTTATTCCTCCGTTAACTCGTAACTGTCACTTGAAAGATTCAAATTTCTTCTATCAGAGCAATAAGTCTTAGTTGATTCTTTAACGCTAGACTAAGGACGTTATCTCACTCTTGAAAGATCCGCCCTAAGCCTACATAAACTGGGTTAACAAAAGAGATGTTCATAGTGGTGGCATTTTTATCGCTCGGTATAGATACACCCGACTTTGACTCTCATTTTTGACGCTTTAAGTGTTCGATTTCCAGTTTTTTAAATATAGGCATTTGATTCTCATAAGAAAACGAATCGCTTGACATCATAAAAAATGGAGCCAACATCCCTATTAGTTTTTTTTTTAACGTGCTAAATGCCTTTATTAACTAGCTAATACATAAATAAACACTACATCTAATCTAGCTAGCTACAAAAACAGTTGGATAATCTACAAGCCCTAGTAGGCCTATAGATAATACAAATGTTCTAGCCCACTACCAGTAGGAAGCGTACCCAGCATGCTGGCGGCATTGCCTCGTTGAACCGCAATATTAGTTGAACGTGTTTCCGTATCTTTTGAAGTTATTTCGCACCCACTGGCTAAAACAGTCCTTGGTGTAAACTAGGTAATAACGTAAACTTTTCTCAATGACCTACAGTTTTCCAGACACAAAATCCAAGACAATATCTTTGTTCACTAACCTTAACTTTAGAGTAATATTGATATTTACTGGAATAAAAATAAGCCTACTTTTCCTAACGTGTCTAAATGCAGCACTTTGAGTGTGTTCTTAGTTCTAATGCATTGATCTGATTGTAAGCCTCACTTGGTACGATGAACTAAAACCTATTGTGAGTCTAGTGTAGCTTTGTAAGAGCCTTTTCTAAGCCTAGCGAAGGTAGGCTATTATATAGCTTGTCTAGCTTAGCTTAGGTGTTGAAGTATTTTCTAAGCGCACACTCGAACTATATTATATCGACAGACGCTAGCTTAACTTCGCATTTGCAAAGAAATGAGGATACATTTTATAGGAAGGGTTAAAACCCTAGTTATTGGTTCAAACACTAGGATAGATATTGCATGTAGAAAGCAGTATAGGAAATCTGAGATATTGGTGTCGATTCTTGCGTCTCATTCTTAAATCTAATTTTATAGTTGTATTGTAACCAGCGCTAATATTCCGTTGGGCCGCCAGTTTGGTGACGCCACGGGACGTATAAAAAAGAAAAAAGAATAAACTAACCGTACATAGATTTGTAATAGTGACTATTACAAAAGAGTTTGTTTCACACGTCTATTAGGCCATCGGCACAACCCAGCCAAAAAAAAATCTAAAAATGTGTAACTGTCCTAAAAGCTTGTCATAGAAGGAAAAGGGGGAGTATCCAATGACAATAATGTCACTTTTGTCATTGATTCGGGTACGCGTCGCTTCATTTTTAATGCCAGCGGCAACGATGGAATCGAAATGTCGTTTTGGTGTTCATTGTTATCGAACGAATTGGGAATTGGTCCATTTTTACTTATCTGAAGCGCTCGGTAGGTTTTTTTTTAAATCGTATCGCTTTGTAACAGTTCATTCATTTCAATTGTTCTTTTTTAGGGTATCTATATGTCAATAAACTCACTCCGTGACGGTTTCGTCCTACCTACGAGGAAACAAAACGTTTCTTTTTTTTATCGTGTGGAAACAAGTCTTAATATTTATTTAGTATTGAATTTAGTGGAGGATTTTTATAGTAGTTAAAAATACAATTATTAAATATACAGGGTGAGTTTGAATTGGTATTTTATCCCGGAAGGGGATTAGGACTACGATTGCCCACAAGTTGTTAGTTAGAACTTCCCTTGGAATTACTTCATTCCAAATTTCGCTTGCGCGTGTATCGTCTATCCGCGCTTGTAGCAAAGCATGGTTATTTTGACAGCAAAACGCATACTTGCATAAGCGTCTACGGTCTGCATAAGGTGAATACCAACTTCGACCACATCGACGTTCTTATAAATGTTGCACATCGCTCAAAATAATTTGTTATGTGAAATAATGTTCTGGCAACTGCATTTCCGAGCCAGTCAGTCTTACTCCCGGTTTTTTCAGTTAGATCGCTAACCCTTCAGTCTAAAAAGGAATTCAAAATATGTTGTTCAGTCCGTACTTCTACGAGGGACTATTATCAAAAAAAAAAAAACTTTTCAACAATTAAAAAATCGACGGCCGATTTTCTTATAAATTTATTTAGGGCCAACTTCGTACGTAAGAGTACGTAGTACGTAAGAGATCAGTGGTAATACCCGTATGAAAAAAAAAATCTTCAAAATAGAACTACCTACTCTGTAAAAAGTTTCTATGAAATAATAAAAGGTTCGTCGAACCTACGCCTCCGTTTTTCGTCAGTTAATAAGCTAATATATTATTATTATGTGACTTAAACTTGATAAATCAATGTCCAAACTGCAACTAAGTAGAAATAATGTGAAACGATCTATTTGGATTGCTTACTAACCTTCTTTCCTCAGGTCGTTTATCATGAACTGCATGCATCGGTAACTTGCAAATTATGATGAACGTTCACTCTTTTAGGGAGGATCTAGATGTTTAAAATTGTACGCGGAAAATTTAACAAGTTTTGGCAATCTGTTATTTACCTGATCTTTAAGGTTTTTTTAATACTATTTGATAACGAGACGAGCTGGTCGTTTGCTTGATGGTAAGCAGAACGCCGGCCCATAACAATTGCAGTGCGGCCACTCAGAACTTTGAACACATTAAGGCCTGCGCGGTACCGCGTTGCGCTCGTTATCCTGATACTTAAGGTATTAAGTCTCATAAGCCCAGTATTTTCACTAGCTACTCTGTTCATCAAACCGGAACACAGTAATGCTTGCACATTACTTGGTGGCATACTACACGAGCAAAGCGATGGTACCAACCCAGACGGTCACTCGCTGAAGAGTAGGTCCTACCACCTAGTGAAAGGTACCACAAACAATCCCCAAAGACCCGGTTCTAAGAATTTTCTATGGGTCCAGCTGAAATATTATTATTCAGAACTATTCTCATCTCAACTGATGAATTTTAGTAACGTGATGAATAAGTAGTTATATACCTTTGCCAATAATAAATAGAGTCGAAGGCATAAAAAGGAGCAGACACAGTTTTTTTTTTTAAATTTCAATTATATTAACATACTGTTTGTGGTGATTGAACCAGCTATTCTCTTACATATTTACAACCAGCATTCTTTTACGTATTTGTTTTCTCTTGGGGTCGGTCGCCGGATGGGTCAGCCGTTCTAATGAAGTTGTCTCTTGTTTCAGAATGGTTCGACTTAGCTGCCTGCTCGCGAGCTGCGTGCTCATTGCCCTGCTTCTCGCCGTGCCTTCATCGGCTTACCCCAGGTAGTGGTACTTTGTCCATAAGTTTTTTTTTTAATTTATTTAAATTAAATAGATACTGCGCTTGGTTTTTTTAATATTCGATAGGCTCACGTTTGATCGCAATCTCACCTGATAGTAAGCGACAAAAAGTGTAGCACGCTTGCCTAGAAGATGCTCACTTTCGTTTTGTAGACTCCCAGATTATATTTATCGGGAAACACAGATGCTGAGTCCACGTGGCGGTGTTCTATGTTGGAGGTCTATGTTCAACAGTGGGCGTCTTCTACCTGATGATGATGATGAACTAGACTCTGAAACATAAAAGAAGTTTCCTTGACTTTGTTTAGTTTCAAAAAAGATGGATATAATTATGATCAAACTATAAAATATGTTCCTCTAAAAACTGAATAGCTTCTTTAGAAAACCTCTTTGGAAGAAAGTTCACAAATTCACTAGACACAATGTCGGATAGTATTTTTATTTTATATTAATCTTTTCAGTCCCAGCAACTATTACCGCGATGAGGGACCGTACGAGCCAGAGGAAATCATGGACATGCTGAACCGCCTCGGAAACCTCATTCAGATGGAGCGCAAAATGGAAAAGTAAGTATGGGAGGAATATCAGATGAGAGAAGGCCAGTGTCCCAGCAGTGAGAGCGTAAGAGGCTGATAATGATGATAATGATAATGACTTTGGTAATAAGACTGAAATATCTATATTTGTTAAATCAAAGTATCGTGGTTCGTGTGATATGCAAAGAGATACTGAATTGATGCACAAGTAGGTGACGACAGGGTTTTAAATCTAACCTCTCACGTTTGGTTTTGAAATCTTCCTCAAAACGGGACATGTAAAGATATTGTTAAGTTTAACTTTCTAAGAGTGGTTCAATAAGGTGATACTGGATGGTAAGGTTCTCTCATCGTTTATATTATGTCAAATAACCGGTGTAAGTGATGAATGTCAATAAAGTGAAAGACGTAGGTATGCAAGGAATGAGTGAAGTGGCATTCTCTCAAGGTAGTACTTAGTAATATGATGGTTTTATTTAAACTATTTTCTTTTCGTTAGTGGGAGGACTAACTCTTCTGCGAGTGTCCGTCTGGGTTGTTACCACCGCTTTGCTCGTGAAGTCTGCCGCCAAGCAGTAGTGTGCAAGCATTACTGTGTTCCGGTTTGATGAGCAGAGTATCCAGTGAAATTACCGGACTTATGAGACTTAATACCTAATGTCTCAGGGTAACGAGCGCACTGCAGTGCCGCGCAGGCCTTTGTGTTTCAAAGTTCTGGGTGGCAATGCAATTGTTATGGGCCGGCGTTAAGCTTACCATCAGGCAAATTCGTCTCGTTACCAAATAACATTAAAAAAAAAAATTCTAATCTACATTTTTCTTTTCAGCTACAAAGACGATATTACTAGGTACGTCATTCATGTCGTACAGTACTTAATTAACTTAGCTATTTTGTTTTCCTCACTTCTTTTGATTTAATGCTTGCAACGTTTTCTTTATTAACATTTAAAGTAAACATAACAAATGTCTTATTTTTATATTTTGTGTCAAACTTTTAGCTTAATATGATTATGCAGAGATGTAAGAGAGAGATTAAAGATGATATTCATAATGCTGGTTAATCCTACGGCTTTTGTTTTATTTACATTCGCTCTGAGTTATCTTTAGAGATGTGCTTTTAATATAAGTATGTACACTTAAGTTCAACTTGAGTATAACCGTGATCCTTTTAAATGTTTCGTTTCTTGAGCTTTGCATTAGATATAAGAGGCATTTTCCCCTCAATTGCTTCATTTAGAAATATATTACTAGCTAATCCTCACAATACCCCATGATTACGTATTACTACTTTTAAACTACAGTCCCTAACAGTTTATCTAGTCTTTTGTTTATTTTAATTTTATCATTTAACTCAAAAGTAGCTTTTTTGGGTATTGTGTCTGCAATTGTTTAATTGTTTCTTGTAAAAATAAGAACAGTATTATCCTCTGGAATTATAAATCTTGGTCAGACAACTAATCAAATCAAATTACTAATATATTTTCTAGAATACAAATTACAGTAGGCAAAATTACTATACTTCAGCCAGTATTTCAGGCTACAAGCAGAAGTTACCTATGCTTACGATTCCTACTTTTATTGTAACGAATGCCCTGCTGAGAAATGTGTTGAAATATTTAAAACTTCAACGGCTGTTTATACGTTCAGCTTTGCCATGCTCACATTGACGCCTGAAATCCTGGCCATTTATTTTTGCGCAAGTCTTTTGTTTCGAATGTTTTCGTGCCTTTGTAGATATAGGGTTTATTTAATTTAATTTATTTCTATTCCAGAATTGTTTTTATTCTAAATAGTTGGAAGGTATTTTGTCAGCTGAAGAGCTGTGTTACCAAAAGGCTTGTACTGGCTTTTTTATACCATTCACAATAAATTTATTGAGAATATTGTTTACCTCCTAATCTCAAAATAGAAAAGTATAATTTAAAAAATAAAAAAAGCGTCTACCCTAGCCTGTGTCACTCGGGATTACGTAATGATTCTAAGAATCTTGTGTCATTCTCATGTCACGAATATCGAATAAGTTCACTAAATAAAATCAAGGTTCTGCAATTTTGAACAATTTTTGCAGTCATTGTTTTTTCTGAGCTTTAAAACGAAACGTACTGACTTTATTCTTTCCTTTTCCAGCGAGAAGCGAGCCCTTGACCTCGGACTGAGCCGCGGCTACTCCGGTGCTCTTCAAGCCAAGCATCTTATGGGCCTCGCCGCTGCCAACTACGCCGGAGGACCCGGAAGGAGGCGACGAGACACCTCTCAATAAAACAAATCATATTACACCCTATTGACTGATATATTGAAACGAATTTTCTTTGACAAAAAGTCTATTTTCTTCACATCACATTATTACTCGCATATTAACTGGTATATATGTTGCTGATTATTATGTTATGTACGCAGGTGAAGAGAAATACGTACAGTCCTTGACGCATTTGAATTTGAAGATCGTTATTGTAGTTTTACAAATGTAGTGATTGGTGACAACACAGATTATCAGGATTTATAGTCTTTGGGTGACATAGACGATTCTCACGACGCTGACTGAAAACAGTAGAAAAAAAGAGCGTAATTTGAATGTGAAAAAGGTTGGTTTTCGCAAAGCAATTGAAAACATCTATAAATATTTAAAAAAATATTGGCAGAAGACAAATCTACTTAATCAGAATACAACAAGTTCAGCGTTGTATAACAACAATTCACAAAACGAAATGAAAGAAAATGTTTAGGTAGACCGACTTCAATTTCAAATTCATCTTTGCCTTAAACATAATCTTTTCTAGATTCTTGAAAATAACAAAAATAATGAAAAATCGTTTCAATATACTTGTCATACAATGTTTAGTCAATCCAACATTTCATACAGAAAAGCTTACACAGCATCTCTTCTAATCGAAGCTTTAAAGCAAAACTAAATTTTCAATATGAAATCTTTATAAATAGCCAATTTTATGATATAATCTAATGGTAAATATTAATCAACACTACTGTGCGTTCATAAAATATGCAATAATTATGATTGATGTACTTTTCGTCTTAGTAGATAACATAGAAGTTTCACCTAGAATGTTTCTAGTCAAACTCTAGTCACGCATGACCCCAATAAGGTCTGCCCCTACGTATAGTGATTTTGTCAGATGAAGGTGCTATATTTTCATTAGGCTTTGGTATCGATTCTGTCGCCCCGTACCTAAACCTAATTTTAGTTTCAACTTCTCTAAATGAGAATGAGAAAATATTTTAAACCTGTCAAATTAATCCACTTGCTTGTTCTAGTGTAAATTTACAGGCCATGAATTTAGTGACGTCTAGTTTGTCAAGGATGGAAGATATTTGACAGCTCTAAAACTAAATTTATATCTGTCAAACATCTTCCATCTCTTTCTCATGTTATGTACTGGAGGAGTGGGAGCGAAAATAAAATTAGATTTAGTTATAAAATTATAGAATCGACACCAGTGCTGTTTATTATTTTATCTTCAATTTTCTACATTATAAGCTCGTTATATGTTGTTTTCACGTCCGATTAATTTTAGATGGGATCTATAATCTTCTTTTCCGACAAAACAAACTGGCACTTTCGTTTATTTTTTAATACAGTGACGTCATGAAAAACAAAAGAAACTACAAAAATACAGAACATTGTACCAGAAAATATTATATCTCTGTTTTCAGATTATGCTCTGTAGCAATTTTGAAAAAAATGCTTTTATAAATGCAATCGTGGTTTTCATTTGTTATCTAAATCTATCTTTTATCGTAACAAATACAACTGCAATTACTTATTTAAAGCCATGTTAAAACTTATCCGATCTTATTTTAAAACGAATGATGTCCATAAAAATTTACTTACGTTGAAAAAACATTAATATAGACTTCTCTACTCCTTCAGACATGAGAAACTCAATAGAAACAGTTCTCAGTACTTCTTCATAAGTTTTTTAAACTTTATGTCATTACTAGCTTCTGCTCGCGGGTTCGCCCGCGATATGTATTACAGAACCTAAACTATCTACATTCCAAATAACATCAAAACCGATTTTGACAAATAATGTAACAAACATACTTACTTGAACATTCGCATTTATAATAATAGGTATTAGTAGGAGTAGGTTGTTATCCACTCCAGTCTTTTCATTACTTACCAATATTTTAGCAGTATTAAAAATACTTCTCGTCATAACTATATTTAAATACGCTTTTAACTGTGTATTAGAATAAATTGTCAGAATTTTTCTATCGCTGCTATTTAGATAATGAATGTTAATAGAGAATTAATATAATGTTACTTATATTCTTACCGTACGTACTTATGTGGCAAATAGTTTATATTATAAGTGATAATGATACCTCCTGTCTAGAGTTTATTGTTGAATAAAGAGATATTCATATTTATATACATGTGTTTTTATTTTTAAATCACTGAGATATATAGGAAGTTTACTGCAGTAAACTTTTTATTACGATAGAATAACCAAACCTAACCTAACCTAACCAATATCTCACTAAATGTCTCAGGGTAACGAACGTGCTGCAGTGCCGCGCAGGCCGTTGTGTTTTAAAGTTCTGAGTGGTACTGCAATTGTTATGGCCTGGCGTTATCCTTACCATTAGTCAAACTTACGAGCTGCGTCAGGTTACCCAATAGTATAAAAAACCCAGGAGACAAAGTTTATTTTCTAGTGACATAGTTAGTAGTTTATTCCATACATTTTTAACTTTATCACTAGAAAATAGATACCACCACGCTGTGGCTGCCTCGTGATGTTTTAAAAAGGTACTAACAAATTATGTTAAGCTTACATTTAGAAAAACATAATTAAAATGAACATAGAATAAATTATACATTTTTGTTTGTTCTATAACTAAGGAATTGATATTTAAAGATTTAATCATTATTCATATTTTTCTAAAACTAGGTACTACAGTATTTCAAGTCTTTGTAGAGTAAAATATATTATAAATAAATATTTAGGCGCCACCTATACCACAGGCAGTACATTAACACCAACGAAAGGATAGTTATAAAAATCGTAACTAGCGACATCTTCATATCATGCTTTGAACTTTTTAATAACCGGGCATACTAGAAGTCGTTTCAGAATTTAGTGTCAACATTTTTCAGTAGATGGCGGTAAAATACGCAACGACGACGTTCTAATGTTAACTGCAAAAGTTGTTTATTATTTTGAGAGACAGGGTTTAAATACTAACTTTCACAGAAGCCAGGAAATAAAGAAAGAAGAAGAACAGGTACTAACATTATTAAAAACAAATTAATGATCATTAAAACTAACTTCTTATTTTATGTTGCTAATCGTTTATTTTGTACGTTTCGATTCTATATGCATCTTTGTTTCTGGTATAATTATGCTTCAGTTACACGATAAATAGTGACGCGTCAAATTCGTATTAGCTGAACAGATAGTATAGAAACACATAGTATAATTTCAACCTGGCTGACAGTATCCCGTATGGTCTAGTGGCTAGGATACCTGGCTTTCACCCAGGAGGCTCGGGTTCGATTCCCGGTACGGGAAAACCTTTTTGGCTATATATTCTGTCTTTTATCTAATACTAACCTATAAAATATACATATATATTATATGTACATTTATAGAATTACTATTTTACCTGTACACGTAAATACGAGTATAACAATATATCCTTTGTCAGTCCTACTCCTTACTACAAAAAATAAATATTGTATGTGATATGTACAAAACTTAAAATACGTATCTCAAATTCGATTCTAAATCTACAATTCAATTTTATTTTTATTTGCCTCCCCCATATTTATAGTTTTGAATTAGGGCCATACAAGTACAACGCTAGTCTGTGATTAGAGCTGATCGCCTTCTGCGCTCTCCCACGGTCCGCTGAAGCTGCAATGTAAAGGTCAAAAAGAACAGAGAAAAAGAAGAGTACTAAAAAAAAATTGAGACCGTTTTAACATTATGAGGCCCCAGTACCGACCGTTATGCAACTTTACGTCATTACTCAAGCTAAACAGCTGTATCAATAAAGGAGCTCTGGACAAATAAACCAACACCACCCACCTGAGTAAGACCCCCGATACCCTACCCTGTCCTTCACAACAATCCCAACGTACCTATGTTTTTGTTAACAATGCGAGGGGAGGTGAAGGCCAAGCTATATCGGTCAGTATAACTGGGGGGTGTACTCGCATGAATGCCTTTACGTTTTTTCAACATGGGTGACTCTAGTGTTTACGTGCCATTTTTTTTATTTGGCGCTTTAGAATTTTATATTGAAAGCTTTTGAATTTTGTTTCTGTGTTACTTTCAGTTGATATTGTTTCAGGTATATTGTGGCATTTTTTAGTAGGGCGGAATCATTTAAATTATTTGTATAATTATATATACATACACATTAGGCAATATAAGAACTTGCATGAATAATCTATAGAATTATATATGCCAAAATATTTTTTTATAAAGTGCGCTCGATCAACCTAGCTTATCCAATAACTAAGAACCAATAGGAGGTCAAAGATTATAATTGAAAAAAAAATATGAAAAACAAAATTGGTGGAAATGAAAAAAAAATTCAAACGACAGACAATCGAATAATGTCAGAGAGCGAAAACAGTGAGATAAGTGTAAAAGTAATAAAAATAAGATACAAATTGTACTTTCGTTTGCCACCCAGAGCTTTGAAACACACAAGGCCTGCGCAGCACTGCATCGCGCTCGTTAACATGAGACATAAGCTTTACTAATTGCTTACTTAGCTTACTTAGATTTATTGCTCGTGAAGTCTGCCGCCAAGCAATAGTGTGCAAGCATTACTGTGTTCCGGTTTGATGAGCAGAGTATCCAGTGAAATTACTGGGCTAATGAGACTTAATACGTAATGTCTCAGGGTAACGAGCGCATTGCAGTGCCGCGCAGGCCTTTGTGTTACAAAGTTCTGGGTGGCACTGCAATTGTTATGGGCCAGCGTTATGCTTACCATCAGGCAAACGACCAGCTCGTCTCGTTACCAAATAATATAAAAAAAAAATACCTTTGGAGTGTACTGAATGACGAGGAACCAAATTATTAGTTTAAAAAAACATTACAAGTTCATCGTGAGGTTCCTAGATGTTTATTATACTCCTTGGTAAGTATATCGGATGGCTCGAATAGTAGGTAGGTCTATTGGGAAAAAAGAAGTGCTCATGAGGGTACCCTGATTGGCCATTTACGAGCTGTGGATGTATAAATAGAACATGCACGTATTACGTTCGCTAATATTATTTAATTTTCATGAGCGCTCGCTTTGGGCCCATCTGAACTAAGAGGCGTTATCTTGGACTCATGCTGCTATATGTCAGAATTCTTAACAGTTGTGACGTAGTCCAAGCTCTCTTCCCAAGGTAGTATCTCTATATAGTTTGTGCCTAAGGTATTATGAATTTGAATTTAGATTGCAATCTCGCTACCTCCGACGTTCAATTAAGTGTTATAACCACAAATTGACTAAAACACGAGACTGTGGGCCTAACCCAGTTGCTACGTTGATGGAGCCGGATTATCTAGGCCAAGCTTCCTCTCGTATTCACTGGTTCGGATCTAACTTTAAAGCCTGAACGTTCAGAGTTATATTCCAGTTATGTTTTCAGACAAAAGTAGCTCAAATTAAAAGTTTATTAAAGGCGATAATCCTATCCTGTGTAAAGTATTAGGTAATTGAGTATTCGTCTTGTTTTTCATCTATTATATTATTTATTAGACTACTTTTGAAACGATTTTCTTCTGTCTTTTTTCTCTAGTAGCATTATCCTACTAATATTATAAATGCGAAAGTGTGTTTGTTGATTTGTTGGTCTGTCCTTCGTTCACACAGTAACTATTACTACTACTACTACTACTACTACTAGTAGTACTACTATTAGTATACTATTTAAATACCTATGTAGGTATATATCTGTTTTCCTACTACAGCTAAAAAAGGTTCTGTTAGTGGGAGGACTAACTCTTCTGTGAGTGTCCGTCTGGGTTGTTACCACCGCTTTGCTCGTGAAGTCTGCCGCCAAGCAGTAGTGTGCAAGCATTACTGTGTTCCGGTTTGATGAGCAGAGTAGCCAGTGAAATTACTGGGCTTATGAGATTTAATACCTAATGTCTCATGGTAACGAGCGCACTGCAGTGCCGCGCCGGCCTTTGTGTTTCAAAGTTCTGGGTGGCACTGCAATTGTTATGGGTCGGGGTTATGCTTACCATCAGGCAAACGACTCGTCTCGTTACCAAATAACATAAAAAAAGGTAAGCCTGAAATATGGTACGGTACTTTTCTATCTAGAATATGCACTGTTTCTGGAGACCAGTAATTGCGTTGCTCACATAGCGTTTCAATAAATTGAAGTTTAAAACATAACGTAACAAAAACAGAAGGAGAACGAGAGAACTGTGGCACTAGCGCTTGGCCTACGTCGCGTCGCGTTAATAAAATCGGATTGTCAAGGGCCTAGACCGAAAGTTTGGCCTAGAGTCTAGGCCAAACTTCCTCTAAATTCACCGGTTTGAATCTAACTTTGCCTTGGAACTGTTATATTCACAAACAAAACTCAAATTTACAGTTTGATGGCGATAATCTTAGCCTTCGTGTACTAATATTATTACTCAAATAGCTGTGCTCCACGGCTTCGCTCACGTAGCCTAAATTACTCCTTGTAACATTAGCTATCTGCCATTGAAAGTCCTGTCAAAATCGGTCCAGGCGTTTCGGAGATTACCCGGAACAAACAGACAGACAGACAAAAATTAAAAAATGGTTGTTTTGTTATAGGTACCGTATATACTTTCATATGCATTTAGTGAAAAGCTGTTATTTTGATATTACAAACAGACAATTTTATTTATTTGTATAGATATAAATTCAAATTCAAATTAATTTATTTGCATAAATATGGGTTAGTAGGTTAATAAATTATCATATGATCGCCATATTCACCGTCAGGTGTGCAAATATTTAGTCATTATTCACTATATTATTCACATTTCAAATGGTTAATTTCTGTTTAATAAAAGTAATGTCAAGTAATATTAATTATTAATAAGTAAACAGTTTTTTATTTCACAATGCATATGTATAAAATCGACATGAACACTTCTGCAAAAATTCATCCACAGTATAAAAATTCTCGATCACTAACCACTTCTTAAGTGCTGAGCAAAGTCGCGGAAAAGGCAGGTCTACCAATTGCTGAGGAAGAGAGTTGAAAATAAGAGGTGCCATATATATACAGCTCTTGCGAAATGTCTCGAGAGAGGGAGCAGGCATCTTCAGTCGGGCTCGCGTTGTGGCTCTTTTATTTACGTTGTCGTATAGCTCGAACAATGACGGATTAGTCATTACGAATTTAGCCATCTCATATATGTAAATGCAAGGCACCGTAAGAAGATTATGTGATTTGAAAACAGGCTTGCAAGATTCAGTCCATCCCATGCAATACATAGCTCGAATGCATTTTTTTTGTACTCTAAATATTCTTAAAATATCTGTGGAATTTCCCCAAATTACAATCCCATACCGCAGTATGGAGCAGACATAGGCGTGATAAACTGTTAGAACAGTTTCGGGGGAACTACACTGTCTAATTCTTTTTAAAGCAAATACGAATTGGTTCAATCTAGTGCAAATAGAGTCAATGTGGTCTTTCCAAGCCAAGTGTGAATCAATGTGAATACCTAGAAATTTAGTACTGTTAACTTGTTCAATGATAGAATTATTAAATGTTATATGTAAGGGCTCAAATCTGCGTTTGTAAGTTTTAAATTGTATGAATTTAGTTTTAGATAAGTTTATTTTCAATTTATTACAATTTAGCCAGTCGATAATATCAGACAAACACTTATTTATAACCATTTCGTACTCATTTATATTGCTTGATTTAATTACTATGGTTGTGTCGTCCGCAAAAAGTAAGCTGCTGTGGCTAACAGCTAGAGGAAGATCATTAACGTATAATAGAAATAATAAGGGACCAAGAATACTCCCTTGCGGGACACCACAGTGATTGATTTTTTGTTCAGAATCATAATTTTGTAAGCAAGATTCACCTTTTTGTAGCATAGAAATTCTAGTTATTTGCCTTCTGTTTGTTAAGTAGGATCTAAACCAGTCCTCAGCATTACCTCTTACACCATACGAACTAAGCTTATTCAAAAGAATTTGATGATCGACAAAATCAAACGCTTTGCTGAGATCCAAAAACAAAGCACACGTGGGTATTTTACTATTTAGATTAGCCATAATCAATTGAACCAATTTGTAGGTTGCTAAAGTGGTCGATTTGGATTTCCTGAAACCAAATTGCTCCTTGGCAAGGATGTTAAAAGTATCCAAATAAGAAATCAATCTCCTAAACATCACTTTTTCCAGAATTTTAGACAGAACGGGCACAAGGGCTATCGGCTATAGATCGGCTATAGATAATGGTTAGGTTTTTATTTTTGAAATTGTTGTTATATGACAGTAGATACTTTGGACAATAGCTAGATTTATAATTTCAAATTAAAATAAGTTTAAAAATTTGACGAGTATCCTCCTTTTTGAAAAGTACCTGATAATTGAATTTTAATTTTTAAATTATTTTTGTCGTTATTTTATCTCTTGCAGATTTAGTTACGCGGCAAGTTTTGAAGTCCTGCAAACTGCTACAAATTCCTTTACAATGATACCTACTTAAAAAACAGCATTCTATAAATCCTGCGACCGTGACACTAAGTAAGGTAACACGTGTCGAGGACAAAGACATTTATCTTCGCGAGGCTCCCCGTAAGGTCAACGACCTCGATCAATACTGCACCCCAAAAGTCTTATAGCGCGTCTCTGTCTATTCGCCCGGTACGATGTTAGAGGGCGTGGAAACACAATTGTGGTATGGAAGGTAGCGTTCGACTGGCTAGCCACCAGCTTGCTGGAGAAAATGTATCTTCAGTAAAATGGTAATCACATTAAACTTAAAACAGAACTGGCTGAGGGCTCTTAAGTATAGTTGCCTAATTAAATTGATAGGTTTTAATTTGTTGGTTAGTATTATCAATTTCAGGGTTTTTTTTTATGTTATAAGATATCGAGACGAGCTGGTCGTTTGCCTGATGGTAAGCATAACGCCGGCCCATAACGATTGCAGTGCCACCCAGAACTTTGAAATACAAAGGCCTGCGCGGCACTGCAGTGCGCTCGTTACCCTGAGACATTAGGTATTAAGTCTCATAAGCCCAGTAATTTCACTGGATACTCTGCTCATCAAACCGGAACACAGTAATGCTTGCACACTACTGCTTGGCGGCAGACTTCACGAGCAAAGCGGTGGTAACCACCCAGACGGACACTCGCAAAAGAGTTAGTCCTCCCACTAACAAAATGTAATGGCTAAACTAAATAAATCAGCGTTGTGCGTGTCGGACTACACATGGAATAAGGTTCCGTAGGTTCTATTTATAAATCGAACAATACCGACTTGTAAATATTCACCACTCGGCAGTCTGCAATCGAAACAAGTCAATGTAACAAAAGTTACATAAAAAAACACGACTGCCCTAAGCCAGTGTCACTCGGGACGATGTAAGGATTCTAAAGATAACAACCCAGACGGACACTCGCAGAAGAGTTAGTCCTACCACTAACAAAATGGTACGCTAAAAATATGGAGAAGTAGTCGACAATACGATTCCTGAGTAACAGCAGACCGGAATCAAAGCCAAATAAAAGCTTGCTAAAATACATGAGTAATTAGAGGCACATTAACAATTATTTGGTGGTAGGAATAACTCTTCTGTGAGTGTCCGTTCTGGGTTAGTACCACCGCTTTGCTCGTGAAGTCTGCCGCCAAGCAGTAATGTGCAAGCATTACTGTGTTCTGGTTTGATAAGCAGAGTATAGCCAGTGAAATCACTGGGTTTATGAGACTTTACACCTAATGTCTCAGGATAACGAGCGTACTGCAGTGCCGCGCAGGCCTTAGTGTTTCAATGTTCTGAGCGGCACTGCAATTGTTATGGACCGGCGTTATGATTACAATCAGGCAAGCGACCAGCTCGTCTCGTTATCAAATAGCATAAAAAAACTTAAATCGATCCGTGTAGAGTAGGGTGTCCCTTAAAAATCAAGTTCGTTTTTTTTTCACGCATACCCTCTAAAAACTTTCGTAATGACCCAAAATAGTCTAGAAAAAAATATTAGCCCGTTTTAAAAACGGGAACCCGTGCCGACTTGCGATTTTAACTTTTTCATACAATTTGCTCGGGTACTGCACTGCGGCCTGTAACTACGTGTTGTATTTGTCATTTTATACGTGATTTTTTTTCAGATTATTAGTACGCTGTATTTATTGCAAAGATGTCGGTTGAATTACAGAGTGATAACCAAAATATTTTCCGTCTAAACCCGGTAAATTTCCTTAGGTATATAGTCGGACTGCCTAACCATAAAATGGTCAAATTGTGCAAAAATACCACCTAAGTATTCGACAAGTTTTCGCTGTCTTATTTTACAATTTTTTTGTTATATCGTTGAGTATCTTGACGAGTCAGTCGTTTGCCTGATGATAAGCATAATGCCAACTCGTAACAATTGCAATGCCACCTAGAACTTTTAAACATAAAGATCTGCGCATAAGTGCATAAGTCCATAAGTGCGCTCGTTGGTCGGTAACCTGAGGAATTAGGCATAGTAATTTTTCTGTAATATTCGTAAAGTCAAACTGGCTGTCAGTGAAATTGCTAATCTTGCGATTAGGGAGTAGGGAGTGAATTATATTTTGGGAAAAAAAAACAAGAATTGCCACAAAGGCATTTCGTTACTGCGTGAAAAAACTTGTTGATTTACATCATGTTTGGAGAGAACAGCAGAAAAATTTTCGTCACTTATAGTAACCGTAAACTTAATTTTGAAAGATAGCTTGACAACATATTTCATGTTGCACATGCTGATGCCTCTGAAGTAATAAAATTAGACGAAGACAAAGTATTTATGAAAGAACATAGAGAGAGAGACAGCTTGGTCAATCGCGATGCTTAGCTGCATTGTGTAGACAAAAAGTTGGTGGACATAGAATTAGGTAGACAAAGAGGAAGACTAAGAGGTATGAAAACTAAGAGAATGAGAGTAACAGTTATTGTCTGTTGCATCGACTTCTATTTGGAACACACATAACATGGAACATCCACAAGAATCAGACGAAAAACAGATTCTGAAGTCAGCTTGCCAAAGATTGCCTGTCCTGAAACAAGTTTGAAAAGAGGTAGAAAGAATCTGATAACACCTATAAACTTGTGACAGCTTTGAGATCGATGCCAGCTCGATCGATGTCAGATCAGCTAAGTTATAAGAGACTACGTTTAAATTCTTCATGCGGTCACAGAAGCGCTCGGTCTGAGGAGTGATGATTTCCCTATTAACATATCCTCAATTCAGCGCATTCGTACTTAGGCGAGAAAATCCAGGGCAGAAGCAATGAGAAATTACTTTCAGAACAGTTTACCTGACTTAGTCACAGTGCAGTGCGGATGCACTGAGCAATTTTTTATCGAAGAAGAGCAAACAATTCTCGAGAGCAGATCAATGAAAGTTTTGTTCAGGAAGACATGTCTTCATGGGATGATAATGTTACTTGTATGCAAGCTAATAGAAGAATAACGCTTGAAGGTTGTAAATGACTGACTTATTTTATCTGTTTAAATAAAGAAATATTTCTCTAATTTCATTTTGTCCTTAATTCACTACATTTCTGAATTTTTATCAATTTTGTAGGACCAACCAAATATTAGGGCAAAGCATGATTTTTGATAAACTTTGCGGCTTGGTCGGCACGGGTTGCAATCATGGTAGAAAAATAAAATTTCATATTTAAGTATGTTTTTGCATTTATAAAAGATATAGAGGGTATGCATTTCAAAATTCGAAAAAAAATTTTTTTTAGTCATATAAGGGACACCCTAGTGTAGAGTCTTAATGGAATAATAACAAATCGATACAAATCGTATTAGTTGGACAAATAGCTGAAATGTCAGCCATAATGAAATATTGCCTTGACCGTGTACTGCCCCAGTAATTGGACGTATTTATAACCTATTTTTATGCCGTGTGTATTATTATTACCACCATTTGATCACTCACACGCCTCTCTTTCCATCCAAAGGCTAGATGAAGAGATCGCTTTTAGCGACCGATATATAATTAATTATATAAGTCGGCCGATATAAGTTCGACCTTAATTTAAGATTTCCGAAAATCGAACGTCAAAGCTTCGGTTGTCGGAGCTTCGGTTTCCTACCACGAAAGTGTATATAAAAACAAAATAACCAAGTACGAACATCGAATCAAACACAAAACAAAACACACACCAAAACACTTTCATGTTAGGAAAATTGCGATCCGCGCGACAGCCTTCAACGTTCGATTTTCGGAATAAGGCCCTTGTTAATTTGGTTAATTTCTCAAAAACAGTCGATTTGATTTGAAGTAAAAAAACCTGAAAGTCGTTTGTTTCCATTACCGTGTGGTTGTAAAGTAGTAACACAGTAACAAGTAAATTTTCAGAACTAATTTCTTCTTCTGTCTCAGAACCTACCTATTCATCATTGTCATCGCATTGTCTGTGCTAGTGCGATTAGTTTCTTCTCGTTCACAAGATTGCTCGACTTCCTAATTAATTGGCACCGTTAGGCACAACTGGACGTGCTCTTCTGAAGATTAGGGGATCGTTTCGTCCAGACGCCAATGCTGAGTGAGCTTTATTATATGTCCGTTTACTTGGACTTGGAATTCTTCCAGTGGATGGAGCACACATACACGAGCGCTCAAATCTACAACATTACAATCCAACGTTCCAAAAACCGTGTGTGGAATACCTGTATACCTTGGCTTCATGTAACATAACTGCGGACCCCATCTTACAGACTTTTACATAAGAGCCCCAGTCCCTGGTTATAATCCTAATTGACGATTACAATACGCTAAATCGTGTATCACAAATTCACAATGGCAAAATCTTTTCATCAAAATTTAAAAAGAAATTCGCTCCATAAGTAAAGCCAACTCTTTCACATCCTAAATTATTCACAGAATAAATTATTCACGGAATAAATAGAAATGAAACACAAATGGAAGTCTGAAACACGTATTCGTTTCGGGATACACTCATTAATATTCCGCCCGAATCTGGATCTAACCGGTATCAGGCATTCTATTGAGATATTCTATTTATCTCTTGCCTATTTAAATCATGAATAATGGTGGAGAGCGTATTTGTGGAAATACATAATTTATTTGTGTAACGCCTTAAATCGTGATAGCTCTGCGGTATGCAGGTTTACCATCAGGCAAACTACCTGCCCGTCTCTTTACCACGTATTTTAAAATAGATAATGGTTTTGCCACAAATACGGATATATGATTGACACGTAGCCTACGATCTATAATGGCATAGGGAATGACGGTGACTGATAGATTGCATGATAGAAATTTGATTGTCCGAACGCCGACTGACGGTGACCGTGGTATTTCCATAGTCAGCGCATACGTAATTCATGACTGATCGATTTCTCTCAATCTTGAATTAGCTTGTTATCTTAGTACCTGTGCTGGCCTTAAGTACATGATTTGCGGTGCAAATATCTTGTGAGTGTCATAGCAGACCGATTATGTTTCAGTGGAATTCAGGTCACTATCCGACCCATAGGTTAGGAATGTACCTTAGCAATTTGTTTCTAAAAACAAAAATGTCAAACGTTCTTTTACCATACCACCATCCGGGTTCAAACCATTACAGGTTCCATCTTCTTATAGTGAAAAAATTATCACCTAAGAGTGATAATTACTGTAATCAGCTTTAAGCTTGTTGTAAGGATTTCAGCTAAAGTACTTAGAAAACACCGAAAAGTGCAATTTGCACTTTAAAAAATCAGACAATTGGAACCAAGTGGTCCCAGTCGCCTGTAATCTCAGAATGCGACGCGATTAATAAATTGATCTAGCGAATAAGATGTTAACATTTATTTGGGAAAAAACGAAGATAAAGGGCAACACTGGAATTATAACTTTAGGTATTATCTTAGAGCCCGCCCACGCTCATATAATTCGGGGGTGAAACATAGTCGAGCGAACGTGTTCTGACTGCTTGAAAAATGTTTCATTTTTTTCGCATTCATTTTGGTAAAGGTACAGGCAATATATGGTTTGTTTTCAGAAATCTCTCTAATGAAGTTTTCTTGGAAAGGTTCAAGGTCAATAGCCCGAATTATGTATTCGAGCCTCGTTCTATATCTCCCTTCATTTTCTTTGTGATTTAGAAGATATTTTAAGAATACACGTTTGTAACGTTTCAAGTGTTCAATACAATGTGATAATTTAACAACTTAGTAGTAAAAAAAAACCTTGATATAACAAAAAAGAAAAATGTCACAGAGAATTCGCAGTCCGGGCCAAAAGCGGTCAAGACAGGAAAAAACGTTTTAGTAGTGTTCTGGGGTCCTATTCTGATAACGAATATTCAAAATGGCGGCCCCGTCGTTGTGTTTTTTTACAATATCTTTAGAGTGCAATTAAGACACCATTGTGAATAATGGTTATCAAAAAATTGCTTTAAAAAAGCGACGAACCGACTTCAGTGACCAACTACTGAACCGATTTTGATGAAATTTCTATGGGACCAATCTGAAAGTATACCCTTTCTAATAAAAAAAGATTTTTTCAAATCGGTTTATAAATGACCGAGATCTGAGGTAACAAACATAAAAAAAAAATACCCGACGAATTAAATAACCTCCTCCTTTTTTGGAAGTCGGTTAAAAATAGAGCTCATTTTTAGGGTTCCATACATAATATAATATACGTTGTAATAACCATGTAAAGATATGAAGATTTTAATGCAAAATTGAATTTCTGAAAACTAGTCATTTAATTTTCAGACCATAAACTAAACTATTTGAACAAATTTATCAAAATAAAATATATTAACTATATAATATACATACAAATCTATTTACAATCTCTGTAGGCCACATTCCCAAAATACTAGCAACATTGCCACGTTGAATGGCAATGCCAAATGTTTGAGCTAAGTTCAGACTAGCTACTTACAGACTCACACTACTTTAGGTACCTATCACTCTGGGCAAGCGTGTTGCTTATGTCCAAAAAACTCCTTTCCATGAAATATATACCCATCAGTATAATCTCACAATAAATGTAAATGAGATTGGAATACATCCTATTGGATCCACATAAACAGTTTAGGCAGAAATAAATATAAATTAATAAAACAAAGTGCTCTGAAACATCGCAGTACAACTTTTCCCGACATGTGAAGGAAAGAGATACAAGAGATGTACGGCTTAATGTGTAAGAAAGAGACGAAACTAACTACCCTTAAAACCTTTCTCGCAAAGTTTGAACATAACACGTGATTAATGGGATTTGTGCGCTAATTTTTTTTCTACATACTTTTTAACAGTACCTAAATATGTAGATATGTGTTTTACGAGCATTAAACGGGCGCCAGACATTGTTTTATACTTTATTATTTTTATTACTATTAGACAAGTAGTACCTGAAATTTCATGACAACCAGTTTGGTTTCAGAACAAGAGTTTCCAAACAAACAGCTTTTTTGCCTGTAAAGCAAACTTTCAAGTACAAAACAGAGCGGCGTACGCCTGTGTATACTTGCTACCTCGATTACACTCATCACATACATCTAAATTTGGTAAAAAGCTGTTATTTTGATATTACATACAGACACTTCAATTTTATTTTTTGTATATAAATATTATTTATTATCATTATACTGTAAAGGAAATAAATTTTACATTTGTGGTTATATAAAGATATCTCAATAATAGTATAGTTATTATAAATAGGATTAACATTTAACACAGACATCCTGCACTTACGCAAATTGCATGGCCTCAATTAAAATACATACAATCATTTTGTGAAACTGACCGGACATACATTATAAATTGGTAAGTCTCGGTGTAAAAAGGGCATTTGATCATCATCATGAAAAAAACTTGTTTAATATTCGGACTTGTGCTAAAACACGTTATAGGGTTTCAATATGGGAATTCTACAGTGGATGCTGCAGGAAGACAGTTACTGGATTTCAAGTTACGGAACCCGGTATGAATTATTTTTCATAATGAAACTGACTATTTATTAGATGGCTCAGTAGGATTTTCGATAATAATGATCGACTTAAATTTTGTGGCATGAGGGATTGTGGATTCGATTCTGACAACATGATAAATATTTGTGCATCTCGAAAATGACGCGAGAATTTGTTACGAGTCTGATTGTCGTGGGATCATGTGATGTCATAATTAATATAGGTATATAATTTAAAATTGTGATTACCTAGACATAGGAAATCATAATAACATCATTGACTGTACGGCTTATTTTTTCAGGTTACAATCGGTTTATTGACTACAAGTGAGGGAGAGCCAGTCGAAGTCAGTGACACGATTGCAGTCAATAGCGACTTCTTCGATAACCAGTTCTATTTGGATGCCAATACTCATGTAGACAGGGAGAGAATACCAGAACGATCGGTGCATGCGAAAGGGATTGGTGTTTATGGATACTTTGAAGTTACCAATGATGTTTCTCAATACACCAAAGCCGAGGTTTTCAACGGAGTAGGAAAGAAAACACCAGTGGTAGCTAGATTCTCTTCATCACGTCAGCATTTAGGAGGAACCGATCTTGGTAGGGACTTCAAGGGCCTCGGCGTAAAGTTTTATTCCAAGGAAGGAAACTTAGACTTCACTTGCTTGAATACACCGGTATTCATACTTAAAGACCCTGTAGATTTCCCTAGTTCTGTGCATTCGTTTAGATGGAATCCACTCACAAATCTCATAGACCCGAGCATACAGTGGGATTTTAACATTTTGAGGCCAACGAGACTCCTGCCGGTGTTATGGTTAATGGCGGATTACGGAATTCCAAAAGGTTATAGAAAAACAGATATGTTCCCTATTCATGCCTATGAATTAAGCAATAAACATGGTGAGACTCATTACGTAAGGTTCAATTTCAGAACTGAGCAAGGTCTAGATAATTTCACATCAGCTGAAGGACTGGCTGTTTCAGCAGAAGATCCCGATTATTTTTCCAGAGACATGTATAATGCCATAGCCGCAAAAAACTATCCCGTTTGGCGACTTGATATGGATGTATTGAGCATTGATGATATCAAAAAAGTTCAATACAACCCTTTTGACGTATCTACATTATGGAAAAATGGGACCTATCGCGTCGTGACAATCGGTCGTATGGTAATTAATAAATATGGACCCAATCACTTCAAGGACTCAGAACTGAGCGCTTATGGTCCAGGAAATTTAGTTCCAGGTATCCCAGGCCCTGTAGATGTTCTTTTTAAATCACGAAGGTTGTTATATCGTGACACCCAAAACTACCGCCTAGGAATAAATCATAATAATATTGAAGTGAACATGCCAAAGTTTCAGAACACATATAACAGAAATGGAGTGGCACCAGTGAAAGAAAACATGAAAGATGTTCCCAATTATTATCCAAATTCCTTCAACGGGCCTATTCCGTATGTAGATGCAAAAAGACCGAAAAAATTGCTAGTTTTGGAGAACAATGTAATTGATTTTGAGCAGATTTCAATCTTCTATAACCAAATTTTGCGTGATGATGCTCACAGGCAGCGAACTGCTGATAACGTCGCAGCATCACTTGAAAATATTATTCCAGAAACTGCTACGAAGGTGATAGACCTACTCAGTTTGGCAGAGCCAGACTTAGGCAGACGAGTTGCTCGTACTTTAAAATCTTTAAAGACAACAGCTCAGATACAAACAACTAAAGAAAGATATAAAGAAAGAGCTCAATGTTTGCAACAAAATATTGAAAACATGTACCAGTAGATATAATCGATTACTCTTTATTATTAAAATAAATCTTTCATTGGTTTTCTAGCTTTTTGACTTTAAGCGTTGTGAACCACCACACCATGTTAAGTATTACTAGTAGTAGTAGTATTGGTAGTAGATGTAAAAATGTGAACATACCTAATGGAATTTTTTGCAAATATTGATGTATGGGTCCCAAATGGGATGTATCTCAAAATAAAAAAAACGGAAACCTAGTTAAATTAGTGGTTCATTCGGGTGCCTATTCATATTTTTTACTAATAACAACTATAATTCTCTGTTCACACCCACATTGTCATAACAAAAGTATTACTTTTCCCTAGCTCTTATAGATTTCGATTCATTGATCGGGTAAAGTTAGACACGTTTGTTGCTGTCAGTCTTGAATGGCAACCGCAGCGAAAATACGGTATTTGCAACTGGGCGCTACCGAGCTTGGAAGGGCACGCCCTGTTGTTGTCGAAAAACAATTGTAAGCCATGTCAGAAATCAGAATCTTTCAGGAGGTTTAAAATAGTGTTGCCAGGGCTATATCACAAGTGCAAGTACCTATATGAAAAGAAAGGAATAACAATATTTCCATAATCATTTTTTCTTTTGTACGAAGAAATTGTAACAACATGGCACGGCTCTGACGTATTCATAAAGTAAACCTTTCATGTATGTAAGGTGAGTTGATTACGCACTTGCTACGCAGATTATAGGCGTGGTGAATGGATGATACTTAGCTATCTATACGAATGTGTTGTAAAGGTTCCAGTTTCTGGTTCCATTGTCTCTCAAAGTCATAAGTCACTAAAAATAGCTATACGTTAAAAGGTAGAAAACTATATAATTATACATATAAGACGGAATAGGTATACAGCATACACGTAATAAGACGGGACTTCACTTCAGTATCAAGCCTACCATTTTAAAACCAAACAATTATTGTTCAATACACTAAAAATGACAAAACTTGGCAATAACTTTAGTCAACACATGAAAAAAAGGTTTAATATAAATTCTGCACAAAAACAGGTATGTAAAATCTCATACTAACATTTGAATGTCCATAAAAACACGATGACATCGCCTTGCCTCCTCCTAATTCTCCCATAAAGTTTACGACCTTCGTAATGTCACCTTCGTTCTACGAGTATAAATGAATCATAAAACATTTAAAGGCTTCAGGTATAAATAGCACGCTTAGCTTCCAGTAGAGTGGACACAGGCCGGGTGAGACCCCTCCATCCTCACCACACAGGGTAGTTTTCCAAAACAACGAGCGCGGAACAGGTCTACGGTTCATAGGTAGCCATTTGCATAATCTGATGAAGTAGGCTTGTATATAGCTTGTTAGTTATTCAGTTTGTGTTTTGGTTGGTTTGTGAGTTCATTTTGGTGGTAAGTAGGACTTACAACTTTGGATGGTCCACAATTTAATACTGTTACTTCGACTAAGCATTCTTTTGTTTCTAAAAAAAATGTAAATCAATAAAATTAGTTCATTGAAATATGGAGTTCCAAAACTTTGTGAGATCTATTACACCTTTTTGAATAAATGAGAGTGCAAGCATTACTATGTTCCGGTTTGATAAGCAAAGTAGCCAATGAAATTACTGGGCTTATGAGACTTAATACCTAATGTCTTAAGGTAACGAGCGCACTGCAGTGCCGCACAGGCCTTTGTGTTTCAAAGTTCTAAGTGGCACTGCAATGGGCCGGCGTTATGCTTACCATCAGGCAAACAACCGGCACGTCACGTTATCAAATAGTACCTATAAAAAAAGACTATTAACCCGTTAAAAAAAATTATTATTTCTTATATATCGGAGCAATGACGTCACAGGCGAGCTTCATGGACGGTGTAAAATGACTTCAATCAAAACATGTTAACTTTCGTTTACTTATTACTGTTTAAAGTCATGAATTACTCATTGGATTGTTAATAACTTCACTTTAACTTTGATTAACTAATTAATGTTTGCTAACCATAAATTATTCATTGAATTGTTAAAACTAGACAAATGATTGTTAAACTGAACAAATTCACTGTAAACACAATTTTTTAAAAGATTGCCGACAAGTTTCTTGCCCGTTCTTCTTGTACGGCCTCTTACTTGGAATGGGCGCCTAGAGTCATTTATTTTAACTATCATGAGTGCTCTCCTGGGCCCCATGTTAATAAAAAGTAATGAATTTCAATTGAAGATTAAAATCTAAAGTAGAATGACAAGATCTAACAAGTTTTATAAAGATTCTTTGTCACAATCTGTTTTGCTATAAATACGAGCGACCGACTGTTGGAAAGAGCAGTATTACGCCTACCGTCGGACCGTTCAGATCTCCCATATAACTTTGCCGCAATAAATGGTTGAGATAAAATGGAGCTACTTCGTGTTTTCTTTCTACGAGGGGTGAGCGGTCACCATGATCCTGAAGATGTTGACGTCACCGGTGGTGACGTCACCGTTTTTAAAAAGACCCCTGGACTCGCCGCCCCGTCATCAGAAGTGGGATTGGAACGGAACAACCTAGCTTTCCAATCCTAGCCTTCTCACCCGCTTGTCACCTGAAGTACCAGCACAGATGGAGTGGGATTGGAACGGAACAACTTCGCTTTCCAATCCTAGCCTTCTCACCCGCTTGTCACCTGAAGGACCAGCACAAATGGGCAATGCAGCCGAGCCCAGTCGCAGCAGAGGTCCCCACATCAGACACCAGCTCCTGAAGATTATGCTGACACACCACCGTATTGGCGAGAGATGACCCATCACTACCAGCTCCTGAAGATTATGCTGACACACCACCGTATTGGCGAGAGATGACCCATAACTACCACATCCTGAAGATTATGCTGACACACCAGCCGCGTCCGTGGTATCTACACGAACGGGCCAACACGTGCAACCAAACCAAGAAAAAGGCGATGGACACATCACATCAGAATACAGGTGAATCGTAACTTTTTCTACCATATTTTAACTTTAGACTTGCATGCACATCGCAACTTAAAACTTACAAATAATCCAAGAGATTACTTCTAATTTTTCATGAGATTTCTTAGTTTCGTGAGTTTTATTTTTAAAAGTTTTTCACGAGATACCCACAAATACCAAAAATCTACGAGTTATCCGTGTGCTGTCCGCGAGTTATCCCGAGGTATCCGCGAGTTATCCCGGGCAATCCGCGAGTGATCCGTGAGTCAATCCAAGTGATAGCCGTGAGTTAATCCAAGAGGTAGCCGCGAGTTAATCCAAAGAGATAGCCGTGAGTTAATCCAAAGAGGTGGCCGCGAGTTAGTCCAAGAGATGGCCGCGAGTGATCCGTGAGATGTCCGACGAGATATCCGACGAGATATCCGGAGATATCCGATGAGATTGTCACGCGATTTCCACGAGATATCTACGAAAATCCATACCTAGTAATTCTAACCCAACTTAATAAAAAGGCCTCCAAATCTTTTCAAGTATGGCAGTGTCTTTAATCGACATCACAATTCTTAATTATTATTATCGCTGATTATTTGTCTTTGAGGTATTTTTGTGAATCTTGTGGTGATATTCGGTTAACAATTCGGGATCCGAATTATAAAACGTAATAGTTTTGAATCATCTGTAAGACTGTACAAATTATTTTATTCCTTTTTTACCCTTTATTTTCGTCATTTAAAATTATTTTATTCCTTGTGTACCCTCCATTCCCGTCATTTTCAGAGCCTCTGCGGACCACGGTCATAACAATAAGGCCCAGACCGCAGCATCGACCTGTATCCCATTTCCTTTAGAGCCTCTGTGGACCACGGCGTACAAGACCGCCCAGACCACAGCAACATCCCTGTCTCCCAGTCTCCATGTCTACGAGAATTTAAAAATAATGCAATTATGCGTGGAGCATTTGCATTGAACCTATAATAAATCTATTCATGCAATGATGCGTGGAGCATTTGCATTGAACCAATAATAAATCAAAGCCATAATGCGTGGAGCATTGGCAAACTACTGCTACTCACATTCCCTTGTACAGCAAATTTATTTAAGTTTAACTATGAATGTTTGCATGTGAACCATTATGTTTACAGAATATTACTAAGACGGTCCGAAAAGTTGGCTGATAATTTTGTTACGTGAATACTGTTTCACTCTAACGTAAAATTAAATCTTGGCAATATGGAAAGTAAGCACTGTAACTTAATTTATGCAGTGATGATAAACAAAATTACCAGCTAGTGTACCGGTGTACGGGTACCTACCTCAAAACCAAATTTCTAGTTTTCAGAAACACCGTGCCTGGTGCAGGGCGCGCACCACCTGTCAGAATGGCCGAGTCGGCGCGAAGCAGGCTACGTCTAGGGTGTTGAGCAGGGCAATAGGAAACGAAACTTGTTTACCTACTTTGATTAACTAAATGTTTACCTACTTTGGTTAGCTAAATAGCTTGCTCATTAGATTGTCGAAACTAGATAACTTCACTGTAAAGATAATTGATCAAAGAAAAGAAAGCAAAAAGAAAAGAAAAGGAAAAGAAAAAGAAAAAAGAAAAGAAAAAGAACAAAAAAAAAAAAAAAAAATTTTTTCTTTTCTCTTAAATAATGCAAACTGTTACTCTTGCAAACTTAACTGCAAGCAACGGTGGTTGCTTACAGATACCAAACTCAGAAGGAAACGTCTCATTGTTTCAGAACATAACTGGACTGGTGCAGAGCACGCACCATCTATCAGAATGGCCGTATCGGAGCAATGACGTCACAGGCGAGCTTCATGGACGGTGTAAAATGACTTCAATCAAAACATGTTAACTTTCGTTTACTTATTACTGTTTAAAGTCATGAATTACTCATTGGATTGTTAATAACTTCACTTTAACTTTGATTAACTAATTAATGTTTGCTAACCATAAATTATTCATTGAATTGTTAAAACTAGACAAATGATTGTTAAACTGAACAAATTCACTGTAAACACAATTTTTTAAAAGATTGCCGACAAGTTTCTTGCCCGTTCTTCTTGTACGGCCTCTTACTTGGAATGGGCGCCTAGAGTCATTTATTTTAACTATCATGAGTGCTCTCCTGGGCCCCATGTTAATAAAAAGTAATGAATTTCAATTGAAGATTAAAATCTAAAGTAGAATGACAAGATCTAACAAGTTTTATAAAGATTCTTTGTCACAATCTGTTTTGCTATAAATACGAGCGACCGACTGTTGGAAAGAGCAGTATTACGCCTACCGTCGGACCGTTCAGATCTCCCATATAACTTTGCCGCAATAAATGGTTGAGATAAAATGGAGCTACTTCGTGTTTTCTTTCTACGAGGGGTGAGCGGTCACCATGATCCTGAAGATGTTGACGTCACCGGTGGTGACGTCACCGTTTTTAAAAAGACCCCTGGACTCGCCGCCCCGTCATATATGTTTTTAAATATATTTTAATAAGTACTGTTTTCTAAACAGTTCTGCACTACTAATTACTAATCTAATGACCCTTCAACTAAATCCCATATTGAAATCCGTAAGGTAACCTATGTCACTAACAAAACAAAATCTAATATTATTATTCACTCTAATGAAAATCCTTATCTTTATTTCTAACTAAACATTGAGTTATTTCTTCATATCTTTCTGCAGTTGATTGCTTCTCAGATGCTGCCTTCAACGCTTTCAGGGAATGAGCTACTCGTCTGCCTAAGTCTGGTTGGCCCAGCTCAAGTAACCTTATCACCCTCGTGACAATTTTTGGAAGAGCGGTTTCCAGAGACGCAGCAATATTATCGCAAAGTCTTTGTCTATGAGCGTCGTCTCGAATAACATTTTCGTAAAAATCTGTAATTGCCCCGAAATCAACGACATTATTGAACAAAACAAACAGTTTTTTATCGGGCCTTGCCTCATCAACAATTGGAACTGATCCGTGGAAAGAGTTCGGGTAGTAATTAGGGTTATCTCTCATATTGTCTCGTACAGGTGGAACTCCATTTCTGTTGTAGGTTCTTTTGTATTTAGGCACGTTCACTCTTATCTCATTATGATTTACTCCTAGACGATAATTTTGAGCATCGCGGTAAAGCAAATTTCGTGCTTTAAAAATGAAATCAACCGGGCCTGTGATACCAGGCACTAAATTTCCGGGATTATAAGCACCCAGTTCAGATTCCCGGAAGTGATTTGTTGCAGTCGCATTAACCACCACGCGACCTATAGTCACTGTATTGTAAGTTCCGTTTTTCCAAGGTTTCGTGATGTCAAAGGGATCATAGTCAACCTTTTTCAGATCCTCTTTAGAGAGAACGTCCATGTCTAGTCGCCAAGAAGGATAATTTTTCTTAGTGATGGCATTATATAAATCTCTAGTATAATAATCTGGATCTTCAGCAGCCACAGCCATTGCTTCAGTTGAAGTAAAATTATCCAGGCCTTGTTCGGTTCTAAAATTAAACTTTACATAATAGGTGTCTCCATGTTTATTATTTATTTCATATGTATGGATAGGAAATTGATCCATGGTCCTGTAATTTTTCGGTATACCATAATCTGAGAGTAACCACAAGAGGGTGAGGAATCTGCCCGGTTGTAAGCTTGTAAAGTCCCACTGCATTGTAAAGTCTTCGAGGTTTGATTGGGGATTCCTTCTGAAGGAGCGAACTAACGCAGGGAACTCTATTGGATCGTTGAATAAAAATACAGGTGTTTGTAAACAAGTCAAATCTAGATTCCCTTCCTTAGAATAAAATTTAGCACCAAGTCCTTTGAATTCTCGGCCAAGATCAGGTCCTCCTAATTGTGGCCGAGATGTAGAGAATCGAAAAGCCATTGCCGTTCGCTTGCCAATTCCATCGAAAACTTCAGCTCTAGTGTATTTAGAAACATCATTGGTAACTTCAAAATATCCAAAAGCAGCCGTTCCTTTTGCGTGCACCACACGCTCTGGTATCCTCTCTCTATTAATACGAGCATTTGCGTCCACGTACAACCGGTTGTTGAAAAATTCACTGTTTATATTGATGGTGTCTCTGACATCAGTTGGTTCTCCCGAATTTGTGGTTATATATCCCGCCGGAACCTGAAATTGCATTGGTTAATTAATAGGTATCAATGATAGAATAGGGTTCACTCACTTTTTTAAATACTGTATCATACTGGATTTCGTTCTCGGAAGCCTTCCAACTGTCTTCCAGCTGCGTCGATAATGGTGTGGTTGTCATTAGAGACATCGTCGTAACTATTTACAGAGACCACAAGAATAAAGTAAAACACGCTTGTGGTTTTCATGGTTGAAAATCAAATGGTAATAAGTTGCTAGTATTTGCTAGTATATAGACGTGGGAAATCCGAGCAATTTTACGAATTAATCATTACGCATTACAATATATTATAATTACTGCGGATACGGATGAAAACCTTTATCACGAATAACGTAAGGAATATGAATAATACATGTGTGAGTAACTAATTACTCACACATGTAACCCAGTGATTATTTTGTTCGGAAATCTTTATCTTCCGAATATGTTTTATTCTCAGAGCAAAAATAGGTAGAGCGCGTGTTACCAAGTGGGAACAGTATGCACGGGTGAGAACATCGCACTGTTCCTACCGCAAGCGTTAATAGTAGAGCTGTAAAAGTAACGAGAAATCGAGTACTCGTATGTATTCGGTATTGAAATCATCAGTACTCGTTACTTTCGTATCGTTACTTTTCTCGTTACTTTTGATACAATCGAGTATCGAACTTACGATTACCTGACTTCGTAAAATGACTAATATATAAATGTAGGTACATACGTATTGTCTAACGTATGAACTATTCTCGTCTTGCTTAGATATAGTTAATGACATTATTGGCACAAAGTAACACCATAAAAAATCCTTAGTAAAATAATGAAATAAAAAAATTTGAAAATCAGTCGAATCGGTCGATAAATGGCGGAGATAAAGAGTAACATCGCCACAAAAAAAATACAGGTGAATTGAGGACCCTTCTGCTCCATATTTTGAAGTTGGATAAAAATATGAACAATACGAAGCCACGATGCTATTTCTCACTCGCATTCATTCGATCGCTCGACAAACCGTTTCAGTTCACGCATCGTGCGTTGTATTCGTACGGATAACGAATCAAGCTGACATGATACGAAACATACCGAAGTAACGAATTGAATTTGTAAGTAACGATTCGGTACTTCGAATCTGGCGATGTACTCGTTACTCAGTAACGAATACATACGGTTTCTTACAGCTCTAGTTAATAGTCATACGCTCACTAGCGGTGTGAGCGCACGTTGCGAGTTCCTAGCGAGCATTTGATTATTTAACTGCTAAAAATGGTAAAATGTGCAATAAAAACATGTAAAAACGATACTCGGAAACACACTAAACAGAAATCTAGCATCACATTTCACCGGTAAACCAATTTTTAATACTTTTAAGTAAATTAGAAATCACGCTTCGCGGGGTGGATGGAGACGCGGGACGCAAGGCTACATGCACCGCCCGCACCGCCCCGCAACCCCTCTTGGATTGCCAACTGGGATAGTGATGTGACGCGTTCGGCGCTTGAGTCGATACGGCGAGAAATAGTTTATAATACACCGGCGCGCTATGTGCGCTTGCGAGAATTACTTTGTAAATGATTTAGATATGAATAGTTATTTAGAGTGGTTATAAGGCGTTTCATGTTGCCCGCATGTGTTTCTTAATTGTAACAACTTTATTTAAAAAAAAAGTACAGAAAACAATAATGACTTCCTTCTTTTCTTCTACTTTGTGTGGATGACTGGTAGAAAATACTAATAGTATTAAGTCCTCCCTTTGTACATTTCTTTTGTGCAATAAAGTATTAAATAAATAAATAAAAAATGACTTCCCCATAGATTTTCTTGATGCTCGCTTGTCTAGTGGATGTAACCTGAAGCACCTTTTTTTTCGAAGTCATATTGACGCGTATTTTATTTTGGTTTATATTATATTTTTGCTTGTTAATAAAATTAAAAAATAAATAAGATATAACATATCATCCTGTTTTTTTATTTCTTTGTTTCTTTTAGTTTTTATCCTTTACATAAAGAGCGGGGAAATATAAAAATAAAAACGCATTTTGACTCAATTACAATAACGTAAATGATTCTATAAATACGATATAAAAAAACATGTAATTTGAACATAATTTTATTGTAAATTAAAACTACAATGTATAAAATAAAATTATAACAATATAAATTCATAGGTCATAGGTCATTATGCGAGACCTATAAATTCGTACCTTAAAATAAATAAGCAAATAATAATGTTTACTAATCAAAAACTCACCCATATATACTTCACATTATACATTAATTATACAACATAATATAACAATAGGTCCCGTGCCGTTCAGCTGCTTTTATCGACAACTACGCTTGCAGCGCTCAATTGCCCATCCCTATCAGTCACTTACCTATCAATATAACTAGCTATAGTTCACTTGCCTACGCTGCGCATTAGGCGACCGGAGCGATGTTCGCACTCTACCTATTTTTGCTCTGAGGTTTTATTTCTTTTTGGCTAATAAAAATTACAGACAGCCAAGGACAGGAAGCATATTTTGTTAAAACTATTTGTCTAAAAATGACATTTCGAATTATCTACGTCCGTGGTTTGAGGTAATAATAATGATTTCTAATATAATTATACTATGATAATCGTAATGATTGATTGATAAGCATTGGCATCCCAAAATATTTATTAACAGGAACTAAAAATTCAGTTGAATAATCCTCTATAACAACTGAAACGCTTAGAATATTCTATAATTTATTCAATCGGTTACATCGAGGCAATTCTTTGAATTAATTTGGAACACAATTCTGCTGAGGCAGTTTTGTTGCAAGTATTTATTGGGTTTTTTTTATACTCCATACGCAGTGGATACGCAGGGCTACTATTTATTCCGGAAAATGGACGGTTCCTGTGGGAACACGGGTGAAACTACGTCAGAAGGTAAGGTCTTAAGGTACTGGTCAGAAGGTAGTCATTATGTTATCAAGTTATTAATATAAAGTGATGGAAAATGATAAAGAACACGGCACAAATAAAAAAACAAAAATACTATAAATGGCGTAAAGCGTATATTTCAAATGACTCCACAGCGGGAATTCCACAAATCCACCTAAGAAAAACTATTTTTAATATTATAAGTGCCCCTAAATAAATGTTGATAAAACATTATAAGCAATAATATTAGTAATTCAATATTTTTTTATAGCTTTTAGCGGATTCCTTTCGTAGCACCGAGCATTTTGCCGCCATCTTTCTTCATTCGATACCTTCATAGAAGTAATTTTCAACTCCCGCAATGAATGCGCAGTGCGCTTACCCAACTCTTTATCAATTAGGCTTAAAAGTTTGAGCCCCCTTTGAGCAATATTGGGAAGAACAGGTAGCAGTGTTACAGCCAGATTATCAGAAAGACGTTGTCTATGCGCATCATCTTTAATCACGTGGTTGTAGAAGAATGCAGGTTCTTTAAAATCGACTGCATTACTCTCCAGTACCAGCAATGTTTGCTCCGGTCTGGTTTCGTCCACATACGGTACAGGACCATTGAAAGAGTTGGGGTAATAATTTGGTACGTTTTTCATGTTATTTCTCAATGGTGGATCACCATCGCGATTGTAAGTCTCTGCATATTTCGGTACGTTTACAGCAATTTTATTGTGGTTTATGCCGAGACGATAATTTTGGGTATCCTTGTAAGAAAATCTACGGCATTTAAACAAGAAGTCTATTGGTCCGGGTATACCAGGAACAAGATTGGCAGGATTATAAACGGCTTGCTCGGAATCTGCAAAGTGATTTTCCACCGTCTGATCTAACACCAGTCTTCCAATAGCTACAGTGTGGTAGGTTCCCTTCTTCCAGAGGACGGTAACATCAAATGGATTGTAGTCGACTGTTTTAACATCCTCTTCTGACATTATATCCATTTCTAGTCTCCAAACCGGATAGTTTTTTTCTATTATAGCATTATACAAATCTCGTGTAAAGTAATCAGAATCTGAAGGTCCTATAGCTAAGTTGTCAGCTGCAGTGAGATTGGCTAGTCCTTCTTCAGTTCTGAAATTTAATTTTACATAAAACTTTTCTCCGTGTTTATTATTGATTTCATACGTTTGGATCGCGAATGCATCCATCTTTCTATACCCGTCAGGACTACCATAATCAGATTGAAGCCACAGGAACGCATTTAAGGCAGCTGGCCTCAGAGTGATAAAATCCCAACTTTGTGTTAGATCAAATAAGTTTGTACGAGGATTTCTTTTAAAGGCGTGGACAAAGTTTCCAAAATCTAACGGATCCCTGTACAAATATACCGGAATTTGGAGGGAAAGTATGTCTAAATTCCCTTCTTTCGTATAAAATTTGACGGCCAGACCTCTATTATCATGGCCTAGCTCACTTCCTCCAAGGTTTTGTTGAGATATAGAAAATCTAGCGACAACTGGTGTCTTCTTTCCGATACCGTTGAAGACGTTTGCACTGGTGTATTTAGCAACATCGTGGGTAACTTCGAAGTAGCCAAAGGCAGACACTCCTTTAGCGTATATCACTCGCTCTGGAATTCTTTCTCCGTTTAGGTGGGTGGAGAGGTCTATGTGATAGTTATTAGCGAATGTATTACCGTTGAGGGTTAGAGTATCTCTGACTTCCACTGGTTCACCCGAGCTGGTAGTTTGGACGCCTATAGGCACCTGAAACGTATTACATTGCATTGAAATACATTGAATTGTATTACATTGGACACGTGGTATTAAAGGATGACATTATGACTCGGTCATAGTTAGTCGGGTGCCAGCTCCCATTTTAGGTTTAGCGTTCTCATCAACTTCAGTTACATAAGATCAGGTGAATAAAAATTTTAACAATATGCGCCGCGGTAGTACATACAATCTGCAAAAGTGCATGCGTATCATGTTCATCGTCAGCCGGAAGACGTCCACTGTTGACGGCACAGAGCGTCAATTTGAACGGCTGCGGTCCGCTTGCATGCAACGCCTCCTTACGATCTTGATCAAACGCCAATTCATCATCATCAGCCGGAAGACGTCCATTGCCGAATATATAGGCCTCCCCGGTATCGGAGTTAGCTAGGTGGCTTAGTTAGGGTCTTAGTTTAGTTACCGCAGTATATTATGGGATTAGCCTAGAACAATGGTGCTGTACTCGTAGTACATACAGGTACAGCTGCTGCCCATTCTCCAGACATTCTCTTAGCTGGACTTTATGAAGAAATGTGACCACACGGCACAACACCAACTCATAAAGAGTGAATACGTACCGGATGCTCTCGTGCAAAATCCTCTAGCTGCTTCCCAGCTGAATCCCCTGTATAATTTAAATAATAATGACATGTAACACACTCCACAGCAAATACCAGCAAATATATGTACGTTGCAAGTCGCTCCATGATTGGAAAACAAATACAAGAAAAATTGCTGTTGCAACCTTATATCATCCGTAATTATTGGTGAATAATTAATATCGTTGAACACTAGTAAATAATTAATACGAATTATGTCAGGATGTGAGAAACGTAAAAAGGGCGCTCAGTCATGCGCTGAAACGGTTTAACCGTGTTTTTTTTTAATTATTTAGTTGTGATCCTTACGATATATATAAATATTATCTAGTGTCGATTCTTGAACAAAGTTCAAATCAGTTAAAGTTACGCCCAAGTCTAGTCATGGTCAAAAGTTAAAGTCGCGCTCTAGTAAAACTATGGATGAGCATTGAATGTTTCTATGAAATTACTTCCCAGTATTCGATTCCGAAGCCGAAATTTTACATACATATGTAAATCGAATGACAATGCAATATAAAGATGTTACAGAGCTGGCTTAACGACTTAACCCCTATTGCCTGTAAAAGCTTGCCTGGAAAAACATATTTTTCCACAAAAACTTTCAACGTAAAAACTCCTGTGTTTTCTAATTTGTAAACCTGTCTAAGTCCATTCCTGTAAATGTACGTATATAGATATCACTGGATGATAATATACTAAAGCTATAAGGGATATACTCTTTTCATTTCAAGTGAATACAAAAAACTTCTACAAAATTAAAAAATAATGCGAAAAAAACACAGACAAGCAGATGTTATATTCCATTTCCAAACATCATCAGCGCCAGCACCCCTGCGTTACCACAGACCTAAAGTTAACATCCTATATCTATAGGTGTCACAGTACTAAGTACATAAATATATAACTGAGTACGATTAAAGCATAGATTTATAGATAATCTCTGGATTAAAGTTATTCGCTTCGACAATTTTAGTTTTTCCGTTTGTAGCGTTCTATGGGGGAACTCTATCTACAGCAGCGGATATCTTCCAGCAGATGATGATGACCCAAAATTTAGTATTTTTGTAAAAATTGGTTAATTTCGAATATTTTACAGTTAAACACGATTAAAATTAGCCTAGATATACCCAAACAGGGATGATGTAGCGTTCTCTTAAAAATATTTTATTGAATTGGACCACTGCTTCCAGAGATTAAAGATAACAATCAAACTTTACCTCTTTATAATATTTGTATAGATATAAATACTCATACCTATTCTGTCTGAGCCAGATAACAAATTATTACTGCGTTTAACAATTAAGTATAGTAAATTAGCAAATAATGTAGTTAATAAACTCTGTATAAAAATGTAAAGGATCAAAAATAAGAGTACCTAGTAGGGATAAGAAATAGACAACTTTCAAACAGTTTATTGAGATGAAAATAAAAGCTGCAAAGTTAACCAGATTGATTTGCCCTCGCAACTATTATTGCCGCTTTGAGTCCTATTTCAACACGTTTACCCAAGTCTGAATCTATCAGATACATCAACTTAACAGCTCTCTTCTGAATTAGAGGATTAACGGACACCAAGCTATCAACTAAAACATCAATCAATCGTTGTCTCTGAGCATCATTCACCAGAATATTATTATAAAAATCAGCAGGTAATTGAAAATCTACCGCATGTCTCTCTAAGACTATTAACTTCTGTTCGGGTCTTGTTTCATCCACATACGGCATAGGCCCGCTGAATGAGTTGGGATAATAGTTTGGAACATCTTTCATATTGTCTCTAATAGGAGGCTTTCCATCCCGATTGTAGGTCTTGGTGTATTTTGGTAAATTGACATCAATTTTGTTGTGATTACTCCCCAAGCGATAGTTTTGAGCATCGCGATAAAATAATCTACGAGACTTAAACATAGTATCGATTGGTCCTGGTATACCTGGAACTAGGTTTCCAGGATTTAGAGCACTTAATTCAATTGATCTAAATAAGTTATCTGGATTCCTATTCAAGATTACTCGACCTATCTGCACTGTCTTGTAAGTGCCGTTTTTCCAAAGTCTGGTAACATCGAATGGATCATAATCCAGGTTTCTAATTTCATCCAAAGTCAGTACATCCATTTCCATTCTCCATGAAGGATATTGTTTTCGTCCGATAGCATTGTACAAATCTCGAATGTAGTAGTCTAAATCAGCTCCCTGTATTGCAGCTGCTTGAGCATTTGTAAAGTTATCATGTCCTTGCTCCGTTCGGAAACTAAACCTCACATAGTATCTATCACCATTTTTACTACTGAGTTCATAAGTATGAATAGGAAAAGCATCCATTCTTCTGTACCCATTTGGACAGCCATAGTCCGATCGTGTCCAAAAGAACGTGTGGATTGTATCTGGTCTTGTTGTTAAGAAATCCCAAACAGCAGTTGGATCACTGAGGCCCGTTTTTGGATTCTTTTTAAAAGAATGTACCATATTAGCAAAGTTGATTGCATCTTTGTAGAGGTAAACAGGTGTTTGAAGGCACAACAGGTCAAGGTTTCCCTCTTCGGTGTAAAATTTTATTGCCATACCTTTTAACTCTCTTGTAACATCAGATCCACCTAAACCCTCTATAGCTGTTGAAAATCTGGTGATCAGTGGGGTCTTCTTCCCGATTTTACTGAAGAGATGTGCACTGGTATACTTTGAGATATCATTAGTAACTTCCAGGTATCCAAAGGCGCCTGCACCTTTTGCATGCACCACTCGCTCCGGTATCCTTTCAGCATCAAAAGTTGTATGGAGATCCAGATGGTACTGACTAGCGAATTGATCAGAATTTAGTTGGAATGTATCTCTTATCTCAACAGGTTCACCAGAACTTGTGGTCATAAGTCCAATTGGTTTCTGTAATCAAAGCAGGGTATTTTCATTTTAAATAAGAAAAAGTTCGTAACATAATACGGTGGTTACCAACTATATATATCGTCATTATCAGCCTCTTACGCTCCATCTGCTGGGATACCGGCCTTCTCTCAGAGAGAGAGAGAGTTATGGGGATAATCCACAACGCGGGCCCAGTGCGGCTTGGTGAATGTAGAGCGTAGAGCGAGAGTGAGTGTGGCGAGTGTGAGCGTAGAGCGAGAGCGAGGTGAGTGTAGAGCGAGTGTGAATAATCCGCACATAACTTGATATAATTATATATAATAAATAAATATATATAATTATAATTGAACAGTTGCACATCTGACTAACATTTTTACGCTTTCACTTCACTCACCGGATGTTCCAGTTTGAAGTCGTAAAGCTGACGAGCTGCTGGCTCCACTGTGACATTGTCATATTTTACACCAGTCACCGTATGACCAATCATACATAGTAATACAAACACGGCTGATTTCTTCATGGTTGAAATCACAGTGCCTACATTTGTTATAGCTTGCATGGAATATAAGTAGTCTTAATAGCTGTTAATTACATAATTGTTTCAGAATGTTGTGTTAATCCTTCGGCAATCTATACATCTATACAAATAAATAAAATTTAAGTATCTGTTTGTAATATCAAAATAACAGCTTTTTACTAAATGCATATGAAAGTATACACGGTACCTATAACAAAACAACCATGTTTAAATTTTTTGTCTGTCTGTCTGTTTGTTCCAGGTAATCTCCAAAACGGCTGGACCAATTTTGACGAGACTTTCACTGGCAGATAGCTGATATTACACGGAGTAACTTAGACTACTTTAATTTTAGAAAAATAATTAGGGTTCCGCGCAAAAAATAAAAACCATGTAATCCAAAATCTCACGCGGGTGAAACCGCGGGGCAGCAGCTAGTGGTGGAATAAAGAAACTCACATACATACATGAAACCTAAAAACATTACACTCCTTTTTTGTACGGTCGTGTAAAAAGCGGTGTTGCCAGTTTCAAACTGTTTCACAGTTACATAGAGCCTCATGGATATAATAGTTTTAAGGATTAGATGATTGAAACAGATTACGTCGTATTTTCGTGCTTCGTTCTCAAGCGTTCACATCCGAGTATGGGTGATCGGCCAATTACTGACTTAGTTATTGCGCACAATTGATATATAATTACGTATTCTACTATTTTTACATATACTTGAAACACAAAACCTAGCGAACGATTTATGTTTTTTACACAAATGCCCAAAAAAAGAGCGCAGTTTTTTTAGGTTCTCGTAGATATATGCGAGTGTATTTATTCCAACATAACTTTTAAATGCCTGAACAGATTTGGTTATCGTTAGAATCCTTACATCATCCCGAGTGACACTAGCTACGGCGGTCGTGTTTTGTTCGTTTTTTTACATTTACGATTGACTAGAGTTTTTCCTATTCAGACATTTGACAGTGTGAACTCTCAAAAAAGCTGATTGTAAGATTAGTATTTTAGAGGATAGTCTTGCATCAAGGATGGCTCATTGCTGCATCGACTACTATTTTTATAAAAGAAGAAACAAAATAACTTATATTCTGCTTCATATAAAGTTTTCCTAGTTTCCACAATCCACAGCAATTCTTTTACGATTTGTAAAGCATTCATCCAATCATTTTTATATCTTTGAGCAACTTTTTCGATCCGAACTATAAAAGAATATGAGGACTTGAACAATAAAATATGAACATATCCTACAAAGGGTACAGTTTTTAACCGACTTCCGGAACAGGAGAAGGTGTGAAGCCTGTATTTTTATTGAGGCGACGCGACGTTAGTCAATTTCTCCGTCTGTTGTCAACCAATTGAAGTGATTCTTTTTTAATCTGTTGTATTGAGAGTACGTCTCAATGGTGGTCCTTTTATTGAAGAATACCTACACTTAAGGTTGGAAAAATGGGGATGAAATTTAACATAATACGAATTTTAATTAAATTTAAACGTTACTTATGCCACGTCGTATTTGCTATCACAAATAATTGCTACCTAGGTATGACATATTTTTAGTAATCTGTATTTTTTTCGTACAGTCGTTCTGACGTCATTGTGGCCTCTATAATTGCTTCGTTTAGCTACAAAAACACGTTGAAATCAGCCCATTATAGGCTTTCAGACAATTCAAATGTTCCAGCTTATTTAGGTTTTAGCTTCCATGCTTATTTAAATTTACTATTTCTTCATGTTTACTCTTAATTATTATCTGCCTGCCCTCTACTGCCACCTACAGGCATATCATAATCGAAGTTACAAAAATATCATTTTGGATTTTTCCAAGTGATTTTTCTAGGACACGAATGAATTACAGTGTGACCATAAATAATATTAATAAAAAGAACGTCCATAAAAATACTTCCGATCTTTTTTCGCAAGCCTGGTCGGCTTGCGAAAATATTCGTCTTTCAACTTTCGGCAAAATCACAACTTGAAAAATACTTCGGTCGAAAAATTCCATCGTGATTGAAAGTAAATCATGACGCAGCCTTGACAAAGAACTTTTACTCGGTCTTTACGACAAAGTAAGGCGTGTGACACACTTATAGTCTTACACAATTTGTTTTTTTTAGTGTACCAATATTTTATATTGCTAACTGGTAGAGTGGAGCTGATTACGTATCTGACAGCAGTAAAACAGCAGTAGCGACAACAGAATTGACAGCAGTAGGGATTAGCGACAGCAGTAGCAAAGCGACAGCAAACCGGTCGCAAAACGAGAGCTCGATTACTGTCTGTCAGATTAGTAACACAGAAATGATGTTTGACAGCAGAGGTCAAGAGATTTACGCATGTCGCTGTCGCGTTGCTACTGCGGTCGCTCGTACGTCATTATTCGGCCGGTCAACGGTTTAACAACAGATCTCAAGTGTTGATCTTACGATGTGGTCGACGGTCGTGAATATAATAATACACTTAACATATAATAGAACTTACTGGAACATACGAATAAGACCTTTGCTACAGATTTTACATGTGGCTGGTAGCCCAGGCGAGTACCAGAAAATGACTACCATGCAAATATATTACAAACGACACTAAAAAGACTACTGTTGTAAAAGCACGGTAACTTAAAAAAATTGCGGAATACATTTTATTGTAACTACACTTTTCCGGGATAAAAATTACCCTATATTACTCTGTGTAAACCTTAAACTATATATATAAGTATACTAAAAATCACGTCGATCCGTTGGTCCATTGCTGCGTGAAAGAAGGACAAACCAATTGACTATCAAAACAACTTTCGTATTTATAGTGCGGATAATGATTCCTTGCAACGGATTCCTTCTTCGTTGATGCAAAATCAATGGACGGGAAAAGGTAGAAAGTACCAAAGTAATAAATAAATAACAAACTTCACGTTAAAAAGTTAAACAAAATAAGGATTCCGTTATGCAGATTTAGCAAACAACCTTTCTGGCAAAGATACAAAACCATTTTTCAGCAAAAACGCGAATCAATAGCACTCCAAGGAGTGTGTACAGTCCCTTACTCCGCCTTTACGATGCTATAAAGGGACCGGATTGATGGTACAAGCAAACAAATGGAACCTTTCCATTGCTACATATTTTACTATAGCTATTTTAAGAATCTTTGATGTTTCGGTGCGTGCGTACTATGCGTAACAACCGTGTCTATTTCCATAGGAAAAGGCAATAGATCGCCATATTATTTGAACAGTCATGTTTTTAACCGACTTCAAAAAAGGAGGTGATTCTCAATTCGTCTGTATTTTTTGTGGCGATGGTTTCGTTAGTTTTCGGACAATTGTAGACTGATTTGAATGATTCTATTTTTATGAGCGTTTGTTGTATGAGTGTTTTATGATTCTATTTTTATGCGTGTCTGTTTTTATGAGAGGGCATGTGCTTCGGCACGACAGATGTGAGTTCCTGCAACTCATAATGATGGGAAAAGTTGCCGGAAAAAGGAAACCCGGCCGAAGAAAAATGTCTTGGTTGCGCGACGTCAGAGAGTGGACTGGGATTCGGAGTGCCGCCGAACTCTTTCGCATTGCTCGAAACAGATTGAGATATGCGCAGCTGACTGCCAACCTTCATTAGTTGGAGAGGCACCTGAAGAAAAAGAAGATTTTTATGAGTAGGATATCTCAAGGTAAAAGGTCCTTTCATGCATTTGCTTTAATTAATTTTACCAAAACTGTATAAGCTTTTGTTTCAAAGTTCACTTAGACATTGGCTTACGAAGAAGAGGTGGAATATTGCTCCAACATGTATAGTTGCCTGATAACGGAAAATTCCCTGAAACGCCGTAATTCTATGCTTTTTAGTTATTAAAGAGGTAACTGGACGCTCGTGTCTTATAAGCAAGATGAAGACCATACAAGTTTTTCGTACAAATAACCTGGATGCTTACACATGATGAGGTCAAAGGAGATCAGGCCGGTTTTCAGGTGATATGTGCAGACACGTCGATAATCGAGTTGGCACGTTAGAAAAGAAATGGCTACACTCATTTTGTACACAGTGTATCTATCGCTTAGTGGTAACCAGCAATAACGATGTTTCCTATGTCGAAAGCGTATGCTTTTTTATTGCAGTATTAGCACCAGATTGTAATACGATATAATAATCACATTATTATTTTTTTTACGGGCTAAATGCCTTTATTTACTAGCTAATACATAAATAAACACTACATCTAACCTAGCTAGCTACAAAAACAGTTGGATAATCTACAAGCCCTAGTAGGCCTATAGATAATCCAAATGTTGTAGCCCATTTATTCGACCTAAAATTGAAATCAAATTTCTGCGAGAAAAAGTCATTGCTTTTATAATGCTTTCACAACCATTTGATTGTTTGAATATCTGGGTCACTAAAACTAATGCTTGTGTGTGGAGAATTTAATGATGTCGTATAAATCACGTACATAACTAAAAGGGGACAAACTTGCAAGTAAGATATGGTACACGGCTTGAATAGCACACGCCGTATGTTCGGGAACTTTGAAACTACTGAGGAAGCTTGCAGGTGGTCTAAGCAGGGGCGTATTTACCCTAGGGCCAAAAGGGCCATGGCCCGGGCGGCAGGCTGCGAGGGGCGGCGCAAGCAGAAGAAATTTAAAAAAGGCTCTTATTAATAAACAATTGAATACTAAGTTAAACTCTGTTTTGTTTCTATCGATTCAGTTTAAATGGTCAAAGAGCAACAAAGAAAAAAGTATGTTTAACTGAATCCCCGTTTAACATTGTTTCTTAATAAGAGTATAATTTATCTCGTAAGGTGGTCGTGGGTGTAAGTTTGATAGACACCAAGACGCGGTGCTATCGTATCAAGCGCGACGGCAGGGCGGTGGGGCCTGCAGGCCCGGGGCGCTGAATCCTAAAATACGCCACTGGGTCTAAGTTGTAAGTAAACCCCATTGTAAAGCGTTTATCTACATACACATACATCTACATATATGTATATACATCATTATCTAGCGTTTCGTGTATTTGCACTTTATTTTGAAAGACTTTTTACTATTACTTTTTTTAGGCGCCAAACAAATATAAATTCTATAGGCACTTGTGTCTCACTGCCTCTTTGTGATTAAGTTGGTCTACTTAATAAGTTAGTCTACTATGTTTAGAGAGTCTCAAATGCTTTTACTTTTTTTTCATTCTATGAATCAAACACTTGTGAGACAGTTTCACGTGTGTTACCGATGCGAGGTCGAGTGAGTTGGTTCGTTAGTATTTTGTTTGAAACTTTCCTTCTATGGAGAATTCTATTCTAAGTAATTTCAGCTCCCATTTCAGATGGTTTGGCAAACGCGGCAAGACGGTTTAATCAATTTTAAGTTCTTGTATAACCGATATTGCCTTATATTTCTTTATTTCGTTTCTCGGTATATTTTAGCAATTGAACTGTCGGTATTATTGTTTTGAAGAGTTCTGGATAGTGTTTCCTTTTTACTCTATTTTATTATGACGTGATATGATACTGACGTGTCTGATTGCAAGATTTTGGATTTACCTAATAGTTTAGCAATTAGGAAACACATATTGTTTATGGTTTTGGAAAGGTATTATCTAGAAAACGAACAGATGCAATATTTTTTGTTTCTATAGACCTCGAACTAATTTTATAGGCGGTTAAGGATCAGGTAGAGTTTTTTAGTAGAGAGAGAGAGAGAGAGAGACGCTCGCGCTGATATTGTAAAAGATCCATATCACCTGCCTTATGTATATTTTTAAAAGATCTCACTATAATAATAACACTCCTATTTTGCATCTGTTCAGTACTAAGTAAAGGATAAAGGTATATCCTTTTCTAAAGAAGGGTCCCTTGCGATCCTCTCCATATTTCTCTTGGGCATGCGTTATATATGTCAACTCAAAAGCGCTAACCTTTTTGAGGACAACATAAGAATAAGAAATATTCCTACGTACGTACACTTAAATTTGTTATTTTTACACATGATTATTAGTTTGCTACAGCGTTGAGTGTCTTTTCGTGGTATTACCGAGAGTATTTATTTTATGCCATTGACCAAGACACAAGAATAATAAAAAAAAACTGATGTCACAAAAAGCTTTTTACAAGATCAATTAACTGGCCATAGGTTAATTCAGCTTGTTCAATAACCAGACAGATAATACTCATAGACCACTACATACAAATCCAAGCTAAAACCTAAAAAGAAATGGTAAAAGCAGAAGTTGCGTCAAGCGCTGACTAACTTAAATCCAGAAGCAATTAATTATAAAGTCCTATTAATTTTATTACCAGCGACCTCAAACAATCGATACTCATAGCTTGATGTCTCGCGAATCTATTTCGGGATGACAGACGAACTGGCGAAAATAAACTCTAACGTGTTCAAGATATGATGGAGTTTCCTGCAGCGTGTTAAAGTCGTATTGACCTGGCTAGATGAGAAGAGAAATGGGTCATACGAGGTCGCCGTCTCACTCCAATACTTTTTAATTATTCCGTGAACGCTCCGGTAGCTAGGGAAATTTCAACTGCACCTGTGGATTGTTTATATTACTTTTGATCTTTGTCTGATTTATATGTTGAGTAAACAAAGGTTAATATTCTCTGGAGTCCCTAAAGGTTACGGTGATTTGTTCTAATTTTTTTTATTTATGTTTGGAGGTATTTTGATTTAGGATTGTTGACCTGGTTGTTTGTTATATGGAGAGATTAAACGGGGCGGCAGGTGGAGTCGAAATGTAAACGCAACGTCTCGGAAAATATAGAAGCAAGGAGGAATTGACTCCGTTTGGCGGAGAACAGATAACCAGTCTTTGCAGCATTGAACTTGACCAGGTTGGCATCGCCCCAATCGGAGCATACGAAAATTAACAAAGGTTTATTGATAACCGCCATTGTCATAGCCAATCATAGAAACACGATTGTGATGTAAAATACCGAAAGTGCCTAAGTGATCATTTTGCGTCGAGACCATTGTCATTTGTTTAGTGATACTGGAGGGCAATCGCGTTAAAAATTATCAACCAAACCGCTACTAAACCACAACCGCATCACAGCTTTTTGACCGTTTCGTATCGCGCTAATAGTTTTACCAAAAGTTGAGACGTTTCTCGACAACAACTGACAGTTAACGCTGTCAAATGAACGGCAATATCGAATTCCACACGCCTGAACCGAAACTAAACAACAGTTGGCATCAAACCACAACCAAACCATAACTGTACGCTGTCATTTCAAATTAGCGCGATCGGGGCCCAGTATGCAATGGGGAGATAATTTCAGTAGTTCCAAAAATCGTCACCAGGTGACAGGTCTCCATCTACAATAGCGCCACCAATCGGGATAAATGGCGACAATTATACCCATTGGGCCAAATTTCAGTAGTTATAAAAATCGTCACCAGGTGACAGATCTTCACCTATAACAGATCGTCACAGGATGACAAGTCTCCATCTACAACAGCGCCACCAAGCGGCAGAAATAAGATGACAACGCCCCATTCCATTTTGTTTTCCCATTTTCACACACTTCGCACTTTTTTATTCATAACACAATATAATATCAGATTTTACCGTCACAATATATCATGACAGTAAAATCGTGCCGTGATATGGTATAATATAAAACGCCCTCTCTCTCGCTCTAGGAAATTAATTATTTCCTTATCATGGGTATCAAATGAAAGGATTTTAGCAGAGCAGATATAAAAGTAAAATTACGTAGGTACCTATCTATAGCTTTATTAAATAAAAAACGAGGAAGCTTTCTCTTGACTTTAAGCATCATACGGGTACGGGTTACTGTTGCAAACATGTATAGATACATGGAGATAGGCATAGGGTTATCCTCGTTAAAAACTGGTTTGATGTATAAGGGGGTTTGGTCGAAGCTTATCTTTGTGTTTAGCGTTTTTCTAAACTCAATGATCATCAGCCGGAAGACGTCCACTGCTGAAAATAGGCCTCCCCCATAGAACGCCACTTGGATCTGCTACTCGCCTCTTGCATCCAGCGGTTCCCCGTGGTTTTGACAAGGTCATCGGTCCACCTAGTGTGGGGACGTCCTACACTACGTCTTCCGGTTCGTGGTCGCCACTCGAGAACCTTTCTTCCCCATCGGTTATCGGTTCTGCGAGCGATGTGGCCTGCCCATTGCCATTTCAACTTGCTAACTTTGAGAGCTATGTCGGTAACTTTCGTTCTCTTGCGGATCTCCTCGTTTCGGATTTTATCACGTAGGGAAACCCCGAGCATAGCTCGTGATGTGACACACATAAACTCAATATTTGAGGAAATATCAAAGGAAATATCGAAGATCAAAACTATGGATTAATAAGTGCATGACGGATTTATCGGAATTGCCTAATTTATGGTATCAAATTCAAATTCAAAATGCTTTATTCAAATAGGCCCCAAAGGAGCACTTATTAAATAGGTAGATACTTAAGTATAATATTTTATTTCTTTCTTTCATTTCACTACTCTCTCACCGGATCACAAGTGACGGTGTGTCCAAAGGAGATGAACCTGCTAAATCTACGAGTTGATAGATCTGGCCCTCAACGAGAATCTATCTGCAGTATAGCCGAAACACGGTATTGATGACATATTTTCAACTTATAAGTGGTAACTAGCCAGTGAGCACTCAAAAGTAGTATCTCCATGCTATGGCTGCAACATAAAATTTTCATATCAATTAGTTGACCTCACACGAAAAGTTTTTTTCCTAAATTGCATTGATCGTAATCGCGACGAAATTCAAAAAGTAGGTGATCCAAAACCTCCCAAAGGTGTCCCAAAAAGATGGAATCTTCTGATTCCTTGGGAGAACTCCAAGGCACAATCGGATCTAAAGTTAGCGGGAACTTATTCCAGCCTGGTACATTATTCATGAGGCCGCCCTAGTTCCCCAAATTTAACTAGGGGCGACACGGCTGTGGATTTTCGCAACTACACCACAGAACATACACAATACAGAAGTGTTCGGAAATAATCTAGCCTCACCTGAGTATACCCTGTGTTCAGGTGAGCGATCATCAAGGACACTCAGTTGAGATACTGAAATATGTAGAAGCCGTTTGAAAACTTCGTGATCTATACCATGATGGTATAACATTTTCTAGCAATCTAGCATCCACTTGTCTAGTTAATACCCACAAGATGAAAATTAGTCCTAAAGCACCGATCTTTGTATTGTGGCAGACGTTTTAGAGTCCTTCGTCACTCAATACTATCTGGTAAGAGTCGTCGAAATCACTGAAGGCCTTCAACATAAAAGCCAAACTAATTCATGACATATTGTGTTAAACACTTCGGCTAAATCGAACCAGTGTTTTTATTCTAGACTAGCTGTACCCCGGGACTTTCCTACTTAGCCTAAGTTGTTCCTTATAATATCAGCTATCTGCCAGTGAAAGTCCCGTTAAAGTCGGTCCAGCCGTTTCGGAGATTACCAGGAACAAACAGACAGACAGACAAACATTTTTAAAATTTTGTTTTTTATATAGGTACCTACCTACCGTATGTACTTTCATATGCATTTAGTAAAATGCTGTTATTTACAAACAGATTTCAATAAACTTCAATTTTATTTATTTATATGTATAGATACATAAAATACTTAGTCTATTCAGTTACGACATCTGACCAAGTTCAAAGGAACATTTAATGCTTATTAAGAAATAAAGATAATACCAAAATAAATAATAAATATAACATGATAATAATATCGAAGATTCTCAACATCAAAGCTTCGAACAATATCTCGTTATAAAAGCAACTTGAAGAGTTCAACGTCAATTAATTCCAAAAACTTGGACCGGTCCAATCATCTTCTAACTTAATCAATTTAAAACAAGATAGAAGAAGAACATCGAAATTATCCCAGACGGTTCAATGAAACACTATAATGGCAAAAATTAAAGTTTTCTTTTCTACGGTCACGAGAAAAGTTGATTTAACCTTTCAATTTTAATGAACATCGTTTAATATTCGAGTGGGATGTAAAAAAGAACAAAGAACGCGAGAAATCTACGATGAAACGTAAATAGATGGACAGAGTCTACGTTCAAAAGGTTTAAGTAGCCGATGTAAAAAGAGCCCCATTTGTCGTGAAGTTAAAAGACGGAAACGTTTCCTGAGGTGTCGCGCTATGTTGGTCTACCGAACGTAGGTAGTTTGTAGTTCAGACAGACTATTCAATTTATAATATCTTCAAGTTTTTAACAATGCTGTAACTTTGAATTCGAATTTGAAATTACAGATTGTAGATTGTTACAGAATCTTTACAGGTAAGTAGCAAGGGTTGGACTAACTCTTCTGCGAATTTCATCTAGGTGAGTATCACTGCTTAGCTCGTGTGAATAATAATAACGCTTACACACACACACACACTCAGACCCCCGCACTAGGATTCCCTGTGTCGCAGGTGGTATGAACATACACATCATAAACATCCAAGACCCGAGAACAAACTTTATGCTTACACAAAATCTGCCCCAGCCGGGAATCGAACCCGGGACCCCTCGCATTGCAGGCAGGGTTAGGTACTACAAACTTAGCCAACGATCCGCCGGGCTAGAGAAATGAAAACGATTGTCAATAGCCTGTAAGGCCGCCGGTCTTATTCCAATCTCTAACGTCTTATTCTTATCTTTGCTCCTATATATCATACATTATTTTTCCCCAATTGCATCTTTCACTCCACCTGCCGTTTAGAAACAATCCTATGCATTACGAAGTTAGATAAGTCTTTTTTTTATGTTATTTGGTAACGAGACGAGCTGGTCGTTTGCCTGATGGTAAGCATAACGCCGGCCCATAACAATTGCAGTGCCACCCAGAACTTTGAAACACATAGGCCTGCGCGGCACTGCAGTGCGCTCGTTACCCTGAGACATTAGGTATTAAGTCTCATAAGCCCAGTAATTTCACTGGATACTCTGCTCATCAAACCGGAACACAGTAATGCTTGCACACTACTGCTTGGCGGCAGACTTCACGAGCAAAGCGGTGGTAACAACCCAGACGGACACTCGCAGAAGAGTTAGTCCTACCACTAACAAAACGTGACAACGTGACACTAACAAAAAGTCTGCCGCCAAGTAGTAATATATAAGCATTGAGTACTCTATTTCGGTTGGATGAGCAAAACAATCAGTAAAATGTACTGGGCTTACAGAATAACGAGCGCATTGCGGCGCACACCAGCCCTTTGTGTTTCAAAGTTTTGGATGGCACTGCATTTGTTATGATTACCTTCACACAAACGACCCGCCCGTCTCGTTATCCAACAGTAAAAAAAGTTTTTTAGTATTTAGTGGCTTATTATGAGAGACCTATGTCCAGCGGTGACTTGTATATAGGCAGGTGATGATGATAAATATGTAGTAACCTTCAAAATAAATAAAATTGAAGTGTCTGTTTTGTAATGTCAAAATAACAGCTTTTTACTAAATGCATATTATGAAAGTATCATTATCAGCCTCTTACGCTCCCACTGCTGGGAAACCGGCCTTCTCTCAGAGAGAGGTATGGGTCATAATCCACCACGCGGGCCAGTGCGGCTTGGTGGATGTCACATGTCGTCGACCTTTGTGGTTCTTGAACATGCCGGTTTCGTCACGATGTTTTCCTTCACCGTTTTAGAGCGAGTGTGAATAATCCGCACATAACTTAATACAAGTTATTGATGCGGGCCAAGTCGAGATTCGAACTATGGTGCGTCGGATTGAAAGTCGCACAAGCTCCCGCTCGGCCACACTCGCTCTTAAAGTCAAGTAAATGAAAGTATATACAGTACATATAACAAAGAAAACAATGTTTGAAATGTTGCTCTGTCTGTTCCGGCTAATATCTGAAACTGGAACGGACCGATGATGACGGGACTTTTACTGACAGACAGCGTAGCTTAGGCTACGTGGGCGAAGCCGCAGGGCGCACCTAATAATAAATAATAAAGAAGTACAAGGCTTACCGCATATGAAAAGTTTAACATTTTGGCACATAGACTTCGTTCAATTTTATTGCGAAGCGCCGAGAGCGTTTCCTGCCAAGATTGGGTAGTTAGTTATCAGCACCCGACAGGCGGCGCCACCACGCCCGTGTCGTTAAACCGTGGAACCTACGAAGTTGGAATTGAATTTTCATAAAATTACCGACTTGTTCACAGTTATGCAAATAATTAATCTGTTTTACTATTCACGTTTTATATCCTAACTAGCTGCTGCCCGCGGTTTCACCCGCGCGGAGTTATTGGAATTCATGGTTTTTATTTTTTTGCGCGGAAACCTACTTAATATTCTAAAATTAAAGTAGCCTAAGTTACTCCTTGTAACATCAGCTATCTGCCAGTGAAAGTCCCGTCAAAATCAGTCCAGTCGTTTCGGAGATTACCCAGAACAAACAGACAGACATACAAAATTTTTATAAATAGTTATTTCGTCATAGGTGCTGTATATATTTTCATATGCATTAAGTAAAAAGCTGTTATTTTGATATTACAAACAGACACATCAATTTTATTTATTTGTATGTATTAGATGTGTGTTTTGATGTCATGCATGCATGCCATGGCATAAAAATCTAATTAAAATTTTAGGGAAAATATGAAAGGCATGGCTGATGTTTTTGCAACCCTTTTCAGAAGGGTCTCTCTCTACGCTCTTGTCCTTAAACTTTTCAATTTGTAGGACCAGTTTATTAAAAAAATATCAAAATACTTAACAAGCTATTGTACTACATATTAATTACTATACAGCTACCAATAATGTGTATAAAATCTGCAAAATCTATATAGTCCAGTCTACTTCGGACTTACTGATGTGAAGCAACAGATCACAAGTCCCAAAATGCTCAATAATTTCACTGATAAGCAATCAATTCTTGTCAAATCCGAATGATTAACATTTAGCTCCCCAAATCTGGACACAACAAAGCTTGAAACACTACTACTTGGCAATAGAATAGACGAATAAGGAAGACGAATAACCATCCAAAAAGAATTAAATATGAGTATTTTATTTTACCAAGTAGCTAACCAAGCAGTTTTACCTGGTAGTAAGCAGAACGTCTCCTCAAAATAATTGCAGTGCCATCAATAACTTTGAAAGGCAAAGGTCTCCGAAGTTCCCGAGATACATTCAATAATTTCACTGACTACCTTTGCCTATCAAACCGAAACACGTAAAGTTGTACCTACCCAAACGGGCGCTCGCTGAAGAGTTAGTCCTATTACCTAGTAATAACATCATATATATTTACTATAGAGCTGTGATAGATTTCTGACCACCTGCACTATTATTACCAGCATAATTACTCACGAATCTGATAGGTTCCTTCGGCCTTTGTCTTCCCCGGGCTACGACGGAACAACGCGCAGGTGCCGGGGGTGGCCCACCCTATTACGTCAAGGCCCAAGATCAAGGTCAGCCTGGCCCACCCCATCCGCGGGTTTACTCTCTTTTTTATGCCCTAAATAAAAATAAAATATATTTGTTGACCACACTTTGAGCCAAGGTCAAAGAAGTGAAGACTTAGTTGAAATTAATGTTTTGCTTGAAAATATTTTTCAAGAATTATGTGTTTACAGTATTTGCGTAAGCATTAATGTATTTTAGAGTGCAAATGGGTTTTTATAATAAAATTTTAATACTTTTGTTGAGAAAATTATTTCGGTCTTTATCGAAACCTGATAATGAAATCACATTTCGAGAATATAAAAATTTTTAAAGCGCCAAACTTGTTTCAATTATCCTACTTTTTCATTTTGTAATTTAAAATAACTTTTAGAATTTTTATTAAATTCTTTCATTTTAATCAAATACTACTTCTACTGGATTATATGACCAGACTATTAGACCATTCACGTGATAGTTAGCGTTCTTGCGTTCGTACCAAGACATTTTTTAAGCTATCTAGACAGCTATCAATTAATTGACAGCTGTCTATAAAGTTTTATAATGTTGACAAGTTGATTTAATTTGACAGATCGGTTTGACGGTTCCTGTGGGAACGCGGGTGAAAACCGCAAGCAGAAGCTAGTACTTCATAACTTAGCATTTGGTCTCTATCTCTCATGCGGATGATTGTCTCTCTTGTGCACCTGCCGAAATACAGCAACACCAGATTTCCAAGTTGACAGTAGTTGCTAGATATAAGTTATAAACAACCCTACCTGCCCTGCTTGGAACTCCACCGCTTCGTCACGTAGTAGCGGCCCGCCCTCAGAAACAAATCACAAACGAATCCTTGTTAATGTCCCGCAACCTTCCTCAAGGGCAAAACTGTACACTGGAAACTCATTTCAGTGCTTAAGGTGGACCTTACCAGCCCGTCTTTTTTTAAATACTATTTGATAGCGAGACGAGCTGGTCGTTTGCGCGGCACTGCAGTGCGCTCGTTACCCTGAGACATTAGGTATTAAGTCTCATAAGCCCAGTAATTTCACTGGATACTCTGCTCATCAAACCGGAACACAGTAATACTTGCACACTACTGCTTATTTATTCCTCTAGCATTATTTTGAATTTGAATAGCTATACAGACGTCTAAAAATTGTTTTAACAGGTTTACGTGTGGTAACACGGTTTACTTTTAACCGACTTCCAGATAAGGCGGACGTTCTCAATTCGATTGTATTAATTAAGCTATTTTTCTATGAAAAAATGGCCCACACGATTTACCTCGAATAGTCTGGCCTTAATGTGGGAAGTTACCTATATTCTTTTCACGAATTTACAAAAGCCGTTGAGCAAAATTTATTAAGGTATCGATACCTGAACCTAATTAAACGTATGCCCGTTTACACCGACCCTAAGGGACGCTTAAATCTGATGCCTAAATACTTAGGAGATGCCTACGGCAACAAAACGTTTCACCAACCTTTAGGAGTGTTCTAACGGTTTATACTTTGCTTACTTCAGGAGTAACAACATTTCAATCCAACGTTCCAAAACCGCCCGTGTGTAGGGAATCTCATATGGATTACGTAGAGTGATAGATATACAAGAAATCCAAACGTTCCAAATTCAACGTTCTAACTTATCGTTAGTGGCTGATAAGACGGTCCATTTCGCGCTCAGTTGGGAAAATGACCGAAAAATGGGGCACGCTTGAATGGACTGCCCGTCTATGGGCTCGAAATTGGACCATCGTTTCATTCAATCCACGTCGCGCGGAGTGATGGATTTGGAACACTTGTTTATAGTGAACTTAAGTAGAATTCCACTGCCCATTCCCTGGGTATTCCATTGGCTGGCTCTTACGGCATTAACGGGAACACAACAACCACCACAAGATAAAACAACTCACAACTGTATCAACCTACTTTGTTCCTTACTACATTGAGATAGAGTCTAAACTCTAGTTTCTAGACTGAAGTTTAGTCATGCATTGATTTCCCCTTTGCTTCATATTGTTTTCTAAACAACTGACCCGAAAAGCGCCTGTGATCTTCCGTCCCACACTCATTGACTCAACACACGAGGCTGGCTAAGCATTCGTTACTAAAGACTTGGTCGAGGTGACAGCGGCGCTGGCAACGGAGCGACGAGCGCAGCGGGTAGCGATTTTTAATTTGCTTCTCGATAACCGCTCTACACATCTTTTAAATGAGGATATGAATTATGATCGCTTGTCTTTTAAAGAACATCAAGTGTTTTGTTGACTTTTTATCTTCCATTGTTTAACATTTCGACTTTCAATTTTATTTAGCATTTTGATTTTCAATTTTATTTACGCCTTTTTACCTAGACGATGTAGTCGCAAGTAGTGGGTTTAGCGTAAACTTAGAGAAGGACTGGGTGAAGAAATCAAGTGCAGCGCGCGTTTGGTCTTCCAGCCCACACTCATTGGCGCAAAACATGAAAGTGGGCTGCCACCGCGTCTGGTAGCAGAGCGACAAGCCGAGTAGACGGCGATTATTGCTCGCCTCATTTATACCCGCACAACACCTAAAAGAATAAGGCTAAGATATAAAAATACCTACACAAATCTACTTAAACATAAAATAAATAAAAAACAAAAAAGAAAACCTTACAGATAAAAACTTCATTAATAATCATGGGCAGTGAACTGTCGGGGTTGTGATAAAAATATACTTTATTCGGCCCCCCATTAGAATTTTTTTTTAAACAACTTTACATTTTTACATTTGTAAAAATGGTCACACGTTATAATGAGAACTAAATTTAAATTTGATTTAGTTTCAAAGCCAAACAGAAAAGTAACTAATACATTACATATTTGCGCGAATTACAAAATATTTTCAAATATTTTACTTTGACTGGGTTAAACCCTCAGTAAACATGAATTTTTTCTTTCCTACCACATCACTGCCCATCAACCCTTAAATATGTAGGTTTCTCAAAAAGCGCCCCGCTTCCGCTCTCACCTGAGACGAACACTTACCGCTTTCCTATCGATCTCTTCTTGGTAGAGGTTCTGTTTTACTTGGGAGAGAAAGGCGTGAACAAAACTGTGACGTCACAGGCACTACGTTTAAATTTAGCGTCATACGATTGTTACGTCGAATGTTTTTGATGAGATCCACAAATACTCTACGCTTGTGTATCCTCCTAATATTATATCCTATTATCCTTCCTACTTTATCCTATCTTACTAATACTACTTCCTATTTTGTCTTGTAGATTATCCAACTCTTTTGTAGCTAGGTTAGATGTAGTGTTTATTTATTACCAAGTTAATAAAGGCATTTAAGCCTTTGGTTATAATATTTTTATTTGTATAGATACTTATAGATAAGTTAGGTACAAAACCAATAAATAGCATATGCGTTCAAAAAATTATAAAAAAATATTTACGTGACTGATTTTGAAAATATTTAATTGGTTTAACAAAAGACAGGATGTTTGTAAGAAATATAAAATGCTAAATATATAATATATATATATAAATATGCAAAAAATTAACTTCCAATATCCTAAATTTTCCATCAATAAGGGGCCGTTAGTTCAATTTCCCTACATTTATCACGGTTAGTGGTTTTAATCTAAAGTCAGACGTAGAGGGCCGATATCTTTATTTATAGAAGGTAGGTTAGTCAAGCCCCAATTTCAAAGGTCTAATTAGGGTAAGACCCTACGCTGATATTCTAATTTTCAACAATAGAATATTTAACTACAAGTACATTGGAAACATAAATCGACTGCATCCTTTATAAAAGACCAAAAATGGCGACATGTTTTCTACTTTTGCGCCTCCCTCAACTAGAAAAGTCAATGGCCTTCCGCCATGCTATAATGTTACATTGCGTTAGCTCAAGTGTATTGTAGTTCGAAGTTCCCCCCTTGATAGACGGGCGACGTGACATCTAAGTTATTATCACTTCAAATGTTAATATATTCTTCATTTCAAAGGAAAGGAAAACACGTTTTAAGAATTTTGTAAGCGAATTTGTTAGATTTCCTAAACGTCTAGGCTTTACTTCCGAGCCTTGCTTCAAGGGAAGAGGAGGTATTACGTAGGGTATTCCGGGTATCAGGGTACCTCGGATTCCGGATAAGCCGATTTCCACTCCGCGCTTAGCGCGGGCTACTTTTAGGTCTGGGAGATAAATATAGAATAGGAGTGAGATCCTTTTAGCGTGAAATTGGAAAATGTTACCCATAGTTGTTGTTATTTGATCCGTTTTTTTAATGACCGGGCTGTTCTGTTGTTGTTACTAACAGGAAAGTTTTAGGGGGCTCGCCTCTAATTTCCTGAAATTAGAAACTGTCAGAGCTATATTCTAACAATATCAGCTACAGACACGACTCGAAAACTGGGCTTTTTATGTTGCACATTTTTTTACGTTATTTGGTAACGAGACGAGCTGGTCGTATGCCTGATGGTAAGCATAACGCCGGCTCATAACAATTGCAGTGCCACCCAGAACTTTGAAACACAAAGTCCTGCGCATTTAAACATTTAATATTTGTCGTCAAAAATCGATTTGGCAACCCTTACGCGACTAACTTCACTATCAATAACCACACCATGACTATCAAAGCAATTTTAGTGTTCCATTGTCAAATGTTCCATTCTCATCTCCATCGCCAATCATATTATACCGTTTTCATTTGTCTAAGTGAGTGGTTCTGTAGTTTCACAACATTACCGAACCGCTCGCGACGCCGTGAGCGAATTACTAAACTCACCGAGTCGACCTTGTGACGACGTCCTGCGCGGGGACTAGGACTCCTGGAAGTGTTTACCACAAAATAATGCAGAAAGATGACTCCGGCGGCCTATGATTTTAGTTAACGATCCTCTACAGCGCTACGCGAGGCGCTAGGGCGGGGAAATTATTGGTTAAATTTTCAGTTTTTATTTTATGTTATTTGGTAACGAGACGAGCTGGTCGTTTGCCTGATGGTAAGCATAACGCCGGCCTATAAAGATTGCAGTGCCACCCAGAACTTTGAAACACAAAAGCCTGCGCGGCACTGTAGGACGCTCGTTACCCTGAGACATTACGTATTAAGTCGCATAAGCCCAGTAATTTCACTGGCTACTCTGCTCATCAAACCGGAACACAATAATGCTTGCACATTACTGGTTGGCGGCAGACTTCACGAGCAAAGTGGTGAGTTAAACCCAGACGGACACTCGCAGAATAGTTAGTCCTACCACTAACAAAAATTGGATAAACCGAGTATCAGTATCATTGCCACGAAAAAAAAAACTATACAACTTGAAAAGATCAGCCTCCTCCTTCATTTGAAGTCAGTTAAAACGATTTTAATCCGTTTTTAAAAAATACTTACCTACATGAAAGAAACAAAAATTATTAATTTCTTTTCCGTCCAGTTCCAGTATCGCTAACCCTCTTGCTTGTGACGTAAGACGAATAGAGGCGTGGATCCCATCCCACAAGCACCCGTCTGCCTATCACGAGTCAGTCTACTGATATCCTTATACCGACAGACAACGGTTCTTCATTCTTTGAAATCGAATTACAAAGAACTAAGATATCTCTGAGGAGTCAATCTGGATTGAGGCAAGCTATAAATAGACGCAATCATCTTGAGATGTAAGGATATCATATTTACATCTCATGATTTCTTCATGAGCATGTGCGTAGTCAGTTTGCTTGCTTTCGTCAGTTTGCTTGCTTTCGTCAGTTGGTTTTATCACGAGTATAGCTTAACTAATAAAGTTGTAACTTAACTATGTACTTAGGTCCGAGTTCACCAAACATTTAAAAATATTTTTGAGGATCATAAAATTAAGTTCTCGTGCAAAATAAATGCAGTGAGGCCATTATAAATTGTATGTTACACTTACTGCAACGTTCCACGTTGAAAAACTGGTTAAGGCAACGAAGATGATAGTGTACATCTACTATATACGTCGATAGTAGATACAGAGCGACCATCTTTTCTACAATAGTGAAAAATAATCCTAAATACGCTACTCTTCTTTATCAAGTGACAGATCACACCACACAACAAACAGACAGAACTAAATTACATACACAACGTGTAGTGAAAGCATACATTCAGAACTACCTACACAGCCTTAAGATACGTTTGACTTCTCGGCCTCTAAAGTCAAAGGAATAAGAACGAAAATCGAATTTTCTTTGATATACGAGAGGAAAAACCCGGTCAAAGAGAGACGGGCCAAAGGGAATTTTATTTCGTTTAAACGCCGCCCCCACTCGCAATCTTGTATTGTGCCTTTGAGAAATCCGTAGGGAATATTCGACTGGGTAAACATTGACCGAGAATCAAAAGGAAAGTGTGTGCGGAGATTAATTAGACAGACGTTAAACAGCGCTCGAGACTTTATAGACACACAGACAATTTATCTTCTTGTACTTACCTTTTGTTCTGAAAATCTTTTTTGCCCTAATTACCGACTAGCTGCTGCCCGCGGTTTCACCCGCGCGGAGATATTGGATTTCATGGTTTTTAATTTTTTTGCGCGGAACCCTAATTATTTTTCTAAAATAAAAGTAGCCTATGTTACTCTTTATAATATCAGCTATCTGCCAGTGAAAATCCCGTCCAAATCGGCCTAGCCGTTTCGGAGATTATCCGGAACAAACAGACAAAAATTTTAAAATTGTTGTTTTTTGTAGGTACCGTATATACTTTCATATGCATTTGGTAAAAAGCTGTTATTTTTATATTACAAACAGACACTTCAATTTTATTTATTTGTATAAATTGTATAGATATTAGTGAACCTTTTATTATTTATAAAAGAAAAGCCCCCGATTTTGAATTGTAAAATAATATTCAGCAATGTTAAACCGGTCTGCTTTCATCCAAAGAATAACATATTATAGTCGTACAATGCTGCCAAATCTGACGATACAAACCTGCACCTGAAGACAGTCTGAATATCACCTGGTGTAATAAGTCCTTTTCACGTTTAGTAGGGTCACGTTTAGTCTAAAGAATTACCTACTTTATTCTCATATATTCGGAAACTTTTACGTCAAACTTTCCGCTTTGTAACGATACCTACATGGCTTTTGGCAACAACAACGTGATTTCATAAATTTTCGTACAAACAAAACGACGTGATGGAAATTCTCACGCGACCCGATAAATTAGATTTTTTACTTGCTAAGCACAGCGGGTTCTTAAACCTTAAGCACTTTACGCACTGTAACTTCTTCTCAGCCTTCACCAGGTTTTCATCATGATGCTGGTGACGTTGGATCCGATCTACCAGTACAATCAGGCTTAGTATTGGTACCACCATCTCATCATCATCAGCTGAAAGGCATCCACTGTAGAACAGGGGTCCACTATAACCACTGATTCCTTGACTATAACTAACGTCACTTTGATCAGCTTTTTGCATCTTCCATCCAACGGCTCCCCGCGGTTTTGCACAGGTTGTCGGTCCATCTAGGAGGGCCAAAGACTATTCTGTTTTTTTTATACTGTTGATTAGGAGTAGTTCCTCAAAGACTGTATAGGCTCACGTCTGATCACTATCTCACCTGCTGGTAAGTGACGATGCGGTCAACGATGTAGCACGCTTACCTTAATTCCTGCCGTTGTCTTCTTTTACATGGTATCAGCGCAGTGCATATTTTTAATTTTTGACTTTGTTTACAGACTGCCTGCTACCAACTCTCTATGGTAATTCTGAGAGAGATAACCAAAAGACGCAGGTTCGAATCCTGTTGGAAGCGAAATTTGTTTGATGTATATATTTGTGAGAACATCCGCTAGTGTCGGTTAACACTATAAAATATATTTCATAAAATTCTGAGAGTGTATGCCATAACTCCCACTCGGGTCCAGTGCGGGTTGGTGGATGTCACATGTACTATCGAATATTTTTGTATCCTTTAATTATTATTATGCCCATAGCTCCGCTTTATTGATATATACTGCTAGGTAGGTAATTCTACCTCTAACATTCCAAGCATGCGGCTGAACTAACGGCCTTGAGGCTAATATATTCGGCTAAAAGTAACTTCGTCCGACCCCTGTAATTCTACGTTATTTACTAACGTGTACCTGAATATCGATTATTCTAAATTGGTTTACCAATACCGAAGTCACATGCCCTGTTAAGAGTTCAAGAACTTTTTGTCTTTAGCTTAGATTTACAATGACAAGTTAGTACCTATCTACTCATTTCGATTGTTATTTATAAAAATAACTTTTTAAACTATTTTATTTAGCATATGACTGTATTATCTCCATATTAAGTGACGACGACTTCATAACCATCGTCAGCCGGAAGACGTCCGCTACTGAACGACCCAAATGGTGTTCTATGGAAGGTCTATCACATAGAACGCCATTTGGGTCATCTACTCGCCTCTTGCATCCAACGGTTTCCCCCGGTTTTGATATAAGGTCGTCGGTCGATCTTTAGGGGGGACCGGCCTACGATGTGTTAGCCGGTATAGGACTACCTCTCAAACACAGTATCTCAAAACACACTGATATAAGTACTTGCCGCAAAATGTTCTACCAATATGCAATGCATAGCGCATGCAAAAAGATGTTTCTTTCACCGAAACCCCAAACTCATTGTAGGTTCCAAACAATAGACTAGATTACGTTAAATAACAATAAAGATGTAACCACTTATTTTCTGAACATATTCACATGCTTGGCTAAGATATCGTCCGTGAAATTACTGGGCTTAAGAGACTTAATATCTATTGTCTCTGGATAACGAGCGTACTGCAGTGACGCGCAGACATTTTAGATTCCAAGCTCTGAGTGGCGCAGCTATTGGGCTGGCGTGTTCTGCTTACTGCCATAAAACGACACGCTCTTCTCGTTAACCAACAGCATTAAAAAATCTCAGCTGTTCCAGTGGTAATAAGCCGTGATCAGTTGTGTAAATATGTTAGGACCTGACTGTCGTTGAATAGCAAAGCCCTTGCTGCCACATTGTTATTACATTACCATGCGGCATGCCATATGAAAATCATACTTAATTGGACCTAATTCAACTAATTTATTGCATTACCAAGATTACCAAGAAGTTTGACTATAACTCTTCTGCGAGTATCCGTCTGGATAGGTACCCCCGCTTTTCTCAAGGAATTCTGCCTCCAAGCAGTAATTTGCAGGCATCACTGTTTTCGGGGCAAAGTAGTCAGTATAATTACTGTACTTATAAGGGGCACCTTAGACGCTCAAGCAAACGTACGTTTGCTTGTCAGAATAACAACGCTTTTGCGTCAAGCGCGCATTTCGAGTATCACGAAATCCGCGCTTGACGCAAAAGCGTTGTTATGCTGACAAGCAAACGTATGTTTGCTTGAGTGTCTAAGGTGCCCCTAAGACTTAATACCTATAATGTCTCAGTATAACGATGCAGTGCCGCGTAGGTCTTTATATTGTAAAGTTTACAATGGCACCGAAATAGTTATGCGCTGGCCATCAGGAAAACGACTAGCTCGTCTCAAATACGAAATATATTTACTATGTATAAAAGGTGTACAAGAAAATAGTTGAAGCCATGCTTCCTGCTTTTAGGGTAAACTGCAGAAGTCTTCCCTTAAAACAATATTATAAAACGCATAGACGAAATATTTTGCGAGATTATATTGTGTGTGTGCGTGTGTGTTGTGATTTGTGAAGTTGTGTATATTTTTAATATACCTAATAAAAAAAATTACAAATATTGAATTATGCCAATCATACAAAATAGGAGATATATTTGTTTATAATGCCTCCAAGCTATCGCACTGTTTTGTATTTCGGCATAGGACATTTATCAAGTCTCTTGGTACCTACTAACTGGCAGAAAGGGAACGGTTTCTTATTGATATCTTCTAATACATTGGTAGAAAAATAACTTTCTCACGGAGTAAACTTTACATTCATCGTAGAGATCATTTGTGAGATGTTAAAAGGAAAGCCGATGCAGAGCACGTTGGGCGCGTTCCACTTCGACCATGTGGGACTTGGCTGCACCACCCCATGAACAAATGCAGTAGCTAATTCCACATTCAACAAGGGCCTTATAGGTCTGCAGTAAAAGCTATCTCTCTGTTACTGGGCGAAGTGACTTGAAAACGTCTCGTTTCCAAAAGTATTAAAAAAGTCCGTCGTAAGTAGGCGACTATTAAATTATACTCCCCTAACTGCCCGAATTTTTTTCGTTCTACCTAATTAACATGAATGCGAGCTACTTAACCCTAAAGTCTTACTGAAAGTACTTTGCGCTTTACGCAACCACAGCGAAAACAGAAAAGTATGTTCTCTGCATAGAGAGCAACCAGAGTGTAGAAACTTCGAACAGAATGTTCCAATTTCAAAACGCACGCGTACGCAAGCACGGCTTCACTTCCACTAACACAGAAAGAAATGAAGGCTAAATTTTCAGAGAGCACGGTAAAATAGGCTTTTTTATATTATTGAGTTACAACACGATCGGCTCGTTTGGCATCAGGCGTTATACTTATAATAATAATAATAATAATAATAATTTATTTATCAGACAACATGGTCCATGTGTTAGTAACAGAAAAGCAATCTTAAAACTATGTTAGTATTCAGACGTACGCACAAGTGGTAAGCATTTATTTAACAAATTATCTCATAAGGACTTTAAGGAAAGCCCTATTGAGCGGTGAGTCATACTTATGTGATATGACCTGTAGTATGCTTCACTCCGTCTTCTTTCTTTCACTAGACACAAAGGCCTGCGCGGCACTGCAGTGCACTCGTTACCATGAGACATTAGGTATGAAATCTCATAAGCCCAGTAATTTCAGTGGATACTCTGCTCATCAAACCGGAACATCGTAACGCTGCATATCACCTCTCTATAAAGGTAACATACGTTCCTGCGGCGCAAGTACGGATCTATTCGGGTCGATAATATTCGATAAAATTCAAATCGATAAAATTGACAGTTCAAATCGATTAAACCCACTTTATCGATTTGAACTGTCAATTTTATCGATTTGAATTTTATCGAATTTTATCGACCGAAAAGATCCGAACTTGCGCCGCTGTTTCTACTATGACACAGCTTCCAAGTTCCACTCCCCGCCACAGCTTGGGTTATAGTCACTCCGCCCCAGTTTACAAATCAGTTTCTATAAAAGCTTCCACTCCAGGCACAGATGACATAACACTAAATACGACCTGAGTAGTAGATTAAGAAGTAGTTATTATGCAAGATTCGACAATGAGCCACAGAAAATGTAGTAGTTAGTTCATCTCCGGGTTTGTGACTCGCTAAAGCTTCGAATAATGAAAATAGAGAGCCCAAGCTGAGCCATTATTCCTGGGATGTATTCAGACTTGATACGATTTATGGGACAGTTAAAAAGAGGCGCTTACTCTGTAGATCAGATGTAATTCTTCAGTTTCCTTTTTAGTACTTAGATAAAAAAAAAACAGGGAAATATTGTGGTCGTGACCTTTTTTTAAAAAGAGAACAATTTATTATTCAACGAGAGCTCTAATAACTCGGAAGGTACAAATAAAACCAAAGGGAAATAATTTTAAAATGGGTTTTGAAGTGAAACCGTAAAAGAAGTAACAGAAACAGCAAAACCTTATTTATTGCTTATGCCGTGAACATACTTCGTTGTTCAGGATCGTCTTCATCTGCTAGAAGACGTCTACTGCTGAAAAAAGACCTCTCCATAAAACGACACTTAAACTCATAAAATATGTGTTAAATAGCGTCTATCTCGTAAACTTAGTTGCATGTATATATATTAACAACTACGAACAAATAATTTGTTCGTATATGAACAACCATAAATCTTGATTTAAGTATTGTCTAACCGTGTCTAACTCCATTCTGTTGTGATATTTCTAACCATTTTAGACCTTTATCTTTAGATACAATCTAGCTAAATAGGCGTTTAAAAGTTGTTTTTGTGGAGGTTATATTTTAACATTCACAAATTATTGTGGTTATACAGGTGCATGAGTTTGAATTAGTATGCTATCCCGGAAGGACAGGAGGATTAGGGCCATGGTTGGCGACAAGTTGTGAGAACCTCTGTTGGAAATACGTCACTCAAAATTTCCATACAAAAAATATCACTTCAAAAGAGAAAGGCGCGGCGTTTTCTGGAATTGGTTCTAAGTATCTTCTAATCAACATCATCATTTAAGAAAAATACAGCACGGTTCAAGTAAAACAGATGATCTAGGGCTGTCCGGAAGTTCTGTAGTAGAATTTTGACGTAAACTTTAAATTCCTTTTCTTCAATGATAAATTCCGAATTTCAAAAAGTTGTAAAACAAATGTCGTTGACCGCCAGGAGCAGATTGACCCCTTTTCGAGATAAAACACCAATCCGAATTCAGGTCGTATATTATAGCCCCCGCACACAGAATAGTCTTTGCCCCCCGCATGACGGACGACGATTCATGTTAAATGTTTTTAGCCACAAAAATATATTTAACAAACTCCTTATAATCTATAATAGCTTATGCTTTGTTAGTGGTAGGACTAACTCTTCTGCGAGTGTCCGTCTGTGTTGTTACCACCGCTTTGCTCGTGAAGTCTGCTACCAAGCAGTAATGTGCAAGCATTACTGTGTTCCGGTTTGATGAGCAGAGTAGCCAGTGAAATTACTGGGCTTATTTGACTTAATGCCTAATGTCTCAGGGTAACGAGCGCACTGCAGTGCCGCGTAGGCCCTTGTGTTTCAAAATTCTGGGTGGCGCTGCAGTTGTTATGGCAGGCGTTATGCTTACCATCAGGCAAACGACCAGCTCGTCTCGTTACCAAATAAAATAAAAAAGCGATAAAGCGACCGATAATATTTAATATAAATAGCGAAGAAGTGAATTATAGTGAACTGTGAAGCGACTTCTCAACAGTTTTCTCCCTTCGTATTAAAAGACGTATATACTGTCTTCCTACGTAGTTTATAGTTCGACCTCGGGAACTTCGCCGGCTTTCTGAGTTTAGTTTCCGATGGCTCGATAGTAGCCGCTTTAGCTCAAAACTTGGATAGAATTATAGACGTGGTACCCTTTTTAGACACAGCGTAGACTATATTTTAATCAAGATAAACTTGACAGCGAAAATGTGCGTAACACGAATTTTATGAAAATGAGAATATGTATTTGTTAAGTCTGTAGAACACAATTCTCATTTGCCTCTAACTGTAAACAAGTCATTTGTTGATTTGTGTTGTAATTGTGTTGAAAAGGTTAGATTAAAATTCAGCCATTCTATTGGTCAGTTGGAAACAAGGATTGGCATATCATCCAATGAAACGAAATCACTATTGGCCGGCGGTCAATTTGTCGAAGGTTGAATTCGATTCCGAGTCAGGAATCGGAATCGAAATTTTCGATTCTACAAAATGGTCCGATTCTGCATGCCATAGCTACAAGTAAACCCATATAGTGTTACGACAAAAAAAAACATTTTTAGTCGCCTGTTTAGCTAGACAGCGTCCAAAGATAAACGTCAAAAATGATACGAAATGTCACAATAGAATTGTGTTAGACAACGGTTAGACACTACTTAAATCTGGATTTGTGGTTGCTCATATTTAAACGCGCGACTAAGGCGTGTTTAGGCGTTAAGCAGTGTTAAACACAGGTTTAACGTGTGTTTAATTTTTTTATGGTAAGACCCTGTCTTCTGTCTAGTCTAGAGAGGTTCTATGGTCTATGATTGAACCTAATTCGTTTGAGAGCCGAAATCAATTAAAACAGTTTGAAGGAGTCGAATAATTAGAGATTGGGTCACAGTTTTCAATTTTCGGGCCAGTTTTTGTGAGTTTGAAAGAGGGGAAAGGTGTCAAGTTTGATGAGGATTAAAAGTTTTCTCAATAATTTTACAGTCCTTTTGTTATAAACTTGACGAGACCTTTCTTTTGGTTTTGATTTTTTAGACAACTGCCCAAAAAGCAGTGTAATGTTTTCAGGGTTCATGTACGTACGTGAGCTCCTTTATTCAATCGCAAACCTCTCAGATACCCAATCAAACTACTTTATCAGGAAACCGAAGTCCTTATAGTACGACAACTATCATGTATAAACAAAATTCCTTAAACACACACATAAGATGATTTCAAAGTGTGTGTGTGTGTGTGTGTGTGTGTTTGTGTGACCATGCTACCTGCGACAAAAGGAATCCCAACTAGTCCTATTCTACCTCTGCGGGACGAAACCATTAAGTTTGAGCATCTATTTCAAGGAGGTATCTATAAATTCTTCTCCATTATCTCAACAACGGAATGGAGCCACGAACATTCCAGACATGAAACCGGCCCTCCAGTTATTAAAACTTTGAAGCTCCTTATTGAAATCGATTTTAAAACCACCACAGACGGATTTAATCACAAAAAAACACTATCTAAAACACTAAGTAGACAAATTTGTCCAAGCAAAAAATAACCTTCACTCCATACAACAGGGTATATTTTGAAAGATGTTGTGGATGATACCGTTTCAGCCTGTATTTTTCTTTCTTGAAAATTTGTTTTCCGCTGCTCCACTTTTTAAGAGAGATCCAAGCTTGCTTTTCTTTAGAGCGCTGTTGAAATAGCTTGTAAAGCCTTTTAAAGTAAAATGATATAAAGCAAAAAACGTATCAATGGCGGAAAGTCTGGTCGGTCGAAGATGGAAGGGGGTTGGAAAATATTTAAGGATTAAAATAGTAATACGAATAAAATGAGTAATCAATTGCAACACTTCTTAAAATTCAAGTTTTGAAGGACATGTACACTGTACAGATAAACTGTTATCAGGTGTCTATTACATCTACATTTCGCTTAGGTACATTCTTGTTTAAAAATAGGATTATAATTAACTGGTTAGTAATATCAACAACTTTTATGGGCTTTTATTGCGTATATTTACGTATATTCGCCAAGCAGTAATGTTCAAGCCTACTGTAAACCTACTGTGTTCCAATTTGATAAGCATCAATCAAAATTACTGGTCTTATGATATAAGACGCCGGAAGGTGCCCACAGGATAACAGTACCTATTACGTATTTTATAACAGCTGGAAAATATATTTTTCCACAACAAACTTGTGTAAGTGAGAAAACCAATCAATCCCGGGTTCACCTGGCAACCGATCGACTTTATTTTATAAACTACACGCCCCCCTCGCTGTAAACCTACTGTGTTCCAGTTTGATAAGCATCAATCAAAATTACTGGTCTTATGATATAAGGTGGCCACAGGATAACAGTACCTATGACGTATTTTACAACAGCGGGAAAATATATTTTTCCACAACAAACTTGTGTAAGTGAGAAAACCAATCAATCCCGGGTTCACCTGGCAACCGATCGACTTTATTTTATAAACTACACGCCCCCCCCCCCTCCCTCCCCCCAACCCCCCAGTTAGGCATCATAGCCACTCGCTCATTACAAACACTTTACGCGTGTAAACAAATCTGCTAACGTGAATATATAACAACAGCTATGGGAGTGACAGGGGCAGGTGGATGGTAACAGTAGACGTGAACAAACAGTACCTAAGCTCCATAAATAAACTAACTGACTAGATAGACGATGCATGGTGGCAGGAAATTTTATAGTGCTGGCTAGCTACAACTTTCAAATTTAAAATCCGTCAAACTTTTATTGTTGTTTTTTTCACTAACTTTAATCGCATGACGCATCATTGATAAGGTAGTGAGTAAATACTTTGTTAAACGCATTTTTGCGTTCTACTTAGGCGGGCCTTGATGAGGCACCTTAAGGGGCAGCTTAGACGCTCAAGCAAACGTACGTTTGCTTGTCAGAATAACAACGCTTTTGCGTCAAGCGCGGATTTCGTGATACTCGAAATGCGCGCTTGACATAAAAGCGTTGTTATTCTGACAAGCAAACGTACGTTTGCTTGAGCGTCTAAGCTGCCCCTAAGGGCCAATATAACGTCAGCTCGAATCCGAGTTTTGCATCCGCCTCCTCGCGTCTCTACGTCCCCTCTGTCCCCCGGCCGGGGGCCGGGCTGCGGATAAGATCTAAGTGAAAATGGTTCTTACGCTTGATACTTTAGGTAATTTCCTTTTACAGTGATTATAATGGTTATTTTTAAAGTTTATTGTTCGCGTTGGAGGTAACTTAGCGATTTTTTTTCTATCGACATAATTTTATGGAATCGTGTTATCGCATATTCTACACTTTAGAATGAATCCTGAACTTTACCATATATTTATTTCAAAGTAAATGTTGCGGTAATGTTGATACATCATAGAATCATGCTAAGCAGTGTAAGGTAGTATGGAGGCTTAAGCGATTAAAACCCTCCACGCCGCAATTTACTTAAGTTATTCAAGTGTGTGTAGATGTAATGAATTATTCAATATGTTTATCCTGATTTACGCCTACTTATATCAAAACTTAATTACTGTGTTCCACTGTGCTGTAGTCACGTGTCCCGTTACTGTGCGTTGCGTCATCGAATTCAGCATTATGGTTATGGAAAGGATTTTATTTGTGTTACTGTATGAGATTATAAGAGATTGTATTACTAGAGTTATCCAATTACCAACTATCCAACTAATATTATAAATGCGATAGTGTGTTTGTCTGTTTGTTGGTTTGTTGATTTGTTGGTTTGTTCTTCTTTCATGCAGTAACGGAGCAATGGATCGACGTGATTTTTGGCATAGATAGAGTTTATGGACCGGAGATTAATATAGGCTACTTTTTATCCCGGAAATATGCACGGTTCATGTGGCAACGTGGGTGAAAACCGCGGGCAGAAGCTAGTTTAATTATAGGTAGTTGTTTGGTAAAATTTTTGTTTTCCTCACTAGATCTCTGGATCGCCTGGAGTCCTAAAAAGTAATAATAATTTGCTTTGAAAAAAAAATACTCGACATTTATCGTGATTTACGTCTCATATTGGCAATCTATCAACCGATATTGTATTTACAAAAAATTAGCGTTTTATTAGTCAAATAACTTCCCATCAAAAAATAGTGTAGGTATTGTGTGCACCGTACCTTCGAACACGATAATTTGAATCAATCCGGTTTATCCCACTGCTCTGTATGACCTGTGTCCTCAGGGGGACAAACAGGAAAAATAAAAAAACAGTCCTGTTTTTGTCACTAGAGATGATGTATAAGGATTCTAACGATACCATATACATCCAAATCTGTTCAGACTTTAAGAAGTTATGGTAGAACAAAGAAACTCTCATACGTACATGAACCCTGAAAACGTTTAAAAAGTTCGATTGGCCCCATTGTTACCGATAAGGAGACAGATCGAACTAATTGTTTCCGGTCTGTCCCCACTCCCCATGCTGGTTACTTACGGGGACAAATAGGTATAAAAGTTCGATCAGCGGCGCAAGTACGGATCTTTTCGATAAATAAAATTCGATAAAATTTACAGTTAAAATCGATAAAACCCACTTTATATATAAAATTGACAGTTAAAATCGATAAAACCCACTTTATCGATTTTAACTGTCAATTTTATCGAATTTTATTTATCGAAAAGATCCGTACTTGCGCCGCTGTCCCTCTTGTTATCGATGAGAGGACAGATTTAACTAATTATTGAAATATCGTCACGAACAATCGTAAACAATTTGATGGAAAAATTTAAAATCTATTTGTTAATACCAGTTGTCCTTAAAATTAACTACACTTAGGGCCGATCTTTCAATTGCAAGTTAAAGAACTGATTGCTATTGAATCAATAAATTTTTCTTGTTTTTAGTGTGTTTTTAGGGTCTTTCATTTCGAAATTAATGGACCTTAGCTATCTAAGGTTTATTTTTTAGAATGCCATAAAATTTAGTTGCGTCTGTCTTCACCACAGACTTAGATTATTCAGGGAATTGTCTAACAGGCCTTTATCTGGCTATTGAAAGATCGGCCTTTAGATCATTATCATACTGACATCTTTTGTTCCTTTAAAATACAACCAAAATATAAAACATAACTGATGAAATTAAAATGTCTCATTTTTTTGTCACCTTGGAAAACCGGAATTATTATTGTTTGAAATAACAATTTAGAGAACAACGTAAGTGACCGCAATATAGAATTACCATTTGGGGATTTCCTATACTATATTATCATGACTTTTAGTATTCCGTACAAAAAACAAATACTTATTTTTATGACGCGATGATATTGTGACGTTTCACTTGCTAGTGACATCACCTGGGTATCCGTATGCTTACGATAGTTTTACAGTAATTTTACAGTATTTACTTAGTCCCACCCTAGAGCCTAAACTACATAATTATCCGATTTTAATGAATAAGGTGTCAATAGATTCATTAATGTGGTGCGGGTGACATAGACTACATTTAATTTTTATACAAACAAAATCAATGTGACGTATGTTACACACAAAAACGTGAGTAGCCTCTTAAATTTTTTTTCGGTATCTGATGTTTTTTTTTTTTTTTTATTAGGTAACGAGACGAGCTGGTCGTTTGCCTGATGGTAAGCATAACGCCGGCCCATAACAATTGCAGTGCCACCCAGAACTTTGAAACACAAAGGCCTGCGCGGCACTGCAGATCGCTCGTTACCCTGAGACATTAGGTATTAAGTCTCATAAGCCCAGTAATTTCACTGGATACTCTGCTCATCAAACCGGAACACAGTAATGCTTGCACACTACTGCTTGGCGGCAGACTTCATGAGCAAAGCGGTGGTAACAACCCAGACGGACACTCGCAGAAGAGTTAGTCCTCCCACTAACAAGATGAACAAACAACTGATGTCAAATGATAGAGGAGAAAATTCCAATTGAGCGCGAAATGGATTGTTGTATCGGCCACACACGATGAGTTAGAACGTTCGATTTGGAACATACGGATAATATTCAACATTCCTGTCACTCCAATCTCAGATAGATTACTCCATCTGAGATTCCCCACACGCGGGCGGTTTTTAGAACGTTGCACGTTGGCGTGGAATGTTGTGGAGTGGAGTGGTCGTGTATGGGGGCTGTAAGATCAACTCAAGAATACGCAATTGGCTAAAATGGGGTCATTATGCTTACCATCAGACAAAAGACCTGCTCTTATTGAAGTTGCTTGTGATACGGGCTAGTGCCATGCCAAAGTGCTATGTGAAGAGCTGTGGCTCGATATTTGGCGCCATTTTTGTTTTTGTTTCTGTATTGGCGCGCAATACGTACCTTTTGTTCATATTCTCTACTTTTCTTTAATCATTGGATTATTTGACGTATCACTGTCCGGAGGTTCGTGATGTCATAGGTATGGGTTCCGACTGAAAATCAGTTATTAAGGTCCTTGGGCCTTAATTGCATGCTGAGTCGGGACCCTTGTCATGGCATCACGCAACATTGGGTTTTTCTAATTTTCTACTTGCCTGTTTGTTAAAAATTTTTATTTTTTGTATGTGTAAAACTGTAATGTTGTGTGATGTCCTGAAATAAATGTATTTTCTTTCTTTCTTATCGTTACCTACAGTACCTATAAGAAACATCAGTCAAGGCATCAAGAGTTGAAAGTGTACAAAAGTGACCACAAACCCAAACGATGGCAACCAGTTAGTGATTCAGTTAGTCAGATTTGTTTTGTAACATAATTACGCACGACTACAATATCTTATGCGCTTAGATAAGATTATGATGTAGGTAAAAATAATTTACCTACTGTGGGTGGTAGATAAACGGGTTATCTGCGTATATATTCACGTGATTTTGCAATTATGATTCCCCAACACTGAGCTATTATCTTCTATGATCAGTAAGTATGTGTACCACCTGCTGCAAGGTGAATGCATCCCCGCACTGAAAAGAACATGCGAGTTATGGAAAGAAAGAACACCTCTAATTCCTGTGCGAGTCATATTCAGCCAGATACCTACTTCCTACTGTACCTTCCTACCTGTACTTCCTATACAATCCTACTTCCTACTAATATTATAAATGCGAAAGTGTGTCTGTTGGTTTGTTGATTTGTTGGTTTGTCGTTCTTTCACGCAGTAACGGAGCAACGGATCGACGTGGTTTCTGGCATAGATATAGTTTACGGACCGGAAAGTTACATAGGCTACTTTTTTATCCCGGAAAAATGCACGGTTCCTGTTGGGAACGCGGGTGAAAACCGCGGGCAGAAGTTAGTCAATAATAAATCGAAGTTCCATTTTGTACCGGGTTTCCGCTTTTTATATGCTACTAGGTAATGACGAGTTGGTCGCTTGGCTGATGCACAAAGCCCAACATAACAATTGCAATGCTACCCAAAACTTTGAAACACAAAGGTCAGCGCATTGTAAGACAGTAATGCAATTGCATGCTCATTACTCCTTGGCGGCCACCTACACGAGCACAATAATGGTATTCACCCAGACACTCGCAGACGTAGTCCAACCACCTGCTAAATGTTGGCCTTCACTAATGTGTAGATGTCTTTCTACAAAAACCTACTCACCATCACTTCATACAGTCGTGTGACTTGCCCATCGCCTGATGGAAAATTGCCTTCTGCTCCCATAGCATCATTCTTTGGTTCCGAAAATAACGGACATGCCTAACATGGACATTTCACAGTTCCGCAACAAATTTTGAGAATCAACGCAGACCGTGTGCTTTACAAACATAAACACATTACGTCAAACCTATAAAAAATCAGATCACGTGAGAGAAGAGTACATGTTGTGACGGTCTAATTGTAAGGCAAGCGTTCATTACCAACTGTACAACGAATCGTTCAACACCAAAACTAATATAATCCCAAAGTGATAGCGTCTAAAATTGCGTGGCAGATTGAGTTAATGAAGGAAAACGTAATTTTGTTCAAGTATAAATCGCGTAAATTGAGATGTTGCTTGACGTGACACGGACCCCTCAGTGGGGTGTTTTAATGTACTGCGCCTGATGAGTGAACGGGAGGCCATTATGATAAGAAGGTACTTGAGGACAGAGCCAACGATGAAGTTATATAGCTTATGCGTAGGCTTTTACCTTCTGCGGCTAATACGATACTGTGGTACCTACACAGTCTACGTATAGCTGACAGTATGTCCAGTTTCAACACGCAATTTCAACATACGTACTCATTAGTGAAAATTAATTGTAATCAAGCCTTCTGCAACTAAGCTTTTCTGGCATCCTTTATACTACTAGGTGATGGAACTAACAGGTCGTTTGTCCAATGGTAAACAAAACGACAGGCCTGTCAGAACTCTGAAACACAAAGGTCTGCGTGGCACTGCAATAAGCTCTTTACCCTTTGACATCAGGCATTTAAGTCTCATAAGCCGTTAGTGGTAGGACTAACTCCTCAGCGAGTGTCCGTCTGGGTTGGTACCACTGCTTTGCTCGTGAAGTCTGCCGCCAAGGAGTAATATTCAAGCATTGACGGACACTTGCAGAAAACCTAGTACAACCAACATCTTAACTTGCTTTTTCTTTCTGATCATAAGCAACCTCGTAGACAACCGACGCATATTTTACTTCCAATTGACCCAAATTATTTGTAATATCGGCAATACCTATTTTATACAGTAGTTGCTAACTTCTGCCGTCGAAGTAATAACCACCTTTTTTTGAAGTGGGTTAAAAAAGACCCCTTCGACTAATATAAAGAATAGTTCACTTTATACTGGTCGAAGAATACCTAGTTCGTACTTCTTCGCGAATCTTCGTCGGCGCCACTTCAAAGACGGCACTGACTTTATTTACGGCCCCCAAACGCAAATTAAACCACATTGATGTTAGAAACAGAATACAAACGATTCCAAATTCAAATTCAAATTTGTTATACGCGTCTACAATTTAAATAAAGCATAAGTGAGCAAAAGCTGGCGTAAGGTGATATATCACACAATAAATAAGTGTCATCATGAGCATCTCATGTTTAATGCTATTTACTTTTTCATTTCAAATTCTTAATTCAAATTATTTTAGCAATAAAACCTCAATTTGAGTCACAAATACCTTTTGAAATAGGTACTTCAGTGTTTTTTTTATTATTTAGAAATAGACAATGAAGAGTATGCAGTCCCTACAGCTTTACCATTTTCTTTCTGCCTATATAGTGCAATGCATTAGGTACGTACTGTATTCGAATTTTAAAAGCTTCAATAACATTGTTGAGACTTGGCATTATGTTGTTTATCTATCAAGCGAACGAGGTGTGACAGTAATTAATCTTACGTGTTTCTACTCCAATTTAGTCTAGACCTATCTAGTATCCCTATCGAGTATTTAGTAAGTTTGAGCATTAATGACATGAAAATTTTCAAAATCCTGCCAAACTTGGCCCACACAAAACCGAAGGATACCTAACTTCCAATAGAAGTACCAACATAGCTTTTAGTGTAAGCCTTTCAATTCTGCCTTACAATACAAAGTCACACTGGCTCACGATCCAAATCTCGGCCCAGTTTAATAAAACCAAATCGAAATGTCCGTATGCCCAGCGGAGCGGTCGACCTCCAAAGGTCGCCGGTTCCTAATGCAAGCTCGCGTTGACAACTGAATAGTAATGAACGTCGTCTCTGACTATATTTGCATTGTAAACCGTTTTATTTACTAAAACTCGTGAGTTGAAAATCTGTTGCCCATCACCTATCGCGTGTTCCCATGTAATGTGTCCGTGTGTGTAAATGTACCCTTATGCGGACCGTAGACGCTTATGCAAGTATGCATAACGGCTCTGTAGCTAAGTTGGTAGTAACCCTGCCAGCAAAGCGAGGGGTCCCGGGTTCGAGTCCCGGCCGTGGCAGATTTTGTGTAAGCATAAAGTTTGTTCTCGGGTCTTGGATGTTTGTGATGTGTATCTCTGTGTGTCAATGCCACCTGCGACACAGGGAATCCTAGTGCGGGGGTATGAGTGTGTAAACGTTTATTTATTTATGCGTTTTGCTGTCAAAATTACCATGATTTTTCATCAAGCGCGGATTACGAGATAATATACGCTCAAGCGCGGCTTGATGCAAAACCATCAAAAAAACCACGAAATAGACAAGAACGGCAATACGGCCAGATAGTGCTGTCTCGAAGCCCTGCTTGGGCTCAAAGCGACGACTGCTCCGCTTTACGCTACATACCTCAGTTGCGCACTACCGTTTATTTACCGCGGCGTCTGCACTGAGCACGCAATGGTTGTGAAACAATTATTTTGAATAGAGATCGTAGAAGCGGGTCCCGTGCTCGGACTAGATTTCCATCAAGCCACAACCACAATAGATGATACGATATGCGTCAAGCGGGGATCGCGGTTTTTCCATGGTTTTCTCGTGGTCCGCGATTGATGCTTATCTATCAATCATGACATAGGTATGAGGGCTGCCATATATGAGACAGTCATTAAAATGCAGAAAAACAGGGGAAACTGCGGTTGAAAAACCGCGTGGTGCAACAAGAAATTTTAATCTTTATTATTATTAAAAAAAAACGTTTTTTAATTTTTTTAAGCGTTCGCTTGTATAACGTGAAGTGATGATATCGATGCGGCCATTGACCATACCGTCGCTTCAGGTGAGTAGTCAAACGCTTGCTTCAATACAATACAATACAATACAAAAACTCTTTATTGCATACCTAATAAAACATAAAATGACAATGAAAACAGATTACGGTTAAACAAACGGCGGTCTTATCGCTATTAGCAATCTCTTACAGACTTGCTTCCTTCCCACCTTCGGCCCTTCGAACTATAATACTATCAAAGCAAAAGGTTTCACAATTGCACTAATAATAATAAACTAAGTAGCACATCGCCTGAATGATACAAGGATAGGTAGAGCAGACATTACACTCTCCGCGTTCCAACGCTCTCTTTGAGGCCTTCTCTAAATGCGATTTATTTTTGTGGATACATTATCAGCATCTTATGCTTCCACTGCTGATACCGGCCTTCTCTCAGAGAGAGAGGTGGCCGTAAATCCACCACGCGGGCCCAGTGCGGCTTGGTGAATGTCACATGTCCTCGAACTTTGGGGTTTTTGAACATGCGAGTTTTCCTTACGATGTTTTCCTTCACCGTTTTTTAGAGCGAGTGTGAATAATCCGCACATAACTTGATATAAGAAATTGGTGCGGGCCGAGTCGAGTATCGAACTACTTTTTGTGGATAGCTGGACGAAATAAAAGTCTATTTAGTATTACTGTAGGTAAAGCGAAATATTGAACGCTTGTTTTGTATGAGGTTGCCAGACGGTTTTCTCTACCACAGGCTGTATCAAATAAAGCCTAGGTCTGAACAGGCTTTTATTGTCAGAATGCTAGAGTATTTCTGAAATGGACGTGCCTATGCTTATGTGTAATTTATTTTACTGTTACAAATTTTGAATTTCCAATGTGTGGTATTTTATTTAGTGTTTTTTAATTTATTTTTATCGTGTTAATGTATGCTCATTGCTCTGTGTATCGCGCCGTGTAAAATTAAATACGTAAATTGCTGTTCGATGCGGCAATGCTTCCAAAATGCTGATATGCCACCAACTAGTAGTGGGTTAGAACATTTAGATAATCTGAAGACCTTCAGTGTCTCGTCGATTATCCAACTGGTTTTTGAAACGAGTTAATTGTAACTAATAAGCGATAATATTTATAAAGGAGTTATTCTAAAAAGGCATTATGCAAATGTCAATACATGTGACACGCAAAGCGTCAATTTAGCATATTTATTTTAAGCAGTAAATAAGTAAGTATAGTGCCATCCAAATGTTGCGACGCCTAAATAACTTGGTAAGATTTCTAAAGCTAGGTACCCACAACAGGTCGCATGGAAATAAAACTTGCTAATATGATGACGTGACCCATTTTCTTTGATCAAATTTACATTTGACAAAGATATTTGATGAGGGGAATACAACCCTAAGCTTATATTTCGGTGAAATGATCATTTTTGCAAGGTGAAGCAGAAATAGCGCCAAATCAAGATGTCGAAAATCTCAGTGGAGTTGTTGACCTCCAAAGATCGCCGGTTCGCTGACAATTTAGCATAGTAATGAGGGTCATCTCAAGCCTTTTGGTATCTTGATAGAGGGTTTCTTTGTATATATGTGTGTCTTAAACATCTCCTCCAGGAAGGACCTGCCCTTATACGATTTTACATAAGGTCGTCGCAGAACGTTTTTACATATAACTGTGTCCAAATGGTCACATTGGATCAGACGCAACAGAATTGAAATCCCGACTCGATCTCACACGAATGACTTAAAACAGGCTATGTGCGTATAAAACTGGGAAGGAAAACATCGTGAGGAATCACAAACAAAATCAAGGACATGTGACATCCACCAAGTCACATTAGGCCCCCCGTGGTGGAGATTATGACCTATATTCTCAGAGTTCCCAAGGAAGGTTTTTTTTATTTTTATTTTTTTATGGTATTTGGTAACGAGGTTAGAGTCAGGCAGGCAGCCGGCTGTATAAAATGACAGAACCAAAAGTAGTATCTGTAATGTATCTGTAATGACGTAAGTACTGCGCCGACCCCAATGCTCCCAATAAAATGGGACAACAGCAGGAAGGAGAATCCACATAATTATAATGTTAAGTGGAATAGGAAGCAAAATACCTACGATTGTAAATTGTTTGTAACAATCCTTCAAACACGAGTAGGTAGAAAAGGTTCATTGAAATTATTGTTATACGAAGGGACCTCTCTACATCTCGGTAACTGGTAATAAAATATCGAATGACAGATATTAATTCACAATTCAAGGTAAACTGCTTCTCGCTACACTGGTCTAAAATATCTCTCTACATTATGTACGCCGCATAAATCTTTACTACCTACATACATAACAATGAATGGAGACAAAACGGTAATGGCTGGATATAAGAAATAACGAGGTGGTGCTGTATTAAAGGAATCCAACAGACTGCCTTTATTGAACACTAGCTTCTGCCCGCGGTTTCACCCGCGTTCCCAAAGGAACCGTGCATTTTTGCGGGATAAATACTAGTCTATGTTAGGCCGGCCATAGATTCTTATGCAAGTCCTCCTCTCTCCTGGTTCCTGTGCCCTACAGCCTGTAGGGCACAGTCCTGTATAAGCTATACAGGGTCTATTGTGAACTTTTATGTAATTCTAATTTTGACATCTATTGTAATGGAATGCAATAAACAATTGAATTGACTATATGATGCACCAACTGAACACAAAATTTTGCAAAAAATGTGTACTCGCGGGTTCTACCTTTCGGAGTACCTACTATTAAAATAGTCAACTAAAAAATCGCTGTAAAAAAGTGACGAACTGACTGCAGTGTCACAATACGGGACCAATTTTGATGAAATTTCTATAAGACCAATCTGAAAGTATATTCTTTCAAGTAAAAAATAATTTTCCGAATCGGTTTATAAATGACGAAGATCTAAAGTAACAAACATAAAAAAATACTGACCGAATAGAGAACCTCCTTTTTTGCAGTAAGTTAAAAAATAGATACCTACTCGCTGAAACTGAAACGTTTTAAGAAATGGATTAAATACGTAATCATTTTGCATCTGATTGTCACTTTTACAACTTCGTTAAATACATTTAGGCAAATGAATTACATGCAAACTCCGGCGCCAACTTGATTATCCACTATTCAAGCCAAGCCAAGTCATTAAGAACTGAATATACTAATAACAGACGTTCCAATTTGGCAGACACTGACCAAATACTAAGTCAGATTCTGACCACTGCGATACAGACGCGTACATTTCCGGTTACGCAGGTCAATAACTTCTGATCAATGCACACATCAACACAGAAAAAGGCAGAGACATAAATAGGTACATACATCCACAAACACAAATTTACATGGTTTTCTTTTATAGAGGAAGACCTGCGAATGCCAACCCTACTTCACAGTATACAGGCTGATTTTTTTTCTGCGCGAGTAAACCACAGGAGGTGCTATGGTTGGCTATTAGAAACCTCAAGTTGTGGTGGTTTTGACTGAATTGGTTTTGAATATTTATTTATTACTAGCTTCTGCCCGCGGTTTTCACCCACGTTACCACAGGAACCGTGCATTTATCCGGGATAAAAAGTAGCCTATGTTACTCTCCGGTCCATAAACTATATCTACGCCAAAAATCACGTCGATCCGTTGCTCCATTACTGCATGAAAGATGGACAAACTAACAAACCAACAAACACACTTTCGCATTTATAATATTAGTAAGATAGTAGGATTAATATTATAAATGCGAAAATTTGTTTGTTGATTTGTTGGTTTGTCCTTCTTTCACGAAGCAACGGAGCAACGGATCTACATGATTTTTGGCATAGACATAGTTTATAGACCGGAGAGTAACATAGACTATTCATTCCGTAAAAATGCACGGTTCCTGTGGGAACGCAGGTGAAAACCGCGGGCAGAAGCTAGCCATCTTATATATTAATTTTTTTATAATAATAACTTCGTTCAGAGCACCCTACGCTTACTATTATTAGGCCAATGATTTCGTTACACTTTATACAATAGTATACCACAAAAACTTACACCTGTGGTCGGCACTTGCCACATCGGAACGTCTGTAACTGGTATTGCAGTGGGCGTGCGTAACAATCCATTATATCTGGCAACGGACGTCCAATTCGTCGACATTAACATTTCTATAGTCCAACTCTATGACGTCCGTAGTCACTTGAATTCATTAGCAAGGTATAGTTGTAAACAGCGCCTTATCAGGTGTAAATATACTCTATAGTTGTCAGAAAAAAAAATTAAATAAGTACTTTTTTTTCTTAAGGAATTAAAAATACAGGGTGCGCTTCCATAACAAAATTACAGTTTTTGCATGGTGATAGAGCATTTTTAGTGCAGGTATGGCTAGCTACCATCTGCAAGATGAAAATATTACGTATGTTACCTTAACGAAGCAATAACAGCAGGGTGATTTTAATTCACTCGGAATGATGCGGTAGCGACTGTTTAAAGAAAGAAAGAAAGAAAGAAAGAAAGAAAGAAAGAAAGAAAGAAAGAAAGAAAGAAAGAAAGAAAGAAAGAAAGAAAGAAAGAAAGAAAGAAAATACATTTATTTCAGGACATCACACAACATTACAGTTTTACACATAAATAAAAAAAATGAAAATAAGGAACAGACAAGTACATAAATAAAAAACCCAATGTTGCGTGATGCCATGATAAGGGTTCCGACTTAGCATGCAATTAAGGTCCAAGGACCTTAATAACTGATTTTCGGTCGGAACCCACACCTATGACATCACGAACCTCCGGACAGTGATACTTCAAATAATCCCCGGGCGGACAACGCTAATCTTATAATGACTGTCACTGTCATAATCAACATCTGGGCACTATTTAATAAAGCTGACAATCCGACAAGTCCGACATATGTCAATAAGTGACAATTCGACAGTTTATCTGTTTAATAAAACTTACAGGCGACAAAATTGACATGGTGGAAAATTGATAAATTTGTCACGACAATTTTCTTATTTTCAGATTAAATTTGACTGTGGTTTTTCGACATATGTCGAGTATTATTAAACGCCTTTTTAGATGACAAATATGTCAAGATTTCACCGGTCGATTTTTGACATATTTGTCACTTTTATTAAACAGCCTAAGCGCGACAATTCTACAATTATGTCATTTTTTGACATATATGTCGAATTGTCAGCTTTATTAAATAGGGCCCTGAATTGTATCCACGTCGTAAGCGACAGTCTAGATCGTTTATATCTCGGAAACGCATCCCGACAGAGAAATATTGTCGGGATTACATCCGTGATTTCTCTGAAGGGCCGCGATTCCGAAATATAAAAGATCTAGACTGTCGCTTACGACGTGGATAAAATTCCGACTGAATTAAAATAACCCTGCTGCTAGACGCGAATGAATTTTCTAGGGAAGCATGCTTAACCGTCGACCCATCGTTGCTTACCATCAGGCGAGACTAGGGTCAAACCGAAACCTGATCTCTATTAAAAAATTTATTTATTGCATGTTGGGGTGGGAGGACTAACTCTTCTGCGAGTGTCCGTCTGGGTTGTTACCACCGCTTTGCTCGTGAAGTCTGCCGCCAAGCAGTAGTGTGCAAGCATTACTGTGTTCCGGTTTGATGAGCAGAGTATCCAGTGAAATTACTGGGCTTATGAGACTTAATACCTAATGTCTCAGGGTAACGAGCGATCTGCAGTGCCGCGCAGGCCTTTGTGTTTCAAAGTTCTGGGTGGCACTGCAATTGTTCTGGGCCGGCGTTATGCTTACCATCAGGCAAACGACCAGCTCGTCTCGTTACCAAATAACATAAAAAAAAAAATGTTACACTGTATTTTTTTCATTTCTGTAATTTAAAATGCACCTGATTTTATCAAGCACAACCATTTCATTTCAATTCATGTACCTAGTTCTAAACAGTGAGCGGTACGTGCCGCAAAATCATCAAACTTTCTCGAAAAAATACTAACCCAACCCCTGAAGGGTTTCCGTAAGAAGTGTTAATTAAGTATTGAAGGTCATCAAGAAGTTGGGGCCGGCCTCCACTACTTATTTAGTGAAACACTTCATGGGCAAGGCTACTACAAAATAATGGTACATGTGAAACCTTGACGTATATTTAGTTGTTACAAACGTTGAACTAATTAATTTCTATACACTCGCCTACCTTTATTGTTTTGTGCTTATTTTAGATATGTTAATATAACCGAATGTCTAAAACTAAAGTATAAAGTAGATATAGATCTGTTCCAATTTTAGCTTTTCGGTTGGTTTAGCCATACGGTTTTGTTTACAATATCTGAGGATCGTATTCCATTCATCAAATATCTTTCTCCAATTTCTTTGTCATCAAATTTCTCTGACAGAAGCCCATTTCACTTGTCCAATATCTTTGTCCAAGAGCTCTTAGTACTTATATTTTGCACAGTATTTTTGCGAAAATGAAGGAATTTCGACTTTATGTTCTGCTTTATGTTCTGTTTATCGTCATAATCTTTCATCAAATATAGGTGTTGCTAGGTGATGTGATGAAGCCAGCCAATTTCTTTGATCAAAATATGTACAGTCATGGTAAGAATACCATCCTCCGTTTTCAAATTCTTTACTTTATCACGTAAGGATAGTTAGTACTTTTTGATCTTACGGCAGTAAGCAGACTACTTTATAGAAATTTAATGCAATGATAACAAAGGTTAAAATAGGATTCACCTTTGACCAATGTCTAGTCTACATAAATATAAAACCTTCTTAATGGCCTGGCTATTAAGAAAAATAAATCTTACTTGTTTTATTTAACAGTCAAAGTTAGTCACCATTAATTTTCTGTTTAAGAGATGGAACATCCACTTCACAGGTCGAATCCTCGCCAAGCACCTATCGATGTGTGAGGTCACTCGAGAGACAATTTTTATTGTATGATAAAAGCGTTTTAACCACCTTCAATCACATAATATGAGGTGGTCAAACGAAAACCTGTCGACTTGTCGAGCTTGAAAAACTCCATCGGCAACCCTGACGTAACGAAACAGCATAAATCTTAGAATAAAATAAGCATAAATCCGAAATAAAAACAAAGAATAAATCGGCTAATTAGCTCTCCTTTCATACCCTTCGTGTGAAATCTAGAAGAAGTTAGCCTATTAGCCCTCCATTCTTATCCTCCTTGTGTAGGTACCTAGAAGAAATCATTTTATAAGCTCCCCATCCTTCTTCTCCTTGTGAAATTTAGAATAAATCGGTCTATTATTAGCTTGTCATTCATATCCTCCTTCACCATCAGCCTTAATACGCTCCTACTGCTGGCCTTCTCTCAAATAGAGAGTATGGGCCATAATGCACCACGCGGGCCCAGTGCGGCATGGTGGAAGTCACATGTCCTCAAATTTTCATGAACGTAGGTACTGGTTTCCTCACGACGCGCAACGTTTTCCTTCACCGTTTTAGAGCGAAAGTGATATATCCGCATTGAAAACAGAGTTATCCAAATTATGATGTTGTAAAGCGATTTTCTTCAAGGGGAATGATCTAAAAAATCTAAGTGAATGCAAATTTAAGACATTTGTCATCAGAATCATATAAAAATAGAATGTACAAAATTATATTTTTAGGTGAAAGAACAAAATAAATTTCTACTAGAACAATGGACGAGACACATTGGATACAAAGGCTTTACACCAACGCAGTTGAGTAGGGTGGCAATATTAGTGTCCAAAGTTTATAACAAATAATTTTTTTTTTTTTATAAATAAAGTTCAACGATCTCTTTTATAAATTCAGATACCTAACTAGAATTTCCTGTATCTGGGGAGTCAGAAACTACGAGGACCATAAACAAATATTTGGGCTTTTTTAAGTGCATCTACAAATATGTAACCCTTTGTGCGGAAATCAAAGGAGAAAACTGCAGGGAATGCATGATGCGAGTGGTACAAGACTAGGGAGAGTGGCGAAATCAAAGGCAGACTATTATTCAGCAGTGGGTGATGAAGATGATGGGAATCTAAGCCGCAGCCCTCAAGCGATCCAGAACTTTGACCTACCTACCAACTGCACCCTGGGACTGAGAATTATATTGCTCCTAAACTTAATTAATTTTAGTATTTTTATGCTGTCTCTTATGGAATAAGAATAAGTAAAATCGATATAATACATTTTAGTTCTTAAAACTCTACTGGCTTGTAACGAATGTGAATGAATATAACGTCCGTGAATTTTAAATGCGTCTATTTTTACGCTCTAGAAAAAAGAAGAAGAAGGAACGTATTGGACATGTGTAAAATGTTTATATGGGAAAGAACATGGTAGCGAGGAAGCTTTGATCACATCGTCACTTTAAATCAGGTGAAATATAAAAAGCATTGTTTTAACACACTTTTATTTAGCTTCGTTTGTTTATGTAGGTAATGGAATCTTGGAAGTAAATTTTAACCTACTATCTAATTGGTCTTATCCAAATTAAACTCGATAAGACCAGACTTATGTAGTTTGGATTACAATACAATAATTTGGATACATGAAGCTGATCTGGTGATGGAGCCACGAGGTGGAAGGGTGTTCTTAAGTTTCATTAAACTACATAATATAATTATTTTAGAACGTTAATTGAAAAATCAGGTTTCATAACTTCGAAGACTTTTTAATTATTTATTACTTAGGTAGGTTAATATGGTCACCCGCACGGTCGCTCACATCGGCCGCCCGTGCCCCACATACGGCTGTGGCCACATTTACTTGGCACATTTTATTTCTACGCGCACTCCCTTATTAGAACTTCGCGACGTACAGCTGTGGGTTAATGTTATGTCTTCTACTGCATGTATTAGTGAGGTATTTGCAGAATAGATAGAGACAGCATTAGTTTTAGTCTGTGATTCGGGTAGACGAGCGTTACAGAGACCCGCTGTTAGAGTCATTTAATTTACCCTTCACAAGTGCTCTCTTGGGGCCTATATGAATAAAGCATCTTGAATATATTTCTATATTAACCTTAATTTCGTTAGTGGAAGGACTAACTCTTCTGCGAGTTTCCGTCTGGGTTGTTACCACCGCTTTGCTCGTGTAGTCTGCCACCAAGCAGTATTGTGCAAGCATTACTGTGTTCCGGTTTGATGAGCAGAGTATCCAGTGAAATTACTGGGTTTATGAGACTTATTACCTAATGTCTCAGCGTAACGAGCGCACTGCAGTGCCGTGCAGGCCTTTGTGTTTCAAAGTTCTGGATGGCACTGCAATTGTTATGGGCCGGCGTTATGCTTACCATCAGGTAAATGAGCAGCTCGGCTCGTTATCAAATAATATTTTAAAAAAAACTTTTATAACCGCGATCAAAGTCTACGACTACTTACTATCGAGTTATTTGACAAGCATGGACAACTAGACCGCAGAATAGAACTGAGTATCATGTGCAGCAGGAACACGCTGATAGGTGAATGAGATCCCACTAGGACCAATATATAAAAGGCTCCATAAACGGCTGTAAACTATAACAGAGAAAAAACTTCTCTTTTGAATACCAGATGAAAACAGCCATATTTCTCCGAATCAACTACAATAAAATGACTATAAAACTCAATTAAAATAATGGTATGAATGAGACCATTACGCCCATGAATTAAATAACGTAGTGTTAGAGGTAATCAGTTAGAATGTGGCCACCGACCACTTACCACACATAGTTTAATAGTTTCATGAATGTCTCAGGGTAACAAGCGCACCGCAGTGCCGCGCAGGCCTTTGTGTTTCAGTTCTGAATTGCACTGCAATTGTTATGGGCCGTCCTCCGCTTACCATCAGGAAAACGACCAGCCTCTATATCATAGAGAATAAAAAATAAAAAAAAAAAAATTGACAGCGTTACAGAATAGGGGCCAGGGTCATAGGTCCTCGCTCTCCGATGAAGCAAGTAACGTGACAATTAAACAATGCTGACATACATTCCATTTATACAATTATCTGTGAATCATAATTGGATAGTGAATTGCAGTTACATACGTAATGCTTTGTTGTTTATCAATGATACGTAATTGTAAAATTACTTTAGTGGAATTATTTTTATGCTTAGAGTACTAGATACGCTTAGGCAACCCGTACGCCTAATGCATGATTGATGGATAAGCATCAATCACGAACAACGCGACAACCATGGAAAAACCACGATCATCTCTTGACGCGTATCGTACCGTCAAGGTGGAGTGTGGTAGAAATCCAGTCCGAGCGCTAAACGTAGTACAATTAGAGGTAGTGAAAGTGGTTGTGAAACAATTGTTTTGAATAGAGGTCGTAGAAGCATCCGTAGAAGCGAGTGCCGTGCTCGGACTAGATTTCCGTCAAGCCCCAACCACAACCACAATAGACTATACGATATGCGTCAAGCGGGGATCGTGGTTTTCTCGTGGTCCGTGATTGATCCTTATTCTTCAATCATGAATTAGGTGTGAGGGCTGCCTAACGCGCGTTGTTACATATACGCGCTACCTACGCATCCGGTATGCTTAGGCTTCTATAAATGTAAATAGTATAAAAAAGTAATTTTGTTAGTTTCACTTTTAGTTAGTTAATTTTTTTTTCACGCAGCAACGGATCGACGTGATCTTTTGCAAGAGTTTGTTTATGGATCGGACAGTAACATAGGCTACTTTTAAAAATGTATGACTCGTTTGGGGATCTCTACGCGGGTGAAGCCGTAAGCAGCAGCTAGGGATATATCTCTTTATAGTAAATCATCTCATCCATAACACAGCAATGAAAAAGTCACAGTCATTGTACTCGTAGTAAGGTTAAAAAGTCAATGAATCTCACAATTGCAAAATTGGCCGTCACAGTCCCCCCCTCTCACCCCGTTAGGGGCATTGAAATTATTTGGCTGGTCGTATCCGGCCTTCGCATGGGAAATACCTACAGAACAGATCTTTAGTATTACATACCATTTACTATCAGGTTGAAAATAGGATTTTAATGTAATAAATAATTAACATCAATTTAGGAAATTTAGAATGCCCTGCACTATGCCACAGTTTTACATTACTATGCTATGGTTTTTTTTAAACTATTTGATAACAAGACGAGCTGCCTGTTTGCCTGATGGTAAGCATAACACCGGCCCAAGACAATTGCAGTGTCTCTCAGAACTTTGAAACACAAAGGCCTGCGCAGCACTGCAGTGCACTAGTCATAGTCTAAGAAGCCCAATAATTTCACTGGCTACTCTGCTCATCAAAACAGAACACAGTAATGCTTGCACATTACTGCTTGGCGGCAGACTTCACGAGCAAAGCAGAGGTACCAACCCAGACGGACACTCGCAGTAGAATTCGTCCTATCACCTTTATCCACCAAAACATTGTGCTAAATATAAACACACGCTTACACACTCATACCCTCGCACTAGGATTCCCCGTGTCGCAGGTGGCATGGAAACACATAGAAACACAACATTGGACGCCATCAAAAGTTAAAGATTTTTTCCGAAATTGGTCCTTACCACAGATCTCTATGGTCCTTACCATGGGCAAGATGACATGATCTCCCTTGAGTCCACAGTATTTTTGTGATTGTCTCTTTTTCGTAAATGTAATGTCTGTCTGTAGGTATGTGTTTGTTTGATATTTTTCTAACGAGTAAGCATGTTGTGTAAGGGGCGGCGTAGACGCTTATGCAAACGTACGTTTACTTGTCAGAATAACAACGCTTTTGCGTCAAGCGGGCATTTCGAGTATCACGAAATCCGCGCTTGACGCAAAAGCGTTGTTATTCTGACAAGCAAACGTACGTTTGCATAAACGTCTACGCTGCCCCTTAGTGTTAAGCTGTTTTATGTTCATAAGTCCAGTTTCACTGTAGACCTTTACAGTAGGTGTTGGGTACCTAATCTGACGGTTGATGAAAGGTGACGAAACTATAAAGGTTATTATGTAGGATAACTATGATTAGTTCCGTGATAATTAGAGACATATGTGTTTTGTTTGTGATTATCTGATTACATTACACGTGGGCTGATTTCGTAACAGTCGTACTGAGTCACGTTTTTAAGAGTTGATATTCCAAATATATTATAATAAGGAAAAATTACATTATATTATTATAGCGAGTGTAGCCCAGCGGGAACTATAGCGAGTGTGGCCCAGTGGGAACTATAGCGAGTGTGGCCGAGCGGGAACTTGTGCGAATTTCAATCCAACGCACAATTAGTTCGAATCTCGACTCGGCCCCGCACCAATTTTTTTTTATGTTGTTTTGTAACGAGACGAGCTGGTCGTTTGCCTGATGGTAAGCATAACGCCCATAACAATTGCAGTGCCACTCAGAACTTTGAAACACAAAGGCCTGCGCGGCACTGCAGTACGCTCGTTACCCTGAGACATTAGGTATTAAGTCTCATAAGCCCAGTAATTTCACTGGCTACTCTGCTCATCAAACCGGAACACAGTAGGTAATGCTTGCACATTTCTGCTTGGCGGCAGACTTCACGAGCAAAGCCGTGGTAACAACCCAGATGGACACTCGCAGAAGAGTTAGTCCTACAACTAAATTTTATATTAATTAGCAAAAACAGAAATGTGATCTGAAAGCGTCAACCAGGGCGCGAAAGACTATCTCGCTCTACCCTGATAGGGCTAGAACCGGCGCTGGTCAAGAAACACCAACACTGGCGCACGAATGTACCTGTTTGAAGTGGGCCCTAATCCAGCTAAAAGTACTTCGCCTGGGCCCGAAGTGGGTAGGTACTCATGGAAGTTGTGACTCTAGTTGCTTAATTCCAAAGCCATCTTGAAGAAAAGCAGACCCTCAACGTCGGAGTGACAAGCAAGTTGTGTTATTTGAAATCAACCTAAAGTAAATCAATTACAGTGGCAACAAATTCTTTTGGCTTTATCATACCTCCAACCATGCAATCATCACATTTAATTTATATTTAATTAAATATTTTGAGACGTGACTCCGATAGGAACCGTTAATAACTTTAATAATCAGCCTTGTACATATGTACTTCGAGACAATAATGACTCAATGGTAGTGATCACCTTCTGGCTTGCATATAGAAGGTTTGAACCTTACAATGAGATTGAACTATTTGTCAAAGCAACTTTTTGATTATACATCTAACCGATGAGTGATGCCACTGATAGAATCCTGTAGGTAAGCGCAATGCACATATTCATAACATGTCACCTAAAATTGGCTTCCCTAAACGTTTAATACCTAAAAGTTATGTGGGCGTTATCTTAAATTGGAGACACTGAACTAATTATGACAGCAAAATTGGTTAAAATTCTAATTTTTGGTCGTATTTTTTTTTTAATTAGGCTAAAATTAGTAGTTGGCTAAAAGCCCTACGGCTTACCTCACCGAGTCGCCACCGCTTGTATTTTAGCAGATTGTATTTTGTTTTGGTATTATTTGTTTTATTTCCTTCTTTGGCGACGGTTTGGCTACGTCTCCATTGTGGGATTACTATATGAATTGTGTGGATACGTAGGACGACCTCAACGTGGCGACACGGTGAGGTAGGGCCCTGAGGAGTACGACGCTCGTGTAGTCTAACCACGACTTATGCAACGAAACTTCTATAGTTTGTTTACGGAAACACATTATTTGTAGTTTGTGACTACCGCGCCCTTCAAGCAAAACAATAACGTATGTTTAAACATGATGTAAAGCCAGGTGGAAAGATAAAACCTTGTTTATTACTTGAATGACTTAGCTATAAACTTAGCTAACTTGTAAATATAGTAATACAACCTTGCTATTGGTTGATTGATTGCTAAAGACAGTTACCGACGAAATAGGTAAGTTATTGATTACATTACATTATCACTTACGCTCTCACTGCTGGGATACTGGCCTTCTCTCAGAGAGAGAGGTATGGGCCATAATCCACCACGCGGGCCCAGTGCGGCTAGGTCACATGTCCTCGAACTTTGTGGTTCTTGAACATGCCGGTTTCCTCACGATGTTTTCCTTCACCGTTTTAGAGCGAGTGTTAATAATCCACACATAACTTGGTATAAGTCATTGGTGCGGGCCGAGTCGAGATTCGAACTATGGTGCGTCGGATTGAAAGTCGCACAAGTTCCCGCTTGGCCACACTCCCTCTTAATTATAGATTACACGTGTATCTATTGTTAACAGCGTAACATACCGCACTTATTTGTTGAAAATGAACGTTTTTCGCTAATTATACTTATACTGGGTAGCTGATAATATAGCAATAGACAGATAGATGGTCATATAATTGGATTAAAGAAACTGTAATGATTAATATCTGGAGCATTATAGTGGTCTCTACAACTCATATTTTGTCACAATTATGCTAGCTCATGAATGTGTCTGTTTACTATTCAATTTTTAGTAGTGAGCGGATGGTATTGAAATTCATCATACTGACGAAGTTAACATTTTTTCCTGAAATCAATGTTTTCCACATTTTTATTTTTGTAAAAAACATTGATAACAGTTGGATCAAGACCTAGGGTAATTTTTGTCCCGGAACATGCTCTACTTTAGAAGAATCCTTATAGGGTTACTACAGCTAAGATGCAAAAGCCTCAATCATACTGAAGGCAATTTAGTTCTTGCTAATGTTTAAAATATGGTAACATCTAAAATAGTATATTATGTATATATACATATACATACGTATACGTGAGGTATACACCTAACTCCAGTTAAGACTTTAAAAACAACCGAGAACATCTTAAAATAAAACTACATCAACTGTACACAAGAGTGACCAGACTGCCATGAAATTCTCAATTTAGGTACAAAATGGCGGATAACAATTCACATGAACGTTCTAAATGTATTTGCATACATTTCATACAACAAAAGGCTACGTGACCGTTTGAAAATATTCTACATATCTCGGGAACGACTAAGCCGAGTAGAGTTGTAAGAGGCTCTCGATTTTTGATCGAATTCGATAACTCTATTTCGTGCAATCGATTCAGAATCGAACAATGTTCACACACACACACATACACATACGTGCACGTGCACATACACACACACACAACACACATACAACACGCACGCACGCACACACGTGCGAGCGACAACATAACGCATTTCACTGGGAGAAGCCATTTGCTACTGAAACACAGTTATAACTAGTTCGGCAACCTACTGAAAATGTATACAAAAAGTTATACTTTTACATTTTACTAAACAGGAAATTGAAATTCATTTTATTCGATCCTTTCATTATTTATAAGTAACGTCCTACATCGCAACTTCTATACGACTAGTCTACTATTCTTTCCCATAGGAACCTATAGGGTGATAATCTCCTTTTTACAGGTATTTAGATACTAGAGAAATCGGAGAAAATATATGCCTAATGGTTACCTCGTTTGTGTAAAATTGAATAGCTAAAATATGTGTATAATACTTACACAAATAAAGTTTATTTTAAGAACATTGTAGGTTCATCCGTTTCAAAATTTAGTTTAGGTAAGTGAAATACTTCTAGACAAGATAGATTCGATTTGCTCTTCCAGTCGCAGTTCGAATTTATACGATTATCAACGTGTAGGAGTAATACGATTTTACACAATTTTCAACATGTGACATCACTAAACGGATACCAACTTATCTGAGGATTTAAACGGTTTTCTTTTTATGAAGTGCCAACTCTATCTTTAGAGATTATTTTAACTACCTACCTGGTAAGTTTATTTGCAAAGTGCGGTCGACAACCTGATGATAGAGGTATGATTTGGATGCGTACCAGGTACTAGCTGTTGGACACTAGAAAATAGGTCCTATTCATCATCATTAATTACATATTTGTGGTGGTAGGACTAACTCTTCTGCGACTGTCCGTCTGGGTTGTTACTACCGCTTTGCTCGTGAAGTCTACCGCCAAGCAGTAGTGTGCAAGCATTACTGTGTTCCGGTTTGATGAGCAGAGTAGCCAGTGAAATTACTGGACTTATGAGACTTAATACCTAATGCCTCAGGGTAACGAGCGCACTGCAGTGCCACGTAGGCATTTGTGTTTCAAAGTTCTTGGTGGCACTGCAATTGTTATGGGCCGACGTTATGCTTACCATCAGACAAACGAACAGCTCGTCTCGTTACCAAATAACCTAAAAAAAATATAGTTTTCTTTGCTCTCTGTGTACAGGAACAAGTTTGACCGCTATCTCACCTGCAGATAAGCGACAGTCGACGATGAAGCACCAAGTGTAAATGATACCTAGACAATTTACTCTCCCTATTCGTGACTTATAGATGCCAGATTCTAGTGATGCGTAAAGGAGTTCTCCTCTTTAGAGGTGGGTGTGTAATCTTTATTTATATTATGACTAGCTTCTGCCCGCGGTTTTTACCCGCGTTCCCACAGGAACCGTGCATTTTTCCGGGATAAAAAGTAGCATATGTTACTCTCCGCTCCATAAACTATATCTATGCCAAAAATCTCGTCGATCCGTTGCTCCATTACTGCGTGAAAGAAGGACAAACCAACAAATAAGAATATACATACCTTGGACAGACAATATCACCAAAGTCACGTTAATACAATACCCTAAATCAGAAGCATGAGAGAAAGAATAATTAGAATAATAACTACTTCTACGTGTAAAGTTTGTTTTTTGAAACGGCGCCGCTCGAACCTCAGCATTGAGAAGTATGTTCTAATGGAGCATGCAATTTCTGCAAAGTGACGTCTACTAAATGTAGCCACGGCAAAAGATTCATCATCTCAAGAATATCGGCACTAGCATCACGCTCCCATAGCTTAGTTAAAGCATCTGGTCTAGACAACCAGAAGAAGCTGGTTCGAATCCCGTTGGCAGCAACAATTTTAAGTTGTATATTTTTAAGTTGTAGCGTAGATTGCCTCGTCCCAAAACAACAAATTCTTGACTAACATCAACGCGACCTCGTACGAAATAATATGATAAATGAATTCAATCTGTGTATTCCCATCCTCCGGATCTAAATGTTTTGGCAGAAATACAAGCTCGCCTGAGTCCGAAATCTAAATATGAGAGTTGAAAGTTGATAAATAAACATGAACTAGGGATCATGGACTAATTCTGGGTATGGGATGACGAATTTGTTGATGGCAAAGTTCTATTTCGGTAGATTTTTAATTAGAGCTGTAATAATTGTAGCTAATAGAGCGAGTGTGGCCGAGCGGGAACTTGTGCTACTTTCAATCCGACGCACCATAGTTAGAATCTCGACTCGACCCACACCAATGACTTATTTTAAGTGTGGATTATTCACACTCCCTCTAAAACGTTGAAGGAAAACACCGTGAGGAAACCGGCGTGTTCAAGGACCACAAAATTCGAGGACATGGGATTCAACCAAGCGGCACTGGGCCGGTGTATCACTGGTGGATTATGGTCCATAACTCTCTCTCTGGGACAAGGCCGGTATACCAGCAGTGGGAGCGTATTAAGGAGGCTGATAATGTCATTGAAATAGGTAAATATTTTCCACGTTCATACCGCTACATTAGAAAAGTCGAGGTAGAACGCTACAAAGCCGTTATAAGTTGTTTTTTTACTCTTGAAGGTGGTATATATACGAAACCTAGCGTGAGAACTCTCAAGAGCGGTCACAGGAACACAAAGATATACCTATGATTGTGTTAATGATGCCTGTCATTGTGTTCTTGGTTGGCGACAGATTTTCATCCTGAGGGTGATAGCTAGCCTGGAAAGCACTAGACATTATCCTAGTACTAAGCTATGGTAGCTTCACCGAATACTCAAGCCGACGGATTCGAACCAAACGTACCTAATCCGTACATACCTATACGTACCGGTGGCCGACCTCCCTACCTCAGAGCCGTCATCGCTAAATCCGATAAAAGCAAAATTAAAAATTTTGCAAAACCCAAAACGGATGTAAACTTGATTGAAAAGGCCCTTATCCGTCGGGATTGCAATTCCCTGAAACTTGCAACGGATATAGTAATAGCAGCTCCGACAGATTTTCTCGGAGACTGATATATTTCAAAATTTTTAATTTTGTTTTCATTTTAAGCTCTTTAGATATGTTAATTCTTTTAAGTTTTTTTGCAACGCCCCCTAGCTGTTTAACGCCTTAATACCTTTCTAAGAATCATCTTATACAGAAAACCGTATCTATAAATCGGTCAAACCGTTTCGGAGATCAATGGGAACATTCGTATGTGCACACACAAACAACCTCTCACACTAAACGTATATAATAACTTCTCCCTATCGTCGCGGAAAAAAATAAAATTTTCAGGACGTGAGCTTTTTATTTTAAAAATACATGTTATTCACATTTTGAATACAACATATTTTATGTTTTATTATTAAACAGATGAGTGTGCAAAAATATTGTAGTTGATAAATTCATACGAGTTGGCGATAACAAGTCTATAATTAAACTTGGAGAAGACGAGCTATCTCGGAATGACAACAGTGCATTTACTCACAATATTTTGCTATCTATACCCCGGGTCTGAGCAACAACAATGTAACAAAGAAATAGTTTAAGAGAAAGCAGTCATTTCGTCTAAGGTGTGACTGTAATAAATAATGCCTAAGAGATACAAAAACTTCGACATAGTTATAATATTGTCTAAAGATGGGAGAAGCCACTGGTTGCTGAAACACAGTTTTTACTAGTTCGGCAGCCTATGGGTTCATTGATAATTTGTACAAAAAGTTATTTCAATAAATGATTTTTTTCTTTTACTTTTACTTTATGTACACAGATTCTGATTCCTAACTATGATTCTGTGTTAATATAATCACCATTTCAGGAACGTGATCCTACGATACGGAGCAAGGAACAAAACATATTAAAATTAAAATGTATTATTATCACGTCTGGTCGAAGCCACACGTGACCAAAATGTGGCCTCTACTTAGGTCAAAGATTAAGCATTGCCATTCAACGTGGCAATGCTGCCAGTATTTTGGGAACGTTGCCTACTGGTAGCGGATTATTAGATTAAGATTGTAAATAAATTAGTGTGTATTTTATTTAGTTATTTTAGTTTATTTTGTAAAAGTCTTATTAAGTGAATAATAATCATAAATAATAAATAAAATTGAATTTTTTTAGGTATTATGATATAGATTAAGGGTTTTACTAATAAATTACACAATGTTATACAATGTTTTGTGCTTGTTGTTCTTTGACAAATGTATTATAAGTGTGAACTTATCAAGAATCACAAAATTTCGAGGATATATGTGACATCCACCAAGCTGCATTAGGCCCGAGTGGTGGATTATGGTCCGTACCTACTCTCTGAATTCTCAAGGAGATTTGGCCTCAGGCACGCGGCCGTCTGTAAAAAATTGCCGAAACTAAAAGCGTTCCTTGTTACCAACTTTTAAACATCTGTTTAGCTAGTGTCTAAAGATAAACATCTAAAATGATTATAAATGTTACAACTGAATTGAGTTAGACAACGTTTAGGCACTCCTTAAATCAAGGTTTGTGTTCACATTTAAACACGCGACTAAGGCGTGTTTAACCCTAAGCAAGTGTGTTCAACACATGTTTAGGGTGGGTTTTTTTTATGGTAACACAGGTTATATTTGTAAAAGACATAACAAGCAGGAAAAAGGGGGGCACTAATTATATTAAAAAGAGCTAAAGTGTGTTTGTACATTTCTTTGTTACAGCTAATCTTTGCATACAGATAAAGACTACATTTTATCCTGATTCCACACGTGCGTAGCCGCAGGTGAAAACTAGTTTAAGAATAAAATGTATAATTATAATTAGTTATTAAGTCAAAAAAATCCTTTCCAGAGAATCTTTGTCAGAAAACACACAGCCTCCCGGACTATTAAATACATATTCTTAAGCAGATTGCGTCTCGTCTGCACTCAAACGAAGTTATTAATATCAAAAATGAACAATGAAAACAATTTTTAAAGTAAGTTTGAAAAGTTTTAGTACAAAGACGCCAGAGGTCTTGCCACATGCGGGCGGAGCCAGAATTTGAGAGATCATTGGCACCAAGTTTTTGAATTCTGTGTCTGTCAGCCATTTTTATAAAACGGTTTTGTTTAACTTCACTCAGTGGAATTTATTTGTTTCAAACTGCGCCTCAGATTTTTCTGATTCTTATGAAACATTGCTCCTGAGTTCAGTTTATTCCACATGACAAAACCTTTACGAATAATAAATTTTTGCAAACCGATTAAAAACCAGTAATGAAAATCCCTTTCACAGTAATCGTTTCGATTCCAAGCAGGTTCTGCTATAAATCTGGAAGTCGATGCGGTTTTTAAAGTAGGTACCTACACCTTTGTTTATACACCTTACCTTTCCTTGTACAGCAACTCGATTCTCGATTTTCGATTTCCTGTTATTGATATGGTTCCTTGCTTACACTTCGAGAAGAAGTCACAACACTAGCTGCTATTACATTTCACGTCGCATAAGCATGCATGCCAAGAGCGAACTCGGCTAGGTACAGTGAGATTATAATTTGAATTTATAATGAGTTCAAATTATAACTTCTTTATTCACAAGGCGCCTAGAAGAGCACTTATGAAAGTAATAAATGGCTCTAAGTACCCGTTCCAAGTAAGTATAGACTGATCGAGAGGAAGGGGAAGAAACTCTCGGCATTCTTTTCAAAAATGGTGTAATTTGGAGCGATGCATCGTGATGATGGTAGAGACGTTGACGGCTGATAGTTCCATCCAGGGGCGTATTTACCCTAGGGCCAAAAGGGCCATGGCCCGGGGCGGCAGGCTGCGAGGGGCGGCGCAAGCAGAAGAATTTATAAAACCCTACCTAACTCTTAAGGCTCTTATAAATAAACAGTAGGGCTCTTATCAATAAACAGTGTTAAACGATTGAATACTTAGTTAAAATGTGTTTTGTCTCTTTCGATTCAGTTTAAAATTGTCAAATACCATTAAAGACAAAAGATAGTTTAACTAAACCACCTTTTAACACTGTTTATTAATAACAGCCTAAATCTAGTAAGGTGGTCGTGGGTGTGCGGCAGGGCGGCGGGGCTTGCAGGCCCAGGGCGCTGAATCCTAAAATACGCCTCTGGTTCCATCCCGCAATGATCTTGACCTTTTGGCGTTAGTGCCTGACTTCACTGACCTAAGAAAAACACGTAATAATATTTTGACCATCGTCATTTTCAACCTTATTTCTTGACAAAAGGATTATGCCTAAATATGGCTTATTACAGACCCTTAAAACCACAAAAGGACTTTGCTCGGAACACAAAGTAACTTTTCTCAGATATCTAATCTAAAATGGGGTAACCTGACAAAATTCAAGTCATGGACATAGCCGTATAGTGTATAGTCATGTAAATGTATTTTCTTTCTTTCTTTTCTTTCTTTCTTTCTATAGATATACTGACATAGCCAGAAAAGGTATGCATTTCCATATGTACCTACTGTAATGGTATTCTTTACTTCCATTGCCATCCACCATTCCACACGTTAATTCATAGCTCTTTTGTATCGTATAATAGAGATGTTGACTCCATTTTTTTCTAATGTCAATCAATTCGTTCCCTCATGAAAATCAAATTTCAAATGCCAAGTATGTAGCATGCTTATTTTGACAGCAAAACACATACTTGTATAAGCGTCCACGGTCGGCATAAGGTCGTCCATACGCGCTAACGCAAAAATGCACGTCCATCAGTTGCTGCGTGAAAGAAGGACAAACCAACACACTTTCGCATTTATTTACGGATGCATTTAGATACGCTGCATAGGCAATCCCATTATAAACATGACCTGTCAAAGGCACAAGGCCACAAACTGGAAAACAGTTACAGTTACACTAAGCCGCGTACGAAATTTTAACAAGCGGTGCATCCGGTACATGAAGCAGACGCGAAAGGAAGCTATTTGCAGAGAACGGTTCGGTCACCGGTTTTATTCGGTTTGAACCGGATTTTAATAGGCCAGACTTCCAGACCCAGTTTTGCATACAGTCATAATACTAGAAATCATATTTTACAACGTCCTGCTAGTTGAGCTTTGGCAACACGAATATATATCTAGTTTTATTAGAGTGTCATTTCCGAGGCCTGATTTTTTTTTTAATGGAATTCTAAACACGGTTGTGGATGATTTATTTATGAATAAACCTAATTTTTAGTAGCTTTTATTTAACCTGCAATGTTTGTATATATGTACGTTTGTTTAGGTCAGATCTTGCAAGCTAAATTTGACCCACTTCCCGAAGTTCGATTAAGCCAAAATTTTACATACATATTATATGTATATCGGATGACAATGCAATATAATGATGCCACAGAGCTAGTCTGATGATGGAGCCGGAAGATAGCCATAGGATCTGTAACGAAGCGACGAAATCCCACCGACTTTGGGGTTGTTTGATGTCTTTACAAGTACTCCTATCCTAGATCATCAGGACCCTTCCTGATGATGGACCCGGAAGGTGGCCATAAGATTACAGAATCAATTACATATTTTATAAAGCCTTGCCTGGAAAAATATATTTTTCCACAAAAACTTTTTACTTACTTGAAAAAACGGAGAAGATACTCAAGCAAATTTTTTTATTGTATTAAAAGTTATACAATTTTTATTTTATTTATTCAATTGACCACATTATAACATAGTACCTACGTTATATTAGGCATGAAAAAATACAAACCGAATTGAGAACCTCCTCCTTTTTTGGAAATAAAAAAGAAGAAAAATTATACGTAGTTCAATTAATTTCTCACCCTTCTATAGTAAAAACCGCCCGAAAAATCTCAAAATGCATGCTACAGAACTTGTAATCCAAAATCTACATTTGCCCAGTCCCGGGAAGTAATAAGTTCCCAATGAAGTAAATACACGAGACCAGATTCATTCACCTCTTCCTACACGTTGTTTTCCGTAAAATGCACAGATCTGTAATATCAAAGCATTCGCCACTAGAGATAAGCAAACCCGTGATTTTAAATGATACGGATCCGGATATAAATCCAGCTCATGGGGACCTTCTGGTTCCGTGTCCGCTGCAACTGTGTGGATGAAGTTCCCCGGCCCGGGAACTTTTTTATTTGTCTTATTTGGTAGCGAGACGAGGTGGTCGTTTGCCTGATGGTAAGCATAACGCCGGCCCATAACAATTTCAGTGCCACCCAGAACTTTGAAACACAAAGGCCTGCGCGGCACTGCAGTGCGCTCGTTACCCTGAAACATTATGTATTAAGACTACACGAGCAAAGCGGTCGCGGTGGTAACAACCCAGACGGACACTCGCAGAAGAGTTAGTACTTCCACTATCAGCGGCCCAACCCGGCCGGCCCGGCCGGTGTAAATAGAAAATATAGCGTGAATTGTGGGACATTGCATTTAGTTATTATAGTTATTATAGTTGTTGCAAATAAATTTGAAACAACTGACTACCTACTCTACGAAGAAAATATAGGTAAGTTTAGGTTAAATATCTAATTTTCGGTGTGCATTCATATTGCGTTCCATATTTCAAACTATGCAGCCCGTTCCAACTTTCAAACAATACATGTCCGACTAGCACTTGAATATACAATATACATCCACCAACCGGAACCGTGCACCTTTATCCATCCGGACTTGATCCGGACCCATATATCTGTACTATCCACCAGAAAAACAGTACTAGTCAGGCTAATAAAATAAAGAGAACTTTAAAAAATATTTACATTAAAAATACGATTTGTTTAAACGGGCAGAATGCTTTACTATCTAAATACTACAGTAAAGTACACTACTTACTACTTACTATTGTATAAAACCAGTTGGACAACCTGTAATGCAGACCGTAGACGCTTATGCAAACGTGCGTTTGCTTGTCAAAATAACAACGCTTTTGCATGAAGCGTCGATTACGAGATACTCGAAATTCGCGATTGATGCAAAAGCGTTGTTATTCTGACAAGCAAACGAACGTTTGCATAAGCGTCTACGGTCTGCATAAGCCGTTATTAGCCGAAAGATAATCTGTAAATCTATTCGTAGCCCACTATTTGATAGTGTATCCAAATAAGTAACAGCCCTAGCACTTGAAACCATTTGTGTAATCGTGTCTCAAACTTTGAATCCAAAATACTTATTAGAGACATACTTGAAGACTATAATATTAATATCTCTGTCTATTAATAAGCGCGAATGATGTACATATATAATTAGATTAAACTTTTATGTAACTGTTTTGTTTTTGATACTAAAATCGCTCACGTTTCGAATTCGGTTCGAATTATTCGTGCTAGGCCTACTGCAGGGTTATTTTAATTCGCTTGGAATGATATCCGTGTCGGAAGCGACTGTCTTGATCGTTTATATTTCGGAATCGCATCCCGTGTCAATCAATTTCCCGTTTAGATTCGACAACTCAGCTGCATATACACGGATATAATCGCGACAGTATTTCTCTGTTGGCATGCGTCGATATAAACGATCAAGAAAGTTACTTCCAACACGGATATCATTCCGAGAGAATTAAAATCACCCTGCTGGTGTCTCAGGGCGATGAGCGAGGTGCAGTGCGCGCAGAACCTTATTCTTCTGCCTTGTATACAGTTGAACAATAAAGTTTATTCTATTCTATTGAAAACTTTTGGTCACACCAGGCGTAACACGTAGGCAACGGGCGACAAAATGCCTGACCAATATTATTAGTCGCCTTATTTTCTAGTGTTTTCTTGGGGCGCTCTTAGTACAAAAAGCTGTACACCTTCAATAAACATTCAATTTCATTTTCATCTTTACTCTAGTAAATCAGTCGATCTAAAATGGAGTGTACCGTATAAAATGGCTCTTTGCTCAAAGCTAGACAATGATGGAAGCGATGGCAAATACTTTGACAAATCGACTGCGAGTTTCCGAACAAACTCATATTAATCTCCTACTGCGACAAATACGATATAATGCTTTACGACGCTATTTTTTACTGATGATGGCAAAATCTATCTATACAATTAAATAAAATTGAAGTGTCTGTTTGTAATATCAAAATAACAGCTTTTTACCAAATGCATATGAAAGTATATACGGTACATACGACAAAACAGCTATTTTTTAAATTTTTGTCTGTCTCTCTGTCTGTTTGTTTGTTCCGGATAATCTCCGAAACGGCTGGACCGATTTTGCCGGGACTTTCACTGGCAGATAGCTGATGTTACAAGGAGTAACTTAGGCTACTTTGATTTTAGAAAAATAATTAGTGTTCCGCGCAAAAAAAAACCATGAAATCCAATATCACCGCGCGGGTGACACCGCGGGCAGCAGCTAGTAAAGAGTATAACTCCTAGAGCTCTACTGTACAGCTTTATTTGAGGTCGTCAAGCACTGTGCAGACTGTATGGTCTTCTAAATTTATTAGTGCTCGGTTTAAATCGAACTTTAAAACCTTTGGAAAACAGTAGAATACATTATTCAATGACGTAGTAATTATGACAATAGTTTTTTTATCGGGCTAAATGCCTTTATTAACTAGCTAATACATAAATAAACACTACATCTCACCTAGCTAGCTACAAAGCTAGTTACATAGCTACCTAGTTGCATGGTGATCAGATATTTTCTAAATAGTGCTCGCCTATTATACTGCTATATGCTATGCTGCCTCAAAGAAGAAAATTTGTCTTCAAGCATCTTTCGGTGCGTTCCGGCAGTCTCAAGTCAGTGCTCAGTCAATACATAAAAGTGAGCTACCGTTAGCATAACCACCAGGCAAACGACCTACTCCTCTCATTACCCAATAGTATATAAAAAATAGGCTTTATTTGTTAAGTCTGGTCTGTCAGGCCAGTTGGTTTGAATTTAGTTGACATAGTGCGCGACAACGTTCTAGTCTACAACCCAATAGAGGCTTTATATTTCTCATCGAACTACAGTTATATATCTACCTTTATTACCTCGCTTTATGTAAAAGTCAAAGATCTTAAGATGCCTTGGCCCTTGGCATGCTTCCAAATGTACTTAGAGACGTTTCTATATTCTATTGAGTGCCATAATGATAATAACATTACAGCAAAATGGTGCTAACATAATGATTACTGTTATTTTAGGATCTTTGAACTGCTATGAAGAATAATAGCCAGATTTATTGCAATTATTTTGATGCAAACATCTCATATTTTTCTGAACTTTTCGAAATAAAATAAAATAGATATGAGATTAAAATTTATGGATGTAACTAGGGTCGAACAATATAATAAGAAAGCAATATTGAAAAAGGTTGGGGCGTTCGCTCCTTCCTCTCTGCAAAAACCCTAAAACATTTGACATGATCATTGGACTTATAGGAGCGAGTGTGGCCGAGCGGGACCTTGCGCGACTTTCAATCTGTCGCACCATTGTTCGAATCTCGACTCGGCCCGCACCAATGGCTTATATCAAGTTATGTGCGGATTATTCACACTCGCTCTAAAAAGGCGAAGGAAAACATCGTGAGGAAACCAGCATGTTCTAAAACCACAAAATTCGAGGACATGTGACATTCACCAAGCCGCACTGGGCCCGCGTGGTGGATTATGGCCCACAACTGTCTCTCAGAGAGAAGGCCGGTATCCCAGCAGTGGGAGCGTAAGAGGCTGATGATAATGATAGGAGTTATCGTTCTAATATTGTAAATCTGAAAATAAAATATTACTATTATTCTGATTTGATGAACAAAATAGAAAGTTTTAGGTCTATACATAATATCTCAGGGTTACAAGCTCAATGCAGTGCCACGCACGATCAGACAATGAACTCGCTCATCTCATTATCCGATATCCGATTGTATAAAAAAAATCTGCTGTAATTGGAATTGAACAGTTGAATATAATCTCTGTGCTTTTGTTTTGATTAATTTTGCACAACACTATTGAGGCTGGCACTATATGATGCTTCAAATCGTTTTTTTTATAAAAAAAGACCTTTGACAGACTGGCAACATATTCTTTAAGGGCCCCATTTTTCATTTCCATGTCATCATCATCACGGATCCCACCGCTAGGCTTCAGGCCTTTTCTCAGAGAAAGAGTACGGGCCGTACCACGAGAACCAGTACCTACGGCTTGATGGATGTCAAATGCCCTCTAATTTTGTGGTTCTCGAACACGCGGGTTTCTTCACGATGTTTTCCATCTGTTTTATAGCCAGTGTATAAAATATACGAATATTTCGAACGGCTCATTTCGAAATACGAAAAGCTAAAAATATTTATTGGATATAACGGATTCACTCAAATTGTCATGAATATCGTCATTATGCAAATGTTGTTACAGATATTTTCCTTTAGCTGGCCACTCTCCAATAATGAAATGGGGTGGAAGATGTTTTTGCAGAAATAAGTAGTGGAAGAATATATTTTCTTCACTTACTCTAGAAATAAACTAGCTTTTGTCCACGACTCCGGACTCGTGGAATCAGAGTAAAACACAACGTTGAATAATTACAGAGTTGAGTGGTACCAAACATAAAGCAAGCGTAGCCATGGGCGGATACTAGCTATTACTAGCTGTATTACAATAAAACATAGACCATGTCAATAAGGAATAGTATAGCATTCTATCAATAACAAAAATTACAGAATTGACAAGTGTTTTCACAGATATCCGCCTCTAAACTCTAAACATATTCTGCGTAGGGCGTTCACTTGACGCAACTCGCTACCAATAGGTAAAATGAAATGAAGACCGTAGGTACCTACCATCTACATTTCACAGTATGTATCTCCTAAACTCTAATATCCCTTAAATTGGGAAGATTACAGTACTGCGATTCTGCGCACTTAGCTGTTTTCTTTTCAGCACAGTAATCGATCATGGAGAACTCCAGTCATTTTGCACAGTAACTACCGAGTCATTACAGATATAAACCAATCTTATAACGTTAGTGACGTAGCGTCTACAGCGTTCTTGTCTAATGTTTGAACGTCCAAGGTCAGCCCTCCAGACTGTATGGAAGTAATTACTACTCAAAATAATAACATTACTATGATACAAGAGAACTTGAAGTACAATACAGACTATCTATACCAGCGGGCGGCGCAAGTACGGATCTATTCGGGTCGATAATATTCGATGAAATTGACAGTTAAAATCGATAAAGTGGGTTTTATCGATTTTAACTGTCAATTTTATCGAATTTTATCGACCGAAAAGATCCGTACTTGCGCCGCTGGTCGTAGGTATAACTCCCCTGCGAATGCCCGTCTGGGTGGGCCCTACCGCTTTTGTCGTATAGGTATAGTCTACTGCCAAACAGCATTGTCAATTGTAAAATTGTGGCAATATGCAAGTATTACTGTGTTCCGGTGATGAGCCAAGTAGTCAGTGAAATTACTGGTTTTATGATACTTAATACCTTATGTCTCAGGGTAATGAACGTAAAACAGTGCCGCTAAAACCTTTGCATTTCAAAGTTCCGAGTGGCACTGCTATTTTTATGACCGGCGCGGCGTTATGCTTACCGTTAGGCAAAAGATCCGCTCGTCTCGTTATTCAATAGTTAAAAAAACTTATTTTTCCCTTGCCTCATTTCACACGGGTCAGCGGTAGGTCTTTACAAACATATACTGCTTTAGGTTTTTCCAATTCTTTACAGCCGGCCACCTGCCAAACACCAACCCTCCTTGGGAATTCTGACCTCATTCTGAGAGTTTTAAATTAATGTTTTCATTCGTCGAAAATTCACTGCCCCACTGTCAGTTGCGAATTCGGAAGTAACGATTGGTAGATAAACGTATCTATACAAATAGATAAAATTAAGAAGTGTTTGTTTGTAATAGCAAAATAACAGCTTTTTACTAAATGCATATGAAAGTATATACGGTACCTATAACAAAATACCCATTTTAAAATTTTTGTCTGTCTGTCTGTTTGTTCCGGGTAATCTCCGAAACTGCTGGACCGATATTGACGTGACTTTCACTGACACAAATTTTAACCCGGACTTTGTACCTAAGTCATGTTAAAGCAATGACACGGCTTATTGTCTTTTTATTCTATTTGATGATAACGAGACGAGTTGGTCGTTTGCCTGATGGTAAGCATAACGCTGGCCCAGATTAAATTCAGATTTACGATTTCGCTTGCAGTTAACTTGGGTATCCCTGGTCATCCCTATGTATATTATGGATATCCCTGGCCCACTTGTGGGGCCTAAGTGGCTCCAATTTACGGAAAGTCTAGACTTCACTTCTGTCACTTCATATAATTATGATGAAGTACTTAATATATATACACTGCACGACCTTGCCTTATCTAAACCAGATATATGAATGCAGTTTTCAGACTGCGAGTGCTAACAAGGACACAGAAACTCTTGCAACGTGCTTAAAATACCCGATTCTGCTTGGTCAACAAAATCTCCATACTTAAAATGGAACGGAATGGAATTGTTACCAATAACAATGTTTTTCATAGCTCAAATTTTGTTCATACAAAAGTCTGAATGAATTCTACTTATTATGTATTTGTTTAACACTTTCAAATGTTTAGAGTTTAACTGTCATAGAGTTTAGTAAATACGTTATCGAATATGGTGGAAACGGCTAACCTAGAATAGGATCCAAAATATTTTCAAATGGAGGACGGAAACTAAGCAAGTTTAGACCTCAGTTTGACCCGCCTACGCCTGGGTACACATGCTAAGAAATGCTCTTCCACCGGGCCACAAAACCACAAATTGCGTAAATATAACGGCTCCGAAACAGACTCACTTATGCCTTTATTAACTCTTGACCCACTTTAGGGTCGTATGTTTTACGCCTGGAGCCAACTCGACATCTGGTCATATTGTTATTTTATAGCTCTTTCTTTCTAACTACGATAAGAAAAGGACAAATGATATTTTAAACAACTGCAATTAATATCTGCCATACTTATTTTTCTATAACAATTTTTCAATTGCATTGCTATCCAATCAATTAATTTTCGTGTTTTTAGTGTGTTTTTCGGGTCTCTCATTTCAAAATTAATGGACCGTTAGCTAACTAAGGTTTATTGCTTTAGGTTAAATTTATTAACGTCTGTCTTCACCACAGACTTAGAGGATTCAGGGAATTATCAAACAGGACGCTATCTGGTTATTGAAAAATCAGCCCTAAATACAACATAATTTAACATTTTAAATTACATGGAAGCCATGTCATGCGAAACGTTATAATGTGCCGCTACGCAAAAGGTTTTCGGCCAAAATTGGTTATTACAAATCCTGCAGTCAATATTATTATTTTTTACTCTCGGTTAGTGGTTGGTTTGCGTGTTTTTCACTTGCGATCTTTTTGTCCATCTTCTTCGTGTATTTTGTAAGGTACCACCACATACCATTATTTGTCTGTTTATCTTTCAGCCAAATCCGTTCAGTATTTTCGCCGTGTTTCAGGAACAAACAATAAACAAACGATAATATTAGTAGAATATTTTGCGTCCACGTAAATGTTATTGATAATGTAAATGTAATAGACAAAAGTTTGATTTAATGGTTTTTATCCTGGAATATGTATTACTAGCTTCTGCCCGCGGTTTTCACCCGCGTTCCCACAGGAACCGTTCATTTTTCCGGGATAAAAAGTGGCCTATGTTACTCTCTGATCCATAAACTACGAGGAGTATCTATGAAAAAATCACATCGATCCGTTGCTCCGTTATTGCGTGACAGAAGGACAAACCATCTAATCAACAAACACACTTTCGCATTTATAATGTTACTACGATAGCATTTCCTAAAAACAGGTAGGTACTATGCGAGTGGAAAAATGAGCGCAAATAGTCAAAAATAAAAACAATTGACCTTTACTCTTCCATTTCACCGAAGCCAAAACATTACGTAACCACATAACGAATTTGGCAGACCACAGATACGATCAAAGCTGACGCGGCTTTGCCAAGAAAATAATACATTAACTTGAGAATATGTACAAAATAATCATGGAATATATTACGAAAGAAACGGTCTTCACCTCCTTAGCAAATGACTTATAAATATTGAGAAGAAAAACAGCGCAGAGAGACGGTTATGTACAATAACAACACAGTCAAACTATATAACATCCAACCATTCACATTGGCCTAAAATCATATAAATACCTACAAGTGACTTTTGAAAAAGCGGGAAGCTACTTTGATGAAAATATCGCGATATTCCTTCCTCATTTTTCCCTTAGTCGTGGTATTCTTTCATAAAATGACCAGCGGCGCGAGTACGGAAGTCGGTTCGATAAATTTGTCGAACCGAAAAACTCGACAAATTTATCGAATGTTGCGAGTACCGAAGTCTGATCGTAAAGTATTGTAGTAGCTCTATATTCTCTTTGGATTCGACCTAGCTTTTCGATAACTTTTGTCGATTGTTTCGAGGCTCGATAAATCCCACTTCATCGATTGGAACTGTCAATTTTATCGAATATTATCGACCCGAATAGATCCGTACTTGCACCGCTGCCTTGAGATATATTCTACTCAGTAAAAAAATAATCATGTAGGTAAATCGATTGACAATTGGCGTAAATAACTGAAATTGTTGTAGTGTGAATATTAGTGCGAGCTCGGCACAACATCAGCTAATTGCCCAGTAGGGAGTTTAAGTGTGAGAGGGGCGACCTGTAAAAGTAAATCGCTTCTAACAATGAGAATTTACCGGCCGGCGGTAAATTTAGTAGCGTCTTACCAATTAGAGAAAAAAGGTTGGAAGATATCGGACAAGCATAAAATATCTTCCATCCTTTCTACTCGTTTTTAATTGAAATTTTGTGGTTGATTCTGAGGTCTCAAACCTGAATTCTTCTCCTGAAACACAGTGTATACTAGTTCGGGAGGCTATGGCTTCAACTTCAACATATCTATGCGTATAACTTGTACGTCTAAATAAATTATTGGATTTGAAATGATTTGATTTGAATCTAATTTTAATTTCACTCTGTTTTTCTAAATAAGAACATAAGAAATATGGAGTATATTTTAGATCTAGATCTCAAATGCATTCTTTTGCTTGTAACTTATAGCTATGAATTTAGAGGCGTCTAATTTAACGTAGATGGAAGATATTTGACAGCTTTAAACTTAAATTTAGACCTGTCAAACATCTTCCATCCCCATCTCATGGTTTTATTGGAAAGAGAGAGTGAAACTAAAAATAAATTTAGGTTTGTGACGTCATAATCAACACTTTGGCATTAAAATACTTAAAATTTTGTGACTAAAGTCGATCGAAGGCATCTCCAACACTCTCTACGAAGAATCACAAAAGCGCTCCGTCCCCAAGTGAACCAATGGAGTGGATATATTGTTTAGTCCACGTTTTCCTATTATTGTAACAGTCGTTCATCATGTGTGCGCTGGACGTGCGTCACTAGCCGTGCATTCCCCATGTGTTACTTTGAATACGGGACACGATCACGGTCTAATGGTATCTTTTTATAGGTTCGCAAACGCGCTATCGACACCCACGCTACGTGATACAGAAAACTCTATTTTGTGCTGCGTAGCAAAACGGGAATAAGCGTAAATTGATTGAAGATTTTTCCTTATTATAAGAAGCTTAAGTATCTGGCTGAAGAGCCGAACATGACGGAATAAGAACAGATAGCAATTAAAAAAAATTAAAATTAATTTAAAAAAATATGATGTTTATTTCATACTGTTAGTAGGTATCATAAATGCGAATGATTGTTTGTTAGTTTGTCCATATTTTACGTAGTAGAGGTGTAAAGGATCGGCGTGATTTTTTGCAATAGTCTCTAGACCCGAGGGTAACATACTTTTTATCCTGGAAAAATTATTTGTTCCCCAAATCTCCACGGTAGTGAAACCGCAGCAGCTAAGATAAGATAAATTTTATTTGTATAAAACATGAGTATTATACCAACTTTAAATTATATAAGTAGGTACATCGATGTTATAGTCATTACAGGTTCATCATGTTTTGCCTGATATGTAGGCGTACAAATTGAGAGGTGGACTGTCATTATTAAGTTACATATTCTATATATAATTGAATCAAACTTTAATAATGTCAAATACAATAATAAAAAAAACATTATTTTTAATTAAATTAATGATTTAACTTTTTTTTTTACAAGTATAAAAATGTCAAAAAAGAAGTTTTAATGTCAAAACAAAGACGCCAAAATAGTAATGCAAAATACTGCATACTACTGCATAATAATAACTAAAGTCATTATTAAAATTTATCCTTGAGCTAGTATTATTATAAGTTATATTTATTATGGATTTTACCCGTTTCTCATTTTTTCCCAAACCCCACAGGAATCACACATTTTCCAGGTAGAATGTAGCAAAGAACAGGTATTGAGCTGGTCAGGAGAGTCGCAGGCTATGTGACTGGACTGGACTATTAGCCACGTGGTAGCACTAACTCTTCTGCGAGTGTCCTTCTGGACGGCTACCACTGCATTGCTCGTGTAGTCTGTGCAGCAGTTATGTGCAAGCATTACTGTGTTCCTGTCCAACGAGCGCAAGCCTTTGTGTTTCAGAGTTCTGAGTGGCACTGCAACTGTTATATGGGCCGGCGTTATGCATGCCATTGGGCAAACGACCTGCTCGTCTCGTTATCCAATAGAATAAAAAAACGTGGGTTGATGTGGGTTCCAAGTTTCTTACTAATGAAAAAAGGTAGTGCAGTAAACCGAAACGGAAGTGGGGGATGTCCTGGGATCATAACTAGTAGACTGCAGGCCTTTAATAGCCAAGATTGCAAGGAATTAAAAGGAGAAGGAGACCTTCGCCAGCAGTGGTAAAATAGAAGCTGCAAAATAAATTATTATTATGTGTAGAAAAACTTTGAGGAAAAATTACTTTCCAGTGATTAATATATAATTATTTTAATATACAGTCGTCATAATCTATAACGCACCTGTTAGGTTTCTAAATAATTTATAATTTCTTTGAACCGATCGATGTTGGATATAACATTTATGTCTCATAAAAATTCAACATTTGACGTTATGAACTGCAGTGCAACATGTAATAATTTGCAGTGCGAGATTAACTCCCTGATCTCGGATTGCTGCATTTGGTCAAAAGAACTTTTTTATTTTTTGGTCATCTTAATTTGAGCTCATTTGATTCGTTATAATGAGTCTAGTTCAAAATGCATTTCAACAAACCGCATAATATATTCATATTACATAACTAGCTTCTGCCCGGGGCTTCGCATGCGTGGTGCATTTATATCTTTATAGCCTATATGTTATTCAAGTTCCTAAACTATCTACATTCCAAACTTCATCAAAATATTACCACCCCGTTTAACCCCCTCAGGCGTTGAACCGATGACCTTGAAATATTTACGGGACAATCTTTAAAGTACCTCCTTTCTAACAAAAAAAAGTTAATGCAATCGGATGACGCGATACCGGATGACTCGGTAATGAGTTCCAACCAAGTACACATTTTTACTTTCATCCCCTCTCACAAGGGAACCAAGCCTAATTTCGGGATAAAAAGTATCCTATGACCTACCCGTAAACATGTCATGTTTAATTTGAATTCATTCAGTATCTTCAGCGTGATGCGCGGCCAAGTCATAGACAGAAAGAGAAAAACTACAGTTTTGGCTTCAGTCGATACTGAAGCCAAAACTTAAATTATATTAATTAATTATATTATATTAAATAATAGAGTGCCCTACATATAAATTTCAAAATATCTTCATATACAGAACTGAACCCGTATTTTTTTGTGAAATTCATTTTTATTGTGTTTATGTGATCTTCTTCTTCTTCTTCTTCTTCTTCTTCTTTCTTCTTAAAACTGTATAACGACAGAAATTATCTATTTTGTGTTTCATGCAACATCTTAATTGTCAAAGAACAACAAAGACAAAACATAGTGTAAATATAATTATGTAACAATCAATATATAGTGTTTATTAGTAAGGACCCTTTTTAATAATTGGGTTGTTCTTGATGCATCAAACAGGGTTTTTAAATTAAATGAGGCTAGAATGTCTCTATAATACAAAAAATATGCTCATACGAGTCATGCATAATGGTCGAAGCCGTCAAAATGTTCCATAACAATAGACAGACTCATTATACTTTCATACCACCAAATCTTTAGTATTAGTATTCTTAAAACCTGAAAAGAAACTTTGAACTCAATTTTACCAGTTCGAAATTGTATTTGAAAGTTACAAACTACGTACCTAATTGCTGTTTTATTTTTAAGTTTATTATTTGTTTAAGTTGTTGGAGGTTAACAAATAAAAATCATTAAAAATTTAATAACTAAATGTAGGAAAAAAGTGATTGAAAAGATATTGAGTGCATTTGCTTGTAGCTTGATTTTAAATCAGAATACAGATAAATCTGAAGAGGCGCTTGGGCGCTTAAACCGTGAAAAGCCCCCGAGCTTACTTTCTGTTCTATATATTTTGTTACCAGTGGCTGCTATTGGAAGTCTCACCCTGTAACTGGTGGTCGCGTCTAGTGGCTGCGTCTAGTGGTCGTGGCCCAATGTCGTCATTACCTACCACCCTTTATTTACACAGCTACATGGTGTGTTCTGGCATCAGCATTTGTGAGCCAATCCTATTCTACGTCTAGAGTGTTCGCCTTTTTGACCACATCGTCTCTAAGATCAGGCGCAATCCCTACTATCCCTACTAATATTATAAATGCGAAGGTGTGTTTGTTAGTTTGTTGGTTTATTGGTTTGTCCTTCTTTCACGCAGCAACGGAACAATGGATCGACCTGATTTTTGGCATAGATATAGTTTAGGGACCGGAGAGTAACATAGGCAATTTTTTATCACGGAAAAATGCACGGTTCCTTTGGGAACGCGAATGAAAACCGCGGGTATGGAATGGTAGCCATAGACAATAAAAAAAATTTGACAGATGAAGGGTTGTCATCTGTCAAATTTTGTCATTTATTATTTTTCAAAACTGTCAAAAGTGACGAGCGATGACGCCATACTTTTATAATGTTGCTGCTTTTTGGATATTTTTAGGAACGCAGTGTTGCTGTTAATTAATTTTGCATTTCTACTAAGTACGGTTTTTTTTTAAAGTAGGTAGTAATATTATAAATGGGACAAATGCACGGTTCCTGTGAGAACGCGGGTGAAAACCGCAGGCGGAAGCTAGTAGTAGCTAAAGTACAAACGTCCATCGAGCATAAAGACGACCACACCCTAAAGCCATTCTTCATTTTGCTCACGATTCCTCGCATAACCCGAAAAGGTTATTTAGTCCGAGTAGGTACCAATAAACTTAACATCCACGTATACACGGCTCATTACTGCAATAAAATCTCGCGTTCGGCTCCATGCGATCAATAAAACTAGCTTTATTGTCCGCGTTATGGCTACCCGAACGACAAATAGTTTTATTGTTTAAGAAAATTGTTGTTTTGTCACTTATTTCCTTAGATAAACAGTTTTAGTGCTGGGTGATGTGTTTCGGCTTGTTGTTTAATAATTACTTTTATTGATTTACTAGCTGATGCCCGCCGTTTCACCAGCGTGGAGATAGGAACCACTTTTCTGCAGCATTTTACTGGGATGAAAGTTGTATACGCTTACGTACTTATGTTACTCTCCGCTGTTCATCAAGGGTTACATTCTTATATAGTCGCCATCTCTGTCTCTCTGAAAGGAGGTCGATAGCCCAGCAGTGGGAGCGTAGTAAGGTTGATGATGATGAGATCGAGGTAACGTCTATGTTTAATGTATAGTCACAGTAAGAATACATTCGTCAGTTTCCAAATCCTTTCCTTTATCACGTAAGGACTCTTAGTACCTTTTGATCTTACGGCAGTAATCAGACTGCTGTATAGAATACTATTATTTAATGCAGTGATAACAAAGGCTAAAATAGCATTCACCTTTGACTAATGTCTAGTTTACATCAACATAAAACCATCTTAATGGCCTGGCTATTCTGTCACTCTGTCAGTATCACTTGCGTCTCCCCAATAATTTTCTCTTTGTTCATAAATCTTATTAGGTATAGCAGTATCGTTGTCACGATCGTTCCCGAACGCAGACTGGTTGCAGTGACGATCCCCGCGATGGGACCAATTTCTGTCCAATAGACAAAAGACAATAAAACAAAATTTCAGTATTTGTTTCTTGTCCGAGTGTCGTGGAGACGTGGTAGTTTATGGGCCGGAGTAACATTAGCTACTTTTCGTCTCGGAAAAAATTAGTTCCTTATTCATAGGGAATTCAAGTTAGGGTCAAGGTATAGGTAGGTACTTATAGGCAATACAATTGCATGTGTTTTTGTTCCATTACGACTTTAATCTATACATGAGTCAAGTATACGATTTTCTATAGCAACTTCTATATGATAAAATTCCTGCTAAAATATAATATAACGATCAAGGATCATTCTATAATGACCGACATACAGTTATGCTGAATATCGGTGTAGCTTTCTTGCTTATGAAATACCTATTCCCTCCTCATTTCCACACGCCCACGTTGTATTTAGCCAAAAACGCACGACGCGGACGGTATATAGGACGTTCCACTCAATTCCTCTTCACATGAATGAATTGTTATGTACTTGCAAGGTTGTAAAAATATGTTAATGTAATTTATTTTTCCTTGGAGTATGATCATATTTTGTATCACTCCGGTAGGGAAAAATGAATTTCTCCTTCACGCTGTATTTATAGAGAATACTTTGTAACATACGCACAGGGGCCTTACCGGCTAACAAAATTGTGTTCGTTTTCGACTCCAACCAGATTAAGACCAGCGGTCGCTAGGTCTTTGGCTGGAAGGAATTGTCTAGATTTTCGCTGGTTTTCATTTTAGAACGAACGTTATCGAAACAAGTTGTTACAAAACGAAAACTAGCGAAAACTCTAGACAATTCCTTCTAGCCGAAGACTAGTGACCGTTGGTTTTAATCGGTTTGGAATTGATAACGAAGACGATTGTCGTTGGCCGGTAAGGCAGTGGGTTATTTCAAGAATTATATTGCGTGACCCATTTGTTCCGACTCTAACTAGCTAATATAATGAAAGATGATTAGCTCCGATGGATGCAGCTCCACGGACTCGTATCAGTTCCGGGACTGGTGGATGTCCAAGTGTCAAACTGCTATGGTTTGGTGTTGATACACGTTGGACCATGGCATGCAAAGAAACACAAAATTAGATGAAAAATATAAGCACTATTACTCGTATGCGAGCGGGAATAAAGAAACGAAAGCACCTAAAGGCGTTGGCAGGAGCTAGTCTTCTATGATGCATTACTACCAAGGATTCAGAAAAAAGTCCACGCCATTCCATCCACTCAAGCCGGGGACCAGTTCCAGATACGACAAGCCTGTGACCTGGGCCCATAGAGATCATAGAGAGAGATTTACAATTGTAAAGTTTTATTGAACAGGATTTACAATCGTTAAAATTTACAAATATTTAGCAGTGTTACTTTTACAATTTTGGAGCTTTAAACGATTTTCATAGGTAGAATTCAACAGTATCTAATGTCACTTTTTTACAAATGTTTACAACGTTTTTTTACAACCTTTACGGATTGTAAATTTTATTAGACAGAACCCACAGGTGTATCCGCAGAGCTGTGTATATCTCTGTACAACCGGACCCGTATTGTTTTTTACGGATCCGCCCCTCTACTAAGAATTCGTGAAAACCTCATCTCGAAGCTACAAACACAGTTTTAACGATTTTATCGTTACTAGGTATATATAATAAAGATTATTTTCAGTCACAAATATTTACATACCATCAAAAGAAGGATCACAAAGCTTGTGAGTTTCACAACCATGAAGTAAACAGTCCACTTGGAACCAAAATTAGTGCGTAGGTAGGTAGGTACTATTTTATCTTCATATTTGGAAAGACAAGAGCCGAGACGATCAATGGAGGCACGTTCATTGCAAAACCTCGCGCAGCCGCCGCCACATTCGATAAACGAAGTCAAGGTGAGAATAAGCAAGTTCATTCCGAGCATGACGGCGCACGAGATAATAAATTTTAACAAAGACGACAGCACAAGTGGCAAGACACATTGTTTATCGTCTGACAATTTCTATTGCGGTATGGTAGTGGAAATAGTGAGTGGAAACGGGATGTTTTGACGAGAATGACACGTGATGGTCATTGGTTATAATATGGGAGTCTTTTAAAACGAGAGTGAACAGGTACCTTCTAGGCAAGCGTGCTACACCTTCGACCGCATCATCGCTTACCATCAGGCGAGATTGCGGTCAAACGTGAACCTATAGAAAAAAAAGGTCATGTTTCTTCGAACGTTAGCTTGTCATATTGGTGGAAACTGTTGAGTAGGTATTTACATGTGTAGGTGTTGGAAAATTAAACAACACCGTGAAAGTTTGTTAACAAATTCGATCGTGAAGTAAACAAACAAACGCTCACACAGTCATACGCCTGCAGTAGGATTCCCGGTCATCGCAGGTGTCCTGAACCCAACAGAAACATCCAAGACCCGAGAATAAACTTTATGGTCATCACTCACAATCAGCCCCGAACGAACGGTTCGTTCGGGGCAGATTGTGTTCGAGCTCGAGGTTGTATTATCTATTCTGTGCCCGGGTCATTCGCTTTACTGGCAGGATTAGTACCATTTTAATACCATTCCTCTTTTAAAACAGTGCTAACGCCTGACCTAACACCACACAGAATAGCATAAAGTACACCACAAATTCACGAATCATTGGAGGTAAACCGGCTTTGTTAATAATTTTAATCCGACCACATAATTAGCAATTGCCGTTCGGTTTTCCTTCCATTGTTCAAGTATAGTTTAGGGTACGAAGTTCAATTATGAAACATCAGTTGTTTCTTTTCGCAGGTCGCATGCTAAATACAGGATACGAAGGTAGATACCTAATTCTTCGGGACAACTTTGAGGAGGTACTTACATCGTATGAAATACCACCTGGGCCCTATTTAATAAAGCTGACAATCCGAAAAGTCCGACATATGTCAATAAGTGACAATTCGACAGTTTTTCTGTTTAATAAAACTTACAGGCGACAAAATTGTCATGGTGGAAAATTGACAAATTTGTCTCGACAATTTTCTTATTGTCAGATTAAAGACTGTGGTTTTTTGACATATGTCGAGTTTTATTAAACGCGTTTTTAGATGACAAATATGTCAAGATTTCACCGGTCGATTTTTGACATATTTGTCACTTTTATTAAACAGCCTAAGCGCGACAATTCTACAATTATGTCATTTTTTGACATATATGTCGAATTGTCAGCTTTATTAAATAGGGCCCTGGTTTTAGGACCCACATTCCGTCTGACACCAAGAAACTACTTTTAGACACATGGTTATTTATAGACAGTGTCTAAAAGAGAAAAGTCTAAAATGTAGTCTGAAATGTTACAACAGAATAGAGTTAGACGTTGTGTATATTTAGATACGCGGCTAAGACGTGTAAGAGTTAGACGCGTATTTCATATGTTGAACTCATGGATGTATTTAAATTTTATTATAGGCACTTGAGAGGGAGTTCTAATCTAGGTATAGCATAATCAGCATCTTCGAGGTCGGACGAGATAATGGTCAAATGCTATAGCCGTGTGTATTATAAATCAAATCAAATCAAATCAAATCAAATCAAATCAAATCATTTATCGCTCCTTACAATATTCTTTACAATTTACATAAAAATATATATACATATATGTATGTGTAGGGCAAGGGGAGTAGATTCAGCGTGTGCTGCGTACACATTTTCATGTGCACGCAGCGCTGATTTTCAATCTACCCCTCTGCTCGGTCTCTGTTCTTTGCCGAGAAAAAAGAGTGCCAGCGGGTCACAGATATGGCAATTAAAAATAAAAAGAAAACAAACAACAACTAAAGAATAAAAAAAAAAGCAAAGAACTCCTAAAAAGCATAGGTGTAGCCTTTTTACAATAAGATTACAAAAAAATTTAGAAAAAGAAATCGATATGTTGATGACTTAAATGTCTGTGAGAGTGTGCTGTGTGTATATGTATGTATGAGAGTGAGTGTGTGGGGAACGTATAAGAGAAGAGACCCAATTTTAGACACTATTGTTAGAGATTCCCTATTCATATCGTACCTACAAAGTCAGTTAGGAATGCCTGAATAATTATGTAGTTTCCAGCTGAGGATAATTATGTTATGTTGAGTTCTGTTTCATATTATGTTACATTTTACATACATTAATTGGTGTATTTTTTTTGTTACAGGTTCTGGCTATGGCGCAAACCACACGGCCACAAGTTTTTTTTACGTTATACTATTAGATAACGAGACGAGCGGATCGTTCGCCTAATGGTAAACATAACGCTAGCCCATAACAACTAAAACATTGAAACATAGATGTCTACGCGGCATTGCAGTGCACTCGTTACCCTGAGACATTAGGTACCTATATTAAGTCTCATAAACCATTGCTCATCAACCTTGAACACAGTGATGCTTAGCGGCAGACTACACGAGCACAGCAGTGGTGCACACCCACACGGACACTCGCAGAAAAGTTAGTGCCACCATCTCCTAGTCTGGTTTTAAAGTAGGTGCCTACAATAGTATTTGTTCCATAAACTCATGATTGTCCAACCGATTATTATGCTAAGTTCGTGTTAGCATCGATAAATACTATAGCGTCGTGGTCATTACGCCACGTCTAATCGCAGATTAGGCGATAACAACATGATAACGTATGATCAAATCTGTACGTACCACAGAGAACATGTACTGTTTATAAGTGTTTGTTTACGATTCGTGTTTATTAGTGATGTGTGTGTTTGGTTGAAGCCAGGTATTAAAAGGTTGCATACACCTCTCGGTTCGTTTGGTTGATCACTTTTGACAGTAGGTGTTTTGACTTTACACCTCTCGGTTCGTTTGGTTGATCACTTTTGACACTAGGTATTTTGACTTTACACCTCTCGGTTCGTTTGATCACTTTTGACAGCAGGTAATTTGACTTTACACCTCTCGGTTCGTTTGGTTGATCACTTGATGGATGGTAGGTACTTTATCTTCGCTCACGACACGAGGATCACACCGGAGGCCTTACTCCAAAAAATTTGAGATATAGAGTCACGTCTGCCCTGAATGATAAGATGCCCTTTATTGATTTTTACTCTAATGGCCACGTCTACAGGTTGTTAGTCTACCACCTGCCAGCACTAGTTACAGTAGACACTCGAGTCTAAGTCGCAACGTGGTTCATTACAATAATTACACGTTGAAGTTATACTCAGACAGTTAAATGGGCGTTAGTGACTGGCCACACAGGTGACAACGCAAGGATACCTGCTGGTATGTTTTAAAGACTGTAACCTTTACTACTACTGGTTCACAAAACGAGCGAGTCATTTGCCTAATGGTATAAGGCAAGTGCATAATAATTGCAGTACTGCACTTTGAAACACATAAGACTTGGACGACACTGCATTGCATTTGTTAGGTTTTTTTTTTTTTTTTTTTTATGTTATTTGGTAACGAGACGAGCTGGTCGTTTGCCTGATGGTAAGCATAACGCCGGCCCATAACGATTGCAGTGCCACCCAGAACTTTGAAACACAAAGGCCTGCGCGGCACTGCAATGCGCTCGTTACCCTGAGACATTAGGTATTAAGTCTCATAAGCCCAGTAATTTCACTGGATACTCTGCTCATCAAACCGGAACACAGTAATGCTTGCACACTACTGCTTGGCGGCAGACTTACGAGCAAAGCGGTGGTAACAACCCAGACGGACACTCGCAGAAGAGTTAGTCCTCCCACTATCAAGGTTCCCTGAGACATTAGATAAACAAGTAATTGTTTTTATTTTTTCTGTCTATATAAATAACTACGCAAACTATTTCGTCTATGTGTTTTATAATATTGTAAAAGACCTAATTTTAATTTAGTTATGCAACACAGTTTACACTAAAGCAGCAGGCAGGCCTTCAACTATTTTCTTGTACACTTTTATACACAATAAAAATAAAGTCGTCTTAATTTAAAAATTGAACAATAAAGAAAATTTCTCGTTTTGTATCTGTATTTTAACTATGACATACTCATACATCCTATTATACTTACCCCGGCTCCACACTTCCACACATTGGCCCCAACGTCGCGTCGGCCCCAATGCCACTCGTACAACGTGTGGCTCTAGAAAATAGCGTTAGCCCCAACATCGGCGCGAGCATTCTCAGTGCTATTTTCTAGATCCACATGTTTCGAGTGGCATTGGGACAGAGGTTAGGGCCAACGTTTGGAGCCGACCCTATGCGAAAATTTGTTTGCTGATATGTTCGTCTTTCAAGCAGCATATCATATAATTTGTGAGCATATCTATAGAGAGAGTAACATGGCTATTTTTCTTTTCAGGAAAGATGCCTCCACGCGCTTTTGAAACCATCAGCAACAAGTTTTGTACTTATATTGCATGCCACATTTATTTTATTTACATCTATGTAAATATGCATAGGAAAGAACACTTTGGTTGTGTCAATTTGTGGGACTTGCGGGTAAAAGATATTAAAAGGTAAGGCTTCAGAAATTCTCGTTTCTAAACATTATTACTACTCTACAAAGAAAATGTAGACCCTCGTCTTGGTTAGAGCGCGGACCGCATTCCCAAATACCCGGGTTTAGTTTTCAAATTAGTCTAGATGTTATTTCGTATCTGTTAAATAGCCCGGACTATTATTGTTTCAGTGAGTAGAAAAGTTATGTGGGAACCGAAACCACCTGCGGCTATCAATTACCATTTTGTGAACGCTGTGCTTCAGATACCCTCCATGCCCGAGGGTTTTCATAAAGAAGATTCGCTACATGAGTCGCATGAAGGCGAAAGGAGAACTCAAAGGGGTTGAACGCAGTTGCCATAGCCGAAATCAGCTGGGATCTCATCGTAATGCGGGAAACTTTTTTTATACTATTTAATAACGAGATGACGATTACAAGCAGGTGGTAGAACTAACTCTGCTACGAGCGTCCGTCTAGGTGGTTACAACAGCTTTGCTACGAACCGAGCAATCGACTACGCACCACACAGCCTGGCTGCCGGAACCAATAAGATGTTTGAGGGCTCGGAGCCTGCAGACTAGGCGACAGAGAATTTCTAGTTTTCGCTCAATGCTTCAGCTACCGAAGCCTGCGACATTCAGGCCACATACTAGTATAGTACCTAATTCAGGCTACCTGGCTGTCAAGCTTTCGGTAGTGCACGGGAAACCTATTTCTGAGCCATCATCGCTTCTTTTTTTTTTTAATCTTTATTTAAAGAGCTTTTTCGCTTAGGCGAATATGCCGCTCCATACGGCAACACAATCAACTATTACACAATGTAGGTACATAATTATACCTAAACAAGCAACACATTTATCTATTATTTATCATCGCTTCGATTTTCAATTACCTTTAAAAATTTTAATTTCAATATTCTAGTATTTTTTTTCTTATTCATTTTATTACAAAACCCATTTGAAAACTAGTCTTTCTCACGCTCAATTCCATTTCATATCAAATAGGAACCAAAATGAAAAGGCAATAAAACCCGACCCTTATCTTTACGACGCGTCGCTCCAGTTTATATGAAGCTAGCTCTTTCCCGCGGCTTTACTCGCATAAAGATAATTATGTAAAAAGTTTTTTTTTTGTTATTTGGTAACGAGACGAGCTGGTCGTTTGCCTGATGGTAAGCATAACGCCGGCCCATAACAATTGCAGTGCCACCTAGAACTTTGAAACACAAAGGCCTGCGTGACACTGTACTGCGCTCGTTACCCTAAGACATTAGGTATTAAGTCTCATAAGCCCAGTAATTTCACTGGATACTCTGCTCATCAAACCGGAACACAGTAATGCTTGCACACTACTGCTTGGCGGCAGACTTCACGAGCAAAGCGGTGATAACAACCCAGACGGACACTCGCAGAACAGTTAGTCCTCCCACTAACAAAACTTACTGTAGATATTGCAAACGTGGGAAGATGCATCAGAGTTGATTCTGCTTTCAGATTGAGTAACTGACATACAATAACAACTGTGATATTAATACGTGACGTCCGTGACGATGACGGTATTTTTAAACGTTTTTCAAGGAATTACAATTCGATTGAATTCGAAACATTGTAAAGAATTTGTTCGAAAAGAATGCAGACGAGTTTCTTACCCTTCTTCTTGATCTGTTTATACCAACATTGAACGGGCACTTGACTCATTTTACTTTCATGACTCCCTTCGAGCACAATAATTTAGAGTTTAAATTTAAACCGAAACCTTGAAACTTGTTCCAAAAAGAGCCAGGTATTCAAGCAATTTTAAAATAGGCTCCTTTTATTGATATCGTATAGGTCGTATACCCGATATTTCCAGCTTTTAGTAATGTTTTTCTTTTTATCTGAAAGGATAGGTAAAGGTTAGTAATCCCAGGGTAAGTCACATCCGATTTGGCCAAGAAATGTCAATGAATACCGATTTTATGGCGAAGGAACGCTTACTGCCTGATAAAAAGAGCGTCCGAATTCCTCTATAAGATTATACAGTAATTTCTTTCGCATTTTCGGTCGTTTTCTGCAAGACATTTTCTCAATTTGAATCTTTCGCTTGCAGACCTCTCCACCCTGGGTACTTGCCCAGCGCCCCATTATGCATGAAGTATAGTAGTACAAGGAGTAGTTCCTATTCTTTTTACACGACTGCACAAAAAAGGAGTGCATATGTGTTTAGGATTCATGTATGTGAGTTTCTTTATCCCACCATAACTTGTAAATGCCTGAACAGATTTAGATGTACCTATGGGGTATCGTTAGAATACTTACATCATCCCGAGTGACACTGGCTGGGGCAGTCGTGTTTTTATGTAACTTTTGTTACAATGACTTATTTCATGTTGTTAATAAAATAGTGTTCTGTCATACCATGATCATAGGGTCACATCATACTAAAGAGCTCTGCGGCCTTACCGGCTATTAAAATCATTTTCGTTTTCAACCCGATTAAAACCGTGGTCGCTTGTCTTCAGCTGGAAAGAATTATCTAGAGTTCTCGCTAGTTTTCGTTTTGAAGCAACTTGTTAAATATAATTCGTTACAGAATGAAAACAACCGATAACACTAGATAATTCCTTCCAGCCGAAAACAAGCGCTGGTTTTATTCGGGTTGTAATCGAAAATGAAGACGATTTTATTAGCCGGTAAGGCAGCTGGGCCTCTAATAGGCTCAGATCGCGTGGAATCGGTATCCAGGTCTTACCTTATTTAATGAAAATGATACCCTATAGGGGCTATAGGGCTGAAAAATGAAAAAGGAAAGGGTTTAAAAATGACAACAATTTTACTATATCTTTCATATTATGTTCGTGATCACTGGATACAACCCTAAGAGACCTTAGAAATTAGAATTGAATAAGCAGAGTATTGTTTGGTTTTGTCACGAGAATCAAAATAAAAATCGTTTTCCACCTTCTAATTTGTTATATATACTGTCGAAAACAGGTCATCTTAGGTTAGGGTTTGACCATTAGCTATCACTATTTATTCAATCTGATCTCAAGTGATGAATTGGGTGTATATACGATAAACTTAGAATGGGAACTAGCTCTCAAGAGCGGCTGCCAGAACACACCGATATGTCCCTACTTGGATACAGATTTTCACCTTGAGGACGGTAGCTAGCCTAACGAGATCTAGAAATGTGATACCACCGTGCTAGGGCTGCACCGCGATGTTTTCCTTCTCCGAAAGCTGAAGCTCATCGAACCATCAGATCGGCGGCCGATCTCATTACCACTACACCATCACTGGTTCGAAAATTGAAGACTAATACTCCATTTCATCTGAAAAGGTATCTACCGTGTGGCAACTGACAACCCTACATTCCAACACGAGTTCACCGCAATAAGGACAGGTGTATGTTTAGTTAAATGTCTGTTGTTCAGCACGCGATGCGAACAATTAAGCCGATTGAACAACTATTGGAATGCGTAATCAACTAATGAATGAGAAACATCGAGAACGCACAATTTTGATGCCTATTTTCTGTGGAGGTAAAATGGAAGGATTGGGAATTCAAAGTCCCACATTGGGCGCCATTGTCACATTTATTAAAAACTAAATTGTTGAGCGACCAATAAGATTTAAAAATGAATTTTTGAAGGTTATGTTATATAGTGCTATCCATTTAATGTGATAAAGTTTTTGTGGTGCGTCTGGTTGTCTAGAAGGAACCGTTTTGCCATTTGTAAATAGGTTACTAAGTACTAAAATAAGCAACTTTTGTAAAGTTAAGTTAAGTTAAAAATGTAGGTACGTACAAATACTTGATACGTTACAGATTACCTTTGTCCTGTTACAGAAGTGTACATACTTACCAGTCAACCCGCAACCGGGCCATGCTGTCAGTTGTCGGTAAAACCAAACATAAGTATTTATGGCTAAAAATCGCACGTTAGTCTCCTATATGGTGGGTCTGCAGATATGTACTAGACCATCCCACGCGTTGCGTGAGTTAACTAGAATTACCAGCCGATGAGTAAATGAACAAACAGGAAAAGTTACGTAGATTACTAAAGAGACAAGTTGGACGGTAACTTGTGAGAGCGGCACCTGTAAATATTGTAGCTGTTTGTTTTTTGACAAACTTTTGCTTCAACTTGTCGCGTACACCCAAGCTTCCACGAACGTACTCGTTGCGGATTTTATCGAGTTTAGTGACACCGCACATCCATCGAAGCATTTTCATCTCGGCAACCTGGATGGCATGGACGTTTCTCTGCGTAACGGCCCACGTTTCGCTGCCATACATTAAGACTGGCCTAATGATGGTTTTATAAATCAAACCTTTGAGCTTAACTGGCATTCTTTTGTCACAAGTTACACCAGTTACTTCCCGCCATTTCAGCCATGCTGCGGCTATTCGGTGTTGAATGTTGCATTCCACATTTTACCTACTATCCGTACTATTATAATATAATAATACGAAAGTGTGTTTGTTGGGGTGTTGGTTTGTCCTTCGTTCACACAGCAAAGGGGTCGGAATGTGACTGTGTTTATGGGCAAAAGAGAAACATAGACTACTTTAATCCGGAAAAAAATCATGTTTCGTGTGAGAATTTCCACATGTAAAAGTAAAAGAGTATTTGTTACTGGTAACAATATAATCACTTTTTTGTATCAGTACCACGGGCAAAGTAAATTGCCCGTGGTCCTTCTAGTAGTAGGACTATATTACAGTGTGTAAGACAATGGACAATGAACGAGTTAATTATATTTTTTAAGTGTACCCAATATTTTTGTTGAGGAATGTAACCCGTGGCTCTTAATTCGAAACTCTTTATTCACATGGGCCCCAAGGGAGCAGTCTTGAAAGTTAAAATAAATGACTAAGTGCCTGTTCCAAATTGGTATAAGTAGTTATAGATTAATCAAGTAGAACGCCAAGAAACAAGCCGGCGTTCTTTTTAAAAATAGTTTTCACAATGTTTCTTTGATAATAATCATGCCAGGAATTAGAGTAGTCCTGAACCTTACGCGCTGCAAAATCCTTAAAGCAGCTCTTATATTAGCCAGTATGTCTGATATGTAATTAACTAAGTTTGATCACGAAATTGCAAATTCTAAAAGACTCGAAGTCTAGATACTTAGAATATTGTTAGATAATATGATAATGGAAAAGCAAAGAAGTTTGGATCGGTGCCAGAAAGAACAGAGAAGTTACGCAACACTCCCGTCGAACACAAGGCGATTGATTGCCTTTTATTTAATTTTCTTCGTCAGACGATATACGGGGCATAAAAAGCTGTATACAGGTTGAGTCTGAATTGGTATTTTATCCCGGAAGTGGATGATTAGGAGCATGGTTGTCCATAAGTTGTGAGAACCTCCCTTGGAAATACGTCATTCCTTTCCATACAAAAAAATAATTCAACTCCAAACGTGGTCCTGTGTGAAATAAGCCTTAAATCAAATAGTATTGTATGCATGCATGTATCGTTGTAAAAATTCGTCGACAACGATGTGTCATAGCCCTAAATGAAATAGCATTGCGCGTGAATACAAGTACCACAGACGAGCCGCGCTTTACTAAAATCCAGTTATGACAGAGGCGGGTCAGTGGAAACTAGTGCAATCGTTCACTACCATAGACGGTACGATATGCGTCAAGCAGTGATCGTGGTTTTTCCGTGGTTTACGCATAGTCCGTGATTGATGCTTTTATCCATCAATCATGCATTACTATAACGGCCAACGGGCCGCTAAAAATATAAAAATTAAGGTTATAGGTAGATTATATTGTAATTGGGCGGTGGACGTTGCAAATATTTCAACTAATATCTTGGCATCGTCACACTCAACGACATTATTAAAATTATCGTAGACCCAAGTCTTGCGTAAAGCGACTCGTAAAGTCTTCCAATGTTCGTATAAATCCGACCTTCCCACATAAATCTGTTATTACGGAAGTGTGTCTCGGCATTGTTCCAGCTGTCTTGAATCCGGATTATTTACAGCGCTACAGCTGTCCGGTCTTGGAGACTCCGTGCTGATTCTTCGGGCTTCGCGACACTTCATAAAGCAGGAGTAGGTAGGTACTCAAATGACGATAAAGATGATAATGGTAAAGATATAATCGGACTATGTGTCAACCATTTCAAAGTACATGGTTCCATAGCAATATTTGTTCCTTACAACCTACACTATCGATTTCCATACTAAAACAGACTAAGATTATTATTTTCGAAAATGAGCAATTTGTTTGTCATGGCATCTACGAGATTTTCCAAATCTTTGAAATCAGTTTTTCACTCTAAATCGACATGGTTCCTATGAACAAACTTCTAGCTCTATCTCTTATTCTTTCAGACTTACCCCACCCTCCTGATGGATCACCCTGTATAAACATTTATTGCACAACAGTGTTGCAGAATGCAGTGCAACACTAAAAACTCTAACAAATTTTTTGTCCATAATTATTGTTCTTTATAGAAGTAAAAATGCTGAAGATGCGGAATGGACGGACCGGTAAATGGTTTAAATTTTAGACGAACATAAAAGGGTTCCTCGTGTCTCTACGGAGCCCTACCCACTGTGCTTGGCTTTGTACATTTACTGTATTTATACGTACAGATTGCAGGCACTTAGGAGAACATTCTACGGAATGGCAAAAGTTGATATGAATTTGCTCATGGTAAGTTGAGATATTGGTGATTGTACTCTAAGAAACACTCTAATAAGATCTTGCTCTACGTGGTGCAGGAGTGAGGTTCTATCAAAGCAGGTTATGGATTTAAAGAGTGACATGGCACCGATGACAGAAAGGCCTACTGTGCGCATAGTCGACCACTGTCTTCTAATGACTACGAGAAGGCCTTTGACTCTACCCAGACTTGTGGAGCAGAGCCAAATGTGAACAATAACATTGCTAGTCTATAAATACCTCTTCTGTCAAAGGTTAAATGGAGGCGAGTGGTGCAAAAGACATGGACCTGGTAAAGTAATAGAAGAAAAGCACACGACTTTGGCTGGGGTCATCGGACACGTACATGGTTTGGAACCTTATCATGAAATGCAAAGGAAGCGTTGAACTTAGAAACTACTGCCTACTTAGGTACTAATACAGAAACTAGGTATCGGCATTTCGGGGCAACCATCCGGTCCTGGGTTCGTGTCCCACGAGCTCCGACGCACGAGTAACTACATGTGTATTAATAGTTATTGGTAATCTCTTCGGACGAAACAGCTCGAATAATTACGATAGAACTTCACTTACAGGTAAGTTCGTATAATCATTAATTCTTTTTCTCATGACTACAATTTTAACCGACTTCAAAAAAGAAGGAGGTTGTCAATTCGTCCTTTTTGATATTACAAACAGACACTTCAATTTTATTTATTTGTATAGAGTACCATCAGTAAGTGTGGGAAAATGGGGGATGTTTCATATATCACGATATTTTCGTCGAAGTCGGTTCCCGCTTTTCAATTTTTATTGATTTGATTTACCTAATTATTTTCTCCATCATTTAAAACGGCGGAATATATGCGTTAGCGTAAACCATCAAACATTGCATTATTATTGAAATTAAAAAATAATAATTTAGTAGTATATACTATAATAAAGTATTCAAGGGTAAGGAAACTCTATTATGACATCTACGTTCCAGCGCGCAACCGAGAACGGCTCACGCTATAACGGCTCGGGCCGCGGCGATCTAGCAGTGGTCTATCGCCGCGTAATATTAGCGGGGTGTGAGCTGCGGCGCGGCAGTGCAGTTGCGCGTTGCGGGGTGTGGAGGCGGAGCAAACGTGGGAAAATTATAATGAGAGCCTAGTCTTAAGGTAAAGACTGAACATGGCACACGTTCTGTTGCCCCAAAATGCCGAAACCTAGTTCCTGTAGGCTGTATACCTAAGTAGTTAGTAGTTTTTTAGTTCAAAGTTTCATTTGCTTTTTTACTTTCTGAATGGGCTCCAAAGTATATGTGCACGATGACCTTAGCCTAATACGGCCTTGAACGTGCATGTGCAGAAGTGGCTTAATAACCTCATAGTCACCCGATCTAGGTTTACAACTGACTTTTTTTAGTCTTTAAAATACAGGGCGATGTCGTGGAAAACGGGCGGGCTTTGATACCGAAAGCGGCGACGCGCCCCTTCAAGGGCTCTATCGGAATTTAAATTATAAGTAGATAAAAAGCAGGCAGAAACAGTAATTAATGGATCGAAACCCGCAACCAAACCTTAAGTTCTTAATGCTTTCGGAATTATGTAAAATTGTATAAAACTTCGTTTTTAGCGATAATGGCATGAAAGCTACCTACTCACATTTTAGTCTTCGCGTTTGGAAGACCAAATTGTGTAAGCATAGGTATATATTATATCATAATCCTACTAATATTATAAATACGAAAGTGTGTTTGTTGGTTTGTTGATTTGTTGGTTTGTCCTTCTTTCACGCAGTAACGACGCAACGGATCGACGTGATTTTTGGCATAGATATAGTTTATGGACCGCAGAGTAACATAGACTACTTTTTATCTCGGAAAAATGCACAACTCCTGCGGGAACACGGGTGAAAACCGCGGGCAGAAGCTAGTAAATATATAATTGTGTAAGCATATAAGAGACATAAATATATGGAATCCTATAATATAATACCAGAAAAAAAATCTGATATATTGACTATTCACATATGTTGATATGTGGCTCAATAGAACCAAAGAAAAAAATTCTACGAAAAATGAAAAAATCTTACCTGACTCTTATTCTCATTTTTGATTTAACAAAGACATGCACTATCAAAAATGTTTCTCTTATCACTAAGAAAACAGCTTAGTTCGAACGATAGACTAAGCAGATAAGGCCTCATGTCCTTGCAGAAGTTTCACAGTCAGACTTACCGTCCAAGAGCAATGTCATCCAGGAATAGATAGCATACCGTCATTGAAAATCTGTTGAAAAGGTGCCAAATCACAAACAGAGACAGACGGACAAAAATACATCAATTATGTTGCAGTACAATACCGCTAAAACTAGATAATAGACAAAAATGCTAATGTTCTTATGTAAAATACATTTTGGAAGAACAGCGGCCACATCGTGCACCGTTCGGCTGAAAATTGGGATCCTTCAGAATAGCTTCGCATAATTTTGTTAATAAATATACTCGTACATAAATTAACTAGTGACAAACATCGGAACAGTATCCGGAAGTAGTAGACCGCAGTCGAGCCTTCCGTGGACCGCTGGGGGTCCATCTGGGCCACTTTGGGAACCGATGACCTAGGATCAGGTGAGGTAGTGGTAAATGCCAACGTAACAGGTATAAAAAAAATTGCACCTACATTCACGAACTCGGTCACGCAGTCTTGTAAGTAGTTCTGTATCACGGTCTAGTAATTTTTTTGCGTTGTATTCAAAACCGTCTAACTAAAAATCATTCCAATTTCCATCACCTAAACAACTAATTATACAATTCCATCGTCCGTTTCAAGATTCGAGCGAATATAACCGTGACGATAATATCGGACGGAACGAATATATTCAAATTAGAGAATTCGCATTGATAGCCAGCGTAGACTGCGGCCATTGTTCTACATATTGTAAACAAGAAAGGCACGGTTTTGCAATGCCATATATTACTACATATATGCTACCGACGACGTAATCTTTAGTTTGAACGATAACGATTACATGAATAAGCATATCTGCTTTAGGTACGTTAGTTCAGTTACTGATGTGCATTACCATTATGCATTAAGGTATGCTGCTTAGGGGAAATGACTAACAGAAAAAAATTACTATAGATGTAATTTGCATTTGCGTCATTCAAAATCTAATGTTACGCTACCGAAATATTTCATAGTCTTATATCCTGCTTGTAAGACGAATTGTTGCTTCCAAAATGTTGGTTATCGAGTTTTCTTTTTTCGGGATTAATTTAATCCATTCATTTAACTTTTTTTAGAAAGGTATCTTTTCCCCTTGATCGGGAATAATAAGCAGTCTAATGTCTATACTTAGTTATAGTAGTAATGACCTATGAGAAATTAGGCTCCAAGCCTATTACTACGCCGATCTAGGATTTTCCACGACATTTATCAGTAAGTACCTAGTAATGAATCGATTAATCAATAGCCAGTCTCGGTTTTTAAGCCAAGCCAGAAGGCTTCAAGGCGGCTTTAAAACTTACACCAGGCCTGGCCATAGTCTATACGAGAAAGAAGAAAGATTCGCAAAAACAAAACTCCAGCTATTGATGCTAAAAAGTAGCCGATTCTTAAAGCCGCTACAATGACGGTCCATCTGTCTTTACCTTTTGTATATCTGTATTTATAATAAATGCGAAAGTGTGTTTGTATGTTTGTTGGTGTCCTTCTTTCACGCAGCAATGGAGAAACGGATCGACGTGATTTTTGGCATAGATATAGTTTATGGACCGGAGAGTAACATTTATATATAGGCTACTTTTTATACCGGAAAAATGCGTTACCTGTGAGAACGCAGGTGAAACCGAGGGCAAAAGCTAGTATACTTATAATCTAGAGCGAGCCAGCAAAATTTCAACGCTATTTTTTTATTTATAGTAGGCGTTTTGTGGACCTACACTTTTGTTACGTTGCACTCTGCTGGCTCGCTCTAGATTGTAACGGCCGAATAATCGGACGTAATCGGACTGTGAGTATTCAGGCTTATGGAAACAAAAGAATATCACAATTATTACACAAACAAAACACGATACATAAATAATGGCGAAATTGTTATGAAAACAAATGAACTGTTGGCCTCGTAGAGCACCTTCCAAAACCGAACGCTTGTTATCGCCTGTGATAAGATATCACAGTCTTTAGACAAGGAGCCCAAAGATAACGTTCATAGTTTTATCTGACAAATTCATACATTCAACTTGAATCTTTAAAAATTTACATGTTGTAATGTCTTGGCTGAAATAGGCTTGACACATTTGTCGCGTGTAGGACGTTTTGTAGCCCAAGACCACGGCAACTTGTATTCCACAGAATGTCAGATATCGCAGCAGGTTCAAAAATAGCGAGACGAGCTGGATTTGTACTTTAATTACTAGAACTTTTGATTAAGATGCGTATTACAAACCACCAACGATCAAAAGACCCAACAAGATTTTCTTGTATCTAGGAAACAAGAATATACGAGGACCATGGTTTGGACAACTTGGGACGAGACAAATAAGCTGCATTTTGAGGGTCTAACAATGAATCTTACATCCTCGGACCTACAGAAGCTATGTCCATCGACATTTCGACTAGAGCTGCCGAATAAAAAAATATGTTAAATCTTAGATTTTTGACAGACAAATTCAGGTCGACAAAATACGTGCGGATTATCAAAAATCCTACTTACATAGATACCCAATTTGTGTAAAATACCGTGTTGAACAGTATTCAAACTTGGGAAAGCGAGCATTGAGCTTATTAAAAATCCTCTAGCTAGTGATCAATTTATCTTTATGTTATTACTTTATCTTGTATCAAATAAATGCTTGTTACAAGAGCTGAAAACTATCTTTGATCGGGTATTAACTCAATACAGGTAGATACATATAATGATATATAGGTACACCTTGTACTGTACATTGTACTTCTCTTTCATCACTTTCATTTATTGATACTTCTTTTGTATCGTATTTCCAGCATAGGTACTTATGAAAAAAATGATGGAATGAAGAATACATTACAACCCTTTCAGATAGGTAATAAAATTACTTATTGAAATCCATTGCCGGAAATGGATTGGCTGGATTGCCAGATTTAATCCTACTAATATTATAAATGCGTGTTTGTTGTGTTTGTTGATTTGTTGGTTTGTCCTTCTTTCACGCAGTAACAGATGGGCGTGATTTTTGGCATAGCTATAGTTTATGGACCGGAGAGTAACGTAGGCTACTTTTTATCCCGGAAAAATGAACGGTTCCTGTGGAAACGCGGGTGAAAAACGCGGGCAGAAGCTAGTATTCAAAATAAAAATTAGAAGAGCTCTCTTTTTTTGTAAGGTAATATTAGATTTTTAGACGAAAAAGAAATACCAGTTCCCCAATGTGTAATAAAAGTCGCGCATAAATTATTAGATCGTTTTAAGAATACTGACCGAAGCCACCTGCGACACGAAATTTGTTTAAAAAACCATCCGAATCAACCAAACCTGTAACACAAGTTTCATACAACCGTTTATTTACAAAGTAATAAAGGACACGAACAAAATACATAACGTTCATTTTAATGCCCTCCACACGGCAGACGTGTTTGTGGATGCTTACGTTCACTCCTCTTAGCTGGGATCTATTTTTGTAACTCGTACATAAAATGTAATTAGACCAGAAAGCATATTCATTAAGAATTCAGTTCACCGAATCGATTTTCACTCATCGCAGTAGGTCGAATTACAAGTCTTTACAAGTGTATTTTTCTGTGACAACATTTGAAGTAATGTTGACGGAGTGGCACATAAAAGCCTTTTTGTGTTACGAAACACATCGTTTTGGATACAGCTGAAGTGAGAAGAGACAAATTTAGAACATCTTTTATCTATCCTCTCGCGGAGAGATCGTATTCTAAAACAAAACATGATAATTAATTGGATGAACCGTTTCCCCAAATAAATGACAGGAAAACAAGCGATACGCTCACAGTAAATCCATCACATATTTTTTCATCCTACTAATATTATCCTACTTCCTACTAATATTATAAATGCGAAAGTGTGTTTGATGGTTTGTCCTTCTTTCACGCAGTAACGGAGCAGCAGATCGACGTGATTTTTGGCATAGATCTATGGTCTATGAACCGGAGAGTAACATAGGTCACTTTTTATCCCAGAGAAATGCGCGGTTCCTGTGGAACGCGGGTGTAAACCGCAAGCAGAAGCTAGTTTGATAATAATACAATTGCCAAACCCCAAAGCGGTCACAATTGTCTTGCTTCTACAGTAGGTATCTATCTACAGCATAGACATTTATATCACTATTCAAATACATGCACATAATTCAATATGAGATCAGGTTTAATTTTAATGTAAAACAAGAAGCGATCATAAAATTAAATTCTGATACTGGTCCAATCAAACATGTAGGTACAAATAATCACTCAATGAACTTTATGAAGAGCAAAGGAGAATCAAATATAAATGGGACTTAGATTATAAAAGGAGCTGCCACAAAACGGCAGACCGCTTCCTATAAACCTTGAGCGAGTCTGCCGACCTCACCGTAATAGAACGATCTCTTTGTCAGCCACCCCGCTTCACTATAAACATTATTGAAAATACAGCTATAGCAATTTTCCGTAGGTAGTATTCAATTACCCACAATATGTCTATCGTCGACTCAACATAATATATTATTTACTTCAACTCACCAACATTCTTGACAAAAAATGCTTTACCCTTTCCCATCTCTCAACAGGCATTAGTTGCACACTTGCCAAAATTATATAAGTCGATGAGAGACGAGCAAAAAATCGGTGCCGCTGTGATACCGTTGGGTATAATAAACTATGAACAAAAAACTTGCCAGGATATATTGAGTTCTAATACCTGAACGTAAAGTTGAAAATCGGAGCCGTTTTAGGCGTACCTATTCGAAATTAAAAGTATTATGACAATCAAGAAATCGCAAGTCATTGATTGGAGGCTATTATATAAAGCGAATGCTACTCGCGTCAACTAAATGGAACTAGAACGATTGTGCGAACCTTGGATGCCATTACCGCCATGGACTGTGAAAATTAACACGTGTGTATAGATTGATGACGTAGTGAAAGTACTAGAAATGTACAATTGTACATCTGCCAATGATAACATCTGGTGCAAATGGTATTCTGACCTTTATGTACCGGCTCAAGCTTCAACGCTAGTTAGACCCGAGGCAGTAAACGTTAAAGCCCGACATCTGCGAATCAGTGGCAACTAAATAGACGAGGGCCCAAGACGAGCGCCCTGGGAGAAAATCAGAAGCAATTCAAATAGGTCCTCACACAGTTTGTTTGCCTAAGCAACTGCATTAACCGATGTTATCTCGGAGAATTGAATTCAAGGATAATTTATTTTCGTTGCCGTGACTCAATTTGTGTATCAAACGCTACACTTAGGTAACCAAACAGCAGTGTCGTGTTTAGTTATCGAATTTATAGAGGATGTTGTAATTGAGTGGAGCGCTCGTTCATTAGCGATGTAAGATTATTCAGCATTGCCGTGCCATACACACACAGCCAAATAACCGGCAGTGTGTGCATAACGAGTGCTTTCTCAAGCTGGCCTTACATACACGCGTACCTATGCATGTTTGCGTTTTGCCATCAAAATAACCATGATTTTGCAACAAGCGGGGATTACGGGGTGTCACACGCGCAAGCGGGGCTAGAAGTAAAACTCTTCTCTTTCACTCCCTGTCTGTGTCGTCAAAGCGACGACTGCTCCGCTTTAGGCAGCCCTCACACCTAATTCATGATTGATGGATTAGCATCAATCGCGGACCACGAGAAAACCATGAAAAAACCACCATCCCGCTTGACGAATATTGTGAATATCGTCTATTGTGGTTGTGGTTGGGGATGGTAAAAATATAAAAAATCTAAAAAAAATTGTTTCCCAACCACTGCGTGCTCAGTGCAGACGCCGCGGTAAATAAGCGGTTGTGGGCAAGTGATCTATGTAGCGTAAACCGGTGCAGTCTGTCTTTGAGCCCAGACAGCACTATCTGACCGTATTGCCGTTCTTGTCTATTTCCTGGGTGTTTTGAGGGGTTTGCATCAAGCCGCTTGCGCGTGTATTATCTTGTAAACCGCGCTTTTTGCAAAAGTATGGTTATTTTGACAGCACAACGCATAATTGCATAAGCGTCTATGGTCGGTAATAGACGGTACGATTTACGTCAAGCGTTGATCGCAGTATTTCCATGGTTTCCGCGTGGTCCGTGATTGATGCTTATCCATCAATCATCGCGTCATTGCGTTTAACGGGCCGCTCACAGGTTTCAAGGTTGCAACAGACAATTGCGCGAACGAACATACCATTATTGGTAACACTGCTACACGAGCAGTAAACAGAAGCGTTTACCTTAACTGGGTTTATAATGGGTATCGCTTTACTTTAAAATGCCGATAGAAACAACCGTCAGGCCATAATTCGTCTTGTAACGCTAATTAGTTGTCAAGCGGATAAGAGCGCGCGAGTGTACTTCCATCAACCATGTTGTTAGAAAACCGAATTGTTTTCTAGGAGTAGGTAAATCGAGCCGTTTCGTTTGCAATTTGCAAGTACTAAAGCGGAATCGTTGATTCCAGCTAAATCTCCATTGTTGGATGGATAATGGGCCTTTTGCTCTCACAACTGGAGATCGCGTGTCAAAACGAATAAAAGTGCACGGATAAAGCTTCATTGATTTTAACGTAGCTATCTACTCAAACATCCAATTTATCATTATAATCTTGGGTAATATAAAATAAAAAATCGGCATGCCGTTCGCTGCTAATAGGCCTTGAACAAATGCTAATATTCATAGCTGCATGAGGCAACACGCATTTCGACCTCAAAAATATTTATCGTGACCTCTGAAGATGGACGAAAAGTGGGGGTACTAATTAACTAAGAGCCAGGGGTGCTATTTTTGAATGTCACCCAGTGACTAAATATCAGCGATATGACCAATAGCCATCGATTTACAAAAAGCTATGATATCGTTTACGAGTGGGTAACTCCCAATGCAAAAAAGGGATTTCAAAGTAATCGATGAGAATTTTCTCCCCAGTGAATTCGAAATCACTAGTGAAATTCAAAAATCGGTCCCCTGGGGTGCTTAGAGATACAAACCATAATTTCATACCTAAGTATATTTAGAAATAACACTGACTGCAACTTTAACAAAAAACAAAAGTAGATATTACATTCCCGTCCAGTTACTCAACCAGTTTTCCGTGTTTTATATGAGCAAGTGTAAAGCAACGTGACTCAAAATGCATTTTTGTACATTTCGTGCTTACAAACGGACATGCATGACTGCATCGCTCGTCAACCTGCCTACACATTTACAATGTACATAATGCATTGCCCGCATGAACAATACAGGTTTTACATGTATGAAATGCTATCACAAAACATATCGTACCGGTATTCTTTTAGTTGGGTAAGTAGTTAGGTACGCGTTGAAAGAACAATTTGCACCACTACACGGATTCTGACCACCGTAAAATGTGAATTTTTAGCAGTTTGTTTGGACGGAATGATGATGTCGGCCGACGTAGGCCGTGGGAGCAAATTTAATATAAGAACATTTCATGAAAACTCTCCTTGAAGCTGGTGGATGTGGCGTCACCGAAAATATTAGGCTGACAACACATTTACCCTCAGAGGAAACTCCACAATCTACATTTAAATGCAGTAACATCAAATAACAAATTTAAGAAACTATGAATAGAATTACTCGTGGAAGTCGCGGACATTAATTTGCATCAGACAAAAATTAAACAGACGTTATAGTGCTATGATTAATTACTTGCGGGCTGTAAACTCTGTTGACATAATAATCATTTTTAGAAACGTACGCAATAAGACAAGCGATCACGCGATTAATTTAGCAGTTGTGTGGGCAACAGCAATATAAGACAATGAATAAAATTCGTGCTCCATCCGTCTGCTGGTAACCAGCAGAGAGGAATGCGCGCTGTGAAACATTCCTCTTTATTAGGAAGCCACGTATTAAAGTGCCTGGCCGAACCCACGTGAGGCCTCCGTGCTCTCTAGCTAACGTGTGAACGACGTCAAACAATACATGTACACTAGGGTGTCCCTTATATTTCAAGTTCGATTTTTTTTTACGCATACCCTCTAAAAACTTTCGAAATAACCCAAAATAGACTAGAAAAAAATATTAGCCCATTTAAAGAACGGTAACCCGTGCCGACTTGCGATTTTTACTTTTCATACAAATTGCGCCGGTACTGCACTGCGGCCTGTAACTACGTGTTTAATTTGTTATTTTATACGTGATTTTTTAGATTATTAGTACGCTGTTTTTATTGCAAAGATGTCGGTTGAATTACGGAGTGATAACCAAAATATTTTCCTTCTAAAGGTGGTAAATTTCCTTTTATAGGTTAGGCAGCCTAACCATGAAATAGGCCAATTTTGTAAAAATACCATCTATTCGACAAATTCGAAAAGTTTTCGCAGTCTTATTTTACAATTTGTTTATTATACCATTGAGTATCTTGACGAGCTGGTCGTTTGCCTGATAGTAAGCATAACGCCAGCTCATAACAATTGCAATGCCACCTAGAACATTTAAACACAAAGGCCTTCGCAAAAGTGCATAAGTCCATAGGTGCGCTTGTTGGTCGGTAACCGGAGACATTAGGTATACCTAAGCCCAGTAATTTTACTGTAATATTCGCGAAATCAAACTGGCTGTCAGTGAAAGTGCTAATCTTGTGACTAGCGAGTGAATAATATTTTGGAAAAAAATAAGAATTGCCATAAAGGCATTTCGTAACTGCGTGAAGTAACTTGTTGATTTATTATATATCATGTTAGGAGAGAACTGCAGAAAAATTGTTAAGTCAATTAAAGTAACCGTAAAATTAATTTTGAAAGATGTCTTGATAACTTATTTAATGCACATGCTGATGCCTCTGCAGAAATAAAAATAGAGGAAGACAAAGTATTTATAAATGAACTTGGAAGAGAAAGATAGGTCAACCGGAATTCTTTGCTGGTGTAGACAAAAAGTTGGCAGACAAAGAAAGAGGTAGACTAAGGCTAAGATTCAGAGACGATTCTAAGCGTAGACTTTGGCTTCCATATTCCATATGTCAAAACTGTATAGAATTTTGACGTATGGAAGCGTGAGTCCACGCTTAGATTCGTCTCTGAATCTCCGCCTTAGAGGAAAGAAAACTAAGACAATAAGAGTTATTGTCTGTTGCATCGACTTCTACTTGGAACTAACTACGTACTACGTAACTTGGAACATCCACAACATTCAGACCAAAAACAGATTCTGAAGTCGAGTTTTCTAGACATTTCTTGTCCTGAAACAAGTTTGTAAAGAGGTGAAAGAATTTGATAACACCTAAACTTGTCGCAGCTTTGAGATCGATGCCAGATCGAATCCAGCTAACCATATGAGACTTTGTTTACATTCTCCATGCGGTCACAGAAGCGCACGGTCTGAGCAGCGATGATTTCCCATTAACAAATCCTCGATTCAGCGCATTCGTACTCAGACAAGAAAATTCAGGGCAAAAGCAATAAAACCTGACTTTCAGAACAATTTACCTGATGTAGTCACAGTGCGGTGCGGATGCACTGACTGATTTTGTATCTGAGAAGAGCAAACAATTCTCGACAGCAGATCAATGACAGTTTTCTTCAGGAAGACGTGTCTTCATGCGAAGATAATGTTGCTTTTCTGGGAGCTAAAAGACGAATAAATGTGTCTTTTCTGGGAGCTAAAAGAAGAATAACTCTTGAAGGTTGTAAATGACACTGCCGAAAGGGATGTCAAATTATTCTACGATTTTCATGGACTCATCACGGTTGAAGAAGAGCAAAAACAATTCCTGTTGCGCTGCGCCTAGAAATTTGTATCCGAAGCATACCTCCAAGAGAAGTTATTGTTGTTATTTTATTAAAATAAAGTTATTTATTGTTGTTATTTAAATAAAGATGAATCTCTCTAATTTCATTTTGTCCTTTATTCACTTCATTTATTGCATTTTTAGTAATTTTGTAGGGTCAACCAAATATTAGGGCAAAACATGATTTTTGATAAACTTTGCGGCTCGGTCGGCACGGGTTGCAATCATCGTAGAGAGATAAAATTTCACATTTAACTATGTTTTTACATTTATAAAAAATATAGAGGGTATGCGTTTCAAAATTCGAAAAAAAATTTTTTTTGGTCATATAAGGGACACCCTAATGTACACATATGTATGAGCAAAATATTATCTTGGGTTGCCGGGCCAAATCGTCTGCGTCTAAATGAAGTCCATCTTGCCAAACGGCCGCTCGCACGGATCAATTGAACAACTCTCGACGATTAAAGGCCGATCTTTCAATAGTCAGATAACGTCCTGTTAGATAATTCCCTGAATAATCTAAGTCTGTGGTGAAGACAGACGTAAATAAATTTTATGTCATTCTAAAGATATAAACCTTAGCTAACGGTCCATTAATTTCGAAATGAATGTCCCGAAAAACAACCTACAAACATGAAAATTGATTGATTGAATAGCAATCAGCAGGGTGATTTTAATTCACTCGGAATGATTCCGTGTAGGAAGCGACTGTTTCTCATCATTTATATCTCGGAAACGCATCCCGACCGTTTTTTTTTTTTTTATACATGATAGACTTGCGTTTGACCGCAATCTCACATGATGGTAAGCGACGATGCGGTCGACGATGTGGCATGCTTGCCTAGAAGATACCTGTTCACTCTTGACTTGAAGACTCCCAAATTGTAGTATTCAGGAAATACAGATACCGGCAGTGAGTTCCATTCTTTCGCTGTCCGCATAATGAACGTTGATGCGAAACGCTTGGTGCGGATAAATGGTATGTCAACCATAAATGGGTGACGAAATATTGTCAGGATTATGTCCGTGTTTATGCAGCTGAGTTGTCGAATCTAAACGGGAAATTACTCTGACGGATTGGGATTTCGAAATATAAACGATCAAGAAAGTCGCTTCCGACACGGATATCATTCCGAGTGAATTAAAATAACTCTGCAGTTCGTTAACGTGCAACTGAAGGATCGGCCCTAAGTCTAATAAGTCTACGAAGTTTCCATAGGAAATTAAACTAATTTCATATTTGTTACATCGATATTTTAATTTCATCGTAATTTTATGGAAGATCAATACATGGTGACGATTACTGAAACTGACTTTTTACACTTGAACTTTCAATGCTATAGGCACTCAATATAATAGATCTAGACGTGAACATTTTAATATTAATACGCACAGATATAAAAAGACGATTGTTCGCAAATACACATACTTGTCACACTAATGTTTATAACATCCAAAATGGATTTAAAATGTTCACATTAGAATGTCCATATGGTGTTGATGAGCAAGATGCCACAAGCTACAGGAATGAAGTTGCAATATCAACTTTGACATTGACTCTTCACATTCTCCTACCAGGGACACAATCACTTCAGCTAGACTTAATATTATATTATACAATGACTTGTAGAGGATGCATACATAATTAATGAAATTTTTAATAACATTTTTTTAATAAAAGTTTCTTGAAAACTTTTGACATTGCCGTAACACCATTGCAATGAGTAAGCAACATAACATTTTTGCAATGTTAGAGATTTCGTGAAACAATGTCCAAGTGGTGAATGTCACTCTCTCTGTATGAAATAGGTCGGTTAGTCTTTGATACTGCACAATAGCAGTACGCATACCGATTCTCACAGAAAAACTATCATCAATAACAAAGAGTTGAAAGCAATGTGTTCCATCTCTGTTTTTCCAGACACATCACACCCATTCAATTTTAGATAATAACTTTCATTTAAACTACATTAAACTAATATCTCTACTTACTAACCCTAATAAGAATTCTAAAGCGTTGATATCATGCTACCGTTACATATTGCCACTTGGATCATTTTGTATTTTATCAAACTTGGTAGAAAGGTGCACATACCGCGCCGAAAGTGACTAGTTACTAATCATGAATCCAAGAGTACTGGTCCAGTTCGATGCATTTTAGTACAGAAAATAAGTGCAATTATGGTATAATACTGTGTTAAAAAAGAGATAATTTAAATAGGGTGCTATAAAAGGAACTAAAGGTTGTAAATCGAATCCTAACAAAAATCTTAACAATATGCTTTAGTATCAAATAAGATTTTATTTACATGAAGTCCATTTTGATAGACATTTTATGGCACCAAATAAATAAACTTAAAAAAAGTAGAACCAATAATATTTTCAATTTTGAAAATATGTTTCGTTGGATGAATCTATAGGACATTTCACCAATAAGACATTGTTTATCAAAGCATAGCTATAGTGCTTAGATTGAAGTAAGTAATTTGTTTGTACATTACATAGATTTCACATTACTATACAAATTTTGTTTCATTTGTTATATAAAATAGTAGATGATTTGATTAATAGAATCAAATGACATACAATGCACAATTCACAAATGACACTATTACTTTGTTACAAAAAACTTTGATATGATTTTACACATTTACCATCACTTAAATGTTTACCAAGTTGTTTTTAAGCACTAAGGTAACTTGCCTCAAACATAGCTGTTCAAGTTACTTACATAACATCTGCTGTTCAAAGCAAAACTCATGTTCTAAGAGATTTTATACAACATCATTACTTTTGCTTTCGACATCAGTGTATTAGGAAAATTGATTTCTATATCGATAATATTATGGCTCATTTTACTTCAGGTATTGCTAAACACGAATGTGCAGGTGTCTTGAGTAACCCCACATGGAACCTACAAACTATGTACCACAGCAGATGCTCACAATGTCCACAATGTAAAATGCACTACGAATTTCTAGATATTTTGTACAGCTTGGATTGAAAGTCCTACATCTAATAGCTAACAAACTTTATAAACATTGCCAATTTTTTCATTGCTCCTTTCAAGTGATAGAGCGAAAAATGTGTATCTCTCATAATATCTCAGTTAAAATGATATTTGATCTGAAGTTTCAGCTTATTGGTAACATCAGTCTCAAATTACAAGATATAGCCAAAATAATGGCATTTTTAATGATTTACTACAACAGTTATAAACATATCCCTATTACAAATTGAAAACTTTCTTCAAGTACATATAAAAATTCTCTCATGATATTATTTGTGCAGAATTATAACAAGATTCAAAAAGTAGTGGGTGAGACAGACATTAGACACAATCGGAATTACTTTTCGCTCAATTAGGAATTTGTTCAATGAAGAAATTGTAAATATTTTATTGCTTTTTCCTTTTAGAACTGATGCTAACAATAAGTTTTAGGATGCCAGCATGAAAGTTTGCTATTCAAAATGGTATTTAAAGTATAAGATAAATTATTTTTGACTATCAAATAAAAATAACATCGCTTACAACTAGAAAATAAGGAACTAATGCAAATTACACCTAATTTAAATGAATCCTTACATCAGATCACAAACACATAAGGTCAAATTGCACAAGTGAACACAACTACCTACCTACATGAATACAAATACAATAAATTAATCTCCTTAATATTTGATGTAGTTATTCCTTACATAAAAAATATCAACTGATACAACAATAATGATTCTATACAAAACCAATAACGAAATGTCAATCTTTTAAAACTTATGTATATAACATTCCATCAAGATAAGTAGGTAAATATGATTTTAGAAGTACTATAAAACTGAACAATATATCATATTATATATTGTGATTTGATCAAAATCTGTAGAAGTGATATATATAAATTATTATATATACTAAATCAAAAATGTTGAAGAAGCAATTTGAGTGTAGAAATATTTTTACAAAGTAGATTCTTATATATTATAAAATAATGATAAAAACATGGTATTACCTATTAATGCTCACCATATTCCCCAGGTGTGGACAGCAAACAAGTACCACAAATAAACATGTAAGTGGATAGCAACAACATAAGACTTTGCTGAGATGCTAGTGACGTTTGTGTACATACAAGATAAGTATAGATAAATAGTAAACACAGGAATATCACCAGTACAGGGATTGCTCCACTTCCAACTATTAGCTATTTCAACGTTTAAAGGGCACTAAGCATATGAACGCCACCAAAATATCTGAAATCAGTTCTACATCATCTTGCCTGCTCCGCAATGGTGTGCGGCCGACGGCACTGAGCGTCCGTGTCACCGCAGCCGCCGGAGCTCGACTCACTGTTCCACGACCACAATGTCACGGAAGATTCACTAATACAAAACACCTACTCACGGGCGGGTCCGCTTGCAGGCACCAACCGCGAGCTCAGAACTCTGCAAACTCCTTTGCACACTTTTCAGTTGATGAGATACGCAACGCCTCCTCCTCGTAATCATCAAAGTTGCTGGTGTCACCTGGGCCTCGGCAGCGAGGGATGAAGGGGGCTTCTATCTTCTTCTGGAACACTGCAATCCAGTCAGTGCTGGCAAACCATCTGTGCCCTTTAATGTCATTCACTCCAGCTTTAAGATTGCCATAACGCTTGGTCAGGTCTACCTGTAGCAAATTGCGGAGCAGATCTTTCAGGTCCGAGCCGAAGTGGGAGGGGAAACGGACCTTGCCTGATACAATCTTTTCATAGATCTGAATAGGCTGGTCGGCGAAGAAAGGTGGGTAACCTGCCGCCATTTCGTAAACTAACACGCCGAGTGCCCACCAGTCCACGGCTTTGTTGTAACCTTTGGAAAGGATAATTTCGGGTGCGAGGTACTCCGGGGTTCCACACAGTGTCCACGTGCGACCCTTGACTCGCTTCGCAAACCCAAAATCGGTCACTTTGAGATAGCCTTGCGAGTCGATCAGCAGGTTCTCGGGCTTGAGGTCCCGATAAATGAGGTCGAGGTAATGAAGGTACTCAAATGCGAGCACGATCTGCGCCGCGTAGAAGCGAGAGTGCGGCTCTGAGAAGCGACCGACCTTGCGGAGGTGGGAAAACATTTCACCACCCGGAACATACTCAAGAACCATGTACAGATTCGAATTGTCCTTGAAGTGGAACTTGAGGCTCACCAAAAATGGGAAGTTAATGGCTTGGAGAATCCGCTTCTCATTCAATGTATGTTCCACCTGCTTTAGCTTCACTACTTTCTGTTTGTCTAATATTTTCATAGCATAATATTCTTTCGTGGGCTTGTGCTGGACTATCATGACCCGGCCAAAGGAGCCAGTTCCTAGGGTTTTTATCCGCTCGAAGTCGTTCAGTCCGGCGGTGTTGGTTGGATTCTTCTTCCATTTCTCCTCGAAGTCCTCTTTGGCCTGGTCGAGGAACTCCTTGACGCTTTCGGCGGCGTCCACCTTCTTGTTGGCTGTGGTAGCATTGTTGCCCATGGCGCACAACACTAACTAGTCCAACACCCTCGATTCGCCGTTATTAAAGGCCGCCTTGGTGCACTGATCGATGCCTGCTGTGCGACCGCGTACGAAACGGGGCAGGTCAACACAGACCGATTTTAAACACGTACATTCTCTATTTTTGTAGCACGTTCACACGTCACAAAACACACTCGATGCAGGCACACATTGACACGATTATTTTCAGTACGAAATATCACAAAAAATACTTCACACAAGAATGAAGAAATAAAATGGCTACCAAAACCGGACTCGATCGGCAGAGCGAGATCGAGCGAACGATTCGCTCACGGCTGGCGGTCAATTAAAATAATGTTACCACTTTTTGGAACAAATTCTACCAAGCATCTGTCTTTTCTACTAATATTAGTTTTAATTCCGTCATAGTTTCGAAACGATTGCTAAAAAAACTTTTTTCAGGTAAAGTACAACGTCTTCTTCATGCAATAAACAGTAAAGTAAATAACTGTAGGTATAGATCATTACATCAGATAAACTTCAGTTTTTAAAACAATCTAGAACTATTAAAGCATTTGGTCTATTCTCAGTCAAAGCACTCTGCCGACTACAAAAACGTCTTAGTAGATTATTGAAGTTTCACTTTAAATCCCGCTGCTTTTGATTCTGCAAGCCTGCTTCTGCTCCAGCTATGGTCGAGATCGAGAGTCGAGACCATTTGCAGATTTGTCAACATTTGCAAAAACTTTGTTTACATTTTGTTTTGTTGAATTCTTTCTTTCACGCAGCAAGCAACGGAATGACTGATCAGCGTGATTTTTTCTAGATATTATTATAGTTTATGGGTCTGAAAGTGAGTATACCTTTTTCCAGGCAAAATGCACGATACTCGTGGTGATCTCCACTCAGGAGAAACCATGGGCTAGTTTTTCGTGTTAGTAGTGATTTTTCGAAAATATATTAGGTACTGGGTTCGTTTTTTGTCTATTTATACATATTTGATACTTTTAACATCTTACTAGAGAGTTATCTAAGTCAATACACATATACATGTATATAAACATAAAAATTAAACAATGGTAGAGGTACTTATCTATTTGAAGTTGTATCATATTTTTTTATCCATTATTTTTATCCAAAAACTGTAATGAGTACATGAAACGTACTCGTATATAATGTTTGAGTAGCTATCTATAAAATCTAGCACTATATTGTACAAAATTATTACTTACAGATTACCAAAGTTTAGCTAATATAAATTAAAGTTATTAAAAGTCAGGTAATACTGAATACATTGTACGCAATATTGTAAAATGCTTACGCTTTTGAACTACTACAAACTTACAGAATTCATTCATACACGGAACTTGAACTTGCTGGATTTACATTCAGTCCATAGCTTATGTTTTACAAAATGATTTCCTGAATGTTCACAAACTGGACTTAAAACAAAGCTGCTGGGTTAGTACCTAGCACAAAAACTACATCTATTTAATCAACAATTAATTCTCTTTTAAATTTCTATTTTAAATTCTACTATTAAATATGTGAGTCTCTTCTGGCAATACTTAAAATTTGATCCTCAAAACAGTTGCTAGATGGCAGCACATGTTTGATTTTCTCACCATCAACGTTTTTATGATGATGATCTAACGAAGTATTTCGCTGTGATTATAGTCATAAAAACATTGCATTGACGCTTACGTTTTTTTTATAATTTATAGGCTCACGTTTGAGTGTCATATCACCTGATGCGACGATGTAACACGTCTACCTAGAGAATACCTGTTCACTCTCGCTTTGAAGACATTATAAATGACGAAGATATCAACCATAAAGGATGCATTGCTGAGCGTTTGGTCTTTCCGCAGATAGAGCGGAGTTGAAGGCATTCCATCGCACACTCTCCGAAATGTATCCTGGAAAATACCGACAAGCTGGCAACCTTGCGGCGGTGGTCGAGACACTCTGAAGGCTGCCCGCAACCAATGTACCGTCTCATATTATAATCTTTTTGGCTCGTCTTTCGACTCCAATGCCTCCAGCTGTCACTTGCAGAACCATCCCAACAATTGAGAATTCATGATTGATGGATAAGCATCAATCGCAGACCACGAGAAAACCATGGAAAACTCCCCGCTTGACGCATATCGTATCGTCTATTATTGTTGTGGTTGTAGCTTGATGGAAATCTAGTCGGAGCAAGGCACCCGCTTCTATGCTTCCACGGCCTCTATAAAGTGGCAGCGTAGCACGGGCTGGCACCCGGGGCGGCATTTTCGGTGGCACCCGATTACGTGCCATTGGTTAGATGTTGCTTCTCAAATTTAATAGTTTTCTATCTATCACAACGTTCAGCAAATAATATTTGCACAAAATAAATAAAAACCCATTGTTGCACTGCCAAGTAAAAAAATTTCAGCAAAAAACCAACATTACGTGGTGTTCCCAGGCGGTCACCCATCCAAGTACTGACCACGCCCGACGTTGCTTAACTTCGGTGATCGGACGAGAACCGGTGTTTTCAACGTGGTATGAACGTTGGCGATTATTGAAGCGAAAAAAGTCTTGTATTATCACATTATGACGTTGATTTTTTTTAGTATTAGCAAAATAAATGGAACTTTACCACTAGCGACCGAATTATAACAAAAATTACATAAAAAAACTCGACTGCCCTAGCCAGTGTCACACGGGAACAAGAAACTCACAAATTACACATTAACCCTAAACACATATACTCTTTTTTGTACAGTCGTGTAAATAGTCGAAAATGGTACCCACTTAGACGGACACTCGTCGAAGAGTTAGCCTAAGTTACGTCATAATAAAATAAGAATCTTCTTCTATTATTTGAATACTAGCTTCTGCCCGCGGTTTTCACCCGCGTTCCCACAGGAACCATGCGTCTTTCCGGGATAAAAAGTAGCCTATGTTACTCTCCGGCCCATAAACTATATCTATGCCCAAAATCCCGTCGATCTGTTTCTCCGTTACTGCGTGAAAGAAGGCCAAACCAACGAACACACTTATACACAGCATTTATAATATTAGTAGGAAGTAGGATGGTAAATATAGCCGTGTCGGGCCGTTTATAAATTAAATTTTCAAAATATTTGAAATTAGTTTTTAGAAAACACACCAACTAAGAAATTCATCGGCCTAAAAACTACACCACAGGGGCTGTAAAATTATATAAGTAATTGCATGTATCTAACGATATACCTATTACCTACCTAGATTATAACTGCTAAATATACGTACGTACCTACTTCCAGACTGCCTAAATATCTCCAGTAGGCAGCGCGAAATAATAAAACCAACTTTAATTACATTTTTAATTTTATGAGGTTAATATCCACAAACATGCATCTAGGAAAGAACGTAAAATTAACACATTTCAAAGTCATGAGTGTAGACAACCTTGACGAGGCAGTAGCATGGCAACCGGAAAAAAAAACAAATGCTACTGCTGCTGACATCTAGCGGCGTTAAAACTAGTCAAAACTAGCTAATAAACAATAATTGAGGAGCGTCTGTTCAAAAGGTTACATTTACCTAAAATAAAATATATTTTTTTATTCGTCCTCTAAATCTTTAATTCTATCCGTTTTATTTGATTTTAGAAAAATTTTAAAAAGTGTAAATGTATACTTTTGAACAGACACTCCTCAATAATTGTAATAATTATTGGTGTGAGCTATTGTGGTCTACTTCCTAAATGATAGATACAATTATTTATTAATAATTATGTAGATACCTATCTACGTACAGCTATATACAGAAATGTTACAGATAATGAATGCAAATGTATAAATTTGTAAAATCTGTTCAAAAAAGTAATAAACGCTAGACATGAGATTGCAAATAATGCGTTAATAGTTCATAAGGTAAGCTATAATAACTTGCAGATATCTAACATGTATCGATAGATTATAAAATCAATAAATATATAACCAGGGTGCCTTTTTATTTTATTTTTTTATATAAAATAGGACGTTTGAAGACGTCTTGCCTATAGAAAGTCTAAGGCGCTGTGTTAGATATTAAGATTATGACAGAAATTGTGACATTTTGTAGGTTAGCTGTCTTAGAAAACTAACCAGTGTCAATATTGCTTACTTTTTTGTTAGGCAGCCCATACATCTAATGCATGATTGATGGACCACGCGAAAACCATGGAAAACCCACGATCCGCTTGACGCATATCCTAACATTATGGTGGAGCTTGGTAGAAATCTAGTCCTAGCAACCTAAAATAGGTAACCGTACCAAAGTTAGGTTTTTTTATGTTATTGGAACGAGACGAGCTGGTCGTTTGCCTGATGGTAAGCATAACGCCGGCCCATAACAATTGCAGTGCCACTCAGAACACTGCATTGCGCTCGTTACCCTGAGACATTAGGTATTAAGTCTCAAAATCCCAGTAATTTCACAAATTAAGATCATCAAAATGATCATGAGTTATAGGCAGCACAGTCATTTTACTATGGTCGCCTATGACAATAGTGGTCTTCAATGTGTAGGTAGGTGGTACCTACCATTTAGTGGTAGGTCTAACTCTTCTGCGAGTGTCTGTCTCCGAGTGGGTTAGTACAACCGCTTTGGTCGTGAAGTCTGCCGCCAAGCAGTAATATGCAAGCATTACTGTGTTTCAAAGTTCTGAGTGGCACTGCTTTGTTATGGGCCGGCGTTATGCTTACCATCAGGCAAACGATCAGCTCGTCTCGTTACCAAATACCATAAATAAGTTAATTTTCGTATGCACTTTATCAGTTTTTTTTATTCTCAATAGGCTTAGGCGAAACCATTGTCATTGTTAAACCATTAACTTAGTAAAACATATGTTGTGTGGCAATTTTGAGCAATTATGACGTATTACAGCAATAACGCAGAGTGGACATTTAGAACAGTGTATTTAATCTACTAGATATAGGTGACGCCTGTAGAAAATACAATTGCTATATTCTTGGAGTTTACAAGACGAGAGTTGATAGTTGAGTATTTATCTTATCATTAGGAACCTGGCATGCCACAGAATACAAAATAGTACAAATACCTACCTACCCATTGTAAAATCACCACATTACACCGAGGTTAACTGGAAGATAATGCTTTATAGCATTAAGTTCGCCTAAGTACCTTCAACTATGATTGTGCAATAAAGAATTTTCTATCTATCTATCTATCATTACAAACGTCAGAAAACACTAGAATTACTCTAAAAATAGAAAGGCCGTAGCAGTTGATATAGGTATTATGTGATTGACTTTTTCCTACATTAGATATAAAAGGCAATTTTGCTGTCTTAATTCTTAGTGCATCTTCGAACTAATATAAGTAGGTACTAATATGATGATTAATAACCAATAATTACACACCTAAATTCTCTTTTCATTAACTTTTACTTCAACAACAATCACAAAACAACTTTACGTTTTGTTGTTTGGTTAAAAAGGCACATCGTCTGTATTATTTTATGTAATTCAACTGGCACAAAATATATACAACGCATAATTTCACCACTAGAGGCGCTACGCTCGCATTCTTACACGACGTAGGTAAACTTCACAGTTCACTGTCACTTACTCATATTGCTATATTATATAAGATTTAAGGAGCAATTTATGGTATTGGAATGGAACTACATATTTACCACGCTGCGCTCTTACAGTACGTTTACTTAGTTAACTAGTGGCGCCATCGTTGAAAAACTACCTACTTATTTTGCAACCTCCCATTAAACCACGGTTATATGTAGGTTACGTCAGCTTCGAATTTAACTCATTCGTAGAGGGTTTCGCAGGTAAATATCACACAATTGAAGTATTCTTGAGACTTGTGCGCGTCCATTTAAAATCTTAGGTAACCTTGACGTAGTAACGTAGGCATGTAATCATGCAAGGTAGGTACATGTCAACGTATAGGTAGGTGATAGTCACGAGGCATTAGGTACTTCTACTACCTACATTGAAAGTTAATTCAATACGTACTCAAATGAATATGGTAGTACCTAATGAAGATTATGAAGACAAAGTTTCATTCATACAGTGTTAGTAACATTTTTTTCATATAAACATTAAAGTTGGGATTATTATTGTGTAATGGCACTGACATGGTAGGCTGTGAAGAGCTAGAGCAGCGTGCCACCACTGAAATCAGATAGGCGCGGTGCTGTAGTAGCCATAGAAGTAAAATTAGTAGAACCACAGACAAGCGGCGTGTGCAAGCAGCGCACTGACGCCATAAACAAAACAAGCGTCCCGCGGCCGCCTCCCTTCCCACCCGTGCAGTGTTGCTATGACCGTCATTATTTACCCGTTTTTGGGGTACACATTAAATAAGATATTAAATTGTTATTCAAATGACTTCCAAAATATTTTTTGATTAAAAGCTCGGCTGAACCACGTAAGTGAATCCGGTTAAATAGATATAAATATTTTCCAAAATATTCTCAAAACTTTTATCTTAACGTAGTTAAAATCACAAGAAAATGTATTTTTTTTAATTTCCCGCTACTCTCGTACCTTTCTTAAACTATGTTTTGTCTTTCGATTCAGTTTAAAATAGTCAAAAAGCAACAAAACAAACGTAGTTTAACTATATTTATTTATAACATAATTTATTTATTTTATAATATTTTTTTAAATAATTATAAGTATCCTATTATAGATATCATATTGGAATGAAAAAACAATTTACTACAGAAACAAATTATCATAGAAAGGCAGGTATGATATATATATATATATATATATATATATATATATATATATATATATATATATATATATATATATATATATATATATATATGTTTAGGAAATTATAGAAACAAAAATTACCATGTTAGTTTTATTACTTTTTTACAAGAGTTTTACAAGAGTATTTGTTAGATAGTTATACGAGTGGTTTCGGTCAGGTCTGAAGGGCAAGTGGCGGAGCTGTTAAATTCTCTTGAGAACGCGGCGTCTTCGGCGGAGGGGCGAGCTTGATTATCGTGTGATGTGCGGCGTCCTTCATTGGCCAGTTCAAAATATGCCGCCATTATCCATTGGTCTATGTGAAATGACGAGGGCGCTCGTCATAGGCTACCTCTGAAATAGACGCTTCCTTCGGATTGGGTAAAATTACATTTAGTATAGGTGCGCGGGCGGCAACATACTCCCGGCATTGAAAGGTTAGGTTTAGCTTTCAATTATTGTTGCCATCATGGCTTGTAGGAAGTAGACATAGGCGGTTGATGGCCCGCCGAACCACGCCATTAGCTGTCGTCACGTCACAGACTCGAGGAACGTTATCGGTGCCAGGAAATAGTCGGCTGACTCGACCTAGCCGCCACCGTAAGGGTGGGGTATTGTCTTCCTTGATAAGAACAAGGTCATCGAGTTTCAGCTCTCTGCATTTGACGCGCCACTTAGTCCTTTGTTGAAGCTCGCTTATGTACTCAGCGGTCCATCTTTTCCAGAAGTGCTGTTTGATTTGATCGATGCGCTGGAGTCGGTTCAAGTGATGCGTGTTGGTGTCCACGAAGCTCGTAGTAGGCAGCGCTGTCATTGATCTACCGATTAGAAAGTGAGCGGGGGTGAGGGCTTGAAAATCGTGAGGTGACGGACTGAGAGGACAAAGGGGGCGGCTATTGAGGATAGCTTCTATTTGTGTAAATACAGAGGTTAATTCCTCAAATGTCATATGAGCCTGACTTAGATTTTTGTATAATAAAGATTTTGCTGACTTCACGCCGGCCTCTGCCAGACCATTGAAATGAGGAGCGTACGCAGGGGAGAAACAAAATTCAATGCCCCGACGAGCAGCAAAATCACAAATAGAATCACTATTTGATTTAAAAAAATTAGTTATTTCTTTAGCGGCAGCTACATAGTTTCCGCCGTTGTCACAATATATTTTACTAGGCAGTCCTCTACGAGAAATAAATCTTTTTAAGGTTAGCAAAAATGCATCTTTAGTAAGGGCGCTTACTACTTCTAGATGCAGGCACTTATATCTAAAACATATGAAGATACATAGATAGCATTTGGTTATCTTACATCCTCGTCCCTTGCGATCAGTAATCAAGAACGGGCCAGCAAAGTCAGTCGAGACTGTATTAAATGGGAAGTCGGCTTCAACTCGTTCTTTAGGTAAATCACCCATTATGCTTGACAAAGTTTTTCCTTTAAATCGTTGACAAGTAAAACAATTCTTGGACACTTCTCTAGCTAACTTTCTACCTCCTATAGGCCAGAACCTTTCTCGAACAGAAGCGAGGATGTGCTGGGGACCAGCGTGGAGAAGATGAGTGTGCTCATTTTCAAAAATCAATTTAGTTAAGTAGTGATTTGATTTTAGCAACATAGGGTGTTTCTTTTCGTAGGGGTAGTTAGACTTATTCAGTCTTCCACCGACAAGAAGTATTCCTTCTTTTAAAAATGGATTTAAAGAACTTAGTGGATTTTTAGCTTTGAGCGGTTTGTTTGATTGCAAAACTTTTATTTCGCTTGGAAAAGACTCAAGCTGAGCAATTTTAATGAGAGCTATTAGCGCTTTTTCAAGCTCACACACTTGTAGTGGGCCTGATTGTTTATTGTTTGGAGTTTTGCAATTAAACATGAACCGAAAAATATAAGCATATGTGCGCTGAAGAGTAGATAAACTGGAATGCCTTGTGAAATTGCAGCTAGTTAAATCAGTTGAAGCTTGCGTAATCACAGCGGGATTAGCTTTAATTTCTGGTAGTTCGACCTCCTGGGGAGGGGAAGTGGGCCAAAAGGCCTCGCTTTGGTAAAGAAAGGAAGGACCATTCCACCAAAGGTCAGCGTCCTTGACATTTTGAGGATCTACACCTCTAGTGGCTAGATCTGAGGGATTCAGAGAAGTTGGGACAAAGCGCCATAAACTGGGATTGGTCAGTTCATGTATAGCGGCTACTCTGTTAGCGACAAAAGTTTTAGTTTTTTGGGCGGAGCGTATCCAGCCTAAAACAACCTGAGAATCTGACCAAAAAACTTGACGGTTTATTTTGATGTTAATAGCTTTCATGACTGCCGAGCTCATTTGTGCACCAAGTAAGGCGGCACAAAGTTCTAGGCGAGGAATAGTGCAGGGCTTAATAGGAGCAACACGGGATTTAGCACATAATAAGCTTATTTGGATTTTTCCTGATTGATCAGTGGACTTTAGATATAAACAAGTCGCATAGGCTAGAATGGACGAGTCGACAAAACAGTGGATTTCTACATTTTGATAGTCGTTAATTAAAACCTGACGGGGTATACTAAGGGTTGTCAAAGCGTTTAAATTTTCAATAAATTTTAGCCATGGGTTTTTAATTGATTCATGAACAGGTTGATTCCAGTCAATCTTATCAGCCCACAGTTTTTGAAGTAAAATTTTTGGCTTTATAGTACATAGAGATAATAGACCAAGTGGATCAAAAATCTTAAAAGTTGTTGACAAAATACTTCTTTTAGTTACAGTCATATTTGGCTCGAAATTGATAGGGAAGAAAATCTCGTCAGTCGAGGGCGTCCAACCGATACCTAAAGTGCTGGTGGCATTGCTTACGAACAAATCTGACCCGTTTGAATTGAGTGTGTCAGATAATAAAAGTTCAGGTAAGTTAGATCTATATTTTCTGAGATTAAAACATCCCTTGGCTAATTCTGACGATACATTAGTTTGAATATATTTCAACTCGTCAACTGTATTAGCCCCTGTCAACAAATCATCACAATAGAAGTCGGACTTTATTATATTTTTAATTGTAGCATCGTGGCACTCTTCGCCGAGTTGCCAGATGCATCTTGTACTAAGAAAGCTAGAACTAGCAAAACCATAAGTAACAGTTTTTAATTTCAATGTTTGAATTGGCTCGTTTTCATTGTCTCGCCAAAGTATAAGTTGTAAATTGCGATCGGACTCCCGTATTAAAATTTGTCGGTACATTTTTTCTATATCAGCTGACAATACGTATCGATATTGACGAAAACGTAATAGGATATTATAGAGAGAATCCTGAATCGTGGGACCTACCATTTGAAGGTCATTGACTGATAGCCCAGATTGGCTTGGCTCTGAGGCGTTGAAGACTACTCTGAGTTGAGTTGACTCACTCTTTTCCCGCATGACAGGGTGGTGAGGCAGAAAGTAGGAGTTGCTAGGTTTTTGTTCCTCTGACTCGGACAGATGGTCCAGAGCAGCATATTCGTGAATGAACTGAGAATATAGTGATTTAAGTTCTGGATTTTTTCTAAATCTAGATTCTAGACTCAAGAACCGTTTTTTAGCGGTATAGTAAGAATCACCTAGACAATCAGGATTGTCTTTTAGAGGTAGTCCTACACAAAAGCGACCATCAGGCTCTCTGCTGGTATTAGAAAGATAGTGAAGTTCACAAAGCCTTTCCTCTTCTGTGTAGGGTTGAACATTTGGAATATTTTCTAATTCCCAGAACTTAGATAACTGGTTTTCTAGTTGAAAATTGTTTTCTGAATCTTGGACAAAGTTGCAAATAATATTAGGCTTGCATGAAGGTTTTTGGTTTTGGATTTTAGGCATAGGGCCGGAAATGAGCCATCCTAGCTTAGAACTGCGAAGACTTGGATTGTTGAGACCTAGGGATTCTTGTTTGTTACCTAGGAGGTCCCAAAATAAGTCAGCACCGATAAGCATGTCAACTTGTGAAGGTTCATTAAAGCTAGGGTCGGCTAACTCAAAGTTAGCCAAGTTTAGGTGACTAATGTCAATAGGTACTTTAGGCAGTTGGCTTGATATTGTTTTTAGAACTAAACAGTACATAGTGGCACAGAACGTTGAGGTATTTGAATTTAGTTGAACCGCACAACGTTCAGGGCTCAAGTTCAGATTGTTGTTTCCTATGGCGAAAACATTTACATTCGAGGGCTGAGGAGTTAAGTTTAGCCTTTGTTTTATATCTTCGGTTATAAAGGAACTTTGACTCCCGCTATCTAGAATTGCTTTGACAGTGACTGTCTCTTTAGTTTGGGGATTAGATAGGCGCACCTTGGCGGTGCAAAGAAGAACTTCCTGCGATGACACGGCAGACATCGCAATGGAAGTGCTAGAAGTAGGCTTAGGCTGTGAGATATGCAAAAGAGAGTTATGTCTCTGTTTACATACGCGGCAAGTACCCGGTAACTTGCACGCTTGGGCCTGGTGACCAGGCCTTAGGCAATTGTGACACAATTTGAGCGAGTTTACAGTTGAAATTCTATTTTCTGGATTTTTAGACTTGAATGACGCGCATTCGTAGATACGGTGACCACCCTTACATACGCAGCACTCATTATTAGGTTTAGAGCTGAGAGGAATGCTTTCCTCGGACGTTGTGACAAACGTCTTAGATTGTGCTCTAAATTGAGATTGCGCTTGCTTGTTATTGTCAAACCTGGCAGACCTATTATGACTAATAGTTTCGAGAACGTCGGCACGGCCTTTAAGAAATGAGAAGAAGTCATCTAGTGAAGGTATCTCGGATAACGTAGTTCTATGCTCTTCCCATTTAAACATAGTGCTATTGTCTAACTTGGCTGTTAGTATATGGATAATGAGGACGTCCCACGTTCCTGTAGGTAATCCCAGTGAGCTGAGAGCTCTTAAGTTTTTATTGACATGATCAATAATAAATCTAAGCGATTTGTCAGTTTCTCGAAAAGATTCTATATTAAACAATGATTTTAAATGATTATTTATCAGTTGTCTTTTGTTATCGTAACGGCTGCAGAGAAGAGACCATGCCTCAAGATAATTTCTGTCAGAAACTTCTAGATTGCTAAGAACACGCGCTGCTTCGCCCTCTAAATAGGAACAAAGATAGTGAAATTTGTGCACTTCCCTTATTTTTGAATTATTGTGAATTAAGGAAGAATAGGTTTCGCGAAACTCGATCCATTTATGATAAGCACCGTCAAACTTAGGAATGTTAATGACGGGCAACTTGAAACCTAAAGGTGCACGATCATGATTGCAATCATGTGAATGCGAACAACTAGAAACCGGTTTGTCCTCCTGTTTAGTAGAAGCGCTGTTCGACAGAATAATATTTTGAGCAATGGCAATGCAATTATCAAACTCTTGTTCAATTAGATCACGTGTAGTTATTTCATTTGATTGATTGGATTCATTTAGTATTTCTATTTTGTTCTGCAGCTCGTCAAATTCAATGAATAATGTTTCTATTCTCGATAACTTAATCGCGAGCTTGCTGAGTTCGACCGGAGAAAAGGTTTCCAATAACAAGACAGAATCTAAATATGTTTTAAACTTGGTAACGCGGCCTTTAATATATCCGCGTTTAGAAATTAAATCTTTAAGCTTTACGTCAGATTCCGTAGTCGAAGTCATCGCGAACAAGTTATGAGAAATCACTAATGTTCCTACTAAAATAAATAGTAAGTGAACAAAAGAAAAGGTACGTTACGCTCCTCGTTTCGTAGTCCGGTGCAGAGCAGCGAGGCAGGTGAGTCAGCGAAGCAGCCGCGGCGTAGGCACAAGCGCGCGAAGACAAGATGGCGCGTGGCGCGAAGCAGCGGGGCCGGCCGGCACGTGGCACCGCGCCGTTGCACCGAGAAAACAAATTACGGTTAAATAAAATTGTACAATTTACTAAGCAAAAGCTAGGGGATTATTTATAGTAAAATATTTCTTTGCAAATATTACATGAAACGATGATGATAATGATGATGATGATGATGGTGATTAGATTTATTGAATGATATTTAGGCAGAAAACAATTAAATTAGTGGCCATTAAAGCACAAGAAAATTACGTAGGTATTTGTTGAAAAATAGATTAGATATTGGGATTTTAAACTATAAATTAAATTAGATTTGAAATTTGGCAAAGTAGTTAACCTATGTACTTAAAATAGCAAGCTCATCGACATTAGGGATAGTTAACTTAGGCAAGTACACAGATAAAAGTGGAACAAAAAGGAAAGAAAGGAACGGGCTCACTCTCATGTAGGCAGGTCAAGCAGATGATTGATGGGGCAAGCGATTCCCACGCGTGGGCAGCGCCACGTGGCGTTTAGGCGCGCTTCGCGCCGCACCAGAGCGGGGCGGTTGGCACCCGGCGGCGTATTTGCGCAGCAGCGGCGTCGTCGGCGGCGGCACGGCTGCTGCACCTTGCGGTCACTCGTGACCTTGTAGAAGGGCACCTTCACCGCAGCACCGGTCGACAGGCGCCTGCGTCGGTCTCGTTCGTGTGAATTCTGGAGAAAAAACCCCAAAAAACCCTTTTTCTTCCTGTTCGGTCCTGTCACGGTCGCCAAAAACTTTTTGTTTAGGAAATTATAGAAACAAAAATTACCATGTTAGTTTTATTACTTTTTTACAAGAGTTTTACAAGAGTATTTGTTAGATAGTTATACGAGTGGTTTCGGTCAGGTCTGAAGGGCAAGTGGCGGAGCTGTTAAATTCTCTTGAGAACGCGGCGTCTTCGGCGGAGGGGCGAGCTTGATTATCGTGTGATGTGCGGCGTCCTTCATTGGCCAGTTCAAAATATGCCGCCATTATCCATTGGTCTATGTGAAATGACGAGGGCGCTCGTCATAGGCTACCTCTGAAATAGACGCTTCCTTCGGATTGGGTAAAATTACATTTAGTATAGGTGCGCGGGCGGCAACAATATATATATTATATGATATGACTAGCTGCTGCCCGCGGTTTCACCCGCGCGGAGATATTGGATTTCATGGTTTTTAATTTTTTGCGCAGAACCCTAATTCTTTTCCTAAAATAAAAATAGCCTAAGTAACTCCTTGTACCATCAGCTATCTGCCAGTGAAAGTCCCATCAAAATCGGCCCAGCTGTTTCGCAGATTACCCGGAACAAACAGGCAGACCAAAATTTTAAAAATGGGTGTTTAGTTATATGTATCGTATATACTTTCATATGCATTTGGTAAAAAACTGTTATTTTGATATTACAAACAGACACTTCAATTTTATTTATTTGTATAGATATTGTACAATCGACACAGAAAAACATAGGACTGAGTGAAGTTTGGCTAAATACTCTTTGGCCAGTTCTATTCTTATTTTAATCGCATTGTAGATTATATGTCTATCGTTTAACTAATTATTTGAATAAATACCATCGCCTTGTATTATCTGTGAAAGGACGGTGCTGGCGTAAATCGCATTGTGTACATTTTTTTGCACGATGTGTCATTCATTCAAACGATTGTCAATAGACGGGAAAGTGGGAAACCTAATTGAATTTAATGGCAACCCAACGCCTCTGTTTGTTGTCACCGGTTTTGAATATAAATATTTGCATAAAAACACATCAAAGTGAGAAATATGTGATACGTACTTGTGGAAATGTATTATTTTGTCTTTCTCTTTAACCCTCGTGTTATTTCGGCAGAATTTAATCGCACAACTCGTCATATTTTCTCAATATCCGTTTCGTGTAGTGACGTGTGCGGCGCTGTCAGCACTGACTGACGTAAATGGAGTTAGTGTGAGTCCTCACTCCTTTATTGTAGCATCATGGTTTATGCCCGTATTGTCTATCTGCTAAGGTTTATAATCAAAGGTAGTAGCTCAGAAAAATGAGGTCCACGATATTTCCCATTTTCCCTTCCACGTATTAAAAGTATTAAAGTATAAATTGTTAAAGTATTCCAAATGTTAAAGAAGTAAGTAATCTCAAGACATGAATACATGCGAAGATGCGATTTTAGTTCCTCTTTATTCCGCAGGACTTCAGTCGTGGCGCGGACTCTAGAGACGCCAGACGGGTAAGAATCAGTTAGCTTGCTCGTGCATTCATGCTCCGCAAGCTGACTTCACTCGAGAATCGAGATCTCAACTAGGCGTGGCCTATTTTTTCGTAGTTTGTTACGTGGGTAAATTTAATGTCACATTTTGTAGTAATAGATACCTATTTCATAGTAGTAACCTACCCATGTAATACCTAGTTGGAGAAATGAAAAAATACAAAATGTGACATGAAATTTACCCACGTAACAAACTACGAAAAAATAGGCGACGCTAACGACTATCTTCTATGAGGGATGACCGACCATAAACTGTTACTGAAAAATATAATTTGGTGGATAGTATTTCTATTAGTTAGTTTAGTTAGTCAAGTCAGGCCTCTTCCGCGACAGTCCGACTGGGTGGGTACTAACTTCAGTAGCCCGCCCAGTATAATTTATAATGGTTCTGGTTGACGAAATTCATATTCTGACGAAACCACGAACTAGTGCCAAGATTTCTTTTAAAAGCCATTGACCTATCAACGTGATATCTTCATTATTTACAGTCAATTAACATGCGTTGCATCTTTATTACTAAGTTCGTAAAGCTCAAAATGTATTGGCATGTTGAAAAATGAGGTCATGCAATAACTTGGCGGACGATTCAACGTTTGTGAGTCAAGTTTAGAAAAAGAAAAACCCGAGAATTGGCGGGAATAGGAAATGACACCGCTGATAACTTAGGTTATTAAAAAAAAACAACATAGCACGCATAATAATTGTGAATTTGTTAGTGGGAGGACTAACTATTCTGCGAGTGTCCGTCTGAGTTGTTACCACCGCTTTGCTCGTGAAGTCTGCCGCCAAGCAGTACTGTGCAAGCATTACTGTGTTCCGGTTTGATCAGCAGAGTATCCAGTGAAATTACTGGGCCTACCTAATGTCTCAGGGTAACGAGCGCACTGCGGTGCCGCGCAGGCCTTTGTGTTTCAAAGTTCTGGGTGGCACTGCAATTGTTATAGGCCGGCGTTATGCTTACCATCAGGCAAATGACCAGTTCGTCTCGTTACCAAATAACATAAAAAAAAATATAATAAACAGGTAGTTACTTACATACTCATCATTAAGCATTTAATTTTGTCTTCGCCGATTAAAGTACTGTCGCACATTGGGCCACCGAAGGCAGCCATTAGACGCAGATAGTCAGCCACTAGACGCGGCCATCAATGTTGGGAGCGCGTGCGGCCTCCAGTCGCAGCCACATGGTAGCCATATTATATAAAAAACAGAAGGGCGCGCGGGCGCTTTAGCCGACCATACTCGCTTATCCTTGTTTGCGTTTTGCTGTCATAACTCAAAATAACCATGATATTGTAACAAGCGCGGATTACGAGATAATACACGCGTAAGCGCGGATTACGAGATAATATACGCGTAAGTGTGGCTTGATGTAAAACCATCAAAAATGCATTAAATAGACAAGAACAACAATACAGCCAGATAATGCTCTCTTACACTCCTTGCCTGCGCTTAAATAACGACTGCTCCGCTTTACGCTACAATCATCACTTGCGCACCATCACGTATTTACCTCGGCTTCTGTACTGAACACGCAATGGTTGTGACACAATTTTTTTGAGTAGAGATCGTAGAAGCATCTTCTATGCGTCTCTTTCACTATCTCTAACTGTGTTACGGTTAGCGCTCGGACTAGATTTCCACCAAGCTCCATATAGACGGTACGATATGCGTCAAGCAGTGAACGTTGTTTTTCATTGGTTTTCGCGTTGTCACGTCAGTGACCGCATTCGGGGACCGAATGTGTGGTTACACTAATACTTGTTTTCATGTTATTGTTACTTATAGTGATACATTTGTAATAATGAAAATGTAGACAACATTTTAATTTAATACAGTTTTAAATCAGCCCAGGTGCGGACATTGAACTCCGAAAAACCACACGAGTTAGTTGCAAGTCGATTTTAGAATTCATGAACATTGAATTTAAATTCTGTGAATAAATGGAGAACAATTTTAAAACGTTAGCTACCTTACATTACTGGCAATTAGTATTACTGTAACATACAGTCGTACTTACGTATAGAAATAGGTTTTAATTAAGTAGGTCTATAGTATGTAAGTATGTATAGTTGTTGCTAGGTAGCCTAACCTAGACTAAGTTCTCGGTAATAGTTCCTTGGGAACTTCATAGACGTCTTATATCAAAAACACATAATAGATAACAGGTAGATATACCTAGGACAAGTTCAAAAGTAAATGTGTGGTTTGAGTTTTGACAGAGATTATATGTGCTATAGTCATCTAAGTTTGAAAGTGATAACGATCCCCTTAGTATTATGTAGGTATCTATTGATCATAAGTACCTACTTACCTATGGTCACAGAATTATAATCCATAAAATCCGCTGTTTGTTTACATTTGTGCCTTGTGGACAACTATACAAAACCAGACCCTAATGGGTAGGTATAGACATAGGTAGTAAAAGTCTAGACCCATAGACCTTACATTAGGTTTATAATCAAAGTCTAGACCATACCTTAGTGCATTTGTTTAAATCAATTACTTAGTACCTAGTTAGTATAACGCACGCTTGTAACCAGTGATTAATAGTTCCTCTAAGCTGTTAAAACATGTACCTAACTGCCCAGGTAGTAACTTGTAACAATTTTTAGCGTTATCATTTCTGAATTTGCCTAGGTATTAGGTACCTATATTATTTTCTGCTACTTACATAAACCTACAGTTCCTAGATGGATAGGTATGTTGTTTGAACATATCTAATAAAAACCTTGATCATTTATGAAATATAGGCTAAGGTAAAAATAACAGGTTGGAAAATAAATATAATGTTTTACTGTAATTTATTTTCCATTACACTCGGCTACGCACAGTCGCATCATACTTTTCAAACAAGGTAGAAAGAGCAAGGTATAGACAAGCTTCCCCGCCTCGATCAAAGTAGAATAATTCAAGGCTATCTAAAAATGAATAGCATCCCTATAACTATCTCGCTCTTACACCTGGCTTTCACTATAGCCTTCTCAATAAAGTGAAGTTATATGCGCTCACTTCCTGCCATTGCAAATCCCCGCGCGAAGCGGCTCGCATCATTTTTTCCCTTTTCCTCCTTCATTTGTACTTCGGTGTTTGTGCGGTGAACATTGTATTACTTCGTGCGTAACACGTGCTTAAAATTAATTAATTCTTTTTAATAAAACTAAAAAGAAATTATGGCAGACGCAGCTGTTGAAAACAAGTAAGATTTTTTAACTTATTCAGTATATTTATTTGGTAACTTTTACAACATTTGATTTTTGGCGGCTTCTATTTACGTGATCAAAATGGCTTCCTTTTATTTAATGAAATATTATTTTAGCTGTGTTAAGTGTTAAACTTAATTTATTTAATCAGTGGAAGTGACAAGTTAATTAAAGACAATTCTGAAATATTGTTTTTAATATTTGATAGTTTAGGGACGCTCATTTTGTAAACGCCGCGAAAGCACGCGGGAAACTCAACTTTTGAATTCATGTTATTTAATTGTACTCTAAAACATATGGTAATGGTGTAGTTTTGAAAATGTGGCGTGGCTTAGTTCATAGAATATTCCAGCAGTAAATTAAAATAAACATTGAAAAGTAGAAAGCACGCCGGCGGATGGCGGGCAGCGAGCGCTCGCCGGATTTGTGTTTCGTGCAAGATGGCGCCACCGGCGCGGCGTGCCGGCGGCGCGTCATCGCGCGTCCCTTTGCGCGCGCTCCTTTGAATTTGTCTAGACCTCGGAGTTTGCAAGTGTTGCGGAAAATCGGTTACGTTATCGCCGGCAGCGTTCGGTGCGCGTGTTGTCATTAGCTATTTTTAACGGCTTACCGAGAGTCCATTCGAGCGGGTAACTTATTCATTGAGCGAGGTAGATAGCGGTATGATTATGACTACATGCGGTTTCTTATGTTGAAACTTTCCCACATGCAGGCTTGCGCAATTGCCACTTGTTTTTGTTCCGGCAGACTTTTCCTTTTACGCTGCCCCACTTAGCCGGTGAACATTGGAACTGTTGCATTGTTATGTTCCGTTAGTAACCGGCTCGAGCGCCCATTTGGCACGGTGCGACCGGTATTTAGATCGTTTCCATCTTGCCGGTAACTTTACGTTCATATTGCACACTTAGGTAACGTTTAAGGCCCGTTGACCGTACCGGCTTTTAACCGTCACGCATTCTAATAACAGTTAATAAAAAACTGTTTAACGGCTGTTGACGTAAAAAGTTCATTGACATTTGAAAACACTAGATATCATTATTAATACAACTTTTTTATACATTTCGATTTTTAGTCTATTTTGAAGTTTCACCTTACCCTAATATTAATCAAACAATGTATTACTTTTTTCAGGGAAGTCGCCCCCGAGGAAGTCACCTCTACCGAGGCAGTAAAAGAGTCCCCGGTAAAGAAGTCCCCTGCTAAGAAGGCAGAGGCCCCTGAAAGCAATGGCAAGGAGAAGAATGGCAGCGGAGACGCACCAGAAGAGTCCCCTGCTGAGAATGGTGATGCAGATGAAAGCAATGATGCCAGTGAGAACGGTGAAAATGGTGCCACAGGTAACTTACATAATGATTATCATTAAAGCTAAAATGTCAGCTATTTATAATAATAAGTTACTAATAACTCTACCTTAAACCAGGTTACAAGATTTTTCTATTAGGATTATTGTTAATTACAAACAAGTACTGTGGAATTCTTTTGTAATCTTATTAAAGCTTTGTTTATTAATATAAACAAATTAATAATATGATTATGTACTGAAAAGTCACTACATACTTTACTACACATTTATTTCATCTATCATTTAATAGTGTATTTTTAGTAGATCATGTTGTTAAAGAGGTTTTTATTCAGTTCCGGTCTGAGCTTTGCTTATAATACCCAATGTAGGTAATTAAAGCAAAATAATTGCAATTCAGACAAACTATCTACTAACATTAGCAAGGTTATCTGTTACTAGCATTTATATGCTAGGTTTCAATGCCATATTGAGCAGGAAGACCTACTGAGATTAAATACAATACCTACTAATTGATATTGTAAGGTCTTTAGTCACTAGTATAATTATACTTTATAGATAGACCTTTAGTTCTGAGCTCAATAATGAGCTTCTTATCACTGCAGTACTTAACTGATATGGATATCTATAAACATTAAACAAATTAATAGACTATGTATAGCTTATATAGAAATTTATATCTGAAAAAAAAATCAAAACAAATCACTGATAACTCGCTGCATTTCACAAAAAAATATTTTTAGTTTTTATATCGGATTGTTCTGATGTTAACAAAAAAGATAAGAAATAATATTAATGTATGTTTTTTATTTACAGAAAAGAAAGAAGCCGCTGTGAAGAGGAAATCCGCTTCCGCAGACAAGGGTGATGCCGTAGAGAAGACAACGCCAGAGAAGAAGGCGAAAGTAGCGGAAGAGGCCCCAGCGGCTGAACCTGAAGAAGCCGCAGCCTAAACACCGCACCGTACCTCGCTTGGTTTACTGCAATGCATCATGTTCATTAGAGCTCAACTCGCATACACATATCCCCCAAACAAAGCCAAATCCCATAGTTTTATACAAATGTATATTTTTAAGACCTGATATTTTTGAGTTGAGCTCTTTTGTGACCGTAGCTTAGGTTAATACATTGCGTATTAAATCTTACCTGTGAAGTACCTGTAAATTGTAAAGTTATTAATACTGCCAGTCGTGACAAACCGCATGCATCGCAGTGAACTGATCAGCATTTCGGTTTAGGTGTTGTATGCTGTTTTTGCGTATTGGTGTCTACTTCAGACATAAACATGGGTTACTGAATTGATGAACATGTTCCGAAAATTAAGCCAGTAAATTTACTGCCAAAGTATTCACCACGTGTGAACTCAATTCACGATCCGTTCTGTGAACGACGCGCGTTTTATAAAACAGCTTCCGTAAAATTGATTTTTAGAATAACGTAAGGTTAATTAAAATGTTTAGATGATAATGATTCAGTTGTAAATTTAAGTTAGCAGATAAATGTCGCACATTTATATAGTAATTCATAGGCATATTTACTTAACCATTAAACATTCCTTTGACATTTGGTTACGGATTACATTGTGAGCTGTGGATCCGCCTTATGGTTGGTTGGGGTTCACATAGACCTCGCGCAACGTTCCGAATACCTCATATGATAGTAAATTCCAACCGACGCAAGGGAGGTCGTTTAAACAAATCGTTCACATTGTAAACACTAATTTTAGGATTTGGAATTTAATTAAAAGTTCAAAGTTGACAAATAAGGTGATAGTACATATTTTTTGACATATTAACTTTGCGTGCTATTTTTCGTTGTAATTCTATGGACAACTTTATTTTGTTTCTTATATCCTGTGTTTCTAATTTATTTTCTTTTTATGTGATAGTTAACAGACCTCGAATGTAAGATAACCTTTGTGGAAACGAATCTTCATTATAATTCTAAACAACTATTGGTAACACATCGTGTTCCTTATTACGATAATAATATTGACTGTATGTTTACTAACTTTTTCACTTTATAATGACTATAACTTTACATTTTTGATTCAAAAGTACATAATTTAGTAATATAGATTTATATTGGAGTGTACAGTGTAACACTTTCTCATGTGGAGTTTAGTGTTTGTAAAACATTTCTGGCAATAAAATAGTCCAATTTAAGATATTGTTTTTGTGTTGATTTAACTAGAAAACTTTGGGGTTGGAGGGTTATCTTTTAAAATCGTAATAATCTCAATATAAATTCACCCACATATCTATAAAGGCGTTCTTTATTAGAAACAACATTAGATCATTACACACTTGCTTAGTCCTAGTCTCACACACACGCACACAGATCTAGTACACCTGCGTAGGTACCGAACATCAAAATACGTTTTACTGACATGTTCAAATATTAGTGGTGAGTAACAAACGGGGTAAACAGTTGAGGGTTCTACAAGGTTAGACATCGCCGTGGAAACAAGATACACACAGACAAAGGGGTGAAACGCCCGGCCGGCCCCTCAGTCAATCAAAAGGACTCGCCAGAAACGAACGGCACGAAAATGATGTGATATAGGCAGACATGTCGATCCTTCAGGCTTTGAATTTAATCCTACTTTATTTTGTTCGTGTTAGCCTCTGTCAAACTACGCAGAACATAAATGTTTGTAAGTACAATTATGTAGGTACCTACATATATTTGAATTGTATGAATAGTGCAAGCCAAGAACGGTTTTTGTTTATGCTTGAAGGCCCTCGCCTGGCCATTCCAACGGAACACCTGATTCCAAGAATGATTAATTTTATTAGTTGCTACCTTAATTAGCAGCTATTTGAATTTTCAAATTGCTGTTGGTGCTATTACGTCAGTCGAAATGTTTTCAGTGCTAATCAACGAAGAAAACAATGCATTGGCCGAGAAGTCTTTTGATGTTGCTAAAGAATATGTGCGACGAAATCCGAGTTTAGGTCTCGCTGTGGATCCCGTTATTGTAGTAGGCAATCGCTCTGACGCTAAAGCCTTCTTGGAAAATGGTATGTTTATTTTCTGCAATTTGTAGAGTAGATACATACCTACCTACCTAATTCTATATTTGAAATGTAATAATGGTAAAATCTTGTGTTTTTGGTCTAGTTTGCAGAAAATACAACGACATGCTTTCCGCAAAGAAGACTCCGCACGTGGTTTTAGATTTCACGATGACCGGAGTGGGGTCCGAAACTATAAAATCGTTTACTGCTGCTTTGAGTCTGCCGACTATTTCTGGTTCATTCGGCCAGGCCGGTGACCTGAGGCAATGGAGGAATATAAATGCTAACCAGACCAAGTTCTTGCTACAAGTTATGCCTCCTGCCGATGTTTTACCGGAAGCGATAAGAGCCATTGTTACTAAGCAAGACATCACGAATGCCGCTATCATTTTCGACGAATTCTTTGGTAAGACTAAACGTATATTACAACCTCACTCAAGAAACACAAAACGGTCTTTTAACTTCAATATACTTACCTATTTTAAGTGAATAGGTACTTATTACCTATAACTATTATATATTCTGTGCTATAACGTTCAGATAATACCCGCATGCGCTCGTGTAGCCAACAGACTTTATTTTGTATTGTTTTTATCCATTATCGCATATTGACTAACAAAAATGTTAACAAAACCGTTTGTTCGCAGTAATGGACCATAAATACAAGTCTTTGCTACAAAACATACCTACGCGACATGTGATAACTCCAGTAAAGAGTTTCAATAAAGATGAAATAAAGACACAGTTGCGAAGTCTCCGAGAGTTGGACATCGTTAACTTTTTCGTGATTGGAAGTTTGAAGACGATTAAGAATGTTTTAGACGCGGCTGACGAGAATCAATACTTCGGGAGGAAGACTGCTTGGTTCGCGTTAACTTTGGACAAAGGAGATGTCAGTTGTGGTTGTAAGGACGCTACTATCGTGTACCAAAGACCCACCCCTGACGCTAAAAGCAGGGACCGCTTGGGCAAGATCAAAACTACATACAGCATGAATGGAGAACCAGAAATTACCGCAGCGTTCTACTTTGACCTCTCTCTGAGAACGTTTTTAGCAGTCAAGTAATGACCTTTACTATTCTAGTGCTAGCGTACCAATTTCTAGTGCAGCACGTGGCATGTGGTCGGCTATTTATAGCCGGGCTTATTCCATGAGAGTTCACGTTTATGAATTTCCAGATCCCTGCTGGACTCTGGCAAGTGGCCAAATGACATGAAATATATTACTTGCGACGACTACGACGGTAAGAATACGCCTAACAGGACCTTGGATCTCAAGACCGCTTTCCACGAGGTGCGTTCACACATTTAGGAACATCCTAGAACGTCTTGTTTTAGAATGAAAATAGCAGATACCTAGGTAGTCGTTTTAAAATAGATCTTGATTTGTCCGGATGCCATCAGTACCTAAGTCATATTTTGCAGGTGAAGGAAACTCCGACGTACGCGCCATTTTTCATTCCTGAAGATGATCCCATGAACGGAAGGAGTTACATGGAGTTTAACACCGATCTATCAGCTGTGACGGTGAAGGATGGAGCTTCAATCGGAAGCAAGGCTCTGGGCACGTGGAAGGCGGGACTGTCCAACCCGCTATCTTTGAGTGACCCTGAAAACATGAGCGATTATTCAGCGCAACTAGTCTACAGAATCGTCACTGTCGAGGTAGGTAAATGAACTCTGCGTTTCGTTGTTAAAATTCTGTTGGCAACTTGATAAAATTTCGTCAGTTTGCACAACCGCAAACTGTTCAAACAATAGTATCATTCTCTTTTCTCATTCGTCTGGAATTTTTATATGAGTGCTGCTAGTTAAATTGCATGTTTTGACGGGATGCACATTACCTACACTAGACGTCTATAATATAATATTTCCATTGCAGCAACAACCTTTTATTATTAGAGATGACGCCTCGCTTAAGGGTTTCAAGGGATACTGTATTGATCTCATCGAAGAGATTCGACAGATAGTTAAATTCGACTATGAAATAACACTGTCACCCGATGGTAACTTCGGAACTATGGACGAGAACGGAAACTGGAATGGGATTATAAAAGAGCTGATGGAAAAACGAGCTGATATAGGATTGACGTCTATGTCAGTGATGGCAGAGAGGGAGAACGTAGTGGACTTTACAGTGCCTTACTACGACTTGGTTGGTATCACGATCATGATGAAACTTCCACGGAATCCGACATCCCTATTCAAATTCCTAACCGTACTTGAGAACGACGTGTGGCTTTCGATTCTGGGTGCATACTTCTTTACCAGGTACGCCATAAAACTGACGTCATCCGGTGCAGAAACTTGTTTCTTTCACCTTGCCGTACGATTGTGGTGCGTTCCGCCGTTATGATTTCCGAATTCTTAGCTCGCGTCTCGCTCTAGCAACGACAGCCGGAACGAGACAGATTAAAATAAAACCACAGTTTTTAAAAACATGAGAGCATGGGTTGTGGATCCTTGAAATGCTCCAATAGGTAATCTTCAAACGCTTGGTCGTCGATGACAATGTGACATTTGCTGCGATTGAGTGCGCGATCGATGGCACGAGCCCACCTGCTTCGATTTATTTCTTATCTGATTTAGTGGCACGAGGTCGGACGACACGGTCCCGATACACGTCGTACACTCGGCTGTTACTATTTATATGATTATTACTAATGCCTGTGTCGAGGAATCGGACGTTTTATTAACTAAGTGGTTAGGAGTTAACTTTATCCGCAGCACGTCCTTGGTAGTTAGGTACGGTATATGTTGGGACATCTTTTTATTGTGTCCTGTGCTGATTGATTTTTGTATAGAGATATAATTACATCATAGCATTTACTGATCGCCTTGCTAGTTACCACCCAGGTTACAAATATATCGTCCGGCAATTGCACATGACAGCTAATCCAGGTTTAGTGTATTCGCCTTTGCGAGATACCTATGTAGTGGTGATGAAGATAAAAACATTCACGAATTTTGTATATAATCCGACCTCCAGAAGTAGTTCCTCAAACATATTGGCGAACAAAAATAAACAAAAGTGCATGCAGAGCGATTCGTGGAATAAATTGAATCATTGTTGTATTTTTGTCGGAATTTTACTGAGCGTTGCACGAATTTGAATTTGCTTGCAAAGCTTTACTTACGTAAAAAAGTTACATTTTATGTGTTTATGTATGTACATATATATAAGTAACTACTATAGTGATTTTCTATATAAGTAATAATATCTACTTACGATTCCAGTCTTCTAATGTGGATATTCGATAAATGGAGTCCGTATAGCTACCAGAATAACCGCGAGAAGTACAAAGAAGACGAGGAGAAAAGAGAATTCAACCTGAAGGAATGTCTGTGGTTCTGCATGACGTCACTGACGCCCCAGGGAGGAGGGGAGGCGCCGAAGAATCTGTCGGGCAGGCTGCTGGCTGCTACTTGGTGGCTTTTTGGGTACGTAATCTTTGGAGCAATGAGGTTATCAGTCGGGACTAGGGAGGTAGCTTTCAAAGCAGATCAATTTGAAGATGTTTGACAGGTCTGAGTTTACTTTTACAGCTGTCAAATATCGTCCATCTTTGAAAAATTAGAAGTCACTAATTCAATGACCATTTACACTAGATACAAGCTAGTGAATTAATCTGACGGGTCTAAAATATATTCCATCCTTTTCTCATGTTCTTATATTTAGAAAGTGAGAATAGAAACTGTACAAACTAAAATAAGATTCGGGTGTACGACGCCAGAATGGACACCAGTATTTTTTTTCACTTGGTAATCGTCTTTAAAATTACAGCTTCATCATTATAGCTTCCTACACGGCGAACCTGGCAGCTTTCCTCACGGTGTCTCGTCTGGACACCCCCATAGAATCCCTGGACGATCTCTCCAAACAGTACAAGATACAATATGCACCACTCAATGGATCGGCTGCTATGACTTACTTCGAGAGAATGGCGCACATCGAAGTCAGGTTTTACGAGTAAGTATTCTTTTATAGTTATGAAAAGTACTATCTAGTTGGAATTAAGGATAGTCATTATAAGCTTGCTAGGCTAAATATAATATAATTCCTTCACCTAGTGCCGGAATACAGCAGGAGACATGCATGAAATCCTGGTATGACATGATTTCATGATGATGTCCTAGGTGGTAAGACCAACTCTTCAGCTGGTGTCCGTTTGTGTTGGTACCGCCACTTTGCTCATGAAGTCTGCCGCCAAGCAGCAATGTTCAAGAATTACTGTGTTCCGGTTTGATGAGCAAAGTAGTAGTAGTGAAATTACTGGGCTTATCTAATGTCTCAGGGTAACGAGCGCACTACAGTGCCAACGCAGGCCTTTGTGTTTCAAATTTCTGAGTGGTAGGTAACAGTTGTTATGGGCCGGCGCTATGCTTACTATCAGGCAAACGACCAGCGTGTCTATTTAAGAGTTAGTATTTTTATATTCAGTAGGATCACGTTTGACAGCAATCTCGCCTGATGATAGTAAGCGATGCGGTCGAAAGTGTATAAAGTCTAAAAGATACCTGTTCACTCCCTATTTGTAGACCCCCAGATTATATTTATCGGGAATCAGACGCTGGCAACGAATTCCACTCCTTAGCAGTGCGATTATTATAAAGGACGAAGCAAAACGCCTCTGTTTAGTGCGTATATATCGCAGGGATAGGTATTAACCATAAAAGAGTGATTTGCTGAGCGTCTGATCGTCCGATGATGGTATGGAGTAGAATTTCAAATCTTTTTGAAAATGAAGCTATGTAATTCCATTGCACACTCACCGAAATGTATTCTGTAAACATTGATTAGGAAGAAATCTCGATGTCTTTATAATACCGACAAACTGGTAACTACACGGCGATACTGAAGACGCTGAAGAAAAGTTAAGTCTAAGTAAATGATCATGGGGAGTTATATTAACATATAGGTACCTACATTATCAGGCGTTGTACCGTAGTGGAACTGGAATTAACTGGATATATGTATTTTGTTTTGTTGTACGCATCAATACGGTTTACGGTTTACGGTTTAAGACATTTATTTCTCTAAAAGAATAAAATTCACTTGTAAGAGAAATACAAAATAAACTTAAATTAACTTAAATAGTGAGTGCACGGTATGTGACGGTAGGCTTCTAAAAACATTGGCTTTACACAAAACACAAACAGATTATTACGTATCATGTTACGATAGCAATCAAAATGCTATCAGAACTTTAATTCTAATAGCATTTGTTTCGATCAAAACTGCGTGAAGTCCTTTAAAATGTGGAGTTTCAACTTCTTTTTAAATATCAGGAACGATTTGGTACTTTAATCAATTACGTATCAATTACGTATATATTCGCTCAGTTCAAGATGACCTTAAAAGCGAGATGTTTTTGTCACTAGTTTTTTCTTCTATTTAGCTATTGTGATATTTGTACGTACCAAGGTCAAGAGTTCCATAACTACATATCTATGTGACTTCACAAAGTATATTTGTCAAGCCTTTATAGACTATCCATTGTATTATACAGCCTAAGAGGGAGTCAATCTACTCCTGAGGGTCAACAAAATTTACGAGTTTTTAAAATTCGGAATTTTACATTGAAGAAAAGGCATTTAAAGTTTACGTCAAAAAGAAAATTCGTTTTGGTAACTTGTTACGAAACTGATTATGGAAGTAAGTAGACGTAATATGCCTGTTTGATTAGCTTACATGGTTACGAAAAACACGAAGAATTTCCATTTTTATACTTGGTTTTAGGAAATGTAAATAGATCTACAAACTTAGTTAGATCTAACCTAACTTCTAAGAACTCACTACTAGATAGCTATAGGTAGATGGAGAGAAGATAAAACGAAGATTAATATAAATAATAATTTATCTATTAATCAAAATCAGTGTTGCTGTCGTTTTCTTTTTTAAGCATTAGGTACCTACGCCTCGGTCGAGCCTCGAATTTTTAAAGCATATTCGATTTGAATTGATTGTTCATTAAGTAAGCCTCTTGAAAAATCATTGCTCGTATCCGAAAATATTTTATTACATTGCTTTAAGGCCCGAAGTTTCAAGCGTTTTACAGTGCTTCTAGTCACGCGTATAGATAGCACTTTGAAATGTTGTTGCATTTGCCTACATGCGCACATAATACACGATTACAAACTTACTTTCTTTTTAGTTTCGTCTCTTTCGATTCAGTTTAAAATTGTCTAAGAAAAACAAAGACAAAACATTGTGTAACTATTCCACCGTTATACAGTATTTATTAGTAAAACGAGTAAAAATAAACTTATGTGGGTACGCCAGAGGTTAATTATAATCCATCAATATTACATAGGTACACTACACTAGTTGCTGCCCGCCATTTCACCAGATGAAATTGCCACAGGAACCGTACATTTTTCCGTGAAAAAGGTTGCCTGTGACCACTCTCCGATCCACAAACTAATTTCTGTGCAAAAAATCTTGTCCATCCACTGCTACGTGAAAGAAGGACAAAACCAACAAACACACTTTATACAATTAGTACAAAAAAACCTTTTGCATTTGTAATATTAGTGCTTGGTAACTTATTAGTAGTAACAGGGATTTACGTTCGAAGGCCGTTGAACGGAAAAACGGTGAACAAAACGTATCGACGTTTCGTTCCACCCAAGATCTTTAGAAAACTAGCAAAAGATTTAAATAACTATTCTTACCTCTGTCACACTTAATGTAAAGATGAAAAATAAAAATGATTTTTCCTTGAGCAATCCGTAGGCACCTACGATAAAATATAAAGTTCAACCGATGTTATTATTTAGTGTCTGTCTGTGACCTTTTGGCTGATGAATGATGAGTTTGATTACTAGTTTATGTTATGAATTATTATTATGACAGATAGTTTAAAAACAAGTTATTACATTTTGAATGATATAATTTCTACAAATAGTTTAGTATTGAAATAAATGTTCGCACGTATCTAGCAATAGGTACTGCCCTTTTCAGTGTGACCACAGTGTTTGTGTGTCTAAGTATAAGTTGTCATGCGATATACAAAAGAAAAAAGTTCAGCGATAAGTGCACTGAAACAAAGACTCAGTCAATTTACAAAATGCTACCAAAAACGTTGTTACGTTAATAGGACTTTTTTTAATGTTATTTGGTTACTAGACGAGCTGGTCGTTTGCCTGATGTTAAGCATAACAATTGCAGTGCCACCCAGAACTTTGAAACACAAAGGCCTGCGCGGCACTGCAGTGCGCTCGTTACCCTGGGCCCTGATACATTAGGTGTTAAGTCTCATAAGCCCAGTAATTTCACTGGATACTCTGCTCATCAAACCGGAACACAGTAATGCTTGCACACTACTGCTTGGCGGCAGACTTCACGTGCAAAGCGGTGGTAACAACCCAGACGGACACTCGCAGAAGAGTTAGTCCTCCCACTAACAACTAACACGAATTTAGTAAGATTAAGGCATTGACCAACTTGCAATGGCCCAGGATGGCCCACTGATTGCCCAGCTTGAGAATGTAAAGCTGATAGATTGTTTCATTCCTCAGTTGAGTAACTGGCAGAATGCAAACGGCATAAAATAAAACGATAATTAAGCCCTAACAAATTCACTCTTTTCGAATAAAAAAGAAATAGGTCTAACGTCCTAGAAATTAAAAGTATTTCATTACGGCGCGGTGTGTAATCTGAAGGTATGTTTTCCATTCTTATCTCCGCTTATCGGTCAAACCTCTCGCACGTTTGATTCTTTGTTATCTCGCGATAGTGATATAAACCATTTGATAAGATATTATTTTTGGAGGAATTACCAACAGTCATTCAACTGTGCATTTTTGGTTTATTTGTTGTGCAATGTCTGTAAACAACGTTGGCAAACATGCTTGTGACTTTTATTTTTATGCCCTCATTTTATCTGCGGAGGATTTCGATGTTAATTCTTTTATCTAGATATATTTGTTAGAAGCTATAATTTAACATGCGGCCAGCGGCGTCAAAAAGAATATAACGCTATGCTTGCGGCGTGGTCGGCACTCGGCACGCTTCTAAATAGACTGGATCTCAAAAGCCTTCGAAGTTGGAAAATATTGATTAATACGATTTTTTTTAATAACTTTTGGTTAGCCAGGTACGAGTGGTGATGTAACCGAAGGTTGTGCTATAAAACTATAATAGATCTACCTACGTGCAGCTGCCGGACTACACCGATAGGTGTTTGATGATACTTTTTCAACTAAAGGGCCATAGGGGCAGTTTAGACGCTTATGCAAACGTACGTTTGCTTGTCAGAATGCCAACGCTTTTGCGTCAAGCGCGGATTTCGTGATACTCGAAATGCGCGCTTGACGCAAAAGCGTTGTTATTCTGACAAGCAAACGTACGTATGCATGAGCGTCTACGCTGCCCCTTACGTGATGGTTGCATTACGATCATCAGTCCGATCACTCGGAAAAACGTCAACTGCTGAAAATCTGCCTCCCCGTTTTGGCAGGGATTTTGCCATAATACAGCACGCCTGGTAGGCGTCTTGGCGATTGCAGTAGATTATGATGCTGACCGAGGACCATTCAGCTACCCATTCTTTAGCCAGCTCTTACGGCATCCACGGAACGAGATGGGGTGGTAGGTTGGTGCTATTCTTAGCAACGCGGTGAATGGGTCTTTTCTGAAAACGAGGTCTTCAAATCTCAAGCTTACTGTAGTGACCCATGATCTTTTTGACATTTCAGGATTTGGAAAGAGATGAGTCTGAACGACAGCTTGAGCGACGTAGAACGTGCGAAGCTTGCTGTGTGGGACTACCCCGTGAGCGACAAGTACAGCAAGATGTGGCAGGCGATGAGAGAGGCGGGCCTGCCCAACTCAATTGAGGAGGCGGTGCAGAGGGTGCGGGATTCGAAGAGCTCGAGCGAAGGTATACCATTAAAAAGACATTTAATGCCCTTGGGGACCGGAAGCATGTGAAATTTATAAAGATTTGGCGGGGAGCTTGTAGAATCGACGCGTGACCAAAATGCTGGCTTTTATCTCGCTCAAAGGATCAGCCTTGCCATCGAGCGGGGCGACGCGGCCAGCATTTTGGCAACTCTGCCTGACATTAAAGATCTTAGTTTTGTTGTCTGATAGTTCTAACGATTTTTAATTACTTTAATTCTTAGTTTTTTATTGATAGGAGTTAGAGTTCTGTTTTAGTTTTAATTTTTTATTTTGTATATAGTTAATGCTTTAGGAGTTTTACTGTAGAATCTGACACCATAAATTTCCACCAAAAGACATTGTATAGGTATCGATTGGTAGGTAAACAATATATATAAAAAATTATTTAAAAAAAAATGTGGGTACCTAGCTATTCTCCTCGGTCAGCATTTTGATCTTCTGCTTTCATTAAAACGCCTGCCATATGGTAAAACCGTCATTCATGGAGAGGCGGACATGAACGATTTCGGCTGACAAAGACGCATACTTATATACTTACGTATATACCTGTATATTATTTAAATGATAAATTGCAGGTTTCGCATGGCTTGGCGACGCGACCGATGTCCGCTACCACGTGCTGACCAGCTGCGATCTACAGATGGTCGGAGATGAGTTCTCTAGGAAGCCCTACGCCATCGCCGTGCAGCAGGGCTCGCCTCTGAAGGACCAGTTTAACAACGCGTAAGTATTCTGACTGGCTACGCCACCGCCTCGCGCCGATTCTCCGTGCGCTCGTACTGAGCGTTGATATAAGCTATAGCAAAATCAATAATTATATTGTTGTGAGATGGGATAGAACAGTATTTCATCTCTCAGGGTTAGTATCTCGATGTGGTGGTCGCAGTAGATATCTAATAATAATAATATAGTTGGTTTTCGCGTGGTCCGTGATTGATCAATGATGAATTAGGTGTACGTACGGACTGCCTTAGTAATCTTGCATCATGATTTTATTATTATATGGTAATTTTCATAGCCGGGACCACACCGTCACGTTGTTTGTCCGCGATGGACTCCTAAGCTACTTAACCGATTTTAATCAAATTTGCACACCGTGTGCAGTTTGATCTAACTCAAAAGATAGGATAGCTTACATCTCAATTTATAGCCGCAATATTATTTTATTGCAAATTATTTGTTTATTATTTGACAGTCACAATTATGCAGCTAGGTAGTTTTAGGAAACGTTAGCTAAAACGAAATTTGCGACAGGGCCGAATTAATTAATTAATTAAGGGCTATCGTAAGTTTATATGAAAGTCAACTATTACCCGTGCGAAGGCGGGGCGAGTCGCTAGTAATAATATAGATGCAAGCACAAGGTGGTACAAAGCCAGGATCATCCACCATCAACTTGCCCTTCAATACGGCTTTGCCGAGTCTGAGGTGCCGTACTATAAGTACGCATCGGCGGCGGCGCAAGTTCTCAAAAACAGCTGTGCTGCTGTGCTTTGTTCTATTAGGAACGTTCCATCATTACGGACAGGATTACCATTTGGCAAAAGTTATGTCGCATATATAAAGCTATGACGAATTGGTCGTCCTATAACCTAGTTCATAATGAGCCTAACACATAAGTATCCAAAACTACGAAAAATCAAAACATTAACTAGCAAATTTCTTTGCAAACCGATTCTTAAAAACGAATTGCAAGTTTGCAAAGCTTGGCTATTCATATAATTAAAACAACGACCTTCGAAATTCAAAAGTATACTAACCGGTCAATATACCTACCTACCAAATCGAAAATTCGTGACCTTATAATAGGTAGACATCTACACGGTTCGGCCCCTGAGTAGGTATTTAAGCCATTGTTACCGGACAAAAGGCTTGGCCTATTCAAAATTACTGAGTATGTGTTCACAGAAAGTTGAATCACTGGATAAAGACTGCAGAGAAAAGATTCTCAATCTGTGGAGTGCGTTCTGAGGGCGTCGTGACATCGTATGGGGGTTTTAAAGCTTTAGCACTTTTGAAAAGAAAATATAATATAAGTAGATAAACAGACATTTACGTGGGTTGTTAGAGATTATTTGAAATTTGCAACGAAATTTGAGAAATTAAAATAATGTACTTAAAGTAAATAAATAAAAAATACTTTTTTATTAATTAAATCTTTTTTGCTTTAGTTTTCTAATCGAAGCCTTGTTTTGTTCATATAAATGAAGTATATTTTTTTAACATACATAGTATTAATTATGTAATTAAAACTTCATTTATTAATACGTATTTGAAATTATAGGTAGGTTAAACGACTATTTTCTTGCTTCATCGAAAACGGGACAACCCAGAAAAATTGTTAATTGTAATATTATAATATGTGTAGAATCTATAATTTTTGATAAAGAGCATTATTAGCACGATTTACTGTAGGTATAATTACGCAAAGTAGGTACTCTTGATCTATACAAATAAATTAAATTGAAGTGTCTGTTTGTAATGTCAAAATAACAGCTTTTTATCAAATGCATATGAAAGCATATACGATACCTATAACAATCCAACCATTTTTAAATTTTTTGTCTGTCTTATTGTTCCGGGTAATCTCCGAAACAGCTGGACCGATTTTGACGGGACTTACACTGGCATATAGCTAACGTTATAAGGAGTAACTTAGGCTACTTTTATATTAGAAAAAGAATTAGAGTTCCGCGCAAAAATATAAAAATCAAATATCTCCGCGCGGGTGAAACCGCGGGCAGCAGCTAGTTCTTTTAGATATAAAAATAAAAAAAATAATGAAAAAAAAATGGGAGCATATTAGTTTTAATTATACATTAAAAGGCCTGCATGATGCATGACATAAAAAGATTGGGAATCTATGCTTTAGAGTTAGAGATTAGGAAAATTATTCGTGAAACAATGGGCTCTGTTGACGCAGCTATTTTTTTTATACTTGATAATTAAAAATATCATTATCACCTATAACGTATTTGGTGTGATTAGGTTAGGTTATTAGATAACTTTATTTAATTTTACCAGCGAATCAAGTGCTATGTCTTTATCGCGCATATTTTGCTTTTACACTCATCAGATGTACCGCTAAGGTGTGGACACATCATAGTAGTGATCACAGACTACTTAGAGGATAGTACGGTGTGGATCACAGACCATAGACTAGATTCTACCTAGAGTGGACCTCCTTGCCAGTGTTTTTCGCGTTCGATATAACCTTGGCGTGACAACTAAGAACCTTGAAACACAAAAGCCTGCGCGGCACTGCTATGCGCTCGCTACCCTGAGCCTCATAAGCCCTCAATTTCACTAGCTACCCTGCTCATCAAACCGGAACATAGTTAAACTGGCACATTACTGCTTGGCGGCAGACTTCACAAGCAAAGCGGTGGTACCAACACAGACGAAAATTCGCAAGAGTTAGTCCTACCACCTATTATCCCATTTTTTTTTCACTAAAAGTCTAAATACACACTTCTTATACAATATTACCAATAGTCGTGCGTCAGTAGGTACGACTAGCGCAAGTCGATCGTTACTGACGCACGACTAGCCGTCCTATCGCACGACAATCCCTCATGTGTTATTTACCTAACAATGAATTAGGTCACTTTAACCCTACCTAATGCTATGCAAATGATAGTAGTAGTCCAAGACGCAGTCAAAGGTGACCGTGTTGACATTAGCTTTGTATCAAGAATACATTGCTCTGACTGTTCGTCCAGTGTTGTTTACAATGGACGACTGCAGATAGCGAATAAAAGTACAACAATTGCTTACTGTTTGATGTGAAATTACTAGAAATTTCCGTGAAAGGAATGAAGATCGGCGGAGTCATAAAGAGCGTAAAAATTGATTCAAAAACGCTGCCTGATTCGATTATGAAATTGTTCCCATATTAGATCTACTTACCACTTTCTACCACATTGTCAATTAAAATCAGTTCAGACAGTTTGCAGACTTTATCCTATCCTCCTACTTCTTCTTGATATTGTCCCACTTTACCATGGGGTCGAGATAAATATCTGTGGGTCGAGAGAATTACTAATTTTAGTTTTTAGTAAACGATAACCTATCAAGGTTCGAAATATGAAATGTATGGTGGTATTCTTTCATAAATTTATACCTTATACCATTTTAAAACAAAAAATATTTTTCAAATTCGGTCCACAATGACGGAGAAATCGGTAAACATACATAAAAAATACATACAAGTCGAACATAGAACCTCCTTTTAAGAAATCTGTTAAAAAGCTTATAGGTACTAATTATACAACTGCAGAAAAAGGAGTTTAATGTTTTCAGGGTTCATATATGTATGTGAGTTTCATTATTCCATCGTAACTTTTAAATGCCTGAACCACAGATATCTATGGCCTGAACGGATTCAGAATTCTTACATCATCCTGAGTGACACTGGCTGGGGCTGTCGTATTTTTTATTTATGTAACTTCTGAATTGATCATAAAAGGAGCTCTTCTTCTAACACTAGAAAATAAATATCCTATCACAGTCATACTCGTTATAGGGCGCGATTGATGGTCCGAGCAGTAGGTAAACTACCTGATTTTGATTACGATCAACAAGACAAAGTATTAACATGATCGTAACCCAAATTTCCTCCTTTTCCAGAATCCTCCAACTCCTCAACAAACGCAAACTGGAGAAGCTAAAAGAAACCTGGTGGAACAACAACCCCAACGCCATGAAGTGTGAGAAGCAAGACGACCAATCTGATGGCATCTCTATTCAAAACATAGGAGGGGTGTTTATAGTCATTTTCATGGGGATTGGACTCGCTTGTATTACTCTCGGAGTGGAGTACTGGTGGTATAAGTGGAGAAGGAGGCCTGTTATTGGTGATGTCACTCAGGTAAGTGTTATATAAAAACTGCATTCACAATACATATCAAAAGACAAAAACCCACTCGCTTCTTTTTCCGTTCACTCTAGCGCCAATACCATAGAGTAAAAAGCCAATACGACCAATTACCATCCATAAATTTAAAAGCAGTCTATCACAATCTAATGTGTATTGGCGTATAGCGTGAGCGGAAAAAAGCGTATGGCTTTTGTCTAGCCCTCTAGATTGCGTGTATCGAGAAAATCAGGAAATATGAACACTATAATCCCACAACACGAAACTAAATATAGATAAATAGCGTTTTTTTTCGCAAAGATTTGTCGCAAAGGTTGCGGGTTTGATTTACGTAAAGCCTTTCGACCTAGTATTTTACATACGTATGCAAATCAGATGACAATGCAATATAATAATGTCACGGAGCTGGTCTGACGAAGGAGCCCAAAGGTGGCCACAGGAACTCTGTAACGAAACGACATAACCACTAATAGTTGGGCTTGTTTGATTTGTCTTTACAAGTACTCTGATCCTAAATGATGTCCATTCTGATGATGGAGCCGGAAGATGGACACAAGATTACAGTATACATATTTTATTAATGTTTGTCAGGAAAAATATATTTTTCCATAAAAAAAAACTTGTTGCTAAATAGAGATAAAATTCCCGTGGGGATCGGACTTCTATGTGTTATTTTGGGAGGGATACATAAAGGCAATAAAATAAGAATTAAAAAAAATCTTACGAAATTTAACCTGACTGAATAACAGCGCCTGACGAAAATGTAACACCATTATGACGTTTAGGTACATTTAAATCCAATCAAGTCTCTCCAGAAAATTAAGAATGTTACACACCTTGAGTTTGAATTGATATGTCATCCCGAATGGGGTCAATCTATTCTGGAGTTCAACAACATTTGTTTTAAGAGTTTTTGTAATTCGGAATTTTTCATTGAAGAAATGGCATTTAAAGTTTACGTCAAAATTCTACAAAATTTCCGGGCACCCCTAGATCAGCTGAATGTTGAACGTTGTTAAATGATGATATTTGCCAACCTTAGCGTCTTTTGGTTATAGCTGGTCTAGAAATAACCAGAAAACGTGGATTACCTATTAATTTCCATTCTTATAAAGAGTTGGTATATTCACCTGCGAATAATTTCCTATTTCAGGTGGAGCCCTCAAAAATGACCAGGAACAACACTGACATCAAAGGCGATGGCCTCACATTCCGTTCTAGAAACATGGGCCTCTCTACATTGAAGCCCAAATTCTAACTTCCCTAACATAATGACAGTGATCTCAAAGAAGTACCTATTATTAGACATAACTTTATAGATTAGTGTGTTTGCCATTCCAAGGTATTTTTCGTGTCTTCGACTTAGATTTAAGGTAGGTTCGGCCCCAGATTATGCAAGTGTGTCTGCAATAAATATATAATGGCACTATATCCTTGTTGTTTTTGATATCATGCCTTATTACTCCTTTTTTACCAAGGTGTAGGAGTAACTCTCCTGTGAACGTCAGTTTGGGTGGGCACCACCGCTTTGCTCGTATAGTCTGCCGCCAAGCAGTAATGTGCAAGCGTTGCGGTTTGATGAGAAAAGTAATCAGTGAAATTACTGGCCGTATGAGACCCACTAGTCTCGTTATACAATAGAATAAAAAACTGATAAGTTAGCATTTCACCACTAACATTTTTCTATTCAATTATCTTGTTACGAATTTCGACAATAGTCGAATTGAATAGGGTTGCCGGCCGGCTCTCAACTCCAAGTCTTTCTTCCTATCTTAGATTTTTCTAGAACCCAAACAAAAACTTCTTTCATAATCTTTATTATTTACAATAACTTAGTTAACTCTTATCATTAATACAATTTACTTGTTAACGTCTTCTAAATTAACATTTACAATAATTGAAACGAGACGTCATGTCGAGTATTAGCTTAGTGTGTTACACGTTATAGGTCGCGCAAAACATTGTGAGCCCTGTGAAGTAAGCTCGAGCGGTTTTTTTTATGCTATTTGGTAACGAGACGAGCTGGTCGTTTGCCTGATGGTAAGCATAACGCCGGCCCATTAGAATTCAGTGCCACCCAGAACTTTGAAACACAAAGGCCTGCGCGGCACTGCAGTGCGCTCGTTACCCTGAGACATTAGGTATTAAGTCTCATAAGCCCAGTAATTTCACTGGCTACTCGGCTCATCAAACCGGAACACAGTAATGCTTGCACATTACTGCCTGGCGGCATTCTTCACTCACAAAGCGGTCGTAATAACCCAGACGGATACTCGCAGAGGAGTTAGTCCTACCACTAACTGCACCGCGCTTTTGCCGCGCAGGCCTTCAAAATTCGTTGCACTCCAATTGTTATGGGCTGGCGTAGTTTACCGTCAGGCAAACGACCCGCTGTTAGAGTCATTTATATTAACCTTCATAAGTACTCTCTTGGTGCCTATATGAATAAAACATTTTGAATTTGAATTTGCTCATCTCGTTATGTTTATTATAAAAAGTTAGTGTGATTACTACGTTCGGACTCAAACACGTGTTAACCAATCCACCGTAAGTGGCACGGTTTCGTACCTACGTTCAGAAGGCTCACAAAGATTTGCGCAACCCATACGTCCAAAGGCAAGAGGTGTCTTATACTAAATTATATACAATAGCCTTGCAATAAATATTAACGCTATTCATTTTGGTAGTTACAGCTCTATTGCTTTTCCGTGCTTGTTTATGTTCTTCATATTCTTGTTGCAAAGATCTAATTCTAACCTCAAGCCGTCGACTTCTGCTTCCAAAGTGCGCGATCTTTTAAACATTTGCACATAGTTCAGTTGTAATTGCTTCTGGTATCTAAGTACTTTGTCCTTTTCCTCGGACCATTTTCTTCTTTCGTTGTTGAACTGTGTTTCTTTAGATTCTAGCTCGCATTTGAGTCTATCGAGCATGGAGTTGGCTGGGCAGTTGTCTCCGCAATTATCTGGCAGTTCTCCATTGAGCCTTTGGACTTCGGCGTCTTCTAAAGCGCTGTCACTGGAGTTCCAGTGGTATTCGTTAGATTTGCAGACGTCGTAAATGCCTCTCATTGTTCGTCCGCATTCGATTCCTTCATATCCGCTTAGGGAGACATCTGACAGCTCTTGTCTCAGCTCTTTTATTTCTGTCTTTAGTCTTTCCACTTCGATTTTGTGTGCGTCTTTTGTGTTGTTCATGTCTGATATGTTGTTCATAACGTCGTTGGTGAGTCGGTCGACTTCCGATTGGAGTCGGGATACGGTTTTGTCTTTCTCTTCGGACTCGGTTCGGAGTCTCATGATTTCTTTTTCCTTTTTGTCGACGGATTCTCGGAGTTGGCGGCAGTCGGCTTTCAGTGTGAGATACTCGTGACCTTTTGCTGTTTGCTCATTCTGAAATATATAATATCTGGTTAATACATATTCTAGATCTTATGTAGTATTTGTAGATGAAGTTAAGATATGAATTTATATCTACGGAGTTACAAAACATGTGTATTGTAACTTTCAGTGTTATATTTCCCTGGGTTTTTACTGACACTTTTTCTGGATCTTTAATTACTGCTCTCGTTACTATCTCAGTTGATTCAGTTCTCATGTTTCATACACCTAGCAATTTTACTACTTATTTTGCCCTTCAAACCGAAACAGTGAAACATGTACACAACTATTCGTTGGCAGATTGAACGAGTAACCGACTCAGGCTGGAGAGTATTGTCATCGAAAGGGAGATTCTTTCGCCATCCCCCATGGATACAACTAACTAGAGCATCTTTTAATTCCACTATTTTAACTAGGTCTTCAAAATAAGCTTAACTTTTTCAACTGGTTGTACTAGGTGGTAGGACTAAAAATCTTCTGCGAGTGTCCGTCTGGGTTGTTACCATCGCTTTGCTCGTGAAGTCTGCCGCCAAGCAGTAATGTGCAAGCATTACTGTGTTCCGGTTTGATGAGCAGAGTAGTGAAATTATTTATGAGACTTAATACCTAATGTCTCAGGGTAGCGCACTGCAGTGCCGCGCAGGACTTTGTGTTTCAAAGTTCTGAGTGTTAAGGCAATTGTTATGGCCCGGCGTTATGCTCACCATCAGACAAACGACCAGCTCGCCTCGATACCAAATGATATAAAAAACCTTTAACCCTGATCATATTTTAACTGGGTCTACCAAATAAGCTAAGCCGTTTTAACTGGTTCTCCCGACTAACCTGAGCATCTTTCAACTGCGTTTTCAGAAGCGCTATCTCCCCCGCTCGCTGGCACAGGTTCCACTCCGTATCCTCAAGCCTCTGCCTCAACAGAGCCCGGTCTCTCCGAATCCTGGCCAGTTCCGTGTCCCTCTCGTCCCTGGTGCGGCTTCCGTACGACTGCAGCATGAGGCGGGGAGCACGGAGCCGAGCGTCGTGGCTTCGTAAACGATCGGGGGTACTGAAATTAGACAGAGGGTGTTTTAATAAAGCAACTACTGTTTATAGCTTATAAGTTTGGGTTGCTACACAAGTATATATCTAATATTTATATATATTGTGTTCATATATGTATGTTTAAGTGCTTATTCTGTGTAGATTTATAAATAATGTAATACACAAGTATATATCTAATATTTATATATATTGTGTTCATATATGTATGTTTAAGTGCTTATTCTGTGTAGATTTATAAATAATGTAATAATTATAGTATTTAGGTTTATGGTAGCTTTCTATTTTATGTACCTCATATAATTTTTGCAGTGCACTACCTTCACACATGTATCTATGAAGAACTATTTAATTTAAAAAAGACCAGCAGAATGATTTTAATTCACTCGGAATGATATCCGTCTCGGAAGCGATTGTCTTGATCATTTATGATATTTGATGGAATCGGGCGTTACTTTGCGGAAAACCATTTTAAATAAGATTATATAAAGCGAGTAAATTATAGTTTCAATTATTACTCACTTTATATAATCTTATTTTGATCATTTATATTTCGGAATCGCAGCCCGTCAGAGAAATTTCCCGTTTAGATTCGACAACTCAACAGCATAAACACGGCTATAATCTCCACAATATTTCTTTATCTTGATGCGTTTCCGAAATATAAGTGATCAAGACAGTCGAGACAGATATCATTGCGAATGAATTATAATAGCCCTGCAGAAGCACCATCAAAGGACAGTAAAAGTGTGAAGAAAAGTTCGACGGCATACAACAACGCATTGAAGATATTAGTTCAAATTCGCAGGACGAATCTAATCGTCCCTATGAAATAAAACACGTTTGATACAGAACTGTTATCTAGCTTTTTGTTTAAACGCAAGTTTAAATATAGAAAACGATGTAAACAAGAGAAAATCGCCTAACCTACTTTAATGAAAATAACACCTGTAAACCTCACGAATGAGGTGTGAAACTATAGTTTATGATCCCAAACTGTTCTCGCAACCTCGTGAACTGGACGTAAAGAATGTGGTCGTAGTAAAGGCCCATTGTTACCTGGTCAGAATGAGGTGGGATCTCGCCATTTTACGTGGATGCACGGTGAGTGAAGGGAGGAATGCTTGCCACAATTGCAAACCAAGAATAAGTAAACCACTTTCTGTTGCTTCGAATTAGGCATTATGCAGAGAAACAATTGTTCAAGTCAGTTCTCTCAAATTGCGAGTATTGCGATCATGTTCACCTTCGATCTAATGAGATAGTGCTAGCTATATAGCTATCGAAAAAAGAAGATATTGTAAATAAACAGTGGTTTACCTGTAATCATGGTGGTCTCTCTCCAGCTCTGATACTCCGGAGTCGGCCGGTGACGGCGCCGGCGCAGGCTCCTTGTTGTCATGGCCGTTAAGACCCGTCGTCGATTTCGTTCTGGAAATAAAGAGAAGGTTGATTTAGTTAAAGCTTTTAGATAATAAAAGGTAGTAGTAGTACGCAGTATCCCTGGATAGGGTGCCGCAGCAGAAGTCCCTAGAAGTCCTGAATGGACTGAGGACTTAAAGATAATCAGGAAGCTAAGTCCTTATAACAAGTAAGCTAAGTATGACCAGCTCGTCTCGTTACCAAATAACATAATAAAAAATACTGGCGGTAGACTAAAAGAAAGAGGTAAAAGAAAAGAAGGTAGGTAGTTATAACAACCCACACCCCATCTCCTATCGCTTCATTTACATTGGCCCAAGGTGCGCAAAAGCTGGTACCAGCACCGCAAGAAGTAAATTAGCATTTTATTCTTGACTAGTTGAGTTTGCTGTCCACCGTTTCACCCGCGTGGAGATTCAAACCCTGTGTGTATTTTCCGGGAAAAGATCATGTGTCACTCTTCTGCCCATAAACAATATCTATGAAAAAAAATCACATCGATCCGTTTAGACTATTACGAAAAGTGCCTCTTTCGGTAAACAGAGGAGATTACGCCACTTCATTTATATATTGTGTTAGTCAGGAAATAAAGTCAGTCTGTCCTTTTACATAGATAAATCAATACTTTCGCTAAATTGATCACGACACAATTAGAACTTACGTGCTAAAGCCGATGGAAACGTGATCACTAATCACTTATAAATTACCACCTTGCATAGGAACAGGTCGACGCAAGTGTTCCATCTAGATATGCGGTTCGTGAAATGTTATCAGTGTTATCTCTCTCGATTGCAAACTGCATGCAATTGAATTGAAACGGTAAATGGTTTTAAAACCCTGCAGCCTGATCGAATAATAAAACAAAATTTAAAATTTATTAACGTCGTATATAAACTTGATAGAAAAAGGATTGAAACAATTTCTGAATAACCCTCGACCCCGATACAGTCCCTCGGGGCTACCATTGCACACACACAAACAACTTCTCACCCTAAACGCATATACCTACCTTCTCCGTTCCGTCGCAGGTAAAAACGACATGCACGATTAGATTTCAAGTTTGATGTAACCAAATAGATCTTTAATTATTCTATTTTGAATAAAAACAACACGTAGGCTTTGTAGAGGCGAACCTTAAAAATAACAGAGGACAGTCGACGGTTTTTTCCAAGGCCAATTGGATAACCTGCCCATAATCGTAATTTTTACTGTGCATGATTACCTAAGATTCATTACTACAGAACTCACTTAAAGTACACCAATGCCGACATCTACCAGGTGATGGAACTAACTCTTCTGCGAGCGTCCGTCTGGGTGCAGGGTACTACCTTGTGGTACTATCGCTTTGCTCGTCTAGGCTGCTGCTAAGCAGTAGCTTGGCGACTAGTAATGCTTGCTACTATGTGTAAGCATTACCGTGTTCCAGTTTGATGAGCAAAGTAGTCAGTGAAATTACTGGGCTTACTCAGGGTAACGAGCGCACTGCAGAGACGTGAGGCCTTTGTGTTTCAAAGTGCTGAGTGGGCTGGCGTTATGCTTACCATCAGGCAAACGTTCCGTTCGTCTCGTTACAATATAAAAAAGTACGGCAGCTAAAAGCAGTTCATTTCTTGAAATGTTATCTTGAAAGGTTATCTCCCGATTGCGAGGTGCAGCGATCGGCTCGAACGGTATACGGGGTTTAGGTAGTTTTATTAGTTCGTTAACAGCCTTACAAGCGCACTTTGAACGTCCTGGATACCTAGATTCGCTAGCGTGTCGTTTTGTTGTTGCAGTTTCGTTTTTCGTTTTCATTTGCCGATATCGTTGAATGAACGCGAGTCGTTTTATTGTTTTGTTTGACTTCAAAATGGACTTTTGTAAATTATATTCAGTCCGAGAACCAACGGCATAGCTGAACCTAAGTCCTAACCAATCAGTTAGAACAGCTGTCCACATTTCGGTACCAGCTGGTGCCAGAACGTCCGCCTATCAGTGGGTCTGGTTCGAATTCTACAATGTGCTTGAACATTCGCTGAAGGAAAACACTGTGGTGCAACCATAGCAAGGTGGTAGGGCATTTTGTATTGCTCGCTAGGTCTACCACCCTAAAATTGAAAATCTTTCGCCAAGGTTCTGAACATCTAGTTCTAATCAAGGTTTAGAATATCCACCATTTTCGACCACATCATCTCTTTTATTACATTATCAGCCTCTTACGCACCCACTGCTGCGATACCGGCCTTCTCTCAGAGAGAAGGTTATGGGCCATAATCCACCACGTGGGCCCAGTGCGGCTTGGTAGATGCCACATGTTCTCGAAATTTATGGTTTTTGAACATGCCAGTTTCCTCACGATGTTTTCCTTCATCGTTTTAGAGCGAGTGTGAATAATCCGCACATAATTTGATATAAGTCATTGGTGAGGGCCGAGTCGAGATTCGAACTATGGTGCGTCGGAAAGTCGTGTAAAAGAAAAGAGGTTTAGACACAACCGGCCATACTCTAGGTACAAAACTGCCTTTTCCCAAGCTTATTCCTGATTGCCCTGAGTTAGTTGAACGGTACTTCCAGCGTTTCTTGCCTCCGGGCATGAGTAGACGTTTCGGTCGGCGGTCGTCTTGCACCAGCAGTGAAGCGTGGCAGCCGCATTATGAATACTATGTACCTTGCTGGTAATAAGCCTTTAAATGCCAGGAGGGTGGTTCGAGAAAGTTATTTCCTTAAGGAAATGTTCTACCTAAATGTGTTCATTGTAAAGGGGTCTTGAAAAGTCTGCGTTTGTCTACAACGTTACGGGACATAAGCAATGTTCCGTCCGACAGGAATTGATCCTGGTGATTTACGCCAAATTGTGGGCAGTAAAAGTATCAAAAAAAATACAGCTCTCTATCATTTATATTATTCTGCTAAATAAGGTCATAGAATTGTTATAACAAAAAATACGTTCTAAATGTTCATAATGCGAAAATGAATGACAATTATGTAGGTATAATTTTGTGTTAAGAAATCTCCTTCAGAGTGTAACGTTACGGTAAGCGAGCAGGCATCATAGTTTTTATTCTATTTTACGAATAGGCAAAACCAAGGTTCATATAAGTGACGCATCAGTCACGCTGAAGAGACAGTACAGGGACTCGGTCCTGGACCGGACAGTATCGACACAAAACAATCGATAAAATATAATTATCGAATGGTCAATCTCTCGCTCGACTCCTCCGTGTTGTATTCGTTTCTTGTCCAGCAATGAGAATTATATGTTTTATCTCGCTTCAATATAGAAGCGGCTACGCTAGTTACGCAGTAAATTAAGATTGTAAAGGCCTTTCTATTGGACTCTTCTCTTCTGTGATTAGTCAACAGTACTATGCTAGTCTTTGGTCAGTATGTCAAGAACTGTCTCAAATCTCAAAGCCGTACATCGAGGCGGCGTCAGCCGTACGTGCTGACATGAGCAATTTGAAACCTGAATGATTGGGCATACTCCTATTACACTTCCGTGGCCAAGTTGATAATAAGTAACCCTGACTGTAAAGCAACGGGTCCGATCCCAGGCCGCGGAGCAAACTTAATGCGGTGGACATAAAGTTTGTTCTTGGGTCTTCGATGTTTGTGTTGTGTAGTGTATGTCCACCTGCGACACAGGGAGAGTCCTCTGTGCTAGCGTCTGTTATAAGTTTGTATAAGCGTTTGATTTTATTATCTTTATTGTTCAATAAAGTACCTTACCTTTTTAAATTCGTGTGTTGTTTCAGTGACAACTTGACAACGGTGTAATAAATTACTATTAAACAATAAGATGTCTTAAAACAATACATGCCAAGGGTGGCAATAGTTGAAACCGTTGTAACAATAATATTTTGAAGTGTTATGTCAAGTCTAAATAGCTGGCAGATTTTTAACTGCGTTTTCCAAGCTTTTTCATTCCGTCCTTTTCTCGTGTTCTTAATTGGCAAGAGTCATCGTCAGTAATTTAGATTTACGAGCAATTGAATAAGGGGTCAAAGGCATTGATTGGACAGTCTTAGAAACTTATAAATACAAAAAGTGTGTTTGTTGGCATGTCTTTCTTTCACGCAGAAACGGAGCGACGGGACGAATCGGGAATTAACATAGAGATACGAGTAGTACCTACTCATATGTGCCGGAAAGTCACAAAGGCTACATTGTACCCCAAAAATTGAAAGGTTCCTGTGTGGGAATCTCCATGCTAGTGCTTAAATGTAGAACATGTAAACAAAACAACTGACGGTGTATTATTGTCCTTATCAAATAACAGCATCAATTTGAACGAAAACAATATGAAATCACGTTGGTTAAATCGTTAGAAACCTGAAATTGGTAGCAACCTTCACAATGGGATGTGAGATGAGCGGATACACGCTCTACCGCGCGCGGAACCATCTCATTTGCATACGCACACCGCTGTGGCAATCCACCGGAGTAATTAAAATTTAACGTTCAAGCAGAAAAGCGCGGCTACTACCCTGAAGTTGAAAATCTGTTGCCAAGCACCGTCAGAGTCTAATTAAAGCAGTGGCGCAGTCGCACGGATTCTTCACTAAAAGCATTTTTCCTCTGTTCCACGGCGCTTTACGCGCCACGCGGCCACTTTTTCCCCCTTTACCCCCATCGGTTATCGGTTCTGCGAGCGATGTGGTTAATTGCCATTTCAACTGCTAGCTTTTACAGCTTTGTCGGTGGCTTTCGTTCTCTTGCGGATCCCGCTCATTTCGGATTTCACGTAGGGTAACCCCGAACATATCCCACTCTATAGCTCGTTGCCCAACTGCGCGAGCTTACTCATGAGGCAAGAGTAAGAGACCACCTCTCAGTGCCATAAGTCATCACTGGAAACACACTCTGGTTGGTTGGTCGACGCGTTTAATCTCATGTAATGTCAAAGTACAACGCTGTTGGGCCACGGAATGCATAGGTATATTTGGGAGTCTTAGGTGTATCCCGGTAGCTGTATTTGGAGCCAGTTCAAGGTTTAGCGTGTGCACTACCTTCGATTACATCGTCACGGCTGCGACTAGTAAACTAAATTTATTAAATCACGCGAAGCATTCAACAATTTTCCGACAATGCAGTTGTACTTCTACACGATCCTTCCTCCAATACCACTTGTTGCGTGTCTGAGCGTGGACCTTGACTGTGGAATAGTAGCACGCACTTGAGTCATGCAAAATGAAACGATTTACCTTTTCTAAATCAATATTACAGCTGGTATAAAATGGTATCATACTTTCTAGCGGTGACATGACATCGATCGAACAGCGAACTACTGCATACTCATATGAAGAAAACTGTATGAAAAATGTAATGAACAGTAAGTACGCTAAATTAAAGTAGGTAACAAAAGGGCTTACTAGGGTCTTGTCGTTATAGTGACCAAAGCCTTTTGTATTTGCACCCTTCTTTATCATTGATACTTGATGACTAGGCCAAAGGAAACACATAGTTATCAATGAATGTTGATAGCAAAATCAACGGAAACGTTGTTGACTTCGCCCGATACTGATAACAATAATATTTTGCATTTCAATGACTAATATTTTAATTTAATCAATATAAAGTATGTTTCTTGCCTGTTGAAGCGAAGTATGTTCTATGCTAGAAAATCTTATGTTCGATAATTCCTTCAGCGACTTAAAATAAGTAGGATTTTCAGGAATATTTCCGACGATAATTTAAATGCAAAACCATACAAAAGACTACCCAGGAACAGATATAACAACCTAGCAAAGTGAAAACATTACAAAGAAATTTAAAAATATTGAAAAAACCAGAATAATACTACAACGAATAACAAGAATAATAATACTACAATTTTAAAATAATATCATTTAAACCTGTAAAATTATAAGCATACAATCTAATCTCATATCTGATGAAAACGTTACGATATTCTACCTATCACCATATTTACCATAATCCAATAAGACAACGCACTAACGATGTTCTTAATGCTTCCCATCGAAGTTAACGGTGTACATAATAATGCAATAACTTCGCCCCGGAATACCGATTCTGTGAGTCAGAGGGAAGCGCCGGCCGAGACGGGCCATCTCAGCTGAATGGAATGAGACCATACAAGTTAGTATTTGAGGATTCGGTATATTCTGTATATCCGTAGATATTATTATAAATGCGGGAGCGTGTTTATTGGTGTGTTGGTTTGGCCTTCTTTTACGTAACAACACAGCATCGGATCGATGAGGTTTTTGCATAGTTTATGAGCCAGAGAGTAACATAGGCTACTTTTTATCTCGGAAAAATAAACGGCTCCCGTGGGAGTCCAGTATTTTTATATAGTGGTAAGAGGGCAAACACTATGAGCAGATCATATATGCCTTTTGGTAAACATAATAATATAATAGCCTGGCCATAACAGTCACTTAGAAACACAAAAGTCTCACGGTATGTCTCAGATTATGACCAATAATTTCACTGGATCATTTGGTAATCATACCGGAACACAGTGATGTATGCATATGACTACTTGACCGTAGACTGAAAGACCAAACCGGTGGTGGACCAAATGGACTCTCGGAGAAGAGCCAACTACTGGTAAGTGACTTCAATGATGGATGGTTTTGCTTTCGTCAATATCCGTTCAGTAATTTTTGCGTGAATGAGTAATAAACATCCATCGAATCTCACTAGTGGGAGGTCTAACTCTTCTGCGAGTGTCCGTCTGGGTTGTTACCACCGCTTTGCTCGTGAAGTCTGCCGCCAAGCAGTAGTGTGCAAGCATTACTGTGTTCCGGTTTGATGAGCAGAGTATCCAATGAAATTACTGGGCTCATGAGACTTAATACCTAATGTCTCAGGGTAACGAGCGCATTGCAGTGCCGCGCAGGCCTTTGTGTTTCAAAGTTCTGGGTTGCATTGCAATTATTATGGGCCGGCGTTATGCTTACCATCAAACAAACGACCAGCTCGTCTCGTTACCAAATAACATAAAAAAAACTATCGCGTTTAAAATAATTTAGTAAAAAATAATTTAATAAGAGAATAATTTAGTAATTTAGAGACTGAGGTCCTTTCTCCATAGTCCCCACTATATTATGTTTATTATGGTTTATAGGTGTACCTAACTATGAGAATTTGAAGTAGAGTTGAACCAAGGCCAGAAATTGTGAGGACAAACCTTGGCGTGCAAATGTCCCGTATCAAATTTTATTTGGTCTAAAATGGTAATTAAATAATAAAACACAAGGGTAACAAGATACAACATAATAATATACAGTTACATATGAGTTAGAAGTAAGAACAAAAAAAATACACTGCCTATTGTATATATTGTCCTAGTAGCTGATGTCCTTTCACTACATTGTTGAGATATAGCCTATGTTCATCAATATATACAATTATACATCACAAAAATTTCGCTTCCAACAGGATCCTGATGGAAGCGAAATTTTTGTGATGTATGTATTTATGTGAACATCCGCTAGTGTCGGTTAACACTATAAAATATATTTCATATGTTCATCAAGAAATCCTAGGCTACAAAAAGGTTTCCTAATTATTTTTTATCAGAGTTTTCAACCTAATCACTCACCTAAAACATACTTGAAAACTTAACTTCTATCACAGTGTCACACATGGCCATCGTAGCCTCATAATGGTTATGGTACTCGTAAGTACGGTGGTGCATAGCTCTTAATCGGAATGATCGACAGTGGACCTTGAAAAGGCTTATTATTAACAACATTAAGGATCGTACGAAGCAATCATAACGTACTGAAGTGCAATAATTTAGTTGTGATGCAATTTTAAACACAAAGAGATGACTTAGCAAGTTAACTTATGAAAGAGACGTAAAAAGGAACCAAAGTAACGGGAAGGTAGCTAGGTAGGTAATATAGGCAGTAAGTGTCAAATCGAAGGGTGACATAATGCACTGCAGTTATCGTGTGAATGGAATAAAAAAAAAATCAAAGCGCGTTAGAAATAGCTCTCCCCTCGCATAGGAAGGGTTCCTATTCAATATTCATCAAGGGATAAAGGTCGCTATTCTAGATAACTATAAGAACCTCAAGAGGCGTTTAAGTTTGTGAACTACATTTCAGCGTTTGCATTTCACTTCATACTTTTTTACCATTAGAATTATCAGCAATTTTGTTGCAAAGTTTATACTGTCGAGTAATCACTGGGTGCAATCAACCAAGATCTGTATCTTGGTTGATTGCACCCAGTGATTACCTGTTCTGTAACAGGGAGCGTTTGTTTTTTGCTCGTAACACGGACCAGTAAACCTAGACGCCGCTCCAAGTTTTGCATGAGCACACAATCAAACACACGGAACAACCAATCTGCAACACAAAGCCGCCACAACCATTTGGCACATGTCCTACATATCAATCTTCTAATCATCAATCTTCTAATTGTTTGCATTGATAAAATGCAAAAGAAAACAGTGAAAATAAAGTCTACACTTCAGACACTTACCGCTCCATATATCCGAACATTTAGCTAATCACTACAAAACAACATAATAATCACATCTTATAACCACAACATAACTTTCCCAACAGAACCAATATTAGTATTATTTTTAGTAAAATAATGCTTGAACACACCCGTCTCTCGAGTACGTAAACGCGTGAATGCAGCGTAGCGCGTGCCATACGCGGGCGCCTAAAATGCTGCTGACCAATATCAAGTACAATAATTATTAAGTAGCATAACCGATGTCATTTAAGAACGTTTTATTTTTATTACGCTGCGTAATTTGAGCGTTTTTACTTTTTATCTTGATATTGTTGTCGTTAGTAGTTTCCTGGTTTATAAGTGGGTTATGCTTTGTGTATATGTAAATTGACCCGGAATTTACTAAATGATAATTGCAAAATAAAATCTGTTTTGCATTGTATATGTATTTGCATATATTACGAACCGATTATTAGTTAACAGCTTTCAGTAAAATGAAATTAATAAAAATGTAATATAAACAATTTTATAAATAAAGTTCAATTTAACTCAGTACCTATTTAAAGAAATGGCTAAAGATTTTTTTACGCACCTATTCTATATTATTCCAATTAAATGTATAATTAAGTAATCTTTTTTTATAAAATAAGTACCATTTAAAACTCGATATCGAGAGCAAAATTCAGATACACCAATAACAGCAATTGGAATTTAGGTACGATTTATCTTTATTATACGGCTAAGGAGTGGAATTCTTTATTAGCATTTGTGTTTCTCAATAGGTAACGTATTTATATTAAAGTTTTTAATACAAGAGTGAATAGATTACTTCTAGGAAAATGTGTGGCACTGTCGATCGCATCATCACTTTGCATCAGATGAGTTCGCGGTTAATCATAATCCTAAATTAATAAAAAATTAGTAACAATATTCTGACCACTACGGCGTCATTTTACCACTGCAGCTGAGCACACCCATTCACGAATAGTACAATATGCGGGCGATGGCATCACGCGAGCCTTCTCGTTAACAATTTTAATTACTGCTAATGGACAGATGTCTACCGTGGACGCAGTCGCATCCCGGACACTTCGACCCAAATTCACGAAGTTAGCGTTTAATAATAGTAAGTCTTGTTGAAACGAATTACGTAAACCGGCATTGCCATTTATCTGATCCTACATTTTACTAAGTTTATGGCTTATTTCACTTAAAATTAGGAAAACTTCCGGGTTTTTTATCGCATTTGAGTTTCCATAATCGAATATTTTTTTCTGGAATTTCAGACCGATGTGACTACTGTTTACAAGTTAAATTATAAACATTTGGCTAGCAACGTTTTATGATTAGGTGGGTATACTTTACTGAGGAGGATTATCGTTAATTAGCTACAACAAGCTAGACTATATTTTATAACTTTACAGGTACTTCTAGGAACGTCGACATTTAACTTATCAGAAGCATGTGAAAGCTAATAGGGACGATATTTTATAGTAGATACTAAAAGCAAGCGTGCTCGAGAGTGAATACGAAAAAAACCGTTTATTACAACAAAAATACACGTCATACATATTCTGAAGTACATATAAAAAATGTTTCAAATAATCTGTTCAAATGTTCACCCATGCTATGTTTTGACATGGTACGCACACTTGCACAAATAAGGAGTACGAACAAAAACATGAAAGGAATAAATGAGATAATTCCTTGATTATATTCTTTAATTATTTTTGTTTTCTATACAAGTTTGTTTTGTTCGCAAAAGCGGAATTTTTTTAATATTTTTCATAAAAAGGAAAGTCAAGCCAAGCACATCACAAAATAAAAAATAAAAATATCGCAGCATTTTATCGCTACAACTTAACTTCTTTACTGCTAATGGACAAACGGATGTCTGGCGTAGTTGACGTAACGCATACTATAATTATAAAATTAATGGCGATAGAAAGCCTTACTTTGTGCTGTGTAAACCTGACTACAGTGTAGCAGGTAGCAGTTTCCAATATGATATAAAAATATTTAGATAAACGTCAAGTTTGTTCGATACCTGCAGCATTATCGGTGCGGAGAGATAGTTTTCCGGGACAGTTAGAAACATTTGGTAACCCTTTAATATAATCGCATTCTTACTTCCTGCTCCCTGCTACATCCAAGAACAACCTGGCTGGCTATCATCGTCAAGACGAAAATGATTTATCGGTGTTTTCCGGCAGCCGCAGACAGCAAGGCAAGCTGCTTGTCGCGTTGCTTGAACTTAAACACTACTGCTACATGGCCTGATGGTGCACCAGGTAATTTTGGTTGTTGGTAACATAAAGAAGTAGTCGCGTTGATGTATCGGGACGGAGGTCTTTGCAAGGTGGCTAAGGATACAGGTTATTGCGTCCTGAAATTTGAGCCTTATTATAGTCACATAGGTACTGCCCCTTTTTCCGTCTGACGCTGCAGAGCCGGTAATTTTGGTCATTATAGTAATTTACACAATGACGGAGTGGTGTCGCTGATGCATCGGAACGAAGATCTTTGCAGGAAGCAGAGTGGTTAAGTATATGCAGGCTATTGCAACGCGCATTATCTGCCTCGACCCTGCTATTTCTTCCATCCTAAGATAATTTTGGTTATAGGTAACTTACACGATGGCGGAGTGGTGTCGCTGATGCAGTGGCACGGGGAGGCCTGCAGGTGGCAGCGCCGATAGGGACGCGGGCTGCGGCGACCCACACCATCTGCCTTCTCGGACGTCGCTTGAACCTGAAACATAGAGGGAAAAAAAGTCTAGTGAAACTGACAAAATATGACAAAGCTGCAGTCTTGTCGCATCTGCCCACGGTTTTATCCACGTGAATATGTCCACAGGAATCTTGCATTATTCCGGGATAAAAAGTAGCCTATGTATTCTCCAATGTGTTCCTATGTGTTCTCAACAGTTTTTTTACTATACAATTATTAAAGTCTAACAATAGTTAATTTTATACGGGTATACCTAACATGTTAGCTAAAATAAAAAGGAGATGACTTACTTCCATAAAGAGTCATATGTGAGGGCGGCCGGCTGGCCAGCGCCGGCGTGGAGCCATACCGCTCGCCGCCCGCCGACAACCGCCCGCCCAGCGGCTTGAACGCTATCGGACGGATCACCGACTTGCCCTGGAACAAATCAACAGCTTCTTTAGTAAGACATATAAAACTCTTTGTTGAAACACTAATATACAGAGGTTCTGTAACAAAAGAGATTGCGTTTTTCCAGACTTGTTACCATCACCGATTGTGGAGTAAAATCGGAAACGTTTTAGTAAATAATTTTAAATAAGATAAAATACAAACGACTTTATTGTATGATGTACCTTTCTAATACATAAAAAGTAAGTCGAAAGAAAAAACCTTAATATGGAATTCTTTTAATAAAATAATGGACTGTAAATATTGAATTCCAGCGACACTATTCATAGAAGACTTCTTCCAAGGAATTCATTTTATTAAATTTGTTTAAAAACTAACAATACGATACGGATATAAGATAATAATAACTTTATGAATCAGATCATGGAAACAATGTAATTTATGTCATTGGTGTAATTATCTCACATGACAATATTTCATGTGAAATAATGGTCAAACGCTACCTGAGAGTATAAAAAGGATAGGTCCAACTTAAGAATTAATTCTTTCCAACCGCCTTTTAGAGATATCCGAAGAATGTTCGTAGAAACCAGTCTTATTATTAGTTATTACTCATTCATCATGCGTGCACTGCGCTATGGCAGACAACGTAATTAACCCATTCATTAAGCGTAACAAATTCTACTTGTAGTTTCAGAATTACCACGGATTATGCTGAACTGTTCATCGTTGAAAAGTACATGACAGTGATGAATAATGATTATTTTCGTTACGTAGCGCTCTAGACCCGGTCGCATAATCATCAAACCATAACATTACATTATTTTGTTAGTGGGAGGACTAACTCTTCTGCGAGTGTCTGGGTTGTTACCACCGCTTTGCTCGTGAAGTCTGCCGCCAAGCAGTAGTGTGCAAGCATTACTGTGTTCCGGTTTGATGAGCAGAGTATCCAGTGAAATTACTGGGCTTATGAGACTTAATACCTAATGCCTCAGGGTAACGAGCGCACTGCAGTGCCGCGCAGGCCTTTGTGTTTCAAAGTTCTGGGTGGCACTGCAATCGTTATGGGCCGGCGTTATGCTTACCATCAGGCAAACGACCAGCTCGTCTCGTTACCTAATAACATAAAAAAAAAACTATTCTGTGCCATAACGAAGCGATAATAGTTCAGTGAAATCGCTCGCAGAATTCTAACCGTATTGATGAACGCGAGCGGTGACCCAGCGGGTAAGAAAAACATCATGCAGATGTGAGCAAGGTGTAATCAAAGCATTTACTAGAGCCCAGAGTCCCAATTATACTAAACAGTTAGGGTAGGGGACTAACTCTTCTGCGAGTGTCCATCTTGGTTGTTGCCACCGCTTTGCTCGTGAAGTCTGCCGCCAAGCTGTAGTGTGCAAGCATTACTGTGTTCCGGTTTGATAAGCAGAGTAGCCAGTGAAATTACTGGGCTTATATCTCAGGGTAACGAGCGCACTGCAGTGCGGCACTGGCCTTTTTGTTTGAAAGTTCTGAGCGGCACTGCTTACTATCAGGCAAACGACTCACTCCGTCTCATTACCCAAAAATATACAAACTACAGACTGACTTTTCCTTTATTAGCAGATATGACTGTATAACGATTGTTGCAACCTTATTCGTCACAACTCACAAGGGATTAGGCGCATACATCTGATGAGATTGAGGATCTATTCAGCACGGAATCGACATTTGTACGCAGCAGACGCAACAAATGTCACGGAGCAAAGGTCGCGATACAGATGGGTGGAAAAGTTATCAATAACAAAAAAAACTAGTCATAAAATAACTTTATTTTCACAAAAAGAACATAAGTATTTGTTTAGCCGCAAAGCAGAAAGGATTTGCTGGCAAAAAAAAAATACTAGCACATATTGAGGGGCAAATAATTGTAGTATAAAGCGCTGTCTTATTCTGTCTTGCGAAAATAGTAGGCGTAAATTTCCAAATCTCGTTAATGAAAAATCTTACTGAATACTTAAATGCATCTTAAATGCTTTGTACTACGAGTAAATACTTATATGACTAGCGCGGTGCAGTCCCGCGAAGAATTTTCTCATTCAATGCTCTAGCTTTTGCTTCCATATTATGTCAAAACTCTATTGATTTTTGACATATTAAGGAAACATAATTGTTTTTGGTAAGAATCAAGTTCAACAAGCACGCCTTGTTCCAAAAAACAAACAAACAAGAGTTTTGGGAGCACCAGTACTCGCACGATGATGCATCCATAACGCCGACAGACGTGACGTTACAGTTAATGTGTTACGTGATGCTAAAATACGGACTGCGTGAGAAATTCTCAGGCTTTGTTTGTAAACAACATTCGACATTTATTACAAGACAGTTGTCATTTGTTTTGATGATTAACCTACTGATCTTCTCAATGCAGATGACCTGAATATTTTTTGTTTATTTTCTCGCGTTTAATCAGAGAGAAAAACCGAGTTCTGTCGTGCTCACATAAATGTGAATTATCTTACGTATAGATTATGAAGATTAAGCTGGTTTTGCGGTTTTACATGCTCACCTGACTTGACTGATTTGAATTTTTAGTCTTAGAATAACTATTATCATCATAATCAGCAAAAAGACGTCCACTGCTGAAAATAGACCTCCCCCATAGAACGCCACTTGGATCTACTAGCTCTTGCCTTCAACGGTTCCCCTAGTGGAGGGCCAGCCTATACACTACGTGTTCTGGTCCTTGGTCGCCAGTCGAGAACCGTTCTGCCCCATCTCTGTTATCGGTTCTGGGAGTGATGTGGCCTGCCCATTGCCGTTTGAAACTGCTAACCTTGAGGGCTATTTCGGTGACTTTCGTACTCCTGCGAATCTCCTCATTTCAGATTTTATCACGCAGGCAAACCCCGAGCATAGCTCTTTCCATAGCTCGTTGCGCGACTCTGCTGAGCTCACTCATTATTACACTGCTGACTCGTTATTATCAGTTTCGTTTTATTTTTCTTAACTCTAGTAGAATTTCTGAACTTATTGGAATGAAATTTGATATACCAAACAGTACAGATTGAATAATTTTTTTTTTTTGAGAGAATTGCAATGTTGTTTCAACGCATCTAAAAAACGTGTATAAACCCTACTTCCTAACGGACCAGGGCTTACCTAGGTTTACCACTCCCACCATGAATCACCGAGAAGATTCTAACAGAATCGCACCCATATCAATCAATGCGTGGCAACTGGCCACAAATCAAGCGGAATGACGCGTCAATCGGCAGACGTTTAAAAACTAAATAGCTCATGGCCAGCGACGTCGAACAAAGTCGCCGAGCGGGAATGTCAAGTAAAAACTTGCGGTGATACAATCGAGGCATGAAACCGCTAATCGCGCCTCCCGCTACTCAGCTTCTGCCCTACATTTGACTGACTTTGAGACTGGATTTTTTTTCTGGCTCACAAGTGCAGGTTCTGGAACACACCGAAAGGTGCTTGGTGAGAGCTTTTAACTTGAGGGTGGCACCTAGACAGGAGAGCACTAGAAAATGCCCACTGTTATGGTTACGTGACGATGTTTTGCTTCGCCGAAAGCGTGAGCTTCCGTGGATCACACAAAGAGTTCACACAGGACATTTCAAAGTTGCGTGGTCCATACGGAATGTCTATGCTGCTGTATTTTATACGACGTTGCTTATATTACTTTTGATTGTTTCTACGAATGCAATGTAACGCGACGCTGCGGAAGCTATGCCCATTCACAGCTCACAAGGTAACTATGAAACACTATACACCAGACTACTGAGAAATCTGTTCGAGTGGGCTGTGAAGTCTTGAGGGCAAGGCTGTAGGCAGGACTTCACTTAGCGGAGGGAAAGGTTGTCGAGCTCTGGACCAGCATCTAGATAAGCATCAATCACGTTCCATATTCTTACCACACACACTCAAACGGTGAAGAAAAACATCGTGAGGAAAACCGCATGCTCATGAATCATAAAAAAAATCGAGAACATCTGACATGGAGGACTAACTCTTCTGCGAGTGTCCGTCTGGGTTGTTACCACCGCTTTGCTCGTGAAGTCTGCCGCCAAGCAGTAGTGTGCAAGCATTACTGTGTCCCGGTTTGATGAGCAGAGTATCCAGTGAAATTACTGGGCTTATGAGACTTAATACCTAACGTCTCAGGGTAACGAGCGCAAGTTCTGGCATTGTAATTGTTATGGGCCGGCGTTATGTTTACCATCAGGCAAACAACCAGCTCGTCTCGTTACCTAATAAAATTAAAAAAAAAAAACATCCACCAAGCCACATTGGGACCCGCGTGCGGGATTATGGCCTACACTCTTAGAATTCCCAAGGAGAGTTGGACTCAGGCAGACGGCCGCGACTGTAAAAAAATGCCAAAATCTAGTACGTTAAGGCGTACTGCACCGTGCCCGTGTAAAAATAGGACAACAGAGTGAAGTTAGGGGTAGGTACCCTACCGCCTAATATTATAAAATATATAATAATACTAGAAATTTCTAGTTTTCACCTGACTAGCTACACCATCGATATGAAATCTGTCTCCAAGCACCTAACGGTGTATCCGGTCGATGTGGTCATAGGACACATCATCACTTAAGGATCAAACGTTTACTATTAAATGACAAAGGGTTCCGTTTTTAATTTCGAACTACGTAACCTTTAAAACGCTTTGACAGTGCTAGTTGTCTATTATGTATTTGTTTACTACCTTGCCCACTGTCCCAATTTAAATCCTATTGTAATACCAATCAATCCCTTCTCTTATTGCTTTTGTTATTGAAGTGAACGGCACAGTTATATAACTGGATTCCAGTGCGATCCGGATCTGATCCACTTGCGAGTACTGACCTATCACAAATGTAACCGATTTTTTATGAGACAAATATTAATTAGGTACATACTACATAATCGAAATGAGATGTGAGGTAACAGAAGTTTTTTTTGTCATATGTTCTTTTAATTGATACGATATAAGTACTTATTTGGCTGAACTACTTAATAATTCCGCTGAATTACTTCGAACTATTACTTAATTATTATGTTTGGCAGCATTGCCTAACGAGGCATACCCCAGCATGCTGGGTTCTGGGTACGCTGCTAGTTTCCAGCCCGCTGGTAGTGGGCTGGAACTGGAACACCGGAAAAAGCAAAAAGGTTTCTGTGGCAATCTCTACGCGGGCAAAACCGCGGGCATCAACCAACGGAACCATGCTAGCGAGACTTGTCAAGTTGACAAATCACTTCCTTTGTTATTGAATAAACCCCCTAACCCCCCACCCCTCCCTCCCCACAAATTTACGGTTGTGAAAGTACCTTTACCGCAGATTAGGGAGAAATACAAACAGCGTAGGCCAGGTGCCGGCGCGGCGCGGGCAGCAGTAATACTAGCACACTACTGCTTGGCGGCAGACTTCACTCACAAAGCGGTGGTAACAACCCAGACGGACACTCGCAGAAGAGTCAGTCCTACCACTAACAAAATTTATTTGATTTCAATATGACACGACGAATAATGATTGTTACTACAACTAACCTGTTAATAAGGAATAAAAATACTTAGCTATAAAAAACCTCGTGACAGAACTACTAATCTAGGAAACCTAGATAGACGACTGCGAGATCATTTCCCGTAACCGTAAAATACACCAAGCAGTTTGTCGATTGCGAAACATCCTGCGATTAGTTCCTAGTTACCAAGTTATCTGATCATTGATTTGACGGGAGATTGCATGCGCGGCGTAAATTGTGGTTAGATTTATGCGGGACACGATAACGACTTGTCATTCGTCACGACGCCTTGATATACCTTCTTGTCTTGTTTGTCCGTTAGCATGTCACCATTGTCACTCAAATCGTCAATTAAATTCAGATAACTCAGCGATCAAACGCTATTGTAATTCGTAAAAACACTTAACAGTTATAGTAAACCGTGGTTGATAAGTAATAATACACATGTGCTCTTATTAATAAACACTAAACAGTGTTAAATAGTTGAATAGTTAAACTATCTTTTGTCACTTTCGATTCAGTTCTAAATGGTTAAAGAACAACCACCAATTAACACTGTTTATTAGTAATATTCGTGGTCATGGTGGTTATGAAATAATTACATAAATAAATTATTAAATTAAAATCTAGAGTACTGTCTACGGTACTGTTTCAAACATCAAGTTCCCCATTTTAAACTTATTTAGTTAATTATTTACTCACGAAACCATTAACTCATAAATTCATTTAAAGCCACCTACAAATTATTTATTTTCTTTTATTTAAAATGTAGTCTCATAACCACAGAGATTCTGTGCTCATAACGATTTAATGATACCATTCAAAGGGTTAGATGACTCTACCCATCTCGTATGACGTCTTTATGTTAACACCTTGTCGTCAAACATGCTTCCACCGCATCCAGAGTCCATAAATATTTTGGTACAGGTACTCTACCGACTCTACCGTAGATGTTGTGTATATAATTATATATATTATATAACTAGCTGCTGCCCCGCGGTTTCACCCGCGTGGAGATTTTGGATTACATGGTTTTTATTTTTTTGCGTGGAACCCTAATTATTTTTAAAAAAATAAAGTAGCCTATGTTACTCCTTGTAACATCAGCTATCTGCCAGTGAAAGTCCCGTCAAAATCGGTCCAGCCGTTTCGGAGATTACCCGGAACAAACAGACAGATAAACATTTTAAAAATGGTTGTTTTGTTATAGGTACCGTATATACTTTCATACGCATTTAGTAAAAAGCTGTTATTTTGATATTACAAACAGACACTTCAATTTTATTTTTCTGTATGGATATAGATAGATAAACTCTAAACCACACGTCACAATATACAGCAAAATGGAATAAATAGTATAATAATAAATACATAAAATAGAATTTTCTCTATGGAATATAATAATGTATTATGGAAACATAGTTTTACTATTAACATTACTCTTGATAAGTCAGCGTTTTGCCAGTACGTTTTATGCTGAGGATTAAATAATGTAAAAGCGAGTGAACCTCTTGATATATAAAGGCACCGAGTTTGATAGGCAGATTAAAAAACATCGCTCCAAATTAAAACCGAATATACCCTCAGTTTCTCAACTTTAGCTCGAAGGACCACAATTTTCCTAGAATTACCATCTAGCGTCAATAAATATTCAAGTACGTCAATGTACTTATATATTTACAGCTGTGTCAGACACGGTCCCACGATGTGGTAGAGTCCAGGAACACCAATGTAGGTACGTTACACACAGAGACATAGAGCACGCTGGGTGGCTCTTTATGATTTATCATGTAGCGCCCTCCGCCACGATAGAGGTGGGTAGGACTCGATTATTCAACTCATCGATGTTCATTTCTATAATAATTACTTGTCCAAACAATTATATTGTTACTATAATGTTAGTTTTGACGAGTTTGAATAAGAAATTTTATTTAACTTTCGTCAATTCAACAATGATTAAACGAAAAACACCTTATTGACAGTAAACGTGGAGCTTTGGCAATATCCCCGACAATAAGGCATTCATTTCTTTTTCTAAAAGTATTCACTCAATTCTACAAATTAAAAAATACTATGCAACCTCATGTTTATGACGACGTGGTTTTCGTATAATTAAATACCTTATCGATTATAAATTAAAAACGGAAAAATATTTTATCTTACTTCAACCATTATTATACTTCTCATAAATCAATATTGAAAGAACAACTCAATTAACGATAATTTAATCGAATAGAAATATCGATCGCAATCGTATTACGTATTCGAATAGATCATTCGATATAGCTGCAGTCGATAATAGCATATCTAGTGTTCACCGGTTATTATATGGTGTTCCTGTTATTTTGTCTTGCAGATGGGTTCAGGTCCGTGTTGGAAAGTATATTTATTACTTTATTAGCTCTAAGTTTTACTGTTACATTGGTTTAGACTTTAGGCTAGTTGACACTCACGTTTTTATATTTTAAAGTGATTTGTATAAATGAAGCGTGTCAAATAACTGCATTTTTATGGAACTGTTTTTTAATTTTGTATTTTGTTTGCGAAATTGTCCTCTTTTGCCCCAGCTACACCACAGAAGTACGGAACAGAGCAAGAAAGAAGACTACCAGATATTTTTGAATAAAGATAGTGTATGTGTCTGTTCAGACCTAAGCGTCATTCTCTACCGCCTATGTGGCAATGAAGAGTGAAGACCCACTGATGTGGACACTCGCAGAAGAGTTAGTCCTATGTTTATATACTTAGTACTTTTAGTACCAAAAGTGATATGGTAAGTGACGACATATATTATCCGAAATGAGTAGAAAATGTTTACATACATTCAGTTACTTTGACGGGGATTTCAAGCACACCGTTCATATTTTCTTATTAGTCTACAATTGACAACTAATAGTTCACAAAAAAACCAACGAATGTTTACGGAACTTCAGACGAAAATTCCACTCGTATTTATCAATTTGCACCACCAAATCCGAATGATATACAATGCCAGTCTCTAAATATTATGTTCGACTAATCAATGCTGGAATATATTAATACATAATTCATAAAAATTACATCATTGCATATCGCGTTCCTTGACAGCACATAAGGCAATAGATCACGCCTACCTAATAATGAGACGTTGCAAATTATTTATTTGCATAGCAGAATAGACTATTTAATAGTACTGAATAAGAGTTATAATAATAACCATATATTATAAAGTGGTCTGATAGTATTATAATTCAATTGGTTTTAAGATTTATATCCGAGTCAATGAACTTAGGAACCATGAATGAGACTTGGAACTGTTTCATGTTTTTGTGGAGACTCTGATTGGTGTTATTAATTTCGGTCTGAATAATAAAATAAGTTTTTTTAAATATTATTAAAGTAATCAAAAAAATATCCATCTTGATGTTAATTCAAAGATAATAAATTAAACCTGGTAGGTATACGGGAATTGGATCATGAACGTGTGTGCCAGAACCACTGATTAGGAAGTAAGCCGGAACACACAGATTATCACTATCATTATCAGCCTCTTACGTTCCCACGGCTGGGATACCGGCTTTCTTTCAGAAAGAGAGCTATGGGCCATAATCCACCACGTGGGCCCAGTGCGGCTTGGTGGATGTCACATGTCCTCGAATTTTGTGGTTCTTGAACTTGCCGATTTCCTCACGATGTTTTCCTTCACCGTTATAGAGCGAGTGTGAATACACAGATTACTTGTACTAGATTTTGTTTTTGTTGAAAAAGGTTCGCTATAATTTGGAACTTGTTTGTGCCATTGCCATATGTTACATCTTATTATGTTACTGTGCTTTTGCCGAATGACACATTATGTTACTGTGCCTTTGCCGAATGTCCCGTCTTGTCGGTGTGTCGGGCAAAGGAAAAGAACAAAACATAAGGCACCCCGACAACACAACACATTAGTGTGATCCTGACCATACTAAATGTAATATGAATTCGACATCATTCTGTAGCGCCACGACACACTACCCCGACACAGTTAATCTGAATCCAACTCTACTTAATTACTATGTTACTCTGCCTTTGCCGAATGTCACGCCTACTATGTTACTGTGCCTTTGGCGAATATCACGCCTTACTATGTTACTGTGCTTTTGCCGAATGTCACGCCTTACTATGTTACCTATGCCGAATGTCACGCCTTACTATGTTATAGTTACTTCAGAACGTTACCGTCCTTCACAAATTAATTAAACCGTCCTCTCCATCTTTTTGTTGGGAAGAAAGTGTTTTAAGCGGTAAGACGGTCCCACATTTGTAAAGGTTAAAATACGTATCTTTTGTTGTATTTTTCATTGTATCTATTTCATAGTACATAGGTATCTATTTTACTGAAAGTTAATTCTAATAATAGGTATACTAGTAATTAGTTAAGCTACATACATAGGTACTTAATTATACCAATGTCCATTTGGATGAGATTTCCTTTCATGCCATTATTATGTTTTAAATTCACTACTCAATTACAAAAATTCGCAAACTATTTAGTCCAATAGTAATTCCACTAAATAGTTATCTCAAAGCTAAAGGAAAATTAACAACTTCGAGCCAAGTTCGTAAAGTAAACTGACCGATTTGTGACACCCCGGGCATTCTCCCACGCTTGAGCACGCGAGCGCTCGACTGACCGGCGACCACGTGGACAAAAACCTGGTTCTAACGCTATTATTACAGGTTCCAAGTCAAAGACAACCCCTGAATCGGCCTCCAGCTAAATCCCAGGCTGTCTGGACTCTCAAAACTGGACTGTCCAAAACAACTTCGCTAATTATCTTATTGCATGCCAAATATTGGGAACCTTAGGGCCTAATTCTGCTGTCATTGACCATTTATGTATCTAATTTCTGACAGCGTTCAGTTTTTGTTAACTCTTCTATCTTAGACATTAAGGTTGATTTCAGTGTGAACAGTTAAACATAATTGTGAATACCGTGTGAATTCAGCAAAATGCTCTTTCGATCGGTTATCGATTGTCATAATTTAGCAAAGTGACCGTTTACAAGATTGCGCTTGCACGTGGTCAAATGTATGTATTACGTCGTTTCAAGAATATTTTAGGCAATTGATGTATTTTTTTTAAGAACTTGACTCATTTTGGATGCTTTTTAATGTTAACAGTTTTGTTTATCTCTACAGATGACTTGTTCGTTATGCAATTTGACAAATCTTTATTGTTTTCGAGTGGGTATGGGGTAATCTCGTACAATCGAGACAAGACAACAAGTTCATAAAAAATACGCGTGGGTGCTTACTTGGAAAGCTTTGACATGTACAGAATGGCAATGACATCTGGAACCTCCTTGTGTATTTCGTTGAGTATACAGAAGCTAGTTTTGGAAGTATATTGAGGGCATTGTGTGCATATTTTATAACTAGAAATTTCTATAATTCACACTAGCGGGATGTTGTACTTTAAAATATTTTAACTATACGATTGAAGCGGAATCTCTCGCCATTTCACTGGTATTAGAAGTATCACAAGTGGAGTAGGCAATCGCTGCAAAGCGATATCTGCTACATGGCGCCACGGCTTGTAAGCCGAAAGGGGGACAAATCGAACTGTTTTTTCTGTTTGTCCCCTTCAGATCAGGGGGAGAAACCGGAATAACCCAAATATAGTCATCATTATAAAACGCTTCGCCTTTTGATTTATTTCTTCAATTTAAAAACGAAATAATTGTGGAACTGCTTTTACATTTTTTATTTATTTTACTTATTTATTTATTTATTTAATTGCACACATACAATCAACTTATACTAAGCGTAAACATATGCACCCTGTTAGGAGGGCATTTGATTTTTTGGCGTTAGATTTTCACATTATTATCATCACATATTTATTTTTAAACTTCCATCGAAGTATGTATTTAATTCATTATTGAATATCAAAGACTAAGTTGGTCCCAACAGTTCCAAGCAACACAACCAACATCTCAGGATCTCATGAGGCATAAATTAGGCGATTACGATCGCACAGGACACATTACAATGCCTCAGATGTATGAGATAAACGACGCAACACTGTTGTAAGATGCTGTATGGATCTTTGAAGGAGAAAGTTCGTAACATCGTTCATATTATGATGTAGGTATTGAGTAGGTAATTATGGGTATAAAAAGGAACATTTTGAAGCTATAATGACTGTCGTCAAGGCCTCAATTCTACTAAATAAATAGTTTAACAAGTGGATGTTACAAAAGTTACATAATAACATAACAGCCCTAGTCAGTGTCACTCGGAATGATGTGATGATGATATAAATCTGTTCCGGAATTTAAAAGTAATGGTAGAATAAATAAACTCATATACAAACAGACATGAACCCTAGAAACATTACGCTCCTCTTTTGTGCAGTCGTGTAAAAAAATGGTTTGGCCGCAAAAGATCATTTTGAAGATACATTCGGTATTGAGGGTCTGATGATAGAGCCAGAACGTGGTAGCGTGTTTTTCAGTTTTTTAAATTACATATTTTTCAATTCAATTTCTTATTACTAGTACGCTGTTTTACTCAAATAAATAGTTCCGCTTATATCCGGCCTATCCGGATATCCGGTTAATCTGTAGGGTCTGGAACAAGAAAGCACTTGTGTAGAATACGAATAAATAATAATAAGTGAATAGTTTTTAGAAATGCTTCCCCATTATTCATTTATGAATAGCATTGATCTCTTCAGACCTAAAATAAATTTTTATATTTCTTCAACGGAACTCTATCCTGTATTCAACTCTATATTCAACGACATATTCCTGTATTCAACGACGCTCTTTGTCAGTGTCTTCTTCAATCGATATAAAGGCGTAGCGTAATTTTAGGTCTGTGTTGTACAGAAATCAAAATTTGACACCCTTTCATTCTAAACAATTCATACTTAGGTATACAATATACATATAATACACATTTGAAAGTGAGTTTGTACGTTTGTTGGTTTGTCTTAGACATATGGCATAGACATAGTTTATGGACCGGAAAGCAACATAGGCTACTTTTTATCCCGGAAAAATGCATGGTTTCTGTGAGAACGCGGGTGAAAACCGCGGGCAGAAGCTAGTCTGATCTAGATAACCAGTAGAGGCAGGTTCGAATCCTGTTGGCAGTGAAGTTTTTGAGATGTATTTATTGTTTTAAATTTCCACAATTTTTTACGTGGGAAGTGTATAATACAAAGTTAACTATAAGTTTACATATATAGGAGTTTATCTATATTTCATTGAACGGGTCTTCATATAATTATTCTTTAGCTAGAATGCCGTAATCATGCCCCCAATCCCCAATATTGTACGACTTCCGAGTTCCAAACCGGTCGAGTGTGAAACCTCACACGTGCACACACTACTACACACGTGCCGGGCAGATGTGTTCGACATCTCTTGTACCATCTGCTGTTTAATAACAGTAAGGACCGTGCGAAGCTAGCGTTCCATTTATAAATTTAGAGAAGACTACTGTCACACGTCTGTTTGTTCATTAACGTGTGAAAGAGACAGCGTTAATTAATTCTTCATTTAATTTTAAGTTTGAAATGGCGTGCGAGATTCTCATCGTGCCTAGAAAAATTAAAAAAAAACGTGCTGAGCGATAGTGACGCGTGACGTGAGCGTGAGTCTTCTCAACTCGGTCTGTTTTTCGATGATTTGAATTTCTTACTTCAATGAGACTGCTTCTATTTTGTGGTTGGTTTAAGAATTTCCGCGCTCAAACATTAGCTATAGACTACAATAAAACTTTGTATGCCACGATCCCGGTTTTAAACGGATCAGACTTTGGGCTGTAACATCTATTTATAATTTAAAAAAATACAGAAAACTCAAGCAAATCGTCTTCTTGTCGTGATTATTATTGTGTTTGATACCTTGGCCACTTTATAACATTTTTATGAGAAAAACGTGCCCATAGAGCGCACTTATACTAAATAAACATCCGCACATAGCACAGACACACAACTTTCTGTATGATAAGCGCGCAAGTGTTAATCTACATAGGTCCTTACTGTTTCTGTAATGTGCGTCTGCAGTAAAATCACCCCTGCCAAACCACCCTTCAATTATTACCCGTGCAGTTCTTTATTTAAAAGGACAGGGGAGTTTTTGTTATTGTAAAAGGAGATGCTTACGGCTGAACCATGACCCCATACAACTTTAATAATAGATCAAATAATAATAATGTCTAGGTACAACTAATTTTATGAATGAATGAGTTTTATTGAATACGTGTTTTTGTTCCGTAGCTTTTTTGTCAAAGTTGCATCTGCTACGGATATATGCTTATTAAAATAAATTGAATAGTAATAATAATAATTCTTTATTCAAAAGAAACCAAGCAAACATGTTAGACTTATTAAATAATCACAATATTAACACTTGTAGGCTTGAATTACACAAATCAATATGGTACAGAACCTACACTAAGCAAAGCTTGTGTTGTAGTTTCTGATTATCCCTTCAGAGTACAATTTAGCATAAAATGGTAATAATACCCATTCATATTTGCTTGGTAAAGATTGGTAAAAATTGTGAGAGTGTGTGTGTGTGTGCGTATAATACGTCTATTTGTGCTCAAAATGGCTGTAGGTACATAACTAGCTCAATCATCTGCATTGCAATTCAATGAGGCAATGCCAGTATACTGGGTGCGCTGCTAACCTACCTAATGCCTGTATGATCATCTGTTTAAAGTACTATCCAGCTACAAACACACAAAAGTCTGTCCTCAAAAAACTATACATTATACTTTTTAAGTTACTCTCGGTATGCAAGTGTTTGACCACATTTTTTTTCTTTTTAATATTATTTGGTAACGAGACGAGCTGGTCGTTTGCCTGATGGTAAGCATAACGCCGGCCCATAACAATTGCAGTGCCACCCAGAACTTTGAAACACAAAGGCCTGCGCGGCACTGCAGTGCGCTCGTTACCCTGAGACATTAGGTATTAAGTCTCATAAGCCCAGTAATTTCACTGGATACTCTGCTCATCAAACCGGAACACAATAATGCTTGCACACTACTGCTTGGCGGCAGACTTCACGAGCATCAAACATCAAATGAAATAAATGAAAATTATTATAATATGCTCAAACTAGGATAGTAGGGTATCACCAAACTTTGTGGCTAGCGCACCTTCAAGCATCCCAAAGCTTGACGCATCTGACATTCTTTGATCAAATGCATCTTGGACAAACAACTTTGATGAGTGGAATACCATGAAATGTAATGAGTCAGGCTCTCAAGTGCGACTGTCAGAACATATCCACAAAATAATTGGTGGCAGAGCGTGCTCGTTAGTACTTAGTGAATCTCAGAAATAAAAAAACAACCAAATTATACTTTGTATGAAGAGAAGTCCTGTTGGATGTTAGATTCAAGGAAAAAATTGTTTGTTACACTGTAAATTGGAAGTCGGACATCAATAAAAGTAGAAACTCCTCATTATTGGAGAAAAAACTTAATGATTTTTGACGTCTCCAACTAAAGAAATATCCGGTTGTCAGTTGTCAGCGATACAACTTTCCTAGCGCAAAAAGTCAAGTTCAATCAAAGCAATCGATCGAATCACAAAGTTAATAAAAGTACACGATTTTGATCTTTAAGGTTAACTACTTAAAGACTGCTACAATTGTATCGATTAAGGTTACTGTGCACTGCAAATATTGAAGTGAACGGTGTGCAAAAAATATCAAAGAGAGCTCAAAATCGACAGCACTAATTACTAATTTCTATAGGTACCCTCGTAAATAACTTTCTATGGCTTACAAATCAATAAATCATGTACAAGTTCAATTGGTAAGTTTAATTTTTGACATTGCCATTTTTTGTGTGATGTTTTATTGGTACAATTCTATATTTAAATCTGAATGACGATTTACTTTATTCGGATATTTTACTGGCAACATTGGGGCTGCACTGAAAGATTAATTAAGTTGTTTGGTTTTAAAATAGAATACAAACGGTACATAGTGGTTAATTAAATTACTTAATCTCGAGATTACAATATAAAGAAAACTTCATGAAAATAATGGCTCCATTAGAGCCTGACCCCTATAATTAGGATTCGATAGACATCGATCAGAAACTTCAAGGGCCCAGAGCTTTGGGACAAGAAACAAATACTTACGCTTTTTTAAGTGTTCAAATATTTGTTCAGTTGAGGGGATTGACCTCGCGACCTACCAAATACACCGCGGAAGCTATCCGAGATGGTTGCACTACTTCCTCTACTGATGGTATGTTATTATCATATTTTGGTATACACTATCGTGGATTGCAAAGAATATTTCGGCAAAAAATTGACGCGAGCTGCAGTTTAATGCGATAGGTGCTGTGAAGTGACGTGCAGCACAGTGACGCGCAACGCCGGTCAAATGCGGTCCGACCTTTAGGAAATCGATAGAGAAAGACGTCCCATCCCACGGTATCGATATCCCGACTTGACGACAAACGATACGTAACATAAGACTAACCTTGGATTGGATAGCAGTTTTCACAATAGAAATGGTAGAACAACTCTCAGGTCTGCGTGGCTTCACATACTTTTTGTACTTAGGAGAAAGCGAGGCGACGTCTAAAAGAAGCTAGGACATAATAGCCTTATTTATAAGGTCAATATTGATAAACTTGGACGACACTTTCTGTAGTAGTACTTTATAGATTCAAAAGCCTTTAATTGTCTGCACCCACATTGTCTGCTTTAAATACGTTACGTTACGTAATACAAGGTGGAAGCGATGAGTTCGACCTCAATTAGTTGTCAGTTTGAATCCTACAGTTAGCTTGAGTTTTGGGTGAAGGAAAAAGTTATGATGCAGTCATGTCACGGTAGTAGAGCATTTTCCAAACCGCCTGGTTAGTAACACCCTCAAGTTGAAAATGTATCAGCAAGAACCTATTCTGGCAACAGCACTTGAGTGTCACTAGATCTGGTAATTTTTTTGTTTCTCTATCGACCTCCGTTATTCCTGCAACGTCGCCCAGCTAAAGCCTAGGTACGTACTGGATCGTGACACCCTAAAATGATCCATTATGGATCTCACAGGTCTCTGTGGTGATTTTCCCTTTTGTGGCCCTTGAGGGTGTCGCCAATGACATTCTTAAGGCTGAGCGCCTTCTGCTCTCCGTTCGGTGACGCAAAGATATAGAAAGAAGCAAAAACGAACCCTCAAAAAAAAATGACAATATAAGCACAGCATGATGTACCTATTCGGTTAAATTGTTTGAGTTGGTTTCCAAAATAATATAAATTGATGAGTCATTATTTTCACGAATATTCCGCATCATTGTACAAGACAAGAATGGGATTTTATACTGTCCTTTCAAAACCGCGGATGTAAAGTCAGAGTAAACACATAGAGAGGATAATGAAGATATCAAACAACACTGTCCCGATTGTTATCTCAATTCATAATGAGCCCGTTTCATATGATACAAGCACACAGATATTACAGACATTAAGTACATAACAGTTATGAATGGCCACATTAGTGAAATACCCGGATCTTGGCACGAATGTGGTAGACGTCGTGAGCAGTAAGGATAATCCGATTAAAGTAGGTACCTATTCTAATGCTGAAGGCAAATTATATTTCAGCTAAACAACCTCTAATTCTGGACTAGTATTTTAAGATCTTCGTTGGCTATTTTGACCTGAACCTCAATTCTACTTAAAACAAATGGTTTAAGAATGACAATGGTTTCGTCGCAAAATTATCACTTTATGTGTAGTGTGAATCATGAAAATTAACAATGGTTTATTGATGACAGCCATTGTCATTAGGCGATCATAGAAAAAACGATTGTGCTATTTATACCGAACGTGGCTAATGTGATCATTTTGCGATGTAATCATTGTCATTCTTAAACCATTTGTTTAGTAGTAGTTCTGTTAACTATGAAAGCATTAAGATTAACGGTAGTTTAGATTTATAATGATATTAAGACCCTTTAATCTCTTAAGCTCACGATAACCTTGACGATTATGTATGCAGATTGTTGGTAATACAAGAATTCTTAGTAGGAGTTGGGAATTTTTGTTTCATTGTCCGTGGTCCTACTACGCAGTCTTGCTCACTAGTAGGACTACGTAGTAATCCCACAAAAACTGTACATTTTTCCGGATATCAAGTAGCCTATGTTACTCTCCAGTCCATTAACCATATGCATGCGAAAAATCACGTCGGATCTACTGCACCATTTCTGCGTGAAAGAAAGACAAACGAACACTTACGAACGAACGGAATCTTTCCGAGTGAATTAAAATCATCCTGCAGAACTATCTTTGATGTAGTTGCAAAAGATCTTGTTTTAGCACCAAATAACGCACAATAAAATCTTAAACAACTTATACAAGTAGGGTACTACACTACGCACGATTCAGTACTAAAGGTTTTCGAGAGAGCCGCAGTTCATTTTATCTTTGAAGACGAAGCCTGGAGCATATTATTAAATCCCGTAGTGGGTGGACACGGGCTGATTACATAGTTAAATTTCTCACGAACATAATATATAGATACCTACTTGGTTTAAGCTAACATTGTTTCGCAAATCCTAGATATAGTCTATGATGTGGGCGGATTTAAATCGTCCGGAAAGATAAACCTGGAGTAATAGATGACTATCGGATAGGGGTAATTATACTGGTTAAATATAAAATGGTAAACTTTAGTAAATAGTGTTTGTTAACCTTCAGTCGGTCCGTTAACCTTAATGTCTCAAGGTAAAGCGTACTGCAGTGCCGTGCAGGCCTTTGAGTTTCAAAGTGAGTGACACTGAGTGGCACTGCAATTTTTATGGGCCGGCGTTATGCTTACCATCAGGCAAACTACTGACTCGTCTCGTTAGCAAATAGTATCTAAAAAAAGTAAAGCTTTTTATATAAGCTTCTTGTATATTATGTTTTTTCACTTTCGATTTAGTTTCAAATTGTCAAAGAACAACAAAGACAAAACATACCTACTTAGTTTAATTGTACACCGTTTAATACTTTATTAATAAGAGCCTAAATGTATGGCAAAGGGTAAGGGTCACACCTTTACATAAAGTTGGATTGTTAAACAATCAGTAAGACCATCAAAACCATAGTTAATGCTCGTCGCTGAACAATGCTACAAGACAAAGAAGACGAATGCTAGTTATTGTGCAGATTGTTTACAAGAAAACAAAAGGTAAAATAATAGAGAGCCATTCAATTCAAATTGCTATGCGATTGGACATAATAGTTTGCATAGCCAATGTTGTTAGAGAAATCAAGGTATCATTGCAAACAATCGATTTATTGTTAATGATTGGTAACAAATATGTTAAATCAAAACCATGAGAAGATTGGATCGCAGTTAAAGTCACATGCCATAACAATGTTTGCTAAGGACAGTACACACTGCGCGCATTTGCCAACGCCATGCGATGTTTGATTCGCGAACCAAACGTTTCGTTCGGTGACGATGATGTAGCGAACCGTGTGCTGAGTGTGAGTTTCGCAGTCAAAATCCGTTTACGCGAACAACCGCGTTTGTCGAGTAAACTCCATACTAAAAGCATGCGCGACGATAGTTCACAAACGCGGCGCTAGGGGCGCTGTACATTTTTTTCAAACAAAATCTACGTAAACGCGGTCACTGTAGATTGCGTTAACTTGTTGAAAAACTCACACTAGGCCCACTGTTGTGCGGGCTAACTTGGTTGTATTAAAAAAACAACAGTCAGGACACATAATTTTATTTTGATACAATATATATTAAATATTAATTTAAACTATAAACACGCACGCGAAATGGTTTTTTCTGCTTTCTAGATTCTATTATGCCTTACTTTAAAATAAGAACAGCTTTGGGCCGTGATTCCATCTATTTGCTAATCACCAGGCTGGCCTGCAGACCTAAGACACCGGTCCATAATCACCTGCGGCGCAAGTACGGCAGTCGGTTCGATAAATTTGTCGAACCAAAAAACTCGATAAATTTATCGAATGTTGCGAGTACCGAAGTCTGATCGTAAAGTATTGTAGTAGCTCTATATTCTCTTTGGATTCGACCTAGCTATTCGATAACTTTTGTCGAAATTATCGAGGTTCGATAAAATTCGATAACACCCACTTTATCGATTTGAACTGTCAATTTTAGAAAAAAGATCCGTTCTTACGCCGCTGGTTCGAAAGGAAAAAAGTCTAGATAATAGAAAATGTACGACTTACTCGTACATTCAAAAGTATATATTGGGATATATTGTAGATCAGCAATATACACATACAGTGCACCCTATAACATACCTTTTACTTATGAACCAAACCTTGCACTGAGAATGCGAAGTTCTGGAATAGTACTCACCGGAAACATTCGGCTCGTGAACCAAACACTTCGCATGGTGACGTTAGACGTAGCGAATATTTTACCCTAATATATATGGTAGACAACTACCTTGGCTATTTGTTTTGTAAAAAAAAAGTGGGTGTCGTCGCTGTAAATTCCGAGTACTCGAATTTATGCAGCTTTTTGAGCTACCTATTTTTAGTTATTTTTTTAAAGAGAAACCAGATATCTATTTGCAATTATATTTCGGTTCTCCAACTTCACAGATTTTTGCCTACCTACAGTATTTTTTATATCTCACCATTTTGTTTTTGTTACCAACATACTAAGCATTTAGAAATACCTCTTTTAGTTGATTTCGGAGTAATAGCGCGCCTTAACCAAACGATATATATTCTGTGACCAAACTTCGCATGGCAAATGCACGTGGTGAGTACCGTCCTTTAAAGATTTATTCAAAGAGGGTCATTGTATGCTAGAAACTGCGAATGCGGAAAAGGTGAGGTGTGTGAATATTATTGCACAGCCGTTATCGATAACAGCTTGTAACAATGAAACGTTATTTGGTCACAAGTCACGAAGTGTAATCGATTGAGTTTAATTTTAAAATTATATTTGATGTAACTATCGATTTTGAGAGAGTGCGAAAGCTCATGAGTGTTAGGCACATGATTTTGAACGTTAGAAATAAAGGCTTAAACAAATATCAGATGTCTATTTTTATTTGCATTTAACCTCTATCTCACCAAAGTCAAATATGGTGTGTACACTAGGCCTAGAATAGAACTGACTCTCTAGTGCGTATATAACTTTTTAGGTGCATGCAAAAAGGCGGGCTAGGCGAGGTAAGCTCATTTTAGGATTCGAACTCTAGATACTGATCGCGGTGGGATAATTCACTAGGGAGAAGCTATCATCGCAACCGACATTAAACGACCAAAGCCAATCAACTATTTCTATCAGGTTTAACCGTTTATGGATACCGTAAGGTTTCGTTTTCAACAGTCTAAGAATACATTTAAAAAATATTTATTCCATTAGTAAGTAAGTAACTCTCACTTTTGCTCGCGTATATCGTATTAAAATTCCAAGTCCGTCCCAGCATTGTGATTCAAAGAAGCTACGAGGGTCCAATCAAGCTTTTATAATTTATTACAACTCTCGTGTTGACGATTCAATCTTGACGTTTAAGGACTCGTAAATGAAACGCGTGCAACGAACGACAAAGAATGTATGCTGCATAAACAAAGGAATAAAAACACAACACTGCGCATTTTAAGATAGTTTTTATACTTTTCGATTCCGAATATAGTCACGATCGATATAATACAATCAGTTTTGGGAATCGAATGCGACGCAATTTAAATTGAAATGATAAATGTAATGCGTAATCGGCATCGGTGCACGTTTTTATTGATTCGATACAAATTTTCGGTATTTAATTGCATGAGCGAGTTGAATCTTGATGTAAGAAGACTCGAAGGCGAGCTTTTGTAGCGTTGTATAATAACAGCTATTAAAATGATGACTCCGTGGTACTCAGATGCCGTGGGTTCGTGTTAGGTTCGCATCCTATGATGAGTTTAAGGTTTTGATGAAGAAAAATATTATGATACAACCACATAATTGGACTTATTTGTATCTGAGTGGGTGCAAAGATACAAAGGGGTGGTGCACCAACGATTGCTAATCTCAAATATTTCCCTCGCCGTTCCGATCTCATAAATAGACTTGTCCGCGGCTGTGCATAATATAGAAGACGGGTATACAGTATAAAACAGTACCTATGCTATCCCATATCCATGCTGGTAGATAAACTTATACATGTAAAAAAATATTGGAAGGCGCAATAGAATTTTTGTGTCATATTGTAGACAAAGACCACCTAAGGAAATCACTTCTTAGAGTGTGACAGCCGGATGGATATAAAAGACAAACTTTTATGAACTTGATTTATCCCATGCTTGCCAACTCGGCTTTAGAAAAACTGATATTATTATTAATATAAAAGACTGCATGCCGGCCGGCCCAAAAAAACCTTTATTTATTCATTATTATTTACAAAGACCATTAATTAGATGAAACCATGTGTCAGTTACTATAACTAAAAGAAACATAGGATAATCCGGCTGAATTAAGTCTTAATATTTATTAATCTTTTAGGGTTTTCTAATCGTATTTAAATCCAGGTTGTAACTATTATTATTGTATTGAATATAAACTGTTACGAACTAACGATATATACCTGAGTTTATCGTCGTTTAGTAACTTAACTAATTAAATTTACACTTTTTAGGTTGATTCGTTTGATGAGAGGTTAAACTGAAGACGTAATTGAAGCGTAAAGCTTCCATTACCCAAATGACAAGCATTAACCGTAGCACAAAATATTTTTCGAGTTTTAGTAATCAACTAGAATTATTTCACTTTTACGGAGCACAAAAGATTTTTTTTAACCAAATTTTCTGATGTTGCGATCTCAAGCACTGTACCCATCTCTATATCAACGGCGTAGGCGGAGCAATCTTAGCACAGCCATCAAGCACGCATCGGACAGCCGCGGATAATCCACCACGTTACACACATTACCACCATCAGTCGTATAATGGTCCTGCCATCTCAGTTCTTTCACCGTTTAACATGCGATAAATTATTGCCTTATAAACAGGGCCCCAATGGCTTAAAAATGACAATGGTTTCGCCGCAAAATGATCATTTTGATGAGGATCATTTGAAAATTAACAATGGTTTATTGATGACCGCCATTGTCAGACGACAATAGAAAAACGATTTTGCTATAAAATACCGAAAGTGCCTAAAGTGATCATTTCACGATGAAACCATTGTCATTCTAAACCATTTGTTTAAAATTGGGGCTTATATGGCGTCCTAGAAATCATTACGCACATATTTGTGCAAAAATAGACTTTCTGAGTCTAATATTGGGATACCGTAATCAATCTATGAGGCATAAAAAGTCTTGATAGACAACAAATAAGTTTTTTTTATAAAGAAAGACACAAGGAACATCATTCATTCGTTACTCACAAAACAAAGAAAGGTAGGGCAACATGTGATAAGGCAGCCCTGTGCGTTTTGAATTATTGCCAACACATACTGGAGATAGGTGTAGCTAATGTGCCCAGCGAAGGCTAACAAAATAAACCATCTGCAGAACATCATGACCATTAATCTCTGGATAATAAAGACGTTGGATAAGAGCTCGCGTAAATTACTGACTATGCAAATAGTCAAGTCCTAACAGTGTGATAATTAGACATAGGAGAATGACACATAGGAGATTGTATGGGTTTTGGCCATATACTCTAAAATATTTGATCCAATTATCAACTACATTGATGGTTTGTTTGTAACTATGAACTTGTATAGTTTTGAGAATGGTAACACAAAATGTCAGCAATAGTCAATGACGTTGAAAAATCATTGGCAATATTGATAGTTTATACATGTAATTGGTGGATAGCGGACGCTCTTGTTGAATAATTTCTTTGATTGGAATTATAAAGGCTTGTTATGTTTATAATTAAAAAAGTTAATGTCGAACATCCATGAAATTCTTCCTTCTTCATGTGGCATCTACTCCAATAAGCAGCTAGCTTGTATTGTAAACAATATATTTGTAAAAAGACTCTCAACGAGTTTGTTCATATATCTGCCTTTCATTTCGAATGGTTGTTCATATGAGTTAATCAATTTCCATGAACCTTTGGGACCACGCGAATAAAGTTTTTTTTTAATCTGAACTGTACTGTGGGTAGCTACAGTGATATACAAATATTACATGTAATACCGGTACATTAATTTACTGTAGTTTATATATGACCTCAAACGTCATACTTGAAGCGTGTAGTTACAAAAGCAGAATTGTTGTAACCTTGCTTTAATTTGGATCTAAATTACTTTAATAACAGGAAACAACAAAAAATAGTTTCTGTATCTGTAGAAATACAAGCAATCATTCAAAATTGAAGTAAGTAATTACTTACTTCAATTTTGAATGATTCCATTTTTTTCCAAACTTCGGTAGGATAGGACAGTAAAATATATAATTTTATTGTTATCGATAAAATGAGTAATAGGTTCTTGACCCTAACAAGGTTTTCCTAATAATTTAGAACAACGAGGGCCATAATCCAATAACATGGAACAAACACTTACGCCTTTTTTGTTTGGTAACGCTACAACCCTTACACTCTACACAAGTCCAACGCCATTACTACATTATGAGGGCTGTCAAAGTAAAAGCATACTTTAAGATACATACACTTAACGATATGAATATATTCAAAACAAAACTTCCATTACATATATTTCACATACCAAATGCTCTAGGACGTGAACCAACGACATAAATCGGGCCTCATACCCAAGGAACGAAACTCCAAACATTCAAACGGGAAGTGAAGTAAAAAAAAGCAGCGGACAAACGAAACGGTTCGGAAAAAGGAACGGTAACGGTCGATTAACATAGATATACCACTTACCGCCAACAGGTTGGTCTGGAGATATGCTAATGCCGCGGCTGGTGGTCTGATGCACTGCGCTAGATACCACGCCCCACCGAGCGAAGGATATTGGACCTGGACTTGATGCTGTTTTGTTGTTTGTATAAAGTCTTTATGCTCAACCTTTTTTATAAATTTATAGATCACGTTTTGTCAGAACCCAATATCGTCAAGTGGCAGGTCCACGAGAGCCATGTTTTTCTAGGCCTTGCGTGTCCACTTTTGGCCACTGAGATAATATTCAATACCTAGAGCTAAGCTATTGAGGCTAAAAAAAGAATAGTTTGGTCCATTTTCATAACTGAGTTGCGTAATTATATAGCTACGATAGAGGAATTATTTTTCATTGTCTCATAATCAGTTATTAAACAATTTTGTTGCCGTTTTGTTAACTAAGTTTCGTAATCAAATAATGTTTCGTAACCAGATTTGAAAATCAAATTCTAAAGATAATGGACTGAAACGGTCAAAAATTTCATGCAAGATCCAAAGCTGCTATACCTACTACTGTACACCAACAGTTCCTCTTGGATCCAAAATAAAAACAAGCATTAATTTCCACAAAAGCTGACTAAAAATATCACGAACGATTTCACTATCTGTTTCATGAATAGTCGAGCATGCTTTATATGGAGTTACGATTTCAAACCGAGTCCAGACAATGGAGTTGATTAATAAAACATTGTGTACAGTGGCTATCTCGTGTTTGCTATCGTGTACAGTGTAAGGTCCTGCTCGTGGAGTCGTGGCCCTCATGGCGCGTGCTGCCCTGCCGGAGCCTGGACCGGCCCGGTTTCTGGGTCACACAGACAGCTTTCAGACATTTGCATATTATACACGCACCTTGATACCTCATCAAAGATGCATCTGTATAATACTACTCGTAAAAGGGGAGAAATTACTGAGATAACTTTTAAATTACTCACGACAAAAACCTTTATTTCACTTAAAGATTTCGCACGAGAATAATAATCGAATGTTATGGGAGAACGGGCGGGACGGTGGATCCGAGTAGGAAATGAGACAATCATTGACTCATACTAGGCAGTTCCGTATAATTGGGATTAGTTTCGGTGAATGGCCGATCACACGACGGCGCGCTCGTGACCGTGGCGGTGAACAGATCCGTGAGGAACTGGAGATGAGAACTTGAACCAGGTTTTAATTGTAAATCATAAAGGAAAACAAATATTTCGAGTCTTGACGAAACTCTTGCCAATTCTCGATTTCACCGTTGCTAGCACTTGCAGCGATTAATATTACCCAATTAAACAATTTTCACGGATTTGAAATAGGTTTACAAGCTGTTGTCGTAAATCTTTTCTAATAATGCAATTACGAGTAAAGTTCTTGTTCCAAAAGTAATTGATACCTTAGTCACGCACCTACCTTATTAGCAGGATTGATGGCATGAATCACAAATACCAAGAAGTTGTTCCAAAAGGGCAGCACAAGCTATTGTAAATGAGGTGTTACATGATAGTAAATAATAGCTGCATTCGCTACCATTCTCTTATCAGAAGCCTTTCAGTGCTAGGTTCTCGGACAACAATTATTTAGATTTAGGTAAGGCCCGAGTGAGTTCGTGTTCGTGACCAGCAGATCTCAAATCCGCCACCGGTTGGCCTTGGACTATTTCCACACACCTTTGTGCTCCACTAAAGGTCAATTGGAAAGTCTTTTGGCCATAATTTAATAGCTATTGTTTCTTGCCGATGCACAAAAATCTGGTTTGTTATCTTGTAAATGAAGCAACGTAATTTGCGAAAATGATATGTTAAGATTAATTACAGTTCTTTCATTTTTGATACAGTTCACCAGACACATTAAGCGCGTTTGTGATGTAACAAACCTCATACAAGGTCAAGTGCAACTCAAATTGATTATGCATGCCGTATTCGATGACCGATAGTCGTAAAATATTCAAAGTAAAAAATATTTGCATGCCATGGGTTTCGAGACTGTCGAGCTGCTGTTCATTTATGCCAAAACCGTCCTTAGAATTAGTTAAATAACAATTTATTTGAATGTAGCCTTGGCCATTAGAAGAATACCTGACACCGCGGCGGGTACTAGAACAAACCGTTGGCTATCTCAATCAGCGCGCCTTACCGGCTCTGTATGCAAATCGCTTGGAATTTCTAATGTCTGGGTCTCGCTAAAGCGGCTTTTATCAATATCACCCAAGCAGTGATTTGTAGGCGTCGGCCATCCGGAAGATCGATTCCAAAATGTGGACTTTAATAAATTGGAGGCGAGGTCAATCGCTTCGGCTTCCATTATACATCTCGATCATCAACTCTATAACTCTGTGGGCGATGGGTGCGAAGAAGCTCATCAATATTCGTAAATTGTCTCTTAAAGTAACATTTATGCGATTCTTATCTTAAACCGTGTAGGGACATTTCTTTTTAATTTTATGTGTGTCGATAAACCTTTCGCGGCCCTCACAACTGGTTTGATTTAGCATATTTACCCACTGGCCTCTATCGACGAGGCTTCTCCCAATTACCGAAATCGTAGTTCATTGTTTACCCATTCCTTTTAAAGTCGATTGCTTCATGGTAGACAAGCCATTAATTTGTTTGTGATCGGTAACATCAGTCAACCGTCAAGAGCAGAATCACTCCCACGGCTCCAAACAAGACGCTGATTACTCTCAGAAAGGTTTTGAAGTTACACAACAATGTGGATAATTAAAAAGTCAGGGACGCGGACGGAGTACAACAATGTCTTCAATAAAGCATTGCGCCATACGTTTAAAAGCTTTATTGGCCAAATAAACTCCTGATGTCTAGAGGGCTAATGAGCTGTAGTTGATTTGAAATTCGTGGCTGCAAAGCCGCACTTATTTTTCTGCGTTCAATGACTCATAAAATTGTCTGCTCGAATTATCAAGTGCAGGCTCAATTTCAAGCAAACTTTTTGCAGTCATTTGAGTTTTTGTCCTAGACAATCATAGCAATCATCGTGCACTTGTTGTTCAGCGTGGGCTTAATTGTTTGTAGACAAATTTTGCGGAAGATGAATTGTATGAAGCAAAAAGTACTAAAGCAAACGCCATCATTCGTGATGAATGTTATTGTAATGTGAATGATATTTTGAATATAGAAGCTTCTATTCAGGGGCCTCTTGACCTCGAAGAGTCGAATACCGTGACGAAAGGACTAACAAAAGAGTAAAAAAAAATCAACAATCTCAGACATTGTTGGGTTGAAGACTACTAAGCTCTTGACAGAGGCATAGTTTGCTATAGCAGAATAGGTGAAGTATAGTCGTTGCAAGTTGTTGCGGTACAAGTGACACCGTCAACGGAAATAAAAACACATTGTTGTACATACGTTCACAGGGAAGTATATAAATATAGATAAGATGGAAAGATTGTCACATCAATTGAAGATTGGGCACATTCTCACGAGAAAACCTGATACGATGCATATACAAATCTGTAGTACTAACTTTCAAATTAATGTTAACCTGTTTTAACACAAAAAAAAAATTTAGACGCCTGTTTAGCTAGACAGTTTCTAAAAGATAAACGACTATAATGATAAAAAATGTCATAACCAAATTGAATTAGACAACGTTAACAAATCAAGTTTTGTGGCTGTTTGTATTTAAACACGCGCCTAAAGCATAAATTAAGACTTGGACGTGGATTTCATCCATTGTGTTTAAATTGTTTGTGGTAAAGCCATAGTAAGACCGGATATATTTAACACAGACGAAGTTGTATTAGAAATTAACGGACGATTGGATAATTTATTGTTTTACTACGAGTCTCAACTGGTCAACATTCATGACTCATTTCTTAAGACCATTATACGCCCCAAGGACCTTGCTCGAATGGGCGGAGACAAGCGCACTTCACCCGCGCGGTCCGCGCGTCCCCTTTCCACGACATCGTACAACCAAACGTCATAGAACACGCGGAAGCACAGAAGAACCCGCTCAAGCACAGCATTTTTGCCTACAATTGGGATGTTGACTGATTTTGGAAGGGTTTAAAACGATGCGAATGGGCCTAATATAACCCTAATATATTTAAAATTACTTTTTGAATACATCTAATACTTTAATTTTCATGTAAGTTATTATTACCTACTAATCGGATAGTAGGAAAGTACCTAGAAAACGCTAAAATATCAATCGCCTAGATAGAACGTACGTACGTAACGTAGCGTAGTACTTAGCGTACCATGGTTATTTTACATTTTAGTTATTGTAATGCAAAATTAAAATAGTATTCAGTATTCACCTAGATAGTAGGTACCTACTTACAATGCGTGCAATGGTTATTTTACATTTTAGAGGTACGTAGGTACACTATTATAAATTCTTCGATAGTATTTCAATTTTAAATATTTATTCATTGATCGTTCAATAGCCAGGCTAAGAACTGTATCACCCCATCTCTTCCCGTGGGTACCGTAAGACCCAGCTATGGGAATATCCAGTGAATGGGCAACAGTTTGCCGGCTCAACAACAATATCATAATCTGCTGCGATCACCAAGACCCTTGCCGAGCGTGTTGTATTATGGCTAAATATCCCGTTCACGGGGGAGGCTGATGTTCAGCAGCGAACATTTTCCGGCTGATGATTCACATGGGGCCCAGGAGAGCGCTGATGAAAGTTAAAGTTCTTTATACGCCCGTTCCAAGTATACAAATAAAAAGAGGAAGGTACTTAGATTACCATATTGGTTAAACTTTCCTTTGTGGACCGTCGCTTTTGGGGGGGAGGGGGGGAGAGGGGGGAGGGGAGGGAGGAGGGATACTCCCCTGTACCATCCCCACCCTGCGGAGCCCCATGGTTATGGAGATATCCATGGTTAAAGTTTTGAGGTTAGACTACATTTTTCCATAAATATACATCGATTTATGGGGCGGGGAGAGGAGGGAGGGGGTAGGGGGAGGAGAGCTACCCCCCCTGTACCATCCCCACCCCGCGGAGCCCCATGGTTATAAAGATACCCATGATTAAAGTTTTGAGGTTAGAATACAGTTTGACTCCGCCCTAGCTTCGGCGCTGCGTGAAGAGCAGCCCTTCCGCCCTTGCGTGCCGAAGCACGGTCACTCGTGCTCGGCTCCGCAGCTTCGGCTTTGGTCGCCTTCGGCGACCAGCCTCAGCCGCTCCACCTCGCACGGTTCCCGTGCTTCGTCACGGCGGGCGAGGGCTGCTCTTCCCTCCGCGCCTCCGCCTTTTTATATACACTCTAGGGGTAGGGCAGACAAGACCACGTGGAAAGTGGGGTGCTCTGATTCGGTTTTGGGTATTTTTCGGATATTCATGTGGTGAGAATAAAACACAACAACAAACGATGACTGACACTGACAACTAACAGAAACAGATAAAAAGACGCTACAAAACAAAATGGCGTCGCTTCACGTTCCATTCCGCAGTATAAACATAAATTCGTTATTTTTTTGTATTAAAAAAATCAATGTAATTGTGTAATAAAGCACGGTTATTGTGCACATTAATTACACACCAAATTTAATAATTGAAAATAAAATTATATCTTAGAAAATATAAGAAATAAAATTTAATGAAATACACCTCTAGCATCAACGGAACGTAAATGTCAACTTTGACGTCTACCATGACAATTTATCCATAAAAAATTTGCAAATGGCGTATTATTTTCCAATTTATATCGAAACTTTAAAAAATTATATCTCGTTAACCGTGAATCTCCGCAACTTCAAAATTTGTAAAAAAGCTTTCTATCTAAGAGTACTGACTACTATAAAAACGTGAACTTCCAAATCGACGGTCCACAAAGGAAAGTTTAGCCACCATATTCATGTGTATTGCTCTTTGTTTTGCATTTTTCATCTTCCAGTTTACCCGCGGCATTTTCACGTACCTAACACGTAACACACGAGATGCACGCAAGAAGAAATTGTAATCAACAAAAAAAAAAGTAACTCAAAATATACTATAATAAATATAGCGTCCACGCGCACACACAATATAAATAGTCCTAATAAAAAAAAGTAACTCAAAATATACTATAATAAATATAGCGTCCACGCGCACACACAATATAAATAGTCCTAATAAAAAAAAGTAACTCAAAATATACTATAATAAATATAGCGTCCACGCGCACACACAATATAAATAGTCCTAATAAAAAAAAGTAACTCAAAATATACTATAATAAATATAGCGTCCACGCGCACACACAATATAAATAGTCCTAATAAAAAAAAGTAACTCAAAATATACTATAATAAATATAGCGTCCACGCGCACACACAATATAAATAGTTCCTATCTGATTTCCCTCTAGACGCTAGTCTTCAAACCCACACGAATAGACAAATACTTGTGTCGATTGTCATTCACACACACAAATGCACGTAGTCGGCGGACAGCGCGAGCGGATCAACGAGTGACACAACCTCCCCGTCTGATAGCTAGCGCACGACTGCCGCGCGCGCCCGCGCAGAGCACCTCCAAGACTTGGACGTTTGGAAATAGATTTTTTGCTATTTTCTTTGAGAAAATGTTGCTTGATTTACAAAAGAAACACCCAGTTTAAAGTAAATTTTCTTCCTTATTTTTTGGTGTAAAATTAATTCCAAACGTCTAAGTAATTTAGAAGTTTTAGGGAAAATAGTTTTAAAACATCATGCTGTTAAATATTTTTTCAAGCCATAAGTAATGGTAACACAAAAAAATCAAACAGTGAAATTAAAGCCCTTGAATTGATCATTCAGGTAGTATTTTTTTCAAGTCGTTAAACCAAGCCGTGTGGGTGTTTTAGGAGGAGAAAGTAGTCGTTTTGGCGGTCCTAGCCCCTTAATAGAATAATGGACAGCCCCGCCCCTATGATATTCCATTTAGTGCGGAAGAAGGGAAAGCTATCACGCACATTACGGACGCGGTGCCTAAATTGGTTATCTATTATATGAGTGATAGAAATGATGTTTTTACATTATAATTAAATCCCACTGACCTGGTATCGTAATCTATAAATCGATGCTAGAAAACCGGCTGAAGCTCGGAATATAGAGGTTTCTGTGCTACACAGACGGGTACCTGCATTTCTGTGTTGCTGTTGATAATTTTATTAGTGACCTCGGTGTTGGAGAAATTATATCGGTATTCGATGGAATGAGCCAATTCCACATTGTTAACATGGCGTCATTAAATTGAGAGAAACGGTAATAAAACTACTTTACTTTTTCTTATTGGTTTTTTATAGCTAATATTCCAGCATGGAAACTTAACACTGATAAGTTTCGTAATTCGAGGAAATAATTTAAAAAGTTGAAAATGAAGATTATAGCGTCTTTGTTGCGTACTAACCTAACTGTTTTATTATACAAAAAGAGCACATCATAACAAATTTTAAAAGCAGATATAATATTTTCTGAATTTTATTTAATCTAAATTAATCGTTTATAATAAAGAGTAGGTAAACATTTCGAAAGATAGTCGAGAGCAAGCAGGCACAGCTGGTGAAATGAATCACGATGATGACGTCATCTATGGAGATACACATGACCAGACGATGTCCTGTAGACCTATGCTAATGTAGATATGATAAGAATATTAACAACGCATGTCAACGTGGTTAGACGAAGGACCATGAAAATCGAAGTGATAAATAGCTGTGTCAAATATGGAACACACGGAAAATTTTACGGATTGAATAGTTTGGGTACATAAGCACCTTATTGGTTAATTCGTGGATGTTTTTAAAGTTAGCTATGTTTTCTGTACCTGTTGAATATTTAAACCTCTTGATATACCACGCCATGTTAAAGAAAATCGTGATTCTGTGATACAAATCACAATTTGAACTCAGGTTGTATAACAAAAGTTACAATCATAAAAAAGACACGACTGCCCTAGCCAGTGTCACTCGGAATGATGTAAAGATTCTAACACAGCCCCGTAAATCAGAATCTGTTCAGGAATTTTGGTGGCGGTTATGATGGAATGGAGAAACTCACATACATACATACATACATGAACCCTAAAAACTTTACGCTCCTTTACACTCGTTTTTTGTTTTGCTAGCCGCACACAATTTAGTAAAATTGTGCGTATTCTGACATCGACGTCAGACTTCGGTAATGGCTTTATGGTAAGCTGACCATAATGTTATAAAGAAGCAAAACATCGTGGGAAGTGATGCAAATTAAATCAGAAAGCAACTGCGTCTACGCCGAGGCAAAAAGAGATCATAATTATAATAATAAAACACATCATAATAATAGGCTGTGGAAATGAATAATAAAACGATTAAGAGCACAACGCGAAATACGAAAAAACTTGAGACTGTATTATGATCAACGAAATAATGATTGGTGTGTTATAAATCCTAATGTGTAGGAGGAAATCCGGTCATAATATGCCCATTATTTGACTAAAACTTTTTTCTTGGATTACAGTTGTATTATTATTATTATTGTAACGTGAAAAATGCGATTTACATACTTACTTAGTTTGTCACGAAAAGCGAATAAGGGCAGAAATATAGGGAGTAGATTGATGAATCGGAAATGGGGGAAGTATAATCCGGAAAAATATTTGGAGAACGAAGGCTAGAACTATAATAAAATCGTGAATTTATTGAAGGCCTAGAAGCGAAAAGGGTTGTAGTAGTAAAACTGGGCAAATAAAAATATTTTATTACTACATAAACAACGCAAATGAAACAACAACATAGGCCTCAATACTAATAATACAAGTAGGTTTAGAAAAATAATCAATTTCAACAAAAGATGACCAAATCGCTAGTGTCTTTGATGAACTTAAACGTTATACATAATATATGCTCAGAGAGAGAGGCCCACTGATGAGTTCAGCCATAATTCACTGCACGCACTGGATGGCCCAGTGCCGGTGGTTACACATCGTGCCAAAACGAAATGTTTTGAATTTGTGGCATACCCAAGTAGGTTAATCATTAACCGAGCAGAGGTCAAAACATTGCTTGCTGCTAATAGAGGTAATAAAATAAAATCTTTGTGCTATATCTATGTTGAATACCTACTGCATATCCGGGATTTCGATTCTGTAACCACCCAAGGGCTTTACAGAAGTAGACCTTGTATCATTGCAATATTTTATTTAAAAGCCATACTCAAAGATACATGATCATTAATTGAATCAGGTCTTAAGCATTTAAGAAAGAAACTACTAAATTGGTCAAATTTATCAAGCGTAATGAATGAATTTAATGAATCACATAATCAAACGATGATTACTCATGAAGGTTATTTTCATTTAATTCAATTTATAAATGTACCATTCGATTAAGGTGGGCTTGTAATTACTATCTGTAAATTGAGAGAGGTCGTAAACATAAATAAATAAAGTTGTCGCTTCTACAAGAGAATATTGATGTTACAAGAGAGAAGACTAATCTCCTTATTCACGACAAGAGAGAAAATTGATATTACAAGAGAGAAGACTAATCTCCTTATTCATGACAACAGAGAATATTGAAGTTAAAAGAGAGAATACTAATCTCCTTATTCATGACAAGAGAGAAAATTGATGTTACAAGAGAGAAGACTAATATCCTTATTCATAACAAGAGAGAATATTGAAGTTAAAAGAGAGAAGACTAATCTCCTTATTCATAAAAAGTTAAAACAGTCGTTAAAGCTTAAATAAATTGTGATTGTTAGGTAAGTTTTCCTTAACATGAGAAATTAACGGCAAAAAAGATCTGAATAGATGTCACAGAGTCTCAGATTAAGCACTACGTAACACTTTTTACGTTCACACTTTAACAAATGATGTTTGATACGAAAATAATAGTTTAAACCAAAATAATGATAGTGAAAGTCACCATTGAGCATTGAAACGTGTAACTGCTCATAATAGCAGGTACTCAGATACTTGTATAGCACACCTTATCACAAATTTGAAAGCAGAGAAAGCCAAATGATTATTGTTATATTTATATTCATACATCAAAATCATTGTCTCTCGTTGATGTTGCAAATATCTTTCCGACAGTAATCAGATGATGAATGAGAAAGTTTTTTGAACTAAAATAAACAATACGATACTAATAGCATTTACAACTTGAGAGCTTCTGAGTCTGAGGTAGGTATTGATAGTCCGACGGGCTTAACTTCTGTAACACATAGTTGAAGGTTGGCTTTGTAAAAGCACTAACTACTAACGCAGTAACTGTAATGTGTCTGGGACCTGGGTGTTGGGGGAATAGTCCCACAAATTATTTGCCGACCAACGACAAGTTGAGCATGGTTTACAGGCGCGTCTTTGACAGCGATCGGTTAGGAATTAGGTTAGATCGGATAACCGTGGCTTTTGGCAAACCATAAGGGCTTGCCAAAAGCCACGGGATTAAACTTAGTTTTCAGTAACCACCCAGGCTGTGAGAATGTAACAGATATGATATCATTTTCTACATTTTTATATTTGCTTAATAACCAACCTTATTTACTTAATATCATGTTTCATTTAATCAAACAGACGATAAGCAAAACTAATATTTATCCGAAACGGTCAATAAATTCACATGTAACGGAAAGAGTGATAACGAACTTTCAATTTAAACGAAAACAGAATTAAAATCACATAAAAATCAATATTATACTTAGATATATAGACTAGAATAGTTTAGTGTTTATTAATGTGTAAAATTTTAACGATTATTTGATTCAAATTATATTATTATGCATCGGAAATTAGTAAAAACTCCTTAAATAAAAGAAGCCTGCCAAAATTTTTTTTTTTTTTTGCTATATCAGCTGATGAATAGAAATGTTGTCATGAAAATGCTGTCGGAAAAAGAAACAAACTAGTCTTTTTAATAGCGTTTCACTATACGTGCAATGATGATGTGGTTTTAGGAAGTACCATGTTTTTTTATGATTGTAGCCCAGCAGAGTCTGGTGATTTTGACAGCGTCATCGAACGGTGACAGAGCGCTGAAAACGTCAGCAATAAAAATATAGGTGGGTTTTGTTTTGACTCAATTATCGATAACGTGAAGCCGTAGACGCTAGACATCATCGAAACTACATTGTTACTAGGAAAGTTCAATAAACGTTGCAGGTAATTATAAATTCACACGTTTGTCCATTATATTTTTACAATATAGCATCGCAATCTATGCTTTCAGGTTATAATATCACACTGTCATTTTAAACATTACCATCAGAGTCATAATAAAATACCAAGTGCTAGTGCATCCTGAAAGATCCCTATTTTTCAAGAGTGTTTTCATTCGATTACCTTTTAGTAGAAATAGTACCAAATACAGGGTGTATTTTTTAGGTGGGGCAGCAAGCATTATCATCAGCCTTATTACGCTCCCACTGTTGGGATACCGGCCTTCTATCATAGAGCGAGTATGAGCCATAATCCACCACGCGGGCCCAGTACGGCTTGGTGGATGTCACATGTCCTCGAATTTTGTGGTTCTTGAAAATGTGAGTTTTCTCACGATGTTTTCCTTCACCTTTTAAATCGAGTGTAATAATCTCGCACAGTAACTTGATATACTTAAGTCATTGATGTGGGGCCGAGTCGAGATCCGAACTAAGGTGCGTCGGATTGAAAGCCACACCACACTTATCTGGCCACACTAGCTCAAACGTTGTATTTACATATTCTCGCAAATTAAAATGTCTTTTAAAATTAACCTACCATTACTGACCGGTCTAAAAAATACATCCTGTGTATTAATTCTCCCACATTACAAAGCAGTAATTGTACACACGTACTACGCTCCCCCTAATTCTACGCTGCTTCTGATTTACGTCAAACCATAGATACAAATCTCGAACTAGAGGCAACAGATGTAAACTAACAATGACGAAGGGTGCAGATGATAAACAGAACATCTACTACATTCTTAAAAAGTCACTGTTTACGTTTGAGATTTTTTTCTATTCAGCAAGTTACTAAACAGGTGACAGTGTGCAGCTTACATCTAGCGGGCAGCGTTTTCTGAGAATTTTGTTCGGGCTTGGGCACAGAATACGTAATAGATTTAAAAAAATTGTGGATATGCCTATTTTCAAACGGAAAACGTTTAGCATGCAAGACCGAGTTAAATTAAATTCGTTCAAAATTACCGTGACCTTCATTGCCTTGAGCGGGTTAGCTGAGTAATTTCGTAGTAAATGTTTTTGAAAACAACAAAAAGGTTAACAGCGACGGGTACTTTGTAATATTACTTTTATTTTGTATATACTTGCTGTCAATTTTTTACCTTTTTGTGTTTTATTGCTGGTTATATTTGTGTGTTTGGCCTTTTTATCCCGTTAAATCATTTGTATTCTTTGTAAAACTTGCTTTTTATCCATTTTTATATATTTTCATATTGTAAACAAACAGCTGTCACCATTTGACAAACGCCACAATGTCAGTGCTTTTATATTCTTTTTCTGTGAAATTCTTGAGGTTGCATTGATTTGTGATCCAAACTATACTAAATTTGACTTTTAACAAAAAAAAACGAAGGAGAAGGAGAGATGACAACTTGGAAAAAAAGATGGGCAACTGAAAAACGAGAGAGAGAAATAAAAAGGAACTCCTGAGGGTCTATCTTGAACTAATAATCTTAAATAATAGAAACTGGAGGAATCTCAAGGTCAGTAACCTTCCTCAACTCCATATCACTGTCACCGCATAGCTCCGCCATATTACCTGGACTCTATAAATTGGCGAGTCGGACCTATAACTTGGCAAGAGGTGCTAGACGAGCCTATCATCGTTCCAGCATAGTCCTGGAAATTATCATAACTAGAAATTATCATAACTGGAAATTATCATTCGGAAATTATCACTTGGACTGGATCATCCGACATTTTGAACTCCTTCTCCCTTTTTTTAAATTTACTCTTTAAGTATTTATATTATTTTCGTCGCTTTCATTTTTTTTTTTAAATTAGTTATAAATAAATTTGTATCCTTTAACCTGTTCTTTTCCTTCACCCTTAGGACCGTAGGTAGGTGAAGGCTACCCTCTTAGTAACTTGTGCGTTACACGAAAGTGTAACGTTACAACTTAGAGCATGCAATTACTCAACAAAAACTAAATGCCAGTTGGAAATGTCGTGCACTCACCTCATTGTACACGGACGTCATCATGGCTCTTCGCGAAATGTTTTGTTTACTAACGAGAGCAATCACTATCAAACTAAAAGCACATTTCACTAATATTTCCCGAATTATGTCTATTATTGTTTATACGTTCGAAAATAACAATGTTAGTAGCGGAACAAATTAAAAAGTTATCGTGCTGTCAAAGTTCCCGCCAAACGCCTACGTTTTATAAAAAAATAAAAAAGCAATGCAAAGGCACACGTTCACGCAGCCCGAGCTGCGCGTGTGACGCGTTCCGTGTTTAGGATCGGCACTGAGCGACGAGCGACGCAGCGGCTGAATGAACGGCGACACGACGCTCAGCTGCTCACTGCTGTCGCTGTGCTCAATGAACCATTCTAGTTCGGAGGTCACCAAACATCCTGACCCCGTCGTTTCTGCTAGTTTCTCCACCCTACATCGTGTATTTATAAAGACACGAAGACAATAATATTGATATGATTACAGATTGAAAGTTATTAATCGGCAAAAGCAGCCGTCGCGTCGTCTGTGTCTAGTGCGGAGCATTCGAATAGTTTTTTGTCGATAAGACATCCGAGTTCGACGACTGATCACTCGATGGGATATTTGTCATAGAATGATAGAACCGGTGCCGAGATTGCCGAGCTATTCCGCATGGAATCTTGCGGTATCGCTGGGTGCAGACAATTGATTTACTAAATTATGAACCATGTGCGAATTTTTATTACCCGCAGATCAATGAACCATGTTCTCTCATTGAGAAAGCTAGCTGTTTTATTTCCTATCTCAAAGATTAATAGTTTTTTTTATTTTCACCGGTTGCACAACGGGCTAGCAGATAACTACTGGGCTTAGTGCCGCTAAGACATAAACGGTCTTACCACAAAAACATGAAACACACCCTAAACCTGCGTTAAACAGCGTTAAACTGCCAAACTTGCTTTAGTTGCGTGTTTAAATATGAGCAACCACAAATATTAATTTAAGTAGTGTATAACCGTAGTCTAACTCTATTCTGTTGTGACATTTCTAATCATTTTAGACGCTTATTTTTAAACACTGTCTAGCTAAACAGGCGTTTAAAAATGGTTTATTATGGTAACACGGAATAAGTTCCATGAGAAGATTAATTTTATTTTTTTGATACGGATCTGGTAAGATTGATAGAAGTTTGTCTTTTAGATTCTCACAAAAACATTAATGAATCTCACCATTCTCAGGGCCATCTAGGGAATGTTCCGTTATGAACCGCTCTAGTCATTTACAGTTGGCAAAGCGTTAGACCATGTTACGCGCGAGCTCCCGGCCTATTGTCCTTCTCGTCTAGACGGTGATCATCAGTAAAACTGCGCAAGATCTTAGCAAACAAATGTAATTTATCACAGGTATTGCCGGCAAAAGCATGAGCTTACTCTTCAGTAACCACATAGATTTAAGTCACCGTCACAATTAATGAAGAAAATGAAGAATTTAAAAATAAATTCCGATATAATATATAAATGCTACGTTTTAATACGCATTTTATAATATCAATTGAATCAAACCAACTGTCGACGCTAACCAAAAGTGACAGGTAAAATCAATGCTAATTCTATACAATCAATATCGTAAGGCAACGTCAGTCGGGCGCTCACAGCTCACAACAATCGATTCTTATTACATCGATTCTATCTCAACAACGTGGGAACAAAATACTATGAGAGGCCGCTGGTTTATTGGCGACTGTCGGATATCGATATAAATTCTGCGGGAAAATGCAATGTCCATAATACGTATGATAGGGATCTTGATGGATCTGGATAGATTACAATGGCGACAGGGAAGGCGGATAGATAGTGATGCAAAGATTTGAAATGTCTTTGTTTATCGATATTTGGTTTGCGATATGATTCATAATAATCGAATATTCCACCTACTTGTAACTAATTAATAAATTATTAAAATAATTCATTTGATTGTTTAATCATTGAATAATTTTCAATTTTGCAGTTATCTAAGATTTTTTTATTTATTCACATTTAAAGGATTAAATTATATTATAGTCGTTATTTAAAATTTTAGGGAAAACCCCAGACTATTATCAAATAAATAGAATAGCAAAATATTTATTCAGAGCACAATAAAACAGAAGAACATACTTATAGAAAATGAACATGGAAACAAATTAAATCAAATACCTAAAAACTAATTAAAAACAAGCTATTTATAATATTTAAATGTATACTTGATGACTTTGACACTTGATGATCTAGACATAACAACAATATAAACGGAATTATAAAATATCGATGGAACGACAAAGGCATTCTCTGTCGCGGCGGGCAGAAAGGCTGCGCGTGCGACTAGACTCTTATCGGTCTTATCGATCTTTGAGTGGTATATGGCGCCACACTAACGACTCTAAATCACGTTTTTACAAGAAAAAACAACTTTTTATCTTTAACAATTCATTACTAGAAGCGGCATTCACTTTTTAAATTCATCTGAAGAATTAGGGCATTGAATGTGATTATTATTTTTAAATGCAAACGGGAAGATCAAGTTTGCTAAACAAATCGTCAGTGAGTGGAGAAAAGTTGATTCTATTACATTTTGGACAGCTGCACTATTTTATTACGTTATTATAATAATTCACCTTTATAATTAGACGTTCGGAAGTTTAACGTGATCAAACTTTCAAACAAGAAGTGGTCTGTCGCAGACCCATTCGACCGTTAATTAAGTGTATATAGATGGTATGTTATAGAAATTATATGCTGTAAAAATAATCTTACGATGGAATATAGCATTACTATGGGCAAATAACCATCAATTAAGGACACACGCGTTTTTGTAATTCCCACCACGTGTTAGTTATTGCGGGGTTTCTCTTCGCAAATTCGACACTGGTTTAATCCGGTTTTTATGACCACTTTCTAGAGATTCACGCAAAATCTGGCACCCTTAGAAATGCTGAATGACTTCACGAGGATAAGAAGAGTAAAGAGTAAGGAATCCTTGTTTCAAACAGACGAATTACGCATAGGTAATCCTACTAATATTACAAATGTGAAAGTGTGTTTATTGATTTGTTGGTTTGTCCTTCTTTCACGATATAACGGAGCATTGGATTGACGTGATGTTTGTCATAGATATAGTTTATGGACCGGAGAGTAACATAAGACTACTTTTCATCGCGGAAAAATGGACGGTTCCTGTGGGAACGCGGGTGAAAACCGCGGGCAAAAGCTAGTTTGATCATATTATCAAACCAGGTTCTGTGTGTCGGTATGGTTTATTATTTACCATATATATGGGAAATAATAAAACATACCGACACATGACTACTAATTTTTGGGACGCGATTCGCCGTATAAAAAAAACAAATGATCGCCTGAAAATATACGTAGAATATGTTAAAAAAACTTGTTCTTTAAAACAGTCAAATGATACCTACGCATCTGTTATAAATACGAATAACAACGCGACGCAGAGCTAGAGCAAGATTTAATGTTATGTGAAGTGGTTATCGTTAATATCAATTAATCGAGTCATCTAGATGGTTTTCTGATAATGTAATCGATTCGATTCAGTTCTTAATTCTTACATTTCTGTAGGAAACTAGCTAGATTAATTTCGTTGTCTGTTGTAGTTATTAATTTGGGATTTTACGATTTCGTGTTTATTGTGGTTTTGATTAAGCAAGACACACCCATACATAATATTATAATCGGCTTACGTTATTCTATAAAACCTAAAAAAAACGTTGTCATCTTCGATAGATCTTACTTTATTAATTCGTAGGTAGTAGATATCTATATATTTAAAGGAATTAATTATGATACAATGATTATTCATTAATTTTAACGTTAATAAAACATTACCTACTTAAATTAGCCAACTTACCGTCATAAATGTTACTAGAATACGTCATTCATTTTAAGAATAGAGCAATGTATGGTAAGTTGCTAAACTGTGAAATTGTTCGTGACCCGGAGTCACGCGAAACATAATCGTGAGCGATACCTGTGTGCGGCATGGTCATGCATCCCTATACAATAGCAATATCGATTATTCTATATCGAATATTGTACAACTCTAAATCAAAGATAATCTAACACTCCTGAAACTAAACTAAACAACAAACTACTGAAAATAAAATTATGTACTGTACTTATAATAACATTTTAAAAAAGTGGAAACCCGTCTTTGACGCCATAGCTTCAGAGTTCATAGCAGATATCAAAAACTGAAACCCTGAGGCTAAACCTCATTAGATGAAAAAAAATAACAAATCAGCGAATAAATGGTAGCTATATTTTTTTAATCAGCGCATTTTTATCCTGGAGTACAATGAATATAAGATAAATTAAACAAAGCTATCCCGATTTCATCATAAACTAGCTAAGCACTAACAATGCTTTTGTGACAACGAAATATCCGTGAAACAAATGGATCTAGATATCCTTGTACTCAGAACATTCTCGTTTCTAGAAGAGATGTTATCTTAGAAACAAATTACATTGTAGCCTGCCATCATCAGTTATTGCTATCAAAGTACTTGAAATTAATTGCTGCGATATCATTTAGGCACTATTGCTTTGAAACCATCCGATACTTAATTATTAGTGAATTAAAATGAAGCAATGAACTCAAAAAAATATAGATAAGAAAAAATATTTTTGGAACTGGTTTATTTGTCTATTTTATTTGATTATATTTTCAATTTATCTTATTGACTCGTAAACAGTAGGTGGTCACGGACAATATCTATTATAATTATCATTTGGATAATTAATAAAGTTAAATTAGCTGACTCAAACCTCTACACGTTATTAATTGAGACCAAAATCGTGTTATTGTGATACATTGAATATTAATTTACTTATTAGCCAGATATAGGTAGCTGTTCTAATATATTCGCTATTTATAAAACTTTTACTTGTATAAATTGTCAACGTGATAAATATTATACCGATACCTACTAAACCACATCTATACAAATAAATAAAATTGAGGTGTCTGTTTGTAATATCAGTATAACAGCTTTTTAACAAATGCATATGAAAGTATATACGGTACCTATAACAAAACAACCATTTTTTAAATTTTTGTCTGTCTGTTTGTTCCGGGTAATCTCCGAAACGGCTAGACCGATGTTGACGGGACTTTCACTGGCAGATAGCTGATGTTACAAGCAGTAACTTAGGCTACTTTTAGAAAAAGAATTAGGGTTCCGCGCAAAAAAATAATCCAATAACTCCACGCGGGTGAAACCGCGGGTCTCAGGTCTCTAATATAGTAGGTGTTTTAATACTGCAGCCATCCTTTTTTTTGCGCGAGTAAATGATAAAAATAGTATTAGTAATTTTATTACATATTTTATCAATCTTCTACATAATTTATTAATAATTTTCAGTAGGATCGTTTTTATTTTCATTTTCCTTTACGACTTTCTCATACACTCAGACACTATCAGGATCTTGGTTTCACAAAACCCCGCCAAGTATCATTTTGTAACTTGATAAAAAAAACGGCACCGTATTTTTTTTCTCAGAAATACCTATTATATCCTTATTTCGTGGATCAAATCAGAAACGCAGTGGAGGAAACGAAGAAGAGAAAATCATCTAAACACATACAAGTACAATATAACTATATTAATAACGGGAGCGAATGTGGCCGAGCGGGAACTTGTGCGACTTTCAATCCGACGCACCATAGTTCGAATCTCGGCTCGGCCCGCACCAATGACTTATGTCAAGTTATGTGCGGATTATTCACACTCGCTCTAAAACGGTGAAGTAAAACATCGTGAGGAAACCGACATGTTCAAGAACCACAAAATTCGAGGACATGTGTCATCCACCAAGCGGCACTGGGCCCACGTGGTGGATTAAGGCCCATGCCTCTCTCTGAGAGAAGGCCGGTATCCCAGCAGTGGGAGCGTAAGAGGCTGATAATGATGAATAACGGGATCGTTCATTTTTAAATAATAAGCGTAGAACGTCGCCTAGGCGTTGTTAAACCTACCCACTTTTATAGTGGCACGATTAACTTTCTGACAATAAAATTAGTTTGTTTATTGATTTATATCTAGATAATGTATGGAACCTGTTTACTGTGTGAGTCATGTCACAGTCGGTGGACGAAAGTCACACGTGAGTACTTCGAAATTCTGTGACGTGAGTGGAGAGCAATTTGACCACACCTATGCTAGATAACCAGCTGTACAGGTCAATTCAATACTTTAAGTAGGTGACAGACTTACGAACTTTCAGATCGCGGTACTAGTCCGTGAATTTACTTGACTCCAGCAAGTCGGTGCCACAACTATTGGCTCAAAGTACCTACGTACATACGTGTAGACTAGGTTACTAGGTGGTAGAACTAACTCTTCTGCAAGTGTCCATCTGGGACTAGGTAGTACGACTAACCAGTGGCGTATGTTAGGATTCAGCGCCCTGGGCATGCAGGTCCCGCCGCCCTTTTTTTTTGACAATTTTAAACTGAATCGATAGAGACAAAACACTAATAAGAGCCTTAGTTAGATAGTCTTTTTTAAATTTCTTCTGCTTGCACCGCCCCTAGCAGTCTGCCGCCCCGGGCCATGGCCCTTTTGGCCCTAGGGTAAATACGCCCCTGCGACTAACTCCTCTGCGAGAGTCCGTCTGGGACGTGGCGGTAGGGCTAACTCGTCTGGGTGGGTATTTTATGTGTGTGGTATCATAGCTTTGCTCGTGTAGTCTGCCGCCAAGCATTAGTGTGCAGGCATTACTGTGTTCCGGTTTGATACCACACAACTTTGTGTTTCAAAGTTCTGAGTGGCATTCCAACTGCAATGATGCCATTATTTCCAGCTTTGACGGCTCCGTAGCTAAGTTGGTAGTAACCCTGCCTGCAAGGCGAGGGGTCCCGGGTTCGATTCCCGGCCGGGGCAGATTTTGTGTAAGCATAAAATTTGTTCTCGGGTCTTGGATGTTTGTGATGTGTATCTGTGTATGTCCATGCCACCTGCGACACAGGGAATCCTAGTGCGGAAGTATGAGTGTGTAAGCGTTTATGTTTATGTTTTTAGATTCCAACTTCTTAAGAGCCCACACACACGAGCTCCCCAATTCACAACATTCCAATCCAACTTTCCAAAAACTGCCCGTGTGTGAGGAATCTCAGATGGATTACGAGGATACCAGGAGGTTACGAGGAGGTGATAGAAATATTTGAAATCCAAACGTTCCAAATCCTACTTTAGTGGCCGATATGACAATCCATTTCGCGCACAGTTGGCAGTACTCGAGATGCACAATGACTGAAAAATGGAGCTATGACGTGCCCGGTCTGTGGACTCGAAATTGGACCATCGTTCCTCGACGCGCGGAGCGATGGATTTGTAAAATGTATTTTATTTTATTCTATCCGTTGATTAGACTTCATTAATATTCATACAGACATACGAAGTCAATTTAAAAACTGTAAACTAGATCATGTCGTTAGTGTATACGTAAAATGGACGTGTTACCTGTAACGGAAGCCATAATTTACTCGGTAAGATTTATCGGTGGACTTTTGATTACAGTAAATTTCTTTTAATGCAAAAATAAAGGATTGCACGAAGCACGGTTATGTTATACTGAAGAAAAAATATGTACGAGAAGTATTTCTTTATTTTGGTTGAGAATAACTGTATCAATTTTGGCCTTATGGAACTAATGAACTTTAATAGGTCAATTACATCTCTGCACATCAATTGTAAACTAAGCATTACACAGCTTAAATATTATGCTAACTATAGGAGAGCAAAAATTTGACCTCCAAGTGTAGACTAACCATATAAATTGATCATATCAATTTAAGCTTAGGTTGTAGTTAATCCATGCTTTGATGATTTTACGAAACTAACAATGGTCTGGTCTGGGAAGTCCAACAAGAATTTGTAAAAGTAATTTGCACCACCAAAATTATTTATTGGGGCAAAGGCTACAAAATTTTCTACATTCCACTCTGCTCCACCAGTGGGACAACTTGGTTGAGCAAAGTGGAATTACTCTGGTTTATTGATGACCGTCATTATCATAGGCGACCGTAGAAAACTATTGTGCTAAAATACCGACAAAGATAAGTGATCATTTTGCGACGAAACGTTGTCATTTTTAAACCATTTGTTTAGTTGAATTGGGACCCTGCTCAAAGTTTGACCCATTGAGGATTAAAAAACAAATGACTAAAACTAAATTAGATACCAGTGAACCATTGTAAAGAATTTAGTTTAGAAATAGTCTTGCATAATTTAACACGCAACATCTTTTCTCTCACCAAAGCCTGGCCAAGTCAGTTTTGGCAAAGATGACAAAGTGTGACATAATGCTACCCTAAACCGATCTTCTTTGTATTGTACCGCCACATTGAGTAATGCATCATTAACGAATGTAGGCTAGCCAGGTGATTACAGATGCCATAACAAATGCTATCCATCATTAGTCCTTTTCAATCATCGGAAATACTGTTTAGAGTTTTGGCGGGAATGCGAAAATGTGCTGTTGTTGTGTTTGTGTTATTTACTAAAACCTGTGTTTTATCGAGTGTTAATGTGTAATAATGGTGGATTATTAACCATTAGGTGTTCGTAAACATGCATAAGTGAAAGGCAAATAGTACAAAGACGAAAAACCGTGTATTTTCGTATTCTATCCAAAACTCCATAGAAGCTTCAGTAAAGTATCCACCGCTTTACTGAAGCGTCACTTCGACTTGACCGCGCCTAGACTAAACTTTAACGTGACTTTGACGACTTTTACACACCAAAACTAGAGATTTATTACATATTAATATATTTTATATAACTTGACACTGGCTAAATACGCAAATCACGTGGAGCCAAAAACAAAAAAAAAATACTGTTTATTTGTCTTCTTTTGGAGGTTTCATAATGGGTTTTTTGTCCCAACATTTGTACGTTTCTAGTTGGAGTCAGTCATTGCGAAGCTCGGTCACCCAGATAATATAAGTACAAAATATATCTATAATAAATAATATGTAAGGAAAAAATAATTGATAAATAATTCTTATTTTAAAATATGTAGGAACATACCTATATTTTTTCTTGCAAATCTTCGAAAAGAAAACGCGCGTCCGATAATTGTAACAGGAAGTAAAAAGTTTTGATATGAAAGAGAAATGAGAGATGTTATCTGTATTCGGCGGTCATATTAAGTGGCCAGTAATAAAAAAAACATGATGAATTGCTCCAAGCACAAAAGTGAAAATACGATCACGTTTTCATTCTCTTTAGTAATTCAATGCTTTATTGTTGGTGCTTATGCCTCTCTAGTGCATTATATCTTAGTAGTTTCTCTTGATTTCAAAATTTTGATGCGTTATTTGTTGCATTTCGACCTATTTTGTTTTAAAATAGACTCTCGTTCAATTATTGGCAATCTGTTGATGTATGATGTGTAAACTGCTCTTACGTAGCATTTTACAAATTGGATTTATTTTAGTAAACTTATAAAATCAGTAGTATGATATAGTTGCATAGAAGCTTTTATGCAAAAAATCTATATCATCAACATAAGATGAAATAATGGTCAAGTGTAAACCTATTTTGTGTAAAAAATAGAATAAAAAAACATATTCAACTACTTTTAGTGTTACCACAAAAAACAAACATTTTTAGTCGCCTACTTAGCTAGGCAGCGTCTAAAGATAAACGTCAAAAATGATTAGAAATGTCACAACAGAATTGTGTTTGACAATGGTTAGACACTACTTAAATCAGGATTTGTGGTTGCTCATATTTAATCGCGCGACTAAGGCATGTTTAGGCGTAAACAGTGATTAACACAGGAGTTCAATTTTTTTTGTGGTAAGTTTATATTTACCAATAAAATAATATACTAAATATTAGTAATTAGTACTAATAGTACGAGAGCAATAACTGAGCAGTAATATTCTAAAACAAGCTAGCTTACAACTCTTTATCTAACCAACCTTAGTATCCAACCTTGCCTAGCGCCATTGTTCAGTAGCACGTCTCAATCACATAACCATATTAGTTGCATCCTTGTTTCATATACTACGCGTGTGTGATACCGATACATTATAGAGGCGCATTTGTTCTTGTTTACAGTTTTCTATTGTTTTGTCCTGATCGAAACTCGGACTGGATTCTATCTGTGATTAGACTGGGATCTTCTTTTAGAATTGTGCCGCTAATGTCGCAGATCGTGTTCTTCTTTCGGCGTTTCTTGCTCTAAGTGAATTCGAATTGGTCGCTACGACAGCTTTAGGTTATTACCTAACCCGCAGAATTTTCACAAGTTCATGTTTTCACTGTCGCATCGAATGGTGTGATGATGGTAAAAGATCTGCAGCTAAAGTACGGATCTTTTCGAACGATAAAATTGACAGATCAAATGGATAAAATGTTTTTTATCTATTTTTTATATAATTTATCGAGCCTCGCTACAATCGACAAAAGTTATCGAATAGCTAGGTCGAATCCATATAGAATATAGAGCTACTACGATAGTTTACGACCAGACTTCGGTACTCGCAAAATTCGATAAATTTATCAGTTTTTTCGTTTCGACAAATTTATCGAACTGACTTCCGTACTTGCGCCGCTGATGAAATTAAATGCAATGTTGTATCAACGATGTGCATTGCCGGAGTCTCATCTATCTAAGACATGCTGGAGCCGTTCATGCGGCAACTTCAGCGGAGCGGCTCAAGTGGCGCGTAACCTCCGTCGAGGTTGTCTTATTTGAGCCTATTGGTTTTGAGACATTGGTTCAGGCTGGAAGCTCAGCCTTTTCCAAATTTTATGAGAGAACCGGGTTGTAGTTACCTATATTTACACTTGTGTAACTACCTATTGACCTTTACCACAGAGAGCTCAAGATCGATCTGAAGCACGCACAATTCGGAGCTGAGCAAAGCGGGCCTTTGTTTTCCTTACTTTATCACAGCTTTATTTTATTGCCCCTACTCGAAGCACCGTTAAGGCGCTCTTCAAATGATTTAGTGAGGAGCTCGGGCATCGCAACACGTTTATTCGAAACGGTAGAACAGGCCTTTGATATAAATAAGAGAAACAGTTCGGATTAGTACACTTTGTTGGTGTTGGATTGGAGCGGAGTTGAGGCGTAAGATAGAACATCTTTTTACTGCACAAGAAAAATACTTGTATTAGACGATCATGATGCGACAAGTTAGCCATTATTGCATAATATGTATGGAGTAGGAGAAAGATATTTAACAAAAAATAAAAAAGAATACTTTTCAGAATAAGCCAACTGAGCTGTTTAGGTGAAGCAAAATATTTTTTGACCCATTTTTTATACATGTCCTATAAGTAATAAGCTAGTATAAAATTAGTGCCTCTACCACACACCAGTTTCAAATTGACCCCCAAGCAAGCCCTATATTGTCAAATTTGTTACCAGTTCTTTATCTCTCTCTGAGAGTAGGCCGATGTCCCAGCAGTGGGTGCGTAATAGACTGGTGATGATGATGGTGTTACCCCTTTTGTCATATTGAGATAGTGGCCAAATGCAAATCACTAATTAAAAAAGATGCACGATTAAGGTCTGGTATACAAAAGGCGTTTTACCAACCAAAATTTAAACTCGGTCAAGTGTTTAACTTTTCACGGGCTTTTAAACAGTCCGTGAGGCATAAACGAACTATCTCTTTCAACTAAGCGTTTCTTGGACTTCAGTTTATTGTTGCTTCACCCAACAAATAGGTTTATTTACTCTTGAGAAATCTTTGGAACAATGGACAGATGAAATTGTGGGCTATTTTCTCGTACCCATATATTATTTCGAAGTGATTTCGAACCTTTTATCTATCCGTTACCTATTAATTAAGATGTTATCTATGCTTGTTCCCATCGCTCCTTTGTTGTTATGTGAAATCCAATTTTTTCAATCGGGCAATCGCTTCTTTGATTTACAATTTTCTTTGAGTATTGTTCTTTTACTTCGTTATTTCTTTTTAGGGTTCCATAGGCGATTTGCCCTTGGGTAACCTTCTCCCTGGGTATCTCCCAACAACCGCTTCGATACGTTCGCGGAGAGGTTGTTGACAGATAGCCAACTTCCTGACGAGGTGGACTTCTCCACGTGCCCTTCTAAAAGGAGCAGAGCAGGGCTCAGTGGGAGACTAATAGTGGCAGCCACGCAGGTAGCTTAAATTGGTAGTAGTGTCTGCGCTGGGTCTTAAAAAACTGAATAAGTCGCCTTTTACGACAACCTTCTTATCCTTTCTTAACTGGGAGCAAGCTTTTTTTTAATTTTTAAATTAATAAATGATTTTAAATTAATACATCCAATTAGTTAAGTATAAGCATGTTACGGACGTTTTGCTCTCTCAAATTGCTTGCATCATGATTCATGGCGTTTTTAATCAATATACACTTGACAGCATAATTTTTTTCAAGACTCGCTGCTGCCCTCTATTTCGCTTGCGTGGAATTTCTCACAGTTATTGTGCATTTTTTCCGGAAAAAAGTAGTCTTATATGTCGGTGGCCCGACGAATCACACTGTGACTCGTTGGGTTTTTTTTTCCATAGAGTATTTTTTTTGTATCGTCATTTGTAAACCAATTAGGAAAATTCTTTCTTTATTTGAAAGGATAATCAGATTGGTCCCATAGAAATTTCATCTAAATTGGTTCAGTATTGTCACTTTGTCATTGAAGTTGGTTCCTTTTACTTGTTTACATTTAATATTCTCTATAGATATAAAAGAATTCTGTTCACTACATATACCACCATTTATTTATGTGCAATCGAAGATAAGAATGAACGCAGCAAGAGATTTTCTCAATAACGCAGTAAACAAAGCGTATTACGACTACAGTTTTACAATGTAAAACGGTGTTTATACGAGTGCTCTAGTTCCAATCGTCAATGTTCCTTTGTAATATGGAAATTGGAACATCGAGGGCAAAAAAAATCACCGTGTTTGTTGGGTTTTTTTTCTTCTGCTTCTGCCAGCGGTTTCACCCACGTGGCGATTCTAGCGAACAGTGCATTTTTCAGGGATAAAAAGTAGCCTATGTTACTCTCCGACCCAGAAATTGTACCTATGCAAAAAAATCAAGTCGTTCCATTGCACCGTTGCAACGTGAAAGAAGGACAAACCAACAAACTAACACACCAACAAAACTACAAATACAATTCCGCATTTACTGTAGGACGGATAGGTTATTGTTTTTTTTTATACTACTGGATAACGACCCGTCCCACTTACGCCTAACGCAATCCTATAACCAGAACTTTGAAGCACGACATGTGACGATGTGGTCGAAAGATAGCGAACACGCAAAACCTAAGTCTATTAGAATAGGCTCTTATGTGCAGCTGGATCACACCGGTGCACGCTCGGGGACAAATGATCAACTTGAAGATAGTAACTAGCCAGGCGAGCACTATAAAAAGCCCTACTGCTGTGCTATAACCACGATGTTTTCCTTTTCCAAATTAATATAAATAGAACCACCTATAATTCGGCAGCCGTCGTCAAAACCACTAAGCCATCAACGATTCACGAATCTAAAAAGCCATGAAACACAGTTTAACTATTCAATCGTTTAACATTGATTATTATTATGCACCTAAATCGTTACTTAACAAGGAAAGGGGAAGAAGAAAGAAGGTAGAAGAAAAAACAATATTTCACCTCTTGAAGCAGTTACTTTAATGGCAATGAAATTACAAACTTTACTCAAATAAAGCTTCCAGTAATGGAAATAATAGCATCTAACGTAAAATCTCAGAAGACTCCAATTATCTCAATTGAATGCAATCGCACGATTAACCTGAATTAAGTAATTAGATTCGATGTATTTACATCCTCGTTAAAGAAGCCACGATGGGCCATATTGGAGTAATCATGGAGCTAATTGAGCGATTGTATAAAGAGCTAAAAGGGACGACGCGGTCGACGATGGAGCACGGTTACCTACAAGATAATTCACTCGTGACTTGAAGAAACTCAGGTTATAGCGATCAGGGAACACAGACTAAGGCAAGGCATTCCAGTCCTTTACTACTTAAATGATAGTTGAAGCAAATCGCTTTGTGCGTATAGGAGGAATATCCACGATGTAACGATGCCGCTACGCTGTTTGTCAGGTCGTCTGATGATGGAAAGGGGAAGAGGAACACACACACACACACACACACACGCACACAAACACACGCACACACAAACACACACGCGCGCACGCACACACACACACCTGCTCTTAATAATCCTTTCTATATAAAGTAAATCCGTAATTGGGTGTTAGTTTTATAAGCTGTGTTTAATTAAGTTTTTTTCTTTAAGATCTGTGGATTTTGTTATATAAAATAAATAAATAAATAAATAAAAAAGAGGGAATTATGTAATTCCGATACTAATTCGAAATAACATTCGATAAAACGAGATATTGTATCAAACGAAACATCGATATATTTCGATGAACATCCCGATCATTCATTCCTAAATTTCGATGAAGGTTAAGAAAGGTTAACATATTTTGCTGAACGAAGATCCGTTCCTTCCTACAGAGTCATTATTTTGAGAGGCCTGTAACACTTGCTACGTCATTAAGGGCCATGTTGGACAATAGCTGAGTTATATTATGTAAGCAAGTTGTAAGCCCATTGCAGTAGCAAATTAGCAATACAGGCTGAGTAAATAAGAAACAAATGCGGATTTCAATTTGCGACTTGGCAGGAAACCCTTTGATAGCCATACATATTCGTTTAGAGAAAAATAATATTCTTGGATTAAGATAAAAAGTTGTTATTAGTGTGATACTTTGTTGACATCTGCAACACTTTTTTTTAATGCTGAAGAAGATGGAAGCTTTGCACGTCTTTGGCATTCTTTAAATGATCAGTTATCAAGTTTAATCGTCATCATGATAATTAGCAGGAAGACGTAGAGGGCCTTCCGCCCTCTATGAGAGGAATATAATGGGTTAAATAAAGAGGAGTAGATAAAGATAGAGAGTAGACTAAATAAGTAGGAGTAATTAAAGATAATTCAAGTCTAATACTCCCCGTCAATTCATATGGACGGTAGTTAGCAATTAAAGCACTTTAACTTTTAACAAAATCAGGTTTATCCGGTCAAACACTGATGAGCTGTTTATTTATATTTTACGATCACGGAACATGCAATATAGTTTTTGATGGCGATAAAAAAGCTCTAAAGCGTCGCGTCAGCTTTCCTTGCACTTGACCGTGTGGTAGGCCAGCAATTACACTGTAAACTTTCGCTGGTCGCGCGGTATGCAACTGACCTTCATCTCTGTGTGCCACAACCCGAGGCGGCTTTCTCGACCGATCGCCAATCTATCGGCAGTCCTATCGGTAAGGTGGCATTGTTCTGATGAGGTACTCACTCACGAGGAACTTAGTGAGTTCTTCAATAATGTAAGATTACTCGTTTCTCAAAATTGAAGCTAACTCATTTATCTCCCCTCTTGTATAGAGCAATATTCATGAGGCTCACCTAATTCCAATAATACGTATCAACTCATGATTCGAGTCCTCATCCTGAAGGTTGGGACGGAATCATGTTTCTGCGTCAACGAAAGCTTAAGTGATATTAAAATTTATTAATTTATTAACATAATGAACTTATTCGAATGAAATGGCTTCGATTCTGCACAATTTAATAAATTAATAAATTTTAGTATCACTCAATGAGTTTGATCGTTCGGTGAATGAATACATCTTGACGCAACCATTCTTAGTGCTCGCCTGACATTTAGTCTACATTTGAAAATCTATTGCACAGCATCTATTGGTTTGTTCCGGCCACTAGACTTGAGATGAGAGCCAGTTCAAATCTAGGTTTAGCAAATATAGCATCTTGGACCACATCATCGTGTAAGAACAGGCGAGACAGTTGTCAGACACTAAACTATCGAATATAAAAATTTAAAAATGCATGGCAATGCATTTTGAAATTTTGGAATTGCAGATTGGAATACCATCCCAAAAGGTTGAGAAATGTCTCCATTTCTTCTCTTCTTTCTTTAGTGTTTGTTCTTGGTATTCTTTAATAAAAAAAGACCAACGTTGAGATATACCGCACTCATTAAAAAATAATCATTAAAACGGGTTGAGAATTGATGAAGAAATAATGTAACATCGCCACAAAAAAAATACAGACGAAACTATCTTCTTTTGGGAGTCGGTTAAAAAAAGTTCTTAAATTCAGCAAAAAAGTAACCTCCCTTGCTTCTCCCTTCACTGCTGTAGGGCTAACATGCGCACCGTGGCAAAATTTTGTCGATGCTTATGTCGTGCATTTGTCTCATGTTGGCGAGAGAAAGATCGAGACAAAACAGTAGACAAAATTTTGTCGTGACGCGCATGTTAGCCCTGCTGGTCTAGTCTCAAACACCTCACGACTAGAGAACGAGGATACGAGGATGATACAGGTCTCATTTGAAATCCATCACTACACTACTTTGTCTCTCATTTGGCTGACTCTAGACTCTACAACCACACCATTGTATGCAAGCTGCAGTCAATACACGATTTATTGGGTATTTATCTACCCGAACAATTGGAACAAATTGGTCGGAATGTCTGGGTCTAGTAACGTGATTAGGCTTATGTCTAAATCGTGATAGATAGTGTAACACACACGCCTTTCAGAGATTGGAAGGTCGATCGGTTTCTCTAGAATGGAAAGGCGTCAGTGATATCGGATTTAATTTGCAGGTTTCGTTTTTCTTTATTGCTTATTATATTGATATGATATACTAGATAGTATTTAGTAGGCCGTGTACGTGGTCCCGAAAGAATAGCACTATCCCATCTCTTCCCGTGGCTGCCGCAAGCTCCGGCTACGAGAGTATCCAAGGATAGGGGAGCAGTTTTCTCTTTGGTCTACATCATGATCTGCTGCGATCACCAGATCTCCTGCCAAGCATGGTGTATTATGACAAAATCTCCCTTCATAGGTGGGGCCGATGTTCAGCAGTGCATGGTCGTTTTCCGGCCTATGATGATTTACTTACATTTTTTGGTTTCCGTATTAAAATAAAAGATCGTTTAGTTCTTCCGTCCTACTATGTAATTTTTTATTGAACGATCGTAAATGGGACTGCGCCACTAGAGGAACTAAATTTTGGTTCCCTTCGAGTAAAGTATTTAGAATTTGACTACGTTCTACATAATACACCCAGTTCAAAGAAATATTAATCACTTTTTATACATTTTGATAAGTTTATAACGTCTGAACACTTTCAGGCGATTCTCACCTTATCTTAAGTAACGATGTAGGTACTCGAAGGTGATAAATACTCTAAACCTAAACACGATGTTTTCCTTCATCGGGAGCTCAAGCCTATTGTAGGATTCGAGCCCTCGACCTCACCACCACTTAAAACGTAGCACCGCGGCATACATATGAATGCGGAAGTACGCTCTAAAAAACCCCAAAAAGCAGGTTATCAAACACTAGACAAGACAATTAGACCAAAAACGGCAGCCAAAACCAACGGAATCACAAAACCGATCACAGATTCGTGTGAACACATGTTCAGATATCCACTTTCATTCGAACACAATAGCTATCGAGATGTTATTCTTATTTCAAATACGGCACTTTCTCTGCGATTGGCGGTATCAAGTCTTGGCAACACTCACCTACATGAAGTACAAACTTTAAAAACACAATCTTTCAAACCTCGAAGAATAGCGAAAGTGATGTTTGAAAGCTTTTGAAAGGTCGAAAACCTGAAAGGTCTCGGTAGATCAATTTTTCAATGAGCTGTTATATTCAATTTGTGTACACTTCAACTCTTTTTTGTGTATGGTCTGTTACGCAAGTTTTTGTTCGTAAACATCGGTTGCGCAAGTAGTCTAGTTAAATAATGGATTCAATTTCACTTTGCGCAGATTTATCTTCATCCTTCAAGACGTCTGTTGTAACTAGTGACGTTTACGTGATGGTAAATTAAATGATGAATCCCATCTTGTCTTTTTTTCCTTATGTCATAGGTACTGTCCGCAAAGAATGTCACTATTTATATAATGTAATTTTTTTTTCGTTTTTAAGAGTTACGGTTTTTACGTATAGACGGTTCGCTTGATGCAATGAGAAGAAAAGACTATAAAGACGCTAAGCATTATAACAAACCTAGCAAGATTGATGTTAAACCAGTGTCTGACTTTATAATAAAAGTAACGTTGTGGTTAAAGATAAAAATAAGTAGAGCCTAGAATGAGGATGGCTCTCAAGAGCGGCTTCCGGAACACACCTTAAGGTTCTTGTTAAGAGTGGTAAGTTATGAGAAGAATGACGAGATTCCGCGAAGGGTACTAGGCAACGCGTTGACAGTGCCTCTTGTATTGCAGATGTACATAGGAGGCGGTGACTACTTAACATCACATGGGTTGTAGCCCAAGTGTTTGTTTGCCAAACTAACCCTAAAAAAGGGATAAAAAGTGTATCCATTGCCGGCTCGCTTGGATAGCTACAGCAGTGATGTAAATGTCATGCTATCACATGTTTACCTTCACCAAAAAGTTTTACTAGGTGGTAGGACTAACTCTTCTGCGAGTGTACGTCTGGGTTGGTACCACCGCTTTGCGCATGAAGTCTGCCGTCAAGCAGTGATGTGCAAGCATCACTGTGTTCCGGTTTGATGAGCAAAGTAGCCAGTGAAATTACTAGGCTTATGAGACTTAATACCTAATGTTGGGTTGCGAGTGCAGTGCAGTGTCGCGCAGGCCTTTGTCTTTCAAACTTCTGTATGGCACTGCAATTGTTATGGGCTGGCGTTATGCTTACCATCAGGCAAACGACCAGTCGTCTCGTTATCACATTTTTTTTTTTTTTATGTCATAGGTGGCAAACAGACTTACGGCCCGCCTGATGGTAAGCAGTTAGCGTCGGCTATGGATGTCTGCAACACTCGGGGTATTACTGACACGTTGCCGACCTTTAAAGCCTCTGTTCACCCTTCTTTTGAAGAGCCCCATGTTGTAGAATGTCGGAAAGACCGCGGAAGGGAGCTCATTCCACAGTTTGCACGTCCTCGGCAGAAAGGCATAAAAAACTCAATACGATTAGAATCCTCAATCCGCAGTTCGGTAGACGTCACTGAGTTTCATCGCTTCATACCTAATTACTAGGCTGGAACAGCATTTCTTTTAGCAAGAGTACAGTCATATGTATTAAAAGGTTTTTTTTGTTAAATATGCAATTAAAATCTCTTAGCAGTGCTTTAGCATAATTATTATTGCAGAAAGCCAGAAACTATTATTCAATGGTTCTCACTTTCTGATAGTCTATTAAAATAGAAATTATTCGAATAAAATAATTACAAAAGCGCGGTAGCGGCTATAAAGTTTATCTACAATTTGAACTGTAATTAAAAATCCGTAGTGGGATTGACTACTCATTCATGAAAATACTAATTTAACTTGCGATGAAAGTTTGCTTTATTTATGCTAAGGCATAAATAGATGGTGTTTTTAAACCTTTTCAAATTGTAGAATTGGCATTGAAACTAAAACGTAGAGAGAGAGAGAGAGAGAGAGAGAGAGCTGTCCTGCCCGAAGAACACATGGTTCAAATACCATTGTCCGTTAGAGACATTTTTGAAATTTTTGAGATGTTAATACTTAGATATTACGGAACAAAACTATTAATAATTGTTTTAAATTTTTCAACTCTAGAATTGTTTAGCCGGACACGACTATGAAAAGTCGGAAACCTCCGACTAAAACCGGACGCCTGTCAGCCCTAGTCGCACAAGATGACACATGCGTCTGATTCAATACGACTTTAACATCGAACTGATTTGCATAAAAAATATCGTACTGTAGCACGACTTTGCGACAGGCACGTCCCACTTTGTCCGTCGTCAGACTGGATTTGACAATTTAACATGTCGTGCAGAATTTTAAGGAGTTTTTGATTTATTACATCGAGACGAGAGAAAAGAAACTTTGTAAATAATATTGTCTCTTGCTGAACATCCATATACATAACATATACTATAAATGCTGCTAGAAGCTACAATGGTGAAATTCAATCGAGTTGTAGAAAAGCTACCAAAATATAAGGTTAATGTTTATGGCCACTATACTTTTACATCCATACAGTTTCTACACAACCTTCACCCACGTTACCTGAAGTGTGCCAGCAGGTTCCGATGTCCCACTTGCACCAAACATGTTTAGATATAAGTGCATCGAAATACAAAGTAAACCATCTGAGTGCATATTCTGAAGCAAGCGTGTAGGGATCTATTCAAAAGATTTTTAAAAGGGTCGAGATATTTTGGTTTCGTTAACTATAATGTCAAAAGAAGTGATCGAAATTAGCGAAATAGGTAAACATAAAATACGTAGGTACTATAGTATGATAGTATGTAGATCTATAAGTACAAGACATTTTTTCAAACCGGAAGTGTGTGGTATTTTCTGTTCTTTTTTAAATCAACATTATCATTTGAAAAGGTTCAAAACTTCTGTGTAAGGTTTATTTTCGATCTCCGGAAATACGACCATCCAGGCTAGACGACACAATTTTGTCTACTGTTTTGTCTCGCTCTTTCTCGTGCGAATACGAGGCAAATACACGATGCATCGACAAAATTTTGTCACGACGCGCATGTTAGCACGGCATGTGTCTGAGTTTCGCTCCAAGCTCAAGTGGCTCCCAATACGCCTTCGCCGGAATACTCACATCCTCTCTTTTCTTTATGGCTTGCTATTTAACCCCTCAACACCTTATTACTTAAAAAAACAGTTCGAGTTTCTTCATTCTTCTAGATCGGAAAATCTGATGCTTAAAACACCGGTTCATAATACTTCTTTCTATAACTCTTCCTTCAGTCTAAACTTTCCTTAAACTTTCCTTCGTCTTTGGAATGCCTTGCCGATTACCATCAGACGTGCTCAATCGCTCGATAGCTTTAAAACACTGGTAAAAAGAACCCTGAAAACATTATACTCCTTATTTGTGCAGTCGCGTCAAAAGTTAAAACATAAAAAAATGTTATTACATGCCTAGATAAAAAAAGATACGATCAATGACGTTGACTGATGGGCGCTCTGGTGGTTCCTTACTAATTGGCGTTTTGCATATCGGATGCCGAACCCCAAAGCCTCATCAAGCCAATGCATCGGGCATTAGGTGCCTATTAGCTGTCTTCGCTAGGCTCCATAGACCATATATAGGATGTATAGGTGGGTACAACCAGTGGGACTATCCTGTAGTCTGCATTCTTCAATCTATTCTGGACTTAATTAGTGCTCGTTCTGGGTAGAAACTGGATTACTGTTTTATTCTGGGTGGTCTGAGAAACTAAAACTAAAGAACAATACTTTAGTTTTCAGTTCAGACCAGTTTCAGTTCTTTCTGACAGCTGTTTGTTTTCCATGTAGAATAAAATAAAAATTAGAATATTTGGTGAACAAATATTTAGTTAGTTGTTATAATCACACTATTAGAGTAGAGTTCATCTAGCCAACTACGACACTACGTGACACTACGGAGGTGTCAGTTTCTGCTGAAAACTAATATCCTTTGTTTTTTTTGTCCAACATACTTTGCCTAACATAATATGGGACGAAAATCTCATTTCAAGCTCAATAGTACTCATAAGTATTATTTATATTATTTAGCGCTTACCAAGTTATTTAAATCGTTTAGTTCAGAGTTATGACTTAAAATTATTATTTAAGATATTTAACGGCTTTTCCTTTTTAAGCCAATGATGGATCTCTTCATCGCAATCGAGTGTTAAGCGAAAGTTATTTTGAAATTAAATTTTATTTTTATTGCAAGGCGATGTTTCAAATTACCCATTCTTACGTCTGCCTATTAAGTAAGATGGACGCAAGTTATTATGTATTTATGCTCTACCTGAATAATAAACAGCTTTAACGAACATGCAATAAGCATTAAAAAAGTATTCGCTAAACACTCATGAATGCAACGGAAACTGTCTGGGATGAAAATTTCGCACTAATTGTTAACAATTGTTTCGCAGGGAAAGCCTTCCTCCAATTGACGCTCTTAACAATTGCGTGATTATTAAAATAACGCGTTAGTTAATACTGTTAATTCTCATACCAGCGTTGATTCCACACAATTTCCCATCTGACTGACAATGAAAAATGGCGCACGAGATAGGGCAAGGCGCACGAAGGGGTATATTAATGCATCCGCTGTTTATTGCGCAAAAAATTGCACCGAGATACTTCATGAGTCGTAGTCTTTGGTTTCTTGTTGGCTAAACATCCTGCCCCGGCGCGCTAGATCGCACGCCATTTTCTATAAAATAAAACGTAAATAAGCATAATCTTGGAGGTCAGGCGGCCGAGTCGTGCACTGCCCCGCATTGTCTTCAAATATTTGCAGGGAATAATGCCCCCTTATTGCCCAGCCTTTAACATCGGTGCCGAACAATGCTGGCCGTAAACAGCCAGCTCTAAAACTGACAATATAAGGATAACGCTAGGTTCAGGCCCCATAATACTCCACATGCCATTGTGCAACCTTGTAAGGAGATTCCGTCGGTGGTTACTGTGTCACAGAATGGTTGCAAAGTGATAAAGCAGACGAGCTTTTCAACTTTGTACCGAATGCGAGCGAAATTACGCAGTATCTTTTAAGATAATAATTACAGGTTGTCGAGGTATATGTGTAGAAAGTTTAAGGAAGTGAATTAATGAGTTCAAAAATAAACATTTCCCGAGAGGCCGATCTCGGTCACGCTCTGGGTGCGATGCATCTGCGAAATGAGTAGGTATGTTTGCGTTCGAGTAACGGTAGTCGCTCGATCTTTACCAATTAGTGATCCCAATACAGCTAACGTGCAAGTTCTGTCCGCGAGTTAGCATGCGAGTTAAGTAACCCTCCTGTAATGCAGTTCTAGAATGATGCCTCTGCAGATAACGTCTAATCATCGATATTAGATTGCGGGATTTCGATCGTAACAACAACTTGCGCTTGCACAATGACTGGTTTTATACGTTGAATGAGGAAGCGATATCAAAACAATTTCTATTAGAAAATTATGATACTCAACACGATCCCATTGTTTTTGATACTTGATTAAACGACTGGAAGACTTAAGAAAACCATAAGTATTATAGCGACTCCACTCCACTCTACAACATTCCACTTCAACGTTCCAAAAACCGCCCGTGTGTGGAGAATGTCAGATGGATTACGTGGAGTGCAGATAGGAATAATGAATATCGAAACGTTCCAATTCCAATGTTCCAACTCATCGTGTATACCCGATACAACGATCCATTTCGTGCTCAGTTGGCAATACACGAGACAGAGAATGACCGAGAAATGGAGCGATGGGCACCCAGAATGGAATGACCGTCTGTAGGCTCGAAAATTGGACCATCGTTCCACTCAATCCACGACGCGCGGGTAGCGATTGTGAATGGTGAACTTTAGAAGGTAAAGGGCTATCTATCATTTACAGCGGAGTAGAGCATCGTATCTGTCATTGTTTATGTTGTATGCCCCAAGGACTCTGTCACGGAGATCAGCGCACCGTTCCTAATAAGAGCTCAGCGTTCATTGAAGGAAGCAGGCGGGCAATTTATGGACGTAAGGAGATTGCGCTTGGGAATAATCTGCCGCATGCCCGCCGCCGCCGGCGAAACTGCTCCGCTATAAATTGCTAACTTGTGATACCTAATAGCGCTCTGCTTTTAGCAAATCGTTATAGAATCAGATTATACGTCCTGGAGTACCAACGCGGGACTTACCGCTAACAACACTTACGTAAGAATTTTCGACAAATGGATTATGGAAACTAGATTTAACATCGGCAAACGCCCTACTACATCGATCATGTCGGCTTATTAACCCATTGAGCTGAGCCAAGGCCGGCTCGATTTGATTTACGCGTCACTTTTGTCGCGATACCGTTAAAGCTTTTAAACCGGCCGGCGGTTGTTGGACGAAAGTCGGCGAGCAAGACGGATGGTCTGCTGCATTGCTTAATTTTATGCAAATGACCGATGAAGCGGCCCCCACTCCGTGTGAAGTGGAACGGACTTCGACGTCACTTGGCTTGTGCACTATGGCTTGTATGAGTACTGGTTGTAGGTATGGTACCTACAGTGGCGTATGTAATAAGTGGCTCCACACAGATATCAATCAGATTTGAATATAAAAAGTTCATTATTATATCATTATTATCGTCTTATGTCTATTTACCGCTAGGGAAAATCTAAATGGCGCTTATTAACCAGGCCAAAAGAGCTTTTGCAAAAGCTCAAAATTTTTAGGGTAGTATTTTAACCTTACAAAAAGGTGTAGTTTCTCGCAGTATAAAACTAACATTGATTAATTATTTTTTATTAAGGAGTTACTTATATAGCTATTTATGATTTTTAGTCAATCCCTAGCTCTTTGTAAACGATTTTTTGTTTGTTTTTGGTGGAGCTGGAGTGTTTCAGTTGAAGTAAAAATATATCAAAATCGTCGTAAAATAGATATCCCAAACTGACGGCAACTTAGTCATGTAACAGTGCTTAGTCATTGACACTGATTAGAAGTACTCCTCTGTTCCATATGGAGGCCAAATAAAGTATTTACTGTTAGCTTGATTAAACGAACCAAAAGAAATATCATTCCATCCAGAGATTTCTATTTTACAGTCGGGAGCCTTCTAGCCCTTTATCAGTAGCAGCTGGCTATTTCAAATCACCGAACTTTATGAGGGGCTTGAAGACTCTGACACTAGAGTTGGTATATATGTAGATGCCTATATACAAGAAGGAAGGAATGAGAGAGTATGTGTTTATGCTAAATACCTTCAAGTAGATTCTAGTTCTACAGGTAAGCCTTAGTACTCACGTTGCCGAGGAAGCCGCTGCATGGCTGGATGGGCGGTGGCAGCGGGGGCAATTCTGGTGAGCGCCGCGCGCGAGGGCTGCGCGCCTGCTCTGTTTGCCCCATGCCTTAGTTCATCCCTGGAATAACGAAAGAAACGTTTTTAAGTTCTGCAAACCTTTGGGATAAAAAATAATATGACGGTTCGATAGCATGTCGAGTTGTCGACCTCCAAAGAACTTTCTTCAAGGCCTTCTAAAGTTCTAATTCCTTAGATAACTGCCATAAATTGTTTCGTTTAATTTTTTTTTTAATTTACGAAATTTTGTCACGGCGCGCCTGTTAGCACGGCTGGAAGTCTCATACCACTCGATTTATGTGATCCTTCATCCCGCATACTTGCAAAATGTGGAAGAGCTCCCCCCACAGGTTTTTCCGCAGTGCTTCTAATTGCAGTCCTTCAAGATGAGTGTCAAACGAGTTCTTAAGGGTCGGCAACTTCTTGGCAACGCCCCCCAGTGTTGCAAATGTCCATATATTGCGACGGTGTTCGCTTACCATAAGGCAGGCCGTGTACTTGTCTATCACTCGGTTACATAAAAAAAACCTTATCATAATGGAACTACAGGGACAAAATTTCCTGTGTAAAAAATATAACAAATCCTATAAACAAACTACTAGGAGCTGGTGAGCGCACTCCCAGCCTTTATGAAACATCAGACAGTCCGTCTGCAGTAATTACACACAAGACACTCCCACTTCACTTCCCACTTTTACTATTTTATCGCGTTAAAAAACTTGTGAGGCTCTAATTAAGTAAATCTCACATTTGACAATGACTTACAGATTTCAACTTTATGTAGCCATTGGACAGACAAAGGAAGCATAAGTGTGTAACAACAACTCTTTATTCGATGTCAAAAAACACGCTGTTTATAATAGGAAAATCCTTGCGGCTATTTGGAGGTGCTAATTGGCTTAAAAATGTGGAATTGACAAAGAAGGCCTTGTAATAGTATAGACAAAAAAGCAATTATACGGACTTTTATGGAAAGCTATTACTGTTGATTTTGGATATACTCAAGATATGCTGAAGGCGTGAGGTAATGACTGACAAGGCACTGTGCTAAAACGTTTATAAGGAGTGGCCACGAAGATGCAGGCGTGATTTTCCTAGTTTTTATTTTCATTAGTGTATAATTTTATTAAAGTTGGTTCAAATATTTTTCTGAATTCAATGTCTCAAAAGTTTCACTGCCATAACTCGAACCTAATACGACTTTGCTCTTGGAGCCAGACGCGCTCTTCTAGTAACTGACCTATATGGGAGCGAGGAGAGTGACGAAATTCTTCAAATGTGTAGGTACGTTTTCTCTGCTAGTAGACTTTTACAAGGGATAGAGTAGAAGTAACTCTTTTGCAAGAGTCTCTGAGTGGATAGATGGCACAGTTCTGGTAGTTGAATCTTTGGTCAAGCAGTCGTGAGAATTTTATTTTATTTTCCTTTACACCAACCATAACAATGCACTATGTAGCAAACCAAGGTTTTTCCAGTGCCTAATGTTACAACCGCAAAATCTCTAGTTCTTATATGACGGCTCCGTAGCTAGTTTAGTAGTAAGTAACCCTGCCTGTAAAGTGCAAATAGATTTTGTGCAGTGAGCATAATGTTTGTTCTCAGGTCTTGGATGCTTGTGTTGTGTATCTCTGTGTGTCTAGCCATCTGCGAGACAGGGTATCCTAGGGCAGGGGCACGAGTGGGTAAGCGTTTATTTAATGAAAAACGTCAAAAACAGCTGTCCGTTAAATATTATATTCACAACCTCAGAAGGTACTCTTTTTACACCAGGAAATTATGACTGCATCTGTAATGAGCCATAAAAAGGCTAGCTTCTCACACAACTATTTCAAAACACAGTTCGAAACCTTAATGAACTGCCAACAGGTCCAAAATAATGGGGATGCACGATTTACCTATTGGCCGATTTTTACAAACTTATAATAAAATGCTCTGACAAATAATACAGGTAAATTGCCAGCCACGTCTCCATCAACTAACGGAGCGGAGCGAAGGCTAAAGATGAGGACAGAATTATTATTAGTAACGATTATAGAGACAGGTTGAGGACACAATTAATAGATATGTTATAATAATAGCTAGCAATTTTGAAGTACAGTAAAAATGGTCACCATTCACATCACTCCAATTCCACCGCTCCGCACGTCGTGGATGGAGTGGAAAGGTGGTCCAATTTACGAGCACACAGACGGTCATTCCATTCCGGGCGCGACATTCGCTCCATTTTTTGGTCATTCTGCGTCTCGTGTACTGAACCGTCGTGTACCATCTGAACGCGAAATGGATCGTTATATCGACCACACACGATGTATGTATTGGAATGTTGTGGAACGTCGGATTTGGAACGTTTGGAAAAACACGGACGGTTTTTGGAACGTTGGCGTGGAATGTTATGGAGTGAATTGCTCGCGTATGGGAGCTTTTACAAGTTAATAAAAATTCAAGATAAATATTATAGATAGTAGGTAAATTGATCTCGTGATCAATTTGCCTCGTGGCAGAGCTTATTTTTTATTTAAGCTATTTTCAAGACTCATTGTGGCTGGTTCTAAGAGCAGATCTCGATAGAAGTAATTTGTAATGTATCTTTAATTTAATCTTGGTCGGTAAGCGCTCGGTATTACCACGTCGGTGTAAGGTTTTTGCCGTAAATGATAGCAATTTCGTTCAATAGCCATTTTCTTACTGGTTACGGGTAGTTATTGTATAGCAAATCTATAGACGTAAAAACCGAGCTGGGTAACTATTTGTGCGCATTATGTAATCGTAATTTTTGCTTTCCTTATTTCGATTATGTTGCGGTTGCAATCGCTTTTACAGGCAAAAGTCAATTTAAAAAAAATCTCAACTATTAGGTACATAAGTTGATACTACTGAATACCTTTGTCCTTTATTAATTGTTAGTTTATAAAAAAACTACCAATTGGTCTTTATTCGGGTATTGCTCTATAATAGAGTAGGTAATAATACTATTGAATAAATAAATAACAATTACACGCTCATACCCTACTCTAGGGCTGATATTCAGAGACGAGTCTAAGCGTGGACTTTGTCTTCCTTATGTCAAAAAGTAGTGCTTACGCTCTAATTTGTATTCAGAGACATTTGGAACACTACTTAAACTTAGCGTATGCTAAGCAAAGCCTGAGTAGTCAATATCGACTACTTGAGCCGCTCTCAAAACAGAAGTGGCGCCACCAAATGATAACGGTAGAAACCATAATAACCAAACATTGAAATGTCAAACTTCAAAACTAACATGTTTCATTTATTATAATATCAAAATAGATTTATAGCATTAATATTGTTGTTTCACTCACTCCAGTGACATTTTGTATATCGCTATCTTTGTTGTATTGCTATTCATACATAAATGATAAAACCGGTAAACGTTCCGGTGAAAAAATTAAAAACTTAACAGCCATAGATAACGAGAGTGTGATCTTAGCTTAGACCGTGCACGAACTTTGTTTCTGAATACGAATTCGATGGAGCGGCTTAGCTGATGCTTGGCTAAGACAGTTCTTAGATCATTTTAAGCTGTTGTCTCTGAATATCAGCCTAGGACTCCCAGGCATGGACACACATCATAGACACAACGCATACATCCAAGACCCGAATATATTATATTCTGTTAGTGGGAGGACTAACTCTTCTGCGAGTGTCCGTCTGGGTTGTTAGCACCGCTTTGCTCGTGATGTCTGCCGCCAAGCAGTAGAGTGAAAGCGTTACTGTGTTCCGGTTTGATGAGCAGAGTATCCAGTGAAATTACTGGGCTTATGAGACTTAATACCTAATGTCTCAGGGTAACGAGCGCACTGCAGTGGCGCGCAGGCCTTTGTGTTTCAAAGTTCTGGGTATCGTTATGGGCCGGCGTTATGCTTACCATCAGGCAAACGACCAGCTCGTCTCGTAACCTAATAATATAAAAAAAAATATTATACGTTCATCACACTAATTTTGCTTCGGCAATGGATCGAAAATGGGGCCTCTCGTCTTGCAGAGTTTACATTCTACTATATACATAAGTGTATAATATATGTGTATAAGTGAATATATGTAATAGGTGATTGATAGGAGTTTACCTTCTAATATACATAAGTGTATAATATATGTGTATAAGTGAATATATGTAATAGGTAATTGATAGGAGTTTACGTTCTAATATACATAAGTGTATAATATATGTGTATAAGTGAATATATGTTATAGATGATTGATAGACATGTACTACATATTTATTATAGTTAATTAAATAGGGAAGTTGCATGAAAAAATACATGATTACTGTGGTTATACTATATATTATACAGGTTAAAGAATATCACATGAACTAAGAGATCTGTGACATTAACACATTAAAAATGAAATTTACAAAAACACATAATTTCCACATAGATGCTGTGTTTAAAATTTGGTGAGTTTCCAACCAGTCACACTCGTTGGGAAATTTTCTCCCATCAAGTTACACTGTTACGATAGTGTGGTTCGATACGAATTCTTCTCAAAAAATTTTACAACGAGTAACAGTGTGACCCGATGGGAAAAAAATCCCAACGAGTCACAGTGTGTCTCGTTTGCCCACCTAAAATTTTAGATAGGTACGCCCGACTTTGATTCTCAGTTCTGACATTTCTATAGCTATAGTTCGGTTTCCAGTTTTTTCGATATAAACATGAGAAAAGTCAAATTCCATATTGTTTTGGACCACTACCTACCAGACGGCATCCAGCTATAACTATGGCACCACATGCCCCATTCATCCGTTGAGCAAAATAAATTACAGGTATTATGGTATAAATATAATACTTATATCTTAGGGCCGATTTTTCAATTGCACTTTAACGAACTGTTTGCTATCCAGTCGATTAATTTTCGTGTTTTTCGGGACTTTCATTTTAAAATTAATGGGCCGTTAGCTAACTAAGGTTTACTTCTTTAGAACGCCATAAAATTTATTTACGTCTGTCCTCACCATAGACTTAGGATGATTCAGGGAATTATCTAACAGGACGCTATCTGACTATTGAAAAATCGGCCCTTAGTAAAATATGGATGAAGTAGGTAAAGTAGTAAACCTAAGTTTCAACTTTGTGTAAAATCTCGCAAAAATCTCGTGTTATTGTGAACTATGACCACAATCCGTTAGAAAATTCAAATGACGAGAGAAGTTAACGAGCCAAGGCCATATCTCTCATTACCATACCGGCACGAGGTGATAAACCAGATAACGAGGAGATTAATGCCAACAAATTGCCGGATTTCAACACATTGGAACGAAAAATCTGTCTTGAATTTAACTGTAACCTTTCGAGGGTAATAAAACAATTTGAATATAACATCTCGCTACTTTGTAGGTACGGCAACATACACAACACAGCACAATACGGCAACATAGCACAATGGCTTATGGATGTTATTTTTATAATTCACAAGTAATTTGTTTGTGGTAGGACTAACTCTTCTGCGAGTGTCCGTCTGGGTTGTTACCACCGCTTTGCTCGTGAAGTCTGCCGCTAAGCAGTGATGTGCAAGCATTACTGTGTTCCGGTTTAATGAGCAGAGTATCCAGTGAAATTACTGGGCTAATGTCTCAGGGTAACGAGCGCACTGCAGTGCCACGCAGGCCTTTGTGTTTCAAAGTTCTGAGTGGCACTGCAATTGTTATGGGCCGGCGTTATGCTTACCATCAGGCAAACGACCAGCTCGTCTCCTTAGCGAATAACATAAAAAAACATGTATAAAACATGTACTTACAACACAAAGCGATCTTATTTGAATTCCATTTCTAAATTTCTCGGTAACACAATCCTTAAAATTAATAAAGAACTTCCTAATTTCAAGTGAAAATTTCACTACAAAAAGACCTGTGAACATTGCGTATTTCGAGGAAATAATTCTTCCTAGCACAGAATAGATAATAGTAGGTACAAGTACCCTAGTTAGGTGCGTAGTGATGTTCTGCAATAACTGCATACAAGATTGTTTACATGTTAATATATCGGTCATTATAGGCAGTTAGACCTCGCCAATAGACCTGTTCTACTAGGTCTCACATGCAAATGTCTGACCTAAATATAAGGTGAGTTTGATGTAAAAGATTTTCACATGCCCGACACAAGTTCAATTAAAAAAACTAAGGCGTCTGACCTAGCCTAGTGTCACTCGGGATGATGTAAGGATTCTAACGATATCCCATACATCGAAATCTGTTCAGGGGAATGAAAACACTCACACATATGTATTTTTCCACAAAAAACTTGTCAATCACGATATCTGCATTCACGCTTATTCATTTTATCATCATCATCATCATCATCATCAGCCGGAAGACTTCCACTACTGAACATAGGCACAGTATTACTATCCAATAGTAAAACTGTGACATTGGGCCTCCGCCATAGGTACTGGGTACTGGTACTGGGTAACACTGTCTATACGCTTGGTAAACGTCTTGATGATCGCAGATTTCGTCGGGCATAGTAGATTTTGATGTTGACCGCGAAAAATACAGTTGCCCATTCTCTGCATATTCCCACCTACTCTAACGAAACCCACATGGCCACGGTAAGAGAATGGGGTGTTCCCATTCATACGCCGGGACCGACTAACTAGATACCATCCTTACCGGGGTATACGTGTTGAAAAAAAAACATACAGGCATGTTTTTTATAGAGGCTTGCGTTTGATAATAATGCTAAGCGATGATGCGGTCGACGATAAAGCACTCCTGCCCAGGCCTTTTCATTCTTGTCTTAAAAAATTCTAGATATATTTGTGCTGCTCAGTCTTAGTTCAAGAGACACTTTTGTTTTTAATACAATACACAAATCAAAGTAATAGAAATGGTGTGAAAATCAAAGACTTTCGGATTGTTTTCTTTATCGCCGGCGAAGGTGGACGCTGCAGCTGAGTCACCGTGAGTAATCATACTTAAGTTCTTTGATAAATGTATTTTTAGATTAAGTTTAAATCTGGATTTATGTTCGATAGCATCAATATTTCTTAGCAAATTGATGAAATCAGCGATACCTAGTTTTAAACCAGGTTTTGAGAGGTGAACAAACGGCCTCGCCACGAGACCGTTGGTTCTAATCATACGCCACACAATCACTAGACATCCGCAATCTTAGCACAATCGTGTTTTTCTTGTTTCTTTTAAAAACGTTCTATAATTTTCGTTTTCTAGGTTTTGTTTTTGACTAAGCTAAAAGCGGAAGGAGCTATCAGCCACTTCAACAATTGGTTCTTACATCGTTTTCGCCCCTCATTTCCATCGCGCAGAAACTTCAGAACAGTGCATTTTTTCGCGAAGAAAAATGACTTAAATATTAATCCAAACTATTATAAGAATCTATCTATTTAGGTACCAAACTTTAGCAAAAGTCGTTCAGTAGTATCGATTGACTAACAAACAAACATTCAAACTTTCGTATCCTACTTACTTACCTACTAATACTATAAATGAGAAAGTGTGTGTGAATATTTGTAAATTAAATTATTTGCTAGAATACATGTTAGCGTAAGGTCTTAAACAATAATTTTAATCAATGTATTCAACCTGCAGGCAGGCGTGCTAATATTGTTATACATTGTAACCTCGTATCTCCGTAACAACTAAACCGATTTTGATGAATTTTGAAATTTAAGATACCTCCTTTATTTTCTCATATGCTATAAAGATAAGCAACACGCGAGCGAAGCCGCGGGTGTAAGCTAGTTTATTCTAAGTAGGTCATGTGTTATAAGACTTATTTATAAGTCTTTTTAGTAGACATCAATAAATATCATCAGGTTCTAGACTAACTATACCTGTTTAGCTTTCGCGCTCAAAGATCTCATAATACTTACTAGGTAAAAAAGTACAGTAAGATTTGCCCACGGCTTGTTCTAGCCTAAGTCCAAGTTCTAAACTTGTTATAGAGACAACCTGATCAACACGCAAATTATCATTAAAATCATTATTTGATAGAAGCAATTAGTTTGTATGTTAGAAGGTGTGGGTTCATTTATTTTGCAACTGTATTTTGAACCAGTTTCAGTGACTCCAAATGGCTGAAATTTTGTGTTCATACATAAACCTGGTGACAACTGACAAATGTAGTATTTTGGGAAAAGCTTATTTTCATTCTTTTTAATCGACTTCTAAAAAATGAAGAGGTTCTCAATTCGGCTGTAGTTTTTGTATGTTTGTTACCTCTGATCTCTGTCATTTATAAACCGATTTGAAAACATACTTTCAGATCGGTCCTACTGGTTCTTGATCCTTCTCCCTAATCGCCTAATCCCACTTCAGACTTGCAGCATGTTTGCTTACATCTGGTGATGCATATATTTGAGCATCTGCGTATCGTTCTATTACGAACTAGGATTAGTTTAGCCAGTGAAATTACTGATGAGCCTATGAGATTTAGTACCTAATGTCTCATGGTAACGCACTTCAGTGCCGCACAACGCTTTGTGTTTCAAAGTACTGAGTTGCACTACAATATTATGAGATGGTGTTATGCTTACCATCAGGCAAACGACCCGCTCTTCTCGTTACCAGTATAATTTTTCAACACAATATCGGATAGTAAAGTTAGTCGCGATATACCTACGGTTTATAAACCATCGGTTACACGGATTTTATCCATATCCATACAGATAAATAAAATTGAAGTGTCTGTTTGTAATATCAAAATAACAGCTTTTTACTAAATGTATATGAAAGTATATACGGTACATATAACAAAACAACCATTTTTTAAATTTTTGTCTGTCTGTCTGTTTGTCTGTCTGTCTGTCTGTTTGTTCCGGGTAATCTCCGAAACGGCTGGTCCGATTTTGACGGGACTTTCACTGGCAGATAGCAGATGTTACAAGGAGTAACATAGGCTACTTTAATTTTAGAAAAATAATTAGGGTTCCGCGCAAAAAAATAAAAACCATGTAATCTAAAATCTCCACGCGGGTGAAACCGCGGGGCAGCAGCTCAATATAACCACCAAAGCTTTTAATCCAATAACGCTATTATTTCACATCTTTGTCAAACAAATATCGACTTACAGTAAATAGATAAGACGAAATGTAAGGTTTCAGTATCGTAAACGTACAGCCATTTTTTTTACTTTTATGTGGCTTACGTTTGGCCATGTAAATCTTTATATCTATCCCACAAGGCTGTGGCCATAAATCAACACATTGATTATTCTAGAATTATAGATATTACAAAATTTAATGAATTTGTCAATTCTTGTGTTAATACAAATATATACATCACAAAAATTTCGCTTCCAACAGGATTCGAACCTGCGTCTTCTGGCTTGCCGGGCTAGACGCCAACTAGGCTATGGGAGCAATCGATGTTGACTGCGAAATTCTTGATATGATATAAGTCATTCGATCCATGGTGCGTCGGGTTGAAAGTCTCACAAGTTCCACACTCAGTTCCAGACGCCCGGCCACACTCTAGTCTTCCATACGATGTAGTCTTGTCGATGTGTACCGGCGTAGTGCTCCGCAAAAGTACGATTCGATGACGTCGGATTCGCTAGTCCCACTTATCTATCATCATAAAAAACGACACCTTCCTTGACCATCTCACGTAGATCGATGGTCGTCTATTTTCATTGTCTATGAACAAAGCTACAATTACAGGTAAATAAGGCAGGTTCAATGGTCCTCGGCCCAGACAGGCACGATCAAAGAGCTCATTGCTGTCTATAATTTTTTATGTCCATTCTTAGGTAAACGGCGGATTGTGGCCAATATTCACTGTGCCCGTGCAAAAATGATGATGTGATTAATCATAATCATTATATCAATAATGTAGTTAGGGAAACCTAGGCACAATGTTCTGTAAGGAGCCGAATGCCTCACTTCTTGATTCATCGATTGTCGGGTATCTTCGGGAACTCGGTGCCATGATCTTTCTTCGCGACTGACGCATTTTATAATAATGATTAAATTAATAGAAAAAATACATCCTTAGATTCTTTAGTTCATTTTGAAGTTGCTCATTTGACGGAGGCCAAGAAATAAGAATGCTTGCAATAATACGACGATGTGATCAAAAGTTTAAAGTAGAGCACGCTATACCTATTCTTTATACTAAGTACAGGATAACGAGACGTGCAGCTGTTTTGCCTGATGGTAAGCATAACGTCAGCCCATAACAATTGCAGTACCACACAGAACTTTGTAACACAAAGACTTGCGCTGCACTGCAGTGCGCTCGTTCCCCTGAAACATCCAGGTATTAATTAGTCTCAATAGCCCAGTAATTTTGTTGGCCATCAAACCGGAACCGGTGAAAATACAGTAGGTTAATATGCCTACTTGTGGGTAAAACAACCAGATAATAATAAGCTAGGTGTGTTTTGAGTCTCACTTCGTGCGCCAGACTTGCGCGGGCGTCTCAATCGATAGACGCGAACTAATTTATCGATTTTTGCCCATAGATGGAAATCGATCGACTGCAAAGAATGCACGTTTCGCATAATCACAGTTCACAATACGCAATCTATTTACACCCACATGTATTTGTAGTCATAAATCAATGCCGAATTAATCTTGGTAGGTTAAGGATGCCAATCAGAAATACTAAAATTTTAAACATCTTTCCAACTTGCAGTAAGTACCTAGCTAAAACGTGTTTTTTCTCACGACTAATACGACATACGAGAGTTCTTGTCTGTTTCTTGGATGTACTTCAAGCCCCGCGAGAGCGTATTCCTCGTAAGTTAGTGTGTAATCAACAATTTTACTTTTCTAATCGATTATCGAATCGATTCAAATATGTTTTAAAAACGAGCGCCATCCCTAGTAGTAGGTAGATTTCTGCTAGTCAAATATTTGGGCGCTGGAATCTAGAATAGAAAGCTAGATATAATCTAGCATGTATGCATATTGGTCTAGATTAATTTAAATGAACCTCTTATGTTCCATTGATGTGTTATTTATCAAGTTTTTTTTTCGCCCGAATTGTGGAGCTTTGAATTTAAATTTTAAATATGAATCTTTTAAAGCTTTGTAAAAAGCTTGAGTAATTGATCTAATGAAATAATGATCTAGTAAACCAGAGGTGTTCAATTGATTAGTGTAATCAATTAAGTATAAGAATATTGTTAGGTATCCAAACGACTACATCGAGGAGTTTTATTAGACGACTGCACAAAAAGGAGTATAATGTTTTTAGGGTACATATGTGTATGTATGTATGTGAGTTTCTTTATTCCACCATAACTTTTAAATGCCTTAACAGCGGCGCAAGTACGGATCTTTTCGGTCGATAAAATTCGATAAAATTGACAGTCCAAATCGATAAAGTGGGTTTTATCGATTTGAACTGTCAATTTTATCGAATATTATCGACCGAAAAGATCCGCACTTGCGCCGCAGATTTGGATACTCTTCGAGGTATCGTTAGAGTCCTTGCATCATCCCGAGTGACACTAGCTAGGGCAGTTGTATTTTTTTAATGTAACTTTTGTTACATCCGCTTGTTTATCTTCTTACATGTCAATGGTATAACTAAAACTATAGGCAAGTCTCTACCTCTTTTCAGCAAAAACATTACCATTTTTGGTAAACTTTTTCTGCTTATCCATATTATGTAGAGAAACGTTCAAAATCCCAAAGCTACAAGGCCCAGATCTACATAAACCCATTTCTATCTGTTCTTACGCATCGACTAGCGACTGGCTCCAAACAAGAAATCGCCCGTTAATCTCGCTCTTTACGACACGTCACAGAATCGACACTGCGTCCACAGATGCGTCACGGTGGTCCCTACAGGTGATAAATAAGTACCTATAGCCCATCGACCGCCGGCCCGTGGGAACGTCGGATAGGTTACAAAACGGACCTACTTATGTTACGGTATACTTAGGTACAGTTTTGTTACGATTGAGATGAAGCTTTCTAATAGTTTTGTGTTTCACTTTTTAATGTGCACTTTAAATTCAGTGCCTCGGTGGTAACATGTAACTGAATGGTTCTCAATGACAGTTATGAAAGTAACAACGTAATGTCGTAAATATTGTTGTATCGATCAATTTAATCAATTCCGAGTTCTGACTTTACATAAATTCGTTCGAAATCTCTTTATTCAAATGGATATCAAAGAAGCACTTTGATGAACGTTATGACTTCTTCTGGCATGTTTTGGTAAAAGCTTCGAGTTTTATATTATGCAGAGTATGCTAACGTTTTACCATTAGTTATGTTATGAAGTACTTGTTCGGTCACCGCTCAAGCTTAATTTCTACCTACCTACTATTCTTTAGCAACTTTAAAATTATATAAGTAACTAGGTTTTGTAGACTGGGGGATCAGAGATTCCAACAACGAGTTTGCAATTGGAACTCCTTGTCTTGATAATAATACTCAACTACCTACCTACCTTTTCGGCTTGGTAAGTTCAATGTGGGACCCAAACTTGATAGAACGCACATAGATGCTCAGGTTGGGCTTCTCCGCCGCTCCGTTTGCCGGACAATAAACACGCGGCAGTCGTCAAAATTCTATACAGTTTTGACATATGGAAGCCAAAGTCTACGCTTAGAATCGTCTCTGAATCTTAGCCTTAGTGGCTTTGAACTTGACCAACATGAAATTAAGTAACTTTGAATGACGCACAAAAACCATAGGGATAATTTATTTTTGTTTTTTAATTAAATTTATAGCAATAGCCAGGGGGCGGGATTCGGATTGTATTTTTTCGGTTTGTATAATCGCATCACGTATCGTAAAATTGCGTAATCGATTGAATCCGTTGGTTTGTTTTTGAAACGTACTATAGGTACATAGTTCCGGAGCAGGAATTCATATTAGACGAAAGGCCCATGCCGCCATCCAAGAGAAATAGTGGACCAATTAATAAGTGCAACCCAAGAGAATCAAGAATCAGATAAATGCTCCCTTTTCAAGTACAAAACACCAAGTCATTTCAACGAAGCATATTTTAATTTTTTCCTAATTTCGCAACGAATCACCGTGAAACATCTCGAGTTCGGGTACCGTACCGCACGATTTCGGCGGCGCCTCTGTGGACAAAGAGACCATAACCAGAACATCTAAATCCGTATCAAATCCTGCTTATATATAACCTAGAACTTAACCTGAAGGGCTTAGGTTAAAAATCGTGGTGGTAAATTAAGCAGTAGTCTTCTTAAAGGTCAAGTTAAGCTGGATGCTTTCGCGGTTTGACAAAGGGAGGCAATTTGAACATATCTACCGATCGTTCGTGAGTCATCAGTCTTTAAACTAGCGATTATCTCGGAACTCGGATTCGAAGCATTACGGTCGAGTCGTGCACTTCGCCGTCACAAATAGTCAGGATTTGAAAGATGAAATATTGTTGATTTGAACGATTCTTCTATTTTAGGTAATCGCCTGGTCTGATCGAGCTCATTTTATTACCGTTGAGTTTACAACAACTACTTCTATCACCCATCTTTTTATGAAGTTTCGAGCCCAGTCAGTTGTCTCTACCACAAGCGGTAGCGAATAACCCTAAGGAATAAACAGGCCTAACTTTTCAAACATCACGTACGTAAACTTATCACTTACCTAATAATTCCAAACTTCGTCATCCAAGGCGATAAGTTTTGTAGCCGATATTTTTTTACTCTTGTATGTTAGCGGTTGACCACTACCTCACATTATTTGTCCAAATGTGGTAAGATAAACATAAAAGTGAGAACTGGGTCTCCAAAACAGCTGTTGGCTTACAGATTTCGGACAGTACCTAGCCTGAAGCTAGCCAGGCGAATGTCGCTGAAATGTTATAATTTCCATTCCCCATACAAAACATTGAACTTACCAAGAAAGATAGATACGAACCATTGCAACAAAACCAGTTGTACTGATTCATTATTATTTTTTGTTGCTGCGAAATTTGAGAGATCATTCGAGCATGAGAAACCTTTTTAGATAAATTACCGGATGAAAAGTAGTGGCCGAATTTTGCTAAATTCTTTGGCATTTTTTTTTAACCTTGTTCGCACACATCCATTTACTTATACGTCTAAGCTACGCAAACATTGCGTTAGTGTGGGTTTAAACTTAATAAACATTACATTATTAGCTTTATCGAACAGACCCAATTCAACATAACACGCTTTACGCTGTCAACATCAGCCGGTCTTCCGTGGCTTATCGAGGAACTTGGCAGTTGTTGTCGCGCTTTGACACCGCGGCCTGTAGTTGACGCAATTTAATCCTCAGTGAAAGGGAATCCTTTGCGAGGTCACAGGAACACGGCTTAGTGCCCAAAACACGAGGCGAGTTGCCCAAGATCTTTGTGCAAAGGATGTGGAGATAACATCAAAGTTAGATTTCAAGTGGTATTGCGGACAAGTCGGACAACACAGAGGAAAATAGACGTCACAGTCTAATAAGCAGAGCTGTTTTCCTGAGTGCACTTTTGAGAGTGATTTTGTTTTCAGACTGTTTTTTATAGATTAGTCTTTGACCGTGGCCTGCAGTCAGATTGTGATTATACCTGGTCAATCAAGGGTGGTAAATTCGCTAAACCTAGGCTAGCTAGCCAGCTAACTGGCTCGCAAGGGCGGTGCCTTAACTGTCAATAGATCTCCAAATTGAGGGCGGTAGCTAGCCAGGCGAAACTAAGACTTAAAAAAGAAATGTATAGGTAGGTGACCAATGATTTTACCAATCGCAAGACCTAGATAATTGCCACTAGGCACTATCCATATAAAAAACATTCTAATCTAAAGATCTCAGCCTGCGAGAGTAATCCCGCGTCTTTATGGCATGATGCGGACAATGGGTCCATAATTAGAGCTCCAACTCTTGTGAGACTAGAGCTATCTAGCATCTAGGCTCACTAATAAGCACTGATTTGTGACCCAATCAGGCGTGCTTATGGAGACAACGGCGCGGATTTTACAGGATTTATACTAGCTTCTGTCCGCGGTTTTCACCCGCGTTCCCACAGGAACCGTGCATTTTCCGGGATAAATAGTAGCCTTGTTACTCTAAGATCCATAAACTATATCTATGTTGAAAATCACGTCGATCCGTTGCTCCATTACTACGTGAAAGAAGGACAAACCAACAAACATACTTTCGCATTTATAATATTAGTTGGATATAGGTACATAGGACTAGCTTCTGCCGGCGGTTTTCACCCGCGTTCCCATAGGAACCGTGCATTTTTCCGGGATAAAAATTAGCTCATGTTACTCTCCGGTCAATAAACAATATCTATGCCAAAAATCACGTCGATCCATTTTTCTGCGTGAAAGAAGGACAAACCAACAAACACACTTTCGCATTTATATTATTAATACGATTAGGATATAATAATATAGGATAGGAGTAGCTACGTGGGCAGAATATCTTTACTAACTAGCTATGACTACAAATGACTAACTAACTCTATTAGTAGAACTCTTTACTCGCTTCTCTATTACCTGGGAGTCTTCACGACACGGAGAAAAATTTAATTTCTAACGAAGCGCGCTACACACAATACCGTATAATTGCTTATGAGATGGCGGTCAAACGCTAGCACATCTACAATACTAATATTATAAAGAGAGGCAAAAGGTTAAGTTTGGTTCCGTGTTGATTTAAAAAAAACAATTGTCCATCTGTAAAACTGACTAGATAAGATAGATAGATAAGACCGTCTGGGCTGTTACCACCGCTTTGCTCGTGAAGTCTGCCGTCAAGCAGTAGTGTGCAAGCATTACTGTGTTCCGGTTTGATGAGCAGAGTTTCCAGTGAAATTACTGGGCTTATGAGACTTAATACCTAATGTCTCAGGGTAACGAGCGCACTGCAGTGCCGCGCAGGCCTTTGTGTTTCAAAGTTCTGGGTGGCACTGCAATTGTTATGGGCCGGCGTTATGCTTACCATCAGGCTAACGACCAGCTCGTCTAGTTACCAAATAATATTAAAAAAAAAATAACTGACTAGATACCATCTTACTTGATCTGTAAGCTGCTGTAGGCTGTACGTTTTTCCATTTTTTCTTGCCCACTATTAGTTGGGCCGTTGGCAGCGTAAGCGTGCTGACGACGCGCGACGTTGTCAATGAATTGCCGAAAACATTTGCAGCCTACCTATATATAAAATGTACAAATATTTTTTATCCCTATTTGTTGTTTGAATATATTGGCAAATGCACTCAAAACTTTGCATATTCATTTGCGAAAGTCGCCCTACACATGTGGGTTTACATATTCGTGCGGGGGCGTGGCATTAATTTCCACATATGTAGAAATATATAAATTCATACACACAGGTCAGACACAAAGCTAGATCGCTTATCCGTGCTCGGGGCTAGCTGACCTCTTGGGCATTATTGTGAAATGGTGATACATTGGTGTTTGATAATGGTTACAATAACTATAGATATAGCTTTCGTGCAGTTATATGTCGATGGACTCAATCAAACTATACAGTTTTTTATACATTAGGCAGATGTAGACAGCTCCATGGCTAATTTGGTACTAACCCTGCCGGCAAAGTATGAGGCACCGGATTCGATTCCCGTCCGGAAATATGTGAAGTATAATTTGTTCTAGGGTCTTGGATTTTTGTGTTGTGTATCTATATACGTCCATGCCATCTCCAACACTTCCTGTGTTTATCATAGTGCATAAGGGGTATGACTGTGTAAAAAAATTAAGTAGCAAATAAAAACATTCTGACCTTAAAAATTACCCGATATTTTTTTTAAATACCTAGTGTAGTTACACTCTAGGATAGCATTCGACCACTATCTTGCCCAATCTTAGCGAAGAGTAATCGAAGATGCTGAATTTGCTACACCTAAATAACCTAAGATTAGAAATTGACGATGTCTAGTGATAGCTAGACAGGTCACATAGGAGAGCACTAAAAATTACCCGACCACCGTGCTGTGATTTCATATTGATATCATCCAACAACGATAGTGCAAGCTCATTGTAAGATTCAAACCTTGGCACAGAAGAGTACAAATACTCTTAGAGTTTAGATTCGGCCGGTTGCAGTAGGTACCACCGAGCCATCGCTTCAAACTATTGACTATCGTCCAGTTACCTAAAAAGAATTTAGCACATTGTATTTTTTAGGACCTACCTAAAACGACTGACTCCCACGACTTCCGCGACAAATACGAGACGAACCATGGTGTTAATATTATATGTTAAGTATTCACAATAATAGATGAACTAGTTCACACAAATATGTAGATTAGAAACGTCTCATAAAACATCTCAAAGCTGGCCTTGCTGTATTCTGTCATAGCTAATTCTGCCAATTTTTATGGCTGGTAAAACCGATGGTCGTTAAGGTGCACCCACATTGCGGTCTATCGATGTCATTGACCGTTCAAATCTACTGAGGAACATCTAACCGACCGATGTGCTTGATCGACGACGTTCACCATCCTGATTTTGTAACTTAGCTTAACTTTCTTATTATTGTTCTAAGAGAAATAGCTGCAGGCCAAAATCCACTTGCCCAGTGATACCTACTGGTCACATCGATCAACGTTGATCAATTTTTATCCTTATACCTTATCCCCGACTCAAAAAAGAAAAGGTTTTAATTGTTATAAGATTAGCGAGTGAATCTGTGTGTTTCTTTATGGCATCGTAAGTCCTAAACGGATGGACCGATTTTGATTTATTTCTTTTTTTGTTTGAAAGCAGACTGGATCAACAGTGTTCTTAGCTGTGATTAATAAAAAATCTGTTCAGCCGTTTGAAGAAAAAAAATATCTTGTTTTCTATGATATCAATCTGCGGATTAGTGTGGCCTGTTGCATCGATGTCGATGTGGACGAGCGATATTCGATAGAATACCGATCAAGAAACATCTCGAACTGGCTCGAATTTACTTGTACCGTAGGAAAGTATTACAAGCCTTACTAGGTGGGTACCGCTACATTTCAAGCTGCCACAACTTTGCACGGGTAAAGTTTAACACTTCGTCAGTGCAACATTGCATGAGCTTATTGCTTTTTATGTAAATACGAAACACACCAGTAAAAATACAGTTGACTATATGATCATTTTGTGGTCTAAAGTGTCTGTTAATCTTAGAATAAACGCTAAATGTAGATGGCTCTCTAATGCAGCTGCCGAAACACCGATAGATGCTTGGCGTCAGAGATTTTCAATTCGGAGGCGGTGAGGGGTCGCTACCACCTTGCTAGGTTCCATTACGATTTTAGTTAAGATTTGAATTTCTTAAAAAAACATTTTATAGTTAAAAATAGCTTAATGCTTAGGTAAGCTATACTTACAATTAATTTATTTGTAAATGCTATTTACATTTCCGTTAAGCGATCAAAGGATTAATTGTAGATATAAACACAATTTATATGACATGTCGATCGAAATCTCCTAAAGGATCCCCAGTGGATTTGCCTTTAATAGTCTATACTATAGACTCTATAGTTTTCAGCACGGTGACCATAAAATGCAAAAACTGACGCCTAGCTTATGTTGTTGTTATATCTAAGTTGGGCAAATCTGCTTTCAAATATAACTAGTTAGGTACCTATAGGTAGGACAAGCAAAACCTTTCCTAAGTTCCAGATTTAATCTTAACTCCCACTTAAGCAATACGTAGTCGATGCACACCACTAACAAACAGCCTGTAGTTCGGTGGTTCGAATGCTATAAGAGCTTTAGTTTTCGGAGAAGAAAAATATTGTGATGCATGGAGGTAGGCCATTTTCTGATGCAAATCGATCTGTCGCCAAGCACATTATGTCGGTGTTCCATCTCCGACCACATCGTAGCATCAGACGTTATAGTAGTCAAACGCCAACCAAGAATAATAACATCTTTGACTTGTAAGACACGTAAAAATCATATGTAAAAGCTCGCACCTAGGTTTTTAAATACTTTTAGTAAATTTCAAAAATTAAAGGTAAGATAGGTAACTACATAACGATGATACTAGTAACCTGTCATTCCAACTAATTAATGTAGCCATATTCAGGCGGGGAACTTTCCAGATTTATGGGCTTTAAAACGAGCTGCAAAACCTCGCGATGAACATTTAAAGCGAAATTATAGCTGTCTTTTCACGTCTTTCATCATCCCAAATTGGGCATGTGTGTTCAGGCTGCCTTGTTTGGCTAGAACGCCCACTACCAGGCCGCAGGTTGCTTGAAGCATGTCTAGACTATGGTACGTAGTATTATTATATATTCAGCGCTATGGGTTATCCTACTTCGAGAGCATACGGTAAATTTTTATTAAAAAATAAAAAATATTTTTAAAAATTTTGGGAAAATCTTTGTAAGCTGTAAATACGGTAAATTTTTATTAAAAAATTAAAATTATTTTTAAAAATGTAGGGAAAATCTTTATGTATATAATGTAGGGAATATCTTAATGATAACATCCATTGTGCAATATAACGTTCAATAATAATAAGTCAAAATATGACTGCTCCTCTCTTTTACTTCATAATCAATGGTTCCTCTTCAATCAAAACTCGAAAGCTTCGTCGATGTGTGTAAATAAAAGCTCTTACCTTCCGAAAAGACACGAGAACTTATCGCTTGTCGGATCAGGAAACGGGAAAGCTGAAGTCACAAATAACGTCCGAGCACTATCACACAAGAATCAGTTCGTATCACTGCAATGTCTGTTTACTTTGAGTTATTATTTTTGTTCGACGATAAGACCGGGCGGTTCAGTTATTTTGAACCGGCGACTCAACCGCATCGAAGCACCGCGTGCATTTCAATGGATGAAAGTGTTAACCGTGGTTTTTGTATAGCGCCTTCTCAGTTACTCTTGAAGGCGTGAACGAGATGGAGAATCACCAGTCAAGTTTGGCTTTTTGAGTGGAGCAGCGCGCCTTCGCCCACTATTTTGTTATTCTAATTTTTTTACAATTAATTCTACATCTTAAATATTTTAGAACTTGACGCAACGACTTATCATCAAAAATGTTTTTGGCGGTCCCAGGATTTGCGATTGGGAACTTAGGTTCAGACCCGCATCACCCTGGTCAATTAGTGCAGCGCTTTTGAGAATGTTTATATGCCTACATACAAACAGTCCGATTTATACTAAACTGCCTATAAAGATTCTATTCGGCGATATCTTTTGTCTAGACTAGCTCTAGGCTTATAACAGGTACTTGATACCAAAGAAAATGTAAGGGGCAGCGTAGACGCTTATGCAAACGTACGTTTGCATAAGAGTGTCTACGCTGCCCCAAACCCTAAGTGAAGGGATTAAATAACAGGAAATGTAAGTACCTTATAAATAAAAAACTGTTATGTGGATTGGTTATGTTTATTTTTCCCACAGGTTGAAAAAAACATAGGTAAATGAAGGAGCAGTATAAAACTAAATTATGAAAATGGTAACTATTTTCAGGGATAACCACATCTAAATAAAAACAAAAATTACACGAGATTAAAAATATCAAATTGTCTATTTCCTATGGAACTTGTGAAAGTGTGCCAATAAAAACGTGTAGATATTTACTTAAAACCTGCGTCTGTGATTTAACATTAAATTTTTAATTATGCATTAATTTGAAAGTGCACTTTTATGAATCCAAATAGCACGAGACGTGAAATCCCTTTACTGCTCCTCCGCGGCTTAGAAGTACTTTATCATCTAATGAATTTAAGAAATTTCAAACAGAAAGAAATATTGCTTGATATGAAATAAAATAGTTCTAAATTTTAGACACAAATATGCATGTAACCAAGGCCACTGAAAGCAGTCGGTTACAAGCCCACTTGTCTCCAGATGAGAGCAATAACAGTGTTCAAATTTTGTTCCACTACTTGTACACCTCTTTTAACAAACGTGTGCTGAATTGGCTACGTGTCCAACAAGTTAATGTACTGCTCTCATCTTCACAAAAGTTGTTAAACAAAACAATTTAACTATTCGCTGACAAGATGAAAGATATTGACATACCAATAGATTAACCGACGAAAGCTCGTTTGGCCACGAACAAGTTATTAATGGTGGCTTACAAAGTGAATTGGGATGCTGACTGATTTTGGGAAAGTGTTTAAAACGATGCGAATGAGCCTAATATAACCCAAAATATTTAAAATAACTTTTTGAATACAGCTAATACTTTAATTTTCATGTATTTTAAATGCCTTTTCAAGTTTCACTGTATAACGCCGATACTGGTCACGTGGTCGATGTGACGTCACGATTCCTGGCACAGTGATAACTATATTCACAGAAATCACTCTAAAATACTAGGCAGAAAGAGCAATATACTCACTCCGATTGAGAAAGTGACGTCACGCGCGTTTTATGTCACGTGACTTCGGAGTGATGTGATTACATTTTGATTATTAAATTAAAATTACATTCCTTAAAAATAAACAAAAATATTGTGTTTTATAGGATTTCTGTCACAAAAACTACCGTTTCGCGGCAAAATTATATTTTTATTTTAATACAGTCAACATCCCAATTGTAAATAGGGGCACGCGGTGGTCTGCCGTGCGCCATAGTGATGGACAAGTTACTGCAATGTTAGCGTGAAGATTATAATAAAAATTGACGCACGACGGATAATGACGCAACATTAGCACCTCTGTCAGACTAGATTGGCAAAATAAAATCACAACAGTGGCACTGATGTTACGGCATGTAAAGCTTGCAACGGGCCGATGTTACTGTGATTTCTGTCCCCTTAGATACCGGTGCAAGCTTCAGTTTTTACAACAATACATAATTGTCAAAAAACCAACTAATCCGCTGATGTTCCGGATTCAAACCAAGTACATAAACACATTACATTAGATTCCTCTAATGAAATATAATATCATATGCAAACTTGACTCGTAGTTTACACTTTTTTTTTCGATTTTCTAACTTTTTCAAGGTGTCCTTTAGCGAATATCTTTTAATGAAATAAGTACGATATAATATGTGAACTTATGACAAAAACATGAAAATAATAACAGTGATTCTCATAATGAACGTGAGTTAATTAGTTGAATGAGTTTAAAGATACCCGACCTCACTAATGATATAACTTTAGACAGAATAAGCTATTTCTATAGCTGGAATAATCAAATCGCAGAATGTCCACAACTCAAAAGTAAATCTTAACAAATATGAATATTCCAGATATAAACATCGGCAACTGAATTATTGAACAAATTAAAAGAACTGAAAAATTACTACACATTAAATTGATATATTAAATATATATACAGATAGCCTTTCCAATGCAAAAATTGCAAATACATTTTTTTTATGGTTTTCTCGTTTTCAGTTATACAAACAGAAGTAAATCACTCTACATAAAATAAAATATATAAAACACGACACAAAGTAGCAATTTGCACGAATTTTTTTTTTAAGAAATTGTTTCTATTGTCAAGGCTTTCAATAGATAAATAAAGAATGACCGGGGGTTGCGAACAGCGGCATTCGAACAACCACCGTGGATGTTTCGTGCAGCATAACATCTGTAAGCATCAGGTGAAGACCTGCCCCCGTACAAGAAGAAAATATACGTAAAATAAACATCTTATGTGTTACATGAACTATATAAGTTATGCCTACATGAACTGTCACAAACAACCGACGCGTGAGTCCCGTAAACGCCAAACAACGCATCGAGAACTTCCCATAAATCCCATAATGCGGTATCAGAACTCGAACACCGGTATAAACATAGCTGTAAATTATTTTACAATTTAGAACTGCCTCCGTAAAAGCTCCCGCGCGCCACAAAAAAATAAACCAAAATGAAAACGAACGTGTTTCGCATTGAGTATGGAGCGGAGAGTTTACACAGAGGCAGTGAATATTTTATAGAGCACAATACAAGTTTTTCTCGAGCAACAAAAGGGGGCGGCACTGAGCGCCCCTTCTAACAATTCTTCTTACAAGTCCTACCTCAGAAGGCGTGCGGGCAAGAACACAAACCGCGTCACGTGATCCGCTACACTATATTTATATAATGCGGCTACTCAATAAAATCGCCGCGTGTAAAACTACATTGGACGAACCGTAAAAATGTCCAATGTTTTCAATACATATAACATATTACATAGTTTTTATTAAGGCCCATATCGATTCGACTGCAACGGCCGCGAGTGCGCCTTCCACGTGTAATCGCTCGAAAGGCGCACTCGTTACGTTGAAGATTCCGTATCTTCTCAAATCAATCGTTGCCTTAACACACGATATTGTAACAAAAACTGAACAAAATTGCTATTATAATTGTATAAAATTTTGAATGAAATCTGATAGCCAAAAACGTAATAGAAAAAAAATATATTAACAAAAATAAAATACCAGTTTTACCTACTTTTATATTAACAAATTATTAAACAACTCGGGACGATATTACTTTAAGAATTATATTAGAATCGTCCTATTATGCTTGTCATGGAATGCTATCGCCCAATAAGCGCTTTTGCAACACATAGTTATAACAAATGACGACAGTTTCGAAAGCCACAAAACTGTGTGCACGAAAAATATTTAAAAACACGTCAGAATAATTCACACGAATTATTGTAATACGTAACACGATAATTATTGAACATATTTTCAACATTTAATTTTTAATCGACGGCGCGAGCGACAGCATTCCATCAAACACTCCTACATCAATATGAAATCTCTACAAAGAAAACATTGAACTAAAATTAACGTTACATTAACTCCACCACACAATATTCTACAATGATAAGATATGTTAGCAGATAGCCTTCCTTCTAGTATTTCACGATTCCATTTGGATCTAGTAACGTTAAGGCTTCGCTAATTAATCCTATTATTATTGCTAACATTCCCTTTATAATGCCACTTGAAAGAACAATAATCGAAACCTGTTCCGGCATGAACAGAAACACTGCGAAGTTACATCACCATCTAACACCATTATCCCGTTTGAATGCGATTTAACTTATACGTTCGAAGGGCGGTTTACAGACAGAGTTGCGGTACAATAGTTCGTAAAGGAAATAATCGAAACGGCGGCCACCTTGACACACTTTTTACGTAACCATAAATTGTAGTTTCTTTAAACACAAAGTTCAATATTCCTATATCAAGTCGATATCGCAATAACACGCCCGCACATCGGAATATTGTAAAATTTGGCATCGATTCGCGTTACGGTTACGTAATGAAAGCGTCTCAATATGACCGTTTTAATACTAATAACAAGACTACTACTGACCCGAGCCGTCTGTGACGTCACTACCGACAACGGAATAGGCCACGGGGACCGCCGCTCTACGCTGTACCGGGCCCGGACTATGAAAATAACAGCTTTTACGGAATCAACGCGAACAACGCAAAGGCTGGATTTCACGAAGTCATAATATTGCACTAGGACAGTAAATTACATAATTTCGGACGTAACTGTGCATATCTTTAAATGAAAAAATTAAACTGAGGCAATATTACGGCGGCGACACTACGGCCGCCGTCGGTATTTCATCGAGCGACCGGTACGTCGACGACGAGCGGCTGCGTCCCCCGCGCCGCCCTCGACCCGCGCTGCCACCGGCACTGCAGCGGCCTAGCGCGTGAGCGGCCGGTCCAGCGCGCAGCACGGCAGGAAGCGCGCGTGCGGGTGCGTGCACTGGCGCGCGCAGCGCAACGCTGCGCTGTGCCGTCGCTTGCGGTCCGCGGCCGGCTCGCCGCCCCAGTCGGCCGGCTCGCAGTCGGCCGCGGCCGCGTAGTGCGCGTGCGCAGCGCTGATGTCCGCCAGCAGCTCCTCCCAGTCGCGCGACAGCTCGTCGGGCGGCGGCGGCGCGGCGGGCGGCGCGGCCGGCGGCGCGCACACGCGGCACGCGCGCGGCTCGCTCCAAATGCCCGCATCGGGGCGCATCTTCTTCGCTGCGCCAGCGCACTCGTCGCACGCGGGCCACCCGTCCGTCTGCGCGGCCGCGTCAGTCTGACGCACCGGAAAGCGCAGCGGCACGCCCTCGGCCGCGCGCTGCGCCGGCGTCAACGCCAAACGGCCGTAGTCGATTCCGCGCTCGCGCTCCTCAGCGCGATACTCTAAGTAGCGCACGCGCTCCGCGCCCGCTCCCAGATACGCGCCGCCGCACGCGCTGCGCAAGAAACGCACCGGCTCGAGCGAGCCGCGTATATCGAACGAGTCGCCGTCAGCGTACCGCGGCGCCTCCGCCTCGGCTTCGCGGCGGATCGGCTTGAAATGCGTGCGCGGCGACGTGAGCAGATCCTCGTCGTCGCGCGGCGGCGCGGGCGGGAGCGGCGGCGGCGCGGGCGGCGCGGCGACGCGGCGACTCGGCAACACCTCAGCGAAGCCGCTGCGCTCGCGGCTGTGGTTGAGCGCGGCGAGGCTGCGCACGGTGGACAGCGCGTGGTACAGGTCGTCGGGCGGCGGCGAGGCCAAGTGCAGCGGGCGCAAGCGGTCGTGCAGCGGCGGCGACGGCGCGCGGCCCCACACGGCATCGGAGGGCGCGAACAGCCGGTCGGAAGGCGAAGACAGCAGCTCGGCGAAGTCGATGGGCAGCTCCTGGTAGTCGTCGTCGGGCGTGTCCTGGTCGCGCGCCCACAGCGCCTCCAGGCTGCGGTCGAACTTGGCTTCGAACTTGGCGTACAGCTCGCGGTCGGGCGGCTCGTGCGCACGCGCCGGCTCGTCGGCCAGCTCCCAGGCGGCGGCCAGGTCCAGGCTGTCGTCCCAGTCGGGCACGGCCCGCAGCTGCTGCTTGCCATCGTCCGTGACCGTGTTCTCGCAGGTGCCGTAGCCCTCGTCGAGCGCGATGGCGCGGATGAACTCGCGGACCGGGTCCTGGGTCTCCATGTCCCAGATGCCCTCGTGCGTGAACCACTCGGGGAGGTCGTTGCTCTCGAATGACCGGCTGTAGTTGCAGCGCTTCTTGTTATTCTTCTTCGGGCCGTGGTACGAGTTGCGCCGCTCTTTTCCGTTTGGGAATTTCTTACTTTTCGAGTACCAATCTTTCGACAGGGTAGATCCGCTCTGCATTTTGCTGTCGGGGGCCGATTTGCGACACCACGCCGGCGGCGGGAGGTAGTACTGCTTGGGCGACTCTTCGCCTTTCTTCAGCGCCGGGAATGCAGCGTAATATCGACGGACGGCTTCGGCTTGTTCTATGGAACACGTGGGCATGCCTACTTGTGGCGCGCGTTCTTGATACTTGTTGTCTTGTAGGCGAGTGGCGAGCTGATCGACAATAATGTCTAGATTTGGTTCCTGGAAAGAAACAGTTCTATTTTAAAGTACACTAAAGCAGTAGATGCATCAACTTTTAGAATAGGTTAGTTAGTTCCTTGAAACAACTCCAAGGTCAAGACCGTAAAAACAAACAATGGATTTTCTGTCCATGTTATTTGACATCAATGAGGTACAGCAAGAATTTACATAGACAGAATGGGGAGTTGTCATCTAGATGCATTAGTTTACAAATTCAATTAGTACAGTATTATAATACTTGCTAAAGTTGCATAATGGATGCAAGATAAATAATTCTTCAGTTTATGCAACACCAACGAAATATATTCAAACATTGCAATGCAAATAATATGTAAATGATAACACAAAGTAATGGAGGACAAAAAGGAAACCTAAAATAAAAAAAAAATAAAAAAATAAAAGGACAACTAAACTTATAATTAGCCAACAATAAAGTAGAAATAAAACACTGCATAATTATATTACGAAGGATAACTATGTGAATTAAAAGTAGCGACAAACAATGAAACAGGTGGAATACAATACTCTCAAACTAATGTGCAAGCCAAAAGGAGGACTAAAAGGGAGATATAAATACATGTGCATTTATTTCATAAGCATGAATGAGGAAACTTCCTTTTTGTACATCCACTAATAAATTCAGGGTCATTGTATTTACAAGTCTCGTGCTAGTGTAGTATAACTGGCAAAATAAAGTGCATTATCATCCAACAAGTAAACTACTCTGGAGATTTACTTGTGATTAATTATTAGGGTTATAAAAGTTAATGTTACAAGTGATGTCATGATGCGTTCTTATACGGCAAACACATGATGAATTTTTCATGTTACATAACCATTGACTATGTCAGTTACTTCCAGCGGGTGAGATAAAGTTAAATGTAAGCATCTTCATTACAAAAAAAACAAATTCAGTCTCTTTGTTTATTAAGAACTTCCAAACAGAATGTTATGCGCTATAATGTTACTGATCGAACAAATCAATTACTTTTTAAAAACTTAAAATGAATATTTAAAACTATAGGTGTTTGTTTGCACAGCTGCACTTGAGTTTCAATCCAGTGTGTTACTCACCTTTACTTTACGTAAGCGAAGGTGGTTAGAGCACTTAAGATCAGATGATATTTTGGTCAAGCTCTAGCCCATCAGGATAAAGTAACAACTGACCTTCGTCATATTTCTTGACCAGATATCGTACTATCACACCGAAAGACTACAAAATATTTCACATCAGTCCATAATTATTGCAAGATAATGGTGTCATTTCTATCATTACATACCTAAACTAATTTTAGTTTCGCTCTCTCTCTCTCCAGTGCATAACATGAGAAAGAGACGGAAAATGTCTGACAGATCTAAATTTTGTTTTAGAGCTGTCAAATATCTTTCGATCTTGATAAATTAGATGCCACTGAATTCATTGCCATTAAATTTACACTAGACACAAGCAAGTGGATTAATTTGACAGGTCTAAAATATATTCCATCTCTTTCTCATGTTATGCATTGGAAAGAGAGAGAGAGCGAAACTAAAATTAGTTTAGGTATGAAATGATAGAATTGACACCATTAACTTTACTAACAGACATACATAACACCAATTAAATTAGACCCTGTTAGACCGCTATAATCACCTAAAGCAAAAATAGGAACAAGCCCAACCTAGACTGGGCACTGGCTCACGAGTGCAGCTGACCTTACAGTACAGGTATCACCAAAAGGTATGCTTACTCTGAGAGTGCGCATGTTTTCACCCTTCTCACTCTTAACACCCCTGTTGGACAATGAGCTACTGCATAGGATTTACACTAATAATGCGAGTGTTAAAAAAAATTGTGAATAAAAAAGGTTATTAAAAAAAAATTTAAAGTACCTATACTGATAGAAGTCAAGTAGTCAACATTAACACTCCAAAACAAGCAAAGGATAATGTATATAATACAATATCCCCAGTGATAAAGTTCATGTTGACGAAATATATTAATAGTTCTAACAAACAGGAAGATAATGCACTCACTGCCCAGAATAATTAGCAAGTTTAACAAAACATACTACATATTATACTCATGACCAGACTAATTTTAACTAAGCCTAGTAGATGTAGAATTCACGGACAAGATTTTCATTGCCACCATTGTATAAAATGAAAGTGTCCTCATCATTGCCTATGAAATTGTAAGGTCAGTGAAATATTATAAGACCGACCTTTTTGTAAGGGTTCTTATAACTGTTATTTGTCTTCATTTTAACATTCCCACAGTTATGTTTACTGTCCATTCTAACTGAGCACTGCATTTCCTCTTGACAGTGGAAAAAACAATAATTAGTTGAAATAAAGTTTATTTTAAAAGTTATTTTTTACTTTATATTATTCTAGTATTAAATAATAATTGTGCAATGATAGATAATGATAATGTCTTTTTATTACTACCTTTACATCTTATGAAACATTGCTGGACAGTTACGCTACTGACCAGCATAAAAAAACGTAAGGAAGAGCACTTCTTAAATGGATGACATACAAGATAAAAATGCATGTGACTTTGTTCACATTCATGTATAGCTTAAATAATTTGGAAAGCCTGGGTACTTACCAGGGAAATTGTTTTTATTAGATTCAGTAGTTCCATTGATTACCTCTAGCAAATAAACTCAAACTTTACTACTATACTGTATTATTTTAGATTAGTGTTTAATCTTTCATGATAATTGCTCAAGCTTATATTTCTGTACCATAGTAAAATACTTCTTTTATCTACTAAATGAATTTCTTTTCAACAATCATTCCTTTTAGTAGGTCCAAAGGTCATTAACTATGTTTTTAGATCATAACTATATGTTATCAGTTATTGTTTAACTCTAATTATGGTAACTTGTATGAACAAAATCTTACTTTTCTTGTTATCCTTCCCGTAACCTTGTTTTACTAGCCAATGTAGTTTACTTAATGACTCTCATTATGATATTGCTAATAGCATCTTGATAAATGAGATTCCAAGTTTATTTTCAATGATATGATAACTATGATCATAAGACATAGGCGTAATAATAGTATATGATGAGGTTCGGTTGAAGTTCTTGTAGAATATGACCAATCCATCAATTTCTTTCAAGATGATAGGTCACTTTAACTAAGGTAAACTATACATTTTATGTACTCAATAACAATATTCGACCCTTTATTTTTGTGTAACTGAAATTATGATGAAACCTTCTATAAATTTGTACATACATAAAGCTGTTCTAGGTTGAGTCTCAATCTTATGCATAGATAAATAGGCAATCATAAGACTGAATTTATATACATTCCTAATAGAACAACAGTTACTAACATTAAACAAATTCTTCGTTTGATCAATTCAATGTGAACTTATGTTTATAACATTAAAAATTGGTATTTAAATATGAATTCCCATCAAGCATGGTTGCTTGATGCTAGTTTATGCTTCCATTTGTCTCAGCATTATTATTCAAAATTATAGTCGAAATTTGCATGAATAATAAAAAAGGAAATAATTATGTTACCTGTGGTGTGGGTATCAGATGGTGGATTGCGGAGCGCGATGGTGTTCTCTGGTGGTAGCAGCGGAGCAGGCAGAAGCCTGGCCCTCTCTCTTGTGCTTACGCATCCTGTCCTTGATAGTGTCTGCAGTTACCAAACACCATCATCATGTTTTTAAATCGTGAGTCCATTTTACAATCGCCGTGGGCCGTGTGGTATAAATCGATCCTTTAATCTCGTTCTTCACTAATACATCCTTAGTTTCTTTGGCCTATTCTTTGCTATTGGGTCGATTGTTTATCTGATTTGGTGTTCGTCCTTCAGCAATTTATTTGCAATCGCATTGTCACTTATCGACGAATGACGCACTACGTGCACCCCTTAGTTCTGCAACGAATAAATTTATACAATCGCATGCAGCTGCAATATTTGTCTGCAGAGGTCAATGAGTTTTAGCAAATACAAAGAATTTTGTGCGTACACCCATGCACGCCCCGCGCCGTGCTAAATGGGTCGATGGCGCCAAAACGTCACTTGCGTGAGGGTGCGACGGGCCCGCTGCGAGCCTCACAGCGACGTCACCCGCTCTTTACTACCATCTCGTTTGTTTCGTTTCGTTATCAATACACAAAGGCCCCGCATTCTACGCGTCTTTTATCAAATTCCCGCACTGACTCATGATTCGTGACCACTACAATACGTACGATACGATGCAGTTTCACAAGAAGGCGACAGTATTACATGATACACTTTCACTGAGGACGCGCAATCTACTTCCGCGTTGGCATTTCAAACTACACAAGTTAAAGAAATCACTCACCTGTAACAGTATAAATGGGGTTAATTTATCATGTTATAGACTCACACACACCCCTTGTGAAAAAAAAACATGGCAGCCGCAATGAGTGAGAGTTGAATTTTCTTTTATTTTGCGCAACTCCGTCAGCCGGCAGTCCGTCAATAAATCGACATGACGTTTCTTGATTTCGACCAATCGCTAGACTTCGTTTTTCAAACTCACCAAATATGGCCGCTATCGACCAATTATAGGTTGTGATTATACTTTATTGTCTTGTGATTCGTGGAATATTGTTACTATTGGCTAATGATCTTTATTCTAAGCTCTGTCCAATAGCTATATAACATTTCTAACCGGATATAGTTTATTTCGCGCCACTTCGAAGCGGTAATGTTTGAAAAAACAACAACAAACAAATAAGACAGGAAGACGGGAAAGAAAAGAGAACGCCACCTGTGGTTTGAGGTTTTAAATTAAACTTTTATATTGTTACCACAAAAACCACTTTTAGGCGCCTGTTTAGCTAGATGATATTATCTAAAGATAAAACGTCTAAAATGATTAGAAATGTCACAACAGAGTTAAGTTGTTAGTGGGAGGACTAACTCTTCTGCGAGTGTCCGTCTGGGTTGTTACCACCGCTTTGCTCGTGAAGTCTGCCGCCAAGCAGTAGTGTGCAAGCATTACTGTGTTCCGGTTTGATGAGCAGAGTATCCAGTGAAATTACTGGGCTTATGAGACTCAATACCTAATGTCTCAGGGTAACGAGCGCACTGCAGTGCCGCGCAGGCCTTTATGTTTCAAAGTTCTGGGTGGCACTGCAATTGTTATGGGCCGGCGTTATGCTTACCATCAGGCAAACGATCAGCTCGTCTCGGCGAGAAGGACGGAATATCCTAAGGCTAAGATTCAGAGACGATTCTAAACGTAGACTTTGGCTTCCATATGTCAAAACTGTATAGAATTTTGACGTATGGAAGCGTGAGTCCACGCTTAGATTCGTCTCTGAATCTCAGCCTTAGACCTGCCGCAGTCTGGTGATGAGTTAATCTAAGACGACCTAATTGTAATTATGGTAGCTAATTGTCATTGATCCAAGATCTAATAAATAAAACAAACAGATTAGTTTAAATCGATCTTTGTATTCTCTTACTCTTTATAACTCCTTTTAGCATATTACAGAGTAGCAAAAAATAAAGTGCCTACAACATTAGGTACACTGATTTACAAATAAACTACAATATTAAATATCAACATCCATAGGTATTTAAACAGAGTTAGGTACGTTGTAGTTTCAAACTATTTAAAAAATAAAAACTACATACTTTACACATAGAAGATTTGCGGACATAAAAACACAACATGGATAAAAAAACAGTAAAAGAAGTTGATATTGATTTGAACATATTTTGAACTGTTTGAATAGAAAATAATACCCTGCAACTATAGGGGGCTAATTATTGCTACATTTGTTAAAATTACAGACACATTTAGTGTTACCACAAAAAAACTATTTTAGTCGCCTGTTTAGCTAGACAGCGTCTAAAGATAAACGTCAAAAATGATTAGCAATGTCACAACAGAATTGTGTTAGACAACGGTTAGACACTACTTAAATCAAGATTTGTGGTTGCTCATATTTAATCGCGCGACTAAGGCATGTTTAGGCGCTAAACAGTGTTTAACACAGGTTTAACGTGTGTTTAATTTTTTTGTGGTAAGACCCATTGTCATTTCTGTGTACCCATTTTATTTCTGACAATTTCCTAGCCATAGCAGTTATAGGTAATAATTTACATGTCAATTAATGAGTAAGATTTAATATTTTTCTAAGAATTCATACTAAACTGTAAGTCCTCATACAATTATCATTCAAACCAATTTCTAAACAAAATACACTACAAGGTAGTAGTGCTGCCGTCTTTGTGCTCCAACATTGTGAATACTATTAAAACATACAAAATAAAACTTACAACTGAACAGTGATCACAGAAATGCATAAACAATACAAATAAATCTCTGAAACGATCAAAGAAAAAACAAAAAACCCAGAAATAAATAAAAAAAAAAGATTACAACACAGGTAAGGTTTTGTACGGTGCAGAAATCAGGTAATACTATGCAACTATTTACAATGTCATCGATTATATGTTTACAAAAATGCTTATTGTCAATTAGGGTAAGACATAAGAATGTATCCTTCTAAAATATGGGTATTTGTTGACAACACATAACTATGACAACAGCTAAGATAATGTTGCAAATGTACAACAAAGAAGCCACTAAACTATCAGACGACATGCAATGTATCAATCGGTTGTGTAATTACTTTATAGCACAAACATAATTATTCAAGTAGCAAAATTACGCACCAGATGTATATGTACATAGTTTGTTTAACAAAAATGCTTTAAAAAAGCGACGAACCGACTTCAGTGACAAACTACAGAACCGATTTTGATGAAATTTCTATGGGACCAATCTGAAAGTATGCCCTTTCAAATAAAAAAAGAATTTTCCAAATCGGTTTATAAATGACCGAGATCTGAGGTAACAAACATAAAAAAAAAAACATACCCGACGAATTGATAACCTCCTCCTTTTTTGGAAGTCGGTTAAAAACATAAAACTGTCAGATACAGTAAAAATAGAAACATTAATATCTTAAAATGTCAAATTTTTCAGTCAGAATTCAAACTTATTATTGTTAATAGTGACTTTTTTTATTAAATAATCTGTCTATTTCATGGAGCATAATTTCCAACGTATATCTGGTTACTGTCTCGAGGTCATCAGAAACTACAAGTTTCATTGTCCGTAATATCCCCACAGTACTGCAATTAAAACTGGACAACCATAACCGTGTTACCACAAAAAACAACATGTAGGCGCCTGTTTACCTAGACGGTGTCTAAAGACAAACGTCTAAAATGATTAGAAATGTCACGACAGAATGGAGTTAGACCCTACTTAAATCAAGATTTGTGGTTGCATTTCTTAAACACGCTAAGGCATGTTTAGGAGTTAAACACTGTTTAACACCGGTTTAGGGTGTATTTAATTTCTAAACCGTAAAAGTATTTCGAAAGCATTCAATCTGTTTGAAAACCTTATTCGTACAATACTGAACACACCACAGCCTCCCATCCAAAAGTTATGGAAGAGATCGGTTTTTAACAACAAAAACAGCCGTCATACTAAACATTTAGCTTTCATAAAATACTAGCTCCTGCACGCGGTTTTCACCCGAGTTCCCACAGGAACCGTGCATTTTTCCGGTATAAAAAGTAGCCTATGTTACTCTCCGGTCCATGAACTATATCTATGCCAAATATCACGCCGATCCGTTGCTCCGTTACTGCGTGAAAGAAGGACAAACCAACAAACACACTTTCGCATTTATAATATTAAATAGGATTGGTGTACACTGTAAAATAAAGATTTATCTACGTATCTATTACTAGATGTAAGAAGTTACCAACCAATTGAAGCATCGCATGTCGCCAACATTCCTTTTAAATCCTTCGCGCCATCTTTGCCAATTTCCCTAATAAACCAGCAGGAAGGCGTAAACCGTCCACTGCACCAATCGTGACTAGGGCATGCAGAATCGGACCATTTTGAAGAATTGAAAAATTCGATTCCTATGCCAGACTCGGAATCGGGTACCCGTTTTTTCGATTCCTTTTTGTTTTTTATACAATAATTTTCTTTTAAGTTAAATAAATAAGTAACGCGTTTTTATAGTATTTTTTTTTGAAATGAATGATTTGACCGTTACACTTGAGCTCACGTGACAGTTGACACATTTTTGTTCAATCTCCCAATATTGAAACAGGCAAACAAATCTAATATCATACAGGCTAATCGGATGTTATTATAATTCTTGATATTATTTAACAGAAGGCTGCCATCTCAACAGCCGACTGTTGCTTAGAATTGGTATAATTTGAAACGGCAATCGATTCCTACTGATTTAAAAATCGATTCTCACACGACAAAAAAGAATCGGATTTTCCCGGTTATTTTGGAAACGGTTAAAACCGGTTGCATGCCCTAATCGTGACGTATTTATATACACATTTAACCTAGTCGTTGGCCTCATTGGCTCTCCGGTCGTTTACTGGCGCCTTGCGTTGGTTTCACAATCTCTTCACGTTTGGGTATAACGGACTCTTCAGTGCTGTTCCCGGCTGCCTTCTTCATCTCCCGTCGCTTCTGTGCTTCTCGTATTATGTCGAATAGACTCTGGAATGTAAACTCAATGTATTAGGTGGACAAGACAAAGATACAGTTTTAAACTTTCACGGTTATTTACTAACTGCTGCTCGCGGTTTCACCCGCGCTGAGATATTGGGTTTCATGTTTTATTTTTTTGCGCGGAACCCTAATTATTTTTCTAAAACAAAACTAGCCTAAGTTACTCCTTATAACATCAGCTATCTGCCAGTGAAAGTTACGTCAAAATCGGTCCAGCCGTTTCGGAATTTACCCGGAACAAACAGACAACCAAAAATGATTAAATTGTGTTTTTGTTATAGGTTCCGTATATACTTTCATATGCATTTAGTAAAAAGCTGTTAGCCCATTTCTAGGTTTGAACCCATTTTTCGGTTTGAAAACTTAAGTGGGTCAAAATGAAACTTTAATGCGATTTTTCATAATGATATTAAAATATTAATCATGTTCAAAAATGTAGAGATGCGTGAGCGAGAAAGCGGCGCGGAGTATCCTGCCCTTAAAAACTCTTTGGTCAGTTAAAAGAGAAAGGATAACCTTTCTCGGTTGTTTAGACACTGGTTCAAAAAAAACACCGACATACCTTCCCATCAGATTCACTAGACTTAGACTTGGCCTGTTCCTTGGCTGCAACCGCTGCCTTATCTAGCGCCTTCTGGATCTTGCTTTCTACTTCTAGAATCTCCTCTTTGTCTAGAAGATCGATCAGCTCAGCCATCTGTTTCTCGGATAGATTCACGTTCTCGTTACCAACGATTTCCAGCATCTGGAATGTAATGGAGAATTGTACTTATTAGTTATGTTATAAAAACATGTTTTACCCTTCTGATTTAATCACATCTAACTTTTGAATATAAACAACAGTCTCCATAGCGTAGAGCTTGGTTCAATAGGGATCCATTTCCCTCCATTTTTTTTATGATGTCCGTCGATGCGAGTGTCCATCTGAGTTGTTACCACCGTTTTGCTCGTGTAGTCTGCCGCCAAGCAGTAGTGTGGAAGCATTACTGTGTTCCGGTTTGATGAGCAGAGTATCCAGTGAAATTACTGGGCTTATGAGACTTACTACCTAATGCCTCAAGGTAACGAGCGCACTGCAGTGCCGCGCAGGCTTTTGTGTTTCAAAGTTCTGAGTGGCACTGCAATTGTTATGGGCCGTCGTTTTGACCAACCAGTCTCGTTACCAAAAAGCAAAACAAAAAAAATATTAAACCATCTAAAACTCACCTTCAAAACATCATCAATCTTCAACTGCCCGTCGAAGTCATCGTCCAGCCTTCCAAGCACATCCTGAATCAATTTCAACTTGGCCTCATCAGGCACCTTCTGAAGACTCTTAATGGAATGCATGAGCTCATCGATCTGGATGAGCTGTTCTTTGGCCTTCTCCGGTTCGGTCTTAGTCTGTTCGAGGGTTGTTTTAAGGGCTTTCTCCTTGTTCTCTAGTTCGACTAGGACAGAGTCCAGCTTGCCTATCATATTGTTAACTGCTCGGTATAATCTGTAAGGAAATTATTGAGTGAATTAATTATGAGCGTTTTTTTCCCCTCTATTAAGTTAGTATTTTGCTCAAGACTACCTGAGATATTGGATGTCATGTTTTTTATTGTTTAGCGCGGTACCCTAATTCTTTTTCTAGAATAAAAGTAGCCTAAGTTACTCCTTGTAACATCAGCTATCTGCCAGTGAAAGTCCCGTCAAAATCGGTCCAGCTATTTCGGAGATTACCCGGAACAAACAGACAGACAGACAAAAATTTAAAAAATGATTGTTTTGTAGTAGGTACCGTATATACTTTCATATGCATTTAGTAAAAAGCTGTTATTTTGATATTACAAACAGACACTTCAATTTTATTTATCTGTATGGATTAGGTTAGTATTTTACTCATGACTAGCTGAGATATTGCATTTCATGGGTTTTATTTTTTTGCGCGGTACCCTAATTCTTTTTCTAAAACAAAAGTAGCTTAAGTTACTCCTTATAACATCAGCTATCTGCCAGTGAATGTCCCGTCAAAATCCGTCCAGCCGTTTCGGAAATTACCTGGGACCAACAGATAGACAGAGAGAGAGAGAAGATTTGACAAGCAAACATTAAAACAAGCTTGTAGAAATACCTCCTGGCACCCTTAGTAAGCTTGAGGTCTGCCTGTTTGGTCTTCACAATCTCATCCATCTCTTTGACATCCTCGCTGTAGTCCAAAAGTTCTGTCTTCAGCTCTTGGATGCTCTCCTTTTCGAGAAGCAAGGATTTCTTTTGTTCAGCTGGAATTGTACAAAAAATAGGCATTAATTTATTTTACTAACATAACGTTTCAAATATATTTTTTTGTAGTTTCAAACAAAGTAACAAGTGCGTGCAGTAACAGCCGGCTAAGGAAATATCCAGGGCATGGGAGAATTATTCTTCTCAGTCAAAAATCTCCCTTCATGGGGGAAGCCGATGTTTTTCTGCTGATGATGAAAGTAATGAGAGGAAGGAAACATAATGCTAATGTTACCCTTACAAAGCATCATCAGCAGATTTATTTGAGTTCACTCTGATTGATATCCGCAAAAGAAAAAGGGGGTTTGATTCATCAATAACAATGAATAAAACTAACTTTTACACACAAGTGAATAAACCATTTTGGAGTTGAAACAAGCACGAATTAATCGAATTATGTAACTGCAAAAAATAAATTAAACGTTTATACACAATATCCGACTAAAGCTACTAGATTGAGCTATAATTTGATAAATATGAAATTAAATACTATAAGCACTGCTATGTGGTAGGACTAACTCTTCTGCGAGTGTCCGTGTGGATTGGTGCCACCGCTTTGCTCGTGAAGCCTGTCGCCAAGCAGTAATGTGCAAGCATTACTGTGTTCCGGTTTGAGCAGATTAGCCAGTAAAATTACTAGGCTTATGAGACTTAATACCTAATGTCTCAGGGTAACGAGCGCACTGCAGAGCCACGCAGACCTTTGTGTGTCAATGTTCTGAGTGGCACTGCAATTGTTATGCCGGCGTTATGCTTACCATCAGGCAAACGACCGGCTCATCTCGTTATCAAACAGTGTAAAATATTTTTTTTTCTCGCGGTTTTGGAATAATGTGGATTACATAACTCGTGAAAAAAAACCATCTCGATCCTTGTATCTCTCGTTCTGTTCTCGGGATCCGACTTCGATCACTTGCTGTGTAATCTACTATTTTTTTTAGTGTGCGCAAATATTTGTCCCATTGCGGGAATCGAATCTACGCAATAGAGGCAATCGAATTACTACATATTCTACATAATAAGTACATACTTAAATGATTCATAAAATCCAGATATAACTACACGTTTTCCATTGTTTTCTACTACTCGTATATATAGGCATTAGGTACAACTAATTAATTATCGAATGTTATCTGTTACGTAAAAGTTAACAATGTACGTTTTCGTTTAAAAATTATAATAATACCTGTTGTTATCATAAGAGCTTCTTTTATCATATATGTTATCTGTTTGAGGTCATTCAACATTATATTGATAAGGTTTTATTATGTTTCCGGATCGATCTTCTGTAACTAGGTTGATCAGATCGTTTTTGATAATGTTTATCAAGTACAAAATACGCGATCCGATCTCGCTGCTTTCGCCAAAAATAGACGGCGTGAAGACATGAAGTTACGCTATATGTATAAACAATACAATAGCTTCTAGTCACTGTTTAACTTTGATACCATTAATCTTTAGATTGCTACCAAAGATAGTTACATACTGCGCACGCTATTGGCCGATCACCTGTCATTCGCAGAGATACGCGAATCGTTTGATACGCGGAAGACAGCTACTGCATAACATGGCATAATATGTTATGCAGTAGATCCTCCTCTAGTCTCTAGTCTAGATCTCCTATATTACGGTGCGGATTGGGATCTATCCAAACGAAACGACCCCTTTTTAGATTTACGTTTTTGTAAACAATAACAAGTAAAATTTCCTGTAAAGGATATTCAATGAGATAACTTCAGACAGAAAATTTGGCAAAAGCAATTATTTTGCGTCCACAATGAAATTACTCCCGGTACACTCTCAGAATCACATTTCGCGGAATTTGTGGCGTGATATTTGAGAGAAAAATTGGCAGATCAACAATGAATCTACGTCATAGGTCGACGACACATGCTTTTCCCTCAACGCGTCAGAATAGCAATAGTTGTAAATCTTTACTATATGCTCGCTTAAGGTCAGTTCAGACCTAACGGGAAAAACCTCTCGCTCTTTTAATAACACTGAACCAAATTAACTGTATCAGCATTGCCTTTTATAAAATCGCACGCAAACATCAACAGTCTTACCACAAAAAAAAACACACTTTAAACCTATGTTAAACAGTGTTTAACTCCTAAATATGCCTTAGTCGCGTGTTTAAATATGAGCAACCACTAATCTTAATTTAAGCAGTGTCTAACCGTTGTGTAACTCGAATCTGTTGTGACATTTCTATTCATTTTAGATGTTTATCTTTAGACATTGTCTATTTAAACAGACTAACAAAAAACTACTTTTAGGCGCCTCTAAAAGTGGTATTTTGTGGTCTTATCACAATGTTGATGCCTTTCTGTTTTCGGAAGACGTAGACTGCAAAACTTGTAAGCCTTCCCCATAATAGGGTGCGGGTTGTTATAATACAGCCTGAATTGGTATGTTATCCGGAAAAGGGGTCAATCTACTCCTGGAGGTCAACAACATTTGTTCTAAGAGTTTTTGAATTTCAGAATTTTTCATTGAACAATAGGCATTTAAAGTTTACGTCAAAATTCTACTACAGAATTTCCGGGCAGCCCTAGATCAGCTGATTCACTTGAACTATGTTGAACTTAGGAGAGACTTAGGCTAAGATTCAGAGACGATTCTAAGCGTAGACTTTGGCTTCCATATGTCAAAACTGTATAGAATTTTGACGTATGGAAGCGTGAGTCCACGCTTAGATTCGTCTCTGAATCTCAGCCTTAGAAACAATTCAAGAAAATTCCACGCACTTCAGGGTTGGAGTTCAATTAACTTTTTTTGTATGGGAACTTGGAATGACGTATTTCCAAGGGAGGTTCTTACAGCTTGTCGACAACCATAGTCCTAATCACCCCCTTCTGGGACAATATACTAATTCAATCTCACCCTGTATAATAAGTACGCTCGTCAGGCGTCTTAGTGATTGCAGTACATTTTGATGTTGATCGAAGATTAAATTATATAATTTAAAAAAAAAATATATAGTGCTGCTCTGCTGTCCCTTCCCTGGATATTTCCTTAGACACCCACCACGGGAACAGATGGGAGAACCTATTCATAGGCCGCGCTGGGGCCACTCGGCCAAGTTTGTGATTATGACAACCATATTGACGCATGCTATCTACATCTACACATTTAAGTCTCCGCTTCATGACCCGCCTAACGCAAAAATGGCCTAAAGGCTTTTTTGTTCATCGAAGAAAAACAAGCATTACGGAAAAAGAAAGACAACGCCAGAGCCTTCAGTTGGCATTCTGAAAATTTGGAAATAAATTTCCAAAGAAAATTTCCGAAGACAATTAGTGCGTGGTACTTTCCTAAAACGTGTTCCAGGAAATACGTGTTTTTGAAAATACCTTACAAGTTTGTGAAAAAAATGTTTGTTATTTAGAATCTCCATTACATGTCCAAGGATTATATGGAAGTGTTTTGTTGAATTTTACATTTATGAGAACACTGTGAACGGCCAGTCAAGGTAAAATTTGTCCAAAAAAGCTGATTTTTGAAGGCTTGTACTGAGTTGGAATCTCAAAATTTTGCATTTTTGCTCCCACGGAATCTTAGATATAGAGCTCATGATACCTTTTTGCTCAAAACATCTAAAGAAAAATTTATTAGGACACTATAATCGCGTACGACCGTTTGTATGGAAAGTATGGCATGTAGGAGCCTCTTAAGCTGATGGCTCAAAGCAATATGTATCGAATTATTTACGAATGGAAAAGTCATTCTGTAACATGCCATGATTACATTTGTGCACGTGTTCACGAACGTTATGTAAATAGTTAAATCTGGTAGACATGACAAATTTAAGAGGTATATGAACTTTCCTACGTTATATTTGCTTTGAGTCGCGTCCAACGTTTGGTACCGCGAATAGGTAACCGTCATTGCTGACACAATACAACCTGTATAATAGCAGTAGGGATACTACAAACTATTAGCTACTAATTATTAGTTGCCTTACTAAATGCATAGCCACACTATAGCCAACTCACTCATTATTTCTTTCATGGTTGCAAATATTATTAGCAGCTATTAGAAAATCTAAACAAGTCAATAATAAGAATACAATAATAAAATTTCTTTTTAAAATTTCTTCTACTGCGAGGTGCGGCTTGCACCGCCTCGCAGCCTGCCGCCCCGGGCCATGGCCCTTTTGGCCCTATGGTAAATACGCCCCTGCCTAAAAGCGATGTATTAACAACCTACTTTACGAACAAGTGTGTTGAAAATATTTCATTCGCCTTTTTAGGTTACAAAATATATTATCTAATATTTAGCTTATCTTTAGAAGTGTGTCAGTTTCTATACTGCTTAAATTCTGTACTGTGTAATGAACTTGAACTTCTAAAAAATGGATACCTGCCAATAAGTGCTTACCTAATTTCTCTAAAGCATCTTCAATGACATCAATATCTTTGCCAGACAGGCCCTCTTCAGACTTGGGTTTGACGGGATCCACTGCAATTACTGGTGCAGGATCCACTGATACTGCTTCGGTTTCTACATCAATGATAGGTGCTTTATCTTTAAGTTCCTCTTTCTCCCTCTTCTTGGCTTCAATGATCTGTTTCTCCCGTTCCGCTTCTTCAATTTCCTTCTTCTCTTCTTTGATCTTGAGTTCTTCAAGCTTGATGGCTTCTGCTTTAGCCTGGAATGAGGAAGCATTTTGATTTATCACTGTCTTGTGGTATCTTTATGGAACAAGAGAATACCACAAATGAGACACAAAACTAGTCGACAATTACTTCAAAACAGGTCAGGCAAAATACACATAAGACAAAAGTTTGAAAATATTTATTCATAATAAAAATCATTTAAAGTGTTTTACTTCAATGTGTAATACATAGCTCAGCAAGTAAATGTAAGAAAAGTTACATAAAAAACACAACCACCCTAGCCAGTGTCACTCGGGATGAAGTAAGGATTCTAACAATATCCCATTTACATTGAAATCTGTTCATATTTGTAGATCAGTTTCTAAACATTTTTGGTGAACTACACCAAATACAAATAACAATACACACATACAAATAATCTAACTGATTAACACACCCATTGGAAAATTTTACTGTTTGTTTTACTCATAAATGAGGGGTGTAGAAACAAGGTCAACACTGTCCAGACTTTTTACTCAAGCCACCCGATGGAAAGATTGTTACAGTTTGTTTTTTGAGGTTTAGCCATTTTTTTTTTATGTAGGCATCAACCTTTTTGAATAAAACATGGTCACCATGTCCAGTAATTGTTAAAAACTTACTGCTAATTTGCTATTACAGTGGCATTTCTGTTTCTTAATAGTGACTAGTGGGGTAATTGTACCCAAACAAATAGACAGTGTCACAATTCACAATCCTTTGCAGAAACTGAGAACCATATTGCCTTCATCAAAATAGAGTCCGCTGACTGGCCGCTTTGGACAGTGGCAGTTTTGAATCTAAGTTGGAACTTTATGCACTGTTTTCTATAAGACAGTGCCAACATTGAACGTCATAAAACAACATTATTTGTTTAGAAAATTGCTACTAGATGGCAGTCAAAGTTCCATTTCAACCTAAGTTAGACAGTGTCAATTTTATTTTTACACCCCTCAATGTCTTACAACACATTAAAACAAAATTGTATTCTTTAGTAACTGATGCGTTAGTTAAAAACTGAAGGAAAAGTTTCATTCTTACCTTAAAATCAACTTTGCCTTCTTTTTCTCCAATGGCTGCCTTGGTATGGGTAGCCACAGTGTCAGGCAATGCAGATATAGTTGCTTTTAGTTTGTAAGTTGTAGGCACATGTTCTGGCACCATCAGGGCTCGAGACAACAGCAACAGAGATGGAGGGACCTTTTCGTTTAGTGACAAATCAAGCCAGTTCCTCAACTCTTTCCTTAATCTCTCTTCTGAGACCCCATAAGCTCTCATGCCTCTTGCTATACAAGCTTGCTGTAACTCACTAAAGTTCAAACTGTCGACACCTTCCTTAGCAATCATCTTGTCATCGGCCGCCAGTGATCTCAGTTTCATTTTTAAGTTGAACCGTAACATGGCGCTCATGCCAATTGTTGTCACATTCAACACTTTACACAATGCCACTAAATGGGGTCGCTGTAATGAATCTAATGTAATCTCATCCTCAAATAATTTTGAGAACTTCATGATTTCTTCGCTTGTAGCAACATCACCGGATGTCCTTATTTTGTTGAAAAAACTTGAGAACTCTTTAGCAAGCTCTGAATGCCTTTCACCAGCTTGTGGTGCCATTTGATCCAGAGTTTCTTGGAAAAATTTCACCATTTCAAGTTTAACCTTCAAATGCTGTTTCAGTTTTGCTTCTTTTTGATCATGGCTCTCAAATGTTGAAGGTAGCATGTTCGGAAACAGTTTAATAAACACAGGCAGAGTAAACTCTAAGAATGGTACTGCTATGAATACTATAAAAGGCACCATTCTGAAAAGATCACCAATTGTGGTCACAAGGAGTCGGTGCTCTCTCCGTGACAAAGAATCACCTTTCAAAATCCTGATTAACAGCATAGTAGATATTCGTATTTCGATAAATAGAAGTCGAAATCCGTGGTAGTAGTGTCGTACTTCATTCATGATGCGCTCTTTCCAACTTTTCTTCTTCTCTACCTTTTTTGGGAGCTTTTCGTTTTCTTCAATTTCTTTTTTTATTGTGACTACTGTGGCTTCAACTTTTGAGGATGGTTTCATAGGCTCCTTGTCAAAATAATACTTGCTGGTTGAAAATTGCCTGGTAAAATCCCCAATATGGCCATAGCAGTATATCCTTGTGTTGAGAGGTTTCTGGGTGATGTCATGTTGGAGACCAATCGGCTGAGTTGTGTAGTAGGACAGTGACCTTGACAGAGTTATGTATGGAAAATTTTGATACTGCCTGTTTTCCCATAGTATTGCTAAAAAGAAACAAATAATTTGAACCATTGTTACAAAACTGAATACAACAATTTCAATTTTCTTAGAAATTTTTGAACATCTTTTGGTTAGCATTGTAATATGTTTACACTGTAAGAATTATTTCTGGTAGGAAATGGTTTATCGTATAATTTTTCTAAGGGGCTAACACAACGATTATGGTACAGCCAATAAAATAAAACAAAATGACACATTTTCAATAATATTTACGGCATTGCATCAACCATGTGATGAAACAAAGAATCGTAATTTACTTAAAGATAACGCGGGATAATACGGTAATATCATTCAAATTTATATGTCGGATCATATTTTAAAATAAAAGGTTCTATGATTTCGTATATTACATAAATTCCATGGTTCACGATGAAGTCATAGGGTACACAATAATCAATCAAAATCAGCGATAGGTTATGAATATATTTACGCATTTCTGTGTATTCAATTACCACTTACTCGATTTCTTTATGCACCGACAATGGTTTAAAATTAATCTGTTCATGTTGTATGGTTTCTGTTGAGCTCCAATTGGAATAAATTCGGGAAATATGTATGTAACAAAAACAAAATCAACCTTTACACACCATGAATGACAAGTTGATTTGACAAATTGACATAATCGAAACTCGCCAAACAAAATTTGACATTGACACAAGTAAAAAAAGATGGTGACGTAAATCACGTATGACGTCTGCTTTTTTTTGTCCTCTGTTCGAGAACTTGGCGTTGCACGTCTTGTGCATTTGCCAGCGTCATGTCTTCGATCTTCGTAATATCCACAGATTTGTAATATAGTAGCAGATCAAACATTAATCATAGTTGTATATTTACGCATAGACATGATCATTTTATCCTTTTATTTCACATTGAAACGTCATTAGTGGTATCTCGTTCATTTATGTGTTGCAAAATTGACTCACACATAAACAACATACCAAGCGTTCCATGCCGCGACGTTGATATTGCTTGTCAACGTGTACGTCACGTTACGTCAACGTCCAGTCAGATTGTTGATATTTATTTTCATTTGAAAATATAGCTCTTTTTGGTTAATTTGATAATAAAATCTGTGAAAATGGTGAAGTGCAGTACATACTGGTGTGAAAATGCTACCCACAGCAAATTATCCATCGGATTCTCTTTCATCGGTAAGTATAATGGTCACTTTCTTGCGTTTAGAATTTCATAGTGATTTCTACAAGTGAATTCAAATATTTTGTTCATGCCACCAGTTTTTTACGTCGATAATATATCTTAGACGCTATTTGTTAGTGCTTTTAGCCTTGAACTAGAGTAATCGGAGAGTATTTATGTAGAATTTGTTAGCAAGGGCCAAAATTTGACAGCTCAACTATTTGATACAATAACAGGGAGCGCATTAAGAATCTAGGAATAAAATTAGCAACAAAGACGAATATTCCATTTTTACTTTATTAGTATGTGTTAAATCTTAACCTTGAAAACGTAAATATTATTTACATTTTCAATATGCCACTACAGCAAATAAAAGTGTTAAATTTAGGAAAATAAATAAATAACAAAAATACATTGCTTGTGGAACCAATGTAATTTTTCTTATTCCCGTTTCATCTGTACTTTTCATTCGTTTGTAGGTATTTACTGATCACAAATAATTTTTGTTCCAGATTTCCTACGAATGAAAGTATTAAGAAAGACTGGATCAAAAACATAAAACTCCTGCCAATCCTGGGCAACCCAGTTCGGTTAGTGTGCTATGCTCAAAGCATTTTTCAACATGGAAGTCAACCATTTTTCACTTAACTCACACAAAAGAGGTGCTTTTGGTTTTACGTCAAACCAGTGAGCAAAACTATGCTCTGTATGAGAAAATAAAATTTTCAGAGATAACCAATAATCTAATCCACCCAAGGAAGCACTCATCTAATATCGGTTAACTACAAGGATCCTGAACGCGGCCCAGTCTAAGTGACATATTTATGTGTGCGTACGTCTTGCCCCGCTATTCAATACCTAATGTTTGGTCTGCTACTGTAAGTCTGTGGTGGATACCCTATATAATTTGTGGTTTGCACACATCAATAACCAAGAGTGGTTTGTGCCACAGATGACGTGCAGCACAGATTAGAGAGTAATATGCACAGACCACAGAGTACTTTTGTAATATGTGACGTGCAGATGACAGAGTATTAGTACTTTACTGTCTGTTTTTTTTTTGTTATGTTTTTGGCTCCACGCGATTAGCGTATTTAGCCAGTGTCAAGTTATAACTTTTCTGTCTTTTATATTTTATCTAAAATACAAAAATCCTGTTTGTGATTTGTATTTCGTGATTCATATAGTTGTTAGATGAATTTACTAAGAAAACATATTACTAGATTTACTAGTCGAGCCAGCCTATCTTTGCGACCAATTTCCTACGGTAAGCTAAGTTTAATCCTCTTCAGTTACTACGCACCATACATAACCACTAATACCACACGGCACACATTTATCAGATCGACTTTGGAGGAGAATAGCAAGTGTCAAGAAATTGCTTCTTTACTGGCCAGCATAATAAAGTAAGAAGTATTGTTGAGATAGGTACATGAAGCGTGGATGAGTAGTAAAATAGCTTTTACTAAACATATTTTGCTTGTGGAAAAACATATACTTATTATGAAAAATATAGTCTGAATCTACTAGGTGGTAGGACTAAATTAATGTTCTGGGTTGGTACCACCGCTTTTCTCGTGAAGGCTGCAGTCAAGCAGTAATGTGCAAGCCTTATGGTTTGACGTTTAGAGTAGCCAGTGAAATTATCGGCCGGCGTTATGCTTACCATCAGGCAAACGACCAGATCATCTCGTAACCAAATAGCATAAACAAACCAGTATAATTACAAGAATGACAGTTCACAAAAAACTGTTATGGTCATTTAGCCATAGTGTCCTTGTTTGTATAGGTCGGATATACAAGGAGTACCTATTTCCTAACACAGCAAATGTAATAGTCACAGACACTATAACCAGAATCACTACCGAATCGCCAGACCAACAGATTTTTTATAGCTAGAATATAAGCATGCCTCTTCAATAATGATAGTGCGATAAATAATTTTCTATCTATCTACCCATGCCTTCCAATATCTTCCTGAGAATTATTCAGCCAGCAATGTTCTTCTTTGAAGCAGCTATTGACCAGTCTTCTACTGTCTTTTTAAAGCATATTTAAGTGTTATATATAATATCTTATATATAATAGTGCACAGATCTTCAGGGGTTCTTTCTCATTTTCAATCTGGCAGTACCTTTACACTACCAAATATACATAATATCAATTTCTAATCTTTTACAGGAGTAATAACATCTGCGAAAACACATCCTTCAATGCCCTTATCAGCAGTTAAAGATGCAGCCAAACGGATAGTCTGGGTTGACTTAGAAATGACTGGCTTAGACGTAGAAAATGACCACATTATGGAGATTGCTTGTCTTGTCACTGATGCTCAGTTAAATGTAGTAGCTACTGGGCCATGCCTGATAATATATCAGCCTGATGAAGTTTTGAACAGAATGGATCCATGGTGTGTTGCTCAACATGGCGAGGTAAATAGGTTTTCATTAATATGTGAGTTTTATTGTAGGTTGTTACATTTTATTTTAAGTTTATACTTATTGGTCATATTTATAACTATTTCTAATCGAAAACCTAAATAACAAGCTTTTCACCAAATAAACATTTTTTCATTTTAATTTTTCATTGTATTACAAGTTTATCTATATGACTGCAACTGAGCCATATTTTTATAAAAGCTGTAATTTTTTAAATACGTAAACTTTGACTAACTAGGAACTGGGATACATTTAGATGTACTTAGTTTTAGTGTAGGATTTAATTTTATAATATCTGTAATGCAAGTATATTTTAGGTATGTTTTGTCAATTGCTTCGAGAGTATTTTTAAGTTTGGTGAGCATTCTTCTCTTAAACGCGTCCATCCTAGAGTAAGAATTAAAATACTGTACATGACTGATTTTTACTCTGTGGTTAAGTGACAGCTTTGTAGCTGAGTTGGTAGTAACATTACCTGCTATAAGACTGGTCCCAGGTTAAATCCCACCTGGAGCAAACTTATGTTTTGTATTTAAACATAAACATAAACGCTTCGCTTCATAAACGTCGCAGGTGGCATGGACATACACAGATACACATCACAAACATCCAAGACCCGAGAACAAACTTTATGCTTACACAAAATCTGCCCCGGCCGGGAATCGAACCCGGGACCCCTCGCCTTGCAGGCAGGGTTACTACCAACTTAGCTACGGAGCCATCGATTTATTTATTTATATTATTCGTTTATTTATTTATTTGTGTGTATCTAGCATAGATGAGGCACAGGGAATCCTAGTGCAGTATTATGAGTGTGTTTTAATTATTTCGTTTTTTGAAAGTCTGTACAGGCATGTTTAATATTGTTTTATTTCATTGCAGAGTGGACTGACGGAGTCTAGCCGAAAATCCAACATATCACTTAAGGAAGCAGAAAAAGAAATACTTAACTTTTTGGAAACTCACACCCCAAAAAGCAAATGCCCTTTAGGTGGCAACAGTGTTTACATGGACCGTTTATTTTTGAGAAAATACATGCCTAGTGTTAACCAGCATTTACATTATAGGATCATAGATGTAAGCACAATTAAAGAGCTGGGAAAAAGATGGTTCCAGAAAGAGTTCTCAAATATACCACAGAAAAAGTTTAAACATAGAACGATGGATGATGTTTTAGAAAGCATTGAAGAGTTGAGGTATTACAGGAAAACTATGTTCAAATCATAGGTACAACAAGTTATTGTCAGTTCATTTTTTGTCCAATATGTGGTGCTCTATTTATTTTAAACTTTCATTGTGTCATCATTATATTAGTAAAATAATATTATACAATTATTTAAAACTTGAATAGGTGAGATTGCTTTTAACAATACTTTGTATGTGACAATATTTTTAGCTATATTTTTGTTACTGTTTAGTTTGGTGTAATTATACAATATTTTTACAATTATTTTATGTTATGTTTGGTATGAAATATAAAACATACATTAGTAAAAATGTAAAAGACAAAACATTGGAAATGTTTACCTACTTGTTATAACAAATCCTGTAAAGGATTCACAATGTGTAAGTACAATTAAAATAAATAAAATATGTCATGTAATTGTATAGAATTAATAAAATAAAATATGCCATTGGGTTATTTGGTTGAGTGATATAGACATTTTATTCTGATTCCACGCGTGCGAAGCCGCTGGCAGTAGGTAGCTGTATATAATAGTACGGTTTTCAGTAATTATCTTGCCCTTTTCTGTGCAATGAGGAATTCCTGGTAGCCAAATCAGAGGCAACCTAGTTTGGCTACAAGGAAACGTTTGCAAAATTGTGGCTGAATTGGCTTCCGTCTTGGTACTAGCTCAAGTAGGTAGGTGTATGTCCCATTCAAGTTTTAGAAACAATTATGGGTCAGTCGGCCGTCTATCCGTTTGTACGTAATGAACTTGTGCTTACGATCAAGTAAAACATGTATAGGTTAGCGCTACAACATGTATTTGCGTTAAAAAACAAGAGGGCGCTCTTGAAGTTACATGACTCAAGGTGCACGCTCCACTACTCGTATACCAACCAATGGATAAAGTGTAGGTCATAGGTATAGCAGTTTTGTAAAACTGGTTATCGTTATCACCACACGTAGCATATTTAAGCTCCCAGTTGCGCCAACCTGTAACTCTTAACTATGTTACGGTGATTAGGTATACCTAGCTGTTTTTACGATTATAATATAATTTTGAGAATCTGCGCAGATATAGCAACTATAGTGGCGAGTTTCGGTGATCGCAACTCGCAAGTTTTAGGTTGCTGCAATGATTAAATCGATTCCAAATTGCCACAACTAGCGACTATGTTGTACCAGTTATCTAGCTATTCCGACAACCGCAGTCTAGAGCGACTTCACGGTACCTCCTCACCGTCTCCCGCAGCGCAGCGTTATTCTTGTCAGTATCGTTGAGCTGACTGCATGATGATCATGGATTTATAGTTTATTCAAAATAGCGGCAATCGTAAAGTGGACATTTAGTGCTGAAACTGTATTGAAAAGTTGTGTAAAAAGTTGATAGTTGCCTAAACTCAAGTTGCTATACGTGTGCTGAGCGCCATAATTTTTTTTTGGGTTATTAGTTAACGAGACGAGCTGATCGTTTGCCTGATGGTAAGCATAACGCCGGCCCATAACAATTGCAGTGCCACCCAGAACTTTGAAACACAAAGGCCTGCGCGGCACTGCAGTGCGCTCGTTACCCTGAGACATCAGGTATAAAAGTCTCATAAGCCCAGTAATTTCACTGGATACTCTGCTTATCAAACCTGAACACAGTAATGCTTGCACACTACTGCTTGGCGGCAGACTTCACAAGCAAAGCGGTGGTAGCAACCCAGACGGACACTCGCAGAAGAGTTAGTCGTCCCACTAACAAAATAATATATAACTACTTAATATTATAACTAATATAATAACTAATATTTGTATAACTAGTACACTTTCAGGTCTAAATGTTATCATATATAATCTGGTTTGAAATTCTAATAGCCTACGGCTTTGCTGGAAGAGACCTAGCGTATAAAGTATCTATCTATACTAGACTAACTATTGGGTAAGCGCTTCATCTTTTAGGCATTAGTCAATACGAAAGGTACATCTAGGTCATTCCAGGCTATTTGAATTGGAAATCTAGGTTATCTTGATTGAGGAAAATGGAGGGTTCTAGAAAATAGGAATTAGATTTTTCGCTTTAGGTACTCCGATACGTTTGAAAACTAGATTCATACAAACAGTGTGAAGGTTAGCAAATTTTCTTCTTAACCATCACACCAGTGTTGACAGAGCAGTACAATATGGGGCTATGCTGGTAACTATAAATCTATAGATATATTTAACACAGGTAAGTACCTAAGTTTGTTGCATGTTTGCTTGTTCCTGCGAATCTCTAGAAACGCTGGTTAGATTCTAAAAATTCCTTCACTAATAAGAATCAGTGAGATTACTGGGCTTGCGAGTATTAGTGGATCGGCTGCCTTATCAGCTAACAATCTCGTGTTCGTTTTCAATACCAGACCGATTAAAACCAGCGGTCACTAGCCTTCGTGTGGAAGGAGTTGTCAATAGTTTTAGCTTCTTTTCGTTTTGTAAGAGCTTATTTCTTTAATAACCAGCGAAAATACTAGACTATTCCTTCCACACGAAGACTAGTGACCGCTGGTTTTAATCTGTCTGGTATTGAAAACGAACACGAGATTGTTAGCTGATAAGGCAGCGGGTCTCGTGTCTTCCCTAGTCGCCGTCCTCGGGGAGACACCAGGATTTTTCTGTCTTGGTGTCTCCCCTACTCCGTGTTAGTTAATAAGTTCAGATATTTTAAAATAATATTGTAAGTACCTACATACTCTTGTATCCCGTGTGCACTGCACACCCTGTATAAATCAAACAAGTCGATGGTACAAAAGTTACATAAAAAATCAACTGCCCCAGCCATTGTCACTCGGGATGCTGTTATATAAGTAGATAGTGATGTCATAGACAGAAGTGAATAGGTAGGTATAGTAGGTACGTTTATCTTGACATTTGGGGATGCACAAGTACTCAAGATATAATTTTCTGATATCTCCCCGATCTAGCCAAATCCTGGTGTCTTTCCGAAGGGGTCTCCCTTGGGGTGTCTACCAAGTGCGGGTCCTTAGTTATTTTACCTAACTAAAGTTATTTGATAAATAATACAATAGCCATTGTCATAATCGATATAATATTACCTATATATTTTCCTCGCCACAATCATATAATCGTACTTATCTCTACTAAATGATAGCTGCGCTTATTGAGGACTGTGGTACCTTATATCTATCACCTATATTTGAGGCGTAGGTAGGTAGGTACCTACTCGTACAGTTGTGGTTTCTGTGATGCTCGGTGATGTACAAGAGAATTGCACTTACAGACTGACACTGACTGACTGACAGCTTACTCCTCTTCACAGTAGCTACTGAAGAGAACAGCTACGCTTCGGGCGTCCTCGAAGGTAATGGCTTAGCCTAGGTGGAGTTTTATTATTTTTAATGCTTGTTAGTTGTGACCCAAGCCTCTTTTCTGCGATGCTCGGTGATGTACCAGAGAATTGCATTTGCAGACTGACTTTGACCGACTGACAGCTATGACTCCTCTTCACAGTCGGTGCTGAAAAGTATAGCTCTGCAGGTGTCCTCAAAGTTAAGGGCTGAGCTTAGGTGGAGCGAGTTATTTTTTTATTGCTTCTGAGTTGTGACCCTTGCCACTGCTACATACATCTTTTCGTGCAGTAGATCTAAAAATAAAAAGAAAAAATATTTAAAGCATAAACAAGTAAAATAATTTAAAAAAAAAAACAAAAAATCCGACTAATTAGGTAATAAAAACTGAAAAAAAGGATAAATATTAAGTAAGTCGTTATACATCCTACATTCGTAATCAAAAATGATGAGAGAAACCTACAGATGATTTTCAAACACAATACCTCACTACACATTTTATTTCTTTTTGATTTTTGGTTGTCTCCTGCATGCATCGATCTTAGAAAATAGTCGATTGAATGACACTCGCAAGATCGATTGACGTAAGAATGATTTAAATCGGCCCATTGATCTTCTTATTCTTATTCAAAATGGGGGCGTTAGGCCTGCACTGACGTCCCGCTTGGGGTGTATTGTGCATTTCCCCCTGCCTGCGTCTACCTAAGCCAACCCAGCTCCTTTATGTAGCTGAGGATGGCCTTGGGTCGCTGGCAAAGCTGCTCCAGTGGTATGGTTGATGTTGATGTTATTAATGATAATGATGATGAAATGTGCTCCTGAGTTAGTTGCTCGTGCAAACCGACCGTAGCCCTTACATCGCTTGTGGCCTTGCAATGCCAAATTACGTGTTCCACCGTTTCTTCCTCCTGCAAGCAACCCCGGCATAGAGGACTGTCTGTAGCACCTATTTTGTGCAAATGGTAGTTTAAGTCACAATGGCCTGTGATAAGGCCTACCAGTAGTCGTAGATCTTGTCGTTGTAACTTTAATAACTTATTTGTAATTTTCTTGTCTAGTGTGGGAAAAGCGATCTTTGCATGTTTGCAATCCGTTCTCTTTTCCCACATGTTTTGTTGTTCTTGTTCAGAGTGACGGCATAAAAGATCTCGTATCTCCATCGCTGATGGTTTACAAAGATCTTTCGCGTCGTCACTTACCTGTTTCCGTATTCCTTCTTTGGCCAGTGTGTCTGCCATGGCATTCCCTGGACATGAACCATGGCTCTTAGTCCATTTTATTATTATTCTGCACTTTTCTGATATATTTTGCAGTGTGTCATGACACACTGCCCATTGATCTCTATAGAGCGCCACAAAGGAGCAAACACATACATAATATATAGGCTGATAAACACATTACCCTCGTTTGCGTCGCGCAAAAGCCAAAAACAGAATCACAGTCATCGAAAGCTGTTGTGGAAATGTTTGTAGATAATAATAATATTATGTCTTAAAAATGTGGTGTATATATAATATGTAATAATAAAGTTATATTATCTATAATACCATCGATTTATACACACATCTTGTTAGTGGGCGGACTAACTCTTCTGCGAGTGTCCGTCTGGGTTGTTACCACCGCTTTGCTCGTGAAGTCTGCCGCCAAGCAGTAGTGTGCAAGCATTACTGTGTTCCGGTTTGATGAGCAGAGTATCCAGTGAAATTACTGGGCTTATATGAGACTTAGTACCTAATGTCTCAGGGTAACGAGCGATCTGCAGTGCCGCGCAGGCCTTTGTGTTTCAAAGTTCTGGGTGGCACTGCAATTGTTATGGGCTGGCGTTATGCTTACCATCAGTCAAACGACCAGCTCGTCTCGTTACCAAATGATATATAAAAAAAAACATTAAAGAACCTACAATATTATTATAGTTTACCTTTGTAACTTATTTTCTCCGTCGTGTTGTACCTAAGTCTTGCACTACATCGAGCCAAGGCCTGCACGACAGCGATCAGTGGCGACTAGCGAAGGAACTTTCTCTGACGACCTTAGGATGAAACACAAAAAATGTTTAGCACAACGCAAATTTTGATGAATATTTTACCAAAACAGTATGTTAGGAATTTATATGCTACCGTTGTCGCTTCTTTTGCTCACACATCGGATTAAAAATGTCCTTGACTGCGGCTTGTTTTTTTGATGTGAGAGCGGACGTTGGTCAGTGGCGGAGCAACTCTGTGCATCTTCAGAGTTGGAGACAATAAGTCGACGGCAGAGATAGACTTGGAACTGAAATAAAATTAGTAAAAGTAAAGTATAAATAGTACCTCTGTCCTAAACTTCATCCAGAAAGAACGTTATGTTACGTTACATATGAAGATCACCAATGCATTCATGATCACTCCAATTCATTGCTCCGCGCGTCGTGGATTGACTCGAATGTTAGTTTCATTTTCGAGCACACAGGCTGTCACTCCATTCCGGGCGCTCCATCATCGCTCCATTTGTCGGTCATTATGCGTCTCGCGTACAAGTTCCAGCTGAGCACGAAATGGATCATTGTAAAGGCCACAGATGATGACTTGTAATGTTGTGGAACGTCGGATTTAGTATGTTTGGAAATCCAATATTTCTATCGCTCCATGTAATCCATTTGAGATTCCCCACACACGGACGGTTTTTGGAACGTTTGCGTGGAATGTTGTGGAATGAGAGAGAGAGAGAGTTCGTGAAAGGTGAACTTTAGACCTAACAACTTGGATGTCTCAGGGTAACCAGCGTTAAATAGGTTTGTCTCTCTCGTCTCGAGTGTATACCGGAACATACCAATAAGTGTTTGGACTGGTTGGCAACATATTTTCAAATTGACGGCGGCACTCGGTAAATATATAGTCGGACGAGCCCAAGAAATTTACCAACCATCATGCTAGAATTGCATGATGCATAGACATGCAACGCCACCTTTTTCTTCGCCAAAAGCCCAAGATCATAGAATTTGTGTCATCGGCCTATATCACGAATTATATATTCAAAGACACGAGTAGGTGAAGTAGCTGTTAGGTAATAACAGCAACACCTCCATAAAGATTACGCCGACACGCCCTGCAATTTATTCAGCTATACCCCTTTTACCGCAGCGGATCGTACGTAGGTACGTGACCCACTCACTTATCCTATTTCAGAATCTACCTACCTACCCACCAAATTCCCTTCCGCGCACCGTCACCTTTATGGAGCATAATACACCTACCTAATGGAGTTTAATAATTTTAGAAGAGCGTACTACGGTAATAACGATCAAAGGGGTAACCAATGAGCTGTGCTCGCCGTTCGCGGTGTTTTACATTTGAAAATGGCTTAGAATACATGCGCTAAAACAGAAACGAATCATATTTATAAGCGAAGCCGAAAACAACGTATCAGATTCGTAAGGTTTGTCGTGGTGGCCTTTCGGAACCACAGTCATATTTGAAATTCAGCGCGCTGCTGAATTTCAAATATGACAGAAAAAATCTACAAAATATGACTATGAGATCAGAAAGCTGCAGCATTCTGGAAAAAATCTGGAAGTACCTAAATCGTACCCTACTTGAACGTTTGAATTAAGATCTTAGACCCGTATTAATAAATAGATCTTACTTCTCGAGTGTATCTACTCTTAAGATGTCATCCGAATTTATAAACAAGTTCGTTATGTTAATTGAAACACTTTACAGTCAAGAAGTATTTCGAATGGGAGTTTAGGAACTACCTTACTAACTAAACGGCTTTATTATAACAACTTAGTGTTCGTTCGAAACGATCCTCCTACGTGTCTATTCTAAGGAACGGCTATGTACCTACGCAGTACGTGCCTCGGTAGACGTACCTACCTACCTACTTACATAATGTTCATGAATTTTTAGATGTGCGCTCGAAGTTGTTTATTTCATTCGCAGCAGGCGTGTTTGTTTTCGGCAGACACAGTATGTTGGATGTCTATGTTATAGAGTTTATAGAAAAGTATGATATGGTACACACGGTCGAATGCTTTTTCGAAGTCCGTGTAGACCACATCTACCTGCGAGCCACCATCTATACCTCTGGTAACATCGTCTATAAAGACTCCCAGATTTGTAGCCGTTGAACGTCCTTTGATAAAACCATGTTGTTCAACAGGGATCATTGGAAATATGATGGGGTATATATGTTAATGAACCACTCTTTCAAGCATCTTACTCAAAACGTTAAGTATAGATAAGGGGCGACAATTCTCTATAGATGTTTTTGGACCTTTTTTATGTATTATGATAATTAGATATTTAATTAGTACTGTGTAATTAGATATTTTTTTTAGATAAGTCGGCAAATTTATTTCAGATAGGTACCCACTTGTTTTTTTAGATAGGTAGGTACTCCTTTAAGGGGCAGAATTCAGCGCGCCGCTATCTCGCTCGCGCATCTCAACATTTTTGAAGATAAACAATCACTTACTATAATTATGAAAAATCGCATTCGGTGAAATTGCTGACAATAACATTACAAAGGTTATACAAAATTTTCATTTTGATCCATTCAAGTTTTCAAACCTAAAAATGGGATTATATGTTTTGCCCATTTTCATGTATGAAATCTTGATCGGATCAAAATGATACTTTTGCCGTACCTTTGCAATGTCATTGCCAGCAATTTCACCGAATGCGATTTTTCATTATTATATTAAGTGATTATTTATCTTGAAAAATGTTAAGATGCGCGAGCGAGATAGCGGCGCGCCGGGTTCTGCACCTTAAATGATCCGCTATAGAGTCGAAAAATATCTAAGATTTTATACAATAACCTGACCACTTATCCTTCCAAAGGTCAACGAACCAAGTCCCCCCAACTTCCACAATCATAGCGTTGAAACAGTCGCTCTACATGGGTAGCTAAGTAAACACAAAATCCAAATTCAATTAACACCTTCCCAGGTACCAGGCATGTAACTTGAAGTAAGTAAATGCGGAAACTTTAGAGGGGCGCAGAACCGCGGTAACTTAGCACCTTACGAATCGGACCGAACACTTCGTAGGTATGTAAATACCGTTTACACCTACGTGACCTCTGACCTTTGTAACCTGCAGACGTTATATGTAGGGTTGAAAAAACAATATTCACACGTGGGGTTATAATAAGCTACGATGTGACAAGTTTTTTATACAGAAATAGACTTACAATTGATCACTTATTTCACCTTTTGGTAGGCAAGGGTGCGGCCGCAAGCTTTCCTTGAATACAGTTAGATTAACGCTTTATTGTATCGAAACACCACAGAAAAATGCTTTTAAAAAAGCGGGAACCTACTTTTGGAGCCCACAGACGGGCACTCCATCCCTGGCGCGCCAGCATCGCTCCAGTTTTCGGTAATTCTGAATGAAATTACCAAAATAGCGATTTTATTCACAATAAGTTTATTGTGAAAAAAAAATATTTTTCCAGACAAGCTTTTATAAGATAGGTAATTGTCCGGGTCCGGGGTCCGGGGTCCCTGGACATCGTCTAGGATCAGAGTATTTGTAAAGGCTCGTTACAGAGAGTTCCTGTGGCCCCCTTTTGGCTCCATCATCAGACCAGCTCTTTGACATCATTATATTGAATAATCGTCCGATTTACATATTACTATGTGTATGTAAAATTTCAGCTCAATCGAACACCGATTAAGTATATTTGACCTATACTAAAAGGCACGCTAAATAAGTACAAGCTTTTAAAAAGTTTGAGCATGAGGTGTGAATGATGTGATGTACTATTAGTGACTAGATTAGATCATTGATCCATTACGCCTTACGGTAATGGAAATAGTACCTTTTACCTATAGGTATTCTATTTTTTTTTGTTTATATGCAGCTGGCTTGCGTATGACCACTCATCTGCTAGTAAGTGACGATGCGATTTCATGCTTCTGTGCTCGTTACAATCGACAAAAGTTATAGAATAGCTAGGTCGAATCCAAAGATAATATAGAGCTACTACAATACTTTACGATCAGATTTCGGTACTCGCAACATTGTATAAATTTATCGTGTTTTTTCGATTCGACAAATTTATCCAACCGACTTCCGTACTTGCGCCGCTTCTTAAGAAGAGGTATACAAAGTACGGATTTCAAATACAAATGAATCAAAGTTGCGTTTATTTTGTTTTTGCTACTAAAATATTGTTCCAACACATCTACATTACTCTTGATTACTCACCCATGTGTGCTTTATAACACAGATTAGATTTATTTTATTACCCTCGCCCAGCTTTTCCTGTCAACATATCCATTTCCTTTGATACATTAATGCCATAAAAATAACAAGTAACATTAGCGTCTCCTAAAGGTGCAGCTGTCTTTGGCTGAAATCGATTTAGGTACTATGAAGGACAATCTGATAATTGAAAGGTCAAACCTCGGTCAAAGCCCGTTACGGGGAGTTTGATATCTTTGATTTATTTATTAGATTAGATACCTACAAAGTATCCGCCCAGATGTCTTTACTCGTACATTGGGCAAAGGTTGCGTATTGCGTGGTCTACTGCCATTAGGCCTAATGGTTATACTTAGAACTTGCTTTGTATGTTCCACCTGACCTGTCTGAAATCAAATAGGTCTCATGTGTTTCTTTGAATGTATTATGTACTATACTATTATTCGCGTTATGTAACAGATATTGCGGCGGGTTTAATATGTAGGCTCAAAAGCTGCCGAGCTCACGAGGCCACGAGTAACGACCTTCATACAAAGCTAAGTATAATGCAGATTTTCATCACATTTCCCTACGTTTACATTTTGTAAATGCTTTTACCTATTGTCAAGGGACAGGAAAAGGATTGCAAAAAAGTTTACGACATTAAGTTGCATAATACAGCGAGTAACACACACTTAGAGCTGCTTTAGACGCTGATGCAAGTTTGCATTTTGTTGTAAAAAAACCATGGTTTTGCAACAAGCTTGGATTACTAGGATTACTGTGCGGCTTGAAGTAAAACTAAGGCTGAGATTCAGAGACGAATCTAAGCGTGGACTCACGCTTCCATACGTCAAAATTCTATACAGTTTTGACATATGGAAGCCAAAGTCTACGCTTAGAATCGTCTCTGAATCTTAGGCTAAGATTCAGAGACGATTCTAAGCGTAGACTTTGGCTTCCATATGTCAAAACTGTATAGAATTTTGACGTATGGAAGCGTGAGTCCACGCTTAGATTCGTCTCTGAATCTCAGCCTTAGCCTAAGAATAACTAAGAACTAGCTGTTGTGCTACGCTAAGACGTCAGCAGCTACGCCGTGAAGTCAGTGCTACGCCGTAGTCTTCCCAGCGCTACGCAAGGGGAAGACACGGGGAAGGACAGCAGTCCTCATTGAACTACGAAGAAAAATACACCTGTGTCGATTATTCAAACCAAGTTGTCTCATTTCTGGACCTAACAGTACTTAGTTAAAAAAATAATACTCGATCAACATCGGTATAAAATACCCGAAAGAATAGATAGTAAGTTCCTATCGTTTGAGTTCGTAAAACTTTATGAAAAAGTAACATTTCAAGAACCGAAACATAGCGATAGACCTAGGTAATAAACCTTCATACACATTCGAAACCTTTTAAAAGATTCATCCATCTCGTCGTTTGGCATCTCTAACATCGAATGGTGGGAACACATTCGTTTCGTACCTAAGCGAGGTCAATTAACAGCGCGCGAGTGAAATTACTATTCTGCCACTTGGGGCACACTTTGACGGAAAGCATTCAGCCACTTGGGGCACGCACTGACGGAAAACTTTCAGCCACTTCGGGCACACACTGAGGGAAAGCTCGCGTCACTTATTAAATATTCTAGCAAGTAGAAAAAGTATTGCTCCCAAGAGTCAGATATAAACTGATCGTCAACTGTCACACTCGGTATTTTTTCTTGGCTCGATATTCATTTGGGGTCATAGATCTTATAAGTACAGTAAGTAAAAAATTATTTTTAGAACTTGTATTTTTTTTATGGTATTTGATAACGAGACGAGCTGGTCGATTGCCTGATGGTAATCATAACGCCGGCCCATAACAATTGCAGTGCCACCCAGAACTTTGAAACACAAAGGCCTGCGCGGCACTGCAGTGCGCTCGTTACCCTGAGACATTAGGTATAATAAGCTAGCTCATAAGTTATTTCACTGGCTACTCTGCTCATCAAACCGGAACACAGTAATGCTTGCACACTACTGCTTGGCGGCAGACTTCACGAGCAAAGCGGTGGTAACAACCCAGACGGACACTCGCAGAAGAGTTAGTCCTACCACTAAAAAAAGTTGAAAAGTCGAATAGTCGAAATAATACGTCAGCAGTTTTTTAACTAAATTTATTCACAAAACTATTCTTTTAGAAATTCTACAATATTCGAGACCAGGTCCAACACTGTTTCTTCTCCAAACGAATAGGAGATAAAATAAAAAAAATTATCCGAATTCAAAGCATCCCCCATCGCGCACCGTGCCTATTTATTATTTGTAAACCTTTACACAAAAGAATCTCGAGTTAAAATTTAGTTGAAAAATGTTAGTTTACTTTGCTTTACTTGTTGATGCCGCTCAAATATTGAGCAAAAGCTTATCATTTTCAGAACGTATAACTTTTCAAAAAGTAGCTAAAAGGTGTTTGTATAAGTTTCAATATAAAAGGGTCGACTTATAAATTCTCAAACGTATTAATTTTGTATCAGCCAACTTAGATATTGGAAAATAATATTGACTTTTGTTATTGTATTATTTCTACTTATTTGAATGGGATAGAACATAACTCACAGACTTGTACTATTATCTATTCTGTGCCTCTACCAAACATTCTTTCAGTTTATATCATCGCTATCTTATTTCTTAGGGGCTCACTTTATGCTGAGTCTTCTTCTTTCGTCTTATTCTTCGAAGAGAGTATAGGAAACGTATTCATGCTATTTATTTAAGCACTCTACATACACTTGCTTATATTGTGAATAAAATGAAAATATGAATTTCATTTTTATCCGAAAACTGATCTACTTATGGCTTTCGTTCGAATGTAACAAAACTTATTTTCGTAACAAAACCTTATACTTATTGAGTTTTATCGACTCAGTTTTTAACACGCTGACTAACCATGTATCGTTATTCATCAACTCTGTCGAAATTTTAGAACGCATAATACCTTTATTGCTTTTTAGTTGTCTAGAAGGTATACCTATAGACCTACCAATGTTGTCAAGTCCGAGCTTTGGCTGAAACAATCTATAAAATCAATTCAAACCAATATCATACGACTGTAGTAATTATTCAAATCTTATTTAACAAAATCTACAGCAATCAAATATCCGTATATGTTTTCAACTTTACTTTGTAAGTTTTTAACTTTGAGGAATTTAATTTCTATTCTTTCAATAATGCAATCATGATCTCATATTTTCCCTGAATTCAGGTGAAAAACTGTATTTTAAAGAAACGTTTTAAATATGTAGCAGATACGAGATAACACAAAGTAGCAGTGCCACCTCGCATTTATACCCCGATTTCATTAAAACAACTGCAAGCTGTGAGATTGTTGTCGAGTTCTATGCACACTACAATTAATGATATGGTGTATATACTTAATTCATATAACGTTCGCATAAATTCGAGGTTGAACTGTCTAACTGGCTGCATAAACTTACTGAAGCAAAGTGGGATAATATGGAGTTAAACAAATTCATATGCTAACGATAAAAGTTTCCCTTGCGACCTCTCAACTTCATCGTAGCCGCCGATACTCCCCAACTCTTAATTGCATTTAATATCTTGTCACATTAATCTATTTTATACTTTTTTCACAACGGTTATGCTTTAACTATTTATTATACATTATTATAGGTAAGTACATATTATACGAGACCGATTCATATCTATCATTTATTGAAATTGAATTCATTTACTACTAATCGTCACTAGGGAATAAAATGATTCGATCACAACACGAGGTGCTTGAACCCGAAATCTCCAAGATATATAAAACTTTAGACAAGAGTATAACAATGATAACAAAACTGTGATTATACTGAAACTCAAAGCCAGTAGTATCCTAATCATAACACTATAATAATTTGGCAAATTTTATATCAAAATTTGGTGGCCCACGTAAATCCCAAAAATATACATTTTATAAATTGATAGTAAAATAATTTTGAAGATATATAAGAAGGTAAGTATACTAGAAACAGTAACAGTATAAGAAATAATTCCTAACGAAGATATCTAGGTACTATTTAATATATTACATTTAACTCTAGCTATTTTAAGTAGGTACATGATTGATTACAGTTTACGCTTCATTTAACTACTTAGTAATATGTGGAAACATTAAATTTACTGAATCTCCTAACATAAATACACCGTCCGTTACAAGATAAACACAAACATTGAATATTTTTATATCTTTACACTAAGAGGATCATAAGATGTTTCGTTATTGCAATTGTCGGTTCAAAGAAATACACATCACAAGCTATGCTCCTAGGCTCGACTATTACATTTTCGGAATTCTATTTCCTCGAATAGCGTGTCGGGAAGCATCACAGAGACTAGCTCCAGATTGTATCATATGGCCGGCCACATGTTATTCACGCACGAACACGAACTCGTTGTAATGGTTCCAGCGGTTCTCCTCCGAGTCCACACCAGGCTTGAGTTCGGCCGCGCCGCCGGCAGTGCCGCTGCCGCAGCTGGCAGTCAGCTTGAACCCGTTCTCTTGCAGCATGTCGAACGCCTGCTCGATGAACGAGTGCTTCAGAAAGAACCGAGACGTGTACCTGTCCGCCAGCCCGTGATCGGGATCTCGAGACTCGTTCAGAGTTTCCCCAAACACATCGCGACACAACGTTACCTTCCCGCAGACGAGGATGCGCGACAGCTTCCGGAATTTAACATCGGCGAGGCCGTCGCGCCCGAACGCAAAGCTGCCGCGGTAGCCGACGGTGATGCAGCCCTTTTCGCGGTTCGGCGGTCGAGGGTCGGCGTCTCGCACGGCGGTCTCGAGCCCCGCCAGCCGGAAGTGCTTCGCTTCACGCGCGAGCCGCTTGTGTTCCCGGAAGCACTCGGGAAGCACGAGCCCGCCATCGCGGAGGAAGTCGAGCACGTAGCGGAACAGAACTCCGTCGCGGTCGAAGAAGATACGTCCGCGGGCGTCGCGCGGGTGGTCGGTGTCGCGCAACGCGCTGGCGAGCAGCGAGTCGGGGTCGCGAAGCAGTGAGTCTCGCGTGCTGGCGTAATGCACGCCGCCCACGTTGAGCTCGAGAACCTCGGGCGGCGCGTCCGCCATGGCTGAGGGTTGAGGGCGCAGTGTCGCGGCGGCTGCGCGCCCTCGCCCCCCGTGACCCACTTCGCGTCTCGGCGCCGCCCGCCCCACCGCGCCGCCCGCCCTCACGCCCATCAATAACGCACGCCCGGGTTACTGACTTGAACGTAATTATTTCCTCCGAGCGAAAACTCCTTCGCGAAAGCCTCCAAGGTCGGAGTCTATTGTTAGCTAACATGGCATATTATTTCATTCCGCAGAATGTAATATTTGCGTAGCGTAGGCGCCTTCGCAGGTACAATAAAAGGTCTACATTTGTAAATTGCTACTTGAATAGGAATCGCCTAACGAGCTTTCGTAAAACTTTGTCGACTTTAATACGCTGGAAGTTTGTTCAAGTTATAAAGTTTATTTACGGTTATAAACGATGCCACCACTTACTTTGTGTTGTGACTTGTGAGCCACAAAAGTGTAAAAAGAATGGTGTTACGCGAAATTATATTACGCACAGCTAATAAGTACGATAACAAAGTATATGATGCAAATACACTTTGTACGTAGGTAAGCTTCCGCTCCAAATAATCACATATATTATCTCCATGTACTGTGATCAACCGAAAGATAAACCACCTGTAGGTCTCGCTTCGGCTAAGTTATTTTATCAGCATCGGTTACAACGGCACTGAAGCACTACATGCGTCTGGACATATTCCTTACATCTCGTATTTGTTATTGTGCCCAATGAATTTGATTTATGCGGGACGATAGACTATAAAGCCTGGGGTCAGCTTCGGACTCAGATAAGATTTCCTTCGGAGGCATCAGGCCTTGGACCGCTCAGGCCTTCGGGTCTGATGGAAATAGAATTCACCTCGAGGCGGAGTTTTTACTCATTACTCCAGTAATGACTAAGTGGAGGCCTTTTATTACGGCCAAGGGAGATAAGCTTTTGTTTTCACCACATTTGCTAGATGGAGGTTGACGTGAGAGCTAAATGTAATTAAAAAATTTTTGCCGAGTTTTTGTTCCCTTTTGTCACGTTATTAATGAACTTTTATAATTTAGCGTAATTGGTGATGGTTTTTTAATTAAAGCGTTTTTTTATTATTATTTTAGCTTGTATTGAAATAAAATTCATAAAAAATACTCATGGTACAACACATACATGAAAAATATCCGTAATATCACACACGGAAAATTTTAGCTAGTAGTAAATAGTAAAGGGTGGGTAGCAGACTTTGAGACTTGAGAGTCAGTTTGCCGACAGTGAAAACTAACGCTGAGATAAATAGACAAATTTAGGCTAAACCATTTCTAAGCCAAATTACGTGCATAGAATCGAACTATACAGAACCTAACCGTCGAAGTCCATCGTATAATAAAAGACATAGAAAAAAAAAATTATAGATATGATGATACTTTAGTTAGGTCTTCGTATTCAGTATATTTTTGTTAACCTAATAATGTAAGTAATGTCAATGACATTTATCATTCTGTCCTCTTTACACATAGGTACTGTCAGTTTGCATTGATGTAAAATAGAAAAAAGACCGCGCGCGCGTAAAAATTGAGTAATAATCCAAAAAACGAGTGATTACCTACTTCAAAATTCGATGCATTATCGAAAATTTAAGAAAACTAAGTTTTCTGTCATTATATAATTAAGTCTTGTTATTATTTTTTTTCGATATATATTTATAAATAACACAGATATATCATTTCATTTAGATGTAACATTTTGCCAATTTTTTTTATCGAGTAAATTTGTTATAAACTTTTTTTGATTAAAGTAATATGATGAATAATGACATATTTTTTTCTAGTGCCTGAACCTCATTTTGCTAAAAAAACCTTTTAAGTGATGCTGCTATACGCGCCTTAACCTAATAATGTCATAAGAAATTGTAAAAAATAATTTAACTACCAAAAAAACGGTGCGAGCCCTGGAGCTTGCAGAGTATAATTAAACTAAATAAAAAAACCGATAAGTAGCCAGCAAAATTTTGTCATAAAAGTTTTTGTTTATAAAACAGCCTATTCCTAATATCAAACCTTTGTGTAATATCGAAAGTATGTTACGTGCTACATTAGCAAATTTGATTTAACTCTCATCAAAAATAAGGCCCATAAAAGGAACATTTAGCACGTAATTTGACTTAGAATGGGCTTAGTTTTTATCTCGCTCTACTTAAGAACTTTAATCTCTAATGATATCAAAGTTCTTAAACGTGTATTCCGATATTTCTTTGCTATTCTTAAATTCGGCCTTTGTAATCTTGCTTTTGGGACTTCCCGTATTCTTCAGCCAATGCATCCTGAAAAGGAACATATAGGTGAACAAGCCAAGCAAGAAAGATTAATATCGCTATTTTTCTTTTAGCTTATACGAAATACCTACCTAAATCGGAAACCTGTGCTATAGTAAAGCTACGAGAAAATTCGTTATTATGAGTTTATGACAAGTTTATTAATTTATTATATAATAATAAATTAATATAATGTAGTGATGACAAACTTGATGTAAGTAATTGTATACGACTGAATAATAATTTTATTATATCTATATGACATATTTGTAATGCTTTGGTGTATACTGTTATGTTACAAATGAAATGAATAAACGAATTGAAATGAAGTGAAGAAACCGTGAATTACATGTCATTTATACATCTATACAAATAAATGAAATTGAAGTGTCTGTTTGTAATATCAAAATAACAGCTTTTTACTAAATGCATAAGAAAGTATATACGGTAACTACAACAAATCAACCATTTTTAAAATTTTTCTCTGTTTGTTCCGGGTAATCTCTAAAACGGCTGGACCGTTTTTGACGTGACTTTCACTGGCAGATAGCTAATGTTACAAGGAGTAACTTAGGCTACTATAATTTTAGAAAAAGAATTAGGGTTCCCCGCAAAAAAATAAAAACCATGAAATCCAAAATCTCCACGCGGGTGAAACCGCGGGGCAGCAGCTAGTATAATATATATAAAGCGATAGGTTTTAAACAAATTTGTTATACTTCAAATCCGTTACGAATAGGTATACATATTCCTTACAAAGCTATAAATAGAATCTGTGATGAGTAAGATACTTTAATAGGCGGGGGTGTGTTTATGATTGTGAATTTCTCCGAACAGAGATCAGCTAAGGGATTACTGAAACATCTCCCGTTCTGTAAACTACTTTCTGAAATAAGTAGCTTTCTACGAACTACGAATAGATATCTACATATTATATAAATATAAAAGGAGATGTCCTGACTTCTGACTGATCTAAACACGCACAGCCTTGACAGTAGGGTATTATTGGCGGTTCTGCATCACTCTCGCTTCGCTCGGTGCGCGATGCAGAACCCCCAATTATATGCTAGCAGATTATTGGGTTCTGCATCGCGCACCGAGAGTGATGCAGAACCCCCAATAATACCCTAATCTTGACTATAGAAAAGTTGTCAGATTTGAGTTGTCTGACTTAAATTTTCTGATAACTTTTTTTTCTACATCTGGGAAACTGTTTTCATGATGTTCAACCGTTTTCAGACAGACTGCTATGTTACTGATCGTTAGATTTTTTTATTTTTTCAGGTAAAGTTAGAGACTTGGAATTGGACAATGTTTTCCCTTTGTAATGCGGATGCACACTAAGAACGGATTTAGTGATATTCAACCCCTAAAGGGGCGAAAGAAATTGTATGGAGTACATTTTTTAAAGTCAGTGTTAAGAGGAAATAGACTAAACAAGCTAAAATAACCAAGACGTGTTTCACCATTTTTTGAAAATGAACCCCTAACATAGTAAAAAGGGATGGTAAACTCCATAACCTATATTTGTAAAATAAGTAAAGAAGATGTCCTGACCGATCCATAGACTTCATGACATACGTACCCACGGCACGTGTTATCCATAAAATCCCGATATAAATTCCTTTGATGTGGACATAATGAGTAAGTATAATAAAGTTTTGTAAAAGTTCTACTAATCCTACTATCCAATTCTACTAATCCTATCCTACTAATCCTGTCTTACTAATATTATAAACGAGAAAGTTTGTGAGGATGGATGAATGGATGGATGTATTTATCTTGGATGTTTGTTTCTCTTGCGCGCAAAAACTACTGAATGTCGGATGCGGGGCCATCCGGCGTCCCGCATCTATCATAGGGCCTTCCCGAGGCGGAGGCGATGCGCTTACGTTGGGAGCATCGCCTGGGCTGTGCGGAGGAGAGGTTGTCTCTTCGTGAGGCGGATCCTCCCCGGGGGGCGGACGACGGCTGACGGGGTCCTGCGCGGATTGCGAAAGCGGCACCGCGACCCCGTGCACATTTTACGGCTCAGCTTCTAAGCTGAGCCGTAAAACGTGCAAACGTGTAAAGAGTGCATGGAGTTTAGTGGGTACGTAGCTGCGCATTGGGCGGGCGGGAGTCCCACTCTCTCCGTCGCTCCCCCCAGGGCGCGGAGGGGTAAGCTCGCAAATGACTTAATTTACTGGGTGACCAAAAAAAGCCATACCAGATACCAAAGACCAGTAAACCTAGACACTGTATAATCCAAGCTTTGCACGATAACACAATCGTAAAATATTGGGGGGACGAGGGAAGATGGTGTGTTGTGATTGGTTTACCAAAATGGCAGCTGGGTGGCGATACACAGTGATAATTCATAACCTTGGTCAGCGGAGGTGTCTGGCTAAGAGGAGTCTATAGGTATACTGGTCTATGCCAGATACTAAGATTATTTTTTTAATTTTTTGGAATTTTCCTCAAGTAACATGCAATGTCTTTTAATAAATGTCTTCAATGATTAACATATCATTCATTGCCAATCTTGGATAATCAAAACACAGCTGTGTGGAAGAGATACGGTACTTATTAAAGGAATAACATTATTAATCAACCTATACTAACGCAGCTTTTGCAGGAGTGAGGGTTTAGAACTTACATAGAATCAACTTTGTCGGATGGTCCCTGCATGTGTCCCTGGACAGTGCCTTGAGGAGTGTTCATGCACCAACCTCGGAGGCTGAGCTTCTCTGCTTGTTCCTTTGTGTACTGCGACAACATCAGAGAGATCAGACAAATAAAATGGTAAACATTATTTATGTATAGAGTAGTAGAGAATACTTAGCTGAACCTAAGCTACCTCATTGTCTTGCAAGGCTCTCGTTGAACCTTACTTTCTAAAATAAACTCCTTGTACATCTCTAAACACTTCAAAGTTTTAAATCCATGTTATGTTGTGTTTTCCAAAGAAATTTTAGGTTTAGTGCATCCCATTGTGTTTAAAGTTTTAGTAAGAATTGTATGCATTGGGTTTACCAGATTCTGTCACTCACTGTGAAAACGATATTTTGATACAAAAAGGTGAGGTTTAAGTTAACAGCCTTTTAGAATACAGATATTTACAAAATATTTCCATGCACAAGATCTTACCTTTCTGAAGAACACTCCTTGGACACGACCAAAAACTTCAAAATCTACTGCTTGGATGACCATTGATGTAGCTGCAGAGATCGTCGTAGCAGTACTGTTAGATCTGAGCGCATTCGCAAAAGTACTTAATACTAGCACACGAATCATTTAATGAGCCTGTGATGTACCTTTATACAATAATAATATAAAAGTAAATTTCAGAAAATAGAAAAAGCGAATCAATCATTACATTATTTGATTACAATGTATAAAAAAAAGTACTCTGTGACTGATTTACTGATTACCGAATCGGCTTTTTTTCAATAATAATACGAATTATAGCTTGACAAATGACAACTAAATACTAAGTAATAACTGACAGTGACACATTGGATTTATTAAGATCACCATACACGATAGTCTTGGGTACACAGCACGTGTGGTAGCACGTTTGTATCTACTCACTTCCACACAAAGAGTCACTGCCTCGTTTTATTTCAACGTGCTAGCACAGCACACTCCACAGTTACCACACCACACTCCACAGCTACCACAGTCCACACCACAATTAGACCACAGATTCAAAGAACACCACACATCAGTGTGCCGAGTGAGTGAATGAGTCTCTGAGTAGTTGATTTGAAATTTGAATGAATGAAATCGAAAAGGTGAGTACAAGCCGTGGACCGCGGGGCGTTTGCGATACGTGCTAGGAGTAGTTATCTAACTGAATATGAAAACTTCAATAGTGTCTAAAAAATCATTATATTTTCGAAAAGAAAGGCAAGGGATTAAAAAATATCGCATAATTTTTATTTTAATATTTATAGAATTTTAAATTATAATGATGCGAGTTAAGTTCTAAGTGTCTTTTACTACGTTTGATTTCATCCGATCCGACACACAACACACATACACGTCTAGCAGGCGTGTGGCGATGTGGTGGTGAGTCACGTGTGTACGTGCGCCTCGATTGGCTCCTCCTCAGCTCGCCTCACTGTGGTAGCAAGATCGAGGCGAGGCGAGGCGTCGTCGCCTCGCCTCAATCGTGCTATCACAGCGTACTACCACAATTTTAAAAAAGAGTAGCTCGTAGGGATGAGCGATATTGATAAAATATCGATATCGAAATCGATATTGATATCGAGTGTTTACTATCGATATGCCGATATTATCGACATCAAAATATCGATATTTTCTAATATCGATATTTTGAGGCTTTTTGATAAATATCGATGGTTTTTAATACTTTTATTTGATTGCATACTAAATATTTATAGGAGACCATTAGCAACGCCAAAATAGGAAGTGTTAATCATACAAGAAAATAAGATGTATAATTTTTTTTGCAATCCATCCATACTGTGCATACTTACTAATATTATAAAATTAAATGCGAAAGTGTGTTTGTTGATTTGTTGGTTTGTACTTCTTTCACGCAGTAACGAAGAAACGAATTGACGTGGTTTTTGGCATATATATAGTTTATGGACCGGAGAGTAACATAAGCTACTTTTTATCCCGGAAAAATGCACGGTACCTGTGGAAACGCGGGTGAAACCCGCGGGCAGAAGTTAGTGTGACTTAAAATTGACATTAACAGACAGCTGTCAATAAAGTTTTATAATGTTGACAAGTTGATTTAATTTGACATATCTATGCTTTTTTTTCATTCAAAATATGAGTTCAATCTTACCGCAGTCAGTTAAAATTCCAGATAAAGAGTTTTCGCTGTCCAAAATATCTAAGTTCAAAGACACCCAATAGTGATGGTATCTTTATAATTATACTATACGTAATTTAAGTAATTAGTTTGATTTATGTTGTGAATAAATATTCATTCCCCAGAATCCCAGATGCGATGATGCCAGATTCACTAGATCATGAAACAAAATATCGATACCACGATATCTTCTTAAAATATCGATATTCCGATATTTATGAGATGCCATTATCGATATGAACATATCGATATTTTAGTTATGAATATCGATATTTCTCCAATATCGATATATATCGCCCATCCCTAGTAGCTCGCACGAAACTCGTTTTATATGTGTGTGCTACCCATGATTAATACACGAGCGTTCCAAACCCATGGTTCCGTGCGTCGTGGATTGATTGATTGGAAGGATGCATGGTCCAATTTCGAACCCACTACTGCGTTCCGGGCGTTCGCCATTGTTGCCCCATTTTTCAGTCATTCTGCGTCTCGAGTACCTACTGCCGACTGACTGGGAAATGCCATTTCAATGCCAATCCATCCGAAATGGATCGTCGTTGTATCGGCCACTAACGATGAGTTAGAACGTTGGATTCGGAACGTTTGCATTTCTAATATTTCTATCACTCCACGTAATCTATCTGAATTTCCCCACATGACACACGGGTGGTTTTTGGAACAATGGATTAAAATGTTGTGGAGGTGACAGCGTTTTTACCGAATTCGTTTTTTTCCACATTCTTAATTTTATATTTAGTTCCATATTCCATATATTGTGTACGAACTCTTCTTTTTCGAATAAGTACAGTTTCATACACAAAGTTAAAAATATTGTTAAAAAAATTGCTGACATTCTTTGTTGTTTATAAAAATCCTTCTTCTTCTTCAGATTATAAAAATCCTTCCTTTTACTTTATTTGTAGTTAACTGTCATTAACTCATCAGGGGAGTTTTGGTGGGAATGCGAAAATATGCTGTTGTTGATTTGTGTTATTTACTAAAACCTATGTCTTATCGAGTGTTAATGTGTAATAATGGTGGATTATTAACTATTAAGTGTTCGTAAACGTGCATGAGTGAAAGGCAAATAGTACAAAGACTAAAAACGTGTATTTTCGTAGCTATCCAAAACTTCATAGATTCAGTAAAATATCCACCGCTTTACTGATGAAGCGCCTCACTTTGACTCGACCGCGCCTATACTAAAAACGTGACTTTGACGACTTTCATGCACCAAACCTAGAGATTTATTATAACTTGAAGCTGGCTAAATACGCAAATCACGAGGAGCCAAAAAAAAGTGTCATCTGCCAATTGTCATGCTCATGCATCATGCACGTTATGTCAGATGTCAGTCCGTGAGACTCAGTGGTGAGTTGAAAAGTTTGTTTTTTGCGATATTAGAATTTTAGAACTCCTTTTCTGCAACTCTTCTAATGAGGTAAACTTTTGTTACAGAAGCCTACGACGATAATAAATACATAAACATTTTATAAACAATGGCTATATTTTGTTGCGGCAGGTATGTTGTCAAATTATGTAATAGGGTTAGGTTGTTTTGTGTAATGTGTAGTGTTGGCTTTCAAGCTAAAACACTGTTGTTATTCCAGACTGGGAAGCAAGTCGGTGCTGGCGAGCTTAAGTAGGTTTCCTACGGCTCTAGGCACCGCTCAATATGCTCAAGCTGCTGCTGGCGCTCCGAAAGTGACATTCAAGAAATATGAGCCGGAGCCAATCGAACACCCTGATATTAGGAATGCTCGCTACAATCGGCCGTTGTCACCCCATCTCACTATCTATGAATTCCAGTTGACTAGCATGCTGTCTATTACCCACAGAGCTTCAGGTAAGGTATCTCTATTTATGCATAAACTATAGTTACACATATCAAATTTGAATTTCTATGTCATCGGTTGGTGAGCCGCCAAGTTTGTTTACATTATTGGACAACTAAGAAAACCTCCACCATAGTTCAGTCATGGCATAGTAAAATTTATTTTGGCATTAACTTATAAAATACTTCTGTAGATATGTATGTTAACACTACACATTCCCTCAATGTAATTTTTCAAAGTTATATATATAATTATACATATACATACATTATATATAGAAAATAATGAGTTCTGTTTTGCAATGTTTAGATTATATAATCACACAGTTAATTAAATTTTAATCTCATATTACTATCTAAACTTGAACTTATATATAATCTATACAAGTGATGAAGGTTGTAGTCCAAACAAATTAATGTAAGAACATTAAACCAGTTTTGGACCGACTTCAATAAATTATAATTTTTAATTAAAACTTGATACATTCTAATCTAGTTAAGACTATCCAGGAATATACTATGTACTTTGTTTTTTTTATGATTTGAAGTTCTAAATATAATGCAGAAGTTGCACCTCTGCCTGTCTCAGGCTGAGCTTAGCTCCATAATGAAATAAGAAAGGGACATTTCCCCATCATATTAGATATTTGCTGGCTCCAGAATGATAAATAAGATTAGAATTAAGACTAGCTAGGTTATATTTGAGAAGATCTTTTGTTGTAATGATTTTTTTATTTGGGACTCCAAAGCCCTAGATTATATTAGTAGGATACACATTTTATGATTACAAGATTTGTTAACTCAATCTATTTATTTATTCTTTAAGGTATGATCCTGTCTGCATATGCCAGCGCATTGGGCATTGGGGCATTATGCTTACCACATGATATTTCTCATTACATTTCAATAATTGAGAGCATGAACTTATCTCCTGCAACCCTCTTCCTTGCGAAGGCAGTAATCGCAGCTCCTTTGGGGTACCACTTTGCAAACGGAATCAGGCATCTGTACTGGGACACAGCTAAAGGTCTTACCATTAAAGAAGTGTATGCCACTGGATATGCGATGCTCGCAGCATCTCTGATCATCACTCTTGCTTTAGCTGCATTATAATCTCATTAGAAAATGAAAATTCCGAAATTTTGTTGAGTATTAATTATTTATTTTCATTAATTCATTGTAAGTGATGTAATAAAGTTTTTGAAATCAGACTTATCTTTCTTTTATGACCTTATTTATACTCGGTGATTGAAATTACAATACATTCCTTGCAAGGGGTTAAAGCAGAGCAATTTGCAGCTAATATGGTAATGTGATACCATGTGTGCAACTTGGTTATTTTTGTTTATTCAAGATTAGCTAAAAAACTAAGGAAGTTAATTCAGTAATTTGTACTCTACAATCCATAAATTTTTTTGAAAAATCTGTGTATATTCCTAATATAACACTTAGTTTATAGCTTAAACATGAAAAATAAAGCAAATTTAGCTGCTGCTCTACTTTAACTCCTTGCAAGGAATGTATTGTATCTCCAATCACCCTGTATGATCATTGTTAGTTGTAACTCGGTCACATACAAACTAAATTCTAAAGTATACAATGTTACATTAAACAACAGGCAATAAACGATCATTGGATAGAAAAATTGAGGGATTTGAATGTAGGAAGTTGATTTGTCATCGCAAATGAAAGGCAGGAAGCAATCAATGCTAAATTCATAATCCATTCCTGCTTGCTATCTAATTAAACTTTCTTAGAAGGTACTTTTTAGGCAACACCACATGATGCAATAACATCATGAATCGATTTAAATTTCTCGAAGTCCAAATTTTCTACCGTAGCCAAGCCTTTTGCAGCATTCTGAAAAAGAAATGTTAATTTAGTAATAGTGACACACTTGCCGAAGGATTTTTTATGCTATTTGGTAACGAGATGAGCTGGTCGTTTGCCTGATGGTAAGCATATCGCTGGCCCATAACAATTGAAGTGCCACTCAGTGCGCTCGTTACCCTGAGTAATTAGGTATTAAGTCTCATAAGCCTAGTAATTTCACTGGCTACTCTGCTCATCAAACTGGAACACGGACACATTGCTGTACATTGCTGCTTGGCGGCAGACTTCATGAGCAAAGAGGTGGTAACAAACCAGACGGATATTCGCTGAAGAGTTAGCCCTACCACTAACAACCTACTTCCAAGCTTTATTCCAACTTAGCCACGGAACGATCAACATGATATTACATAACTTACACTGAAAATAACGTTGTTATTCTTCAAGAACTCCCCGTAAATGTTGAAGAGATCGGTTCTAGTGTCCAAAAGCTCAGCCAAGCTCAAGGGAGTGTGTGCTATCGAGACATCTGAGAGGAAGTCCTTAGCCGACAGCCAAGTCCTGGACGGCGCCATGGCGATGTTGCAAGTGGCGTAGTTGGTGAGGGCATCGCGGCCGCTTGTGTCGCGGTTGAGGCAAAGCAGCTCATATTGGGAAGCGTCGAATGACGTTAAATCTGCACCTGTAAGGATTATTTTAGTTAAAATTTTTATGGTAATTTTTTTTTTTTGGTTTTTAAATGAGGGAGATCTGAGGTAAAAAAAATACCCACCGGATTGTTCTCAATTCTCCCTTTTCGGAAGTCGGTTAAAAATAACAGGATAAAGTTAAAAATTAAGTAGGTAGCACTTACTTGAGACAAAAGCCACATCGCCTCTGTCTTCTTGGATACATTTCGCCGGGTTACTGTCTCCTCCGCATTGTTTCTTCAGCTTTGAGACGTCATCACCTATTAAACATATATTAATATTATAACTAGCTGTGCCCTACGGCTTCGCCCATGTAGCCTAAGTAACTCCTTGTAGCATCTGCTATCTGCCAGTGAAAGACAAGTCAAAATTGGTCTAGCCGTTTCGGAGATTACCCGGAACAAACAGACACAGAAATTTTACAAATGGTTGTTTTGATATACGTACCGTATATACTTTCATATGCATTAGTAAAAAGCTGTTATTTTCAACTACAGAATTTCCGGGCAGCCCTAGAGCAGCTGATTCACGTGAACTATGTTGAATACCTATTGATTAGAACAGAGTTAGAAACAATTCCAGAAAATGCCGCCCGCGCACTTCACGTTTGAATTTGAGTTAATTTATTTGTGACTTATTTTTATGAATAATTGCCAAATTAAATTAAATTAAATTTAAATTAAATTAAAGGGAGGTTTCCCACAACTTGTTGTCAACCATAGTCCTAATCACCCCCTTCCGGCATAACATACCAATTCAAAGTCACCCTGTATAAACTTCGTACCTATACCAGTTAATAAAATTAATTCTCCATACCTCTTGGATTGTTCTCCAATTTGTCAACGCCTGGCAAGCAAGAGCCTCCAGCGAAGAAATCGCCGAAATTTTTGACGCACTGAAATATACAGAAGATATTGCTATTGCAATGGAAAAAAAGAAAAGATTGAGCCAAGATAGAAACATAATTAGTAGTTGCAGTATAAGACTTAAAAATTCAAATTAAAAATTATAGGTTGATGCTAAGTATACTAACCTGATCAGGGTTAATAACCCTCTTGTTGATGAGGTAGTAAAGTGGAGCGTCCAGCCCGCTGAACGTGCCGTAAGGGTTGTGGCAGGATCTGTGAATAAAATACGTTTAAAATTGATTGATTTGGGGTACGTATAAAGTCCAAAGGGTTGGAGCTGTGACTGTTCGAGCTGCATAAAGACAATCCATAAAGATAGGTACTATTTGACGGTAGGTATTGAATTTTTACGCTTGCTGTCAAAATAATCATGGTTTTGCAACAAGCGCAGATTAACTCTTGGCTTGAAGTATATTCTTTCTGAGTGTATCTATGCCACCTGCGGGCTGGGACACAGGGAATTACAAACGTAAGCTTTAATCTCTTCTTCTTCGTCTTTTTTATCTTAAATAGACACGTTTGATCACGATCTCACTTGATATTAAGCGACGACGCGATCGACTATGTATCAAGCTTGCTTAGAAGAAACCTATTCACTCTCGCCTTGAAAACTCCCAAATTATAGCTATTGGGAAACACAGAGGCCGGAGAATTCCACTATAACGTATAATAAAATAAGTCGTTCCTTCCTTCACGACAAAATCTCTCATTCTTACCTTTTGCCTCTCAAGTCGTCAATCTTGGTGTAAGTCGTGCCTTTCTTCACGACAAAATCTCTCATTCTTACCTTTTGCCTCTCAAGTCGTCAATCTTGGTGTAAGTCGTGCCTTTCTTCACGACAATTTCTCTCATTCTTACCTTTAAATTATAATCGTACCTTTTCATCTTATGCTTAAAACACCTGTACACCAGTCATCCTTCTTTCACAATTCCTTCACTGTTGAATCTGTTCGTTTGTGGAACGAATTGCCCCTTGAAATTAGCGTGCTCCCTCGCTAAACATCTTCAAAGACAGGGTTAAAACTTTGTATCTTTCGCGCTAGCTGCTGCTACATGTATTACTATTGTACTAATTATTATAATAATATGTAAGTAGGTCTATTTGTATTGTTTATTTAGTTATATATGTATGTTTAATGGATTGTTTATGTAATATGTATTATATCTATATGTATATATTTATTTATTATATGTATAGTAGGTATTTTTATGTTAATTTACATTCAAATATATTTACTTCATGCTCGTAACACCAATATAATAACCAATATACCTATAACTGAAAACCACCATCCCAAAATTTTAGTTGTATACTTTATTGCATTTGGGTTGACTGGAAGAGATCGCTATGAGCGATAAGTGTCGTGACGTCTCACGAGGATGGTATCATTAGCAACACTACATTATCTATGGTAAACTTATAAGACTATTTGACATATGGCAACACACTGTATCTTATTCCGTTTCCTGTTAGTGAAAGTTTATGACTATTCTAAGTTTGCTGTGCTTGAGAAATGGCGGGGACGCTTAGGAGAAGTTCATCAATTATGAAAGCTAAGTAGTTAGCTAATACGGTAACTAGTAATAACATACTCACCAATTGTTTGTGTCATTAATAATGTGTACAATTCTATAGCAGACTAGGAAATAGGTCTGAGCTGTGTTTAGTGATCTGGCGCCGCCTTGGTATAATGGCGGCGATACTATGATATGTGATGATGGTAAATATCTCTGGATTTCGGTGAGTACTTAAAGGTTAATACACTCAAGGTGATTGCTTGTGCTTGGAATGTGGATATTGGTTGAATGGCGGCGTCGTAAGAGCCGGTCCAGTTCAGAATGATGCTTCCAAGCTGTTGGAATATGGATACTGGTTGAATGGCGGCGTCGTAAGAGCCGGTCCAGTTCAGACTGATGTTTCCACGCTGTTGGAATATGGATATTGATTGAATGGCGGCGTCGTAAGAGCCGGTCCAGTTCAGACTGATGCTTCCACGCTGGTGGAACTGACGCGAATCATAATATTTATCATGGCTTGTTGGGCTTATGCACTGTCTAGATGATGACTTAATGCTGCTGATGATTCGCACTATTTATGACTGTTCTTGGGATTGGCATAGTTTATGGTCGGACTTACATGCTGACAATGTTATGCACAATTCTGGTTTGTGTATGGTCAGCAGCTGAATGCCTCGGCGGCTAGTTCGCGCCACAGACCCAGGTTATAATTCAGTTATTTCTGAGCACCAAGAGAGGTGTGGGCCAGGGGCGCGTGCACTGGTCCAACCTATAGTCCCGAGGCCTCGGGCATTTTCCGCTGCGGCGGCCCAGAGTCTCAGCTGGGTCTGGTGGTTGAGGGTTCAGTAAATTCGAGAGGCGAAGTAACAAGAGTACTTCCTATGTTGTGTTGAATTATTTACCGTTGTAACCAAAGTGAACAGTCAGTCCGCATCAGTCTAATTACATGGATGAAGGTTGTTTGTCAGCACATCAGATGAGTCTAAGTACATTGTATGGTCTAAGTACATTGTATGGTCTAAGTACATTGTATGTTGTTTCAGTGCACCTGAAGGTTGATCTGCCAGTCCCGCATAGCATATGCTCAGAGTGCCTATACATAATAACATAGTGTGGTGAACTATGTACTGATGTGTTCTAAGACCTATCCATAATAACTTAATGTGTTGAACTATATACTGATGTATTATAAGACCTATATATAATAATGTAGGGTGTTTAACTATGTGTTATAAGAAGGGTGAAGTTTATGTAGGGTCATCTCATTATATTAATAGGTAGGAATCTTTATTATTAGGTATGAGTAGGAAATGGGGTCTGACCCATATATTAGTAGTAGGTAGATTAGGTAGGGCCAATGGCAGTTGATTAGTCCGGTGAAAACCGGCTAAACCATGGTTCCACATTACATGTGGAATCATGGTGCCAAACTATAATTACAGGTGGTGGCAATTTGAAGTGAGACGCAGACGTGTCAACTAAAGCGAAGCAGATGGAAATAGAGGTATACGAGGAAGGTATTTAAACAAGGAGTCCTTGAAGAACTCAGGTATGAAAGTCATACTTAATTATGATTTATCATTATCGTTGCGCCACGTTAAGATTTGTTTTTTGCCACTACCATTCTCATATACATGATTATCAACCCTATCAGGGCGTTAACGTGGGCGCGGCGACATGGTGGAGATGCTGGGATTCCGAATATCCATTCGGAATTCTGAACATTCAGCAGAAAAGGATTATTACTAGAAACATTTTATTTAAGAATTGGTGCCTGGTAGCGGCATCTGTTGTGGAGTAGCGATACCAACGCGAAATCTTCGATCTTTGAAGTCTACGCATTATCATGTTTCATTAAACATTTTGTGTATGAATATCGATAAAACGTACTTAATTAATTTTTAAAATGTTGATGTATTTATGAATGTGTTGAAAAACATTCATTTATGAGTTTTGTGACCAATATTTGAAAACCTGACTTAAAAGTGGCGCCACTATACTTGACTGTTGACTTCGACCTCAAATGACTCGTATTTCAAACAAAAGAAAATCTTTTAAATTGTATTTGTTTACAATTGTGGTTACAACAACTATTTGTAGCTAAAATTTTATTCACGAATTTTTGTTTGAGCAATGTTATAATATACTGAAGTTAAACAGAGGCAGAAGATGAGAAGTTACGATTTTACTTCGGGAACGAAAGTAAACAAACAATGATACGTTTTATCGATGTGGTTCTAAATACTTTTTCTTTTATTGTATTTGTCGTATTTAATTACGTCTTTTATTTTACGAATTACAATATATTGGAAAGTTTACAGTAAACTTCGATTAGCGACTACGAGATATTGGTGACATTTAAAATAGGCAGCCATATTTGTTGTTTTTGGAATTATGCCGTACAATAACAGACAAAGAAAGGATTAAAAGGAGATTTAATAACAGTATGTTTCTCCGCCTCCTCGCATGAAAGAGGAGGTGGCGATTAATAGGTACGTTACGCAAAAGGTAAAGTTATATTTATAGAAACAAAATAATCATGCAAAACAATTTTTCGAGCGGACACCGGCTTCACCGGGCACAGGTTATAGTGAAATGAAACTATGAGAGAAGTAAGCAACAGGTTGGGAACAACTTGGTGTTACGCCAGCGTGGTGTTTTCCTAAATGGTGCATGCCTGCATGGGCTAGATTTATTGGCTTAAGCTGCGTGATTTGCCACCTTTGGCTAGAGATTGTATGTTGCCACTAGCAGTGCTGGTTAGCTGGACGCTTCCAGTTATATTTTCAATTATGTACTAACTTTGTTCAGTGTGTGCTAATTAACCTTATTGCATATTGCATTGACACAACAAACTCTATGAAGATAGTTTGATAGGCAATTTTCCTTGAAGCTTAGTTAAGCTGCCCGCAGCTTCTCATGCATGGAGTCAGGAAAGAAGTGGCTCATAGCACACAGGTATAATGTTGCTTCCCATTGGTGAAAGAATTGTTACTGAGATTAGCGGTGACAAACAAAGAAACATGGTTATATAGATAATTCAAGATTATTTGTTCACATGGGTCCTGGGTAAGCGCTCATGAAAGTTAAGATAAATAAATAGTGCCATTTCAGGTAGAGATGGGCAGACGGAATGTAGGTGTTCTTTTCATGGGGGTTTTTATAATGTCTTAATGCTAGTATTGTTATTACTTAGTACTCTTATTACTAGTACTTTATTTACTGTTAATAATGTCCTGGGCTGTTCGCCTCTATGCATCTTTGTCATTTACATAATCCTTCATTTTTTAATAAAACTAGCTTTGGCCTGCAGTTAAACCTGTGTGGTGTTTCCCACAGGAGCCGTGCAATTTCCCAGAATGAAGGGTAACCTATGTTACTCTCCGGTCCTACTAAATTAAATCTATGAAAAAAAAGGGGGGGAGTATCACATCAGTTCATTGAGACAATACTGCATGAAAGAAGGACAAACCTACAAACACACTTTATAATAGTACTGGTTAAATCAAATAAGCCAGTATATTGCTGTTCTTACATTATATAACATTATAGTAATTATAGTTATGCTAATCTTAAATGAAGGCATTATATAACAATTTTACTATACACTCTTTTTAACCGACTTGAATAAAGAAGGGGGTTCTCAATGAATATACTTCTAGATGTTTAAACTTTACTCATGATAATTATCTCAGTTATTCTTTTGAGAATTTTATTATAGAATCTTAACACCGTCAGCCTACAAACTATTTATTAGTTTTACATAAACTAAACCTGGGTACTACAAATTTGAATTTATTTCTCTTATGTCTAGTATAGGTACCTACTTATACTTAATAATGAGACAATGAGTCTACATCTTTCTATAATATCTCAATTGTATCTACTTCAGGCTCAAAGCTGACGGGGACTGGACACTGTTGTATGGAATGTATCAGCAACAACTTTATCTGGCATAAGGAGTCTACGATGCAAAGACAATCTAACTTGATAATGGATTTCTAAGAATGATAACTCAACATGGATATGACATAATCAACTGTCTGTTTTCTGAACAAATAACACAAACAGAAAAGGCTCTCATTCTCTGTAAAATGCGAGAGAACTACAATTAAAAGGAAAGGAAAACTGTACCAACTGTAACAATTACAAGTGATTACAATAATTCTACTCAATTACCTTCCCGGCTCTTTAAATTAGACTTACTACTTACTGGTGTTATACTTGAATGGTATTAAATATTAGATCAAATCAACTTGAATATACATCAACGAAACCTACATTATGTTGATAAATTATTGTAATTGAAGGCATCTTTAAAAGGACAAGCTAATACAGTGATAAATGGATTGTAGAGACCACTAATAAAGTCATCAAATTGCTGTTTCAATACTAAAGGATGGATAAATAAGAGAATTGCAGATAATTAATGCTCATTATATGACTTAAGCTCTCTAGAAGACACAAATATGAAGTTTCCAGAAGGATTAAATTGTAATGTTGGAGTGTGCGGTGAAGAATGGAAAGACAACCTTCTTGTATGAAGTCAGTTTAATCTCTATTTAAACATAACACATTCAAAATAAAAGTAAACTAAAACCACAAGTTAGCACTTTATATAAGGGAGCGTACCTACTTAATAATATAAAGATGCTTACATACTAGGTAAGCACACTACAAAATAAATAAATTTAAAATGACCTCTGAATGGTTAGTAATGGTACCAATATGAGAAACAACTGGGAATTATAATATATGTAAGAGAAGAGGTGAATTTACAATACATAAAATAATTTATTATGATAAAACAGCAATCTTATAAATTTTACATATCATTATAAAGGATATATTATTATAATACAGAACCATAATGAACAAACATAAAGGCAAGGAGATCAGTTCTTAGCTTGATGGTTAACAAAACAATAATGAGATAATTACTAGAGATTCAAGACAAATTATACAACATTTAAAAGGGGATGGCCAACCTTTTAGGAGGAGTTATGAAACTCATTGAGATACATTTATTTTCAGTTATTGAGATGTTCAAAGAAAAAATGAAAGTTAAAGGATTGATGTTACAATGGTTACGGAAATGTTCATTTAACCATTATTGGATACAAGAGAAAGGCGACTAACTTCTATACATTACACAACAAAGATCTATGTTCAAAATGATTGGTCATGAAAATAATACACATTCATTATGTGTAAAAGGAAAATCATCAATTGTTTCACAACGGCCATAGTTCAAATTAAAGAATATAAATGTAGATTGCATTAAATGCAGAGTTTATTAAATTTGGAATTCAAAGAAGTTACGTCACAGAGAAGATTGCTGAAGACTGCAGTTTACTAACTGAGGAGGAAACTTATCTAGATGTATTTACATTTGGATCTAAGATATGGAACTGGAACAGGATAGCCAACTAGTTAAATTGATAATGAGAACTCATAATAACTAAAGTAAGGTACTATTTGCGTATGTTTAACTAGTAGTGTTCCATATTCGGAATGAATACTGAACGTTTGGAATAACAAAAGCTACAATTTTGGACAGCTCACACTATCAGACCGTGTAAATATATGGATTGAAAATGACTACAACCATTCACTTTATTGATGGGAAGGATACAAATTGGAGAGAACTGGATTTTAGTATAGTCTGTCTGTTGAGACAATCAATCATTGTGTGCGACCAAGTCGAATGAACCTGATACACCCTTGCACAAAGGGACCTGCAGATTTATGAGACTTACATTACAAATTCTCTAGTAGAGATGGAGGTAGTTAAATGATTCAATGAAAATATAGATAACAGATATTGTACAATCTACATGTATATAAGTACATTGTACTTACAAGCTTTGGTTTGAATACTTTTAAATTATATTAGGATTAGCCTATGAACATTCAGTTCTTTACTTAAATGGATGGATACCAACACTTTATTTCCTATGATGACAAGTTAAAGGAACACCTATGAACGGGTATTATAGAGACTATTGGAAAGAATGGTAAATTACCTTGTCCATTACATATTCTCATTATGGAGTCATAATATGTGGATAGCCTATTTATACTGTTTATGATGTCTCGATGAAGACAAAGGGTAATAAAATCCTGGATCAATTTCTTTAAAGTGGACCAATGATATTGGAAGATTTAATCTAATTACTCATTAACTTAAGATGTCAAGTAATTGGTATACTTATCAGCTAATGTAGAGAAAGCAATTAGTGCTGCAAGAATAAAACTAAGATGTAACTATATATGTATAACTCCAGGATACTACAAAGGCAATCATATAACATCATCTATTTCATTCAAAAGGGACAAGCGTTGGAAACCTATTTCATGACATATTATATGAATAAATATTATGTAGACTGAGTTAAACTCAAAGGGCAATTTCTGTGTATGAAAATCCAAAGGAGGCCTTTCAAGAGAGAATAGTCTTCAAATTCAAAGGGCTTCAAATGACATGTGTGGAGAAAGTAATGCAAATATTTGGACATTTGGAAGAGGATTCACTTCATTTAAGAATAAAATATTCAAATAATGCAAACGTTAAACTACTCTTTGAAAACAGTTTCCATTTACGATCTATGCGGGGTTGCAGTGCACTAACTGGTACCTGCTAAGATGTTACTACAAGCTTTATGGAAGATGAAATCATGAAAACAAAATGCGATGCACCATTTGATGGCTTCATAGCTAAGTTGGTAGTAACCCACCTGCAATGCGTGGATGTTTGTGATATGTATGTAGTGTAGGTGGTCCATGCCACCTGCAACACAGGGAATCCTAGTGCGGGGGTATGAGTGTAAGCGTTTATTTATTATTTATTTATTCTCCAAGGAGGAGACTGAGAAACGGAAAACAATTAATTTTACCAAATAACTTAGAAGAAATCAAAGGAATAACTTGCCAGTTTAGTTGTAAAAGTAAAACAGTAGAAGGGATGTCAAGTTCATTATTTTTCCAATTCGTTAAACTTAAATTATGTAGCTGTTGTCTAGACACAGTTGTAGAGAATAACTAGCGTTTGCAATTGTAAAACCATGCCTGGTATGTAGAGTACCTATGACGTATCCATCTACTTATAAAGGGTAAAGCTAAAAGGCTCTAATATAAATTAAAATACATACAATATGTATTCATGTAATAATTTAATATGACTCATTAAATTCAGTAGACATATCTTTAGATTGTTATTGAGTGTTACAATTCCAATAAATTACTTAACCTGTTTGTCTCAGGAGGAATTGGAGAGATAAAAACTTGACTGTACATTATATTCCATCAGAACTGAAATAAGCAATCAAATCTATCTTTGCCAAAGAACTAGAAAAGTGGTTCATCTGATCCGACTTCATATTGAAATAACTAGCGAATGTTGGCTACTAGTATGTCGAGTGTCATTTTTTCTTTCGGTTGGCGAAGGTCTCCCGAATATAGTAAGTAACAAGAACAAGAGATATCAGACATGGAGCTTTATCAGCCTACTAATAATTGAGAACTGGAAAGAGAAGAAATCTAGGATTATTCAAGAATTATTGATGGCATACTGAGAGGTGTGAGGATTGTTAATTTACTAGAAAATTATTACAGATATACATGGAAGAAATTATTAGATGGGAGTCAATCAAACAGAATAATTTGTCAATCATACTGGATACCACAAGGTGTGGATTACTCCATACCTGTCCTGGTCAGGACTGAAAATGAAACAAGAAAGAGATGGATTTGTCTTTTCACAAGAGTCTTTTACAGATGTCAGAGGTATTGACATTTAGAAATGGTTTAAGATTTAACAACGGAAGAAGCTCTACTGGCTCTAAAAGGAGTGATAGCAACCAGAGCAACACCAGTTCTTATCTTATCAAGCAATGCATAAACTTCAAACCTTTGTAGAAGTTATATCAAAACCATATTGTGTGGAAAATAACATTCAAAGTAAATTAATGTATAACAATAACAGAGCTATGGTAAAATATCGCACAGATTCACCGATAAGTATTTATCATGGCAAATACAATGAATAGATTGGAAGCAAGAAATAAGGTGATAATTATTAGATCATTGGAAGGAAATCGAAAAGCAAATGACAATGGAGTTGGGAGTACAGTTTTGAAAAATGAAAACAAAGAAAATGAGAGCTTAACAGAGATGACAGAAAAACAGTTGAACAAGATAAACAGAGCAGATAAAAGCGTTATATCATAGATTAGTCTGAGCCCTAGATGTGAACACTTCGATAAGTTATTACCTACTAATATTAACATGCTTTAATTTTCCTTGTCGGGTGTGTCGTGACGTCTCACGAAGACGGGCCCTATTTGGAAATGGATACCTAATAACTTACTAACATGTTTTAATTTTCCTTGTCGGGTGTGTCGTGACGTCTCACGAGGATGGTATCATTAGCAACACTACATTATCTATGGTAAACTTATAAGACTATTTGACATATGGCAACACACTGTATCTTATTCCGTTTCCTGTTAGTGAAAGTTTATGACTATTCTAAGTTTGCTGTGCTTGAGAAATGGCGGGGACGCTTAGGAGAAGTTCATCAATTATGAAAGCTAAGTAGTTAGCTAATACGGTAACTAGTAATAACATACTCACCAATTGTTTGTGTCATTAATAATGTGTACAATTCTATAGCAGACTAGGAAATAGGTCTGAGCTGTGTTTAGTGATCTGGCGCCGCCTTGGTATAATGGCGGCGATACTATGATATGTGATGATGGTAAATATCTCTGGATTTCGGTGAGTACTTAAAGGTTAATACACTCAAGGTGATTGCTTGTGCTTGGAATGTGGATATTGGTTGAATGGCGGCGTCGTAAGAGCCGGTCCAGTTCAGAATGATGCTTCCAAGCTGTTGGAATATGGATACTGGTTGAATGGCGGCGTCGTAAGAGCCGGTCCAGTTCAGACTGATGTTTCCACGCTGTTGGAATATGGATATTGATTGAATGGCGGCGTCGTAAGAGCCGGTCCAGTTCAGACTGATGCTTCCACGCTGGTGGAACTGACGCGAATCATAATATTTATCATGGCTTGTTGGGCTTATGCACTGTCTAGATGATGACTTAATGCTGCTGATGATTCGCACTATTTATGACTGTTCTTGGGATTGGCATAGTTTATGGTCGGACTTACATGCTGACAATGTTATGCACAATTCTGGTTTGTGTATGGTCAGCAGCTGAATGCCTCGGCGGCTAGTTCGCGCCACAGACCCAGGTTATAATTCAGTTATTTCTGAGCACCAAGAGAGGTGTGGGCCAGGGGCGCGTGCACTGGTCCAACCTATAGTCCCGAGGCCTCGGGCATTTTCCGCTGCGGCGGCCCAGAGTCTCAGCTGGGTCTGGTGGTTGAGGGTTCAGTAAATTCGAGAGGCGAAGTAACAAGAGTACTTCCTATGTTGTGTTGAATTATTTACCGTTGTAACCAAAGTGAACAGTCAGTCCGCATCAGTCTAATTACATGGATGAAGGTTGTTTGTCAGCACATCAGATGAGTCTAAGTACATTGTATGGTCTAAGTACATTGTATGGTCTAAGTACATTGTATGTTGTTTCAGTGCACCTGAAGGTTGATCTGCCAGTCCCGCATAGCATATGCTCAGAGTGCCTATACATAATAACATAGTGTGGTGAACTATGTACTGATGTGTTCTAAGACCTATCCATAATAACTTAATGTGTTGAACTATATACTGATGTATTATAAGACCTATATATAATAATGTAGGGTGTTTAACTATGTGTTATAAGAAGGGTGAAGTTTATGTAGGGTCATCTCATTATATTAATAGGTAGGAATCTTTATTATTAGGTATGAGTAGGAAATGGGGTCTGACCCATATATTAGTAGTAGGTAGATTAGGTAGGGCCAATGGCAGTTGATTAGTCCGGTGAAAACCGGCTAAACCATGGTTCCACATTACATGTGGAATCATGGTGCCAAACTATAATTACAGGTGGTGGCAATTTGAAGTGAGACGCAGACGTGTCAACTAAAGCGAAGCAGATGGAAATAGAGGTATACGAGGAAGGTATTTAAACAAGGAGTCCTTGAAGAACTCAGGTATGAAAGTCATACTTAATTATGATTTATCATTATCGTTGCGCCACGTTAAGATTTGTTTTTTGCCACTACCATTCTCATATACATGATTATCAACCCTATCAGGGCGTTAACGTGGGCGCGGCGACAATAAGTCCGCCCATTGTGACACTTAGTTATTAAGATTTTAGTTTTTAAATTTTCTTTGTACTGTGGTGTTTCAATAAAGAGTTTATCTATCTATCTATCTACCTTTTGCCTCTCAAGTCTTCAATGTTGGTGTAAGTCGTTCCTTTCTTCACGACACTTTCTCTCATTCTTACCTTTTGCCCCTCAAGTCGTCAATCTTGGTGTAAGTCGTTCCTTTCTTCACGACACTTTCTCTCATTCTTACCTTTTGCCCCTCAAGTCGTCAATCTTGGTGTAAGTCGTTCCTTTCTTCACGACACTTTCTCTCATTCTTACCTTTTGCCTCTCAAGTCGTCAATCTTGGTGTAAGTCGTTCCTTTCTTCACGACACTTTCTCTCATTCTTACCTTTTGCCTCTCAAGTCGTCAATCTTGGTGTAAGTCGTTCCTTTCTTCACGACACTTTCTCTCATTCTTACCTTTTGCCCCTCAAGTCGTCAATCTTGGTGTAAGTCGTTCCTTTCTTCACGACACTTTCTCTCATTCTTACCTTTTGCCCCTCAAGTCGTCAATCTTGGTGTAAGTCGTGCCTTTCTTCACGACAGCCACCGCGTAGTTAGGAGACTTGGCGTCGCCATAGACCTCGTGGAACACTGGATGCAGATTGTATTTCTTAGCAGCCGACGCTACTCTCGTGTCGTCTACTGATGCCAAGTCGGAACCATTATCTTGCACCTGTATTGGAGGTTTCAATAAACCGTTGAAGAACTTTTTTATTCTATTGGATAACGAGACCATCGTTTGCCTGATGGTGTGCATTACGCCAGTCTATAACAATTGCAGTGCCACCCAGAACTTTGAAACACAAAGGCCTGCGCTGTATTGCAGTGCGCTCGGTACCCTGAGATCGAGGACTTTACAACCTCGAGGTTATAAAGTCCTTGCCTGAGACACCAGGTCTGTCACAAAAAATTATGTCAATCAAATTATTTTTACTTCTACTTACGCTCTTCAAGCAGTCATTCTCCGTAGCTTCCTGAACACAATCTAGCTTTGGCCTGATGTCTCGGCTGAATGCGAACACGGACATCGCTCGGCATTTTGCAAGCGCTACGTTAGATGTTACGCAAAGCCTGGAAATAAAAGTTAGCTTTTTTAATATACGTAATTGTTATCCTGTGGCCATTTTTCGGCTCCATTATCAGGACCCTGGACCTCTAGGATCAGAGTACAGACAAATCAAACGAGCTCAATCTCGATGAAGTTACGTCGTTTAGTTACAGAGCTCCTGTGGCCCCCTTCCGGCTCCATCATCAGGCCAGCTCTGTTACATTATATTGCACTGTTATCCGATTTACATACTTTATGTATGTATGTAAAATTTCGGCTCAATCAAACACCGGGAAGTGGGTCAAATTTAGCTTCCAAGATTTGACCCACACTAAACAAGGCAAGCTTGCAAAAATACGAGTACCTACCTGTACAGCATATAAGTAGGTAGACGAAAGGCTTCTGACATGCTGTGAATTAGATACGAGCACATAATATCTTTTACGGAATTGGTCTACTTCTCTACCAATTTTCTTGAATGAGGTCGCCGCGCGCCGTTCATAATAAGTAACTAGGTACCTGGTTTTGTTAGTGGGAGGACTAACTCTTCTGTGAGTGTCCGTCTGGGTTGTTACCACCGCTTTGCTCGTGAAGTCTGCCGCCAAGCAGTAGTGTGCTAGCATTACTGTGTTCCGGTTTGATGAGTAGAGTATCCAGTGAAATTACTGGGCTTATGAGACTTAATACTTAATGTCTCAGGGTAACGAGAGCAGTGCAGTGCCGCGCAGGCCTTTCTGTTGCAAAGTTCTGGGTGGCACTGCAATTGTTATGGGCCGGCGTTATGCTTACCACCAGGCAAACGATCAGTTCGTCTCGTTACAAAAAACTAAAAAAAAATAGATAAAAATACTTCTCTACCAATTTTCTTGAATAAGGTCGCCGCGCGCCGTTCATAAAAAGTAATTCTACCTGGTTGAAAAACAATGTTGGTGTGTGCTGAATTTCCTTATTATTTATGATCGCAATAATCTATGTTTGGCTATAATAGCGATGTTTTTAAAGGATTCGTAGTGTCCCATGCATTTAATTACGTAATAGAGTGAACAGCAGATATCTTCTAAGCAAGCGTGCTGCATCGTCGACCGCATTGTCACTTAACATCCAGTGAGATTGCAAAGTAACACAAGCTATTCACAGCACAACAGGTACCATAAATATTTCACATCATCACAACTTATAGCAAACGGCCTCTTCTGAAAAGGCTCTTGAAGCTGGCCTTTGGTCAAAGGGTAATAAAAGGGTACGCGGCAGTCAAAGCAGTGAACGTTTCACTTTGAGGTCACGCATAGCCTGGTGACGGAATAGGTTAGTGTGTCAATAGCCGGGAACTGGGTGGGGCCAAGCAGTTCTAGAGGTTTTAAGCATCTCTAAGAGGCTTTGAAATGTAGGTGCTCTTAGACGCTTTGCACAGGAGAACGACTTACGGCGTCATGGCGAGTTGACTAGGTACAGGCATTTTTAACTGACTTCCAAAAAAGGAGGAGGTTCTCAATTCGTTTGTATTTACTTAATTTTTTTTTAATTTTTGTTACCGATTACATATCTCCGTCATTTGTAAAAAACCGCTTTGGAAAATTCTTTCTTTATTTCAAAGGATAGACTTTTGTCTATCCTTTGAAATAAAGAAAGATTGGTCCCTTGGAAATTTTTTCAAAATCGGTTCAGTAGTTTATCATTGAAGTCAGTTTTCGCTTTTATAAAGCATTTTTTGTAATCCAAATCTAAATACCACAATCGAGATACAATTCTGTCGCCCAGATTATCAGTGTCTTTCACCGTGTTACCACAAAACAACATCTAGAAGCCTGTTTAGCTAGACAAATTGTAAACATAAATGTCTAACACCATTAGAAATGTCACAACAGAATGGAGTAGACTACAGAGACACTATTTAAATCAATATTTGTAGTTACTCATATTTAAACACGCGACTAAGACTTGTTTAGGAGTTAAACGCTGTTTAACACATGACGGTGTGTTTAATTTTTTTGTGGTAAGACCGTCAGTAGCCTCTCTAATATAAGAGTCATTTAGATACCTATTCTAATTCTAGCGGGGTTTAATTTGACACCGCATCACCGCGCCTTATCTTATTGTGTACCTATTCTGTAATCTCATGTTACGCCGCCTGTTATGTATGTATGGATCATTTTTTTTATTGTTATATGTGAGAAAAAGTATGTATGTCAGTATTATTTAAATTCGTAGACAGCAGCTCAAGTCGTAGTGACGTGTCGATAACTCGTTCTTGCGAAATGTCACTTGAAACCTTGGGTGGAACTTTTTCCTCAAGTGGGATATTTAAGCACCTACGTAGGTAAAATCTGCGTATTACATACACAGATCGCAGGTAAAAATATTCTCTGTTTACACACAAACCAATACCGTTTTTGGATGAATACTTGAAGCTTATTTGGATGTAATGGAAATCCACGAGGTATAAGTTCGTCTCTTGTCCTTTATAACCAAACGGCCTTCATAGTATGCATGACTACCTAGATATTTGTCTCGAAACTTAATAACACTTCAAAACTGAGCTCAATTCACATAAGCACGGGAAGATGATACCAGTTAACCTTTAAAATAATGGATTTTCAATTTATTTCTTGGAAATTATCATTTTTAACTTCCTTGCAATGTTAACACAACATCGGTTTTATTTCTAGATTTTTTTTTTAAACTACAAGGTCGATTAGAACAGGTCGTTTGCCTGATGATAAGCGTAACGCCTGCCTGATACAAATGTGTCACACCCGTAACTCTGAAACACAAAGGCTAGCGCGGCACTGCAGTACACTCATTACCCTGACGTATAAGGTATTAAGCCACATAAGCCCAGTCTTTTCACTGACTGCATATCAAACAGAGTGATACAGGCAACACCAGGTGCCCTTGCGAAATTAATTTTGACCACATAGGTACTTATCATACTACCTATACTTATCACATTCAGCCAAGAAGAAGCTGAAAAAACCGTTCCGTTTCGAGAAATTGCGTTCCGTTATACGTTACGTACCAAAAAAAACTTTACGTATTTTTATGAAATAGCTGGCTTATAAAATTGAAATTAATTTCAGAATATCTAGATTTTGAGAGCTCATTTCAATAAACCAACTGATAGCCTGGTTAAATTTTAGTACCAAAACGGAATAATTCTTTCAAGCTCAATACCAACAAGTAGTCGAAAATAAGCAAATTTTGAAGCAGACACCTTACATACGAACATTGCAAGTTAAATAAAAGCTTGTTAAGACATGTCCTGACCTGACGACGTGTTCTGGCGGCCCGTGGCCTCTCTCGATGACTTCTGTGTAGTTGGCCTTACTGAGGTACTCGGCCGGCTTGATGGGGATGTTATCGGCCACGTGGTGGATCTTGTCCGACAGGCCGAGCACTTTCGTGAACCATTCGGGTTGGGAACTGGCTCCTAGGAAGTATAGTTTGTACGTATACAAAAGAAGACTTTTGCTGAACAACCGCCCTTCCGTGCTCTAATAAACTAGCTTCTGCCCGCGGTTTTCACACAAGAACCGTGCTTATTCCGGGATCAAAAGTAGCCTATGTTACTCTCCGATCTATAAACTATATCTATGCCAATAATCACGTCGATCTGTTGTTCCGTGACGCCGTGAAAGTTAGACAAACCAACAAACACAATTTCACATTTTTTTATAACTAGCTTCTGCCGGCGGTTTTCACCCGCGTTCCCACAGGAACCGTGCATTTTTCCGGGATACGAAGTAGCCTATGTTACTCTCCGGGCAATAAACTATATCTATATACCAAAAATATACTAGCTTCTGCCCGCGGGTATCACCCGCGTTCCCATAAAGGTACCGTATATACTTTCATATGCATTTAGTAAATAGCTGTTATTTTCATATTACAAACAGACACTTCAATTTTATTTATTCGTATAGAAGATAGGTGAACTTACCAGCATCAGCAAGTTGCTTTATCTTCTCTCTCAAAGGTGAAAGCTTGGCCAACACGTCATTGTGTCCTATTAGACCTTGCCAGGGTCTCGCCGCCCAAGAACAGGCTTTCTCCCTGACCGGCACTTTGGACCCGTCCGCGCAAAGGTAGCGGAAGTCGTCAGGGTTCTCTGTAGATTGGCTGGCCGGAGTTGTTCCTACTGGGAGCTGGAAGGGTACTTGAGATTGTATTTTTTTTAATTGGTAAAATTTCGGACTAAGTGTCAACAGTAAATCAATTCGTCCCTCCTGCAGGGTTATTTTAATTCACTCGTAATGATATCCGTGTCGGAAGCGACTTTCTTGAGCTTTTATATTTCGGAATCGCATCCCGCCAGACAAATTTCCCGTTTAGATTCGACAACTCAGCTGCATAAACACGGATTTAATCACGACAATACTTCTCTGTCGGGAGACGTTTCCGAGATATAAACGAACAAGAAAGTCGCTTCCGACACGAATATCATTCCGAGTGAATGCAGAAGTGAAGTGAGCAATGTGACTGTATTCGTTGAACCCTGTAGAATATCTCATTAGCTTCATATGGCAGCATATTAAATTAACAATATGTTTTAAAACAAAAATAAGTATAATTTTTTAGAAAGTAACAAAATGAAAGACTACAATCCCGAAGAATTTCTTGTTCCTTTCTTCGCACCTTTCTTGTCACAACAGCTAGAGTGTGAAAGGTGTTTTCCTTTGTTCTTCATATTATTTTCATTCTAATTGGCATAATGTTATGTTGTGAATATTAACTTTAGATACCCTTTCACAGGCCAAAGTAACTCTACTTTGACTTACCCCAAAGAATTTCCTGACGTAGATGACTTTGGTGAAAGCCACCTGACCCCCATTATGGGCCAAACACCTGAGGGCGCCTTCGTACCCGCTGTAATTGTCAGGGTAGTCGCATTTGTCGGGGTGCTCGCATAGGGAGCACAGTTTACTGTATTGTGCCTCTAAAATAAAATAACGTGTACCTAAGTGAGCAAATCCAGATTCCAATAAAGTATTGTTTTTTAACCGACTTCCAAAAAAGGAGGAGGTTATCAATTCGTCGGGTATTTTTTTTTATGTTTGTTACCTACCTCAGATCTCGATCATTTATAAACCGATTTGGAAAATTCTTTTTTTATTTCAATGGATATACTTTCAGATTGGTCCCATATAAATTTCATCAAAATCGGTTCCGTAGTTTGTCACTGAAGTCGGTTCGTCGCTTTTTTTCTTAGCCTAACTTCAGTTTCAGCTTCGATATTGAAAAATGCGTTGGGATCATAATAAAGACAAAGCTTACTTGGTAAATAGTTACTAGCATATAGTAGCAAGCCTTTGTCATATTTTTCATTTTCAACATTTAAATAAACATTTTTGACATTCTGATTTTCTCCTCCAATGAACAAAGTATACCTTAAACCTACCAACATAAAAGCTACTTAAGCTTGTTTCCTTTAAATTAATAATCACATTATATATATAATGTAGTATACTACATTATATACCTACATATCCTATAGCTAAAAGATTCGTGAACATTAAAAAATTAAAACAGCTCTTGCGTTACCAAAGCAAAAAACAAAAGCCTTGCAAAAATAAAAAAAAAACAATAGAAACAAGCCGCTTAAAAACACCCGGCTCATTGAAAATGAAAGCAACCCACACAATACCTCACTGATCCCGAACACACAACAAAAGCGTAATTTCAAAAACATACTTCAAACGAAATTTAAAAATAAACGTATTTTAGAGTTTTGGCGGGAATGCGAAAATGTGCTGTTGTTGATTTTGTTTTATTTACTAAAAACCTATGTTTTATCGAGTGTCAATGTGTAATAATGGTGGATTATTAACCATTAAGTGTTCGTAAACGTGCATGAGTGGAAAGTCAAATAGTACAAAGACGAAAAACGTGTATTTCCGTATTCTATCCAAATCTCCATAGAAGCTCTACCTAGTCTGTGCATAGAAGATTCAGTAAAGTATCCACCGCTTTACTGAAGCGTCACTTCGACTCGACCGCGCCTAGACATAGTATTATTTATATAACTTGACACTGGCTAAATACGCAAATCGCGTGGAGCCAAAAACAAAACAAAAAAAAACGTATTTTATCTACAAAACTCTATTCGCGCCGTTTCAAAGCCTACAAAACTGGGGCAAGGTTGAATGCCTCCACGGGATTTTTCAAACCCCTTTAATCTCAACTGGTCAAAGGGAAATTGCATTCAACTGTATCGCTTTGCTCGCTTCGCTCGAGTTTATCTACATTTGCAATTGTAGAAACTAGTCCCACGTTCCAATCGATTCCTTTGTGGTTGGAAAGTTAAATGTGTTCGGAAATTTCTTGAGGGAAAGGGAATAACCGTTTGACAAAAGGAACACGTATCTAATTCCGAAGTTTGGATAGAATTTTGATGGCCAAATTCAAACATTGTTAAGAGATAAGTAGTTGATAAGTAATATTGCGAGGGTTGTTGTAAGTTTTTTTATTTCAATGTCTTTAGCCTGATGTCGTACGAATTTTTATACTGTCATGGTCATCTACACTTTGAAAATTGTCGCTAGAAACGGAATATTTACCATGTACCAATATTTAGAACATGCTCTTCCGTGACCATGGTGTTTGCAACGGTGCAGCAGAAATATCGGAAACTAAACTAAAATAATTTACATGGTAAATATCCCGTTTCTAGTGAAAATGTTCAGTTTCCGAAAACAATCATGCTTTTAGAAATAAATCTATCGACATTCGTCTACGTAAAAAAATACGTTTTTGTTCGCCCTTTTTGGGCAGGCTAAAGTCATAAGGTAAAAAAAATACGTAGGAAACTTCATGCGATGACAGCTGTCTCAGCTGTCACGCGTATCAAGCTATACATGATTAGCAAACCATAGTACGTCCTTGATAAAGGCTTGACGTTGTAAAGTCCTTGGTCCTTGACTAAGCTTGATGAAACGACATAGACAATATTGTGACTGATGCTTAGCATCGTGCTTTTATGGTGTGTGTTAACTTACTCCAGTTAGAATTGGTCTTAGGATCGGGTGACCATTTGCCAACGATGCAGGATTGTGAGAAGAATGTGGAGAAAGCTCGGAGTTCGTTCTCCTTGGGCGATATACTGTGGTCGTTCATTTTTGGGAAGATGGAGCGCTTCATCAGCATTGTTAGAGGAATCTGGGCGAATCAAATTGAAAATATGTGTTTAGAAGAGTAAATAAATAACATAAGTATTTAGTAAGGCGGAGAGGACATAATTTGAGTTGGTGTAATAGGTACTACAATATGTAGATTGTGGGGTAAAAAGTACTCTCGTTAGGTACTCTCTCTGTATGACATGAAAAATGATAATTGCGATAATGTGCAAGTCGTTTACTAATCGACGTTAAACCTGTGTTAAACACTGTTTAATGCCTAAACATGCCTTAGTCGCACGATTAAATATGAGCAACCACAAATCCTGATTTAAGTAGTGTTTACCATAGTCTAACTCTATTCTGTTTTGGCATTACCTAATCATTTTAAACGTTTATCTTTAGACACTGTCTAGCTAAATATGGCGTCTAAAAATGGTTTTTGTGGTACGCAGTATAGTTTTAAAATACATTAGAGTTTGTAAAATCTTAAATAAGATAGATATACCTACTAAACAACAGTGTTTCGAACACGACTACGGACTGTCGTGTGCCACGACGACATAAATTACTTTTTATATTGACTTCCAATAGACACGTTAGTCTTTTGTTCATATCTTATGTGATGATAAGTGATGATGGCGAGTACTGTGATCGAGGTTGGTGAGCATGATAAGGCTAGAATAGAATTGGCTGCCAGAAAAAACCGATACATGTGCTCGGCGACAGACCAATTTGAGGGTTATTTGGATTATCTATAGGCCTACATTGGCTTGTAGATTATACAACTATTTGTAGCTAGGTTTGCGTTGTAGCTAGTTAGAGCACGGTGAAAAAAATAACTTGAGGGTAACAGATATAAGTAAACGACGAGCACTAAAAATTCCCTACAATCTTCCTATTGAAGACCGTAGACGCTTATGCAAACGTACGTTTGCTTGTCAGAATAACAATCCGCGCTTGACGCAAAAGCGTTGTTATTCTGACAAGCAAACATACGTTTGCAGAAGCGTCTAAACTACCCCTATGGATCCACGATGGTTGCCTTAGCTACTTCCAAACACTCATCTTTGTTTAACCAAGTATTCAACTCCTAGTATTTTACACAGAAGGAGAACAAAGGAACAACTTTAATACGATTCAAGTATGCAGCATTGTTCTGAATGCATTATTTTTTATATCCTCTATAACATCTCATGTTCCACTCATTGTGCTGCCGCTTGAATTACAATACTATCACGATCTGCATTGTGAGTGTTTGAGTTTTTTGCAGTCTACGCCTTATTGTAGATTCTGATCGTTCCTTTATAGGTACAAGTCGTTTACTTACTTAGTGAAGGTCTTTTTAAAGATGTACCGTGTTACCACAACAAACACTTTTATATGCCTGTTTAGCTAGACAGTGGTGTCAATTCTATCATTTCATACCTAAACTAATTTTAGTTTCGCTCTCTCTCTTTCCAATGCATAACATGAGAAAGAGATGGAATATATTTTAGACCTGTCAAATTAATCCACTTGCTTGAGTGTAGTGTAAATTTAATGGCAATGAATTCAGTGGCATCTAATTTATCAAGATCGAAAGATATTTGACAGCTCTAAAACAAAATTTAAATCTGTCAGACATCTTCCGTCTCTTTCTCATGTTATGCATTGGAAAGAGAGAGAGCGAAACTAAAATTAGTTTAGTTATGAAATGATAAAATTGACACCAGTGTCTGAAGAGAAACGTCTTAAATGAATACCAATGTCTCAACAGAAAGGAGTTATACAACGTTAGTTTGGTTGCTCATATTTAAACACGCGACTCAGGCATGGAGTTAAACACTGTTTAACACAGATTTAAAGTGTGTTTAATTTTTTTGTGTTAAGACCATTACTCTCTGATTGACCGTTCTGTGTTTCTTTTGTTATTCTAGATATTATGGCGTTTGAACAATATCTCACCTGATGATAAATTACGATGTTTAGTTTGTTAGGTTTCCTGATGATATAATTGAAATTATTCAGGGTTTGATTATATAAGATCAACCAAATCAGGCTATTGATTGTAGAATTTCTTATAATCAACGAACTTTGATTGCCTCGAACCCGTAGGGGACTTTGTTACGAAGGGTAGTGAGGCCGTACCTATGACGCAGAGAGCCCGTGATCCACAGATTAGGGGCAGCTTAGACGCTCATGCAAACGTACGTTTGCTTGTCAGAATAACAACGCTTTTGCATCAAGCGCGGATTTCGTGATACTCGAAATGCGCGTTTGACGCAAAAGCGTTGTTATTCTAACAAGCAAACGTACGTTTGCTTGAGCGTCTAAGCTGCCCCATAGGATTATTTTTGAGGTTCAATCAGATCTAATAAATTTTCTGCTCGCTGTTGCAATGATCATAATAGGGATGTTGCATGAAACGCAAAATACATAATCACTGTCGTTATACAGGTCTAAGCACATCACCTTAACGCAATAAAAATTAAATTCACAAAAAAATATCATTTCCAGAGAGATACTGCATCTAAAAGTTTCCCGAAATCAACGATTTTTTTATCATCCAATAGTAATTTAAGTGATACCATCAGATTATTTAGATTGCAATGAGTAACTAAATATACAACAACTATGTATTTAAACGCAGTTTTTCACGGCCAAATCAACAAAATGTACATTCTTTGTACAGCTTTACGGCCCGCGTTGAACAAGTGACGTCAGATGTTCTGTCCAATTTGTAAGGGGCGTTTTAGCGCTCAGTAGATACGCCCGACTTTGCCTCTCATTTTTGACGTTTCTAGCGTTCGATATAGACATTTGATTCTCATGAGACAACGAATTGATTGATATCATAAAAAAAACAATTAAAAAAAAACATAAAAAAAAACATAAACGCTTACACACTCATACCCCCGCACTAGGATTCCCTGTGTCGCAGGTGGTATGGACATACACAGATACACATCACAAACATCCAAGACCCGAGAACAAACTTTATGCTTACACAAAATCTGCCCCGGCCGGGAATCGAACCCGGGACCCCTCGCCTTGCAGGCAGAGTTACTACCAACTTAGCTACGGAGCCGTCAATTGAGTCAACATCTCTATTAGTTTTGAGCAATAAGACTGCATGACAAATATTTTACAATACAAAACAACCGAGCGAACGTCTGGCCTGCCTTGAACCCATATGGCATTACTATGCATACTTTGAGCAGAACTACCGGTTACAAATAAAAAGTTATACCTATGTATGGACGCACAAGGCACTTGCCTATTTGGGTTACGTAAATAAAATTTGTACGGACCGACCTTTTTCCCCTCTGTCTGGGTTTGCAATAAAATTATCTTTTGTATTGAACTTGCAAACGCTTGTGACTGTTCGCTTTTAATATAGACGTAGCATAATATGTTCATTCAGAATGTCCATCCTTTTTATACTGAGTAACCTGGATAAATTGGATGTGTTATCTGAATTAATACGTCGTAAGGTCTAAGGGCTAAGCAAAATTTCAGCATGATAGGAAATCGGGAAGCGGCCAAAAAATCGATCGGTATAAGATTTGTCAAAACAAACAGGAATTGATGTTATATAAAAGTTATGAGCTAGACCTCAACAATTCTCACATTTCCTAGTGGCTACCTACAACCGTCATGTTCAAAATCAGCCGCGAAGCGAAAAACCCGTGCTGTCAAGTAGCCGGGCTTGAGAGCCTAAGTATAACATATTCCATGTCTGGTGTCGATCATAGCCCTCGTAGCTCTTGATGCCCTAGGTACAGGGAATCCTAGTTAGAGCTAAGAATTAATAGCTATGTATATTCAGACGAAAGGAAGGCGAGCTCACCTTATATCCGACATTTCTGTTGACTCCAGTGTGGCAAGACTTTAAACCCTTGAGCTGGTCCAAGTTGTTGATTGGCAAATCCTTGTTGACCACTATCACAGCTTCGTACCGGAATGGAGCTGCGATAAAAAAGAAACATACATCAGTCACAGACCACGAGAAAACCATGGAAAAACCACGATCCGCTTGACGCATATCGTATCGTCTTATTGTGGTTGTGGTTGGGGCTTGATGGAAATCTAGTCCGAGCACGGCACCCGCTTCTACCTATGCTTCTACGAACTCTATTTAAAAAAATGCTTCATAACCATGCGTGCTCAGTGCAGACGCCGCGGTAAATAAGCGGTGATGCGCAAGTGATGTATGTAGCGTAAAGCGGAGCAATTGTCGTTTTGAGCCGCAGGCAGGGCTTTGAGACAGCGCTATCTGGCTGTATTGCCGTTCTTGTCTAATTTCGTAGTCTTGATGGTTTTGCATCAAGTCGCGCTTGCGCGTGTATTATATCGTAATTCGCGCTTGATGCAAAAGAATGGTTATTTTGACAGCAAAACGCATACTTGCATAAGCGTCTACGGTGTGCATAAGTAACTTTACGGTTACGTTGTCGTATGTCACGACCATACTTGACTACATTACTTCGATCAAATCAGTTACTTAGTTAGGTATACCTAAACGATAATGTTCGTTACTTTGACAAAAATGATCAAAGGTACGTTAACTTATGTCGTCACGTTGCACGACAAGTGGCTACCGTCACGCGTCTGCGGAGCGCCCTTTGTTCGACCTTGTATCTATTCTGTGGTCCGGCGCGAATTTCTTTTACATCATTTACGTTGGAGTTTTGGCGGGAATGCGAAAATGTGCTGTTGTTGATTTTGTGTTTTTATCTAAAACCTGCGTGTTATCGAGTATTAATGTGTAATAATGGTGGCTTATTAACCATTAAGTGTTCGTAAACGTGCATGAGTGAAAGGCAAATAGTACAAAGACGAAAAACGTGTATTTTCGTATTTTATCCAAAACTCCGTAGAAGCTTCAGTAAAGTATCCACCGCTTTACTGAAGCATCACTTCGACTTGACCGCGACTAGACTAAACTTTAACGTGACTTTGACGACTTTCATGCACCATATATTATTATTTATATAACTTGACACTGGCTAAATATGCTAATCGCGTGGAGCCAAAAAAAAAAAAAATTTACGTTTTATAACATGCATTTAAAGGTATAACTATCATAGAAAAAATTGCAGCATTTAGAGTTGTTTAATGATTACTTAAGTAATCGTTAAAGATTTATTTTGTTACTACGAGTACCTACACTAAGAACTCGCTTGAGTAATCATTAAACGAGTAGGTATGAGTGCGGCAGTGTGAAGTCGAAAAAAATGTATGCATGCATTATTTTAATTAGCCTATGAATTAATTTAATAATTAATTTAACTGTTTAGAAATGAATAAATAAATAAATAAACGCTTACACACTCATACCCCCGCACTAGGATTTCCTGTGTCGCAGGTGGCATGGACACATACAGATACACATCACAAACATCCAAGACCCGAGAACAAACTTTATGTTTACACAAAATCTGCCCCGGCCGGGAATCGAACTCGGGACCCCTCGCTTTGCAGGCAGGGTTCCTACCAACTTAGCTACGGACCCGGAATCAACAAAAGCAGCCTAGTATTATGTAGCAACTTGGCGTGTTGATTATTATCCACCGGTTTTTATAGATAGGTTAGATGTAGACCATAGGCTTTCAGCCCGTAGAAAAAAAATCCAAACAACTACACGTGAAACTATAATTAATTCATGAATAACAATCAACACTGGGCCTTACGACTTAGATGGAAAACGTGAAAGAAATAGCCAGAGGACCTGAGCTCATGAAAACAGACCTGTGATACCTGAACTGATTTCCCACAGGACTCCATCGTAGTTAGGACCGTCAGCGGTGCTCTACGTTTTAATGGGAGGGTAAAAAAGATGGAGTTTGGGATGTTAATTATGTTAATGCTTGTTCCCTGCTCGGTATTCTTCTAGATTAAGTTTTTGAAGTGATTTTGACCTTTGCTGATCTCGAATTTAAAATGGCTGTTTAGGTGGAAGCTCTAGTGACTAGTGACTAGTGACGTTACTATAACTTCAATGCTAAAAAGTAAAAAGATTAGGGATTAACTTAGTCAGTTTTTTTACTTTTAGTAGGTTAGCTCTGACCATTACTTATTTCACGTGGTCTTAAGTAACGGCATGTTCAAAGGCGGTAAATACTCGTATTACTTGAAATGGGAATCAGCTTGCAAATGGCCCTGGCCACATTTTTTATTTTTCTCGCACACCGATAATGTCTTGTCGTCTGTTAACTTAGTTAACTAAGTTAAGTTAACTTAGTTAACTAGACTAACTTAGTGTAACGTAGAAAATAAAACCTACAATGTTGACATATACTAAGGAGAAAGCATCAAGGAGTCACGAAGGAAAATAGTCATAGGATTAACTCTAGGAAGGATGAAATCTACCCAAACGACAGTGTATAGTTCACGCGATTGTACCGAAAAAAAAGACAAATGAGTGTGGACCAAGTAACCGGTGCTTCTTCGGCTGAGCGACTCAAGCGGCGCAAATATGCTAACCTCGGGAGCGGTTACATATTTGAGCCGTTTGGTGTTGAAACATTGGGTCCGTGGGAGCCGGGAGCTCATAATATTTTCAAAATTTTGTCAGAGCGTTTGATTGATGCGATGCGTAACCAAAATGCTGGTAACTATTTGGCTCAACGGATCAGCATTGCGGTTCAACGAGGCAATGCCGCCAGCATGCTGGGTACGCTTCCAACTGGTAGTGGGCTAGAACATTTGGATTATCTATAGGCCTACTAGGACTTATCCAACTATTATCCAACTGTTTTTGTAGCTAGCTAGGTTAGATGTAGTGTTTATTTATGTATTAGCTAGTTAATAAAGGCATTTAGCCCGTTAAAAAAAAAGTAACCGGTCATTTTACAAAATGTTGTCGAGATCCAAACAACTCTTTAAAAAACGACAAAAAAGTACTTGTTATCGTATACAGGTAGGTCACCTATAAGTAATTATCTGTTGACGCCATTTGGGCCGATAGAACGTTCTCTTCTATGGGTTACGTAATTTTTTTATCGGTGATGGAAAGTTCCGTCACTGGGTACCGCATTTTGGACAATGTTACGTATTTGTAAATTGTTTCAAGATTTTATTTCTTTGTTTGTAATTGGATAAACGTAATAGGATTGTATGTATATTTTTAGTGATTTTAATAAGGCGTGACATTACAAGGTCTGTGATGATATGTCATTGTAGATAAGTAGGTAAGAAAATGATAGTATAAAAATAAATTAATAAACTAAAAAACAAAAATATTAAAAATTGGATCAGGTAACAATTGCTAATTGGTACTAATGTGAAAGTTAACAATTAGCAAGTGGAATGCAATCAAAGCATTTTACGTCTATTAAATTAATTATCTGGATAACTAAAAGACTTGTTTGAATTTGAGCAAAATGTACGGTCCACAAGAGTAGAGTACTTAGATAGGTACCTTTAAAAGGTTCGTCTGTTGGTTAATCTTTTGTCGCAAGGTAATCGAAATATTTTTAACCGACTTCGAAAGGAGGAGGTTCACAATTCATCTATATTTTTGTTTGATGGTGATGTTACTCGATTTCTCCGTCAATTTTTTCATGAGTAGGATATGATTTCAAGGGTGGTCCTTTCATAAATTTTATTTAAGAATACCACCCCTAGAGATGATAAATGGGGGATGAAATTTTATATCTATCGCGATATTTTCATCTAAGTTCGTTCCCGCTTTTTTAAAAGCAATTTTTAAAATAGCTCCTGTTTGTGCCTCAACCTCATACTTGGTCAAGTAACACTCGAATCTCGTAAAATTATGATCATGTTACTTGATCTCAAAACTTACCATCAGGCTCTTCATCAGTTCTGTACTCCTGGAAGACCACGAAGTCTTGATTTGGAATCTTGGATGCCACATACATGTCTTCAGGGTCTACTGGGACTAAGTCTGCTTGGCGCTGCTGGATGTAGTAGAGGCAGTCCACCCTGATGATAACAATAATCAACTGGGTGTAGAGAAAAATATCATAATGCCAGTCACTTAAATATACAAACCCTCAAGCCGGTATCTTCGCAAAGGTATATGCCAAGTTTTGAATGTATTTGTCCCAATCGACTTAAAAAGTCTTAGGCTCGCACTGCTGGGATACCGGCCTTCTCTCTAAGACTTATGGGCCATAATCCACCACGCGGGCCCAGTGCGGCTTGGTGGATGTCACATGTCCTCGAATTTTGTGGTTCTTGAACATACGGGTTTCCTCACGATGTTTTCCTTCACCGTTTTAGAGCGAGTGTGAAGAAAGTTAAGCTTACCATCAGGTAAGCGACGTGCTCGACGCGTAAAACAATAATGTTTTCACTCGCAAGTATGCGAGTAACCGGGATAATAATAACACAGTATTAAGTACTGTGTTAATAATAGAGAATTATACACCTTATGGTGATGACATGAGTACTGTGTTAATAATAAGTACAGAATTATATACCTTATGGTGATGACAGATGATTAATTTTATTGTTAATCATCACCATAAGAACTGAGCATAAATAAAAATCTGGAAGCAGAAACCGATGTAGACCATTGCTTGCATAAACTTAAAAAGGATCAAGGCGAGAAGTAGGTAGGTACCTACTAGAATATCGTATATTGACCTAAACAAACAAACATAAAAGGTTAAAAAAGCGATTACAACGCGAACCCGTCCAGTATCTAACCCTGCTTGACACGTTATCCAATAGCATAAAAAACCAAGTATACAATTGGCTAAAATACACTTGAAGTTGTCAAAATAAGATATAATTATAGCTTATTATTATCACTACCGTCGCCAACATACTTATTATGCGGCTTGATTGTTAGCTCTGTATGAAATCAAGTAAGATTTTTCAATAACTACATACATATTTGAAAAGTATTCTTTTTAACACGAATTGTTACCTGTCGCGAGCTGGGATACATTCCAGCAAAGCTTTAGACTTCGTCGGTATCTCCAGCATGTCCTCGCAAGCCTTCAAATGCTGCGCCGGCACACATATTTTGTCTAAACACATACACAAAATACACATGTTAAAACATTAGCATATTATGTATCAAGACATTTTTATTCAAACTATGAGCACGATAATCTGAATATCTTGATATACCTAGCTAAAACATTCAAATTATGACACAAATTATATGTAAACCTCATGTCTATTTCGACAACATTACATTAAAATTTAATAATCATTAATACAATTTCAGATTTCAAATCGTAGTAGTCCAATTCCAAATATGAAGCAAAATGAAACACATTACACAATTCACATTCCAAATTCGAATTTTAATTTCCCTCTATTTTGAAAATGAATTCGTTTAAAAACTAAAAATGGCAATAACAATTTTTATCATATAGTCTATTTTAGTACATACACGATGATTTGGCGTTGGCACAAGCACAGGTCAAGGCTATCAGAAATATGAGTTTCGAAGCCATGGTCAAGGCGACCACGCGCGTCCACCGATAAAGACAACTGATGCTTGTAACCGCGACTTCTTTATTATATTCACGTGCTATCTTCATTGTTATTGCCTACATAGAACACAGTATACCTACGCAGTACACACAGTGATTCCGTTGCTTCTTGGAGACAGTAATTCATTACGTACGAGTTGCGGCTATAACTTCTGCGGCGCAAGTACGGATCTATTCGGGTCGATAAAATTCGATAAAATTGACAGTCAAATCGATAAAGTGGGTTTTATCGATTTAAACTATCAATTTTATCGAATATTATCGAATTTTATCAACCGAAAAGATCCGTACTTGCGCCGCTGTGTCGGTTACTGGAAAATAGATGTGTTGTGGTGACTGGACCGAGCAATATTCTGTACTCAATAGATCTAGGCAAGCATAGCCAGATTTGTTCTGGTATATTTGCAGGGCAATGTAGCTAAGTACTAATTAGATACAATTTGTAGATGTAAATAGAATCGACCAGAAGTGTATTTTGAATTATTTGTAAAGTTCCATTGTCTTATCTCAGGACTGTCTCCTAGCCTAGTGCGCCTACTTATGTCATGAGTTTCGAAGCCATGGTCAAGGCGACCACGCGCGTCCACCGATAAAGACAACTGATGCTTGTAACCGCGACTTCTTTATTATATTCACGTGCTATCTTCATTGTTATTGCCTACATAGAACACAGTATACCTACGCAGTACACACAGTGATTCCGTTGCTTCTTGGAGACAGTAATTCATTACGTACGAGTTGCGGCTATAACTTCTGCGGCGCAAGTACGGATCTATTCGGGTCGATAAAATTCGATAAAATTGACAGTCAAATCGATAAAGTGGGTTTTATCGATTTAAACTATCAATTTTATCGAATATTATCGAATTTTATCAACCGAAAAGATCCGTACTTGCGCCGCTGTGTCGGTTACTGGAAAATAGATGTGTTGTGGTGACTGGACCGAGCAATATTCTGTACTCAATAGATCTAGGCAAGCATAGCCAGATTTGTTCTGGTATATTTGCAGGGCAATGTAGCTAAGTACTAATTAGATACAATTTGTAGATGTAAATAGAATCGACCAGAAGTGTATTTTGAATTATTTGTAAAGTTCCATTGTCTTATCTCAGGACTGTCTCCTAGCCTAGTGCGCCTACTTATGTCACAACGCAACGCCCCATAGCAATCAGAAATAATTATTACAATGTTTAGATAATTACGTATATTCTAAATTATTGTTTGATAGCATTGGTTGGTACATAATTTATTTATTGTATTTATAATAAACTTTGTTTCAATACATAAAAAAAGTTTTCACGGCAAAATATCACTGTGAAGATTAAAATAAAATTAAAAAGATAAATACAGTTACAGACGTGTTTCTATTACTTTACAATAAGATAAAACCTACTTTTAGCACTGGCCGTTTTCATTGGAAAGGTTAAGAAAAATAAAACAAAAGTTTTTATTCCAATTAAAAATTTAGCTTACAAAAATGATTCACGCATATCATTGCACTTAACACTACTGTTTCAAATATGAATTACAATAAATGAAGTAATCTATTAATTACATTTATTTTAAATTATGTACATAGTATGTATCTAAGTTTATTTTGAGAGGTATTCTTATTTATTAGTATTATTATTTTTTCATTTGTTCTTTTTCATTCGTTTTTCGAACGAAGCATAATTAAAAAAAAAAACGAGCTATAGCCTTAGCCCTTATGTCAATAAAATTTCCTTAATCCTTAGTGGTTATTCTAAGGCTGTAATGTTTTTCGAAATATCGAATTATTTTGTTTTTTTTAGCAATGACAGTAATTAATTAAGAGACGATGGATTGGATTCACTGTAATCATTGTTTTGTTCAGTTAGAACCAGGAATAACTCTTCATTTAACATCATGCGGTCACATGTTTTGCAACAACTGCTTGGAGAATGGTTAGTAATATCAACATAAATTCCTTATAGGTACTTAAACCTAAGCATTCCAATGCATGAATAATATTAAACCAATGTTGCTTTCAGGTACAAAAGAAAGTACTTGCTTGGTATGCCGAGCTCCATGTTCAATTATGAAACTAGTACCCGATGTACGTATTTTCACAAAAAAAATAATTGGTCATTTTGCTAATAGTATTTATTGCTGAGACAAGTTTATTCCTTCCAGATGAATCAAGAGATTCAAGATTACTTCACAGAGCCGGAGGAAATAATTAAAAAGTGTTGTGAAGTTTTGCAGTTTCAGAGGCAGCATAGGCGTCGGCTACTATCTTATTTACTACAGTCGGTAAAATCTGCTTAAGTACTTTCTATAAAATAACAATGTAAGTAGATATACACAATAACATTAAAAGAAAAAAGAGGTAGATAGGTTATCCGCACACCGCAAATGGCACATCAAAACTTTGTTAATTAGCCAACCTGAGCTCAGTCGGAGCGTCATGGACGAAGGCGTTGTGTTTGTTTTGAGTTTTGTTTTTGCGTCCCAAAACCACCGAAAGTGCCGTCGCGTGTGATAAAATTCTGCACAATCTTCACAAGCAAGGTACTCAGGTACCCAAAAGTCATGGAATCACAATTTATTTGTGCGGCGGGGACGCTGCGCGCCATTTGTAAACACCGAATGTGATTTAGGTAACTTATTTACATCTTTTTTCTTCTAAAATCAGTGGTATACGACATTGTTTTCTAAGACAACATGTTTAGTATATTAGTAATATTCTATGCTAATTAATTTGAGACTGTAGGTACATATATGGAAGGAAATTATCTTTTATGTGTTATTTTAGTATTTCTCGTTCAGCGTGCGGTTTGGTAGATATGTCCTCGAATTTTGTGGTTCTTGAACATGTGGGTTTCCTCGCAATGTTCACCGTCTTAGAGCGAGTGTGATAAATCCGCACATAGCTTGATGTTTTCATCGGTGGCAGAGCCGAGATTCGGAAACCATGGTGCGTCGGATTGATATTTGCACCAGTTCCCACTCCGCCACACTCGAATACGTAGATACACACACATCATAGTATTATCTAAATCTGCACGTAGCGTTGGACCACTTTTGATAAAATTATTCTAGGAGTCAAACGCTAACGTACCTTTCCTAAAAAACACAAGACCAAAGTGATGACGTTATGAGATTTGACTTGTATTTTTAGACAAAAAAGTTCTACACAGCGAGGACTGAACTGAAACGCATGACAGACCTGTGTCAAAAGCAACATAAACAGCTGAAGGAGTATCAGAAGATCATTAAGAGTATGGAATCACAGATGTCCAGTCAATCCAGTAAGTCCTTTCGTTATTTCTATATAATATGTAGATCGATTACAACACAATACAATAGTATGATGCCAATACAATATTTTGGTATCATGGAGCTGTTCTGATGATGGATAAATCCGGCCAGTAGTAACCCTAAATGCGAAGAGTCTTTGATACGAAATTGATAAACAAATATTTCCTTATAAAAAAAATTTCGTACCTTTCAGTCAGCTTACTCCAAACGATACTAAGCAAAAAAGGCTTTTTACGAATGCAAAGGAAAGTTTGATTCTTGATTGACCGAATTATTTCAACGCCAGGCCTTTTATCGTAACGCGTTTAGGTTAAATTTAATAAAAACTGGCTGCACAGTGTTAAGGGTCTACTCGTATATGTGAAAGCAAATTTATTACATCAGAGGAGCTTTTTTACACAACTAAGTGACAAGGCGACAAGTCCTTCGCCTGATGTATTCCTAGTCATACGTAGTTATCTAAGAACTGTACATATACTTCAGATTTAAACAATGTCTGTTTTAAACTTTCACGGTTATTTACTAATTGAGACATTGTAACGGGATATTTACCGTGATTATTATTGAACGATGAGCACCCGATATTTCGACGCTGTGGAGTATTCCCGTGAACATGATGCTTGCAACAGCGCTGCAGCGTCGAAATATCGGGTGCTCATCGTTCAATAATAATCACGGTAAATATCCCGTTACAATGTATCAATTAAACAATGTCATTAAAAAACTGCATTAAAATCGAATTGGTCAATAGTACGATACCAAACATAAAGTATTAGGTAAAGGTGAAATAACAAACAATTCTAATCATATTCGCCGGGAATTAAAATAGATTGTCATAAAAGCAAGCCCAACATAATAGTCGATCCAATTTTGCCGGAAGATGTCTGTTAGTATAACCACGAACACTTCCTAAAAGACGAAGGTCTACCTACCAACGACGGGTCTTATTCATCCGAAACATCCGCAAAACATCCCTATAATGTAGAATTATTCACATCTTTTCGGCGCAAGCATCTCATTCCAATATCGCCGGGAGCAATTCCAACCCAGCTTTTAGATATTAAACATTGCCTGTCAAATGTTTTAGCACTTTAATGTAAAAACTTTAGGTCTTATCTACATTTTTGTAGTTAATACTTTTCTAAATACTGTGCTAGTACTGGTTTAATGCCTTCGCACACGTCTTTTGTTCTCGATAAGTAAATGATCACCATTCCCCTTGAAATATAGTAAACATAGAGCAGTAACGGGTATAAGTGGAGCTGCTGATACACACCAATATAAAGAAAGATAGAAGAAAATTTATTTCAAGGAACACACTACAAAGTAATAAAAGAAAGAATAATATTATTTTAATCATGCAGTAGACAGCTGATACACTAGGTTCTTGGAGATAGTTTTCACCTACATATGGAGGATATTCAGCCGAATACAACTGCTCTATGCATCTAGATATTTTCTTATATCGAAAGAATAAGGTTTCTCTAACTAAGCGATTTCTCTAAGTATTGAACCATCAACGATTCAAAAACATTTTATAACCTATCCTTTCACGAAGGAAGTCTCTTAGTTCTCCACATAAATATTATAACGGAACGGACTTCCTCCAAAGCATCATTCATCCAAAATGCGCAATATTCCACATCTTTTCAGAGCAAGCGTCCCCATTCAACATCCCAATATCCCCGGGCGCCAATCTGTCGCCCAGCTACGTTCAGTCTACGCCTACGTACAAACGGACGGCTAAGAGTACGCCATTCGCTGTGAGTAAAGCTTTATGAGATTTTTACTGTGTTTGGTTTCTTTTGTGTATCGTTTTGAGAACATCTAAAAATAGGGGACCGTTGTTTAAAAGCGTTTGTGTGTTTCTAAGCTGGGTTACGATTTTAGGTAAGTATACCGTGATGTTTTAGGAGCTGTGTACTATATACATTATCTATTATATAGTACACAGTTATCTATTATCTAATAGGTATAGGCACCGACTTTATCTATAACAGCTGGCAACCAGAGCTGGTATTATTAGGCTGAAATTTATAGACTGAAAACGCTTGAACCAACTTTGTGCTGCCCTTACTGACAATTTATTAGGTCCATAAACGGCATATTAATTTGTGTTTATGGATTTGCCTTATTTTTCTCTGTTTCTTAGTAATTTTTTTAGTAATCAAAGTCAAAATGTACCAAATTTCTTTTTTATTATAGTTTCCTAGACATTTTCATAGACGTTTTCATAGACAAAAATAACTAGAAAAATAGCGGGAAACTTTTTCATTTTTATTCTTTTTTTAATGTCATCCTTTTATGGTATCAAAACCAGCCAGAAAGGACCTGAGTTAACGATCCTTATTAAAGATTTCCATTGAACTGCATTGTCAATAGACTGTTCGTTTGGACGTAAAAGTCGCGCCTAGAGCTATAAAACCACTCTAACACAAGTAAATCAGATTAATACCAATTGATACCGTACGTACAGCACGTATTGTCTAACATCATTATTCACTTAGGTATGTGAAAGGTTGCTTCTGATACGTCGACCTTTTCTATGTTCTCCGTTTTATCAGCTTAATTTTTCCGATCCAAAAATAAATATAGCGAGGGCATCCTAAGAACTCAGTTACTTAAACGTATCTACGTGTTTGGCCGTCGCGGCCAAACATTGTAAGGCAGCCTTTACACCTAATGCATGATTGATGGAATGAAAACCATGATGATGAATGATGAAAACCATGGAAATACCACGATCCGCTTGACGCATATCGTACCGTCTATTGTGGAGCTTGGTAAAAATATAGTCCCAGCGTTAACCGTACCACGGTTAGAGGTAGAGCAGCTAGGCACCACAGCAAAAAAATAGTTTCACAACCATTGCGTGTTCAGTGCAAAAGCGGTAAATACTCGGTGGCGCGCAAGTGATGTATGTAGCGTAGAACGCAGCTGTCGTCACAATGAGCCCAGGCAGGGAGCGAAAAAGGCAGCTCTAGCTGGCTGTATTGCTGTTCTTTTCTATTTCGTGGATTTTTGCTGGTCATGCATCAAGCCGCACTTGCGCGTGTATTATGTTGTAATTCGACCTTGTTGCAAAAGTATGGTTATTTTGACAGCAAAACGCATACTTGCATAAGTGTCTATGGTCGGCATAAGTTATAAGGATTGTTCTGTACAAGCTACGGCTCGCAGTGGAGGCTCCCACAGGATGCGTGCATTTTTCCAGGATAAGCTATATATAATAATGTGGTTGACGCACTGGAGCGAGTGGCTCTAGTGCATCAACCACCTCTATACAAAAAAACACATTTTCAAATTTATCATATTAGTAGCGTTTTCTGTATATAGCCACGGGATTAGCGAATGTCACGTGTTTAGTGGCCAAAGGATAATCATTGCTAAAACCTTTGCGACCAAATGCCGCCTAATGTTCGCGTGCATAAAAGAAAACAGTAACTTAATTATAATTTAATTTTCATTAAATGCTACAGTCACTAGAAGTATCGTAAAACTTAATTGTCATAATTAACGTTTAATTTTCCATAATTACAAAATAATTGTATTGCAGGGAACTACCTTTTCCGGACTTCATAACAGGATAATAAATTAGATAGTATAATTTATACGTTAATGATGTATCTACTGAGTTTTGTAAGCGGCGTGCCCTATGAACTTCATTTTTATTATCAGAACTGTGAGGCGCTTCGCACTATAATTACTTATCGTGTGTTACGACTTCAGCTACTGCTTATTGTATGGTTAACCAGCTTCGTTTGTAGTACAGCCGAGTCACACGATGATTACCCGTTAGACGAAAATACATGTTTGCGTAAAGCCGGATTATGCGGTAATACACGTTCATGCGCGCCTTGAAGTAGTTTTACTTCATCATCATAGACACATCAAAAATGCATGAAACAGACAAGAACAGCAGTACGACCAGATAGTGCTGTCTCTTTCACTCACTTGAAGCCTTGCCTGGGCTAAAAGCGACAACTGCTCCGCTACATACCTACATCACTTACGTACCACCGCGGTTTCTGCACTGAACACGCAGTGGTTGTGAAATATTTTTTTAGTAGTGTTCGTAGAAGCTGCGGTTTTACAATGGTTTGCGCGTAGCCCGCGATTAATGTATAACCATCAATCATGTACGCGTATTACCGTCTAATGGCAGCTCGAAACAGCGCGCATTCCGATTGATTGCCGCGCATGCACTGGCTACTGCCTATTTCTTACTATGTCTTTACTTTCGGTAGAGTCACATTTGACCACAGAAATAAATAGGCGGTAGAAATCCTACCAATCCACAACTAAGCGTTTTGCTTCCACTTTTGTTATAAGCACCGCAGAGGAGAGGAATACTCTACCGTCGTCTGCGAGCGTTTACGCTTCATAACATCCCATACACTCCGAAATGTGTATGAAAATGTCGTGATACGTAAATGTCAAAGACTATAAATCCTGTTGACTAATGATACAACTTCCCCTCATGCGAAAACGACATATTTAAATGCACTACTCGCCACTGCGAGTACGAGTGCAGACTTATAACTTATCGATATTCAATGTATACTTTACAATTAATATATATACTATTATTAATTATTTTGGAAAAATAATAACCTTTCGTTTGGATTTGTTAACCGACTTCGAAAAAAGAGGAGGAGGTTAAATGTTCGACTGTATGTATTTTTTTAAGTATTTTAACTGATTTCTCCGTCAATTGCGGACCGATTTTGAAAATTATTTTTGTTGTTTGAAAGTGTATCATCTCAAGATGGTCCCATATACATTTTATGGAAGAACATCTAAAGATGAAAAAATGGTACTTGAATTTTCATATATCGCGATATTTTCATCGAAGTAGGTTCCCGGTTTTTTTAAAGTATTTCTGCTTTTTGTTGTTAGATTTCCAGACATCCCAGAAATAAAAAAAAAGTGGATAGAAGCGACTCAAAAAGAGAATTGGTTCCATACATCGCAAGTCACGGAATCCATTCAGTAGCTTCGACGTGATGCGTGGCCAAAATACAGACAGACAGACAAAAATAAAAATACAGTTTTGGCTTCAGTATAGATAGGAGTGCCATCCAAAAAAAATGTGACCTGGAGTTTTATTATAAGTAGTATTATAGATTAATCGTATATGTCAGGGAATCAAGAATGCGATGCTAACTACCTATTCAATTTTATCGATATTATTCTGTTCAGTAGTAGTCGTACCACATCACTAAATTACGTCATCCAAATGATCGGCCAATTGCAAGCATAGAATATTACCTCGCCCCCTGCCCGCGCCGGTGAGATATGTTTGTATGAGGAATTGTGTTTATGAGCTATCAACAGGCTAAATAATCTGTGGTAAATGTCAACAGCAAATAAATAATTACTGAGCCAGCGTGCTACACCTTCGAGCTCATCGCCATTTCGCATCAGGTGAGATCGTGGTCAAACGCTGCTACGAAGCACGTTCTAAAAGTGACCACCTAAACTATTTTTAAAAAGTGTACCCTATTATCCTCAATTCGTTTCAATTTTCCTCAATCGAAATAAATTCTGTTGGGATCCCCCTACAAACAACAAAACAAATTTGATAATATGCCAATGTCATATCGGAACAGTATCAGTCAGCCCTGGTGACCCCGCAGCGGATAAGCAAGCAGCGATCGAGCAATTTCAGCGCGGGTAGTCAGGTACGTAACTTTTCTTATCTATGTTTATTACCAGCCTCTTACGCTCCCACTGCTGGGATACCGGCCTTCTCTCAGAGAGAGGTTTGGGCCATACCTAATCCACCACGCGAGCCCAGTGCGGCTTGGTGGATGTCACATGTCCTTGTGGTTCTTGAACATGCCGGTTTCCTCACGATGTTTTCCTTCACCGTTTTAGAGCTAGTGTGAATAATCCTCACATAACTTGATATAAGTCATTGGTGCGGCCCGAGTCGAGATTCGAACTATGGTGCGTCGGATTGAAAGTCGCACATGTTCCCGCTCGGTCGGTTTGTATTTTCGTGTCTAAATGTAGGATTATAGATGAAAATTACAGCTGCAATGCAGGTCCAATTCTAGGTTAACCACCTTTGCCTAATAAATCTTCAATTAAGATCAATGGACCTTCTATAGACGAGTAATTTTTATACCTACTCGTACGTCCTAAAGTATCTATGGTATATCTATGGTCCATCTATGGTAGACCATAGATTAACTATAACTCGTATTAGATTAAGAACTAGCTGTGCCCCGCGGTTTCTCTCACGTAGCCTAAGTTACTCCTTGTAGCATCAGCTATCTGCCAGTAAAAGTCCCTTCAAAATTAGTCCAGCCGTTTCGGAGCAAAACCCGTAACAAACAGACAGACAGAAATTTTAAAAATGGTTGTTTCGTTATAGGTACCGCGTATATATACATACTTTCATAACAATATGCATTTAGTAAAAAGCTGTTATTTTGATATTACAAACAGACACTTAAATTTTATTTATTTGTACTTATAGAGATGTATAGATTGTATCTGAAAGGTTTTTTTTTATGTTATTTGTAACGAGACAAGCTGGTCGTTTGCTTGATGGTAAGCACAACGCCCATAACAATTGCAGTGCCACCCAGAACTTTGAAACACAAAGGCCTGCGCGGCACTGCAGTGCGCTCGTTACCCTGAGAGAGAGAGAGAGAGAGTCTCATATAAAGCCCAGTAATTTCACTGGCTACTTTGCTCATCAAACCGGAACACGGTAATGCTTGCACACTACTGCTTGGCGGCAGACTTCACGAGCAAAGCGGTGGTACTAACCCAGACGGACACTCGCAGAAGAGTTAGTCCTCCCACTAACAACTTATCCAGCAGTTAATATGTATAGGCTTATAATGAAGTCTTCTATTCTAATACTATCTACTACTAAATGTGCCTACTTCAGCTCTTAGGCTCCGTATACGATAACTTCTTGTTCTCGGTCACGGTGACTTGACGACATATCTTATTCCATGCTTACCATAACACCAGCTTCAGTCAAATCATCTCTTAAAAACAAATGATACAGCGATCAAAAAGCACATTGGAAGAAAGCCTAAAGTACCCCGACATCAGGTGCGTCAGAAATTATCCTCCCATATATCTAAATCCGGAAGCCACCATGTTTTAGAAAACTTATCTCTACCTTCTTCCAGCGATCCAACACATCGAACAAGATATCCTCGACAGTGTTCACGCCGCCCACGCTGGCAACACCAGACTCGGCCGGGTACTCCAACTTTTTAAAGAATCTTTAACGGTATTCCGAACTGAATAAAGATTGCAATGCGAATTCAATTACTATCTGAATTATAACAAGCAACTTCTTTCATGATATAATGTAGGTAGATCTCCCGGATCGTGTACTGCGCAGGTCACGTGGTGTCTCGTCATCGCTCAACTTCCACATTAAACTAACATGGTCATGACTCATATTATAATATCGCTTATTAGAAATCTTTATATTTTATATTAAAACCTAGTAATACACTGAATGAGATGCAAGTATGCGATATGACTTAAAAGGAGTGAACAACTTGAGCAATGACGACTCTCTATGCGACCGTAAAATCACAGAACATAATTATTAACTCATTGCTCGAATGGAGAGGTTTTATTTAAAGTTAATAATTTCATTAATTAAAATATGTATGACGATGCTTAAAATTTATTTTAACTACGTAACTGGTATATTATTATACATACTTATTAAGATAGGGTTAAAAATTAAAATCAAGGAGAATATAAACACTACGTTAGTTAAAATATTTGGTTTGGATTTAAATAGGCGGACAAAACTTACAATAAAACCTCTAAGATGAAAAAATGGCGCGAAAACGCGAAAGCCAAAGTGACAGCCTGCAAAGTTTTTTTTTCTTTTGACATCGCATTACCTAGTTTGAAAATAGTCATCCTGAATCTATATTGAAATTGGAATATTTTATTATTATGGTTTTTTAATTTTAATAATCAAAAAGATTTCTAGATTATCTGCGGCCAATCACATTTCTAAGAGTGTATTTCTATTGTTTTCTTTGTCTATGATCTTTTAACTTTTCCTCACAGACCTCCAACTTTTCCTATATTTTCGTTAGATTATGCACTCTGATGAAGTTGGAATTTTTGTTATTTCTAGGTCGGATAGCCAATACAGCAATGAGTCAGGGTTTTTCTCCTATAGTCCAAAGCAAGGGTCACCAAGTTATTGTAATGGCTATGGGAAATGCCCATTCAACCGAAGTAGATAAGATATTTAGATACTTAATTAGTTATAAGCTTAATTGAATTTGGTTTTTTAAGATTTGGATTGATTTTATGTTATTGTTTCTGTGTATGTAGTTATACTGTAGATGTTTTTTTAACTAAATATATTTCATTTGTCTATTGTAGATTGCATGGTTTTCATCTGTACCTATGTTTATAATTAAAAGATTCTTACATTTTTAGAAAGTTGTTTTTTTAAAGTCACTAGTCAATGCGAGAATCATAATATGCTTCTCGCGTTGACTACAGATCATCAGATTTACAAATATTTGTTTTACACTGGCTGTCAACAGTACCGAAAAAAACTTCGAATAAAAAAATGGTTAAAATAACACCATTCGGAATAATTCAAATCGCATTTATTTCCATCAGTAGATCCACGTAATTCACAAGGCATGGGTTCTTTTAGTGGATTCCCAATATCCCCCCCTTGTTCTGTTGGTAGCCCCCACTGGCTTCCTGGTGACCATGTATGGCGTGAGCACCGAGGTTGTTGAACTTCTCTAGCTGCTCTGCTCCTCCCTTGTAGCCCTTTTGCAGGAATTCTCCCTGCGGGAAAAATGAGGATTAATTTAGTGTTTAAAAATTTGAAACCAAGGTTACCAGGTGGTACATTTTTCTGCGAACATCCTATCATCATCATTAGCCAGAAAATGTCCGCTGCCATACATAGACCTCCCCATAACAGGGTGATCACCTTAACATCCGGACAGCCAAAGAGTGGAACTCTTCGCCTCTGTTTTTCCTGAACATTATAATTTGACAGTTTTCATGACACGAGAGAACAGGTATTTTCTGTGCAGGCGTGTTACGTCACCGCTTAAGCGGGGAAATGCAAGTCAAATTATATAAAAAAACAACTAATGCAGTGCCAAGCCTTCTGTAATGGCATTCTGTGGTTATGGGCCGATTACTATCAAAAGCCTGCGGTTTCACCCGCGCGGTGTTCCCCACAGCAGCAGCGCATTTTCCGGGGTAAAAACTAGCCTATGATACTCTCAGTTCCGTAAACTATATCTATACAACAATAGGTCCCCTTCGTGGGGAACAAAATCCTGGAGCCACCAAAAAACACCGAATCAATCATGTCGATCCCTTGCGCCCCTGCTGCGTGAAAGAAGGACAGACCCATAAACCAATAAACACAATTTCGCGTTTATTACTTTATGGATGGGTGATGAAAGTGTATGGATGACGACACGTCGACGTCGTGAAAAAAGTAGCATCGCATTTTGAGACTTATTTATAACTCTTTATCTCAATTATTATATTCTTACAAAGATGACGAACATTCCACATCAGAATGCCTGTGTTAATGAAGTTACAAACTTTACTAAGCTATTAAACATTTGGTGGCTCTGATCCAAATGGTGGAGTTTAATAAAATTTTAGTTTTACGAGCTTAGCTGCTCTTAACTATAGTAGCCAGAGGAAGGCAGCGGTCGATACGGTAGGTACCTACCAGAAACTTAACGACATTACGGGAAAAGTTTTATCCTCCCAAAACCATCCTATCTAACACTTTAATACTTAGGTACTTAACTTTATGTTCGGTAGGTTGTCATTTCGCCTGATCTGAATCTTGCCTGATCATAAGGGACAAAGACTATAAATACAAGCTAAATAATCTGTGTTAATGGATATGCTAGATATCCATATCCATACTTCCTTAATATTATAAATGCGAAAGTGTGTTTGTTGGTTTGTCCTTCTTTCACTCAGTAACGAAGCAACGGATCGACGTGATTTTTGGCATAGATATAGTTTATGGACCGGAGAGTAACATAGGCTATTTTTTATCCTTCAAAAATGCACGGCTCCTGTGGGAACGCGGGTGAAAACCTCGGGCAGAAGTTAGTGTGACATAAAATTGACATTGACAGCTGTCGATTAATTGACAGCTGTTAATAAAGTTTTATAATGTTGACAAGTTGATTTAATTTGACAGATCGGTTTGACGGTTCCTGTGGGAACGCGGGTGAAAACTGCGGGCAGAAGCTAGTATGCTATAAAACTAGACAAAGACTCTGAAGTGCCGGAACACAGCGATAGTTGCTTGGCGACATATTTTCAATTTGACGTTGGTAGTTAGCCGGAGCCTGAGAAAATGCCCTACCACTTCCTACCACGTTCTTCCTTCACAGAAAGCTCAACCTTGTTGTAGTTTTCTAACCATTGACCAACCGATTGGCAGCGGCTTGACGTAAAGTTAAGCAAGGTCCTCCGGGGTCAGCATTTGTATGTGTGACCGCTATGGTGTGCGAACCACGTGCCTATGCGAGAAGACAGGAAGTATGTTTAGGACTTTTAAATTGCAAAATAAACATATTTTAAATTGAACATCATCATAATATCAAAAATGTCGGTGCTAACATCGATAGCTCCCATAGCTTAGTTGGTTAAATCATCTCGTCTAGATAACCCAGAAGATGCGGGTACGAATCCCGTTGTCAGCGAAATTTTTCACAGGACTGCACAAAAAAGGAGTATATATGTGTTTAGGGCTCATGTATGTATGTATGTATGTGAGTTTCTTTATATCACCATAACTTGTAAATGCCTGAACAGATTTAGATGTATGGGGTATCGTTCGAATCCTTACATCACCCTGATTGACGCTGGTTAGGGCAGTCGTGTTTTTATGTAACTTTTCTTACAATGACTTGTTGAGTAAATGAGAATGTATATTTATTAGGTCTAAGACCCGTTATCTTGTGTCTAGACAGTTGCTGCTCACTAAGTTTTCTAGTAGATATCTACCCCAAGTTAGTTGTTACGAAACTTACGACTGAATACCAATGAGACAGTACGTGCCCTTTCACGCCGCGCGCCGTCTTCTGTATTACTAGGTTATACCTACACAAGCTTTAGATGAAACTAAATTCACTCTTCTGCGAGTGTTCTAGGTTGGTACCACCGCTTTGCCTCCAAGCAGGTTACTGCTCACTAGCAAGCCTTTGATTTTTTGTGCAAGCATTACCGTGTTCAGCGTTGATCAGGAACGTATCAGTGAAGTTACTGGGCTTACCAAATGTCTCAGGGTAACGAGCGCAATGCCTAGAGGCCCTTGTGTTTCAAAGTTCTGGGTGGTACTGCCGTTGACGGTATAACCAACAGCAATTATTATGGGCTGGTGTTATGCTTACCATCAGGCAAACGACCTACTCGTCTCGTTATCAAGTAATATAAAAAATCAGTAGGTATTATAAAGACTACGAAATAACAGTTAGCTACCTCATTCATATGTTAAACTTAGTTACATCTCTGTTTCTGGACTACCTGTTAAAGATCGCTTTGAGCCACGCTTCATATGCTGTGCCGTTTCACCACAAAACAGAGTCTGTTTTGTGGTTTCAAGAGAAAAATGTCACAGAAATCTTCTTTCACCGAATTTTTACGTTATATTCTACTCCTATCTGTAGTACCTACAGCTCCTTCAATAAAATGTGAGAAGAATATCATTACTATTTTTGGACATTATTCAAATTCACGTTTATAGATATCCGTGAGTGTATTGTTTTATTCATTTTCTGGAAGTTAAGGAAACGTTCCAACTAGACAAGTTGCGATCGTGTGGCTGGCGTTTATGGCAGAAAGTGCTTACTTACGCGTAAATTTGTTAGGGAACTAGCTGTAATTAATTTATTGTGGTTTATTTATTTATCTTCTTCGAATCTATCGTTGAAAATTTTATCTGCGCTTTGACCAAAACTTGGTAGCCTCGTTATCGTTTACAGTAACGTAGTTTTAATGATTGAAAGGGATGAAAGAAAAGACAAAACTTGCATTTGCAGCATGTACACGCGCGTCCTTAGCGACTAACACTGCTGCAAAATAGTTATGTCATTGAGAACTTCCTGTCAAATATAATCTAATAAGGAATTTAGTGCGAAATTGTGGTTAACATTCCACAGAAGCCAGGAAATAAAGAAAGAAGAAGAAGAAAGGAATTTAGCTGTCTAGGCTTTACTATTCTAACTTTTCATAGATATTATGATGAAAATGTCGAGCTCTTGTAAGCCCGTATGAAGAAAATTAGTTCAAAAACCAAGAAGCTGAGGGTAAAACTTAACGAAAGATTATTTCACAATAATATAAGTAAGGAGTACTTTTTTAACAAGATATGATTTCTTACCTTATTGGCTTTAGCATCATCAATCTTCTGTTCTGACACGTGATGACCTTCTTTTCCCTGCGCATTGGCATCCAAGATCTTTTCCTCCTGAGCTCCTTTGAAGCCTTGCTGAGAGTTTTCTCCGAAGGACCCAGCGTTTTGCCCCGCCACTTTGTGGTCAGCTTCATCGTGAGCTTCGTCGTAGAAAGTTTCAGACTTCTCTTCCTCGTTCTTGCTGCTTGAAGACTTGAAACCCTTGCTTACGTGACCTTTTTTGTGGCTTTTGGCCTTTTTCACTTGTTCTTCGTTGGCACCTGAGAAAGGAGTACGCATAAAATTACATTGCCCTTAACCTTTCTATGAATCATTGTGATGGCTCATTTGGGGTGTATTGTGTAGGTACATCTTACTTCGTATTTCTAAAACAAATTTTTTAGGAAATAATCACGAAATTTTAGAAGATTAACTATGTACGTACCTTGTTTATCGAACTTCTGAGCACCTTCGTAGAACTTTTCATCTCCAGCGGCCTTTTTCTTAGCCTCCTCATCTTTGTAAAAACTCGACTCTCCTTTTTCCGCTTTAGCAGCGGCAGCGGCCTGTTGGAATCCTTCCTGACCGTGCTTAGCCTCTTCTTCAACCTTCTTTTCTACTTTCTCTAAGTTTTCATCAGCGCCTTTCTTTTGTGCTGAATCGTAAGCGTTCTTATCCACATATCCGCCTCCGAGTTGTTGTTGTAAAATGGGATGGTATAGCAATCCACCGCCGAGACCGCCTCCCAATCCGATTCCCCCGATGCCACCAATACCGATACCACCAAGTCCATTGTTAATCAGTCCAACTCCGTTGCCGACGCCCACGCCACCAATACCAGCACCACCAAGTCCTCCAACACCGCCAGCTCCTCCAACACCGCCAGCCCCTCCAACACCTCCAAAACCCCCATATCCTATTCCTAAACCTTGACCTAATCCGAGGCCACCTCCAAAACCAATACCACCCAATCCAATGCCTTGACCTAAACCTATTCCACCAACACCACCGACACTCCCAACTCCAGCAACTGTATTCAGAACAGTCGACGCAGCTCCTTCGATCTGATCTGGGTAATCCTCACTTTCTTCCACTTCATAACTGCTAGACAAAGGCAATCCAGTCTTCAAGTCAGTTCCGAGAGTGTCCAATCTCTCCTTGACGTAATCGTATGGAGTTTTCTCGTCTGATAATTCCACTTTAATAGCCGCAGCAATTGCGATTACGAAAACAAAAAACGGCGCTAACATTGTCGTTGTTGATCACTTTGCACAACTGATAACATTTCTCTATTGCAACTGTTATTTATAGTAAGGTAAAACTCGGTGGAACGGAGTTGTGCCTATCCTGCGATAGTTTGCACGTCCACGCCCGTATCCAGTCGTTTCCTTCCTGTGGTATTGTTCAAACTGCTACTAATGAAAACGACAGCACAAATAAAACAATAAGTGTGGTCAAAGACCTTGCTTTCCAGTCCATTGGCGGCACCGGGCCGTTTACGCAATCACTTAGTTGCTGTGGGTGACACTTTTTCTTAAGGCAATTCCATATTTGCGTTGAATTTTCTGGAACACGTCGAACATCGCCCTTAACGTACTTTAATGTCCTAGGTACTTTACGCGGTACATCCGGTCTGTCGTTCCGTCTGATTAGAACCTATCTTGGGATCTTAGCCTAATGAAGTTTCATCATAGATTTATCAATTAAACGCCGTGAAAATTGATATAAAACTTCAATAATGTTAACAAGGTGATTAATTGGCTGTGCATTATTAAGCACAATGGCCTTGGTTCAGATCTAACGATTTCACGTCATTGTTTTCTTTTGCCAAAATATATGTCGAGGGCTCTACCAAAGGTTATCGCTAAAGAAGTGCTCAGGGTGTCAATATAAACGAGTCACATTTGATTGACAAGCAAGGATTTTTTTAAAAGTTATTAGAAGCAGGGAGGCAAAACATTTCTTCTATTTTTTAAATTTTGAAATGAGTTCTTTCGTAATTATTCCGAGTGTTTGTCGCTATTGAAAACTTTAAAGAATTTGGGTGCATATTTATCGTTTGAATTTTCAACTTCACTTACTATAAGCAACAAACCTTGAACTAGTTAATGTGTTCGTATTTTTAATTTGTCAATTTAGGCAGAAACAGCTGGAAAGCTGCGACAGTATACATCATAACCGGGCCACTTCTTCTCTATCTGTACCAAGTTGACACCAACTTGTGTTTGAATTAACTAGTCTATTTTTAATCTCAACTTTGGGATGGTTCGGCAAAATGTCAACTTACGGCCTTGAAGACCGCAGAGAAATATGCCATAAGGCTCTTGGATAACCATGCAAGCTGACGGTAGGCTTGAAAATATGATTAAGGTCTAGAAAGTTGCCAGTCTATTGGCAACAGGATATTAAAGTACATATGTGTATGTTTCTTGACACTATACGAGTACATATCTCCAACGATCATTTTGCTTCGTCTTTTATTACTCCTACATCTAAACAAAACAAAATTATCAGAAATAAAGATACCTAGGTACCTTTATTGTATACTAGCTGCTGCCCGCGGTTTCACCCGCGTGGAGATTTTGGATTTCATGGGTTTTATTTATTTGCGCGGAACCCTAATACTTTTTCTAAAATTAAAGTAGCCTAAGATACTCCTTGTAATATCAGCTATCTGCCAGTGAGTCCCGTCAAAATCGGTCCAGCCGTTTCGGAGATTACCCGGAACTAACAGACAGACAGACACTTCAATTTTATTTATTTGTATAGATAAAATTGAAGTGTCTTTACTAAATGCATAGGAAGGAAATCAACAATTTAATTTTTTTTTGTCTGTCTGTCTGATTTGTTCCGGATAATCTCTGTCAGTAACCAAACTGCCTAGAATCTGCTGGAACATAAAGTGGCTCTTTGAAAACCGTTTAGAACAGCAAGCATGATTATCGTACTTATGCCTACATTCGTGTAGGTCATGATCATGCTTTTAGGTAGGTTATAGTACGGTACGAGTGACATTACAATGCGAATCTTATTCCAAAACCTATTAGGATCTGTGTTAATATTTAAACGTGAGACATAATCTTCTCAGCCCCATAAATGGGTTGGATAAATAAAGTCCACGCTCAAATTATCTTGCCAGCGGGGACACGCCACGCGCAGGGAAAGCTGGGAAACTTTTGATAAGTTTGTTCAAGCGCCTAGCAGAAGTTAATAGCAACAAGTTCGAAATAGCGCTGTACCGCGTTGCGAAGTATTACGGCAGGCGTCGGTAAAATCAACTTTGTTCCACAACTTTCCAGTCACAAATTAGTAGGCGCTTGATGAAGGTATTTTATGCTCGCGTAGTCAAGAGAACCTGTGAACACCTAGTTGCGTTTAATAAATTAGTTAATTATTCGCTCGTGTTACTTTGCTCCACATCTGTGAGGGAGAATTTTATAGTACCTAGGTAGAGGTGTTATATAATAAGATTCGTTGCCTTTGATGATATTTTTAGCAGAGTTCTATATAGGAGAATGTTTACAAGTCCACCTTTTTATTTACATTATTCGATAGCTCCAGCATTTATAGATGGTTTTGAATTGTTTTCTTCAGGCTCCTATGCCGTCCCGTTCCAATTTTTGACCACCTACGACCACACCGTCGTTTACGATCAAGCGAGATCATGCCCCCATCTTGCTCTCTAGGCAAGGTAAGACGGGGTGCCCTATGGGGCAAGATGGAGTATGGGAGTTATATTCTATTTTTAGTTGCAATACTCGCAAACAAATATTGCCTTATCGTGTTCGTCATCTATCCCAGCACAACTACCAGTGTGCCCATTTCTTGCAGAGGGAACTGTAACTTACATGCGGCCCATGCTTTTTTTTTAAACCAAGTATTTTCGAAGGCAGTATCAAGGGATATTGTTTTCATCGTAATCACTTTCTGGTGGAGAAAAAAAAAAATTTTTTTTTAAATATTTTTATAAAATAAATAATAAATAAAATAAAACCAGGATTATTTTTGGTTTTCTTCTTATTTTTTACCCTATCGAATATAACGACATTTAGTGCAATTTTGGCCCCAAGGTGTCGTGGTTCGGCGCTTCAGTGCTTCATAGGCCGGCTACCTGATATCTTGTTACTTTACGTCATAGGTACGTCGCCGAAAATTATTTTGACTAACATAATATGGCTATTAGTCTGACTCAGTCTATATGTATTTTTGATTTGGGCCCGCTAAAATGTATTATTTATTGCCTGAAAAAATTTATAAAACATATTATTATCATAAAAACAATACGCGAATACGGTTATATAATGTGGGTAATTTATAGTTTTAATTCCGCGATAAAGAATGTCTAATGGCCTTAATTTCGATCTATACTGAATTTAACCAAACGTAACGTGCGACGCTGGACAACGAAACCTGTGTTAGTTTGTTATAAAAATAAAAAACTTTCTTGTGCTCGCAACGATGGACTTTAAAACCAGGAATTAGTATTTTTTAGTTAGTTAAAAACCCTTGGTTGGAATATGTGGACCACCTCCGGCACGGCTGGAACTCTAAACGCAGAACTCAAAAAGTTAGTCAATTTGCTAATAAAAAATGTTAGTACTCGCAACGCTGAACTGCAAATATATTGAATACGGTTGTAAGAATCTGTATTGTAATCACGATAGATTACAGAAACTAAAACCGCACCTACTCCAATCAATAACGTCTAAAAGAACACACTAATACCTAACTCAATTCCCGATGTTATTTCAAGTTTCTAACGAAAACGAAGTAGTAATAGAAGAGGGTACGGACCCGATCCAATTCCGCTAGCAATTAGTTCTACAAATGGGGCTTTTTGCTCGCCTGTGAAACAGCCTGTAAACAACCGTGGATATTGTTTATTGGATCTCCGCAAATACGTTCGTGGTTTGTGTAAATATAAACTAAAATGGCTATAAATGTTGAGCTTGTAGGTAAAAGGATTCGATGTATAACTTGGTCCCGGGTACAGTGTATAGCACGGATTTAGGAAATATGTCTATAAGTACTTACTTATTATTATTACAGGCTATACAGGGTGAGTTTGAATTGGTATATTATCCCGGAAGGGGGTGGTTCTCCATTGAAAAAAGTCATTCAAAATTTGGAAAAAACAATCTTCAAACGGGAATTGCACGGCATTTTCTAGATTTTTTCTAAGTATCTTCTAGTCAATATTATCATTCAACAAAGAAAATGCCTTATCATTATGCATCAAAATGGTCGCTAGATGTTTTTTCTAGACTGCATTGATAACAATGCAATACCTAAATATTATCTGAGTGTTACCACAGAATAGATAAAGTTACTAAACAACCACCACTTTGCTAAATGCTAAGCCGAATAGGAAAGTATAGCATAGTAGATATGATAAATTAATTAACAGCAATACTGCGTTCCATATATATCCAAAAAGTACCAACATTATAAAAGTATGGCGTCATCGACACGTCATTTTTGACAGTTTTGACAAATTACGTATGTACCTATAGGTTTATCGATCTCTCATACCAACTGATCTGTGTCTCATACTGGCATGTGCTTCAACATCAATTATTATTAGTCTAATTACATTTGTATTATTTGCTTTAACCTCGCTGAATAGTGTCACCTAGTCAAAACCTTGTGAAAATAAAACCTCGTAAAAATAAGAGTAAAGTATGAGAGGAAAAAATAAATGAGCGAAGCAACAAGATCGTCGAATATCCAATGTAACAGGGGAAAGGAAATGGATCCGAATCTATTCCGCTCGCAATTAGCTGGATAAATTGGAATTGTTTGCTCTCCAGACGAAACCAAAGGATGAAATCCAAAGCTGTCAGTATTTTTGATAAGATCTTCATAGGCAATTCGCTATCTCATAACTCCAAACTCGCCTATGAAGAGACTGATTAATCTGTGTTTTTTTTTAAACCTAGCTAATGTATGCTAAGAATATCTTCAAAAACAAAAATCTGTGCGAAATTGGAATCAAAAGTGGTAAAAAGCGGCCATTGCCAATTCAAATTCAAATTCAAATTAATTTATTTGCATAAATATGGGTTAGTAGGTTAATAAATTATCATATGATCGCCATATTCACCGTCAGGTGTGCAAATATTTAGTCATTATTCACTATATTATTCACATTTCAAATGGTTAATTTCTGTTTAATAAAAGTAATGTCAAGTAGTATTAATTATTAATAAGTAAACAGTTTTTTATTTCACAATGCATATGTATAAAATCGACATGAACACTGCCATGTTCGTGTCTCACAAATATACAAATAGGAATCGTAGTTAAAAAAACTTGCAGTAAGATTAAATATGTACATCTTAACCGACTTCAAAAAAAGAGCATCCTCTTCTAAAAAAGTATCTTACAATTTTTTTTTTTTTTTGTTCTTTTCCCCCATTTTATTTTTAAATTATTCTTTTTTCATGAGTAAGGGTTATTTTTATATCTCAAGGATAATCTTTTCATATATTTTGCGAAAGAATACCACCCTTATTATGGTGGTAAAATGGGAGATGAAACTTCATATATATATCACGATATTTGCGTCGAAGTCTTTTCCCGCTTTTTAAAAGGAATTTTAGATCATAAAATTCCGTGTCATTGTTTATTATTATTTACTTTAAATTTGCAGAAAAGAAACTGGCCAAAATAAATAACAGTATACTCACCCAGTTAATTATACTCTTAATTAGTATAATGACATGAAAATATTACTTTCATTAGTTAGATTCCTATCTACGTCTCACTTGTCCACATGATCTATCGGATATCAGTTTTATTTCTATCTGCCGACCGGAAAACTGGGCACATTTCATCAGAAGATACGACTATAATTCATCAGCTGGCTACTTAAATATCTGTGGATTATAACCGTGCAATTTCAATTTTGTTAGAGATGGAACGCATGCTATCCGGCTAACGATCTTATGCGGCTACAATTGTATTGGCTCTAAAAATATTTGTCACTAGCTGTGCTTCGCTCACGTAGCCTAAGTTACACCTTGTAACATCAGCTATGTGCCAGTGAAAGTCCCACCAAAATCGGCCCAGCCGTTTCGGAGATTACCCGGAACAAACAGAGAGACAGAGTCAAAAATTTAAAAAATTGTTGTTTTGTTTCTGTATCTTTCATATGCATTTAGTAAAAAGCTGTTATTTTGATATTACAAACATACACTTCAATTTTATTTATTTGTATAGATACTATTTATCTATGTACCATGTGTGCATTAGGTACCAGAAAAGTTGCTGATCATCACACACTATCATTCGTATTCGAATGATAGTGTGTCATGATCACTTGCACTTGAAAGTACCAAAACTAACTCTACACTTTGCACTACATGACATTAAATCTCCGGACTATTCGGCACATTTTAAATGACGTCTCGGACAAAAACAAATTTAGCCCATCCCTAATTGAAGCGTTAGCCATGATACAGTAGAGCTAAAATGTTTGGGAGCAAAGAAAGTGAGACGGACTGGCATGAATAATGCATGCGTGTTCCGGAGCGTAGACCATTATGGCCGTATCCTTGCTTTAATTTACAAAAAATGTGAAGATATTAATTTACAAAAATGTGATTGTAGGGTAGGTATTTCCTAACTGTATTTAAATTGTGGAATATTTTAAAAGGAAATTTTTGGTGGGAACGAAATTCGGAGCTTCTATGTCAATTTATTTATTCATTCTCATAATTTTATTACTACACAAAGGATAAGTAGGTACTCGTATACCAGCACTGGCTTTTAGCCGATGGCTCTTATTATCATCCAGTCATTATTTATTAGAAAATACTACTTGAAAGTGGATGAATGCAATACTGTTAAAAGAACCTTTAAAAAAACGTTCTCGACGGACTATCAATATGAGACCAACGAGATTCTGGGATAGCTTTGATTGTTGTGTGCCTAGTAGTTTTGTTAGTGGGAGGACTAACTCTTCTGCGAGTGTCCGTCTGGGTTGTTACCACCGCTTTGCTCGTGCAGTCTGCCGCCAAGCAGTAGTGTGCAAGCATTACTGTGTTCCGGTTTGATGAGCAGAGTATCCAGTGAAATTACTGGGCTTATGAGACTTAATACCTAATGTCTCAGGGTAACGAGCGCACTGCAGTGCCACGCAGGCCTTTGTGTTTCAAAGTTCTGGGTGGCACTGCAATTGTTATGAGCCGGCGTTATGCTTACCATCAGGCAAACGACCAGCTCGTCTCGTTACCAAATAACATAAAAAAAAAAAAAAAAAAAAAAAAAAAGTAAATTATCTAAGTGCGATAGGTATAATTTCATGAGAGACAAGGATTGGCAAAGATTTTCGGCCGGCCTCCTTGAAGGGTTCCATTTTGTAGCTTCGCAAAAATTGCTGATGCGTGTCTGTGAAAATATAAAAACATTTTTTGCTAACAATGATAGAAACATATCCCAAGATCAAATGCTTTATGCCTTTCACACAAACTGAAAACAAGCAAGTTGGGATCAACTATATACACCCTCTAGGCTGAATATAAATAGAGATGAAAACAAGGATTTGACATGCGAGTCAAGAGTGCTCTCGTGTGAGATCAACTTGATATCGACACGTCAATTACTAAAGCACTCGCCGACGTGACACCACTCGACAACATGGCACCACTCGACATGATGCTTGAGGACATGAGAACACGAGAGTTTGTCGATAAACGATTATGAGAGTTGGTGTGGCTTCGACAATACGGTATGTAGATATATCACTCTAATACATGATACGTATATATATTACGTGAATTTCAATGGTGTACATAATAGTAATTCAATATATCTATCAAAAATGTATTGCAATATTCCAAGCATTTTTTGCTTATAACCTTCAACGGTCCATCTCATCACTGCCTCCCAACTCATCATCGTCATCATCAGCCGGAAGACGTCCACATATACATAGACTTCCTTCATAGAACGTCACTTAGGTCGGCTACTCGCCTTTTGCTGCCAACGGCTCCCCGCGGTTTTGACCAGGTCGTATAGGTCCACCTAAAAGCCAACATCCCCTAATAACCTAACCTAATCCCACGCCTTCCAACTCATACTTCACTAATAAAAACTTAAAAAGGCCTTTTAGCTCCGTTTGAGGTCTATCAAAAGCCTGGGCATAGATCTGCGGATGTAAAAAAGAGAATAATAATCAACAACAAAATGCTGACTTTGTTGTCGATTACCTACCACAGTATCACAGCGACGTAACTTGATGCAAGGAGACAACCTATCTCATTATAATTGCACAGTAATTCGTAATAGTCTCTGAGCAAGAACAATAATAATTTTAAAATTAAAAATGACACCGCGGCTTTCACTGTTGCAAGAAGAAAGCGTGGTCCTAAATTAACAAACTGTGACAGTGCGATAGGTAACATAAAAAATATTATATTAGAGTTTTGCAAGAATCAAGATAGTTCGCTCGTTAAAATAGTTGTGTTTATAATTGCTTTTATGGTTCTCTTTCGGCCAGTTAACTTCAACGAGATAATAGTAAATTGTATCTGGTATATATGGTTTTACGAATGAAATTCCATCTCAAGAAAGTATTACTTACTTTTTGTTTTACGTTATGATGTTGGCCAGTTTTGATCGCGATTTCACTTGATAATTGATAAAGTGACTGCGGTAGCCTAGACTGCACGCTTGCCTAGTAGGTTTCTCGTCGTGAAAATCACCAGATTGTAGACACTAAAAACACGGAAGCCGGCAAAGAAAGAGAGGATGGTTCCACAACATCTACAGACACTATAATCAGCGTCTGTTGCAAAACCATGGTTATTTTGACACCAAAACGCAAACATGCATTAGCGTCTAAGGGGCAATGTACGTTTGCTTGTATACTCGAAATTAGCGCTTTGACGCAAAAGCGTTGTTATTCTGACAAGCAAACGTACGTTTGCTTGAGCGCCTAAGGTGCCCCTAAGGCCGTACAAACGCGTCTACCGAAAGTAAAAAAAAGATAATAGCAAAACTTAGCCAAGTCGCTGTAACGCAAGAAAAGTCGTTATGATATCTGAAGTGCCTAAGAGTTAGGCTGAGATTCAGAGACGAATCTAAGCGTGGACTCACGCTTCCATACGTCAAAATTCTATACAGTTTTGACATATGGAAGCCAAAGTCTACGCTTAGAATCGTCTCTGAATCTTAGCCCTAGAGACCCATTAGCAGTGTCTACCACTTATCTTTGACCAATAAAAATGTTTGTAAGCATCAAGAACGACAAAGATGCGGGTGGAATCGGAAAGCGAAAAGCTTGTTAGTAAATGTCGACGGTATCTCGAAAGGCCTCGCACTAACGAGCGGCGAAAGAATCTAGATAGTGTTCGAGATTAGTAACAATTAGAGCTGGGCCTTCGGCACGCTTTGTGCTGACGTGACGTGAGGGTACTCAGGAACGCATCGTTAGTTTTAGCCCCTACTAAGCACTGCATACTTTTTAGAACTGGGATTTCTCAGCGATTAATTAATTTGTTGTAATAACAAGATATAAAACACCCACCCAATTCCTTCCAGCCGAAGACCTAGCGACCGCTGGTCTTAATCGGTTTGGAGTTGAAAACGAACACGAGATTGTTAGCCGGTAAGGCATAAGAATAAGCCGAGTCAATACATGCCTCAGTTTATTCACAGGCGGATTGCATACGAAGTCGATTGCTTTTCTGGCACAGTTTGTGCTACGAACAAAAGCTGACAGAGAGGCTTTTTGCATAATTAAATACCAGGTTTTAAACTGGCGCTTAAACAAACAGCTCTGCGGTTTTCCTCAATTTGCATCTATCAATTTTTGTACAGGTTTACAGTTATTTACAAACATTTGTGTATTATACGGGACAAGTGAAGTGTCCCCAACTGTATAGTTATCATTTTTAGCATGGCGTCGGGCTAATCTTTTTTTTTTCATACCGAATTATTATTGGCTTGCGTTTGACCATAATCTCAGCGACGATGCGGGCGACGGTTTACCATGCTTAGAAGATTAGTACGTGTTCCCTTTTGTCTTGAAGACACCCAATCTTGTTCTTCTCATCTTGTAATTTAGTTCTATTTTAATTTAGTTTAAGACCATAGTTCCAGTCGTGATGTTTTTTCTTTATATCGTTTATTTCTATTAATGTATGACCTAATCTTATAAGAGTATGGACCACGTGTCCATAGAGAGGGTAATGTAACAAAATAAAAAAAAAAAATTGTTGTTTTCAATAAAAACCAATGTTTCGCTGTTCACTTGGAGCAAAATGCTTGGGGCGCATAGTAGGTATGTCAATCATAAAATGAGCATCTATCAGTCTGTTCAGCCCGCTGTTTTTGATAGCCAGTTCCCGTAGCAAGAAATAAAATCTATGTGAAATGAGCCATGCAATGCTCGTATGCAGTTTTGCTATTCTAGTTCCTAAGGAGTATCATACCGAGGAGATTATTACAAGGTGATGTTGTTACGCCCCTTTTTAGGTTCATACTAAAAAGGGGCTTAGCAGCATCGTGCAGTCCATTCCGTGGCAATTTTTTATCAAGCATTATGTTTCCATCCGTTAATCTTTGACGGTATTCGAAGGTGTCAATGCATCAGTTAAAGTATATGAAACAATATATGGGTACAAAATAGTTTATTTGACCTGGGTAATAAATAATAATAGATACTTGACACATTTACATTATGAATAGCCTCCCGAGTTATTCACCGTGTTTCAGGGGTTAGATGGCTGGGGTGCTATGCCGGGGAACCTCCACGTGGTGCACCCTGGGTGCCTGTCAGCAACCTCTCCTGGTTGACCTTTCGGTCCCGGAGAGGTTGCTGACAGGTAGCTAATAACCCGGCGAGGTGGGCCCCTCCGCGTGTCCCTCTGAAGGGGTCAGCAGAGGGCACAGTGGATGGGGCGTATGGGCTGAGCGGAGTCCGAAGGCCGCAGGGCCAGGACGAGCTTGCCGAGGGGGCCGCGTTAGCACGCGTGGCCCTCCGGTGTGGCTACACCGGACGGGACAAGATAGGGGCGCGCTGTCTTTCAGCGTGGGGCCAGGGTGGGTTTAGACCCTGCTCCCGCTGGCAGCGCGCGGAATCGGACGAGGAACAGGAGATGGACAGCCCCTCTTATTGGGGGGCTGGACGAGGAGGGGCACGCTGGCTACCAGCGTGGGACCAGGGGGATACCTTTTTGGGTATGAGAGCCCCCCTGCTCCCGCTGGCAGCGCGCCAAATGGGACGTGACCAAGGAGGAGTGAACCCCACCCTGGCATACAGCGACGGCTGGGGGGGGGGGGGTTACATCGGAGGGAACATGGGAGGAGGAGCCCCCGGACCGGTGGTGGTTACCGGGACCCCTAGGTTCGGGGGCGAATCGCATCTACCGGACTTAGACGAGGTGGAGCGCGCGGCCGTTTTACGACCGCGCGCCATTGAGATGGCCCCCGCCCTAAGCGGCGCTCCTTACGAGCGCCGTGGCAGGCGGGAGACACGACGGTGCTCTATGAGCACGGAGACGGGGGCGCGGTCTAACCCCTCCGTCTCCTCCGGGAGGGCCTGGGGCGTCGGATGTGGGGGCATCAGGCGTCCCTCACCTTTTATAGGTAAGGGCCCTCCCGAGGCGGGGGCGGTGCGCTGCGTGCGCGCACCGCCCGAGCCAAGCGGGGGAGCTAGGCTCCTCGCGAGGCGGGTCCGCCCCAGGGGGGCGGACGACGGCTGACGGGGTTCCGCGTGTAGTGCGAAAGTGGCACCGCAACCCCGTCCAGAAGCTGAGCCGTATAACGCCCCGGTGGTTTTTTGGTGGGTAGTCCGTTGCGCAGTGGGCGAGCGGGAAGCCCACACTCTCTCCGTGACCTCCCCCCGAGGCACGGAGGGGTAAGCTCATAAAGGAGTTTTTCCACCGGGAACCAAAAAAAAAAAAAAAAAAAGGGGTTAGATGGCTGAATTGTCATGATGATGACACTGCATTCATTTGATTTCAATAAACAGAGAAAGATGGGCGTGCCAAAGACTAGGTATAGGTACTATAACTATATAAGGACACGCACCTAGCAAGCTAGCGGTACTCGTATAACCTCGTTAAATTGCAATACTATAATGATGCTGTTTACAGTTTTTACCCACAATCACACATTTTAAAATCGTCATCAACGGAAACAACTAAGACCAAATTACGAGAAACATTCGAGAATGCTTAGTACGATAGTACCTAGTCCATAATGAATTTGCGAGCACCGGTCCGATTATATCGCTGAGACAGATTGCTGGTGCGGACTCATTAAACAGTTATCACGATTAATGTCTAGGGCAGATGATATTTATGGAACATGCCTACTGAAGATTATTATTTTGCGTAAATTGATTCGCTCCAGCTCTCTCTGATGTGTACGACAAAAAATTCCATTTTTATACTATTGGATAGTCTTTTTTTTATATTATTAGGTAACGAGACGAGCTGGTCGTTTGCCTGATGGTAAGCATAACGCCGGCCCATAACAATTGCAGTGCCACCCAGAACTTAGAAACACAAAGGCCTGCGCGGCACTGCAGTGTGCTCGTTACCCTGAGACATTAGGTATTAAGTCTCATAAGCCCAGTAATTTCACTGGAGCGGAGTCGAGCGGGTTGTTTTCCTGATGGTAAGCATAACTCTAACCCATAAAAGTTACAGTGTTATCCAGAACTTTGAAACACAAAGGCCTGCGCTGCGCTGTAATGCGCTCGCTAACCTGACATATTTTTGAGCAGGAAGTGGGCTGGACACGTTGTTCGCAATGACAACGTGTAATCGGCTTATAGAATGAAAGCCTTTGGAGGAAAGCGCTCGCAAGGGAGACCGCAAATAATGTGAAAGAATGACGTCAATAAGGGGGTCGAACTGAACGCAAAGGTCTCAATGTCGAAACGAACGGAGATTGCTGAAAGGAGACTCGTTTCAAAATAGTCGAAAAAACAAATGAAGATTAGATTTCACGATTTGCTATAAAACTTCACTTTGTGTCTTTCGAGATTGTTATAGGTCAATGGACTCAATAAGTTGTGACGACGCCAGACTTAGATCACTAATGCCGCATCTCATTGATGCCTTGAGTTATAAATTAGATTCTTTACAGCACTTATATGAAGTCATTAAACTTAGTATCCGTCATTAATTTCTGATAGTTTTGGGGACAAACGACTCAGACAGACTGGCACAAGGACAGAAAACAAGATATAAATAAGGGCTTTGATTTTCATTTCAAGGTACAGAACCATAGAAAATGCTACGAAATCGTTTGCTGTGACTAGGACTTAGCAATTTAAGAGGCGGTAAAAAACTTGTACTATGCCGAGATTAACTTCACATTACTTAGCCAAAGCGCCTATAAGCCTAACCTAATACCCTCTTAAACCTAGCCGCTGGTCACGTAACAACATTTATTTTGTCTTGGTGTAGCTTTGGTTTTACTATTGTTTAAATAACGATACTAAAGGCGGCCTCTGCTTAATTAGGTCTATTTATCTGAGCCTTAGAGCCTGCCTGGGCGTGTGCGTTTTGCTAGTTATTCTAAAGCTAAGGAATTATTTAGTTGGGGTTCAATGTACTGACCTTGAAATCGAGTTGAGTGCCGTTTGGTCGAATAGTATATGATCGAGTACCTATCGAGTAATCGGCCTTAAAACTAACATAAGACGGTAATGCATTTTGCGTTTTGCTGGCAAAATTACCATGATTTTGCAACGAAACAGACAAGGACAATACGGCCAGACAGTGATGCCTCTTTCACTCCTCGACGAGTCGACGACTGCTCCGCTACATACGTCAGTTCCGCACCACCGCGTATTTACTGTAGAAGCGGCGGTGATCGTGGTTTTCCATGGCCATGCGTTGCGCGTGGTCCGTGATTGATGCATGACCATCAATCCTGCATCACCATGGCAGCTTATTCCATTCTAGGTTTAGCGAATTAGACACCTTCGACCACATCCTGTCTAAAGATCAGAAGTTACCGAAATGGTCAAAATTCACCAATACTACCAATTCAAGGATTATAAAAAATAACAGCTTCCTAAAATAGGAATTGATGACTTAGTAATGAGGTTTCCGCTGTTATGTACGTGAAGAGTTTGAATCCTATAACAACGACCTTGAGATTATGGCGACGGAAACTATCGTTATGTGAGGTAGTGTAATTTTTAGTGCTCACTTGATTTAAAAATAAAATACATTTAATTCAGGCAAAACCCATATACACAGACACAAATACAAACATAATATGACAAATGGACACAAATACACAACAGACAAGATACAAACAAGACAAGACGGTAAAACTAAATCTAACCAACAGTGTAAGCGACATGTCTGCCGCTACAATGTCGGATATAAGGGCAGTCAAGCCTACCAGCGATCATATTCAGGACGGTATTGGAGCTGGTCCGCACCCTGCGCACCAGGGACGCACATCGCTTGCGCATGGTCGCATGGAAGCAGTCAGTACGCGCGTCCGCGAACATCCCCGAAGCACTACAGTACCGAGGCAGCCCCAGTACCGCCCTAAACGCATTATTATATTGGACGCGGAGGGCACTGTAACACCTTTGTGTGTAATTAACCCACAGACTGCACGTATAAAGGGATGTGCAGTACGCACGGAACAGTGTTACCTTCACATCCCCCGAGCAACGTGCGAACCTGCGGGCTATCATATTAGCTCGTTTTGACAGCGCCCTCCGCTCCCGTTCCATGTCAGCATGGTCCCTGAGGTCAGGTGTGACGATGTGTCCCAGATACTTAAATTGATCCACCCATAGCAGTGGAACACCATTCAGTTTAACAGATGGAACATTCTGTAGACACTTCACACCGGCCTCAAATATCATGCATTGACTTTTCATCACATTATATTTAAGACCATGAGTAGCCGCGTACTCTTCACAGAGCTGTATAAGCTTTCGTAATCCACAGACCGACGCACTAAGCAGTACCATGTCATCAGCATAGCTTAGGTTATTGACACATACACCGTCTATATGACAGCCAATATGCCGACTGCTCAGCGCGACGATCAGTGCATTCATGTACAAGTTGAACAGTGTGGGCGACGTAATTCCACCTTGTCTCACCCCACACTCCAACCTATACGGCTCCGACAATGTCCCCGCCCATCTGACGCTATTGAGCTGGTGCGTATACCAGTACTTGAAGACGTTAACAAGTTCGCATGGTAAATTGATATTATCAAGCTTACTCCACAAAATATCATACGCTACCAGGTCAAATGCCTTGGACAAATCAAGAAAGCATCCATAAACCGGCGTCTTACGATCCGTGTAGTATCTGACGGTGTGCTTAAGGCACAGTATGGCACTCTCTGTAGACAGCCTGGGTCTAAACCCAAACTGATTGTCATGTAGTTTAACGTATTTATCCAACTGTGCGTTAAGCAAACCGTCAAATACTTTGGCTATGATCGTCGCCAGGGAAATTGGCCTGTAGTTACATTTATCGGCAAGGTCACCCGTTTTATTTTTCACTACAGGCACAACAATAGTTTTCATGACGTCAGAAGGCATGTAAGAGTGGCTCACACATAGAGAATAGAGAAGTGCTAAAACTCTAGCAATATGTGGACCAGCATGCTGAAGGTGCTCAATGCTGAGCCCATCGTGGCCAGGAGACTTGCCTTTAGTAATGTTTTTAATTATTTTTATTACGTCTTTAGCACTGAAGCTAGTCCCCACGGCATCACCCACCATCTCAGCACTGGGCACCCCAGTCGCCGGTCCCAAAGGAGACTGTACAGAGAAATGCTCCTTAAAGATATCAGCAATACCTTTGTGGTCACTCACCCCACCAACGCTCACAGGAAGGCCAGGTCGAATGTTTACTTTATTAGTGTCTTTCCAAAAGCCGCGGAAATCTCCTTTAGAGTGCTTCTCAGCGAGGGTGTCCATTCTTATTTGATCCTGGTGATTTTGACACCACTTAAGTCGAGACTTGAACACCCTTCTACTTTCACACATTTCACTGAAGACGAAACCGGACTTAGGCCTACCACACATTACCCATTCTAGAAACTTTGACCTGGCCAACCGGTGAGCCCCGCTGACGTGTTCATTCCAGCCTGCTACACGTGGTCCACTCTCACCTGCCTTTGAGCTTCCTCGACTTGTCCTCGCCGCGTCAGAAAGGGCGGCCACGATGTCGGAGTACAATTTATCAAGAACGGACTTGTGACTAGGGTCATTACAGTAATGGTCAGCACAGTAGGTACATTCAATAGGTAACTCAATTAATCCTAATCTCTTATGACATTCTTCGTTATAGATTTTAACCTCTTTCTCATTTCTTATCCCCCACATTACATCTTTATTTATAGAGATAGAGTCATGAGGCTTCTTAGGTGTTAAAAGATCTAAATTACACTCAATAATTAGAGGAAAATGGTCCGACCACAACGTGTCATATTTTACCTGAACACTTACTACAGATTGCTTAGCAGACTGGGTCACAATACAGTGATCCAACCAACTACACGAACCATATACGTCACTAATAAACGTGTATGTATCAGAGTCCACTCCTAACATATCAACATCGACACATGACCAGCACTGGTCCTTGCAAAAACTCACTAGCTCGTTATAAAATAATTCATAAGGATTGGCATTATAATCTCCTAGCATAAAAACTGATTCAGTACCGTACTCATCAACAATAGCACTCACCGTACTCAGACAATCCGTAAAATCCGGTAAATTATCCACAGAGTTGGTAGGCATATAAACACTCATCACTATAACAGGTCGATCACTTGTTGTTATTTTGATCGCACATACTCGAGCATTATCACACGGCAACACAGATACGTGCTGGAATGCACTATTTCGCCACAGTACCGCGACGCCACCGTACGGGCGCCCACGCAATATGCCCGCAGATGTATCCACCGCTGACGTTCCGGTATAGCCAAAGCCACTATCTATCGTGCTTAAATACGATAGTTCATCTGGCAACAACCACGTTTCCTGCAGAGCAATCAAGTCACAACTGCGACATAGATCTCTGATACTGTCAACAGAGCGTTTAACACTTTTACAGTTAAAGCTAGCAAAACGATACGGGCATCTAACCATTATGTTTATTTAAGCCGTCCACAGAAAGAGCTCTGTTCGGATTCCTGCGTTTAAAATTAACAAAACGCCTGAATATGATGCCCCGGGGCCAAATCTTCTCATCCAAGTACATAGGCAATTTAGATTCAGACACATAGAACTTATATGCCTTGTGCGCTCGTTCTATCTTCATACTTATTTTTTCCATAGCCACCGTTTCTTGCGTTTTCATGCGTATATAATTAGTTATGTCGGTCTCTGTCGTATCACTATGCACATTCGTAATAAACATAGGAATTTTTCTCTCAGCCGCTTTGAAGTTACAATCCAAATCCCTCGCTATGCCTGACTTGCCTAGAAAACGGTATTTAGATGATTTCTTACGGTAAGATACTTTTTGCCAGCCATCTACATTATTAGTAACGTTATTAGCATCAAATGATAATTCTTCGGTAGCCTCTTCGACGCTCTGCGACGGCCGTCCTGTCCGTCGCCGTCTCGTTACATAATTATTGCAAGCGTTATCAGTGGCCGTCAGCTGTGCGGTCCGCGAGGACGGAGAACCGGTTCCACAAACAACAACCTCATGACTCATCGACCCGTCATCGGCGCCTGCGCTCGTCCCGTTATCGGCTACCGACCGTTGCTGCTCACATGACGCACGCTCGGTTTGTTTTTCTCCTACCTCCACAATTTCTCTGTATTTTGGGGTGTTTATTTGAGGTTTATTTTTAGATAAATCACAATCACGATTACTAAGGTCACATGTGAGGGAGTCGTTTAGAGAAAGAGTGTCAAGATGCGAGAGCCCTGCAGGGCCACTGTCTGGTAACCAGGCACCTCGTTTCATGTTCACTTTAAAGGCCGACGTAGGAAGTAACGAGTCATGTTTTAGTTGAAGAAATTCCGTTTTCAACTCCTTCAAGTGATCTAAGGTGGCATATGTTGACTTCACTTCTTCAATTACCGTTTGCATTCGCAGTAAGTCCTTTAAAATCTTCGTACAATCTAGATGGTCCCATGTAATCGGCGGCAGTCGTTCCAATTGTCGAGCCACAAACACTGGTATAACGTCTGGTTCTGCAGATTTAAATAAGTTCACGATATCCGCTATATCTCTTTCTTCTTTTCCTTTGTTTTTTCGTATTACTTTACGCATATTCGTGGGAATGGAATCGAATAAAAGCGATTTAGAATTTTTGATTTCATCGCTAGTAAACGATGTCAAGCAGATACGCACTAACGTCTCTTCATCGATCACAGACACTTTATTTTGTATGTATGATAACATCTCGTCAATAACGATGTTACATATATTACACTTTATTACATTCGTCATGTTTACTATATATGACACGATAATCAGCGCAACCGAAATAAACGCGCCCGTTACGATAGGGTGCGTGCGCGAGACTGCTTTCGATTTGCTGCCACCCTCGAAATGAAAATATGCCGCTAGCCGTCTCCTAAAAATAAGATCACAGGTGTTTGTTTGCCGTTTGTTGAAAGGACAAAAAGTAAGTACCTATTACACTGGACATGGGGTCTGGCGGTGGGATACATAAATGTTTATAGCACGCTGAGGGATTCCAATATGATCCCCAAATTCAATTATTTTTATGTAAGTGCAAATTGAAGTTGGCACGATTTACCCTTAATGTCTATGGATTCTGGCGAATCCCACTACTTCATACTTAATAGCTATAATTTGGGAGTTTTCAAGTCGAGAGTGAATAGGTTTCTTCTAGGCAAGCGTGCTCCATCGTCGACCGCATCGTCGCTTAACATCAGGTGAGATCTTGGTCAAACGTAAGCCTATTTTGGATAAAAAAAAACTTCCTAGTTTCATTCTTCAGACTTAATCGTTATTCGCATAGATCATTTAGTTAAAGGTTATTCGCTACCACTGTACCTACAGCGACTATCGTTAGGGGCAGCGTAGACGCTTATGCAAACGGGCCTTTGCTTGTCAGAATAACAACGCTTTTGCGTCAAGCGCGCATTTCGAGTATCACGAAATCTGCGCTTGACGCAAAAGCACAAGCAAACGTACGTTTGCATAAGCGTCTACGCTGCCTCTTAGTACCTATCGCCAGCATTTGTTTGACTTTTAGTACCCAGGGCTCCTGTTCTAGCAAACAAATGGTTTAAAAATGACAATGGTTTCTCAAATGATGAAATTTTTGCGTTGCGATGCCTCGTCTCGTCGCACCGCAGTGTAGTGGCCTCGCCCCTAACTGTGAATGTTGAGAAATGGGATCAATTTAGATCGAGATTCATATCCTGTCCTTACTTTGTAACTACTGAGATGCTCAGAGAAATTGAAACGAGTGACTTATATATGTACATAAATAAATAAGGTATTGAAACAAGAGTATTTGTAGGTAGGTAATTAGTTTTTAGAATTCGATGAGTGTGACCCTTGAGTTCACGTTTCATATGACCTAGAATGAGACACGTCGATTCTTTATCAAGAGAGACAGTATATGGTCTATAATCCACCACGCGGGCCCAGTGTCTTGGTCGTCATCACAATATGTCCTCGAATGTTGTGGTTATTGTGAACATGAGTACTAAATAAAAGGGAAGGTTGAGGTCACGAAACTTTTATACAGGTACTAAAGGTCTTCGTCGGTTACTTGTTCCGATATTATAGTTTTAAAACATTTTACAGTAAGAAGCTAACTTTGCGAACTACCTACAACAAAAACGTACTACAGTACGAACCCATACAGAAACACCAGAGGACACACTGAAATCTTACTTCTAATATTTTGTCTGTTTTTATACGATAAGGAGACGTGCAGGTTGTCTACCTGATGGTAAGCATAGCCCCAGCTCATAACAATTGCAGTGCCACTCAGAACTTTGACACGCAAAGGCCTGCGCGGCACTGCAATGTGCTCGTTACCCCGATACATTAAGTATTAAGTCTCGACTTCTAGCGCAATAATTTTACTGAATCCTTTGCTCATCAAATCGGAACACAGTAATGCATGCACATTACTGCTTGGCGGCAGACTGCACGAGCAATGCGGTGGTACCCATCCAGACGTACATTCGCAGAAGAGTTAGGGCTGAGATTCAGAGACGAATCTAAGCGTGGACTCACGCTTCCATACGTCAAAATTCTATACAGTTTTGACATATGGAAGCCAACGTCTACGCTCAGAATCGTCTCTGAATCTTAGCCTTAGTCCTGCCACCTGGTGAACGTACCATAATACTCACTTGGAACACCAGGCGACACATTATATTCTTCTACTACTTATTCGTATCTGCAAAAACATAATAAATTTTGTAATTTACATTTCATACCGTATCTGTGAGTACAAAAAATCATGACCCTCAAAATCATAAAGAAAGCCCTCCATACGCAACAGAACCTATTTACATTGGTATAAATCGCACCATCCAGTCCTAATTAATTATTAATTCCACAGTCCGAGGCAATAAATAAGCTTCGGTAATCTGCGTCGAAATCAAAGCCTTGAAAGGCTTTCGAGGTGTTCGGCGAACCGGCAAACTGGGGCAGCCATAATTTACCATCGTTAGCCACGGGGCGACAAAATTCTAAACCTATTAGAGGCTAAGTAAATAACGCGGGAACATCGACTTATGTTTATTTACTAGCCCGTCTAGATTGAAGGCAGCCCTCACACCTAATTCATGAATGATAGATAAGCATCAATCGCGGACCACGAGAACACCATGGAAAAACCACGATCGCCGCTTGACGCATATCGTATCGTCTATTGTGGTTGTGGTTGGGGCTTGATGGAAATCTAGTCCGAGCAAGGCAATCGCTTCTAGATAATATGTTTCTAGGACCTCTTGTTTGCCACCCAGAACTTTCAAACACAAAGGCCTGCGCGGCACTGCAGTGCGCTTGTTACCCTGAGAGATTAGGTATTAAGTCTCATAAGCCCAGTAATTTCACTGGCTACTCTGCTCATCAAACCGGTACACAGTAATGCTTGCACACTAATGCTTGGCGGCAGACTTCACGAGCAAAGCGATGGTAACAACCCAGACGGACACTCGCAGAAGAGTTAGTCCTCCCTCTATCAAGTTATAATAAATAATAGAACCCAGTGATATAACATCATTATGATTATCTAAGTAAAACTGTTATTTTTATTTTACGGTTTTAACCAAACAGCTGTTCCACCTCAAATTTATAGGTATCCAGCTTAACTGTAATTAAGTTAATTACTTTGTAAGACCGTGTTAATAAATTAGCGTGGAGGTACATACATTAATTTAAATGGTTAAAGAACTAAAATTAATTAAACTTCAACGTGTGGAGATGGGATGCTCCAGTTAATGTGGTTAAAATATATAACTAAAGTAATTAAAATATTTTGCAGTGTTTATCTTTTAATACAGTTAGAATAAATAGAAGATTAATGTGTGTTGATAATTTTTTTTAATACGTAACTGTTTTAATAAAAGTTATTGTAACTGTAATGTTTACATGTGATTAGGACTTCCAAATTAAAAAAAAAACCAAAAACAACAAAATACATGTTTTTAGTACAAATGGCCCGCGTTGAAAATGTGACGTCACGCGTTCGTCCCAATTTGTATGGGGCTCATTTTTGACGTTTGTAGAGTTCGATTTCCAGTTTTTTTCGATATTAACATGTGATTCTCATGAGAAAAAGAATTGATTGACGTCATAAAGGTCGTTTAAGTCGTGGTAGGACCAACTCTTCTGCGAGTGTCCGTCTGGGTTGTTACCACCGCTTGGCTCGTGAAGTCTGCCGCCAAGCAGTAGTGTGCAAGCATTACTGTGTTCCGGTTTGATGAGCAGAGTATCCAGTGAAATTACTGGGCTTATGAGACTTAATACCTAATGTCTCAGGGTAACGAGTGCACTGCAGTGCCGCGCAGGCGTTTGTGTTACAAAGTTCTGGGTGGCACTGCAAATGTTATGGGCTGGCGTTATGCTTACCATCAGGCAAACGACCAGCTCGTCTCGTTACCAAAAACATAAAAAAAAATAAAAATTAAACACTACACAAAATTAATTAATTAAACATGAAGTTAGCATCTCTATAATCACTATCCATATGTTCTTCGCAGCCGCACTTGGGAGCTAGTTTCCATTCTTGCTTTCTGGCCAAACACTATAAGCTATTAATAAGAAATAGAATTAGCTTCAAGACAGAAAATGCAGGCTGTTTTTTTGATTCAGATATATGTTAGCACCAACTGAATCTATGTAAATCTAAGATGTAAATTTATTTTTTTCCATCCGTTCCGATTTCATCCCAAATTGGCGCTCGGCGACCTCCTTCGCACAGAACCGGGCAGACAAACTGCTCGGCGTTATAGTGAACATTGTATTAACGCAGTTTCTGAAAATAAATACAACTTATTGTTACAGCGGCGCAAGTACGGAAGTCGGTTCGATAAATTTGTCGAACCGAAAAACTCGATAAATTTATCGAATGTTGCGAGTACCGAAGTCTGATCGTAAAGTATTGTAGTAACTCTATATTCTCTTTGGATTCGACCTAGCTTTTCGATAACTTTTGTCGATTGTATCGAGGCTCGATAAATTATGTAAAATAACGATAAAACCCACTTTATCGATTTGAACTGTCAATATTATCGAATTTTTTCGATCGAAAAGATCCGTACTTGCGCCGCAGGTTCGTTAGGTAAAGCGTATAATAGGAGTTCTATGCGTCCCGTCTCAGCGGCGCTGCAACGGCACATTCAGCGGTTTGCGGCTTCTCTGCTAATTAAACCGAGGCATAATTAAGTCGCTCTGCCGTCAAGTTACGGGCTGTTCACACGGAGCCAGCTGTAACCATCTGGATTATGTTTACCGCCGTAGTGTATCTAGACACTTTCGGTGAAACTAGTCCACAAATTCATGGCCCAGGTATCATGGAGAGAGCTACGTAGCTGATTTGTTTTATACTATTTGATAACGAAGCGAGCTGGTCGTTTGTCTGATGGGAAACACAACGCCGGCCCATAACAATTGCAGTACCACTGTAGTGTGAGAAAATAAATACCTACGTGGGTTTTTGAGAAAAATTTGGATGGCAAACTTTGAAATTCTAGAGCGAGATAGACTTGCGCACAAGCGCCGAAAACTGTGCTTACTATAGTGACGAGAATCTGTTATAATGTGGGATCCACCTAAAGCTCGCCCTTAAAGCTACAGAGTTATCCTGTTTTATTGAACAGAAGCGTGTTTATACACCAATAAAAAGTTAATATGTCATTTCAGCCGTTGACAGTAAAACAAATCCAGTAATGCACTGGAAACAATAACTATCAGCCAATAATGTGGTGCAGTTAAGTCGATGGATTTCTACCCTATTATACAGATGAATAAAGTTGCTTTTCCAACTATTTAAACTATACAAATACTGGCCATAATACTACTAATCGTAAAGGATTTCCTCGTAGTTATAGTTCTTTATATCTATACTGGGAATCCCAATGAGATATTATGTGAATGTCGATAGATGATAATTGAAACAAAAGATGATGAGTAGGTATTTAGGTGGCCTACATTTGTCGCGACCCCGCTGTCGAACAAAGGGCCTGCTGTCATACTTTAGTACTAGCGGCCAGAGGCTTACCAACACAGATCACGTGACAGATTTTTAAACTAATAAGTGAAATAGGTACTATTCCCGGTACTCGCGGTATGATTTCAGTTTTTGTCGCGACGAGGGGAGGAAGTAGCAACAATGTAGTTGTGTAAAAATTGAGTCCACCAACCAGTTCTATACTATACTCTTCGGGATCTGTCAGTATAATTTTACAATCCTACTATCCTACTTCCTACTAGTATTAATATTATAAATGCGAAAGTGTGTTTGTTGGTTTCTTGGTTTGTCCTTCTTTCACGCAGTAACGAAGCAACGGATCGACGTGATTTTTGGCATAGATATAGTTTATGGACCGGAGAGTAACATAGGCTACTTTTTATCCAGAAAAACTGCATGGTTCCTGTGGGAACGCGGGTGAAAACCGCGGGCAGAAGCTAGTATTATGATAAAAAGCCTTTGTAAACTATTATTATAGTAGCTTCTGCCCGCGGTTTTCCCCCGCTTTACCACAGGAACCGTGCATTTTTCCGGGATAAAAAGTAGCCTATGTTACTCTCCGGTTAAAAATCACGTCGATCCGTTGCTCCATTACTGCGTGAAAGAGGGACAAACCAACAAACCAACAAATCAAGAAACCAACAAACACACTTTCGCATTTATACTATTAGTAGGGAAGTAGGGATAGTATGGATATTGGGTATACAATAGTGTATCTATTCTGTAATGCTCACCAAAGGCATGTTGTAAGTAAATAAATAAATAAATAGATAAGTTATCGTGACGCACGTATAATTGTTACCGTGTTACCGTAGCACACGGCTTTCGCCCAAAACGAACTTTTCTACACGAACAAAACCCAAGACAGAAAATAATCTCGTTACAAAGTACGTTATTCACGTGAGTAAATAAATCTCCCTTCTAGTGAGCTATCAATTTACCCCCAAACAATTGTTCCGAATTATTTTATCGCCTCTCGGAAAATATCCGATATTCCCACACGGTATTGACGTATTCAATCAAATAGATTGATAACGTATCTGGAAATTCTGGAATATTCCGATACAAATGTTACGTACACAGTATAGGAATAGACAGTATGGCAGCTTTTCGCAAGCCGTAACCATTACAAAGACGATCCATTTTTGAATGTGTCACTGACACATGTCACACATGCACTTTTTTATTTTTTATGGCTTTACTTTTGACCGCAATCTCACCTGATGTCAAGCGACGACGCGGTCAGCAAATTGAATTCTGAGCACTGACATTTGCAGTAACCCTAAATGCATGTCAGATTGGTAAACTTACACAAATAGTCATTGCAAGCTATAAAAAAAGGTTGTTTTAATCACTTTTCAAACCCGAAGTGAAATTATGACTACTGACTAATTACACTTTCCTTCGCGTCACAATTTCATAACTCCCAAGTTTCCCTACTGATTCCAGTACTGAGTATTTTGTGGTAATACATATAGCGAGCAGATATCTTCCTTGTCAATCTCCTGTCAGGGATCCCAGGCTCGGGCACGTGTTGCGTAGTCATACGTAGTAGGTTTAAGGTGCAGAACCCGGCGCGCCGCTATCTCGCTCGCGCATCTTAACATTTTTGAAGATAAATAATCACTTACTATAATTATGAAAAATCGCATTCGGTGAAATTGCTGACAATGACATTGCAAAGGTACGGCAAAAGTATCATTTTGATCCGATCAAGATTTCATACATGAAAATGGGCAAAACATAAAATCCCATTTTTAGGTTTGAAAACTTGAATGGATCAAAATGAAAATTTTGTATAACCTTTGTAATGTTATTGTCAGCAATTTCACCGAATGCGATTTTTCATAATTATAGTAAGTGATTGTTTATCTTCAAAAATGTTAAGATGCGCGAGCGAGATAGCGGCGCGCTGAATTCTGCCCCTTAACAAGCAGAACAAAATGTGGGCTTGATTAATCGTAGAAATGACGAGAATAATACGATTGTCCTTTGTTTCGAATAATAACTTTTAATATAATTTTACTTTGACTAACAACGTGATACGGCATCATTTGGCTTTGTTGGTAAAGACTGCCTCTTGTCGAAAAAAACCAAAAAGGCAATTAACCAAGTTAATAAAAAACCAATTAACCTTTATTAAGAAAGGTTAATAAATGTTTTATTAACCTTTATTAGGTTAATAAAAAACCTAATAAAGGTTAATAAAAAACCTGTATTAGTTTTACTAATAAAGGTTTTTTTACGTGGTTTTTACGTGATTTGTTTACTTATATGTTTTTATTATTTTTGCTGTTGGTCTTTTAACAAATAAATGAAAAACCAGTGGTCGCTAGTTTTCGGCTGGAAGGAATTGTCTAGAATTCTCACGAGTTCTCGTTTCGGAACAGCTTGGTTCTGTTCCTCGGGTTGGAGACGAAAATGAAGACGGTTGTTGTTAGCCGGCAAGGCCACTGCACTAACTCTCAAGCGCAACGTTGAAAGTCCACAACCAATAGTCAATCAGCAACATTCGTTTTCTCAATAAGTAACTGTTTTTCAGATCTATGTTAGAAAGTAGTGAAACTACACGCTTGCCTCTTAACCCATGTAAAAAGATGAGGTTACTTATCTCTTTCATTTCGGTACATTCCAATATTAATACCGACTGCAGATAGATAGATACTTTATTGTCCGTACTCAAATAACGAATAAGTGCTGCATTTTGTGGCCTTATCGCCAAAAGGGATCTCAACGAGAACATATTTTAGCAAAATCCTAGAGGACGGATGTATATTAAAAATTTGACTATATGTAAAATAGGTTTTAAATTTAAAAACTCGGGAGTAAATACATTTTTGGGTTTCGTCTAGACTCTAGATAACCCAAAATTTAGCGAAAAATAACGAAAACAATAATATATGAACGATGGCTTTCAGTAAAATATAAGTTAGCTGCATTACTGGTACAAATAACACTATCAGTTGAATATAAGTCGTGATGATGCAATCATTATTTTATACCTACAAACCTTTATCAACATTATTTATACCGGTATTTAATAAAAGAAAACCAGCTCCGAATTCAAGCAATAGGACGCGTGTAACATATTGTTAAGGCTATTAACACGCCGTAAAGGGTTAGAGAAAGGTACTTGCCACATAATATATAGCAGATATACGTCGACTGACACAAACCAATTACGTTCTTACAGTTTTACGTGTTCTGATGGATGACTATTACACCGATTGTATAAAATCTTTAGATGGTTCTGTGGCTACGGCTCCGTGGGTAACTTGGTACTAGCTCTGCCTACACAGCGAGTGGCGCAGGGTTCAACTCTCGGCTGAGGTAGATTTTGTGCAGTGAGTATAAAGTTTGTTCTCGGATCTTGGATGTTTGTGTTGTGTTTCTACTTCGACACAGGCAATCCTAGTTCATGAGAGCATTTATGTTATTAATTATTAGACAAATTCGATTATTAAAATCAGTATATTTAAGTATTACAATATCTTTATCACTGAGAGTGACGTGTGTCAGGTGATACATTTATAAGTATTAATTTACAAGGTGATGTCTTTTTTTACAGGTATTCTGGCGTACTTTTTTTTATGTTATTAGGTAACGAGACGAACTGGTCGTTTACCTGATGGTAAGCATAACGCCGGCCCATAACAATTGCAGTGCCACCCAGAACTTTGAAACACAAAGGCCTGCGTGGCACTGCAGTGCGCTCGTTACCCTGAGACATTAGGTATTAAGTCTCATAAGCCCAGTAATTTCACTGGATACTCTGCTCATCAAACCGGAACACAGTAATGCTTGCACATTACTGCTTGGCGGCAGACTTCACTCACAAAGCGGTGGTAACAACCCAGACGGACACTCGCAGAAGAGTTAGTCCTCCCACTAACAAATCTACTACTGTAGTGTACTACACTGTATCTACTACGTCGATAGTGGGATAAAAAGTACCTTTAGTGGAATATATGTTGCAATCGAGGGTAAAACCTGTAGGGCCAGAGCTGAATCGGCTGACGTCTAGTGCGATTTATTGCTATTTAACGAAGCCCATGCCAAATGAATGTATGTTCTCTAGTTGTAGGTCTGCTGATTAGTTGTTAAACCGGACCCGTGTCGTTTAAAATCGTTGATTTATTCATTAAATTTGTAACGTTTTGGTATACTTTTTTACCAGAATAAGTGTTAGATGTCCGATAGAGTAATGAACGAATACAGATATAATAGGAATATATCTATATGAAAGGGACGGAATACAGACAGTTAAACAAAACAATGTTATAGACACACTGTAAGAACTCTGGTTATATATTTGGCGAACAACAATTTAATCTTCGATTAATTTCCAACGACTCAGGTTCTTCATACTAGGCACTAACATTATCTATTTAGTTTAATTTTGTAGAATTAATTATTTATAGACAGATAGACGCTTAATTGAAACACTACAATTTACAGAAATTTTAAAACTAAAATAACGCAGCAATGACTGTTAAAACTCGCAGTCTTGTCTTCCAGACCGTGCATGGAGAAGAATCATTATCAGCCTCTTACGCTCCCACTACTGGGGTACCGGCCTATTCTCAAACAGAGAGGTATGGGCCATAATCCACCACGCGCGCCCAGTTCGGCTTGGTGGTGGGGAATAATAAGATACAATTTACACAACGGTGTCACACCAACTCGAGGTGACAAGTAAATTTGACGGCTTTCCTCCACTCGAGATGCACCGAGAACAGCCTAATAATCAGCGCGTTCACTTTCACCCGCACGAAACAGATGGATTCACGCCACTCAGTTGCGAAACTGATTTGTGACGACGTATCTTTGAAAGTCACCTGACAGATTTATGGTTTGTTTTTATAGCAAGCTGGTAGGTGAAAAGGTAAGGCTATAAACTGATATGAGAGCCTGAGCTTTGATGTTAGAAAACTGAATAACTTGTTACGGCCGCCCAGGCTACTTTATGAGCTGGTTATCGGCATTTAAATGGATTGAATATGCATGGTGGTAGGGTGTTTTCTAGTGCTTGAAAAAAAAATGTGTTAGCTAGCAAAAGCTACCACATTTTTTTAAATTGCAAATGGGCATTCTTTGACCGCTGTCTCACCTGATGTTAAGCGACGACGCGGTCGACGATGTAACACGTTTGCCCAGAAGATACCTGTTCACTCGTCTCTTGAAGACTCTCAGAATGTAATGTTCAGGAAAAACAGATGCCGGCAATGAGTACCACTCAGTGGCGTATTTTAAAATTCAGCGCCCCGGGCCAGCAGGCCCCGCCGCCCTGCCATCACCACGCGCTGGTCAGTAGCTATATACGATAGCCCAGCATCTTGATGTGTATCAAACTTACAGCCACGACCCCCCCCCCCCCCTCCCCCGCCACCTTATGATATTTCATCATCACCATTAGTCGGAAGACGTCCACTGCTGAACATTGGCCTCCCTCATAGAACGCCACTTGGATCGACTAATCGCCTCTTGCATCCAACGGTTCCCCGCGGTTTTAACTAGGTCATCGGTCCACCTAGTGGGGGGTCGTCCTACACAACGTCTTCCGGTTCGTGGTCGCCACTCGAGGACCTTTCTTCCCTGTCGGTTATCGGTTCTGCGAGAGATATGGCCTGCCCATTGCCATTTCAACTTACTAACTTTGAGAGCGATGTCGGTGACTTTCGTTCTCCTGCGGATTTCTTCGTTTCGGATTCTATCACGCAGGGAAACCCCGAGCATAGCCCTCTCCATAGCTCGTTGTGCAACTTTGAGCTTGCTGATGAGGCCAACAGTAAGAGACCACGTCTCATTGCCATAAGTCATCACTTGCAACACACACTGGTTGAAAACCTTGGTTTTCAAGCTCTGCGGTATTGTGGACGAAAAGATAGGTCGAAGCTTTCCGAACGCTGCCCAGCCGAGTTGGATTCTTCGTGCGACCTCTTTGTCGAAGTTGGACCTACCTAATTGGACAGTCTGTCCTAGGTAGACACACTCGTCAACAACTTCCCAACAATTACCGGTATAGGTGGAACATGGACATTTGACATGATTTTCGTCTTGTCCATGTTCATCTTAAGACCAACCTGTTGGGAAACGCTACTGAGGTCGTTGAGCATGGTACCGAGATCCTCAAGCGATTCTGCCATTCTGACTATATCATCGGCAAAACGAAGGTTAGTGACGTACTCGCCATTTATGTTGTTGCCTAATCCTTTCCAGTCCAAGAGCTTAAAAACATCCTCCAATGCGTTTGTGAACAGTTTCGGAGAAATAACGTCTCCCTGTCTCACGCCTCTTTGCAATGGAATTTGTTTCGTGCTCTGGTCCTGTAGTCGGACTGTCATGGTGGCGTTGCTGTACAAACACTTCAACACTTCAATATACCTATAGTCAATTTGGCATCGCTGCAAGGACCGCAGTACCGCCCAAGTCTCGATTGAATCGAAGGCTTTCTCATAGTCCACAAACGCTAGACATAGCGGCCGATTATACTCCTCAGTCTTCTGTACAATCTGGCGTAACGTATGGATGTGGTCTATGGTGCTAAAGCCTTTTCGGAAACTGGCTTGTCCAGGAGGCTGGAATTCATCAAAGCTGCGTGCGAGACGGTTCGTAATGACTCTCAAAAACAGCTTGTACACGTGGCTCAAGAGCGAGATGGGGGCCTATAATTTATTATTTAGGTTATATCACCTTTTTTGAAGAAAAGTACCACCACGCTCTTGTACCACGCTTCTGGCGTTGTAACTTCAAGGACAACGGAATTGAATAACTTCTGGAGGACTACAAGTACCGTTCTACCAGAAGTTCAGTCGTAATTCCGCCCTCGCCTGCCGCCTTGTTGTTTTTAAACTGTTTGAGAGCCATTCTAATCTCGCACAGGCTGATGTCCGGGATGTCTTCGGTATAGTGCCGGACAAACTTGGCTCTAGTGTCTTGAGCTGTGTTAGTTAACGGTTTTACGTGTTGAGACTTGAGGTGTATAACTGTCCATATTTTCTGCCTATTTACTGCCTTACAATATTTAGGCTCTTACTAATAAACAGTGCTAAACGATGGTTTGGTTAAACTATGTTTTGTTTTTGTTGTTCTTTGACAATTTTGATCTTAATCGAAAAAGACAAAACACAGTTGAACTAAGTATTCCACTCTTTATTAATATGAGAGCCTTAGATAGGCTTTTTTAAATTTCTTCTGCTTGCGCCGCCCCTCGCAGCCTGCCGCCCCGGGCCATGGCCCTTTTGGCCCTAGGGTAAATACGCCCCTGGTACCACTCTTTAGCTGTCCGCATGATGTAGGTGGAAGCGTAACGCTTAGTACTGATAGGAGGAATGTCAACCATAAGCGGATGTCGCATTGCCGTACGTCTGGCCTACTACTAAAGTTGAAAATCTTTAACCAAGCACTTATTGGTGTGTTCCGGTTTCCTAACGAAGTTTTCTTTTACAGCTTTAGAGCGAGTGTGGTAAATTCGCATATAATTACGCACGCATAACTTGATATTAGTCAAAAGTGTGTATCCGAGGCAGAATTCTAACTCTGGTGTAATGGATTGAAAGTCGCACAAGTACCTGCTCGGCCACACTAGCTGTAGTTTACAAGACCAGGAAATAGCTAAGCACCGTGGTACAAATTCACTTCATAACCATAAACTATCATATCTGTCATTCAAACAAGATTGTACCTACCATTAAAAACCATCATGGACTCGTTATAAATAAGCCTTAATACTGGTTTATTTCCTATTTACATTGATGCTATCTCTAACTCTCATTAAAGAGTTACTCTGATTGGTTTTAACTGAAGGAAATAGCTGAAGCAATGAGAAATCTATTATTATTATTAATATAATTGATGCCGGAATTGTGCTATTATGTTTTTAGGTGTTGAGAGGTAGGAAAATCATTAACCGTATATAAATAAGCCTTCGTGTCCCAAACTTCTGAGTGGCATCACATAGATCGTATTCTTTTGTAAAATAATTGAAGTAATTTATTTCGATATCAAGCAGTGTATAATTATTGAAATGAATATTTTAATGTTTCATTGTTCCAATATCTGGGGAGATTAACTTTTTTTTTGTGTAAAATTGCGTTTTTAACAGAAATAAAACCATATAAGTAAACATAAAAAGCAAAACCTATCTAACCACAAAATTTCATGCATATCGTTAGACCTATTTTAGAGATACGCCAAATAAATCTAAATAAATTTTGAATACAAGAATTGCTCGTTTCACAGCGAAGGACCATCGACACAAAATGCGAGAGTGTGTTTGTTACTTTGTCCTTCTTTCACATAGCAAAAGAGCAGCGGATCGACGTGATTTTTTGCATATAGTTAATGACGGCGAGAGTAACACGTGTGCAACCGCTAGTCTTCCATAAAAATAGCATATATCCATTACAACGCTTCAGTAAATTTTAGTTTCATTCACAATTACTATGCTAACGTGTGTACTCCCAGCGGTAAGCGCGCTGGATTTTAACGTAATTAATTAATTAAGTAGATTATACCTATCGCGTCGGATAATGAGGTTGCCAACACGCTGTTGTACCCTGGAGGGAATTTGTAAAAGCATTAAAGTTGTATTTGTCTATAGACGAACTAGATTATATTTGCAGCTACGTTCGCGTTGGTATTTCAATATTGATGTTATAGAGTTTTCTGCTCTGTGTGAGTTTCGCAGTTAAAATCCGAATCGAACGACCGCGTTTGCCAAGTAAACAAACACCTTACAAAAAAAATGCGCGATGATAGTTCATAAATATGGCGCTAGGGGCACTGTACATGTTTCCATACAAAATCTTCGTAAACGCGGTCACTGTCGATCGCGTTATCTTGTTGCAAAACTCGCCATCTGACGTAGAAAATTATTATCTATATCAATACCAATATATAAAATTGAAGTATCTAAATGCATATGAAAGTATATACGGTACCTACCTATAACAAAACAACCATTTTAAAATTATTTGTCTGTCTATCTGTCAGTGTTTGTTCCGGATAATCTTCAAAACGGCTGGACCGATTTTGACGGGACTTTCACTGGTAGATAGCTGATGTTACAAGGAGTAACTTAGGGTACGTGAGCAGAGCCGCGGGGCAATGAGTGTATTTATATAATTAGCTGTTTACTTTTTAATCTGGTAAATCTACGATGATACGAGTTAGAATTGGCACGGTCATAATGTCTTAGGGTAAAGAGCGCAATGCCGTGCAGGCCTTTGTGTTTTAAAGTTCTGGGTGTCACTGCGATTTTTATGAGCTGGTATTATGCTTACCATCAGGCAAAAGATCCCTCGTCTCGTTATCCATGATTAAAAAGAGTTCAACTAGCAAAAATATGTTTTTAAATAGATTAAAACAAAAATAATTATTGTTAAGCACAGAACGAGTGGTAACTCTTCCTAGCAATCGTAATTTAAAACAAATCCATGGATTGTGGCTGTCAATTACCTATTTGAATTTAATTATTTCATGGTTATATTATTGTATTATATATAAACAATTAATGATTATAAATTATCTTTTTTCGAATAAACTTTTAATGTACCGTGATATAACGCAAGATGACTTGTCCTTGCCCGAGATGAGATCTCAGCCACAATTTTAATGTCAGCTGTTTTAAATTATGATTAATTCGATCGTGTTATAAAAGAATTAAAACGAAGCGCACATTAATCGCATGCGTGCGCGTTGATGTCTTATGTACGCGCAGATATATTTAGAATGCGCGTACGCATTACTTTGTATTGGCTATATTAGTGACGTGCTGGTTGGTTGTGAAGATTATAGAAATAATTAAAATTCTTAAATTTTCTAAGACTAGCCAGGCGAGTCTTAGAAAATGTCCCAGCACAATGCTGTCATTGCTTCACGATGTCTTTCTTTACCAAAAAGCTCACTGTAGAATTGGAACCATGTACCTATGGGGCAATGTAGACGCTTATACAAACGTACGTTTACTTGTCAGAATAACAACGCTTTTGCGTCAAGCGCGGATTTCGTGATACTCGAAATGCGCGCTTGACGTAGAAGCGTTGTTATTCTGACCGTACGTTTGCATAAGCGTCTACGGTCTGCATATGGATCAGCAGACGAGCTCAGTACTGGAACTTCTATGTTCAACCTTTCATTGATGAACACTCATCACTCTTGTCACTCATCACTCATCATCAACATCAGCTGAAAGACGACTACTGCTGAACATAGGCCTCCCCGTCGAACACCACTTTGATAACCTACTCGCCTCTTACATTTAAGGGCTCTCCGCGGTTTTGATCAAGTTGTCGGTCCACCTTGTTGAAGAGGGGGTATCTACGTCTACTGATTCGTGGTCACCACTTGAGGACCTTCCTTCCCCGTCGGTTGTCGGTTCTGCGAGCAATATGGCCTGTCCATTTCATCTTGCTAACTATGAGAGCTATGTCGGTGACTCTCGTTCTCCTGGTTATCTCCTCATTCTGGATTTTATCACGCAAGGAAACCCCAAACAAAGACCTTTAGTTTTTTGAGTGACTCTAAGCATACTAATGAGGCAAATAGTAAAAGACCTCACGCTACTATCACTTCAAAAATGAATAAATTGCAAATATTTTTTCAATAACTTCTGGTTTTTTACTCTTCAAGCTCCGGGTCTCGTACCCTTTTTTTGCTAATTAAATTATTTCTTGTAATTTCTTTTCACATCATTAAATTAAATTACATTACATTACATTACATTACACTACACTACATTATATTACATTACACTACATTACATTACATTACATTACATACAGTCATTCATACATAAAAATAACTTTATATTAATACTTTTTTGTTACAGCTAGCTATTAACGACTATTATTCAATACCTCTTTAATCAATCAAAAAAACAGTAAACATACCTCATAGAAAATATATATTGTTAGAATCAGAAATGGAATTTGCTTAAAAAAACAAGTTAGAACAAGAATTCCGTTTATTACACAAAATAAATCAAACATTTAAACCAAGGAAAAGTACTCACAGTTCACACAATTCAAATAACGATTGCACACTTGTAAAACTAACACTAATCACGATAAAATGACTCACGTGACCTTTATAACGATCGACAGGGATTCTAGCAGCCGTCCGTTCGCTTCGAGCGTAGAAAAAATAAGTGTCCGTTCTTATCGAGGCGCTCGGTTTTTATAGATGACGGTAGGTTCGTTGTGATGAAAAAGAGACGTTCCTTACAATATCTATTCGTGTATAATACATAATTGCCCATCCAATCCCAGTGTGGTTCGCCGCATGCCCGCAAATCTCATGTATCTCATCAGTAACAGTCGAGAGCCGATAGCGGTCCATTTTCTAATCTTTCTTTTGTGTGTAATTTTACTTACACCCATTGTTGTGTGATGTAATTACAGTGTAAATAAATTGAATAATTGTACCATTTAATTAATTTTACACAATGCTTAAAACAAAGCTATGTAGGTAAGCTACATAATCAAGTTGGCTTATTCTGAATGTAAAGTGTTTTGAGGTTTGTCCTTCTTTCACGCAGCAACGGAGCAACGGATCGACGTGATTTTTGACATAGATATACCTAGTTTATTTATACCATAGTTTGTCTATGCGTGTTTTATCTATTTAATACATACAAGTATTATGCATTAAATAGATAAAATTATTATACTGATTAAAAAAGGGAGAGTCAGAAAATGCGTTAACTATATCACACAAAGATTGAAGTACCTACTTACATGTTTTCTTCTGTTCATAAATATTTATTATTCTGTTAACGGGGATTGAATGTTTACGTATAACATGCGTTGCCGTGGTTACGTACCTATCTCTTACGTTTTAGTAGTAGTTAGGGTAGTTTAATTATCTATACATCTATACAAATAAAAATTGAAGTCTCTGTTTATATCAAAATAACAGCTTTTTACCAATTCCATATGAAAGTATACACGGTACCTAAAACAAAACAACCATTTTAAAAGTTTTTGTATATCTGTCTGTTTGTTCCGGGTAATCTCTGAAATCGGCTGCGCCGATTTGGACAGGACTTTCACTGGTAGATAGCTGATGTTATAAGGAGTGACTTAGGCTACTTTTCTTTTAGAAAAAAAAAATAGGGTTCCGCGCAAAAAAATAATAAACATGAAATCCAATATCACCACGCGGGTCAAACCGCATGCAGCATCTAGTTACATAATAAGAAAACATTAATTTAAACTCTTTTTTTTGTAAAAGCAATTATTTGTTCATAACATGGCTCGTATATACGAGCCATCTTCAAGCGTCTCAACTCTTACAACTAAACGTAGAAAATACAATCGCAGAGAAAACGTTGAGTTAATAAGAGAAATTGATCTGTATTCCCCAGGCAGTTAATTAAGCTAACTAGACGACAAAATTTTATAACTTTACGCATAATAACCGGGTATAAAACACGCGTAGACTGCGTCTGGAACTTGTACTCGTAAAACTGCAACAATTTCTAAGCAAGTTCTCAGCCCGCCGACCTGTGCGTACTTTAAACCAGTCTAGGTAGGGGCTAGAAAAGTATGAAATGAAGGAAGTTTTATGAATGGTACAGTTAGTTTTGTTCTCTGTTTATATATTTCTTTAATTTTATTATATTCTCAAAATGAAACTAAATACAATAAATTGGCCTCATATATTTATTTAATTATATAATAATTTTATATGACTTTAAAATTATTATTTATTTGAAATATAATCCTTACTTCAATAATAGTAACATAAAATTATTATTGAAGGAAGGAATATATTTCTTTAATTAAAATCCACTACATAAAATTATTATTTAAAAAACATTAACACTTTCAATGTTCATCCCAAAACCTTGAAATATAAAGGCTGTAGCACATTTGGCACAGTTATTGCAAAGGGTTGACAGCCTACATTTGGAGTGTAAAAAAGTAGTCGCACATATTATGCGATTTCGTTTGGAGATTTCAGTCGGATCATTTTCACCGACGCGTGCGTCGCTCTGTAGACCTGGCCAGTCGCCCGCGCATACCCGTCACGTCTACACGTGCCTTTCTCGCGCACCGCTCTCAGCTGATCGCTTCGCGTAAGTGTAAAAATAATAATTGTGACAGTGACATGGTTTTGTGTTGCCAATCGGATTCTGTGATCGTGTCTTAATCAATCGTAAGTTTGCCTTTGTTTATAAATAAAATGCATGCTTGGTGCATCAATCGAGACCTAATTCGGACCAGCAATTAAACGTAATGAGTTTCTTAAGTCGTGCACGTATTTAAATTATTTAGAAATCGGAGTGGTCATTTGCAAAAAAATGCACGAAATCGGCGGAGCGGCGCGCCGGCGCCGAGCCGTTCACACGACATGCGGGAGATGCGCGAGAGTGCCGCTGGAAGAGACACACATGCGTGTGCGTGCTTCGCGCAGACAAAACTACTTCTTGTAATTGTAACAAAAATATGGCTTCATTGCATCGCGTGTTTAGGTGCTATTCCCAAAACACGCAGACGCACTCTATTCCTAAAGAAATTTTTAGAAAATAAAAATATATATTGTAAATACATTGTCTTATAAATACATATGTTTTTGACAGAAGTTAAATATTGCGAGACATAATAAGTCCAAACGCAACCTAATTGTCATGTCAATTTGGGGCATGTGATATCCACTACCACGCAAATGGCCAACGGCAATGTAGTGAATAGTTAACAGCCTATTCACTCCTTTTAAGACATGAACAACTTCCTAGTCATCATCATCATCATAAGCCGGAAGACGTCCACTGCTGAACATAGGCCTCCCCATAGATCGCCACTTGGATCGACTACTCGCCTCTTGCATCCAACTTCCTAGTCCCATCACCTAATTGCATAAAAAAGTCTTGGTCTCAGCATTTGCAATTTGGTTATGATGATGATGAATGAAGGTACGCAATTTTACTGAAAACAGCTTTTCTATTCCCTCAGTAATCTCTGACCTCAGAATCCTTTGATATCCCAGGGGACCTGAGGGGGTAACGAAGAGGTTCAGATAGAAGGCTTTAATAAATAATTGTACCTGACGTAATACCTTTCTAATTACTATTCCCCAGATACTGTATTTACTTTACTAAAGTATTACTATTTTTAAAGATATCTATATGAATATGTGCTTAATAATGCGTCGTACGACAACATTTATAAAGTTAATTCAAAATTCGAAAACATAAATTAAGTTATTATATTTAGGCAGGCAGTATTAAAACTTTTATATAACAAGAGAAAAAATACATCTAGAAAATAAATTTCATTAAAAAAAACAAATATCTTCTTTGTTATATTGATTAATTCTCATTTAGTAATTTTTTGGTCCAGAATCGCGCCAAATTCGACAGCTATGCGCCATGTAACAAACCCAATTTATTTACCATCAGCAAATAAATCTAGCTAACTTTCAATGCGTGCGGAATACCTGAAAACATTCAAGCTGCACCGATACATTATTGCTGATCACGCAAAAGTGGTGTTAAACCATCTCCCTCGCGATATTGCTCGGGCATTTCCACACGATTTGTTATTTAAATTCAATTAATTAGCATAAATTTCCTCAAGTGCGCATAGCATGCAAATGCGCCAAAGAAACATGACGCGTGAAGTCGCATCTAGGATCACAACGTGTACGGAAGGTCGTCCGGCACTCACTAGATATTGTTGTCAGTGGTATTCAAAAAAGTCGTGGCAGTAGGACGTCTTCTAATTCTGGCTGGTTCACCACCCTCAAGTCCATTTTTTTTATGTTATTTTGGAACGAGACGAGCTGGTCATTTGCCTGATGTTAAGCATAACGCCGGCCCATAACAATTGCAGTGCCACCCAGAACTTTGAAACACAAAGGCCTGCGCGGCACTGCAGTGCGCTCGTTACCCTGAGACATTAGGTATTACGTCTCATAAGCCCAGTAATTTCACTGGATACTCTGCTCATCAAACCGGAACACAGTAATGCTTGCACACTACTGCTTGGCGGCAGACTTCATGAGCAAAGCGGTGGTAACAACCCAGACGGACACTCGTAGAAGAGTTAGTCCTCCCACTAACAAAGTCGTGGCGGCAGGACGTCTTCGAATGCTGGCTGGTTCACCACTCTCAGTCCATAATGTAATTCCACGTTCTGGTCAACTTTATTCTAAGTTTAGCGTATTTGCCGCCTTTCACTACAGATCAATTGAGACGCTAGATCAAACCCTAACCTACCGAGAATCAATAAATATATTATTAGGTATTTTCACGTACAAGTGTTGAGCCAGTTTGACCAATTGAAAATTTGAATACTTTTGGTGATTATTGTTTTAGTATCCACGCAAATTCCATCGCAATTTACCTACGCCCGTCGTTCTGATTGTAAAAGTATTCTTCTAATTATATTTAAATTTATTCGTTATTTGCAAAATTTTGCGAAATTAAAACATCCATTAGAAATCAGACGTAAAATATATAATCTACTTTATAAAATGTCGCACCAACTTCCTCAATTTCCCTGAATGTCTGCCGTATTATGAAAAAAAAAATCAAAGTTGTTCATAATCAAGTATTTTCCAGGCAAATTATTTAGAGAAAAAGAAAAAAGTCCGAGAGAATAAATTGACAAAGAAGGAGGAAGTCCGCCTCAAATTCAATTGTTTGATATTGGATTCAGTTAAAAATTATTTACGAATTATCCTCAAGACTTTTTCATTAATGTGATTTTTTATTTTTTATTAATAAAGACAATAATAAAATCAACGTTAGAATGACATTATCCACTGTTTTAAACCTATCACGGTTGTTCACAACTTTATGCATAATAACGGGATATTTACCGTGGTTATTATATGTGGCTTTGCTCGTGTAGTCTGCCGCCAAGCAGTAGTGTGCAAGCATTACTGTGTTCCGGTTTGATGAGCAGAGTATCCAGTTAAATTACTGGGCTTATGAGACTTAATACCTAATGTCTCAGGGTAACGAGTGCACTGCAGTGCCGCGCACGCCTTTGTGTTGCAAAGTTCTGGGTGGCACTGCAATTGTAATGGGCCGGCGTTATGCTTACCACCAGGCAAACGACCAGCTCGTCTCGTTACCAAATAACATAAAAAAAAAAATGAACTGATGAGCTCCCGATATTTCAAAACTGTTGCAAGTATCATGCTCACAGGAATACAGCAGTATTGAGTATTACTATACCCTACCATTATGCCTATGAATTCATTTGTTTTGAGAGTGATGTTACCATCACATCCAGGCATCGATATCTCCACGACTCCGCGAGTATGTCAGTAGCCCGAGCATGCCAGCGAGAGTTAGAATATGTAGCACCCACCGTACGTTATATTCCGAAGAAGCATGCTAATAAATCAATGCAAAAAGAAAACAAATAGCAATCCACGCCGAACGGATACCAGACTAATAAATAACATGATAACGGTAACGCCTTCAAAAGCCTTCAGCGCTGAAATATCTTCAACGTGTGTGGTGAAATTATAACTGTTATTTTTTAAGCGTGCAGAATGTCTTTAACTAGCTATTACACAAAGACTAATGATTGCACAAAAACAATTGAATTACTTCTTTACTAGGTGGTAGGACTTACTCTTCTGCGAGTGTCCTCCTGGGTGGTACCATCGCTGTGCTCATGAAGTCTGCCGCCAAGCAGCATTACTGTGTTCTAATTTGATGAGCAGAGTAGCCAGTGACATTACTGGGCTTATGAGACTTAATAGGTACCTAATTCTCAGGGTAACGAGCGCACTGCAGTGCCGCACCGCCCTTTGTGTTATGGGCCAGTGTTATATTTACCATCAGGCAAACGACCAGCTAGTCTCGTTATCAAATAGTATAAAAAAACTACATTTATTGTAATCTTACAGATAGTCATAATTATCTAGCTCACAACCAGTGGATAGTATCCAGTATGCTAGCGGAATTGCAGTAGTTTTTGTTGTATAGATATATATGTCTAATACTCTTATGATAGCTATTTACACAGTTCCAGTTAAGCTTCTGCTTCTGTTATTCTATGACAACTGGCGATGTACCGCGGAAGCAGAACGTAAGTAAGGTAAATAACATATTTGTGAAGCTAGATCGAAGCTAGTTATTTCGGTAGCTAATTCGTTATTATCAGACTTACATGTTGCCGAGACAATATCTCAGTATCTGAGAGTAATTTCTAATATTAATATTTGATCTAACAAAGAGAACAAAATAAGACCAATATATCAAACATCTGAGGATAAACAGCCTAGTCATATAATTACATTTATACAGTAGTAATTTGCCCGAGGGAGTAACATTTCTATCTCATCAGAATTACTCATATAGACTAATATACACCAGTATTCTTATCATTATTTTTAACACTCAATGAGCCCAAAGATTGAAAACTCTACTTCGAGTTATCAATTCCACTGACGTTGAAAAACGTAATAGATAACCTAAAGCACACCCACATAATTCGAACAGCAATCTTCGGGCTCAAAGATAATGTAGAAAGTTAATTAAAGTCTAGATAAACGTAATGATCCAGAGAGAATGAATTGATTTTCAGAAGAAACTCGCCTAAGATTTTGGTAAAAGTAAACACCAAATAAATTGCGAAACTTTCATTTTAGGTGATTAATTTAGAAGCGTTCTTCTTTTTTTTAATTCGCTGAATGAACATGACAGTCGCATTATCAAAACGCTCGGTCTTCTGGACAGTGACCAATGACTTCCTTTCTTTCTTTTTTTAAATGTAAATAAAAGAACAATGGCAACATTTCTCATGTTATCTGTTAAACCTCATGTCATCTTGTAGTTTGGTACGTAAGCTCGGTAACAGTAGGTATTTAATTAGAGGCCGTCGACCCGTCGAGTGAGGTCACGGGTCATTCATTCATTCTTTCGTTACTTGATTATTTTTTCGCTTCGCCAAACTAATTGCGCTAGCACTAATAAGTTTTTGTAAGTTCTCTCGGGAGTTTGTTCATTAAATTGTATGACGAATATAATTTTATACTAAATGATTGACATAAAATATGACGGAAAATAGTTAACTAATAATAGACTATTTGTTTTAATAACAATAATAAATAAGCTACCTTAGGTTATGATTTTCCTCGATTATTGTTTGAACTTTCTAATGCTTTTTAGAGAAAACTCGAAGCTCATAAAATGGTTTACTTAATTAAAGAAATCATGGTCTTTGTGTTAATTCTGTTTGTTCAAGTCAAAAGAAGTGAAAACATCGAAAGTGTTAGTTGGTCAGACCTCTTCAAATTAAATTACGCGGGAATTAAAGAAAGTTTATTACGTAAACTAATAATATTAAAACTCTTCCAGTAAATAAAACAGCTGTTTGTTATTTAAATATATTCTTACAATGAGACTAATTGGCGAGCTAGTAGGACGTAAATTTAACTGTCTAAATTAAATTAAAATAAGTTATTTATTTTGGAAAATTGTTTACTGTTTAGTGTTGTTTTAAAGCTTCCGTGCTACAGAAGTTGAGTTTATGAATTCAGTGATAAACATGATGCAGGTTCGATTCTGCAAGGCTAATCTCAATCAGCAACGGGATAATTAGAGTGATATCTTAGGAATTATATTTACCAGGGAGGACTAATTCTTCTGAGAGCGTCTGTGCTTGTGTAGTCAAGGAGTAAAGTGTAAGCATTAATGCGTTTGATGAGTAAAGTAGTTAGTGAAGTTAATGGGCTTATGCGACTTACTAAATGTCGCAAGGTAACAAGCGCACTGCAGTGCCATGCTGGCTTTTGTGCTTCAAACTTCTGAGTGGCACTGCAATTGTTATGGGCTGATGTTTACCTCAGGCAAACGATTCACTCATCTCATTATCCATAGGTAAAAAAAGACAGCGCCTTAATAACATAAGGTAGCCCGAAGAGAGCGCTACTGAATATATATCTCAATAATCTCTACTGGTATTCGAATCGTTTATTTTTGCGCTAAGGCTGTGGAAATTATTGCAAAGCAAGGCAGTCTATTTTACCGTTAAGGCTTGACCACGATTTATTTCAAGGAGCAATGCGCATCTGATAAATGTTTAATGATTTGGGTGGTTTGCGAATGTAGTCTATTGATTAGCTCATTACTTTTAACTAGCTTCTGCCACTGGTTTCATCCGCGTTCCCATAGAAACCGTGCGTTTTTTCGAAGTTGCATAAGTTACTCTCCGGTCCATAAACTGCGGTGCGAGTACGGATCTTTTCGATAAATAAAATTCGATAAAATTGACAGTTAAAATCGATAAAGTGGGTTTTATCGATTTTAACTGTCAATTTTATCGAATTTTATTTATCGAAAAGATCCGTACTTGCGCCACTGTATTATAATTATGCAAAAACCTCCGTTGCTCCAACGCGCGCGCGTGAATGATGGACAAAAGGACACAAACAAACACATTTTCGCTTTTAATAATATTGCGGATGGTATAAAAGTAATGTAAAAATGATTAATTGTTTTTATCATGCTTGCTATGGGGCTATTCAGGATTCGGTCCAACTCAGGTTCTAGCCCCAGCTGCAAATGGTGACGAAGACCTATGACTTTATTGTCTCAGGGTAATGTGGAAGACCTGGTTATTTCAAATTCTAAATGGCATGGAAACTAATTCTTGACTAATTCTTGATTTTCTGACTCTAACGGCTTACCATTAAGCAAGCGACCTGGAGCTTAATTTTAATAGCCATAAGGTCATAAAGGCGATTGCATTATATTTCTAAATTAGTTCAAATTTGCATTTTGGCTCGCAGACCCAGACTGTCAGCCCTCTAGTTCGTCTCGTCTCTAAATTAAAACATTAAAAAACCTATCCTCGTAAAGTTCACAAAAACAAAAGAAGTTTAAAAGCACTGCAGTTATGTTGAGCAGCTGTGTTTGAAGCGAACATACGTCATTACGCTAGAGCGTAGTTCGAATGTCTGCACGGACTTGCGGATTCTCTGCCGCACACGACGTGTCATTATAAATGTTGAATGTTTGCAGATTATTCTGGCTAAACATGTTCTCTGTTTTTATTCTTAAATTTTGTTTCCAACCTATATTATCAGGAGGTTCTGCACTCTGTCCTTAACACTGGTAGCTTGGACCCCGCCTCGCTGCTAGCTTACTATTGTTTTAGTTTTCATACTATTAGATAACGAGACTAGCAAGTCGTTTGCCTGATTTTTTGGTACTGTTTGGTACCCAGAACTTTAAAACACAAAGGCCTGCGCGGCACTGCAGTGCGCTCGTTACCCTGAGACATTAGGTATTAAGTCTCATAAGCCCAGTAATTTCACTGCTCATGCACAAGCTTATTACATAATGTTTGCCGCGGCTGGAGATCGAACCCGGTTCCTCACGTTTTTCAAACAAGATTACTACCAGCTAAGCCACCAGTCGATCTTTCTAGAAACTTGTTTATGTCAATTACAGAATAGCATCTCAAACGGGAGTAGGAACCGAGTTAATGGCTGATGCGTTGTTGATACACGGCGCGTTCGCGAGTTGCAACGGTATTCACCTTAAGCGCTCGCTTTGAATATTCATTGGGAAACTCGATGCTTATGCTAAAATAATATTGGATAACAACTTTGACATAACTTAGATAATTTATTAAATAGTTCCCATCATAAAATATATTTGTTTCGAATGTTTTATTAATTTTTTTGTATAAATTACTCGTACTTGCGTTTGTCCGCCGCTTCGCACAGATCAGGATACAATGTAGCCTATAGCATTCAGGGACAATGTAGCTTCATTAGTGAAACAAAATTTAAGAATTAGAACAGTGGTTCTACGTTGCATAGATTAGCAGTAACAAAAGAACTTTACCGTTTTATAACAGTTTAGATTTACGTTAAATAAATTTACGTTTCATCAAATACTAAAGCACCCGCCAGGCCAAGAAAGTTGAATCCTCAAAATGTGTCCTCATAAAGTTGAATTCATCAAAACGATCAATCCCAAAATGTCGCATTGCTGAAATGTTGAATTTGCTAAAACAGTGCCTATGCAATTATAATTAAGTTGAAAATAAAAACACGATAAAAATACTAAACCTAAACATGGAACAAATATACCAAGATTCAAGTTTGTTATCTTCACGATCTATAATTTCATGCCCAAAGTAAGGCAAGTGAAGTAAAACTGTGCCAGTATGCCTGTCTGTCTGTACTCCATGAAATGGCAAGTTATGGCCCACATGCAACTTTAGACCGCTGCATGTTGCAACCGGATGTGTTTGAGCCGTACGGCTAAATGATGCAAAGAACTTTAGACTATTGACATTTAACTTTTATCATGAAACCAGCCAAATGGTTAACATGTGGTTTCTGCCGCCAAGCAGTAGTGAGCATTACTATGTTCCGATTCTATGAGCAGAGTAACCAGTGAAATTAATGGGCTTATGAGACTTAATACCTAATGTCTCAGGGTAACGAGCGCACTGCAGTGCCGCGCAGGCCTTTGTGTTTAAAAGTTCTGAGTGGCACTGCAATTGTTATGGGCCGGCGTTATGCTTATCATCAGGGAAACGACCGGCTCGTCTCGATACCAAATAACGAAAAAGAAATGTTTTTTTAAATCATTGACGGCACAGTGGTATCATATCTCTCATTGCTGTGGTCCAGGTTTTCAATCCTGAGCTTAAGCTTTTGATGAAGATTCCCATTCCAGATTTAGCGTATTGGCCACTTTCAACCATTTTGTCACTTGAGATCATGGGAGATATAGGACAGGCAAAAACTTAGTAGTAAAATATCATGTTACATGAGGTTTTAGCATTTGCATTGCATTACACGCAGGTAGATTTTCCTTCTGAGCATGCCAAGTTTGATAATTTAACCTTTCGGCTGGCTGGCATTTGACGCTTGAAATTTCCGGCCGATTTTCCTGGTGACACGCTGACATGAACTTTCCTTGGTCCAGTCAGTCATATCCTGTTATATGTTTTTTTAAATCAAGGAGCTATTATTGGTTTTAGACCAAAATTGCTCATTACGATTGCGTGTCACTAAAATTCAAGTTTATCTAAGTGCCGTTCGATTTCTCTAAAGGAGAAGCCTGAGTATGAGAAATGGAAGAATGGGAACAGCATATACAGAAAAGCTACTCCGTGTATCGCTCTTGACGCTGGGACGACTCAGTCAATTATCAGTTTTAGGTATCATCATAATCAACCGAAGGACGTCCAGTGCTGAACATAGGCCTTCCCCATAGTACGCCACTTGGATCGGCTAATCGCATCTTTCAGAGATTTAGGCCCTGCATTCGATCGAGGTAAGACTCAAGAATGTGACTATTGTTGTCCAACGTAAGCTATTGCACCAAGCAATATTGTGTTTTGGTTCTATGTATTTACTTACTATATTTGATGGAATCAGGCGTTACTTTGCGGAAGTCCATTTTAAATAAGATTATATAATGTGGGTAATTTATAGTTTTAATTCCACGATAAAATCTCGGATTTATCGCGGACTCACACACTCACATTACTCACATTATATAATCTTATTTATTTACTTACTGTCTTTTGTATTTTGTCAAAATGTTAATCATGTAAAAACAATACCAACCATTGATGAAGTCTTTAAATAAATGTTCCCATTTTCTTTCTTCTTTCTCTCTTTCTTTCGAAGATAGAATATATTTTAGGTTCTTGATAAATACGGTAGGTAGTTCAAAAAGTAAGACAACACGAAAGATCCATTCGCCAAACTCAGAATCTGTGAGTGAAGCAAATACTGCGCGAAAATGGGTATAATTTGCACGTCCAAATAACTCTTATTATTCTAAAGTGGCCTCACGTATTGTCTGTGAAATTTCTGATTACTATACTACGTACTTTTTTGGCATTGCCAAAAAGTTTGAGTTTGACGCAATTTTATCCCTTGCCACTTTTAAAATAAAGACTGAGCTTGTGTTACGACGTTTTTGCTCTTTAGACTTCTGTACAGTAATTTGTCCGAAACATGTCGGAATAACCCGCAAATTGGCTGAACCTTTTCGCAATGTCATGAATTCGGGGAACGATTTCGATTCTTTATATGATTTTCTACTTTCTAGTATCGCTTGTTTGTGTGCGTGTGTGATTATGTTGTTAGTCCGAACAAAATGCTGTTAGCTGAAATGTCAAACAATTTATACTAATGAAGGTCTAGACAGAATAGTTTATTAGGAAATATTAAAAGCTCATTCAAATGATCAATGACACATATATTCAAATTCTTAGAAAAAGGTATAATTTAGCGCTATTATACATTACATGCTGGTAACTATTTGGCTCAACGGATCAGCATTTGCGGTTCAACGAGGCAATGCCGCCGGCATGCTGGGTACGCTTCCAACTGGTAGTGGGCTAGAACATTTGGATTATCTATAGGCCTACTAGGGCTTGTAGATTATCCAACTGTTTTTGTAGCTAGCTAGGTTAGATGTAGTGTTTATTTATGTATTAGCTAGTTAATAAATTCACAGGTTTGTTTACATTTTCATAATTGATCGCATACTTAAAATATTTTGATATGACTATTTTGGCCAAGTGTGTGTCGGCCCTGCATTATCTAGGATGTCGTAGATTGCCTTCCATAACTCGATCAGTTTTTTATACGATATGAATAATAATTTACATTGAAAGTTTTTACTATGACCATGTATTTTGGTTGGTTATAAACTTGTATCAAAATCTCTTTATTGAGATGTGAAAAGGTTGCAGTAACTTTATTTATGTAGGTATATAAATCATGAAAACAAAACTTGCACAGAATCAAACAGAAAATAATAATGTAAATAAAAAAAAATGTGTGCATGAACTTAAATATATGGTACAAAAAAGCTGTCTGATTGAGACCTCCTTTTTTGAAGTTGGTCAAAAAGTCACAATGATCGTGATCTGGTGACCCTGGTGTCCGCTACCTTAATGATGGTCACGTACTGTTACTTTGCTGCGCACGCGCCGCTATTGGTATTATATTGAGTTTTTACTATTCGGCCACGTTGCTGGGGACTTTGGGTAGCATTTTGGACATGTTTGTTCGTGTATTTTTTCCACCAAGCAGTAATGTGCTCGGGTTATATGAGCAAAGCAGTCAGTGAAATTATTAAGCATGTTATATGAGACTTAATACCTGATATCTTAGTATACTTATAACGAGGGCATTGCAGCACAAGCCTTTGTTTTTCAAATTTGTACTGAAATATTTTTTTTAAATGACAAATTGTTATTGTTTTCCATCCAAACTGTCTAACTAGAAAGATGTTAACCATTTGGGTTTGCTGCTGGACATCAAATATGTTCTGAGCTATCTTTAGACCATATCTGAAACTAAAGTTAGTAGGGTTTGTTATGAACCCGTAAAATCAACATGAAAGGATGATTTGGACCTAAAATGAGTTGAGTCTAGATAATAATATGAAGTAAGATGTTTTCATTACTCAGATATTTTCGGACTCACTTTAAAGTATTTTCAAAATAGATTTATCTATGCATATTTATTATAATGCTCTAGCCCAGGGGTCTCCAAACTTTGAAGTCTTAGGTCCATAATTATTACTTCAGTATGTTCCAAGGGCCTAGTCGCAGAGTACGCGACCTAAGAAAACATACGCTTTTTTCGCATTTCAATTGCTATTGTGTTACGGCATTTAACGGACGGCCGTTGGGGGCCGGATTGATAACACTGGCGGGCCGGATTTGGCTCGCGGGCCGTAGTTTGGAGACCCCTGCTCTAGCCTAAAATCTTACCAATATTAATAAGGTGTTTTCGACCACGCCTTTGAGTACGAATCAGGTTTCTGTGTATATTAAATTCTATGGTTCAAGCCTAATAATAACGTAATGCAAACGGACCGTATTTGTGCCGGTCAGACAGACAGACGCGCAAAAAGCCGCGTTCACATTGAAATCAACTGGTTTTGTGCTGTAATGAATGGGCGACGAGGGACGGGCAAACGTGATAGATGGCAAACGGTGGTTTTTATGTGTAGGTGTCTTTGATACGCTCGATTTTGCTGGCAGATCAAAAAGTAGTCTTAATTATTCTTATACCGGTCTTTTACTAAGTACCAATTTAGTAACGGTCCTTCACATTTGCACGATGTTCGTCTGGATTGGTACCACCGCGACCGGTGTGCTCGTGAAGTCGGCTACCAAGTAATGTGCAAGCATTACTGTGTTACAGTTTGATGAGCAGAATAGCCAGTGAAATTACTGGGCTTATGAGGCTTAATACCTAATGTCAATGTACGAGCGCACTGCAGTGCCGCGCAGGCCTTTGTGTTTCAAAGTTCTAGGTGACTCTGCCATTATTATGGGCTGGCATTATACTTACTATCAGGCAGATGAATCAATCGTCTGGTTATCCAGTAGTGTACAAAAATATTCTATGGTTTTTACCATATCATCATTCCGAAACTACAGCGTAATAAGGATAATTAACATAGTTTCTGAACCAAAACGGGTAAAATGTGTTTAGTCTATACAAATAAATAAAATTGAAATGTCTGTTTGTACTGTCAAAATCGCAGCTTTTTGCTAAATGCACATAAAAGTATGTACGGTACAAACAAAAACACAATTTTAAAAAGTTTGTTTGTTTCTTCCGGCTAATCTCTGTAACAGCTGGACTGTGATTGGTAGATAGCTGATGTGAGGAGTGTCTGTTCAAAAGGTTACATTTACATTTTTAAATTTTTTCAAAAATCGAATAAAACGGATAGAATTAAAGATTTAAAGGACGAATAAAAGAAAAAAATAATAATTTTATTTTAGGTAAATGTAACCTTTTGAATTGATGGTCCTCATGTTATGAGTAACACAGGCTACTTTTATTACATGGGCGAAGCCACGGGGCACAGATAGTAAATAATAAAAGAGAATGTTGAATTATAAAGTGATTCGTTGTTCACAGGGTGTGTGCAGCAGTAGCGCGAGCGGTGATGCGCCGCGAGCGCCTGCGATCGACACATGCATGCCGCCCGCGCACCCGGTAAGATCAAACAACGATCCATACCCATGAACTACATCTTAATATCTACGTCAGGACAAAAACGTCAACTATAATCTGTTATCTCGCGATGTGATCGAAGAGGCCGAACTAGGCTAGACCTAAAATAGGACTGGCTTCGTTAGATATTTTTGAAGATAAAAAAATTCCGTGCCTGTCTGTTTACTAATGAATATGGTTTATTTTTACTTTTTTTTATTTTTACAGAACAAGACTTCTTTGTTAAGCTAAAAGTGTCCCATAAAAGATTTTTAGCATTTTTCTTATTATTTTCTTGTATAAATACCTACTGCTACAAACGAGTAAACTTGCTTTTATAAAAGCGGGAACCAACTTCGGTATAAAATATCGAGAAATATGAAATTTAATCCGCCATTTTTTCCCTTTGAGGGTGGTATTCTTTCGTAAATGTGATCGTCTAGACAGTATACCCTTTCAAACAAAAAATATTAGTATTTAAAATCGGTCCACAATGGACGGAGAAATTAGTGAAAAAAACATTTAATTGTTTTTGTTCTCTTTGTTTGTCAGTTGCTTAAGCTGTGTGTAGATAGTTTCAAAATAAATAATTTCTTTCTTGCTTTAAAAAAATACATACAGTCGAACATAGAAGTTCCTCTTTTTTGATGTCAATAAACCAAAAAGAAAATAATGTGTTGGCCCACAAATATTTCACCTGCTTGCTTCGCAATCACACTGAATAGCACCGGGCTACAGAAAACACAAAAACTTTCGCAACTACAAAATTACAGTGCCAGCTTTTAATTACAAAAAATGTGTAACACTACACCGGGCTAGTTACCTTTTATATTTCTATATTTTAATAAGCAATAAATTTCTACTTCTAACTTTCAGTAGTCTTAGCAAGTGACAGGGAAGGTAAACTTTCAGTTTCGCCTGTAATTAAATTAACAATTGCACAAATGGGGCTCGACCTTAAACACGAAGATCAAACGTCAATTAAAATTTGCCATGGGAACTCCAATTACTATTTCTCTTATTTTACTTCTTTCCCAGCCATTGTAGTTCCAAGACTTTTATGGAGCAATAAAAGCTTGCGTTTAAGATGGTTTAAGCTGAAAGTTTTATGATTACCCTAAAGAGCACTTTCTCTGCATTAATATTAATGAAAACACGAGTGTTTTGTTTTGACCTGTTGGCCCAGTTAGAGTAATGTCTTAATTATTATTGTTTGAAGTTGACGTCATCCGCCAAGTCATATGGTGAGGTGAACGGCTGCGTACTTGCGAGTACCGAAGTCTGATCGTAAAGTATGGATTGTAGTAGCTCTATATTCTCTTTGGATTCGAGCTAGCTTTCCGATAACTGTTGTCGATTGTTTCGAGGCTCGATAAAACCCACTTTATCGATTTGAATTGTCAATTTTATCGAATATTATCGAATTTTATCGACCGAAAAGATCCGTACTTGCGCCGCTGCATTGGCAGCGCAAGTACGTATCTTTTAGATCGATAAAATCGACAGTTCAAAGCGATAAAGAGCGTTTTATCGATTTTTTATATAATTTATCGAACCTAGATACAGCCGACAAAAGTAATCGAACTGCTAGGTCGAATCCAAAGAGAATATAAAGCTACTACATTATACTTTACGATAAGATCACGGTACTCGCATCATTCGATAAATTTATCAGTTTTTGCGATTAGACTAATATATCGTTTGGACTTCCGTACTTGCGCCGCGGGGCAGGTATTGTGTGGTTTGTTCTCCGATCTTGGATATTTGTGTTGTGTATCTGTGTCCGTGCCACTTGTGACACAGGGAATTCTAATGCAGGGATATTAGTGTGTAAGTTAAATGTTTAGATTTTTAATCTGAAGTTGAGCTTTCAGTGAAGGAAAACGTCGTGATGCAGCTTTAGCACTATGGTAGCGGCGAGTCCCACACTAGGTGGCGAGTCCCACACTAGGCGGCGAGTCCCACATTAGGCGGCGAGTCCCACACTATCTCCGCACTCCCCCGGGTGCGGAGTTGTGTGTAAAGGTATTTCCTCGGGATACAAAAAAAGGGCGATTTATGGAGATTTTCTAACGATGAAGTTGAAACCGTACCTTACTATTTTTTATTGCTCTCGCAGCGTGGATAGTTAAAGTTTTTTATAAAGGTAACAGTTAGCGTGCCATATTCTGACCAATGTAACTGTTTGGAAAATTGTATGCTTTTAGTAAAGTTAAATTTTCTGTCCACTTCGATGTTAGATCAAACGTTGATATACGTTTTAGATATTAAAGAGATGATGACTTATGCTCGTTTTCACCAACCCTATAAATCGAATGCCTAAATATTTAGGGCCTTGGATATTAAATGTTTCACCAACCTTACTTAGGACTTTGCTTACATTAGGAGTTACTTGGGCGTCGCCTTAATTGTGGTTATTGAAAACGGTCATTAGTGATAGTAAGTTAATCCATAATTTCCCAAGATAAAAGAAAAGGCCTTATTTTCCAACACGGAGCAGTATAAAATAAATCAATGTATTACCTTAGCAGGCTCTTACTGTACCCACGGGAAGAGACGGGGGTTATTCTTAGCCGGCAACACACGGTCAAAAGCCGGTAAAGCGTTACATAACAGTATATTAAAAAAAATAGTTTAGCCTTTAAGATAAGAACTGATTAGCAGCTTAATGTAATTAACAGCGCCATTCGCATTTCTCTAATGAGATAATACGAGTGTTTGTTCTTAAGATTTAATTACCCGTGCAGTCATAAGATTTACTAAAGAATTTAGGACGTTAACAACTAGGTCTGCAGTTTCTTGTATCGTTTAGAATTTAGAACGTAAGCAATAGGGTCATTGGGTCTTAGGAACAGCTGTGAATCTCTATGCGTTGCTTTTACTATTTAGTTTTTGCTTTTTTATGAAGAAGTAGCTAATGTGTATGTCTGGGCAAAATTGCTTTATGTAACTTACAAAGTTGTTTTTTTCTTTGCTTTCAATGGATTGTCGACGATGGTAATTATTAAATCAGGCGATATAATCGATGGTACTATTCGCCTTAAACCTTCCATAAAAGTATAAACGCACCATAAATGGTTTGCCACAGAGTTTCATTTTGAGAGTTAAATTGGCGTACAAAACGCGCTACCGCCTTGCTATATTGTTTGTTTTTAGCTTGTTCTATTGTTTTTGTACTCATGCTCATTTAAACCTTCGATGCTAATGCATGCTGTTTGCATTTTGCTGTCAAAATAACCATGCTTTTGCAGCATGCGCGGATTATTATTACACGTGCATGTGATTGTTGCTTATTCATAAATCAGGCATTGCGTCTAATGGGTCCCTTACGGATTCGCAGTCGACGTCATTATCTCTGCTATTATCACGATTGGTTTTTGAGAAATAGCTTTTAAAAAGCGGGAGTAGGCTTTGCCAAAGATATAGCACTATATTAAATTTCAATTTTTCCACTGTTACGGATGTTATTTTTTCATAAAATATATCAAAAGACAACCCTTGAGAATCACACATTATAACGGGATATTTACCGTGATTATTATTGAGCGATGAGCACCCGATATTTCGACGCTGTTGCAAGCATCATGTTCACAGCATCAGTATTCCCGTGAACATGATGCTTGCAACAGCGTCGAAATATCGGGTGCTCATCGCTCAATAATAAACACGGTAAATATCCCGTTATAATGTGTGAATTAGTAAATAACCGTGAAAGTCTAAAACAGTGTTAACCCTTGAGATGGTTCTTAAACAAAAATCGAACTTAAACAAATTTGGAAATGAAACATTAAAATCGGTTGATAATTGACGGAGCAATCGAGTAACAAACACACAAAAAAATACAGACAAATCGAGAACTTCGAAGAAAAATATGCGGTAAAATGTTTTACATATAATGAGACCTAGATCTCTCCTAGGTCTGTAGATTTATACGTTGCCTTCTAGTACAGGTAGTTTTTGCGCCCTGTTAATTGTGTGTAAATGTTCGCCTTGTTCGCACCCTGCTTGTGAACTTACTATTTGCAGTCTTTTATAGCTTTCGACTATGTGATCACCGTGTTTCCACGGTTGAAAAATCCCGCTAGAGTCGGTTAAAACTTTAAAATATATTAACTTTATAAATAAAGGATCATTGTATTGGTGTGCTGTAACAGTAACGTTTTTTGTTTAACTTACGTAGGTCAAAAGTTACTGACTCATCTCAAGTTATGTGACGATTTAATTCAAGGTAGCAAAATACACTAAGGCCCACTTCCGCCAAAAGCTAGATTAACTAATCCGGATTAAGATCAATAAAGTTAAAAAAAAACTAATCCGGATTAAGATCAATAAAGTTAAAAAAAACTACTCACGTTTAAACTTATTCTTTATTCACCTAGTCTAGAAAAGAGACTGACTCAGAAGCATTTGCGAATATATATAGAATTCTTATTCGTTTTTCAAAGATATTTCGGAAGATCTTCAAAGAAATACAGTTTTCAAAACAAAGCTATTGAGAAACCCTCAAGCAAAAAGTTAAGCGAAAGTGAAATTCGCTTTGACGACGTTAATACTCTCCAACAATTTAGAAAATCCACGTCTGAGAAAGGCAATTAGACAAAGTTTTTGCAAATCAGCGAACCGACAAAATTCTTATATAGAATACTTTTTGTGGCAATTAGCGAAGATATTTGGATGATTCGAATATCATGATACAAATTTGCATAAGGAAAAGTGGTGATTTCGAATTCTTCAGTTATTTACAATAGTCATTTTGCATACCTAAGAAAAAGTCAACAAGATTTCGTCTGCTTCAGCCATTATGAGATTCATGTAAAATCTAAATAATTTTGCAGGTCCCTTATTTTTCTTCATCATACTTCTTTTTGAAACAAAATCATACACAGATTAGATATAACTAGGCATGTATTATTGTGCTATGTACTATTTATTTTATAAAATTTAACTTATAAAACCAATAAATGTATAGCTTTCTTAGTTTTAAAATTAAATTTTATTCTTTGGGACATAAAACACGCCACAATAATTACAAATAGGATGTTGCATGAAACATAAAATACATAATTTCTGTTGTTATACAGTTTTAAGAAGATCACATTAACACAATAAGAATGAAATTCACAAAAATATAAAATTTCCACTAAGTTTTCAGAGATTTTTTTTTTATTATAATGTGTTAAAAAATGGAGTCAACATCCCTATTTACCATAACCATTTTTAAATTGACACAATTTAAACTTACTGACCATCAAATGTGTTGACTTCTAAAATCAACTATGAAGGATTTATCGTGAGAACTTGCAGCATTGCCATGTTCACTTATCCAATCCGCCGGCGCCAAGTCTTTGCATAGTGATAGGATATGTTAGTGAGCATCTGTAACAGCTGTACTCTTAATTTTCTGTTTAAACTTTGCCTTTGTTTGATGGAAACCGCAGATAAGGCAATAGACATGTCCACATATTGGGCCAAACACATGGTTTTAATATTTTAAATAAATGTCAACAAGAAAAGAAAAAGTGTTACACAAACTTCCCACACCATACCACTTAACATCTAATTGAGATAGCGGTCAAAGTTTGATATATCGAGTGTAAAACGTTCCGTACATCCATAATGATAGTTGCATCGCTGATTTGATATGCCGACTAGTTGAACCAAATATGCACCTGCATTAAACACCCAGAAAAATTTAAATTTACAACAGATATTAAATTACAGTTAAGACGAAGTTAAATTCTCATTGTAAATCAAGTAACGTATAGTCCTCTCACTTTGTTTATAATTTCCTCAGATTTCTAGTGGGAAATAAATTGGAAACATTTGTCTGAGAAACGGCCGACTTGATTGGATATAAATAAGTGTCCCGATGGATACGCAGCCTGTTTAATTTTCTAGAACCCGACTGGCTATTAACTATTGTCAATATTAGTATTGAAGACATTTACCCCCTTATTCATAAACGTTCCGTAACATACTTAATTACTAGCAAGTGTTTTGTCTCGTTTCCATGCGTAACAGCTTCCGTCAACGAGAAGTTGACAGAGCAGTTTTAAGCCCAGATTATCTTATTGAGCTTTTATAAATAAGGGCGTTAGTTTGAAAGCTTAATCGGTTTAAATAAATATTTCTTAACAAAAGATTCGAAAGTGAAATTTAAAGAACATGACACGCTATTTCATTTAATCATATATTTATCGCGTTCTTGATTGAACCAGCTTTTAAAATTAATACTGTAAACGGCCACAATTCACTTTCGAAGAGTTACTAGTGTATCGAACTATCGAAGTCCACAATTACCGGGTAGTATATTTATAATAATAAGACAAAATGCAATTATCTCGGTCGTGTAGTTACGCTGTTACATAAATAGCTAGTCGCTGAGGCAGCCCTAATAAAAAGTGAAAACGTTGGGCGTGTGGTGTGCACGCACACATGTGAAGTTACTAGATAGATTAGGTTGTAGGGTTGGGTCTAACATGTAAGATAGGTTAAACTATTCATTTGGAATTTTGTAATGAATTAAGTTTTGCTAAGTCTTTACACAGCTAAAATAGTCTAGTAAAGTCAAGATGAAGACGGTGAAATTATATGCTAAATGTGCCATCATGTTGTGATCATGAATAATGGTAATAGTTGTTGTTCTACACTACGAGTTGGCAATTGATGTTCAGAGAAGCGGCAAACCCGAATTCCATCATCTTGATCTTTGTATAAAAATATGCAGTCTATAAATATAATATTGCAGATATCTATAACTGGTTTTAGCAATGAATTTATAATTCAATTCGTTTTTCTACGTAGAAGGGACGAATTGTAAATCTCATCCTTTTTAAATTTAGTTCAAAAACGAAGACGACTGTCTTACGTTCGATTCATAGCCATGTAAATGAGAACTTAGCAGTATTTTTGTATTATATAAAAATTTGATATAAGAAAGGAAATCTGACTCCTAAAGAGAAAAACTTTGACAGTGAACGTTTTTCACTAAATTAAAACAAAGAGCAAATAAAGTAATAAAAAAATATTCACCTACCAAACCCGTTTCTAAGCCGCTTAACGTTCAAACTCAACCATCAAGCCATCACTCCGACGGCGTAATTACAAAACGCCAATTATCTCCAGTGAAAGTGAAAAAACTTCGCTTTTTTTTCGGAAAAGCATCTCGACGTAATACCTAACTGTCACCCGTTGCGCAACTAAAATGCTTTTCGAATTAACAACGACGGCATTAATTTGGGCGCAGTACAAAACAGTGACGGAGTTTGGGATCAATTTTATACTGTCCATGTCTTGCGAGCTTAGTGGAGCTAAGCAATCATGCGTTGATATTATTTTCGAATGTGGTCGCTGTCTAAATTAGGATTTATCATCACACGAAGTCCTGTTTAGAAAGACACATTAATTCATTCTTGCTGTGAGTACTAATTGCTTATTAATAAGGATTCTGCCAGTCAAAGACCTTGTGAATTATATATTATGTCGGTTTAGAAGTTCTGCCATTCAGTTCGTTTTTACTTTTGTTTGGAAAGATCAATATTGCAAAACGCCCACATAAAACAATAATAGATGAGGATAACGAGTAAATCAAAAAATTTAGTTGCAAATTATTTTCAAGCACAATAGCAACTGTACAGTAGTGTATTTAACTCGTTTAATGAGACTACGAATCTCTGAAATCAGATCACACAAAAAAAAACAAATTTTTCGGTAAAGGTTTTTCAGAAATCTGAAAGGTTAGTCACTGTTTCTACATCTACTACACCGCTTCTGCTCTTGAGACGTGACTGTAGTTTAAAGTTTTTACTCGGTACCGCACGTGACCACCGCGATAGTGAAATTAAAAGTGTTAATTTAACGTAATGAATAAATTAAGGCTTCATTTAAAAGCCCACGCAGACTCGGTGAGAATAGCAATTGGTTTTAGAAGTGTCACTCTTTAGCTCTACGTAGGAATGACTTTTGTACCTAGTATCAAGGCCTGACGTGCAAGTTTTGTAACTGACAGCACGTTACATTTTACTCTCGATTTTTTTAACGCGCAATGTTTTTATGTATGTTTTTTTAAATGTTATTTGGTATCGAGACGAGCTGGTCGTTTACCTGATGGTAAGCATAACGCCGGCCCATAATAATTGCAGCGCCACCCAGAACTTTGAAACACAAAGGCCTGCGCGGCACTGCAGTGCGCTCGTTGCCCTGAGACATTAGGTATTAAGTCTCATAAGCCCAGTAATTTCACTGGATACTCTGCTCATCAAACCGGAACACAGTAATGCTTGCACACTACTGCTTGGCGGCAGACTTCACGAGCAAAGCGGTGGTAACAACCCAGACGGACACTCGCAGAAGAGTTAGTCCTCCCACTAACTTATGTTGGTTGGTTTAGGCCACATCTGGCAAGCTAAAATTGACCCGTTTCTCGGTGTTTGACTGCCGAAATAGCTAGCTATAAGCTAGCCGAAATTTTATACATAATATATAAATCAGATGACAATGCAATATAATGATGTCACAGCGCTATAGTCTGATGTTGGATCCGGAAGGTGGCCACAGGAAGTCTGTAACGAAACGACGTAACAGTATCATCCCATCGAGTTTGGGCTCGTTTGATTTATTTATAAAAATCTGATCCATTATAGTCTGCTTCTGGATGATGTCCCGGGTCCTGATGATTGGGCCGGAAGGTGGCCCCAAGATTCTGTAATCTTGTGACCACCAATTACCACTTTACTAATTACGTATTTTGTAAAAACTTGTCTGGAAAAAATATTTTTCCGCAAACATTTTTTTTGAATTAATTTATATATATTATAACATTTGTGTTCTAAAGAGAACACTCCAGATGAAAGTCTGTCGCCGAGCGAGAAAATGCACGTACCAAATTAATATTTAGAAACAAATTAATAATTTTATCCTACGATCAAATATTTTGTCTCTAGAGAATCAGAAACTACATGGGTCATGAATATTAAAAAAAAAAGTTAAAATGCCTTCAAACTCAAAGGTATCTGTTGCTACTAGCCAAAATCCGAAGGCGAAAGCCGAAAAAATCGACTAAACGATCATAAAAACCTTTTCTCGTTGAATAACAGCAATTTTGTTACAGCTGTTACGATATTGTAATACGAATCGAGTATCGATATAACATCGATACTCCGATATGATCGTAATCGTAAACATTCGTATAAACGGATTTGTTCCTCTCCAGTTTGAATTTTGCATCGGATTTTTACTGTTATGAGTTTCTTGTGACACTTTTGAACGTCTTAAAATACAAAGCAGTTGTTACGGTATCTATTGAAATGAGGAAAAGTTTGAACGTAAAAAATGTTACTATTGGAATGTTTCGGTTAAATGTGTCTTTTTACTGGAGCGCTTCCTTAGTTTTTATTAGTTTTTTTTATGCATTTTATTACGATATTGCCAGTAATATCAACTGCAACTATTTAAAAAAAATAACGCTTACGTGTCACAGTAATTAATCAAGAAACATCATGAACTAAGAGGACTTAGATACCTTAACAAACCAATGAACGTTCCTTTATAATTTATTTTTAGTGAAAAATTAAGTTTAATTCTACTTTAAATTTGTATTTACGAAACATACAATTTAAGGCCTAACAAAATTTTGCAAAACCTCTTTACACATTTTGTATATTAAACCACCTTCGTACACAGTGAACTTTTTTGAAAACTTGTTTTTTTATATTATTATATTACAAAGCGCTCATTACCTGTACCACAAAAACAAAGCGATAAACTTTCCCATTGATCTGCCAGCAAAACCGTCTTTCCTTTCCCACTTATACCCTTGTCCATATACGAGTATCTTTAGCTCTTGTCAACATACTCCATGCAGTAACTTAATACCACATTCCAGATGAGGCGATTTACGCGCGTTTTGCTGCTTGAATTTGAATTTCGAACGGAAAAACGTCAATGAAAGAGGACACGAACCTACTTTAAAAGCAGTTGTAGTATTAAAAAAATAAGATATTTTATTTAGGTAAAGTCTTCATCAAGATAACTACATATAAATTCTTTGTATCTTTAGAATAAAGTAATTAATTAAGTGATTATTTAGTAGTTTTTTGAACAAATAAAAAGTACCTGTAGCTACTTTTTTTTGTAGCTGATGGTTTAGTGACAATGAGGTTTATCCACAGTCAGTGGGTTGGTATCCCGGTATAGAGCTTAAAATATCGTAACGCAATGATTATAATATGGTAAGACATTTGGGGTCTTACCAAAAAAAAATTAAACACACTTTAAACCTGTGTTAAACACTGTTTAACGCCTAAACATGCCTTAGTCACGCGATTAAATATGCGCAACCACAAATCCTGATTTAAGTAGTGTCTAAACGTTGTCTAATACAATTCTGTTGTGACATTTCTAATCACTTTTGACGTTTATCTTTAGACGCTGTCTAGCTAAACAGGCGACTAAAAATGTTATTTTTTGTGGTAACACTGTTAATGCTCGTTTGACTAGCTACCACTCTCAAGTTGAAAAGCTGTCGTTGAGCATTTGATCTACAGGACTGTTCCAGGAGCCGCAGCTCTCATTCTTAATTCTGGACTTTGTAAATTTTAGTCCGTACTAACTTAAATATTTTTTTTGACTATTAAAATTTTCGTGAGTATCACACATTATAAATTGTTAAAAAAACCGGCTATAACTCACGTCATTTGTCGATATTGTCGACCTAGGTTTCGAGCGTATCCGACGCTCTTCCTCAGGGAGTGCACGCGGCGAGATCGCAACGACCACTGGTCGTCGGTCGTCGTGGACACGTGGTCGTTGCGATCTCGCCGCGTGCACTCCCTGAGGAAGAGCGTCGGATACGCTCGAAACCTAGGTCGACAATATCGACAAATGACGTGAGTTATAGCCGGTTTTTTAACAATTTATAACTAAAATAATGTTATTTTCGCTATTAAACCACTGCTTTCTTGGACTAAATATTATTGGCGCAAATAAAAGCCAACAACAATAATTTTAGTGTAAAATTATACTCTCTTCGGCCATAAAAGGAAAAATACGTTAGTATGAAAATCGAACCACCTTAAATGAAACTCCTAAATTAGTCTCGACAGTTAACAGCAAAAAAAAGTCGCTCAAATTTAGGATCAATTAACCCGCGATTTAAAACCCCGTTCCGTTCATACGACAATGCTCCATTCATTCCGTTCATTTCATTCATTCCATTCTTCCTAAGCCATTATCTGCCAATTTTCCCGCCCGTATAATGGAAATGACTACGGAAAGAATGACAAAAAGTCGGACGACTTGAATAGTTGTCCGACGTCTGGGATTCTTCGTAAAAATTCTTTTGGCATTCAGTTCTAGCTCGAATATTCATAAGTTTATTTAGTGTTTAAACGCTATTAAAGATAATAAGCTCTTGCTAATCGTTTCAAATGAGAAAAGTATGTTAATATATTCAATAAAATATAAATAAATAAAGGTCGTAAAGGCAGATCGTATTGTTTGTCTTCGCTGCGATTTCCAAAGTTCTTAATGGCTCTTAATATTATTTTATTTGCGTATGAATTTATATTTAACATACTTTGAGATAAACACAGGGTGTGAAGAGATGACGAACTAACGCGTTTTGTTTTTCCGTGAGAGTAAGTACTCTCATGGCAAAAACAAAACGCGTTAGTATACCTATTTCTAATAATATAAGAAATATTTTAATAATAACAAAATTTACTAAGTGTTAGGGCCAACTCTTTTGCGAGTGTCCGTTTGCAGTGGGTATACCACCGTTTTGCTCGAGAAGTTTACCGCCACGTAGTAATGTGCATTGCTGTGTTCCGGTTTGATGAGCAAAGTAGTCAGTGAAATTATTAGGCTTATGGAAATTAGTGCCTAACGTCTCAGGGTAACGGGAGCACTGCAGCGCCACGCAGGCTTTTGCACTTCAAATTTCTGAGTGGAACTGCAATTGTTATGGGCTGGCGTGATGCCAGCAAGAATCTCAAGTGCTCTATAATTTCATAAGTTCTTATAATGAACGATAATATTAGAGAATTTGATACAGTATCCTAACTCTACGAAGCTTATTATTTTTGCCATTTATTGCTATAACAGAGTCAGTTTTTATCCACACTAAAGAACTCCAACTAAAAAACACTGTACTTTCTACTGTTGTCTTATTGTGGCTGGACGTGCGTCCAATATTTGTTTTTCGCCTGAAACCCGACCCAGTGTTTGTACACGTTTTAAGGCCATTTTCACTTTCGTCGGTCGCAGCCGCAGTACACTCCCGCACACATTTACAATTCAAATTTAATATAATGGAATGCTTTGTGTGTGTAAGTGTTACGCTCGTATGTTGTAATAGCAGCTGTTGCATAGGGTATTCCTCTTTTGGGTTCAGAGTTTGACCTGATTGTTTTATAAAAATTATGAATTTATAAAATAGCGCTGATTTGAAGAAATTATAACAACTCAGTCAACTTTCAGTTAAGTTTTATTTTTTAATTGGGCAAAGGCTATGAAAATCGATGGTGTAAATTTCATACAATTCATTTTAAAACTCTTGGAAAGACTGTCTCACAACATTATTGTCATACATAATTTTCTAAGTTTTCATGAATATTTTATTTTCAGGGCTACCTTCATCGGTATTTTATTAATTTTGTTTCAAACTGATTTTAGAGCATTTGGACTAGTGGTGGAATCAAAACGCAACTGCTAAAATTGAAACGCTTTCAATGTACACATTATATTTAACACTTTTATCGGCAACTGTACCGTCACTAAAAACCGGGACAAGCAATTACGAGTATTATTTTTTAATATTTGATTTGCCCTTAAAAAACTCGCCGAGACCGCGCGTAATAGCCTTTTTGTGTTTTAATACAAAATAAGTGATGGAAACGAATTGCCACGTTTCTCTGAAGCCTGATTATTGTCACGTTCCTTAGAAAATAGATTAAAAACGAGTTTCTAATGGAATATTATTAAAGGTGTTTTGCTACTATACAGGAAAATATTGTCCATCGGTTCTTCGTTATAAAATAAAAGATTTTAAATATTTTAAACCAGTGAATAATTTAAAATAAGAAACTACTGTGAACAAGTCTAATTTTTATGAAAATTTGAGTATCTTGTGAAATTAGGAGAAACAATCGAATCTTTGGCGAGACAAGAGTGAATACGTAATTTTTAATTGTACAAAGTAAATTGAAATAGAAGCAACCAAGAACCATTATCATCTACACCTTTGTCTCTCTCACCTGCATTTGTCCCATTTTACATACATGTGCTCGGCGCAGTACGTCTTTACAAACAGTTTGCTTTAGGTTTTGACATTTTTTAAACCAACATTATCATCTACACTTTGTTAAGAAAATGACGCTTACGTTGATTCATCACCACTCCACATTTGTTCCGCAGCCGTCCCCTGTCTACCACCAACTCTATAAATGTGGAAGACTTAATCAAAGGCTACAAACCAGTTCACAATAAAAGTAATAGCAACAAGTCGATCGACAGATATCGATCGAACAGTTCGCGGTAGCGGTGACGATAGTCTTATAGGAAGCGATAGTAATCGTGGGAGAGAAATGCTGGTTAAACGTTTATGGGAAAGCTTGAAACGTCGTATAATGATACCAGTTTATACTCGCTTTAGAGTTTAGCGTTTGCCAATATCTCGTTCGAACATGTGGTTGAAAATGGTGGATACGTTACCTATAGGACTGGACTAACGCCATCGAGTTTTGGCTCGTTGGATTTGTACAAGTATTCTAATCCTAGACGATGTCCAGGTACCTGACGATGGTGCCGGAAGGTGGCCACGAGATTCCATTACCAATTACGTTTTTTTTTATGTCATTTGGTTACAAGACGAGCTGGTCGTTTGCCTGATGGTAAGCATAACCCCGGCCCATAACAATTGCAGTGCCACCCAGAACTTTGAAACACAAAGGCCTGCGCGGCACTCCAATGCGCTCGTTACCCTGAGACATTAGGTATTAAGTCTCATAAGCCCAGTAATTTCACTGGATACTCTCATCAAACCGGAACACAGTAATGCTTGCACACTACTGCTTGGCGGCAGACTTCACGAGCAAAGTATCCAGTGAAATTACTGGGCTTATGAGACTTAATACCTAATGTCTCAGGTATTAACGTATTTTATGAAAGCTTGGCTGGAGAAATATATTTTTCCACAAAGAACTTATTTTGGTTGGTTTGAGAGTACACCTTCAAATGCATTTGCCGGAACACACCGAGTCTGGTGGCAGGGGCTTGGTGACGGATTTTCACCTTGAGGGGGGTAGCTAGCGGGCAGTACACATCCTCCAATACACACCACGGTACAAGACTGATCATGTGTATATAGGTATTGCGTTGTGTAAATGGAAAACCCAACCAAATTATGAAATAACCTACCTATTATGGATTCCATGGTGCATATAAAAAAGAAAGAAGAAAGAAAATACATTTATTTCCGGACAACACAACATCACATCAGATAACAAATAACACAACAGAATTTAAAACTAACAATAAACAACATAACATATAGCCTATGTTTAACATAGACGGCTAATAGTGATGAATGATACGTTCCTTATCCCTTAACGGCTGTTATAGAATTGCCTCTTTCAATATAAAACAACTCTTTTAAGCAATCTAAAGCCTAATCTGAATATTAAAACATCATTAATACAAAATCAACGGCCTGACCCAAAAATTATGTCTGTCAATAGTTCCAATAAAACATTATAATACTGTCAAATTATAATATACTACTGTCACCCATGACATTATAAGTCATAATTTCAAATAAAATTGGGACAAGTCATTTGGAATTCAAAATTCTGTATAAATCAAGATGTTTTGCATGTAATATACATGGTTATTGGTGGTTTAAAGTAATTTATTTGTCATCAGTCTTTCTCACGATTTAAAAATATGATAAACACGTGTTAAGGCCTAATGATTATTGACATGGCTTAAAAACTGCGAGACAGAATTTGAATTTGTAAATTGGTGTATAGAAGAACTTTTTATTGTACCTGCATACTAGGGGCCTGTTTCATAAAAAATATTAGTCTAATATTATGAGCTTTTTTTTCTTTTCTCCATAAAAAATATGAGACTAATACTCATAATATTAGACTAATATTTTTTATGAAATAGGTCCCAGGTGGTAAGACTTCTGCGAATGTCCGTCTGGGTGGGTACCACCGCTATGCTTGTATAGTCTGACGCCAAGCAGTAATGTGCAAGCATTACTGTGTTCCGGTTTGATGAGCAAAGTAGCCAGTGAAATTACAGTTGACTACATACTGTATCAGCGGCCCGGAAATTCTGTAGTAGAATTTTGACGTAAACTTTAAATGCTATTTCTTCAATGAAAAATTCTGAATTTCAAAATCTCGTAAAACAAAATATGTTGTTGACCTCCAGGACTCGCTTACGGGATAACATTGGTATGTTATCCCGTAAGCGATTCCTGGACACAAACTCAGGCTGTCTAAATACGTTAGTAAGACGATTTGACTTTTCAAACAATTAGGTTATCATTATCAGCTGAAAAACGTCCACTCCTGATCAAAGACCTACTCGTACCAATGTTGGGAGGCATCTTTGTGATCGCAGTAGGTTATGATGGAACAAGGAGAAGCTGCTGTCCATTCTCTTATAGTAACGAATTGCAGTCCTTTAATTCTACCAATTAGTATGTCACCGATTTCACGCAACCAAATACCCAACAAAATATCTATACATACAAATAAATAAAATTGAAGTGTCTGTTTGTAATATCAAAATAACAGCTTTTTACCAAATGCATATGAAAATATATACGGAACCTATAACAAAACAACAATTATTAAAAATTTTGTCTGTCTGTCTGTTTGTTCCGGATAACTTCCGAAACGGCTGGGCCGATTTTGACGGGACATTCACTGGCAGGTAGCTGATGTTATAAGGGGCACCTTAGACGCTCAAGCAAACGTACGTCTGCTTGAGCGTCTAAGGTGCCCCTAAGGAGTAACATAGGCTACTTTTATTTTAGAAAAAGAATTAGGGTTCCGCCCAGAAAAATAAAACCCATGAAATCCAATATCTCCACGCGGGTGAAACCGCGGGTAGCAACTAGTCAATACTAAATCAAATTCCAGATGAAATCGATACGACAACACAATATCCTTTCTCGAGAAATTTTCTATTAAATTACCGCTAAATACTCTGAGAGAATAGTCAACGTTGCTTCCATGTAGTTAATTAGGTATAAAATGACACTCGTGCGGTTTGCCAGCAATTTTCAACGGGTCCAAAAATGTGTAGAATGCTGCCTACCTGGGTATAGGCATGTGGCCCGTACCATGGTTTATCTTTGTACGAAATTCTGTGGATGCCTGAATTGTGTTCAGCATTATGTTGCAAAATTAGGTTAAATGGTTATAGGGGCTTTCTTGAAATATGTGCTTGTCGATTTATGGGCTGTTTGAACATCTAGCATCTCTCTTGTTACAAAAGTGTGATAATATAGTTGGCTTTTAAATCTAAATCTTTACTAATAAATAAAATTGAAGTGTCTGTTTGTATTATCAAAATAACAGCTTTTTACCAAATGCATATGAAAGCATATATTATATGGTACATATAAAAAACAACCATTTTTAAAATTTTTGTCTGTCTATTTGTTCCGGGTAATCTCCGTAACGGCTGGACCAATTTTAACGGGACTTTCACTGGCAGATAGTTGATGTTACAAGGAGTAACTTAAGCTTCTTTTATTTTAGAAAAATAATTAGGGTTCCGCGCAAAAAAATTAAAACCATGAAATCCAATATCTCCGCGTGGGTGAAGTCGCGGACAGCAGCTAGTATAACATAAAGTTGTGTTGCTTACTGTTGCCAGTTGTGTCAACTCAATGTTCAATGTTTCCACTCTGTTGTTTCTTTTTTTCCACGCCACGGCACCCTTTTCCGCTAAGCTGTCAATTGTGTAGTGACAGCCGAAAAATACGGCAATTTATATTTTGCATTCATGAACATGGTGGTACTATGTTGCTCTAGCATTTGTGGTTAACAAACAGTTATAAAAGTCAAAGAAAACGTACTATAATAAAATACTAAAGTGTGTTTGAAGGTTTGCTGGTGTGATGGTTTGTTGGTTTGTCCTTCTTTCACATTGCAACGGCGCAACGGATAGCTGTGAATTTAGGATATTATGAGGTATAGTTTATGGACCGGACAGTAACATAGGCTACTTTTTATCCTAGAAACATTAACTGTTCCTGTGGGAATCGTCACGCAGATAAAACCGCGGGCAGCAGCTAGTATAATAAAAAACATAAGAAGGAGAACTTAAAACTAGTCAGTAGTTTAATTTATAGTTCATAACTGCCACTTTAAAAGTTTAATTTGTAGAGCATCGATGTTGTTTCAACTGGTTTTAAATGAATGCCTGCAAGCTTAATAGGTCCAGCGGGTCCAGAAGCCTGTATCTCAATAGCCTTTCACCAACGTGTTATATGCAAATTCAATTCAATTTGCCAATGAAATTTAACACCATCAACAAATTAAATCCATATTTGGCATTCGTGGTAGTGGTCCTGTCAAGTACAGTGTGTGTACTGCGCATATGCCTACCTACATAACTTTGATGCGGGTCTGCCGATGAATAACTGAACTGGTATTAACTGTGGATAAGGCATACAGTTCGATAAAGGCTAAAATGTGAATAGTTAGTGGGAGGACTAACTCTTCTGCGAGTGTCCGTCTGGGTTGTTACCACCGCTTTGCTCGTGAAGTCTGCCGCCAAGCAGTAGTGTGCAAGCATTACTGTGTTCCGGTTTGATGAGAGTATCCAGTGAAATTACTGGGCTTATGAGACTAAATACCTAATGTCTCAGGGTAACGAGCGCATTGCAGTGCCGCGCAGGCCTTTGTGTTTCAAAGTTCTGGGTGGCACTGCAATTGTTATGGGCCGGCGTTATGCTTACCATCAGGCAAACGACCAGCTCGTCTCGTTAACTAATAACATAAAAAAAAAGTTAATAATATGATACCGGTACGTATCATAGTAGTTCACGTTTCATTATACGTAATGTGGAGGTATTTTTTTTAGGATGTCGGATAGTCTGTGTCGGTTTTTTATTATCATAACTAGCTGTGCCCCGCGGCTTCGCTTACGTAGCCTGAGTTACTCCTTGTAACATCAGCTATCTGCCAGTGAAAGTCCCGTCAAAATCGATCCAGCCATTTCGGAGATTACCCGGAACAAACAGACAGACAGACAGACAGACAAAAATTTAAAAAATGGTTCTTTTGTTATAGGTACCGTATATACTTTAATATTATTTATATCAAAATAACAGCTTTTTACCAAATGCATATGCATTTGGTAAAAAGCTGTTATTTTGATATTACAAACAGACACTTCAATTTTATTTATTTGTATAGATATAGATAGGGATGTTGCATGAAACACAAAATACATAATTACTGTCGTTATAAATGTTTAAGAACATCACATAAATACAATAAAAATGAAATTCACAAAAAATATGTAATTTCCACAAAGATACTGCATCTAAAAGTTCCCCGAATTCAACGATATTTTTTTATCATCCAATAGTAATTTAAATGATACTATAAAATTCTTTACATATCAATGAATAAAAAAATGTTTGAGAACTATGTACTTAAACGCAGTGTGTATTCATAAGTGTACTTAAATGTTCCAATTTGAAATAAATATATGAATATGAATATGAGTGTTTTACGGCCAAATCAACAAAATGCATGTTTTTAGTACAGGTTTACGACCCGCGTTGAACAAGTGACGTCAGATGTTCTGTCCAATTTGTATGGGGCGTTTTAGCGCTCATTAGATACGCCCGACTTGACTCTCATTTTTGACGTATCTAGCGTTCGATTTCCAGTTTTTTCGTTATAGACATTTGATTCTAATGAGAAAACGAATTGAATGATCACATAAAAAAATGGAGTCAACATCCCTATTGGTATAATGTCTTCCTACATCCACGGTGGCAGTACAGCCACGCACAAAGATGTCAATTCCAGTTGTCCCTCGGTTCTTTGTTCGCGTCTCGTGTGTAAATTGTATCTACCTTTAATTTATAAGGAAGAGAATGTTTACCCGAAGGCTTTACCTTTTGTGTGGGGATTAGTATTTTCCCCTTTGTTGTACTTGAATATTTACTTTCAATATGACAAAGGGATATTAATATCAGGATTTTTATGTAAATGGGTCATGTTGATGTTAGCTGTAGACAAATAACTTTCTTTCAACTGTAACATTTTCATTATAAGCTTTTTAAATCATTAGAGGCAGTCTTTGAAGTTTTGTAGTGGCAGTTGGCAGATAATTTTAGTAAATTCTGTGCTGTAGGTATTTATATTTGTGTAATAATAAAATTTATTGGTTTAGCATATTGTTATAGTGACCTCTACCTTTTTCATCCAAAGGTTTTTATCGATAAGGCAACTGTTGTATTGTAATAGATTTATGTTTGTTACACGACTTCACAAAAAAGGAATGTAATACTTTTAGGGTTTTTGTAGTATGTATGTGTGTTTCTTTATTCCACTATATAACTTTTAAATGCCTATTTATATAATTTCACTACGTGGTAGGACTAACTCTTGTGCGAGTGTTCGTCTGGGTTGGTACCACTGATTTGCTCGTGAAGTCTGCCGCCAAGCAGTAATGTGCATTACTGTGTTCTGGTTTGATGAGCAGAGTATCTTATGTCTCAGGGTAACGAGCGCTCTGCAGTGCCGCGGAGGCCTTTGTGTTTCAAAGTTCTGAGTGGCATTGCAATTGTTAAGGGCTGGCGTAAGCAGATCCTTTGCCTGATAGTAAGCATAACCCCACCCCATAACAATTGTAGTTCCATTAAGAAGTTTGAAACACAAAGGCCTATGCGACACTGCTTTGCATTAACTGTCCTGAGGTATTAGGTATTCACAAAATACCTCCTCCATTACATATCTGTAATATCCTTAGGCTTTGGCTCAAAATGAGTTTTCCAATGATGAGATCCATCAAACCGATTGATTGACCTGAAAGCCTCGTGATCCGTGTATTTCATCAAAATCACGTTCTCGTAAAACCCTTTCCTATACAATATGTAAATGTATTGGTTCTATTTATAGGTAGGGGATGATTTTCGTATTTACAGCTATTATTTTGCTTGGATGAAGATATGAGGCAGGGATTCACTCGCTCAGCTTATGTCGTAATGGTGTAATTTCCTGATGGATAAATGCTATTATTCTTCATAAGTCTAAAGTAAAGAAGTAACGCAGTGGTGTAAAGAACTGAATGACATTTTCGTTCTATTAGATAATTATTACGGTAATTTAAAGAAAAAAGGTCGGTATCTCAGCAGTGAAAGCATAAGAGGCTGACGCTAAAAAAACGAAAAAAGAAAATCTTGGTTAAGATTTCATAGGCGCAATTTTGATGAAAATAAGCATTCATGTTTTTAGAAAAAAAAAGGTGATAGATATTATTTTAGAAATTGATTGAGGCAGTAGAGTAGACATATTAGTTTAGGTGTAGTAGGTTACTAATGAAACGACTATGATTTTTATATTATTTGTACTAAAGATTTTGTACATGCTTGTACACAGATTTGAAATTATATAGCAGGTTGTTACCTAATTTACATTCTTTATTAATAAGAGCCTTTATTTTCACACTCTGATCAACAAACATTGCAAAATATACTTATTTCTACGCTAGTAGTGCAAAAGACGAAGCAATTTCTTCCAGACAAAACGAGTAGGAGAGGATAGTGAAATTTGCACCGCAAAAACTACATTACAATAACAATAGATAACAACTATTCACCTACATACCATTTAAAGCTTCTAAAGCTTACTTAAAATACTTAAAGCTACTACTTATTAAAGAATAAGTACCTACGATATCTTGTTTGTTGAGCATGAGTATACAGAGATAAGTAATGAAAAATTATTAGGTCAACGGTATTTTCGCAGACTTGATTAATTATGAAGTTGTTAGGTATGCACATCTAAAAGTAATTTGCCAAACTTGGTAATGGGCGAAAGCCTAACTTTGCCAAATTTTGTGGCATACTTAAAAGCTTGTATAAGAGAATATTAATTAATGAACATTTTAAACCACACCTGCGGCGCAAGTACGGAAGTTGGTTCGATAAATTTGTCGAATCGAAAAAACTGATAAATTTATCGAATGTTGCGAGTCTGATCGTAAAGTATTGTGGTAGCTTCATATTCTCTTTGAATTTGACCTAGCTATTCGATAAGTTTTGTCGATTGTATCAAGGCTCGATAAATTATATAAAATAATCGATAAATTCCACTTTGTCGATTTGAACTGTCAATTTTATCGATCGAAAGGTCCGTACTTGCGATGCAGTATTTCTTCAACCTTGTTGGAGTACAAGAAGGGCAAGAAACTCGACTGCACGTGAATAGCGGTGGTACCACTTAAACGGACACTCCCAGCTTTGAAGTTGTTTGAACCTGGCTAGCTATCACCCTTAAGTTGAAGATCTATCGAGTAACATAGGTGTGGCAGCTGAATTTGCCAATATTAGTGAATAAACTTGGTATTAGAAAAAGTGAAGATTCTTACATACATAATATCCTGGCCCAGTCATACTCCGAAGGTCTTTCGTCAAACAGTGTGTTGTCTGACCCACTTCAATGTCCACTGCAGATTTTACGCAACTCTGCTTATGATTCATTAGCTGCCTTAAAATAAATACGCGTAGAAAGCGCATAGTTTCGAACATTGCCACTTCATTAGTTACTTGCTGCAACAGGAAAGACATTTAATATTCTTCCTTCAGCTTTAAGCTCTTCTTTGTTCTCCTTCTTCAGCCCTTTTCACCCATTTAGGTGGACCTCCTTCTATAGCATAAGCTACATTATTGCTAGATTGTTTTTTAAATTTATTTTGCTCTGCAAGCTCCAGGGCTCGCACCTTTTGTTTGATATTTACATTAATATACTTGAAAAATTTCTTACTTATCATCTATTCAATAAAAGTAACTTACTTCGAAAGCCTAAGTGTCGTACACATAACATATACTATATATATATAGTTTTATATCATTATTGCTAGATTTAAACACATACAGTTCTGTAATTAAGCCGTAGAAAGCTTCTAGAAATAGATAAACTACTTTAGACAGACTTTTCCTCAGATTTATGTTATCAATGTGGAATTGCGTGAGCTGATTATCTGAACATTTATTCACGCAAACACCAATATATACACAGTGTATACAAATATGACTTGTAGTTGATATATCACCATATATTTTCACCAGAAAAACTAACTGTTCCTTGACGGGATGTTTGCGATGTAGCTAATACGGTTGTTGTTGCTTGATAGCTGTATAAGTTGTTAAAAATCTTACTTATATGGCTAAATCGTTTTTGGCCTCACTTATGCTCACAAATTCGGTTTCTACGCGTATTTAGTCTAAGTTAGGAAAATCCTCATGTGAATTAATCTCGCACCACAAAACCACAACTAAATATACAATACGGTAAGCTCCTTTTAAAATAGTGTTGTAACAATACATTTTACGTATTACAAAATCGTGGGCGAATTATTCACCATTTGTTTGTGGTCACATCCGTTTTTGAATTGGAAAATCATAGGTACAGTCATCTGCAAACTGACCATTCTTTAATTCCCAGACTGAAAGGAAGAGTTAGTAAGAATTTATTTCAATTTCTATGCAGCATTGTAATGAGTGCTGACTCCACGCCAATTGCTTAAAAATGGATTTATTGGACTGTGTAATTACCGTTTTAAAATATACTTTCTTACCATATAATTACACATTTTAAATGATACTAAAACGAGTGCAATTTCAAAAATTAATTGCTATTTTATTACGTGTTACGTACGTAGATAATGCAGAGGGCTTTATGTGACAACTAGCCATATTTAAAACAACGTGTTTTGAGATTGCACTAACGATAATTTTATACAGCATTTACTATACTTATATGACAAAGTAGAAGCGTCTAACCGGTTCTTAATTAGCATAAACTAAGCGGTGACATGTAGATTTAACACCATAAAACACAAAAAATAGTGAGAATATGATATTTACTCTGCTATTTACTTTTATGATGACACAAACAGTCATCCACAAGTTCATTAAACATTAAAGTGGTTAGGTTTTGTATTTTTTAAATAGTTGTATGAGAATTGCAGCTGCCGCTTTTATATCGAATCTGATTGGTTTTATTATTTGCATTGGATATATTTATCGTACATTAGAAAAGGAATTTAATAAGATTTTAATATAATAAGGTGATTCAATATATTTGATGGAATCAGGCGTTACTTTGCGGAAGTCCATTTTAAATAAGATTATATAAATAAGTTAAATAAGTTTTAAATAAGTTTTTTATTTTTATTTTTATAACAAACTAACCCAGGTTTCGTTGTCCAGCGTCGCGCGTTACGTTTGGTTAAATTCAGTATAGATCGAAATTAGGCCATTAGACATTCTTTATCGCGGAATTAAAACTATAAATTACCCACATTATATAATATTATTTATAATAAGGTGACTTTCGTTCTTCTAAGCGTTACTGTCATAAGCGTATTGAGAACGAAAATATTGGATCGACTTACCTCGTTACCCTATAACGCAAACTTCAGCCTACCTTGACTCAGTTGATGGGTTTTGGTTATATTTATCAACTTTCAAACTTTACGCAGGCTACCTCTGCCGCCAATTTTACCTATGTTTTGATTGCTCTAAGAAAATAAGCAGAGATGGACTAGAAACTTGATAAAAAACATACAATCTATAGACCCGATTAACACTGAGTCAAAGTAGTCGAGTTTGCGTTATAGGGTATGGAGTACAACAACTATAAAAACTATAACTAACTATAACTATAAAAAAAATACTAATTCCCACTTAAACAGTACCATAAACAAGCCGATGACATTGCTGATTTAACATAGCGCAAATTAGAAGATACGATGACATCTGATGCGTAAGCACAAATTAAACGTCGGCATAAATTAAACGCCGGCATAATTATGCGTCAGCATAAATTAATAGGTTGTTGACATGCTACAGTCAGCATTAATATGTGCAGGGCGATGACATTTACTTAGTAAGCATAAATTAGACGCATACCGGTTTTGATAAGCAAGAGTTGACGTGCCTTAACAGTTTAGGCGTTCTACACACGAGTATCACACCGTGTAGATCTTGTGCGTTAGATCAGTACCCGTTTTTATAGCACATATTGGTGAAACGTAACGCAATAACTGGCAGATTTCGCTAAACTCATTAGTATTTATCATGTCTACAAAATAAAAGTTTTTTATAATTTATCACGCAAAGTATCTTGGCACAAGATGCCTGGAAACTTTCCTTATATATTGCTTTTGCAACGGGCTAAAATTACTTTATTTAGTTGTAAACATATTTTATATATAATTTTATGGTTTTCAGCTTCTCAGATGGAGAAGTTTAGAAAAACACTGGATTTTTTTGTCAATTAGTATATATACATTCTACTGGTTGATTCGTTATTCTTTATCCCAAATTTTCAGTCAAACGACTAAAGGCTACACTTAAATAATTTTTCATTTTCAGATTTTAATAGTTTTCAGAGTGAGTCAATGGACCTATGTTTTTTAGATGTTGGAACTACGCACGATGACGGCTGTTATAATTATATGCCAACTAGCTTCTGCCCGTGGTTTTCACCCGCGTTCCCACAGGAACTGTGCATTTTTCCAGGATAAAAAGTAGCCTATGTTACTCTCCAGTCCATAAACTATATCTGTGCTAAAAATCACGTCGATCCATTGCTTCGTTACTGCGTGACAGAAGGAAAAACCAACAAACACACTTTCGCATTTATAATATTAATAGTATGGATTTAACTTGTGCGACTTCATACTGTTTGAAATCGCACAATCGTCGCAGTGCGATGATAAACTCGTTTTAATGCACACTACATGCGTTATGCATTGTGTTATCGGCCTTACTTTATAAGTAGCAGGAGTTAACGTGTCTTAACCCACGAGTCTCTTATCGGGCCCGTATCATCAATCTCTTGGGATTACCCATTGAGTCATTCATACGTTAACGTTGCGGGGCACATACTCATGGGATAAGTGGCTAAGTGAAAGTGATGTACATGTTTAAGTTTTTAGTTGAATGAAATGCGTAGTAAGTCGGTTGAACTTTTGTTAAACTTGCCTTAATCCATATCCATACTAATATTATAAATGCGAAAGTGTGTTTGTTAGTTTGTTGATTTGTCCTTCTTTCACGCAGTAACGAAGCAACGGATCGACGTGATTTTTGGTATAGATATAGTTTATGGATCGGAGAGTAACATAGGCTACTTTTTATCCTGAAAAAATGCACGGTTCCAGTGGGAACGCGGGTGGAAACCGCGGGCAGAAGTTAGTGTGACATAAAATTGACATTGAAAGCTGTCAATAAAGTTTTATAATGTTGACAAGTTGATTTAGTTTGACAGATCAGTTTGACGGTTCCTGTGGGAACGCGGGTGAAAACCGTGGGCAGAAGCTTGTAATTTATAATGGGTATTAATTAATCGTGCGATGAAACTTTTTTTATTAAGTACAAACCAACACACGCACAAACACACTTTTGCCTTTATAGTATTAAAACAAGTTGATGTAACATAAAAAACACGACTGCCCTAGACACTCACTCGGGATGCTGAAGGGATTCTAACTACGCCCCATAGGTCTACAACGAAATCTGTTCAGGCAATAAGTCTAGGTAAAAAGGTAGCTAGAAGAATTATTCATTCTGGATTAAGATCCCCAAACGAGAAAACTGCCAAAACAGTGTTGGTTTTCCTATAAATAAATTTTTATAGCGAATTCTAGCATTTTGCCAGCGGCAGACATTTAGCATGATAAGCTTTCATGGCCTCGCTGACGCTTAGTCAAATATACGATGTAATTTGTAATAATGACCACATTATAAAAGTTATTTTATTGTAGACATTTACATAAATAAATAAATTTAAATATTATTCGCAATAAAATTCTTTGATCTAGATTTTTTATTTTATTTTTATAATATTTTTGTAGGTAAATACTCTGAATGTACCTACTATCATATCTACTACCAATGGACATAATTTTCTGAAATAGTTTTTTTATGTTATTGGGTATCGAGACACGCTAGTCGTTTACCTTATGGTAAGCATAAGGCCAGCCCATAATAATAGGGATGTGGACACCATTTTTTTTATGTCAATCAATCCGTTTTCTCATGAATCAAATGTCTATATCAAAAAACTGGGAATCGAACGCTAGAAACGTCAAAAATGAGAGTCAAAGTCGGGCGTATACAATGAGCGCTAAAACGCACCATATAAATTGGACAGAACATCTGACGTCACTTGTTCTACGCGGGCCGTAACTCTGTTCTAAAAACATGCATTTTGTTGATTTGGCCGTGAAAAACTGCGTTTAAGTACATAGTTGTTATACATTTTTTATTCATTAAAATGTAAAGAATGTGATGGTATCATTTTAATTACTAATGGGTGATAAAAAAAATTGTTGAATTTGGGAAACTTTCAGATGCAGTATTTTTGTGGAAATTACATATTTTTTGTGAATTTCATTTTTATTGTTTTCACGTGCTGTTCAGAAATTATGTATTTTGTGTTTCACGCAACATCCCAATTGCAGCGTCACTCATAACTTTGAAAAAATGTTCCAGTTTGATTAGCTATATTATTAATTTATTACTATTACCAGTAATCTGCTTGGCGGCAGACTTCACGAGCAAAGCGGTGGTTCCAACCCAGACGGACACTCGCTCACTCGCACAGATGAGTTAGTTCATCAAAGTGTTCAAGCTTCACGATAATCCCCCAGATGTTCAACGACATTTAGATCTGAATGGCTCTGGCACGAAATCGATCCACTTTCATGTAATTAAAATGAGCCGGTAACGAGGCTAATCCATTCAATCAGATGCACAAGCGGCGATGACTGGATTATGTGCCGAGTTCGAAGTATCGATTGAGTATCGATATTATTGTTGAGCAAACAATGACGATTGAATCGTTCGTCGTGACACACAATGATGAATTGGGGTGAGAGAAAATAATGGTTCAGGATTATGCTTGTATTGATTTGTTGTTCTGATTCTTATAAATGGCAGTTTCAAATCAATTTCTATCAAGTCAATAGTTTATTCTTGGTTTTAATTGAATTTAATGAATTGAATATTAAGTCTCATAAGCATGGAATTTCACGGAACACTAGTATTGCTTGCGGCAGACTTCGCAAGCAAAGCGTTGGTATATCCACCCAGAGGGATACTCGGAGAAGATTTAATCCTACCACTAGGTAACATAAATTTTCTTACTCTTATATGATACCGTTCGATCTATATAGTCACTTATTTAGTAACGACGTGTCGAAAGTGCTAGATGAAAAATAGAGAAGGAATTGGCTCTAAACATAACAAAATGCTCTCAAATGAAAATGATTTTTTCCTTTACTTGTGCTATTGCGTTGCTTATTACTAAATTTCATGATTCTAGAACCCTATTATAAACATTAAAAATACGATGATACAAAAATTTACAAATCAGCACTGTCAATATTTTAGCTGTTCAGTATAAATTAATATTATTATCGATTTAATGAATATTGAAATCAAATATCGATATTTTCACATCGAATTTTATCTCTAAAACTTTTGGCACTAATTTTTATTAGTTTATTATACAGTTCATAGTGTTCTAGAATGCTTAGGTATAAACACGAGACGAAGCTCAGCGAAGATAATTACGTTTTCATCTTATCAGATATGATTTAATAAGAGACTGGTAGCGGGAATGAAGCTTTGCATATCTAGATTAGTATAATAGTAAGTGGAATTATGATTTTATCGTGAAAATAAGCTTTTAATTATATTAAAACAGGTTTCACCGTCCTCAGTTTTACTCGTGTGAGTTCTACAATTTCTTGTGATAAATTAAGCGGAAAATTACTTGAATTATCTTGTTGAATCGATCAGCGAGCTCGTTATATATGTACTTGAATATACTGATTAAACAAAAAACAACATATAAATAGTATACTATAATATAAGCGTTATAATACTGAATTTGTGAATAATTATACTATATGAAATATATTTTATAGTGTTAACCGACACTAGCGGATGTTCACATAAATATATACATCACAAAAATTTCGCTTCCAACAGGATTCGAATCTGCGTCTTCTGGTTATCGAGACCAGACGCCTTAACTAACTAGGCTATGGGAGCAATCGATGTTGGCAGCGAAATTCTTGATAATATGATGTTTTTCTTTCCGGCTTACAAGCCGTAGCTCCATCTAGCAGACCCGCTTTGTAGCGATTGCCTACTCCATTGTGATACGCTACAGTACCAATCAAGTGGCGAGAGATTTTGCATTATTTAAACTTTATGAAATATATTTTAGAGTGTTAACCGACACTAGCGAATGTTCACACAATAAATAATCCGCTCTACACACGGTACTCACAATTCTGCGACTCCATATTATGGTAATAAATAATTATTATTTATTTAACTAAACGAATGCTAAAGTCGAATATGTCAAGACTATTAATCATAAACTAAGTTTAAGTTATCTCGAAACCGTGTAGTGTAGACAAGCTGTCATAAGCAACACTAAGTTGTAGTAATGACATACAGACATACTGGCTACTTGTCATATATTCATGTCTAAGTTATTAGGGTCAGTAAGAACATGAGTTGAGCTTATGCAAACCGTTGGGCTTTACGACTGTAGTTTGAAGCTTAAGATAATATTACCTGTGCTAAGTGGATCCGTCATTTGCGATTTTATCATGTTTTCCGCGTGAACTGATGTTGTTGGAAAATTATGTTGGTGGGGTATTTTTAAGCACTCGTCTGGCTAGCTACTTCAAGTTAAAACCCTTTGCCAGGAACCTTTAGTTTCTATACTCGATAGTCGATAAGTCTGAATTTGACTACTATCTGACCGGCGCGGCGGTGCAAATACCTATACGAAAGTCGGTTCGATAAATTTGTCGAATCGAAAAAACTGATAAATTTATCGAATGTTGCGAGTACCGAAGTCTGATCGTAAACTATTGTAGTAGCTCTATATTCTCTTTGGATTCGACCTAGCTTTTCGATATCTTTTGTCGATTGTACCGAGGCTCTATAAATTATATAAAATATCGATAAACCCACTTTATCGATTTAAACTGTCAATTTTATCGAATTTTATCGATAGAAAAGATCCGTACTTGCGCTGCAGATCTTGATCGATGATGATGAATATATTCCGGCTGCCGCAGTTTACACACCTCCTTTAGTTACTGTTAAATTCCATCGTCATTTAATAACAAAAAGTGTTGTCGCACATTGACCCACAAAACGCGGCCACAAGACGAAGCCACTAGACGCGGCCACTAGTGTCTGGGTGCGGCCTCCAGTCGCAGTCACTGGTACCCACAAAATAGAGAGAATAGAAAGGGCGCTCTTGGCCTTCCTTACGCGTCCAAGCGCCCCTTCTGTTCTCTCTCTATTTTGTGCGGGCGGGGGAAGTCGACGTTTGTGACCGAGTGTGTGCGGGAGGCGAGCCACAAATGCCGCCACCGCCCTCCCGTCTTGTGTCTCGGTCGCGGCCACTCGAATACGCAGTTTGCGCCGAGGCCATAAAAAAGTATGAATCTTGTCCGCAGCTTGTGGACGCGTTAGTCGCCACGATTGGTGTCTCAATGTGCGGCTACACAATAAACATAATAAATATAATAAATAAAAAGTATGAAACGTGTCAATTTAGAATAACATTTATTAATCTATCATAATTTATCTAGCTTTAGGTCATACGGCGAGGTTGAACAAACAAATCTCGTAAACTAATATTTTCATATTTAGGATTATCCAAACATAAATATTTTAATAAGAGATTATAGGAATATTTTGCCGGGCTGCCGACTTTCTATTATTTACCTTTAATCATATATAGTGTCACTTTTGTATGTCACAACAAAATACAACCAACAGCATTATAAATAGGGAAGGGTGGATAGAATATCGTTTGAATGGATTATTCCCTGTCCTATCGGTATTCCGATTGGTAAGAGAAACGGGAATATTTTTTCCCAGGCCTCCGATTGAGTATTTTTGGTAGGTGGAGTGGGAATAGTGTTTCCGGTTTGAGTATGGGCCCGTTATGAGGTCCATATAGAAATGCATATATATTACTAAAATAATGATGAAAATGAATGTTGAGAGATGGAAGGGCAGAACCAGACCAAAAATAAGATAGAAGTTTTTTTTATATTATTTGGTAACGAGACGAGCTGGTCATTTGCCTGATGGTAAGCATAACGCTGGCCCATAACAATTGCAGTGCCACTCAGAGCTTTGAAACAAAAAGGCCTGCGCGGCAATGCACTGCACTCGTTACCCGGAGACATAAGGTATTAAGTCTCGTAAGCCCAGTAATTTCACTGGCTCTGCTCATCAAACCGGAACACAGTAATGCTTTCACACTACTGCTTGGCGGCAGACTTCACGAGCAAGATAGAAGATGGATTGCATAGAGGCGTATGAATGAATAAGGAGTGCATGAAACGATGATAGCTGACAGGGATGAGTGGAAGAAAAAGACTTATTGCGCTAACTACAAATGAATTGGAATAAGGACAGGGAGATGATGATCATATCATAAACGATCACTTGCTATCCTCTTACACAGTCAAACCGTCATGACGTTATCATGTGTCATACGGAGCAAAATAATTCACTCATTTCATTGTCAAGCACACTAGATTGATAAATATCAATATACCAAATAAATACAGCTCATTTTAAAAAGTGTAAGACATGTCATTGTCACAAATATCCATTTATTATTTGACGCTCTGGCAGACACTTGATAGCAATTGTAACGACATTTCTACCGCAACAATACAAAAGCCATCGAACGTTTGCGATCTGTTGACCCTAATCACACGCATTAGAAATGTGACTAGTAAACAGAGAAATCACACGTTACACCGCGTTCCCGATGTGTGGATACTAAGAAATATTATTAAAATCAAGTGAAAACATTGTTTCCGCAACGGCGATCTCCCATCGTTTTTTAATAACCGTCTCTTTCTAACACTGCTCATTCAAGCATTTGTCTCTGTCGTGACGATCGACTGAGCTCATTTGGTTATTTATCTTTTGTTTAGCAAGCAGCTTCACGGTTCTTAAGTTCGTCATTATATCCATTGTTCAATTTGGAATAGTTGACTGGCAGTTCTGTTTTTTATGACGCTTTCTCAGGGAAAGTCCGAGATATGTCACGAAATCGATTTTATCGCAAATATTGATGACTCTCAAGTATCGCCTCTATATTTTTCGAGGGTACTTTTCTTTTCGTGCGGCGATAGTATCTAGTACTCGTATTCAGTTCGTTTCTCTTGGATGTAATAAATTCTAGATGGGGGCGCCTTGCAGTCTAGATTGTATACGTTTCAATGGAGGGAATTTATAATAGATCACGGTTAAATCTAAATTGTATGGAATAATAAACGGGGTTCTTCATGTGTTGACATTTCTATCACTGAATAATATCAATATGAAATATACGACTTCAATATCAATCTTATATCTGGAGCCAGAATTTATAGCTCAGCTCTGGTTAGGTCAGCTGTGGTCTGCCTACAAGTTTCGTTGACTATTTTTCTCTGTTGTAGATTTTGTTTGAGGCAATAATAATTATGAATAATTTAATAGCATATTTTCAACCAGTAATGTTATTGACAGCCTCTGCACTGGACTTGATAAGTCGATAGACTTAATTTCTATAGTACGTAAGGGTTCGATTCCCTCAACAACGCAGTACACGCGTGGCAACCAGTCGGAGCGGCAACGTGTAGCAGAGATTGATCGTTGATGAAGAGGTACCGAATACCTCGAAACCGATCGGGCAATCGTCGCGAAGCTCGGACGTACTACGTAAGTGAATCTAGATAAAGATATATAAATATGAGTCATACTTATGAAAGTTTTAATCAAAAAACATAGGTATGTGAGCACTTCAAAAAGCGCAAGTATTTGTTCCGTGTCTAGGAGTAGTGGGACCATGGTTATTTTAGTTCCTGATTTAGTTAGGATCTATTATGTGATCCCTAGCACTTATTATTTTTTAATTTTTAGTATCTTTTATCATTATCATATCATATCCAGTATTATCCTTCAATTAAATTACTATTTGTAATACATATTGTATTGAATATAATAAAGGGTCCATTGTGATATGTTTTGGTCTCCTGGTTACATCATAACTGCTTCCTATATTGTAAGCGTAACAATCCGTAACCTATTATACTACACTATCATAATATTAGTAACATACAGTCTGCTGCAGTAAGAAGTATCCATCTTGGACGTGTACCCAAATCTAACATGGTTTCTTTTTATCTGTCGCAAAATCTTGTAAACATGTTTCTATAACATGTTTTAAATTACCGTGGATTATATGTTGTTTTGGATACAATTTTTTGGTTATAAGTACATGTAGGCATTTACCCTTATTTCTATTTTATGTTGTAAAAGGTGTTAAATGGTAGATCAGCATTGATTATTTCACTACCAGCACTATGCTAGCTTTTAACGGTTTAGTTACAATTAACACTTATTGGTTAGTCGTATCTAATACTTAGTTAATTGTTACAAATATTTATTTCAATTTCATAAAAAGTATAATTCTATTAAAGTATAGCATACATTTGTAACATCAGTTTACGTACGTACAATTAGGTACGTAATTAACTTAAATACGCATTTACAGCTGACTGTACCATCTCATTTAATTACCACGTGCAGTAAGACAGTCAGTGTGTCGATGGCGCTCTATCACCATTTACATATTTAACTAACATAATATATAAGTTTACATATGAGTTTGGTAACCAGACGTGACTTGAATATATTACAATATTCTTCCGAACGGTAATTTCGTTCATGACTCTCATATGTTCCGAAGTGAAAGTGATACGAGGTTAGCAACAAGTAACAATAAAATATGTATATGTGTGTTAGACGATCACTGATTCGTCTCGATGTATAACATATCTGTTAAAACATTTCGCGGTTCTATGACGTGCAAGTTTGCGACTAGATGATTTACGATAGACTTCCGGTTGAACACAGCGGCCTTTGGATATATTGTGAATGCAACTATTTCATTGGTTGATTCTTGAAGTCATATTGGAGATTGGCTCCCTCTTACACTTGAATACTCGCAGACTCTAGTGTTCAGGAAACCAGACGCCAGCAAAGAATGGAATTTTGGCTGTTCGCATGATGTCGAAGGACTAAGCAAAACGCTTAGTGCGTAGCGGAGGAATACCAATAAATAGATCACGAATGGTCGGACGTCTGGTCAAGTCGTGGAATGGGGATGGCGAAATCAAGTAATGCAGTTGTTACTGCATGATACGTTTTGGAGAGTGTGTATGTGATGGTTCACATACTCTCCAAAATGTATCATGTAGAAAACAGAAAGAGTGGCAACCTTGCGTCGATGCTCTATAGGCTGTGGAGCCTATATAGCGTCAACCAGCTTATCATTTCGAGTCATTCTGTTGTCTCGTCTTTCTATGATCAAGCTGACACTTAGCTGGGCCATCTAATAGGTGAGAACATGAATAAAACATGCAATGTGGTCTGGGATAGAAAACTGTGGCACTTGCGAAAATGACCCATTTTTTCATTCTTGTGTTACCTCCCAGCTAAAGTGAACTTTCTCCCTTAGATAAGTGTGTATTAAAAAACGGAGATGACAAAATACAAGAGTTGATTTGACGTGCGATTTTTCGATATGAATTATGAGCACTTCAAGCGTACAAAAGAAATTCTCCGCTTTCAAAAAACTGGTTCCAATTCTTTCCATGTCCTTTAAGATTTAAGATGTCTGGTTGCTGAGGCTGCGTCATCGTAAAAGTTGAATGATTATTCTCTGCATGCAGGTTTAATACGCAGGAGTAATAAAATCAATCGGTGATTTTATTACCTGGTTGTAAATAAACGGAGAGAGAAAGTGGTCGATCGGAGTGGCAGAACGTTACTTAATTAATGTTGTAGACTGTAGAGTAGTTTGATTGTAATTATAATTGCCGCGAACTTTTGCACTTTTTTACGGCAATTATCTACTTAAACTATTGCTTCACCAGGACCAATGCTGTTAAACACAAATAAATTTGAACAGCGTTCAAATTTATAACTAGACAAAGCTTTGAAGCGATAATGATTCTATACCAGCAATTACATAAACAGCGTTTAAACAAAGTGCACTTATCAATTAATTTTAACAAATTTTAATGACTTTGTTATATGCCAACTAAATTCATCAGCGAGTGTTTTTCCCCTACTAAAAAACAGAAACAGTAAAAAATAAAACAAATTTGACGGCATTTCAACATCCTTAATACTCTTGACATCAAATTCACAATCTCGCAATTAAAGTCAGTCAAATAAAAAAAGGCTGTAAAAGAGAGCTGACTTGTAAGCGTCTTCGCGATGTAATGGGCGGCATATTTCCGAGTGACATAAATCTCGCCTTCCTCCCGTGCTCACTACTACGTGCTCAAGCTACTCAGTGAATGAATAAGTGAACAAGAAGGGACCCCAGACACGTAGCTGCTGCTGGTTTTTTTGATCTGAAATATTTTAAAGTCTACGACAACTGATACTTTTATCAAAACAATCTGGCCACGCGTGGTTCAACCGCATAGTTCGATCAATCGGGCTAAGTAAAACTTTTTTTCCGGTTGATCCGATTTCAGGATCGAACCAGGCGGGCTACTGTTCAGAAGTACGGAAGATCAACGAATAAATTTGTCCAATCGAAAAAACTGATAAATTTATCGAATGTTGCAAGTACCGAAGTCTGATCGTAAAGTATTGTAGTAGCTTTATATTCTCTTTGGATTCGACCTAGCTATTCGGTAACTTTTGTCGGTCGTATCAATGCTCGATAAATTATATAAAAAATCGATAAAATCTGTAACGATTTGAACTTTCAATTTTATCGATCGAAAAGATCCGTATTTGCGCTGCAGGATGACCAGTACACTATGCGGGATGTTCCGGCAAACAATACACATCTCAAAAATATCGCTGCCAACGTGTTCCGACCCGAGTCTTCTGGTTATCTACCAAATGGCTATGGGAGCGACAATTTTTGCCTGAACATATTTGGATGTATGGGGTATCGTTAGAATCCTTACATCATTCCGAGTGACACTGGCTGGGGCAAGCTTGTTTTTTATTTAATTTTGTTACTTCGATTTGTTCCCAGTACACACACAACACAACAAAGTTGCTAATAAAGAAAAAAACAAGACAATAATTATAAATGCCTACAAATGTTAGTGGGAGAACTAACTCTTCTGCGAGTGTCCGTCTGGGTTGTTACCACCGCTTTGCTAGTGAAGTCTGCCGCCAAGCAGTAGTGTGCAAGCATTACTGTGTTCCGGTTTGATGAGCAGAGTATCCAGTGAAATTACTGGGCTTATGAGACTTAATACCTAATTTCTCAGGGTAACGAGCGCACTGCAGTGCCGCGCAGGCATTTGTGTTTCAAAGTTCTGGATGGCACTGCAATTGTTATGGGCCGGCGTTATGCTTACCATCAGGCAAACGACCAGATCGTCTCGTTACCAAATAAAAAAATAATAATAAATATAAGATGTCACAAATTTAGTAAGTATACAAATTTACACAAGTAATCAAATTTGATGAGTTGTTTCATGCTTCGAGTGAATAGGTTGCCTCTAGCATTAGACCATCATTTCACCTGCTGGTAAGTGATGATGCGGTCGAGGATCAAGCAAGATTGCCACGATTTTAGGAAAGACTTTATTGAATTAAAAGACCTTAGTAAGGGCACTGGCACGTTATAAAAGATCTAGATTCACGATAGAGAGTTTGGTTTTCAGAAATTCAGCGTACGGTCGGCAGTAAAGCAAGACCTCACCCGAGGTTAAAATGTCCGCCCAAGGCCAATAAAAATTGGGATTCCTGCGTCACCGACGTTCATTCCCTATCAAAATACCTCGTATGAATAAGGTTGGGGTAAATCGTTCTTTGGTAAAATAATATTTGAAGTGACGATATAAAATACATTTTTTGCTTATGTACGCTATTGCCAGCTTTCTCTGAGAGAAAGAGAGAGACAGAGAGTATGGGCCAGAATCCACCAAACTGCACTAGGCCTTCGTGGTGGATTATGTACCATAGTCTCCCTCTGAGAAAAGGTCGGTATCCCAGCAGTGGACCACCGCTTTAGTCGTGTAGTCTGCCGCCAAGCAGTATTGTGCAAGCATTACTGTGTTTCGGTTAGTAAGAAGAGTAGTCAGGGAAATTACTGGACTTATGACACTTAATAGTAATACCTAATGTCTCAGGGTAACGAGCGCACTGCGGTGCTACGCAGGCCTTTGTGTTTCAAAGTTCTGGGTGGCACTGCAATTGATATGGGCACGCGTTGTGCTTACCATCAGGCAAACTCTCGTCTTACAGTATCTATTAACTATGCCCCTCGGCTTCGCCCACGTAGCCTAAGTTACTCCTTGTAACATCAGCTATCTGCCAGTGAAAGTACCGTCAAAATCGGTCTAGCCGTTTCGGAGATTACCCGGAACAAACAGACAGACAGACAAAAATTTAAAAAATGGTTGTTTGTTATAGGTATATACTTTCATAAGCATTTAGTAAAAAGCTGTTATTATGATATTACAAAACGGACACTTCAATTTTATTTATTTGTATTGTAAATAAACATATATTCAGCTGGACAAATCTTGTGATTGCTTTAAAATGTATAAACTCGTCAGTTCTATATTTTTTCTCACCATTGAATATATTACAGCAAAATTAGATAACATTTTTTTTACTGGAATCAATGGGTTCTAATCGCATTAGCATTTAGAATGAAACCTCAGAACAGGTGGTTCCTGAATAATTCGTTTGATTGTTGCGGACGATTGGGCTATAAATAAAACATTGAATCGAGCTTAATGTTAGCATTATATTTGAATAGCGTATTTTTTTACTTTTCCTAGTAAAAGAAAGAAAAGATAAAAGAAGAGACCCTGTCTCTTTGTATACAAATTATTCGTTATTATATCGAAAATAGTCGGACTATAATATAGCGTTTGCCGCCAGCATGCTGGTTACGCTTCCAACTGGTAGTGGGCTAGAACATTTGGATTATCTATAGGCCTACTTGGGCTTGTAGATTACCCAACTGTTTTTGTAGCTAGCTAGTTTAGATGTAGTGATTATTTATGTATTAAGCTAGTCTTCATTAGTAGATAATAAAAAGTGATTATTTTCATGAATTTAACTTCATTTGTAGTTTAATTAATGCCACTGATAGCTTTTTAAACGTATAAATTTTATTCTACAATTTTTATTTTTGGACATTTTTCCACCTTATGTTAGGTTTAAAATTTATATACACCTGGTAAACCTGGAATGGAAGCTAGCTTTCATCAAGGGCAGCTGTCAAACACAGATTTTCAGCTGGAGTGTTCACTTTAGAATAACACACAGAGTATATAATTTAATTCTAAAGAAAACATCAAATCCTCCCTCCCCTTTTTTTGTACTTCGCTAAAACTCCGGCAGCGTGGTGTTTATGTTGGACTCAGGGTAATGAGGCCGACCTAAACTAAAAAACCGATGTGTGTTCCTCCTTTGCGCCTCTGACGGCTCCGTAGCTAAGTTGGTAGTAATCCTGCCTGCAAAGCGAGGGGTCCCGGGTTCGATTCCCGGCCGGGGCAGATTTTGTGTAAGCATAAAGTTTGTTCTCGGGTCTTGGATATTTGTGATGTGTATCTGTGTATGTACATGCCACCTGCGAAACAGGGAACCCTAGTGCGGGGGTATAGTGTGTAAGCGTTTATTTATTTAATGCCGGGCTGTGGACACTTGTTAATAGCCAACCGCGGCCCGGTGAAATTCGTCCCTACACTTTCCATCATCGGACAAACAGCAAAATGACATCGATCATGTGGATAAGCATTTCACTTCTACATTCATTATGTGTACCGCTACGGAGAGGAACTCCCTGCCTGAGTCTGTGTTCCCTGATCGCTATAACCTGAGGATCTTCAAGTCACGAGTGAATAAGTACGTGCTTCAACGTCAGCCGCATTGTCTTGGTAAAGGCAATCCTATTTTGTTTATTAAACAAAATATTGTGTTTTTGTGGGAAATTAGTTGAACTACAGGAAGATCTGTAACACACGCAATTAGTATAAATCAATGCTTTATTGATTATTCTGACCACCCAGTTCGCAAGACACCGTTGTGTTCTGAGAACACGCAAGCTATTTTACTGCAAAACGTTTACTGACAGAGTTATGGTCAATAATTATTCGATTTATATGTTAATAACATAAAATTTTACGTTATATTTACGTCTTTGGTATATGGAATCGATTTCGTGATTCCTTATAGCACTAGAATATTTATTTGGGTTACGAGGGACGGTACTGAGATGGGTTGTAAACTATAGCAATTTGGAGTAATCGTGCCCCTACATTTTAATTTGAAATGGAGGCAAACAGAATGAATACACACAAATTTGGTTTATTTTTATTAGATTACATATTTGATGACCTCGTTGCTTACGTTTTAACCAGCACTAGACGTTTTGACAATTAGGCGGTGTAACAAATGGCCTAAGATATCCTTGGCCTAAGATCCCCCTTCGTCTTTTAAACCGCGCCGAGTAATATTGCAGTGTGTTAGCATTGTTATCCATTAAAAATTTTAGATAGCACATCTATGCTCAAACCGTTACACAAACTACTGCAACATTTTAAATATAATTAAAAAAGAATGAAATATTGATATGTTTTGACTTAATTTAATTATTCAATTATGTTTTATTTACTGTCACGTTGCTAGCATAAATTTTGTAGATTAGCGCGATATTAAAATACAAAAGTTTAACATCAATAAAAATAATTCGAATAAATTATTATATTATTAATGAAAGTGGCGAAAAGAGAGTGGATAGAAGACGATAGGACATAAATAATAGCAAACCTGTTATAAAATACTTAGATTAGCTACCTTGGCTTTTTTCTTAAACAATGCAATCTTTAATAAATCCATTATCAAACACAATAAGCATTATATAACTTTGAAATTATGTAATCAACATTATTATTGGCAATGATAATTTGAAATGAAAGCTAATGAGCAATCAGCTGTTCAATCAAACACGTTAAATTGTTGATTACAGAGAGATTCGTCCGTATAATTAGAATTAAATAAATACCGTTGTCTTATAACATCATAAAAGTCCAATTTCTATGAAGCATTTATATTTCGTTTATATTGCTTTCAGTTACCGATCGCTCATTAGGCCTGATAGTTTGCCTTAGGCTTTTTTCCTCCCTAAAAGGTTGGAGTTTATCAACCATTTCAAACGGAAGTTCAAGTGTTAACTAGGTTTGACTCATGAACCGAGGTACTATGTTATGTCTTATTGCTTCAACTATGGATTATTTGAAATGAGCAGTTTGATATCGAGGCTCGAGATAATCTATCTAGTGTAGTAAATTATCTAAGCTACCCATCATCCAGTCATGCTGACATTTTGAACATAATACTCTTAGTTCTAATGGCAGTATAAAATACAGTAAGTATACTTTTTGAATCCTGAAAAATACAAAGGCATCTGCAGATGCTGAACTGGATCCATAAATGTCTCGCATAAGTGAAAATAAGATAACCACAAGGCATATAAATCAACCGAACCAGTGTACTGTATAAATTGCCTGAATACCTACTAGATTAGAATCTTAGATCATTTGAAAGTGTAGCTAGACGTCCTACTGGGCAGGGCTTGTAAATACCAGGTTATAATCGGTACAGAGAAACTATTCCAGTATTAATTTTAGCAAAGTGATACGGTTTTATAAAGGCTTTTTTTAAATTTTATTTGGTAACGAGACGAGCTGGTCGTTTGCCTGATGGTAAGCATAACGGCCGGCCCATAAAAATTGCAGTGCCACCCAGAACTTTGAAACACAAAGGCCTTCGCGGCACTGCAGTGCGCTCGTCACCCTGAGACACTAGGTATTAAGTCTCATAAGCCCAGTAATTTCACTGGCTACTCTGCTCATCAAACCGAAACACAGTATACTTGCACATTATTGCTTAGCGGCAGACTACACGAGAAAAGCGGTAGCATCCACCCAGAAGCCCAGCGCTGGTCGAATGGCCGGCACACGCTGATTTGGGACCGGTTCCTGGAAAATTATTGGTATTTACTTAAGTTAACGCGGACCCAAGTATGTGGGATTCCTGCGTATATTTTTATACCTAATTTTGCTACGAATAAACACTTTTTCTTTCTTTTCTCTTTTCTTTCTTTCTTCACGACCTCTGCTAGACTGGATTCAAGGTCTGTGTGTATTGTATAGGTAGTCTTGTTTGTTAGAGAGTGTGGTGAACAGAAGTGTCACTGTTGCCGCCGGCTATAAAGCCGCCGCGACTTTGTTAACGTGTTAATTACACTTTAATGAAGACTAAATTAATTTGTCTCGGCTTTCCACCACTCGGCGTTAATGCATCGCTTTATTATGTTCTAACTTTTTATCTAAGTATGGATTGGGAACGTTTTTGCGAAATGGAAATAGCGTCCATAAAACAGAAGCTTCTGCCTTTTTTTAACAAATAAATGGATAACAGTAACACAGTATCATAATTTGAAGTATTTTACTTTTTGTTTGATGTAAATTCTTTTTGCTTCTTTATAAAATAATTTGAGGCCATATGCCTATTTTCGGAAGATAGTTGTTTGGTGTTTATTTTAGATAGAATATAGAAGAATATAAAAGATAGAAGATAGAATAGAATATAGGTTGTAAAAATTCTTTACGTTTCCGCATAGAAAACATCAATGAATCTCGGATGTTTCTTTCAGTTTTATGTGTCCTGTCAAGTGTAGCTACTGAAACATAGAGCCAGGTGCTCGGTGATATATTTTCACCTTAAGGATGGTAGCTAGCCTGAGCACTAGAAAATGTCCCTTTTTGATTGCATCAAAATATTTTCCTTCGCCAAATGCTTCCGCTCACTATATATCCCTGGACCTACGCAAATCACTGACGTTAAGCAACATCGCCGCCACTAATCTACCATAGCTTCAAAATAATATAAGTAAGCGATCCAATTAAATTACAACACTACATAGAGAGATCAAACGTATTGTTGCAAAAAGTGGTCTAGTCCAGAAATGGGTCAGCAACACATTGCAGTGTGCCGGTTCCCATCACGCGTGCGCTACCACTCGCCGTATCAAGTGAAAACAGGCGCGATCGCGTGGAAATCGCGCTAAGAAAATGTTTGGCGGGGAGCTACTGGTGGGTATTATTACTTGTGTGTAATAGAAAAAAAATCTGAAAGTAATTTTGTTTAATTCGAACATTATCACAATTAGCTTTTTTTAATTCATTGATCATCAGTCTGTATCAATCCACTGCTGAACATAGACCACATCCAATAAACGCCACTGAACTCGTTCTTTGGCTGATCTCGTGTAATAGCTGCCACTTATTTTGCGCAGGTCGTCGCTCCTACTACGTTTCGTACGTACGCCTTCACGTGGTTATTCATTCAGTATTAGATATTTAAACATATTTATCAAAACGTTTTAATTTAAAAATGAAAACGGTTAATTATATACCCTGTTATTTCATTTAATTTTAAATAGTCACTAAAATATACATATGTTTTGTTTTTTTATTGTACTCCGATATTTTAAGTGTTATATTTCACAATACAGTAAGTACCATTGGCATTTTAATAATTATAATTGGCATTTATTACGCGCTGATCATAAGAGTCTTTGAGAGATGATAGAAGTATGAGGATGATAGCGTAAAAAATGTACAAAACTGTAACGACAGTTTTAGATCACCATTTTTCTACACTTATCCCATTATGTGAGTTCGGTACAATATGTTCGCTTTATACAGAGTCTATGTTGTTAAAGATTCGTCTTAGATTTTATGACCGGCCACCTGCCTGATCCTCTTTGGGATTTGTCGTAGAGAATCGAGTATAATATTTTTAGATGTTGATACTAAATTTTACTAAAACAGTGACGAAGTTTTTCGTACATTTCGTTAGTAAAGAAAGATAACTGTGTCTCCATGCCTAAATTGTTTGGCCAGATTGCAATCCGTCAGCAATAAGTGAGGAATTTCTTCAATCATATAGATGGAGCAGTTATAACCGCGGTGGGCATGTTAGCTATCAAAATGCGATCGGTAGTCACTTGTTGTCGTTTGTATGAGTGAACACGCTTTTAGGGAGTAATGGGGGCCTCAGAATTACACCACTCAATCCTATTTAAGGCTTAGGGACTTCACAAAATAACCGTCAACCGTCTCTATAGATTCTTAGCATGCCGGTTTTTTTTCAGGTTTTCTTTCACAAGTAACAAAATATTAAATATTAAAAACCCCCGTCTAAAAGAGGTGATTATAATCAAACCGCTGAACAGATTTGTTTGAATCATATCTAAGAATACTCTCGATCAAGTCACCTTTCAAACAAAAATACCTAAATCAAAATCGGTCTATCCGTGGAGCTATGATGCCACTGACAAACACAGATGTACACAGCCCTCCTTGTTTGCGTCGGAGGTTTATAAAATATACCTACAAATGAAACCTTAAAGCTCGTATAGATTTCAATTATTTTTCTATTCTGTTTTTCCAATTTATCGACTTTTGTGACTATTTTAGCGCTGTCGACGTTATTAGAATTGGAACGGTGGTAACGGTTGACCTAATTTTAGAGTCAGTCGACTGAATTTTGCACATTCAATTACTTTTGTAAGTCCTCTTTACTCTCATTTGGCTGCTTTATTGGAAATTTGATATTTGCCGTTTGTAAATGTTTGATTTTTGTACTCAAATATTTTGGTACGTTTGTTTCCTTCGGTCATGAACGTCATAAGCGTATCGTTGACTACTTTAGTCAATGTTTTGTTTGTCTCGATAGGTTAGAGTTTGACTGATGATGATGGTGATGACTACTTCACCAGTGTATCTATAGGATAGCCGAGTGGCCGACCGGTTTGTTTATTTACTTAATTTAATCTTCTAGGTGGCTTGCCTAGAAGATTAAATTAAGAAGATTCCCAAATTGTAGTATTCAGGAAATACAGACGCCGGCAAAGAATTCCATTCCTTCGGTATCCACAATGAATGTTGAAGCAAAATACTTGGTATAGAAGGTATGTCAACCATAAACCGTGCGTCTTGTTGTACGATGTTTAAATGGGGATGGTAGACGTGCGTCAATCTATTGAGTAAGGGGATGATGAAATTAAATCATGCTGGTTGGCCGTCTTGGGTACCGCTGATGTGATGTGATCTGCAATGACTTGCGCGAAGTCTAAGTTGAGAACATGCTGCAGGTGGCCAAAGGCAGACCTAAATCGCGGTTTTTTGGGTCACTGCGCCCCCCTATTTAGTTAGTTGCTATCTATCCGTAGGCAAGTGCGTATTTTTTGAATGTATACAAAGCGTCTGCTTTTTCAATTTTTTACTTCAGCACGAAGACAAAAGTTTTACATCAAATTTTCTTTCCGATAAATTAACCCATTACAAAAGACAACACCGAAACTCAAGCGTAGCCTTTTAAAATTCCATCCCAGAAATTAAAATTTAAACAACTTCCACTTCACGCTGGCACTTAACCCTGACTCAGCACTTAACTGAAGCGCTTCTGCCAAAAATAGTCTATTGCAGCGAAAATGGAATTCAAAATTTCATGTGAATCGTCGCTCAGCTCCCGCCGCGTCCCAAAACGAAACTTGTGAAGCAAATTTAACGTTTCCATGATGCCTTTTACTTCCCTCTGAATTTTTGTGGCAGATTCCTGTAATAAGCGGTTATAATAATTCACCTCGAGAGCCGCTCGGGACCTATTCATATGTCAGTCTATCAATCTTGATTTGGACTATTAATTTGCAATATCGTTGCTTTTTTAAGTTTTTTATTGGCTTGACGGTTTTTCGGGTTATGAATATGTGAAGTTAATATTTTGCGAGCAAATATGGGGGATAAATAGCCTAATGCCTTCCATTAGGCTGTTTATCCCCTAAAGGCTGTTCATATCATTGAAAAATATGCGAACCGTCTATTGCTACTTAGAAACTTTTTTGGTATTTTAAATTTCAATGCGTAGGCAACGGTCGCGTAGGTATTATTTACTGTCACTGTCAATAAAGAAAGTGCCTACTTATATATGAATTTTATTTTTGTGTGTATCATCAACATTACGAACAAAGTCACAATTTACGATATAGAAGATATTTGTATTGAGTTTTCAATTTTTCGGCCCTCTTGTAAACACCATGATCACGGATCTAATCATATAGGTACACGGTAAAAGACAACTAATCAATTCGGCAGCACCAATTGACTCAAAAGCCTTATCACTACGAGCATATAAGAGTATAAACACCTTACCTCACGATTGAACGCCTGCCTATCGCACAATAACGCTAATTGCTTAGCAGTAACTTAAACCAATATAATTAGCCGAAGTGGCTCAGTAATTCTTAACTAATCTATTATGTTGAAGGTGACGGGCCTAGTTAGTAACTTCGTAGAGTAATTGATTAAATGAAAGCTTTTGAAAGAGAGAGAGAGAGAGAGAGACAGTTATGAAGTCGGTTTATATTTTTGTAACTTTTGTCACATCGACTTGTTATAGCTAACTTCGGATTATTTTAAACGAGCATTTGACATGTGCTGTCAAAGCGATCGAATTTGCGCGGTACTGTCAGTTTTATTAAACTCCCACTGTGGCTTGGTGGATGTCACGTGTCCTCGAATTTTGTGGTTCTTGAACATGTGGGTTTCCCTTCCTCACGATGTTTTCTTTCTTCGCCGTTTTAGAGCGAGTGTGTTAAATCCGTATATAACTTGATATAAGTCATTGGCTGAGCTGAGATTCTAAGACTGATATTCAGAGACGAGTCTAAGCGTGGACTTTGTCTCCCTTATGTCAAAAAGTAGTGCTGACGCTCTAATTTGTATTCAGAGACATTTGGAACACTACTTAAACTTAGCGTATGCTAAGCAAAGCCTGAGTAGGCAATATCGACTACTTTAGCCGCTCTCAAAACAGAAGTGGCGCCACCAAATGATAACGGTAGAAACCATAATAACCAAACATTGAAATGTCAAACTTCAAAACTAACATGTTTCATTTATTATAACATCAAATAGATTTATAGCATTAATATTGTTGTTTCACTCACTCCAGTGACATTTTGTATATCGCTATCTTTGTTGTATTGCTATTCATACATAAATGATAAAACCGGTAAACGTTCCGGTGAAAAAATTAAAAACTTAACAGCCATAGATAACGAGAGTGTGATCTTAGCTTAGACCGTGCACGAACTTTGTTTCTGAATACGAATTCGATAGAGCTGCTTAGCCGATGCTTGGCTAAGACAGTTCTTAGATCGTTAAGCTGTCGTCTCTGAATATCAGCCTAAGTGATGCGTCGGATTGAAAGTCGGATAAGTTTCCGTTCGGCCACACTGGCTCTATGACTGCTTAATAGTCAAGTGCACTGATTGGTTGGTATAGGGTTTAAATCCTAGATTGAGCTAGAGTTTGCGATGACGAAAAACGTCGTTGTACAACTAGCATTATATTACAATTTATATTTATGCTATTACATTGTAAAGAGGTAAAGTTTTTTGTATGTTTATTAACTACAGCTATTCTCTGGAACTACTGGTCCAATATGAAAAATTCTCCGACAGGAAGCTACATTATCCACGAGTGCTGCTATTAGGCAGTATTTTATCCTGATTCCAGGGGCCTTACTCCGTATATCGAACGTTGAAGCTTCGGCTGACGGATCGGCATTATCCTACTACTAAAGACAAAATGTCAAGAGCGAACATCGAATTGAACGTTGGATCCGAAACATTTTCATAGTAGGAAAACTGCGATCCGTCAACCGAAGCTTTGACGTTCGATTTACGGAGTAAGGCCCCAGGCATGCGAAGTCGCGGGCAAAACCTATCTATGCTTTAAAACACATCCATATGTATACAGAAAACTAGCATTTTTTATCATGTAAAACTTTACGTACCTATCGAAATGAAACGAAGAACAAATTGCGGTGGCGGTCGTGGAATGGTCAACCGCTCGGCTCGCCTGTCACCGTTCACCGCCGACCGCAGGAGTTGGGTACGGGTCTACACGAATTGATGGTTTACGGATTTACGAGTACCACAGCTCGCGTCCGCTACCACAGCGATTTGTTTGTAGATCTAGACGTTCAGGTCAGTCATTTGATGCAACAAAATAATACAATTTTGTCTGATAGAGTTACTTTTTATATCCTTGTAGGCTACCATACCGTCTCTAAAAACGTCGAAGGAAAACAGAGTGAGGACACCCGCATCACAAAAAAAAAATCAAGAACATGTGACATCCACCAAGCAGCAAGCCGTGTTGGATTATGGCCCATACTCTCAGAATTTCCAAGGAGACGTGGCGTCAGACAGAAGGTCGGCTGTAAAAAACATGCCAAAATCTAGAAGCAATATATTTTTAAAGACGTACTGCGCCAACCCCATGTGGAATGGGACAAAGGTAGGAAGGAAGGTAGTTTTTAACACACATCAACTTTTTAAAACACATTGTTTTACGTAGGTTTGGCGTTTGACTACTACCTATATCGTATGATTTAACAGACGTTGTGGGCGTGGGGGGAATACGTTAGACCTAGCTAGCTATCTAGGACTGGCGTTTAAGTGCAGCTATCGCAACACAATGGCCAGGTGAACACTAGGAATGCGTTACCACCATGCAAGTTTTACTTTTATAAACTAAGGAAAAAAGTACATTTAAAAAAAAATAAAAGACAATCCGGATGATGTAAGAATTCACACGATATTCCATACATCCAGATCTGTTCAGGCATTTAAAAGTTATGATTGAATAAAAAAACTCACGTACATACACCGGAAAACATTATACTCCTTTTTTGGGCAGTCGTGTAAAAAGAGTGGATGAACCTATGGGATTAATCCCTGCACACCAAAGCCTATCTTATGCCACATTTTGAGTTTAACCAACTGGAAACACGTGCGTATAGCCCCTCGTGTCGAGTTTAAAACCCGGTCAAACTAAACAAAACGTCCCTTTTTACCACGAACTCTTATCTTATGCAGTTCTATAAAACAAAAGCCTGTAAATACCTTGACCCACTTTCACATAAAAGTTCACCCGTTGCAAAGCTACAGCTACGAAATATCGCGTGCTTATTTCCCCTGCGTCTTCCATCAGTCAAGACCTCATCAGTGGAGTGGCTCGCCAGTTATCTTCATAACATAGCTCGTATACGTCTTTTGTAGGTCGTCGAGGCGTAGGTTTGTTTAAAACTGAAGCGTATTCTGTAGATAGTTTTCTATTGTAAAATCAGTTGGATTTTTCTTTCATCTATCAAGTTTTTTTTTAATTCTTGATAGATTACTTTTTTACTATTGTTGGCATTATAGCCACACGCTTCTTTTTCCGCAATGTATGGGAATGATATTATTTTACCGTGTGAGATGTCACGTGACTGTTTTTAAATTGTTGGATTGTAATTGGTCATATTGGCTTTTTACGCAAAAATAAGCGATGGCTTTTGTTTAGAGGGCCTGGAGGCCTACCACCATCTCTTAGAGCACTATTACTTTAACGTTACACTGAAAATTGTAGTACGATTTTCAATGTAAGGTTAAAGTAATACTGCTGTAAGAGACGGTGGTAGGCCACCTGATCTGAACTTTGGTCGGTGATTGTGTTCATGTTAAAAGTAGAATGGCTCTGAAGTGCAGCTGGCGGAACCGTACCAGAACACACCGATATATAGGGGCTTGGCGACTGATTTTCATTTTACGGGAGGTAACTAGCCAGGCGAGCACAACAAAATGCCTTAACACCATGCATACTTATTAGCTTAGCTGTTAATGAATGCAACAACCCAAAAAACCAGACTTAGCGCCTTGACCCTAATTCACACTCGTTCGCTTGTTATATAAGCCACTACCTTATATGCACACGCCCAACTCCACTTTGTGAAGATGCCACGAGATGCAATTGCTTTCAAGTTTGCCATAATGTTTTGACAAGTAAATCTGCCTGAGCTTTCTCGCGCTGATTGACAGTGAGTGTCAATGGGAGCCAAACCTCCATTATGGCAACACTGTCACTTTCGCCAGTTGATGGCTCGAGAATGGCTTTTGTTGATGACATCTGTTAAAGATGTGTTGTTGACCTTTTCTTTTGAAGGTTGTATGAAGTTCAAATTTACGTAACAAAGATAACGTTTTAATGAGGAGATTGGAGCCATAATACGATGATGGTGCTGTGGTAGTGCGGTGCGACCTGTAGGTCGAAGATTCAATTCCAATCATAAGCATGACCTTTTGATAAAGTAAGACATGGTTATGAAACCAGATCTACATCTGGTAGTAATCAGACTACCACTCTCAATAAGATGAACATCTTCCGCTCGGTATTTGTCAATGTGTTTGGCAGTCGCTCTTAAGATCCAGTTCCCAATTTGAGTTTAGCGTATTTACAACCTTTGATCAATTGATTTGACTACTTATCGTAAAAAATCCTGACCGCAAGACTGGCGACACCAGAAGGAAGTTCGTAAGAACATCCATGATTGGTAACTTGAACTCTTCATTCCAATTACAATGCTCCCAAATAAGTTAAAGAACAAATGGAATAACTTATCAAAAGCCCAATTAAATACTCCCTACGAATTCCTACCCGGAATCTAACAACTAGCATTCCTCGATTCTCTTTGAAGGTAAAGGGTAGACTTAAATTCAAAACTTCTGGGCCCTTTGAAAGGACTTTGGTTAACTAAATAATGCAGCTCAAGGGGAACTTAAGTACAGGCCTTGTTGGAGTTAAGGCCAATTTGTGTCGAATTCAGCTCACGTAGTTAGTTAATATAGGTTTCGAATTCTGAAGTTTACAGTCCCTACTTAGGAAAAATATTTTCCAACTTAGGGCCGATCTTTCAATTTGACGTTAACGAACTGATTGCTATTCAATCAATATATTTTCGTGTTTTTAGTGTGTTTTTCGGATCTTTCATTTCGAAATTAATGGACCATTAGCTAAGGTTTATTTCTTTAGAATGGCATAACATTTAGTAACGTCTGTCTTCACCACAGACTTAGATGATTTAGAGAATTATCTAACAGGACGTTATCTGACTATTGATAGATAGGCCCTTAGTCGGCCCAAGTAAATTATTGATTGTTAATCTTTTTAGAGTAGGTATTAAATTTTAACAGCTATAGCAGTAAATTGTCGTCACCAAGACGATTCACACTACGAGAAATTGCTTTTTAAGAAAAGGGAAAAAGTAATCAATTGCCTTATCCAGCCAATCTTGATCACATCCAAACGAGACCACTTTGAGATATAAGATAAAACAATCTAATAATCATATCAAAATAAAAAACCTACATACATCTTATATCAAAATTAGAAAACTAGACAATAACTTTTATAAATGTCTTTATTGGAAATTTGGAACACTCTTCGCTCAAGGCAATTATTTTCAAAACAATGCACGTAAGTGAAAAACATGGCTTTCAATAATATCAAAACCAAATAGTCCGCTTGTCTGGAAGAAATCACTTAAGGAAGTAGTAGTTACTAGGTCGTTCCAGACCCCACAGCCTTACACCATCTAGAAGGAGCCCAAGAAACTCTACTAGTTACTATTAGTAGGCAATTACTTAGCTAACAATCAGACAACTTATAAATTACTACAACATTTTCAATGGACATCATCTCGCGTACATAGCGCACCACATAATTACCCTCAATCAAGTGAAATTGTACTTTCAATGGAAAACAAACTGGAAAATCGGAAGCGGATCAAATTGAACGTTCCGCCACAAATTGGATATGTCCCGCTAACCGTAAAGGCAGATTAGAGGTACTTAGCTATCATTACTATTGTGTATGGTCGTAGCTTCTTAATTCGAATGCGAAAACGAAAGTAACTTGATGATAAACAAGAACTTCTAATATTGTTTGTTTGCCTACAATTTAAAAACCACTTATATCTCTTTTTAATTATTCGAACATGTAATTGAGTATCATTGAGAAACTACTCTAGTCACTATTTGAATGGACACTGGCTTGAGTTTTCGGCGAAAAAAAAATAGTGTGACACAGACAGGGCATTTTTGTAGTTTCTATTTTTAGTATAGCGTGCCAACATCTTCGATTACATCGCCAATAAGATGATATGAAACAAAATCGAACGCTGTCCTATCGACTATAGAAAAATCTTCACATGCGACGCGTTCTGGTTAACTCTTAATTCAGTTATCCAAAATTGTGGTACCGAATGAAGTCCGACTGCAAATTAATTATGTTACTCTAATTCCAGAAATAAAACCAAACAAACGTTTGTCAAAGTTCTAGGTAAGATTAGAGACTTAGTACCTACGACGCTCGCGTGGTCAAATTACGAACTGCGTCACCAAAATTTGGACTTATCAGAGGTTTTCCGACAGCCGCTTCTAATTCACCACCTGAGTCCCCCATCACCATTCTATCACCGCAGAACAAGACGTTAGGGTAGGCGCCACCCTTTTGTAGTGGAAATTACTACCGATTAGTACGAAGCGTTACAATCTGGGTGTGTTCAATACTAGTGATGAGTATAATAAGAGTGAATTGATATTTATTGGGACAGCGACCTGCAGCTTTGACAGCATTTTTGCTTCACATCAAATGCGATTGTGCTCAAACGCGGTCCAAAACCGAGGTAAAAATAATAATAATTCGATCGTGTTCAATAGAAAATACTTTTGTTTTTGACTTATGCAATTGAAAATTAAATAAAAACTACGAAATAACCTTCAACTACAAACAAACGCATCGCCATTTTAAACTTTATTTCAATACAACAGAATGATACCTAAAGCCCGCCACCTAAGGTATTTCGACCCGCGTCTAAATTCTGTGGGAGTATCTTCTTGTAATTTCTGAAATTCAAGGCCTACCCCAAACCTATGCAGTAAGTAGGTCTTCAATCTAATTTTCAGCATTCCTTCCCATTCGTCAGTCATGGCGGCAGACTGACAGACTGACAGCGGACAGCCGTTATTATCGCAGTTTCCACGGACAAGTCGGATCACGGGAATCAATTTGTTGTAATTTTCTTATTATAGTAATGTGAGGTGATGACATGGCGGTCGTGTGAATATGGAGCAAAAAATGATGTAGCTTTGGAATGTCGGATCGAGAACGGCTTTTCTATGGGTATGTTCCATATTTGTTTATGCACTTATGCGAGGACCTCCTTTTTTTAAATGGGTTTTCAACCGCGGTTATCAATTCAAGTGTATTTTTTTTGGTCGATCAATGTAAATGATTTTTTAATGAGTAGTTGTTTTACAGTGTCCTTTGATTATGAAAGAAGACCAAACCTAAGCACGGTAAATTGCAGAATCGCCATGAATTTCGATTATCAAATCATATCTATCGTATTGAAAGAATACGTGATATAGAAATCCTGTTGACCTTATACTGATAACTCTAGACTACTAAATACTTCAAGGTTTTGCATGTATTGATCTGAAATCAATTTCAAACCTTTCACACACATACATATTACTACAGATTATTAAACTACTAGCTTCTGGTTTCACCCATGTTAACATAGGAACCGTATATTTTTCCGGGCTAAAAAGTAGCCTATGTTACTCTCTGGTCCATAAACTATATCTATACCAAAAATCACGTCGATCCGTTTCTCCGTTTCTGCGTGAAAGAAGGATAAATCAACGAACCAACAAACACACATTCGCATTTATTATAGTTCGGACTTCCCAAGGGAAATAGAAATCTTCTCTAATTACATGCTTCCTTAATTTACTAACTTTAACAACAGCTAGTGCCGTATTAGTTTCAAAGCTGGTCGGAGAAGTAAAAGGCAGTAAAAGTAGCTGCGCTTGAGATGCATCCCAGACTTAATAACTCAGATGATCTCTACTTAATGAGAGCGTTTAACCGGTCTCGATTTATAACGCAGTTTTCTCTGTATAATTGCATTTTATTTCACCTAGGTAATGTTGCCATATAGTTAAGTAGTTACAGAATCTCCACTTTATGATCGTCTATATCAATATCGGATGATTGAGCCTTGTTAACGTTTATGCCGTCGATAAAATTGAGTACACGTTATTGATTTAAGTTTTGTTTATCGTGTTCACAATTTTTTGTAAGATTTAATAGTTTAATTAAGAAGTTAATAATTTCATATACTTAATATAATATTTTATATTAAACATAACATAAACATAAACGCTTACACACTCATACCCCCGCACTAGGATTCCCTGTGTCGCAGGTGGCATGGACATACACAGACACACATCACAAACATCCAAGACCCGAGAACAAACTTTATGCTTACACAAAATCTGCCCCGGCCGGGAATCGAACCCGGGACCCCTCGCTTTGCAGGCAGCGTTACTACCAACTTAGCTACGGAGCCGATTATTTATTATTGTATATGTATACTAGCTTCTGCCCGCGGATTTCACCTACGTTCCCATAGGAACCGTGCATTTTTTCGGGATAAAAAGTAGCTTGTGTTACTCTCCGGTCTATAAACTATATCTATGCCAAAAGGTACGTCGCTCCGTTGCTTCGTTTCTGGGTTAAAAAAGGACAAACCAACAAACGTACAAAAATACTTTCGAATTTATAATATTAGTAAGATAGATCAGGGCCAATACGCCTTTTGGCTCGTCTTTCAGTGGACTAAATGAGCCAAATGATTTTGTCGGAATGTATAAACTTTTTAGAATATGATTAAATCACAAAAATACGCCTCCGTAACATTTGTTCGAGATCAAATTAATATTTGCTGATTAAGCAACTATTTGCGGATCCTAACCTTTCGATTTCAATTTCCGCTGCCAAATCGGAAAACTGTCGGAAAAATACGTTTTCTATAAACGATTTTGTAACAAGTTGTTAAAGGTTTACATCGGCGTAAAGCTACATTCAACTTTAAGTCTTTGCTACTAGGATTAGTTACTGTCTCGATACAATGTAGGTTTGTTGGTTTGTTCTTAATTTCATGCAGCAACGGCGCAACGGATTGACGTGATTACATAGATATAGATTATGAACCGGAGAGTAACAAAGACTATTTTTTATCACGGAAATATTGACTCTTCCTGAGAGAATCACCACGCGGGTGAAACCACAGGAAGAACCTAGTACTTTTAAGACACACCTTCTCATTCTTTCATATGGACCGATAGTTTGCTTTGTGTACAATTTTTAAGGACAATTATTAACCAATTACGTAACACGTGATTTCTACTAAAAGGCCACACAAATATTTCACAACAGAAAATGTACTACACAACAGGCCCTTAAATCGCCAAAAGTGTCCCATAAGAATGATTATCCAATAAAAATTCCTGACCCCAACAAATCTATCTTTGAGAGAGGTCTAAAGGCATACCTCCCATAAGTTTTGCCTCTTCAGACGAGCGTCTGCTACCTCCCATCAATAAAAGTCGTGCTGACTGACAGATCGGTAACGAAAAAGGTTTTTCTGGGTTCTGACATTTTTTTATTCGACTGGATAACGAGAAGAGCTTGAGCCACAGAAGCCAGGAAATAAAGAAAGAAGAAGAAAATCAAATAACTTATTTATAAGCTATTTGACATTGGCGTATTTGTGGCAAACATTCCACGGAAGCCAGGAAATAAAAAAAGAAGAAGAAGAGAAGAGCAGGTCGTTAGCTTGACAAAAAGTATAACGCTGGGTCATAACAATTTCACTGTCCCTCTTTGGGGCAACTTTGAAACACAGAAGCCTGCGCGGCACTGCAGTGCGCTTGTAACCTTGAGATATTAGGTATACGTATCTTTATAGCCTATGCGTCATTTCAGAACCTAAACTATGTACATTCTAAATCGGTTTAACGTGAAATGTATGGTTTCTGTTCCGCCCAGGGGAGCCAAGACCACTACCAGAATCTCCTTTTCTACCCCAAGAGAGACATCAGGGGAGCCAAGTCCACGTAACCGTAGTTACGGATATACGATTATACGTGTTATACTAAACGTACTACGTAACGTACGTACGTACTTTCGTTACGTACGTACGTTACGTACGTAACGAACGAAACGAAACACGTACGAAAGTACGTACGCACGTAACGAAAGTACGCACGTACGTAACCAAAGTACGTACGTACGTAAGAATGTACGTTTTATGTACGTGCTACGTAAAACTTTCGTATTTATAATGTTGCGAGCTTACTCGCCGGTTGACCTTCCGACTTATAGAAGTTCCAGAAATACTACACGAAAAGAAATATAATTCTATGGATCATTTCACTTTTCAACCCGCACCCAATCTCTAAGTTAACGACCTTACTTAAGTATCCATGAATCTTGTTACAAAACAAGGAAATAGTTACGATAGTATGTTCTTGGGTCGTAAAATCGTTATCGTTCACTCAGTGTGATGAAATCTTTACTTTCACCTTTTATTCAATACTTTTTCACTTGTATGCTTAGTCGATTCCTCAATATATCCTCTGTTGAGGAATTAAAAGCAAAAGTATCTTTGTAGGCAGAAGGTATATTTTTTAAAATTAATTATTTAATTCATCTACTAGACGCCATTCTGAACGCGCAACGTAGTCATATTTAAGCCATTAAATAAATGACATTTCAATACTATACAATACAATTTGTACATTGTTTTCATTATTATTTACAAACACTACAGATAGCGGTACCTTAATATTTCATCTTATTATATATATATTATCATTTTATTACACATAATTTTGCGGTTGTCCAGTCCTTAAACCAAATTTTTAAAATCAGGTTTAAATAAAACAAAAAAGAAATAAAAAAGGAAGACAGAATATATTATGAACAGTCTCTGAAAACCCTTAAATATTCTCGACTAAATTCTAGTGGAGAAAGTGTTTAAAAATACGACGGTATTTCCTCAACTATTACTTGTTTTCAACTATATGGTAACGTAACATAATTATGGTTAAAGCGAGATAAGCTCCGGAATTAATAAGATTACAAAACAACGTAATAAAAGTAGTAAAGTTAAGTAGATACACGTAATTATTTCCTGTTAGAAAAGAAAGTATTGGGAGTTAGTGAATGTTGTGCAGCAGATACTTATTTATTGAGTTAATTATTGCTCTTCACTTTTCTTCTGTGTAGAATTAACATCATTATTTTACACGTACTTTAAGAGTATGAGTGAATTAAGTTGAATGATAAGAAGTTATTGGTTTTATGTGCTAAGATGCGTCATTTAAAAGCTCAATGCCATCGAGGTAATATATTATACCGATGTACTAGAGAAGCTATGTGAAACAAAAGTCTTGTTCCATTTTTTATGTATAAGCTAAAGTTTCCTGCAGCGCTAATACCATAATTATGTCGTCTAACCAAACAAATAAAACATGTAGCGCTAGATTGCGTCTAAGGTGAGTTTTCTCGCAATCAAAACGTCGAAAGCGCCTGTAATTACACGGCGCTTACGCGTTTTGTTCAAGGAAGGACTGGGATAGTTCCAGTCCATGGACCGCCGAGTGTGGCGCAAAATATGCCTTTGCAACGTCAACTCTATTATCTCTGTGCTCATTGCTATAGTATAGCCTAATCACTGTAAAGAGAACTTGAAAGTCCTACCTTCTATAGAACGTAACACAACCTGTTAGATCAGACTATTTTAACCCGTCTCTTAATATAAATAAAAATTTCCATGTTTTTCTAGTCTAGATTCCATCGTTTATCAAATTCTATATCGATTTGTTCACTGAAGTACGAAATAAGATTTAAAAAACCTCGGCAACACAAAATGATTAATGTTTTTAAATCAACAGACAGACAGGAATTTTATCGCGATGTCGTTAATCCATATGGAAGATAAAGGTTGGAATGCATTTTAAAAGTGATGTCTTGTGTGACATAGGGTTAAGTGGATAGGTCGTCATTTGCTAAAACGTATACATTACGATGATCATTAATTTTTTCAAGTGTGACATTTTGTTAGCTTATAATTTTTTTTGTACAAACTATATAAACTATATAATTCTAAAAACTATACGTAAAATATCAAACAAAGGGTGCGAGCCCTGGAGCTTGCAGAGCAAAATAGTTTGAATAAAAAATAAAAAAAATACTATACACACTATAAAGAGGTAATGTTTGTGTTTTGTTTGTTACCGATAATCTATAGAACCTAGTAAATCTAGCTAGTAATTATTATCCAGTATAATATCCGAATATTAGTTGTTTCGTTCAATAAAAGTTCTAACACTAGCTATATCAAATTTAGTCGTAATGAAATAACTTCACGAAAATATGGACAAATATTCCAAAATCAACCCCAATTTGTCTTGCCTCTATTACAAAACTTTCGTAGCCATAAATATTTTCTAACAGCTCAAACGAACCGAACTACATACTCAAACTAGGCTAGTTCTCGTCACCCAACAAGTTGCAAACTAGTTTGACATGGGGCTCCACGTGACGACGGTGGAACCTTTGAAACAAAACAGGAAGACTTGTTACAATCTCAAATTACGCATGATATGATCGACCATTTTTATTTAAAGTATGAATGTGCTTAGAGCTTTCGCTGAAGGAATACATCTGAACTAATTTGATTAGTTTTTTTTATAATAAATTGGCTTATGTTTGACTGTGTGCCTACTACTAACGGTGTGCTTTGGCAGCTTTCCATTTTAATTAGTTTTTAATCAAAATATATTGTATGGTAAGAAAATGGATCGAAAGTGATTGATTAAAATGTGGCTATGTACATCTAAGATTAGGATGCGTTAGTTTTTATCCGAAATGTACTAGACTAGACTGGCTACTCAAATAATTCGTTCAAGAACTACTTGAGTATGTACGCCAAGTTGTAATAATGTTTTTTGAAAGACCATGTTAGTGGTTACACGACGTTATAGTATCACCCAACGGTGGGAGATCGTAGATGGCACTTAGGCCTAAAAAATGGTATGTGGTGACTAACATAAGAGCGTGGGGTAAACCGCGCAGTACGAATCTCAGCTTGGGCCGTCGCTGGGATTCAGGGCTTTTTTTTTAACGTGAGAGGAATGCCTCGTTTATGCACACCCCCGCCCTCGGGTGCAATGAGCGGGGGTAGTGTGGGGCTCGGATCGGCTTCCGCCACCGGCAATACCCACTAAACCTGAACTCACGTGTGTATAGTGGATGGTGTGTATAGGCAGAGGTCCGGTGCTAAGGATTACTCCATTCCCCTACCACACTAAGTGAATGGGGGTTGAATTATGTTGGGGTTCATTTGGTGGAGGAAGGGTGGTAATATATAATTAGATAAATAAATTAGGATAATTGTGTGTGTTGAAAGTTTTTACATAAATAGATTTATAATAAACTGTATGTATACTTATTTATATATATTTGTTTATATCGAAGTTAGTGTAGTGTGTGAGTGTATGTCTATCGTGTCTGTGTATGTGTGACAAAATATAATGTTAATAGATAAAAATAGTATACATACAATTATACATATATGACTCATTCGATTCTTATGAAGTCAATTAATTTATAACAATTTGGAGTTGGAGGGCGGGTTAGTGCCCAGCCATCTCCACGAGACCCCCGCAGTTCCCACCAGAGTTTCTGTTGGGGGTCGATGTTCACTAGGGCACCGAGTGAGTGGCACCATTGTCCTAAAGAAAAAGTGGTGCGGGTAGAGGGGGTATTCCCTTGTGATACCTCCCATGTAATTGGAGTGGGCTGCCCTGAAGTGACGCAGCATGTTATGATTATTAATATTGTAATATAGTATTTGCCGCAGAGGGCGCACTGCCTCCCCAGTTTTTTTGCCCCTTGCGTGGGCTCCCGGGCCAGCACCACCCACAGCCGGTGTTGACATAGTGGAGGCACGTGTCACGCCGGTGGAGGTGGAGGCCCCATCGTTGGGCGTGCGCGCGTGCACAACTCTGCGGTGGACTGGGGGAGGGGGGGGGGGGGTCTCTCTCGTGCGTTTCGATGGGGGCATAGTGTGGGACCGGCGAGCGACTGCGCCACCGCAGTTCCCCTCGCCCGCACCCTGTCGCGGCGCCCCTGGCAGTGAGGTTATCGATGGCTCGCAAGGAGTCCGCCAATCTCTCCTCCAGGTATTTTTGGCGGTCCCTGTATTCACTTACGGCCTTTGCTCCAACGTCACGGTGGTGCGATAGGTGGGAGAGGTAGCACGCTCCACGACTCGCGGGTCGTCATGGGGGACAGCGCTGGTATTGGTTTGGGTGTAAGACATGGCTGTGGTTGTGGCCCTTAGTATGTTTAGTGGGTATTTTGAGTTCCGTAGATGGGTCGAGGGAAAAGCATAAGTGGTTAATTTGGTGTATTTTATAGTTTAGCTTAGGTGGGCTCTGGCTTTACCTTACAGAGAGCATCTGTGTGCCCTTTGTTAGTGGGAGTTATGTTCGTGATGTGCGTTTTGTGCACAGTGTGCGCGTAGTGTGATTTGTGTAAGTGATGTGATTTATGTGAGTGACGTGCGTTTTTTGTGCCGTATGAGAGGTTTGTGTGTGAGGTTAATGTTCTCAATGTGCGTTATGTGTATATAGTGAGGGGTCCGTTGTTCGCTGTATTGGTTCCAGGATGGACAGTGAGCCCATTTCGTTCTGTGTGACCGATGTGCCTTGGAGACTGCGTGGGGCACCCCGTTTTGTGCGATTTGTTCACCAGATGACCTGTGTGAGTGGGTGTGAGAGACGCAAAGGGCAGACATGCGTCCCAGCGGTGGTTAAAATCATTGCCGGTAAGGCAATTAAGGCTGTACGTATTGCAGGTATGACCTATGTTACTAGTGTTAGTTATGTTCACGGCTTTTAAATTGCTCGGTTAAATTGCTTGCGCTACCTGAACGCATGTTATGTTATGTATCATCATACTCCGTAATCGGTATTGGACTTAACTTCATTCTGGAGCCTGATGTTGATGGGGCATTTTTCAGAAGAGGCTGTATGTTTAGTATTTTATTTTTATAGTTGGGGTGAGTCAAACAGTTTTTGCATTGCAGTTTATCCAAGTTTTGCTTGTCGGGGCAGCTATCGAAAGTGTGTCCCAATGCGGCGCAGTGGGAGCAGTAGGTGTCAGCATTTTTGCACCAATTTCTGGTGTGCCCGTATTGCAAACATTTGAAGCACTGTTGGAGCGGCACGTATGTTGCCGTTCGAACTTTCTGGTGATCAATGTTGATCTGATTTAGTTGGATTATAGCCTTCCATACTTTAGGAGAGGTGCTGAGGATGGCGTTGTATATAATAGTGGGTTTCTGTTGTTTTTACGACTGCGGTCGAGAGATATGAATTCTATCCTTGGGGCAGTTTGTATAGTTTGTTGAATGGTTACGTTTTGTTTTAGTATGGTCGTAATTAGAAATTCGGGGGTATGTGATTTGGTATTCCCTTAAGGATAACCATTGGGTTAAGGGGGTGCAAGGCGTGGCGATAATTTCGCATAGTGGCCCGCTGGCTTTGTTAATGGCCACCATCATTTGTTCCTGAGTATCAAATTGGACTTTGATTTTGTTACTGTTGGTGTATTTTAAGTTAGCTGGGGCGAAATTCGTGTCAATGAAGGTGACAGAGCGTTTCCAGGCCTGCGCCACCTCCGCCGCACTGCCCATCGGGACCCTGGGCTGGATCAGTATGGCAGGTTTATACGTTGGTGGTGAGTCCTCATTGACGTTGATGTCTTGTTTAGTTGTGGATGCTTGTGGTGTTTTGGTTGCAGTTGAGGTAGCATTTTCATCAAGTTTGTTGATGAGGGTGTTCACCCCTGACTGTATGTGGCAGACGCACTGCTTCAGAGTGCTGATGTCCTGGTTGATTTCTTGATAAGCATCGTTGTTTAGGATTCTTAATTGAGCACTAATTAGGTTTCCGGTTGGGATAGTTGCGTTGGAATTGTTTTCGTTTGAAGTAATGGCAGTGTTAGAGCGCTCAGGTAAAGTCGTAGGTGATGGATTAGGTGAGCTAATGGGGGAGGTGTCCAATTCAATGATCTTTTGGGTCTCTTGGCTTGGTTTCGGGTCCATGTAGTTATCAGTTGAGGCGTTACTACAGATGTTGTTATAGTTAGCAGGGAGTTTGCACATTCTATCCAGGATGCCCAAGGCTTTATTGAGGTTTTTCTCGATGGCTTTTTTGATGATTTTGGTTACGCTTTTGCCGATTTTTAGAATCTTTATGGATGATCTGAGGAGATTCATGATTGCTTCCTTTTGCCTCCGATGCTCCGAGGGGACGATTGCAGCGGAGTGTTCGCAAGGTGGGGGGAGAGAGGAGGTATTTATAAATTTGAGAGAGGCGTCTGCGGGATGATCTCGTTGTCATTGTCATGCTCCTGCGCACAGCTGCTGGATGTGCATGGTGAATTGTGTTTGTTATTTGTGTGGAGGTTTGGGATCGAGTGAGTGGTAGTGCGGTCTCCCTGATGTTCACGAGTGGAGCAGGTAGAGAGTCTTTCCGAATCACAGTCATGTCTGATTCTGAAGTGAGGCCTTCCATGGGGGGGCTTATAGTGGGTTCACCTTGTTGGGGTTCTGTCATAGTGGCCGGTGCCTTAGGTGGGGGATGGGAATTACTTCCTTCTTGTGTCTCGCAAGAGTCAGTTTTGGTGTAATTGGTGCTAACTGAACGTATGGGGGAGTGCACCAATTTCGGCATTGTGTTAGTTAGATAGAGTGGCCTGATTAATATTATTATTATACTTATGATTATTATTATCAACTGTTTACCAATTGAGTTGGTCAACTTAAGTTTCTGGTGGTACCAAGTATTTAGTAGGGTACAGGCTGACTTACCGGTGTACAACCATTGATGTATATATAATACGTGAGGGATGATGGGATGATGGGCAGTCGATCATGAGTCCAGTAATGTGAGGTTTCTGATTATGCCGCGTCCAGTTCTCCGCCGCCAGTTATTCACTTGCACGAGCAGCTTCCCGACGTATGGTTTGGATAGGTTTGGATTTGATGGTGTGGCTTTAGTATTTGGCCAGGTTCTATGATGTTTTTAGGTTAACACAGGTTTACACAGGTTTGCACAGATGTGTGTTCGCGCACTATTTGTCTGAGTATATTATTTGGAACGGTGAGATGGTATTCCACATATGCTATCACAGCGTGCACCCCAGGTCCCGAAATGGTCCCGTCGCCAGCCAATGGGGGGGGGGAGGTCTCCTGTCACCCGCACCGAGCCCGAGCCGCCAGAGTAGCCGATGACTTGCGCGGCCCAAACTCACTCAGAACGCCAAGCTACCCAGGTTGAGAAGGCATCAATTGTCAGAGCGATGCGAGTTTCGCCGTCTTCGCATGCACAATTTTTGGTTACGTTGGGGATTCAGGGGTTAGGGAGAGAATGGCCCCGAGCGCAAGAATGCGTTCGATTGATTTGATTGGGCTCTAATGTAGTTAAAATTACTTCTCGTGGGCTTGAGGTGGGCTCGTGTAAGTAGTAGTGACTCTATTAGTTGCCTCGTTCCAAATCCATTGAGAAGACGTGTAAAAAGACGGCGGAGTATAGTTATGCAAAGTGGCTGACTAAGTCCCAAGCCTATTAGACGATCCCCGAATACCACAGCAAACGTCGTCGCAAAGTAATCTTATCTTCGTTTTTGACACACCAAAGGACATAACTTTATGAAATCCGAAAGTACTTTTTGAAGTTTTCGACGTCCCATAGAGGGCAAATGGAAGTTTCTAGGATGTAGTGAAAATGAGATTTTGTAACTTTGCGACGACGTCCGCTATGTGATTTTGTGTTTATGTGTTATGACATGATATGAAATAAGTTAGAATTAGATTTCTCTTTCAATGTTATTGTATATTCTTAGGTGATCCTACTAATATTAGAAATGCGAAAGTGTGTTTGTTGGTTTATTGGTTTGTCCTTCTTTCACGCAGCAACGGAACAACGGATCGACGTGATTTTTGGCATAGATATAGTTTAGGGACCGGAGAGTAACATAGACTACTTTTTATCTCGGAAAAATGGACGGTTCCTGTGGGAACGCGGGTGAAAACCGCGGACAGAAGCTAGTGTCATCTAAAACGAAGACTAGCTTTCTGTTACACATCCGTCCTGCCTTTTTGTACATGCAAAAAACCACTTTTTCTGTCTATACAAAATACAAATAAATAAAATTGAAGTGTCTGTTTGTAATGTCAAAATAACCACCTTTATTTGGCATATGAAAGTATAAATATACGGTGCTTATAAAAATCACATTTTTTTTGTCTGTGTCAGTTTGGTCCGGCTAATCTGCGAAAAGGTTGGATCCATTTTGACGGGACTTTCACTGACAGATACCAGATATTATAAAGAGTAAAATAGGCTACGTGGGTGAAGCCGCGAGACACAACTAGTCAGTAAATAATGTGGTCGTCAGGCGTTAAGCTTAAAAAATCCGATATTGGTATTTCAATTCTATCTATAAATCCAAATTCATTTCTTCATTGCGAATATTGGTACAATAATTGCTAGTGATAATAAGAAAAAAAATTCAGAACGCCAATTCGACTCTTTGTTATGCAATATAAAACTAAATAATAACATAAAATCCAAAAACCCGTCACTTAGAAGCTTCCTCAAGCGTTTATAATAAAAGCGAAGTATAAAATGAAACCTCCCGTTAACGCTTCAAAAACAACGAATTCATAAATCTTAATTACTATTATGTTCGCGGTCGGCTAAGGCACACAATTTATCAATAATAATATTAACGGCTCGTACACAGGCCTTCAATATTAACGAGTGCTTTCTAGGCGTTATCGCTGCGAACTAGTTAATGGAGGCAGTTTATCAAAAGTGGGCCAGCAAAAATGTGTCAGCGGTTTATGTCTTCATTCCGTTTGCGGCGATATTTTGCTGCTGGCCGTCGGCGCTTTGATTTAGTTTTATGTCTGTTTGGTGGTTTATGGGAGCGAAAGTGACGGTTTCATATTTTGAGCTGTTGGCATTTTAATTTGTCAGTTTTTATGGCGGTTTTCCTGTACTTTGAAGAGAAGATTTATATCTCTGAGCGAGTTTTTCAAGTTTCAGCGGACCATGCGTTTTTGTGACCCTTGAGTAAAATTTAACTCTCTTATGCCCATTTTCACCAGCGACGAATAAGGCAACGCCTACATAATTAATACCTAATGTTAGCAAAGTCCTAAGTATAACCCGTTAGAACACTCCTAAAGGTTGGTGTAACGTTGGCACAGCTGTTCCAGTGATGACGCCGTGGTACTATTGCAACTCTATTTATAAATAAATTCTATTGAAATATGTTGCCATGGTTATCATGGTATAATATATCTCAATTTTATACTAACTTTGTTAATAACGATTGTAGAATTAGAATCGATTCGAAGCGAATGCGGTGTCTAGGCCTTCTGGAGAAATATTAGTCAAACGCTAACCAAATCCTACTAATGGTATAAACGCGAAATTTTGTGAGGTTTGATAGATATTTGTTACTCTTTAATGAAAATATTACTGAACGGGTTTTGAAGAAATTTTATATTTATATAGATTTATACATTAGAATAATTACACATTTATATATTGAATTCGGGTAATTCCGAAAAGCAGAATATTCCGATAATTACACATTTCTACCAAAGTCGGCAAAATTTATTGTTCTGGCTACGTTTATTTAGCCGCCATCTTAGATAAATGTTGCCAGACCAATAAACATGGCCTCGTTTCGGAGAAATGTGTAATTATCGGAATATCTCGCTTTTCGGAATTACACTACACTACAATTTAATAACGATACCAAGCGGTCAAAGTTTTGGGCGGAAGTTTTGTTACTGAAGGACTAACTCTTCTGCGAGTGTCCGTCTGGGTTGTTACCACCGCTTTGCTCGTGAAGTCTGCCGCCAAGCAGTAATGTGCAAGTATTACTGTGTTCCGGTTTGATGATCAAAGTATCCAGTGAAATTACTGGGCTTATGAGACTTAATACCTAATGTCTCAGGGTAACGATCACACTGCAGTGCCGCGCAGGCCATTGTGTTTCAAAGTTCTGGGTGGCACTGGAATTGCTATGGGCCGGCGTTATGCTTACCATCAGGCAAACGACCAGCTCGTCTCGTCACCAAAAACATAAAAAAGGTAGTCCTCTATAAATGTATTTTTTTCTCCGCAGGTGTGGTTGTGATGACATGGTGGTGGGCGCTCGCGCTTCTCGCGCTGGCCGCGCCCGCCCAAGCCGCGCCCAGGGCCGGCAACGGTGAGCTCTTTTACAGTAAGCATCGCACAGCACTATTTCCCTCGGCTTAGCTGGAACACAGGGTAACGCAGTAGGATGTAGATAACAGCTTTTATATTGAAGCTATTTTATCTTTAAAAATACTGCGGTGGACGAGTGTGTTTCAACACATTACTGTTAACACCGGAAATAAACCAATTGATGGCCGAGTAATATTGTGAAGTGATTTTAAAAGCACGAGGTTCTAGCCGAGTCCTTTTTAACAAAATGAGGCCGCGAGGCTTGTGTAGTAGGACTTTTCACCAACATGCGAGGGTACAATTAAATTAATCAAACAAAACATCCACAAATCAAACATACAAATTTTAGTTTATTCGCGGCGAAACGAGTAAATTGTTTAAAAAAATGCAATATGGTGGGAAATTACACTGCTTGGCTTGACCACGTTTTTCGCCAGTTTTTATAAGGCAAATATTCTGCTTCACACAACTTTAAGCATCATTAAGTATTATAATGGGCTAAGCTCAGAGGAAATTATGTTGATAGAATTGAAGAGTTTTTAGAACAAAGCAGCTCAAGTATGCATATCGGTTGCTCAAAGCGAGTTTGTTCAAGATAAAATATCCCACAGAAAGTAGAAGAAAAAATCACAGTGGATTATTTTCAGTTCATTGAATATGAAATCACTATGGGATCCTCTTTTGTTATTGCTTTTACGGAAAATATTTTCCGGAGCGTTATTTCTGTGAAGTACTAAAGCGTTATTGAGATATTTGTTTATGAAACGAATATTTACCTTCATGATATTGAATGGATTTATTTAGTTATTGGAATTGAGTATATTACTCTTTTTTATTTTACAAAGTATCGAGACGAGCCGGATGTTTGCCTGATGGTTAGCATAAAGCATGCCCATAACACGTTAACATTTAGACGGCTCCGTAGCTAAGTTGGTAGTAACCCTGCCTGCAAGGCGAGGGGTCCCGGGTTCGATTCCCGGCCGGGGCAGATTTTGTGTAAGCATAAAGTTTGTTCTCGGGTCTTGGATGTTTGTGATGTGTATCTGTGTATGTCCATGCCACCTGCGATACAGGGAATCCTAGTGCGGGGGTATGAGTGTGTAAGCGTTTAGTTTAGTTAACAATTGCAGTGCCGCTTAGAGCTTTGAAACAAAAAGCTTTTACGGTACCGCAGTGCACTCGTTATCCTGAGATGATATCAGAGTCTTATTTGGCTAGTAATTTCACTGACTGCTTTGCTCATTACACAAAGTACAGTGCATACACTAGGCCCCAGCTTGGTGGCAGATTGCAGACTATAGGTACAAGCAAAGAGGTGATACCCACACAGACCGACATGTTAGTGGGAGGACTAACTCTTCTGCGAGTGTCCGTCTGGGTTGTTACCACCGCTTTGCTCGTGAAGTCTGCCGCCAAGCAGTAATGTGCAAGCATTACTGTGTTCCGGTTTGATGAGCAGAGTATCCAGTGAAATTACTGGGCTTATGAGACTTAATACCTAATGTCTCAGGGTAACGAGCGCACTGCAGTGCCGCGCAGGTTTTGTTTCAAAGTTCTGGGTGGCACTGCAAATGTTATGGGCCGGCGTTATGCTTACCATCAGGCAAACGACCAGCTCGTCTCGTTACCAAATAACATTAAAAAAAAACGGGCACTTTTGATACAAACTTGTAGCACTTGAACAGATAACCGCGCTTATGTTTCTGACCGCGTGTGATGCGTTTACAATGCGTTAATCTTGCGTATATCCTGCGCTTCAGTCTTGACTGAGTAGCTGTTCACAGAACTGGAAGAGGTGGCGTGAGTAAGTTCCTTTATTTACTTACTTCGGTTCTTTCCATTCTATACTGTGTTTAAAATTACGTTGTCCTTTACTTTGCACTATTTTTAAGTTCGCATTCTTAGCATTTAATTAGTAACAAGAAAGATATCAAGATGTTTTATTTCTGCTGAACTAAAAAGAGAGTTGAAGAAATTCCTCGCAGAGGAAGGTAAGTGGCTCCAACAAAACTCATCTGACAAATATCCATTTGTGATGATTCCGTTCGATACGTTTGAGATGCGATGAACGCTTATACTAATAGGTAAAAAAAAAATACACGAGTTACTGATTAAGATTCTTTCGAGATTTGATGACATGTTATAAACTAGTTTAATAATACTTTAACTAAGATACAAATACTTTAAGTCAATTACTTTTCCTACCTGAAATGTATAAATGTATTGACGTATAAATAACTTTATGAATTAGGTAGATGTGCTCCGCGGCTTTGGTCACGTAGCCTAAGATACTCATTGTAACATCAGCTATCTGCCAGTGAAAGTCCCTTCAAAATTGGTTCAGCCGTTTCGGAGATTACCTGGAACAAACAGACAGACGGACACAAAAATTTTGACAACGGTTGTTTTGGTATCTGTACCGTAAATACTTTCATATGCATTTAGTAAAAAGCTGTTATTTTGCTATTACAAACAGACGCTTCAATTTTATTTATTTGTATAGATATAGATTAGTATTTAAATATTCGCTTCTTAAAAAATAACACTAAAGTCAAAATAAATCTTACACAAAGAAAAAATGTATCATGACTGATAAAAAAAACCGGTAGGATAAATTAATTGAATATTAAAAAAAAAGATTGCGAAAAAACAAATTGCGGTCAACAACAAATACATCTCCAAGTACGTTATTAAAGTTCATTTCATTTAATTATAAAGATTCCGAGTCCAAAACTTCTGAAGGCCGAACCATAGGTAGAACCATATTTACCGCAGATTGGTTCATAATGAGTCGTAAATGAACCGAGCAATTACCCAAAATTACTTTGTATTTTGAACATCTTATTTACTCTGCAACGTGGAACTACGGTTATGAGTAAGATGCAGTGGACTTATAAACAGTAACTCAAGTTGCGACAAAGTTGTCTTTTTAAATTTGTGATTAAAACGAGAAGATGCGTGTTTGTGACGCTTGGTTGGTGAGTTGGGCTATTTTAATTTTTCACCAGTTGTATAAGAAAAATATTGGTTAGTCGTTTACTGAAATAAAGAAATAGCAAGACATGAGATAAAATAGAGCTTATTAGTTCACCAGTTTGATAAGAGAAGTATTGGTTAGTCGATTACTGAAATAAAGAAGTAGTGAGACGCTCACGAGATAATATTGAGTTTATAAATATGTCTACTATTAACGGCTAATAACTGAAATGTTTCAACCACTCCATGAGTTTGAAAGTATACATTGCACGTACGGGATTTTGGGTTTTACTAGTTGTGATTTGTGCTATGGTATTTTAGATACGGACGATATTATTTATACTTCGTACTCTCCTATCTGCTTATATCAACGAATACTTGCGTGATGATATAAAGAGTAATAAAAGTACTATTGATTTTCACGTCTCTACTCAAGTCAAAGAAAACATCACACCACAGAATTTTGAATTTGAATTACTAACGATCAGTGAGATTGTGGTCAAAAAATAAACTACAAATTTATTATTATTCACTGTATTTATTTACAATCTTAAGTCTAAGTTTTTTACAATATTTCTATAAAAAAACAAAATATTACAAAAAACCTAAACAGAGTGCCGCCGGCAGCGGGGCAGGGCCCAAGCTACCGGTGGTTAGGGCTGCAGAGTGAGGAACCTCCTGACAATACGTGCCGTGTCAAGGAGCACTGCCTTCTGCATACGACCCTTGATCCAACCGTCTAGCGAGAGCCTCTTGTGAGATGTTGGTCGAGGCTCTTCGCTACAAGGCCGTTCGCCGAAACAACTATCGGTACAATGATCGTTGAATCAACATTCCACATGGCGGTTACCTCGTTATTATTATTATTATTATTAAATAGAAAAAATAACAATGAACTTGATCTACTGTTCAATTTTATCACGGTTATTACACTTGAAATTCATATAACGACTGAAAGTAATGATATCAATTATGATGTTAATTATAATGTTCTTCTGCCTTGTCCCTGAATACGCATACCATCTCGTATTCATTACATAATGAAATAATTTGTATGCGAGCCGAAATTTTGGTTTCGGGGTGTATATGAAACTGCTTTATGTTTATGGAAGTTTGGGTGATTTTCTGAGCGGCTTTATCTTATCACTGACTATACTCATAATTAAGAAACAAGTTCAGGGGCCTGTTTCATAAAAAATATTAGTCTAATATTATGAGCTTTTTTCTTTTTTCCATATAAAATATGAGACTAAACTCACATTTTGTATGAAAAAAAAAAAGAAAAAATGACTCATAATATTAGACTAATATTTTTTATGAAACAGGTCCCAGATCATTTGGGTTGAGTTTGTTTACTTTTTTTTGTAAGTTGCCGGTACCTAGTACGTTTGTTTTTTTTTCTTTTACGTTATAGATAGTATACTTGGTGCGAACTTTTTATCGATTGGATCTGTTTTTAAGAAATACTGGCTAATAAAGAGCAAGATTTGTGATTTTCCCTGTTCGCACACGAGGCTCAAGTTGCAGCCACATAACGCCACACCGTGAAAATCATGTCAACGTTTTGTGGTTGGCCGTGGCATCGCGTACACGCAGCTAGTATGGTGTGAAGCGACCACAGCTGTCACCGTATAGCGACGAGCTCATACAAAATGTATGAAAACTGTAGTCCGCAGCTCGGTGGCGGAGTTTTGTGCGACTTAAATGTATCTGTGATGATATTATAATTTCTTTCTAAATGGCAGGTTTTTCCATATTCACCCTTTTTAAAACAGACCTCTAATAGAAAGCAGTAATGTGACTGACTGCTATTAGAGGTCTGCTTTAAAAATGGTAACATTTTTAAAGTCAAAAGCAACTTACCTTTTCTCGTCATCTTGTAAAATTTATTTGCAATTACGGGTAGCTTTAAAAGCTCTTAATGCCACATAGACGTGGTTTATAATCTGTCGTTCGTTTTTATCTATGCTTTTATTACCAGCCCGGTTTCACCCGGCCTTTATTACTTGAGACGTCAGGTTTTAGTGATATTTTAAGCCTTACGTTTCCTTTTAGGAATTGACTTAAAAGTCAAGTTAAAACTTGAGATGGTTTTAGAAGACATATTCCGGGAATTCTGTAAATGTATTTATCTTTCTCTTTGTAAAGATATGACAATTATAATATATTGGTACTGTTATAATTTTCTTCATCGTGCAATAGTGTTATCTATCTATTATCTAGATAAATAATGATAGAAACCAACCCCTAACTAGAATTCCAAGTCTGCAAAGAATGAGAATGAAGACCAAGAAAATTCCCAGTTGGTAGGACCTCTTTTGCGAGTGCCAATCAGGATGGTACCACCGCTTTGCTCGTATATATAGTCTGCTGCCAAGCAATAAGCAAGCATTATTGTGTTCGGGAGCAAAGCAGTCAGTGAAATTATACTGGCTTATGAGACTTAATATCTAATGTCTCAGGGTAACGAGCGCACTACAGGGCCGTGCAGGCATTTGTGTTTAAATTTCTGAGTGGCACTGCAATTTTCATGGGCTAGACTTACGCTTACCATCAGGCCAGCGACCCGCTGGTCTCGTCACCCAATAGTATAGCCCGTCCAATGTAGTGGCTACCAATAAATCATTGGAAATTTCCTTGCATTCCTCTTCTAAACTTATAACAACATCAGCTTCTAAGTAACGCCTCCACAGGAAATATAATCATGACTCATGTTACTCGCCGCAAGTAAATTACACTTCAAAGCTAACAACTACCTTTCACCCTTAGTCCTTCACCCCAAAAAAAAGAAAACCAAATAGGATTTCAAAAGTTGACTACTAAAATCGGGACCATGATCAAAGGAAGGGCCTATTTAAGAAAACTTTTATTTATGGGCGAAGACTTTGTGATGAAAAATAAATCTGATTTTGAGAGGTCCGGGTACATAATTTACAGTAAGAGGTGGGACTTGACAGTCGCTGACTAGAAGCCGAATAGCCAAGGCTTTGTCTAACTTTCATTCTGAAAGATTGTTTTTTAGGAGCACTTTGTTAGTCTTTCTAGGTCATCTCAAAAAACGGTCATATTGTACAATAGATATAGTTATACTTTATTCTATGTTGTATTATATTATTGCGAAAATGTGTTTCTTGGCTTATCCTTCTTTCACGCAGCGACGGTAGAACGGATCGACGTGATTTTTATATCATACAAAACAGTTTCTAGACTGGAGAGTATAAACATAGGAATATTATCCCGGAAAAATGCATGGTTCGACTGGATATCCATTCCACTTGAGCTTAGTGTTATTATAATAGTGTTTATCAGCGTCCGCGTTCCTCTAATGATTGATTAAACTCTTCCTGGACCTGAAACTCTAAAATGTTGTAAGTACATAAAATTCATTTAGTTACTTATTTAAGAACGAGCTTCTGCCCGCGGTTTTTACCCGCGATCCCACAGGAACCGTGCATTTTTCCGGGATAAAAAGTAGCCTATGTTACTCTCCGGTCTATAAACTATATCTATGCCAAAAATCACGTCGATCTGTTGCTCCGTTACTACGTGAAAGAAGGACAAACCAACGAACACACTTTCGCATTAATAATGTTAGTTGGATAGTTGGATGTCAGTGTCATCAGAAAAGAATGGCTTATTGCGCTTCAATTAGAAAACAAATGTATTGGCTGCACACAACAGCTTCCGCACAAATTTCAATCTGCGTAGGTATATGACATTGGTGTTGGTTCTATTTCGCGACAAACCGTAAGTAGAATTCGTAGAAGACTTTCCTTCTTTTAGAAAGTTAAGTTTTTCTGGCGGAAGTTGTTACCCAATTATCTTTCGGGAATCCTTAGAGTAGGTAAGTTTGAACGTTTGAAAAAACCAATAAGTAGAGGATCGTGAGTTTTTGATTACTTCGCAAGGTTTTATATGTCGTACCACTTTGGCTCTACACACACGATAATTAATGACTTCGTTCGTCATGGCAGCTTGAAGTGTTCGCCGTCATTCGTCATCATAATCAACTTACAAAAGAGTCCTACCACCTGGTAAAACATACCTAAGAAGGTCGTCAGTGCAAGCCTCATCGCCCTTACGTAAAATAAGTATAAAAATTAAATGCTTCCGATCGACTTACTTTTTTTTTTTTTTTTTTTTTTTTAACTAAAATAGGCTTACGTTTGACCACAATCTCACCTGATGTTAAGCGACGATGCGGTCGACGATGGAGCACGCTTGCCTAGAAGAAACCTATTAACTCTCGACTTGAAAACTCCCAAATTATAGCTATTGGGAAACACAGAGGCCGGCAAAGAATTCCACTCCTTAGCCGTACGTATAATGAAGGTTGAAGCAAAACGCTTGGTACGGACAGGAGGGATATCAACCATATATGGGTGACGCAGTGCCGTGCCTCTAGACGTCCGTTGGAAAAATGGAGATGCTGGAATCAAGTTGTGTAATTCTGTCGCACACTCCCCAAAATGTATCCTGTAGAACACAGGACACTTCTATCTTCTTCTTCTATATTCTTCTTCGTTAATCTATGTCATGTCTTCATGCAAAAACCCCAACACCAGAACAGGCTTTATTTTTGTATACTACAATGAACGGTCCGTCTATTTTATATATTCTATGGCGAGACGAGTTTCTTGCCCTTCTTCTCGCTCAGCCTATGCCAATTTGGTACGGGCACGGTGGGCGTCTGGAAGGTTCGTTGAATTTGGGCACGGATTGGGTCTGTTCATGTCTTTGTCATTTACGCGCTGTTAGAGTCATTTATTTTAACCTTCATGAGTGCTCCCTTGAGGCCTATAAGAAGCAATTTGAATTTTTTTTTCAATAAGGACATAATTCGACATTAACACATGTTTCGCTTATGTGAGCAAAACTAATTTTAATCGTATACCATAACACTGAAGGCACGCGAAATCACTCGATTAACACGATCATCGTTACAACAATGATAAATATAAAACGAACATAAAAAATGCTTGTTTTCTATGAACTATATACACATTTTCTTTTATGTGGCCATGGAAGCTAACCAAGGAAGGAAACAGTGGGCAATCTCCCACTGTTTTATCTTCCATTTAATCACAGTGGCGATGCTCGTTAAATATAATCTTTTATAGCTCATATCTGGCTCCGTGGAGCCTTAGTGGAGGTCGTAGGCATGATATTGAAGATAGTGAAATCGAGAGGTTTCACTTTCGTGTGAGGTAGTGGCTAACAAAACGCCTTTATTTGTTTGAGGCCCTTTGAGGAGTAGGGTGACCAAGCTACTAGGTGTGAGAAACACAGGAGAACATCATGGAAATATTAAAAAAAACAATTGGTAACGTTATCTTTCTGCAGCGTAGTAAAGCGACTTCTACTGACATTTGCCTCTAGATAGAGTGAGCTCTATGAAAAACCTGAATTAAATTTTTTTAAGTTAGTTTTTAATGGTTTATTTTTAACTACCTAGTCCCTAACGAAATTGATATACTATAGATGATTTACAACAAAGTAATTATATTGTACTTACAACCTGTTAATGTCCTCTTTTGTCAAATAATCTCGACCATGACCAAAACTCTAAGTTAAACAAAAAGTAATAGCTTTTTTCAGTTACAAAATATTAATCTTATTTTAGGATTTGAACCCGCAAGTTATACACGCTAAGTTATCAGCCTTATACTAATATACTATATTAATATAGTCTGTATAACGGTTGAACAGTTACAAAATGTTTGGTCTCTTTCGATTCATTTAAAAATTGTCAAAGAACAACAAAGACAAAACATTTATTAACTATACTACCTACCGTTATACATTGTTTATTAGTAAGACCCTTAGAATTAATAACAACGATGGATCAACGAAGGCCCTAGTTACACCTACTTCGTTTTCCGACCCTTTGAGATTTATTTATAAGCATTCTTAATAACACAATTTCCAAGAAGACAAATATTTTAAGTAGGTATAGTCACGGTAAGAATACCTTCGTCAGTTTTCAAGTTCTTTCGTTTATCACGTAAGGACACTTAGCACCTTTTGATCTTACGGCAGTTAGCAAACTACTGTAAATAATACTAGTATTTAATGCAGTGTTAATAAAGGTTAAAATAGTATTCACCTTTGACCGATGTCTAGTATACATCGTCATCTTTTCAATGGCCTAGCTATTTAGAAAAATTAGCCTTATTGGTTTTATTAAAATGTCAAAGTCTGTTAGTATCACTTGCATTTCCCCATTAATGTTCTCTTTGTTCATAAATCTTATTATAACAGTTTCGTTAACACAGTAGCGCAATACTGGCATAGACTAGACAAATAGGTTTAAGTAAGGAGCCTTAACACAAAACAACTACTGCGTAAAAAATACCTCAAGGTGATGAACCTTTTCTTACTGCGACTGTACATTCTTCCTTAGATTAATATTTCAGGGAAAGCCAAGGAAAGATAACAGAAAGCTTTTTCCTTCTTATCGTAATTAATCAGTTAAATCTTTGAGACTTTATACGAGACATTCGGTCCCCTAACCATATACCTACTGTACATAACTTAATGTAGACTCTTAAAGGTCCCAGGGGGTCAGGAATTTACTGACTGTTTAAGGCTGAAAGACTGGTTGTTGGTTTTAACTTTAAACACTGAAATAATGTCTGCTTCTTTCCTATTTTGCTACAGTTTCTTAGCAGGAACAGAAATTATTAAATGATGTCTCGATGAAAGACAACATCGTGATAAAAGTATATATATCTCTCTCTATTTCTCTTTTCTTTAAATCTGTTTTATTCAAAATAAATGAAGTGCGTACTACAGTTTTGTGCCAGAATCAATGCTTATTGCGCTACATTTGTCCATTGCTTTTTTTTATGCCATAGGTGGCAAACATGCAGACGGCCCGCGTGATGGTAAGCAGTTACCGTCGCCTATGGATATATACATCACTCGGGGTAATACTGAGACGTTACCGACCTTTAAAGACTCTGTTGTTGTTGTAATATTCACCCTTCTTTTGAAGAGCCCCGTGTTGTAGCATGTCGGAAAGAATTTAAGAAGTTAATTTAGTACTTGTGAAAGTCGTCAATTATTTAATTATGAAGTGACTCATTTCTGTCGAAGATTGTCATCAGGGTATTTGTAAGGAACTTTTTAATGGCTAGTTAATTAATAACGGCATCTAACAAGTTAGAATTGCCTGATATTTGTATTCAAATGATTTGGCACCATGACTAATATAACTGTTAAGGAATAATTATAGCTTAACGTTTTTCGAAACACACCGATACGCTTCTAGGTCAGTAGCTGCTAATGTTTTAAACGCAATAGGCATTTCATCTGTACAGCTCCTGATGTGAAGCAACAATGTGGGGGCAACAAATAGGGATTGGATCTCAAGCTATCGGAACACAACCAACCGGAATTTGGATTATCAGAAGCAGTTAGTGATCAAACAATCTTTATTTCTGTCTCGATCGTGGTAGTCACTAGGTGGTAGGACTAACTCTTCTGCGAGTTTCCATCTGGGTTGCTGCCATCGCTTTGTTCGTGAAGTCTAGCGGCAAGGAATAATTTGCAAGCATTACTGTGTTCCGGTTTCATAAGCAAAGTTGTCAATGAAATTACTGGGCTTACGAGACTTAATACCTAATGTCTTATGCAGTGTAGGAACGTGCAAGCCTTTGTGTCAAAGTTCTTATGACACTGCAATTGTTATGGGCCAACGTTATGCTTACTATCAGGCAAATAACCAGATCGTCTCGTTATCCAATAGAATTAAAAAAACTAGTAGTATAAAAATACTACCTACACTAAAGATATCAGTTTTTAAAACCTATATTATCAGTGTCACGTCATAGTACGAAGTCACACTCAAATATTTCAAATCTTGACGAGTCTCTTTTTAGTCTAACTCATACGTACTCTACAAGAGGCAATGCTTTAAACCCGTCCAACCACTCTTCTTGTCGTCACTTTCGATCGATCGCCTGCTTTACTTGACTCACTTATACTTAGCCTATTACTTATTGATATAATAGTTATTTGACATATTAATTAGTACCTAATTTTTTTATTTATTACATCGTAACGAGACGAGCTGGTCGTTTGCCTGATGGTAAGCATAACGCCGGCCCATAACACATGCAGTGCAACCCAAAACTTTGGAACACAAAAAGCCTGCGCGGCACTGCAGTGCGCTCGTTACCCTGAGATATTAGGTACCTATTAAGTCTCATAAGCCCAGTAATTTCACTGGCTACTCTGCTCATCAAACCGGAACACAGTAATGCTTGAACACTAATGCTTGGCGCCAGACTTCACGAGCAAAGCGGTGGCAACAACTCAGACGGACACTCGCAGAAGAGTTAGTCCCTCCACTAACGAATCAATCGAAGTAATCAATTTACTTGAATTTCCATTTTTTTAAATACGCTTCTTAGATTCTTCTTCTTAGATCGAACCCTTGAATGATGCCAAGAACTGCGGAGTCATGTAACAAACAAGGGCTGATAAAATTCTTTTCGAAGACAATATTTTGTGCTCCATTGTTTATTCTCCAAGACGCAGTAACACCGGCAAACAAAGCCAAAATACTACTTATCGAGAGTCTAATCAGTAAACCATCTGACTATAGAGATCAGGCTCTACCGTAAGACAAAGGACTCCCACCATAAGACACAGGACTTCAATTTGCAATTCGCTATTCTGCCTCCAAAGCCCAGCTAATTTGGTAATCAACATAACAGAGACAAAAGACTTGAATTGGTTTATGGAAAAAAAAATGTTATTTGAATATAGCATTCAGAAAAAAACCCCTTTTGGTTTTGGTATTTATCCTCAGCCCCAAAATTAGGCATAGACATAATGAAGAAATTACTAAACGTTCTGTCACTAGCCTAAACAGGCTGGTTACTAAGCCTACAAAATAGTCCATAGTGATTTTATATCAAACTATTTTCCTCATCGGAAAACCATTCATCAGCTTCACACAAGAGTGAATTTCATTGCGTCGTAAAATGCTTAAAGAGTAGATATTTATAGTCCACTTGTCTGATAATATTACTTAAGAAAAAACGGCTACCGCCAACGCTTTGTTTTCGATGTGCGTAGCCCGCATGCGGCGCAAGTACGGAAGTCCAAACGGTAAATTTGTCGAATCTAAAAAACCGATAAATTCATCGAATGTTGCGAGAACTGTCAATTTTCCAAAAGATCCCTATTTGCGCAGCAAGGCTTGACAAAATCGAAAGAAATGAGACTAACCTAATATTTAACCTACATTTCATTTAACCTTCTTCAGATAACAATAACGTAATTAGCAACATGGTCCATAAATGTCAGTCATATCCATAAAAGGAGTGTGTTGTATAAAGAACTACTTCCTTTCAGAAAGAAAACTGAAAATTTAAGCTAGATACATATGTAAATAATTTTTTGTTTAAAAATTAACGGGTAGGTTTGTAATATAGTAACAAATGTCGCAGTCCAAGCAATTTAAGATTGATTGACAAAAAATAACTAACGTTCGACCTAGGTACTAAGTAATAGGTGACAATTACTTTCTCCACCTGTACTTAACGAAAGGTCGTTCAAAGTTTTACTTTCATTACTACTACGTTGGGAAATAAAGCACGCACTGAGAGCCAGACAAACAAAAATTACTAATAAAAAGAAGCCAATACAATGTTAAAATAATTAAGCAATGTTTGTCATGGATGGCAACCAATGAGTCTAGTACAATTTATCTATGCCAGAAGTCTACAAAAAGGTTTAGGTTTCCAGACCAGTAAGAAAAAAAACAACATTTTGAGAGATAAACGAGACATTTTAAATACGTATACTCTTGCTTGGCTTGCTGTACATTCTGTGAAAAAACAAGCTTAAAATGACATGTTTTTTCTTTTCTTATGACTGAATAACTTAGTGACGATGATTTAAGAAAAAGTTATGAATAATGCTCAAACTTTTCTTTAGTTTGAATAGTACAAAAAGCCATTTGCTCATTGTTGAATTGTAGCAAAACTTTTCCTATTCGTTCTGGCTGAAAAATGGTGAGATAGGAAGCCTGCACTGGATGGCTAGTGAAATCGCGCAAAGTGCTAAATGATGGTTTTGTTAAAGATTTAAAATACGTGGAAGTGACGTAATTTATTGCTAACGATTTTGGATTTTATTTTTAGGTAAATATATCTATGAATAAAGTGCAAATATCATTACGTTATAGCATAGTTATAGGACTCTTTTTAGGAATTATATTGCTTATCGTTTGATGAAATATAGGTATCTTAAGTTTAGAGACTTGTAATTTTACTCACAGAATAGAGATTCCTTCCATTCGCCGTTCGTCTGTTTGCCTTTTTGGTATTGTAGGACCATGATTCTTCTCGCGTAGGTCTTGATCCGCAGAATCAGAATATTGAGATATATGATTGTTGGACGTCATTTATTTCTTACCTGGCTTTATCAAAGCCTCTAATCAGGCGTGCAAAGCAAAAAAGAAGGCATCGTCATGCCCCATGTTTGTATTGTAGGCATGATGTTTCGAGAGATATGAAAGCTGCGTCTATCTTTATTACTACACCAAGTGATAATAGAGATCGTAGGATTTCCGCGATGGGTAAACATTTTCACTTACGCTGGAAAGTAGAAAACGGCATGTCCGACGGACGGGCGACCGGGTGACACTTCCACGTCAGTTAGGTGCGTGGTTCAGGAAAGCTCTGTAGTGTTAAGATTAAGTATTGTTCGCTGTCCATTTAGACGTAGTGTGTGGTGCGCTGTTGGTGTTATTTTACGCGATTTGCGCTTGTCTGTTTGAGGACTGTTATTATATTTTGTTTTTGGTTATTCCCTTACATGATAAACTGACAAATGAAGCGAAAAAAGTATGATGGGATAGTTTCTGTAAAGAGTCCCCAAAGAAATAAATAATGTTATGTTATTTGCCATATCTAGTTTTTTCATTTCTATAAGTAATGGTTAATGAGGTCCGCTGGTCAAAGGTTAGGCTATTAGTAGGAATCCTCAATGAACCCGAGTATTCTGTGAAGGAAAACAAGGTGATGCAACTATATCATGATGGTAGAAATCATTTTCTCGTGCTCTTCTGGCAAGCTATAAGGTCACTTTTAAAAGGCTAGTTCGAGAGCACTACTTTCAAGCTTCTTTGCCATCATAAAATCTTGTCACTCAATTATTTATATATGTATACTTAATGTATGTATTTTATATTTATATTATTTATACATATATATAATATATATTATTTAAATGTATGTTATTTTATTATTTTTATTTAATTATCTTTTCTTAGTAGTTGTTGTATGAGTAGTTTTTTCTTCTATTATTAATCTTATTTTGTTAGTATATAATTTATAATAAGTTAGTATAGTTAATAGTAATTTATCTTTATTTTTATTTTCTCTTATTTTGATGCGCGCCTACATCCCTCTTTCTTGTACAAAGAGCGGATGACTGGTAGAAAATGCTTTAGCATTAAGTCCTCCTTTTGTACTTTTCTTAGTGCAATAAAGTATTACATAAATAAATAACGGTGTTTTTCGGTTAGTTTTGGCATGTTCAACAATTTCGACAACCTTCAACAATATTCAGAGAAGGTAGCCAAAAGCCAACCTATTGAAAGTAAAGAAAGCAAAACAGTTTTATGCTAATCTGGAAACTTGAACCTGTAATTAAGGCCTTCCTTTAGGCATAATTCTTTTGTGTTGAAATAAGGTTGAAAATGGCCACGTGTGTGCTTTTAGTTGAAGGTTATTTCATAATGTTAAATATTTTTACATATGTCTTTAGATGACAATTGTCGCTCAAAAAATATTTTGAGAGCATTTCAAGACAAAGCAAAATACTTGGGGATCTTTTTGCGATTTTTTTACAAGATTCTGGGCCAATTCTATATAATATTTTATAAATAAGTCTCTTCTATAAGCAATTGGCTATAACTACTGTATTCTTTTTGCTCGCAATATCTATCAAAATAGAGATATTTGTGTGACGAAAAACAGGACTTTTTCGAATGTTTTGCTTTAGCCGCGCCTTAAAATAACAATACCCTGGGGCTGATGACCAACTGTTTCTAATTACAAATCTTTAACTGGAAAGTAATAAATAAAATTTATTATTTAACCTAGGAATCCAAAGAATCTATTGTATAATTTATAGGACCAATTAATCGATGATTTAGTTCCCTCTAATCGATTTCCGATGCCCTGTAATGGGCATGCAAATTATTGATTGCTTTCCTTAGTGTGAAATGTACAATTGAATTTCTGTTAATTGTTCCATTCTTCATTAATGTAATGAATGAGTTGGTTAGTTTAAAATTAAACATTCGGATTCTACGTTTGACGGCAGATATTGATAATAGTGCTCTAAAGGTACAAAAGGAAAATAAAATCTAAATGTCAACCCTTAGACCATAATTTTATGCTTACACCTTTAAGTGATGCCCAATGCACATTGGGCCACGTGGCCAATAGGGGCAGCGTAGACGCTTATGCAAACGTACGTTTGCTTGTCAGAATAACAACGCTTTTGCGTCAAGCGCGCATTTCGAGTATCACGAAATCCAATTATAGAGATACCTAACAGCCACAAACTAAGTATATATATACACTGAGTGTACGGTGTATCTGTATAGTGTCCTAGTCTAAAGTTTAGAGTCTAAACCTAGCTTAAGTTCACTCCACAAATCTGTCGTTTAGTTAAGTTTTAGTACGACTTGTTCTAAAATCGTGTCACATACCAGTGCCTCGTTACAGGCACCTGGTGGCAACATTAACAGTGCTATTGTTAATAAGGTAAACCGGAGACTTGGGGCATAGAATTGTATTTATCGTATTTAAGTGGTTATTACGCATTGAATGCTGTTAGTTACGGTTATTTGCTGTCAAAATATTGCCGCAATTGCGAATTGTGCCGCGCGTACTGTTAAGTGCATGATTGGTGTAATGGTAAGATTGCTTTGTTTAACTTTTTGGGTGAATTGAGATGAATGAGGTTTGAAGGAAATGCTTTATATTTGCGACTAGTTGCTGCCCCGTGGTTTCACCCGCGCGAAGATATTGGATTTCATGGTTTTTAATCTTTGCGCGGAACCCTAATTCTTTTTCCAAAATAAAAGTAGCCTATGTTACTTCTTGTAATATCAGCTATTTGCTAGTGAAAGTCCGGTCAAAATCGGCCCAGCCGTTTCGGAGATTACCCGGAACAAACAGACAGACAGCCAGACAAAATTTTTAAAAATGTCTGTTTTGATGTAGGTCCCGTATATACTTTCATATGCATTTAGTAAAAACCTGTTATTTTGATATTACAAACAGACACTTCAATTTTATTTAGTTGTATGTATGTATAAATAGGAGTAACGTGTCTTCCATATCTCGAATCGTTCTAACGTTAGATCGATTGAGACTTTTTTTAATCGATCAAGTTCTCTGAGCATTTCTCTGTAATCTATGCCTTCTGCAGTAAATTCGAAGCATGCTCAGATTATGAAACACAACTCAATGAGAACTATTCACCATGGCAAAGTTTCTAGGCACGCGTGTCTGCTTATTTTCACAGATTCCAAAGATATTCGATCTACGCACAGATTGTGTTGGTCGTTATATGTAGAAAGCGAAGGAATTTCCGATCGTCAGATACGTAACGCTGTTAGTTAAAACTTGAGATTTATTATAGTTTAGTTTTGCTACGCTCAGATGTTTGAAAAAGGTATTTTTTTTTTAAAGAATAGAGTGCGCCGGCAAAATGTCTCATGTCTAAAATGGGAGGGGATGTTGGGATGGGATGGTTCCAAAATAATCTCTTTCGTAAAAAAAGTCTAGCCGAGATTTGAAGAAATGTCCGGTCGTAGCATGCTTATCTGACTCAGAATGTGTACAAGAACTGGGAACTACTGCAGACCATCAGGAAAAGGAAAGTTGACATCTTAGTCACGTCTTAAGATATATGAGAGACTAGCTTTGCCCGCGGTTTTCACCCGCGTTACCACAGGAACCGTGCATTTTTCCGGGATAAAAAATAGCCTATGTTACTCTTCGGTCCATAAACTATATATTATTAGGTTCATCAAACTGGTCATTACACCTATGTCATACTATTAACAAATAAAGTATAAAATTTTAACAGGAAAGTGCACAACCTTCTCGAATCAAATTTAATTTAATTACCTAAGTAAATTAAATTTAGTAATTTATATAAATGAAATGAGGACAATTTGTCGTCCTTCAAAAGATAACTTTTCATTTTATACTTTTGAGTACCATTTTGTACTTTTGAGTGCAAACTAAAATAAAGAGAACGATATTTATTTAAGTAAGTTTGAATATACACGGACGTATCAGAGAAACGTTCTTCTTTACACATTCGTTTTAGTGTTAAATGGAACGCCTTAATTATAACCAGTGTGATCTTACAAGGGTTAATAGGGTTAAATACAAAGGGTTCCAACATCTCTCGTCCCTGCCTATAACAAATTGCTCTCAATAATTTCACACGCCCCTTTACCACGGCTCATTTACATTAATACACCCAATCAATCATTCAAATCTATATTGATTGCGGTGCCATATTGCATAATGGCTTACAGTTATGTGGAATGATTTGCATAATGTCATTAGTTGTGATGGTCATTAATCATGATTTGGTTTGATTGATTGTTCTTGTGTTAAGCCCTTTTTGTTTGGTGGTTGGATTTATGAATGGTTTGGAACTGGTTTTCAATGACATAGTTTTTATAAGTAACTTCGTAGTAGGTATGGTGTATAACACTTTATTGCTATACTAGCTGTTCCCCGCGGCTTCGCCCACGTATTCCATGTTACTCCTTGTGACATCAGCTTTCTGTCAATCAAAATTCGTTTCGGAGATTACCTGGAACAAACATAAACAGACAGACAGACAGACAAAAATTTAAAAAATGGTTATTTTGTTATAGGTACCGTATATACTTCCATATGCATTTAGTAAAAAGCTGTTATTTTGATATTACAAACAGACACTTAAATTATATTTATTTTTATAGATTGGATTGACGATTTTGTTGATATTGATGCGTTTATGACTTAGCGTTAGTAATTTTACCCACAAATTAATAAAATCATTCATTTTTATTGAGTACTTTGTATGGGTTAGAGTAACGGTAAAGAAACCCTTCGTGATGCAACCATATCATAGGGGTAGGATATTTTCAAGTGTTTACTTCCCTAGCTACCACTTTACTGTTGAAAATCTGACGCCAAGCATCAATCAGTTTATTCTGGCAGCTTATGCAAACGTACGTTTGCCTGTCAGCATAACAACGCTTTTGCGTCGGCCCGCATTTCGAGTATCACGAAATCCGCGCTTGACGCAAAAGCGTTGTTATTCTGACAAGCAAACGTACGCTTGCAAGCGTCTACGCTGCCCCTTAGACCACATATATATCGTCAGTTAAGACCAACTGAGGTGGTTTCACGTAATCTAGCCAGGAGATCTATCTGCCTTGAGTAAAAAAAAATGCGATTCTCTCCCTTCTATGTAGTATCTCTCCTTACTGCTTAAATATTCATTATCAAATCAGCACTCGCATTATAGAAATAACAGTCTATAAATTTAAAAATCGAAATTGGCTAATATTTTCGCCAACTTTCTTCCAAAGTTGACACAAAAACTCATATTCACTAATTAATTCATAAACGTTTTAATCAAGAACATAAAAAAGGAATATTCATGATTATCGATATGTAATAAATGCAAAAACTTAATTAAAACCCGTCATCTTTGTTACAGGCTTGTTTAACTGGTTCCTATAAACTATAATACGAGTTATATCAATTGTAATTATTTTAAGAAAGTTAATTAATAATGATAATTAATCTTTATTCAAGTTTTCAATGGGTTAATAAACGTACAGGTCTGTTGAAAAGTTTTATTGACGGTTTTTTGTGAAAAAATTTTTTTTGGTTTTTTTTCTTGCTTTGTTTATGTCAAATCTTGCAAGCTGCAATTAGACCCACTTGCCGGTGTTTGATTTAGCCGAAATTTTATATATGAACATTTAAGAAAGCATAATATAATATAAGCATAGCTTCCAACTGGTAGTGGGCTAGAACATTTGGATTATCTATAGGCCTACTAGGGCTTGTAGATTATCCAACTGTTTTTGTAGCTAGCTAGGTTAGATGTAGCGTTTATTTATGTATTAGCTAGTTAATAAAGGCATTTAAAGGCATATGGTCACATTCGCCTTTATCAGAAGGTTCCATATCGATTATTATACTGTGAAGGTAGGCGTGGGTATATCGGGCGAGGAGAATACCAAACTAAACTTCCAAAATATAAACGTTCTAATCAACGAAATACATATTACAATGGTTAGATAGAGGGTATTCTAATTAGATTTAACGCAAAGACACTCCACCGAACACGTAATGCGCTTGCGAGATATTAACGGATTACCTCTCCAAAATGTAATGGCACTGACGGCAACCGAACGATCCGCTCTTGACGCACACTAGCACCCGGGGTTGTGTCAGTGTCAAGAAACCGTCAGCTGTCACTACTGTCAGCTACGACGTTCCTTGCCACTCCAAAGCAATAAAAGCGCCGTCACATTTTAAAAAAAAGAAAGCATAGTATGATAATAGGATGACAACGCAATAAAATGATGTGACAGAATTGGTCTGATGATGGAGCTGGAAGGTGGTCACAGGGTTACAGTACCAATTACGTTTATTTACGAAAGTTTGTCTGAAAAATAATATTTTTCCACAAAAACTCAGTTTAGCAAGTATCTCGGTGAATTTTTTTATATAGTATTTGATCACGAGATGAGCTGGCCATTTGCATGATAGTAAGCATAACGCCAGCCCATAACTAGGATTCCCCGTATCCAAAAATACTGGACCTACAAGAACCATTGTCCAACAATAATTTTTTTATATACTATTTGATCACGAGATGAGCTGGCCATTTGCATGATGGTAAGCATAACGCCAGCCCATAACTAGGATTCCCCGTATCCAAAAATACTGAACCTACAAGAACCATTGTCCAACAATAATTTTTTTATATACTATTTGATTACGAGATGAGCTGGCCATTTGCAAGATGGTAAGCATAACGCCAGCCCATAACTAGGATTCCCCGTATCCAAAAATACTGGAACAACAAGAACCATTGTCCAACAATAATTTCGTTTAGATAACGTAGACCCATTTTTGTTAGTAGATACAAAATATTAAGCAGTGTACATGTTATTATTGTTACTGTCTCTATATATAGTTTTCTTATCATTCATATTGTTATTCTGTTGTGTATTTTAATTTCTGTTATTTTTGTGGTCACCTTATTGTTACAAATTTTTTTTTTAAATTGTTTGATGCATCCGTATCGTGACGTCACTAATTGATCCACGTGGAATACCAGCGCTGGTTGTTTACAACCAGTATTATGTCAAGTTTGGACAGATTTGTAACAATTATGTAAGACTAGCTTCTGCCCGCGGTTTTCACCTGCGTTCCCACAGGTACCATGCATTTTTCCGGGATAGAAAGTAGCCTATGTTACTCTCCGGTCCGTAAACTATACCTATGCCAAAAATCACGTAGATCCGTTGCTCCGTTATTGTTTGAAAGAAGGACAAACCAACAAACCAACAAATCAACAAACACACTTTCGCATTTATAATATTAGTAGGACTATCCAGTTTGTAATTAAAGTTTAAGTGATTGATTGTTACAAATAAACATTTTTCATTTTGTTTCAACACCCTACAGACAGAACAAAAACCACTGCTTCGAGTTCAATAATATTTGTTCCGCCGCCGAAATGGAACGCTCGACCACACGCAACAGAAGTTATACGGCGCCCCGCCTGTCAGTTTCCCAACAGCAATTATCAGCTGAATTAAATTTGCACGCAAAAGCTTTTGCGTTTCCCATTATCAACCGACCTACTTCCACAGCTAAATAATGGCGACGATAAGAGTGGACCTGAAAATTGTTTATGGAACCGGCCGCGATTGTTTTGTTTTCTGGAGCCCGTGACGCAGTAAATCGTCTTGATTTGTGCTCGCTTTTCGCTTTGTTTTGGATATTTTAACGTGCTTTATTTTATAACTAGCTGCTGCCCGCGGTGTCACCCGCGCGGAGATATTGGATTTCTTAGTTTTTATTTTTTGCGCGGAACTCTAATTCTTTTTTTAAAATAAAAGTAGCCTAAGATACTCATTGTAACATCAGCTATCTGCCAGTGAAAGTCCGGTCAAAATCGATCCAGCCGTTGTACCCGGAACAAACAAACAGACAGACAGACAAAAAATTTAAAAATGGCTGTTTTGTTGTAGTTCCCGTATATACTTTCATATGCATTTAGTAAAAAGCTGTTATTTTGATATTACAAACAGACACTTCAATTTTATTTATCTGTATGGATTAGGTACACTGAGATATAATGGCTGTATAGATATAGATTGTTTTGCTGCTATTGGAGTCGAAATAACTGAATATAAAGGTATTGCATGCGTATATGTTTGGTATATTATCTGTTTCAATAATGAAAGAAAGGAAGAAAAGAACAATTACAGTGCCACTCAGAATTTTGCAACACAAAGGTCTGTGAGATATTAAGGCTCTCAAGTATCAATCAGCTTGGCTAGCCAGCTGAACATACTAAAAACATTCTACCATCATGTTTTACTTAACCAAAAGCTCTAGTTTTTCTACTATTCGAACCATAAACCTATAGATTTGAACTTAATTTCACTACCATTAATTTTGAGTCGTTTCAAATCAGACCAAACTAATAATATTTCAATGAAGACAGCGCTTTGTTGGGCGCTAAGTACTTTGAATATAACGGTTGTATAATAGAGATAAAAGAAAGGACGAGCTGCGAAAATGGACTATTCAATTTATACTATGAATTAATTTAATGAACCCAAAATCCCATTCAAATAAATGTTGAGAAGTCAGCTAAAAGCTTCTAATGCCTTAAATGTTTTGGTTAATCACTTTATAACCGGAGTTACTGTTGTTGTTTATATCTAAAGGGTCTTGCTGCCTTAATTAACGGCTCCGTAGCTAAGTTGGTAGTAACCCTGCCTGCAAAGCGAGGGGTCCCGGGTTCGATTCCCGGCCGGCGCAGATTTTGTGTAAGCATAAAGTTTGTTCTCGGGTCTTGGATGTTTGTGATGTGTATCTGTGTGTGTCCATGCCACCTGCGACACAGGGAATCCTAGTGCGGGGTATGAGTGTAAGCGTTTATTTATTTATTAGTTAACAGACACATTGTAGACATCACTGCTAATATTACTTATTTAGCAGTGACTAACAAATTTAATATGGTAAAATCGTCACCTTTGCCATACGACTTTCCTTAATATGTTCGCACTTGCCATTCTAATTTTCTACATTGCTTTGGTTTCCTAGGCTCCCCCACAGAAGGCCACTTTGAAGGGGTACTTGCCTATTGAGTCTAACAGCTAACAAATCTATACTGAGCTCCTCCTCCTTCCTTTCCTTGGTCCATCTTTACATCAGCGCAGTCTTTATATACAGATTAACTGCTTCCCCGCGGTTTCACCCGCGCGGACATATTGGATTTCATGGTTTTTAATTTTTTGCGCGGAACCCTAAATATTTTTCCAAAATAAAAGTAGCCTATGTTACTCCTTCCAAAATCAGCTATCTGCCAGTGAAAGTCCGGTCAAAATCGGCCCAGCCGTTTTGGAGATTACCCGGAACAAACAGACAGACAGACAGACAAAAATTTTAAAAGTGGCTGTTTTGGTGTCGGCCGTATATACTTTCATATGCATTTAGTAAAAAGCTGTTATTTGGATATTCCAACCAGACACTTCAATTTTATTTAGTTGTATAGATATAGATTAGTTATATAGATATACTACTTTCAGGTACATCAGGGCACTCTTTACAGATATACTACTTTCAGGTTTTGGCAAATTTTTACAGTTGGCCGCCTGCGTGACACCAACCTTCCTTGGTAATTCTAAGTGTATAGGCCATAGTCCACCACGCGGACCCGATGCAGCTTGGTGGATGTCACATGTTCCATACTGAATTATAAAACTATTTTGCAAATCTTCACTCCCCATCAAAAGAGATCGTGGTCAAACGTTCTGAACTAGAACTAAAAAACTCTTGGAAAATTAAATTGGGTTTATAGAAAGCTCGTATTTTAAAAATATCGTTTGAACATCTGCTCAGTGCGACACGTGACTGAAATGCTAGTGGTTTTATAATAAAGCACTTCAAATTCAGATCGGAGTTCAACGTTTCGCTTTTGGCGGTAAAAATATAAAAATATATCGTCCAGATCGTACAGCCTTCAACTAAAATAAGTTTTCAATATTGAAGAATAGTTTCTTTTTCCAAACTTCTATTGTTACAACTGTATTTGTTCTAGCTAACCACATTGTCACTACACTATGGTTAACTGGAATGCTCTTAAACGTTAAGTTCTACGCAATAACAATTTTATTTGTGCCATAACTTTTTTATCTATGTTACATTTTGTTTAGGAAAGCCTTTTGCAATCACCATTTGTTCTGTGTGTGTGAAGGGCCTTAACAATGCAAATGTAAAATTACTATTTATTTATTTATTTATTTATCTCAGATTCACAGCTTTACTTAGTACTATATAACAAATTTCATATTACTTATCCTTAAGCCAAAAAGAATCTACATTATGTAACTTATCCGATATAGTAAAATTAACAAATCGCAAGCAGCGGTAGCCGCAGCCGCTTGATAGGTGCTTACAAACTACAAACTACAAACTCGCTGCGTCCGCGCACACACGGCAGCGCCGCAGCTTACAACAACAACGTTACAGGTATACTGTCGCATGTCTCGTGGTATGGCTGTGTGTGTGGGGTGTGTGGGTGTATTATTTATGTGTGAGTTTGGTGTGCAGTGTGATCACAGAGTGTGATGTTTGTGGCAGGTAGCATAATGTTCAATAGAATTTACCCAAGTTTCATGTACATAAAATTGTAGTTTTTAAGTTGTAAAGAAACGTGGTCTATTACGTAAACAGAAGCCCGCCCCACGGCGTCGCCTAACTGTACGCCAACGAGAGTGAAGCCTGTCTGCTTACTCTACTTATTTGCGCTCGGTGCAAGTATAAATCTGTATAATTTGTATAGTTCTGGTGTGTTCCCGTTCTTAGTTACGTCACGATTTGTTATAATAATTACGCTGCGAGAGTAATTAAATGCTGACAGATTAAAAATACACCACTGCCAAAAATCACTATTTTAGTAACTTTTAAACATTCGCGATACGTGTTTACTTGGGGCAGAATCCGGCACGCCGCTATCTCAATCGCGCATTATAAGATTTTTGAAGATATAATTATGAAAAATCGCATTCGGTGAATTAGCTGGCAATAACATTACAAAGGTACGGCATAAGTATCATTTTGATCCGATCAAGTTTTCATACATGAAAATGGGCAAAACATAAAATCCCATTTTTTTTCATGTAAATTTATTCTTTTTACTACCTCTTCAAACAACGGAAACGTGTGCGTACCTCCGCGAATGGCGTGAAATTAAACGATGCTATTCAAAGATCTTATCGCGAACGGGACCAGTCTAGTTACCGCTGGTTATTAGAGTTAACACTTTAATGATGGCCTCGGAGACCGGCCAGTTCCTGGGTAATGTGTTGGATCGGATATTAAATCTACTATTTACCTATAACACTGTCTTAATACTATCTACTTCGTATTATATAAGTACTGGCCCGCATAATAATTAGGCCACTTTTAAAATGTTCTATTTTTTGCGTGTGGTGTATGTCTTTTAATAAGATATTTTCTATATTTACTAGCTGCTGCCACGCGGTTTCACCCGCGTAGAGATTTTGGATTTCATAATAAAATAATATTGCAGCTATAAGGTGAGATGTAAGCTATCCTATCTTTTAAGTTAGATCAAACTGCACAAGATGTGCAAATTAGATTAAAATCGGTTAAGTAGTTTAGGAGTCCATCGCGGACAAACAACGTGACGCGTAATTTATGTATATTAAGATTTAGTAAGTATACAATTCACTTCGTAAGACTACAATTGTGCTTACAAAGTAATAATTTCATCAGTCATTCAAAGTAGGTACTACTATACTGTTCACACACAATTTAAACCAAACTGAAAGCAAACTGGGTCAAATCAATACAATTCATTAACACCTCCCAGTCCAATCTTTTACTGGATTATAAGCTTGGAACTTTATTAAGTTAATAGTCTTCGCACACTTGTTACTTTAGTGTCGACGATTAAAATACAAAATTAAATTGAAGAAATTAAAATTCGAAATGAGAAACGTGGCAGACTTGTTTATATTTTCTTTAAATCTTGATTGTAAGAGCGAAGAAAGACAGATACTACAGATTAATAACCAATTACTAGTAATAAATAATACTAATGAGTAAGATTTTTTTTTATATACAATAGTCTTCCGTTTGACCACAATCTCACCTGATGGTAAGCGACGATGCGGTCGAAGATGGAGCACGCTTACCTAGAAGATATCTATTCACTCGAAACTTGAAGACACCCAGTAGTAATAAAGTCAAATAATAGTCATATCTACTCATATTCAATTCACATACTCATGTTTAGTGATTAGTAAGATATATTCAGCAAACGTAACGAACACAACATAAAGAATCTCAGAAAATAACTAGCACACTCAAGATTATCTTCACACAAAAGAAAATACGCAACGCATTTTAGCCAACAAATTACATTTTATTCGTCACAATCACGCATTTTGTTTCTTAAAAGAGAACTAACATCGCAAAATCGTCGACTGCAGCACCAAAAAGTACAGAGCGTGCGGAGCCTCTAAGCTCGGAAGTTTATTAGGTAGTACACCGAACAAAATTGTAATCAAAGACGTTTATTTTATTTTATTAGCGCTAACTTTCGAACCTGATGAGTTGAGCGACTTAATCTGCTAGTTAAAATTTAAGACCCCGTAAATAGGTAAGTAATTTTAGCGGTGCCTTAGAATTTTGTTGAGCAATTTACACGGATTAGTGCGTGATAAATCTTTGAGTATTTTTAGTAGAACGTTACACGACCAGATAAGTACTTTTTAGTAGGAAATAAAGTAGGTGTAAACTAGATAACTATGACTAAGAAGGACTAAGACCTCCTTTCCATTTTAAAATACAGCGATATACTCGTAGTGATCAACGCCAATCAAATAATACGGCCGTTCATGATATTATACCGTTTTTTATTCCTGTAAAATGCGTGATCCTTTGGGAATCAACTCGGGTGAAACTTGATAGAGTAGGACTAACTCTTCTGCGAGTGTCCATCTGGGTTGTTACCACCGCTTTGCTTGTGAAGTCTGCCGCCAAGCAGTAGTGTGCAAGCATTGCTGTGTTCTGGTTTGATGAGCAGAGTATCCAGTGAAATTACTGGGCTTATGAGAGTTAATTGCTAATGTCTCAGGGTAACGAGCGCACTGCAGTGCCGCGCAGGCCTTTGTGTTTCAAAGTTTTGGGTGGCACTGCAATTGTTATGGGCCGGAGTTATGCTTACCATCAGGTAAACGACGAGCTCGTCTCGTTACCAAATACCATAAAAAAAAACGTGCAGAAGCCAATATTTAAACAAATAAATTGTGAAGGTACAACATATATTTAAAAAAAATTTACAGGCAATGAAAATGGGTCAGTTTGACCCCGTTTGGTACAGTTTCAGCTCTTATTGCAGCATTGCGTAATTTCACGATCGAGCCAAATGAAACGGTCGTATTTACCGTAGCATGTTAGATTGGCTCCCGGTCGGCGTCGAACACGGTTTTTATTGCCCGCCGATTTTATGGCCTGATTTAGGATAGGCAGCGTTTTAGATTTAAACTACATGATTCCATCAAATATCTACATGGAATTGGCAAGGCGTGGGAAAATACTGAAATTAGGTACTTTTAAAACAGGTGCCCCGAAATTGAATACCTACGCAACGGATCAGCATTGCGGTTCAACGAGGCAATGCCGCCAGCATGCTGGGTACGCTGCCAACTGGTAGTGGGCTAGAACATTTGGATTATCTAAAGGCCTACTTTGGCTTATTAGATTATCCAACTGTTTTTGTAGCTAGTTTAGATATAGTGTTTTTTTATCTATTAGCTAATGACTAAGGCTATTAGGCAGAAAAAAAGCTAGTTCTAGTTGGCTGACATAGCTCAGGAGCTTCCTGACGATCACTCTAATATCATTTCTAGTAAAAACTGAATCTTTATTTATTTGAAAAAAATGCCGACGAGTTCCAAATTGGTATACACCGATCAAGAAGAAGGTTGTCCTTCTTCTTGATCGGTGTATACCAATTTGGAACAAGTTCTTAGTCATTTAATTTAACTATCGTGAGTGATCCCTTGGGGCCCTCGTAAATAAAGAAAATAGATACATATTTATATACTTTTATTTGTTTTAATTTAATGAGCCGGCTAATTTAATTTGCCCTGCAATCTCCTCGTTCAATATCATAATCTATTGCGATCAGCCAGACACCTGCCATGCCTGCTGTAAGTATTATGGAGAAACCCCCCTTTAAGAGGGAGGCAGATGTTCAGTTGTGGACATTTTCTCACTGATGATGAATATGACAAACAAATTACGCTCCTTTACTTGATTAATTGGGATAACTCGAAAAAGAAATTAGCCCAACATTAGCAATTCAACTAACTTCCGTGGCCCCAATTACGTGCCCCCTCATTAAGCTGATCAATCATTGTAAAGGTTAAACTGGTTGTTAGTTAAGGTAATGAAAGCAAATGGGAACTAAATGTTGGGTAAGCAGACATGATTAAATCAACCTTCATCAGCTCGTCATTTGAGCTCGATCATCAATTTCTGAGTAGTCAGGCAATTGGGACCGCGGTTCCAGTTGCCTGATCCATTTATTAACCCGTCGAGCGCCAACCATACATTTTCAAATTTTCATTTATATATGTCACGCGGACCGATGCGGTCCGAACGACATGTTTTTTTTTTGTTTCGTTACGGGCAGACGTGGGGCCGGTCGACTAGTATAGGGTTAACTTCAAAACAATTGCTTTTGAAATAACCGGTAAACTATTTCGACGAAAATCTTGCGATATATAAGTGTTGTCGCTCATTTTTCTACGCTTAGAAATGGTATTATTTAGGGACCACCCTTGATATACCCTACTTATGAAACAAGAATCATAATATGCATCAATTGCAAATTGGAGGAGAAATCGAGTCAAAAAAAACACACGAAATGAGGACCTCCTTCTTTTTTGAAGTCAGTTAAAAATAAGACTGACTATTTTTCGTGTGTATTGTTGGAAAATGTTTGATTAATTTGTGTAGTTATAATTATAGGACAAAATTATGTAAATTATGTATATGGAACCCCACCTACCCACATTTTTTGGTCAATATCAAATGATACATTCTGAAATCAGCCAAAAAGTGGGTTCCCGCTTTTTTAAGCAATTTCATCATATTTTTTCATGCTACACCACTCGCAATATCACCTAAAAATTTTTTGTATTATCAAAATTCTATAATAAGTACAGCCAGAGTACTCTGGCTAAAACTCTACTTTATCTCATCAGAATATCTACCAGACGAATTTAAAGGTCAACTCATCTAATTTATGCAAAAGCTCTGTAAAAAGCTTATCACCTGAAAGGCGTATCAAAGGTTAAAAGTGTACAAAAAAGCTTTTACTCACCAAGATAATCGAGTTTTGGATATTGGTGGTAACATTACTCGGATCACTTTTGTGTGTAAAATTTGGTTGAATAAATGGATCCTGAAACCAAAAGTGGATCAATAAATTTCTAATTTTCGCTTTTGTTTCTTTAAACCGAAGGGCATAAATATAATTGGTTGAATAGTATCACAGTTTATTGTCTAATATATATTGTCAGAGTCAATTAAAAAGAAAATCGTCTCGATTAGATTGCTGACAAATTTAACTTTTCGTTAGTGGGAGGACTAACTCTTCTGCGAGTGTCCGTCTGGGTTAGTACCACCGCTTTGCTCGTGAAGTCTGCCGCCAAGCAGTAATGTGCAAGCATTACTGTGTTCCGGTTTGATGAGCAAAGTAGCCAGTGAAATTACTGGGCTTATGAGACTTAATACCTAATGTCTCAGGGTAACGAGCGCACTGCGGTGCCGCGCAGGCCTTTGTGTTTCAAAGTTCTGAGTGGCACTGTAATTGTTATGGGCCGGCGTTATGCTTACCATCAGGCAAAGGAACAGCTCGTCTCGTTACCAATAACATAAAAAAAAAACAAATTTAACTGATTTTTATCACTGTATAATTATAGGTATAGATATACCTACGTCTCTGTCCAATTATGAAAATGAGAAAAAGTTCGATTATCTACATGTTGGGCTATGTCCTCCTACTTATCTTTAAGCCCCATAAAACTTTTTTTTTCAACGGACAACATATTCTAACCTAGCTACAAAAACAGTTGAATGATCTACAAGCCAAAGTAGGCCTATAGATACTCAAAATGTTCCAGACCACTACCAGTTGGAATCGTACCAATCAAGCTGGCGGCATTGCCTCGTTGAAAAAAAAGCCTCATAAAACTAGGTTTCAATAAAGGTGCTGCTGGTAACAAAAAAGCAGCGAGTGTGTTTAAAGAATTTTGCCTAGTGCGTTTACTTCGTTTGCAAATGACGGCTCCGTAGCTAAGTTGGTAGTAACCCTGCCTGCAAGGCGAGGGGTCCCGGGTTCGATTCCCGGCCGGGGCAGATTTTGTGTAAGCATAAAGTTTGTTCTCGGGTCTTGGATGTTTGTGATGTGTATCTGTGTATGTCCATGCCACCTGCGACACAGGGAATCCTAGTGCGGGGGTATGAGTGAAAAAAAAAAAATGCTGGTCTGGGTGGGTACCACCGGTCCGATTTGATGAGCACAACAGTCAGTTAAGTGGGGCTATGGGATATAATACCTATAATGTATCAGGGTAACAAGCGCAATGCAGTGCCACGCAGGCCTCTGTGTTTCAAAGTTCTGAGTGGCACTGTAATTGTTATGGGTTGGCGTTATGCTTACTATCAGGCAAATGAAATGACACGCTTGTTTCGTTATCAGATAGTATAAAAAAATCTGGTGTCAAATAGGGCACAGTGGACCCGACCTTCAACTAATAGCGGTAGAAGTTTAAGGTAAATTCGAATTTTGATGAGGGTCTCTAAAATAGGGCTGAAAAGATACCTCGGACCCCGGAATTTAGTGTCATGCACCTGTTCCAAGCGAGATTATGTTTTGTTTCAAACGTGAAGTGAATTAATAATGTCACTTCGGAATTATAATATTATTTAGCGGGGTTAATCCTTTTGGACCGATGATGTTTTCTGGCCGGTGTTTTGTGAGGGTTTCTATGACTCAGTTGACCCTTTTTTACCTTTTTTAATTTACTCATGTGTGCTATGTTACATGCTATTGAAATGGCTTTAAGTCTCTATACAGCGCATGCTGAATGCAACGGTTGCTTGAATAGGGCTACGATAAGAATACTGGGCTGTAGTGCGTTAGTGGCACCGCAACCCCGTCCAGAAGCTGAGCCGTATAACGCCCCGGTGGTTTTTTGGTGGGTAGTCCGCTGCGCAGTGGGCGAGCGGGAAGCCCACACTCTCTCCGTGACCTCCACCGAGGCACGGAGGGGTAAGCTCATAAAGGAGTTTTTCCAGCGGGAACCAAAAAAAAAAAAAAAGAATACTGGGCTACACCTAACGCACCGTCGTTCAGCATACAAAACCTGTTATTTGCGTAACAAAATATAACTTTCTAGTGTATCAATTGGCTAGAATACAATCTTATCTAACGCTTATTCTTATTGTAAGTGAAGGGACGTAAGGCCTTCCGTCCCCTGTCAGGCCTATCCTGACGCTCGCTTGAGGTGTATTGTACAATTCCTCAAGCCATCCCAACTCCATGAAATTTGAATGGACCGCGGCCTTATGTTGCTGACACAGCCGTTCCAGTGATGTTGCTGTTGGCGGCGAAAATCTGGAGTACCATTTTGATCGAGTCTCTATCAATGGTATATAGTAACACTGTCTCCAAAGCGACGGGCTTTGGGTTTGATCCCCGGACGAGGCAAATTTTGTGTTGCGCATAAAGTTTCTCAGGTCTAGGATATTTGTTTTGTGTTGTGTCCCTGTGTGTATCCATGCCACCTGCGACATGGATTCCTTGTGCAGGGTTATATATATTATATACGTTTTTTTATTTACCGTTCAACAATCTATTTTCTTTATATATAAAATCTAAAGATCACTCACTGTCTCACTGACTAAACACGAAATCTCTAAAACTACTTGACGTATGAAATAGAAATTTGGGAGGTAGATAGTATATAGGTAGGAGACGTCAGCTAAGAACGGATTTTGCGATATCATAATTTTATATGAAAGTCTTAAACTATTACCCTTATTACCCGTGCGAAGCCGGGGCGAGTCGCTAGTTTTATTTATTAATGCATAATTATGTTTCAATGCTTTTTTAATACTTTTTAAACTTTTGCTAATTGTTTTCGCTGTGTTAAGACAAGTTTGTTTGTTTGTTTGTCAATTAATTCGCAACGGCTGAACCAATTTGCCTGCTATAAATATGCTGTAATTAAATATGATTTATGATAGCTTAATCGACAGTCTAAACTTTGTGAATTCTAAAAGTATGGCATTTTGTTTTCCCAACCTCATAAATATTACGAAAAAGGAAATTCTCGGGAAATTCTTACACAATTGGTGCTCGGGTTTCCTTCCACTTTTTAAGGGCTTTTTCCAGTATGTGTGGAACTCTATACCTTTACAAAGTTTCAATACAAAGGCGCTTAACTTCCTTTGAAGCTCAACATCGTTCCCGGAAGAGAATTTAATGTTTCCATACTTGAACGAGGTCGAGGAAATATCAAGAATAAGGTGAATCGTTTTCCTTCGAATCGGATTAAAAATACCCTATGTATTTTTTTCCGAATTATCGAAGGAAATCCGTAAACATGTGCTGTAAAAAGTTTATAAATTTTGTAGAGTCCTGACTTTCAGCCCACCAACACTACAACCACTACATCACGCGTACACGACCGCTCCGCTCGGCTGTCGGAATAAGACTGACTCATTTGACACGACTCGTTAAGAGATCGAGTCGACCACCGGATATGGTCAATACACTACCAATTTATAAAGTCACTACTAATGAGATAATCAATATCAAGATGCAAGCACCTTTCATCTATTATTACATACAAAATACAATATAACAGTACAGTATCTACTGTTATCTCGATTTTTAGTATTTGGAATTTTTAGTCGCGGGAATCGGGATAATTTTTCACAACACTATGCAAAGATCGTCCAAAGGGTCAAGCTTGCACTTAGTGTAAGTGTTCTTTTGGGAGTATTATATTGAGCTGCATGAATACAACCTAACGCGCAAATTGGTATAATTATGCTGGTGTTTTCATACTTATTATGCAAAGGTTAGTTTTAGTTAGTGAACAACGCTATAAAATTCGTAAGCTTAAATTTAGCTTGCAAGAATTTACAAGGGCACTGACCCTTGTTTAAGGCTGTGTGGGTCTATGGCTATCCATAGACCCACACAGCCTTAAACACGCCACAGCCCTCACCCACGGGAAGAGATTACTGGTACTATTACCAGTAATCTCTACCCGTGGGTGCCGTAAGAGTCGCTTAATATTCCAGCAATATCCCACGGTAGCTGAGAGAGCAGATCTCCTGGCCTTCATAAGAACCTCGACACCAAGTGCAATCTATTGGACTCGTCTAAGCTAATCATATGAACCCAAACTAGGAAGGTTTACTTGTAGCCATTGAAGAGTTCCACTATCCTCCTGGCTCCATCATCAGATCAGCTCCATGTCACCAAATTATAGTTTTGTCATCCGAACTACATATACAATTATACATACAAAGTTCATTTCGATACGACAATTAGAAGTAGGTAAAATTTGACTTCAAAGATTTTATTGCATTGTTTGTTAGTAACAAGTGAAGCTATTAAAAGTGTGTTAAAAAGCACGATTTTTTATCGTTTATCGTAAAGTCCTAGAGGAGAGAATTGCATAAGGACACGGAACCATTTCGATTTAATTTATGATTGTTTTCTGAATGCGGGTCAAAACACTTTCTCGTATGTTTTACGATGCCAGGGTATAAATTATTAATCGTCCGAATAATGAATATTTAAATGAGGTGTGCTAATAATATCAAATGGTAAGCTTTTTATAGCTAAATCTACTGAATCTGTATGTTTTATAGCTTAATTCAAAACGTGACTTAATAACAAGGCAGTGGTGTCAATTCTATCACTTCATACCTAAACTAATTTTAGTTTCGCTCTCTCTCTTTCCAATGAATAACATGAGAAAGAGATGGAATATATTTTAGACCTGTCAAATTAATCCACTTGCTTTTGTCTAGTGTAAATTTAATGGCAATGAATTCAGTGGCATCTAATTTATCAAGATCGAAAGATATTTGACAGCTCTAAAACAAAATTTAGATCTGTCAGACATCTTCCGTCTCTTTCTCATGTTGCATTGGAAAGAGAGAGAGCGAAACTAAAATTAGTTTAGGTATGTAATGATAGAATTGACACCACTGATTAAAACTAAAAAGTAGTTTTTTTAAAGACACAATAGACGCTAATGCATCCTTGCGTTTTGCTATTAACCCCTATTCGGGATAACATACCAATTCAAACTCAGCTGAGGTAAATTTTTCTCTAAACACTTGGCTATATTACTGTATTGTTTTTGCTGGAAATATGTATAAAAACGGATATATGTGCGACGAAAAATAGAACGTATTGCTTTAGAAAACGCCTTGAAATGATTTGAGATAGTACTTAGTAGTCAAATGTGAGAGGAGAGACGACTTTTCTTCATCTATTCTAACAAGTCTTCTAGCCCGTTTACCCGTACACCAAATCGTTAAAACCTTGCTCTTGTACCAGCGGCGCAAGTACGGATCTTTTCGATTGATAAAATTCGATAAAATTGATAGTTCAAATCGATAAAGTGGGTTTTTTCAACATTTTATATAATTTGTGGAACCTCGATACAATCGACAAAAGTCATCGAATAGCTATGTTGAATTCAAAGAGAATATAGAGCTACTCCGATTCTTTACGATCAGACTTCACTCAGGTACTCACTTCAGGTACTCGCAAAATTCGATAAAATTATATTTTTTTTCGAATTGACAAATTTATCGAACCGACTTCCGTACTTGCGCCGCAGTTCCACTTTATTCTCGTTTCCAATTTTTAACAAGCTTCGCTGTTCACTCGTCAACGAGGACAACGTCATCATTTGAAGTCAATAAAGATAAAGAAGTCCTAAAGATAGCCGTTACCAGATCGTGTGCCGTTCTTATGATTACGATTATAGCCGGTAGTAAAGTTTTATTTAATCATTACACCCTTCTTCGTTTTTATCGTTCTCAAATTAGGCCTATTCAAATATTTAACGAGATAAGAAACGAGTTTCGTTCTTTCGGAGTTTCGCGAACGAGCCAATATGTTGTATTTGTTATTGTGCTGTTGCTTCTGTGTGTTTATTGCTTCGGCGGAAATTGCGTTTTGGAGTGGGTTTTTAATAATAAACTTGTGAGGAAATTGGAGTTAAAGCGTAACTACCCGAATTCTTAGGAACGCGTGGAGGTATTCAGTTGAAATTCATATCAAATACTTAGGTCTACAATCTCTTGGAGCTGTGAAAAAATTAAACATCTACGTCAACGCTATCATAAGATATAGCCTTTTATGTATTTTGACACTCGCAAGGGAATCAAAAGCTGTAGGGTACCTCCCGTTGACGTAGAATCATAAAATTTTACAAAAAGCAATATCTTATAAATGGAATAATATCAAATAAATGGAAAAAATCCAAAAACGTAAATCTGTAGTAATATCACTTAAAATAATGGACGAACTATTTAAGTACCCACAAGTTTGTACGGAACTTTCGGTGCACAAGTCCAACTCGCCCTTGGCCGGTTTTTTAAATGCTTTCCCGGAAATTCCTCAGGGAATTACTTAAAGTGTAGTATGTAGGTAATAACTTGAACTGGAAGAACAAGATCATAATGGTTACATAGGTAGTCTCTAATACGTGGACTGAAGGCATACTCATTAACATTGAGCTATTTATTATATAATAACCAGTACGATAATATGTATGTCCTTTAGTCCTGCTAAAGTTCAGTCTAATCAGTTCAAAACAGTCTAAACTCCACTGAGTTTAGAGCCTCTTTTCGTGTATTGTTTAGACTTTCTTCTATCCTCATTACTCATTTTATTTATTTGTATGTATGTATAGATTCATACATACAAATAAATAAAATTGAAGTGTCTGTTTGTAACATCAAAATAACAGGTTTTACCAAATGCATATGAAAGTATATACGGTACGTATAACAACACAATCATTTTTAAAATTTTTGTCTGTCTGTCTGTCTGTCTATTTGTTCCGGGTAATCTCCGAAACGGCTGGGCCGATTTTGACGGGACTTTCACTCGCAGTTAGCTGATGTTACAAGGAGTAACTGAGACTTTTATTTTAGAAAAAGAATTGTTCCACGGAAAAAAAATCATAAAATCCAATATCTCCGCGCGGGTGCAGCCATGGGCAGCAGCTAGTACTTATATAAATAACTATTTTCGTATGTATTGATTTAGAGATTTATAAATATAGTCCGCACGTATTTAATATCGTTAACACGTTAGCTGCGGCACCAATTTTTGCAAACTTTCCGTTCCTGCGGCACGAGGTATTATCGGCCCGCACCGTGACCAGACGTTAGGGCGACACGCGGTCTATTAGACCCTACCTCCTTTAACAGACTAAAATCCATTTTCTGGCGCGAAATCAAAGAGAAATGAAAATTTTGGTCCTTATCGATATAGACAGTGAATTGATGAACCCTAATGTACCGTCGCCCCGGGATCTGATAGCTAGTTTATTAATTATTGGCAAAACAAAATATGGGATCTTATACACCTCGTAACGCACTGAAATAGGGTAAATTTTCGCTAAGATTAGTGATGAGAAAAATAATATCGACGCAACGACGTTTATCTATTTTTGTGTGAAAGTCTTAATGCGGTTCACAGAATAGAAAAAAAAGAAAACCAGAAGCAGAAAAGAAACTATCCTATTTATTCTGCCTCGGGCTTTATACTTACTAACACATAATTTCTGTACTTTTACCATCGTACAATAATATACCTACTCCGCCTGGTGCTCTCTTCCGACCACGTGACTGACACATGCTTACGTCATCACATATCGTGTAAAATTTACATAAGTCGAATCTAACACACTCAAAAACTTGGTGATTAAAAATAACCCTGTACATATTGTGTTGTTTTTAACGTTTTAGTATTGTTGTTATAGCGGCAACAGAAGTACCTACTTAATTTGAGAAAACTTCAACTATCTAGTTATCGCGATTCTTGAGATATCTGGTGACAGACAACCGGACAGACAGCGAAGTCTTAATAATAGAGGGTCCTGTTTTTATCTTTCGATACGGAACCCTAAAAATCGTTAGGTAATCTTTATTTACTTTCAAAACCTAGACAAAGAACTACTGAATTATTAATTAATTACTTACCTGTTTTGTCAACGGCTGCTTTGCGTTTTTGTGGAGTTTTTCACTACCTACAAAAATATCAATTAAAAAACTTACCTGTTTTGGTTCTGTTTCTGGGTTTTTTAAAATTAACTTCTTCCGACATCGTTTAGACATGTTCGGCGATGTAAAAGGACGTGCTCTCCAATCGACGTGATGCACAACACTAGTCGCGGGAAGCTCGCATTGGGTGCGGTACGAGGTCCGGGAGGATATGGGACGTTTTAGCCTCGTTCCGCACTGCATTAAAATTATATTAATTCAGTGCGGTACGAGGCCTAAAACATCCGGTACCAAGGGAGGTATACCACCGAGTCCGGGACCATTAGCGCATCTCAAATATACATTTATCTCTTTTCTATACTGGACCAAACCAAAGCTATGCCCTTCGCACGACAGAGATGTTCACGTTTTTCCTTGCCGCACCACAAGGAAGTTGCATGAGGGGTGATTTAGGCCTCGTTTCGCACTTAACGTGTTAAAGGAAAAATGAATCAGCACAAAGCAAAATTACCAAAAATATTGTGTTTCATTTTTCTCGGGACATCCTTTAAGTATTCCTTTACACGTACCAAAGCGTTTCTTCCTCCGCTTTGTTCTGTCTCGTTATAGATCTTGGCATTCGCTTTGTTATTTTTTCAGTATTCACACGAATTTTCGCCAGTAATGAGGAATGACATCATTGTAGGTGCCGACGATTGACAGTAACCGTTACTGTAATTTTACAGTAATTGACAGTAGTTGGTACGTTTCGTGTAAGCTTGTTGCGTGGTTACTGTTAAGATCCATTAGCTGAAACAGCAGAAAATTTGTTTGACTAGTATCTCTGTTGTATTACCTTATATTTTTTATTTCTGCCGTCTTCTGTAATTATACGACTGCATAAAAAGGAGTGTACTTATATGTGTTTAGGGTTCATTTATGTGAGTTTCTTTATTCCACCATAACTTGTAAATCTCTGAACAGGGGCCTTACTCCGTAAATCGAACGTCGAAGCTTTGGCTGACGGATCGCAGTTTTCCTACTACGAAAGTGCTTCGGGTCCAACGTTCAAATTGATGTTCTGACATTGTTCGCTCTTGACATTTTGTCTTTCATAGTAGGAAAATGCCGATCCGTCAGCCGAAGCTTCGACATTCGATTTACGGAGTAATGCCCCAGATTTGGATGTATGGGGTATCGTTATAATCTTTACATCATCTTGAGTGACACTAGTTAGGGCAGTCGAGTTTTTAAGTAACTTTTGTTGCATTGACTTGTTCCTAGTTTTGCGTGTTTGCTAGTTGGTCCTTCTTTGCTCCGTGAACAGATCCTCGTGTTTTTTTAAAGTGACAGTTTATGGGCTACTATTTTGACTTAAATTTTTACACAGAATAGGCTTATGTTTGTAAACACAGACTCAAACCAGAAGTCCCACTCCTTAGCGGTAAGCTTAATAAATATTGAAGCAAACTTCGTGCGTAAAGTGGAAATACTACTATGATGGCGCTTAGCTGAAAGTCTAATGTACAACTCCAAACTATTGCACTAACGTAACTTAAATATGAGCAATATACATTACGAAGTCTCAGCACACTACCTCAAGCTAGCACCTACAAAGGCAGCGTTGTAAAAAAGCACGAGGGTTGCGGAAGGTCGTCTACCGCAGTGGCATAGCGGCTTTAGCCACACTCATTATCTATCCGCTTGTAACTGTCTGCTGAGGGCTTGCAAAGGATGGAGAGGAACTTTTAATAGCACAGTATAATTAAAATAATGATGTGCTATATTTTGAGATTCCTTTATATAACTAAATTTTCAGTTTTCGACATTGGATTATCAATAAATCAACAATTTTTTATCATAATATATTAGTAATATCAATGACACCATCAGATTTTTTGGATGGATAAAAAGTGTATGACAACAGCTATGGATTGAAGCGCAGTTTTTCACGGCCAAATCAACAAAATACATGTCTTTAATACAGAGTTACGGCCCGCGTAGAACAAGTGACGTCAGATGTTCTGTCCAAGTTGTGTGGGGCGTTTTAGCGCTCAATATGTGTATATCACATAAAACTTATTTTATCACATAGTCCATCTCCTCATTTAACCGTTGTACAAACAAAATTCACGGTGAGATTCACGGCGGTTACACGAGTAATGCGATAATGATGTCATCTCACAATAGCAACGCAATGTTACATCCGTGAAGTTAGCTGGTGAGCTAACGAGGTTCTATTGCGAATCTGATGATTGGTGTAACTTTTTTTTGTTTTTTTTTTTAATTTTATGTGGTAACGAGACGAGCTCGTCGTTTGCCTGATGGTAAGCATAACGCCGGCCCATAACAATTGCAGTGCCACGCAGTACTTTGAAACACAAAGGCCTGCGTGGCACTGCAGTGCGCTCGTTCCCCTGCGACATTAGGTATTAAGTCTCATAAGCCCAGTAATTTTACTGGCTACTCTGCTCATCAAACCGGAACACAGTAATGCTTGCACACTACTGCTTGGCGGCAGACTTCAAGAGCAAAGCGGTGGTAACAACCCAGACGGACACTCGCAGAAGAGTTAGTCCTCCCACTAACAAAACTAAACTAAACTGGATGATGAACTTAAGTAGATTATTATGATTTTACTTACTAGTTGCTTGCCGTGTTTGCCCCCTCGTGGAGATTATAAACTGGGAGTTTTTCTAGGATTAAAAATAGATAAGTCACTCTTCAGGCCTTAAACTAACTCTATGCGAAAAACGAAAGTCGAAGCTTCGGCTGACGGATCAGCATTTTCATACTATGAAAGACAAAATGTCAAGAGCGAACATCGAATTCAACGTTGGATCCGAAACACTTCCATAGTAGGAAAACTGCGATCCGTCAACCGAAGCTTCGACGTTCGATTTACGGAGTAACGCCCCAGGAACGGTGAAAAATCAAAGACTATTCATTGCTATGTTGCTGCGTAGAAGGAGGACAAAGCGACAAACAAAGTAACTCATCTATACATCTATATAAAATATCTAGTCGTAGCCTAAATTACTCATTACAACGTCAGCTATCTTTCAGTGAAAGTCCCGTCAAATCGGGAATCAGCTTTCAGAGATTAGCCGGAACAAACAAACAGACTGCCTGACAAAAAAAAAATGTTTTTTGTTATAGTTCCCGTACTTTCATATGCATTTAATAAAAAGCTGTTACTTTGATATTCCAAACAGAGACCTTAATTTTATTTATTTGTATTTGCTCGTGAAGTCTGCCGCCAAGCAGTAGTGTGCAAGCATTACTGTGTTCCGGTTTGATGAGCAGAGTATCCAGTGAAATTACTGGGCTTATGAGACTTAATACCTAATGTCTCAGGGTAACGAGCGTACTGCAGTGCCACGCAGGCCTTTGTGTTTCAAAGTTCTGGGTGGCACTGCAATTGTAATGGGCCGGCGTTATGCTTACCATCAGGCAAACGACCAGCTCGTCTCGTTACCAAATAACATAAAAAAATATATATATATATATATGTAGAGTTATAGAGATAAACGACATAAACTTCTTCTTCTTCTTTCTTTACACTCTTTTTACTCTTCTTCTAGTCTTCTTCCAAACATACTTTCTTCCTACAGGCATGCAGCCTAACCCTTGTCTAAATGGGCGGCATGAAAGTAATTGTCTAGACTAGACCTAGCATTACCGTAATTTGTTCACTTCTTTGTCATGAACTACAATATACCAGAACCGGTATATCAATTTTTATACCTAACTATCGGCTGCCCGCGGTTTTACCTGCGCGGAGATATTGGATTTCATGGGTTTACGTTTTTGGGCGATACCCTATTCCGTTATTAAAAATAAAAGTAGCCTATGTTACTCCTTATAATATCAGCTATCTGCCAGTGAAAGTCCCATCGAAATCGGTCTAGCCATATCGGAGATTACCCGGAACAAACAGATAGACAGACAGACAAAAGTTTAAAATTTGTGTTTTTGATATAGTTTGCTGTATACTTTCATATGCATTTAGTAAAAACCTATTATTTTGATATTACAAACAGACACATCAATTTTATTTATTTGTATAGAAGATGACGCAATCTACATTTCATCCTTTTGTCAAGTAACCGAACCAACTTTGCCAAGGGATTTTAGATCTTATGCTTTTATAATAATGCTGCCATCATGTTTCTAGTGGTGTATTTGAAATTGTATTGTTATCGAGACAATCTCTTCTTAATTGATACACCCATTTTTTTTCGGTGCCATTGTAATGGGTTTTTTTTTAACTCAGCAAATTAATTGATGGCCAAACAAAACTTTCCGTTACCTATTTATATTTCGATTTGCGGCAGAGATACTGTCAGTGAGTGTTTATTTTCAATGCCTGATGTCTATAGAGCGAATATAAAATATTCCTTAGGTATACCTAGAATAAGGTTGGCAATGTTGACTTGCATCCGGGTTATGTTATGGGTCGCCGTTATGCTTATCATCAGACAAAAGACAAAAAAATACGTTTGACAGCTAACTCACCAGTTCGCGAATTCGCTAGAGTTAGGGGCAGCGTAGACGCTTATGCAAACGTACGTTTGCTTGCCAGAATAACAACGCTTTTGCGTCAAGAGCGCATTTCGAGTATCACGAAATCCGCGTTTGACGCAAAAGCGTTGTTATTCTGACAAGCAAACGCATGTCTGCATAAGCGTCTACGCTGCCCCTTAGGACCGACTGCCTTACCGGCTAAAAATCTCGTGTTCGTTTTCGATTCCAAACCGATTAAAACCAGGCACTAGTCTTCGTGTGGAAAGAGTTGTCTAGAGTTTCAGAGGCCGGTAGCTACATAGGTGTACACTAGAAAATGGCCTATCCCTCAAATTCACAAAGAACGTCATATAAAATATTCTCCGTTTGCTCAGAAAGTACTTTATAATGAGGTAAAAGTTGTTTGAATAATACAAACGAAACTTGTCCCAGGCGAAAACTAGGTAAACGATCCCGCCACCTGTACAAAAGCGAAAAGAGCAAAACAACTATAGGTAAAGGTTAACAGTAAGTTATGTAGAAATTCGTATTGCTACAATATAATAATATGAACTGAGTACATAAGTTTCTACTAACACCTCGTACTGTCTAGTTAACTTCCGCTAAATGTATTTTCAAACAGTGCATAAGTATACTGACATCGTAAGGATAAGAAATATTTTTTTGTTTAGTGAAATTAACATCAGATGAACAAAAATATTTTTTATATACCATTCAAACTTTGCTAAGTTATTTTCAAAACCTAATTAAAACCTTTTTTTATCTTCGAGTTCGAGTCGAGTCGATAAGATCCAGCTTTATACCTAATATGTTTGTCAGTGAAAAATCTAGTGATCAATTTTCCAACCACTACCCGATATCCAATGTGCTAAAATTTTGCATAGAGCTTTGGTTCTGAAGACAAAAACGTGAAGAACAGGTAGTAATATAATAAAAAGAAATAAAAAACACGACTGCCCTAGCCAGTGTCGCTCGGGATGATGTAAGGATTCTAACGATACCCCATACAGCCAAATATGTTCAGGCATTTATAACTTATGGTGGAATATAGATACTAACATTCATACATGAACCCTGAAAACATTACACTCTGTTTTGGGCAGTCGTCTTTTCTTATGCAGGGTTCTTCTTCTTAGCGTGTCGATGGCAATTAAATGGTCGCAGCCCAGAACTTGGCCACGTCGACTGCGTCGCTTGTAGCGTCCATAAGGTCCTGCAGCGTGCAGGAGACAGGGCACGCAGGACATGATATCAAGTGGGCCATCGTTTGTACGGCACCACACAAACAGTCCAGGTTGGAGGCTTCTGAGAATCCCCACATGGACATGTTGTCCTTGCTCCGACCGACCTGAGTCCGAAGCCTATTTAATGACTTCCAGATCAGCCATGGTTCCTCATGGCCTGGTGGGAGATTCTCAGAATGTGGAGTCAAAGGACTTGGAAGGGACACTCTCTCACGCCACAGGTCGCGTCTGGCTCGCGAGGGCTCGCTGGTTAAGGGCTTTACGCATTTGATAAAGCTGCTGCGGCTTTTCTGCCTTTGCGGCACAGAAGTGCAGGGTTAATAAACTGTTTGCGTTAATCTTAGTCACTGGGTACCGCAAATACGAGCTATCTCATCCCAGACAACACGTTTCCTCCAGGATATGAACAAGGACGGAATGTTTGCGAAATGTGTATGTGGATGGAAATTAAAATGAGGGTGTTTGGTGGAAATGGGTATCCTCATCAGTGGGGCAAATGAGGCACTCAAGCCTTCAGTCTGAGGGAGAGGAAACGATGACTTTGGATAATCACTGGAAACTTATCAAACTAAAGGACCTTCGAGTGAACATATTAACGATCATTGTTGATGGCTTTGCGGTTAACTTGAAAGTAACCCCGCTTGAAAATCGAGGAGTCTTGGGTTCGGGTTTGATACCGGCCGGGGCAAAATTTGTGTGGTGGGCATTAAGTTTTCGGGTCTTGGATGTTTGTGTTGTGTATCTGTGTGTCTATGCCACTTGCGACACGATATCCTAAGGGTATTTTTTTGACACAAAATACTTGCAGTTGACCACTACCTCACCTCTTGGAAAGTGTATGCGTTAGTGTACCTATGCGAAAATTACTAATGTTAATGAGACAATTCATTACGGCCTTTTACGACGTTCAGAGGAATTTGTAAATCTATAATATAAAAAACATCACACTTGTGCCGGTTCACACTTTAAAATATACCTATTAAAAAAACATATTTCTTTGTACCCACTTCTGGGTTCCTTAATCACTTCAGCTCAATAGTACTAATTACAACGTGTATGCAAAAACTATGAATAGGTAGCTGACAGAGAGATGAATTGAGATAAATAACGGCTGTTAAAATGACCAGTTAGATATTTTTGCGGATGGCTATAAATTAACTACGAGCACTCCTGTAGTGCCACGCAGGGCTTTGTTTTAAAGTTCTGTGAGGCACTGCAACTGTAATGGCCAGCCCATTTTTAACCTACAGTCAAGCGATGAGCTCGTCTCATTATGTATATTAGTTACCTTCGAATACGTTTTAGTACTTATAAAAAAGTTCCTACTCCGCTGCACTGACCAGTTACTTCTCCACTCGCAGCGGCCAGCGGCTTAAGCCGCATGGTGATTCTTGCACGGACCATGCGTTTTTTTGTGTTTAAAAGTAGCCAACATCACTCTGTGGCCTATAAACTATCTCTATGCTAAAAATAACGTCGATCTGTTGCTCAGTTGCTGCGTGCAAGAAGGACGAACCCACAAACACACTATTACATTTATTATAGCCAAAAACACCATTATATCAACTAGATAAAATTACTGGGCTTGTGACTTAACACCTCAATGGTTCAGGGTAACGAAATTCAGTGACGCGCAGGCCTTTGTGTTTCAGTTCTGAATGGCACTGCAATTGTTCTGGATCGGCGTTATCACCAGGGAAATGACTCGTCTCGTTGTCATATGTTTTATATAAAAACAAAATCATGCATTCTACAGCATTCTTCAACAAGTTAAAACAGTTGAATAACTTATGATAGCATCGGGACTGTCGGCCAACTTTTTTGCAATTCAAAATCCACTTAATATAGCTTTTATTTATGTAGATCGTATCACGCCCACTTGTAATCGGGCTCTTTGAGGCCTATTCACGTTGGCTGAGGAAGATCTTATTGATTAGTTGAGATGCAAGATACTTATTTCAGTTTATTCCGGGTAAGCCCCTACTATCGATATGAATTTGTTGTAACGGGTTGTTTTTTTATCGTAAGGTGAATCGAATGATAATAATTGGAGGTTTTATTATTGTATACTGACAATTGATAATGTTACTTGTTCAATAGCCTCCCAGAAATAATTCGTCTTTTTTAATTTAACGAATTGAATTCATGGTATTAAAAAAGAAACGTTATTCCGCGCAATTATATCGAAGTTAGTCGGTTTTTGGCGGGGATGCGAAAATGTGCTGTTGTTGATTTTGTATTATTTACTAAAACCATTCAGTGTGCGTAAACGTGCATGAGTGAAAGGCAAATGGTACTACAAAGACGAAAAACGTGTATTTTCGTATTCTGTCAAAAACTCCATAGACGCATTCAGTAAAGTATCCACAGCTTTACTGAAGCGAAACTTTAACGTATTTGACGACTTTCATGCACCAAAACTAGAGATTTATTATAACTTGACACTGGATAAATACGCAAACCGCGTGGAGCCAAAAACTAAAAAAAAAGTTAGTCGATATTATAATATTACGACACTAATTTGCGCGGCAATAGCCTAATTTTTGTGTAGAAATAAATTAACGTCCAAACGTGAGGTTTCTGCTGGCAACCATTAGATCATGGAAACCATGATTGCAAGAGTATTTTCTCTGGCTAGATGTCTGTTTTAATCATGTACCGTTACAAAACCTACACAGCTTAAGCAAAAAAAGGCGACGAATGCATTGTTTGTAGGTCATGGTGTGGAAGCCGTCAAAACACATTTAGGTTAGCGTAACAATGCCACGGTTACATCATGAAGGTAAATTAAATATTTATGGGTATATAATGACAGTGAATGGCAGCAATTATTCTTACAAAACCTGCTTGTGCATAGGTATACTTCATTTATGTGCTTGTGTTACAATGTAACTTTTATAATAATATTATGTCATTGTTGAATAAGTACTTAATTTTTTTTGCCTTGAGATTTCGCATGACATTTGTAAAAAGAGTCTTAACAGAATGTTTTATGTTTTTCCATACAATGTTTTTAGAGGTTAAGTTTAAGTTCAATGCAAATGACCTTTCCTAATTTTTATCCAGATTATAATGCAAATAGGTACCTTACAAAATGAAACCTAGACTTTTGTTAATTTTCTTAGTGAAGAAACACAGACAAAGAAACAGTTAGTAATATCCACAGACCAGTAAACCTTAGACTCCTCTTACCAGTACACCCCCGCTGGTTATGCATTATCACTGCGTATCGCCACCCAGCCGACATTTCGGTAACCCAATCACAACACGCCGTCTTCTTTTGTCTGATGTATGAGTTTTAAACTGACCAATCACAACACGCCGTCTTACCTCGTCCCCCGCTAACATTTTAATATTGTGTTCTCATGCAAAACTTTGATTATGCGGCGTCTCGGTTTACTGGTCTGTTGTAATATCGAAATTCAAAGTATCAAGAATGCTGAATATCAGATAAAACTTGGGTAAAAAAAATCCTGAACTCGCTGGAATTAGGCAAAGATCGACTTCCCATAGTAAGATCTAAAGAATAAACGAAGCGTCCTTGCAACTTAACGGGATGCAGTCTTAATAGGTACTGGTTGTGACGCATTAAAATTATTGTAACCACAACCTCGCCGAGAAATTGCAGCTGACATTACGTCCATAGGTATTCAGACGGGTTGAGTTATCTTTAACTGTTACCTTAACTGTTATAATAGCTATAGACTAAGCAAGTTCATTATGTCTTTGAAGTCTTAATTGGTGGAACGGTTTAGTATGATCAGTTGTTTATCTTCGCTACTTTTAAAACAAAACCATAGGGGCACCTTAGACGCTCAAGCAAACATGCGTTTGCTTGTCAGAATAACAACGCTTTTGCGTCAAGCGCGGATTTCGTGATACTCGTTATATCGTGATACACGTTTGCTTGAGCGTCTAAGGTGCCCCTTAAAAAAGACATCAAAACTTCACCAACTCTACGTCTCGAGACACAAATACCAAATCTTTCCAAAGCTACACAATCACATGTCTTTGGCAAAGACAAAGCCGTCTCAAGTAACAAGTAGAGTCAACATCACAATACACTTACTTAATCTTAACTTGGGCGAAACTTGAGACGTATTTTGCACATGTTTGAGATACAAAGACAGAACAAGCAAAGTTAAAAGCTGTTGCTCATTGTTGCCGTGTTATGTTGGTTTCGTCTCTAAAATGGTAGACTTTGCTTCTCGTCTTTTTAACTTTGAAAGTCAGTGAGTACCTAAAACTTCTTGAAATCCCACGTTGCTGTTTTTGAGGTTTTGGCTATCAAGCAGTGCCGTCTAGTTACGAGAGTTATCAACTCTATTTCTTGAGTAGGATGTTTTTTTGGTAATAATGATTCTGTTTTCAATATTATGTCTTTTTATATAGACGTAAAATGACATGTGTGTTCGTAAAATGTTCATATTTTTAGTAGTTATAACTGTGAGGAATAATTGACTTGCTGTTTTGTTATATTTTTTATTTATAACAGCGTAGAACCAGCCTGTCTCACCACTGAAAATGATCGGAAACAGTTAAAGTTAAAACCTGCAATAAATCCTTTAATTTAATTTAATATTTATACGTTAATTTTAGATTTCTTACTGTGATTAATGTGTAAGACTGGTGTTTAATAAAGAATTTTGATTTGATTTTGATTTTATGAAATCCTGCCCAGCGCTGTAGTCAACTGAGCTATGGTCGAAACTTTTACTTCATCTAAGGACCTTTTTTAAGGATATTAATCGAAAGGTAGATTTTAAAATAAACCAAGACAGCCTGATACGGATTAGCATTGATTAGAAACAGCCCGCTAAATATAAAAAATATTTAATATTATATTGAGGTTGCACTCCTTTCTGTCGCCATATGGCGAATTTGCGTATTTACGGAAATTTACTTCACCCATCTGGTAACACTGGGTTTTCATATTTCAAAAACAAATGCAATGCTAAAACTTAAGTCATAATTTTCCAAGTTAAAGTACAAAAGTTTGAATTACAGCTTCATGTGCACATCTGAGGGCTTCATTTGCACTTCTAAAATTTTGAAGTGAAGTTGTTTTCAAGGTTTTCACCAAGACTGGTTGTCGATTTCAAAACTTTGATATCTTTTTTCATTTTCTCAGAACTATAGAGAAATATTTTTTTTTAAACGCTTACACTCATACCCCCGCACTAGGATTCCCAGTGTCGCAGGTGGCATGGACACACACAGATACACATCACAAACATCCAAGACCCGAGAACAAATTTTATGTTTACACAAAATCTGCCCCGGCCGGGAATCGAACCCGGGACCCCTCGCTTTGCAGGCAGGGTTACTACCAACTTAGCTACGGAGCCGTCAATTATGTCATGTAGGTAGGATTTGCATTTAATAATATGCTGAACCCGGGAAGCATGACGGCTTAATAAAACCGCGAGGCTAATGCTGTTGTTATGGTGATACGCTGCCGACTGGTAGTCATCCAGACCATTTGGGGTATCTATAGGCCTACAATGGCTTCTATACTATCCAAATATTGCTCTAAAATGTTAAATGTCATTATGTATGTACTACTTAGTTATGCAAACCACTATATTAGTTGTAATGCCTTGTCACGTCATTCTCACCGTATGCCAAGCCAGTGAATTCAATCCACTTGAGATCCAGTTCTATCCTAGACTAGCTATGCCCCACAGCTTCGCTCACGTAGCCTAAGTTACTCCTTATTCCATCAGTTATCAGCCTGTGAAACTCCCGTCGAAATCGGTCCAGCCGTTTCGGAGATTACCCGGAACAAATAAAGATACAGACAAATATTTTAAAAATTGTTTTTTTTTTTGTTATGGGGACCGTATATGCTTTCATATGCATTTAGTAAAAAGCTGTTTTGATATTACAAACAGATACTTCAATTTATTTATTTGTATGTATGTATGTCTAATGTATGTATAGAAATTTGTCATGTTCTCAAAGATATGCCATGTTCTTCATCTTCGACGACTGCATGATCGCTTAAGATCAGCGGCGCGAGTACGGATCTTTTCGATAAATAAAATTCGATAAAATTGACAGTTAAAATCGATAAAACCCATTTTATCGATTTTAACTGTCAAATTTATCGAATTTTATTTATCGAAAAGATCCGTACTCGCGCCGCTGGTGAGATAGCGGTCAAATGCTAATCTATAGAGATTTATTCAAATCCGAGTCTGGTCCTTTCTGCGCCCTTCCAGGATCTGCGCCCTGTGCCTGGGCACCGCTGAGTCCGCCCTAGTTACGGCACTGCTGGTATGAATACAATGCATTCATCTGGTACTGTGATACTGTTATTTTGTCATTCGCATCAAACTATTCCCCTGATTCTGTGTTACCTCCTACGGATTCCGCAAAGCACCATTTATTATGCAACTTCGATACAAACAAACATGCATATATCCAACACTCGCATATCTCCCGCGTCGGATTTTCATCGAGTAACTCGCTGGGGACGATAAATTGCTCACGATATATTGTTGGCTGTACCCAGCTACCGGTTCTGGAGGTGGTGTAAAGGATGGTAGGATGGAGTTCTTACAGCATCCATTTAACCGTAGTGATGATTCAGTGATTGTAAGGTCACACGACAATCCATAAGTCAAGGATTTTATAATTATTATTGAAAGTCAGTGAGAGAAAACATATTAGGGTGGAAATTTACCAATACACGCCTTTGATATTCTGTCGCCTAATTGCAATACACCTGTACCTATTGGGTGTGTGCGGGCAGATGTACTTCAGCGCCATTCGTTCTAGGTCTAATCTATACAAATAAATAAAATTGAAGTGTCTGTTTATAATATCAAATTAACAGCTTTTTACTAAATGCATATGAAATTATGTGCCTATAACAATACAACCATTTTTAAAATGTTTGTCTGTCTGTCTGTTTGTTCTGGGTAATCTCCGAAACGGCTTGGCCGATTTTGACGGGACTGTCACTGGTAGATAGCTGATGTTATAAGGAGTAACTTAGGCTACTTTTGTTTTAGAGTAAGAATAAGGGTTCCGCGCACAATAATACAAACCATGAAATCCAATATCACCGCGCGGGTGAAACCGCGAGCAGCAGTATCTACTAGTATCTACTATATTCGGCCAAATCATCACTCAATATGGATAGTAATAAGTTTAATATCAGGATGGTGTTAAAAACTGACCATTCGGTTGATAGGCTCAACTCCTGCAGTGTATAAGTGTTCATGTACGTAATGAGACCATTGAGAATAGGACAAATATTTGTGGTTCGCCGGAAATAAAAGCTCAAAGTAGGTACGTAGTTTCTGGATTAGAGGTGAGCTTCATTTATGTGATCGTCAGGCGTTTATTTACACGACACACAAACAAAAATGTCTACCATGAATGTCGTCTTACGTAGTTCGACTAAGTAGCTCACTGTACGTGATTTCTACTCTAAAGAGAAACTTTATCTTCAAGTTTATTTATTATTTTATTGGCAATGGCAAGAGAAATTACCTATAAAATTAGCTAGCAGATAAAACTGAAGATGTTACCACATACAACGGTCTAAGATGATAATGAGCAGCAAAGTATGACAATTATACGGTCTTATCACTTTTAATAAATAAAGAAGTGATGACAACGATTCTGTTATAATACGATTTATGAACAAAGAGAAAATTAATTGGGAGATGCAAGTGATACTGACAGGCTTTGACAGTTTCATAAAACAAGTTATTTATTTTTCTAAAAAGCCAAAAGGTTTTATGTTGAAGTAAACTAGACATTGGTTAAACGTGAATGCTATTTTAACCTTTGTTATCACTGCATTAAATAATTGTATTCTATATGTACAGTAGTCTGCTATAACTGCCGTAATATCAAAAAGTCCTTAGGTGATAAAGGAAGAATTTAAAAACTGACAAAGGTTTTCTTACTGTGATTGTACCTACGTATATCATACTCGTACCCTCGACTTGACTCACTTGTTGTAGTTTGACATTATTTGTAGTCGGCGTCTTTGTGTATGTGCAGCCACTTCTCAGACAGCTGAGTGACGATAAATCAAGGATAAAGTGTAATTTATATCGAACTAAACTAAGAATGTAGGAACAACTAGATTTCTCAGCCATTTTTCCTAGATAAATCCACTGGCCGAATCTGGACTGTTACTTGGATCTAATAAATAATGGACCGGACTAATGTGAAGGTATCTCTAAGGAAATCAACCCTCGTTTTCGGGTTTCCAAAACAATTTACCAGCTTCTAAGTATTCCTAAACGTTAATGCATATGATATAATATATTACTAAGAGCTTTCAGAGTACCTATATAAGGATTTAATTACAAGACTTACAAAAAGGAGCTATTTTTGAAATCTGTCAAAATTTCTAAATTCGCCAACTTCTTTTTATGTGGGTGCACGTACTTTATGCAGAATTGCGAATTAAACTTATTTACTTGTTCAACGATTTACAGAAAAGTGTTCTTCGATTCCAAATCATCCGAAGTAGAGAAGAATACGTGATGCATATAAAAAAGACGTCTAGGAAATTCCTTTTGGGCTCATATGATTCGTTAATGAGTCCAATAGATTGCACTTGGTTTCGAGGGTCTGATGAATGGAGTCAGAAGAAAGCGTGTTTTTCAGTTTTTTTAATCTACATAAAAATATTTCAGTCTCTGTTTCATGATTTTTGTTTCTTAAACGCTGTCTTTTGCCACATTGTTTTCTAACTAAATCAAACAGACTAACAAGGTTTTTATTGCATAGAACAATGAACATTTGTATAGATTCTTGTATACCTGCTTGATAGATTAGCATGTGATCTTATCTCATCTGATCTTAAATAATGATAATACGGCTAAATGTAAAAACATGTTGAACCGCGAATGGAGCTAAATATTGGTGATATTAATCTTTCCCTCTTAAACTAGCAAAACAACGCTTTTACTTCAGAAATTAGATGCCAATCTTCACGCTCACCGCTCGGAACTTGGACACAGTCGGCAAGGCGGCTCTCTCGGGGTGATGCGATCTGCGCACGCGACGGCACGGGAAAGTGCGTGCAATCATATTTGCAGTGCTACTACTATGTCTCGGTTGCGAGTCGGCTGGCTGTCAAAATTATGTGCTGGATTATAGTGGATTTTTATTTCCATAATAAAGTAAGAAAACATCACATTGGTGAAAAGAATTTGATGAACATTAGACGGGAAATAGGCTGTTGAATTCAGTAAAATTTTGACAAAAGAGTTGAGTAAAAGGTCGCAGGTAAGCATTTTCATTCATTTAATGTTCAGAAAACGACATCAGTTCAAAATAAAGTAGGCTAATAATTATTTGGTCGAAATGAACAGGGAAACGTAAACAAAATTTATATAAGATCAAGAGATTTGTATAAGAATCCATGGGCCGTTTCTTGCATAATCGATTTACAAATCACAGTCAAGTAATAGTGGTCTTACTATACGTGCGGTGTTATCGATGGTTTAGGCGCAGAATGGCCAATTCTCAAAATGGCATATGAGTCTTAAAAGGACTAATTCTACAAATGGCAAATTCTACAAATGCCAAATTCTCATAATGGCAAATTCTATAAATGCCAAATTCTCATAATGGCTAATTCTATAAATGCCAAATTCTCATAATGGCAAATTCTCAAAATGGCAAAATAACTGAAAGATAGGAAATTAAAAAATATCTAAATATTAGTTTTTTTTTATGTTATTACACTATATAAAAAATGTCAAGCTTTAAATATTATGTCACTTTCATATATGTTTAAATGGCACCATCGATTAAATGTGAAGATTCCTAAGAGACCAAGTTTTTTTTCTACGAAAACAAGTCAAACTTTTTGACCTCACGATCAAAACTGCCTGTTTCCAAAACAAAAAGTGTTGACTAAACAAAAAATTATTAACTGTTAGTAAATTCTTGGCAAAAATGACCTACTATCAGCTTCTTTTATCAAAATGTAGCTATAGTAGTATCTGTAGTATCTGCAAGCTAATATTGTTGACTTACCTAAATCATACATTAAATAAAATCAAATTATAAATTGGGTAATTTAGAAGTGACATATTACTGATCTTAATTTATATTTTCTGCAGTATGCCGGATTTAGTATGCCGTTGAATTGAAACTATTATTACTAAAATTGTGATTATCGAATAGATATATTTTTAGTATGGTGTCAGCTTTTTTACCGAACTCTTATTTTTCCATATTCGTTTTTTTCCATATTCTTATTTTTGTAAATTTTTATTTTTAAGGATTCTTATGTCGATTTAAACTGATAAATATCTGGGCGACCGAGCTTCGCTCGGTGTAAAAGCTAACGCGCCAAATAGCGGAAAAGCTTTTTTTTGTTTGTAAAATAGCGTTTTTACAAGTAATACAACTATGTAGGTAAACTTAAAAAGCCAAACCTTATCTAAATCCATAATTTCCTCCAAATCGTTACAGCCGTTTTCGAGATAGCCAAAATAAATAAATATATAAATATGTTTATATACTCATACAAGAATTGCTCTTTTAAAGTTATAAGTTAAGATATATAAAACTGACAAAATATTTTATCTGGCTTGATATTTTTATATTTAAAATAAAAATATATATAAAAAATAAAAACATAAAACAACGAACATTTAGATTTTTAAATTCCTAACTATGACTTATTATGCCATTTTGAGAATTAGGCATTTGTAGAATTTGCCATTATGAGAATTTGGCATTTGTAGAATTTGCCATTACGAGAATTAGGCATTTGTAGAATTTGCCATTTGTAGAATTAGTCCTTTTAAGACTCATATGCCATTTTGAGAATTGGCCATTCTGCGCCTAAACCTTATCGATGAATTGTTGGACAATTGACAATAAATCCACCATTTGTTGAAGCAATCTGGATTATGTTCCTATTGGAAATTCAGCATGTTTGGTTTATCAGTTGACTTCCAAGCAGAAGGCGACGGTTTTATATTAGATCAGTTTGGTTTGACTTATATAGGTAGGACCATACTTAGGTCACATTGAAGTGAAAATAGAAAACGCGCGGCCTTTATATTATTACGTATATTTCTTTAGTTCTGACCTAAGCCAAAGAAAAAATAACAGCGATATTTAGTTCTGAAATTCATCTCGTAAACATAATCTCTGTTATTTTCCGTCTCTGAAAATAATTTGTTTGTGAGCAAATAACGCCCTTGCAAAACCCTATCCCAGCTCCTTCCTCTTCGACCTCTAAAATCGGGGCCGCACTTCACAGTTGCATTTACGGTTCCTTTACTGACAGCTCAAGCTCATCATAGGATTCAAACCATCGACCTACGATCAGACGGAAACATTCACAACTATTCAACAACCATCAAATCAGAAATATAAAAAAAAATTGCAAGAACAGATACAATGAGAATTTTACTAAGCATAAGTACGACATTGGCCTGCTGGGGATGAAAATTGACGAGTGACATGGCTAAAGTAAAGATCAATCTATTAATTACATAATTCTGAGAAAGCAATAAAAGGTGGTGCGATTTTCATACTAACGTATTTTTTTTAGTCCATACTAATAATAAAAATATTATTTTCGCTACTAAACCACTCTTTTCTTTAACTAAATATGATTGGCAGCAAATAAATACCAATATAAAAGCCAACAGCAACCATTTATGTAAAATCATAATCTCTTCGTCTTTAAATGGAAAAATACGTTAGTATGAAAATCGAAGGTTCACGAGCCTTGAAGTCATCAATACAATCTTACGTTAAAAATACAAGCAAAAACCGCACCTATGCAAACAACAAAACACAACGAAAACATACACAATATAAAACACGAACAAAGGTAGAATTGCTGTCTAGAGAAATAGGAACATCCTGTTGCTACAATCTGTCTGGGAAATGAACATCCGCTCCGCGGGATTATTTTGAAGTATCCTGAACGTAAGGGCGTGTTGGATGAAAAAGAAAGATGCGTTAGGGTTCGAATCTTACAATGAATTTGAGTTTCAGGTGAAGGAAATTATTGTTATGTGACCGTAGCCTGGTTACTTACCAACAAACCTTGGTGCCCTACCGGGTATTTTATATTGTCTGGCTAGCAACCACCTACAAGATAAATAAGATTATATAATGTGGGTAATTTATAGTTTTAATTCCGCGATAAATTAAAACTATAAATTACCCACGTTATATAATCTTATTTAAAATGGACTTCCGCAAAGTAACGCCTGATTCCATCAAATATACCTACAAAATAAAAATCCCTCAGTTAACGGTGTAGTGCAGCGATGTAGGTTTAGTGTAGTTATCACTTTTCTACGATCAGATGAAATAGTGGTGAAACTCTAACCTAACAAAAGCAAAAAAAAATTACGTAAATGTAGTTTAGTGTTTCGTGCAGTATGTAAATGTAGTTTAGTGGTAAAAAAAACCCTCAGGTTCATTAGTATCAACGTTCCACATGTTTGAGATCACATCTTCCTCATTTGATTGATCAAAGCACGAGGGTATATTTTGAGGGTGCAATATGACTGTGTAGGAGTTATTTTAGAGCTTTTGGCTGAAAATACGGTTATGCGGGAATGAAACACCTCCGGGGTGGTGGGTTTATTATTTTAACATGTCTACTAACCATCCGTTAGGAGGATTTATGATTGTTTTAGCCGACTTCGCTATTATAGCTAGCTATCCGCTATTGTTTTACGTAACTTCCGTAACTTTCGCTTCACGATGAGAAGCTAAAATTTAATCAAACAATTTTTGGTGAAGTCGATAATGTGACTGACTTTCAATAGGGTAGGTAGGTTTTTTTTTATGTTATTTGGTAACGAGACGAGCTGGTCGTTTGCCTGATGGTAAGCATAACGCCGGCCCATAACAATTGTAGTGCCACTCAGAACTTTGAAACACAAAGGCCTGCGCGGCACTGCAGTGCGCTCGTTACCCTGAGACAATAGGTATTAAGTCTCATAAGCCCAGTAATTTCACTGGCTACTTTGCTCATCAAACCGGAACACAGTAATGCTTGCACATTACTGCTTGGCGGCTGACTTCACGAGCAAAGCGGTGGTACTAACCCAGACGGAAACTCGCAGAAGAGTTAGTTTCAATAGGTTTGAAATACAGTTTTTGGGTTAGTTATCAACGTTTTAACCTACTTAGTTAGCGTTTTACCTCTATCTCACTTATTCCTAATTAGGGTCGAATGCAATGAACCTAAACGCAAGGTTGCTAGTCTTTCTGTCTTCTACAAGATATATGTTGGAGAGAGTACAATGATACTGCTTGACTTCGTTCCTTCTTCGCCATTCCATTATCGGACGAGCAGACGCTACGCCAATTCACCATCCGCTTCTGGTTGACATTCCCCCTATACGTACGAATTGTTTTGCTTTCATCATGCGCACAGCTAAAGAGTGGAACTCATTGCCGTCATCTGTTTTTCCTGTGAAGTAAAGTGAATAGGTATCTTCTGGGTAAGGGGTCTACATCGTCGACCGCGTTATCGCTTAGCAGCAGGTGAGATAGCGGTCAAACGCAAGCCCATTTGCTATATAAAAATAACCTATAATAGACACAAATCCAGCTGCTGGAACACGCCGATTGTTGCAGATTTTCAATTTAAAGGTTTTAGCTAGGCGAGCCCTCCAAAATGCCCTACCACCACGAATAACTGTCCCTATAAAGAGAAAAGGCCCACGTGATGTTACATTTACAATATTAATTGTAACTAATAACTTTATCAAGCAAAACTATTACAGTACGCTCATTATAGACAGGTTAAACACTAACTACTATTACAAATAGCTGCAAGGTCCATAAATTATCCAGTAATTTCGATATGAATTATTAAAGTAAGGAAAGGCCCGCCCTAGTTTCCTCTTGCCTTAATTAGTAATACGATAAGAAACACCTGTGTTTGCCCTCTTACTCTCTTAGGAGCCAGTTTCTCAACATTTAAACACCTTCGTAACCAACGGTTAAATTAATTAAAAAAACGGGCTCAACCCTTATGTTATGAGCCCGTTTTGAGGACAAAATATCTAGAAGTATTTAATATGGAAAGCATAGGATTTATAAGACTTTTAGTGGTAATCTCGAACACTGCAATTTTCAAATTACTGTAAAAAAATAGATAATTAAAAAAATAACGTTGTAATAGCGAGATCATAAAATAATTATTTATTGTTATGTTTGAGCCACAGCAATTGAAATTTAATGTAAAAATGAGCAGTATTTAAAGTCCTACGACTTTAAATACTGCTCCGTTTATTACCGTACCGTACTGTACCGTTTATTTATCTCCGAAATGGCTGGACTGATTTTGTTGAACTTTCTCTGGCAGATAGCTGATTTTATAAGGAGTAACTTAGGCTACTTGGGCGAAGCCACGGGGCATTGCCGGTAAAAATAAATGTAGGTAGGTAAAAAACTAAATTGTAATCAAGTTTGCTTCCAATTGAACTCGAAATTCCACGAAGAAAATTTTATTCTTGGACTGTAAACCAATTCTAACACATAGCACAAGAAAACAACGACTATTAACTTTTCAAATTAACCGGTGGTTAATGACAGTTTAAACGTTGCTAAACTCGGGCATTAGTCGAAGATAAGGAGGGTCATTAATTACACGGTGACTTGACTACCAGCAATAGTGGAATTGTTATGGCCCAGTATGCAATAGAAAAGGAATTTTGGTCCGAGCTTTTACAATGCTTGTGCTTTTCGTATTTGTTATCAGATTGTTAATTTATTGTATTTAGAACTTATGATACCCTTTATTGTCTAATCTGTGGCGCAAGGACGGATCTTTTCAGTCGATAAAATTCGATAAAATTGACAGTTCAAATCGATAAAGTGGGTTTAATCGAGCCTCTAAACAATCGACAAAAGTTATCGAAAAGCTAGGTCGAATCCAAAGAGAATATAGAGCTACTACAATACTTTACGATCAGACTTCGCTACTCGCAACATTCGATAAATTTATCGAGTTTTTCGGTTCGACAAATTTATCGAACCGACTTCCGTACTTGCGCCGTTGTTTTTGTTGTGTCCCACAAGCGCAATAGGATGGTCTAGAAGTAGCTCATTTTTTACTTGATAATTTAACTCTTTATTTATGGGACTGGCATGCCATTGTATGGTAAAAGTCACTAAATTAAATGAATATAAAAAAAGTAACTCTTTACTTGATAATTTAATTTTTTACTTGATCCCACGTTATTTACACATTGAATGTGTTTCTGAGGCCCGTAATCTAGGTTTAATTATGGACAGCCGCCTGCATTTTGAGAAACATGTGGAAGAAGCTGTACGGAATTGTTTCTATAGACTAAAGGTTCTTTATAGAATTCGACCATACCTTAGTGTGGATCTTCGAGTAAGCCTCTGTGAGTCGCTTGTTTTGTCGAAGCTAAATTATGCAGATGTAGTTTATGGGCCTTGCCTATTGTCTCGAACTGAGCGACTCATACAGAGAGTTCAAAATGCCTGTGCTCGCTTCTGTTTTACTGTGCCTCCTCGTGCTCACATTACCCCCTTTCTAAATCGAGCTAACTTGTTGAAAATGGCACCACGCAGAAATTTGCATCTTGCTACTCTGCTCTTTGGCGTCATTCTGAGTAATCAGCCTGAATATTTGTTTCGCAAACTGAAATGGGCTCATGAGGCGCGTAAATATCATACTCGAGCATCTCAGTACTTAATTTTGACGCCTCAGCACAAAACGGTGGCTTTCAGAGGTAGTTTCAGATTTGCTGCAAGCCATTGTTGGAACTCTTTACCTCCCCCACTTCGTGACCTGAAAACAATTAAAACTTTTAGCAGGCGTATGAGGCTACATCTAGTGTCTATTCAAAAACCTTAAAAAAAAAGGATCTTGAAATCACACTAGATTTAGGATTCCGACGCTTGCGTCAGGTAAAATGACCTTTGTATTCTTAAGCTAATATATTTAGAGTATATAACTTACCTCTTGTTGAGCAGGTATTCCATTTGTTATCCTTGTTGTCATAGATTAAGTTTTTGGACTTTGTTCTTGATTATTTTCTACCGATCACCATTGTGTTGGGTGACTGGTTTGAACTTGTTTTCAGTTTTGTTTGAATTTGTTTGCTGCCACTTGCCATAGATACATAATGCTACACAAGGCACACTGCACGGCACAAATATTTACTGGCCACAGATGACTATAGCTAGTAGTTATCTGTGGTCATGCTCCACTGAGTTAGATGGAAGGCCACAGACTTCCTTAGACGGGTCTGTGGCTTTTGATTACTTACTAATTTTATTTTGTATTTTGTAGTTTTTTTTTTTGTTTTTTACTGTTTTTTTTTATTATTATTAATTGTATTATTTTAGTTATGTATTTGATTGTTGTTATTTTTATACTGTTTTAATTTGTTTTCGTCGTCCTTACGTTCGTGATGTCATGATGGGTTCCGACTGAAAATCAGTGACTAGGGTCCTTGACCTTAGTTAGGTGCTGAGTCGGGACCTTTTCCTGACATCACAACATTACATTGTTTATTTTTAGTTTTAAATTCTGTTGTGTTATTTGTTATCTGATGTGATGTTGTGTTGTCCGGAAATAAATGTATTTTCTTTCTTTCTTTCTTTTCTATTTATTTATGAATGAAAACAAATACGGGAAGAATAACCGTTCCCTCTGGGTCGATGCTTTCGCTTTCAATCGATAGCTTACGTGACCCGACTTGGCATTATAACGTCATCCATTGATGCAACAGTGGTTTAAGTGAGTGCCAGTGTTCAAAATAGACGGCAATGAATTGCAAATGATGCGGAAAGTACGAGGTGTGATCGTCATGGGACAAAGAATACCTTCCTTGACTATTCATGAGAATTCTTGAATGAAATGTGACTCGGTCCTATCGAGCGTTTGATGTCTGGCAAGATTGTATGCTAAAACCTTTTTTAAGGCCGAAGTGGGAAAGCGTAGTGAAAATGAAACGTTTTACGGGCAGAGGTCGTGAAATGAGAGAAAGTCGTAAAATTCTTAGCTCTCGGTATATTTTGGTGGCGTTCGGTTTAATAGGTTTCAGTAAGTGATTCTGCTGTGTAAATGAGTTTTAGGTGCTCATTAGGGAAATTAAAGTTTAGATACTTTGGAATTATTCTTATTTTTATTATTTACTAGCTTCTGCCCGCGGTTTCACCCGCGTTCCCACAAGGACCGTGCATTTTTCCGCGATAAAAAGTACCCTTTGTTACTATCAGGTCCATGAACTATATCTACGCAAAAAAATTACGTCGATCCGTTGCTATGTGAAAGAAAGACAAAACATAAACTAACACACCAATAATTTCGCATTAATTATAGCACGGATTAGCTTATTCCTGTAATTTTGATTGTATTTCTGATATCTACAGGCCACACAATAGTCGCAAATGAAATCACTATTTTAATTAAACACCCATCACAATTTTTGTTTACAAATATAAGTAACCACTTCAATCGAGCAGTAATCATAGAAATTGCTCATAATTTGATAGTTTCCCAACCAAATTAAGGTCACAATGAAAAACCTATTAGCCTCTACAAAAAGGGGCATTGTCTCGCGGTCCTTTAACTGACATGTCGCAAAATATGGACCTCTGAAAACACTTGAAGAGACAGTGTCGTCACTTCCATTGTTGATAATAAAACAATAGACAAAAGGTCCATAGTAACATTTATTTCATACTTTGTTATTAAGGCTAGCGTAAGCGTTAAGTGCTTTACGCCCCAAAAATTTGGGGACAAATTGTGGTTTGGTACGTGTTGAAAAGAGTAGAGATGCTCTAGGCGTCCGGTCGTAATATTTTCTATCCGGCCAAAAAAATATTTTCTACAGATTTAGTTTCATTATCAACATCGACTCATGAGCGTGAGTAATCGTCTATGAATAAATATGTATAACTGTTTTTTCTAATCCTTTTTATCGTTAAAATCCATACAGATAAATAAAATTGAAGTAATATCAAAATAACAGCTTTTTACTAAATGCATATGAAAGTATATACGGGGCCTACACCAAAACAGCCATTTTAAAATTTTTGTCTGTCTGTCTGTTTGTTCCGGATAATCTCCGAAACAGCTGGGCCGATTTTGACCGGACTTTCACTGGAAGATAGCTGATGTTACAAGGAGTAACATAGGCTACTTTTATTTTGGAAAAAGAATTAGGGTTCCGCGCAAAAAAATAAGAGCCATTAAATCCAATATCTCCGCGCGGGTGAAACCGCGGGGCAGCAGCTAGTAATTAATGTATATTGTTAAAATATCAATTTGTATTGTTAAAATATAACAACTGAAGTGAAACAATCATCATCAACATCAGCCTTACAATACTCACTACTGAGATACCGGCCTTCTCTCAGAAAGAGAGAGAATATGGGCCGTCGTCCACCACGCGGGCCCAGTGCGGCTTGGTATCTACCAGTCACATACACGTCCTCAAATTATATTAATTACTGTGTAATTGTGTATGTAGAATTAAATTAATGAAACAATAACAAATAAAATAAGATTTTTAGCCCTTAAACGGTAGATAGTGAGATCAGTAAAAAGCAGTTGACCGCTTTTCACCTGATGTTCAGAAAGGTAAAACAGCTAGTAAGACTCAATTTAGAATCGAGATTGATCGTGATTGAAGTATTCTTAATTTTTGTCACATATAAATATTCTGAATACCAAAAAAATGAATGAAAAAGAATAACACGCCGCGTCACTTCCAATAAGAGAATAGTACTTATAAAGAAGAATTCTGCTATAAAGTTTAGTCGGATAATCGGCCAAAGTACAAACAACAACAACTCTAAAAGAAGTCCATTATTCAGTAAAGTAAGAGGTCCTTTGTTTGATTATGAAATGAATTGAGGATGGAACTTGAGCCGAGAGTGGATACATTTTAACTTTATTTGATGAGAATCTTACTTTATTCGGAATTGACTTTTACGCTATTGTTACAACCTGCATTAATCACAAGAATAAATAAGACACAGTTTAAATCACTTAATATTTTTGTATTTCCAATTACTTCATTTTTCAATTACTTCAAGATTACTAGGCAAATGACTCTAAGTGCCCATTCCAAAGATGTAGTCCTGTCGAGAAGAATGGGCAAGAAACTCGATGGAACTCTTTTAAAATTGATATTCAATACATGACAATACAATCAGTAATTACATAAGTACACTTTTGATATTTAACACATTAATTTTACTTAATTAGAAGAATACTTAGCTTTATATAATCCAAAAACTATACAGAGTTCTTTGCCGATCTGGCTTACTCTAAATCCAAAGGAGAACTGAACGAGCGAAATGACAAGGTATCAATTTATGTTCACGATGACGTCACTTTTGTGGCGGCAAAATACTTTTCTCTCATTGGCTGGATTTGCTTCAGTTGGATATCCACCAGGCGGCGCCACCTGTCGACGCGTGGAACAGGAAGACGTCACAGTATTTGAAGAACTATTTAGATTTATTACATTCGTCCATCCTGATAGCTTTGCGTCCCTGCAAAGGATAAAGTTATGTGTACATATATATATTCATAGTGATAACCTTTTATTTAGTCAACATCAACAGATATATCAGTACATTTTAACTATCAACATATTATGCCCAAAGCAATGTCAAAAATATGACGAGGCAAGATTATATGGTCACCCAATTTTGACAAGTATGTGACATCGGTTAATACCACCGAACTCCTGGACTTGTGTACTTAACACTCAACTGGCCCTTATGTGCATAAAAATATCTAACCGACTACCTATCCCCCACGGCTTCGCCCACGTAGCCTATTAAAAATTAGTATAACATATTTTTTTATCGTATAATACATACCCATTATAACAATACGTATTATATTCTTTGACATATGAAATAAATATTGCACAAGGCCTAAATGATGGTATTCCTTTCTAATAGACTGTTTGCTGCGCACCACAGGTTTTATAACGCTACCGAACTATAGTTTAATAACCTAAAATCACATTCTAATTGTTAATTTCTTTATCAGAAAGCAAAATTCATTACAAAACAAACATCAGTAATAACAAATTATTTTCGACAAATATTAAAATACTAAATGCAATAAAATGTTGATCACAATTTAAGAATGTTTGCCCAGGATTTTAAAACTGTCAACACTTGTGAAACGCAATTTTAAGAATATTAATTGATCACTCAGTTATTCCAAAGTGACTTACTCATTTGTGACCTTTTGTTACCCATTCAATATATTGGAATCTCTCTGATTATTACCAATGTGTCATTTTATCAACCATTTCAAATATCCAATGTGACATCTGGTCACCCAACATAACGTGTCATTTAGGCACCCATTTTATCAAATATGTATAATATAATTGGCAATATAAAGACATCATAATGAGCCCACAACCAATGGTGCAACAATAGCGCAACAATAGTGCAACAATAGTGCAACAACAGTGCAAAAATAGCGCAACAATCGTGCAACAATAGTGCAACAATAGTGCAACAACAGTATAACAACAGCGCAACCAATGGTGCAACCAATAGTGCAGCCGTAGTGCAACCGTAGTGCAACAGTAGTGCAACAGCATTGCAACAGTAGTGCAACAGTAGTGCAACAGCAGTGCAACCATAGTGCAACAACATTGCAACCAAAAGTGCAACCAATAGTGTAAGCAAAATTATGTATCCCTCAAAGTAAGATAATCCAATATTATTTATCGGGCACGGATTGAACTAACAATATTAATTATTTTCTCCAAAATTGCGTCTCAAATGTTTAATGAAACCTGTTTAGTTATTAATTTTTGTTTTCCAATAAATAAATTTAAAAATGGTCAGGTTATATTTATGCTACTAGCTGCTGCCCCGCGGTTTCACCCGCGTGTAGATTCTGGACTACATGGTTTCCATCTTTTTGCACGGAACCCTAATTCTTTTTCTAAAATTAAAGTAGCCTAAGTTGGAGTACCATCAGCTATCTGCGAGTGAAAGTCCCGTCAAAATCGGTCCAGCCGTTTCGGAGATTACCCGGAACAAACAGACAGACAGACAGACAGACAGACAGACAAATTTTTAGATATGGTTTCTCCGCTACAGGCACCGCATATACTTTCATATGAACCCAATTTGTGTAAATGTGCAGTCTTAACGAAAACTACAGAGATCAGATATTTAGGAGTAATATTAGACAGAAGCTTATCATTCTTCATTATATTCTTCTCATGTATGCTTTTCTATATTTACATTGTATGTATGTGCTGAATAAATGTTTTTCTATTCTATTCTATTCTATCATGGAACGAACATCTGAAAAACTTTCGAGACGTGCAAGAAAACTAGTGTTCAATTTCAAGTAACTTCGATATGTACTAAACTTTGATGCATTGATCTTAGTATATTACGCCCTTGCACAATCCAACCTGGCATACTGCATTACAGTTTGGGGGTCCGCTGCTCAGACCCACTTACTACAAGTAGAAAGATCACAAAGAGCACTATTAAAAGTAATAACTTTTAAGCTTAGACGCCATGCCATCCCTCCGTGAAATTGTACAGGGAATGCGCAGTACTTTCTATTAGTCAGCTATTTGTTAAAGCCATAGTAGGTAGGCAGCATTCCCTATAGGTAATGAACATGTAACGCAAGAGGTCGCTTATAAACGAAAAAGAGATATGGTGTTCAAAACACAGAACATGAAAACTAAATTTGGGAAAAATTAGCAAAGAAATAGAAATAGTGAAGTCAATACGTTATAAATGCAAATGACTAATAACTGATTACTAAGCAAGTCTTAATTAGGCTGTTACTGAAAGATTGGTAGCATTAATTGAATAAAGTAACATCATATTAGAAAAATGAGTAAGGTTTGTAACCAAAGATACTCGTAAACACACATTATCATTCAAATATACTTCACACAATCAAACACATACACATACACACACATATACACACTTATACTATCCAAGCATCACCTATTTACTTATAAGAATCTTAACTGTACACTCTTATCTTATGTTTGTTTCCAATTATTAGTCCCTCAGCACTCTTTAGCATTTCCCCTTAGGTTATCTTTCTGTTTAGATCTACCCTATCGGCTAATTTCATAAAGGAAATCTAAACAAGCATTTAGATACGTACGATTTTAAGTTTAAGGGGCAAACTTAGTCATCCCAACAAACCGAAAGCTATTCTTATTTATTTGCTCAAACCCAGAATTTAACAGTTACCATAGATACTTCCTTAAAAACATTCTACAATATTGAAGGGCCACTATTATTTTTCGCTATTATTTACAATTTAATCTATTATTATGTGAACCCTTATGCAATATCCATTTTTACGTTATAGTATCCCATATTTCACTACCCGTATTCAACTTAGTTTAAAAGAAAAAGTTCTCATATTGATTTTAAGGTCATACCATACCACCCAGCCGAAAAAATAAAAGTATAGCTGAATTTACATAAAGGAACACTGGCGCAGTCTATGTTCAACTTCCATGTCTTACTCTTGCGTCAATATGTTCTGTGGTTGCGTAAAGTCTTGAACAAATTTCCTAAAATATCATTCATGCTAATTACTAAGCTAAATTACGTACGAACCTTTATTTCGGTAATATATCTATAATTGCTGCTTTGTGTATTGAAAACTATATTTTTCTTAACAAGGTCTATCCCTACTAACAATTGCTTTTCTGCCAATCATATTGTGCACTGGTGTGGGGTGGTGCTTGTAAAACAGTTTTTATAGAACTTGAAAGAGCCCAACGTGCGGTTTTGAAAGTGATGCTGGGAAAGTCTTTCTTTTACCCTACTGACAATATATAAGGAAACTAAAGTACTAATAGTGCGGTAGTTATTTATCTTAAAAGCCATAGTTTCAGTTCATAAAAATAGCAAGTCACAAGATCTTTTGGCATTATCACAAACGAGTTTTCAGAGTTCCAGTACCGACAGTAAGATCAAGCTGTGCTTCTCGTCACCCATGCATTCTTCTCCCTCGCATCTACGACATTAAGTACGAACGCACTACTAAACTACTGGTACAGAAATTCTTACTGACCCAGTCATATCTCGAGACTGAAAACAATTTATTAGTGAGCTGACACCAACATATACTCATATCCACTCGTACATTCGTACACTACATTTACACTCATATTTCCACTTTCATACCCATTTTCCCTATCACTCACACATACCTAATACTCACATGAACATACGATCAACATACAAATTCAAATACACCAACTTTTCATTATTAAATAATAAGTAGTCTGCAAGATTTGTAACAAATTGGTTCAGTGTTAAGTTCTACATTCGTATGTTTTTAAATGTTTAAAACAAATTCTCGTTCTGACGATAAAGAAGGAATACGACGCCTTCTTCCTACCGTACCGTCCTTTTTAAAAGCAATCTAATAATAATCAAATAAATAAGTACTAAAAATACCTAATTATTAACAAATTTGTTAACAAAATAATTATGTCTATAATATCCTCTTTTTATGTATGCTATGTTACGTTATGCATAATGAACACAGCTCATACTGCGAGATGCCCTGCCGTCATACAATTATTACGAGTTCGGAGGGTAATTGCAAATTTCTTTGGCCTTCTTTTTTTTTCTCGCTTATTTCGAAACATACAAGTGGGTACTGAAAAGTTGTTAATTTTTTTTAATTATAAAGAGGGTGGGTTGCAAAAGAGTTTTTACTTAATAATTACTTGTACTGCGGCTCATAATGATATATCTACATAAGTTTTCTTTAAGTATAAAATGAGCTTGATGTGGTCAAATACAAACTTAAACATTTTATATTTATTTCAATCTATTAAAAATAAATTCGAATCAATCGTTTCAATTACATGACTTTTAGATTGATTTTAAATAAATCATTGTAAAACACGAAAGAAAGAAGTTATTCAGTTATTACACGACTGCACAAAACAAAAAGGAGTGTGTGTATGAATATCTGTATGCATGTTTCTTTATTACGCTAGAACTTAAATGCTTGAACATATGTCGATGCTTGGGATATCGTTAGAATCCTTACATTATCCACTTTTGTTACATCGACGCAACCTACAAAACTTAACAAAGAAAGAATAAAAACATAGGCCAATGTGACCCGAGATATACTTAAAATCAGCTTTGCCTATTACTTGTTACAACTTGAATTGATCCTACCAGATTATTCCAGCTTCTCCATGCAGGTATCCCGAAGCTCAGGCCGATGTCACGGTGCGCACTTGCTCGAAGTACAGCAAGATGTTGACTCCCAGGCAGATCTCACATTGGGGCTGCATGTCCGGGCAGAAATGGATGAGGTCATCCCACTTCTGAAAATGTTACAACCTGCATTAATCACAAGAATAAATAAGACACAGTTTAAATCACTTAATATTTTTGTATTTCCAATTACTTCATTTTTCAATTACTTCAAGATTACTAGGCAAATGACTCTAAGTGCCCATTCCAAAGATGTAGTCCTGTCGAGAAGAATGGGCAAGAAACTCGATGGAACTCTTTTAAAATTGATATTCAATACATGACAATACAATCAGTAATTACATAAGTACACTTTTGATATTTAACACATTAATTTTACTTAATTAGAAGAATACTTAGCTTTATATAATCCAAAAACTATACAGAGTTCTTTGCCGATCTGGCTTACTCTAAATCCAAAGGAGAACTGAACGAGCGAAATGACAAGGTATCAATTTATGTTCACGATGACGTCACTTTTGTGGCGGCAAAATACTTTTCTCTCATTGGCTGGATTTGCTTCAGTTGGATATCCACCAGGCGGCGCCACCTGTCGACGCGTGGAACAGGAAGACGTCACAGTATTTGAAGAACTATTTAGATTTATTACACTATACTTTAAGCTTTTGAGCGCTTGAAAATTGAACTTAAAATATGAAAATTCTTCTTGAGCTTGTACTTTTATATACCCAAATAAAATTAGCACCTATTGTAAAGTATATGAACTATTGTAATTTAAAAGTATTTCTGACAATAGTTTTAATAAATAATATTTTATGGATAGATGGGTGGACTTATTGGCAGTATGTCTTAGTTACTCTGAACATAATGTATGATTTTGTGTTGTTATTGCATATTATTTCCTATTCTGTTAAAATATTAGAATTTTCTTGTTGTAGTTTGTGTTTTGATGTAATTTTTTTTTTATTCTACTGTGTTCTAACATTTAATCTGTATAATCACTGATATTAATTTCAACTTTCATTATTTAATTTGAATTTTTAATATGTGTAATTAATGTGTTAATTAGTGTAATTGGTCTGCGACCGTTCTAATTATCAATAAATAAATAATGTACTTACTAAATTTAGACTAGTTGACCGTTTCACTAGCCTACTTATACCATTCAGCAGGATAATTTTGCCATTCTATTTTACTTTTTCTTTTTTACTCTTTCTGTTCTGTCTGATCATTACAAGTTTTATATAAATATGCTATTTTTACAATGTTACCAATATTTCTTATAATAAGTTCTGACTTAAAGCCTAAATATTAAATTAGTAGACAGGAAGTGCAACTGAAATATCACACACGTGCGCAGCGTTCAAATCGATACATGATAAAGTGCAAAGTAACATTTTCGTGCTACTGCACGCTACTGCTTGAAGTAGCTTTAATATATCAATACATGACAAAGTGCAGAGTAACATTTTCATGCAGTAGCTTGAAGTAGCTTTAACTTAAAACAAGCCATGGAACTGCGCCATAATCCATCGGCGCTTGGCAAGCTTATCCTCCCAATGCACGCTGAAAATGGAAAAGTTAAAATCGGAATATTCGGATCAGCACGTTCCAAAAATAGGCCTGTACCTAAAAACACTTTCAACACTTCATTTTGGAATAATATTGTTTTTCGTGTAACCGAAATTGTTGAAGCGAGTGAAGCGGAAGTGGCTGTTAATACCTTTTTTGTGGGAAACGTTTTGGAGAATGGTCAGATGAATTTTTACTATGTCGGGTTTTAAATCGTTTTAAATTTTTATGCTTATATTAATATAATCCGGATCAAACTGAATTTAAATTCAGTTTGATCCGGAGAATATGGAGATTGCATGAGACACGTTGCGAATTTTACAATGCAACATTAGAGGTAGGGCGTATGGGCACTTTCCATATAGTGCCCAACTCGCCAACTAGGTACCCTCGTTTTGAAAATCTGTCGCTAAACATCTATCGATGTGTGTTTGAGAACTGCACGTATGTTCGGCTCTATTCAAGTAGCTTATTTACGATCAGGTGACACAGTGGTCAAGCGCTAACGTATCTTGTAAAAAAAAACATTGTGAACTAGTTGCAACCCGCGGAGATGCTACCTAACGGTGAATATTTTAGGCCGGCTCCACTCGTTTTCCCGTCAGTCCCAATGCGTGTGGATCTAGAAAATAGCACTGCGAACTCTCGCGCCAACGTTGGGGCTAATGCTATTTTCTAGATCGAGTGGCTTTGGGGCCAACGTTGGGGCCAACGTGTGCTAGCTAACAACTAAGAATAGGACCGGCTGACACGTACACTAATACGTAGCTAACCAGAGGAGCCCTAGAAAATGCATTTAAATATTGTCCTATTCCAAAAGCTGAACCTCATTGTATTAATTCGCAAAAGCGTTGTTATTCTGACAATCAAACGTACGTTTGCATAAGCGTCTACGCTGCCCCTAAGTCCAGTAATGACAGTCATCAATTGCTGCCATAATTTCAGTTTACATAACGTAACCACCGTATGACAATGCCTGTTGATTCCACAAACAATGGCTTCCATTAGGTACTTCCTACCTTGCAACAATGGTGAGGAAGCCTCGATGAGGCTGCACTGGCTTCCGATGTTCTTTTTGTCGCATTTGGTGGTTTGTTAGGGTAAGGCGACGCTGTAACGACTTTGTCGTATGTAGAGCAATTATTATGAAATTAGATGCAAGAAAATGGAGTTCGTTTTTTGTTAACTTAAATACGCGAATGTGAACAGGGCTTTACATTTTCAATGATTTGGAATAAAAATATTAGAACCGACATTATAATATTTTGTAAATCTAATTGTAAAATCAAAATATTTTGTTGTACGCCTGAGGAAATAATATCAACATTCATAAAGATATTTATCACTTATAACTGGTGGGCTTATCGCTAAGATTTTAATTAAGATTAATAAAATTTTAATCTCACGATCAGTAATACCTAATAGTGACGTCACCTGCAAATCCGTAGGACGATGCGACGGGTCGAATTCTACAAAGAGCTTGATCTTGTAAAATAAAATGTTGTGATGCATCCATGGCATGGTAGTAGGGCAATGTCTAGTGATCACCTAGCCATCATCCAAATCTATGGCCAACCTGACGACGTATACAAAAATATAGCGTAAAACATGTGAATAATTCAACATTATGTCTAATATTTTATTTATCATACAAATGGAAAATAAAGATTACCCTTTCTTAGAGCTTAACACAAAGACAGGCTAAGTAAGCTATTTAATAACAAAGAAATCGTCGCTTAGCTAACAATACCGCGCATCTCAAATTTGCTTAGTTTTCAGGAGAGAAAAAAAACAATTAAGTTCGCTTACCTTTTAGTGCATCATAACTCCCTGTCTCATCGATAAAAGTACCAAACTTAAAAAGAAATTAATCAATTTTGTAGCTCAGTCACACATCAGTGCGAAACAGTATGGCGGACTCATGATTTGTGCGGTTTTAACGATACTAATGACTTGCGCGGTGGCAGAACTAGTTGAATAACTTCCTGGGATTTAATAATTTTGAATTTTGTGTAACGTCATTAGATGCTCGCTGAAAAAATCTATCCAATGATGTATAAAACGTAAAATGGTCAATTTTCGACTTACGCGGTATTGTTAGCTAAGCGACGAAATTAGGTCTCAAATATATGACCCAGTTCTCCCCAGTTTCCCACTTGTACTAGAAATGTACGCCAGGTGGTCAGGAAGATATATTGCAAAGTTTTATTTCAAGCTTGCAAAGCCTTTTCTACTTCTCTGAGTGTCGGATGGGAGCTTCTTATAAATTTTCCAACGCGCGTTGCGAAATTCTTGAGAGCTCAAAGCTTTTAGGGTGCCTAGACATACCTAAGCACTCAGGATTTACCTTTTTGAGACTGTTCAGAAAACTAGGCAGGATTTTCTATTTTATTTTCCACAAGATTTTGCCCGTGGTTTTGCACTCTTTGAGTGTCACAGCTTTGTGCGTGTATTCTGCCGCCAAGCAGTAATCTGCAAGCATTATTGTCTACTCGTGTGATGAGCGAAGTAGCCAGTGAAATTACTGGGTTTATGAGGCTTAGTACATAATTTCTCAGGGCAACGCGCGGCACTGCAAACTACGCTATTGCAGTGCCACGCAGACATTTCTGTTTGAAAGTTCTGCAATTGTTATGGGCTGGCGTTATGCTTACCATGAGGCAAACGATAACGAGGTTCTTTTTGTTTTTCAATAGTATAAAAAATGATTGTGAGATCGTGGTGGTCAAACTCTAACCTATCAAGAATAAAAAAGATAGGTACGATGTCATAGTTTTATTATTATTAGATGTCATATTTAGTTGACGGCTCCGTAGCTAAGTTGGTAATAACCCTGCCTGCAAGGCGAGGGGTCCCGGGTTCGATTCCCGGCCGGGGCAGATTTTGTGTAAGCATAAAGTTTGTTCTCGGGTCTTGGATGTTTGTGATGTGTATCTGTGTATGTCCATGCCACCTGCGACACAGGGAATCCTAGTGCGGGGGTATGAGTGTGTAAGCGTTTATGTTTATGTTTATGTTATTTACATTAGGTAAAGCAAAATGTCGAAAGAGCAAACGAGACATTAAATTCACGTGCCAGTCCAAGAACAGAGAAATAAAACCTATTCTCCATAGGAATATAGAATGTATATTTATATGCTTAAATTCATGTTTAAAAACTTTTATTAGTAAGTACACCCTGTAAAAAAGAATATCCCGTTTCAAAGTTCGAATTAATAAATAACCGAGAAAGTTTAAAAAAAAAAAAAAAAAAACTTTTTATTTTCCTAATAAGTTCCATTTCAAAACTTCACCTAACATTCCTCGACACGGTTCAGTAAAAGTTATTGCGAGTCTACAGAAATGCAGCAAATCAGATCGCATTGCGGACAGCTGATAAGCAAGGTTTACTGGTTGATTTCATTTGTTTCGATATCTATGATGGTAAGTCACTCGATGGTTTAGAGCGTATGGCTGGAGGCTTGTCTTGGCAACTTTACAAGGTGCTGCTGGTGATAAAACAGGTGGTAGATTGGCAAAAACAGTAAAATACGCTGGCGTACGTATGTGTGTTGTTTGAAATTTCCGGCTTTTACGGGCCCTTTATAATTTTTGGTCTTGTAAGGTGGTTTTAACCAAATTATATTGTAGATATTTTTTATCTTAAAAATGCCTAGTTTTACTATTTATTGAGTAAGAAATAAGTTCTTTTGGACCGACAGCTTACAATTTGGTGATGATTTTATTATTGATAAGCTTATTGATGTTTAATATTTCAAAGTAAGCATAACGCCAACCCATAACAATTACAATGCCTCTCAGAACTTTGAAACAATGGGGAGCCACACTGCTTACTTATCCCGCTAGGTGGCGCACTATCGCTGGTGCTGTTTCACAATGAAACTTCAATATAAAATTTTAATAAATAAACAAAAAATCGTCTTTGCAACAAAGTATGCCTCTGTAAAGTGCAATTCAATGTAAAATTAAGGTACACACGTTTCTCTTCTGACGAGAAGAAACGGAAATTGTGGATCAAAGCATTTCTCATCAAAAATTATTGGAAACCAATTATTCTTCTAGGTTATGTAGTGACCATTTCAAATCTAATGATTTCTAAGACGCGAACATGTTTACTGGTTATAGTTTAATTCATTACCCCTCAAAGTAAACATCAATGACAAGCACCAGCGGAGGTGGCGCCATCTGAGATTAGCTTTGCCTGTGCCTCCCCAATAGGTCTGCATGGCACTGCAGTGCACTACTCGCTACCAAATAAAATGCTTCTCACAATTTACATCCATTACAACTTAATTCAAGCAGTACGGTAAACCAAAATTAAAGATTTAAGATAGCACAAGTAATATTACAGTACATTATTTCAATGTTGCATAATTCCCACGCGTTCCAGCATCTGGTTCATCAATATCGCGTAAATGGTGCTTTCTTATTGGGCTCGATATATCTTGGTTTGCCGCAGTCGAGGGATAGCAGTAGGTCCTTTTCAAGGCTTTTAATGTACTGGTGATAGTTAAATTTTAAAACACATAAGCAAAAGAAGTTTAATAATCAACAAGTGGTTTAAGCGTATACGTAGGTCATAAAAAATAGGACATTTTAATGTTAGTTTTGAATTTAGGTGCATAATCTAAACCGCATCGATGGCATCTAAACCGCAGGTGGCATGTACTACAATCACAGATACACAACACAAACATTTAAGATTCGAACGAAATGTGCTCACCACACAAAGTTTGCCCCTATCCCGGAATAGAACCCTAGACCTATAACTTATTTTATTGTATGTATTCAATTGACCACATTATAACTTATTAGGTTATATTAGGCATGTCACATTGTCAGCAAATTTTTTTTTAAATTCTTACTACATTTACATTAGGTATACAAATTGTTTTTCAATCTTACAAAGCAAATTAGAAATTGAATATATCTGCATCCAGCATTCTGTCATAAATTCTTATCCGCGGAGAAATTCTTATTCTTATCAATACGTCATTCTTTTGAAAATAAAATATTGCATTGATAAAATTATATTTCAAAGTGGCCTACTGCGTAGTTTCAACTGTGTAACATTACTGTAAAACGATGCATCAACGAGCCTTGAGCAAGTTGCAGCGCCGCCCGTGCCGGTAGACCACCACTCGTAAATTTGTTATCTCACACCCCCCGGTTTAAGCTGTGTTCACACTGAGCTCATTACTTTAGCTGTCGAGGTTTTTCTCGACTAAAAATGTCCGTTATTGAAGCTACTGTACCGTGGGTAAAATTCATCTTTAAAGCGTTAGTTTGATGTGTCAACCAGACCAACATATAACCGCTGGTTTCCATAGCTCCTGTTGCTATACCGGCCTCACGCGATATGGTTGAGTACAGAAGAAATAGCATACAATACACAGATTTATATACGTTTTTTTTTTTATTTATTTTTTATTTACCCTAAACTTGCCAACTCCGCGTCACTGTACATTAAGCTTAATCAACCGCACAACAAGGATTTTCATAGATTTTTGTTAGTGGGAGGACTAACTCTTCTGCGAGTGTCCGTCTGGGTTGTTACCACCGCTTTGCTCGTGAAGTCTGCCGCCAAGCAGTAGCGTGCAAGCATTACTGTGTTCCGGTTTGATGAGCAGAGTATCCAGTGAAATTACTGGGCTTATGAGACTTAATACCTTATGTCTCAGGGTAACGAGCGCACTGCAGTGCCGCGCAGGCCTTTGTGTTTCAAAGTTCTGGGTGGCACTGCAATCGTTATGGGCCGGCGTTATGCTTACCATCAGGCAAACGACCAGCTCGTCTCGTTACCTAATAACATAAAAAAAAAAGATAGCAAATACAAATACAAATCATTTATAAATAAATAAATAAATAAATATCCGCTATTGCTTGACAAGTTTTGTCGTAACTTCATTGTTTTTTTTGTAATTTTCACTAGCTCATATAAATACTACAGTTACTGCTAACCACATCTTATTTAGCTACTAACGTTTTGTTATTTACATTAGGTACATCATTGTACTTTCAGCACATTTATTTACATGAGTATTTACTTCTATTCTCGGCAAGCACTTGAACTCTTCGAACTACCTACACGCTATCCGGCTCTTCCTGAAAATCGAAAATACTCATGTGACTATATATTTATGTTATGTTTCATTCTTGTCTATGTGTATGTACCATAATCTCCGCCTCCTTCGTCCTCCTACCTTGCTATTTTTATTCCGTCTATCTTACTTTCTTTTTTTTATACGTTGTGTTAACAAGACCAGCCGGTCGTTTGCCTGATGGTAAGCATAACACGTCTTTGTTTTTCAAAGTTCTGCACTCAGAACTTTGAAAAACAAAGACGTGTTATGCTGTAATGCGTAATACTCTAGTTCACTTGTTACACTGAGACATTAGGCAAACTTCACGAGCAAAGCGGTGGTAGCACCAACCGAAACGGACACTCGCAGAAGAGTTAGTCCTACCACCTAGCATATGTAAAGTTATATAAGCAGTACCATTAGAAAGTTTGTATACCATCCCTTAGACTTTAGCTACGCAACAATAGAAAGTCAAGCTGCCAAATAACAGATTAGGTAGGCCAGTGACGTATTTTAGGATTTAGCGCCCTGGGCCTGCAGGCCCGGCCGCCCTGCCGTCGCGTTGCTGCCGCGCCTATCAATATATACGGATAGCAACGCGTCTTGCACCTAAACTTACACCCACAAACCCCACGACCACCTTACGAGATTTAGGCTCTTAGGCAGCCTTTTTTAACTTTCCTCTGCTCGCACCGTCCCTCGCAGCCTGCCGCCCCGGGCCATGGCCCGGGCGGTAAATACGCCCCTGAGGTAGGCGCACCATCCGCAGCCTCAGAGGCAATAAATTGAAACATCCAAACACAATACTCTGAAGAGTTATTTCTGACGCTAACGGTATTCAATATCTGGGTCTGTAGGTGCTTAATATTTAGCACTTACTTTGTAATTTAGTGTTTGCTGCTGCTTGTTAAAAGTTACAACGGAGATAATTGGAAACGTTTCGCTACCTACTTGTTTTGATGGATATTTATACAAATAAATAAAATTGAAGTGTCTGTTTGTAATATAAAAATAACAGCTTTTTACCAAATGCATATGAAATTATATACGATACCTATAACAAAACAACCATTTGAACAGTTTTTGTCTGTCTGTCTGTCGATTTGTCCCGGGTAATCTCCGAAACGGCTGGCCTGATTTTGACGGGACTTTCACTGGCAGGTAGCTGATGTTACTAAGAGTAACTTAGGCTACTTTTATTTTGGAAAAAGAATTAGGATTTCGCGCAAAAAATAAAAACCATGAAAACCAATATCCACGCGCGGGTGAAACCGGGGGCAGCAGCTAGTTGTAATATAATCTTGATGGAGCCTGCTGTACCTACTTTATTTATGACATTTTATGTAAGTATATAATTTAGTAATAGTTATCCAGCTGAAATATTTTAAAGTTTGACAGGTTAATGTATCCTAATTGTTTTAATCAAAATCCGCGAGCTTACCGTATAAAATGATAGATAAATTAATAAGATATTATAAATTAATGAACGTGCAATTTTTTTTTTTATGTATTTGGTAACGAGACGAGCTGGTCGTTTGCCTGATGGTAAGCATAACACCGGCCCATAACAATTGCAGTGCCACCCGGAACTTTGAAACACAAAGGTCTGCGCGGCACTGCAGTGCGCTCGTTACCCTGAGACACTAGGTTATTAGTCTCATAAGCCCAGTAATTTCACTAGATACTCTGCTCATCAAACCGGAACACAGTAATGCTTGCACACTACTACTTGGCGGCAGACTTCACGAGCAAAGCGGTAGTAACAACCCAGACGGACACTCGCAGAAGAGTTAGTCCTCCCACTAACAATAAATTATTGTGATAATACCAGTGATCCTACATACGAACATTTGCAATCCGTACTTCCGTAAGTACTATAATAAATGCGAAAAGGAATGTATTTTTGTTGGTTTGGTCTTCTTTCACGCAGCAACGGAGCAATTGGGTGAATTGTGAAAACACCTGTAATGCAGCCGCTATTTCATACATATTTTTTATATTTTTTTCATACATATTTCATACATATTTTTTTTTATATTTTTTTTCATACATATTTTAGAGCTTGTGGTTAAAAATGACTTGGTAGTCTACTAGATTTATAGCTAAAGGGCTTGTTATAACCTGCTCAAATAGATTACTGTTGGTGGAATGACTACCATTATTCTGCGTTGGACCCGAATTGTGAAAATTAGCTTTTTAGATTCATGATAAATTTTCTAACTTATAATTACATACTAGCTAAATTGTTTCAATAAATATGTTTTTTGTAATTTTTGATAACAGGTCTCAAGTTTAGTACCTATGAAAAAATGCAACAGCAATATTTTCGCTTCAATATAAATTATTTCAATTTGATACCTGTACCGCCATCTGTGTACTTTGCAAGAAACAACGAAGTCAGTTCAGTGACAGTTTCTTGTTTTATATATTATACCTATTAGAAACTTCATCCCTAAGTTGATAGATGTCGCTTTTCGAACACTGGAAAAAATAAAATAATACCAAAATTCCCATGTTGGCCGAAAAGCTGTGCCGAAAAGTCACTGATTTACGGACAAAACTCGAAATTTCGAAAACTATTTGACCTATGAAACTGAAAATTGGCAGGTCGGACACGTCAGTTAAGAACGGATTTTGGGACAGGGCCGAATTAAGAGGGTCTAAGGGCTATCCTAAGTTATTTAATCACGCTGCCTGCCTGTCTTAAACTATTACCCATGCGAAGCCGGGCCGGGTCGCTAGTTATCTTACTAATCCTACTTTATATATAATATATGAATAATGTGTTTGTACGTTTGTTAGTTTGTTGGTTTGTCATTTTTTCATGTGGCAACGGAGCGAAGGATTGACGTGGTTTTTGGCATAGATATAGTCTATGGACCTTTTATCTCTCATTTTATTACTCCTTTTTATCCCGCACAAATGCACAGTTCCTATGGGAACGCAGGTGAAACCGAGGGCAGAAGCTAGTATTATAATAGGTGGATAAAGTGTTAATTTTGATGTTTCTTTCTCAGGTTACCAGATGTCGCGCAAATCTTGCGTGGCGGGTGGCGCGCGCGGTGCGTGCATGTGGGTGCAGGATTGCAGCCGGCTAGGCGGCACGCACGCGGGCGTGTGCGTGGACAGATTCATGTTTGGCTCCTGCTGCCGACTGCCAGACCAGCCAGTCGCAGTCGAAGGTCAGTGTTGTTTTTGTTGTAAAAGTTGACTTAAATCTAGCTGCTAAAGTTGCGCCTTTGAAAGGAAGTAGGTACCTATAGACGCAAATAAAATTGAGAAAGCAAGAGTTTCGATGCAATAACGTCTTAAATTTATTTTGACTGTCGACTTTTTATTATATTACATCTCTAAAGAACTAGGTAGGTTCATAAATATTTTACATGCTTTATACAGTAGGAAATTTATATAAGCAATTTTTCTTAATTTATTTAGGTATGGTATAAGTAATTCCTACTTATACTGTAAAAGTATTAATATAGTTTAGTATTTGTATAAAAAAAAATCGAGCCACCTCTGTTGGACCACTTCACTCAGCTAAACTATACGAGTATTAATACTTTTACAGTCAGCATAAATTATAATGTTATTTTTTATGACGCGAAGGTAAAAATTTGTGTTGAAAGAATTAAGTTATTTTCAATCGATGAATTTTGCTACTACATACTCAAATTTTAACAACATTATACGGGTATAATTTTAATTCTTGTTTTTTATTTTCATTTTCAGCTGCGCTGCCTCCTGTCGCAGTGACAGAACGGGCTTACACAACGCCATCTAGTACAGCTCACACGACAACTACACAACCACCTGAGACGTCAACACAGACGATCGCAAGGCCCAACTGGCAAACCCAGCGGCCGTCGTTCATGACAAAGCCAATAGATGGCGCGCCTGCATATAGCTACAGACCGCCGGAGCTCAATTTACCTTCTCTAGGCAATTTAGATACAAGTAGCGAACAAAATAGTGATATAGTTAATAAAATACCTTATAACAGTGTAAATAAGTACCAAAATGTAAATAGGCCGAGCGATGTGGAAACTAGTCCCCACAACAAGATATCGTCTAGTCTTAGCATAATGTCGGGAGCGAGGCCCATGGCCGTCTCTGAACAACACGCTGACAATAGTATTTCTTCAGGTGAGTTTGAAAAATTTACATTTTGTACTTCCACAATAACTAGATTTTTTTTATTAAAGTGCCATCTATCGAAACAATCATTAACTGTTTTTCATGAGTTTTATTTGGATTATAAAAGTTTGCAATAGACGCCATAGTTGGCGCTAAATTAAAGAGTCATTGATTTTTCAACAATAATTCTGGTAAGGGAGAAGTAAGCATTTGGAATTATTTGGAATAATTATTATTATATTTGAAAAAAAAAAAAACACCTAGACCACCTAACCACAACATCTAGAACCGGAGCAAATACCTACTTACGCGTTTTTAAATGCACAAATATTTGTCCCGTTACGATAATCGAACCCACGGCTCTTACGCACAACAGATGTTAGATCCATACCAACTGTCATCTACCCACATTTACATTTATTCAGAATACGATTTCGTTTGACCACTATAAGTATCTCACCTGGTGGTACGCGACGATTCGGTCAACGATGAAACACGCTTGCTTAGAAGCCAATTCACTCGCGCCTTAAGGGGCAGAATCCGGCGCGCCGCTATCTCGCTCGCGCATCTTAACATTTTTGAAGATAAATAATCACTTAATATAATTATGAAAAATCGCACTCGGTGAAATTGCTGGCATTAACATTACAAAGGTACGGCAAAAGTATCATTTTGATCCGATCAAGTTTTCATACATGAAAATGGGCAAAACATAAAATCCCATTTTTAGGTTTGAAAACCTGAATGGAACAAAATGAAATTTTTGTGTAACCTTTGTAATGTCATTGTCAGCAATTTCACCGAATGCGATTTTTCATAATTATATTAAGTGATTGTTTATCTTCAAAAATGTTGAGATGCGCGAGGGAGATAGCGGCGCGCCGGATTCTGCCCCTTAATGAAGCAACCCATGTTACCTACATCTCAAGACTATCAAAATAATGAATTCGTTTTCAATTGGTTATTAATGATTAATTTCAGCACAATTCATGTCAAGACCAAGCAACCTGAACACGATACACTGGCAGGCGACGACAGAACCTTCCTTCATCACGAAGCCCAGGCCCTCAGGGTGGGAGAAACCAGCCAAGCCCAAGCCCACGAAAAAGTTCACGACCACCACGAGCAAACCACACAAGAACTACGTGAAGCCTAAAGACCCTATGATCAATATGATCAATAAGACTCAAGAGTCGACACCGGTTTCGATTCAGACCACAGCTGCTACAAATACTGTTGGTGAGTAATACCACAATACAAAAAAACTTCATTTTTTCTTTAAAGTTTGGTTCCGGCGACGTTAATCATTTATTTTGAATAGGAGCTACCACGAGTCAATATTCTATGTATTATTTGGTAATATGAAAGTGCCGTCATAACAGAAAGTATTTATAATTCAAACCTTTTTTTAATATATAATACTAGCTTCTGCCCGCGGTTTTTACCCGCGTTCCTAGAGGAATCGTGCATTTTTCCGGGATAAAAAGTAGCCTATGTTACTCTCCGGTCCATAAACTATATCTATGCCAAAAATCACGTCGATCTGTTGCTCCGTTATTGCGTGAAAGAAGGACAAACCAACAAATCAACAAACACACTTTCGCATTTATAATATTAGTATAGATATGGATTAAAAGGCTTGCGTTTGACCACTATCTCACCTGGTGGTAAGTGACAATGCGGTCGACGATGTATCACGCTTACCTAGAATATACCTGTTCACTCGTGACTTGAAGATACCTAGATTATACCGATCAGGAATCACAGACTCGGGCAAAGAATTCCACTCCTTAGCGGTACGCCAAATAAACGTAGAAGCATAACGCTTCGTGCGTAAAGGAGGAATGTCAACTATGTATCGATGTCGCTTCGCCGTTTGTCTGGTTGTCTGATGATGGAAAGGGGAAGGGGGAATTAAGTGGTGTAATTCAGTCCAGGGAATGGTCAGCAGTATCCCTCCTCGGTCAACATCATAATGTACTGTAATCACCAAGACACGGAATTATAGCAAAATCACATGCAGATTGTGGAATGAGCTCCCACCTGCGGTTTTTCCGACAAGATACAATATGGGGCTCTTCAAAAGAAGGATGAACAGAGTCTTCAAAGGTCGGCAACGTATCAGTAATACCCCGAGTGTTGCAGATACCTATCCATAGGCGACGGTAGCTGCTTACCATCAGGCGGGCCGTCTGCTTGCTTGCCACCTAAGGCATAAAAAAAACGCTTCATGAGGACGATGTGCAGCAGTCCACGTTTTCCAGCTGATGATGAAAAATTTGGAAAATTAGGGGTTAGGGGATCTTGACTCATTTTTTTCATGATGTCAATAAATTCGTTTCCTCATGAGAATCAAAGGTCTATATAGAAAAAAATGGAAATCGAACGCTAGAAACATCAAAAATGAGAGTCAAAGTCGGGCGTATCTACGGAGCGCTAAAACGCCTCATACAAATTGGACAGAACATCTAACGTCACTTGTTCAATGCGGACCGTTAAGCTGTACTAAAATCATGAATTTATTTGATTTGACCGTGAAAAACTGCGTTTAATTACATCGTTGACATGTATTTTTTTTTTCATTGAAATGTAAATAATCTGATTGTAAAATTACTATAGGATGATAAAAAAAATGAGGAAATTGGTAAACTTTTCGAAGCAGTCTTTGAGGAAATTATATATTTTTTGGGAATTACATTTTCACTGTGTTAATGTATCTTAAACCTGTATAATGACAGTAGGTAATAATGTATTTTATGTTTCATGCAACATCGCTATTATTTCAATCTTCGATTCCAGAATGTGGGGTAACGTCTATGTGGCCGCGACCAGAAACGAGAATCATGGGGGGTAAAGACTCCAGCTTCGGCCGGTGGCCGTGGCAGGTGTCCGTCAGAAGAACGGCGTTCTTCGGCTTCTCGTCTACTCATAGGTGTGGTGGCGCCATCATCAATGAGGGCTGGATTGCAACAGCTGGACATTGTGTTGACGAGTAAGTTCTTTGTGCTTCAGTTTACAAGACAGAACAAGTTACAACCTGGTTGTTTGATGGTAGAACTATTGCATTGCCACCGTTTACTTAGAAACACAAAGGCCTGCGCGGCACTACAGTGCGCTCCTTACCCTGTGAGGTTGATACATCAGGTATCTGCATATAAAATGGCATGTAGTTTTAACCAAGTAGTTTCTCATGTTCCGAAATAGAACAAACTAACAATTATATACAAACAACTCTTTATAATATCAGAATAGATTATTAAACACACAATTTTAGTAACCACAAGAATTTCATAAATGACCTCAGAACAAAATTCAAAGCTTTGTTGAAATTAAATGCGGAATAATCATACTAAACAGGAACTTCTAGCAATGTCAACCATTCAGACATTTCAAAGCCCTTACTTGGAGAAGGTATTCGTTTCATTAAAATTAGCTCAGTCAGTTAGTTAGCACATTCTGAGAACAATTGTAAGGTACGGTTTTATATACAAGGTTTCGTTAGAGTTTAGTTTAGGTTACAAGATTATGTTTAGGTGTATATGAAACAAGGAAATACGCGTTGAAACGTTTTACAAAAAAATCCTAGATTATTTATTTATTTATTCATAAAAACCACAGCTCTTAAAAATCTTAACATTACTTATATACGTTACCTAAAGCCAATAATGGTTTTACATTATTTAAGTTACTGCAAATAAAATTAAGAGATGTATGACCGACTATCAATAAAAATCAATATAAATATAGTAATCAGCCACTGCTTGACAATTAATAGTTCAAACTCATATTCAAAATTCTTTATCCACATTGGCCTCGGAAGAGCACTCGTGAAAGTAAAATGACTCTATGTTCCCGTACCAAGTGTATGACCAATCGAGAAGGGCAAGAAACTCGTCGGCATTCTGTCTTCATTAAAAAAATAAGCTTCTCCTAAGGCTCGCAAAAATTACGGTTACAGTTGTCTGGGGTAAATAATTTAAATTGATAAAACAGCCAATTCAAGAATATAGAGATAGGCGGTTGGCGATCCTTTTCATTGTTTACTTTTAAGAACGGGACTTAATCGCGATAAAAACACAGGTTTATATTTACCAATGCAACTTGATGCAACTTGATCGAAACGTCGAGGTAAATATAAACCTGTGTTTTTATCGCGAATAAGTCCCGTTCTTAAAAGTAAACAATGTTTTCGAATCGCGAAAGTTTAAAAGTTACGACCCTTTTCAGGTTGTGGGTGGTACCTAGCTATAGCCAAGCGGGATCATCATCAAAACCTGCAGTTCGCGTGCGACGTTTCTATACCACTGTCATCAATCATCATCGCTTCATTCGTTTTATGTGATAAAAACTATTGAAAGTTCTTTAATTGCTGACTTCTCAAATAAACGTAAATGCTCAATTCCCTAAAAATATGTTGGTTACCTTTTCAGCTTGCTCACCTCACAAATACGGATACGAGTCGGCGAATATGACTTCTCCTCAGTCTCCGAACAGTTCCCCTTCGTCGAGCGAGGAGTCGCCAGGAAGCTCGTCCACCCCAAGTACAACTACTACACGTACGAGTACGACCTGGCGCTGGTGAAGTTGGAATCTCAAGTGCAGTTCGCGCCGCATATAGCGCCCATCTGTCTGCCGGCTAGTGATGACCTTCTGGTGGGGGAAAATGCCACTGTGACTGGGTGGGGACGGTTGTCCGAAGGTGGGATGTTGCCATCGATTTTGCAAGAGGTGAATACTATAATATAAACACTTTGTGTCTTACCACAAAAAAATTAAACACACGTTAAACCTGTGTTAATCACTGCAATGTTAACGCCTAAACATGCCTTAGTCGCGCGGTTAAATATGATCAACCACGAATCCTGATTTAAGTGTCTACAAGCATTGTCTAACACGATTCTGTTGTGACATTTCTAATCATTTTTGATGCTGTCTAGCTAAACAGGCGTACTAAAAATTTTTTTTTGTGGTAACTCTCGTACCTCTGCACTTGAATTCCCTGTGTAGAAGGTGCCATGGACACAAGATGAACGCCCAAGACTCGACAACAAATTTTATCTTTTTACCACACAACGTATGCTCTGGCCGGGGGTCTAAACCCCTCGCTTCGCAGGCAGGATTACCTACTACCAACTTAACCACAGGGTCGACACGAGATCATTATCAAGTTTAACTCATTGTCTGTTAGTAAATCTCAGAACCCGAAATTCACACGCTTTATCTATTGGTCAACCTTTCAAATGTATGCAATTCCGATAACAATACAATAATATACCACCGAGCTGGTCTGATGATGGTACTGGAAGGTGTAATTAACTGCTGATGGGAAAAAGAAGAAGTTGGCCTTTTGAACACGAAAAACGACCTTTCGTTTGTCACAGCAACTTGACTACAGCACATATACGAGTAGGTAATACTATTTTATTGTAGGCCTGGTTTGATAACACATTTGACCATTTCACAGGCTTTTAGATAATGCAAAATAATATTCTAGCTCACGACCCGTTCGTTGGCAGGCATTTCCCCGTAGGCTGGTTCTTTGAGCCAGATAAGGACCAGCATTTTTATGACGCGTCGCATTAACTACTTGCTCTAATATAATTTTAATATTACTATGAGAGCATCGCCTTGATGGAATTCAAAAATTTGACAAATTGACGTTTCGCACGCGTCTTTCCCCCGCCCTATATCCTCAATCCTCAGAAGAATGCTTATGTGAACAAAGTTGATAGGTAGCATTATATCAGTTTTATCACTTACGTTTCTCAGTTTCTTAGAAATACTTAACCTTCTATTTCAGGTGCAAGTACCAATAGTGTCAAATGACAGATGCAAGTCAATGTTCCTGCGAGCGGGCAGGCACGAGTTCATTCCTGATATTTTCCTGTGTGCCGGCCACGAGAGGGGAGGTCATGACTCGTGTCAAGGAGATTCCGGAGGTCCATTACAGGTAGCTTTTTAATTTTTATACATTACCAATTGAAACGATGGGGGTAGTGAGGTAAGCTTTCCATCAGGCAAACGACAAGCTGTTCTTGTTACCTGATAGTATAAAAAACACATTACTTTATCTTTCATTTGGATTTCTTTTTCTTCTTACTCAGGTACGGACCATTTGATTAAACACCACCTCCGGCGCCTATTCGAAAGAAATAACTTTAATTTCCCAATTTATATGCAGTCTCATAAAACATAAACCTGATCACGGGAACTTCTTAATCCTCTTGACGGCTTATTTGTTTTTATGATCTCCCTGATGTAATAAAACAGAGTAAGTTAGCTTAATGAGCCCTAAGAGATCTGTTACTTTGGAAGTTTCTTTAAGTCTGATGGTTAACTTTGACCGACTTTCAGAGAACATGATATTTGTCTCGATTCCATGTTTGGGTACTCGTATCTCATTAATTTTACGAAAATGTTGCTAAGTTGTCTGATGTTAGTAGTTTCTGCATGTAATGAGTTTAAATTTTAAAAAGACTTTTAAACGTTATATAGGTTTAAAAATGTAAGCAAACATTTTAAAATGTTTTTTGTAAGCTTCGTCTTAAGCTTCTAGGTGGTATCTTTAAAATAGCCACATTTTCTTTTACAGGTCAAAGGCAAAGATTCCAGATACTTCCTAGCTGGGATCATAAGCTGGGGCATTGGATGTGGTGAAGCGAACCTGCCTGGTGTCTGCACAAGGATATCCAAGTTTGTGCCGTGGATTCTGCAGACTGTTAACGCGAACTCTTAGTGATTAGTGATGTGAATCAGTGAAGTACTCAAATATATAATGCAGTGATGAAAAGACAAGAAGTTGACCAGAATGATGACATTTATACAGAAGCAAATGATGTTTGACATGATGTTTTTTGCTCTATATTAAGCTTTGACAATATCCACAGGTTCTTGAATACCTAAGTGAATATATTATAGAGGTAGGCACGTCGGGCGTTAAAAGAGCTCAAGCAACATATTATCTTACTACGGCATTTCCGTAATCTGAGATATGAGAAATGTTCGTGTTTTTTCCAATACTGGATGACATCCTTTTTTGCAGTAAACGCCCGATGATGTGAAGTTCTAAAGATACATTTTAAACTATAGAATCAGATGAACAAAATGATTCTAGATTTTTTATGACGATATCAAATGGCAATATGAAATTTCGAAAGCAGTGTGAGTTACCTTCAAAAATGTTGATTACGTCAACGTTTTCTGAGGCGTTTTATTGGAAAAGTCCGCCATGGAGCTGTAGAGGACTCGTTACGAATTCTCTATTGCATGATGGATGATTTGAATCAATTCAGTGTTAGAATAACCAACTATGTGGATCTATACCTATATAAAAATATTGGAGTCCCACAGAATAGTATAAATGAGACGTCACAGTAACATAGACGTATCAGTTAACTTTCTTAACTGACAAAATAAATGATTAAAATTTATACACTTTAGAAATCAAAAGAAAACAAAAATTATTTACAAACATTTCATATCGATTTAAAAAAAGCATGTGGATAACATTCATAAATTGAGAGCTTTCCTTGTGAATAAAGAAATTTGAAATTGATTTGGCTGAATTGAAAGGCAAAGTTTGATATAGTTCAACAAGATAGTTCAAGACGATGAAATTTCTGGGCCCTAAATACGTAGTTTTAGGGAACGGGATCCAAAGCCATTATACTAGATCCTTCAAAGCTCTGGATGGTACCTCAAAAAAATAAATACTGCCATGAATACATATGAAATTTTCATTTGTTAGTGGGAGGACTAACTCTTCTGCGAGTGTCCGTCTGGGTTGTTACCACCGGTTTGCTCGTGAAGTCTGCAAGCATTACTGTGTTCCGGTTTGATGAGCAGAGTTTCCAGTGAAATTACTGGGCTTATGAGACTTAATACCTAATGTCTCAGGGTAACGAGCGCACTGCAGTGCCGCGCAGGCCTTTGTGTTTCAAAGTTCTGGGTGGCACTGCAATTGTTATGGGCCGGCGTTATGCTTACCATCAGGCAAACGACCAGCTCGTCTCGTTACCAACTAACATTAAAAAAAAAAAAAAATTAAGATCAAGTAGTTAAGTACAAAATAAAATGTAAATTTCTCTTATTTGTCTTAACTGGGTTGCTGCAATTCATACATCATTGAGCTCCGATATGGCATATATCCGGCTTGAACAGTAAAAATACGCCTTAACGACTGCTTGATTCGCTAAGAAATCAGTTAACGTTCCGTGTAAATACAAATGATCTATGACGATATTATCTAACTAATATTAATTGTATACGTATGTAATACCTTTTTGTAAATAGACAGTGTATATCTTGCCTAATTGTATGTTAAGATTTGTGTATTCACAGTATTATAAAAATTTGATAACATTTTGTATATAAGACAATAATTTCTCTATAAAAACGTTGCTGACAGTTCCTTGTTCAGAGATATAATATTGTAAGTGTTTTTACGTTTTATACTTTTCTATCATTGTAACATTTTTAATTATAGTGAATTAGACTTCAAACCAAAGATGCCTTTCATGTTTTATATAGATTTTTTACGGAATTGCATGTTATGTTCACAAACGCATTTTTGGGTGAGGTCTATTCGATTGTAAAGTTATAAGATCGATAAGTATATATTATTAAGTATGTTTTTTTTTGCAATGCAGAACTTTTAAAACCTGTGACATTTATTACTTATTTTGGGTTTTTTAAGTGAAACGAACCAAATCACATCTTATAAGAAGCATCAGCTTAGAGTGATTTTTATATTGTATAGATTCTAATGCAATTTTGTTTGTATTTATAGTTTATGATGATGTTACATTTGTTAGTTTGCACAAAAATACTTTGTTAATGATTAAATATTGAAATAATATGGAGAAAATATTTTTTTTTATTTTTTAACATTTTTGATTTTAAGTACATTAATTGAATCTTTGTTACATTTGTAGGTGCAAAATAATGAAATTCTACGGCATTTTCCGAATAGATGGTCCTAGTACACTGTTATGTTATTTGGTAGAGAGACGAGCTGGTCGTTTACCTGATGGTAAGCATAACGCCAGCCCATAACAATTGCAGTGCCACACAGAAGTTTGAGATACAAAGGCCTGCGTGGTACTGGATTGCGCTTGTTACGAGACAGTCTCATACTCCCAGTAATTTCACAGTGATTATGAGTTATGTTTAACTTATAAGTACTTAATACATTGAAGCACACGAAATGTTATGTACACGAAGGTGCCGAAGGTGCTTGTCGACAGATTTCTCAGCTACTAAGTTCTCTTTCACCAAAAACTCAAGTGCTTTAGTATGACTAAAGATAATATAATATTTAGTATTTACAATTCGCAATCCTAATCACTCAACCACTACCGGCAGTGTTTTTAATAATACTGGGAGCATTGCCGCGTTGAATGGCCATTCTGAAACTCTGCACTGCTCATTGATTAGGATATTGCCGCTTTGCTCGTGAAGTCTGCCGCCAAGCAGTAATGTGCAAGCATTACTGTGTTCCGGTTTGATGAGCAGAGTATCCAGTGAAATTACTGGGCTTATGAGACTTAATACCTAATGTCTCAGGGTAACGAGCGCACTGCAGTGCCGCACAGGCCTTTGTGTTTCAAAGTTCTGGGTGGCACTGCAGCAATTGTTATGGGCCGGCGTTATGCTTACCATCAGGCAAACGACCAGCTCGTCTCGTTACCAAATAACATAAAAAAAGGAAGTAATCTCGATGGCGCTGCTAGAAGAATAAATAAGCACAAAAATACACATCTGGAAATCATCTTTTGCCCAGACAATATTAAAGTTAAGCAATAATGTTGTTCGTTACCCTACATCCAATTCAAACAAAGGGTCTTGAGAATTCCCTCGGGGTACTTAAACAATCGTCGATTTAGCTCAAACAAATGCCCAAGGCTTTAGGCTAAATTCCTAATAGCATACTTGAGGTTTGTAAATTAGTTTCCATCTGGGATTGAAATGCCAGGATTCGGAGGAGGCCGTGGGCAAATCACTTACGGGCTGTTACATTGAAGATTGTATTTTTGAAACTAAATAACATAAGACTGAATTTATACTTATACTTATTGTATTAATAGGTTGTAGCAATTTGGAACGGGCACGGTGGGTTTCTGGAAGGTTCGTTGACTTTGAGCACGGATTGGGTCTGTTGGTGTTTTTGTCATTTATGTTATTCTGATAAAGACAGCATTAGTTTTAGTCTGTGATTCGGGTAGACGAACGTTACAGACGCTGTTAGAGTCATTTATTATAACAATCATAAGTGCTTGGAGCCTATATGATTAAAGCATTTTGAATTTGAATTTATGAGACCGTCTCATACGTCCAGTATTTTCAATATACCTACTTATGATTAAGAGTTATGTTTGACTTATAAATACTTAATACATTTATATACACGAAAGTACATCACGACTAGTCAACACCGATGTGATCCTTCTTGCTAGTCAATGAACTATTGACCAATGACCTAGCACATCATCGAATTAATAATAAAGGTGAGTGAGTACGTATTGATTATTTTTGTTGGTGACTTACGCCTACAGAATATGTAGGTATCTAATGGAGCGTAATAGAAAGTGGTATTCTACGACATTAACTAATAGCTTGTTTTTATGCTGTATGGGGATGATGCAAACCTTACGATGAGTTTGACCTTTTGGTAAGAGAAAATACCGTGATACACAACCATGTCATGGTGATAGAATATTTTCAAATATTTGTCTGGTTACTTACCACCCTCAAAATGACAACTCAAAAAAAGTCTCAACTAAATCTAAAAGCACGCAGGTAATAAAAGCCATTCTAAACTAAGTTTAGAGTATTCATCACCTTCCATAACATCGTCACTAGTAGATAGTGGTCAATCACTAACCTAATGTTGAAATGGAAAAGGCCACATCGCTCGCAGAACCGATAACCGATGGGGAAGAAAGGTTCTTGAGTTGCGATCACGAACCGGAAGACGTAGTGTAGGTAGGCTTCCCACTACGTGGACCAACGTTATGAGGATTATTTTAATTCACACTAAATGATAACAGTGTCGGAAGCGACTGTCTTGATTTGTCTGTTTATATTTCAAAATCGCATCCCGTCAGTAAAACTTCTCGTTTAGATTCGACAACTCACCTGCATAAACACAGATATAATACCGACTATATTTCTCTGTCGGGATGAGATTCCGAGATATAAACGATCAGAAACTGTTGCTTCCTACATGGAATCATTTCGAGTCGTCATCATTTTTAGTTATTCCGAGTAAATTAAAATCACCCTACTGGTCAAAGCCGCGGAGAACCGTTGGACGCAAGAGGCGAGTAGACGATCCAAGTGGCGTTCTATGGGAGAGGCCTATGTTCAGCAGTGGTTTTCTTCCGGCTGATGATGATAACTATAAACCTATTTAGAATTTAAACAAAACTGAGATACAAATCACCTTGTATCTAATCCCACATCGGTTTAAAGCCGTTGTGCTTGCTACAGTAAGTAATAACTACAATAATTAGATACTTACTTGTATTTTCAATATGAGTATAGATAACTCAATAGTGTGCGGTTAAAATAAAATAAAGGTTACATCTTACAATATTTGAATATATTATTATATCGCTATGAAATCAAGAAATAAGTACTGAATTACATTTAATTTTGACAACAATAATAAAACCTAACATACTAAAATGTTTATACGACTGACTGCAATGCTTGTCCTACCACCTAAAATTTGTGTCATAACTCTTAAAATATCAATAATGACCGTCTGAATAAAAAGTAAAATATTATACAAACGAGAGAAAAACTTATAAGCTAACCAAACGCTAGAAAACATAAAATTACTTCAGCTTCAGTGGTTTTCTCAAAAGAATAAAAATATCTTAAAATATTTTCTCACGCTTTTCCAGTCTGTCCATTCGAAATCTAATGCGCTAAAAGGTCCCTAATGGGTTGGTAGTAAAACATAGAAATATAAAAACACTATTCCATTCTGATATTCAATCGTGCAATAAGATAAAATTTATTTACAAATCAGAAGTATAAAATCATATTAAAATCGATGCATATAAAAATCATGCTTATGAACATGCAAATAAGGCTTATAATACTAAAATAGACGCAAAATCGAAACTTCATACATTAGATTGTATGGTGTCTAAAAATCTTATATTAAATTTTGACTAAGCTAGTGGCTCTCATGGCCAGCACATACCTAGTGCCTGCATTGGAGGTAGCAACCAGGATTGGAAATTATCAACTGATCTGTCACGATTGAGATAAACATATCCTCTGTACCAGGCCGAAATTATACAATCATAGTAAAACATCAACACCCTTTTGAAATCCTCACTACAGCCTTCGAACCCAGGATGAATGGCATCAGGGGTATTCTTACAGTGGATACTGTTGAACTTAACATTATAACAAGGTATAGGCCTCGTTATAGGAGATTTTGGGATTCCAAACTCTAAGTCCAAAATCCAAGAGGCGTGTTTATAAACATTCGGCAATTTGCAGAACTCGTTTATCATCATATTTGGATCCATTATCATCATTCTTGGTGAAGGAAACAAATCTTTTGGCAACGACAGGTAGTAATCAAGCGGCTCTTCTAGTTCTGATATATTGTTGACTCCGCTATCACTCTCGTAAGAGCTCCCAGCTAATGATTCCTCAACCAGAGATTCGTTGTAGTAGCTTGTCTCTGGTGATATATCATATGGTATCGCTTTAGAAGAAGGTAAAACAGGTGAGATCATTGGAGGCACGTATGAGCATATTTGTGTTGACATCATTGCTGTAGGATTTACTATAACAGGTATTGGTAGTGCATACAGCGGATTGACCGGAACTATGGGGCTCCATTCGCTTAATGCGATTGGGTAGTTGTAATGCTGGTATTGCGGATAAAATGATGACATCATTACAACCGCTTTTAAACGACTCGCAATATCTTTTGAATCGATTGGTGGAGACTTTTTAATTTGTGTTGTCTTGATGCTCAGCTTTTTCTTTAATGTGTTGTGTTTGATTTTGAAGCTGGAAGCTTGTCCCGTGGTTTTGGAATCATATTTTCTTTTTGATTTATTTTCTTTTAAAGCGGTTTTCAGAGCCATAGCATCATATATCTGAAAAATAATACAATTTTAGAAACGTAGTTTTAAAGTGATATACGAGTAGTACGCAATGCAAATGAATTTAAAAAAAACCTTAATTTACTTACTTTTGTTAGAGATGTTGATATCCAATTTTAAATGCACTAATAGTTAATGCCATAGGTATTTGTAAGTGTTTACAATACATTAAATTAAATTTACATATCGAGTATCAATACTTTCGTCATGACATTAAAATAGAAAAATATGAGGGTATATTGCAATAGTTTTTTAATTTAGGAGTATTAAAAATGTGGGTAGTTTTGAAATAAATTTAGTCGATTACTTTATCGATTTTAGTTTTTCAATTAAACTTTTATCAATAACAAATCCCGTTTTTACAAATGATGCGGTGTATATAATGCGGTGTGTCTTTTGAGATCTATTCAGGGTTCTTTTCAGCCTTAACAGTTCATTAAAAGTTTTAAAACATTTACTATATGTGCGTGTATTCAACAAGCGATATAGTGGTACGTGTAAGCTTAGGTACCTACTGATGCCAATTCTTTTCTGTCCCGCTTAAGACATCATCTAGTTTTTTAAAAACTTTCATGAACAAAACCCAGTTAGATCAAACATAACAAAATCTAAGTTTTGTTTAAACACCTATAACTTTTGTCTGTCCCCTGATAAGTTTTCCTTAAAGGGCCCTTGTTAAAAATCCAAATTGGATATCTACAAAATGTTAACTGTCCCATCTAGTTACGAAGCAAAAAATAGAAATGTCAAACAAAACTGTATTACAAGTACCTCAGTACCTACCCCCGCTTGGAACTCTCGAGAGAGCACCCTTGTCTTTGATTTTTTTATTTCTCCCGTCGTTCTGTCCCGGTTTTGGGAGGCGTTTTGTGTTATTTCCCCAACTTTGTTGAAAGTTGTTCTTTCCGTTTTAAATATAAAAGATACAAGAAGATTTAAGGAAAAATGTCCCCTCTCCTGTGTCTGTAGGTACAATTAGTTTTTTAAGATTCTGGACCTGCTGAAATATGTTGATAGAAACATGCTAGATTTTATTCTTCGTTTATGTTATGCACATGTCGCTGCTCCTCGCGCTACCGTGAACAATTGTACGGTAGCCTCGTTGTGAGTCATTGATTGTTTTTTACTGACACCGAAGAAAATACAAGACTTTGAAAATCACACGCAAAAACAGCGCCGAAATATCGGAAACTCAAATCAAATAATATACATGATAAATATCCCGTTTCTAGTAATAATTTTCAAAGTGTTGATGACCATGACAGCTTAAAAACCTAAAATACAAGACAGCAACAACGGCATGCGATTGTCGGGTTGACATACTCGTGTTACCCACTTCCCTACTTCGCTTCAGCCACAGATCAGTAATGGCTTCAGCTATATGTTTTTCATTTTCATATAAACGCAGCATTCATTATAAATATGTAAAAATATTTCTCTAACTTGTTTTCCATTCAACATAGCAATGCTGCCAGTATACTTTACCAGCTGGTAGCGATTTGATATAATATTAGTAAAGTAGTAAATAGAATTAAGCAATTACGCGCAGTCGCACAGTGGTCCCATATTGAAAAAGATGGACTTAGGAACGAAAGACAGAATTTCGGTCAGATTTTTTTTGTAGGACAGATCTTAGCAATATATACAACATTTCTTCTATTAAAAAAATCAGTAAGATGCATAGTTTTCGAGAAAAAAAATAATAGTGTTTTTTTATAAGTAGAGAAAAACCACCTTAATTTTTTTCTCATTTTGGGTCAAATAGTGACGACTTTAACTGATATTGTATAAAAGCCCTAATCGTATTGTACCCAGAAAAAAAATAAAACCATTGCGGTCACTTGCGGCCACGGGAGAAATGTAAATGTAATGTAGAAATGTAAATTGTATAGATAGGTACTCGAACAACTATATATACAATCTATACATCTTCTATACAAATAAATAATATTGAAGTGTATGTTTATAATGTCAAAATACCAAGCTTTTTACTAAATGCGCATATGAAACTATATAATTATGGTATAACAAAAAAAAAAGTTTTTAAAATTCCTGTCTGTTTTGTCCCGGCTAATCTCTGAAATGGCTGGACCGATTTTGACGCGACTTTCACTGGCGGATAGCTGATGTTATAAGGAGTAACTTAGGCTACATGGGCGAAGACGCGGGGCACAGCTAGTTAATATTATAATGAACGAGTACCATAGCTTCCTAAAAACGGTCCTGAGATAAAATCCACACTGAAGGCGTACCTACTTAATACTTAACTTTAAGAGTACAGGTTGTACTATTATCTATTCTGTGTTATAAGGTAGGTACTATTGTGGGGTTTTCAATAATCATAGTATAGGTTTGTTCCTACATCTAGTCGATCGGTTGAAATCGACATTAAGTTAATTGTTTCTCTTTTTGTCGTTTCCATCTCATTGATTCTAGTGCGCGACCTTGCTCTTCTACTTACTATTTCCGTTACAATCGAGATTTTTCGATTAAGGTCAGACTCTCAGATGGCTTTTATATCGATAGTTGCTTTGCCGGTTTGTCTGTTTTTCTTTTATAGCGCGTCTATTTGCAATAAGCGCTTTTGTGATCAACATAAATCTTTATTTCGGTTTTTAGAATACTTAAGAGTAAAATGTTTTTCTACAATAGTTTGACATAGTCTTATACAATTCATATTTTTAATGTAAATAAATGACTTTAAAGTAGCTATTATCTATTCTGTGGCAGTAGCTATTCGTGATGGGGTCAAAGAGGGTCGAAGATGCCGATCACGCTAAAACACATACTTAATTATAATATTACTAGCTTCTGCCCGCGGTTTTCACCCGCGTTCCCACAGGAACCGTGCATTTTCCAGGATAAAAAGTAGCCTATGTTACTCTTCGGTCCATAAACTATATCTATGCCAAAAATCACGTCGATCCGTTGCTTCGTTAAGGCGTGAAAGAAAGACAAACCAACAAATCAACAAACCAACAAACACACTTTCGCATTTATAATTTTTAGTAGGGATATTAGTAGGGATTAGTAGGGAAGTAGGGATTATCATCATCATAATAATCAGCCTTATTACGCTCCCACTGCCGAGTTACCGGAAATAAGGCTGTGATACTTAATCCCTAAATATAAAGTCCCGATTCACGTTATCCCTAACGAACGCTATACCTAATACTTAACTCCAGCCCTAAACCACGTGAACTCTAATCACTGATAACATGACTGGATCTAATTTGCAAACTGAACACACAGATGGTTGACAGATTTTTAACTTCAGCGTAGAAGCCTTACGAACACGTAGGACATCCGGTGCAATACCATCAAGATGTTTTCCTTCACCGCTTTGAATATTAAAGTTAACTAAATACCGCAATCTGAAGAAATAAAACATTTTACACTAAATAACTGTACACATTATGAAATAAATCTCCCATTAGACGCAAAGAAAGTGTAATATAGCGCGGGGGCAGCAATAATCCTCATTTCCTGATACAAGGCGACCGCGTCGGACCCCTTTAACCAGTCGGCGCCCGCTTGCCCACGTACTATTGGTTTTTGGTGCAAGCTACAAACGCCTGTCTCACTTATTAAATATTGTCTTATTAAATTTATTTTTAATTGCAGTTTTATCCCATATTTCTAGCGTAACACTGGACCTGCTGTCGCTATCGGGTTGGAAATAATACATAGTTTTAGTAAGAGGTGTGAGCAAAATTTGTATTTTTGCATATTTCAGCAAATCAAAAAAATCTAAAATCAAAATCATTTATTTGCAAATAAAATAAGGTTACAAAATTAGATGTTACATTAAAAAGAATCACTTATTTTGCCTTTTCAGGCGTGCAAAAATTTAAAAGTCAATGAAATAAATGCATAAAATTAAAGTCAAATTTAAAAATTTCAATTTACAATTTCAAAGAATAACACAATCATAGTCAATCATACCCCCAGTAATAATTATATTTATTTATTTACGTTATTTAGTCAGGTTATTTAAATTATTTCTTCTTTGAATATAATAGTTACAACATTCCATCAATTTACTAAACCACTTATTGAGTAGAACATTTTAGCTTGCAGCTGATTGCTATATCAGCTTTCGTGTCTCTTACCAAATTATATTATTTAGTTAATTTTGACTCGTCTTTTTTTTGGAAGCGATAATGGCTCGGTGTTTGTTAAGTCATCCGCCACCTTGAACTGTGAATTGAACAATTACAATACAATACAATTGTACACACCATAGTGACATTTGGGGATTTTATAATTTTAATCAGGCTAGCTACGCCCCTCAAGTTAAAAATCTACCACCAAAAGATATGCTTCGAGAGTCAGTTCTAATTTAGGTTCTGTATCTTCACTACACTGCAGCACTGCTGCTCTTGATTCACCGCAACGCTGGTCTTTATAGTTCAAAGTTCTGGTTGGTGCTGATATTTTTATTAGCTGGCGCTAAAAAAACACCACATTGTAGAAAATAAAAAGAAAAATCATTTATGTAATGTGAAATCGCTCTCAGCTCGTGGTCTGTCCCATACTTCCAGCCACAGACCAATTGTTCGTCCTCCTTTGTCTCGAACGTCTGAGTTTACACGCCGAAGTAAACCACCGTGCGTGATCATCATTGGAAATTTTATTGAATTGTTTACTTGAAATGTTACAATGTGAAACTATAATAGTATTGATAACTCCGTAGTCAATGGATTTAATTCTTTACCGAGACGAGTTTTAGATTCATCTCTAAGCCTAAAGCCGGCCGTACACGCTAAGCATGTTTTACTTTTTGCTGTCAAAATAACCATTGTTTTTCAACCGGTGTGGATTACGAGGCACGTGCAAGCGCGGTTTGAAGTAAAACCATCAAAACTCCACGAAACAGACAAAAACTTTCTAGACAAGAACAAGAAGCTCCCTCCACAGATTTTTCCGCAGTACTACAAAATGCAGTCCTTCAATATGGGTGTCTCAAGGATCGGTAACGCATTGTCAACGCCCCCAGTGTTGCAAATGTCCATAGACGACGGTGACCGCTTACCATTAGGCGGGCCGTTTGCTAGTTACGAAAGAAGCTTTACAGACAGATAGTGCTGTCTCTTTCATTCCCCGCTGGGGCTCAAAGTGACAACTGATCCGCTTTACGCTACATATATCAATTGCGCATCACCGCGTATTTACCGCGGTTTCTGCACTGAGCACGCAGTGATTGTAAAACAATTTTTTGAGTCGAGATCGTAGAAGTGGCTGCGATTAGTCTCCTTCACTACTTAGATACCTCTAAACGTGGTACGTTTCGGACTAGATTTCTACCAAGCTCCACCTTAGACGGTACGATACGCGTCAAACGTTTATTGTGGTTTTTCCACAGTTTTCGCGTGGTCCGTGATTGATGCTTATCTATCAGTCATGCATTCTGGCCAGCCATTACTGCCCTCAACTAAATCAGACAAAGGGAGCACCAATTTCTTGTAAATAAAATTGCCTCGCTTGTAAATAAAATATGATGTAAACAGAAAATACAGTTCAAATGTGACTTCGGGCTACTGACAGTGAGACCGACTACACCAGAATCCAGTAGGTATCTATATCTCAAACTTGCATCATGAACGTAGTCAGAAACTGCAGGTTGAATCGTACGGTTAGCAAAGAAATTGCATTGAATGAACTAAATAAAAATACTTTCTTTGTTAGAGCCACTGCGTGCAGACTGTAACGAATTCCACAAGGGACCTGTAATTTAAATTAATTTATAAACATGGCAGAAAGTATTGCAATGTGTTGTGAAATGAAAAGCTAAAAAGTTTTTATTTGTTAAAAAATAAATGTATGAATAGATAATAAACTTTTAAGTGTCTATTTACAGAAAAATAACGTCTAGTCTTGAAAGTACGTGCCAACAGGTATTGTATCAGAAAATTAGATCTACAAATAGACGTTGAAAATGCAGGTTGGACTGTATCGTTGGCAAATATTTTTCACCGGCTTAATTAAAATACTTGTATCCACCAAGTAAAAAGAAAATAAAACGTTTGCAGTGCTGTAGTCTAGTAGCTGCTGCTTGATATAATTACTCGCCCGTGCGATGTGATAAAAAAAACCGATGTGGCAAAAATAATATTTTTTGTGTATAATCACGTTGATGGTAACAATACTTCCTTTAAAATCTATTAAAAACTACTTTTATTTATTTAGCTTCATTTTGTTCCACTAGAAATTATAAAGATGACACTGATACAATATCGAATTCCTTCATCCCCATTCTACCATTCATAACCAGCACCCGTTTACGATGGATGTAACCTGCAATTCCTCCAAAACTTTTAAATTCGACGTAACGTTATTTTCCTATCAATATTCTAAACCTCTATCCGTTCTGATATTTTTCAAGCAACCAATCAACCGTATATCAATACGGTCGACCAAATCGATAGACGATTAAGTACTTAATTTTTTTAAATAAATTTTGATCTTGTTCAATTTTAAAATAATGTAGTGAAAACGATTTTAATATCTCATAGTATTAAGCCCATTCGCACATGGGCCACGCGGTACAATAATAAAATGCAGCCACCGAGCTGCAAACTAAAGCAGTTTTCGTAAGTTTTGGATATTATATGAGATTGCCCCACACTATGACGCCGTGCCGCCGCGGTGGTCACGGCATACCACGAAACACCGCTCTTTCTCGCTTGGTGTCCCTAAAATGTCAAAACGAAATACCGGCACTTTCCACTAGCGCGATGCCCCGTCCCTCTCACACTTCACCTCAGTCCAGCGACTGAGGAGAAGTGTAAGAGGTAAACGCTGCGCTGGTAGCAATGTGTCAAAAAAAGAAGCAGCCGCCAAGTACTTGAGTCGACTTCCATGCCCTGCCACATCCGCCACCAAAACAGCCGCTTCTAGCTTTACGTGACAGTATTTTGTGGCTGTGGTGCGTGGTCCGTGTGCAAGAATAAATCACGAGCAAACCATTTAGGTAATCAAAAATGGCACCAGCTCCCGTCCTAAGTTCTACATTTACTATGGTTTTTATACAACGATCCCACGATGCCCGGTTTGTGCTGGGACTAACTTATTCCTGTTTTAGGTCTTTGACTCGACGTCCTGAGTCCTCTTCCCAGGATCGGTTTTTCGATAAAAGAATTTCATGTCCGGTGAAGAGTTTTTGCCTATATGAGAACGGATGTAATTAAGTGAGATCTAATTGTTCTTTGTTCTATTACTCTATTATATTCTATTAACGACGAGTAAAAGATGTTTAGTGTTTAGGTTTGAGACTCTCATCGATTGACTAAATTTTTTGAAAGATTGTGCTTTACTCGTTTTTGGCAAATTTCCTATCTTCCCACTAACTCATTTTGCTATCGAATGTGGGGCCTTGTGACAAGTGGCATTTGCTTCGAAGCGATTCTAAGTCTACTGTTATTAATCATAATCACTCCAACGCAACGTCAACAATGTTTGTTTGAGTAAGAATTACCATACAACCATGGAAACAATCAATTCTGTCATTTTTGACTTTTCTACTATTGACAGCGATAGTAAACGCTTACACACTCATACCCCCGCACTAGGATTTCCTGTGTCGCAGGTGGCATGGACACACACAGATACATATCACAACATCCAAGACCCGAGAACAAACTTTATGCTTACACAAAATCTGCCCCGGCCGGGAATCGCACCCGGGACCCCTCGCTTTGCAGGCAGGGTTACTACCAACTTAGCTACAGAGCCGTCTAACGTTAGTGTAGAATGTTTTTTGTGTATACTATTTGATAAAAAGACGAGCTGGTCTGATATAGTGATATTTTTTGTTCAAAGAGGTGAACTATTAAGTGGCGAACACTGGTAAAACAGATTATTTTTGTAGTACAATTGCGGAGTAGTTAGTGAGAGCTTAACCAATCTTCAAATTCAAATTCAAATTCATTTATTGACACAGTTTAAATTATACATAGTAACAGCAATATTTTAGACAAATATTATAAGAAACAAAATATGTAAATAATACTTAGTTGCTGAGCCTCAGATGCCTAAGCTAGGCGTATACCTGTGTTATAGGCTACTAGGCTACTTTAGGCGAAGCGAAAATAAAACAACAAAACCGTCTGCCAATTTGCTAATCGCATGACTTAGCGTCAATACCAACAAAGGACTTGCGTCAGAAAAACCCATACAATTTCATACTAAAATAGATACGTTTTCGCGCAAACATGTTTATTTCGTAAAATGCGCTAAACTGGAACGCCGTTATGTTTTAAATGGATTTACGAGAAAGCCCATAAACATGAGCATGACTGATGGGACAAAGAAATGTGCTAGAAAAGAAGTAGCTAGCAAGCTTGTTGTTTCTGATTATGTATTTAAAATATACCCTTGCTTTTGTGATCATAATATAACTTTGGACATTTATTGTGAATAGAATCAATATAAATTTAAACTCAAATGTATTTATTTATCTTAAATTGTATTTTTTAAATTTATAATTTCATTGCTTTTTCAGTAAATTACAAAATAAAAAACTGATTTCATACTTTGCCTATCTGCACGGATATGCGACTTTTTAGTAACATGTGGTCATTATATACATTTTATAGATCGGAGAGTAACATAGGCTACTTTTTATCCCAGAAAAAATGCACGGTTCCTGTGGGAACGCGGGTAAAAACCGCGGGCAGAAGCTAGTAAAACCTAAACTAAAAGTGGACATTTAACACCGCAAATTAAGTACCTAAACCCTGATTTGCTTTCCATGCTCTATTGCACTGATGTGCGGTTATCCTTGCGGGTGTATCAGAGGAGCACATCAACTATTCATAGGCATTATGCATGCGGTGCATAACCAAAATGAACAAAGGACCGACGCGGCTCAAGCCATATTTTGGTTATGCCTGTTGAACTCTTGGAAAAGCTAAAGTAATAACTGAAACCACACTACTACTGTCAACGTTGTTATGTTTACATTTATATTCCATTATTATTATTCTTTAGTGGAATTAAAAACATTTTGCCATATGAAATTAGGAAATACAACAGCACACAGTGTAGCTTTTTGATAAAGTTTCTAATATAAGGTACGTCGTTTCAAGTCATTGAGTTGCGTCACTAGGATTGTCTTTGGTAGGAATTAACACTAGAAATAAAAAAAGGTTTAGACTGCTATCACAAATGGAATCCTACTAATATCCTACTAGTACATATCCTATATCCTACTAATATTATAAATGCGAAAGTGTGTTTGTTGGTTTGTCCTTCTTTCACGCTATAACGGAGCAACGGATCGACGTGATTTTTGGCATAGATATAGATTGTGGACCGGAAAGTACAATAGGCTACTTTTTATCCCGGAAAATGCACGGTTCCTTTAGGAACGCGGGTGAAAACCGCGGGCAGCAGCTAGTGTAAATATAAATGGGATAATGTGCTAATTGTCATTTATACGAGGAATGAATTACATCTGTCTGAATTTATCTCGTATCTGAAAATCATCTACATAAGTATAACATTTTAAACAATTTGTTAAATGATAATGTGTACTGATAAAATTCGCAGTAATCCCAAACCGTATGATTGCAGACCGTACCGACAGAGAATCAGCATATAGCGAGTGAAAAGTTTGCTATCATCTCGGCTGAGTCCAGAACTTTGCCGCCTTGTCGCCTTCTGTATTATACGGGCCATTGGCTATGTGTGGGATAGGAGACGTAGGAACAATGGATATGGTGGGAAATAATTGGCAATAGTCAATCTCATCACTAAATCACCAACTCATAATCCATACTAATATTATAAATGCGAAAGTGTGTTTGTTGATTTGTTAGTTTGTTGGTTTGTCCTTCTTTCACGCAGTAACGAAGCAACGGATCGACGTGATCTTTGGCATAGATATAGTTTATGGACCGGAGAGTAACAAGTAACAAGTATAGTACAACAAGAGTAACTAGTAAGTAACGGAGCTACTTTTGATCCCACGGTGCCTGTTCCACGCGGGTGAAATCGCGGGCAGTAGCTAGTAAGCTAGAATAAAGGAGGTTAAGTAGTCACTCTTTGTTCAACTATGTAATCCTATAAAGAATTGTTACCACATCCAAACGTTCATCTAAAGAAAAACTTCCACCTCTACTTTACCGCCCAATATCTATTCAAACGACACGTAAAATCCACAGGAGAGATTCTGAAAACAGGATATTTATTATACTACCTACTTGGAAACAAAGCCTTGGGATGAGGGATACTTGGAAATATGGCTTATTTTCAGGAAGCCTATATGGGTATTTAGTTAAAGTACAGGACTACTTATTATAAAATATTCTGTGGTATGTATAGGCTCAAATAAGTGTAGGATGTTTCTTATAATGAAATCTTGTTGGTTATTGTCACTATGGAGTTACTGATCCACTGCTGGGTAAGCGTGTTTTGGTTAGTTACTCAAATTCAAATTTATTTTGAAACAATTGCAGTGTGACTCAGAACTTTAAAGGCCTGCATGGCACTGGTTTTGCGCTCGTTATCCTGAGACATTAGGTAAGTCACCTAATCCCAGCAATTGAGCTAAATCTTAGATTAAAATATACAAGAACTATTTCTAATTCCTCACTCTGTTATGTAGTAGGCTTATGTATCCTTAAGTATTCTAGTTAAAGTATTCCAAGTGGAGAAACTTATTCCAAAATAAATCGTAGAAGGTAGAATACGAATTGTTGGGGGTATTTTATCAATGATTTAGTGTGTGTAATAAATATGTATGATCATAAATTTTGGGCCTTAAATGTGTAGGTAACCTAATGTATGAGGGCCTAATGAAAAAAATTGTGTTCCACATAAAATATTTTTGGCCGGGTAGTCGACATATTATTTATACTATTGTAAATCGAAATAGAAAAAAAAAATCCTAAAAGTAGGTAGGTATACATATTGAAACCACAGAATTTAGACGAAACATAGCGACGTGGTGGCAATTCAAATCTTTGGCCTATATAAATAAAAAAACTGCAACGCTAGCATGGTATTATTTTGTGGAAATTTATTTTTCATAGTTTATGGACAAGCAAGCGTATTGCTCACCTTATGGTAAGTGGTCACAGCCGCTTATGAACATCTGCAATACCAGAGGCATTGTCAGAACGTTGCCTACCCATTCAGAGAAGAACCCCTCTCTTAAAATCGTCCAAATTGGACACCATCATTAGCCTTATTATACGCTGCTGACCAGCATCCGGCCTTCTCTCAGAGAGAGAGACTGGACTATTGTAATCCACCACGCGGACCCAGTTCGGCTTGGTGGATGTCACGTGTCCTCGAATTTTGTAGTTCTTGAAAATGCGATGAGATTGCTCACGATGTTTTTCTTTATCATTTTAGAGCGAGATAGATAAATCCGCACATAACTTGATATAAGTCATTGATGCGGGTCCGAGCCAAGCCATAGTGCGTCGGATTGAAAGTCGCACAAATTCCCACTAGTCCGAGCCAGATTAGGGAAAACGTCAGGCGGAAGCCCATTCCACATCTTGCAGTACGCAGCCCACAAAGCGGCGGTACCTACACAAATTTACTCTCTTAGAAAATCCCACCACCAGTAAAACTCGCTCAATTCCAACAAACAAAGCTCTGTTGATCCCTTTTATAGAATTTGAAGTAGCTTGTAAAACAACAACTCAATTTGAAAGTGACTATCCGTTAGAATCATGTTATGCCATACTTCGGGCGCTTTTGCATTCACTAAACAATTTAACTTTGCCGTTTAACGAGTTCTGTGAACGTTTAAACGGGCGAAGAGACGGTGACTGAAAAACTCTAGTCATTTTATAAGAAACTAGCTTTTTACGATCCTATGCTATTTTTTTTAATTTAAAATTGGTTTGGTTTAGATTTGGTTTTTTGTTTAATTTTTGGGTACCAGTGCTTTTCACCAGCTGGTATTAGGACTAAATCTTCGGCGAGTGTCCATCTGGGTGAGTACCACCGCTTTGCTCATTTAGTCTGCCACCAACACAGATTATTTAGCCTGTAGTCTTTGGCCACCAAGCAGTAATGTACAAGCATTTTACTGTGCAAGCATTACTGTGTTCCGGTTTGATGAGCCAAGTAGTCAGTGAAATTACCGGGCTTATGAGACTTAATACCTCACGTTTTAGGGTAACAAGCGCATTGCAGTGCCGCGCAAGCATTTCTTTTTTTAAGATCTGAGTGGCACTGCAATATTTATGGGCTGGAGATACGCTTACCACGAGGTAAACGAGCCGGTCGTCACGTTATCCAATAGTACTTATAAAAGAAACCAAAACTTGTATTATTCGAGCGCTATTTGACGGCCAACTTAAAAATGAAGCTTGTTAGGCCGCTAGTCCATCTCCGTTAGCCAAAAGCATTCAAATGGGCTTGCTTTAAAAACTTTTGACGTTCGTCAAAAGTTATAATACCCGTCATGACACTAACTCCAGGTTGTTATTACTCGTGCCAGCTACTAACATAATCTTAGTTATTGGTTTGTTCACTGCGCATCTTCATAATAGCAGTTATGCGAGCGGTGTAAGTAATCCTTGTATAACGCTCTGCTTATCCCATCAATTGAATGTTATGGTGGGATTAGTAATTGGGCTTTGATTAGTTTTAGTAAGAATTTATAATAGTTCATCCGTATTAGGATAAAATGAACGATGTCAATTTGATATTTAGGCCGATATTAGTTTGTTATTCTTCGCTCCGAGAGCTATTTTAAGCATACTTTGGCTACATACAATACCGTACTATACGTTCAATCAAAAGCTATCCGAAAATATTTTTTTTTAATCTGTATTCTAAGCTTTCTGTTTCAAAACCATGTAGATTGCAAAAAACGATACCAAGTACAGAGATCGCAGAGGAAGTATTTGAGAATTAAGTGCCCCCATCTGGGACTATTTCAGTTTAAACTAGATCTGTAGCCTCTGTAGGGTGATTTTAATTAACTCGGAATGATTCCGTGTAGGAAACCACATTTTCTGATCGCTTACATCTCGCAAACGCATGCTGACAGAGAAATATTGTCTGGATTCTAGCCGAGTTTATGAAGCCGAGTTGTCGAATCTAAACGGGAAGAATCTCCGACGGGATGCGATTCCGAAATATAAACGATCAAGATAGTCGCTTCCGACACGGATATCACTCCACGTGAATAAATATAACCCTGCAGATATGCACTCAAAAAATCAGTGAATCGGATTTTTTCCACTTTTTTCAAAAGGAATGCTTGTTTTACTTTTTTTTTGCCTACGTAAATAACGTGACGTGACGTGCGTAATATTATTTCATAATTATGTAAAACCGTGCGTCTCATTTGTTTGTGAATGTCACGCTAATTATTTTTACGTGAGTTACAAACGAACACCGAAGCTCAAACAATAACATACATAAACGTAACAGTAATCCTTCCTATTATCTATACAAATAAATAAAATTGAATTGTCTGTTTGTAATATCAAAATAACAGCTTTTTACTAAATGCATATGAAAGTACCTATATACGGTACCTATAACAGAACAAACGTATTCAAAATTTTTGTCTGTCTGTCTGTTTGTTCCGGGTAATCTCCGAAACGGCTGGCCCGATTTTGACGGGACTTTCACTGGCAGATAGCTGATGTTACAAGGACCTTGGGCTACTTTTATTTTAGAAAAAAATTAGGGTTCCTTGCAAAAAATAAAAACCATGAAACCCAACATCTCCGCGCGGGTATTCCTGGAATTAGAGTATACATAAGCTTTATTTTAAAGGATGAATATTGTGTATAATTTCTAAAGTTAAAATGTTTTTACATTACTTGCCTTGTAGTTTTGAAGACTATATGTACCACAGATTGTAATGTAAGTTATTTGTTATAAAACTGGGCAGTATTATATAGGTACTTATTTTAAATAACTTTACGCACAAAACAATTTGCTTCTGCAAATATTATTAATATGCGTACAGCTGAGGCTGAGCTGAGCTGAATTGTTCGAAAAACCCATTGGCATTTTTAGTTTCAAAATTTTGTTATTCTTTAGTAAATTTTTCTGGCAATAATTAAAGAATTCCATCTAGATATAGGTACGGTAAACGCAACGCGATTTAGGCACCGGTCGCGGTTGCTATAAAACTCAAAAGATCACGGTCCTATAAAAAATCAATTTAGGCCGATCAAAACTTCTAGAAAACTAACTACAAACAGAAGCCATTTATCGCTAACTTTACACAGGGTAGATCCGTTGGCTGTATTTGTCTACTATGCGTTTCCCCAAAATTGAAACAGCATCGGAGAATAAAACATAAGGTCCAGGACAGCATCGCTACAGTACACTGATTCAGGAAATATATGCACGGCCGCGATCCCCGACTGAATGTAAACATCAACCCGGGAGCGGTCCGGGGCTATAAAATAAATCATCCCGGACGAGCCGACGAGATTATTTCTATAATATTACAAATTTGAAAGTGTGTTTGTTTATTGGTTTTGAATATAAGAAATCCTGTATCCATACCCCACACTAAGGAGAATTACAAAGTCATTGCCACACACGTATTCTGACTTAGGTGCTCACTGGTATATTGTAACTATTACTTAATCTGTGGTTTTACTAAGTGGTAGGACTAACTTTTCTGCCGGGGAATGCGAAAATGTGCTGTTGTTGTGTTTGTGTTATTTACTAAAACCTATGTTTTATCGAGTGTTAATGTGTAATAATGGTGGATTATTAACCATTAAGTGTTCGTAAACGTGCATAAGTGAAAGGCAAATTGTACAAAGACGAAAAACGTGTATTTTCGTATTCTATCCAAAACTCCATAGAAGCTTCAGTAAAGTATCCACCGCTTTACTGAAGCGTCACTTCGACTCGACTGCGACCTAGACTAAACTTTAACGTGACTTTGACTACTTTTACATACCAAAACTAGAGATTTATTACATATTAATATATTTTATATAACTTGACACTGGCAAATCGCGTGGAGCCAAAAACAAAACAAAAAAAAAACTTTTCTGCCCGATGTGAGTATCCGTCCGGGTAGGTATCACTGCTTTGCTCGCAGTCTGCCGCCAAGCAGTAATATGCATGCATTACTGTGTTCTGGTTTGACGAGCAGAATAGCCAGTGAAATTACTGGGCCTAATGTCTCAGGGTAAAGAACGCACTGCATTGCCGCGCAGGCCTTTGTGATTTAAAGTGCTGAGTGGACTGCAATTGTTATGGGCCGACGCGGCGTTTTCCTTACCATCAGGCAAACGACCAGCTCGTCTCATTATGAAATAACAAAAAACAATCTTTTTCCAGGTCAAGCCGAAAAACGGACAGTGACCTTTACGATAGCCACTGCTCAGGCGTAGCAAACTTTTTTTGGGGTGGTTCTATAAAATTCAAAGATAGCTTATGGACCCATGCTCTCGGAATTCCTAAGGATTATCCGTAAAGGAAGATGGACGGCTGTAAAAAAATTGCTGAAAGCTAAAAGTAGTATACCTATCAGTAAAGAGGTACTACGCCGACTTACTTGTAAAATGGGGAGAAAGAGATTATTTTATTAACTAGATAGCTACTCAATAAAATCAATTTCAAAACTGGTACGCGTGTAATTTGCTTGAAATAAATAAATAGGTATCAACCATATACCATATAGATAATATCAGCATGAGAAAGATATCTGCTCCAAGCTACCGAAATATTTTCATATTATGAAAGTTTTTTACAACATATTATTATTGTAATTTATGGTATACAATACAGGGTGTCCCGTAAATCAACGTCAAGCTGGAAAATTGTGTTAGCCCACGTTTTGACAGTAATCAGAAATAATATAGGAAATAATGTTAGTCAAGTATAAACATTTTATTATAGGCACTAAAAATCGAGAAATTTGATACCCGTGATGATTTTTCAAGTACTGTGACATTTACTTGTCTTAATTTTTTTCTTGTGCTTGTTACGCAACCATAAAGCTACAGTATTTGTTTAAATCTTTTCTGATTAGGTACTATTACTACGTGGGTAATACCTATTTCCGGCTTGACGTTGTTTTACGAGACATCCTGTATAATAAGTAAATACATATTATTATATCATAATATTAATATATACTAACAAACTATTTATTTACATGAATGTGTGTTTTGTACTGTATTATGTTTCCGTGTGAGGATCCAATATTATGACAGATAGATAGATGTAAATATTTTTTATCCCGAATAAATTATTTTCCCCAGAAAACTACGATTTCAACTGAAATCGCGGGATGAAACTAGTATTTAAGATTTTCTGTACTTTAGATACATTGTAAGGGTTAGAATTGAATTCTTGAGGCTTCTATAGGTTTAGGTATTGAATTTTCTTTGAGAAGAGAACGTACAGTCTAACCATCAGGTTATTGTCTCTCCTGATTATTTTATAAGTTCTAAAGGGTATTATAATATAATCTATACAGAAAAATAAAATTGTCATTTAAATAATCATTTATATAGGTTGAAAATTGACGGATAATTCGAGTAACATCGCCAAAAAAAGAACAGACTGAGAAGTCTTTTTTATAAGATCTCTTATTGAAGGATTCGAAGCCCAGAAATACGTCGAACGACGAACGGCGGGCGGCGTCCTTACTATCTCCGGGGTTCATCGCTTAAAATCGATTATAAAAATATTATGATGTAACTTATTTCATTGGTAGCTTACTATAATTGCTTGGGCTACCCATTAATGGAACTGGTACCTTTTAAAGCGATAATATCGGATAATAATGACTATTAGTTTTATTATGAGCCAGGTGTCTAACCCAAAGCTAAAAGCCCCATTACTCTTTCAGACGTAATTTGGTAAAATAAAAAATAACATCTAAGTACGATATGAAATAAGGTTACGTACTTAAACAAATGAATTGTATAAATTACATAGAAGTCTATATAATTGTACGTAATACAGTTGAACAAATAGTAATCTCTGCAAAAGCGACCCAGATATTTCAAACAAATACATAAAGAATTCTCGCTTGTTTACTAACCAGAAATAGAAGGGATTTTTATAAGGCTCCTTCTACCTATACCTACGCAAAATGCTCACAGAACAGGTTTCAGGTATGGCGGGTAGCAAAACAAAGAACGGAAAAATTCTTAACAGTTTTATTTCTCTCAGACAATCGACATATTAAACGCTATTCCAGTTAGTCCAATTTAGTCTACAATATTTATTTTGACTTGCTCCAATAGCTTAGACTTACATCTATTTATTTTCTTATATTTAGGATTAGCTTTTATAGATCTTCTCATACTACTTCGGGTCATTACTCTGTCGAATAATTCTTCACTGGTGTCTTCACTGCCGTCATCAGAGAAGTGATTGTTCATGCTGTCGTTCATTTTTGTTGGTCTGATGACAACTGGTCCCATTCCACCATCAGAATAGACAGAATCATCCATTGAGATCCTTGGAGCCCGGTCATCATCGCTGTAAGATTTCTCGTTACTCAACTGACATGCTCTATGATTGGAAACGGGGACTTGTAACAGATTTTTCTTTTCCTCCTTCTTTTTAGCAGCGTCACGGTTACACGGCTTGTACTTCATAGGAGAGAAATCAACTCGACTGCGGAGGAAACTAATCGTTTCACCAAACTTCCTGCTGCATTTCCTCGTAGTTTTAACTTCGGTTTTTTCAACTGTTTTACGGTGACTTTCATCGTGCTCGAGCGCGATACCTGAGTCCGAATTGGAATCTACTAGAATGTTTATTTCTGGAACGCTGCACGAGAATTCGTTTTGTAAGTTCAACTTTTTGTTTAGCTCTTCGATTATATCGGCTTGTTTCTTTATAATAATGTCCTTCTGAGCAAGCTGCTTTGTGACCGACTCGGTGCGCAGCGCCAAATTCACTTCGTATTTCTGCAGCTCGCTGGAAAGGAATTCCAATTCCTTTTTTCTGTTCGATTCCAATTTCTTTATAACTTCAGCCTGTTTCGTGTATGCTTCCTTGAGCCGTGCGATCTCCTGTTTATGTGACGTTTTGAGGAATTTAATAATGTTTATTGCCTCGTGGAGCGACGTCGGCTGTAAGATATTGTCTTTTGTTGCGCTCTCCGCCATTATTGTTCTCAACTCGAATCTGAAACAATGAAAATATGAATGAGTAAAACGTTTTTCAAACTGCGCACTTAAAGCTTCAAATTTAATGAAGTAGCTTTTCGCGTTTGAAGATACTCAAGTTAATCGCCTATTAGTCTTAATTGTGTAACGGCAAGTACTTAATTATTATTACTTTTGAATTTTTAATGTGCTATCAATTAGTCTGATGAGTTTTTAAAGTGTAACAAGTAAAACAGTTGTGTAACAATTGAATGCGTTTTCTAGAAAGCTATTGGACCAGTTGGACACGTGTAGTATTTAGACAATATACTGTATGTTTTTATACACTGTGCGGCCGCTCACATGGATGTTATAACAATGTTATTGTTCTGGTATAAATGACCTTACATGTGGGAGTATCGATCGGTCGGGGCGAAGTCAGAAAGTACGTGTGAAGTTATGTTTTATTTGTGGGAATGGAATGCTATTACTAAGAGCCCGATGACATAATGTTAGATAAAAGTTCCCTCCATGTTTTTTTTAGAAAAAATATGGCAAAGTTTTTATCTCGAATATATGTTTTCTAGGTTTCGCAAGCTCACAAGTACCTATGTCATAAATTCTAGTACTGAATTTATTCAGACGGCACCGAAAGTAAAATGGAATTGTTGCTAGACCATTAAAGATCGATTTTATCGGCTGCGCGTTTCATATTATTATGAAATGTTATGTAATTATGCCGCTGGTTAAATTAAAATAGTTTATATAATAAAATTATTATGTAATATTATATCAATGTAAAAAATATTTTATCAAGTTTAAAATTGGTCGGTCTATGTACGGGTTGTATTCGAAAACAAATCACTAAAAAGGTATTATTAGTCGCTGATCCCTAAGATATAGGATCCCTGCTAGGCTAGCATGCGCACCACGACAAAATTTTGTCTACTGTTTTGTCTCGCTCTTTCTCGTGCGAATATGAGATAAATTTACGATATAAGCATCGATAAAATTTTGTCACGGTGCGCATGCTAGCACGGCTGGTCAGGGATCAAAATCTAACTATGTAATCAATAGGGTTAGAAGTAATTTAATATAAACAAAATTATACAAATAATGTCCACATTTTCGCAAGCATAAAATAAATCAATAATGACATTACGATTTAAATAATTAATAAAATATAACAGATAATCGAAACGAAATTAAACAAATGATTACGCACCTCTATCAAATAGATCCAAAAACAAAACACAGTCGTGATAAATCGATTTCCGTAATGTTCACAAATGAAAAAATATTCTACGATAACAAGTGTGCACTAGTCCAAAGACGAACACAAACTGAATGGTCAAGCGAGACAGATGACAGCACAGGTACTGGCAGGTGTTAAAAATGCCATTCATTGTATTAAAAACTATTATTATTAAACGCGGCGTTCCATTTTAAGCCTTAAAGTGAAGGTATTAAAATCCATTTACCTGGAAACGAAGACAAAGGATGGGTATACTTTTGTTTAAATTCTGATAATTTTATTAGCTGTCTTGTCGCAAAATGTGGCCAGTTTCTAATCATATAAGTTGATCGACGTTTAATATAAACTTTCTTTTTACTATTGCTGTTTCAGAACTATTTGAAACTATGGCATAAGAGTAATGAAATTAAAGTCCGGTGAAAAATTCTCTTCTGTTTGCCTATTTCAAATTTTACTTGGCATGCCATAATACTAGAAATAAATGTTATCTAACCAAGTATTATAAATCCATAAGCTCTGGGGCTATTTCTATACATATACACCAAAATAAGTAGTACCTATTTTCTTTACATATTTTTATCTCCGTTATTTAGGTAGGAGTAAAACTACTAGGAACATAAAAATTGAGCGTTTATTGCCTAATTAATTACAGTAAATATTATGACGGAAAATTATAACATAAAACAAATAAGTTTATAATATAACTAGCTTCTGCCCGCGGTTTTCACGCGCGTTCCCACAGGAAACGTGCACTTTTCCGGGATAAAAAGTAGCCTATGTTACTCTCCGGTCCATAAACTATATCTATGCCAAAAATCACGTCGATCCCTTGCCTTATTACTGCGTGAAAGAAGGACAAACCAACAAACACACTTTCGCATTTATAATATTATATATAATTATTATAGTAGGATTAAATTAATTACAATATTTAACAATAATGGCACTGACGAATTATAAAAATACTTTTACCAACAAGTCTATTAATAAATTAAACCAGTGTCTACCCAGAAAGTCCACGTGACTCAAAACAGGTTTGGGAATCAATTGTTGCAAAAAAATCGGTGACCGATTTTTTTCTTAGAAAACAGGTATTATAACCAAGTGAGCTTGGGTAGTAAGGGTTGGGAAATGCCAAGAAAGGAAACCCAAGGGATTTGGTACGTGATAATTAACAGGAATCTGGAAAATATAATTATATTCTAAAATATTGGTTAATCCTATGCGCAAATTGAAGGACCGGGTAGAATAGCTTTGTTTATTTCTATACTAGCTGCTGCCCGTGGTTTCAGCTGCGTGGAGATTTTGGATTTCATGGGTTTTATTTTCTTGCGTGGAACCCTAATTCTTTTTCTAAAATTAAAGTAGCCTACAGCTGTACTCCTTACAACATCAGCTATCTGCCACTGAAAATCTCGTCAAAATAGGTCCAGCCGTTTCGGAGATTACAAATAAATAGAGGAGACAAAAATTTTAAAAATTGTGTTTTTGATATAGGTACCTTATATACTTTCATATACATAGTTAAAAGCTGTTATTTTGATACTACAAACAGACACTTCAATTTTATTTATTTGTGTGTATAGATGTCTAGCTCCAATAAGAATACAACTAAGTTTAAAGCTGAAAATTAAAACTAATTGCTGTAATGCACAAAACATTTACCTTACTTTCAGAAGGAGCGTTACAAGTTAGCCTTGGACATATTTTTATGGCCCCCGGGAATCCAGGGATGGAAGCTCTCTGAATGTATCAAGTACCGGGACCAACCCACATTCGCCGGATTATCGCGAAGAAAAAACTACAGAAACGCTCAATTTAGTTTCGCCAAAGTTAGTTCAGAAGTGGGGTCCGATCGTGACCACTCGTTGGAAACTAACTTTCTGATATTGGCTCCGCATTACTTATGGAAAAGGTTTTTGTATTAATATTACCGATTCTTTCTTTAATATAGTATTTTAAGTGGGGAAACGGCAGGTAACTAGATAATAAGCGCTATTGCCATTTTTTTTGTTGTTTGTCTTCTCACATGATCTTAAGTGACGACGTCGCGTCGTCGAAGGTGGTTAATTTTTACCTTTATGGTCTTACCACAAAAAAATTAAACACAACCTAAAAATGTGTTTCCAGCGTTTAACTTTTAAAAATTGCCTTAGTCGCGTATTTAAATATGAGCAACCACAAATCTTGATTTAAGTAGTGCCAGTGGTAATTTTGTTGTGACATTTCTTATCATTTTAGACGTTTATCTTTATACACTGCCCAGCTAAACAGGCGTCTAAAAGTTGTTTCTTTGTGGTAACACAGGTAAGGAAAAGCCCAATAATATCACTGGCTATAGGTACTTTGCTCATCAAACCGAAACACATTACTGCTTGGCGGCAGAATTCGCGAGCAAAGCAATGGTACCAACCCAGACCTACACTCACAGAAGAGTTAGTCCTACCACCTATTTCCTTGTTCCTTAGAATATGTAGCTAAACAGATGATAATTTTCATCATCTGGTATCATCAACATTATTTTCAAACGCTGGCTGAAGAGAAAAAAGACATTAAATAAAAAAATGTTTTTTTAAAAAACATGTGTGATAATACATTTAAAAAATCAACAATTCGAGTATTACGGATCTAGAAATAGTTATCTTCAGGAACTGATTTAAAACGTAAGCACATTTGTAGCAAGCAACACGGTCTTCCACGCTCGCTGGATCCCCAGAGAGACACAGCCAGAAACAATCACAGAGAAAAAGCAGAGTATAAATAATTCTTTTTACGATTTATACCATCCCTAATAGAAAAAGGTTGGGTATAAATCCGTGGAATGTGCGTTACTCTTCCAGACAATACAAATATTTGGTTACAACACAGGAACCTCACATAAAAATGATGTATCACCAACCGTCCTCGTGCCGAAATTGGGTAATTTTTCCCAAATTTAATCCGAGGAAATATTAAAGTTATCTACCTACGCGACCAGCGCGACTGCTACTGCGGGTGAATGAAAGAAAATAATTAATTTATATAGAATTTTCATTTTAAATCTAAAATAAAATTAGAACAAAGTGACAACTACAAAAAATAATTTATCTGTAACTTGATTGTTAAAAAAATTTAATTACATACTTTACTAAAATTATGGATCGTAAGATACCTATTATAAGCTTAAACTAGATTACATATATGCGGTAGATTTTTTACATAATATAAAACCAAATAAATTATCTTAATTTGTATGTCACTGCAATCTATCTATAGTAAATAATTATCTATTTACTCACAATAATCGTATGTAATCATAGTTGTCTTGTTTTTAAAGTGAGCACAGGTTAAGTAACAGTTGGTGTTGTAAAGAAACAATGCTCCATATTATATAGCCTGCTACTGAAAACAATCATGTTGCTTACTGTTTTCTTCACTCCGCTCCATTTCGGTGGATGACAGTTGACAGTCGTACTGGTCGCTTAAGTATGTCCGGAGCATAAAGTTAGAAAATATTGAAAGTGGGTATTAAAACGATTTGTTTGGTTTAAACGACGGTCCACCACTGGGTTTGCTTAACCCAGTTTTTGTAGTAGGTGTTCATTTGTCACACAGGCTATCGATTCTGTCATCTCAGGCCTAAACCTAATTTTAGTTTCAATCTCTCTTTCTAAATGAAAACATGAGAAAGAGATGGAATATATTTTAGACCTGTCAAATTAATTCACTTGCATGTGTCTAGTGTAAATTTAACGGCAATGAATTTAGTGGCATCTAATTTATAAAGGATGGAAGAGATTTGACAGCTCTAAAACTTAATTTAGATCTGTTAAACATCTTCTATCTTTTTCTCATGTTATGTATTAAAAAGAGAGAGCGAAACTAAAAATAGGTTTAGGTGTAGAACGACAGAATCGGCAGCAATATTTAGTATTTTTTACAGCAGCAGTCTTAGTATAAATTTAAGGCTACTCGGTCCGTTCATTGCGTGAAGCTTCGTGGCCTTCATAAATGCATCCCAACAAGTTAAACCTTTACATTACCAAAAATTGGAACCCTCCTTGGGTAGCAATTAAGTCGTTGTACAAAAAAAGAGAAAAATATTTACGTGATTAAATTGAGAAACCATTAAAAGATTAATTTCAGAGAAATGGAATTTAATTTATAATATCAATATTTTTTCTCTTAGAAAATATTTTTTAATTTAAATAAATACCCAGATGAGATATCTCTCTCGTTAAATTTGTAGTAATTTCTAAGTACGCGTTTTTCAATTTCTCATTACAATGTTAAAAAAACACGTACTCGCATGTAATCTAAATGAAATCTGAAATATTTTCAGCGCTAGAAAAATTACATGATACCTTTGTAGGGAATGTCTAGACGACGCAACTAAAAAAAATGTACGGCTGAAAAGCCACGATGTTGAAGAATTAAGGCGTTAGTGAATTCTAACATTTTGCTGTGATCAAAGATGGTTAAACGCAAAGAACACAAAGATAGTAATTTGGTGACATATTATCAACCTGAGGCAAGCGAGCGTAGTTATTCAGAAAGCTCAAACTTTGGATTTAAATAATTGACCTACATATCGGTGGTTATCACTAATACTAATAATACCTACTAATTTTTAAAGCAAACCACTTCCTGTGTAAAGGCACAGGTAAAGATGGGATATCCGCCATTGGTGGCGCTTGGCACACAAAATATCGCTCGGTCTGAAAGCTCCCTTTAGTAAACAACCTTTTAGCTCGGCGCACTACTCGATTCCAAATTGCTATTTTTGTAGACGCTTGCAAAGCAATTTGTTGAGTTTTATTCAGTTAATGCTGTTATTCTTATTTTTTTGGTCTTGTTTTTGAAAGTCGAAATGTGTGAATGTTTCTTTATAGTCGATTCGATATTTTCCATTTATGTTCAGTGATTTAATCATAGTGTCTATAAATCATTATAAAGCAAGCAACATTTTAGTAAAATAAAATTATTTATTGACACAACTAAATGATACTACAAGATTGCATAGAATCCATAGGCTCGCTTATTACCAAAAAACATCATAAATAGATTTTATGTAACTAATCAATATTAGAAGGATAAACTTGCCGTTTTAACAGAAAGTATGTAGTCGTAGTAGGATCTTAAACTGAGGGCGTTATCTGACACGTGGTAGGGTGCGGATTCTCTCCGCAATTCCGCATGCAATCGCAGTGCATTTTTATGTCAATCGTGGCGTCTGGATGCGGAGCGCCTGACAATGGAGATCCGCATGCAGATGTAATCTGTACCTACCCACACCCGTATCCGCATAAGACATGCAGAAAACGCCCTGAGCTTGAGCTTCCGATAAAAGAAAAACATCGTAATGTAGACATATCATAGAATTTTCTAGTACTCACCTGGCCAGCTACATTTATTTTATTAAAACACGTTGCAATATAACGACGATACCTAAAAATTTTGTAAAATGGAAACCAAAATATTCACAGTCGATAACTTTGAAGAGTGATTGGTACGAACACTTCTTTCATAAAACTTTATAACTCAATGATAGTCAGAAAAAATAATTTTCAGCTAAAAATGCCATCTAAGAGACCCCATACACGAGCACTCCAAACCACAACATTCCAAATCCAATTTTCCAAAAACCGCCCGTGTGAGGGGAATCTCAGATAGATTACGCGGATTTAATGGAATATTTGATATCCAATTCAAATCCAACGTTCCAAATCATCGTGTATAGCCGATACGACAATCCATTTCGCGCCCGTACTTGGGACACAGAATGACCCAAAAATGGAGCGATGGCGAGCTCAGAATGGAGTGACCGTCTTGTTCAAAATTGGAACATCGTTCCACTCAATCTACGACGCATGGAGCGATGGATTTGGAATGCTCGTGTATGGGGGCTCTAACGGTCTCGTCACGTGAAATATTCTAGACATAGACTTCAAAATTGAAATAATGAATTTTTTTATCGAATGGTTCTGAGTGATTTGAATAATATACCTAATTGAATGGCCAGTGCAATAGTATACTAAACATTCCTTTTAATTTTACAGCTGGGCTAGTCAGCCGTATTCTAGATGACGTTTTACCAAAATATATCACCCAGGGGATTTGACACACGATCGAAAATAAGTGATGACGAGGTTTCACGAGGTGGGAGGACTAACTCTCCTGCGAGCGTACGTGTGGTTGTATACCACCGCTTTGCTCACGTCAGCATTAGTATAGTCAGTGAAATTACATTATTATAAGACAGTATGTCTAATGTGTCAGCGTAACGAGCGCACTGCAGGAGTCGTGCATACGATCAGGCAAATGACCCGCTCGTCTCATGACCCAATAGTATAAACAAATCGATGTAACAAAAGTTACATAAAAAACACGACTGTCCTAGCTATAGTGTCACTCGGGTTAATGTAAGGATTCTAACGATACCCCGCAATCTGTTCAGGCATTTAAAAGTTACTAACCCAAAATTCTTCAGTGGCAGATTCGCCGCCCATTGGCAGCATTTTTTTTTTCTTTTCATTTTATTAGGTAACGAGACGAGCTGGTCGTTTGCCTGATGGTAAGCATAACGCCGGCCCATAACGATTGCAGTGCCACCCAGAACTTTGAAACACAAAGGCCTGCGCGGCACTGCAGTGCGCTCGTTACCCTGAGACATTAGGTATTAAGCCTCATAAGCCCAGTAATTTCACTGGATACTCCACTCATCAAACCGGAACACAGTAATGCTTGCACACTACTGTTTGGCGGCAGACTTCACGAGCAAAGCGGTGGTAACAACCCAGACGGACACTCACAGAAGAGTTAGTCCTCCCACTAACTAACATATCAGTGACAAATCTACTACTGTCGATTCATTCGTTGAAATACCCCCTTCACCCTCGCATTGCGCTGTCAATGAAAGGGGTTCAAGATTACTTCTGTTAGTGGGAGGACTAACTCTTCTGCTTGTGTCCGTCTGGGTTGTTACCACCGCTTTGGTCGTGAAGTCTGCCACCGAGCAGTAGAGTGAAAGCATTACTGTGTTCCGGTTTGATGAGCAGAGTATTCAGTGAAATTACTGGGCTTGTGAGATTTAATGTCTCAGAGTAACGAGCGCAGGCCCTTGTGTTTCAAAATTCTGGGTGACACTGCAATTGTTATGGGCCGGCGTTATGTTTATCATCAGGCAAACGACCAGCTCGCCTAGATACCAAATAACATTAAAAAAACATGCTATTCACACAAAGTCTGTAATTCATGAATTTGCATGGCAATATGTCACTTACAAGGAAGGTTATACAATACCCTTCTTTATGTCGTCCGAAGCGTATCTATTTGGAGTGAAGCCAATCGCGAGGAACTGTAGCAAGCTAGATAAGCAATTGGTTAGCCCGTATCACTTACGCTGTAAAACAGCACCTCAGGTCCACTCCAGATTTTTCATGAATTATTTTACTCTCATTTGGGATTGTTGTGTTGAACGCAGATTTTTTTGCTGTATTGTTTTCAACGTTTGTTTTAGTATTATTGCCAAATTTCCTAAAGAGATCATAACAATTTTAAAAAGACATAATAAAATCTGGATTCTTTAAGATTTGATTATGTCTATAACTATCTCAATAGGGGCATAGTTCATGATATTATTTACTTTCTGCTAATAGTAACTAGTATAAAAAAGGTATAAGAGACAACTTTATCGTCAGTTCTTTGCCTGATTTGTTTCTCTTTCTGAGGTTGATTATAGCGCTCAAGATGATAATGCCACTGTTTTTAATGTGATGATGATGATAATATTTAGGTTTTGACCGTGAATGTTCTCTCGTCACATCTGAAACAAAAAAAAACTATTTAACTTACGTACTATATCCGAACATTCTGAACGCATAAGCTAATGTACTGTTTGAGCTATTTAGTGCTGAATAGCTCTCTGAAGACAATTGGTTTCGATATATTTTAGAGAAATGAAATAAATTGCCTTGCGGAGCAATTTGGTGGTTATTCTGGGCAAATGTGTTCGGAAACGTATTAGGTATAGGTAATATACACATTTATTATGTTTTGTTCGCGTTTGGTTACGAAACTCAAGTTTCGTCGATGTATAAATATATTTACAAGAAAATTTACGTTACAAAATCTGCTTACTGGTATAAACTTTTTGTTTAATTTGTTATAATAATATTAACTCGACATTTTAGCGAATTCACGCAGTTTTGATTTTCGATTTGAAATCATTTTGATTGTTATCGTAATATTATAAAATCTGTTTTGTGTAAAACCAATTTTTTTTTTTTTTTTGAAGATTTGTTTGAAAACTAACCACTCTGACGTCAGTGGACATATTAGTTCCAAAAAATGCTAGTACATGGATAGCATGGTATCTTAACGCTGTGGATTCAATTATTGTTTAATGCGTAGTACGCTGCTTACTTGTAATTCTTTTACGATCATGAATAAATACTGTATTTTGAGGGTATTTTAATATTTGCAGCGTTTGAAATAAATGTACTTCGCACCTGATTTCAATTCGAAGTCTCGACCAATTCGATATTTTACTAAGCTATAGCTTTAAACTTAAATTAATTTCAGAGTCATAATTGCGTAATGTATCTAAAGTTAAAATCAAATGAACTACTTACTGTGAGATCTGTCGCTATCACTAGTAAGCCTTAGGAATTTCACTAGCAAAGCGACGTTCTGCGTAATGAATCTACACTCGCAGAACCTACTAAAAATTCCCTCAAAGTCCGAAACGGAACGAAACCAAATTCCCTTCCGAAGCGACACTAGTAATGTCATGTTCCGAATTAAAAGGTTAGTTAAACCGGCGAGCGCCGCGCCGCCGCCGCCGCAAATCAAATGAAATTCCACTGGACTCGCACCTTAAATGTACCAATTGAATGCTGATGACTTGGCATTTGGGTGACGCGCTTTGGTGAAACGATACTGCGCTCGGATGAAATGATATTGCGCAAAATGATACGAGTTTGGGTAATGATTGGAATTAAAGTACAATAGTGTTGCTGATATCAGAGTTGGATTACAATATGTGAGAACTGTCGCAAATCGAACGGCAATGTGTATTGGGTAATGATTGTAGGTTTCCATCAGGCGGTCATTTGACACGATGATCAGTGGCAGTGATGTGGTCCGCCTATCGGACCCTGATTCTACTAAACAAATGGTTTAATAAGTTTTTTGTAGAAAACATATTTTTCCAGGCAAGCTTTTATAATTAAAATACGTAGTTCGTGTTGTAACATTGTGGCCACCTTCCAGCTCCAACATCAGCATCCTGGACATCATCTAGGATCAGTTTACTTGTAAAGACAAGTAAAACGAGCCTTAAATTGATGGGATTACGTCGTTTCGTTACAGAGTTCATATATATAGGTATGGCCATGTTCCAGCCCCATCGTCAGACCAGCTCTGTGACATCGTTATATTGTGGTTTAAATTGCAAAATTTCTGCACAATCGAACACCGGGAAGTGGCTCAAATTTAACTTGTAAGATCTGACCTAAACTTTGTAGCAGAGGGCAGTCACTTCCCTTAAAATTAAGTCATTTACAATATTTAAAAAAAAACGCAGTGTCGACCAAAATATAGTTTGCGTGGTGATTTAGACAAACATACAAACATTACAAGTTAAATAAAACCATATGATTTCTTTCATTTCCTTAATTTCTAATTTATTTTTAGTAGTAACTTTGAAATTTTTTGATCTAGTAAATTTGTTAAAAACTAGTTTTGTTCACAACAAGATTATCGGTAATATGATGAATAAATACATATATTGTTTCCAGTGCCAGAAGCTCATCTCATTTTGCTAATAAAACTTGTTAAGTGAAGCTTCACAGCTTTTTTTTTTCTTTTTCTTTTTCTTTTAGCTGATGTACACCAATCTCTGTCAAATCCTTTACCAATGTTCAGCACAATAAAGAAAAACTAAAGAATCCTTCCACAGACGAAAGCTCACCCTTATCAAGGCTATTCAGGTTCACAGAATAGTCAAAAATGTCGCCACAAACAAAGCAGAAAAGGGTCATGAAGATGTTAAAATAAAAGTGAACTCAAAGCAAATGGAAGCGAAAAATAAAATCGAGTGGTAGATACCATAAAATGATTTTTACGATCAATTTTGTTACGCGCAGCTCCATATTCGGCCGTTTCTGAAATAAAGAATGATTTCACAAACAAAATTCGGGACAACGCGACGTACCAAAGGGCTCCAACTCCAATAAAGGTATATTACGGTTTCGTTTTAGAATATTCAGGTGGAATAAAAGGACTTCCTATAACACCACGAATGGTATTCCTGTAATATATAATTTTAGGTATATAGCTTTAAATCATACGACTGTCTGTCGGTTTCTATAGTACCTACCGGTGTGCTGCTGCACTTAAGAGTTAGTCTTAATCTAGGTTTATCTTATCCACCACCTTTGACCGCATCCTCGCTTAAGATAAGGCTTATTTATTAAGTTTAAAAAAAAACACCTTAAACCTTTTTCTCCACTAGATTTACTTATACTAGACACGAATGGCTAAATTACATATGGTTGTAGCCTTTAGGATATTCATCTCCAGACAAGGGATTAAGAAATTTGTAAGCTGGGAACCTCTATCATCTTTAGCTTTTCCATCTGGTCATTTGATTAACTTATATAATTATTATTAATAATATTTATAGGTGCGTCATGATTAACTCGTCTACCTGATGGGAAGCATAATGTCTGCCTATAATTTACAGTGTCACCCAGAACTATGGAGTAAGGCTTTCCCAGCAGTGCGCTGTGCGCTCGTTACCTTGCCCTGAGAAATCCAGTATTAAGCCGCATGTCCCCAGTAAAATAATTAGGTAAATAAATTAGATTTAATTTAATTTTTTAACGACTTTTATGTATAACCAGCTGTGTGGTAGTTGTTCTCATTGTTCCCAAGACCAATCCTGAACAGGGCCTGACAAAAAGGGCACCGATTTGATGGAAAAACTCTCTGCAATAAGAAGATGAGACCGCCCTCTTGAGACTATACCTTTCTTGTGGCTTGAGTGGAAGCGAAAAGCGGTTTTGGTGGCGGTTAGATGTTTTTATTCTATAAAAAATGCTTTAAAAAAGCGAGGAACCGACTTCAGTGACAAACTACTGAACCGATTTTGATACAATTATTTTGCACTCAACCCTAATTCTTTTTCTAAAATAAAAGTAGCCCAAGTTATACCTTATAACATCAGCTATCTGCCAGTGAAAGTCCCGTCAAAATCGCCCCAGCCGCTTCGGAGATTACCCGGATCAAACAGACAAAAGTTTTTTTTTACAAAATGATTGTTTTGTTGTAGGTACCGTACCTATAGACTTTCATATGCATTTGGTAAAAAGCTGTTGTTTTGATATTACAAACAGACACTTAAATTTTATTTATTTGTATGTATGTATAGATAATAATATATATAATATAAGTAGTAAGAAAGTAGTATAGGATACACACCATCATAGTTTATGTTCTGAAGTTTAACCATATTATATAGAATCGTATAACATGTCGTTGGAGCGTAACCAGTTTTTTATTTATTTATTTAATATTCATAACCTCAGAGTGAGCATTACAGTTTCCCAATGCGCCCACTCCAAGTCCTTAAAAACTAGACACGTACACATTATAAAAACAATAAAATTAATAATTAGCCCAATTTAACAAATCACTTCAGCAAACTTCATAGCTGCGCTATGAAACTCTGATTGAGTGCAATGAAACAAATCCAAATGATGGATTTTGATATGTTATTGGGAAATTTGATAACAGGCAAAAGGTTGGTCGTCTCGTGATATTTTCCGCTGAATCACTGAGCACACCGAAAAGACCTTACCTTGATTTCAGTAGGACCCCAGCGGCCTTTCCGTGAAACTCCCAAATCAGAAGAAACAGAAACGGAAAAAATAACTTCGTAACAACGTTGTCGTCTTTATCATCGTGGTTTATTTAACATTTGGGATTATGCCGCTCAGTTTTTTCTGGTACCTCCAGATAAAGGTACATTTATGAGGTCGTGTCCCACTGTGAGAAAATTACGGACTTTTTTACGTAAGAAAGGTCCTTTACTGGGGGAAAGTGCCAAGTGTAATGTTATTTATGAAATAAATATAAGTGGAGATGTTGTTAAAAATAAGTTAGTGCGAGAAGTTTTTCGGGATTTTCTAGAGAAAGGGCGGGTTGTATTAAACGTAAGATATGAATCTGGGCATACTCTACGTATACATATGCGTGTGTTAAAGTATTTTATGTACCTATAACTGGTATGGTTCTTATGTAGGTAAGTGTTCAACTTTTTTACACTACGAAGCTTACTTCGAACTTTTCTTCGAACTTTTTACACGGGATAAGCTCCCATGATCAAGTGAGGTTCCCCATGATCAGTTGTTGCCATCATGCACTGTTGTTTAAAAGCGCTGTCCAACTTCCGTTAGTCAACATTTCTTCTTATTGATATTTTGACAAATACCGATATTTAAAGTAAACATCTTGAAGGATTTCAAATTTCGTAAATAATTATTATAATATCTCCAAAAGCGAAAATTGTTATTTTGTTATCTCAATATCGACTTTGAAGAGTTGAAATTAAATACGAGTTCCTTCCATCTTAACCTAGTTAAGTAAGCGCCGTCAAAAGATCGTTTATTTTCGAAACAAACATTTCAATTAGAATTTAAGTGACGTAAAATTTAAACGAATTTATTGAATTTTACAAAAGATTTACAATGTGGCTACAAAATTTATTTTACAAAGTTTCGTTTGATAAGTTATTAGATAAATGTACCTAAGTTTGTTGTTTTAAAGTAGGTTTGGTAAAAGTAGGTCCACGGTTTTACCAACGTAGAGATTCCCATAGGAACCTTATGTCTTACCCACTCCGCCGAGAGTTTCTTGCCTTTCTTTTCGATGGTGTAGGCTTTGGAACGAGGCAACTAGAGTCATACACACCACACAGACTCACATGGTACACGAAATTCCGCGAGAACCCATCTTGGGCCTGCGTGAAGTAGCTATAGCTAGATTAGGGCCCACTTCAAACGGACGCATTCGTGCGCCGGGCTATTCTCTCCCGATCCTCCCTTTCTCACGACGACGGCCCAAGCCAAGGTCCGTACCGACGTGGTTCGATCCCACGCGGTGCCCTTTCGCTAGTCGCCAAAACACCACTTTTACCGGGCCGAGCGCCTTCTGCGCTCTCCCACATTCCGGAGATGCTGTGAAGGTCGATAGACCTCTTGGTCTGGTCTTGGTCTTGGTTGGTAACAAAAGCGTTTTTTCGAGAAAAAGTGTAGTAGCTCATTATTCCCGAAATTTAAAAAAAAACCGACAATAAAAGCCTTTGAAGGTTAACTTCAAATAGCTTAACAGATTTTTTTGAATCGCAGCTTAGAACACTTTCGATAAAGTAAAAAAACAAACCATTCAAATCAAACGAAATCAAAATCGGTCTATCCTCTTAAGAGCTACGATGCCACAGACAGATACACACGGTAAACTTATATTTATAATACCCTTGCTTTTTTGTATCGAGGGTTTAAAATGTAAGAAATTGACATAAAGATTTAAATAAACGCTTACACACTCATACCCCCGCACTAGGATTCCCTGTGTCGCAGGTGGCATGGACACACACAGATACACATCACAAACATCCAAGACCCGAGAACAAACTTTATGCTTACACAAAATCTGCCCCGGCCGGGAATCGAACCCGGGACCCCTCGCTTTGCAGGCAGGGTTACTACCAACTTAGCTACGGAGCCGTCACATTGTCTTTTTTTTCCACAAATAGGTACATATTATTATTAATTATTGTACAAAGTGACTTTGTCTGACACCTCCAAGTGACATAGTGGGTAAACTGGTCAAGGATAAATAAAAAACAAAAAAACATTTAAAAAGATGCATATCTGAATTTTATGATTGGGTCCTTTTGTGTCCTGGCTGTAAGCAAAAAAAAGAAAGTACTAAAAAAGAAAACGCCGCCGTTTTTCTCTTTGATTCGGTTCTAATTTCAAACAGACTTATTAATGTTGAGAAAACAGTTCGCGGTTTGATTAATATTTCAAATCATAGAGCACTTTTTTCGCCGTTTGAATATTTAAAATCCATTCGTAGTTTTAAGGATTATCGAAAAGATTTGAAGTAGTTTTTAAGTACATGATGAAGTATTTTATGACTTGCAGGTTATAAGTTAGGGTTTTATGTAGTATTTTAACTAACTGTTGAAAGAAATGGTTGTGTTGCATTGTTCATAAAATTCCTAGAATATAACTAGAGATCTGTGATCAAAACCATCCATCCATCTATCTTTAAAAGCTAATTAAACTTTTCCTGAGTTCCTATGGCTCAGTGCATAAAATACGCATAATTTACACACGCGTTAGTGGGAGGACTAACTTTGTTAGTGGGAGGACTAACTCTTCTGCGAGTGTCCGTCTGGGTTGTTACCACCGCTTTGCTCGTGAAGTCTGTCGCCAAGCAGTAGTGTGCAAGCATTACTGTGTTCCGGTTTGATGAGCAGAGTATCCAGTGAAATTACTGGGCTTATGAAACTTAATGTCTCAGGATAACGAGCAATCTGCAGTGCCGCGCAGGCCTTTGTGTTTCAAAGTTCTGGGTGGCACTGCAATTGTTATGGGCCGGCGTTATGCTTACCATCAGGCAAACGACCAGCTCGTCTCGTTACCAAATAATATAAAAAAAAAAAAACTACTGACTAGGAATTTCTTATTTACTTTGCGATCGAGGCACAATGTACCTACGTATGGTACTCCCACAGATTTAGGAACAAAATTTGTAATACCCCCAAATCATGTGTGACTTATATAGTTGATATGTACTCACCTCGCACTATACATATTTGCCTTGAACGCGCACCGAGCGCGCCCCTGGGAGCTTGCTTTGTCAAGTGCCTAAGGCGCCTCGCACAATCATGCTAAGGATACTGTGTCACACCTAAATAGAAATCCTATGTTATGCTCTGCACTTCACCGCTTTTGAACACATCAATATACAGCCATTTTGACCAGAAATGTGACTGTATCGATTACAGGACTTAACCATTTAACGCCTGATAACACATCTATAAGAGATCTGTGGTGATAAACCTTCGCGTTGCGGTGACATTTACATCACTCGTATAACCATGTAAACCTGCTTCCAAATATCGATTAATTATCCATTATCAGCCTCTTATGCTCCCATTGCTGGGATACCGGCCTTCTCTCCGAGAGAGAGGTATGGGCCACAATCCCCCACGCGGGCCCAGTGCGGCTTGGTGGATGTCACATGTCCTCGAATTTTGTGGTTCTTGAACATGCCGGTTTCCTCGCGATGTTTTCCTTCACCGTTTTAGAGCGAGTGTGAATAATCCGCACATAGCTTGATATAAGTCATTGGTGTGGGCCGAGATGAGATACGAAATATGGTGCGGCGGATTGAAAGTCGCGCAAGTTCCCGCTCGGCCACACTCGCTGGTAAGCATAACACCGGCCCACAAAAGTTGCAGTTCCACTCAGATCTTTGAAATAAAAAGGCCTGCGCGGTAATGCAGTGCGCTCGTTATTCTTACACATTAGGTATTAAGTATATCATAAGTCCAGCAGTCCAGTACACTCGCCCGATAAAAAATATCGATTGCTTTCGTTGAAATTAAGCAACCGAATAAATAAAGCTGTACCTAAACATTACGCTCAAATATACGGAGCATAAAGGTAAAACGTTAATTTATAAAGTGATTAAAGAGACTTGAGCAATTGAAACATAGCGTTAGATAATAGGACTTTAAAGTGGTTATAGACTAAACTACGGTTTGCCAAGGGTCGGCCCTTTATTACCTCAAGCTTAATGAAATTAAATACAGGCCTCATAATTCGTGGCTTGATAACAATTTTCATTTAGGTTGGGAGAAGTCTTGTTTTGACACTACAAATACGTAAATATGATAATAGAATAAATAATTACCTAGATGGATAGCTTGAAATCTGTTACAGCCAAAAAAAAACAGCTTAAAGTATAGTAGTGTTATACCACAAAAAGAAAACATTTTTATGCGCCCGTTTAGCTAGACAGCGTCTAAAGTTAAACGTCAAGAATGTCACAACAGAATTGTGTTAGACAACGGATTTGGAGTTGCTAATATTTAATTGCGCGACTAAGGCATGTTGAGGCGTTACACAGTGTTTAACGTAGGTTTAACGTGTGTATTATTTTTTTGTGGTAAGACCCTGCGTTTTTTAATCACATCAGTCGTGGGTTTTTGATATTTTTAAATTCTCCTTTTTTTCATTTTGATCTCGATTCTTGACGTTTCGTACCTTTTGAATTGTAACCTATAACGCGAGGAAAATCACCAAAAGCTGGTTACTTTCGCAAAAATCTAAAAAATATACAAATTTTAAATATTTTCAGGATTACTTAAATTCGTCGTAGGTTTGTTAGTGTTGGCACCAAAAGCATCCTTAGACAAGTTAATCTCATTACTACACCCTTCTATCCCTTCAAAATGTATCAAGTATATCTCAAACAAACCTTACCATGTTGAACTGGTTGAGAAAACCCAATCATTTGAAGTGGTCTGCAGCCTGCCGTAGACCAAACACTGCCTGCCATAACAATAGTAGAAGCGCACTTATACATAACTAGCTGCTACCCGCGGTTTCACCCGCGTGGAGATTTTGGATTACATGGTTTTTATTTTTTTGCGCGGAAACCTAATTCTTTTTCTAAAATTAAAGTAGCCTAAGTTATTTCTTGTAAAATCAGCTATCTGCCAGTGAAAGTCCCGTCAAAATCGGTCCAGCCGTTACCGAGATTACCCGGAACAAACAGACAGACAAAAATTTTAAAGATGGTTTTTTTGTTATAGGTACCGTATATACTTTCATACGCATTTAGTAAAAAGCTGTTATTTTGATATTACAAACAGACACTTCAATTTTATTTGTATAGATTATGTTCACTGAACCGCATTATGTAGAATTAATTATCGAATAAACGATTTTGTGGCTACACCAGTTTCACTGGAAAGCTATTAAGCAGAATGAAATCGTAATGGATTCAATATTGAACAATAGACTTTGGTTTAAATAGCTCTATTTCGTTCTGTATAATGTTGAATAATGAAAATCAATGACAAATAAGCTTTTATGGGTTATTTAATTATTAGGTGTAATTTAGAAATACATATTTGTTCTAATGGATGAATAATAGATGATATTTTGGATCCACGCCACCATATCTGAACATACACTTACCAAGGAGTATAGAGACCGTTCTCAATTAAACAAATATATTCTGCCAAACGGCAGAAGTCAGGCACCATAATTAAAACAATCAAAATACACACACACATAATTATTAATAACATGCTCAATAACTGAAAGCCAGCATCCAATCCTTTTTATTTGTTTTAACTATAGCCTTAAGGTTGTCGAGACGAGATCGCTATGAACGATAAGATCACCCATTATGACATTTAGTTTTTAAGAATATTTATAGTTTTACATATTGTTTGTACTGTGGTATTTTGTCGAGCTTATCTATGTACCTATTAAAAAAAATAGGATACATTTTATGCAAACTTAAGAACTCAGGTGCTCCTTTACATGCACTCGTGTTGTCCTCAATAAAACAATAATCTATACAAATAAATAAAATTGAAGTGTGTGTGTGTGCTGTTATTTTGATATTACAAACAGTTGTAATATCAAAATAACAGCTTTTTACTAAATGCATATGGAAGTATTACACGATATCAATAACAAAACAACCATTTTTTAAATTTTTCTCTGTCTGTCTGTCGGTTTGTCCGTCTGTTTGTTCCGGGTAATCTCCGAAACAGCTGGACCGATTTTGACGGGACTTACACTGGCAGATAGCTGATGTTACAAGGTGTAACTTAGGCTACGTGGGCGAAGCCGCGGGGCACAGTTAGTTAGTTAGTTAAATAATACTGGTGGTACCTATTCCCATCGTAGAAGACCAAGTCTGACAACCAACAGTCGAGCTTTTCTCATATCCGTCATATTACTCCTTATACCACATCCACAACGATTCTTATTATAACCATCGATTATCTTGACCCATCTCTCAATTTATATACCAGTATTTTAGGACACATGGTTTAATAAAGACCCCAGAGGGCCTTAATCATAGTCATAAACAAGACCCTGTGAGTGTACAGGCTCGCAGTAAAACGTGCTGAGGTGAATTGAGCTCGTAATCAACATTAAGTAATGCCTTTGGGTGATGGGTACCTATTAAAGGTTTATCGCTTTCCTTGAGATAACAATGCGATGAATAAATTTAATTATTCTGGCTGGTATTTTCGAGTGTAGAGAATTTATGATAGCGATGAAGTTAGGTCTAATCTGAGCTCTGGGAAACTCTGTCGTTTCTCTTTTAGGATAACCTTAAAATGAAAAGACGGGACCCTGAAAGCTCTTGTCACTACCACTAAAGTTACGCGCTGCCTCGTCTGCTTTCATATAACATCGTCTACGCACCATGTTTCGAATATCGACTCGACCCCACACCGCTCGCACTAAAATGGTAAGGGGAAAGTTCGTGAAGAAACCCAATTCAAGAACCACAAAATTTGAGGACATGTGACATATGAACTAAGGCCTACTGGCCCTGGTGGTGGATTATGGCCCATAAACTTTCTCTCTTAGAAAAATACAGGTATCCCAGAAATAGGAGTGTAATAAGGCCAATAATAATGAAAATTGTTCTAGCCATTTCTTATTCATAATAATAGATAACTAATAACGCATTGCTCGTGAAGTCTGCCGCTAAGCAGTAATGTGCAAGTATTATTGTGTTCCGGTTTGATAAGCAGTGTAGCCAGTGAAATTACTGGACTTATGAGACTTAATACCTAATATCTCAGGGTAACGAGCGCACTGCAGTGCCGCGCAGGGCTTGTGTTTCGGAGTTCTGCACTGCAAGTGTTATGGGCCGGCGTTGTGCTTACCATCTGGCAAACGAGCACTTTTATGATAACTGCCTTAAACTCCTATATATCACAAACATAACGTGACGTCCAAAGTTCCCCTTCCTTCCATAAATTGTGAACTGTCAGCAATGAAAATTTATCATTAGTTACATCGGATAGCAAGATGGCAATCGATGTTTCTCCTTGATTAACGATTCATATCTAAATCGGATCCAGATCCACCGGGAACGGGACCGATTTGGAACATGGCATTGTCGCCATTGGTATAATTTTAGTGGATTTGTTTTATTGGTAGGCAGAACAGATTATTTCTTTTTTCATAAAAATTTTAGAGTGATTTTATAAATACAGTTGCGCGACAATCTGTAGATCGAGAATCCGAATCCTAATAAGGCCAATCACACATCGGTGCGTTTTGGCAGTTACATTTGAGGACTAGTTTTATGCTAGGTTTAGCCATAGTTATTTTATCCTACTTCCTACTAATTATATACTTCCTACTAATAGTGTTTGTTGGTTTGTCCTTCTATCACGTAGTAACAGATCGACGGACCGAAGTTAAACGGATCGACGTGATTTTTGGTATAGGTATAGTTTATGGACCGGAAAATAACATAAGCTACTTTTTATCCCGGAAAAGGGCACGGTTCCTGTGGGAACGCGGGTGGGCAAGCAGTAATGCGCAATCATTATTGTGTTCCGGTTGGATGAGCAGAGTAGCCAGTGAAATTACTGGGCTTATGAGACTTAATACCTAATGTCTCAGAGTAACGAACGCAATTCTGACTACTTCAAAGCTCTGCAACTTCATGAAGCGGTTCTTTGATAACGAGCGTCTTGATATTCTTCCAGACATACCAATTTCATATCACAGCTATTATTAAGGTTCGCCGCATCTCTGCATACACAAATGTAACTGCAACGTATGCAGATGAGATTTTAGACGAGACATTTGAGCGCAGAGCTTAGTAACCAGAGGGGAGGCCACAGATGTTGGGCAATGTTCTTTCTGGAGCTCTCAGATTGCATTTCACGGATCACAAGTTGGGAGTATTGCTTGGATGGTCGCCAGTGTGTACCTAGTTTTATTGTATTCGTAAGCAGTTGATACTTTTTGATACTAAAGTTTATTCATATTTGAGAAGTACTACTCGAGTCAACTACCAATAAAAAAATGAAGTAGCTAGTTTGTTTTTTCTGACGATTGATAGACTTTGAATTGTATAGAGGCACACTGAAACGAAATGGACGTGTGTGGCCGAGCGGGAACATGTACGACTTTCAATCCGACGGACCATGGTTCGGCTCAGCCGTGTACCAATGATTTATAATATCAAGTTATGTGCACATTTATCATACTCGCTCTAAAACGACGAAGGAAAATATCGTGAGGAAATCCGTGTACTATGTTCAAGAGCCACAAAATGCCAGGACATGTTTTATGTGGCATCCTCCAAGCCACACTGCACCCTCTTTCTCTCTCTTTCTGAGAGGCACTGCAATTGTTATGGGCCGGCGTTATGCTTACCACCAGGCAAACGACCAGCTCGTCTCGTTACCAAATAGCATAAAAAAAAAATTTTACATCGTTATCTAACGCCGCGTCGTACACGAATTAGATTTAATCATAAATTAAAAACTTTCTAACTTTTATTTAGAAATTGTACTTATTTGATTTCAAACTAATTGCGGCTTTCAAAACTTTAATTTTTGGCTTAACTTTTGCAATAATCTAAAGTTCGTTAGTTCGCATAGACAATTTTATTATTCGGAGTTCAAATATTTTGGACCGTTTAATACAGATAGGTCACAGTAGGCCAATTAAGAAGCTCCTGAAAGTTCGTTATTGTTAATTCGGAGTATATACCATTGCGTCTCGAATGCAAATTATTATCTAGATTAGTTTGTATAACTTCGATGAAATATTTTACGTTTGCAATCAAAATTATAATGTTGATTGTGTGGGTAAATTAGAAAATTATACGGGATTGTTCGGTGTTAAATCAAAATACTGAAGTCAAACAAAGTTAACACTGGTTAGGACGTCTCTGCAATCTGATCGCTAGATATTATCTTGTAGATATTTTGCTCGATTATTTGCATAGTTTCAGTTAAGTTAGTAAACAAATATAATATTTGGTATTTTTGTATTTTTTTCAACGGGCTATCATAATAATACTGCTAATTACTTCTAGATTCTGTTTCCTAAACGACTGACATAACCTGAGTTTTTTCAAGAAGTGAATAGATTAATATCATTATCTCGCCTGGTGACGAGACGATAGAGCAAGCTTGATGCACAAATTATACTGAAATACATGGTGTTGAAAGTTTTCCCTATGACGCGCGATTATTCGATCCCTTTGCAGTGTTCATGATCAAATTTACACTCAACACGCGGACCCGGTTTTTTTAACTACAACAAGGTAAAGAGACCAGCAGGGCGTATGCCTGATGGTAAGCATAACGCATACAGTGCCACCTTGAACTTTAAATCACAAACAAAGGCCTTTGCGGCATTGCAGTGTGCTCGTTCTGAGACATCAAGGTTTTAAATATCATAATTATAATAAATCGACCAATTTCAATAAATAATATGGATATAATGTTCAATTTTTGACTACTTTATCCTTTAAAAAGTATTCAATGACCGCGCTTTCAGCAGACCCGAAGTGTCATAAAATCAAAATAAATGCTGGCAAATAAGTAAATCGAGCAGAATAGATGTCATTTCAAAACATTCAAAAGCCATAATCTGAAGAAGAAGAAGTAGGTATCAATGTCACATTCAGTGTGTGTGCAACATTCAATGTGTATCTGTATAGAGGCATATATATATATATATGTATTGTGTTAGCTGTAATATAACCACAATTTATTTGATCAAGATTATCGTATAAACAATTATTATGTTGTGTTATTAAATTCCTGGCTTATCGAATACCTGGGGTTTTCATGATCTCTAATATGTAACTAAATAATATTTTATAAATAGCAATAGTGGCATAGATAATCTCTTTATTATTAATTTAAATCACAATACGGATTTCGTGATACCAAATCGAAATGCGCGCTTGATATAAAAGCGTTGTTATTCTGACAAGCAAACGTACGTTTGCATAAGCGTCTAGGTACGGTCTGCATAAGTGATTTGGCAAAGTACCTAGGTAGGTAGATGATTAACTTATTGCTCAAAGTTATTAATTTCTTTTGAGCACACACAACATGGTAACTTTTAAAAAGTAAACACATACCTATCATAGTTTTTTTGCAATGAAAATAATTTTGTGAATATTATCATTCTTCATTCATTCAGTTTTGTTCTCAAAGCAACGATAGTAATGGCGAATATTATCTAAAATCAAACACAAAGAAGTACGTTTCAGCGGTTCACCACGCAACGGTAGACTACCTAATCCATCCTCAACCAAAAACGAAAAACCAGATAGTTTCAAATCCTTTGATACATCACACGCAAAAATCCACCCGACGCACTGCTATAAAACTAAGCATAGGCGCTGTCGTTATATACCAAAGTCGGTAGAACGCGAGGCGAATTAGCGCGTCGAGTGTTCCGTCCGTTTTCCTCAATAATGAGTCTTGCCCTGATTTTTTGCGGTTTCCGCAGTCGACTGACGATCTTCATTACCGTCGGGGTTGTGCGTCGTGTAGATAACGATGTAAGATGTGTTACTGTGTTTTATCCTTGTGTGCAGTGTCATTACAATGTTAGACATATTATAGAAGCCTCGTGTTTTTTTACTGACTTATTACTTTGAAATACCAGGGAACATAGATGACATATTTGTATCCTATTCATTATCTAAAAAGGGAATTTTGGTTAGGAGTAAATTATGTGAGGGGTAACTAAGTACGCGATGAAAAGTTTTTTTATTATTACAGAGTGAAGCAGCGTTTGACTACAATCTCTTGTGTGTGTTATGATGAGATGAACTATTGTAAGACATGAGAAAAGAACCTGGAATATTATAATGAGTGTTTAATGACTTTAAACCGCTCTATGAAATGAAACTCCAGCACCTGCCAATTCCGCTTCATGTAAAAATATGTAGGCAGGTGTTGACTCGCCACTCACTAAACGAGTCCCCATAGGGGTCGCCATGAGCCCCCATAGGGGTCGCCACGAGCCCCCATAGGGTTCGCCATCACATATATGGTCGCCATCATTCGCGATATAGGAGGCAACGTTGGTGAAGATGGTTAAAGGGTGTTGAGAGGTGTGGTGCAATTTTATCACTTTCACCCTTAGGTGGAAAGGCTTAGGGCTTAGCTCTTGCGATCTCTTCTCTCTCTGTCTGTTCTATTATTGCACGCCACCGTTATCTTATTAACTGTTATACACGAATTTGCGACCAATATGTAAGTAAAACATTCTCGTAATCAATGATTTATCTTTGACTTTAAAGAAAAACATACAACGCTTAGGCCTTAACGAATATAAACAAGCACTGCACATACGTAGTTATCTTATACACGAGGTAGGCTAGCCACGGTTATCTTTTCTGACGTCCGTTCATTAAAAAATATTCTGCAAAAAAATCCGATACCAACTAATCCAATTCCCACCATATGCATACGAACGTGGCCCAATTTGTCCTCACTTTCCCTAACGGACCCCGAAGCGAAACGAAAAACAAAATTCCTGTGGGTTTTCCACATTTTATTCGCTTAACAAATTCCCGTAACGGACTAGAATTTATATTGAAAAAAAGTCCAATAAATAAAATACTTTTCGCTCCAAGTAATCAATTCTCCCCTTTTCGCGGTCGAATGAGCGATTTGAGGACGCAATCTGGATTTTTCAAGGTGATTGTGTTTGTATTGTATCGCTTTTCCTTTACGTTCTCCGGTGGAGCTCTGATTTTTCCTGGGATTTATATACGATTTTGTTGACACCTGTGAGTTCAATCAGCTGCAAAAAGTATGATGTATCCATTGTGGAAGTCAATGTCAAATGTGTTCAAATTAACAAACGAAACCAACCAGTGTCGAATTTACAGGATCACTTTGTGCCGACTATCCTGCCGTCCTACCTGCTGCGCAAGTACGGAAGTCGGTTCGATAAATTTGTCAATCAATAAAACTGATAAGTTTATCGAATGTTGCGAGTACCGAAGTCTGATCGTAAAGTATTGTATAGTAGCTCTATATTCTCTTTGGATTCGACCTAGCTATTCGATAACTTTTGTCGAATGTAGTTATAGTGCCTCGATAAATTATATAGAATGTCGATAAAACCCATTTTATCGATTTGAATTCCCAATTTTTTCGATCGAAAAGATCCATACATGCGCCGCTGGTGGGCTATTAGTCATCTATAATTATAATTCATTTACCATAGACATAGAGAACGGATGCTGTCAGTGGTTTTGTCCGAATTCATTTCATTTTCCATATTGTTTTTTTTTTTTGGAAATTCTTATTTTTCTGAGTGCTTAATTTTCCGGATTCTTTATTTTCCCTCATTCTTAATTTTGCAGAAGTATGCACTGAGCGTTCCCTATAATCTAGCTGTGAAGTGAATACGGGCAGAAATTTTCTAGAATTTTGAATTCTTTTTTCTAGAATTTGAAATGATGAAATTTACAAGTATTGGCCACACAGTTGCTTTGTCTCTTTCTACAGTGTTGGCAATTTTGCGAGAGTATGGCTGAGCCCGTTCTCTATGTCTATGCTATTTACCTATACAATATACAAGGATTTACAAATATTTCATAAAATAAATAAAACTTTTAACAATTACTGTATATATTTGTATAAAGGTCGAGTAAATAAATTCTTACAATAACATTGAATATTATAAAGATTAATTAAGTACTAAATATTTATAAGCAGGCATATAAAAATATTGAATTTAAAAAAATACATATCCAAATGATAAATAGTTAAAAACCAAATGATAAATAGATTTTTAATTAGTGCTAAAATATTATAAGTATTAGATTTGTTATTAATATTTAACACACGTTACGTTATAAAGAACGTAAATTTATGCTGGCATAGCATCGGTTATGAAAGGAAGACATTTCTCTGCTCGTCAAAATTAGCTTCGAAAGTTCGAACAACAAGCTACAAGCCTAAAAATCTAACCACCTCAAAAATTGTTTCAAAATTCATCACCTGCCTGCTGTATCACTTTTTTGTCATCTATTGATACTTGACTAGAGGTTTTACAACTTAGAAACTAAACTTCCTAATGAAGGAGCGTAGAAGTCAGGCTTCATTGGATGTTCCATCATTTTGTCTTCAGGAATGTTCGTAAGAACCAGCATCGTTTTGAAACCCGTCGCCTTACCTAGACCAATATCTTGATCGATCCTGAAATGTTCAAAAATAAAAAATATTAAAAAAGCTTGCAGATTTCATTTTCACTACGGTGTAACGTTTTCTGTCGTAAAAAAAGCGAAAGAATTTGTTCCATGTATGGGTACTGTGGGACCACTGTTACTGTTGTTCTTAATTCCCTAAACACTGATTTCTAGTTAGAGTTCCGAGTCTACCTAAATCAGGCTTCATTGGATGTTCCATCATTCTGTATTATTAATAATAATAATAATCATTTATTGATCCAAAAATGCATCTTAAGGTTACTTTAACAAAAATAGTTCATATATAATACAATATTAAAATTTAAATAACAATAACAAGTTGTAATAATTTAAATTTAACTACAGATTAAAGCAACCATTTTTATAAACTCTAGCTGTCGCGGTAGGATACCCTGAGTTGTACTCAGGAATAAAGCGTCATGCAACTATTGTTGAATGACGCTAGAACTTTTAAACCCGGTTAAACATAGTAAGTAGCAATAGCTACCTACTATCCAGCATTTGTAGAACACTGACCGCCACGGCCACGCCACTTATTTAGGAAACACGGTTATCACTAATTGCTAACACAGTTTCCTTATTTGTTTCTTATTAGTGTCAAAACTATTATCTTCTTAATATATATAAATTACGCATCACGTTGTTTGTCCGCGATGGACTCCTAAACTACTTAACCGATTTTAATCATATTTGCACATCGTGTGCAGTTTGATTTAACTTAAAAGATAGGATAGCTTACATCTCAATTTATAGCCGTCTTAATATATATAAAATACGCGTCACGTTGTCTGTCCGCGATGGACTCGTAAACTACTTAACCGATTTTAATCATATTTGCACACCGTGTGCAGTTTGTTCTAACTTAAAAGATAGGATAGCTTACATATCAATTTATAGCCGCAATATTCCACTATAATTTATAATTCACAGCAACGCGTGGCCGGGTCTGCTAGTGATATTATATGTACTCACATGTCACCAATAAACAGTACTCGATCAGGTTTAGTGACCCCAGCCCTTTTCATGGCAAATTCTCCGAACACCTTCCCTGGTTTCCCCAGTTGTACCGGCTCCCGTTTCACCTGCTCTACCAGCAAATCTGTAAAGACTCCAGTACCTGAAACCAGAATTAAATGTGTTCTACAAATATAGCTAAAAATTAGGGCTTATCAAATTGCAACGCCAGGTTTATATATTTCGAAGGAATCTAAATTTTTAGTTCCTTTCCTCCTAACGTCCAAATGGCTGAATGAATATCATGCTTATAATGTATGAGACTCATGCTTATAACTTCTCCTATAAATAGCGTGTGTCTTGCCACGAATGTGATGGGTACCTACAGGGCGCGCATGGTTTTTCGTCTGGCGTGGAAGAAAGTTTTCAGCCTGCATCAGTGACGTCATAGCGTGCGAGTAGCACTGTTCTACTGCGTCGCTGGGTACTGGGTCGGCGTTACCAGCCGAAGCATGGGCATGTATAAGTTTAGAATAACTTGAAACCACCTGAGCAATCGTCGTGATACTTGACTGCACATTTGTTAAATCGTTTACACATAAATGAATACGCGTCAACCTTACGCAAAATTAATCAATCATTTCAAGCACTCGTCGATAAAATTCTAACCCCTGAAACCCACAGGCAATTCGGTATTTTTAACTGACTTACAAAAAGGCGGTTTTCAATTCGTTTTTTTTTATTTCGCAGTTTTTACCTAATTCTAAACGTCCAGGCTTCAATGGTACGTATCTGTCCGTGGCTCCGTTTATGAATAGGACATCTGGTCGGTCGAGGTAGGCCTTCGCTTTGTACAATTTTGCGAGATTCACCCTGAAGTCGCTGTCAAACACCACAGCTCCTATATCTTCGTCGTCATCTAGGTACTGCACGTAGTCACCATAGTATTCTGCTCCAATATTTGGCTGAAAAATATTATACAGACTACTATTATTATTCTCGGTAGAGGCCCTAGAAATGGCCAATCAACCCTCAGTACAAGATCACTGTATTTACAGGTTGTCTCAAATATAGCGCGTATAAGATTTAGAACACTATTCTACCGTCAGAGCGTTTGATTGATGCGACGCGTAACCAAAATGCTGGTACTTATTTGGCTCAACGGATCAGCATTGCGGTTCAACGAGGCAATGCCGCCAGCATGCTGGGTACGCTTCCAACTGGTAGTGGGCTAGAACATTTGCCTTACTATCTATAGGAGGCCTACTTGGGCTTGTAGATTATCCAACTGTTTTTGTAGCTGGCTAGCTAATATTCTGTTAAAGCAGAGGTTTATGTTCGGTCGTTTAGTGTTTAAAAAGTGCCATCGTGGGGGCTAGCAGTTTTTTTTTTATCGGAGCGACTGACTAGAGTTCATGTTAATGACGCCAGCATGCCGCCAATTGGACTAGATATAATGTGGATGATCTATAATGTGGTTATTAAATATTCAAACTAACTTACACCATATTCACATTTATATCCATGCGACTCCAGTATCCTGATTGTCTCTGGACAGCTGACGCAGTATATCTTCTTGTTGAAATTTACTGACTGCAGGTACTGAGCTATAGCTAAGGAAGGTATTGTAAGGTTGTCCTGAAAACAACCGATAAAAAAGTTTTAAAAATCAGGATGTTCAAGTAAATATATTATTATACAAATCAAAGTTTCGCTGCTAACGGGATTCGAACCCGCGTCTTCTGGGTTATCTACTTATCTATAGGAGCAATCGATTTTAGCCCAAAATTCTTGAGATCATGACTTCTTTCAGCTTAAAAGACATGGCTCTGTATTAAATCCTTACTAGGATAGTTTTCGTCGTTTTCGTGAGTACGCAACATTTATAATAATATTATCACTGCATACGCCAAATGTACAAATTAATATATCTGAGGTGCTTCGAACATCATAATCATTTATCATCATCACCATCACTATGACTTGATCACTGTCATGGTGACCAACACTATGAACGCCATCCGTGATCATAATTAGCAACGGTCCGATATATCGGAAACTCACAACCTATACATGAAAAAAACCAATTCATCGTGACTTGATCTACTGTTTAGTATTATCTTTTTAATATTATTCTATACCTACTGACCGAAACTGGATCGTGAATAAAATAAACGAATTCGGTTTTCTATTTTTTTCCACATAGAAAGGTTCTCAATTCAGTATTTTGTGTATGTTACTAAGAAACATATACCCGCCATTTATAGACCGAGTAATTTCCTTTATCTTCTAAGGCAGACTTTTCCAAAGTGTGACTAAACATGACAAACAAACAGCTGGCAGCCATTTTTTTTTGATGGGGCATTTGTCTTAATTACTTTGGGAACCAGTGTTCTAAGATATACCCCAGAATTACGAAATAATAATTACTTACGAATCCATTTTCAATGCCAGCGGCTTGGAATAGCTTTTCATAATTCTCTTTGGTCCTTAAACTGTTGTTTGATACATAGTTGACTGTTTTTCCATGTTTCTTCATCAACTTGAAGAAATCTCCCGACCCTGGTATGGGAATTTTCGTCCATATTACTCCTGGAAGAAGATTTTAGAAGGCTTTATTAAAATTAAATTTTCTAACACTAATGTCCATTTTCAACAACATTAGGAGACGCCTAAATCGCATGGTTTAGGAGTGGTCTAACGGTTTATATTTAGGACTCTGCTTACATTAGGAGTTACTTATTAGGAGTTAGGCATCGCCTTATTTGTCGTAGGTGAAAATGGGCATTATGCTCTTATTAATAACAGGTTTTAGACGGCGGTTTAGTTAAACTGTGTTTTGTCCCTTTATATAATTGTAAGAAAAACAACAAAGGCAAAATACATAGTTTAACTAAACCACCGTCATTAATAAGAGGGAAGATGGTTAGTATTATAGTTACTTAGTTTTTTTTATGTTAGCTTAAGGAGAATACGCTAGACCTGATTTAGGGGCAACTTAGACGCTCATGCAAACGTACGTTTGCTTGTCAGAATAACAACACTTAAGCGTCAAGCGCGGATTTCGTGATACTCGAAATGCGTGCTTGACGCAAAAGCGTTGTTAGTCTGACAAGCAAACGTACGTTTGCTTGAGCGTCTAAGCTGCCCCTTAGGACAGGCTCTCAAGTACAGCTGCCGGAACACCGGTAGGTACTTGGTGGCTGATTTTCAACTTGAAGGTGGTAACTAACTAGCCGTGAAACATATTTGACGGTTTAAAAATTCGAGCATTGTTGCCAAACGGATGAGTAAGTACCTATTTCGCACTATGTACGCTTACATTCACGTATCACCCTGTTATCAGATTTATTACTAACTCAACTCTCGTCTACTTTAATACTTGTATGTGGTTTAATCACAGAGAAGGCCAAGGTTGTTGTGAATTAATCTTATCAGCGTTTAATCATAACCTGGCTGTCAAATTTTTACTTTTTCAGCTCTAGGTCAAATAATTGTATTCTCGTTTACGAAAAGAATGTTAAGAGAGCTGGGTTTGAATGTTATGATTATGTTTGAATGTTTTATGTTATTATGTTTTACAATATTTAATGACTAAGAACAGCTTGAAATTTTTTTAATTTTTTTTAATGTTATTTTGTAACGAGACGAGCTGGTCGTTTGCCTGATGGTAAGCATAACGCCGGCCCATAACAATGGCAGTGCCACGTAGAATTTTGAAACACAAAGGCCTGTATGGCACTGCAGATCGCTCGTTACCTTGAGACATTAGGTATTAAGTCTCATAAGCCCAGTAATTTCACTGGATACTCTGCTCATCAAATCGGAACACAGTAATGCTTGCACACTACTGCTTGGCGGCAGACTTCACGAGCAAAGCGGTGGTAACAACCCAGACGGGCACTCGCAGAAGTGTTAGTCCTCCCACTAACATAACAAAAAAATCTTTACTCAGTTATATTTTTAAGGTTTGATCTCAATATACCGTAATTAGCTGATGATGTAGTTAAAGCTGGTAGCTTGAAAGGATGAGAATAGAGACTGAGTCTCAAGTGCTACTTTCCGAATATTACAGTTTGTCCACGTCGGAATTCTTTATAGGTTTCTATCAGAAATTAAGCAGTCCACAAGGAAGACCAGCGCTGGTTGCCAACCTGTATTTATCCTGAGTTTTGTGAAAAGCTTTTATTTTCATATAACAAACACACACTTCTTTTTTATTTATTTGTATAAATGTAAATATTTATGTAAATGTACCTATGTATAAATTTTTATTAATTTAATCTTATGTGGCCAGTTCTAAAATTAACTTCACAAGTTTTACTCCAATGCTCGTGATGTTGCGTAAATTGAGTAATTAATTCCAATTTTGAAAATGAGTCCTACAATTTTACTTCTTGCAAGAACAAAACGCAGTCATATATAATTGTTATCTAAACCACAAAACCAAAGGTACAAACATTGATAAACCAATTATAATCGTTGCCTAGAGTAGGTACCATAATTTAATATCATTATTAATATTATACTAAAGTAACTTCTTTGTCATAAAATGCATCAATATAACAATTTAAATAACTTTCAGATATACGTAGATATTAACGTCTTTCTTAGTAGGTAGTTACCTTATCAACAACAACGCATTTTTAGTAACTGAGGCTTGCAATTTATATGCAAATAATTGAAAATTATATCAACAAATTTATTCTTTTTGTGAGTAAGTATTCAAGTAAGTACATAACTATTACACGAACATCAGTTTGGCCCGTCTCGTGCAAATTAGAATGAAAAAAATATCTATCTTTAAACGGTATATCTGATGTTGATATATAAACTTATGTAGTGGCTGCCTGAGCGAAGATTCCTGCAGGAGCCATGCATATTTCCAGGATTAAAAGTATTCTATGTCAATCTTGCAAAAAATCACTTTGAATCGTTGTCCCATTGCTGCGTGAAAGAAGGACAAACCAAACCAACACACCAAAACAAATAGACTTTCGCATTTATAATACTAAAATAATATGGACGGATTGCCGCAACATAATACAGCATTGTTTAAAACAAGAAACTAAAATTGAACTTCAACATCACATCCAATTAGCATAACTGATTCGATGCAAAATCGATAAGGTATACAAATCTGCAACATACCATCACAATCCGAAAACACGTGGTCGAATGAATCTAAAAACACTTTAAACTCATCAGAGTTCAATCCCAATAGGTTCACCGGTGACATATCGATGCTTTGTTTCACTAAACTCGATTATTTGAATAATCGATTGATGTGCACGTGTGGTTATAACCTAGCCGCGGGTCGTACTGCGCTCGCGTCACATGGGACGTAAATACTGGCAGATGTTGCTTTTATGTTTCCATTGTATGACGAAATAGTGACGACATCGTATCGGAAACTGCCAGGACTATTCCTGGCAGTTTCCGATACGATGTCTCGGAATATTCCTATGCGTAATAATAATGGTCAATTATAATAATTAGGGAGCGATAAGACATAGGTTTACTTAAGTGTTTAATTTTTATCATCGTTCATGAAAATTGTAATCTGAATCCGTTCCGTTGTCTCAGTTGGAGAATAAAGAATTTTGAATTATTTTGAGTCATTTAAAAAAGTTTTTTTTTGTTATTCACTATTTTAACATAATATTATATTTCAAATATAAACATATTTGCTTAAAGATGTTGACATTTGACTTGAATTTTACCTGATACTAACCAAGAAGTCAGTTAAAACATATAGTTGACACTGACTTCGACTGCGTTTTGGTATGTAACAAATGTATTTACTAAACAATAGATTAAGCAAGCGAAAATAGGATAAAAATCATGCTTATAATATGCTTAGTATTAAGACGTTCAGGGATTTATTATAGTATAAAGATATTCGAATATAGATAATAATTATAAGTATATACGAATTTTTTGCGACTAGACCAGATGTAATCAATTTCAGAAAGTTTAAAAAGTAGGTGTTATAATATGATTATTACACTGTAATTACGTTAGTGGGAGGACTAACTCTTCTGCGAGTGTCCGTCTGGGTTGTTACCACCGCTTTGCTCGTGAAGTCTGCCGCCAAGCAGTAGTGTGCAAGCATTACTGTGTACCGGTTTGATGAGCAGAGTATCCAGTGAAATTACTGGGCTTATGAGACTTAATACCTAATGTCTCAGGGTAACGAGCGCATTGCAGTGCCGCGCAGGCCTTTGTGTTTCAAAGTTCTGGGTGGCACTGCAATCGTTATGGGCCCGCGTTATGCTTACCATCAGGCAAACGACCAGCTCGTCTCGTTACCAAATAACATAAAAAAAAAAAAAAACTGAACTATATATTTTCCAAAGAGTTAAATGCTTTTACTGCTATTAATACTATTCATTTTAGTAAATTGTATAATACTCACTCAAGTTTATGAGTCCCAAAGTAAGTGAGATGGCATTTAAGGAAATCATCGACCGACTCGCTGGTGTACACCGATAGTGTTTTTTTTTTTTTTTTTTTTTTTTTTTTTCTCTGTTATTTGGTAACGAGACGAGCTGGTCGTTTGCCTGATGGTAAGCATAACGCCGGCCCATAACAATTGCAGTGCCACCCAGAACTTTGAAACACAAAGGCCTGCGCGGCACTGCAATGCGCTCGTTACCCTGAGACGTTAGGTATTAAGTCTCATAAGCCCAGTAATTTCACTGGATACTCTGCTCATTAAACCGGAACACAGTAATGCTTGCACACTACTGCTTGGCGGCAGACTTCACGAGCAAAGCGGTGGTAACAACCCAGACGGACCCTCGCAGAAGAGTTAGTCCTCCCACTAACTAATTATTTTTATTAAACTAATTGCCATCAAATATGCAGCCCATCAAACTCAAAATCTTACTTGAACTTGAAGTTACGATCCTTACAAACGTTAGAAATAAAATAATAAGCGTTCGTTATCGAATAAAAGGCCGCCAGAGCGTTACAAAAGTTTCCTAAGTCTATAAATCGCTTTTGCGATAGTCCGCGAGCTTGACAACTTGTATACAATCCCTAGAGGTGGAAGTTTGTAGTTTTTTATCGGGTGTATTGATTGGTCTTGAACTTGTAAGTTCTGTGTATGTTTTGTTGGTTGTAAATGTAACGTGAATGGAAAAATGGTTGTCTTTTTCTTTTAAAAACATTTTTAGGGTGGATAATTAATTGAATGACAGTGGTGTAAGTATTCGCTACCCGCGGCTTAAACAAAGAAATTTTTCCTGTTTATAATTATATTAGTATATATATTACAATTTCTATATAGTACCATATGTTTGTTTGGTATTTACAGTGATTAGAGGGAACAAAACACAAAAAATCCCTTCACGTATCTATACAAATAAATAAAATTGAAGTGTCTGTTTGCAATGACAAAATACCACCTTTTTACTAAATGCATATGAAAGTATATACGGTACCTACTCGTATAACAAAGAAACAATTATTAAAATTTTTGACTGTCTGTTTATTACGGCTAATCTCCGAAATGGCTGGACCGATTTTGACGGGACTTCCACTGGCAGATAGCTGCAGTTATAAGGAGTATCTTATGTTACGTGAGCGAAACCGCGCAGCACAGCTAGTTTATAATATATCGGTAGAAAGAAAAAGCATAATTAATTACAGTCACAAAAGACGTGGCACTTTAGACTGTGGAAACGCGTAACTCTTACTATCGATCAGCTGGCAGTCCCCGTGGTGATGGCCTTGGGGTCACCGCTCTACCACCATCCATTAGGGAAAATCAATTAAAAAGTACATTAAATACTGGAGTACTTTGTCATTACTGATATTGTGAGAACTCCTTCGTTAAACCTATCGTTTCTATTTGCGGTGACACTGAGTCACGTGTTAATCGGGGTTTAAATTTTCGTGTTACTATTCTCTTTTACAACAAAACTAAGACAAACAACATCAGGACGAGTATTTTTTTTATGTTATACTTGATGACTATATCAAGCTATGTGCGGATTATTCACACTGGCTCTAAAACGGTGTAGGAAAACATAGTGAGGAAACCCGCATGTTCAAGAATCACATAGTTCGAGGACATATTACATCTACCAAGCCGCACTGGGCCGCGGCCGGCGTGGTGGATTATAGCCCATACTATCTCTCTCTGAGAGAAGGTCGGTATCCCAGCAATGGGAGCGTAAGAGGCTGATAATGTATACTTTAGGTACATGTTAAGGGTATATATTATAGTGGTGTTTTTGTGTTTCGTCAATCTTCTCAGAAACTGACATATACCTACTCAAGCACATTTCGGGATTCGAAACTTGGACCTACAGCAGCCTTTCTGCCTACTGAGCATCACTGAAAAGATGACAGGGTAAAGTGATATTAACTTTACATAGCTTAATTCCCCCCATTCCATCATCGTAAAACCAGACAAACGGCATACCGAAGATCTGTGCATTGTGGATATTCCTCATGCACGATTCACGAAGCGTTTCGCTTTTTCATCCATTACGAGTACTGCCTTTACTATTACTTATTCTGTGGTATTGCTAAGAAGTGGAATTCTGCCGTGTCTATGTTTCCCGAGCGCTATAATCTTAAAAGCGCTATATAAGATTTTTCAAGTCACGAGTGAATAGATATCTACTAGGTACGCGTGGTACATCGTCAACCGCATCGTCACTAATCAACATGCAGGTAAGATAGTAGTTAAATGAAAGTATATTCTGTAAAAAAAAACTTGCTACTAAATTTGACTGCAATTATTACTAGTACTGATGTGCGTTTGTTATTCTTATTATAATGCACCATTGATGGTACTATACCATCAATGGTATAGCTATGTAGATTTTTCCCCCTCGTACCATTACGTCGATGGTATGGTAAATATTATGTTTCGTAGTATCACTAGAATGTACCATTGATGGTACTGTAGATTTTTTTACCGTCGTACCATTACGTCGCTGGAACCCCAGCAAATATTGTGTTTTGTTTTCAGTTGTACAATTCGGGAAATGAATTTTTTTTTTTATGTTGTTTGGTAACGAGACGAGCTGGTCGTTTGCCTGATGGTAAGCATAACGCCGGCCCATAACAATTGCAGTGCCACCCAGAACTTTGAAACACAAAGGGCCTGCGCGGCACTGCAGTGCGCTCGATACCCTGAGACATTAGGTATTAAGTCTCATAAGCCCAGGAATTTCACTGGATACTCTGCTCATCAAACCGAAACACAGTAATGCTTGCACACTACTGCTTGGCTGTAAAAAATTTAAAAAGTTCCCTAACAAAGAATGATTATTTATCGCTTGGTCAGATTCTAATTTCGCCGCATAAAATACAGACAATAACATAAATATATTAACAATAACACACTGGTAACGTAAGAATTAAAAAAATATTTATGAATTAAAATAGAATGGTCAAGGTTTAACCGGCAGCTTAGAAACAGTATATTATTCTGTGGCTTTAGAAAGGAGTAGGAAACGGTCGTCAAGCTGTTGTTCTACGCGGAAAATTAAATACTTGTTTAGATGAGGTGATTGTTTGAAATGTAATTATAGGCTATTGGTAGGTAATTGCAAATTGGTCATTCGATTAGTAGGTACAATTTTATTAATGAATTAGTAGATAAGGTACGGGTAAGTAAAAAAAAAACGCTTTAAACCCTATTAGACAAACTGAAATATAGAATTAATTTATGGAATGCATGCATGTTAGTTAAGTATTAAAGATATAATATATCAAAGCTTGAAAAAATAATAACTGAAATATTGTGAAAAATTTGCTCGCGGCTTCGGAGGTATGCCTGAAATATAGCCTTTACAGTAACTTACAGCTTCCAAATCTTTAGAATCGGATCAATGGTTCCAGAGATTTGCCGCCCCAGAACCTGACAGGTAATTCTACAACTACACCAAAACTACTGATCAAATATTCAGGATTTTTATCAGTTGAGAGAGGCGCTTCCAGTGGCGTATTTTAGGAGTCAGCGCCCTGGGCCTGCAGGCCCCGCCACCCTTTTTTTTGGCAATTTTAAACTGAATCGTAAGAAACAAAACACAGTTTAACCCTGATCATCAATAAGAGCCTTAGTTAGGTAGTCTTTTTTTAATTTCTTCTGCTTGCGCCGCCCCTCGCTGCCTGCCGCCCCGGGCCATGGCCCTATTGGCCCTAGGTGAAATACGCCCCTGGGCGCTTCCGGTTCTAAATCAGAGGTACTCCCGCTTATTATTTTATATGTAAATACACATAGAATTATTATAAGAATATGTACAATAACCTGGTATAGGTATTTACCTGTAGTGTTTGTTCAGAATGTTATTATATTATAATACTAGCTGTGCCCCGCGGCTTCGCCCACGTAGCCTAAGTTACTCTTTGTAACATCAGCTATCTGCTAGTGAAAGTCCCGTCAAAATCGGTCCAGCCGTTTCGGAGATTACCCGGAACAAACAGACAGACATACATACCGACAGACAGACAAAAATTTAATCTCAAAAATATTTTAATCTCAAAAAGTCGAAAATAAAATAAAAAACTTCTAGGTTAAAATAATAAACAATCCATTTTAACTAATCTCCATCGCAAAAATAATCACTTCAAATTATCACTTCAGTAGATAAGCTACACTACTTTACAGTTGAAATTGAAACATTTTTCAAAGTCCTTTGTAAGTTTGCTTTGACCTTATTTTGCATAGTAATACTTTGGGAACTCCGCCAATTAGGACACCAGGGTAGCAAGCTCAGAGTCCTTTGAAGTTTCACGAGATAATAGGGAGTCTACAATGGAACGTACACGCAGTAAACTAGGTTCGCTTTTTACGCGCTTTTTATTAATTAAAAATGTTGTCTCAGAGCGTTTATGAGATTTACTTATATATGTTTCTAAAACATCTATGTGTTATTCTGACATATAAAATATTTAGTAGCTCGTTATTTCAGTAAAGTTTCATTGAAATCCGTTCAGTAGCTTTTGCGTGAAAGAGTTGCAAACATTAATGCACCTTCACAAACTTTCGCGTTTATAATAATTAGTACCTGGGTGACCGAGTTATTTTATCATCCAATAGTAACTTGAATGATACTATCAGATTCTTTATATTTCAAAGAATACAAAAATGTACTACAACTATGTACTACGCAGATTTTCACCACAAAATCAAGAAAATGAATGTTTTAGTACATCTTTACGGGTCGGCAATGGGCACCCATGACATCTGCATTTGAGCAGACCGTAGACGCTTATGCAAACGTGCGTTTGCTTGTCAGAATAAAAACGGTTTTGCATCAAGTGCGGATTTCGAGTATCTCGTAATCGACTCTTTATGCAAAAGCGTTGTTATTCTGACAAGCAAACGCACGTTTGCATAAGCGTCTACGGTCTGCAATACGATGAGCAATTTGTATGGAGCGTTTTAGCACTCAGTAGCTACGCCCGACTTTGACTCCCATTTTTGAAGTTTCTAACGTTCGATTTTCAGTTTTTTTCAATATTGTTAAACATTTGATTCTCATGAGAAAACCAATTAATTGACATCATGGCCATTATTAATTTTGTAATTAAGGTTATCAACTGACTCCGCATTATACTACGCATGCTATACCTATTTACTAAAAGGAGCGATAAGATTTTTTCCTTCAAACTTTCTTCGAAACTTTCAGTCTATGGGAGTTTTAATGGGTGTTTCATGTCTGTGCAAGGGGATTTTTATCCTTTTGATTAATTAATACCTTTCGGTAAGGCCAACAAGAAAGTTTTTAGGTCAAAGGAAGGATTTCTCCGTATCTTTCGACGATGAACATCTTAAAGACATATCTGTCGTTATATATTATATCGCTCTGAGAAAGAAACAGTTCACTATACAGTATCTTAATAAAAGCCTCTTCTGAAATGTTATTTTTATAATATTTATATTAAAAAAATTAGTATTTTTAATCACGATTTAATTTTAAAACTAGCATGCTTTGCTTGTGCATTAGATGCTCATGATTATTAGTTGTTTAAAAGCTGTATAACTTCAGTTAGGGCATAAGCCACTTAAATCTCTTTCTCTCAATTTCCTGGTCACGCCAATTCTATCTAAATTGTCAAAAAGCGAGCTGGCAACGTGCACTAAATGCTGAAAAATGTTCTGTAAAGAATTCAGCAAAATCCTTTGAATTACTCGCAGTTCCTCCAGAATAGAATAGCTTGTACCGTAAGAAAAATACTCATTCTCGAGAGCTAAATGTCTGGAAACAGAATTGTGCCCCGCAAAGTTAAACAAGTACAGCCACAATACATAGAGAGATGTGTAGAGAACAATATTTCGCTACAATATGTATAGAACAAAAAAGATTTACTTCATCAAATGGTAGTTGAATAATGAGAACAATTAACCTTACTATGGTGACAGGGCGTACTCTTCGGCAAGAGCCCATTCGACTGGCTAAACAAATAAGTTGTGTGCAAGTATAATCCGAAAATTCTGATAATATTATTTAGTATATTATTTAGTGCCAATTTTGACTTGAACACAATTTCCTACTTAAAAATAAAAATAAATAGAACACAATCATAAGTTTATCTGTGATCAAAGCTGAGAAATAGTTGCATGATTGGTATACAGGGTATGACTTTCAAATGTGCGACTTTTGCAAATTAGTGATTTCAAAGTCATCGCTGGGAATTTTGTCATCGGTGATTTCGGAATCATTCGTGACATTCAAAAATCGGTCCCCAGGATTAGTATCCTTTATTGTTATTTATGTGTAATAACTGTATTTCTACTAGGACACGTAATTTTTGTAATTTATGTATAACCATCACCTACTAATATTCAAGAATCGATCTTTCACTCAGTGTAATATAAATCTATTTTTTTTTTTCTCAATGTTTATCCTCTGGCGGAATTTTGTAAAACTATTTATGTTAATCTGTGAATAGTGTTGTGGGCTGCACTATTGTCAGTTTATTTCGTGTATTTCACAAATTATTATATATAGTGTAGTTGTTTGCTGTTCCTAATAAAATAAAATAAAATAAAAATAAAATAATATGCGAGACGAGAAATTGGATGGTTTTTGTGGTGTAGCGCCGTGCAAAACTCTCATTCAGAAAGATCCACAGCTAATGGTTATTCTGCATTCTATTAATATTATAAATACGATAGTTTGAGTGTGAATGTCTGTTACCACGTACCTCCGTAACAACTAAACCGATTTTGATGAAATTTGGAATGTAAGTAGTTTAGGTTCTGGAATAACACATTTGCTATAAGATATATAAAACGCGGGCGAAGCTGCGGGCAGGAGCTAGTAACTTATTGTAGGACGGTGCGCGAAACTCCGGCAATGACCAAAGCCGAGGTAGAGAGAAAGACAAGGAGAGCCATTTGCACATGATTGTATTGAGGAACGCGTAACGTTTGGCAGACGTTCGTGGACTGTTTGGGGTGTAATTTCTTTAGAAAAACCTAGACGTTTTTTTTAAATACTCAATTTATTTAATGAAAAAACCGAAGCCTTAGATTATTTATTTTTCTCTGGAAGAGTGACAGTCAACGAAATAAAACACGTTCGGCGTTGGAATCGAAATCTGATGATATGTCTGCTACGTGACTACGACGGATGGAGACGATTCCGAGATCTATTAATTCGGGACTTCAGAATGTCCAGTTCGATAAGAATGTAGGTTTTATGCAAAGACTATAAATCCAATAATCTGTGGTTTTATGAATGGTCCGATCACTTGACACTTTCTTCTTTTATTTTTCGAAAGGTTGACTACTGTCGAACGTGATTTTAAGTGAGCAGTCATATTATTAGGCATAATATGAAACTCAATGCTGTCGATTTTGTCGTTTCATTAGTTATGAATGCCTAATTTTTGTTTCGCTCTCTCTCTTTCCAAAACGTAACATGAGAAAGAGATGGAAGATGCTGTACAGATCTAACCTTAGTTTTAGAGCTGTCAAATGTCTTCCATCCTTGATAAATTAGACGCCACTAAATTCATTGCCGTTTTTACACTAGACACAAGCAAGTGGATTAATTTAAAATGTCTCACATTTAGAGCTGTCAAATGTCAAACCACTTGACAGCGTATAATTCACGCTAAAGTTTATGATCGGTAGATGATCGAATTCTGAATAATATCTTATTTTTTTAATTACGATAACTACTTAAAAATATACTGTAAAATTTACTAGTACATATTTTTATCATAATATATATGTATATAATATTGTACGAAATTCCAAATTAGGTACCTACCTATCCAGCTACTTATTTTTCTGGAAAGGAACTAAGGCTGAGATTCAGAGACGAATCTAAGCGTGGAGTCACGCTTCCATACGCCAAAATTCTATACAGTTTTGACATATGGAAGCCAAAGTCTACGCTTAGGCTAAGATTCAGAGACGATTCTAAGCGATTCGTCTCTGAATCTCAGCCTTAGAATCGTCTCTGAATCTTAGCCTAAGAATCAAACAAGACAGCACAAACTCGAAACAAGTCTTTTTAATGTAGGTACCTAAGGATGGTAAAAAAGATCGATTTTACATGAAAATATTTGGAAAAAGCGAGACAGTAACCAATGGCTGTTTACCAACGCCCAAAAATAAAGAAAGCATCAATTCTACAAACAAGCAAAATTCAAAGAGGCGCTTTGCTACTACGAAAACAAAAGGCGTACCGATTCTTGGCTTCAATTTTTCAGCCAGAGTACTTTTATGGTAGGTCATCAAACTACTTATTATAGGTGGGCCATATTTCTCACACAATCCTTTCAGTGTTAGTCCCGTTTTTCATCATAACGAATCTCCGTGATATCGGATATGATTTATAACCACTGTTAGCCTTAGGAGTTCCGACCCTCGGTCATATTACCCGACATTCTATCGAACGTGATATCTGAGAATTGATAATTATGCTGATGAGAGTATTAACATAGGTTACATAAATCTCGGTCTAATGAAAGGGTAGAGGTTGTTTGGGAAATTAATTTGAATATTTTATTAGTAATTTTGTAATAATTTTTAAGAAAACCTTCGTTTTAGCGTTCTATATAAGTTTAAGGTACTGTAAGAATAAAGGTAGAGCATGGTAAGGAGCTGGGTGCTACGCTATGACGTCATGAAGTCAGTGCTACGCCGTAGTCGTCCCAGCGCTACGCAAGGGGAAGACGCGGGGAAGGGCAGCATCACGGCAGTCCTCATTGAACTACGAGTGAAAATGTGTCGATTATTCAAACCGAGTTGTCTCATTTCTGGACCTAACAGTACATAATTTAAAGCTAACGCTTTTTACTGAATTAGGCCGTTAATTGCTATTCGACGGATCCTGCTCTGATGATTGTCAATGAACAATCTTGCGTTGTACATAGGTTATACCTACAGCTGATTTTCAAGACTATTGTTCGATTAGTTTCAAGATTTTTTAGGGTATAATAGCGCAGGCAATTCACGAACAAACTTGACAGAATAAAGCTACCTTAGCTAATAAGGCAAATTGTTAAAAGATTTTTGGGATACGTACATACTTCACTAAAACGTTTCCATTCTTACCAAAAACTTGCCACTTTCATTATAATGCTTGCCTCAACCGAAACCGCCAAAGTTGGGGTGAAACTTCGGTCGTATTCAGATCAGGTAAGGGTACATATTCAAAACCCCAAGCGAACGGCATTTTATTATCAAATGTCATTGCCAACTTTACAACCATTTGTTATGGCGATATTTAAAGGTTGGCTACATTTACACTGTACCTAATATAAAACCTTTTTTGCGGTCACTCAGGGAAAATACTTTTGCATCACATCCGCGCCCGAGGGGCTACAGGGACGGTGTGGGGCTCAGCGTCTACCAGCTGCATAGCTTCCTATCCACTAAAAATCCTGGAACATTTCCTGCCGACTTAGCCGTGGGCCCCGCCATGCATTGCACACTCCACGTGATCCCATCAGCTGATCCACCTCGGGCGTAGAGACACTCACCCGCACGGTGATGACTGAAACGCAAGCGCATCACCTCCGCCTCGAGAAGATCTGCCTATGACAGGTGCGGGACCCAGGCCCTCCCGGTGGACACGAGAAGCGATGGTTACATCGCCCCGTCTCCGGGATCTCTTTCTCTCTCCCGCTCCTCAGCCTCAGCAAAAGGCAACTACAGCCTCCCAGACACTCTCGTTGACGACGATCTTGTGAAATATGGTCGTCACAGAGAGGTCCACGTCCACGACTGCGATTAGAGCTCGGCGCGCTCTCTCTCCCCTGCGCAGGTCTAAAGCGCGTGCACAAAACCTAATCTTTTTTTTAATTCATACACAACAAATACAGTATTTTCAAAATCAGCCCACAATTGACGGGGAAATCGCTACATAAAAATATACATGCAGTCGAACATAGAACTTTCCTTTTTTGAACTCGGTTAAAATAACGCTGTGTGACAGTCAGAAAATTTAACTCCAAAAAGGGGAAATTGCCCTCGGTGAGTGGTTTCATTCGAATATTTTTGTGGGAAATGTCAAAACGGCTTTTAGATCTTTTTTATGAAAGGTGGAATGGCATATTACACGCTAGTGAAAATGGACTATTTTATTAGTGGTACAACTTTTGCAAGCCACTATGGATAGTTTTCTAAAGAATTCGTTATTTTATGTCAGCTTATGTTTTAAAAAAATATATATTCAAACATAAATGTTCATCGGCTAACTTCGCATTAATTTTTCACTAAATGCCTTTTTGACTAAATTGCCTCTCACTTTCTCTTTGGAATTATAACTGGATTGTCAAATTTATTTATTTATTGCAATCCATATTTCCATACTATACTATACTATAATATTATAAATGTGAAAGTGTGTTTGTTGGTTTGTCTTTCTTTCACGCAGTAACGAAGCAACGGATCGACGTGATTTTTGGCACAGATATAGTTTATGGACCGGAGAGTAACATAGGCTACTATTTATCCTGGAAAATGCACGGTTCCTGTGGGAACGCGGGTGAAAACCGTGGACAGAAATTAGTTTGACATAAAATTTACATTGACAGCTGTCAATAATGTTTTATAATGTTGACAAGTTGATTTAATTTGACTGATCGGTTTGACGGTTCCTGTGGGAACGCGGGTGAAAACCACGGGCAGAAGCTAGTTCCCTATATAGTAAGTTTCATCACAAAAACAGCAAAATTTCCCCCTCGTTACAAATTAAAATAACGTCAAAAATACAATCGAAAAAATTCAAACTAGTTGCTTTTATATTATTCAAAATACAAAGCTTTTTGAGACATCCGAGTTTAACCGGTTTGAGCCATCTAAAGGATCATCCGACGGACTTAAGCAATCAACCACCATTGTCTTGAGCGCTTTGTCGGAAGCAGCTGCCTTTGACCATCTTTGACATCAAAGGCTCGGGTGAATGTTATGCTGGTCTTATCTCATCTAGATTAATTGGTTTGAGGTAAAATTGGAAACAACTGACTGCGAAACACTGCACGGCCAAAAGTGTGAACAGAGAAGAAACACTTTTTTTGTGAGGTTTTTTTTGGACTCTAATCTTAACAGATTTAATGGAGGTATCGTTGGGGATCTACAGGATTGCTGCGGATATTGAGAACACCGGAGTCTTATTGTAGTAGTATTTTATTTCTGAGAGCGAGCACATGAAAAAGTATTACAGACCGTGGCACCGATTAGAAACAGGCAGAGGCAACTCCGTCATCACAGACTATAGACTTAACTTGACATTGACAATCTTATGACATAACGTTCCATTAAATATTATATATTAAATAATTGTTGTTTTATTGATAAACTTAATACCCCCCCTCAACAATTATTTCCAGAAAATTTTACAATACCGAAATGCGAAACCTCATACAACTTATTTACCTTTAACCCTTAATATTAATTAATAACTATACTAACCTATTACCATAAACTTAACACACTTAATCAAGTTTATCTTAAACTCTAAGGTTAGTTGGTCACACAATGTAATTTTAATTTTAACATAACAAGATCCACTTGAGATAAGTACACACTCATTGTATGACCAGCCATTACACTTTTATAAACACTTGGTTAGTAAATTTCTCATACAAATTCTTGCCTAAAGGTTTCGTTAGTATATCTGCAATGTTATCTTCTGTTTTGATATACTTGAGAGATATAGATCTTTCTCCAACTTTGTCCACAATGAAATGATACCTTGTATCTAAATGTTTTAACCTCTTGTTATTTTCATTATTAAAAGCCAATTTAATTACCGACTGATTATCTTCATGAATTATCATTTCATTAGCGGGCACATCAAAATCTGACAATAGATTTTCTAACCAACACATTTCAGTTATTGCTACACTTAATGCAATATATTCAGATTCAGCAGATGATAGAGATACACTTAATTGTTTTTTACAACACCAAGTCACCACACAATTAAACAAAATAACAATAAAACCTGTTGTTGACTTTCTATCTAAAATATCTCCTGACCAATCTGCATCAACATAGCATTGCAAACTAGAGTCTGTGTCTTTACTGTTGTATACCAATGCATAGTGTAATGTTCCTTTTATGTACCGTAAAATATGTTTTAGGGACTTGTACAACATAACACTTGCACAATGCTGATACCTGCTTAGAAAAAACACTGATACACACAAATCTGGCCTAGTACCACAGACTACATACATTAAGCTTCCTATTAATTGTCTGCATAGCTTTTCTAATTCTTGACTTTCAGATTTTTCTCTTTTTAATAATTCAAACTTAAAATTCTGATCTATTGGTGTACTCACAGCTTTACAATCTGACATTTTATATCGTTCTAATACCTTACATAAATAGTTTTTCTGACTAATTACTGTTTTACCTGCAGTTTGTTCAATATCAATACCTAAATAACTTTTTGCCAAGCCTAAATCTTTCATTTTGAAAGTTTTACACAGCTCACTTTTAAATTTATTTAATTCTTGGGTTTGTGAACTGAACATTAAGATATCGTCTACAAATAACAGTACATAAGTCCTACATTCATTTTGTTTCCTAAAATATAAGCAATGATCATTTTTAGACTTAGTAAACCCTTCTTTAATCATAAAATCATTAAACTTCCTATTCCAATATTTTGGGGATTTTTTTAATCCATATAATGATTTATTGAGCTTTCCTATCTCGCCACTAGGTAATTTAATATACACTGTTTCCTCAATATCACCATTTAAAAATGCACCTATAACATCCATTTGATGCACGGGGAGTTGTAATTTATTTGCTATAGCCATAAATACCCTAAATGTTGGCAACCTAGCTACTGGTGAATAAACTTCTAGGTCACAGTCTGACTGTTCAAACCCTCTAGCCACTAACCTAGCTTTAAATGACAGTTTATCACCTACATATTTCATTCTGAAAACCCATTTCGTTGATATTACTTTATGCCCTTCTGGAATGTTTTTCACTATAGTCCATGTATTGTTTTCTTCTAAAGTATCCAATTCTACTTTTATGGCTTTCTGCCAGTCTTCTTTCTTATCACTTCTCATTGCTTCTTCCAAGGTAATTGGTTCCGCCTCAACGGTTAAAAGACTTTGGTCATAATCTTTTAGCCAAGATGGCTCCTTAGTTCTTCTTCCTGATTTAGTTGTAGTATACTTACTTAACTCTCTATCGTTTACTGTTTTTCCCGATGACTCTTCTTTAAACTCATCTTCTGTCGACTGTTTTTCTTCTTGTAGATGTAAAGTTTCTTTTTCTTGACACAAGGGAGATATTTCTGTATTTTCTAACTCGGGTATGATTTCCTGCTCTTGTTCTTCTTCTATGAAGCTATGATACTCTTCTTCTTCTCTTATGTCCTTCTCGGTACCAACATCTCTCCAATTTGAGAACTCAATAGGACAGGGCACCTGTTTTCTTTGATATTCCCTTTCTACACTTTTATCTACTGTAGTTTCTAACCTACAATTATTTCCCTTTAAAAAAGTTACTTCCCTTCTAACAAAAACATCATTTTTATGGGGTATATATATCCTATAACCCTTGGTTGTTTCAGAATAACCTACAAAATATCCTATTTCTGCTTTACTATCCCATTTTAAACGTTTTTGATCTGGAATGTGAATAGCAACTTTTGAACCAAAAACTTTTAAATTATTTATGTCATATGCACTTTTATTAAACCATAACTCATAAGGAGTTATATTTTGAGTTCTACTTTTACCTGTTCTGTTGATAACAAATGTTGCAGTATTTACTGCTTCTGCCCACAAGCTCTTGTCTAAATTGCTAGCTAACAATATGCTCCTAGCAGCCTCAGTTACTGTACGAATTTCTCTTTCTATGCACCCATTTTGTTCAGGTGTGTATGGCACACTAGTTTGATGAACTATGCCTAGGCTATTTAACAAACCCTGCATTGCATTATTTGTAAATTCCAAGCCGCAATCTGACCGTATAACCTCAACTTTATGTTCTAGATTTTTAATCACATAGTACAAAAAAGTTTTTATTTTACCAAAAGTTTCACTTTTATTTCTTAAGAAGTATACTGTTTTATATTTTGTATAGTCGTCTTTTATTAGTAAATAATATTTAGCACCACCTAAGGATGTTGCCTCCATAGGCCCACATAAATCCATATGCAAAACTTGACCTGGCTTTTCAGCCCTTGATTGACTTAACCCAAAAGGTTGTTTATGTAACTTTCCTTTAAGACATGACTCACAAGTTGATTCCTGATGATCACTGTCAATATCATATTTGACATTACATTTTTTTAACATGCATTTTACCTGCTCAATATCCTGGTGACACATTTTTTCATGCCACTCAAATAAACTGTCATGTGACTTACCAACACATGCACTTTTGGTATATAAGTACCTAAATTTCATTATAAATAGATTATCTCTCCTATAGGCTAAAGCACAAACAGCTTTTTGACTATTTTTCCTAAAAATACAACAATCTTTATTTATTGTCACATTATAACCTTTATCTGCAACTTTACTTGCTGAAAATAAATTCAATTTTAATTCAGGGACATGTAACACATCACTTAAACTTGTATGAAGCCATTCCTTACCTGTAAATGCCTCCACTAGCACAGTACCTATACCTACTGCATGAATAACTTTGCCATTGCCTACTATAATGGGCTTAGGTGTACCTAACTGTGTGTAATTCGAAAACAAAGTTTCAGCAAAGCACATATGCTCGGTTGCACCAGAATCCATTACCCATTCATTGTTGTTTGACTGTATACATAAGGCTGATGGCAGTAAAGACACAGAAACCGGGAATGCATTACTAGACCTGCAATAATTATTTTTAGTATCTTTACAATCTTTATCCTTATTATACCAACAATATTTAGTTTCATGATTTGATTTTTTACATACAGTACAATATTTATTTTTATTTATATTATTGGTTTTACCTGACTTACAGTCTTTTTTATAGTGTCCTTCCTTGCCACACTTGAAACACTTCCTTGACTTCGCAGTTGCTAGAGCTGATGCCTCCGCCTCATGATTGGAGTTGAAACGCTGCTCCTCAACCATTAATCTTGCCTGCAACTCGTCTAAGGTCCTCTTCTCAGCTGGAACGGACTCCCACGCTGACACAAAGTGACTATATTTTTGTGGTAGTGAAGTTGTTATCTTTGTTAGTGTCATACTTTCGCTAATTTCAGCTTTCTGATTTTTTAGTTTGCATAGTAACACTTCTATCCTGCTCAGGAACTCTGACATTGTTTCACCGTCTTTGTATTTAAGTGTGAAAAATTGTTGCTGTAATATTTGCACTGAAAGTTCACCTTTTTGTTCAAAAATCAGATGTAATTTGTTCCATATTTCTTGTGCTGTTGTACAGCTTGCAATCTGTGGGATGATTTTTTCTCCTATCCTCATCACCAGTAAACCCTGCGCTTTAGCGTCTTTTGTTATCCAGTCTGTCTTTTTTTCTCCGTCTGACTTACACGAGCCGTCTACAGTGCTGAAAAGATCCGCCGCCCGGAGGATCACTTTCATTTTATATTGCCATGCTGTCCAGCCATCGGCATTTTCTAATAACATGTTGCCGTTTGACCCGGCTGCACCAAGAAATTCCATCCTTTGGCTTCGATGCTGCTCTTCTACGCTTAATAATGCCCTTTACCGGCCTTTTGACTCCTGCTGCACGACCTTTACCGGCCTCACCACACGTTTCTCGACACAACGTAATGGCGTGGTTTTTTTGCTTCACCGCTATTTTCCGCATTAAATAGATCCCACACTTTTTCCGTAGGTCTCGAGCGTTTCTGGGCCCATAACCTAATGGAGGTATCGTTGGGGATCTACAGGATTGCTGCGGATATTGAGAACACCGGAGTCTTATTGTAGTAGTATTTTATTTCTGAGAGCGAGCACATGAAAAAGTATTACAGACCGTGGCACCGATTAGAAACAGGCCACAAATTATATAGGGTATCAGATAGACATGTCGCCTACATCCGTCGCTAGACACGAGCTCTCGTCTCTGATTGGCTGAAGCAAAAAGATGTATGACATTTTTTAATTTTTTTTTTTCGTTTACCTAATCTAATGCAATATTCTAATATCGAGCAGCCTTCACTTCATTATTTAATGTTACCTAACCTACTTCATTAAAATTCAGTAAAACAACGTTTTTGTATTCAATCATTTATTTTTCTTTTTCAATTTTTTCTTATATTTATTCAGAGCTTTGCTTTGCATTGCTGGAATTACAGTCCTTTTCTCAGCGTATTGATGGTCATCAGTACAGTGCATGGTTTCTGGAAAACGAAGATTAATAAATCGAAAATTGAATGTATATAATATGAATGATTTATTAGGAACGTAACTGAAATGTGGGTACTAGCTTACCATTAGTTTCAAGAGATAATGAAATCCCACTGCGAATTGCCGATTGTATAAATAAAGTAGGATAAGCACTGCTCAGTAGATATGATTTCATGTCACGAATCGTGCCTCAAAATGTTTGGTACACATTTGTAGATCAGTGAGCTCTTTCGCACTCGCAAAGAATCGCAGTTGATGGCAACCAATCACTTTTGGAACCTTTCCTCGCTTTTGGGTAACTTGTGTAAAATACAGGCGTCTCGAGGGCTTACGCAGCCCGGTACACATTTTTTGTGATACATTTCGAAAAATTAATCAAACAAGTTGATTGCTATAGATGTGGAAAAGAAAATAGACGAAAATTAATCGATGCAGCTACCAATTCACTCAACACAACGACAACAATATGTTTAAATATTGAAATTTAAGATATAATTTATTTAATAATGACAGCACAATGACAATAGGTATGAGTGGTCTGCAAAGAGATTTTAATGTGTTATGGCGACGACAATGACTTCAAATCGTAACAAATATGGCGGCGGCTATAAAGATGACGTCAAGAGGTGGGGAGTGAAGTGAGCGGGGGGTGCAAAATGTCATATGTCTTTTTGCTGTGACGTTTCTCGTGTCTAGTTTTTGTCTTAGACAGATTTATACCCGTGAAACAGGCAGAGGCAACTCCGTCATCACAGACTATAGACTTAACTTGACATTGACAATCTTATGACATAACGTTCCATTAAATATTATATATTAAATAATTGTTGTTTTATTGATAAACTTAATAAGATTAGGTAAACTGGGTAACCCTAGTGTCCCTGTTTTAAAGACAACATACTCAGTAAAATTACTGGCCAAATATGACTTAAAAACTGATGTATGCCACTTGAAGTTATTGCGAGCAATTTTTGTCATCACAAAAAATACGACAAAGCAAAAAATCCAATTTCTGTTATCGCCTTAAAATATATTACAAACAGACATAGCACAAAAATGAGAGCGAATAAGAATTCTTATTTGTACCGAAATGAAACCCGATCAATCAGTGCGGGCCGGATTCCGGCTCTAACAAGTAAAAAGTCAATATTTGTATTAATCAGCAACAAAATGTTTCAAACTCAGTACGTGCCGCATCAACGAAACCTTAGATAAGTAAAAAAGAGATGGGAAAAAGAGGCGGGATGTAGATCGACGATTTTGCACAGCTGTGCTTATAAATGTAATAATAACTGCCATTTTCACTGTCAGACGTAACTTTGTGGTTTTTGTTTTATATTTGTTTTTCATAAGATTTTAAACAACTTAAACCTATTTGTAGTAGTGCTTTCAAATTTCTATCCGTCCGTAATATAATAAATACGAAAGTGTGTTTGTATGTTTGTTGGTTTGTCCTTCTTTCACGCAGCAACGGACGAACGGACCGACGTTATTTTCCGCATATAAATTATATAGTTTATGGACCGGAGAGTAAGACAGACTACTTTTTATCCAGGAAAAATGAACGGTTCCTGTCGGAACGCTAGTGAAACCGCGGGCAGAGATGAGTTATTAATAAAACTGAAATTAACTATTATCATGTCTTAAGAAACACTCTTCTTTGAATACTTTGATTAGTAGGTGGTAGGACCAACTCTTCTGCGAGTGGCGAGGGTTGGTACCACCGCTTTGCTCGTGAAGTCTGCCACCAAGCAGTAATTTGCAAGAATTACTGTCTTCCGGTTTGATGAGCAGAGTAGCCAGTAAAATTACTGGGCTTATGAGACTTAATACCTAATGTCTCAGGGTAACGATCGCACTGGCTTTGTGTTTCAAAGTTCTGAGTGGTACTGCAATTGTTATGGGCCGGCTTTATGCTTACCATCAGGCAAACG